>OU426987.1:245323047-247823047 GCA_911387755.1 Chrysotoxum bicinctum
TCGAGGAGCGAGATCAGGACATAGGATAAATTAAGAGGAGATACATAAATTGAGGAAAGAAAAAGATAAGTTGATCGGACATCTTGTCCAAATAAAATATTTTGGTGTTTTGTAGATTTAAAATCTCAGTGGACCTTTGTTTCTTTTTTTTATTCGTGACCAAATTTATTTCCATTTCGGGTTTTATTTTCAATCGTTAGAGGCCTAAACGCGTATTCATTTGCTTTTCGAAAAAATTTTGGGTTTTTATCCTGGTTTCTACCAAGGTTTCCCAAATAAAACTTATCTTAAAATCCCCTAGAGGAAATATCAAAAACGGTGTTTTATCTAATTAAATTATTCTCTCTTTAATTCACTCAATAATTAGTTTTGGAATTTTACTAATTTCATTCGAACAAAAATTCCTGGCGCCCACTTTTTATTACAAGTATTCCACTGTACTTGTAATAAAAACATTCCTTCGTTTCATTAAATTGATTATATCGATAATCAATTTAAATATCCTTATCGCGAATTCTTCCACCTCCACTGAACCCAGCCCAGCTGAGCAGCCGCGGTGGTAGCTCATCTTAACGAGCTACGGTTTGCATTTTTTTTGTCGTTCGTCTCAGTTTCTTATCTGTCAAAACAATAGTCGCGTACCTACGATCGGGTCGAGTTATTTCGGTTTGTTTTTGGTGTTATTCGAGTTCGCTTAATTTGTTATTATTATTAATCAAATTAATAATAATAATAATATTATTATATAAAAAAAAAGGTCGGATACCAATTCTCGCGTCGAAGTAAAAGTGCAACACTATAGGATTGTGCAAGTTACTGGATCAAGTTAAAAAATTGTTGATTTCATTTAATAATGATTCATTTTAATGATTCTTAAACAGAAATAATGATATTATTAATAAATAGTTTTAATTGAAACGTTTTTCGATTTCTAAATACGCACGTGTTTAAATGAAATTCAGAATATGAAAAATAAAACCTTATAGGTACGCAAATACTAAAAAAATTTCCTGGGATTCCCCTTTACAAAAACCGTTTGCATTCTGTACCAACATCCCAGGTACCTTGCATAAATTCAAAAATTTAAGAAATTTAATAAGGGTATTCATGTAACGAGATAATTTTCCGCTTTGTAGAAAGATATAACTTTCCGCAGCATGTTTTCATGAACACCCCCTAAGAAATACTTGAGTAAATGTGGGAAATATTTTGTGAAATGTCAAATTAAAAGTCAGAATCCATACTTCTTTAGTTTACGAGGTTTATTTCTGCACTTTCCGCAGCAAATTTGTGGGATAATTTTATGCGATTTGCAGAAACTTTTTCCCATACAAATTTTGACAGCTCGTTTCTGCGGAGATAAAATTATCTGGTTTACGAGGGTTTTCCGCGCTTACATGAATACCCCTAATATTAAACTTTGTTCAAGGTACAGAGTTCGCATAAATTTTACTTGTTCAACTTATAGAGTACTAAGGGGAAAAATTCAAGGTATTGAGTCTTAAAAATAGTCCGTTCAAGGTATAGAATGCGTAAAGGGAAAAAATATTTGTTCAAGTTATTGGAATGTTCAAGTTATCGTATGTTCAAGTTAACGAGAGTCTACTGTACTTTATATTCTCTTCTTAACTTCTCCTTCTCCATAACTTTAGCATTTTTTTCATTGTTATTTTGTTTACTTTATATTCTCTTCATAACTTCTGCTTCTCCTCTCCATAACTTTAGCATTTTTTTTCTGATAGAATTTATTCGATTGAGAGAAACTATCTGAATGAGAAATAATGGTAGTTTGGCTGAAGATCTATTGTACATTCAGTTTTCAGTGGGGATAGTTCCAGAATGTTGTATAGAAATTTAGAAACTATGTAGAACAAAAATCTACATTAGGACAAAATAATGATCAATAAAATGTTAACAAAAATAAATGTTATAAATATAAAGGGCGTTACATGGTTACATGGTTTTGTTAAATATACAGTCAAACTAGACATATAAAAATTAATTATAACGGTCCGGAGAAATTGCATTGTATTGCTGCTCAAAGTTAAAAGCATACTATTAATCCAATCTCAAGACTTGATTAAATTCATAAATTCTAGCAAACATAAAAACACATGGTAGTAAGTCTTTTTATTTTGTTTTTAATTAGCCCCACAAAAAAAAGGTATAACTTTAAATATTTGATCTTTTTTTATATTTGCAGCGCACAGAACCTTTCATTCGATACATTAACGGTGATGATTCTTCATCATCACAACAAGTACAAGAAAATGAACAGCCTCAGGCTAAAGCCGGCAACAGTGAAATTCGTTCAGTTGCCAAGAAGAGCGTTAGCCGAGTTGATACTTCAAATAATAATTCCACTGCAGCTAACTCTACTGCGCAACCAGTACCTACAGTTCGTCATTTAAATAATTCAACGATCTTCGTCGACGATGATAATAAACCTAAAGGAAAGGTAAGAGCTTAAGATGAAATATTTTTGTTGATATCTTGGTTCTTAATTATTTTGTGTTACAAATTTCAGGTGGTATATTACACGGCCAGAAAGAACTTACCGCCACGGAATTACATTCCACACATATGCAATCCATCATGTCCATTTAATATCACACATAATCTATCATTCTACAGTCCGCTGGCAAAACCACTGCTATCGGGCTGGGAACGACAAGTGTTTAGGCAAAAGTCGAAAAAGTTTATAGTATATCGAGGACCTTGCGGGAAACGATTGCGTAATATTGAGGAACTTCACAGATATCTGCGAGTCACTGACAATGAATTGAATGTCGATAACTTTGATTTTAGTCCAGATACGAACTGCTTAGCTGAGTATGTTCTTGAGAAATGTCTCGTTAACAAGAAGGTAATTTTAAATTGAATATGATATGATTTTTCTGGGACTTACTTTGAGGCTAAGCGAAGAAAAAAGGCACAGATTTATATGTTACAAACTTAACGATTTTCCATCAATCTCACACAACTATTTTGTCACTAGAATTAACTGATAAAGAGTGTTCGCAGTGTCGCCACATAAAAGATACCAGATAAAGTTGGGACAACTTCCACACTGAATAAACAAAAGTGGTCTTATTCTATTTAAAACGAAAGCTGTTTTCTATAAGTTTCAAGTTTTCAACAATTGATTGTTTACGATTCAAAAAGTTTTGAAATTATTCTCAACAATTTCGTTCAATCTATGATTTACCGTTAATCAAAATCAATTCCATTCTTTCCTCTAGGATATCTCTTGTGGTAAAGAGAAAATGCCGATTCCATGTGTTAACTACTACGATGAAACAATGCCACCAGCATGTGAATATTCTGCCGTGCGAATTCCAACCGAAGGTGTTCCATTGAATTTGGATGAAGAATTTATGTGTGGCTGCGACTGCGAAGATGATTGTTCTGTAAGTTAAAAGCATAATATTATAATTCATATGATAGCTTTAAATAACTTTCAAAAAAAATAAATTTTCAAAGGATAAAACAAAATGTGCTTGCTGGAACCTCACATATGCTGGCGCGAAATACGGAATGCCTACCGTCCCCACAGAAATGGTTGGCTATCAATATAAACGCTTATACGAACATGTACCCACAGGAATTTACGAATGCAATTCTAGGTAATTTTTGCTGTTCTTATGCATTTGCATTTCAAATTGCATGAATTCTTTTTCAGGTGCAAATGCAAAGCAAATTGTGTGAATCGTGTTGTCCAGCAGCCCCTTCAATCAAAATTACAAGTTTTCAAAACATCAAATCGTGGATGGGGTCTCCGGTGTATAAATGACGTGCCTCGTGGTTCCTTCATCTGCGTTTATGCTGGTCAAATGCTTACAGAACAGGTTGCCAATGAAGGTGGTCTGGATGCTGGTGATGAGTACTTCGCTGAGTTAGATTATATTGAAGTAGCTGAACAAATTAAGGAAGGCTATGAATCTGATGTTCAGGAGCCTGAAGAAGACGAGGTTTTGTTTCTCGTTATTTCTATTATGTAGATCTCATTACTATATACCTTTTCTAGGATCTTTATAACCCCGAAAGAGATGATGATGATATGGATTTCCGAGCACCAGGTGAATCATTTAAAGATAAAGAATTCAGCACACGTTTGAGAACACGAAGGGGCAACAAGAACAGTACAGATGGCGAGTTTGATTCTCAAGAAAGACAGGTTATAAGCTTCGAGCCGAACAAGAATATGGACACATCTAACGAACCGAATGAGAAACCGTAACTTATTTCATGGTTTAATACATCCTCAAAGAAAATTAAATATTTTATTTCATTTCAGAACAATACGAAAATTGTTTGGCAAGGATGAAAGCTGTTATGTTATGGATGCCAAGGTCAGGGGCAACCTCGGAAGATACTTTAATGTAAGATTGTTTTAGATATTCAGGAATTGTAAATGATTTTTTGTATTTCAACTTACAGCATTCTTGTTCGCCGAATTTATTTGTTCAAAACGTTTTCGTTGACACTCATGACTTAAGATTCCCATGGGTAGCGTTCTTTGCATCGACTCATATTAGAGCTGGTACAGAGCTTACATGGAATTATAACTATGAAGTAGGTGTGGTACCAGGAAAAGTATTATACTGTCAATGTGGAGCGCCCAATTGTCGACAGCGATTACTTTAAGATGTGTGTTTTTTTATAAATTTAGATTTAAAATGATTTTTTTTTTAGAAATTAAGGTCGAATATATGTATATTAGCCTATCCATATGAGCTGGTTCGTTTTTTAATTACAGTTCTTTGAAAACGTTCAAGAATATTATAATATGGAATTACATCTACATACATTAACTTAGGTTTGGACTATGAGAAATGTTTTTAATTTTTTCTAAATATTTGGAATATCTGAGTCTATCATTGAATTTTAAGTTCAGACATTTAGAAAGAAAAATGTGTTATTACTTTTAAGGCAAAGTAAAGATGATGACTTGAAGTATAAATTACACTTGCGACAGCAATTTTTGGGAATGCATATATAATCAAAATATGAGTATAAGGTATAAGTATTTGGTGGATGATTAAAATGATGGATATTCCGATTTTTGTGTCAGAGGTATAACCACTTTAATTATTTATTTTTTTTAAATAAAATGTTGATCTATCAATATTTATATTGGTCTTAATATTCAACGATGCAGCTTCGCTCATAGAATTCAAGCTTTAGACTTTATGCGAACCCCATCATTTTTTAATTCTGGTTTTATACAAAGCAAACAATCAACATGACTGGCCTGCATTAAAGTGGAAACATATTCTGTGGTCAGGTGAGTCTAAGATAGTTATATATGATGGCAAAAGATCTTGGCGATATGTTAGACGGCCATCAAATATAAAATATAATTCACATTTCACAGCCAAGGTCTCATTAAACATGGAGGATACATACATTTTATGGTCTTAGCCCCATAAATTGAATTGAAGGTGACATGGATCAGCAGGTTTATGTTAAGATCATGGCATTTTCTGATTATGAAATGCCACAAAAATAGGTCTTTCAGCAAGATAGACCTAAAACATACTAGTAAACTTGCGAAGCAATGGTTCCGGGCAAAAAAGTTTATTTGACAATGAAGGAAAAGTTGATCAATTCCATGCAATTTTGTTGTGCTGCTGGTATTTCCAGCAGCGATGCAACGCTTGAAGTTGACTGCATATCTGATGCACTCTTATGCACTATTGGTCCCACTAGCGCATGCAAGACGTTCACATTCACATTTTTTGTAAGGCCTATCTAATTATGCTAATTATTTTTTGTTATCAATCACACCCAAAAATTGCTGTGGGCTCTTAGTCTATATTTAACATGAAACAGGTAGAGGTGTATCTATTGTGCTTTAAAATTGTTCTCATTGCTTTGTTCTACAGCAGTTGAAGGGGGAAAAATCGAGTAGAGTAAAGTATTCAACATTCGAGTAGTACGGTTAAAGAAAGAATCTCTAAACTGATGAGCATTCTTAGCAAGACGAGTATTTTTTTTTTTTTATATTATACGCTCACTCAAGGGGTTATGAATACTCTTATAATGTTAAATACACAGTGCGCGCAATTAGGAAATTAGAATAGGAGTAGAAAGGAGATACCGATGCACATTGGTTTTGAATGTCTGCACATTGAAATGAGTGAGAAATACTGAGCCGGGTAAAGCATTCGTGTAGTGCGACTAAAAAAAGAATCTCTGTTTGACAGTACGTCCGAAGTTGGGTTTAAGGGTAAATTGGTGGGCATTCCTAGAAGTTCGATAGTATGATAGACATGAAACATTGCGGCGGTGCTCAAGAGATGCAAATGTTTCCGTTAGACCACGGCCGCCTATCATTTTTATGGCTCTCTTTTGAATTCTGTCCAAAAGTAGGGGCGAAATTAATTCAAGGGAGAAATGCAGCTGGCTATATCATTAGAGCACTTTTTATAAAAGAAGCGAAAAAAAACAAAGTAAGACAAGACACAAGAGACGACGACGGCGGTGTTCGAACAAAAGTTTCTGTAATAGAACTGTCTCCAATTAGCCTAAGGGCTCTGTTTTAGATTCTGCCTAAGAGGTGAGGGTGAGTTTTAGAAGCACCTGTCCAGATATGGGAGTTATACTCAATCTTAGGCCGAATGTATGCCTTATAAAGTACAGCCAGATCAGAAGGGGGAACAAACTGATTGCATCTTCTGAGGAAAGCAAGGTATGTCAACATTGGTTAACTCGTCCTAACCCCAAATAGGTTTCAACTTAAAGAAGAAAATTTCGAAATGCAACTTATGTTACATATATGAATAATACAAAGAATTAGAACTATTTTGTTGTGTTTTATTCGTATTCATTCAAAACGATGATTTTTTCCTTAAATGACTGAAAGTAGATGCGTTAACTTGTGCTCTTAATAAAAAATCTCTAATTTGTATCTTCAGTTTACCTCAAATCAACCAACAGCCACGCTCAACTTACAGCTCAGCCAACAGCTCACCTCAAAAAAAAAAGCTCAGATCAAGCACCAGGTCCGCTCAGCCAAAAGCCAAGATAAAGCAACAGCTCAGTGTAACCAAAAGTCCATGCAGTCTCAAAGAATATGATTAAAATTTAATCAAAGTTCGTTGAATTTCCCAAAAGTCTGCCATGCAATTATACCTGTTTTGCGACCACTTTTTTAACAGCAGTGACACAGTATCGAGTTGGCGTTCCTAACCTCATTTACATATATTTCTCCCAATTAGATTTAAAATTTTCGACAGAAGAATCTGTCTGCCTGTCAAAGACGCCGAGGAGATTTTAGTCTCATACGAGTAGCATAACAATTCTCGTTTTGAACTTTATTAAACGTTTTTTTTTTTCTTTCTATTAGATTTGAGAATCAAAGCCATTAACATTCACACGTATCAAAAGCAATAATTATTGATCTACCCATACCAAGGGCTTTTGTGACTTGACGCTGCAGAGGGAAGTTTCAAATCAAAACCAGTTAAATTAATATTTATTGTAACTTTTAATTTTTATATATCTTGAGTGAAAGTCTTTAACCGACCAATAATAACATTATTATTCTATAATAATTAAAAATATTTTCTTCTTGCTTCTGCTTCGAGAAACAAAAAATAAACAATAATATTTTATTTATAACTTTACAGAGTTTGTGTTAAAGAAGAAAACAATAAAAGCATTTGATACTATAAATTGCGTATTTTTAAAAAGAGATATAACAACTTTTGAAATTGCATTCAAAAATAAATAAAATCGTTAATTTATTATATATTTATATATAAATTATCTAAATCTATATATATATATTTTGTTTATATACTCGTAATGCATACATTATGTACTATTTTTTTGTTTGTATTATAACTTTAATTTGTTTTTATAAAACCAATTAAAATAAAGGAAAAAGAAAAAAAAAATACTTTGCAAATCCTATAAAGCAGAACAATTAAAGAAAAATAAAACCCGTCCAATCGTGTACATCTCAGGCCCATCTTAAGGTAATGGAAGTGGAGTGTTAAGAGCTTCAGCAATGAAGTTCTCTATCGGTTTTTCGCCTATGACCCTGAAAAAGAACAAATGATCCAAACACTTGAGACTGATCGACCGCAAGGCCGGTAATCTCAACAGCAACTGTGCAAAGCGACTATCGTCCCCGGGATGTTCGTTGCGACAATGCTCGTCCAGACAAGCATATACCTTTTCGCGACACATTTCTATTTCATTGCGACTCTTCAAACCACGAATGTCAGGATTGAAGAGAATGATCGCCCTCAGACACGACAATTCTGAGCGATCGATGTTCAAACGTTTCATCTTCACACTAAGTTCCGAGAGAATTCTGTCGAAGATGGTGGCCACCCCTGCTTGGATTGCGCTGTTACGATGATAGGTGAAGTTGGTTGCCAGACACAACTGCTGCGGTGGCCTGATTGGCGTTCGCCGATCGACCGTTCCATCGGGATTGGCGTGTTCGATGTCCAGGTATTCAATGCTGCGAAAGGCTACATTGGCAATTAGCATTTCATTCCAACTGGATTTCAGTAGCAAGATCTGATCATCGCGATGCAACTGAGAGAAGTGTGGCATGCGACGGGCATACTCGACCATCTGGAATAACTGCTTGTTGACCATTTGGCATAAATGAGACACGGCTCCCTTGTACTCGGTTTGAATCATTGAATTGGGAGCCACACGCAAATAGGGTACGACATTGTCGCCACAACGGGATTCGGCCTTCTGCTCACATTCGATGATTCTTTCGATGGTCAGGTCCCGCACTGAGCTTGTAGGGTTTATATCTTCGTTGCGAGCGTTTGCCATTTTAGCGCCACGCTGGCGCTCTTCTTGCACAGCTTCTCGCTTCATGCCACACGTCAAACACTTCTGGTATCGACAGTATTGACATCGGTTTCGTTGTCTCTTGTCAATTATGCAGTTCTTGTCCTCGCGACATGCATAAGTGAGATCCTTGCGAACGGTTCGCTTGAAGAAACCCTTGCAGCCTTCGCAGCTATAGACGCCGTAGTGTTTGCCACTGGCTCGGTCGCCACATATGGAGCACAAATGCTTCGATCCACTCAGAGGATGATTTGGGGGATACTGCGGCTGTTGCTGATGTGGGTGCTGCTGCTGGGAATGGAGGCGATTCTGGTTAGTCGGAGATTCATTCATTGCAGTCACAGCCTGCAGGCTACTGATGGAAACGAATTGTCCTGGACTGCCGGGCCCCGGAGAGAAGCCCTCGACACTATTGCCATTTAGAAGGGAGATGTCTGGTTTTATTTCTGGTGGAGAAATGGGACCCATATGTCCGAACTGCGATTCTCTATCGTTTCCGTCCATTTTTGTTTTGTCTTTTTTAAGTGTTTTCGTTTTAATCGTTTTCGCTACCACTGTGTGGAATGATTTTCACACCTGTATGGAAGATTTTAATTTGTGTAGAGATTTTCTTTGCAAGTCACTCTCAAGCTTCGTGCATTAAATATTTATTATCTTGTTTTGTTGGTTGTAATTAATATTGCAGCGCTATTTCAGTTTTCTTTTTCATCAGCCATTTTTTATTATATTTTTTCTTCACTTCACACGGAACAAAAGTATACAACAAAAAAAGAAAAAGAAAATATCCAAAGTGAGACGTATACACCTGTCAATTTGAACAAGAAACTGTCACCAGCGTTCAGGTGATTGATATTAAAACAGGTTTAAGGTACAAACGCAAATGTTTTGCAGAATCTTGGTCAATTATGTCGATTTCCTTTACACCTGAGAAATCAATTTCTGTGTGAAGATTTCGATCCCTCGACAGATTTCACGTTCCTTTACACCAAAAAAATCGATTTTTTTGTGACAGAGATCAAATCCCTCGAATCCGTATTTGAAGAGGGATTTACATGTATACGAAATACGCACACCAAAAGAAAAAATTTGACAAGGGATCAAAATCCCTAGTGAGTAAAGGAAATCGACATTAGACATTTTTCATATTAGGTGCGTTTTATTATTCACAAATCTATCTCAGCCTTATTTACTAACTCGTTTTAGCGGCGGAGTAAAGTTACTTCGACTTTACAACGGCTCTAAACCTGAAAACCTTATTTATAATGAAAATGCACGAGGAATAGCGGTGGAATAAGCTAAAACTGGTTCAAAGGAGGTTTAAGGCCGTTTTAATATCTAAATATCATTTTGAGATGACATCTTGTGAAATTTACAAAAAGGAGTGTAAGCAATTTTTTTTTCGTTTCTTACTAAAGGCTCGG
Organism: Chrysotoxum bicinctum; assembly: GCA_911387755.1. Taxonomy (NCBI): domain Eukaryota; kingdom Metazoa; phylum Arthropoda; class Insecta; order Diptera; family Syrphidae; genus Chrysotoxum; species Chrysotoxum bicinctum. The sequence continues at coordinate 245,333,295 of OU426987.1, forward strand.
TCAAACAGAACGCGTTTTTAACGCCGCGTTAAGATTTTTTAACGCGACGGTAAGATTATTTTGACGCGACGTTGCAACCGCCGCGTCAGAGGACGTCAAACAGAGAGCTTTCAAGTAATGAACAAACAAAACAATCATTCCTTATCCTTAACAAAAATAATGTCAAGCAGCTCAGATTCAGAAGAGGAATTATTGCTTCTATTTGCTATTTTACGAAATTCCCGTAAAAGAAAAAGAATTTTCGTACATGACTAAAAAAAAAGGAAAAGAAATTGGCAAATATCACCAGTGTGCCGGGAGCTAGAGTCGCACATCTCGAACGCCTACAAACAGAAGACCTAGCAATGCGGCATTTATAAGAGACAAATTTGTCTCATATTTCAATAATAATAATTAAATATGTATGCAAGACAATGTTCTTATACGATTTATCACCCATATCGTATAGACATGGGTTATTTCTCACCAATTCAATTAATTTGTCCATCTTGAAAAAATTTTAAATTCCTTTGACTGCCGCAGCGTTAGAAATAATCTGTAATTTCACACAACGTCGCGTTTCACCGCCGCGTTGCAACGCCATGCTGAATTCAACGCGGCGTCAAAAACGCGTTCAGTGTGACATGGGACATGTATTGCAATGTAATACAACGCTTCGTTTGAACGCGGCGGTGAAACGCGGCGTAAAAACGCGTTCTGTTTGACCGAGCCTTAAGACAAAAAGGATAGAACGCAATGTGGTTTGGTTGGTATATTCATTTATTGGATTTGAACTTTATACAATCCAATTTTAAATGTATCCAATTTCCAATATGCATACTGATAATAAAATGAATAATAATGGATATCAGCTGGGGTTTGATTTAGGTGTATAATAACCAGAGTTTTAGATTTGTCACTTTTTTTCCCAGTATATTTGACATAAGAAAGGCGTAGCTAATACGGCTAAGAAAATATATATTAAATAAGGAATTGTTTGACGTGGCGTAAACTCGAAGTAAGTGCTTCGGCTCGGTTTAACTATTCCGAGGTTGAACCCAGTATTAGTGAAAAATAATAAATAAGGCTGTCTAAGTTTTAACATGTATTATTAAAACAATTTGGGATCCTGTTTTCTATCGGGATCTATTTCAAAGATCCGAAAATCAGTTATTACACTGGCGAGTAGATGGCTTTTTATGGTAAGGTAGTGTAAGCTATAGTGTAAAGAAAAAAGATTGTTACCATTTTAAGGAAGTTCAGAAACTAGTAGCATTTTTCTATAGCCGTGTTTTATTGGTAATCTGTAGCTAGAGCAGTAATACAAGTAAAAAACGCTTTATTCACTCTATAACTCACTCTTAATAAATTCCCAAATTTGGTATCAGTGTTATATGTGTCAAAACCTTACTACTTTCTTGTTGAATTAACTTACACGGATGTACGTTCGAAAGAATTTTAGGTGTGTTTTTTTTCGCAACTCCATATAGAATTGTAAAAAAAAAAACGACATCGGGATTTAGGAGCTTTTTTTCGAAATAGCTGGAAGCACTGTGTACGCTATGACATTTGTGAGCTGTATTGTATGAAGTCACTTTTGACGTCTCTGAGCAAATTATCGATAATATATATGCGCGAAACAGATTAAACCAGCAACAGCACCAGCATAGAGGAAATATATTACCTAGAGTCACGACTTCGGGGGTTTGCTCTCTTTAACCCTACAAGCTGAATTGAGAGGAAAAAACCCACAGTCCAAAGATGTGTTAGTTGCCCCATGCATTTTAAATGGGAACAAACACAGCTTTGTTCAAATTTTGTGGGTTTTTGCTCAATGCGCAAAAAGGTTGAATAAGTGCGTTTGAATATTCAAAAAAGGAATCCGTTAAATTCAAAAATTTTAAAATACAAATATTTTTGTATTAATTTCGCTTTTTTTATCTCTTTATTAATAAAAACTGTATTAAATATTAATTTTATTGCTTTTCGGATACAAATTCCTTAATATTTATGTATATTTCTGTTAAAAACTAAGAAATTCCAAGCAAAAGTAGAAGCGCACCCTAGAAAATCAATGCGTATAGTGCCCAACATTGACCACGGAATATAGACATTTTAGCCCAAAAGTGAAAATGTTGACAAGTAAACAAATCGATAAAAAAAACAAATGTCATAAAAAAACAAAAGTGCGGGTCGCTGCTTCTAATTAGTAAACTTAATCAATTTCTCAACTCAACTAAATCAATTTATTTAATAAAAATGCACATCAAAGTTTCCCCCGTCGACACCCGATAAAATTTCGTGTGCAAATCATAAATTGATCGCGTAAATTTCGATTGCAAAATACCGATGGTGTTTTTTTTCCGCACACAAGTTTTTCCCTACATATTCTTTTTTTTTAATTGTGTGTGCAAAATTTCATAAGTGTCAATGGAAGTAGTGAAATTTTGGTTAAAAACCATAAAGGAAGTGTGAAAAAGTATTATTGAACGTTAGTTTATTTAATTAGGCGGCTGGTGGGAATCGGATCACCTTTACCAGTCAGTCGCTACCCAACAGCACAATCAATATCGCCTCGCAGAGCTAGGCTACATACATTCTTCAAGCCGTGTCCACGGCCCAGCTGCCCAACACCACCACCATCAAGACAATAACGTCGGCTGCAGGTCTTCCGCAACACCATCAGCAGCAGCAGCATCAACAACAGCAGCAAGCGATGGTTCTTCCACCACTGGAGTATCATTATTAACATCAACGAATTCCAATTTATCATCAACATTCATCTCGACTTCTACTGCCACCGCGATTGCTAGTTTCTGCATTTGCCAGTGCTACAGAATCGAATTCGTGCTATGGTTGCAGAACGGGGACTCGAAGAGCCAAATCAAGACGTGGCAGTGTTGATTTCACATGCATATTAAGAAAGGCTGAAAAATATCGTTGAAAAACAAGCTGTGATAGCGGAGCACAGGATTGATATTTCAAATTATTGTAATTTTTAAACGAAATAACTCAATGATTTTGGGATTTGTTATAGCTGGATCCAAGGTATGAAGTAACTAAAGATGTACGTGGTCAAATAAAGTTTCTGGAAGAACTCGACAAGGCTGAACAAAAACGACATGAGGAACAAGAAAGAGAAATGCTGTTGAGAGCAGCAAAATCTTGATCGAAAATTGAGGATCCCGAGCAAATTAAGCTTAAACAAAAGGTAATTGATCATTTGTTCGTGCTTGGATAAATTTTTCATCGACACGGAAATAGGGGGTCAATTAGACTAAAGCTGTATATTTGGCCGGACTTTAACGCTTAATTCTTCAGTTTTTGTTTCATTTGAACATCTAAGGACCAATTAAGAGTTCTGAACATTGAGCAAGCTTACATTCAAGCTTGCATACATTCAATTCAAGTTTGGGTTGATAAAAATCATAGAGCTATCTCATCGAGAACTTTTTTGAAACTTAGTTCTACTAGCGACATTTTCAATATGTAGCAGATTACTAGTCTCCACTCTTTGTTTGTATTTAATAAATATTTGTGGAAAATTCAATTGTGTCGATTATATGCGAGTTTTTTCTGTTTTTGTCATTCAGCATAGCGTCTTGTGGTTTCTTGGGTTCGTTTCTTCCGTTAAGACATTTGCAAACGCGTGAATAGTTTACTATCATTGTGTAAAAGTTTGTAAACAATTTCTGGAAAAGTTATCATTTTTTTGTATTTGTTGCTTTTGTATAATAATATTTTATAGAAGATGTGAACTAGTTTTCCACAGCCTTTTCTATTTTTTGAGTGCATAAAAGTGTTAACGGCACCAGCAAGGGCTTTTCATGATGATAAAAAGATGAAACTGAATAGCTTCCTTTTTTTTTAATAGTGTAGCTCTCTGTGTCCTTTTGGAGTGGGACTGTACATATTAATGTAATTAGGTAACCCATTTCGCTTAAAGAGCAACATACATATATACATATGTATGTAATATTTTATACAGTTGTTCATTGACGCTTCTATACAGAGTTTTGGCTTTCATGCTGTGTCGACCCCATTCTACGAAATAGAACGATCTTACTCTCGTCACAGATCTGGCAAAGTGTAGACGTGACGCTACATGCTTTTTTGTCAACATTGGTACTTTTCGCGGACGAAGACAAGCCGAGGTCTTTTTGAACCTTGATATAGGAGGCTGCAGCGAACTATGCGACGATCATCATTTTCAGTTGTCTTGCGTTTTCGGCTACGGTTTTCGGGTGTTTATTTGTATTTTAGGGCATTAGCAATCATCTGATCCGAGCATCCCACCACCAAGACATTTTATGTATGCTGATGTCAAAATTTTATGAAAAGACCATCTCAAAAATTAAAATTAAATGACGAACTATTAAAAATGGATTATGCATGCATATTTTTCATTTTTAACTGACGTCAGTAATAATCATTCGCCTAAAACATGTATTAAGCCGAGTTTTGGGCTATTCGTCCCATGAAATATAATTTATACTTTTTTAAATATATCTATGGTATTTGGTAGAAACATATTATATTTTCATATATATTCCAAATTTGAAGAAAAACAGTCAAACCGTTTGGACCCTAGCTCCATGTAAAGAGGACTTATTATGTTTCTACCAAATACCACAGATATATTGCCTCAAGTTGTGAACCTTCATAATTTCTAATAATTTGGTTTTCAAATCTAAAAGATCTAATAAAATAACTTTTATTTAAGACTAAGGAAATGTAAAAAGCCGAAATGGAAGAGCTGCGGTAACGTGACGCAAATATGACAGAGTTACAAGCTATGGAACCAAGAAAAAAACTGAAATTATACGGCGATGTTCCAACAACAGGGGCAGTAAGTATTAAACAAAATCAACAGCCCAATGGTACTAAAATGCAACAACAACAGCAGCAGCAACAGCAAACTACAATGTGTCGAACAACCAAGTTACAACGACTACCACACAAAATACGGTTTCTCGTTTAAGCATCATGTCCAATCAAGAGAAGCACTTTTTTTTATTTCATTTTATTAAATTTAATTTTTTCATATTTTTTAGGGAAATACCAAAGAGAAATGTCGAAATTTTTAGCAAATTTGATACAACTTACTACCAACCAGAGAACCCAAACCTGTGGAGAAGAACGTGCGAATTCTTTTCCAGGAACTGGTCGACGCTAATGTTTAACCGGAAGAGTTCTGTGATAGGCTTGAGCGTTTATTAAATGCGAGTCCACAACCTTGTTTAATTGGATTTCTTAAGGTTTGGAAATTTATTTCTTGAAATTTAAACAAAAACTCTTATTTTTTTGTTTTTTGATATTATTAGAAAAGCCTACCACTCCTGCGGCAGTCTCTGTTCACGAAAGAACTCGTTATTGAGGGAATTACACCACCGCAACACGTTGTTGGTATGATTGGATCGACAACGCTAACGCATCAATTACCTGTAAGAAATGAAATTAAAATGATCTAGAAGTGCTTTGCTTAAATATTTTTTTTATTTCAATAAATTAGAAAATTCAATTCAATTCCGTCCCATAAGCCAACAAACAACAACTATTTGTCAAACTCATGTCAGAATGATATCACTGGCTGCAGCGAGACCAGTTGGGGTCATACAGCAATCACAAAACAACAACCCGGTGGTATTCGCATCCAAGGACCACTTGAGGTGAATGCTCAAATACGTCAAGTCAATGCGAGTAATACAACTATGCAAAATAAGCCACCTCAATTGCAGCCTGTCTCACAAGCGATAAGAAAGCTTTCCTTTGAGATATGAATCTAATTCTGTGATACTTTTATTAATGGCTTCGAATTTGTTATTTCTTTATTAGAATATCGTTCAAATTAAAACGCCGACAGCTCATGTTAATCGCTCACCAGCTACTGTTCAAATCCGCACATCAGCGCCGGTTTCGAAAACGAAAAACGCAGGTCTAACTAACACACGTAAAGGTGGGCCAGACGCAGATCAAAGCGATTGGAACACCTCAAATTCTGCATCAACAGCAAACAGCACCGATTTTGACGTCAACTGCAAATATCACTACCACACCAATGTCCCAAACCAATCATCTATAGCAAGCGGTGGTTCTTCCACCACTGGAGTATCATTACCGCCGGAGTATCATTACATTTCAAACGCAAATACGCCTGAAGAGATAGCCACGGCTGTAGACAAATTCCTACGAAGTGAATCATTAAGAATTCTTCAGAATCATCATGATTTCCAAAATGTAAGTTGATTTGTGAAATGTTTTTTTCTTACTATTCTAAAATATATGTTTTTTTATTATTTTTTTATAGTCGATGATCTAGCGAATTCTTATGGAGATAAAAAACAAGTTTCACTTTCCTTTTCCTTTGGATATATCACAAAGAAGAATAAACGTAATTAATGTACGTATGTGTTTTTAATAAATATAAATATGTGTTTTAAAAATATATAATAAAATAATAAAAGGCATATGCCGTTATAACTTACTAATATAAAAAAGATTTTTTTATTTCTAAAACTATGGAGAAGACATTTTTTTTTTAGATTGGGTCATCATGGAGCAGCTATTCCATTTGGTAACACATGCCGTGTTGTGCGCGAACCTGAACTCTTCATAATCCCGTTCATGCAAAAGCGGTTGCAATATTCTATTTCGGGCGTCATTTCAAATATCCCTGTTTCATTTGCATTATCGGAATGTTTTTGAGTTTCCTAAATTGATTTTAAAACCATTTTCATTCCAAACAAAGGTTTCAAGATAATTCAATGTAAAAGTAATTTCATTATGTTTTTGAGAAATGAAACATGACAAAATTTCTTTTAGATGGACATTTTCGTCGAATTGAAAATAGTTTCCAGAATAAGTTAGTAAACTTAAAATGGAACTCAAAATTCTTCCAATCATCCAAGTTAAGCAAGTAGTTTAAAAATGCCAACATGATTTATCGACCACTTTCAAGAAAATAACCTAATTTTTCATGAAATTCTTGATAATGGTAGATAAACCAAGCTGTTATTTCTGAACTAGTTGCTTCATTTGAACGATTGAAACGGTTCCGAGTGTAGATTAAGGTCCTCGAAGTAGCTCTGAAACCCATTATTTAATCTGACAAGAATATCGAAAAATTTTCATACAAGAGACGTTTCAACATTTTCATATTAGAATCGAAATTCTTGAAACGTTACTCATATACAAATTTTCCGATTTTTTTGTTAAAATTAAAATTGATTTTCAGAATCACTAAGAGGACTTAAATCAACACTCGAGACCGTTTAAATCATCCGAATCGAGCAAGTAGTTTGGAAATTACAGGATGATTTATCCACCATTTTCAAGAATTTCATGAAAAATCATGTGATTTTCTTGAAAGTGGATAAATGATGTTGTCAATTATAAACTAGTTGCTTCATTTGGATGATTGAAACGGTTCCTAGTGTTGTTTTTAATCCTCTAGGTGATTTCAAAAACTAATTTTAATTTTAACAAAAACTTCGAAAAATTTTCATATCGGGAACGTTTTAACAAGTTCAATATGAATACGCAAATGTTGAAACGTCTCTGGCATGAACTTTTTTCGATAATCTTATCAGATTTAAAAACGGTTTTCACAATCACCTAGAGGACTTAAATCCACACTCGGAACCGTTTCAATCATCCAAATGAAGCAACTAGTTTAGAAATGACGACATGGTTTATAGATCACTTTCAAGAAAATCACATGATTTTTCATGAAAATCTTGAAAGTGGGAGATAGACCAAGCTGTCATTTCTGAAGTAGTTGCTTCATTTGGATAATTCAAACGGTTTTGAGTGTTGATTTAAATCCCCAAAATGGTTCTGAAAACCATTTTCAAATCTGATAAAAATTTCGAAAAAAATTCATGCCAGAGACGTTTCAACATTTGCATATTCATATTGAAATTGCTAAAACGTTCCCGATATGAAATTTTTTTGAAGTTTTTGTTTAAATTAAAATCAGTTTTTGGAATCACCTAGAGGATTAAAAACAACACCGAAGATTGTTTAAATCATCTGAATCGAGCAACTAGTTTGGAAATGACGGGATGGTTTATCTACCATTTTCAAGAATTTCATGAAAAATTATATGATTTTCTTGGAAGTAGTGATCGATACATTATGTTGTCATTTCTAAACTAGTTGCTTCATTTGGAATATTGAAACGGTTTCGAGTGTTGTTTTAAGTCCTCTAAGTAGAACTGAAAATCAACTTTAATTTTATCAAAAACTTCGAAAAATTTGCATATGGGTATCGTTTCAATAATTTCAATATGAATATGAAAATGTTGAAAGGTCTCTTGCATGACATTTTTTCGATATTCTGGTTAGATTTTAAAATGGGTTTCAGAATCACCTAGAAGATTAAAAACAACACTAAAGACCGTTTAAATCGTTAGAATCGAGCCAGTAGTTTAGGAATGACAGGATGATTTATCCACTATTTTAAAGAATATAATGAAAAATCATATGATTTTCTTAGATGTGATCGATAAACCACGTTGTCATTTCTAAACTACTTGCTCGATTCCAACGATTTAAACGGTCTTTAGTGTTGTTTTTAATCCTCTAGGTGATTCTAAAACCCATTTTAAAATCTAACCAGAACATCGAAAAAATGTCATGCCAGAGACGTTTCAACATTTTCATATTCATATCGAAATTCTTGAAAGGTTCCCCATATGAAAATTTTTCCAATTTTTTGTTAAAATTAAAATTGATTCTCAGAATCACTTAGATGAATTAAATCAACACTTGGAACCGTTTCAATAATCCAAATGAAGCAACTAGTTCAGAAATGATAACATGGTTTATCGATCACTTTTAAGAAAATCATAGAATTTTTCATGAAATTCTTGAATATAAACCATGTTGTAATTTCCAAACTACTTACTTAATTTGGATGATTGAAACGGTTTCGATTATTGATTTAAGTCCTCTAGATGCTTGTGAAAACTATTTTGAAATCTGATAAGAATATTGGAAAAATTCCATGCCAAAGACGTTTCAACATTTTCATATTCATATTGAAATTGTTAAAACGTCCTCCATATGAAATTTTTTTCAAGTTCTTATTACAATTAAAATTTCGTTTTCAGAACCACTTAAAGGATTAAAATCAACACCTAAAACCGTTTCAATCATCAAAATGAAGCAACTGGTTCAGAAATGACATCATGTTTTATCTACCATTTCAAAAATTTCATGAAAAATCATGATATTTTCGAATGTGATCGATGAACTATGTTGTCATTTGCTCCCTTTTTTTGAAATAGCTGACTTGTACGCAGCATATACTTACAGCACATCCTCTGATTCAAGTTTCAATTAGGATAGCTAAGTTAAAATTAGATTTAAAATCAATTGATCAACAGTTCTCAATTTTTTTATTTTAGAAAATCGTTTCCGTTGCTTCGAACGATACATGTCATTAACAGGCGGAACAAGCGTTTAAGTGTCTTTAAGTGCATTTATTTTTCTTAAAAGTGTGTGTGCTTTTCATAAGCACTAGTATTCTCTTGATATATTTTTGTAATATAAAATTCTTTATGTGATACGTGTGATGTTCTACACAGAATGATAGAATGTCCAAAACTAGTGCCAACAACTGCGCCGTTTGAATGTCTTCGTTTTGTGGTCTATCACCAATGGTATTCATTAAAAGTGGAGCTGTCGAAAAAGACAATAATTAAGCTTCTTGTATAAACCAAATAAAAATTATTATACCAATTAAGGTTTGAATACTATGCTTGTAAAAGAAATTTATGAAGTCCCCCTTTTAGGTGAGCATGTTTTTTGGTTCGGAATCAGTCAACATTTGTTCACTAGCTATATTAAGTAGCATTCATCCCTGCAGAAAAACAAAAAAAGATGCATTTAAAACTATTATATTTGTATTAGTTCGCAACACTTACCCCGTCCGTCCGGCTCACTTTTTGCAATGTGTAATTGCGAACAACTAATGTCGAAAACTCGGCAATTGCAGTCAAAATATCAATAGAAGCTGATTTTGTCTTCTGATCGGCCATTATCAAAGTTATTTACAGTGCCTGAAGAATTCCTAAGCACGTTAGGGTTTTGTAGAACGAAGATCGGTTCGATCCAAATAGGCCAACACTTGTAGCGCCAGTTCACGTGGCAGAAGAGAAATAAAGTCTCTCTCTCTTTAGCTTTCTTGACGATTTCTTCTTCGGAACTAAGGCATACTATTGGCTGTGTATGTTTGGATAAACGTGACAGGGAATCACTGGGTGGGGTATTGGGATTCGATAGAATTTCAACAAGCTTTTTGGCTGGATTATCATGGAGTGTTGTTCGTAGATTTAACGGCGATGAAGATGAATCCGTGACTGCTGATGAGACTGATTCCGGACCAGGATTACGTGCTTCTGGATCGAGTTGTTGTTGTACTTTTTGTTGACCACTTGTCGTTGAACTATCTGGCTGATCTTTATTTTCGGTTGTATCCTCATGACTATCAACTTCTCCATTTGTAATCGTGGTGCTTTCTGGATGATTTAGGCTGGTGGTAAGATTTATTTTGGGAGTTGATTTAGTTAATCTGCTTTTGTAATGCCCGCTGCTGGTCGGTGTTGTTGAATGGTCTTTGTAGGTGCACTTACTGTCTGATGAGACTACTCGCTGTTGGTTATTTGCGCATTTTGTTGAACTAATTCTAATTTAAGTTATTAACATAAGCCTAAGAATAAAAACAATTAATGTTTATCACGAATATTTATAATCAAGGTCTACTTACAATTATAAAATATTTGTTTTGAGAACTGTCATTTTGATATTCACAAAAAAAAACAAAACTTCAAATTTTGAGCTACTGACTTCATTTTGTATTTTAATCCACCATTCACACGTATTCACGGATAGGGAATTTAAGAGAGTTTTCTCTTACTCACCTCAAAAAAAATTTGAGGGTGTTTCAGGCAAGAGGGGTACCGGTCGTGACTCTAGGTAATATATTTCCTCTATGAGCACCAGCATCGTCAACAGCAAACAGCACGCTGACCAGCAAACATTTCTGAAACACATTGCCACCAGCAACGTCATTTCATCTGCTTGACACTTCATATTGGAAAAAAGTTTTTCATTGTGGTGCCACTGAATATTGCAGTAGAAAAGTTGACAGCACTACACCAGCAACAGCAAATTTAGGACTTTGGCCTAACGACGCTGTTGGCGTTGCTGTTGCTGTTCTTATGTGTGTTGAACAATTGAAATACATTGGCTCTAAATTAATGGCGGCCGCTGTTGCTGTTGACGGTGCTGTTGCTGGTTCAATCTGTTCCGCGCTATAGATAATACTATTTTGGCATCACCTTTTTTATCGGGTCTTAGATTAATGGCTTAAACAGATGTGCAGCAAGTCTGCACGCAGCGCTGCAGACAGAACACATGTGCATACTTCCTAACTTTAATGATGCCTAGTTCTGTTAAAACAAAAATGACATCTGCCAAATTTTCATTCTTTTTTTTTTGCTTAAATTGTTTTGTACTTATCTAAAGTTTTATAAGTTTATTTTAAATTAAATGGATATTTCAACAAACAAGGACAAAATTTTGATTTTGTAGTGATTTCGCATCAACAGCAAGAGCCGTCTCTGTCGTCGTCGTCCTCGAATTCTTCTTCGTCCTCGTCCGAATCATTGTCACAACAAAAACACCAACAACAACCCCAGCTAAAGCAAAAGGAGCCAGTCGCAGGAAATTAAAGATAAAACAACGATCATAACAAATTCTAGCGAATCATCATCATCTTCTTCGTCATCGGAGGAGGAAGAAACGACTTCAGTTTCTTCACTGAAAATAACACACGCAAGCAGTAAATCAGATATTGATGTTCCATCAAATATTTCTACCATCATAACGACTGGTAATACAACTTCCACCACCAATAGAGCGACTGCGGACGCGTATCAGCTGTAGTTGCCGCTCCGCTATAGCCACTAGTACTACTGTGAAATCGTGATGGTATATTGAGTGTTGGGGTGGCAGCAGTACTATCTGCGGTAACTAACAATGAAGAGTTTTGTTTTTAAATTTATTACTATATAAAGTTCTGTTAATACGTTGCTTTAAATACCAATTGATTGCTAAATCTATTATCCATTAGTTTTACAAAAAAATGTTATCAATAAGTCTGTATTTTGTTAATTCCAATAAGTTTTTTTTTTCAAATAAAATGGTTCAAAAAATTTTTCTTTTGACGGTTGCATTATACTTGCACGTGTATTAAGATATCTACTAAAAACTAAAATAGTACGTAAAGTGTGAAATAAAATGTCAACACGATGACCTGAGTAATTGTATTATGTATTCCCATTTCTTCGTGCATTTTTGGCTTAAAAATTATTCCACCGTATGCAGAACGCCAGGTTGCTTTATGAATCCTTAGCCTTTAAACCCTATTAAGAGCTAATGCAAGTCTATTAGTCGGAAGCTATTATCAGGAGTCGTTTCGTTGAGGCTGGTCTCACCAATTAATGCATCAAATATGTCTTCCTTTCCGACTTAAGAATTGACTTTTCCAAAACATCTCGGAGGTCGTAAAACTAAGCTTCATTTGAAAAGAGCATGCATATATTAGTCTAATGTATTGAAATATGTCTTTGATTTTTCTTCAGTTTCAAACGGCGCGGCGAATATGCATCCTAATATCTGTCTTACCACTTCAGGACATACTAAAACGTATGAATAGCACCTGCGGTATATTCAGAGTCTTATTTTTATTCGGCTTTGGACAAGGCGTTGGTTAGACTGATTTTAAAAAAATACTGGCATTGTAAATGGGGTCGATTCAGATCTATTATGGAAGAATAAGGTGGAGAAGTTGAACAGCTATTGGAAAGCGTGAGAGGTAAAATATTACTTATTGCTAAACTGATTTTGACATAATGTAGGTAGTCTTGCCATAAGTTCTGTCCCTAACAAAAACACGTTTTATTTAAAAAATAAAAAAGCAATCAAAATTCTTTTTACGGCATTTATTAAGTATTAAATTTACAATATTAGCAACATCCATTTGAATTTGTTGTTGTAATTCATCAATTTTTGCAGCTAACATAGGCATAATTTGCCTTTGATTACTTTCGAAATTACATCGGTCAAGCGGGTGAGGGTAAATTGGTTGATAAGCTGCACAAATGTTCACCATTCTGTACTTCCCTATAACATAACAAATATACCGTTATTTTATCCGTCTATTTTACTAAGATCACAATTTAAAACTCACTTGCCAGCTAAGAACGCACTTAGTTTCTTTTTGTGTTCGTTCTCATAGCGCTTCAAATACGATTCCAACAGCTTCGCCAGTTGCATTTCAACTTTGCTTACAAAATCTTTCATATCCTTGAAGGTGTTGTGAGTATTACCTTCCTTCAGTTCTTTGATTTCGCTTGTAGAATTTTGATTTGAACTGATTGTTTTTGAACTAAATCTAAAATTTTACTCATTTTCATGTTGATATCGCTCAAGTCATTGTTTGGCTCTGAAGTTATTATGAGGTTATCGGAATTTTGAAGTTCGGATGAGTGCCTTTTAATTGTGCGAACATATGGCACTTTTGGCGAAATGCTGGTGCACTTCACGACTGGGACTGGAATTTCCGCTTGTGAGGTTATCTATGTTATTGCGATTTGAACTGTTTTCAATTGCAGTGCATGAACTAAATGCATCTGGCGTCATCAAATTAATCAGTGTAAAACTCTTATGGCTAACAGTAGACAAATGCGGTGATGGGTTTGGAGAATCAGTCTTGTCAACGCCTACCACATTTGTCGGAACACTTGATACTCGATCGAAAAGAGCATCTAATGGAACCTTATCACTTGTTCCACTCATTGCTTGCACAGCCACATTATCTAAATCCTTATCATTTGATTTTTCGCTCGGATTTTCTATAAATTCCTTCGTACTATCAAGGGAATACTGCTCTTTACATCGGTGTTCTCGTCCACAGTTGGCCGATGAATTTCAATTTTTTATTTTCGCTCGTCCTAATGTTAATTGTTTGCAGGCATTCCCAAGTACCGCAGTCCCAAATTTTAAACTCTGTGTTATCATCTGCACCGGTTAGGGCATATGTATTTCCAATATGAACTGTATACAAAATATAGTAAGTAAGATTAAATTTAATTACTATTTAGATAATCTTACTCTGCTGATATTTTAGTTAAGTTGTACAAAAAAACAACGATGATACCGGTTTTCCACCGTGGGGTTTCCACTGATGCAAGCATCTCGGTTCTTTTTCATGGAAATATACCTGATAGAACCGAATAAGACCATCTTCCCCGCCAACTCCATGTGTTCTACCGTCGGGTGATAGAGCAACCCAAGTTGTAACTAAAGTTGGCTCATAGAATTTAAGATAACCAGTGGCTATGTCTGTTGGACAAAATTTGCCAATCCCATAATTAACGTTAATGGTGTTCACATTGAAACACTGATAAATACTGCCTCTGGCCCACACAATCAACTGATCACTCTCTTCGTCGTCATTGCTCGAACAATCCACATAAGGACACCATGAAATTTTATCATATTTAGGAGGGTCTTCGATTTTTATAAGCAAATTGCAAACCAAAGTCTCGCTGATCATATCGATTTTGTGGACATACAACGAACTGGCATCAATCGAAGCCAATATTCGCTCATTTTCGATGTGAGCGAACTGCAGATCCAGCATCTCTCCGGACATTCCCTTGATCAATGCGCGAAGGCCGAAAGTTGCGTTAACCACTCGAACCATGCCTTCGGTTCTGGAGATTTTGTTGTTCACATTTATAACTTATGCTATATGCTTTCAGTCAATATGAACGGCTATCAAATGGCCTGGATAATTCTTTGTCTCCCATTTGTAGTCAACGATGTTTTTGAGTTTCACTTTGGAACTGCCATGATCATGATTGCCAGCGCTTCCGACGATGGTCACGTTTGGTTCGTTAATCTCATAGCAGTGTTGTTTTTCGCCGGACTTGAAAGCAATAACATTTAACGAGAGTATGTCGCTGCTGGATTTTGTTAGGAAACTACTCATTTTATTAGCTGGCTTATTTTCTTGATTCTTGGATGAATTCTCCGGATGAAGTTCTTGTTTTTTAGTATAAAAACTAAAAGTATAAGAAACGCTATTAACATATCACATTTGGCTATGGGACAAATCTTTGTTGCAAATGGAATTTATTATTTTGCAGATTTTGTGGTTTTTCAATAACTTTTTTTTTGCAAATATGACAGACAATGTCAACAATCTGTCAATATCAGTAATGCCAAATAGCAATTATTTGGAAATTTTTGTTTTACAATTATGGCTGCAATGAAACTAGGCAGCAAATTTAGGAATAGAGACATCGTGCAGCGCTGCGCTGCATGCAGACTTTCAATGATTCTGCTCCCATAAGAACCTGTGTAATTAAATTTCGCTGCAGGGAAAATGCTGCACATGTGTTTTAGCCATAACTCTCGAAAATTATCTGGTCTTATAGCTATGTAACTCTGTATAGATTTAAGTAGTTGTTGCATTTGCATGTAAAGCGCTTAGTCCCGATGTCGTTTTTTTTACAATTATATATGGACTTGCAAAAAAAACACGCCTTTTATCTCAGTTTTTAAGCTGGAGTTGAAATACTCATGAAAATGCAGATCGAGTTGAAATATTCATGAAAATGCAGATTGTGTTGATTTATAAACTCGTTATAGTGAGTACATAAGGCTGCCCTTATAATAGCGGTGTTTTTTTGGAAAAGTTATCTGTAGTACAGTAGGATTTTATATGAAAAACAAATAAAACATCCGCAGTAGGATCATTCGCGATACTCGAGTAAACGTCAAATCTCTACCCGCAGCAGGATTTTACTTCTCCTTTTATCGGCAGTAATCCTACTACGGATGTTGTTTTTGTTATTCATATAAAATCCTACTGTACTACGGATAACTTTTCCAAAAAAACACAGCTAATGCCTCTAAACTCAAAATTATTGTGATTATCAAAACTATAGTTATTTCCAGCTATAGGATAAAATGAATAACAATAATTTGATTACCAGTATTGTGCTAGACATAATAGCCGTGTTTTTTTGGAAAAGTTATCAGTAGTATAGTAGGATTTTATATGAAAAACAAATACAACATCCGCAGTAGGATCACTGCCGATACTCGAATAAATGTCAAATCTCTATCCGTAGCAGGATTTCACTTCTCTTTTTATCGGCAGTGATCCTACTGCCGATGTTATCGCAGTGATCCTACTGCGGATATTGTTATTCATATAAAATCCTACTCTACGGATAACTTTTCCAAAAAACACGGCTAATGACATCTACCTTATCTGATGAATCAAAGTTAATTGTTCGAATTATTTTAGCTTTCGGTAGCTCCATTTTTGTTTATTAAATTCAAGATGTTTTTTTTT
The DNA here is from genome assembly GCA_911387755.1 of Chrysotoxum bicinctum. Lineage (NCBI taxonomy): Eukaryota > Metazoa > Arthropoda > Insecta > Diptera > Syrphidae > Chrysotoxum > Chrysotoxum bicinctum. The sequence goes on from OU426987.1 coordinate 245,349,712, forward strand.
TATAAGCAGCTGAGTGTTATGAAGGCTTAATGTAATAGATTCTTGCTTTTTAGTACTTTATTTGACACAAGCTTATTATAACTATGATGGGTAGGAAAATGTTTTATAAATATGAATTTGTATAGTGGATGAATAAGTCCTTATGCATTGCACAACTATTCACGCGTTTAGCGAATTCTAATAAATAAGGCTGTTAGAGTTTTTCTCACTACTGAATTTGTATTAATAATTTGGAATTTTATGCGAGAAATAGATTGGTACAGCAACTTCAACAGCAACTTTGACAATCACATTACTCCTTTTAAGCCGACATTTTTCAGATTTATCAACACTCAAATGAAAATGTGACAACCAATTGCTTTGTTTCGTCTTTTTTATTTTGGTTTTGACAATGGAAGAGTGTTATAAAATTACTAAAAACAAAACCATTTTCGTACGACAAAAGTCCATATCATTCTCCTATTGCTTCCCGCGATCTACACACGCACAGTGTTGGCATATAATTGTACGGCGAAATCATTTCCTATTTTACTGCTTTTACACGGAAGCGATTTTTAATCTTAGTTTCTCTTTTGGAGTCATCTTCCGCCTTATGTAACCCCGCCACACACACACGTCTCTCTCCTACGGGCTTAAAAATCGCAAGGTAATATTGCTTCGTTTAAAAGCCGTCTTTGCAGCTATTTCAACTATTTTTTATCTGTTTTTATGCTGTTGTCAAAAGCGCTGCTCACGTTGTAATCTGTTTCACATGACTTTTGTTGTTGAAGTTTTCGTTGCTGTTGGAGTTGATGTGTCAATCTGTTTCTCGCATTACAACAAAGATCTCGGAATATTCGCTAACAAGGTCCAATCGACCCTGTTTCATTTTATTGCATTTTTAAAAAGAAACTTGTGTTTGGCCCACCCGTTTGCTTACCAAAGTACGAAAATTTACATATGTTTTTTCTACAATCTAATCAATACGAACTTTTACGTTTGTAAAAAAAAAACATTTTTATTTGCTTTATACTGAATTCTTTTCAGTGTTGTAGAAAGAAAAACACAATATAAAGACATTTTGTCAGTCGCATATAAATTCAGCATAATGTAGTTTCGGGAATCGGGAAATGAACGGAAGATCTTTATGTTACTTGCTTTTTATGTAAATGTCTTGAAAAAAACAACGGAGGCAAACAAATGTATATAGAAGGAAAATAATTTTCGAACACTACATAGTTAGCGCGTGATGAAATTTGACGTTTCATGAATGTGTGGGTTTTGTTTGTCTTGTTTTTGTTGTATTTTACGAAGAAAAATGTAGAAGTAGTGGTGAAAGTTATATTTGTAGGTTTCTTTTGCTCTAACTTTCATTAGTGGAGTAAAGTTATGAAATGGGGAATATGCCATTAGTTAGTAGGTGAGCAAAAATATTTTTTGATCGATTGTTAGAGTGCGGATAATGTTAGTCAGCCGTACTTTCTGTGACACAGCAAAAACACAAATACAATTTGTTAAGGATTAGTGTTTGTAGACAATTGCTTAGGAGTATTTATAAAGAAATTTGTCCTGTCTAGCAGTTAGCCCGCTGGTGGAATGCTTTACTGACTTTTTACTTGCGATATAGGTACTATAGGGCAAGTTCTGCATTTGGAAAAAAAATCGAACTCGAGATTTTGATCAAAGTTGACATTACGATGATAGCGAAGACGAAAAAAGTGGGTCTGACAATTCCGTCTGTCTGTCTGTCTGTCTGTATGTCTGTATGTCTGTATGTCTGTATGTCTGTACCTCGAACTACAGCCTAAACTACCTGACGTATTTTCTTCAAACTCGGTAGTTAAGGGTCTTCGGTGATTCCCTAGAGGAAAAATTGAAATTTTTTGTTTAGCTCCAAAACTAAGGGTACCCCCCATACACCCGTAATGCAAAATCTTATTTATCTCGAAAACGGCTCTAACGATTTTGATAAAAAAAATTAAGTGTGATATTATGGACGTGGACTATATTTTGGTGAAAAAAAAATTTGGGGGGAAATGTTATTAGGGGTACCTGTCATAGAACGGTTTTTTTTGATTTTCGAATTTCTCACCAACGGCTCTAACGATTTTAACCAAAATTTTTATGCAGGAGCTGCTTTGCATTTGAAAAAATATAAACTAAAAACTTTTTCGAAAAAATAGTTTTTGGATTTTTAAAAAAATAATACATTTTTTTTTTTGAAAATTCAATATCTTGAAAACCGATACACGATTAAATTTTTAAATTACGTTTTAAAATGTATTTTATTAAATACTAACAATTTGCATATCAATTTTTTTTTATAAAAATGTTAAGGAAAATTTAGTACACAAAAAACATGTTTCAGTGTGTCTGTATGTCTGTACCTCTCACTACAGCCTAAACCCTTGGACCTATTTCTTTCAATCTCGGTAGTTAAGGGTCTTCGGTGATTCCCTAGAGGAAAAATTGAAATTTTTTTTTTAGCTCCAAAACTAAGGGTACCCCCCATACACCCGTAATGCAAAATCTTATTTATCTCGAAAACGGCTCTAACGATTTTGATAAAAAAAAATTAAGTGTGATATTATGGACATGGACTACATTTTGGTCAAAAAAAATTTTGGGGAAAAATGTTATTAGGGGTACCTGCCATAGACCCGTTTTTTTGATTTTCGACTTTCTCATTAACGGCTCTAAGGATTTTAACCCAAAATTTTTAGCAGGAATCCCCTTAAGTTTAAAATAATATTGTATATAAAAATATTCGAAAAAATATTTATTGGGTTTAAAAAAAAAAAAAAAATTTAAATCAATATCTTCAAAACCTATGAACGATTATTTTTTGAAATTATTTCCTAAAACCAATATTATTAAATACTTAAAATTCGCATCCCACATTTTTTTCTTGAAAAATTTTAGAGAAATTTCTTATATAAAAAATTTATTTAATAATTAAACGATTTTTTAAGGTTTATTTGCATAAATTCATACTTTTCCGGAAACCAGACGGCAATTTTATGCATTTGAACATTATTATCTCATTAAATCCATGTTTTATATTTATAAAATGTATATTAAATTCCAAAGTACTTTTACATAAGAGCAAGTTCGTGCGATCCAGTCGTGCATTTTATTTGTTTTGTTTCCATAGTTTGCATGATTTTTAGATTTTTTTCTGAAATATCTTACAAGTTGAAAGTATCAACAGTTATTTTCATTAACATTGATAAAAGTAACATTCATTTTACTTTTATAAATATTTTCTTAACGGACTTACCGCGATGGTATTTTATTCAAAAAATTGAATTTAAATCCCGACGTTTCGACAAGGTTCCACTTGTCGTGGTCACGGGTTGACTGGAACCTTGTCGAAACGTCGGGATTTAAATTCAATTTTTTGAATAAAATACCATCGCGGTAAGTCCGTTAAGAAAATATTTATAAAAGTAAAATGAATAGTTACAATCGCGATTATAAAAGTTTAAAATTTAAAAAAGTAACATTTTTATTTATGAAATTGAATGTCACACGAAGAATCAATTAATTCAATAACTAATGTCGATTTCCTTTACACACTAGGGATTTTAGGGATTGCGATCCCTTGTCAAATTTTGACTTTTACGAGAGATTTTACGTTCCTTCACACCAAAAAAATCGATTTTTTTTTGACAGAGATCAAATCTTTCGAATCCGTATTTGGAGAGGGATTTACATGTATACGAAATACGCACACTAAAAAGACAAAATTTGACAAGGGATCGAAATCCCTAAAATCCCTAGTGTGTAAAGGAAATCGACATAATATTACAAGTACAGCTATCAGGCTGTCAGTACTTCCAAGTGTGGCCTCGGGGTTAAAAAGGTCAGGGGTGGAATCGGCTAAGGTGATAGTTGATTGTGATTGTTGTTTTGACTATAGCTGTCTCCATCATATCAATACAGAAATATAGAGAGAGCGATTGTCAAAATGATTATCACAATCAACTATCACCTTAGCCGATTCCACCCCTGATGTTTTAATACAATGCGGCGCAAAATTAATCATCCGATTTTGTTTTTGAATTACTTTTTTTACTAAATAAAAACATGATTTTGAGTGATGGAAATCTTAATTTAGAGCTTTACAATATTTTCTGTTAAGCGGAAAAGGTGATATCCGTCAAGTCTTGATTGATACCCATTAATTTGTGCCCTTGTTTAAACCACATATTCACAAAGCCCCGCTCATCCAATTCAGGCAGTAAGAACCATACAGTGCCTTTGAGTGGGATACTCGTATGTTATGGGTCTTTGTGCATCACATGCAGAATTTCAGTGCCCCTGAAACGAAGATTTTGCTTTTTGGCGTAACCGCTTAAGTAGAAATGTGCCTCGTAGCTCATGATGATTTTCGACACAAAAACTTTCTTCTTCTTCGTTGTTGAGATTGAGAATGGCTTGATAATTCACAAGCGATGGACGGCCAGCAGAAATTAACGGATGCACTGTTTGCACTTTGAACATGAGCATGATGTAAGTCTTATACTAAAATTCGCTGTAGGGATTGGCCCGTCTTGTGGTCGGGTTGATGTTTGATGATTCTTCGTTCTCAGCAACATCGGCAGCCACATCAACGATATTCTCGGCCGAACAATCAGTCCGGTGGCGGCCACGCCCTGCATATGGTCTCCTGTAGTTAGTTCCAGTGTTTTCGAGTTGGTTGGATTATAGCAGCTTGGGAACACTCAATATCATGTTCCATTAATAACAACTCTGCTGTTAAAATACATTTTTCATCTTTGGTCATCTCATTACATGTATTTGTGCTGTGAAATAAATATGTACACAATGTATTTATTTGGTGTGCGACCAGCGATGTGAATCGCAGATTATAGACTTATAGTCTTACACATTTCTATGGGCCTGTCGTTGGTCAAAAGGAATGGAGCCTTTGCATTCGAATGACAGAATTGAGAAAAGCACTTTGTCACGAAAACAAATGGTGAAATTGTTTGAGAATTGGCCACTTCCTCGGAACGAAAAAACATTTAAGGTAAAGAAGGCTGGGATTTGAACTACCACTTGACAGTCCAAGAAACTCAAAACTTCGTATTGGGTCTGAAATCCAAGTTTTTTCTTATACGAGTAACCAAATAATGAAACGCTCTTGTTGGCTTTTTGTTTACCTACCTGGAACAGTTTCAGTAATACCAATACCAATTTTCAGAAAAAAAGCAACTATGACAATTATATATTATATTATTAAAATTTATTCTTATCAAAATATTTACAATGATTTAAGTGTTTTTTATTCATAAAAAACATTCTTGCAGTGGCTTTAACTTTCCTTTCAATACGAATATTAATAAGTATTGAGTTATTCATAAAAAACTGAATGCGTTCATATATAGAAGTTCAAATTAATACAAAAAATAATTATATCTACGTTACAAATTTTACTATTTACAACAAAACTTACACACATAAAATTAATATTTTACTCAATAAATAAGTAGAATAAACTTATGTAAGTACCTCTGTTTACTTTTAATCTGACTAAAATAGAGAATATATGTATTTTTAGTAGCTCTGGTTTTTAATTTTAATTTTTACAAGAGAAAGATAAATTTAAGTTTTAAGCTATAAAGTATGAAATTAGGCAAAACTTAACTGTTCTACACTTGGTTCGAACTAACGAGAAAGATAATTGGAACAAAATCGATTTATATGAGATACCCATTACGAGTATGATAAACCAAAAATCCATGGAAGCACTAATGAATCTAACTTAAGTAAAATTAAGTGTTTGTAAATTCATTGTAGCCGTTATCATAAACTTAAAACTTTCCTAATCATAAATTAAGAATGGTAGAGTTCTTTTGAAATACCAATCGATTACATTAAAATAAATTCAGTTTAAACTAATTGATGTATGAGTTTCTAGCTTGTTCCATAATTTGTATTTGGTGGATATAGAATTCAAAAATTGGACATGCATTTCTGAGATCTTAGAGATAATTTTTGGAAATATAAAACGATACCTTAACAAAGTTTCTTAGTTTAGCTTTTATATTTAGTCCAATTTTTTTTTTTACAAGAAGGTAGAACAATCAAGACTGAATTTAAATCTTTTCATATTTGCCCATGTATCAAAAAATTCAGAAAATCCTACTCTGCGTTTATAAATAAACTCTTTGTTTATTTTTAATTGAATGTTCATACATATCTATGTATGTACTTATAAACGTCTTTTAATAAAAGTGATTAAAACAAATGTCAGGAGGTAAATTGTCACAGAAGTCGTAAGCAATTAAATTTCAGTCAGTTTCACAGCATTCATCATTGTAGAAGATATTTGTTCTTTTAAAAGAGGTTTGCCACTTTTTCAATTGTTCGTATTTTATTAAAAATAAGTAGTTCTACTGCACATCTCAACAATAGAAATTCTATCTCGAAAGTTTGAAAGCTTTGATCTGGATTCACTAACACATAGTAGCATCTCTTGTCAAAAGGGGAACGTCAAATCGACAATATTAGGACAATTTAGAAAAATGAGATTTAAGCGCGGAACAGATTGAACCAGAAACAGCACTGTCAACAGCAACAGCCACCGCCATTAATTTAGAGCCAATGTATTTCAGTTGTTCAACACACATAAGAACAGCAACATCAACGCCAATAGCGTCATTAGGCCAAAGTCCTAAATTTGCTGTTGCTGGTGCAGTATTGTCAACTTTTCCACTTCAATATTCAGTGGCACCACAATGAAAAACTTTTTTCGATATGAAATGTCAAAACAGGTGAAATGACGTTGCTGGTGGCAATGTGTTTGAGAAATGTTTGCTGGTCAGAGTGCTGTTTGCTGTTGACGATGCTGGTGGTGTTGCTGGTTTAATCTGTTTCGCGCATTAGTTAATCATGTCGATTATGTACCTCTTCTTCGCAAAGTCTGTTTCTATAAATACTGTCGCCATCTATATATGTATACTTTTGAAAACTATATCGGTAATTTTTTTAAAAGGAGTAACCCTCTATTTAGTTATTGATTTGAAGAGCTTTTTCGAAGAACTTTTTTTTATTCCTTTCATCTATTATTTGACACATGTACAAATGATATTCCTTATGGCGTTTTCGATTAGTCATCCAAAAGTCTTCTGTTTCAATTAATAAAACAAATGCAACAGACGAACTATCTCTATTTCAGAAGCAAAACGACTTCTGGATGAGCAATCGTATATAACATTATATAAGAAATGTACGAAGTTCTGTGGTCGATATCAACTAAAAGTTGACTAGATTTTTCCGACAGCTTGCCATCGGTCGACAATCCTTAAAGATATAATTATTTTGTGCAATAAATTTCAAAAATATTATCAGACATTATTTGTATAGGGTTTTTGAGTACCGATTGAAAACAAAAATTTTTAAGATAACTGTAGATTATAAAGGTGCATTTTTTAGTCTACTATTAAAAATAACCCAAATTAATGGTGTTTTAGCCGCATTTTTTAGCTAACTTAAAAATAGCTAACATTCACATTTCTAGAAAATCTATTAATGGATACAAATATTACTTTAGTCTCTATTTTTTTTTCTTAAAATAGGTTTAGGTTATTAACCCTTAATTCCTTAATGGCATATTACATACAAAACTTCCAAAAAAGGAAGGAATCATAAAATACATTTAGTCCGGATTTATCATTTCATATAATAGCTGCTAGGCGCTCTTCCAGACGTATACGTACTCATTGGTATACCTTGGGGCCCTGGTATATGCGTTGACATATGACTCTGACTATGTGATCCATACATGTCTGCACCACCCCCACCATTATTACCAGATGGCTCATAATCCACATCATAGTAAATACCCGATTGATTCTAAGATTACAGTCACATTTAAAAAAAATATATTCTGCGCTTGACTTTAAAAAACTTACCGCTATACTGTTGTTACTTCGACTTTTTGGTCGAGGAACTTGGAAATTTCTTCCTAAGAGATCAGTTCGATCCTCTTCCTCACTGGAACTGGAATTTTCTAGTGTTCGCATTCCACTTGATCTTGATCCAAGGCCTAATCTGCTTGAGAAAAACAAATCTTAAGAACTTTTGAAAATGGAAGCTATATTCAGAGAGTAAACCTTGGCAATGGAACTGGTGGTAGAGTACCATTTTGATGCATTTGCATTGTACTGCCCATATGTGACATTCCACCTGAAATCGAAATAAATGATTTGATAGCAAACAGAGTTTTTCTTAAAGTTCCACTTACCCATTGTTCCCAGTCCCATGGCATGAAGGTTAGGATATCCAAACATGGCTGAAGATGGTCGCGTCTGCGCAATTGGCTCTGCCTTTATAATAAATCAACCAAACTTACTTACAAGCTTAGAATAAATAGTAAGTTAACTTACCCCATAATGATTGGCCTGGGCCATAACATCTGCAATTTGTGCCCATCGCATTCGATCTTCCAAAGTAACTTGATAACCTGGCTGAAGCATGCCCGCCGATTTCAATGGAGTCGTATTCATGTAACCAAAAACTGGTGATCCGATGGCATTCTTTTGCTCTCTCTGCCATCTTCTAGACCACATTATCAAGCAAACGAGGGTAAGAACAATAATAATAAGTGCAGCTACAGATGCTCCAATAGCCACTCCTAGTACTTCACCATCGATTTCACACTGTCCACCGTAATGGCTACCATCACATGTACAAGACTGTGCACCCTCTTCATTATAATTGCAAGTTCCTCTGTTATTACAGTAAGCATCCGGACAGGACTGACATTCTCGACCAGCTCGTTGAAATTGATCAGCCCATGGGTCACGGAATCCAGCTTCACAAGCGCACCTAAAGCTTCCCCAGATATTTTTACAAGAAGCATGTTGATGGCAATCGTTCAGCTCATTGGATTCGCATTCGTCTAAATCCTGAATATTCGAGACAGCACCTTGTGGTGATTCCACATAGAGAACAGAGTTTCCAATGTTGTTATTGCGTCGATGTATCACACCGAGCAAGTGCTTCTGTACATCACTTCTCAGGTTTGGTCGAAGGGTTTCAGCATTCTCCTCAATCTGAAAAAGGGTTAAAGTAAGCTTAAAAGGTTTAGGCTCTCTATCCTTACTGCTTACCTTTAATGTCAGATTGACGAAAACTCCAGGTGAACCTTGGCTTGGATCTCCTCTATAGATATTATTAACCTTTGCCTCTATAAATTCATCAGAATAGGGAGTCATTGACATGGCCGAATCCATCTAAGAATAGGTTTAGGTTACAATTATTTTGAAAGAGAAAAGCAATATTAATAAAGGTAATCACAGCTCTAGCGGATTCATAGCTCAATTGGCTGTATGGCTCACTGCTTCTATCCAGCAGTTTGTTGTCCCAAACTATTCTGTGCTCATAGAATCGATCTACCCGAAGTCCTACAAAGAATGAAACAACTTTGCGGCATGGTTCGCGGTGTTTTCGACGTGAGTATCCTGCAGAAAAAGGACGAAAATTAGTTTAAAGAAGGAAAACAAAACAACGATATGCATATTAAATTCAAAAAACCACTTACCAGGTCTACAGTGACAGCTGGACACACCATTCTCTGTCTTACACCGTTCATGCTGAGCCTGATCACAGGTCGAATCATCCCCTACGATGCATGTATCTATCCTCACTGGAGGCTGTGTAGTCCTCGGTCTGTAATGGGGTCTCTGTGATGGTGTCTGATTTGTGTGCACTGTGGGCTTGGTATTTGGTTTTGATGGAGTTACATCCACAACTTCTGTTTCTGGGATGGCATATCCTGTTCCGGACCCCGGTGGCGTCGATGGTTTTGGTTGGGGACTAGAGTTATTCAAAACTTGGGATGTAGTTGGGGTTGTGGATCCGGCTGTAGTTGTTGCTGCAACGGTTGGTGGATCTGTAGGATCTCCGAATAAATTGATATAAGTTCTTTTACCATCAATCGAAACAAAGCCATCATCACCGGAAGGTGAGATAATAATGTCACCATTGCCAGCCCCTCCCTGTTGCGCTCCATAACCAAACGGTTTGATATTTATGGTTTGTTGTGAACCAGTTCCTGAACCTGGACCCTGAATTGCTGACAGAGTAACATCGAATATTTCTCCATACCCAGGAGGTAATTGCTGTCGAGTTGGCTGTATGCTTGGTGGTTGAGGACGCTGTGGTCTTCCAAGAGGAGGTCGAGCATGTCCACCGGGCTTGAATTCTGGATCATCTAAAACGATTCCAGGACGAGGATGATAGGGTACGGAAGCCGAACTGGACGTAACAGACGTGCTGTGTGCTCCTTCGGTGCTTGAACTAGAGATTGTTTCGAGGAGAACCTCTGTTGAAGTGGTAGTATCAGGAGGCTTTATTGTTATGCTTGGTGTTGTTGAAGACGTACTTGAGCTGATTTCCAGGGATGGAGTCTTTTTGGGCGCTGAAGTTGTCATAAAAATGATGTCCTCTGAAGAAGCATTAATAACGTCCTCATTGGACATTGGTTCATAGTTCGATGAAGATGATGAAAAAACTGATGTTGACATAGAATTCACCACAGAAGTGCTTTCGATGATCTTGGAGAAGTCTTCAGTTGTAGAAGGAATAACTTTTTTCTCCGAAGATTTGATCTTCGAAGTAGGTTTCTTTCTTTTATCTTCATCTTTTTTAATAGGAATTTCCTCTGTTATAATTGATGGCAATTCCAATTCTAGCTCGCTTGATGAATGCTCATCTTTGTGGTTGGGGTATTCGTCTTTCGGAAGATTATTGTCATAGGTTGTGTCAGTTGGGGCCACCTCACCGGTTTCGTTATTTTCATTTTCTAAGGTTGTAAGTTGAACATCTTCTTCCGAATCTGCGATTGGCTGATTGGGTACTTCCAGATGATCTGAAGGCTCAGGATGTTCGTTCAAATCTGGAGGTGGCATATATTGAGGAATTGGTCGACGACCTCCACCGCTGGTCGATATAGGCGGTCTTGGGCGGTTCCTGTGCCATGGAGGACGATTACTTATGAAACCAGGCCTATAAGGAACTATTTGTTCAGGAATCGGAACCCCTGTAATAAATGGCCTTTCTGGTCGGTCAAATGGATATGGAGGTGGACGTATTGAGCTATCTGGCAATGGCTTTTGAATATCATAGTCTATGGGAAGAGTCTGCACATCAGAGATCCTCGGAGGACCACGATTGTTTATCCTACTAGCTGTTGGCCTTCGGTGGCCAACTTGATTGTTAGCATGAACATTCACGTTTCCGTTAAGGAGTTTTACTATGCCCGTTATTATATCCTGAATATCTGGATTTGGATTCTGTCTCGCCTCATTAGGAAACTGAGCAGTCGCTGAGATCGGAGTAGCAGAACTCGGGGCTATGGGTGCGTGAGGGGACCCCGATGAAACCGATCGTAGGTCCCCTTTCAATAAAAAAGAATCATCCACCATTAGACCCTTGGCTTCACGGGAACTTTTTGTTATTTGTTCATTTTCTGTTAAATCACTCAGTGTTTCAGTGGGTTTTATATTATATTGAAAGTACCGTCCGGCTTCAATTTTCTTATCATCAACTTCAACATCATCTAGCTCATTTGGAATCTTCTTAGATCCATTGATATCGTTAAGAATTGGTAGGGCTGATCGCTCTATGCGCGAATGTCCGTGTGTTTCGTCCTTATCATTTTCAAAGCTTGTATCTATCAGAGTACTTTCAAGCCTTGGAGTCAGCTTTGATAATCCTCTGCTCACTCCTGGCTTTGTAGACTTTGGTGAAATTTGGGACACTGAAGGCATGTAATTTTGGCATTCTGTAAGATAAAAAATTTTTTGTTTTCTGTTATTTAAAAAAAAAACATATTATTCTGGTATAAAATATAAGACCAATTGAAAGTTTTTTTGCGACCTTTAGTCCAAATGCGTTTCGCAAAAAAACTTTCAATTGATTAAATCAATACAGTCCACAAAAACAAAAAACAAAAACTTATTTTTCGTTTTTCCTTCTTCTTAAAATATAAGACTTTAATCAAACTATAATAGAGGGTTTATTTGACGCACTAAGATGAAAAGTTGGTAATTTTTGGCATCAACATTCCAATTGAGTTTTAAAGATCATTTATTCGTTTACTTCAGAGTGACCGAAGTAGCAATAGAATTTCAAATATCTTTGGAATTACTCTTCCAATAAGTCTGCCACAGTAAAGTAACAACTTAAATGCTTAAAAATGCAGCACCAAGTATGTACTAGATGTCACAAAATTAATCATCCAATTTTGTCTTTGAATTACTTTTTTACTAAATAAAAAAAATTATTTTGAGTGATGAAAATCTTTATTTGGACCTTTACAATTTTTTCTGTTAAGTGGGAAAGATGATATCCGTCAAGTGGCTTCCAGCATTGTTGATATACATTTCTGCCCGTTTTATCGCATCTTCCATGACTTTCCGCAAAATTTCCGCTGATAACTGTTCGCATTCCTGTCTTATATTCTCCTCAAGGGCTGGCTGCGATTGTCTGAGGTTTATTGACATAAGCCTGCGACTGTAAGTAGCCCCAAAGAAAGAAGTCTGGAATGGTTAAATCGGGCGATCTTGATGACCAAATCACCAAAAAAGATTGACGTATGGCGCCATTTGCAAAAATTATAACATCTTCCGATTTGCGCCACCGTGTATATGTATACTTTGAAAGGTCTAGTCGTAATAGCACCATGTACCCTACCAATTTAATCGCTAATATGTTAGGTTTTTATTATTGTGAATAATAAGGGAATTAATAAGGGTATTCATGTAAGCGCGGAAAACCCTCGTAAACCAGATAATTTTATCTCCGTAGAAACGAGCTGTCAAAATTTGTATAGGAAAAAGTTTCTGCAAGTCTCATAAAATTATCTCACAAATTTGCTGCGGAAAGTGCAGAAATAAACCTCGTAAACTAAAGAAGTATGGATTCTGACTTTTAATTTGACATCTCACAAAATATTTCCCACATTTACGCAAGTATTTCTTAGGTGGTGTTCATGAAAACATGCTGCGGAAAGTTATATCCTTCCTTAGGTTGACCTGTCAAGCATAACATTGAGCTCGTGAAGTCTTTTTTCTTCATCTTCGTATACTTTCACTTTCACTTTTTAAAACATCCCACACAAGTCACAACACACAATCACGATGTGTGCGTTAAAGAAAACTGTCCTGTGCCGTCTATCATAAAGACTTGATAATTCCTTCCTGAGCACTTTTCCTGTTTCGCCAAGAACAAGTTTGAAATGCAACCCTCTTAATCAATCATTTGCTCGCACTTGTATTTTTGTTGCATGTTATTTCAATCGGGTTAAGGTCCCTCTGAGAAGCTCATCTTCAAACCTGCACGCGATCAATTAGCAAAACCTTTTTTTTTTCGTATTTTAGCTTGCGTTTTAAATTCGTTCGATTCGCACTTTTTTCGCAGACTTTCTCGCATAGTTATAATCAGAATTCAGCGTAAAGTACAAAACGCTTTATATGGATGGAAAGAAAATTTCTTGCCAAAGCGTGCAAAAATCCTCGTAAAACATCTAATAAATGATTTAAGCCTCACAATTCCATTTGATCACTTTTATGGTTCGATCATAAAAACTAACAACAACCATATGAAACGCAAACCAGTCAAGACTTGAAGTAGGTCGTCATTTTAATAACTTCCACAATCCACAGACCAATAGACAAGACATGTTGTTGTTTTTGCCCCAAAACAAGATAGGTACTCCGCCAATGTCAATTTCATCGTCTTTAGAAGTAACTTTTCATAAAAGAAGTCTTTTTATGAAAACTTCTTTTTGCAGTGACACAGTGGGGAAAGAAGCTAATAAACTGGAATTTAATCAACTAAAAACCTTATAATTTGACTTACATTTAATATATGTACATAGCTCTTTAGATGCGAGACAAATACTGAAGTACACACGAATGCGAATAATTAAGGTAATTATTGTAAAATTCATCGAAAGAAATTCACATGAAAAAACTGTCAGTTCTTAGTCGAGAAGGGCGCACACAGAAAGTAGAGTGAACAAAATCTCCCCGGTCAACGATTTAAAAAGATTTGTTTGACAAAAAATGTGAGGGAACTTCAAAAACTTTTTTTGACTTTTGGGTCCTCCTGTAAAATGTACAAAAGGATTTAGAAGAAATTAATAGAAAATGTTAAAAAGTTTCAAGCAACTTGATCCGTTTCTTCGTGTGAAAAGGAATTGGTTACTATGTCAGCCAACAAAAAATTAACATGCATTTCTTAGGACGAAATATCATTTTGTGATAAAAATGAGTTAATAAAATATTAATCAAATAAACCATTCACAATTTGAAACAATTGAATAATTTATAACCTTTAAAATGTTTGAAACCGATGCAAATTGGTTTTGAATGTCTGAATATCGTAATGGGAGGGAAATATTTAGTCGGGTAAAGCATTTCACATTCATGTATTGCGGCTAAAGAAAAATTCTCCGAATTTAACAGTACGTCCGAAGTTGGGTAATGGCTATTTCATTAGAAAACTGTTTTTAAAAATAACGGTAATAAAATGACAAGAAACATTGCGGGGGTATTTGATCAATATGAGAAAGAGATTTAGAGACAAAACGTAACCCTGTGTCACACCAGCATTTATTTTATGAATTACAGACTTCATGTCAAGCCCTATGAAATGCTTTTAAAATATCAAGTACAATAGTCTCATTTTCTCCAAAGAGATCTAAAGATTTGTGAAACTGGTCGGTTAGATAAACTATCAGATCACAGGTGGATCTATTGCGAAGAAAGTCATACTGACGGACATTCAGAAGCTTTCGTTCTTCAAGATATTCTAGAGCAATTGGATGATAGTAAGAGGAAGAAGAAGATTCGCTTTTTTTAGGGACAGACTGAACAAATCCTCTTTTCCATCTACTCGGAAAGAGACCAGTAAAATATGAAAGGTGGAAAAGTTTAAACAGTGGTTTTCCCAGCGTTGAAGAATGTCCCTTCAGAAGAACGGGAGGCATAAAATCCAGGCGAGCGGATTTGTGTAAATTTACTCTTGCAACTGTAAGAGTGTTGAAGAAGATTGCTCCCAAACAATCGGTTACGCTCTCAAGTACAGGAGGAGTTATGACACTTTATGGCAGTGAATGAATTATATCAGCAAAAACGAAGAAGTATTTCGTACATTTTTTACAAATGACCAAAAATATTCACTACCTTTAGGACAATGTAGTATTTTTTGCCTTAACTGTTGGTCATCTAAAAGTTTTGTTTGTCGAATATAAGCATTACTCAGGTCTTTCTATCTTGCTTCAACTTATTTTTCAGTATGGTTAGTTTAGAA
Organism: Chrysotoxum bicinctum; assembly: GCA_911387755.1. Classification (NCBI taxonomy): domain Eukaryota; kingdom Metazoa; phylum Arthropoda; class Insecta; order Diptera; family Syrphidae; genus Chrysotoxum; species Chrysotoxum bicinctum. The sequence goes on from OU426987.1 coordinate 245,365,021, forward strand.
ATATTGGAAACTTACTTTTCTGACTTTATCGACCTAAAGACGTAAAGGTCTTGAATCAAATTCTCTTTCGGTGTAAGATTTTTCAGTATTTGGGAAAAAAATGTTTCATCCCGAAAAGGGTTAAATTTTTAATCGTATCGGCACTGGAATTCACGTCACTATCGAGAAAGCCTAGCAACAAATTAAAGCTTCTGAAGAAATCGTTGAGAACGTCCCACTTGGCTTTCTCATGTTACCAAACGGATCACTTAGGAATTTTTTTCTTTAACGAGGTTTTATTGATACGAAAATTTTGCAGATATGACACAATAGCCTGATGGTCTAGAAGTGATAACACAATTATAGTGTATTTATTAGAGTCGGAGGTAGAAAATAAGTCTAAAGTGTTGGCGGATTAATCCGCAACATCAGGAAATTGATTAGGTTCGTGAACGAGGTGAGTCAAGTTGGTTAACTCAGACAAAATCTCGACATACCTTCCTTCGGGTGTTGTCTGATAAGATTACATATCTAAAACAAAATGTAATACGAAAGATAACTTAAAATTTTGCAGATAAAATTGTATTTTGTGATTTTTTTTTCCTATTTGTTATTTGTTTAAATTCACCATGAATTCATTGTTATCATCATATCAGGCAGTTAAACAAACTTGGCTTAAAGTTAATGGGTATACACAATTTCAAGTTTAATTTTTTTGCATTAATTTTTTTCGACTTTATCATTAAGGCTATCCCACTGTGGGGCTTTATGCGTTTGATCATAAAAAAAGTCATACTTTCAGTGGGTCAGTCAACTTGATTTGAAGTCGCAGTTTTGATGACTTTAGCGTTATTCCGGCAAATCGAGTTATATCTTTTCGTTAGTGTGTGGAATTTGTCATGGGCGTCATATTTTAGTAGTTGTTTTGAATACTAAATGGAATTTTAAAAATTTTATTCATTAACGATGTCTTACATATAAAATTATGGTAACCATGACTAAGGAACAAGAGAAAACATTATACACAAATTTAATTTGCTTCATTTACACTTGAAAGTTTTGCTAGGAAAAATCCAATTAATTAACCAACTGATTACTAGAGACATTTGTTGCTTTATTAGGCAAATAGTGGTTTCGTGTGAACAAAAGTTTCGAAGTTTTATTCAAACTACATAACAAAGGCGCAAAATTTTAAACATTTAAAACCTGCTCTAAATCAATTTTAGAATTAGAGTCGACTCTAAATATTATGTATAAGCCGAGAACCGTCTTTTTGCTAATTATAAATTACATAAACCTTACTTTAACTTTCAAGAGCTAGTCTTACTTTAACAGAAGTAACGCCGATTGACAATGGTCATTTTATAAAAAAAAAAATAAAAATGTTTACTGATATTTTATTTGATTCGGCGGCTAGATGTTGAAACTGGGATGAAACAAGCTGTGTGTGAGGTATTAACTAAATTCTTCAGAAAACGCTAGTGCGGTCCAATCGCATAAAATTTCTGGACAATTCACGTCACCTCTGGGAAAGATAACCTTACCTTCAAATCGTTCATGCAGAATGTGAAACTTGTGAACCTCGCGTGGGTTGGTGTCATCCCATATACGGCAATTTTAATTGTTAACACAGCCATTCATCCAAAAATGCGCCTCGTTAAAGATGGTTTTCTATGCGCATGAACTTTGACTTCGTGAGTCAGTTGAATCTTATAATTTTGCAATCTAAAATTTGCCAAGTTGATGTCTACGAAACCGGTCGTCTCAAATTTGGCCACCAACCGTTGAAGAGTCGACTGAGCAGGGTCACCACGTCTACCGTAAAATGTGTTCAACTTTTGCAGCAACGAACACTCAGTTTGATAATAAATATTTATCATTATAAATATTGATTTAAATATAAAATTAAAAACAAATAAAATTAGATTTTATAAAAAAGAAAAATTATTGTTTTATTTATTAAGTTTAATGTTTTTAAATTTAATTTTATTGCAACAAATTCGAATATTATAAATAGCGACGCGTTTCGGATTTAATAATCCATCATCGGGCTAATGCTGTTAATGATGGAATATTAAATCCGAAACGCGTCGCTATTTATAATATTCGAATTTGTTGCAATAAAATTAAATTTAAAAACATTAATAAATAAAACAATAATTTTTCTTTTTTATAAAAACTAATTTTATTTGTTTTTAATTTTATATTTAAATCAATATTTATCATAGTTCGCGCAACATGGAGACCACACCACAATTAAATTTATCATTAAGTCGATTATGCAAAATCCAGAATTGAAACCATTTCTTCAAAAAATTCATAAATTATGGAAAATTACTCCCATTATGGTAAACAAGAATGTCTTTTCCAATAAAATATTAAACTCCCATATAAATCATCACTAAAGAACTATTCATATGAGAGCGACCAACGACCGACGAATGAACGAACATTCGCCCATTTTGACATTTCATTCACATGCATATTTTGTTTTTATTCGTCGCGAATGGCGTTTACTTAGACAACTTAGAATGATTTTGAGGTTAGCCGCGCGCGAACAATTCATTCGTTGCAGTGTGGATGGTTTGTGGGATGCGAATAGTGTTTGACAGTTCGTAGCAATCATATTGCAATTCGCGACGACCAATTTATTTTCTCAAATTTCTTTCATTTTAGCAATTACAACGCTAATTTTAATAAATTAACATTAAGTTAAACTAGATTGCTACCCTTTTGTAAAGTTTTTGTGAAGAGTTTAGGCTTATATATGTTTTAAGTCCCTTTTGTTTTTTTATTCGTTGGTCGCTCTCATGTGAATACTCCTTAACTCTTTCTAACTATCGTGCTTCACCAAAGTAACAGAAGAATTGTTGTGAAGTCTGGTATTAAAACACAATTATTGAATTTGATATACTACATATAAATATATCAAATTCAATAATTTTGTTTTAATACCAGACTTCACAACAATTCTTCTGTCACTTTGGTGAAGCATGACTGTTTTTTACAATAAGTAAAAAAACATATTTCATAAAAATATTAAAGATGAAAAAAGGGTTGAATAATATTTCACATTATGTTTAATAAAAGCTAAGTTTACAATAAAAAAATCGCTACATGGTTTTACGAGATTTTCTTATCTAATCTGAACTAGGCAGATTCATAAAGAAAGTGAGATGAGTTTTTCATTATCTTTAACTACTGACATTTTAAACAATGATCGAGCACCCACAAATGTTAAGGTTTTTTTTTTCAGTATTATCTGATAAATTTTCTAACATTAATCGCATTTCTACTGAGTAAAGCAAGTGATATTGAAGAGTTAACAAATTAAATATCACTTGAGTTACACAGTAGAAATGTAAAAATAAATTCACAAATGCATGTGATGTTGCTTAAAATTTAACTGTTAATATCATCGCATTAACATTACATGAATGAATTCATTCCTGAAATTACTTCACATTATTTATGTTACGAAATACAAAAACATGAAAAGGCTCTCTATATGTTTGCTCTCTGTTCACTAAAGCGTTGTGCGCTATTAATTTAAAAGCAACAATCATTTCATAAAGTCTATAACACAACGATCCCAGTCAAAAACCGAGAATACTATAATCTTGCTGTGTATGGTATTGGACAAAAGCATGAAGTTTTTTTGCGCCACCACTTCCAATATACATACCTACTCTAAAATTTAATTGTAACAGCCTTCGCAATACAACAAAACCGTAAAAGATTGTGGGCAACGAAGCCTACGTTGAACCTCAGCTACGAGTACAGAGTCTCAGTCTATCTGAGTGGACTGCATGAGCGCGAACAGGAAAACCTATCTAAATTTCGTAGAAAGTGAAATTTCGTCTACGCTATACCTAAACCAAATTGGAGCCTATAAGAAAAGTAACTTCAACTCAGACCGTTGAACCTTCAACATTTTTTCCACTCCACAAACTTTAGTTAGCGGGTGTTGAAAATGAAGTTTGGTCTTTAAGGTATTGTTGCTATTAAGTCATTGACCTGGGACCAAAGCTACAGTAAAAAGCAAAAGTATTAATTTTTATCATTTTTCTTTTTCTTTATCATCTTCTTGCCTTATAAAGTTCTTTAAATACAAATGAGCCTTCTGATAAGTTAAGCACAATGAAGAGATTCTAAGACAAATAGCTGTTTAAGTTAAATTGAAGATTTATTCTGTTTATGGCTTTTTTATTTTAAATAAATACATATACATAGGTATTAAAGTAAACGAACCTGTTTTGATTTAATTTATAAGACCCCGTTATGAAAATTTGAATAAAGAACAATTTACCAATTGATTTATTCCATAACAGAAGCCAAAGACCTTATACTTATTGTTAGAATTTTTATGCAAGGCGATTTAAGTTTAAAAAAATCTAAATTTACTGGAAGAAATTTATCACATTGATATCCTTTGAAAATATTAAAACTGACGAATATGCTTATGAAGTTGTCTTTTAAAATGCTTCATTATTATTTTGGTAAAATGAACAGCACTTTTATGATTTAAGCTTAAGAAAAGCTTAGCTTATCCATCATTGTTAATTAATTAAATTTATATTTGTAATAAACGAAAGAGCTGACACACGAACTTTGTTAAAAAAAAACTTTTGAAGTTTAGGACATAAGGCTTTATAGATATCGATATTAACGAATAACTCCCTAATAAGTACCAAATCTATTTTTAAGAAGACTTCTCAATTTTTTTAAAAATATTTCTTGCATATTTAAGAACACAGATTTGTTTTAGTGTTTATAAACTATTTTGCCAGATGTTTAAGCAGGCTAAAGAAAGAATCAAACTTTGCCTACAAGTATATTTACAAGATCCAATTGACATAGAATCTTAAAATTTTGTCATGTACCCAATTTCTATTTTCTTACATGCAAACATGCACAACTTACAAGACAATCAGTAGAGGTGGTGGAGAATTTTCAATATCTTGGCACTGTAGTTTTTACCGATATGGTGAAATCGATTTAAATTTAAGCAATTAAAACGGGAAGGAAAAGGCTGCGTTTTAAATGCTGTCAAAAACATGGAAAATGGTTTTGCTCAAATGTTAAATCCGTGCCACTTCTTTTATACGTAGAAGTAAGTGGCGAGTTACGAGTATTGGCGATACGCTTCGAAAATGCAACGATTGCATTGAGGGCCAACCGATACAATGAAACCCGCTCACACAGACTAAGCGAAGAACGATCGAAGAGAAATAAGCACCAACTGAGGATACATCTCATAATGTACAAGATGGCTCGTTTCAACTTGGAACAGATTTTGTTCTCCAAATTAAAATCTTTGACACAGCACTTAGAGAAAGACCGATATTAAAATCTTTTACAAACTGGTCTGTGCAAATTTTCTTACGCAAGAAAACGTAAGACCGCGGCTAGCTTCAACGATGCAGGAATGGAAGTTTTACTGATTTGCAAGCACTGATGGAAAGGCACGTCTATCAAGCTGTTGGTATGATACAAATCTTTTAACCACATACGCAGCGTCATCAATTATTCTTAATGGGTTTGAATGATCTCCCAATATTTTTGTCTTCTTTTTTTCCTTCTGCAAATTCACGCTTCGTATGTTCTACGTTGTAATGCCACTACAAGCATCTATGTATACCATATCACAATATTTTTATAGAAATCCTTTTATCAACATTTAAACACAAAATTTTAATAGCAGTCAAAAAACTTCGCAAACAAAATAGTTTTGTATTTGCCAGCTGAGAAGTGACAGATGACAAGCGGGTGAAATGTAAAACACTGAAAACAAATTCACTCAATTTGGAAATTCGTTTTCATTTCGATTTCCCTCGATTTTTAGAACCTGGCTGTAAATTCTTCTATCATATTTAGTTATATGTGATAAACGTTTCCTCTTCAGCAACCAACCCTTCGTCCAACAGGATCTTCTTTTTTTTCTTCACTATTAAAAGTGCCGCCACTGTCAACAATGTCTTGTTATACATTTTGTTGTTAAACACTAACTGAATTACAAATCAGAATCAATGTAAATGCTTTTTTGTTGTTCGTTGTTGAGAGAAGAACAAACAACGTAAAGCGAATGAAAAACGAAAATCTAATTGGAGCTTTAGGATCTTGACCTACGTGCTCCACAAGATCAAATTTACACAACCACTAAAGCAATAATCATCTGAAGCCCCGAAACTTCGCCAATTGGGCTCTGGAAATTTTGTTGTTAAGTCGTTATTAAAAAAAAAGCAAAGGGAATCAAAATAAATGAAATGTTCATTCTGATTAGTTTTCCTTTTGAAAAAAAAACATATTGTTGCACTAAGGAGCGCATCACGACAAGTAAATTGTCAAATATGACAACGACAATACTGTCAAATACAGTTGTTAAATTTTAAATCCTAGAAATTGATTAAGTTATTCTGTTGTTTTAACAATAATCGGTAATTGTTTTAGGAGTCCTGAAAGTTTTGCATCAATATTCAACTCACGTTATAATTCTTCTTAATTTATGAACGACTTTTAACTTCATTACTTCTCTCGCAGTCATCTTTATAATTAAATTGTCTTTATTTTGTGCAACTTTCATTTGTCACGACCTCTGGTTTCTTGCGGAAACAGCTGCCGTCACCCGCATAATCGTTTTCTGAATGTGTAAGTTTAAATGCTTATACACACAGATAAGTATGTACGATGTACCTTCCAATTTGTATAGAATGAGAGCTCAAAGTATTCGATGAATTAGAAGAAGCTTTCCAAAAAGATAGGGCTTTCAGCTGGCTGCGGGTTTTAAATTAGTCATCATTTTGCAGTTAATAGGTTACTTCTTACTTTATATACGATATCCGTGTTGGCGCAATGTGTGCCTACCTCAATTTTGTGCGTCATTTTGACTGTGTCGTAAGTTTCTGTGACTGATTTATAAGATTGTGCCAATCATTTAAAGTACCCATGAGTCAAATTGTTTTTTTTTTTTTTTTCGTACAGACAACGAATTATGATGTAACAAAAAATTATGTTTATTCACAAAAAAAACCCAAGTCATGCATTCAAATTTAAATAAAATGCACGACTGGGTCGCACGAACTTGCTCCTAATGTAAAAGACTAAGAATTTCAAAAATGAATGATATTAGAGAAACTGTTCAAAAAACTTCTTTAGTAGTTAAAGGTAAGAATAGGATGCCATGTGATTCAAGCAAATATAGATTTATGCAAGGACAAAAATTATAAGTCTTTGTAGTGGTTTCTTAAAAAATATGGTTTTATATAAGAAAATCTTAAAACATTTTTAAGAAAAAATGTTGGTACGCCAATTTGAAGTTTTTATTATTGTTTGAATAAAAATTAAATTTACAAAAAAAGTATTGAGCCGTTTTCGAGACATTGAATTTTCAAAAAACAAAAAATTGTTTTTTTTTTTTTCAAAATTCAAAAAAATATTTTTCTTTAAGTTTTGAAATGCAATGTTTTTTAAACTTTTTAGAAGCTTCCCTCTACGAAATTTCATTAAAATCCGTTGAGCTAATAATGAGAAATTCAAAGTTTTAAAAAATCGTTCTATGGTAGGTGCAGTCAGTAATATCTTGTTTTCAAATTTTTTTTTATTAAATTACAGATATTAAAAAATAATAGAAAGAAAAAAAATTTAAGCAAAATTCTCGGAACCGTTTTCGAGAAAAATACGATTTTCGAAAACCATTTTTTAACATTTGTATGGAGGGTACCGTTATTTTTAGGTAAAATGAATTTATTTTACTTATATATTGTAGATTATTTTTTTAAACTTTTATTTATTAAGTTTTGAAAAAATCGAGCATGGGGTTTTCGAAATATTGAGTTTTCAAAAAAAAAATTTGAAAGTTTTTTTAAAAATCCAAAAAATTTGTTTTGGAAAATTTGAATATACAATAATATTCAAACTGCTGGGCAGCTTTAGCATAAAAAAAATGATCAAAATCGGTGGTACCGTTTTTGAGAAAATCAAAAACAAAAAAAAATGGTCCCAAGGGGAGTACCAAAACTACTCATTTTTTTGAAAATTTTTTTCGACCATTACCTAGGTTTAACTAAATTAAATTTTTTGAATTTTTTTTTAAAAAATCGCAGGGACAGTTTTTGAGAAAAAAAAATATTTATAAAATTTCGGAAAAAAATCGTATGGCAGGTACCGTTATTTTTGGTCATAAAATATCAAATCAAAAAACATCCGGGGGTAAAAAATCAAAACCCATATCTACCAAGTTTGAAGAAAATCGGCCGAGCCGTTTAGCTGTAATCGAACAGACAGACAGACAGACAGACAGACAGACAGACAGAATTGCCAGACCCACTTTTTTCGTCTTCGCTATCATCGTAATGTCAACTTTGATCAAAATCTCGAGTTCGATTTTTTTTACGAATGCATAACTTGCCTTATAGTACCTATAAGTCGCAAGTAAAAAAAGAAAGAAGGAGTATTTTGTGTTTTTAAGTACCTTACCTACCTATTTTGCGGTGACAATGGTTCTCTAGGTCAGAACTTATGTATTTGTAATATGATTTTTTACTTGGAACTACTACATATATATATTCCTACAATAATCGATCAGGGTATACATTACGGTGACAGAGAAGACACAAAAAGTGGGTCTATGTATGTATGTGTACTTATAAGTCTTTTCGACTACACCCTAAACGACTCGGTCGATTTTCTTTAAACTTGGTAGCATTTTAAACTTGTGCCCTCACACCTTTCTTTTATTTTTTTCAAGATTAAAAATAACGGTACCTGCCATACAATTTTTTTTTAAATCTTATAGCATATGTATATATTGTTTTTTCTCAAAAACTTTTCCACAGACTAAAAAAAAATCTTGTAGTAAAAGAAACTAGCTAATGGTTTAACAAACCTCCGAAAAATTGTTATTAATTGTACTCCACAAAACGGTACAAGCCATTTTTATTAATATTATTTGAACTCTTTTAAAGTTGGAATATTATTGAAAATCTACTTTGGACTTGTTTCAAAAACAATAGAACTTGTCTTTGTATTTTTATCATTATTTATTAAAATTTATTCAAAAGAAAGAAAAAAGAAAAAGAACTTTATATTTCGGGCTTTTGCCCTGTTGGCTTGGTTGAGTCACAAATACGAAAGCCCAAAAAAAAAGCTAAATTCTAAAAGGTCCTTAGAAATGGTTTTGTATTTTTCGTCTCACTCTGCTTTTCCAAAAACCGAATTAAAGCTAAGTGTAGGTAGTTTTTTTTATATTATTAATTGAACGCTAGATTGCGTTTTTGAGGTTCTGTGGCAGAATTGGCAACAAATTGTATTTTTTGTTCAAATTTGTATTTTTTTTTTGAAACTTACTAATTGACAGATTTTTAAAATTGTCTACAAGACATTGGAAAAAACTTTGAATTACTATACCATATAATAATGATAAAAATATTGAAAACATTTTCTGTTCATTTTAGTAGATTTTTTTTTAATGAACTTTGACAGAAATGCACAGAAAATCACAGAGTTTCAAATTAAAGGAACGAATCTCTTTATTTCAAAAGTTAAATATTGTTAGAAAAAGAACGCACGCTACGTTACGTAGGTTTTTAAAATTTATGTTTAAACATGGATGTTATTTGGTACAACATTACATTTTTCCACCTATGTATATTCAAACAGAAATGTTATCTGATACGAAATAGTCTGCTCTTAAACGAAAAAGATTTTTAATCTCTGTTTCTCTTTTGGTTTCCTTTCGATTGCATTAATGCTTCAGGCTTGACAAGCATGCCTTCAAATTCTCAAATGTGCTCGTCATGCAGCCGAAATATCAAAGCATCCATCATGCTTGAAAAGCCGATGGGTTGGGGCGTTCACATTATTTAAATCAAGCCTATCATGCCCAGCTTGTCAAACGTATTTGCCTCTTATAGCGCAAGAAAATATAATACTTCAGTTTTGTCTTTTTGACAGTTTTGGTGAGGTGTGAAAAGTAGCTTCATTCCGCTACGCTTCTTTACCTCACACAAATATGTCAAAAAGACGAAACAACTGAAAAAAAAAAAAGAATCGTGTAATCATTCTCTTTATGTACTTTTTCTGTTATAGTTAGAAGGTGTTCATACTGAACTAATTCCTACGTTTTTTTTTCCTTCTGTCATAGGTTTATAACCCGATTGACATCATTCTTATGTTTATGTTGTAATGGAAATTGTCAGAGTCGGAAGAAACTAAAATTTTGAATTGAATAACATCGTAGTCATCATCCAGTTCATAGCTCGACAGATGGCGAACGATCTCCATGTATGTATAATATTTAATTCGAAATTTGGTACTTTGTGGTTTTACAAATCGTCGACGTTCTATGAAAACTCCCTAAGTCCATTTTTTGTGTTTTGAGATATTTGCATTTGAACTTGGAAATTAATATAAAAAATCCAAAAATTATCAGAATAGCATGATCTCAGGCTTCAATTGTAGAATTTGTTTGGCGTAGGCATTGTTCCATTAAACTTTTTGCAAATGGTTTATCCGAAATGAATTAAATAAGAATTCCATCACATTTTTTTTTAAATGGACTTAGAGAGTTTTCATAGAGAACGACGACGAAATGATGGATACATACAATTTTGAAGTATTGAGAATATTTCGTTGTATATCTTAAGCGACTGCCCTGAAATGCATATTCCAGAGCAGAAAATAAAAAAAAAACTAAAATTTTCGGATTTTTTAAATTTTAACTCTGAAAATGCATTTTTCAGGAGCATAAAATAAAATGCAATTCTCTATTCCTAACGTAAAGGGGATTTGTTTAAAATATTAAATGGAACTAAAATGGAGTCTTACACCTGTTGATTTGTATTTTGTCTTTTTGACATATTGGGTGAGAGGTGAAGAAATGTTGGGGGAATCAAGATATATTTAGTTCTAACTATCAATGGAAAGTACTAATATCAATATTTCGATCCACCACTGACACCAAAGGCGAAGTGCCTCAAAGATTCCATGATGTAGTAAGAATGCACTGTTCCCTATATAAATAGGGTCATATAAGCAAACTTCCATAAGGTAACTTGCTTCAAGGAACGTGTAATCGTAACGGGCTACACGGAACACACGTTTAGATCCATCTTTTTGATTTACCCTATCGCCGGCATAGATGTATACACGTACTAAATTTTAAGATTTAGATATTACTGATATTTCTGATTTTATTGAAAATTTTTATACAGAGATTCTAAAAATCTTAAAAAAAAAATTAATTCAAATAATTTTAATTACCTAGGTAAAAGCCCATAGATAGAAACGTAATTCCGATAGAAATTAGTTATTTCTTTTGATGTTCTAATACATAAATTTTCGAATATTTAATTGAAACTCCATTAGTTACTTACATATGATTAAAAACATCACGTATTCGTTCAGTCTTGTTCTATGCTACAGCTCAGACCTCCTTTTCATACCATACCATAACACATTTTTGTCCGTTGTTTTGTCTATCAACTTCATTTCGTGTCTTGCATTTGTGGGAAGAATTATTGCGAAATGAGGTACAAATCTGCATGCATTCGTGATAAAATTTTCTAAAATTATGTCTTTTGCATAAATTTGTGTCGCTCAATCTCCAGACAATCAGATTAGCTATGGACTAAGAAAAAAACCCAACGTATTACCATTATGTACCCGATTCGTATATTTTTAAAATGTAACTGCCTGTAGGACTTAATTTTTATTGGAAAATGTCTGCATTAAAATGCATTAAAATGCATTGTATGTCTAGCGTGCAAGATCAAAAGATTTATAAATACCACTTTAGGTATGTGTCGTTTGTACTTCGTAATATAAAGAGCGAATTTTTAGGCAAATAAAAAAAACGACAGCTCGTGGAAAACCAGGATCTATTAACTATGCGTGCTTTGTTATTGTTAGCCAACCGTAATGGATGAATGGCGCCTACTAGTATACCTACCGAATCCGAATGAATAAGTTGGGAGGTACTTCTTCTACATTAATACGGTCGAAAAATATCGTTCAATACTTTGTTTTCGTTAACAAATATCAACGAAATATTTTAATTGGTTTTGTAGAATTTAAGCACTTGTTTTGATAAAAGGAAAGTGAAGGCATTATTATTGTTTAAAGTTTCTTGCATAATATAGTAAATTAATAAATATATTAAATTAATTATTTTCAAACATAAAAAAAAAATGTTATACCTCCTGGGACAAGTTTGGTGCATTTCTCCTCGAACTGCCATTGATTTAGATGTGTTCAGAAGTAATTTATTAAGAAAAAAAAGCCTTAACACGATACTAGTTAGAAAATGTTTAAAATTAGGAAAGAGTTAGTAATCTACTTAAAAAATAACAAATTGTTAAGTAGTATCATACTAATACCTTAATACTAAGCAATTTGAAATTTTGCGCCAAGGTGTTTAAAATTTTGCGGCAAATATTTTAATGCTTTTCTTGGAAATAGCTGAAAAAGTTTTCAAAATTAACCGTACTTTTGGTAATTGTTTTTTATAGGAACAGATATAAAGATCGTGTAACATAGATATGATGTCTAAAGAACGCTAAAGGTATACACCAAATATTTAAACAACACAATATCAGTGCGCTCTGCGGCTCAGAATACAAATACGTGAAAGATGTTATTATTTTTTATTACATTACAAAAAACTCAGGATTTTTAACACGAAAACTTGAGGTAAGTTCAACGAAATAAGCTTATTTAGGCGAGAGAAGTCAACGTCGTCATCTTCATTCCGAAAGCTGGTGAGCCCACTCACACTGAGCCGAAATTTTTTAGGTGACAAACCTATTTTCCTTTCTTCTCAAGACCGTATAGAAAGATTAACTGAAACCCATATTCAGCTAGAGCTCTGGTATGCTCTCGCAGGCCCAACATTCATATACGAAGGGCAAATCGGGTGATACAGCGCTTCATCTATCTGCCTACCCACCGTATCTCTTATGGCTCCAACGAACCTATTTCTCGCATGCTTCGGAGAATTAACCGTAACATTAACTGTTTCGACTTCAACCTCAGTTCACCCTGCCTGAAACTCCTTCTTATTCATCCTTCCAATTCACTCCAATCCTATATTTAAGAGCTATATTTAAGTTTTGGGGGCGGCCGTGGCGCGATGGATGTGTGCTCGCCTGTGAACCTCATGATCACAGGTTCGATTCCTGCCGTCGTCTATGTCGTTTTAATTCCATTAAAAACCTTCTAAAATTGTCATCAATGGGTTGCTGGCTTACTCATTACATGTTGTTCAGGCATAACACTAACAACATGTAATTGAGTTAAACTAGTATGCCCAACAAAGATGAACACGAATAAAATAATGTGAATTATAAGCGACATAGAAATAAGACACGGCATTCTCCGCTTTAGTTCAGCCGCCATCCCTGGAGATAAAATATCTGAGACAACAACCTTCAGTCTCAGAACATCGTGCCACACATCTTTCCTATCCTTCTTTCTCTTCCTTAACTTCACGCCCGCGCTGTGTTTAAACATTTAAAGGGTAATCATAATCCCTTGAGCGCGTGTGGATTATAAAAAACAAAAAAAAAAAAAAAGTTAGATTAAGAATTAGCTAATAAGTCTAATAAATGGGGGTATTGTTCCCATTAAAATTTAAAAAATCATGAAGTAATCGGCATAATCAAAAATTCAATTAACTTCAATAAATTTACACTGGTAGCATTCCTTGTCTTCAATAATGTTGAACAAAAATTCTATTCGATAAACCCTTAGCTCCATTAACGTCGATCCGATAGTGACGTACTGGACGTACTGGATGGATCAAAGTATACAATTTAAAAGTAAGATCGTGTAGGGGTACTCCACACAGTGATGCCATATCGTGGGTTTTATCCCTTTTTGTGGGTTTTTTTGGTCTAAAAAAAGCAAAAAGGGATAAAGGGTTTTTCTGAAGCTCGTAGAACAAAAAAAGGGTTTTTTCATAATGAGAATTTTCGTTTTTCGTTTGCTAAAAAAAAAATTCTAAATTAGAAATCACTCCCACTTTTAATTCATCTAAACGTAGTGTTAGGATGTTGTTCAGTTTTTTTCCGCTGCCCCTATTCACCTATTCACCTTCCCCATATTTTTTTCACCTCAGTGAGATTACCATAGAATACAATTATATTCTACAATGTTCTCTGTCTCTGTGATAATGTATCTTTGTTGTTTGTTATTTGTTTTGAATTTGTAAATTACGGAACGATAACGAAGTACACTTCAAAATTTAATTTATTTGGATGGTTCTGCCTTGAACATTTTAAAACACACCCAATTGCCGATCTTTTGAATCAAATTGCCATTAAAACTTCAAACGTCGTTGAAGAATTCAGAAGCATTTCTGTCATTCTAAAGTGATGAGAAAAAAGCTTCACTGAGGAAACTTTCGATCGACGAAATGTGGTTCGAGATCTGCCACATGAAGAATTTCAACGACGAACTAATTTTACCAATCTTAAATGATGTGGTCAAAACGGCCTTAAGTTTTCCGCATTCGAATGCAGAAGCAGAGAGAATTTTCTCTATTGCAACAGATATGAAATCCAAAAAAAGAAATCGCCTCGGAAAAGATATGATAAATTCAATTTGTTTGTTAAGATCATGCTTCCAGGCCAAAAATATTTACTGCTACAATTTTGAAATTAAGGAGGAGCACTTAGCCGTACATAATTCAAAAATGTACACATAAAATATGTAAATGGAATAATGTTAATATAGGTATAAGTTCTTATAACTGCATATGTGAGTTTTTTATAAGTTAAGTGTGAAAATAATTTTTTTTTTATAAGTTAAGTGTGAAATAAGTATTTTTTTGTTTTGTTTTTATAAGACTGAATATGTGATTTTTTTGTTTTTTATTGTTAATTTTATTTTATTTTTAAGTTTGTTGAAGACTGAAGTATGTTTTTTATTAAAAACTTGTTTTTTTTTTTAAATTTTAAAATGGATTATAATGAAAAAAACAATAAATTTTTGATTTTACACTTCGTGGGATATTTGTGGGTTTTTTCTTGTAATACCGTGGGATAAAAGGGTTTTTTTCTATTCATTCTGGGATTTTACGCTTTGAAAGTCTGGCATCACTGACTCCACATCTCCTCTGCGTGGGCTTCTCACCGTTCGTTAACCAAATATTATTTATATTAAGTCCGGGCGGTTAATGGCTTCGAGAAAATTTGACCCTACCTTCTGCGATCTCATACGAGTACAAGAGGTCCTTAATAAAATCAGGAAATTAAACGAAAGACTGTGGAATTAACGTTAACTTACCGAAGACATAAGTTGTGTTGATTGTAAGTAATCGCAATATTCCCAACATGTGCCAGCCAGGTTTTGGACGATTCCAAATATATTGGCGTTCTACTTGACCGCAAACTAAAGTTGAAAGAAATTATTTAAGAACGAGAGAAAAAAAGTTTAATTCCTTTTTACACTTGCAGTAAAAGTTGGGCTGTCAGCCCCAAAAATATTCATTGGATGTACATTGTACACAGCCATACACAATGCTTGGTGGTCAGATTTAGATAAGGAATCCAATCAAAAAACCATGTTACAAATTCAAGGACTTTCCGTTTATTGGATATTAGAACTACACCAACGGAAGCCCTAGAAACTTTCCTTTCACTAGCCCCACTCCACTCGATCTCTTGCCGGCGTTGGGCACTACGGCCATAGAACTATAATGAATTTCATAAATATAGACACAAATATAGACATTGCACATAGATTTTAACCCAATGACCAACAAGGGAAAAGTGCTTGTAGCTTCCGAAGGAGCAAGGCATCTTGCTGCACATGAAGTAGTTTAGTTACCAAATATTTCGGTATTTTCACAGTTAGCCAGGAGAAAATTAAACCCATTTCCTCGATCACTATTAAGTCGAAACTTTATAACTATGTATATCGTCGCCGAAATGAGGTGAAGTTTCTCAGCGCCACGAACATAGTTACCCTCATGCCGGGACATCGTGATGTAGAGGTGAACGAAATGGCAGATCCAAAAAAGGGTTATGTCATGATCGGAGCGAAGCCGATACCTCGGTATTTTCTCTGTTTTGAGAATAATTTTTATCGCCAACTCGTTGCAATTTCTGTGAAGAACAAAAGTCTGTGAAGTTTTGTGGTGATCATTTAATAAAGCTCTTAACTACTGTTTTCGTCACTATTTTCGGTTCCCAAAAATTAAGTAAATAGTTAAATAAATTTAGTGATGCAACAGCTCGAAGTGAACCAGGACCTCACCTGACTTACAACTCTCAACCATTCCTGTGTGCGTGTTATCAGGAACGGAGGGGACCTACAATTTTCTACCGATTCCGAACGGCTAATGAGCAGCACTTTCCATGACAAAGAGATAGAGGATTTGTCAATTCCTCGCAAGAGGCAGTACACTCCTGAAAAACTTTTTGCAGCGGCTGAGAATCGAACTCGAGACCTTCCGCATGACAATCCAACACACTAACCATTATGCCAAGAGGTACCTACCCAAAAATTAAGTGCTAATTATAAATGAAGAAAAAAGTCAAACTTAAAATGGTACCTACATAGTATGTTCAACATTATGTAGAGCATGTGATGTATGAACATACATGCTAGAATCAGACCACATTGTTTCCTTATCTGTGCCGCAATATGATCTTCTTCATTCATTTTCTTTTCCCCCACACTCAAGCTGCAGGTAAAGTATTACGAGTATTATCATCTTCAACATCTCTATTTTCTATCACCACTGTCTCTGCTAGTTTAAGATCAAGCTCGACTTGGTGAAATCGTTTTTTTTCTACCTTTCTTCAATTTGTTTATCGTCTGGGAGAGAATAACAAAATTTCACTTTTCGCATTTTCCCAGAATACATTTTTGTATTATTTTCTCAAACTGGAATGTCTTACTTTTTTTTGTGGAGCGAATACCTCTTTTAAGGGGGATTATAAAACCTTGCTCAACCCAGATAGGAATCGATAAATTAATTGCTTGAAATAAAACATCGATATGTTTGACAGTTGTTTTTGGTGCTGTTTATGTCTGAAAAGCTTTTAAAAAAAAATTAATTAAAATTCTTTTTGGTGTAACTGACAACGATTGAAGATCTGAAGAACAATGCTTTCACTCATTCAAACATTCTGTCTTCTCATGATCTTCTACTCAATTATTTTTGTTTTCGGTTAGCGTTCTGCATTCTTTCATTATAACTCTGGGCGAAGCTTAGTTACGAGATATGTATATAAGTTGTTTTGTGGGCGCACACCTGTTTACCATATTTCTCTGATAAAGGTTAATGGACATTACATTAACATTAGTATTTGAGATATTCTTTAATCTCTGATTTAAGGTTAAGTAAACTAACACTTTGTGGTTAATAAATGGAAATGGTCTTTAGTGCCTTAAGATGTTGGAATAACCCAAATTTTATTTACACGTTTTCAGCTACAAATTTATGAGAGAAAATTATGATTTCGGTGTTTTTTGTAAGAGAAATGAAAACATTATAGAAGCTGACCGTAAGATTACCTATCTCATGATGGCTATACAAAAAGTGAACACCAACTGGATAGCTAGCTAAGTGCCAAACGTTTTTTATTTTTATTATAATTTAATAGTCAAAAAATGATCACCTACCGTGATTGAGTATATGTATCGCATGCATGTAAGATATTGATAAGTAGGCTAGCTTGTATGAATTTTTGTCTAGCTTTAAGTTAGTTATGAGATGAATGTTAATAAAAATGGATTTAAAAAATAACAGTATATGTATGTTTTCCAAACAAAAAAAAATCAGGCTTCTGCACCTGTAAATAATTTGAACTTAGTGACTTACAACTATCATGTATGTAAGTGTTACGGGAGAAATTGAAAGGATCTACACTGTTCTGCCAAATCCGAACGGCTAAGATGAGATGCACTTTCTCATGACAAGAGACACTCTTGAAGAATTTTTCACTTCCTCGCCGGAGAGAAACATTTTTGATTTAAGATTTCATAGGCTGAGATACGAGTACGAGCCCCAAAGTTAACACAATCCAGTACTTTGGACTATTACGTGAACTGGAGAAATGATTACTACAGTAGACTATCACATTTCTCATCTTAGCGTGTTGGTCACAGTCATGAAACGTCAAGCCGATTAATGTATTAATTTTTTTAAAGTTCTCCCTTTAACTTCATGAGAACGTTTAATTAAATGGTTGCATCCATTACTGCTTTGATTTTTTTTTTTCGTTTTTCGTTTTTCGTTTTGAGCTCAGAGAAGAGAACTGAGCGTTCAAAAAAAAAATCAGTGTTCCTTTTTAAGCTCAGACACATCAGAGCGCTCAGTTTGTGTTTCTTTTTTCAATCAGAGCTTACTCAGATCGCGCTCTATGAGCTTAAAATAAAATGACCGAGCAGATGAAGTAGAAGCTGAGAGAGGCTAACTTCAATAATTTTTCGTGTGATATGGCAGAGACAGGTATCGAACAAAGAAACAAAATGGAGATCGACGCTTTTGACAGATCGGGGCTTCACTGTGTTTTAGAAATAAATCGGAGAGCTCTGGTCAAACTCTGCTCTGAGCGTAATCGACATGCTCAAGTTCTGCTAAGAGCTAAAAAAGAAAAATACCTAATTAATATTGCAAAAAAATCAGAATGTATATCCTTATAATGCATCGCATAATGCGAAGTTTTAAAGAATTTATTTGATTGTTAACGAGATGGTTTTGAAATTCATTTATTAAGTTTCACCATTAGATATATAATTTTATGAAAAGGGGTTATCGCGATGTAGAGGCATTCGGTACATCAGTCGTACGGTATTATAGTACGATAGCTGTCATAGGTGAACATTATAAGATTAAGCCATGTAGAATTTTACAGACGCACAAAATAGAAGAGCAAACCAAACATGTAAGCGTTAAATATCTTCGGGATCGTCCAAATATATTTTTTCTTTAAATTCTTTAACCATTGGGCAGCTGTAGTACCTCTTGACAAAGTAGTTCGGTAGTTGAACTGACATGCATAGCGTCTTAGATTCGATTTTCAGCCGATAAAAAAGGTTTTACAGGGGTGTACTGCTTTTTGCGAGAAACTGACAAATTCTCCAAAAGTATCCCTTGTCATAAAAAGTGCTGCTCATCTTAGCCGTTCGGAATCAGCACAGAATTGTAGATCCGCTTCATTTCTGGAAACTCGCATAAATAATTGACAATTGTAAGTCATTAGGTCCTGGTTCTCTGTGAGTTATTGCACTACTAATTTTAGTTCTTATTTATTCGGAAGCTGCCTAGGTTTCCATTTTTCATTTATTAAGATCAAAACTCGATTTATTTTTAACATTTTTATCGCTGGCATTAAAAACCGTTATATTGCCTTTCCGTGAAGAAATAGACTCAAATCATTTCCTTTTTTTTTAATATCGGATACCCCAATTTCAAAATGAAAAAGTACCATTTTTCGGAGGTTTCAGAAGTGCAAATGTTACTATACTAATTTTGATATTTTCATGGAGTACGAAATTTGTATCTCGATCTTAAGTTTTAGTCAAAGATCGTAGTTTTAAGACCTTATAAGGATGTTTATGTCTAGAGTTGTCAGTTGACCCAGAGTCTAACTTCAAAAGTTAATGTGATTTACAAAGATCAATTGATAAAACTGATATGAAAATTCTGTAGTTAATACCTCAATAGAAAAAATGTCGATAAGTAAATAATGATATGATGTGGTCGGAAAGTGTAAAAAAAAAAGAATGATGTACACCGTTGTGAATTACAAGCAGATGAAGCTTATACGTTTTTTTAAATACAATTAAGTTTTTTGTAAAATAAAATAATTGATAAAATTTAGTTTTAAAATATTGAATTTTATTAATAATTATCAATTTGTTATTGATAAAAATTGCCAATCATAATAGTGGCGATATAGTCATTGTTGTACCGAAATTTGGTAAAACGGTACTCCATATAAATGAAGGTTAAAAAGGTCGACTATAAGACCATTTTTATTGTGTTCCACTTTTGAATTTGATTTAAAGTACAAGAACTAACAACAACTTCCGGGCTGCTAGAATTTAGTGAATAAATTGGCAATCAATGTTATTATAATTGATTAGTTGATTTGAACAATCACAACATCTTTTGAATGTTTAATTATTTTTAAAAATAAATATAATAATAATAAATATAAAAGAATTTAATTTAGCTTGGTAAACATCATAAGTATATTTCATATATTTTAGTTTCAAAGGCCATTCCAAAAGTAACAATTATTAACAATTTAATCAGAAAATCATCAGTGGACAGAAGATCGCCTCGTCACTATTGTTAGCAAATTTTACATAAGCTTGTTGACATTCAAAATCCAACAAGATTAAATCTTTTTATCATTAAAGCTTAAAAGGTTACCCAGATTAAACGTATTGTCTTCATTTCCGTCAAATCCATATGTGTATAACTTTAAACATTATGTAAATGTTTAATTGATTGAACTCATTACAATCTTGAGCAACAAATGTTGTTCTTCATAGTTTTACAGAAATCCTTGACCCATAAAAGAGATATTAATCTCTTATAAAATCAGACTTATTTTTTGTTTTTTCTTTTCATACAAATTTTCATAACAATTGCATGCAACAAAAGACAAGAAATTTATTTTTAGAAATTTTCAACAGCGTCTTTAGAGAGCTTTGTTTTAATAAAGAGTTGGTCACCTTGAAAGATATGATTTACTAACCTCCAATTCTTGCTATTATGTCAATAAAAGAGTATGTAGGCAAGTTCACTAGTATAAAAGGTTAGATTTTGGCAGCTTTTAGCAGCCATGTTGTTTTGGTGACATCTGTGACATTGTTTATTATTCAGTTACTGCTGCCAAATAATCAAGGTAAGTTTCACGATTGAACAGCATGTCTCAATAATAAAGCTTTATTATCAAAATGAGTATTCGTTAGGGGAAACTTTGCGCGCGTTGCACCTATTTTACAGAAGAAAAGTGGTGGCCCTTCATGGTCGATCTTTCAACATTTTGTAGCCAAATTTGAGAAGCCCGGTTCGGCAATCAATCAGACAACATTCGTTCTTTAAAAGAACAAAAGTGCGGCCATACTTGGCTAATTTTGCATCGAGACTTGCGCCTACACCCGTACGAGATCAAACTGACCAATGAGCGCTAAGTGCATGGTCGGTACTTCTTCGAGAACGACGTTGGTGAGGCGGTCAACGTCAGTGGCGAGCACTACACAACGATAATAACCAATTTCTTGTGGCTCAAGTTGAAATATATAGATCTAGAGATAAAGCGAACGCCAGGATTGAACGATTTCATGGTAATGATATCTCTTGCAGAGGTGACCAATGTCATGTGATTTGACCACACTGGACTTTTTCTTGTAGCGAGTTTCCTGAAGTCGCAGCTCTATGGGAATAAACCACTTGGGCCGCCATTATTCAAAAATCGTTTTGTTTTTTGAAAATCCCTTGTTATTTTCAAATGGGGATTATCAAGTCATTAACTTAGAATTCCGCAAAAAGGCAATACTAATTTAGAATAAAATTAACCTTTTTCCATTTTTAATGTGCAACAACTTTAAATGCGAATTTACATTTTAAATACATTTTTTCTTAAAGCATATAGATTTCAATTTTTCAAGGAATACATTTTGTTAAGCAATTTGTTTGTATTTCGTTGAAACTAAAAAAGAGCAACGGTATCGTATGATAAGCTCATTAAACTCCGATCTTTACAGGATTGTTAAATGGGGTAAAAAAAAACCGTGTGAAGTTTAATGTATCGAAAACTCAATGCTGTCTGTTGTCATTGAAGCAAAATATACCCCCTATGCCATTGTCCTTAAATGGCACTTGCATCGAAGAAACCGAAAAGCTCTCAGTACTCGGTATATGTGTAAACGACGATCTTCGTTGGAATGATCACATACTCGAGACCGCCAAGAATGCTGCTATACTTAGGATTTCTATATCGACGTAAGAAATTTTTTACCCCTTCTGATCTGGCTACCATTTATAAGGCGTTTATACGTCCAAAACTCGAGTATAACTCACACCTTTGGGCAGGCGCTGCTCAATCTTCTCTCCATTAATTGGATAGAATTCAGAACAAAACGTTAAAACTGATTGGAAACAGAGCTATCAAGGATTCATTCCCATCTCTTGAACACCGTCGGAATGTTTCATGTATTTCCCTGTTTTATCGCTTCTTTCACAAGCAATGCTCACTCGAAGTAGCCAGTTGCATTCCTCCCCTTTATCAATTCACCCGTGATACCCGCTTCGCTAGGAATGCTCATCAGTTAACCCTTGAGCTTAACTTGGGTCGTACCGTCAAATATAGAGATTCGTTTTTTAGTCGCACAACACGATTATGGAATAACTTACCCGGCACAGTTTTCCCCTGCAATTTCAATTTGCAAACATTCAAAACCAATGTTCATCGACACCTCCTTTCTCTCCCCTCCCAATTTCCCCCTCGCCGGTGCTGTGTTTACAACATTATAAAGGTCTCGTAACATACCCTTGAGCGCGATTGAATTACAACAAAAAAAAAGCTACATACTCGTATTAATTAAGTGCACATTTATGTAGCTTTCTCATAATTCAACACTAATCGAACGGTTCCTTTCAATTTTGATCTAGGACAAAACAAATGGGTTTGTAAACAACCCAAGCAGCTGACTATCGTGTCCTAAAAACGTCAACTGCAAGAAATTAATATTCATAGCGAGAAATACTCATAATTCAGTACAAGCAAATCAACAAAACCATTTACAGGAAGAAAATATTATCTCAAAGACTTGGCTATTAACTAACATCACCAGGGTTCGGACTTGGGTTTTAAATTTTCGAAGTAAATACGGAAAAAAACTGAAGTAGATCCAAAATTTTCGAAGTAGTTTTAGGAAATTAAATTAAATAAACATAACATATATAAGTAAATTCTGATTTGAGACTTGTAAAAAAAATTTAATTAAATATAATTATTGTAAACTAAATTTTACATCAACGAACTTGTATTTTTGTATGAATTTTATCAATTCAAAAGGTGGCTCATAAATATCCTTACGTTTTTCTGTAAGTGATCTTGAAAACATTGAATTTTCCACGATGGTGCTTATGTTTAAAGGATTCCTAAACTTGATTTTTATGTAATACAGAGAAGAATGAAGAATTTTAAAGAGAAGTAGATCATAAAAAAGAGAAGTAGGGAAGTAGATTAAATTTTTTTCTCAAAATCGAAGTAGATCTACTTCGATCGAAGTAAAGTCCGAACCCTGAACATCACCATCAGGTAACCAGTTTTGCAGACACAGTATCTTCAGAAAGAACATATGTTATTCTGCACATAAGCATCCTCGTAATAGCTAAGGTCTTAGATCTGTCTTTTGAGCTTGTGTTTATGTTTGCAAAGTTTTAAATCTTAATAATTGTCTAGAACACGTCACACAAACGCTAACATTTCTTCTCTCTATAGCTGGACAAACCTGAAATAGAATTCCGTTAAAAAGATTCTTACGGAAACTAAACCAAGAGCATGACACAATATTCGAAGAGAGCTCGCACAATTACGGACACAGAGATGCTTTCGGGACAACACAAACTACCACCATCACCAGCATCATCACCGGCTTGGAATTTTTCGTATGTATAGCTACACCACAAGATGAGATTTTGTTCCAGCTTCTAGTTCTAAATGTATGGCTAGTGAATTAGCTGGTTTATGACATCTGATTTTGCGCTGAAGATAAATGACCAGTGGTTAGCTCATTTGTGTTGTGACACACTTACCGTTCGCTCAGACCCAGTTTTTCGTTAAAGTTTTACGGTACGGGAATAAATAATGATGTTTTCTAAATTGCAACTCATGAGAAGGATAACGAGTCAATATGGGCTTAAAAATACTTAACAATAGAAAAGTTGTCAAGTCTTGATGCGGGTGTTACATCAGCACATACATTGTGCTTTCAAATAAATGGGTTTCTGCGCCACACTTGATATTGTGCAATTAAATTGGCTGGTGTACTAGTATGGCCCGCATAATTTTCACTTTTTCAATTTAAACTATCTAATAAAGAGAATAATAAAGAGATGTAAGATTTTTTAGTTTAGTTTAAAATTTTAAAGTTTAGTTGTTAATTTTGAAACATATGTACGTATATAAAGTGTACTTTAACGCTAAGGGGCTCTATTTTTATTGTGATTATTTAAATGTAATCTTATACTATCCTACTTGGAAACAAAAATATTGTTGAAATCGTTTTGGCTGTAGGTATTGAAGTACAAACAAAGATTTGTCTTTCCATCGCTGCGATATTGGAAAAGTAGATATAATCGAGCTCTTATAAAAACCTTATTTCAAACCTCAAAATCTTAAAAAAAAGGTAAATTATCCGAAAACATTTTTGGCCCAATTTTGCAAACCTGGTTTAAGTTTACCTTTAAGAAATAAAGAAGTGTTTTACTCAGTTAAAATCAGCAAATAATCGGTTCTTGGTTTCATAATAATTTTTAGAGCCAATTCCCATTTTAAAAATGTCATAGAACCGGTTTTAAGGCTTAAGCATTATACTACGCAACAACTTGCTAGTTTTAAAACATTTTACCAAACTTTTCAGAGTTAAGGTATTAGTATGATACCAAACTCTTTCTTAATTTTAAACATTTAGTAACTTGTATCGTGCAAAAAATATTATAATATTTTTTTAATAAATTACTTCCGAACACACCTATAACATTTTCAGTTCAAGCAACAGAAGCACATGCGCGCATTCTTCTCTCAAAAGCTATCTCTAACCAAGCCAGACAGTCCACCAGAGCGAATGACCTTTATCAAGGTATAATCTAATTTTAAGAAAAGACTATTTTAGCTATTTTATTTATTTATTTTCGTGCTAACTTCATATGACACTTTGACATTTACAAACGTCAAAAAAGTTCTGGTTACTTGTTTTTTTTTTGCACGAACTATGACACTGTTTTAGGTGCGTTCAGAAGCAGTTTATTAAAAAAAATAATAAGTAATGAGAATTGTTTTTTCTTTAGAATTATTTATGTACATAAAAATTACAAACATTTATAAAATTAAATCTTTAAAAGTTAGTAAACAGCTTTAAAGTTAGCAAATTGTTAAGTAGTATCATACTAGTACCTAACACTGAGCTGTTTAAAATTTAGCAACAAAGTAAACAGACGTTTCTTGACGTTAGTAAATGTCAAAGAGTCATATGAAGGTAGCACGATACTAAAATAAAATGCACGACTGGATCGCACGAACTTGCTCTTATGTAAAAGTACTTTGGAATTTAAGATACATTTTATAAATATAAAACATGAATTTAAAATGAAATTGCCGTCTGATTTCTAGAAAAGTATGAATTTATGCAAACAAACTTTAAAAAATCGTTAATATTAAATAAATAAATTTTTTATATAAAAAATTTCTTTAAAATTTTTCAAGAAAAAAATGTGGAATGCGAATTTTAAGTATTTATTAATATTGATTTTAGGAAATAATTTCAAAAAATAATCGTTCAAAGGTTTTGAAGATATTGATTTTTCAAAAAAAAATTTTTTTGAAAAAAAGCCACCAAATAATTTTTCGAATATTTTTATATACAATATTATTTTAAACTTAGGGGGACTCCTGCTGAAAATTTTAGGTTAAAATCGTTAGAGCCGTTAATGAGAAAGTCGAAAATCAAAAAAACGGTTCTATGACAGGTACCGTTAATAACATTTTGCCCCAAATTTTTTTCTTACCAAAACGTCCATAATATCACCCCTAATTTTTTTTTATCAAAATCGTTAGAGCCGTTTTCGAGATAAATAAGATTTTGCATTACGGGTGTATGGGGGGTATCGTTAGTTTTAGAGCTAAAAAAAAAATTTCAATTTCCCCTCTAGGGAATCAACGAAGACCCATAACTACCGTGTTTGAAGAAAATAGGTCCAGTGGCTTAGGCTCTAGATCGAGGTACAGACATACAGGCAGACAGACGGAATTGCCGGACCCACTTTTTTCGTCTTCGCTATCATTGTAATGTCAACTTTGATCAAAATCTCGAGTTCGATTTTTTTTCCAAATGCAGAACTTGCCCTATAGTACCTATATCGCAAGTAAAATAAGATAGCTATTTGATGAATTTAATTTTAATAAAATATTAAAAAAAAGTATGATATCTACTATACTCTATTAAAATGTCCGTTTTAACCAATACTAAAACAGTTTTGAAATTTTACTAATTGGACTTAAATTTTGCGTCATTTTAGCTAGTAATGTGCTAAGGATAGTTTTTAGTTAATTACTTCTGAATACACATAAAATTTATATCAAAATATATGTAATTGGTCTGTTAAATTTTTAAACAAAATACTCATTAAGTTATTTTAAACTGAATTTGAAATACATGTAAAATAAGAAGAAGGGAAACAAAAAAATATATAAAAATAATAATAATATCTAATATAAAAATATAAAGAATAAAAAAATTTGTTTATAGTTTTTATTTTTGTTTTTGTGGACTCTATTGATCTATTGATCTATTTTCTTTTTTGTTTTTTACGGTACAGCCGAATTTCGATTATTTTTGCTAAAGCCCCCCAAATGTTTGGATAGTATTATATATTCAAATTAAAAAAAATGGATTTAAAAACAAAAAATTCATTTTTTTCAAAGCTAATTATTTCGAAAACACCGTGATTTTCTTGAAACTTGATAGTTAAAAGGTTTTTAATACAATCTACAAGATGTGATAAAAAATTCTTATCTAAATATCTAAATATAACGGTACTCTTCAAACAAATACATATTTAAGCTATTGTTTTTAAAATCTTATTTTTCTCGAAAACGGCAGCTAGAATTTTGATAAATGTCAATCTTAAGTATCTTATAATATGCATTTTAGGATATTATTAAAAAAAAAAACAAATCGTTCACTATTACTATTGATTTTCCAGAAAAAAAAATTCAGATAAGCTGCTGTACAAAATTTTGGTCAGAATCGTTAAAGCCGTTAATGATAATGAATGGTACGGAAGGTAACATTCATAGATTTTTGTTTCTTAAATTTGTGTTTGACCAAAATGTAGTCCATGCCTATAATAGCACAAATTGAAGGTGTTCAGTAAGTGAACAAATAAAATTTTACAAATATTCAAGACCTTATAATTTCAATAAATCCATAATGATAAAAAATACTGCCCGAATTTAATTGGACAATTTGGTTTCAAAATTTAAAAAAAATTGAAAAATCTTTATTGCCGGCTAGCTACAATTAAATTGTATAGATGCTCGTTAAAGTTCCTATTTTTAAACTTTTGAGTAAATAGTGTATGTAATATAAAAAGTTGCAACGATTTTTTTAAATATTGCCTTGGTTTCTTATCTAAATAGTATTTTTTTTTTCACTTAAAATAAAATCTACAGATCTGGGTGCTGAAATAAATCAAAAAGCACCAAAGGCACAGTTTTGTGCCTATGTTCACCTATTGCACTTCTAGTAGGGCAGCTTAGATGGATTGACTTCAAATTTGGTACCGAACATTTGTATGTCATTCCCTAAATGAGAAATTTGAGTTTTTGTCTTAGAACAAGAAGCTCCCGTACAATGGTTTTTTTATTTGAATTTCATTCCAAGTTTCAGAAATATGCAACTAGATACTTCAAGTATACTTCAAGTGAACATTAACTTGTATATTGTAGCCTGATGGGATGGAGTAAAAAAATTCTTGCAACGACCAAGGAAACCCATGAAGTTTTTAAGCCTCCGAAACCAAAAATGAAATAAGCTGCATTAAGAATTAAGTTAGTCAAAAATTAAACAGCACTTCAAGTTTGAGCGCTTAACATTCAAAAGTTTAGATAATTGGATAACTGGTTTGAATACTGATCGGTCTTTAGAACGTATGAACTTTACCATATTAAGGTGTTATCCATTCAGATTTTGTGTCTTGAAATAAATAAATTCGTTACCTAAAACTCTTTAAGTTAATCACTGTTAGTTTTATAATTAAATAACGAGCTTACATTCGCTAATATTGCATGTAAAATTGTCCAAGAATAGGTACCTTCTCTTTTGTAAGTCCATAGGTTCAACAACAAACAACAAAAAATAAATCCCAAGAACATTTACTTACCGTCATTATGAATGATCAACAACTTTAATGACGTCAATTATTCAACGGCATATTCTGCACAATTAAATACGAATAAGAAGAGAAAAAAAAAGAATTAAATTGCTTAAAAAACATCGTCATTGTTTCAATTTATTTACGAATATGTGTAATTATTTAAAATGTCCACAGGCGACGGCATTCAATATGGTGGCTAATGTCCTCCTAACATAGCGTCACCAATGATACCTTTTTGTGGATATTATGTTGCTGCACCATCCCAGCTCGTTGTTGCATTAACCAACAAGAACCCGCTTATAGGACTAATCCATCTAATCGGAGCGAGTTCTTTGTGGTCCGTTGGTTTGTTAGGTGCTCTTTTCAACGTCCGTCGTTGTCGCTGTTGCCCGTGATATAACTCCTTTTTTCCTTAGACTTTTCTTCTTTTTTTTTCTTAATATTAGATCAGACCTTGATTAAGGTCATTCGCTCTGGTGGACTGTCTGGCTTGGCTAGAGATAGCTTTTGAGAGAAGAATGCGCGCATGTGCAACTGTTGCACACACTCGTTGAGTGGAGCATAGAGATGATATTCATGAAGACATGGCAGGCAAAGTTTGCATGTTGTTATAAAAGCACCAACAACAGCTCATTTATTTTCTCTCTCGGACTCGTTTATCTCTAAATGGAACTGAAGATGGCTTCAGCCATGAAATGAAGGCCACACATTTCTTCAATGATGGTATATTAAATGCAATTTAATTGAAGAAAGAATATAATATGATGGTTACCTGGCTGTGGAGCTTCGTCGTACTGCCTATGCTAGAGGAAGTATTAGACTCAATATACAATTTCATGACTATCAACACTTTCGATTGTAATATTTCCATACAAACTACCATGTCTGAAGTGGAATTGTAAGGGGCAACAATAACTTGGCAACAATGTATTGTTGAATTATTTATCGTTCAGCGATTCTAATGAGACATAATGTTAAGGTCGTGATTCACTATCAAGCAACGATCATTGAGGGGCCAAAATCGTGGATAAATTTCTCTTGGTTTCTCTTAAAAGGGTAAGTTTAAGGCTTTACTATATCAATTAGACTTCATAAGCTGATTCATTTTTTTCGAGACGTAACTTGACAGATAACAAAATTTTAGGTGAACTATTCGATCTTGATATGCATACATATGTAATGTACATATACTTTAATTTAAAATAGAAACAAAAATTATTTTTTGACAGAAACTTGGAAGAACTACCAATTTTGATATCTATCAGTGTAAACATTAAACTCGGGAGCATACTTGTTCAAATGCAAATTATAACCTATGCAGTCTGTAGAAATATATGTACATCAGAAACTGAACAGAAAGGGAAAAATGTAAAATGCAACTAGAAGCGTGATATCCATAGATATGTACATACATTTTATTGGATGATCTATCTATAGGCTATAAAGCCCAATTGGATGCCTGTACAAACAAAACCGCAGGGTTGGATTGCACGTGCGTCGGTGTTGATGAAATGAAATATTCATGTCTGTATGTATGTATATATGCTGATGAACAGGGTTTGAAAGCTTTATTAATATTTGAATGAACGATTAATTTTACCAAATTTCGGAATCCAGAATCCGTTAAGTTCGAAACATATAAGCTTGTGTTTATGACTCAAAACTTATTCCACCTCTATTCCGTTTAAGTCTACAGTTATACTTTTACATTAAAAAAATCCGAATGTTCACGGAATACCAAAGTGACGTTTATCAAAAATCTACTACAATAAGTAAGAATTCTCTTCTTCATATAATTTTTCTATGTATATAAAGAAATTGTCAAATGCTTTTGTCTGTTTTGTTCAATTTGTGGTTTGTTTTGTTTTTTAAAAGAAGGTTTTTTTTTTAAATAAAACAAAACAACAAAAACAAGTTTGAGAATTATATTTCTTATTCGATAAACCACATTCTTCGGTAGTTAAGCTCCATCGCAGTAAGTAAACGTCACTAAAGAAGAAATATCTGCATTTAACATTACGTTCGAAGTTAAGCTCAAGGATAAACTGATGGTCATTCCCTGAAGCTCGATTATTACGGTTTAATTGTTTAGGGAATACAACTAGCTATTTTACTAGAACATTGTTCATAAAAATAACGGTAAATTAATGAAAGGCAAGAAACATTGCGGCGGTGATCAAGAGACTCAAGTGTGTTACGGCAATTGTATAAAAGAGAATATAGACCTTATAGATTGAAGTCAGATCAGAAGGGGTAAACAATTTCCAACCCTAATAACCTCTTTTAAGCTCGAATCAAACCAAAATTTAGCTTTTGGTTCAGAAGATTTCTTCCTATTCGGGATTAAATTTTTAGCCATATCTGTGCTAGAATCAGTTCAAGTTCCTGAAAAATCGTTGAGACCGTCTCAGCTGGATTTCTCGTATTGCCAAACGGTTCCCTTCATGGGTTTTGTCGACATGAGAATTTCGTAGATATGACACAATGGTATGATCTGTCTAAAAATTATAATTCACTGATAGTCTATTTACCAGGGTCAAAGCTAAGGAACAAGTCAAGAGTATTGGTGGATTGGCCTGCAAAATGAGGAAATCAAGTAGGCTTGTAAACGAGCTGAGTCAAGTTGCTTAACTCAGAAAAACTCGAATTGTGTACATTATAAAGGTCCGTAACAAATATAAGAAAAAGTAGTAATATTCCTTCCCTTACGCTTAAAATAATCCTATTAAGTAGTTAAATCACCTTGAGCTGAGAGACCACGTACTTCTTCTTCTTTCTACGCAGGACTAACTACTCCTCCTTCATCCCAGTGCGACACTCTACTCTACTCTACTTTGAGCTGTAGTATTTGTGCAAGTGGATCTTCGCTCACCTCAGCCCAAATGGTGTGAAGTTACTGTTGCGTTACTGGGGATCGGAAAATGTTAAAGCCAATCAATACCTGATGGCTTCCTATACAATACCCAACAACCACCAGTGTAATAAACTCTGTTTTGAAAAGTTATTTTACTCATAATATTTTACCTAGCACTTGGTATGCCATTTCAAAATACAAAACCAAGTTAACACGCCTCCGGACCGCCGGGACTAAAGTTTTACTTCATGCTACAATGAACTGTTGGTTAATTATTATTTTTTAACTATCATAATTTAGGTACAAACCATTGCTCAAAAGAATCTGTTTTCACGAACACAATAAAATATCAAAAAATTATGGCTACATTCATCATGACATTGGCAATTTCTCTTAAGATAATGCATTAATTTCTTAATGTAACACAAAAATGAGTTTCACAATAATTGCATATCTTTAACCAACAAACCATGAATCCGAAAACAAAAAAGACCATATCTTTGAGTCTGTAGCAGATTTGTCTGAAGGAGAAGTGAAATAAAATGAAATCCAGTAATAGTAGTAACCCTTGGAGCATATCAATATATTTCTGCTTGTCTTTCTGACATGCGATACTGGTGCATTTCTCTACGTGGTGCCATCTAAGCAAAACCACAAATGTTCGTAGTAAAACTAGCGATCACTTTTCATAACACCAAAACAAAATTTGCTTGATTAGAAGAATTTAAAAAAAGAAAATGCAATTCGATACGCTTGGATGATACTTTTAACCTAAATACATTTGTCACCTTTTAACAAACATTTTTTATAGAAAAAGCCATATTTTCCTCATTTAATTTATTGGTAGTTTTCAAGTTCAGCAAGTACATTTGACACTACGTCCGAATTAAGGCTCAAGGGTAAACTGATGAGCATTCTTAGCTAGACAGCACAATTTGTTTTAGCGGAGGAATGCAACTACTTTTTCAATTCAAAATTGTCGATAGAAAAGCGACAAAGCAGTGAAAGGCAGAAGACCTTACGACGGTGCTCAAGAGAAATACAAGTTTCCGTGTCTCCTATAAGTGTTTGACCCTATTCGGAATTCTATCAAACATGTTCAAATGAGAAATTGATTGATATGAGATTTATACTCAAGTTTGGCGTCTTGTACATATCATAGCCAGATCAGAAGAGGAAACGAATTTCTTGCATCTTTTAAGAAAACCTAAGCATTTCAGTGCATTTTTAGCCACATCGAATATATGATTATTCCATAACAGATGGTCATTTAAACAAAAACACATTAAAACATTGAATTCGCACCACGCTTGTTAGTACCCAATTCGCCGCCTGAGTACTTAAATGCCCCATAGACCACTTTTTCGGGAAACTGAGTTAAAGATGCAGTTATACTAATTCGAATATTCTCTATCGTTTGGCGCCATCCCCGTTGCTCTATCTTCAGTATTAACGAAGTTACATAAAGCCAGTTTGCTCCATAGACCACTTATTTGTAGGTCCTTTTAGTGCTTATTTGCCGCATATTCAAAATTTGTACTAAGTGGGGCAATCTTTGTAGAAGAGTTCTTAAAACATTCATTTAATGCTTAAGTGCCCCATATCCACAGAAAATGGTATATAGAGCATTTGAGCTCTCATATTTATCATAACTAAGTTACATTTACAGTGCTTATGTGCTCTATATCCTCTATGTCTCTATATGCTTTATATCTTTTTACATGCAAGAACAACATGTAGTCCACGTTTCTATCGGAGGTTATTTCAATAACGCAAAAGTAAGTTTTCGCTTTGACGATGGTAAAGAAAAAAGACATCGAAGGGGTTTTTGTATGGTTACATACATGCAGTGTACCTGCGAAGCTTCATATATTTATGAATTTTTGAATATTACAACAACAACTTGAATGAACTACCACCAAGTGGGTTCTTATTTGGCTGGAGTTATAGCTATTTCACGGTTGCCAAGCCGATCATCAGACTCCTTTATTAGTGGTGCTTAGCCTTTATACTATCAAGTTTAATCGAAAAACTTTTTGCCTTGACTGAGATTTGAACCCAGACCTAGCGTCGTCAGAAGCCAAAACTTGAATGACTAATAAAAACGCTAGTCCTCAAGTGATAATTGATAAACGATAAAACCTAAATTGGGATGGACCTGATCATGTGGTCTCGGTAGCGTGATGCGTAGGGCATTGGCTTCTGACGACGCTAGGTCTGGGTTCAAATCTCAGTCAAGGCAAAAAGTTTTTCGATTAAACTTGATAGTATAAAGGCTAAGCACCACTAATAAAGGAGTCTGATGATCGGCTTGGCAACCGTGAAATAGCTATAACTCCAGCCAAATAAGAACCCACTTGGTGGTAGTTCATTCAAGTTGTTGTTGTAATATTCAAAAATTCGAAAAAAGACATCATTAAAGTTGAAAAACAATTAACCATGGGGTAAATAGAGATGGGTGCATTAAATGCAGTCTTGTAGAGATTTTTAACGATTTAATTTAAGCATTTTTTTTTTTTTTTTACTAAAGTGGATTAAATCCAAAAAGGTAAACAAAAAGTTTAAATTAAAAAAAAAATTGAAAATAAATAATACACTTAATACAATGAAATGTTGACGAATTTTTATAAACTATTCCGAATTAAAAAAGACGTCTTTTTCTGGAAAATTTTAAGGACCAAAGATGGTTTTAAGTATTTTTCATACATAAGTATTAAAATACTGAAGCATAATCTTACTTATTTTGTTGACTTAGAAATAGTCCAATATGGGATTTAGTAAGGTATACCCACTAAATTTATAATATTTTTTGTTTTATGTTCTTATCAATAAAAATAAAACTATAAAAAATAAATAATGCCAGTGTTTGTGAATTTTCTGGTTCTTCTTGCTTACATTGAATTACCTCCTTTCAGTGCACAAAAGTCCTATATCCATAGGAAATTTTCAATTTGGTTTTCATCGATTTCGCATTCGTATGGAAGAGGGTCCTATATCCACTTCTGACTTTTTTCATACTTTTATTTTAAAAAAAATAACCATTACAGTTTTTGACTTCTTGTCTTCAAATTCCAACAGAGATATTTTCAAAAAATGTATATAAAAATTCAAACATTATATTTCGCAAGAAGAAAGTAAAGAAATTATTTTTTAAACCTTAAAATTCGTTTTCTGGGGAACATTTTTTTTGGATATGGGGCATTTAAGTACTCAGGCGGCGAATTGTAAAATGCTGTCAAGATCAGAATCTTATGTGCTTAACATATGCTGCCGCTTCAATTCCACAGCCGAAGAACAGGGTTGTGAGTCTGGAAATGAATATGAAAAAACTGAGGGTGCTGTCGTCGGCGAAACAATGAAGTGGATTAGAAGTTTCAGACAAAAGATCATTTATAAAGATAAGGAAGAGTGTCGGAGACAAAACGCAGCCTTTGAGGCACACCAGCATTTATTTTTATTTTATGAACATCGGACTTGAAATCGTTTGATACAACTTGTGTTGAGCGATTCGAAAGGGAATTTCTAATCCAACGAAGAAGAGGCTCTTCGATACCAAATGCACGAATTTTTGACAAAAGAACTTCATGCCTAACTTTATCAAATGCTTTAGAACTATCAAGTGCAGTTGCTTTTGTTTCTTCAAAATGATGTAAGGATTGATTTCACTTTTCGGTGTGATATCCCATCAGATCTTTCTTGAACCTATTACTACGAAAGCCGTACTTCCGGGTATTTAAGAGCTTTCATTCCTTGAGATATTTCTTAATGTTGATATTTCGAATTGTTGACGTTGATGCAATTGGTCGGTAATGGGAGGGGGAGTATTATTCGCATTTTTTTAGGGACCGGCTGGACAAATGTCATTTTCCAACCACTCGGAAAGATACCCAAAAAGTATGACAGATAGAAAAGCTTACGCCATGGTTTTGCCAGCGCAGAAGAATACCCCTACAGAACAAAAGGGACTCTTACGACTATACGAGTGCGAGAAAAGATTTACCCATAGAAGCATTTATGACCTCAAGTACAGGAAGAGTCATAACACTGTGTGGTAAAGTCGAATTAGCAATAAACTGCATTGTAAGCTAAGTAAGTTAAATGGATTAACTCAGAAAAGATTTCTACATACTTTCCTTCGGGTGTTGTTGTCTGGCCAGAATGTTAAAGCCAAGAAGAATTATTAACATTGAAATCACCCGTAACCCTATTTTCGTTTGGAGTCAGATAGCGCATCGAATTGGTTGGGTTAGGTAAATGAGCTGACAGTTGATCTTGTTTCTGTTACACTTAGATCAATGTAGATCCGTTGAGGCAGCCCAGGGATTCTGACTCCTATGTATTGAAACCTATGATAATTCTATGCTATTCAAGCCCGTTAACGGTGTTGATGAGTTACAGCAGGCTATAGCCTGAAATGTCGGAGGTAGAAGTATACTTATGTTTCTATCGTTACATAATCCCCTGATTGAGGAGAGGTAGACGCCTTATAAGGGTGTGATCCTTTGCTTTACCCCACTTGAGAAATCATCTCTCCACCAGGCCCGTAGGAGTTAGGATGTGGCTTCTTGCAACGTCTGATAGATGAGTTTGATAGGTCAGTGTTTGGTGTATTTGTCTGTTTGTTTGGTCAGTATTGCTGATTAAGGAACTGTACCTTTCCCCAATAGGATTTTACCAATCTAAGAGAGAGGTGGCCCCATCAACTGCACTAACGTTCATGTTCACCGTAGGAGTAGCAATCGCAGGTGTATTAACGAGGTGCCTATACTTCGTTGGTGCTCGAATTTGTTAGAAGTCAGACACAAGCCAATATTAAGAGAATTTAAGAAATCATAGCAAAATTATATAATTTAAAGCTGAAATTTTAATAACTGAAACAAATATTGGGAGGAAAATTAACCGTTTTCCAATAAATGTGAAGAATAATTCCAAGAACGAATATCTTCGAATAAGAAGACACCTTTCTTTAATTCCAGAGTAAATTATAGAGTGAAAGTTACTAGACTATCTAATAATTTATCAATAGAATTCATAAACTTAAGGAAAAGGTCAAAATCTTAAGTATGCTCCAAATAAAATGTATTGTAATTGTGTATTTAAGATACATAGTGTAGTGCCTTTAAATATCCACTAAGTTCCTTTAACATAAAAAAACACTAAACAAAACTGTAATAATGAAATTCTTTTTAAGCCATTGCCCCACGTTCGGACCAGCGAAATCTTCTAAGCGACTTCCTTCAGTAAAGTGTCTCTTAATTTGCATTTTCCACACCATGGTTTGGTTAAAATGAAATACCATCAACATCACCGCCTTGTGTAATTTAAACACGTACAAAAACACATTCAGTCTACTGAAATTGTGGAATTGATCTTTGAATAGAGATGATACCCAAGGGGGAGATTTTCTAGGTTAAAGCAATTGTCGTAGAAGTACGCAGACATTTTCTCCTCCATAAATTTGTATGCGTACTTGATTGCAGGCAAAAGACTTTTTTACAACCTGAATGTCTAAGTTCATTACACTTTGCTTGCATTTTTTAGCAGGTTAAGTCCCGATTGCTCGATTTTTCAATGATAACGTGTTGTAAATAATTCAAATTGATAGGAGAAATTTTTGAAATGTTCTTTTTGCCAGTTCGTTAAATAAAAGAAAACAAAATAAATGAAATAACTTACCACAAAATACCAACAGGCAGCCAATGCAAATTGCTATGTTAATCCAAATTTTCTGATTCGTTGACATTTTTGAATAATATTTATTATTGACTTTAATTTTTTTGAATTAAATTTAAAACATATTTTTTAAATTAATTATTTGTATTATTTTTTTTATAACAATTTTTTTTTTATTTTCACTTAAATTCACTTTTAATTTTGCTATCCACTGTGAGTGATGTTTTGAGATTTTATTTTTATATTCTATGTTAAATTATCCATTTTCGGGAAGAATTGTCTTCGTGATCTGCAATAAAAAAAATTATATTATTCACATTATTTACAGAAAATTTTAAATTTTAAATCTCTATAAATTTCACAATTTGTTGTATATGATTTTGCTTTAAAAATTTAGGACAATCTTAAAAGAAAAAAATATTTCTCTAACTATGGGCTATTTAGTCAAATAAATAACACCTGTTAAGTCACTAAAAAAACATAGGCACATCATTTGATTAAGAATCAACATAAAAGGCTTCTTTGAGTTTTTTTGTTAAACTTGAGTGGGAGCATTGTGGAATGTGTAAATTGAGCTTTCTTTTCTTAACCCATTGCCTTATTTTTATTCAAATAAAATAAACATGAATGATACGTTTGAAAGCATCTTTGATATTTTATAATGAACATTAAAATAATTCTCTCGATGATTCAATTAAGTTTCATTTTTGTGTATCTTAAGCTTGCACTTTCCTTCGAAGAAATATGGAAGTAAGATGGTGTTATTAAAAAACAACAACATTTTTAATAATTATAATAATTATTTTTGGTTTAGAAGAGTTTTTCAGCTATTTGTTCTTTCTTCCATTAAAACTATGTAAACGTTTTGACCTCAGCTCTTTTGTTTTGCTAGTAACCACTTGCTCAATTCTAAGTGCGTTGAGTTATTTTGATCGACTGACTGATTATACCTCTTTCAAATAAATCACAAATCTTCAAAATTATTGTCCTGTTATAAAAAAGTGTATCTCATCTTTGCCGTTGGTCTACATTTCTGATGAATAAGAACGCTTTTTTCCCGGAAATGGTTATTAATTGTACGTCCAAGAGAACCACTCTTATGATTTTGCTAAAACTTATTTTTAGAAAGTTTTAAATGTATTGTGTACCAAAATTTTCAAATGCAAACATTTTTTGAATTTAAAAATTGTTAAAATTGGAAAAACCACATTTAACTTAGAACTTGACACAAAGTGGGTTCTTAACACTTACTAAAAGATTTAAGAGCAAATTTTCTTTAATTTGAAAATACTCTTAAGTAAAATAATATTTTTCTTGAAAACGGCTCCAAGAATTTTGATAAAATTTTGTCTATTTCCTTTTATTAGTTAGTTCTACTATTCAATATAAAAAAAAAAAGATTAAGGTGTTATTAACATACCATTTCTTGATTTTTAATAATTTTTTAGGAAACCACTCTAACGATTAAATTTGTTTTTGTATAAATTTATATTTAATCGAAAGTTCAAATTAACTGCGTTTTGCTCAGGGACGACTGTGGGTGCATCAATTAAATGCTGTCAGTACGCCATTCTAAGACGCAATTATTATTCGATGTTTACCGACTCTTACAAAATATTTAGTATTAATATACTGCGAATTTTATTTTTTCTAGCGGAATTTGATTAATTTCTGACAATAATAGATAATGTCTTTGGTCAATGAAAATAAATGAACTGATAGCTCTTCGTTTTCCTCAATATAAGTGCTGCTTATGGATAGGAGCATTCGGGGTGGTATCCGCTTTAATGACAGAAAACAGTATTTAGTTTTTGAAGCATTAAATTCTACGCTGTTTATGATTCCCCATTTGACTCGAGATCAGAATTAAATGAGCTTATCATATGTTTTCGAATCCACATCCGAAGGACTTAATCTGGAAATGAATATGAGAAGCTTAGAGTAATGTTGTCAGCAAAACAATCAAATGAATTAGAAGTTTCAGACAAAAGAGAGTCGGAGACAAAACGGAACCCTATGGCACACCAGCATTTATTTCATGAATAACATACTTAAAACCATAAAATACAACTGTGTGGAATTGTGCGGAAAGGTAATTTCACGGTAGTGCCCAGCCAAGTTCCGGCACTACACCCTTTTTACAGGAACAAACTCAGGCGATTTTTGACCCCTCCCTATCTTCAGTACCAATGAAGTCAGAAACTTAAAATTCCGTATATTTACTAAGCTAGTCAGGCACAGACCCCTCACCAAAGGTAAAACGGTAGGGCTCGAATTGCATATAAAGGACCAAAAATAAAAATTGAGCTTTTCCATTCAGGGGGCGTGGTATCCGCCCACTTTCTGAGAAAATGTTTAATTTATATGGAGCACTTCCGATTGCTGTAGAATGATGAAATTTCGTAGAGCGGTATAGCTTAATATACATACATTCAAAGCGAAAAATAGAAGATCTAAAATTTATTTTTCATTCGAAGTGTCTTTTTATTGTCATTTTGAAACTATACATGCATCTTGAAAATTCATAACTTTTCTTAGAACTAGAGTGCTCGATTTGTTACTCTATGTTATGTTAACATGAACGAAAAAAGAAAACATTTGCATACCTGAAAAAATTATGAGTTTAAAGCCTAGTACTCACCTAGCGTGAAATGAAAAATAAATACGTTCCACGCGAAGAATAAAAATGAAAATAGAATAAACTTTTCCACGTGAATTTTTGATACTCACTTTGAATGGAAAAAAAAAATGACAATTATTTTTAAACTGACTCGTTCTTTCTGTTTATAAATTTTCAATTTTTTGTTTTGAAACAAAATATTGAAATCAACTGACAAATGTCACGGTTTTCCACGTTGCCTTAAACTTTTTCCTGATGGTTGTACATTGAGAAATGAAAATCATAGCGTGGAAAAAGTTGTGGAACATATTTGTTTTTCCAATCGCCATTTTAGTACTCACCTCTCGTTGCGGATTTCATGCCAGTGAACCAGCAGTCACTTTTATATGAAATTTTCATTTTCACTTGAACTAAATAAAAAAAACTCTTAACTGTGATGTGAACTATAAATCAAAGCATATGGCAAGTTTTTTTTATGCCCAATTCGAAAGGTTTTAAAAAACTTGACCAGTAAACCCATAAAATTTTAGTCAGTATTCATTAAATAATAAAATTTCTCTATTACATTGTAGCTATTTCAATATTATTTTATACTTTAAATATTCAGTAATTAACCTTCATGAAGTAAGAACTTGGCGTACTTTAAGATCTCAATACTTTCACGGCTGACTTGTTACACAAAGGTTTTTGTAAAGAATAACTTGGCTCTTTTTTTAACATTTATGTTTTTGGTCTGATGTTACTTTCTCCAAAACGATGTAAAGATTTTTGTCAGTTATCGGTGAGATACCATTAGATCACCAGTGAATCTCTTGCTACGAAAACCATTCTGATTTATTTCTACAAGATATTTAAAGAGCTGATAACTTATCAGTGTTTCCATGAATTTGGAAAGAAAAATTTTGGTCCCAAGACGATAGTAGGAAGGGAAAGAAGTTTCGCCCTTTTAGGGACAGACTGTTTCCCATCCACTCGTAAAAAATTAGTAGATTAGGACAGATGGAAAAGCTTAAGCTTGTCTGAGTTGAAAAACACCTCTTCAGAACTACGAGTATGAAAGGGATAAAAAAAAAATTGTTCTCAGGTTTGTTCTGCTTAATTTTATACATAATGTATGATATAAAACATTCCTAAGACCTAAGAAGTATTTTGGCCGGTCTCAGATGCCTATTATTTAATTCCTATGACGACTGTTTTTAATTTAGTTTTTAATCAAATCACTTCTCAATAAACTGTTACATTGTTATTCTTGCCAGATCGTTAATCCTACTCTCACACTATATTATCAGTTTAGAAGGTTATGGCATTTTTTAAAGATTTCTTTCGAAACATTTTCCTATGGCGTAAAATGCCTGAAACAATGTTTATTAACTGTCCCATCTGGTCAGTTTGGTTCTAGGTTCAAAAAATTCTGCCGCAAATCCTTGAGTTGTTCTCGATCCATCAGCCCCATTCACCTACTCCGTCTTTTTTGCTACTTATGTAATAGTTTTTTTTTTCGAAGTTATACTTTTTTTTGATAATGTCATCTCTTGAGATTTCCAGAAGACTTCATATTGATGATCTAAGTAAAGATCAGTCTCTGTCTGAGACCAAAGTATATTACATGCTGTGTCTATGACCACATGTAATGAGGTTAGGTGAAAGACAATTTCCATTAATCTAATAGACCAAGCTAAAAGCTTAAAACAAATCTGAGAACTAGATGACAAAACGTACATATGTATGTTTAAAGTTTCAAGCATCTTCCTGGATAAAGAAGTTAGTTTAGTTTGCAAAATTTTGTACACACAAGACTTAAAAGCAAAAAATCACCTAAACTTGTTCATGTAGTTCGAAGCCATAATGTGTCTTAAATTTAAAGATATGTAGAATATGATAATGTTTTAAATAATATTGTTAAGGAAAAAGTGTGTCAAATATACAAAGAATTGATATTTTATTTAAATTTATTGTTTTCAAACAATTTAATATTTAAAATTTAAATATAAGTTGAACTACTTGATTTATTGATTACAAAATCGATGAAGTCATTTGCAAGATAAAGGGGAATAATGCAAAACTAAATGAACTTTTTGAAATAAAAATTCTGATCCTTTATGTTATGTGATTCTTTTGCCAAAAAAGAATTATGCAATTGTGCAGTATTTTAGCAATTGTTTTATAAACACTACGTATGGAATTACATTAAAATCGCTGGAAGTGTTTTCGAGAAAACTTGAAAATATCAAAAACAATGTATGACAGTTACATTTATTTTCTAAATTAGGTAAATAAAAATGCAAAAGAGATACATTAACACAATCCACAAAATTGTCAAGCTTTGAAAACAAATGTTTTTCAAGTAAAGGCTAGATATTGTGTCTGAAAGTCAAGGAAAATTAAAAACTTTTCTAAATCGAGTCCTGCGAGAAATCCAGTGAAGGACATTTGCATGACGTAATTTTCGATTCATAATGACAATTCATCGAAATATTTGTAAGTTTTAAGTTTGAACAATACATAAATTTTTACTTTCAGAACCACAAAATGGATGGGCTCGTATTTAACCTTAAAGCGATGATTTCAAAAGTAAAACAAACCATCTTTGAAATATATATATATCAAACCAATTTAAATTGCCAATTTAAATATATTTAAAACCATAAACCGTGTACTTTTACATAACGTTATGAACAGGGTTGCGAATTTTTGAATTAAAAAATCCTTAAGTCATACTAAGTCTATAGGATGACTTATGAATTAAAAAAATGTAATTCACAACCCCCAAAGTGACTTATGAATTTAAAAAAATTTAAATCCTAAGCTACTAAGTGACTTATGAATTAAAAAAAATTTAATTCGCCACCTACCAAGTGACTTATGAATTAAAAATAAAATGCACGACTGGGTCGCACGAACTTGCTCCTATGTAATCGACTAGGAATTTTAAAAACGAATGTTGTTAGAGAAACCTGTTCATAAGGATAAAATTAATTTTTAAATTCT
The DNA here is from genome assembly GCA_911387755.1 of Chrysotoxum bicinctum. Classification (NCBI taxonomy): domain Eukaryota; kingdom Metazoa; phylum Arthropoda; class Insecta; order Diptera; family Syrphidae; genus Chrysotoxum; species Chrysotoxum bicinctum. Next base: position 245,407,261 of record OU426987.1, read on the forward strand.
TTTAATAGTAAGATACAAAAACAGAATGCTATCCAACTATGAATTTACGCAAGAACAAAAATTATAAGTAGATGTAGTGGTTCCTTAAAAAAAAGCTTTTATATACAAACTTTTTAAAAGCTTTTTAAGAAAAAAATTTGGTACGCCAATTTAAAGTCTTTATTATTGTTCGAATAAAACTTAAATTTACAAAAAATATATTGAGCAGTTTCTGAGATATCGAATTTTCAAAAAAAAAAAGAAAAAAAATAATTTTTTTTTTTTCAAAAATTCAAAAAATATTTATTTTAAAGTTTTGAAATGCAATGTGTTTTAGACTTTTTAGAAGCTTCTCTATAAAAATTTTCATTAAGATCCGTTATGTGGATAATGAGAAATTCAAAATTCGAAAAATGGTTCTATGGTAGGTACAAGCTGTAATATCTTAATTTCAAAATTTTTTTTATTAAATTAAAGATCGTAAAAATTAATTGACAGGAAAAAAATTTTATCAAAATTCTAGGCGCTGTTTTCGAGAAAAATACGATTTTTGAAAACCATTTCTTTTTAATTTTTTAGCATGGTACCTTTATTTTTAAGTAAAATAAATTTTTTTTCTTACATCTTGTAGATTGTATTGAGAAACTTTTATTTATCAAGTTTAAAAAAACTAGCATGGGGTTTTCGAAATATTGAGTTTTGAAAAAAAAAATTTGAAATTTTTTTAAAAAATTCAAATTTTTTGTTTTGAAAATATGAAAACACAATTCTATTCAAATTTTTGGGAAGCCTTAGCAAAAAAATCCAAAAAATTTTTTTTTGAAAATTTGAGTACACAATTCTATTTATGTTTTTGGGGAGCTTTAGCAACAAAAAAATGATCAAAATCGGTTGCACCGGTTTTGAGAAAATCAAAAACCAAAAAAATGGTTCCATGGGGGGTACCCTCAATAATCATTTTTGGGAAAAATTTTTTCAACCAATACCTAGCTTTAATTAAATTAAATTTTTTTGCATTTTTATTTTTACAATCTATCGAACAGTTTTTGAGAAAAAAAAAATGTTTATAAAATTTCGAAAAAAAATTCGTATGGCAGGTACCGTTATTTTTGGTCTTAAAAAAAAAGAAAAAAACGTGTGGGGGGAAAAAATTAAAAATGATATCCACCAAGTTTAAAGAAAATCGGCCGAGCCGTTTAGCCTATAGTCGAACAGACAGAGAGACAGACAGACCTGTCTTTTTTAGTCTTCGCTATCATCGTAATGTCAACTTTGATCGAAATCTCGAGTTCGATTTTTTTTACGAATGCATAACTTGCCTTATAGTACCTATAAGTCGCAAGTAAAAATTAAGTCATGATGGAGTAAGTGACTTATGAATTAAAAAAATTCAAATCATGAGCAACAAAGTGACTTCTGAATTAAAAAAAAATGAATTCACCACCTACTAAGTGACTTATGAATTAAAAAAAATCAAGTCATCAGGGAGTAAGTGACTTGTGAATTAAAAAAAATTTAATTCATAAGTTAGTTGGTAGATTGGAAATTTTTAAGCTTGTTTTGACTGCATAATTATTTAATTATTAACGAAAGCTTTTGGAGAATTTTTTGGGAGTTGCCGTTTATGCAGTCCCTATAATCCAATTAAATAAAAAGCAATATTGATAAAATCTTTGTGTTGAGCAAATGATGGGTTATCATTATATAAATTTTGTAAGGCATATTTTTATGCATATGCCTTTAAATTTTTTGGTTGTCATATTTTACATGAGTTGATTATTTGATATTTTTTTGTAAAATTGGTTCAAGTACCTGAAACTAATTCAATATGTATTTTCAATAAAATTGAAAAAAAAAAACATTCCGTTTTCTTAATAAGCACTTCGAAACTTTTGGTACCTACTCAGTAAGTATAACATTTAATTTTAATTTTTATTTTATTTTAATAAATTTTTAATTTTGAATATCTTTTTAGCTTTCAAATCTAGTTATTAAATCATAAGATTATCACGCTAGCTTAAAAATTATTAATTTCATGATTTTTCTAATCAGCATTTATCCATTAACTTATGAATTAAATTTTTTTTAATTCATAAGTCATTAAGTTGGTTTTGAATTAAATTTTTTTAATTCATAAGTCACTCACTAGCTTGTGAATTAAAGCCAAGCTTAAGCTAACAAGTGGCTTAAGCTTTTGCAACCCTGGTTATGAAATCAAGATTACTCTTAAGATAAACATTGAAGCAATTTGGTTTCCTACTTGGTTACCCGTTAAAACCTTGGTGGTGTTAAGTAACACCCACTTTTTAATAGATCGTAGGTTTTTTTTACCAAAAACAACTTCAACCAAAAATTAACTAGTAATTTTTATAACTACGAACTGTAACGGAAAATAAATAAAATTGCATTTCTTTTGTAAACGTATCTTTCTTCATGATTTTGGGATCTTTTCATGTTTATCTGTTTCTTTTTGTCTTTTTCTTTTAATCTCTGTTATGTATAGGCAAAAAAATAAAACTTTCTATTTCGTTGAACTTTAACAGTCGTCATCGTTTTAATCTGCGGCAGGTGCTGATTGAAAGATTTTCACCAATAAATTATCTATAAAAGTAATTATTGAACATTCGATTTTCTGTAAGAATATTTTGCACTTTAAAAGAAAAAAATGCACTCAAATAAAATAGCCATTTAGTTTCAAGTTATTAAAGTAAAGGAAAGAGACAAAATACAAATTATTGCGTGTCCCTCTGAAGTTTGCTTTCACTTTCACGAAGAAATATCTCTGAAGCAACAAATTGAAAACTAAAAAAAAGGAACTCCATTCTGATGAACTTGACTATCAAGTAGTCAGTGGAGCCAGAGGAGATTAATCACTTTTGAGTCTGAGCTCTAGAGAATGTTAAGGTATAAAAATATAAAAGATGAAAAACCCTACCTTAGATAAATATAACTGCTATTCCCAATGATCGTATATGAGCATATCTTTTGTGATTTATGTTAGTATCAGTATCAGGTTTGATATCGGATTTTGTCCAACTTTCCGGTGCGCGAGGAAATTAGTACAAGAAACGGTTTTTCAATTTGTTCGTTCGTTACAAGCTTGAAGCAATTATTATCTGTTTGATCAAGCCAACTTGTTGCAGGTGTAGAAAAGTCAACTTTTTAACACGCTATTCCAAGTATCTTCAGTGTCCAGTTGCAGGTTACCTGTTTAGGCTTCTTCAATTACTGGCAGGACAGACAACGAAAAGAGGTTCTCGGGGTATACATATTTCTTATTAGTAGTATGTGTGATCTTATGTTGCACTTTTGTCATACATAGGAGATTCAACAAAGATCAACGAGATGGACGACGACGTTTTTGATTCACGCGATTCAATTCATAACATAAACGACATCCGGAATGCGCGCGCCAGCTTCACAAGAAGTAAAGATACTCTTTTTTTTTGCTTTCAACTTTCTTGGATCACTCAGAAATGACGAGGTTCACTTTACAATCTTCTTTTTTTTTGTATTTACCATCCACGGTGCCTTCGTGAAGATTTGCACCTCTCGCGAGCAATGAAAAGTAAGGCGGACGTAAACCGTAGAATATAATATAAAAAAAGATATGAAAAAATGTGGTTATGTGGCCCGATTCACATTCACTGGGTAAGTAGGCAAATTGTTTTCACAAAAAAAAAAAAGATTTAAATATCGACAAATCTACACTCCCTTTTTGAGGTTGATATAAATTATATTTTTTCACCAATTTACATAGATATGATCGTTAACTTTTGTGCATCACTGTATTATAGATATTGTATCTTAAACGCCAAATTTCATCAGAAAGTTACAAAACCATTTATTTTATAGACCGAAACAGAAGAACTCTCTTAAGAGTCATTGGCGCGACGACGTCTTATAAACCGTAGGCAGAAGGTAGATCTAAGCCTCAGCTCTATACGATGGCTCGGAAAAAACTGACGCTTGGCAATTGGATTTCTTTCAGCAGACCCTAGCCACAAGCAAGATACCAGATCCAATTGCGGCTTCAACACTCATACATTCTCGGGTGCCGGTTTTGAGTTTTGTAGTCTTGTGAATGAGAGAGTTAACTCACATCACAACAACACCAGAAAAACACGAGAGCGCAAGTTAGATACTTTTTATTTAAGTCTATCGTTAGAGATGGCTTAACTTTGAATGCTTCTTATTTTTTTTGTCCATTTGTGGTATCTTTCTTTTGAGACCATAAGCACTGTTGTTTGTCTACCAAAGTGCAAAGTAGTTTTTTACTTGTTTTTTTTTTTTATTTTTATTTTGTTTGTGCTATTTTTGTGCAATGTTATCTTTTATTTTAAATTTCATTGGTTTGTGTTAAGGAATTCGTTTTAACTAGGCACCTGAGTGTTATGGATTTTTTTAGTATTTTTTTTTTTTTTGATTTCGTTAGGAGAATGTGAGTTAATGAAGTTTTTTTTCAAAGAACATTGAAAAGAGGGAACCAATTGATGGAGAAGTTGTTTGAGCTATTGATTGGACACTTTTGGAGAACATTATTATCTTTTAAGGTCTAATAATTTATTTGACGTTGATTTCATGAGGCTTACGTACTATATTCAATTAAAAAGTTCAAGTGACCTCAACGTACTATATTTTATTTTAAATCTAATTTGAAATTTTCGCAAAAATTGTCCACCTTTCACAGGACTTTTTCGCGGATCAGATTTAAGATTTTAAACCATGGTGGATTCTAAAAATTGTTTATTTTTAACTTGTTTTTATTTTTCAATAAATTTTTAAATAGTTAAAAAAAGAACATAATACATATAAATAATTGAAGTTTCCTCAGGTGAAAGTTGTTTTTAAAACTCTATTGGTAAAAGAATATTTATATTTTCGATATTAGTTGGGGAAAATAAATATATATTTATAATTTGCAAAGTTTTTGAGGTGAAATTATATATGTATGTATTAAGTATTGACTGTGGGATTGAGTAAACATTGGGTCTGAAAATACCGAAACATTAAAAACAGACAGGGAAAAGATTATAAGACTGAAGTAAATATGTATTAACAATAAAACTTCGAAATCAGCAAGTTTGTAGTTATCATTTATAATGGGATTGTAGCTCTTTAAAAAGCATGCGCTCTATATCTAGAAACCAACTTTTCTTAATTTGAAAAAAAAAAAAAAAAAAATTAAAAATTAAAAATATAATACAATGTTGATCATCGAAAAGAGATTTTAGTTTTGATTGTAAATCGTCACTTGAAAATTCCCTATTCTGCCTCTAAGGAATTTTCATGCTTTAAGAAGTTAAATATAAGAGTGGAAAATAAAGATGACGACTTAGAATCTATGTTTGTAATCTTTGTATTTAAATCTTAGTTTTTATACTTTATAAAAATATACTAATAATGATTATTAAAAATATTAAATTTGAATTATTATTAATGTCGATAACCTACAATAATACAATTGATACACGTGCACAAAATAATGTCAAACAATTTTGTAGATTAATTAAAATTTTATTTATTTTCAAATTGTTATACACAAAAAAATGTTTTAAATTTCCAATTGTATATTTGACTTTGATTTGAGGTCCAATTTTATTCGAAAATTTTTGTTTTCAGTGATGAAGCACATTTTCGGGTATATGCATATCTTAATAAACATTATTCCTCTCAGTAGCTTTTCCCTCTATATACGAGTATATCCCTTTATTATTTAAATGATTATAGTGAGTCACTGTCTCAGGGTTGGATTGGAAGACTTTCCTAGCCGGAGCATTTGGGTCCATTCCCTCTACATGACGCAGCCATCTTAGTCGTTGGACTCTAACTCATTTGACTAGGTCAGTTTCGCTCTACAGTTCAGGGTTATTTCTTGTCAGATGTAGAATTTTCCTTTCGAAACATCCCTAAGCGATTTCACCCACTTTCGACAAGGGATGATAACAATTTTATAGAGGGACATTCTAGTTGGTCGAGAGGACTTTGCTACTCAATTGGCTTCTTAGTCCAAAGAAACAGCCAAGAGTTTGATTTCAGCGGTGTTGTAATTGTATAAATTAATAGAAGCACCTAAGTAGACAAAGTCCTTTACTACATATAGCTGTCTATGGTGACTTTCTGTTGAAGACGTCGGTGTTTTGTCTTTTTTTGTGACATTATAAACTTGATCTTGCTCTCAGAGCCGCCTTACCTAAAACCTTTTTTGACATAAAATGCATCAGTGAGATATTTTCCGGCCTTGATGGAGCAGCGTGGCTTCTCCATCGCAATCCCGCACAAACAAGTTTTTTTTTCAGGGATACCAAAACTAGACATTGCTCTATATATCGTCCCTATAAATGCTAAACCGAACTGATATAGACCTGTGAGGTTGTTATAAAAGGCTTCAGACGTCCACATAATATGACAGAAAGCTTCTTAATAAGCTCTGTAACCAAGTCATCGCCTTCCACTTTGAACAGTTCGGCAGCAAGGCCGTCAGCTCCAGATGTTATTCACTATCTTCACTTTTTTCAGGTACAAGGCATTCATTGTTTTTACTCAAACTATTGATGGAGTTTCGTAAACAGTTTAAAAATAAATGTATTCTTTTATTATTTCTTTTTTTTTCATTCAAGCTTCCAGAAATTTAATAAAATTCAGAAAGTCATGTTTAAAGAATAGCACCAGATTCCCTAAGAAGTATATAAACTACGATTTATTAATTATATATTTAATATAATTTTATTAATTGAAAGCTTATTTGGACCTCTAGTCCAAATGCGTTTCGCCCAGGTACGACAGTTGGGCTCATCAGTTAGATGCTGTCGTACCCTTCTAAGACGCAATATATGTTGATAATCATCGACTAACATATTGCGTCTTAGAAGGGTATGACAGCATCTAACTGATGAGCCCAACTGTCGTACCTGGGCGAAACGCATTTGGACTAGAGGTCACAATAAGCTTTAAATCAATTATTCAATATAGTTCACGAAAAACAAAAACAAAAACTATAAGAATTTTTTTTTTTTTTTATATATTTTTTGTTTAAACTTCTTCCTCTTATAATTTTATTATAACCGACAATTGGAAATATTTGTATTTAATCAACTTGCATAAAAAAATTATATCATACCTAATACAATAATATTCTATTTCTATTTTCCATCAATGCAAATACTTTTATCTCAATTTTTTCTGATATATAATCATCGACAAGCTGAAAAGAGTTAACGTAACCCATTTAAAATGTCTGCTTTTGCCGGTTTTTATTTATCATACATCTATGATTATAAATATGTACACATACGTATGTATGATCTTTGAAGAAAACAATTAGGTTGATTCTTATTTTCTTTTGAAATAGGCCTAGTGATCTGCTTTTATTTGTTTCCATTTGTAAAAAGCAAACATCACGCATGAAATACTCTCGATTGCAAACAATAATTCAAACTTATAGATAGGTATTTTCCATTGTTCTTTTCTTATATTATCCTCTGCTTGTTAATACAAATAATAACAAGTTCTTATGATGATCGAAAAAAATATAACAAAATTATAATTGAATTATATTTAGAGACTAGCAGAATATTAAAAAGAAAGAAAATATAGGTACATACATATATACTCGTAAGATTAAATAAAAAATTACTTCGGCTATTAGATTAGAAACATTTTTTTATAATTTAAACGTAAATATTCTTATTAATTAGAAAAAAGTTTATATTTGGATCAAAAAGCTTTAAACTAGTTCAATAAACAAAAATAAACTTTTAGATTTAATTAATTTCAAGAAATATACAAAATAAACAAAAGAGCTGAGTAGCAAACGTGAAAAGTTGCATGGTTTTTTTGACTTGTAGATAACAATTAAAAACGCTCTTTTAGATGTTTCGATGAACTATTGTGGAAATGAAAGTTATTGGAGAAGAATATGATGACAAAAAAAAAAACGCAAAAATTAGATAATTGTAGTTTCTGCTTTTGCGGATTTTAATATCTAAATTAAATTCAGTTTATAAGATCTTCTTTCAAAATGATTTCCGCCCGAAAACGACATTTGGTCTCATCAGTTAGTCAGTTAGATATTGTTGTACCTTCCGTAGATGCTCAATTTACAGCACAAAAATACTGAACATTATATTTTCCAGGTCCATTGATTTACGAATATAAGCAGAAATAAAACGTAAACAATAAAGAAAATTATTTATGAACTTCTTGTTTTTGTGGATTGTATTGATTCGAATTAAATTAATTTTCTTTAAAAGAAGTTAAAAATAATATTCTTGGAAGTAAATTCAATAAAATTAACCAAATTATCGCATCATAAAATTTAATGAAATTCAATGAAATTGATAATTAAGCAATTTATCGGTCGTATTTAGGTTTAATCTTGAGTTTCAGTTTTTTTTTTTTCAACCAACATACCACTTTCAGAAGCCTAGCTTCTTAAGAGAGTACTTACTTACGTTTACCCAGCTTATATAATTTCCAATGGATGACTTAACTTTAAAGAATTTTCTCCCATTTTATGATTATTATTTAATTTTACGTGCGAATTCAAATAAAAGATAGATTTAATTTGTATAAGAAATTAGTTATTCAAACCATGAAAAATATAAAAGATACAAATTGCGGTAGGTCTTTCTTTTGTATTCAATCAGCTTTCAATTAAAAAGCTATAAGTTGATACAAAGTTAAATATAGCCATTCACACAAAATTATACTCACATACGTCGCTATATCCATACATATAATACATATCTACGCTATTGTCATCATCCGCATAAGGTACGACAATGCACCAATCAGTTAATTGCGTAATTGTTTTTGTTGTTTTTACGATTTCTTTGTAAGTTTAATTGTTTCTTATGTTACAAATAACTTTCACTAATTTTTCTTTAAATAATAAATATAATCAGTCTGGTATAAGTACTTAAACTTAACATGTTAGATAATCATTATAGAAAGGAAACGGAAACACTTTAATTGGTTATTATTAGAAAGACATGATTGTGGGTAATTTATTTGTCGAATGTTGAATCAAAGCAAGAACCTTTGAGTGTGTTAATTGAACTCTTTAATTGCAATTGAGTTAAAGTATATTTAAATTTTATATTCTTTGAGGAAATTGTTTGGATTTTCTGCGGTGAGAGTTAGTGATGATGGGTTAACAATTGTTTTTTCTCATCTTGTTTCAAAATTCGGTTGACAATATTTTTTAAAGACGATTCTTTATCCAAATTAATTCACCAGGCTCTTAAAAAAATACATTCAAATTTCACTGAAGTAATACCTTATGATTGGTAGGACTTACACAAATAATTATATGTATAAGAATTATGGATAATTTTATACTTACATATATATTTATGTATATAAGGTGAGATGGAGAAGGTAAATATCCGGAGTAAGTTTTTATCTGGCCCACCAGTTATTTAAGAAAGCTTGAATTATAAATATGGCTTCTACTATGTATTTATTAAAGGTTTACAAGATTATTTTTGTTTAATATCTCCAGTTTTGCTTGTTTCTGATCGCTTTTAAAGTTTTTCTCAAACGAAAATATCTGTTTATTTGCAGAGCAAAATAATAGTAGTGTAAGTTATTAAAAAGTATAATTTTACATATCTTTAAAATACTGACACTTTTTCCAACTTCTACTATTGAGTGGTATTCATAGCAATTAGGTAACCCGTTTGAAGTGATATTTTAATGGTAAATTATCTCTTGTCTTGTTAAATGTTCCTTTGCCTGGTGACTTTCAGTATTTTGAACGAACAAAATAATAGCAGCGTTCGTCAGGTTCTGTTTAAAAATTGCGGGTTTATGTTCAATTTTTATTTAGATTTAATAAAAAGTAAGTCATATACTTGTTGAATTTATTCCCTTGAAGTGGTTTGTACAATGTACATACTAAAAACTGTACACCAGAAAGATGTAAACTTATTCAAAAGCTTACAATGGACGGCAAAGCCTCTAAGGAAGTTCATGATCTTGTCGGTTGTTTAGCGAATATGGTAAGAAACGTCATAAAATTTGAAGAAAAAGCTGAAACCCACGGGCGTGAAAGAGCTATAACGCCTTCCTACATCAAGCGTAATATTCGGATTTTAAAAACGCATCCTTCTGTAGCAGCTACGGAAATAGTGAGTGAACTTTATTTACCCTGCGGTGTCTATAATTTAAGAAGACGATTGAGAGAAAACAATTTAAATGCTCGCAATCCATGGAAAGTCCCACCTCTAAAAAAAACACATAGCCAAGAGAATTATATTTGCGCGAGAGTAAAATTGTTCTTTATGGTGGTTAAGGATCTCGACAGTGTCGAGTCGACACTATCTAAGAGGACCACCGACACAAAAACGCTGAAACATGGAGGATCTATTATCATGGTATAAAGATGCTTCTCAATATATTGAATAAAAAGTATATTGAACCAGCATTTTTACGACGAAATTTTGACAAGGCTTGGAAATCAATAACACCGCAAAGATTTGACGGGCTTGTCGACTCATTGAAACGTCGCGTCGTTGCGAAGGTGTAATAAAAAATAATGGTCATGCTACTAATTACTAGTTTCATGGAAAATTAATTATCCAACAACTAAGACATTACTAGCAATATGTATCATTAATTAAAAATTTCATAAAAAATTACTTTCAAAAATTCGATATTTCAAAAACGACTGATTTTTTCAGTAAATTTTTTATTATCACATAAATAAAACTTAAAAATGGCGTACAAGCATATTTCTAAAAAATTTCTTTTATAAATTAAATATCGTCCAACTTATGCCAGAAGCATGAATGTGAAATTTAGTTTTAGGGTGATTATTTGTTTTGAAAAATTATGGGCAATTAATGTCATTCAGTATAAAAACAAAAAATGTAGAACATTTAAATACGATTTCGTAGAATTTTCCTTTTAGAACATTCATGCTTCTGGCATAAGGGAGATAAGGTGAAATAAATTCTTATGAATGGCAAACAATTAAAAAGAAAGACCCAAAACAAAAACAATCAATTAAATTTGTCGGTAGTGATAAAAGTGAGGAAATTGAAGGTATTCCACAAATTAAATGGCTTCATTTATCCAGATTTGATAGGGTAAGACACCCAGTGACCGACACCCTTAAGAGAAATTTTGAGTTTGCAAATTCATAACTTTTCTTTCGCTGGATCGATTTTAATGATTTTTGTGTTTTATTATAACTGTTAATAATTTCTTTTACAATATTAAAGAAATAAATATGTAGGAAACTCCAAAAATAAATAAAACACAAAATCGTAAAAGCTTACTATTTTTTTAGTTACGGACACCTTTTTTTCAGTAACCGACACCCGTCAAATCCTAGTTACGGACACCCTTTTTCTGTAGCTTTTCACCCTAAACTGTAAGAGGAATTTTCGGCAACAAGTTTACATATGCTCGTTAAACGTTAAAATCGAATAATTAAAAGTTTTAATTCGACATTTCAATTGACAATTGGGAATATCACGAATCCTGGCTCATAAGAACTTGTGGTTCGTCAAAAATGTATGCGAAAACTTCTGTTTTAAATTTGTTTTTCACCAAAAGCGACACCGAAATAAAAACAGAATATATTTAACTTGGAAGGTTTTTCAAAATACTATAATTTTTGTCTTATATATATTAGATAAATAAATATTATTACGCACAAGAACAAAAAGATACATCTACATACGTATGTATACAAGAAACCCATTTAATTACAAACCCAATGCAGGCATATTATACATATGTATATAAAATCTTTTTATGCAGTAGGTAGATACTTATAAAGTTATAAATAAAATGAAGATAAATTATTATTTTAATAAAAACAAGCAAACAAAAACGTAAAGGCACTTAAACTGTTTTCAACAAGTAATTGCAATTAAAAAAAAATAATATAATTTGAATGTTAGTTATAGTTAGTTATTGAATTAGGAATATTTATATAAATATTGTAATTAATCAATACTTTAATATCACTAGTAAAGTAATCTATCTTAAAGATGGGCAAAGAAAAGTGCTAATGTATTTTTCTGTTTTTCCACATGTACCACGGAATTTTCTGAAAGTAAACGTTTTTTTTTAACTTGTATTTTACAAATCTTCTTCTTAAACTAATTTTTCCCAGGCATTTTGTAATAAATTCCTGAAAAATGTGGCTTTATAGCAATATAAAAAGCGGTTTGTAAATAATAGCCGTGTTTTTTTTGGAAAAGTTATCCGTAGTACAGTAGGATTTTATATGAATAATAAATACAACATCCGCAGTAGGATCACTGCCGATAAAAGGAGAAGTGAAATCCTGCTGTGGATAGAGATTTGACGTTTAATCAAGTATCGGCAGTGATCCTACTGCGGATGTTGTATTTGTTATTCATATAAAATCCTACTGTACTACGGATAACTTTTCCAAAAAAACACGGCTAATGAAAGGAAAAAAGAAAGACAAAAACGATGGTGTCCGTAACTAACATCCTCAAAAACCTTTAATCGTGCCAGTAATAGACACCCCTGTCGGTCACTGAATTTATTGAACATTACATTTTAGTTATGAACACCCCACGTTAAATTAAGTTATTTTATTATTTTAATAAAAAAAAGTTAACAAATAGATCCACTAATTATTGTTTTAAAATAATATGCGCTGTCCCATATATAAGAAACAGGGATAAATTAATAAAATACTGATTTATACTCAAGTGTTTCTTAAGGAATTCACAAGTTTTCTTTGATTTACAGAGGTTCTCAACTTACATCTTTTATTACACGTCAACGATTGACTACAAAATATCAATTGAAGTCTTTTGTTATGACATTTGCACGTCTAAATACGTTAAAAATAGCCTCGGCAGTATCCAGCAACAGGAAACCTTAATAAAATGAAAAAACAGTGATAGGTGACCATTACTGAAAGGGGGTCGGTCACTAGGTAGTTTACCCTATCAATACTTCTCCCGAATCTATGCAAAAATATTTATCTGCCAAACTTAACATCAGTGAAAACCTAGTGCAGTGCTTTAGACTTGTGAAGAAAGATGTTGACCTCACAACATTAAAATTTGTAAACTTTAAAGTCGGAATTCCGATACATATCCTAAACTCTGCTATGATTGCAAATAATTTTCCTTCTCATGTGCATGTTCGTGATTTTCGTTATGTGCCAAAAAACTCTCTCGTTCCGGTGACGGCGAGCATAGCACAGGAATAGCTAAGCAAAACAATAATCCAAGTATCAAATCAGTTGATGGCATTCGAATTTATTACCAAAACATGGGAGGTTTCAGTTCAAAGGTAGGCGAATTGAAAATTATGATAGACGGAAGTGACTACGACATTTATGCATTTACTGAGACCTGGCTCCACACCCACATAAACAGTGAAGAGCTTTTTGATCTGGGAGCTTTTTCATTATTTCGCCTTGATCGTTTTAATGTTGAGAAAAAGAGGGGAGGAATGGTACTTCTTGCTGTGCGACGTGTTTTTGGTGCTTATTCACTCAACATTGATATTATCGAAGTAGAAAATGTATCAGATATAGAACAAATTTGTATTCGTATACCTGATGTATATGGGCACAGCTTAATAATTTTTCTGAGCTATATTCCTCCTGCTTCATCAACGGCGGTTTATAGTAAACATATAAACAACATAGAAAGCATATTATCCAAATTTGACTACGGCGAAACCAAAGTGTGTATTCTCGGCGACTTTAATCTTAGTCGTTTAAAGTGGATTCCAATTGAAAACGAAGATAGGATGCTTCCAGCTAATTTATCAACTGATACTGAAATCTTATGTTTTGATACTTTGTATTCTAACGGTCTTTACCAAATAAATAATGTTCTTAATTCATTACATAATTTATTAGATCTTGTATTTATAAATGAAAATTTAAATGCTGTTTTAAAAGAATGTTCACCATTGTTAAAAAATTCTGTTCATCATACTTCCATTGAAATTCAAATTAATGATATGAAATTTAAAAATTATGAAATGTTTAATAATTCCGTTGATTTTAAATTTAATTTTAACTCAAACAATTTATTGTCTTTGAATAACCAATTCAATTCTATAAATTGGTGCTCTGAATTTTACAAAAAGCCATTGTGTGAAAAATTTAGTTCCTTTTTGAACATTTTTAAAAATGCTGTGTTGAATACTGTTCCAAGAGTAAAAAAGAAAGTAAATTCCCATCCTCCATGGTATAATTTTCGACTAAAAAACCTTAAAAATGCAAAAACACGTGCTCATAAGTTATTTAAAAAAACTAACAATGAAATAAATTACAATAACTTTTCTCGGCTCCGAAAGGAATTCATTTTTTTGTCCAAATTTTTAGCATGTTCTTATGTACAGTCTTTAGAATCAAACTTGAAGCGCAATCCGAAAAGTTTTTGGAACTATGTAAATTCTAAAAGGAAAAGTGTGGGATTTCCCACACTTATGTGGTACGGCAATATATCTTCAAATGATCCCCAATCCATTGTAGATATGTTCGCGGATAGCTTTAGAAAAGTATATTGTACAGCTGCTCTTTCAAGTAGTGTTAATGATTTCGGTTTCTTACCATCAGTTACTGATTGTTGTAATATGAAATGTGAACAAAGCGAGATAATCCAAGCTTTGAAAGAATTGGATAGTAATTGTTCCGTTGATATTCATGGAATTTTTCCTATCGTTTTAAAAAATTGCACAGAATCTTTATGTTTACCTTTACAGATAATTTTCAATCAATCCCTAAGTACTGGAGAGTTTTTAGATGCTTGGAAGCTTTCAGTGATTAGTCCTGTTCATAAATCAGGAAGGAAAGATAAAATTGAAAATTATAGAGCAGTTTCCAAGTTAGCTACAATTCCAAAGGTACTCGACAAATTGGTGCAAATGAAACTATGTAATGTTATAAAACACCATATAACTGAATTCCAACATGGTTTTATAAGTGGTAGATCCACATGTACAAATTTGGTGGAGTTCACAAATTTTTGTATTACAGCTCAAGAAAAACATAGGCAAATAGATGTTGTGTACACTGATTTTGTGAAAGCTTTTAGTAGAGTTAATTTAAATATTCTATTAATGAAGTTAAAGGCTTATGGTTTCGATGGAAACATTTTGAAATGGCTTTATTCATATATCACAGAAAGGAAGCAAATAGTGAAAGTTGGGAATTTTTTCTCTGAGTTTATTAATGTATACTCCGGTGTACCTGAGGGAAGCCATTTGGGTCCCCCCCCCTTTTCTTATTGTATATTAATGATGTACATTTTATTTTACGACATTTTAGATTTCTTTTATTTGCTGATGGTCTGAAAATGTTCATGGAAATAAAATCCATTAACGACTGTATTTTGTTCCAAAATATTTTGCTTTCATTTCAAGCCTGGTGTCAAAAAAATGATCTGCAGCTTAATCTGAAAAAATGTGCTGTTATGACATATAGTCGAGCTATTCATCCCATCTTGCATAACTATAAATTAGCTAATCAGACTCTGTCAAGAGTGAATGAAATGAAGGACTTGGGGGTCATTTTTGATTCCAAATTTTCTTTTGATCAGCATATAAATGGAATTATTTCGAAAGCTAATTCAATGCTGGGTTTTCTTAAAAGAAATTCCAGGGATTTTAAGGATCCTTATACCGTAAAAACTTTGTATTGTTCTCTTATTCGTCCCATCTTAGAATATTGTGTTGTCGTTTGGTGTCCATACACTGTCAGCCACACAAATCGATTGGAAATGGTTCAAAAGAAAATGTTACGTTTTGCTCTTCGAGGTTTTTCTACTGATAATGAAGTTTCTCTTAACTATGATAAGAGACGTCAGTTATTAGGCCTAGAATCTTTGGAACGGAGACGAGAAGAGTTCAGTATCATGTTTGTTCGCGACATTTTATGCTCAAAAATTGATTGTCCATATCTTTTAAATAAAATGAATTTATATGCTCCTGAAAGGTCATTACGAGAACGACCGTTTCTATTTGAAATTTCTCATGTTACCTCGTTCGGCAAAAGAGAACCTCTTTCAAGATGCTCAAGTGTCTTTAATTCATTGTACAGTAATATTGATATATGCCTTAGCAGAGATATGTTCAAAAATGAATTAAAATTAATTTTGTCGATTAAATGATTTTTGTTGGTTGGTAATTACTAGTAGATATTGTATTAAAATTATATAGGTATTTAAAATTTGTTTGAATTATTATTATATATTCGTGGAAAATCTGTTGATATAAATCGTAGATTAAATAAATAAATAAATAAATATGTATCTACATACATATATACAAGATTATTTTATTCAAAGAACCGCTCCAACTGTCTTAATTTTATGGCATTAATTCATATTTAGTTTTTTAGCTGAAACTATTAAAGTTGTTGATTTTGCTATTTCAAACATTAATATCTAGCCTTGGAACATTTTTCTTCTTTAACTAAAATTCTTTTCTTGAACATAAGAGCATTTTATTTACTTGTTTTTTTTCGAGAAGTTTTTCAAAATTGAAATATGAACTAAATAATAACTTAAATGCATGCATTGGACCGTCATTATACTCAACCCTCCTTCCAGGTTATTTTTAAATAGATTCTTAGCTTCATGCAGTAAACAAATGTAAGTATATAGTTTTCGGTTAGAAAATAGTCTTGTGACTCACAAAAAACCCTATCTAATATCTATTCTTTTTGTTTAACTCTGTTTTTTTATTTGAATTCCAAGCAGTAAAATAAATAAATTAAATCACTCTAAGGATTTGATATAAAAGTACAATTAGATCTTTTAAGTAAGCACCGGAGTAGGGTATATTCAAATGATTATTTAATTTGTTTTACTAGTTACTTAGCTTAGTGTTCCATTGCCATTTAAGTAGCCTAAAACATATGCAGGTCCGCCGGCTTTCATAATAGCAATTTCAATCTACCAAAAGAGATCAACAGAATCCAATTGTAAATTAGTTGGAAAAGTTTGTGCTTCATTATTCGGTAAGAGTAATTTGAACCGATAAAATAGGTTGTCAAAATTGATAACATGTTGGACATTAGGTTTTTTTTCAATCGACTTTCATGACTAGAAATTTTTAAAACAGAGCATTTTACCTGAAGCAATTATTTTAAATTTGATACTTGAAGAAATATAAAGTTAATCAAAAGTTTGATGTGAAAAAAAAAACTAAAAGATATTAAGATAAGTAACCTTTAAATATGCCTAATTGTATGGCGCTTAAGTTTCAATCGTATAGAGTTCAAGTTATATCTATTTATTACTTAGTAGACACGTGCTTGCGTTGCTCTCTCCATTATATTTGAATGGCTTTATGTAGCCACATTGTCACAAAATACCTCATATTACAACCGCTTTACTAATACAAAGAATTTTTCAAATATCCGCATCTCACAATAACCAGACTCAAGCGAGGAACTATAGTTTATTTATTTATTATTTTTCTATTTTTATTTTATTATTAAATTACCTAAAGACTAGAACGTTCCATTTCTTTTCTTAAAAAAAAATTAAAAACTATTTTTTGTTTAGTTAAAATAAAGACTTAATCGCTACTTGAGCTCGAGTAGTCACAAACAAGTCCTAGGTTACTCTTTTTTGTTTCATTTTCATCTTTTTGATCAGGCTTAATTTTTGTATCATTTTCGCAAACCATGGATGTTAATGTTTTGTTTGCCTTTTCCTGCGTTTCCTGCACAAGAACTTCATTTTCTTTTTTCTTTTTTATTCCTAAGTCTTTTAAACTAAGCTTTGTATTGATGAGCTTTTGTCTTTTTAAACCACCAAAAGTAGTTTGCGTGGAGCCAGGTAGCGCTGGCCTCATCAGAATATCCAGTCTCTTTTCCTCTTCGCGTTCTTTGGCTGGTTTGGATTGTAGTTTCATCAGGGCTGCCATTTGACGATCTTGTTCACTTTCAGGTAAGAGGCCTATTTCCAAACTGCTTCTTTGTAATAACTTGTCATCCAATTCTTTTTGAATCCTTAGTTCTTTTTTCTGTTTCTGTAAAAACATAAATCTGAACATGATACTCCTCGACAAAAAAAACTATTTAAACTTACTCTGAACTCAGCTCGAAGCTTTGAATTCGCCTCATAACAGTCATCCCAGACGTTCTCATTTCTCTCGTAAAGTTTCTCCAGAACTGGCTTGGCATCCTCACCAGATTTGATGTCCTTTGCTAAATGCTCCAATTTATACATTGGATCATCGAACAATCGCTTCTGAACTTCCTTGGTTTCCGGAACGACTTGCTCATTTTGAAGAGGATCCCAACGATTCTCCTGTCTTCTAGCTCCAGATATTATAACATAATCTAAATTTCCAGGATCGGTTTTGATTTCAAAATGGTTGTCACACAAATGGCACTTCATGCGGAACTGGTACACGGGAGTGGAATAATACATTCCGACTTTTTTCTTTTCTGCATTGTACCGGACACCCATTCCAATGTGATTGTTACATCCCCCACACCATATATTATAGGGCATTTCAAAACGGATTATCAAGATTCCTACATCGAGTTTTCGAGCTCGCTCACGCAGGGCGTGAGTTCCTAGGAACTTGTTAAGACCACCCTTCTTCGGATCATAGTCCGGTGGGTAGTATTTGTTTTGACCTTTACGTTCACCCATTTTTAAATGAGATTATTTAGTTTTAATTTATTTAATTTAATGAAATGAAGTTATATTTTTCTTGACTGCCCGTTTCCAAACGTAAATAAGACAAACTGCCGTAAAATGTCATCAACAAAAGTGACATTTGTATGCATCAAAACGAAAGTGATGCCAAGAATTTGTATTATATTGAAGAATGCATTACGATGTTACGATTTAAGAATAGCCTTTTTTTCTGAAAGTATATTGTATTTGGTGTAAATGAATCATGAATACATTTTAAAATGGTAAAAAAGGTTAAAATATGTTATTCAATTTGAATTGAATATAATAAAAAGTCTCTTGAATATATGTCTAATTCATTCAGTTCTACATAAATATGAGGCAGGCTACACACCACACGGTGTTAGTGCTGGTGTTTGTTCATTTACCACACACAACGAAGGTTTTCCAATAGAAAATAAATCAATTTAGTTTCGGTTTTGATCTATCAAAATGGTGATTTTGGCTATTTTTGCGTTCTATTGGGCAATATTGTAAGAAATGGAAGTATTTTAAAATGATTAAATTTTCAAGCTCATATTTTTCTTCTGAGCATAAGTTTTGGATGAAGTTTTACAGCCCGATTCTCCCCAAAGTCAGTGATGCCTCACAAGTCACAAGAAGAGGTGAAAATGATTTTGTGACTTTTTCGAATTCTGCCGCTCAGTCACAACTTGTGAGAGTCACAAAAACAATCGAAACTGTGATCTCCTTCAGAGCAGGTCACAACTCATAAATTTTCAAAGTTTCTTGGATTGACATTCAGTAACAACATTTTCTAGATTTGTGAATAATTGTGAGAACACGAAAATGAGAGTGGACTTTGTTCTAGTGAATATTTTTGCTGATTTTTCCCACAAAAAAGAAAAGTAATATTATTACATAAACAAAAATTTCTTTAAGAAACTAATCGTATCAAGAAGTTTACAGCGTCGACGGCTTTAAGAACATTGAGAGATACAAATGATCCATTCGCTCTCCAAAACAATACATTTATAAAGTTTTTTCACCTTCCGAAAACTTTATGCAGCCGCCACGATTGTTTTCTTCTGAAAATGTTATATTTACATATTATTTAATCATTTTATTGTTTAAAAATTATGTTACCTTGCATTTTGTAATTTCTTCGTTTTGAATAATCAGCTGTTCAAATAATGACACTTAAAAATCTTACCATGCTGTGGTGAGTTTTGTTGTGAGTTTTCTTGTGACGATTAGGGGGAGAATACCAAAATGTTATCGAATCACAACAATCCTCACAAGGAATAGTCACAAGAGCTTGTGACTTGTGACTCCTCACAAGGGGGAGAATCGGGCTGTTAATTTAAATAATGACACGAGATCCCTAGTGTGCAAATGAAATCAACATTAGTTTCCTTTTTGTACAATTTGTTCATATCGTAAGATACTTTGTAAAATTAATAAACTTGGCAGCATTTTTCATACCGTCAAAGATTTGGGCTGCGTTGTCAACAACTGTCACCATGCCAAAAGAAAACCTATTCTGAATAAAAAAAAACTTCGAAACGAAAAGCGAACCAAGGTGCAACCTGAAATCGCGTGTCTCCTAACATTTTGCCACGTAAATTAAGTGCAAAATCACAATTAGAAGTTAAGTTATAAAATGATTATCTATACAAACGAAGGTAATCCTTTCGGATTAAAACTCTTAGTGTTGACAAAATTCGCCCAGAAGAATGTATCGGTGAAGAAAATTAACCTCAATGGTAGTTTTTGCTTTGAACAGAAAATGTGACTATAAATGGATTTTAATAACTTTCTGCCATCCAACGTCTAGATCCAGCAATAAAAGGTCTCAAACATTTACCTATCCTGGAACTTGATTGTGGGCTCCAATTATTTTCAACAACGGCAGCAGCTAAATTGCTCTTTCCTAATGAAGGAAAATCTAGGGATGAGGTAAGTTGCACTTAAAATTTCATCAGGGAATTAATTATAAAAATTATTTTAAGTGGTTAGAATGGTCAGTAACGCAATTGGCTCCAGCCTTGGCGCACAACATGGGCGTTGGCCATCGTGCTGACCCCAATGCTCTTCCAGTTCTTAATGCTTTGGTGAAGAAACTCGATGATAGATTGAAACAGTCGCCTTTTCTAGCTGGAGACGTGATAACCACAGCTGATTTGTGTGTTTGGTGCCTCATAGCACCCGATGGAACTCTCAAGGGCGCTCAAAACATTGAGAACCTTCTGGCATGGTACCGAAAAATCACCGCCCTTCCTGAAATCAAGGCTGCTCTCGAAGAACAACCTTTGAAAGAGTTGAGTTTTAATTCACTTCAGCATTCTAATCGATTTGGAGGTCTTCACCATGTCGTTCTTTCGACTCCTGGAGACGATTCATCCAAGCTGCTCGCCGAAACCGGTGGAAATATTGCCGAAACTGTTAGTGAAGAGGAAAAGGTTGCAGCTAAAGCTGTGTTTAGATTCGATGAGGTCCAACCACGCAAGGAACCACGTACTGTGTTGCCTAAGAAGGGAGAACGAAATATTCTGGTCACTTCGGCGCTGCCTTATGTGAATAATGTTCCACATTTGGGAAACATTATTGGTTGTGTGCTTTCGGCTGACATCTATGCGAGGTATGCTCGCACCTGCGGCTACAATACTCTGTATGTGAGTGGTACCGACGAATACGGTACAGCGACTGAGAACAAAGCCTTAGCGGAAGGCTCGACTCCCAAGGAGATCTGCGACAAGTACTTCGAGTTACATAATTCTATCTATCGGTGGTTTGGCATTGGGTTCGACTATTTCGGGAGAACAACCACAACTGAACAAACTGAGTGAGTTATTGAGATGAAAAATCTTTGAGAATTGTTTTTATCGGTTTATTCCTTTAGAGTTGTCCAAAAGGCTTTTGAAGATATTTACAAAGCTGGTTATATTCTGACAGAGAGTGTTGAACAACTTCTGTGTCAGAAGTGTGATCGATTCTTGGCTGATCGGTGAGATTTTGTCGGTCTTCACATTTTTATAAATTAACTCACGTATTTATTCCTGCAGCTTTGTGGAAGGAACCTGCCCTCATCCTGGTTGTGGATATGAAGATGCTCGAGGTGATCAATGTGACAAATGTGGCAAACTAGTCAACGCCATCGAACTCATCCGTCCGCGCTGCAAGACTTGCAACACAGCGCCTGTGATCCGTAGCTCAGAACAATTGTTCCTCGATCTGCCCAAGATTGAACCAAAACTCAAAGAATGGATTGAGAAATCGGACAGTGGTTGGACGAATAACGCTCGTGTTATTACCCGCTCATGGCTTCGGGAAGGCCTCAAACCACGATGCATCACCCGCGATCTAAAGTGGGGTATCCCTGTGCCACTGAAGGGTTTCGAATCGAAGGTTTTCTATGTTTGGTTTGATGCTCCTTATGGTTATGTGTCCATAACTAAGCGATACAGCAAAGAGCACTACACCGAATGGTGGCAACCAGCGGCTGGAGTGAATGTCGAATTATTCCAATTCATGGCAAAGGACAATGTCCCATTCCACTCGGTAATGTTTCCCTCATCGCTGCTGGCAACAGATAAGGGGCATATTCTGGCATCTCATATAATGGCCACAGAGTACTTGAATTACGAGGATGGCAAGTTCAGCAAGAGTCGTGGCATTGGAGTCTTTGGTAATGATGCTCAGGAAACTGGAATTCCCGCCGATGTATGGCGATTCTACTTGGCATCAGCACGACCAGAGGGACAGGACTCCAGTTTCAGTTGGAATGACCTGGCCGCGAGAAATAACTCAGAGTTGCTAAATAACTTGGGTAACTTCGTGAATCGAGCTTTGGTATTCTTAGAAAAGAATTACGACTCCACTATCCCGAATATGAAATTGACCCAAGATGAACTGATCCTTTTGGCCTTGGTAAATCGTGAATTCAAGGGATATGTGCAGTCTTTAGAGAAAGCACGTCTCAGAGATGGTGTGAGGCATATTCTGTCGATCTCTAGGCATGGCAATGGATATATGCAATCCCAACAGCCCTGGGTGCTCTTGAAGGGAACAGACGATGAAAAGGCTCGTGCTGCCACAATCATCGGTGTTTGTTGTAATATCGCCTGTTTATTGGCGAGTCTCTTATTCCCTTATATGCCAACGACAGCTAGGACAATGTTTGATCAACTCAACATAAAGCAGCCTATGATTACTCCAGAAAAACCATTGATTCGTATTCTTCTTCGAACTGGTCACAAAATCGGCAAGCCTGAACCACTCTTTGCGAAGATCGAACAAACTCTTATTGATGAACTCAAAAAGAAGTACGCTGGTCCTCAGGTTGTTAGTTCTAGTTCTGGTGGTGCATTTTCAGTGGTTGAGTTGGAAAAAGCCATTGCTGAACAGGGAGAAAAGGTGCGTAGCCTGAAACAGAGCAAGGCCGATAAGACAGTTTGGCAGCCTGAAGTAAATATTTTGTTGGATTTAAAGAAAAAGTTAGAGGCGGCTCAAGTTGCCGCAGCAGCGACTTCGACCTCTAGTGCAGGTTCAGCATCAGTTGCTGATCTTGAAAAGGCTATCAGTGTTCAGGGAGACAAGGTTCGAGCTTTAAAGCAGAGTAAAGCCGAGAAATCCGTTGTGCAGTCTGAAGTAAATATACTATTGGATTTGAAGAAGCAGTTAGCAGGTGCCCAGGCAGCTAATGTTTCTCCTAATAAAAGTGCTCCGGTAGCGAGTTCTTTAAGTGTAGCTGATCTGGAAAAGGCAGTCAATACCCAAGGTGAGAAAGTCCGCGCACTCAAGCAGAGCAAAGCAGATAAATCAGTTTGGCAACCTGAGGTCAGTATTTTATTGGATCTTAAAAAACAACTTGCCAATGCTCAAGCCCAAGCACCCGCACCTGCACAAGTGACTCCTACCTCATCAAATGATGACACCAAAATTAAGGAATTAGAAGACAAAATCTCAAAGCAGGTAATAAAAGTTTAAATCTTTAACCGATCTCCAGATTGAATGATACCATTGTTCTTTATATTTAGGGTGAAAAAGTCCGCCAGCTAAAGAATTCATCTGATGCTGCCGTCTGGAAGCCTCAAGTTGAAATTCTGCTGTCTCTAAAGAAAGAACTTTCTGCCATCACTGGTGTTACAGAAGCACCAGCTTCGGGAAAGAACAAGAAAAAGAAATGATATCCGGTTATTGGTTTTATTTCAACACTCTATGCCCCTAGATATTGAAAACTGAGTTTCTACCTCTTTTTTTATTAATTCAATTGCTCTAATAATTTATTTATTTATGTTTCAACTTTTTTCGTTTTTCTATTTTCAAAAATATAAAAAAGACGTACATATTTTGTTTACACAAACATAAATTTTTTGCATTTATTGTGAAATAAAATTGATTTTTTTTGTCTCACTAATTTGTACTTTTGTTTCTTTGTTTTGCTTTTTAATCGAACTTTTGGTTTGAAAATTATTTGTCAATCTTTTGTTGTACATTCGTATTCATGATTTTTGGCATTTTAATTCTTGGAGTTTGCTCATCAAAACCCTAAGTAAAGAAGAAATTTTATAAGTCTCGCGCGGCAACAGATTCAGGATAAATTTAACATTTTTAATATTTTATATTGTTCTCATAACCCAACAAAAATTTAACATATTTAATGGAATGATATACATACATAAACTAACAGTCTAATCACTTGGTAACTATTTAAGTAACGGTTTGTAATTTTAAATTCATATTTAACACATTCATTTATATATGGCATAGTATTAAACTTAAATAACATTATTATAACCACTAGTTTACTAAAAATTATTTATACAACAACAATGTATTTTCCAGAGAGAAAAGTATTAATTTAACAAATAAAATTTGGATTAACGCTTGCAAATGAGGAGATTTATTGTTTCAACAGACATCGTATCTTTTGTTTTTGAATCTGACCGAAATGTGCTTTAACACACTCGAATGACTCCTTGTTCTAACTGAGTAATAGGGGAATCATGAACAAGATTTCTTCGAATCTTTTTTATAGTTTGAACTACTGAGATGAAAAAGCAAAAGATTGAATCCCATTTTTGAACACTCACGGTAAAATAGACACTGTTTTTTAAAAAAATAATATGACTCGATAATGGGGCTCTGCCTACTGCCGATTCACTAAAATAAGATTTACAAAATTTGAATTAGTATCAAAATTTACTTAAAAGGAAATTTAATTTTTGTTTGTTTGTACTGAAACTTTCATTTTAAATTCTCTCTCTGTTTCTAGAGCTTAACAACAGTAATTAAAAATTTGACTGGTATTCATTTGGTTTAAAATTTCCTCTTCTTGGGCATCGGTTATAAAATCATTTCCGAAATAATGCCTTCTGGTTTCACGCAATGTTGGGCATTGTCATAAAAAGTAAATAAAATCTCCCCTCTGTCGCAAATTGCAGATGCTACACAACATAGGAAGATGTTCTCTGTGCGGAAAATAATTCAAACTAATAAGTTCCACTCGTAGTCGTACCATCATAGAAATATGTTGCACGCTCTCTTTGAGTGTACTGTATATTGCCCTGTGTACCGAACTATAGGCCTCATTTAAAAAGTTCTATCCTTGTTGATCCACATCCAGGTTCAGCTACATTCCAACTGTAACAGTTGGGGATGTTGGGTGGAAGATGAAAAACTCTTCTAACGTAATTCCTCTGCAGCTTCTCAACTGTATCATATTGCTTTCCATCCCACACCTGCGCCGCATACAACAAGATTAATTAAGCCGATGTCTCGAAGACTCAAAATTTTCTACTGTGAGCTATATTTTTGTTTGCAAAACATCTTCGCCATGTTGTATTAATAGCAGTCTTGGCCTCTGAGGTGTTTTTCCATAATCGGACTTGGAGTTAGAATGACACCAAGATATTTATACCCCTTTACCACTTCAACTCTCTCCCCGTTATAAAGCCATTGTCCGTCACTGCCTAGCCTTCCACCTCCATTCTTAAAAATCATAATTTTGTATTTTGATAGATTAACCTCCAGGTACCACCTGCAGCAGCAGTCTGAGATATTTTTGCTTGACTTTTTATCATAAGTTGTAATGACTTTGAAGAGTATGTTAACAGGACAATATCTTCTACAAACAATAATGCTTTCACATAACCATCCGCATATTGTATACCTCCTGGCAAGAAATACGTTATATCGTTCATAAATAGGGCGGGCAAACAATCATGATGGACTTAACGCACATCCTTGTTTAACACCAAAATTGGCTGCAGAAGACTTGACAATCCATCTCCATCCCAAACTGCTCCGGAAATATCGTTTTGGATTACCGTTCCGAATTTTCTGAGCATTTCGAATAGCAACAAGGATCTTCGGTTCACAGTATCAAACGCTGCCTTGAAGTCCACAAAAAAAGTATGCAGTTTCTTGTTCCTTAAAGAAATGATTCGGCAATGCTTCAAATTAAAAAAAATATGGTCAACTGTCGAGTAACCCATTCTAAATTAAACTTGATACTCTTTGAAGATTATTTGAGTTAATCCACGAAGTGAGCATTTTCTGGAAGATAAGGTCCTCTTTAAATTGTATTCTTGTGGGATAACCCCAAACTCTAACACGTTATTAAAAAGGGAAGAGATTGCTTTAATAAGTTCCAAGGATCCATATTTATAAAAAAAAAGTGAAATTCAATCTGTTCCTGGAGTTTTAGTCTTTTAGCGATTTAATTACTTTTACAACCCCTGGAACTGATTCATCAAGATTTCAGTATAATATGCTGGAACGACTTACTGAATGATACTTCAGGATTGAACAAGTTATTGAAGTGAATTCTTAGAATATCTTGGCTTAGTTCTGTATTGATTCTCAGTCGCGTGTATTAAACATTCCTCATGGAATATCTTCGGGTTAAAATCACTCCATATTTCGACAATTTTGGGTATTAATATTGCCGTTGAGATTCACTTTGTCAAGCGAGATGCCCGGTGGAACAGTTATCATATTGATCAACATGATCTTGTTAAGCATGTTTTAAAGAAGACTGGCAAGCTGAAGGTTCCAAAACAAATGGACATCATTAAGACTGCTAAATTTAAAGAACTTTCGCCGTACGATCCCGATTTGTTCTACAACCGTTGTGCATCTATCCTTTGCCACTTATATCACCGCTGTTCAGCTGGTGTTGGTTTCATAACCAAGATATACGGTGGTCGTAAACGCAAGGGTGTTCATCCATCCCACTTCTGCTGCTCTGCCGATGGCTGCGCCCGAAAAGCCCTTCCAGGTTTTATTCTGCATTTGATATTTTCGAACCATTCTTCTTGCTCCCCGTTAAATTTGAACCAAAATATTACTCAACCATAAATTGTAAATTAAAAAAAAAAATATTTATTGTTCTTCTTAAATAAATGCCCAAAATATAAACTTAAATAGAAATTCTCATTTCTTTGCGCCCTGCGCAGGTGCCATACAATTACCGTCTGGATAACGTTTTTGAAATTGTGTTATTAATTCTGGATCAACCAAACGAATTCCATCCAATTGATTGCCCAAAGTTATCCAATTCGGTTGGACGTTATGCGGTCGGCCAAACAGTTCGATTTTCCTTGTGCCTGGACTTAATCGTTCGATAATTCCATATATCTCATCTGGCTTATGGCTGGTTGCTCGAACTTCAGCGACAATAACATCACAATCTAATCCACGATTTAGGTTAGTTGGATTGCCTTTCATTCCAACCAGGCAATGTTCTTTGCCGTGATTAAGCCAATGACCAGTTCGTCCGGTTCGAATGATTCGTTGCAGTTGATTCGTCTTAACCCAAATCAATTCATCAACACGTTCGTAGCTGGCAAAATATATTGGGTTTTATTATATTTATATACATAGGTAAAGATTGTAGGTGTTGACATACCCCCAGAGCTTTAGGCATTCTCTGCCTAGTTCCATTGCTCGACCAGTCACCCAAAGGAATATTAAACCATCATCTTGCAAAGCTGGAACTCCCAGCTGTCTCATTTCATCATCGGACATCGTTCCTAAAATCAAAAGAATAAAACAAAAAATGAAGAGAGGCTTCATAAGAAAAACGGTCTACCTACCGTAAGGCAATTCCATGTGAATATCCCACGGAGGGTCGGCCATTACCACGGCGAATTTCCCCAAAACGGTCATATCCAAGTATCTGCAAGGAAGGAACATTATTATCAGGGTTTATATGTTGGAGACAAAAAATTTTTTATATTCACCTCAAATCACACTGGATCCACTGAGGAGGATACAGTGTCACGCTAGGATCTGTATTTCTCTTTATGCAGAGATTAGTCTTCACGTCTTCGTGCTTGTTGTTGTTGATATTCGGATGGGCATCTACCTCATAGTGAACATACTTGCAAGTGGCCATGTGGAAGCATGTATTGAGAAAGCTACAATCGCCCAGCGATTCATCCGTGTGCGATTGTATGATTTTCTTGAAATGCAGCTTTGTGCATTTGTCTGAGTTCTCAATGATGATTTCTTCGATGATTGGAGTAGCTAACAGCTCAACAACTGTGTCTTCTTTCTTGCACTCATCCGAGTTAGTTGTCGATGATTCGTCTAAAGTTAAACTGGAGTTTGTTTCGGCATTGGAATCATCGGTTTTATCGCAAGGAGCGTTTTGTTCGATTTCACGTCGCTTTTTGGCAGCCATCTCGGCTGTGGCTTGCTGGGCTTTGAGACACTCGACCTTCGTGCCATAAGGACAGAACTCCATTACTTGGGCGCCTCCGTGGGATTTGAATTTTTCCGCCAACGATCTTTCCTTGGCGGTGGGTTTTGTAAGAAGTTCGAGTATTTCTTCGCCGACTTGTTTGCTTTGTTTCTCTCGGGTTGATGGCATCGAGAGTAGGGACTGATTATGACAGAGAAATTTATTTTAACAAAATCCAGGAAAATTGAAAAAAGAAACAAACCATGATATCATCTGAAGCATCATTGCTGCTGCTGTCTTTGTTCATTTTTCGATCATTGTCGATTTTGATGGCTTTTCTGGAGTTGCTATCGTCGTCATCATCATCATTTTCATCTAGAAATCAAGATTTTAAGATAAAAGAGCACAGTTCTCATACCAAAAAACTTACATTTTCGTTTGAATTCGTCTTTGACACCATACGACTCGGATACAAACTCTTTGTAGAGATTCAGGACGGCAGTTCGATGGACAGAAATTACTTCACAGCCGACTTCTTTCCCAATTGTGACACTCTTGATGCTGAACAATTGAAATTAGTGATTTAGTTACTGACATTCATTTGATCACCATGACCATCTTACCCAATTGCGCCTTGATTTGATAATTTACCCAAGATATAGTTTACCAACTCCTTCGGGGCCGATTTCTCCAAGTTTCTTTCAAGCTTCTCGATAAGCTGTGTGGATATGGTAGGAAGCACCAATGAACTAGACGATAACATTTGCAGGATAGTCTTTTCGATTTCAGTGTCGGATTCTGGGGTGTGAAAAAGATGAATGAGTGAAACATTCTAGGCTGATTTGAAAGCAATATCTACCTGTTTCTGTTTTGATAGGAGCTTGTGAATCTTCGGTGAGATCATTTTTTGAGCTAGTTCCACTGTTTGGTGACGACAGCAAGGTGGCGGTGGACGAAAGGATATCGTGTCGTTCTTTTTTGCGTTTTTCTAATTTCTCGCGGTACGTGTTGCGCTTGTTTTTGATTGCTTTTATTTCCATATCCCATGCTTCTGACATGTTTTTTATTTTTGATATATATTTGACGATTTAGAATTGGGAAAGCGAAAATGTTAATATTGAAGAAAAATGTAAAATGACGCTTGTTTTTTTTTGTACCCGAGATAAATTGTAAACAATTGAAAATTCAAAATGTCATTAGTGTTGAGCTTCTCAAACAGTTTGCCGGTTCACAAATGGCAGAGTTCAATATTTATACAATTATTGTAAGCCATAAGGGTATGTTGTAAGTACGAAATCTCGTACTGTGACTCGTCCGACCTGCTCGACATCTTGACTGCGCTGCGACTGAAATTACACTCAACTGTGTGTTTCCTTATGGGACCTACGACAAATGTTAACCGAAATTCCAGTAAAATATTGTTGTATGTGCAGCAAAAATAGCACATACGAAAATTATTTACCGTATGTCGTATGTGTTAGTTTTGTCGTATGTGCACGTTTTCTGTGCACAAACGACAAATAGCTACTGAAAAGGTTTGCAACCCTACACATACGACAAAATACATAAGGGGTATTCACGATCTAATGCAACAGGTCTAGTATCATTGTAAAAATGATTATCCCGGAAACTAAGACAGATATCGAAAGCCTAGTACGCAGTTCGGGAAAAATTTTGTCCCCCATACATTTTTTGTCCTGGGACAAATTTTGTCTTGGATATTTTTCCGAGCAGTACGCAGTTCGCGCGAAAAATTCATACTTTTGTGCATTGCTGTACAAAATGTCTCCACTTAATTTTGCCAGGAAAAAGAATATATGTATTCACGATCTAATGCAACAGGTCTAGTATCATTGTAAAAATGCAGAAGTGTATAATCTTACAACAATACAACAACAGAATATACGGAGTGCAATTTTGCAATAGCGTCGCACTTTAGCTATACCCGAAACCTATTGCAACACTAAAATACAACGGTGTAAGATTTGCAGTCGCTTTTTTGACAGCTCAATGGACCAATGTAAATTAAATGGACCTAAAAGAAAAAAAACGCGCCACCGGAGGGAAAACCCATTTTCTGAAAATAAAATATACATGCATCTATGTATGTAGCTTTTTTATGATTTTCGGCCTGAATTTTATTCGATACCTTCGATCCACATAATTTTATCTGCAGCATCTTCTATTAAAAATTCTGTGATATTTTCTTTTTCTGTTTTTTTTTTTGGCATCCTTAACAAACTTGAACAAATTTCAATTCTTATAAAAATTAAATTTTCAAAACAAAAAACAAATGCCAAACTCATTTTGACATTTACTTCAGGGTTGCAAACAGGTCAAAAAAAGTGCGTTCACGGTCTACTAAAAAATAATAAAATTTCGCATTTTTACTAGGCTCATTGCATCAAATCGGGAATACCCCTAATGATTAATATGATAGATATCGAAAGCCTAGTAAGCAGTTCGGGAAAAATTTTGTCCCCCATACATTTTTTGTCCTGGGACAAATTTTGTCTTGGATATTTTCTGAGCAGTACGCAGTTCGCGCGCAAAATTCATACTTTTGTGCATTGCTGTACAAAATGTCTCCACTTAATTTTGCCAGGAAAAAGAATGATTAAAGCATTATTTTACTGCACACATTTTAACAGCCACCGTATTTCCAAAAGTGATTTTTATCAATACTGGTTTTATGTAAAAGGTGCTGTTGCTTGTCTTGAGAGAATCAAGAGGAGATTCCAAAAAGGTATCAATGACTTTTGTAAGACAACCCGTTCCAGAAATACACAAAAAACACATTAGGGGTATTCCCGATTTGGTGCAACGAGCCTAGTAAAAATGCAAAATTTTATTATTTTTTAGTAGACCGTGAACTCACTTTTTCCCACCTGTTTGCAACACTCAAGTAAATGTCAAAATGAGTTTGGCATTTGTTTTTGGTTTTAAAAATTTAATTTTTATAAGAATTGAAATTTGTTCAAGTTTGTTAAGGATGCCAAAAAAAAAAAAAACAGAAAAAGAAAATATCACAGAATTTTTAATAGAAGATGCTGCAGATAAAATTATGTGGATCGAAGGTATCAAATAAAATTCAGGCCGAAAATCATAAAAAAGCTACATACATAGATGCATGTATATTTTATTTTCAGAAAATGGGTTTTCCCTCCGGCAGCGCTTTTTTTTTCTTTTAGGTCTATTTAATTTAGGTCCATTTGAGCTGTCAAAAAAGCGATGGCAAATCTTACACCGTTGTATTTTACTGTTGCAATAGGTTTCGGGTATAGCTAAAGTGCGACGCTATTGCAAAATTGCACTCCGTATATTTCGTTGTTGTAGTGTTGTAAGATTTTACACTTCTGCATTTTTACAATGATACTAGACCTGTTGCATTAGATCGTGAATACCCCTATTAAATTAAATTTTATCTCTTCAACTTCAAACTTTTGCGCGAGATTTGGAAAAGTTTTGTAGAGATTAAAATTGTAGAGATAAAATTTGTCTTGTCTCGATCTGCGTACTAGGCTTATAGGCTTTTCACACTGAATTAAAATCTCGGATTTCAGCAACAAGATTACGAAATCTCATTGAAGCGTTCGTACTGAACAGAACCAGGATTTCATTTGACGTTTCTGTCCATTTATCCTGCTTTCTCGGATATAATTTATCTTCTCTCCTTCTCTCCCCACAATTCAAATTTCAAATAGTCACTCGAGACTCGACTCCATTATCTGCTTTTTATCTACCTCTTCTCTTGCTGACAATTTGCTGACAACGCAGAACATTTCTAAAGGTTTGTTTGTTTGGACAATCTTGT
Source organism: Chrysotoxum bicinctum (assembly GCA_911387755.1). NCBI lineage: Eukaryota > Metazoa > Arthropoda > Insecta > Diptera > Syrphidae > Chrysotoxum > Chrysotoxum bicinctum. Next base: position 245,439,359 of record OU426987.1, read on the forward strand.
GTTTGAAAGTAGATTTTGAGGAGATTTTATCGTAATCTAGTAGATTTGGAAATCTGAAAATGTATGGGAAATCTAGTAGATTTGGATGAGATTTTGAGAATTTTGCTCGAAATCTAGATTTTGATTTGGTGTGAAAAGCGTATTAAAGGGTTAATCTATATGGATCATTAGCCGTGTTTTTTTGGAAAATTTATCCATAGTACAGTAGGATTTTACATAAGGGGTATTCATGTAAGCGCGGAAAACCCTCGTAAACCTCGTAAACCAGATAATTTTATCTTCGCAGAAACGAGCTGTCAAAATTTGTATGGGAAAAAGTTTCTGCAAATCGCATAAAATTATCTCACAAATTTGCTGCGGAAAGTGCAGAAATAAACCTCGTAAACTAAAGAAGTATGGATTCTGACTTTTAATTTGACATTTCACAAAATATTTCCCACATTTACGCAAGTATTTCTTAGGGGGTGTTCATGAAAACATGCTGCGGAAAGTTATATCATTCTACAAAGCGGAAAATTATCTCGTTACATGAATACCCTTATAAATAACAAATACAACATCCGCAGTAGGATCAATGCCGATACTCGAATAAACAGCCGTGCTTTTTTGGCAAAGTTATGCGTAGTACAGTAGGATTTTATATGAATAACAAATACAACATCCGCCGTAGGATCACTGCTGATAAAAGGAGAAGTGATTTTATATGAATAACAAATACAACATAACTTTTCCAAAAAAACACGGCTATTGGCGATAATGAAACGCGCCTAATATTTTATTCAGGCGACGACATTTTAAATGTATTCATGTAACGAGATAATTTTCCGCTTTGCAGAAAGATATAACTTTCCGCAGCATGTTTTCATGAACACCCCCTAAGAAATACTTGCGTAAATGTGGGAAATATTTTGTGAAATGTCAAATTAAAAGTCAGAATCCATACTTCTTTAGTTTACGAGGTTTATTTCTGCACTTTCCGCAGCAAATTTGTGAGATAATTTTATGCGATTTGCAGAAACTTTTTCCCATACAAATTTTGACAGCTCGTTTCTGCGGAGATAAAATTATCTGGTTTACGAGGTTTACGAGGGTTTTCCGCGCTTACATGAATACCCCTTTTGTATCGAAGATTACTTCCTGTTAAACAATTACAACGGCCACACTTTTGAAGTTTTTGAAAAGTTGCATGTATTGAACTGGGTACGTTCAGTTATAGTTCTGAATCATTTCATTTCAAAGGCATCGCGTCGACGTCAGCCCAAAACTTTTCGTAAATATTTATCTTTGAAAATATAAAAGTTTTGTTTTTTAGTATTTCCCTCCAATATTTATTAAAAATACAGCACAAAAAATTTTAACCATCACACAATGGATATATCCTCATTATCCGAATCAAATTTCAACTCTACGGATTGGATTAATACAAATTTTCGCAACTTCGATGGCAAAGACAAGAACCTTTTCATTTCATCGTTCGTATCAAAACTGCAACTCTATGTGCAGCAAGTAAACTTCGCAGTGGAAGATACCAGTCAGCAGTTGATTGGTAATCTCCCTCGAATAATAAAAGATGTCAAGAATCTACACTCAGATGTGGAATCACTGCAGCAGCGAATGGGCCAAGTACGTTCGGAAGTTCAAGCTGTTCAAGAAGAAACTGGCGATTGTATGGAATCTTTAGAAAAACTCAACAGACTACAAACGAAATTACAAATAGTGAAAGAGAGTCTTCAAGAATCCGATGGTTGGGGGAACCTTATATCCGAATTGGAGGACAGTTTCGAGAGAAACGACTTGATGTCTGTTTGCGAGAAACTGGTATCTCTGCAGAAGTCCCTTGCCGCTCAGAAAAAACTTGCGGGCCACTCTGACCGAGTCAGTCAAGTTGAAGATTTTAAAAACAGACTCGAGGCACTTGCAAGTCCAAGTGTTGTCCAAGCATTCTCCTTGTCGGATTTAAAGAACTCTCAGAAGTACGTAAAGATCTTCGATGGAATATCACGGCTGCCTCAACTCAAGCAGTACTATCGTGCTGTACAGAAGACGTCAGTTCAGCAACAATGGAAAGAGACTGTAGAACTCGCAGACAGCTCCAACAATTTCCTTCTGAATTTTTACGAATATCTAGCTGAAAATTGCCAGAAGCAGATTAAATGGTGTGAAGAAGTTTTTGGATCTCCTTCAAAAGATCAACCATTTATTATTCTAACCGAAGTGCTCCCAGCCCTCCAACCACCTCGAGATAGTCAAATTCTTCAGATTCTCAAAAATTCAAATGAGAAACTTGAAATTCTGGAGAAGTTTGCAAATGCCAACAAAACCTTTGTCAATCAGTTGAATTCGATGCTCAATAACAACACAGTTCGTCTATCTACAGATCAACGAACCACTCTGGCTGAGTCAGTGTTTGACTATTTTCAGAAATTCATTCAACAGTATCCTAGAATCGAAGAAAATCATCTTTTCAATCAAATTGCGAAGATATCATTTGGGCAGACCAATGCTGGAGATTCCATCCATCAGTTGGAAGATTCAAATAAGAAAATCTTCGACTGGCAACAGGAGGCTTGCCAGCGATGTGAAGTCATCACCGGGGATCTAAGTCTGTGCAAACTAATTGGAATTTTGAATGGTTTTCTTAAGAAAGTCCTGGAGAACTACGTGAAAACTCAATGGCAGTTGAATCTAAGCATCCATTCCGAGCAAAATTGGACTTTGCTTCAGAACTGCATGTCTTTGTTGCAGTGCTTGAGCGATTTTCAAAACAGGTTGCAGAAATTCGAAAATTTCTTGTACGAGAAATTGGGGTCTTTAGAAGAAAAACTTTTTAATTTTAGTTCATCCCAAGAACTTACAATATTCGCCATTTGCGAGAGGGCTGAGTTGAAGCGTCTACACATCACTATCTGTCACTACCAAGGAAACGGGTTCTTCCCTTCAATCTATGAAGATCTCAAGGCGAGTTTCATTGAAACTCATGACATAAGCTTAACTATTCTCCTCTCCCCGATCGAAGAGCAACTGAGAAACATTCAACCACATGACAACCCCAACATTCCAGTTGGAGTCGATATGCCAACCTTTAGTTTTGCTCCTCAAGAGTGCATCACTCAAATTGGACAGTATTTGCTGACGTTGCCACAGCATTTGGAGCCCCTTTTGCTCTCGCCATCGCCTCTGCTTAAGATTGGCTTGGAAATGTGCAACATTAAGTATTATCAGACTATTCCTTGTGCTGATGTCTTGCTATCGCTGGTCGTTGAGCAATGCTGCGTTATGTACCATAACCAGATTTTACAGATTAAATCATTGCAAACAAGAGCAGCCAAGCAGCTCTCAGTCGACATTGAGTATTTGGGAAATGTTGTAGAAGAACTGGGACTTTCCATTACGTTGCAATTGAGTCAGATCTTGAATTTGTTGAAGGCATCACCAGAGAATTATCTATCGTCGAGTGCTGGGTGTGAGCCACGATTGGTTACTGCTGTTAGGCAAATGAGAAATATTATTTCCACGGAGTAGACAAGAAAGGTTTTAGGAAAAGTGTTCAATGCTGTATCTTTTTATTATATTCAAAATGAAATAAAATATGTAAATTAAAAAGAAAAAAATTAATTAATTGCGTGTGTGACGGGAGGAGTGGACAGAGACTTTTTTATTGGCAAGAGATTTCTTGAAGAAATTTTCATTTCTTGCGAACATTTTTATTTAAGGTTATGATTTTGAGAATACCATTAAAGGTGCTGCTTTGGCTTAGATTTTGCTTCAAGTTACAAGATGGGCCATAAAGTTGAGGGTATTTAAAGGGACTATTACTGCCAAACGTCACAGGGCATTGAATTGACTTAGATTTTGATAAACATTTAGTCTTCCTGTTTGTTAAAGTTATTTTTCAAAAACCTTTAATGGTGCGAATTTTATTTTATGGTTAAACAATCAAACACACGGCGATCAAGTTAACGCTGTACATTGTGGAAGTATATGAAATGAGTAGGTATAAAATTAATGGTAGCTTTTTAGTTGAAAGTGAAAGAGAAAAGAGCTGTCGATGAGCATTGATCTTGAATGTTTGCAAATTGAAATGACAAGGGAAAACCTTGCCGGGTAGATTATTCCATAATCGTGTCGTATGACTAAAAATGAATTTCGGTATTTAACATACATACGTCCAATTTAGGCTCGTGGGTGAACTGATGGGCATTCTTAGCCAAATGGGTATCACGGGTGAACTAATTGATGAGAGGAATGCAACTGGAAACTTCGAGTGAGCATTCCATGTGAAAGAAGCGATACAACAAGGAAAGACATGAAACATTCCGGTAATGTTGAAGAAAATAAAGTAATTCTATGATAGTTCTATTTCCTATCAAGTTTAAAGCTCAGCTCTGGATTCTATTCAATAAATGAAGAGAAGTTAGGGCTGCAAATGCCCAAAGATGTAAGTTATACTCGAGTTTTGGACGTATAAACGCCTTATAATTTGAATGTGGTAATTTCAAGAAAGATCGTCATTGACACAAATACAGTGTACTGAAGGCTTTTAGTCTTTTTCAATGCAAGTGCCATTCAAGGAGAATGGCATTAGGGGTAGACAGCATTAAGTTTTCGAAGCGTTTAACCCCGAATGAAGCAATACAATATGTATTGAACGATCCAGAAGGTAATTTCTAATTCAAAGAATAAGGGTTTCATTGATACCAAACACGCATTTTCGATAAGAGAGCCTGGTGCCAAACTCTATCAAATGCCTTGGTAATATCAAGCAAAATAATCTTACTTTCTCCAGGACAATGTAAAGATCTGTTTCACTGTTCGATGAGATATGCCATCAGATCACCAGTGGACAGATTGCTGCAAAAGCCGTATTGCCGGTGATTCAGAAGCTGATGATTGATCAGCAATTTAATGACCTTGAAAAAAGGGACGTAAGTGAAATTGGTCGGTAGGAGTAGTTGGAATTAGTTTGCACAGATATGAACTGTATTTGAACAAATCATTCAACGATCTTTTTTGTGGGCAATATCATAATCCAAAATTCGTTTAAGCCCAGTAACAAAATTGATGCTGGTGACTTGGATTATTCAGATCTATCACGAATTCCATTATAATCGGAACTTTTACGAATCCCAACAAAAATATACCATCACATCCGTTCGTAAGAGCATTTTGTATGAGATTTTCAACTACGATGGATTCTGTGAGTTTATTTCGGGAATCGCTATAAGTTTTCGTTTGCGATGGAGTTCGTGATAGGTCTGATTATATTATTCAAACAGTATTTTCATGTTGACCCAACCTTTCACAATAGGTTCGTTCGTTAAACTTTACCCCGCAGGGTTGACCTAGGTTTTCTTGACAACAATCAGAGTTGTCAACAAAAACTGGGGTTTTTGGTTTTCAGAAAACACCCAAGGGCTGTGAACTGTTTTATTGACAACTAAAAGCAAGACAAAATAGTTCTGTGCTCTGAAAAATCTTTAAATTTGTTATAAATTAGTTTTAAAAAATAAACGAAAACAATTTTGGGGGCGACTTTCATTTAAGTGGTCTCGATAGAAGATATTTAAAATATTAAAGTGAGGAAACACCGTTAAATCATAAAAAAATGTTTTATTTTTCAGTTTTAACCTCACTTTTTGTTTCTTTTTTTAGTGTTTTCTTGACTAAGAATACTGAAAGTGGCTAGATTTCGATATTAATCAACAGTTTTTTAGCTTAACAGTACTGTGGCTGGCCCGCTTCGCGGGTTCTCAGGATTTTAACTCCCTTTTTCGGGGTAAAGTCGCCAGGCAGGCGCCAATGTCAACAGTGTTTTAACTTAAAAGTACTGTGGGTTCAGAAACTTCCTTTTAATCAACAAATAATTCCCTTACATAATTAACAAAAAAGGAAAAAATCCCAAAAATAACCCAACTCTGGTAATACTCACACAAAGAGAATTGTCAAAATAAACAAAAAAAGTGCATTTTGTATGGAAATTGAGGAACTTTAAAAATTAATTAAAAATAGTTATAAATGTTTCCTCACTTTAAAATTGTGATATTTGTTATTTAAAAGTGCTAATCTACCGAATAAAACTATCCGCGTGTGGAAATTCGTGCTACCTTAAAAGAAAGTTGAGCCCAATTTTGCGTTGTTGCTGAATGTTTCATCTGATGAGTGCAACAAACATTTAATTGCAAATACAAGCAATAACATGCAAAATGCGAATCGCCAAACGACAAGAAAAGAAAAACATAATATGAAATCTCATATGACTTTTGACAGTTTGATCGTTACCTGGGGCCAAATTACCGCATCAGCTATCGAGTAATACGTGACTGAATTATGTGACTTTGAACTCGCCCCAGCAAAATACCTACATAGACTGCTTTTACACGGAAGCGATTTTTAATCTTAGTTTCTCTTTTGCAGTCATCTTCCGCCTTATGTAACCCCGCCACCACACACGTCACTCTCCTACGGGCTTAAAAATCGCAAGGTAATATTGCTTCGTTTAAAAGCCGTCATAGATCTACTTCAGGGCGAGTTCAGGGCGACCCCAGGTCTCAAAAAACACAGAATTTACTCACCAGGGTGACTTCAGGTTTTTTCAAAAAACGATTTAGGGCGACCCCAGGGTGACTTCAGGGCTCAACGAACAAACCTAATGATTCAACTTTCCAAAAAATCATTGAAATATTTAATTGTTTTATGTGGAATCTTCGAACAAATTTATTGTTGTATAATAAAATATTAAATAAAATCACAAGATTTATTTGAGCATTTTGACGCTCAAAATCTAATCATAGTCTAATCACTTCAAAATTTAAATTTTCAATGATGAGTTTGAACTTGAAACAATTATTTCTGACGATCACTTTAACTTCTTTCGTTTAGATAGTTATCGTGGCAAGAGTACGATAACTTAGGCGCCAATAAATTATAACAGTTTTTTGTAGAACAGTTCAATACAAGCATTTTTTACTACCGGAGGGGGGTCTATCTCCCCCCGTTTGGTCGGGAGGGGCAATTTTATAAAAAAGGTACTAAAATGGAAACAAAAATATTAAAAAATAACCGTAATACTTACAATTAAGTATTATACCTTTTTTTAAAGCCAATACTCTGTTCTATTAGAAAAATTTTAAATCAAGTGAAATCTATGCACAGTTTAAAAAAAAAAACGAGTTTTAAACTCAAATTTTCGGAAAAAAAACATAAAAAAAAGTTTAAAGTTTTCAAAGTTTTTCAAAACTGCAAAGTTATATATAATTATTTTTTCCTAAAATTCGTTACTCTAATTTATTCTTATTCAAAAACTGAAAACTAGATGATTTTATGTCGTCTAGTTTTTGAGAAAATTGAAAATAACTAAAACTACTTTTTTATGGGATATTTAGTTTTTTTGCTTGCTTACGCATTACGGCGTTTAAACAGTGAGGTATATATATAATTGAACTTTCAAATTTATCATTCAAAAGTATTTAACCGATAGTGTAGTCTAAGTTTATGAAATAATTGAAAAAAATTCCTTTATTGACTACAGCAAAAAATTTAAAAATTGAAAATAGAAATAAAAACACAAACGAATTTATTTAAAAAACAATTTTAATTGTATGCATTTCGAGCCGACATGCAGCCCATCATCAGCGAATTACAATCGTTACAGTAACGATTGTAATTCGCTGATGATGGGCTGCATGTCGGCTCGAAATGCATACAATTAAAATTGTTTTTTAAATAAATTCGTTTGTGTTTTTATTTCTATTTTCAATTTTTAAATTTTTTGCTGTAGTCAATAAAGGAATTTTTTTCAATTATTTCATAGGTATATATATGCCAACCCCTGCTTGGGCACACTATAGGATTTGGGGTAGGTGTGAGGTTGGGTGTATGCAAGGTTTCTTTTGCATTTACAGAATCTGGATTTAAAGAAACCTATGGCCTACATATATCCAATGTCAACTAAATATATGTACATATGTACGTAGCCCAAAGTTGCACATTTAAAATGTTCAGACATGAAAATTTAATACATTATGAAAATTTTACATTACTTACATAGGTACTACTGTTAGAATGCAGCAAGTTTATATAATTCCTTAATTAATATGTATGTTTATTGTTTGTGTCTAACATTTTTAATGCTAATGTGGTACAGGTTATTGTTTACCAAGGTCATTCATTATTCAACCTTTTAGACCGAGAGCCCACAGCAATTTTTGTGTGTGATTGATAACAAAAAATAATTAGCATAATTAGATAGGCCTTTTATTGTTATTTATAAATGTGAACGTCTTGCATACTTTAGTGGGCGCATTAGTGCATAATAGTGCATCGCAAGTATGCAGTTCTTTCCAAAGTCTAAAAAATTGGGATACAAAATTAGGCATAACTTCAAAATGAAGAGCTTAGTGCCCTGATTGCAAATATCAAGGTCCAAGACGTTTTGAGGGTGGCCTTCTTAGTGCAAGAAGCATCCTATTCGTATCGCGTCTGGCAGGAAGAAAGCTGTCTGTAAAACGTCTTAGACCTCGATATTTTCAATCATGGGACTTAACTCTACATTTTGGCAAAGTTGTTATAACAATTATTTGGACTTGGAAAGAACTGCATACTTGATGCACTTTTATGCACTATTGCTCCCACTAGAGTATGCAAGACTTTCACATTTGTAAATAACTATAAAAGGCCTGTCTAATTATGCTAATTATTTTTTGTTATTAATGACACCCAAAAATTGCTGTGGGCTTCCAGTCTATTTGTATGAGTGAAGTATTTTTGTCTTTGAATAAAGAATGGCAACTAAGCATCCACTACTTCATACTAAATTAAATAACTTTTCAGTATTTTAAAAAAATATTTCAAAAGCATCGCGTTCTTGGAAGAAATTGGTCTGATTCCAACTAAAACGTCAACTCCCCTACTGTGTCGCAACTTACCGATAAAGGTAGAAAAATATAAAAATTTCAAGTTCGGTTGGATGTGGCGGTGCTCCGAAAAAAGCTCTAAAAAAAGGTGACAAAAATTGTAAAAATACAATAAGCCATTCTATCGGCACATTTGTCCATGGGCCTCAATATTGGCTAGAGATTCGGGAGGTGCTTGCTATAATTACGAGTATCTCTTTTGTGATCAAAATGCCTGTAAACACGGTTTTAATACATTGAACATTGAAAAATTGACTTGACTATTTTTAATTAACACCTGACTTACTCGTAAATTGACGGACTGAGACGCGGAATGCCATGCAATTCTACCTCCTCGTGATGCATTCTTGGTAACGCTAAATGATTTGCTGTACTTTACTTACAAATGAACCACATTAACTGTAAGAGGCGGCGGCGGCTTATCAAATTAAAAAGCAAAAGAAACCTTTAAACTTCAATGTTCTTTATTTATAAGAATAAAAGTATTAAATTAAGTTATAAGATTTATATAAACTGAATATAGAGGCTAAGTTTTCTGAATGTGTTCCTTCCGTCTCGGGTTCAAAATCAACTCTGCGCGAGAACTCTCCGTTGGAGATTCGTTTCTCCCTTACCCATAGTAGATCCGTCTCACTCTAACATTAACATTAATCCTCAAATGAAATCACCGTAGGTAAATACCAAAAATCAAAAATTTCATAAAAACTAGTTTTAGTAATTTTAAATTTTCTCAAAAACTAGAAGGCATAAAACCATTCGGTTTTTTGTGTTCGATTTAGAATTAATAGTAGCATTGACCACAAAAAGCCAATTAAGCACTTTATTTCACAATTTTGAAAAAAATTGATCTAAACTTTTTTTTTCATTTTTTTAGCAAAATTTTGAGTTTGCATGCGAATTTTTCAAAAACTATTGACATAAATAAAAAAATTCAAATTTAGGATAATAGAACAGACTACTGGCTTTCAAAACTGGTATAGTACTTTATTGTAAGTGTTGCCGTTGTTTTTTAATATTTTTTTTTCAATTTAAGCAATTTTTTCTAAAATCGCCCCTACCTCCTAAAACGGGCGAGATAGACCCCCCCACCCATAGTAAAAAAAGCTTGTATTTGACCCTTCTACAAAAATCCGTTATCAATTTTTGGCGCCTAAGTTATCGTATTCTCCCCGTTATCGTTTTAAAACTAAAGAATCAGTAACGGTAAGTGCACATATAACTTATAATCAGTAGGTACTAACGTGCAGCACCAACTTTAGCTCATACCGTGTAAGACCTCTTTTAACATTTAGAATTTTTGATTATGTCTTCAACCTAAAAATATCAATATCGACATTGGAAAAATAGTTCATTTCTTTACTTAAGGCTTTTTAAAATTTAACGTAAAACAGAAACGAATTGTTTTAAATAGAGTCCTTTTATGACTTATGAGCCGCAAGACAAATTTGGCGAATGTGATTGTTTGGCATTAAAGTTTGCGATTCGACTACTGGGCTTTCGCCTTATATGTAAAAAATTTGGCAAATTGGAATCCCGCTACTACAATTAGCGAACGTTCACCTTACATACGTATATCAAATTAGGTATTCCAGAAATGTATTATTAAAAATTCACCACTATTATGGTTGTCAATTATCCAGGGGCGAACGCAGGTAGGGCTTTCAGGGGTTAAACCCTCCCCGAAACAACCAAAAAATAAGAGTTCATTTTGTTAAAGAAAAAGAAAAAAGAGACAAAGTGCTATTTTCGTGCCATATTAATATTAATGTAATATTAATTTAAGTTCAATTGATTATTAGAAGCTTTGTGTTTCCCTTTATCGGTTCTCTGCGTTTTCTTAAGACTTATAGGTACTATAAGGCAAGTAATGCATTCGTAAAATAAATCGAACTCAAGATTTGTATCAAAGTTGACATTACGATGATAGCGAAGAAAAAGTGGGTCTCGAAATTCTGTTTGTCTGTCTCTTCGACTCTTAGGATGGGCCGATTTTCATTAAATTTTCCTTTTTTTAAGACCAAAAATGACGGTACGAATCATCTTTTGGAAGCCCTCTTGGAACCATTTTATTTTGTTTGTTTTTGATTTTCTCGAAAACAGTACAACCGATTTTAATCATTATGAAGCTCCTCCAAATTTTTAATATTGGGCGTTTTTCTTTTTTAGTTCAGAGTAGTACCTGAACTGTCAAACAAAATAACAAAATTAGCTCAGAGTGTATAACAGTTCAAAGATTGTGTTTCTTTTTTCGTTGAGAGCGTGTTCAGAGATTGTTCAGAGCGCACTCAATGAGCTCGGTATAAAATAGCTGAGTAGACAGAGTTAAAAATGCTGAAATCATTCTGACAGTCAGAAAAAAAAACTCGCGTGTGTTTATAAAATAATTCAGAGCTCTTAGAACACACTCGATTCGGAGAAAGTGCAGAGCATGTTGTTAAACATGAATAAATAAAAGTTTCTTAGTATAATCTACAAGATCTGAGGGAAAAAAATTGTTTAAGCTAAAAATTAAGGTATTCACCATGCAAGTGTTAAAAAATCTTTTTCGAAAATCGTATTTATCTCAAAAATGGCTCCGAGAATTTTGATACATTTTAATTTTAATTTAATAAAAAAAAAATAAATTAAGACATTACTGAGTGTACCTACCATAAAACCAGTTTTCGAATTTTGAATTTGTCATTATAGGCAGAGCAAATTTCAATGAAATTTTGCATAGAGAAGCTTCTAGTTAAAATTGGCGTACCAAAAGTTTTTCTTAAATACCTATGTTTTAAAAATCTTTAATAAAACATATTATGTGTTTAGCTCTAACTACTAAACTACTATTTATGAAATAATAATAACTTAAGGAGTTGTTTTAATTTAAAAAATGAATTTTATGCTTATGAACATTTTTTCTCTAGAAATAATAATTTTTGAACTTCTTAATCTTTTACATAAAAGCAAGTTCGTACGACCCAGTCGTGCATTTTATTTTATGTCTTCGTATTTTAACGAAGCTGTCCTATTTTGAATTGATCATTAACAAATAGACACACGAAGTCAGCAGCAATTGCGTTTTTGATGATTGACATTATGTGTTTAAGTATATGGGCAGTAGCGGAGCAAGTTTGAGTTCTTGATGGCTCCAAGGTCGGAGTGTGTTGTATTGCAGCAAAAAAAAAAAACTAACTCATTTCGTTTGTTCGAAAGTTACAGTTACTGATGAGTAGCACATAGCACCTTCTGGAAGCGTTGTGGTTATAATTATGTAGTATATATATATATTTTTTTTTTAACCCCCCTCCCCCGACATTATTTTCTGCGTCCGCCCCTGCAATTATCAATTGATAATTGATAAAAATTGAAATTTGATATTTTATAACCCAATTAAAAAAGTTTTGGTCATTGATAATGATGCTTACCGTTGTGAACAGGAAGAAAATTGACTAATATTGTCAGATAGTTAATAATTTCTTAAATAAAAATGAGTTTAAAAGTACAAAATTTTAATATTTATCAAATATCGATTGATAATTGACGACCATAATAGGGGTGATTATCTTCAAAGCTTTCGCCTGACCTCAAATTAAAATTAAAAAAAAATAGCGACCAACTAGTAAGACAAGAGAACCTTGTAGGCAGCTTTCTTTGTCTCCTTTCAAACATGCTGTGGATGGGTTACTCAGTTTTTAACAGGCTGTATATTGTATAACCTTCGGGCAATACATTTGGATGCGTCCTACTGAAGTGTTGCGACGACATGTCGAAGTGGAAGTAAACGTCGAAAATACCATCAGCTTAGACATCCTCACAAGAGCATAGAACAGCACATCGTAAGAGAAGTGTTGATGAACAAGTGAAGGTACTCCGAAAATAGCTTTAGTTCATAGTACGTTAAAGGAGCCTCCAGGAACTCGTATGTGATAGTGAATTGGTTGCTTGATTTCATTTTTGTGGGAATTAACTGACACTGAATGAATGATAGTTTATATAATCTAGTAAAACATACATTTAACAATGTATAGCTCAACAAATAATAAGAAACAACAAAAAATTGATAGTCGAAAAAAACAACGTGTTATTTAATCTACTTGCTGTAATATGTATTTTATTGATTTTCATTTTATTGGTAATGATTAGGTTTATATTAATAATAACATATTTACATTATATTCATATATAAAAATAATACAAAATATATATAATCTGTAAATTATGAACACAAATAAATGGATTTTTGTAAATACGAGGCACCGATAATTTTGGTAGGTACTACATAAATTTGCCAGATAACATGATTTAATTTATATTAAACGTAAATAAATTAGTAAATATAAACGATATAAAAAATAAAATACAATTTCAATTTCTCTCGTTGCAAAATATCTTAAATTCTAATTTATGTTCTTGTTTTTTTTTTCTGTTATTTTTCGTCAAAATATAAAAACAAATTTGTGACAAAGTATTTTGTAGATTTATATTTTTCACTGAATTAGGGAAAATTTTTTTTATAATATATTTGCATTAAATAACATAAAATCATGAAGGACATACATAAAAAAGTGCATTGATTTTCTTTCCGTTTACGTCCCTTGTTTTTTGTTGTATTAATCATCCTTTTTTTTTTAATTTTTTTTTTTAATACATAATTATATATTGCTTTGATTATTTCGCATAGATTTTTTTATTTTTATCATTAAATGAAGAAAAAATGCTTGTGCAAGGAAATATTAATTAGTTTAATTTTATTTAATAATATAATACAAAGGAACTGTGAACGTAATACATACATAAATAAATATTGAAATGGAAGATAACGATCACTTAATTGTATAATGTGTTTTAAAGCTTTTTGTTTGAGTTAAATTTTCACTAAAATTATTTTTTTTAGTAAAATTATTATATGATTAATTTTAGTAAACTAAATATCGTCGGTAAATCTGTTTAATTTTTATTTTCAACAGTTGATAGTTTTTAAAAGCTTTGCTTTGCAGTTCGTTTTAATTTGTTTCAATTTACTATTCATCATCGGCTTCAGTGATTACTGAGTTTTTAATAGTTGTTTCTTTTTTAAGAAGAAGTTGATTATAGTGCTATGGAAAAAGAAACACATTATTTTAAGAAACTTTTATTAAATTTTCAAATATTACTTCTTCGTTTTGAATTTGGATTATTCGATGTTGAATTTTCGGCGCAAGTTGACAGCTCATCTGCTCTAAATCGTCTAAGGATGCGCGTCTCAGCATCTGAAAATCGTTTAATCAAAATTCAAAAAAAGAAAAAAAAAACAATTTTTAAAACTAGTGTATTTTGATTCAGACTCATATATTCAATTCGTAAATTATTCTTTTTAATTAAAATTCAATTTATACACCAAAAACTGTTTATAAATTCGAAAAAGTCCCCGAAATTCGATGGTCTAGGGACTTAAATCTGATTTTTTTAAGTTTTGGAAAGAAATGGTACAAAATCGATCAAAATTTCTACAAGTTTTTGGTAAGAGGTAAAATAAAAAAGTAACGTAACATTAATACTGGCTATCAGGGAAGCATGTAAGGTACTTAAACAAAATCCAAACCAGAACCGGAATACGGCTATTATCACAGATAGTCAGGTGGCTGTTAAAGCCAATAATTCTAGTACATCATATTCTAAATTGGGCCAATAAAGCCGGGATAAACTTGCTAGCCTCAAGATTAACGACAATATCACTCTTATCTGGGTTCCGGGTCATTGTGGCATTGATGGGAATGAACAGATGGACGAGCTAGCTAGGCAAGGGTCATGACTAACTTGTGAAAAGAGTCAACATTCCACTCGGAGTTATGAAGGGCCATGTTCTCTTAATTTTTCTTAGTGAATAAAACCATAGGTGGATCAGTTTAACTAACTGCATTATATCGAGAAAGATTTGGCCCACCTATAATAAATCCCGAACACTTGATCTGATGTGCAGACCCAGGCAAGCTAGGCATTCCTTACAACACTCATAGCTGTGGGAGAGGGATAAGCTCCTCTTCCTCTGCAAATGCTCTGCTTTGGCCAAATTTAGAGCACAATCGTTGACGAACTTTCGGAAATGAAGATCAAAGACTTGATCTATTTTCTCAACGCGACGAAATTCAGTTACTTTTGTGCCATGCCCATCCGTTTAACTCCTTAGATCCCGAGCTAGCGGACAAGACAGGCTTACTGTGCGGGGGCCGGATTATCGTTCAATCAGCTTGGATTGCTTCAGCACCTGTCAACAAGCTGCCTTACCCAAGTGTAGATTGTGTCGGATGAGTGTGGTGGACGGGTGAGTGAGTTATTCAATTTCCGGATGATTCTGCAGAAGCAAAAACACAAGGGACATCAAAGCTTCCTTTCATATTTTTCAACTTAATCCAAACTGGATGACTCCGTGAGAATGTCCACATTTTCCCATCCATCCAGATTCCATCCAGAGGTTTATCAAAATGCACACTTCAGCGCTAATAAGCCCACAGGGCTAAACTGCCGGTGGTCGCCATTTCTACCCACCTACCTACCATTAATAACCATGTTACTGAGAGGAAATTGAGGTAACCTTTATCTTAAGTAATTTACTGATTTAAAAAAAAAATCAATAATTATTCTTAAATTTTGAATAAAATATGATAAGCTACATAGACACTACTTGAGTTCTAATAATTGGACCTGTAGGTCTTCCAATAAAAGGTTTATTTTGTTCTCAAAAACCTCAAATATTAACGATTGACTGAAATTTTGAAAATATACTAATTTACCTTCGAAGAAGTTGTGCTGTGATCAATGGATTTTGAACTGTGTCCAATTGATAATTTTCTTAACGGTGATGGTCCATCTAAGTCTAAGTTATCCAACATTTGAACCATGCTGTGTCTTCTTGAAAGTGTGACCAATGATTGGCGATGTTTTGAATTTCGACACTTTCCTGTTCTCATATTTATCGCTTTGAAATGATTTTGTAGCACTAGACCAAGTTCTGGACATGAATCATCATCCATCTAAAATGAAACAAATAAAAGAATTTTGGAGTTCAGTGCAATGGAGTTTTGACCCGGCTATAAATCCCCAAATCAATTGTGAACCTACTACCCACTCTTATTGGGCGAAAAGTTTGGTATTAAATCACAATTGATTTGTGACTTTTCGGAATGTTAACTTATAGCCGTGTGTCAAGGAGTTAACCATGCACCCAAAAAGACGAACACTCACCAGAACTTTAGCATCTTTAAACATAGTAAAGCCATCACATCCTCCATACATGTAGCTTTTAATACATATTTTGTATAATTGGTCCATTTTTAGGAACTCATCGGCAATTTGTACAAGATGAGGATCTATTCGTTTGCCCGGTGGTTTTGACGGATCAAATGCAAATGTTACACCAGAGACCTATACAATCAATACAAAAAAAAAACGTTAACATAATTGACTTCGACTTTTCCTTAAATATTTAAAGTTTACCTGAGGAAAACGCCCTTCAAGCTTTGGATACATATACACTGCATTTTCTAGTGTTGCCAATATACAAGCCCCCGTAACTTCTAGGACAATCAATGGGTCTCTCATAGGAACAATATTGACTAGATCCTTCATTGTAAATGGACCTGGTGGATGGATTTGATCAGATCGGAATGTTCCAGAGTTGATGACAACAACATCAGCACCAGTTGCTGCTAAAACAACATCACACACCCAGTCTCCGAGGTTTGTTTCTGAGGTTCTTATAGACGAAAATCGGCCATCAAGTTCTACAGAAAAGTTACCCAATACTTCTGTCATTTTTGATTCAATAACATCTGAAATAAAATTTTGGATATTAATCATTTTCAGATGATCACACTTCCAGCTAAGAATTTACCAGAATATTTCGCGAGCTCAGCCTTGAGGTTGGGCTCCTCTTCATATGCTGAAGTCACATCGACAGGTTCTACGTCAACTTGGATCTTACCGTTTTCTCCTTTGGTCTTGTCCAGGGTGATTTTTGAAAATTGTCGAAAATCCGTACCCGATTTTACAATTTTGATACCACTTATTTCCAAAATTTCATAAACATGATCGTGTCCACCCAAAATCAGATCAATACCCGGACAATTTTTCGCCAAATTTATATCATTTGGTGTTCGCATGTGCGTTAGTGCAATTATAATTTCGCAACCTTCGTTGCGTAGCTCTTCGGCTAGCTTATTGCCAGCTTCTACATAGTCAATAAATGTCACTTCTTTTGGGTCGATTGTGGGTAAAGTTTCTAGCCATTCCTTTTCCACAAGACCAATCAATCCAATTGATGTTTGATTATGGAAAATAAAATGGCTAATTTTTCCGCCACCAAGGGGTCGACCAGTTTCGTTATCCACTACGTTTGACATTAGCCATGGGAAATTTGTCTTTTTTATAAGTTCGGTGAGAATATCAAGGCCATGATCTGTAAAAAAAAAAAAATTTGAAATTGTCGGCAAGAAATGTATAACAAATCAATCGATAAACATATTAAGGGTTTTTCATAGAACCATTATCTCCACCGGCAGTCAAATTTACCAAACGATTTATTCAATCTACGCCTCAGAGATGAAAGTATTATATTCCAATGTACTCGTTTGTGTCAACAAATTTAATGGTTTCAATTCATCAAGAAGGCCTCACTACTAACAACGTCGAGCTTGGACAAATGTTTGTACAATTTTACGAAACCTTTAACCTTACTCCTTCGGATGACTTATCTTCCTTCGACTTCGAACGTCAATTCAAATATTGTCTCTCACTTGCAAAGAAGTCGATCTAACTTGTACCTACTATCAAAAAAATCTGTGAGTTACCCTTCCACTTTAACCTATCTGAATTCCAGTTCAAAATTTTCAACTTGTTTGTCAATTTTTCGGTCAGTCATTTTCGACTAACACTATCCCGCCTGATTTTGAATATTTCTCTTATCTAAGTACATGCAACCAAACATTCCTAAGTTCCATTGTAATATCATCGGCAATTATTGAAGAAAAGATCGACAAATTTAAAGACGATTATTCCAATGATCCCGATGGTTTGCCATCCATAATCCTTAGAAAATGTTCTTCAATTTAATCTAGCCCCTAGCTGCAATTTTCCAGCTTTCAATAATTCAAGCAATCTTTTATTCTCTTTAGAGAGACACATCATTAATTCATAAGAAAGGTCCAAAGAATGACATCTATAACTATCGCTCTATTACCAAATTATCATGCATCCCTAAGCATTTCGAAAGTATTGTTTATGATACAATGCTTTTTCATTGTAAGCAAATATTCTCTCCTAACCAAACATAGATTCCCGAGAGGTATGTAGATCAACCTCCGCCAATTTATTAGATTTTGTCTCTGAAACCTTATGCCCCTTTGAGAATGGTAAACTGATTTAAGTAAAGCCTTCGACAAAATTTCCCATCAGTTGATTCTTTTCAAACTTAAAGCTCTTGGATTTCAACCCAATTTGATTCAATGGATTTATTCTTATTTAAAAGACCGACAGTATAAAATTCTTTTTAGGTCGTCCCTATCTGAACCTTTCATTGCGACTTCTGGTGGCCCCCAAAGAAGTCATCTTGGTCCCTTGGTTTTCATTTTAACTATAAATGACGTAGACTTTGTAATTAAAAATTCTTCAATTTCAATTTATGCCGATGATAAAAAAATCTACAGGTCTATTTCGTCCCCCTCCGATTCAGTCCGGCTTGAAAATGATTTAAATAGTTTATCAGTTTGGTGTCAATAAAACTTTCTTGTGATAAATAATAAGAAACACCTTCCATCGGACCCTAGAATTTACTTTATCAACAAAGAACAAGTAACGAAAGTTGATTCTCATTGTAATCTTGGAGTTATCTGCGATAGAGAATTTATCTTTCGTTCTCACATTGTTACTTCTATTAAAAGAGCTACATAACTCATCTCTTGGTTTTGTGAAACGATGGTCTAAAAAATTTTCTGAGCCCTATGTCCCTAAAACTGTGTACTTAACATTTGTTAGAGCTCTTCTAAAATATGCCAGTCAAGTCTGGTCACCTTATTACCAAATTCAAACCCTACGCATCGAAGCGGTTCAGCATAGATTTATTCATTTCGCCCTTCGTTCTCTTCCCTGGTCTGATAGATCTAATTTACCACCGTATGAATAAATGTCTTTATTCACCAACTTTTGTGACCTTCCCCCTCTCCCCCTAAGATGTTTAAATAAACAAATAAATATTTAAATAAATATATATTGTTTTTATGTATGAAATATGACATGCTTCAAAACTCAAATGCCCACCTCGGTTTCTTAAGCTGGCATGGATCCATGACTCTTCTGTATAGATCCGGCCGAATGTGGGCGATGGCCTGAGTTATGCTTTCATTAACAATATCGTCAATTCAATTCAATTTTATTTTATTGAACATACTATTTACAATTTGGCTTACAACTAATAAGATACTACATAATATGTATGAAAGTTTACTTATGTTGGCGCATAGGGGACCTAATACTAAGAAACTTAATTAATATTTTGTAATTTGTCTTCCAAAATCGTAAACATATCGTATGTGAATGACAGATGAAACAATTTTTTTAAGAAGCAATTTGTATGGTCTTCTTTGACTAGCCGTATTTTGGTCTCAAGATAGAATATTTGTCCTTAAATCAATTATCTATTTAATTAAAAATAAAACAAACATAAAACTCCTATGTGGCCTGGACAATTCTAAATTAGCAATTTTTTCAATTAAATTACTATGTAATATAAGAAAACAAATGTAATAAAAAAAAACACAATAAAGTTTACTAATACTACTTCTATTAATTTTTCAATTCAATTCAGTCGGTGTTTTCATGTTTTGTAAAAATTTTAATTTTTTCTTGTTAACAAGTTTCTATGATAAAAAAGACAAATTAAAAATCAGGAAAATGTAGGAAACTTTGTTATTTTTGTGACTTAATTCAAAAAATTCATGTGTATCCATTTTTTTAAGTATTTGTTGTTGTTTTCTTGCAATTTCTTTACTTTCTTTTAGTACAAATTGCACAGGATTAATTATGTTTTTGATATATTTTCCACCTGATTTAGAAATAAACACATATTATTATTCTGTTAAAATCATAATATTGATAACCGTTCATATAAAATTAATTAGTAAAATTTATATTTTTCGAGCCCCTTTTTGTTTTTTTCTTATGGGAAATACATTGAACGACAAAATGTAAAAATTCTATCTCCATTTGTCAGTACACACACTGACTTCCAGGTGGTGTGGAAAGCAACTTACCAGCTGCTAATAAGCAGTAACTGAATAATAAAAATCAGATTTGACAGATGTCACCAAAACAGCATGGCCGCCAAAATTTAGCCGCATCAATTGACCCCTTAAATAAAGGGTTTTCCAATAAGAGGTGTTCTTTTGATATTCAAAGAAAAATGGCATTTTTGGAGATAAATGATCGGATGTTTATTTCATTATAAAGAGGAAGGTATGCCGTTAATAATGGAACACAACATCAGCCAAATGGCCGCCAAGACCACGCTTACAGGACCATATCCTTTTCATGAAATTTTCCATAACCAAATCGCAAAGTGGCTGATGAGGCCCATTTCCACCTCGGAGGCTACGTCAACAAGCAAAACTGTCGCATCTGGGGCTCGGAAAACCCAAGAGTTATTGTTGAAAAGCCTCTCCATCCTCAACGCGTGACTGTTTGGTGCCCAGCTTCAAGACCTCAAAGATGAAATTCGTGAGGCTATCGAGGACATAGGGCAGCCACTTTGCGATTTGGTTATGGAAAATTTCATGAAAAGGATATGGTCCTGTAAGCGTGGTCTTGGCGGCCATTTGGCTGATGTTGTATTCCATTATTAACGGCATACCTTCCTCTTTATAATGAAATAAACATCCGATCATTTATCTCCAAAAATGTCATTTTTCTTTGAATATCAAAATAACACCTCTTATTGGAAAACCCTTTACTAAAGGCGGTTTGATTTTAAGTCTTGGATTAAGTGCGAAATTTCATTAATAAAACAAAGATGCTGCTAAGTGACTTTTACTAAATGCGCTCAAGCTAAACTAGAGTAACAAGAAATGGAATTGTCAAATTAGTTTTTTTTATCGAAAAAATTAAAGATATATGTAGATATTATATACAAACATGGCTTAAATGTTTAACGATTTCCTAAACCACCTAAATATAACTTTACATTTCGTTTTTGTTCTTCATATAATATGTGCCCCGGCCTATGAAAAAGTGGCTTATGACTCAAAAAATTATTTTTCACTTTTCTTTTGGTTAGGATAGTTTCAAATAGTGAAAACCAGAAAGTCCTAACTTTGCCAACAGAAACAATTAAACCAACGGGATAACGAAAAAAAGCCGGCTCGATAGTGATGATAGCTGATAACATTCTCAAACTCACTTCAGTATTACCGATACGAAAATCCGAAAGTAGCAACGTGAAGCAATTAACTAACATATGTAATATTTGGAGCAAAAGCTACACTGCATCTCACTTGGTGCCCTTGAACTACGAGAGAAATTGGGCAATGGGAAGGAAGGAGAACAACTACCGAGAAACTGACGAAATGCATTGTTTATCTTTTAACAGCCGATTTATCGAAATTTTGTTTTTGAGTCATAAGCCACTTTTTCATAGACCGGGTCACGTACGTGTAAAAGTCCCGACTTAATGCCTATTCCATAGTTTAGTAAAATCACGGAATATACATAGATAATAAAGCGTTTTTTTTTTAATTTGACTGATAGTGTTAAACTTTTCCAAAATGATTCATCATATTTCCTTAAAAATTAATTTCTTTACTCCAATGAAATTAATATTTTCCCTAAAATTTTGCTACGTCAGAAAATTAAAACAAAAGGTTCGAACTTTACCCAGGGTTGGCCTAGGTTTTTTTGACAACCCTGAGAGTTATCAACAAAAAAAAAACTAAGATTTAAAAAAAAAACACCTAAGGACTGCTGATTGTTTTGTTGACAACTAAAAGCAAAACACAAATAAAAACAAATAGGAAACCCCCCTGCCACCCCACAAGTATTTCATGTCATAGTTTGTATTTCATGAATTGCGTTTGAAAGAAAAATTGGCTGAGAAGTAAAGACTAGATATGAATTTCTTTTTTTCAATACCGAATATGCAGTCCATGAAAATTTGGTTAAAAACCAAAAAAAAAAAAAAAAACGCACTACCAACTTAATCGCATGAACTTGAACTTGTGGTTCAAGGCTTTAATGCGGCTTTACATTAAAGATGTTTGTTAATGAATTAGTTGTTAACGAAAAATTGTAAAAAATTCAAAAT
This sequence comes from Chrysotoxum bicinctum, assembly GCA_911387755.1. Classification (NCBI taxonomy): domain Eukaryota; kingdom Metazoa; phylum Arthropoda; class Insecta; order Diptera; family Syrphidae; genus Chrysotoxum; species Chrysotoxum bicinctum. Next base: position 245,461,577 of record OU426987.1, read on the forward strand.
ACTAAAAAAATTGATATATTCTTTGTTATAGTTTTGTTTGCTTTAGAACTTAAAATCTGCGAAGCTATTAAAAAGACTCAAAAATAAGGCAATTTTTGGCAACAACTTAAAGTGTAGTGTTTTTTCAATTGACTTCAGCATTATATGCACAAAGTTTAATCAAAATCGTTAAAGTCGTTTTCGAGAAATTTAAAAAAAAAATCGATAACGTTGTTTGGCAGCTAGATGAACTTAAACAAAAATTAAAATATCTCCTCTAGAGAATCACAAAAAAAATCCTGTAGTTTGATGTGCAGCTGGAACACCAATGAAGGTTAAACAAAATTTCTTAAAACTAAGCTTACCAAAATCATGATTTCCGAAAACAGCACAGTGTGTGTCGACAGCATTTAAGACGGGTACCATTTGCTCGCCTTGCGTAAATGTGCTTACTGAAATATATAAAAGAAAATATGTAATAATATTTAAAATTTTTTAATATCCACCCAAAGTCGAAAAAACGGTTCATACTTACGCATACTTGGGGAAAAAATGTCTCCAGAAAAAAGAATCAATGGATCCAGTTCTTTAAACGACCTAATCGCAGTACAAAATCTGGCAGCTCCTCCCACAGGTTCAATGTCCGAATTTGAATCTACATTATACACATCGTTATAGTGCAAGATCGTCAACGGTTTCAAGTCTTTCATATTTGTGACTTTAGCTTTCTCCAATTGGCTTATAATATAATTATTTCTATGAATTTGCTTGTCAGAATTACAAATTTTATTCGATGATTGATTGCGGTTGTGTTGGGGTTGCTCCTCGACACTGCTCGAATCCAGTTCGTGAGATACGAAATTTGGGTGGGCTTGTATCTGTGAAACTGCTCTTTTGCCAGCTTCTCTTACTTCTATTGAAGCCTGAATGGGAATAATTTGTATTTTATTTTTTTTTAGTTTTTGATTAAGAATATGTATGCGCAATTTCGCGTACTTATGTAGCTATGTACATATAAGTTTATTTATTTTAAAAGAAGCCACAAAAGCATAAAATAATGAAAATGAATTCACAAAATTTGCTACTACAGCTTGAAAAGAATTTATGAAAAGAACTTTCTATTTGAGAGGAAATGAAAAGCATGAATTGATCAATTTTTTTGAAAATGTATTGTTTTTGTCAGTGAGCATTTTTGAAGTTGAATACGAGTATATCTTATTTGTTTTGAAGTAAGCAAATTTTGTACGTACGAGCTTCGGTTGCGGTAGTATAGGGTTCCAAAGAGTCTTTAGATGAGCTCAGATAAGCAGTTTTAAATTCACTTTGGATGCAAATATTTTCACAACCAACGACGTTGGCAAGGCCATCACCGTGAAAGGCGAGCACTTTCGCGATAATCGATTTATTTTGGCTTGAATCGGATGATATGGACACCGACGACACCATGGTCTCAATAGGACAATTGGCATTTTGAAGCTATTTGGGATGGTTATTTCACGCGGAGGCGATGTGAATTGGTCACCTGAATCGTGCGATTTGACCCCGTTGGACTGTCATGCAGCCACTGCAAAAAAAAGTTTTTCAGGAGTGTACTATCTCTTGTCTTGTCACTTGTCAAGTGACCCTCATTAGCAGTTCGGTATCGGCAGAAAATAGTCTTTATGTCTTCTATGCAAATTCAAATTCCAGTCGGGCATATTATTCAAATGGATGTCGTACTAAATCCCCCCCAAAAAAATCTCCATCGAACTAAATCTCCAAAAAAAATAAAATCCACCTACCTATTATTTCCCCGGAGAAAATATTCATGGACAAAATCGCTGAAACAAATTTTTTTTGTACGAAAACAACGAAATTTCCAAATCCCCAGTGCATGCAGTTTTCAGAAAAAAAATATCATGATATTTCATTTTTGTGATTAGGATTAATACTCGTAGTTTCTAAGCAACAAATTATGAATGAATGCACTTTTTAATTTATATTCATAGCCGCAAGAGATTGTTATTTTTTTGCAATCAAATTTTAAATGGATGATGTTATTGTTTCTTAATGTGAATCTCTTCAAATAAATAAAAATAAAATGCACGACTGGATCGCACGAACTTGCTCTTATGTAAAAGTACTTTGGAATTTAAGATACATTTTATAAATATAAAACATGGATTTAATGAGATAATAATGTTCAAATGCATAAAATTGCCGTCTGGTTTCCGGAAAAGTATAAATTTATGCAAATAAACCTTAAAAAATCGTTTTATTATTAAATAAATTTTTTATATAAGAAATTTCTCTAAAATTTTTCAAGAAAAAATGTGGGATGCGAATTTTAAGTATTTAATAATATTGGTTTTAGGAAATAATTTCAAAAAATAATCGTTCATAGGTTTTGAAGATATTGATTTTTCAAAAAAAATTTTTTTTCAAAAAAACCCAACAAATAATTTTTTGAATATTTTTATATACTTACTTCTTCTTCCTTTGTTTCGGCGCTGTTATGATCTCGATGTCGAGGGGATCATAACTCTCCCACGTATCTGCTTCACACTAGTGATCCGCCTGTGGGGTTCGCCGGGTTGACCTCAGAAATCGGCGGCAAGCCTCCCGGTTTTGTATTGTTCCATTTCTGACTTCTGAGGCCAACTGAATGCTGGTGTTTTTGCATTTGTTTGTACCAGGAGTGTTTAGGCCTACCTTTCTTTTTATTCCGAATTGGAACGTTGTATGATATTGCCTTTTTGACGGGGTTCTCAGGATCTCTCCTTTGAACATGGCAATACCAACTGAGTCGGTCGTGTTCAATTTTTTGGGAAATGGTATTCTTAACATGAAGGCTTCCTCGGATCTTCGTACTTCTAATTCGATCAAGCTTTGTAACTCCTGCTGTCATACGAAGCATCTTCATCTCAGCTGCCGTTAGCTTGCTCTCATACTTTTTGTACATTGTCCAACATTGTGAACCGTATGTGAGTGCTGGACGCACAACTGAAGTGTAGAGCTTTCCTTTCAGCTTAGGGGGCATTTTTCGGTCACAGAAGATAGCAGAATTTTCCCGCCACTTCATCCACCCTACGCTTACGCGATGATTGATATCGTCATCACAAGTAGCTTCGTTATTTATCATAGACCCCAGATATTTAAACTTTTCACACTTGGGAAGCACTGCTCCATTCAAATAAATGTCTGGAATAGGCCTGTGTGGATCAGAAAATGGGCAGCATAGGTATTCTGTCTTTTTCGCGCTTATGCGGTACCCACTTCCTTCTAGAACATCCACCCATACGTCAAGGGCTCGTTGTAGGGATATCGGGTCTTCACTTATGATGGCTCCATCGTCAGCAAAGAATAACTGATGCACTTTTGGATCCGTCACTTTGCCTTCAAGCAGGTAATCAAGAACTGTAATAAAGAGCAGGGGACTCAAGACACTTCCCTGGTGTACACCTACTGTGATTTCGAATTCTTCGGTGACTCCAGCTGCGCATCTTACTTTAGTAACTGCTCCATCATACATGTCCATAATTATCCGCACATAGGTTTCTGGAACTCCTCGTTGCCTGAGGGCCACCCATATTAGATCTCGTGGTTGCCGATCGAATGCTTTTTCAAAATCAACCAATACGACATGCAAATCCTCCAAAGAATCCCGATGCTTTTCCATAATTATTCTTATACTCTGGATTGCATCCGTGGTTGACTTACCACCGACAAACCCGCACTGGTCATCAGATAGCCTAATTATTTTTCGCAGTCGGCTACCCAAGACTCGCTCAACGATCTTCATGGTGTGTGACATCAGCTTAATCGAACGGTAATTATCACAGCTTCGAGTATCACCCTTTCCTTTATAAATTGGAAGAAGGTAACTTTCCCTCCATTGATTAGGCATGCGATCACCTCGTATAAGTTTGGAGACAAGAATCATGAGCCATCTAAACCCGATGTCTCCCATCTTTTTCCAAAACTCTGAGGGTATTTCGTCTGGGCCAACAGCTTTTCCCTTTTTGGAGTATTTTACTGCCTCACTAACTTCTTCGACTGTGACGTCGGATACTTCGCTTAAGTTAGGTGAAGCTATTGGAAAGTATATAGTATTTTTATATACAATATTATTTTAAACTTTGGGGGACTCCTGCTGAAAATTTTTGGTTAAAATCGTTAGAGCCGTTAATGAGAAAGTCGAAAATCAAAAAAACGGTTCTATGACAGGTACCGTTAATAACATTTTGCCCAAAATTTTTTTTTTACCAAAACGTAGTCCATGTCCATAATATCACACCTAATTTTTTTATCAAAATCGTTAGAGCCGTTTTCGAGATAAATAAGATTTTGCATTACGGGTGTAGGGGGGGTACCGTTAGTTTTAGAGCTAAAAAAAAATTTCAATTTCCCCTCTAGGGAATCACCGAAGACCCTTAACTACAGAGTTTGAAGAAAATAGGTCCAGTGGTTTAGGCTCTAGATAGAGGTACAGACATACAGACAGACAGACAGACAGACAGACAGACAGACGGAATTGCCGGACCCACTTTTTTCGTCTTCGCTATCATCGTAATGTCAACTTTGATCAAAATCTCGAGTTCGATTTTTTTTCCAAATGCAGAACTTGCCCTATAGTACCTACCTATGTATATCGCAAGTAAAAATGGACGATGTTACATACACTAACGATTGACAATAAAAGCGGAGAGAAGATATTTTTAAATGGATGTGGCTAACATTTTCACTCCAATCACAAAAAAGAAATCTGTCGATGGTGTTGTGACCAAAAAAAGTAATTTGTGGACAATATTTTGTGCAACATAAAGTAAACCAAATACGAATCTCATGATTCACTACTTGAACATATTTGTTTTGGAGATATCGCCTATGGCATTGGGATGGAGGGAGTAATTGATGGTTCTTACCACCGATTTCCAGAAATCAAGTATCAATGCTTGTTCTTAAATGGATAGCAATCAGTCTTTCAAAAATTTGAGAAGGCATGACAATAGACTAATAGGTCTTGAGACCTTTCGGTTCTATATGGAAATATTTGACCTCTTTAGGTATAAACACAACTCTCACTTCTCGTGAAAGCAGAGGAATATGGACCAAGTAAAGACATCGGGGTGGCCGTGGCGCGATGGTTGTGTGCTCGCCTGTCAATCTCAATATAACAGGTTCGATTCCTGCCGTCGTCTATGTCGTCTTCAATTCCATTAAAACCTTCTATAAATTGTCATCAATGGGATGCTGATTTACTCATTACATGTTGTTTAGGCACTAACAACATGTGATTGAGTTAAACTAGTATGCCCAACAAGGATGGAAAACGAATAAAATAATGCGAATTATAAGGGACATAGAAATAAGACACGGCAATTCTCCGCTTTAGTTCAGCCGCCATCCCTGGAGATAAAAAATCTGAGACAACCACCTTCAGTCTCAGAACATCGTGCCACACATCTTTCCTATCCTTCTTTCTCTTCCGTAACTTCACGCCCACGCTGTGTTGAAACATTTGAAGGGTATTCATATTCCCTTGAGCGTGAGTAAATTATAAAAAAAAAAAAAAAAAAAAAAAAAAAAAAAAAAAAATCTATTAAAGAGCACTCTAGGATTGCGTTGCGTTGTGAATAAGTTAAACACCCTATTATTAGTTTTATCAATAGTTTTGGAACGATTCTTCGAAAGAGTTGGTCCATGCGCCATCAGCATTTTTCTTTTTCAAGCAGTTATGCATCACTGGATAAGTTCAGATGATTTTTATGATTCTAGATACTTGGTGGTTTCTCCTATGTTACGAGTATTTGACTCCAAAAAAATTGAACCGCTGAGAAGAAAAAGGAAAACATTCCACAAAAATGGGAAATTGAAGTAATGATGCAAAAGCGTAGCTATTTTTATAGCGCACATTTTAAGCCTAAAAACGAAAAACTTCCGTGTAAACCTACTTTTTAAATGCGATTATAAAATATCGTTGAGTGGAAAAAGGAAAAGATTCCAGGAATATTTTCCTTTTTCCTTTCCATTTTGGGGTAAAATGTTATTAACGGTACCTGTCATAGAACCGTTTTTTGATTTTTTGCCTTTCTCATCAACGGTTTTAACGATTTTAACCAAAAATTTTCAGCAGGAGGCCCCTTAAGTTTAAAATAATACTGTATATAAAAATATTCGAAAAAAAATTGTTTTGGAATTAAAAATAAAAAATTCCAAGTTTTTTTTTGAAAAACCAATATCTTTAAAACGTGTGAACGATTATTTTTTGAAACTATTTCTAACATCTATACCACTAAATACTTAAAATTTGGCACCCCAAATTTGGTTCTCGAAAAATTTGAAGAAAATTTGTTATATAAAAATTACTTTAATTTTAAAAGGATTAATCAGACGGCAATTCCATACATTTGAACATTTTTATCTCATTAAATCCATGTTTTATATTTATAAAATGTATTTTAAATTCCAAAGTACTTTAACATAAAAGCGAGTTCGTGCGATCCAGTCGTGCATTTTATTTCTGTTTATTTTTATTCCCTTTTTATTTTTATTATTAAAATATTGTTTTAGTTTTCATTTTGCAGAATTATTTAATATTAAAGAAATAAAATGTTTTGAACCCATTATTTATATTATTTGAATAAAAAAAACTTAATTTAAAATAATTTATTTGATTTTTTTTTCAGTTAGTGGAAAAAAGAAAACATTCCACTCACTTTTACAGGAATTATTAAGCCAGAGCTTAAAGTTTTTAATTTCAATTGTTTTGTATGTTACTCTTCTTTACTAGCTTAACATTTGTCCTTCAGAATGTTTTGAAGAATAACGTTCAGTTTCAGAAATAAACAGTTTTCTTCGATTTCCCAAAAACTATGATTTATGGAATGTTTTCCTTTTTCTTCTCAGCGGTTCAATTGAGAACAAATTTTATTAAGGGTACATGTCATACATGACATACGTACCAACATTTTTGTTAGAAAAATCTTAAAGAAATTTTGCATATAAAAAATTGATTGTGAAGATTTTTAATATTTTGATAGCATTCATTCATATTTGTTCCGGTACTAATTTATTGACAACTAGGCAATCAGACTCAAGAAAGCTCTTATTTCACACCACTTACCTATTTGTATACCCTGAAAAAGCTTCGAAGCTCAATATAATTAACGATTCTTCTACTTCCACTTATTTAACGCGCTTAACTTTATTATGCGCTTTGTTAAATATAATATTCGATTTAATAAATATCCTTTCTTTTATTTTTACCAGAGTCCATGCAACTTTGGCACTTTAGTGTGTGAAATGTACGTTAGTTAGAACGAAACACAAAGAAAATGTGCTTAAAAAAATATTATTATTCTTTGGGTTATTTTATTAAAAATCTGACTGACAAAAAAACAACTCATAAACATTGATTATCTTATTTTAAAAACACCATTACTAATGCAAATTTTGCTAATGATATTAATCTGCAAAACGTTTAAATCAAAAAAAGAATTCGTGACGAATAAATGTGGACCAAAATATAATTAAGTAAGACAGGTGTGATAAGTGAGACAGTGCTTAAAATTTAAAAATCGTGCTTAATAGGTTTACACATATACGAGTATATGTATATTTGGTTAAAACTATCAAACAACACTTAGATTTTTTGACATTACATATTAAAATATGAATACAAAGCTTACAAGACATTTACAATGATTAGGAATTGAAATAAGACATAAATGTGGAGTTTTATAGAGAGATAGACATAGACAACTATACACAGCATATATCCAACAATAAATGATTATTATGATGATACAATTACACAAAAATACGAGTATATACATATTTATAGGTCCAAATTATTGAAAAGTTGAAAATGTACAACACATATACATATATATATTTTTTTTTGTTAGAAATGCAAGTGACCTGTTTTAACCATCCAACAACATTTCTAAGACCTTTTGTAACTTCAGTTGCTTCTGTGATAGCTGATGAGCTATTTTCAACTAAATCTCCCAATTTAGATCGAAGTCCCGATTGTGATGTAATTTCTGCCATTATACTGTATTAAATAATAATATTAATGAGAATTTTTCTTTTATTCTTAATAAATTGGATCTAAGCTATTCTGCAAATAAAATACAAATATGTAAGTGTATGTTTGTTTTTTTTTCGGAATAAGGCATTTAAGACAAGTTCATATTATGACGAATTGAGATATCCTTTTTTTTTTAACTTATAAATAATGTTTACTCGTATATTTATAAAGTTTTTCCGGTGGCATCTTACAACTCAATTTATTTAAGATAAGTTAATACAATGTATTAGAGCTTGATCTTAAAACGAATAACCTCTTTTGTCAAATCAAAACCAATAGAAAGCGATCGAGACCTACATATAGACCCTACTCTAACAGATATGGTTGTTTTAAATTTTTGAGATGGTTAATCATTTGAATCATTGAAAAGTACCTTAATGCAAAATTGGAATGAAATTGGTTAAGCCATTAAAGAAATATACAGAAATTATATAAACATAATAAAAGGGAAAGTATTCTTCATTCAATTAGTGCAAGAACTTTTATATTTGATGGAACGACCGAAATTAGACGTAAGGGTAAGCTGATGTGCATTCATAGCTAAAAAAATAATATTAGGCAATTATGGCTCGGAAAAAGCCTAAACCTAGTGACTTACAACACTCAACCATTCATGTATGCATGTTACCAGGAATGAAGTGGACCTACAATTTTCTACCGATTCCGAAAGGCTAATGAGCAGCACTTTTCATGGCAAGATATACTCTTAGAGGATTTGTCAATTCTTCGTAAAAGGCAGTACACCCCTGAAAAAAAACTTTTTTTTGCAGCAGCTGAGAATCGAACCCAAGACATTCTACATGACAGTCTAACGCACTTATCATTATGTCAAGGGAACCTACATTCATATCTAGACGAGTTTTATTTCCAGCAAGTGCTTTTTTTGGCAAAAACAAAAAAAGTAAATAAGGTAATCAGATTTTCGAAGTTTAATAAAAATTAATACACTAGTTTTAAGGAAAATTGAAAAAAGAAAACAAAATTGCTGTTATAGTTGAATTAAAAAAATTTCGAATTTCTCTTTTACGGAATGACATAAAAATGTAAATTTAAGCAAACGGACTTTAGTAGGATGTACACTAGACTTACAAACTCACAGCCCGACAAAAGGTGAGATGTATGTTTATTTTTCAATTATCAGTTTAATAATCAGTTATTGGATAACTACACTTCACTCTAGTATGAACTTCATATGAGCACTATAAAGTTCTAAGTAAATAAAAAAAACTTGTTAAATAATGTTGCTTTTGCGGGAATAGATAGCATTTGCATTTAAAAAATTATTTACGTACCTATCATTGAAAACCTAAACATAAGTATTCAAAGATAAAAAAAAATTATTAAATTTAAACTTACTGATCACAATTTAAAAAATTTTAAGTGAGAAGCTAACTTAATATAAATATAAATCTACAATTAAATAGTATACATACTAAATACATTAATCATACGCCACAGTGTACCTCCATTACCAAGATCGAATTGTAGTAATCTTTCGTTTTTTATTCTTCTTTTTTTATCTCTGAAGGTGAGAAAAAATAAAAAAAATGTGGTCTTCAGCAACTCGTGGAGAATCAGAGTCAAGTGACTTTCATTTCTCAACAGTTCTTGTATGCGTATTGCACTTTAAAGTTTTCTTATTCTTTTTGGGTGGCAGCGCCTGGGAATTGATCGCCAAGACTTCGGGTGGACAATACAAACCACTAGATAATGAAACAGGGAAGAAAACAAGGGATTTGAAAAATCGTTGTTCCAATTCTGGCCATTAAGACAAACTTAAGTTTCCTGCCACATTAAAGTTTTTTCCCTAAGTATTTTTGTCTTTCGATTACATAAGTTGGACAAACTCCAGTTAGGTAAATCAGTCTTTTTTTGACTTAATATTTTGCAATAAGCAAAAACGATTAAAACATCTATTGTAGGTTTCTCCATTTAGACCAAGAACCTCAAACCTAGTTTTGAAAAATTTATGAAATTTACTTGTAACTAACCAAGCCGCAAAAATAGTTATCAGCCACCAAATTCAAGTTAAGTTGAGAATACAAAACTCTACTGCTGATCTTCTACAACTAGTTACACTCTATTGGATTATATGTAGATACAATACAACCGATCTGTCAAAGTATTTCGATGACCTGAGATTATGTCCGTATCTTCCCTGTCTTTGTTTCTTATTTCATACAGAAGCATTTTTTTGTGGGTCCTTATTCCATAAAGTCAAGGACTTTTGAAATATAGTCAGCTTGTGTTTTAAGCGTGTTACTATAAAGTGTTGGAAAGCCTGTGTTTCGATTGGAATGTTGAATAATTTTTTGACGAAATGTTTCATCAGTTTTTCTGTGTCATCAAATTCTTCGGTATAGCGTAGCACAAAATCGATTTTATTACTGAGTGAAATATTATTCATTAGGTAGAGAGACAAACATGTTCATTAGGAAAAATGTTTTTCCAAGTTGAATTTATTAGTTTCTAACAAGCTTTTAGCTTTTGATTCAATTTGAAATCCAGCATTGAATTCAACCTAACCCCTACGTATGTATGTATACTCTTTCACGATACGAAGACGGTTTTGGTTAAGAAGTCAATGGTAGTTATGTAATGAGTTGTGTCTATTATTTGTTTAAAAAATCATTATCTTGGTTTATCTGGGTTAATAATAAAAACCTTACTTTTCACGAATTAAGGCGTTTAATAATAAAAAACCTTACTTTTCACGAATTAAGGCGTTTCAGACAGGACTACCAAATCATCAAATATGATAGAACATTTAAAATGATGACTGCAATTCTGACACCATCAGGTAGTTTAGATATAACATTGCAAATGAAATGGGCAAACTAAGAGGACATCCCTGTTTGACAACAATCCGAGAAATTTAATCCATCTCTAACAGACGCATTATAGTTCCACAATACATTTCTTTTACAATAGCGCATTTCTATTAACAATATCAAAAGCCGTCTTAAAATACACAAACAGTATGTAGACCTTTCAGATTCAGTTTTGGAATGTTTTCACTATTGATGATACAGTTAAGATGTGGTCTTTTATGGAGTAGTTTGTTCGAAATTCTGCCTGAAGTTCTGGTTTTTAATTTTTCGATTTAAAAAAAAAGGAGGCCATAACGGCTCGTAGAGAGCCTAAGCCTAGTGATATTACAACTCTTAACGATTCCTGTCTGCATGTTACCAAAAATGGAAGGGACCTACAATTTTCTGCAGATTCCGAACTGCTAATGAGTAGCACTTCTCATGACAAAAGATATTCACCCTTATTCAGATAGTCGTTTTACTAAAACGCCAGTAAAACGACAAGGCTCTAGAAACGCTTAGAAAAGTGAAGAACATAGAGAACGCTGCCCTTTTCGTATTATTTAAACACCAAAATGAGGTCTCTGGAACCTTCTCGTTTTAAAGGCGTTTTATTAAAACGGCTATCGGAATAAGGGTGATTGTTAATTTTGTCTTTGTATTAAACATTTTGCGTATAAATATAACCAAACAAGGACAAATTACCCCTTCGTCTGAGTAACTCTCCACGACATTAAGAAAATTGTAAACTCTGTTTTTATTGTTCGAGCTTTTTAAAATTTGTTTTCACAATAATTTCATCATCTTCATCCAATGAAGGCGAAGACATTAGGCGTTTTTCTTTTTTAGTTCAGAGCAGAGCCTGAGCTGTCAAAAAATAAATTATGTTTCTTTTTCAGTTCAAAATGTTCATAGCTTAGAATATACATACGTATGTATGTGGATTAAATAACTGAGCAGATAGAGTTGATTGTTCAACACAAGCATTTGACAATGGAAATTAAGACAGCTAAAAGGTTCAGATCTGTTTCAAAAAACAACTCAGAGTGCTCAGAGCTCGCTTGGTTCAGAGGTTCTTTAGAACATGCTCGACAAGAGAAAATCCCTATTATATCATTCACCGCCATAAATGCATCCATTATTTTGGATTAAATATTGTATTTCCGAACGAACCTAATAATAACAAACACAAAGCGAAACGAACGGGAGGCGACATTCTCTTATTAGAATCGTCAGAAGAGTATTTTTTTCCAATGGAATGATTTGAGAAGACTTCCAGATGATTAAATGGAAAATGAAATAAATTAATACGAAAAACAGATTGGCACAGAAACTTCAACAGCAATTTTGACAACCACGTCACTCTTTTTAGAGCCCCTGGTCTTAAATGCCTTTGATTACATTAGCACAGCGACTTCGACATCGACATCAACGTTAGACCTAAACCCTAAATTTGATGTCGCTGTGCTACCAACTTTTAAGGCGAAATTTGTCAGTATTGTCAACACTCAAATGATAATGCAACAACCATCTTTTTGTTTCGTCTATTTATTTTGGTTTTGACAATGGAAGAATTACTAAAAACAAATTAATTTTAGTACGACAAATTGCGCAAGTCGTATACATTGACTCAATTTACGTTAATTTTTATCGTTAAATGTACTGCAAAATCATTTCGCATTTGAATTTACTTAGATTACCTATATGCTGTTAAAAACGCTGTTCACGTTGTAATCTATTTCACAAGACCTTTGATGTTGAAGTTTTCGTTGCTGCTAAAGTTGCTGTGTTAATCTGTTTCTCGCATAAAACCTCATATGTCAAAGTTTTTCGAGCAACGATTCTCAATGTTTACTGGTTTACTGCGAATTAAATTTCCCATTGAAAAATTCTATATTTAAGGGAGGAACTCTTTAGAATTTCAGAAATACGACAGAAAAAAAAGAAGAATTTTCTAATTTCTAAATTCTTCCCTTGAATCTAGGACCAAAAAGATCGTTTTTTTTTTTGACATCGCCTTTTGGATTTGGTAGCAACGAAATATTACGCGGATTAAGTATGCACATACTTCTACAGGGTGTGTTTTATGCTCAGGTCGAAAAGATGTACACCAACAAACTAACCACAACCTCGATTGTTAAGGACAACATTAAAAACGAAATTGCTGAAATTACAACAGAAGTCTGCGAAATTTATATGCAAAAATGTGCTTAAGATATCGCCTTTGCGCCACGCCTTTAACTACCCACTAGACAAACCTCATATTCAATACATAATGTTAAAGACCATTTAATCAATCAATCAATAAATTATAAAATTGTATTACATTTAAAAGTTTATTGAAAAAAAAAAAAAAACAAAATTTTTTTACTGATTTAATTTCAGATCTAGCTGAATATTATGGGACACAATTTTTCTTTTATTGTTAGAACACATTTTTAAAACTTATTATAATCGACAGTCAAAACAAAAATAACCTTGAAAAGAAAATAACCTATAAGTAGGTTACAATATTCATGTGTCTCTTAATCTCATAGCACTTGCCTTAAAAGCCTTTATTTAAATCTTTTCGAACCATTAATTTGTGTATTTTTGTTGTTTTAAAAATAATAATTTCATATAAAAAAGCCAATATAGTAAAAAAAACAAACAAACAATTAAAGCTGTATTTTGAGCATTTTTCTTCACACGGTTGAACACATATTTTTAGTGAAAGAAATTAAGTAATCAAGTTATTTTTTTTTAACAGAAACTTATCAAAAACCAACTCACAAAATAAATCTTTGCATTTTAATTTTACTAGACATTTGTCGCTATAACTTTGAATCACACTTCTAGCAACAAAAACAAATCCATATGGGGTACTTTATCGAGACACCAGTTTTTTTTTTAAATTATTATTATTCACTATTCATTTATATAGAGCGATATCACAACATTTCCAAGGTAGACGCTTTAAAATAATAACAAGGAACACAAATAAATTAACATTGAGATTTGTAAACAATTAACAAGTAAGAGAGAATAATATAAACCAAATGCAACCACTTCGAAAACCACTGAGCGTTTGCGTGTAGGAGCTATTTTTGATATTTTTTTTTATAATTAAAACAAACAGCTTTTGCTATTTGAATATGCGTCAAAAAGTGCAATAGTTTCTCTTAAACAATTTTATATTGTTTATTTTATTTTGTATATACAATTTGATGTTCATGCTTAAGTTTTGTGTAATGTTTGGTGTTGGGCTTATATTGTTTTGATTATTCTACCCTCTACCCAGTTCTAATGTCAGATTCAATATCAAGGTGCGAGAGCATTTTGTTAAATTACGTTTATCTCGGTTCGTAAAAAAAAGAGAATGAGAAAAGTTTTTATTTTTACATACATACCTATACATATTTAAATATTTTGTTTTCTAAATTTAAAACACAAGAGAAAAAAATTATTTTGTCAAATATTATTTTTTTTTTAATTTTTAATTTTAATTTTCAAAAAATTTGGCGGAATCGATCACCTCTTTTCAGGCTCATGAGCACGAGTGAGTGAAATGCACCAAAAATAAAATAAAAAAATAACACGAAGCAAGTCAGGTTCACTGATAACTCAGGGGGTATAAAAGGCACAATGTGTGCGATTAGCTGATTTAATTATTGTTTTACTGTAACTTATTTGATTGGCTCTCTTTTGATTCGAATTGATTTGTTATCAGAGAATACAACACAACACTAGTGTGTGCTACCTGTCTGTAGGTGTACAGTTAAATTTATTTTGATTTGTCAAATGGGGATTTCCTCGAATTGTGTTTGTACACACTATACATATACATAAGGGTGGTCCAATTTTTCACTTGCGACATTAGGTACTATATGGAAAGTTATACATTACATTACGATGATAGGCAAAACGAAAAAGTGGTTTTAAAAATTGTGTCTGTTTATCTGTTCGACGACATGCTAAACGGCTCAGCCGATTTTCTTTAGGCTCGGTATACTCGCAGGTATAGCATTTTTAAACTTTTTCCTCGACATGTTTTTAGTAAGTTGATTATAGTTAAAATGAAGATTTTGCTAGTTTTAGGGCGATTCCGCTATAGACGATTTTTGACATCAATTATTAAACTATAATATTTTTTACTTTTTTTGATAAATACATATGCAAAGTAGAAGGACTATATTTAATATCAAAAATAAAAAGTGAAACCTTACTTAAGAAAATCATTTTTGTTTGCGCTTTGTATCATTGTTATACGAAAAGTCGATACGAACTGCAATTAGTATAATTCGTAACAAAAGCGCGGAATAGCTACTACCGACAGTTTTGGGTAATGGTTTACTTATTAGACTTATGAAGAAACATGTAATTCAATCGTTTGCACAAAACCATGTAAGAATTTCTTATTATATTTTTGCATTATTGATTGCAAATAGTCATTGTAAGTTTGATGCACCCGCGACATAAAATATATAAAAGTTTGTTTTTTTCGACACATATAAAGTTCAAACTTTTTAAAACCTTCTAAAAGTAAGAAGAAAACAAAAAGAAAATTAAATCAGCAGTTATTAGGAGTAAATTGTAAGTTGAACTACAAAAAACTTTGATTCAAATTGGTTGCAACTTATTGACGACTAACATTATAACGTGATTTATCATGTTTCATTGATAAAATAAGCTTTGATAAATATTTTCTGCTGTTCAGGGTTATTTTTGTTGTTAATTGTGTAATATAAGATTTTATTCCTTTTTATAAAAATAAAGGTATGGGTAAATGGAAAACAGACTGCTTCACAGAAATATAGGCTCTTGATAGGAAAATGGAGGCAGATAAAGATTTGAAAATCAGAAGAAGAGTCAGACAAAAGGAAGAATTCAGGCAACTAGAAAGCGTCGTAAAGAAGAACAAATTAAACTGACAAGCACACGTAACATTTGTTACAAAAGTGAAACATAATTACCCAAGTAGTCCCATTAAAGCAGTTAAAGTTGTAAAATAAAAGCCGCTCAATTTGAAGTTGTTGTATCTGAAAAAACTGATTACGCTAAAGCACTGCTTAAAAAAGTGACGGGCGTTCAAACAACTGATATGAGATTTCTATAATAGGGATAATATTAGCAGACAAATGCCGGGTATGAGAACAATGATTATGATATGAGTATTCGTGAAGCTTTCAATGATTTACAGCTTATCACGAACCATCTGTTTGTAAGACTATATTTTATCAAGAAAGACCTGCTCATATTCTACCTATCAATGATATCCCTCATAATGTCTGAATTTGCACATTTCTCTCAAACTATACATAAATCTACTTTTTGCTATTGAGAGAGTTTTTGAAGTATCGTGTAATGTAAATAATGAAGATTGCATGTCTAACAGTTGCGATGCATGCAAATAATCCAGCATTTGGAACATAACCCTAGATTCAAACTCTAGTTTAAATTGGAAGATCTGAATTTTTCAGCATCACTATCAACAAAAATTGCGCGTTTTCGATTTTTTTTTGTGAGCCAGAAGATGAAGATTTAAATTCTAAATCACCAACAGCGTTGAACCCTCTATATTACCAGCAGATGCATGCTCTAAAAAACTAAACACTTTTTATAGCAGTAGTCTTGCCAAAAGTTAATTCTGCTGGCTTGTACTTTCTCGTACAGGTACCCTGCAGTATCACAATATCGCTATTTGGGGTCGCCTCTATATCTATATCTATATCTATATCTATATCTATATCGATGAAGATTGAGACGTTCAATTACAACTTTTGGAAACAATTCACAGTTTCACAATTCAACGTTTCACTGAACTAGAATATGATATAGCAGACATCATAGTAAAGTTGGAAGCACCAGTGAAAAAGATTCAAAAAGATTAATTGACATGGTAACTGACTAGTAATAAACGTTATTTTGTCTTTTACCCAGTTCTTAATATCGTTTTACTGATATTATTATTCATTAAAGTAAGACGCGTTGCACCCCCGATAATTTGATATTGCACCCGCGATTGATTAAAGAGCGAATATTTCGATGTTACTTTTGTTTTCTATTTTTATTTATTATTTATTAATTAACGTCGTTCAATATGTGTAAGAATAGTATAATAAATGTTTCACAATTAACCATGATCTAGAAATGTCAGGCCAATTATGTTGCACCCGCGATCGCACTTTGAAACCTTTCTTCTGACGACTCATTTATTTTAGTTTAGATTCTTAAACGAATTACAAAAAATAGGTGAAAATGTATCCCTTCAAGTGATAATTTCATTAAATTATTCCGTTATTTTACTATAAGTATACTTAAAATGAGTCTAAATGTTGCACCCGCAATAATGGAATCGCCCTTTAAAAGATTTTAGCATCATATCTCTTAACATTTTACTAAAATTAAAATCACATAATGGCTACTTTAACTATTAGCAACTTGCTAAACCCATAAATTGTGTTTCCTTATAATTCGTAAGATAATTGTTTTCCAAAGTAAATGAAATAATAAAAAATGTTTTCGGAAGACAAAGATGTCGATATGTTTGTGCAGAAAAATGCTATGTTTTAAGTTCCGAGAATACTTTTGTAGAGCTGAACGATCTTACCCCAGGTAAAGGTTTGAAGGTTTGATCTATACTTATTTCTTGACAAAAATTGAATGTAACTACTCGTAGTTATCAACCAGAATCTTACAAGATACAAATTTTAATAATTCCAAATTAATGCTTTCAAATGGGAAACCATTAGCACAATTTAATTGAACATAATAAACTATTGATATAAAGAAATTTTTTTTAAGATTTTTAAGTCCATATAAACTTATCTATCCCTTATATTCTAAGAAACTAATCAATGGAGTAAAAGCCTTCCGATCAAAATGTACTTCCCTTCCATAACTTTAGTATATTCATTATATTTTGTCATAAAATGTGCAAAAGTATTAAACAACTTGGCATTATCTTTAGATACAAAAGTCCTATAAAATTTACATATTGAGATAAGAATTTAAGTATACTCAAGGAAAAACCACTTAAATAACAATGAATCTCTTAGGAGCTTCCTATAACCTTTTTTACACTTCAAGTAACACCCCATAAAAAAGGGCAAAGCAATTTGCGGTAGGTATCTGAAAATTTTTTCAACTTAACTCAAATTATAGCTGTAATCTAAGGCAAGTACGATAGTACCCACTGAAAAATGAAACCGACAAGCCTTTAGTGCGGTATACTAAAAATAAATACAACCATATGAGTACCGAGGCTGCTTCCTTCGTTTGATGTATCTCAGCTGTCAGTTTTATTGAAACCTTAAACGAATAGACGATTAGATTAACCTATGGCTATAACGGTAGGGCATCACATGCTCGTATGTGCTTACATACCCACTTATTGAGAATTAAATATCTATGCATATTTATAATCATTGTCAATTTCCCGGTATATTTGCTTGCGCTTTGAATTTCTCAAATTGAATTGGTGGATTGGCCACCAATGATGCAGCACATTGGATACAAAAAATTTGGTTTCTTTTTTGTTTTCTTAAAAGTTGGAAAAGAGAAATAATTCAATAATTAACCATATTCGTTTTTGAATAGGGTCATTATTTGGTTTTGAAAAAAAAAAAAAGTGAAAAGTGAAAACATACTTGCGTTTCTTGATTTATAAATCCGAATTGGTAAAGGAAATATTTTTCTCCGCTAGTGGCGAAAAATCATTTGCGCATCTTGAAACAAGCGGGTAAGTAAAAATTATGACGGCATGAAAGTAGCAGGATCTGCTCCAATAAGGTTCGACTTTTTTTTAAGAGACCACAAATAACGCGCGTTGGAACAACCTCGAATACGAGAATTATTCATCTTATGTCTACCGAAAGAGAAAATGCCTTGTCTGAAGTCGGAAAAGTTGCCAAAGAAACCCCCAGTCAGATACAGAAGATGAGAAAAGAACGCAGAGAAAATGGGAGGAAAGCGTAAGGAGTTAATTTTGTCCCCTTAAAAATGGATGCATCCTTATCGTAATTGTAAAGGGCTGTTTTATAAGGTCGGATAGATATTGAAATGGAATAAATCAAGCTGTGTGTGAGGTATCAACAAAATTCAGTTTTTATTTGAAAGACCCGTGTATGCGATTTTTTATGGAATATGACTTTGTTCAATGCCCGCCTCGGTTTTTACGGTGGAATGGATTGGAGTGGTTCAATTTTCAATGACTCTTTCGCATAGCTTCAGCTGCTTTTGAGTGATAGCATGTGCTATACTCACGTTAAGGATATGGGTCAATTGATGAATGAAAGAATTGATTAAATGGAACAAAATGTCGTCTAGGTCTATATGGTTCAATTTGGCCATACGAAATTGGTAATCATCGTTCTGTATTGCTCGCCATTGAATGTGACCGTCTCATCTTGCGGCCGATTTCGCTTTCGCTTGACGCACAAACGTTGGATTATCAAATAACCAACGGGTTGTCTTAAATTTGGCCACCAAACGTTGACTGTGCATTGCCACCACAGTCTACCGTAAAATGGATGCAACGTACACAACGTTTGCCCTAACGAGCACTCATTTTGACAGTAAAGTCTTATTAATTTAACTTGCTGTTCGACAGTGTAACTTGCCATGGTGATTTTGCATCAGTAATTAAATAATCAATAATAGTTTTGACAGACGTCATCAAAACGATATGGCCGCACCCTTACAATTGATTTTATGAGTGAATGTATATGAAAGTTTGTTATAATACAAACTATATATAAAGGGTGGATTTCTACTAGTTTATTTTTAAATTATAGGTTATTTTGACACTGACAGGTGTATCCCGCTCGAAATCTTGACAGAAAGTCAGTATCATACCTCCACGGAACGAAATGAGTCGCTTAACGCTTGAACAACGTTGGGAAATATTGAAAACTTATTTCCAAATTGAGTGCTGTATAGCCGTAACAGTGCGTTTTGTGAAAAGAAGTTTTGGACGAAATGAAGCACCCACCGCGCATGCTGTACGCAAGTTTGTGAAAAAAGTTCGTGAGATTGGGATGCTAGTAGACAACACGGGGAGAGTACGATAACTCAGGCGCCAAAAAATGATAACGGTTTTTTGTAGAACCGTTAAACACAAGCATTTTTTACTATGGGAGGGGGGGATCTATCTCCCCCCGTTTGGGCGGTTGGGGCAATTTTATAAAAAAAAGTACTAAAAATAAAAAAAAATATTAAAAATAACGGTAATAGTTTCAATTAAGCTTTGGGTCTTTATTTGAAGACAATACACTGTTATATAAGCTAATTTTTAAATCAAGTGAAATCTATGCATAGTTTTTGAAAAAATGGGTTTTGAACTCAAAATTTGGGGAAAAAAAACATAAAAAAAAGTTTAAAGTGTAATTTTTCAGAACTGTAAAATTATATGCATTATTTTTTTTCTAAAATTTGTTGCTCTAATTAATTCCTAATCAAAAACTGAGCTCTATATGATTTTTTGTCTTTTACTTCTTGAGAAAATTAAAAATTACTAAAAATACTTTTTTATGAAAAATTTTTTTTTGACGGTGCAGTGCCATGTTAACCGACCTTTTTTTACTGAAATTGAAGACATGGATTTGGACAACCTCTGGTTCATGCAGGAACGGGCCTCATGCCGCACAGCCCATGCTACAATCGATCTTTTGCGCACCAAATCGCGTTATCAACTGTCTTGGTGATGTCAATTGGCCGCCTCGGGGCTGCGATTTGACCCCTTTGGACTTTTTTTTTTTGTGGGAAACCGTGAAAGACTGATGTTAATAAAACAATACGGAAATCGGAAAAGATTGAAGCACTTATGGCCAATATTATCCAAGCAATCTTCGAACTACAGCCCGAAACCATCAACAAGGTCTTAGAAAATTGGAGTGACAGAATACGCTACTGTGAAGCCAGCCGAAACAGGCACTGTATTTTATAATTAATGGGAATGTTTGCCCTTGCTAATAAAGCCAAAATACATGGAAAAAATTTAGTTTTGTTCATTTTAATGCATTTAAAAAATATAACTTGTATTTGGCCCACCCTTTTTATAATTATGTCTACAGAACAAGTAACACAAAACCATGAAAGTTATATTCTTGCACGTATAAAAGAATTTTCCCAAAACTTTCCGCCAATTTGCGTCAATTAAAGTTCAATAAATTCAAAAATTCACTTACACAGAAAAAGGAAAGGACCAAAATAGGAAGTTCCTAAATATTTGCTTTGCAATAAAAGTTCTTTTGAATTCTTGTTTAGCCATCTTCCAGATAACAATGTTGTCGCATCTATAAGCCTAGCAAACAAAAAATACACGGTTCAATAGACTTTGTGTCTTTTATGTACTCGTATATTCTAACGATTTTGTTGTTCGTTTTATTTAAAATGATTCAGATTTTATTGTGCCATGAAGTTAACATAATCTACACCTGGAAAATAACGTTGCCAAAGCATGAATCAAATTTGAGTGTACCTGTTAATTCAAATGTAACAAATAGGTAAGCTTAAATCAAGCACGCAACAAAGGGGAGGGGGCTTACACTCATCTAGACGAATTCAATTTTGAAAAGGGCTAAATTTAAACTTCACAATATTTTACTAACAGAAAATGAAAGCAGTAAGCTCCAAACAAATTTATGCCGTAGAAAAATAGCTTTGTTATCCATGGGTTTCCATTGGAAGAAAGGAATAACTCGTGTTATATAAAAAATAAATAAATATGAGGCCATAACGGCTCGTAGAGAGCCTAAACCTAGTGACTAACAACTCTCAATCATTCCTCTATATTTTACCTTCTGCCTGACAGTCCAATGCACGTAACATTATGCCAAGAGGTTTCTTTTGGAAACTAAAGTCGATTCCCTGGATTTAATTTATTAAAAAAGGAAGGATTTTGACATCTTTTATATCTGTCAAATTGACTGTCATTTATTAAGTCTGCCTTTCTTAATTAACATGTAAAGCAAGAGATCATAGTTAAAGCCTATAGACAACGACATGTGTTCGCTAACTGGGCCCTAAAGCATTTGGAAGGTGACCCCAATTTCCGTCGAAAAATCATATTCAGCGAGGAGATCCATTACTGAATGAATGGGTCCGTCAACACGAAATCCAACAAATTGTAATGTTTCCAGAGAAAGTCACTGTTTGGTGTGTATTTTGCTCTGGCGGCATCATCGGTCCATACATCCTTTTTAGAACGACTTTGGCCAGGCCAATATCGTCAATGGTGAGCGCTATTGGTGGATAATAATCAATTTCTTTGTTCCGAAATGAATGATGTAGATACCGACGACATATGGTTCAATAGAACGTCGCCACGTGCCACACAACACATGCCATAATGGACTTTTTGCATGAGAGATTTACAAGTTATTTCACGCGAAAGTGATATGAGTTGGCCGTCGGGATCGTGCGATTTGACACCGTTAGTTTCCTTCTTGTGGGGTTTTCTTAAGTCACGGGTCTATGCCAACAAACCACAAACCACTACTGTCCTGAAAGCCAACATAAACAATGCTATTGGTTGATTTCAGGCTGATTTATGCGCCGGAGTTACATATGTAAAATTGTACGTTTGGGGTGTGTACCACCCAACGAAGCCACGGCAGACTTTTCAATGATGTTATATTTCATATATATGTATGTACTTGGCAATGGCAAAATGGCAAAATTTCAATGATATCTCACTCACAATTTGTATGCAAATTTAAAGATAGAAAAAGCCTAATAAAAAATTCTTTATTTACATTAAATCAAAAATAACTTTTGATTAAACTCTTAGTTGTTTGACAATATGTCTCATCTTTAAATAAATAAATTATAAACCAAATATAGCATTGTATTGAAAAGCTTAAAGTAAAAATTTATTTACTTATTTCAAGAATTTCAAAGTTTATTTACTTATTTCGAGAATTTCAAAGGACAGATTTTGTGTAGTTGTTTTATATTCTCCATGAATCGTAAATCTCTAAGCCAATTTCAGAATCCAGATGCAAAGTACCTTTGTCAGTAACAACTATCCCCCTCCTCAAATTAAGAGCTATGGCCCTGGCACTCATCTTATCTGAGTTTCTGAGTTATTCAATTTTTCTACTGAATGCTTCTTTACAAAATATAATCAGAATCACCAACTGTAAAGAGTATAAAAGAATCCTACCTAGAAGATATAGATTTAGCATAATTTCAATTACATTTGATCTTTTGTAGACTTGAGATGACTCAGCTAATTCAAAAACAAAATTAAATACTTTTCCTTACCTACCCTATGGTGGGTTTGCTCCAGGCTGTTAGGAAATTTCATTTGAAATTAATGTATCTTCTGCATGCACAAAATAATAATTAAAACAAAAAAAAACTATAAAAGTACCCTCTCAAGTAACAGAATATTTCAAATTAACAAACCACATAATACCCGTAAGGCAATTTCGACACCATTTTCGATATCTCTTGAGATCTGTTAAATATAAGCTACATGATGTCTAACAACTACCCACATTATCGTTTTGACATTTTGACCTAAGCAAATCCATTGCCCGAGGTAAAATTGTCACGTTTTGAGTGTTTGAACTTGAAGCAAAATAGATAAACAACTAAATTGAGGTACCTACATACATTTAGGTTTAGAAATAGGGTAAGTTACAAATTTTGTCTATTGATGTGCATATTCATGGACTGTTGGCTCAATTGGGGAACACACTTTGTTGAAGTGTCAATGTCAACAATAGTAAGTGACAAGTGAAATTAAAAATAATGATAAGCACGTTTATAAGATGACTGATACTTTTGTGGTAGACGAATATATGTATGTAGACATTTTTAGGTTATAGGAAACTTAAAAGGCAGGCAGGCAGGTGAATGCAATGGATAGACTTCCATCATTGTTGTTCTCAGCTTGTTATAGTGATTTTATATTCAATTCCAAGCTTATCTTAAGGGTATACATTGGTTTCGTGCACACACAAGATCGACGTTTTAAACAAACTTAACATGGCAATGATGGAAATTTCAAGAAATAATCTTGCAGAAGATTTGTCACTTCCTCACAAGAGACAGAACCCATAGGCTATTTTGTTTTGTTTTTAGGTGGCAGTGACTGAGAATCGATCTCCAGAACTTCTGCGTGACAGTCCAATGCACTAACCGTTTCCTCGCAGGGAACTGCACAGTATTAAATAATTTATACAAGTCATTCTTTGATTTGATGATGTTGATTTTTTATGATAAAATTAAAGTACTCATTAAATGTCAACTAAGAATCCAAAATGATTCCAAGATCGGAAAATACAGACAGTTTATTTAAAGGACACTAATCAAACATATAATTATATCATAGTATTTTTTTTTCTGTAAAAACACAGAGGAATTTAGTATGATAAAAACCAAGTCATTTATAAATAAACAAAATAATATTGAGCCCAAATGGCTACCTTGAGGAACACCATAGTTAACGTAGAACTTAGCTGAATACTCATTTCTAAAAGAAACACTATAATATCTATTTTCTAAATATTGCGAAATCAATTTTAGAACCCCTGGTTCTTCAGGTTTATGAAAAGTGTATTATGAAACAACTTATAAAATTCTTTACATATAATTGACTCAAATAGTTTTGGAGTCACGAAAGGCTTCGTAATAGGTCGATAGTTTTTTACTGCATTTTTCGATCTTTTCTTGTGTATGCAGTTTTCCATATTTTGGGGAAAATTGATCTTTTTAAAGATTCATTGAAATGAACAAATAAAGGATATGACAGATAAGAGGCATTTTAGAATTTTAGAATATTATGGGTTATAGATTCTTCACTTATTGCAAAAGTAATTGAATTTAGATGAGAGAAATGAGAAACGGTGGAGAAAGAAGAAGTTTCAGTCAAATTTAAATCGTCGAATAGAACTTCTAAAACAATTAGATAATATAGACCGCCTAGAACAACTAGACTACTAAACTAACCATCTTTAATATCAAGGCTATTCTAGAATATCTAGGCCATTTAGATGGATTATACTGTATGGACAATCTTAATCATCGAGTATGTACATATATCTTAAGGAGGATACGCACTTAGTTCATATAGTGTAGAGTCGTGTGTTGTGTCATCGACTACTCACACTAATCAAGATTGGTGTGTTACAAAAGCTCCTTATTGAATATAACAAACTCGATTTGATTTTCATGAGCAGTATCTTCTCTTTTCCAAACACAGAAAAAAACTTCTGTAACAAAGCATGAGAGCAATATAGTGACAAAAAACTTGACA
Organism: Chrysotoxum bicinctum; assembly: GCA_911387755.1. Taxonomy (NCBI): domain Eukaryota; kingdom Metazoa; phylum Arthropoda; class Insecta; order Diptera; family Syrphidae; genus Chrysotoxum; species Chrysotoxum bicinctum. The sequence goes on from OU426987.1 coordinate 245,486,685, forward strand.
ACACGTCACAAGGTGAGGTTCCGACTTTACCTACTTTTTAGAAGATTATGAATTCTCAAATAAAGGCTTAAATTTAAATCTTTATGATTTTTTTTATTGAAAACTTGTATTATTAACAAAATACCGGTGTGGCATTAAAACACTCATAACTTTACGGATTACGATGAAATTTTTTTCTTTGACTTTTTCTTTGCAAACCAAAACCAGTTTTTTGTTCTACAAATTTGGCATGCAATATTATTTTTTATTACTAAGCATATTAGTACAAAATTGGAATAAATCGAAAAAAAAACAATTAAAAAGTGAGTTTTTTTCAAAACATAGTAAAATCGTTGGCAATACAAATTAAAAAAAAAATCAAAACCTTTGTATTGCAGCTTTCGTTCTAAAGAGCCAAAACAAAAAATTGAATTTTTCCTCAATCGCATCTCCGCCATAGTAGGTAAGAGATTCATAATGTTCCATTTAAAAAGATAATATGGAGGTAAAGTGATTACCCCATACCCTTTCAGACATAATGTAAACAAATTACCTCACTATATGTATCACTGTACTCAGAGCCTCAAGCAAAAAAAAAAAAAAAAAAATCATCCCGCTAGAGTACCTACTTTACTTACTGTAGATATCGGCTTTTATACTCAACAATAACTCTCTTAATAGAAAGACAATTATTTTCTTTTTAGTATTTGATTTCTCTTATATTAAAAGCAGCGAACCTAACAGTAAACACCATGTTGACCACAGTAACGTCTATTTTCTAAGCGGTTGATTGAGAGCTTCTTATATGTTTATGAGTCTGCAACAAAAAAGTAACCGTACACAACAGTATAACACAGATATTAGAAACTCTGCAATTCCAAAAAAATTTCTGTCTTAAAGGAAAGAACATTTCTTATATAAGAAACGAAATGTCTTTGCAATAATAATGTAATAACTAGAGATACTCCCTTATATTTTGTCTACAAGCTTAAAAATTAGTTGACTAATCAGGTCATGGAAGGCGAATAAATCACAATCGACCCATGCTCTTAAGGTGAATATAACCCAGGCCATCGCTCAAAATCAGACTGATCTCTTTCTCTATGGAGAAGAGTCATTGAAATTTGTACCACTTCACTACTAGTTTCACAGTGGAAGTTTAAACTTGAGTTCAGCTGAACCTGAACTGCAGTTTAAATTTAAAATTCAACTCGTCCGGTATGACAGTCTAATCTAAACTTCAGTTCAATTGAACTAAACTGCTTTCTCTTTCTATCTGAATCAGAGAAAAAACAATCAAAGAAAGTTTGCTTTGTTTCAGTTGAGACCTGTGACAGATTTTTGTGATAGATTTTTTGTATACAAAATTCCTTTTTTATACCACACCACAATTAAATGTCAATTTTATAAATCAATTTCCATATGAAGTTACCAAGGGCTTCATCCATGATATCTTTAATTTAAAGCCATAAACACTTACAAATATTTCAATCTCCAGTGAACTCTAATTAACGAAATTTTATAGAATCCATTAAAATTTCGTTTTAATTATTATTTGGTTCAAACAAAAAGGAACACACCCAAAACAAAATAATTACCAATCAAAATATCCACCCACTTCTTTAATACTTGATGTACCTACATAAATATATTGAAATATGAAAGCTAAGAAATTTCAGAAAAGATTAAAGGTTAAATTTGGTCTGCTTAACTTTTTTGAATAATTTTCGTGATTTTCAATTTGAGGGTTGCTAAGTGAAAATTTTATTAAAAATAATTTTTTTTTTTTTTTAAGATTAAAAGCTTTTAAATTAATTTTTTTCGTCTTTTAAAATGGAAATTTTATATGAAGAGAGTTAATACATTTTAATCATCTTCTCTCCCCTTGTGTGAAGAACATTTAATCAAACTGATTAAACTAAAGTGATATCGGGCAGTTGAAAGAACAGAGTGTGCAAAAAAGAACACTTAATTTAATTTATTTAGCGCACTGTATGTTATGAAAAGAATACGAGTAGCATATTATGGAGAATTAAATAAATCATTTTCTACTATGTTGGGATTTCTTGAGGTTTCATGATTGCATTATGTAAAGGGTTACCATCGAGTGGTTTTTGAGGAGTTAAAAGAAATAATTTTGCACTATTAAGTGGCATAAAAATTCAATATTCGTGGAAGTTAACAGAAATAGATTTAATAAAGGATTAAAATAACAGATCAAACAAACACAGAAACCAAAAGAAAGCTATGCTTGAAAAAACAATACTGCAATCCAAGGAAAATGTCTGTTTCATGAAAAGATATGGCGCCCTTCTTTGTAGTCCTCATATACCCCTAACACACGCCACATCGATCAACCTAATCGACAAAGTACTTCGCTTTTGTATGGGCATTTACACGCCAATACGCCGATGTAGAAGTATATGCCAAAATCAGCTGTTAAATGGAAGGATTGTGAAATTTTAAATGGAAAGTGAAAATGACCGAAAAATATTTGAACTTTAATGCTCCAGAACCACTTTTTTTGTGTTGATCAGAGCTTTATTCAATTGTTGCTTGGAGATTGAATTTTATTCTTGCTTTATCAGGCGATTTGTAAATTTTAACAACTAAAACCGAATAACATCATAAAAAACTGTGTCGACAAACTAGTTCGGTCCTTTTTACACGCCATGTCGGCATACTACTTCGATTCCCAGAGTTCGCACTGCTATGTCGACACATATTCATTTCACACAACCCAAAAACCTTATCGACAATATGCTTCGATGAAGTAGTTCGTGGCGTGTGTTAGGGGTAATAGCATGCTGAGATAGGCCCATTGGAATCATCCAAACACACAACTGGTAGTTTTCCATAACACCCCGACTCCACAGGAGATAAATTATCTCAGGATGCTCATCATGATATGAAATCTCCAATGGATTCGCGATATTTCCTTTTATGATATGATGTCAGCGATCTACATAATATGTCTTCGATTTTTTCTTGATATACGAGTACATAGATGTCTGATATGAAATTTGACAGATGGTTTTTTTCGTACTTTTTGTCGTGAAATGACATTTTATTCTCATAATTTTGTGTCTTCTTATTTGGTTGGTTCTTGTCAAGTATTCCGTCGGCAAATATTTTTTTTTCATTTTGCAAATACATTTTCGTGTCATGTTATTCATTTATTCATGCATTAAGTTATGTTTCATGTTATTTATGTATACTTTAAGTAGATATGCAATCTGCTTAGGGATAGAAATGAAATGTCATGACATAATTTTCCCAGCGAAGCAATAAGAAAATATACCATAGGAATAGAGATGTCAGACATTGAGTAGGAGAGATAGATATCTTGTGGAGTCGGGGTATAAGGGATCGGAACGTATGCGGGATTTTTTATGAGTAGAAAAACACCTCTTAAGAACATTGACTGAGATAGTAAGGGTATTCATGTAACGAGATAATTTTCCGCTTTGTAGAAAGATATAACTTTCCGCAGCATGTTTTCATGAACACCCCCTAAGAAATACTTGCGTAAGTGTGGGAAATATTTTGTGAAATGTCAAATTAAAAGTCAGAATCCATACTTCTTTAGTTTACGAGGTTTATTTCTGCACTTTCCGCAGCAAATTTGTGAGATAATTTTATGCGATTTGCAGAATCTTTTTCCCATACAAATTTTGACAGCTCGTTTCTGCGGAGATAAAATTATCTGGTTTACGAGGTTTACGAGGGTTTTCCGCGCTTACATGAATACCCCTAGTATAATACCAGGGGATTTGTTTATTTCAAGTATAAAGGGTTATAACACTTTGTTGAAGCGTTGAAATAGCAGCAAACTGTGTCATTAGAAACTAAAAGGTTTTCCAGTAAGGATTTCTAAATTTTTACATCTGTTTATTTTTTATTCCATCTTGCCAAATTAACATAGAGAGTTATAGCGTTAAACGAATGATAAAATTATTTTATGAAGTTGGCTCTTCTGTTCGAGCAATACTCAACGCACTTTCCATTTTATGGTCGCCATCGCCATAATCGTCCTTCTGAGAGGACTTTTCGCAACGTAATGGGTAAATTCGAGTCGACCGATTCATTCAATGATCCGTACAACAATGATCACCGCTATCCATGAGTGTGTGCAGGAGAAATTGAATTCCACACCGCGCACAAGAATTCGGCCCATCGTACCACCACTTGGCGATTTTTATATCCAGGAGCTCAGAGTTAACGAGCATAGTCAACGACGTGTTGGTAGTTGACCCCAATTTCTGTCAAAAAGTCATATTCAGCCATTCGGGACCCATTCATCCAAAAATGGGTCCTGTAATATATCTAGAGAAATTCACTGTTTGGTGTGGATCTTGGGCTGGTGGCATCATCGGTCCATAATTTTTTGAGAACGCCGTTGGCTAGGACATCACCGTCAACGACGTGCGCTAACGGTCGATAATAACTAATTTATTTTGGCTTGAATAAAATAATATAGCTATCGAAGACATGTGGTTACAAAAGGATGGCGCTACGTGCCATACAGCTGGTAACACAATGAACATTTTGCACGAGCGATTTCCGAACATGGTTGTTTTACCTGAAGGTGATTTGAATTGGCCACCGAAATCGACCGATTTCACCACGTTAGACTTCACATTGTGAAGTTTTCTAAGCTCACAATTCTATGACAATAAATCCACAAGCCACCACTGCCCTGAAAATGAAGATAATAGCCGTGTTTTTTTGGAAAAGTTATCCATAGTACAGTAGGATTTTATATGAAAAACAAATACAACATCCGCAGTAAGATCACTGCCGATACTCGAAATCAAATCTCTATCCGCAGCAGGATTTCACTTCTCCTTTTATCGGCAGTGATTCTACTGCGGATGTTGTATTTGTTATTCATATAAAATCCTACTGTACTACGGATAACTTTTCCAAAAAAACACGGCTAATATATGCCATGGTCAAATTCAGCCTGATTTATGCGTCAGAAATAGGTAAAATTGGACATTTCTGATGCACGCCACCCAGCGAAGTCGCAGCGGACTTTGTTATATTTCTTACATAATGCCATACAAAGGCCTTAATGTACCTAGCCAGTACTCTCTTTCTTTTGACTTTAAGAAAATCAAAGATTAAAATGCCGATCTCATGAAAAAAAGTTAAGTAATTGGAAATACTGACTGCACTTTAAATTTTAATTTTTTTAAATATTTTTCGGCTCTTTTAATAAATAAAAAACCGTAACCAAACTTCAATTTGTATGCATTTCGGCACTTTACATGTCATCTTCAGCACTTGTTTCAATTCAAAAATTTAAAATTCTATCAATTCTCTTCTAATATTAATTTTTTTCAGATTTAAATTTGAAAATCAAGTTAAGGATAATGGCGTAAAATTGTACTCAAATTTAAATTACATATGTATGTTAAAACTATTTTATTATGAACCTAGGTTAAAGCGAAACTTATGCAAATTTGAATTGAGTTTAGCATCATACTTTCTCTAATATCTTACTAAAGTTAAAATCATCGTGAAAATATTATTTAGTGAAAATATTTTTTTAGTATCGCCCTAATTTTATATGACTGACATTTTCAAATGTCAAATTTTTTGAACGAACTGTTATTGTATAACATATTCTATCTTTTTAGTATCGTCCTTATTTTATATGAATTTGACATACATATTTAAATGTCAAGTTTTTCAAACGAACTCTCATTGTATTATGTTTTCAGAAGCAATTAATTAAACAATTAATTGGTAAAATTAAAAAAAAGTTAGTAAAGGCCCTTAAAGTAGGCAAAGTATTAGGTTGTATACTATTACCTTAGCACTAGACCGTTTTAAATTTTGCCCCAATAATTTTAAACGATTTTAAAATATTTACAATCTTTGCCTATAAAACAAAAATTATCTAATTTATCTATGTACATATGTATACATATGTCATCAAGAGAAAAACTTGTGCGATAAATCGAAATCTATTGTGGTTTACTCTAATACTTCTTCAAATGGCGAAGAATTACCATACAACATTATAGATAGATTAGATAGATTCGATCAATTCTATAGTTCGAACTGACATACTCGTATATATGTATGTATGCATATCGTGCTAAATTATGTCAATGACTTTTCATCGTTTTGCACAAATGAAACTTTCTTTCTCTCGCTTCCACTTTATAAGAAAAATTGAAACACCTTAATGGTGCTTGATAGGTTCTGTCAAAGTTAATCTTCTTTTTAATCTTTGTGTGGTGGAAAAATAAAATAAATCTCTTGCCTTCAATCTCGGATTATCTTTCAATGAAAACATAGAATAAAAAGAATTGATAAATTTTCAAACCGAAAATGAAAAGAAAAAGAACTAATAGATCCGTTTATTTACTAAGAATCTTGGTCGAAAGTTTTTTTGGTATGAGAATAGTTTTTAACGGTGATTTTGAATATTAAACATGATAATTTCTTTGACATTTTAAAATCATCAAATATATATTTTATTATTTTTCAAATGTCAAGAAAGGCGTGTTTGTTTAGTTGATTGCACGAACTGTCATTGTTTTAAGTTGATGCAGAGGCAATTTATTACAAAAATAGCCTTTACAAGATACGAGTTAAAAAGTTAATAAATTGCTTTAAAGTTAGCTCGTATCATACTAATACTTAAACACTAGACTATTAAAAGATTATTGACATTGATTTCTTAAAAACAATTTTCACTAGCTTTTAGTATGAATTTACTGGCGCAAATTTTAAACAGCCTCGTGTTGAAATACTACTTAACAATTTGTTAACTAAAGTAAAGTACTAACTGCTTCTTAACTTAAAATTAAAGATTAATTGCTTTGAACATACCTAAAACAATGTCAATTCATGCAAGAAGCAAAGTAAACATATGAAGTTAGTACGATACTAAAAAAATGAAATAGCTATTTCATGATTTTAACTTTAATAAACAAAATCTTAGAGAAAGAATGATCCTAAAATAAAGTATAATTTGCAAAATCGTCATTTTAACCAAGTATCATACTAAAACCGTTTTAACATCGAATTAATTTGACTTAAATTTTGCGCCAATATATTTAACATGACTCAATGATACCGGGAAGATGTCTGTTTATAAGCATTAAGATATTTTCAATTTAGTTTATGCCGAAAATATAAGTTTATCTTCATCGGTAAATTATATATTTACATAAGAATTCATTTTAAGATGCATTTTATTTTATCAACAATTTTTTAAATATCAATAACAGGATGTATCAGTTCTCTGAAATGCTTATTAATATTATTTCTCCATTTCATATTCTTGATGTGTGCATCATTGATGTTAATTTAATTGGTTCAAGTTACTCATTTCTAAGAAAGGCATAATTAATCGCTTAGTTTTAGGTAACAAATAAATTCTCAGAAATTTGTTAAGCAAATAATCAATTCGGCAAAGTATTTATACCTTTTTTAGTAGTTTGAAGAAATAAAAACATAACTATACTAAAATACGGCACGAAAAGCAGTTTGATGATCAAAGGGCACGCTCTTATCTTAATAAAAAAAATAAACAATTTTCTGAACGAAATCCCTATTTTCATTATTATTATTTTTGCTCAAAAACTTGAGATGTAGTTTTGTTACAATTATTTTAACGTTTTCAGCTAACCATTTTTGATAGGCTTAAATGTAAAGTTTTATAGTCATATAGGCATATAAAAAATAAAATGCACGACTGGGTCGCACGATCTTGCTCCTATGTAATAGACTAGGAATTTTAAAAACGAATGTTATTAGAGAAAACTGTTCATAAGGATAAAATGAATTTTTTTTAATTCTTTAAGTAGTAAGAGATAAAAACAGAATGATATGCAAATATGAATTTATGCAGGAACAAAAATTATAAGTCTTTGTAGTGGTTCCTTAAAAAAATAAGCTTTTATGTAGGTACAAAATTTTTAAAACATTTTTAAGAAAAAATTTTGGTACGCCAACCTTAAGTTTTTATTATTGTACGAATAAAAGTCTAATTTCCAAAAAAATACTAAGCCGTTCTTGAGATATCGAATTTTTCAAAAAAAAAAAAAATGACTTTTTTTTCTAAAAATTGAAAAAAATATTTTTTCTTAAGTTTTTAAATGCAATGTTTTTTAAACTTTTTAGGAACTTTTTTATAAAAAATTTCATTAAAATCCGTTAAGTCGATAATGAGAAATTCAAAATTCGAAAAAATCGTTCTATGGTAGGTACAGTCAGTAATATCTAGATTTAAAATTTTTTTTTATTAAATTATAAATTGTAAATATTAATCAAAAGAAAAAAAATTTTAGCAAAATTCTCGGAACCGTTTTCGAGAAAAATGCGATTTTCGAAAACCATTTTTTAAAATTTGTATGGAAGGTACCGTTAGTTTTAAATAAAACAAAATTTTTTTTCTCAAATCTTGTAGATTATATTAAGAAACTTTTATTTGCCAAGTTTGAAAAAAATCGAGCAAGGAGTTTTCGAAATATTGAGATTCCAAAAAAAAATTTTGAATTTTTTTTTAAAAATCCAAAAAATTAAAAATTGAAAATTTGAATATGTAATAATATTAAAACTTTGGAGGAGCTTTGGCATTAAAAAAATTATTTAAATCGGCTGTACCGTTTTCGAGAAAATCAAAAACAAAAAAAAAGGACCCAGGGGGGCTACCGAAAATAACAATTTTTTGTAAAATTTTTTTCAACCATTAGCTAGTTTTTACCAAATGAAATTTTTGGAATTTTTTTTAAAAAATTCTGTGGGACAGTTTTTGAGAAAAAAAAATATTTATAAAATTTCGAAAAAAAATCGTATGGCAGGTACCGTTATTTTTGGTCTTAAAAAAAATAGAAAAAAACGTCCGGGGGTAAAAAATTAAAACCCATATCTACCAAGTTTGAAGAAAATCGGCCGAGCCGTTTAGGCTGTAGTCGAACAGACAGACAGACAGACAGACAGACAGACAGACAGAATTGCGAGACCCACTTTTTTGGTCTTCGCTATCATCATAATGTCAACTTTGATCAAAATCTCGAGTTCGATTTTTTTTACGAATGCATAACTTGCCTTATAGTACCTATAAGTCGCAAGTAAAAACAACAGATTCGGATGAATAGAGCAATGGACGGTATGACGAACACCACTTTCTCAGACTCCGCCAACATGGTTATGTATGCCCTCAATAGCAAGTTAAAAGGAGCTTCTGGTGAAAAAGTATTGTTATTTATTTTTGCGTTGTTTTTACATATCAAAATTTGCTACTTCTATAATTTTAAAATCATAGTAATATGAAAAACTGACAGATAGAAGTTATTGATTTTTCGATAACATGAAATTACTTTGTACTTCCGATATAAAGGTTCCCTAATAAGGGCTTCTTATGTTTAAATTTGAACAAAACAAACGCTTCTAGAATATTATAATCTTTACGAATATACAAACAACAGTTTAGGTAAGGTTAGGTTAGAATGGCTGTCGGCTTGAAGACTAGACGCTCTTAGACCAAAAGTTAGTCTATTATGGTACCACATGAATCAAGTAGGCTTTCTGACTTTCTCCCTACTCGTTGAAACATTTAGAGCTCTTTACGAAGCGTGCGAGAAGCGAGACTACTAATGTCTATATTTGGCAGGTTGCTAAGTTCGTAATATAGTAGAACTCTCCTAGTCTACGTCTTTGAGATAGAGCAGTATATGTATGTATGTACAGAGAAGATGAGGAATCCATACAGTCCATACAATTTCTGTAAAAAATCGTTTGAGAATACTCCGAGTCTCGTTGCATGTTTACCTATTATACAGAGTCGAATTAAGACTCCTATTACGCAGCGGATGCGAAATCTGCTTAGGGATAACAAACACTTAGGCCACTTCAGATCGAGCTATGGCCAGATTTGTTTTGTCGCCAGACAATTTATTTATTTTCTCATAAGGATCTTGTTTCAGCATAAATTCGCATTTAGCGATGGGTATACCTACATTTATTGGCCTTATAGTATAGCAAAATGGGTAGTGCAGTTCTGCTTTTTTCGAGTACATCAGATTTACAATTTCTTTGAATGTCTCTGTGGCCCTGCATCCAACATACGTGAATGTTGAACTGCTACTCCATCTCCTTGAGAGATGATCAGTTGTTAAGGGCTGTTACAGAGTTTGTAGTGACTCTAATCCATAGATTTAATAGTGGCTTTGTTATCTGAGAAGATACGGATATCACTATTTGCTATCATATTTTCTTGAGCCAAGACAGTACTTCTTTAATGGCTGCAACACGCTACAGTAATTAGAAAATCAAACGGAGAGACTTATTCGTAAGTTTAGTCTGTTTGAGTACACATCTCTACCAACCCCATCATCAATTTTTGATCCATCAATACATAAAATTGGATCGATTCGTCTTCTAGGAATTTCAAATCCTCCCAGATGGATCTGGAAGAGATGGTAACCTGAAAGGTTTTACGGAACTGTTATTGTGGAATAGTGTAATCTATGTTCCTTGAAATTGATCTGAATGAATTCAGAAAGATGGAGTGGCCAGTTTCGTTATTGGTTCACTGACAGGAAGCTTTAAGACTAATAGTTGTGATCGCGACTTTTTTTTTTGGCGAAAATAATGAGGGGTGTTAGATGGAACGGAATGTGAAGTGCGGCGGAGGGAGTCTTGAGAAGTACTCCATGCATCTATACACCAACAGGCTGAGCCTTGGACCTTGTTTAATTTTTCACAGTTTGTTGTTTTATCTAATGTGGTTCACCGCATTAGTACAACTTTTTTTTTTTTTTTATAATTAGCGCGCACTCAAGGGGTTATTACTACCCTTAAAATGATTTTACACAGTACGAGCATTAGGAAAACAAGGAAGGGTTTAAAAGGAGATACCGATGCACATTAGTTTTAAATTTTTGAACATTACAGTGGGAAGGAAAAAATAGAGCTGGGTAGAGCATTCCACATTCGTGTAGTCCGGCTAAAGAAAGAATCCCTGTATTTCACAGTACGTCCGAAGGTGGACTCAAGGGTAAACTTTTATTAGAATCGATCTAAACCGAAGTGTATAGCCATCAGTAATGCGCGGTTGCAAACCCCATTTATTCCCAACGGCTTAAACACACCAACAACTTTTTAAAAATATTTTTTGGATTTAAAAATTCGGTATTTCAAAAAAGAGTTGTTCTTTTATCCAAAAATACAGGTTCCTAAGATACAAATGTCGAATGCAATTTGTCCCGAAAACAGCTCCAAGAGTTTTGATTAAATTCGTGTGTGTGCTTTAGTATTTAATCTAGCATTCAATATGAAAAAATTTTAATTCAGGCTTTTTTTATATATTTGACTTTTCCGATATAATATGTAGGTTTAAATGATGAAATTTATTTTTTTTTTTGAAGCAAGAATTCGATATTAAAAAAAAAGTTGTTGATTTTTTTAAATTTAATTCTTATTCATTTTATACAATCTTAAATTTTGTTTATAAATTATTGTATTCTTAAGATGTTTCTTACTTTTTTATGGATAGGTAGGGTTTAGCTTCTTAACACATTTTGTGTTGTTTATCTTATAAGAATTTAACAACATATCCAACGAATGCCATTGGTTTCTTGAGTAGGTAGGAATTGTAGACATATTAAACCCCACTCAAAAACAATACTTATAAATAATATCATTGTCCATAACATTAACATATCATATACAAAAAGTGAGTAATATTTATCTGAAAAAGTTTCAATCATCTAGACACTTATCAAGACACTCTCAATAAATTTGTAGATATTTCGTTTCAATCGAATTAAAAACTTTATACAATCAACCTACATCACTTTGATAGCTTTCTTCTCCTACTCGTTCTACTCTTAGTTGTCAATTATTTTGTTTTCATGAGCCACCATCGAATTACCAAAGCCTCTCTGAGCATAAGAATGATTCATATTTCATAACAATTTATTAAACTCATAAAATTTAACCTGGAACTAATTGAGTTAAGACAATACTTAAGGAACTTTTGTTTAAATCAATCTCGTTTAAGCTTATCAATAAACTTGATGTCTGTAAAAACGATTATTCGTGATACCCATCATTCGAACTTGCTTATAATTAACAATTAATTAATTATTTCGCAAACATTTTAATGCGTAAGGTACATTTGTACATAATTTCTAGGCAAAAAATTGCGATTTTAAAACATTATTTTACAGCAGATTCGATCACCTATAGTTCCTAATTTATTATGAAATTCAATCCACCAATATTTTGTTTACTTATTCAAATTCGATCTAGGTTATCTCAAATAATGTATTAAGATTGATAGTGACCTCAAAAGAACCTTTAGGAATATTAAAATGCAGATAATTTGTGACTTAAAAAATAACAACAGAGGCTTACAAATATCTATTTGGAAGCTGAGCTCAAATTCGTCATCGATTTTATGACATCCCTTCAGATTTTCGAAATTTAACCCGTTTTAAATATGTCAACTTTGACAATCGTATCTTTTAGTTGCAGTATTCATCAAACAGCGAATAGCAAAGACCAAACGTTTCATAGATATGTAATTGCATAGAAAAGTTATCGCAAAATTAACCATCCTACAGGAAGATGATATAATTTTTGCAAATGGCGTAGTACATACGTCAATCATTTTTGACATTTGTGATCTAGACAGTTCCAGTATACAAACAGATTAGCAAGAGCGCGGAATAATTGTGTCGATTTTTGTGACCAATAATTGGTTGGTGGTATTGTGGACGTGAACTTCTTGTCGTTTTCCTAATCGTTTCGTCCCAAGTGGGCAAACATTCCGGCTCGAATAGACTGGAACCACAGGAGACCATGCATGGCGTGCCCACCGGACTGGTCGTTCAGCCGAAAATATAGCAGCTGTGGCTGTCGATGTCGCTGAGAAAAAAAACATCAACCAGACGACGGGAAACGCCATTGGACATGACCAGATGGACCCTACAGCGAATTTTAGTGAGAGACTTACACATATGCTCTTGTAAAAAGTGCAAACAGTGTATCAGTTAATGCCCGCTAACCGTCCGTCGCGTGTGAATTACTGTCAAGCCATCCTCAATCTCAAAAGCGATGAGGACGATTCCGTGTCGAAAATAATTATGAGCGACGAGACGCATTTCCACTTGAGCCGTTACGTCAATAAGCAAAATCTTCATTTCTGGGGCACTGAAAATCCTCAAAGACCCATTAAGCCACTGTGTGATGCAACGTACCTGTGGGAGGGATAATTGGCCCGTATTTTTTTGAGCATGCCATCGGCAATATGGTTAATGTTACTGGGGAATACTACAGGGCCATGATAAACGACTTCTTTTTACGCAAATTTAATGAGCGGGGCTTGAATGAATGAATTAATAATGAGAGGGGGTTTGCACTGTGACCTAAAGATTTATTGGGCCCCCATCCAGAGTTAGCATGTGGGGCTCTTTGAGGAATCTGTGAGGAGTCCCGTTACTATTCGTAGATTATTCCTACTTCCAGTTCTTGAAACGATCTGGGTTATAGTTCCCAAGAAGTAGTTCGGCCTGCCTCAGTTTTGGGTGTTCTTTCCAGTTTTTGGATTTACTGGCCTCCTCCTCTATGAGCGGGGCTTTTGGTTTCAACAACACGTTGCAACCGCACACAAATCACGAGCCAAAATGGATATTGTGAAGGAGGCGCTTACTGGTCACGTTCGTTTTGGTCACTTTCGTTTTGGCGATTTGGCATGGCCAGGAAGATCAACTGATTTAACCATCCCAGACTTCTTTCTTTTGGGCTATTTGAAGTCACAAGTTTATGCCAACAAGTCTCAGACAATCGGATCCCTTCTATTGATGAAGCTTCAGAGGAAACAAATTGAGATTCTTCTTGAAAATGCTTCATCTTTGTTGATCTTCTATCAAGCACCAAAAATGATTTGTCAGTCTTTGGTTCAATGTGTAATACGAAAAAAAGGAAAGCTCACATTCCCATAGTGAACTATTATGAATGCCTAAATGTTCCCGCCGCAATTAATTTTATTAGAACAATAAAATCACTTGCTAATTGCTTCAAAAATTCAGATTTCACACAAAAATTAATACAATCCACAAGATGAATTTTCAATTAATGAAGGGAGATTTCAAACCTTCTTTATGAATGCAGATTGGAAGGTCAACATTCCTTTAAATGTGGAAGATAATAATGATGTCAGAATGGGTCACAATTCATGTTCTTTTCGAACAGTGAAAAGCCTGAAAGTGAATCTTTTTCAGTGATAATAAATGAATGATATTAGTTTTGAGAATTAAATGTTTTTTATGTTTTTTTCAATAGGCTATTTTTGCACTTAAGGAAGATTTCACTACATATTTCGTAGAATGAGAAATCCAGTAATAATTACTCAGGATATCACAACACCTAAATTTTCTCTAGACAGCATAGGTTTTTGAGATTTCTGCAATTTCAGAAACATAATCGATCAGTCAAGACCTATTAATGCTCCAGATTTTAAAAAATCAAAGAAAATTTCTGAGATGTCAGAAAAGTGATTTGTTTCAGTGAAATGATTGTGGCAGAATTTTGGGTAAATCATTTAATACAAAAGAGAGTAATGAATAAATTTATAGAATTTTTCATTTTTTCTGAATTTTTTGTGAGTTTCTGTGTTCACTCATCGGACTTGCTTTCCCTTCTAAAAACCAATTTCCATTATTAAGTATAAACTATGAACTCTATCGGGGAAGTAAAAAAGAAATTTCATTAATTTGCAATAATGAAACAGGTACATAAACAAAGTGTTTTCTTTTCTGTACATCCTTTGGTACACTTTAACATCATCCTTCTTCATTTGGAGCGGTATCTTGAAAACAACAACGCCAGTAGCAGCAACAACCAAGAAAAATATTGTGGAGAACGTCCATCATTGTTGCAAGATATATTATATGGAAAAATATACCGGTGCAAAAAGGTAATTACATTAAATAATCAATGACTTTGCGTCGGTAGGTACTAGTTCACCTGGAAAATTTGTGTCTATCTTATTAAGATTCATATGGGCGAAAGGCTACGGCTGCATATTTATACTTTAATAAAACTATATCAGGGTATAGTGTTGTGCTTAACTTCTTGACATAACCAGCTCAGTGCTTTCATTTTCACTAACATCTTACCCATGGTATGCATGCAAGTAGGTATATCTTTTGTTGAAATTGTGTTAGAATACACATTCCGTTATAAAGGCAACCATTATAATGTAACTAACCAGAGTCAATTAAAATAATTTGACTTCAACTTAACTAACTGTCGACGTGATAGCAGCGCGAAACTTTTCTCCAAGTAGAAAGAGAAAAGAAATTTTCAAAAGCATCTATAAGATTCTTTTGCATTCTATACAATGGTGTGGTTGGATTTGTTGTATTTTACTTTTTTTTTTTTGCTAAGCGACCTATATTATGTATCTTTCTATTGAGTCGTAACAACTGGGAATGTTACCCTGTCAGCCTCTGCGTTGTACTTGACCTTGAATTTGAGTGGAATGCCCTCTAAAATTTCCATCGGATTCTATCTACTATAGGTCTTCCCATATGAGTTAGACAAATGTATTCGAGTTTTTTTAATTTTAAAACCTGTTTCACCCTTTTTGTGCGTTGTGAGTTGTGATAGGGAAGTGTGATGTGATTTAAGATTCAAGGTGTTGTCATAAAAATGAAAATTAACAGTGTAGGTGTTAAGTCATTGTATCTTAAAGCTTCATGCGAAAGGATCCTTAAGGCTAAAGGTACCTACAGAAAACAACATTCAGATACTATAAAACTGAAAAAAAAAAAAAAACAAAGCTGATTAGGATTTTACCTTCTGTTGAGTTCTAGATTGAAGTTTAATCGATGAGATTCGTTGGTATGGTAATGGAAAGGTAGGACTTCAAGAAATGGGATATAAATATTAAAACTTATTCACAAATTTCACAGGAAGTGATATGATAATACTTCTCAATTATATCTGACACTTTTTTTTCTCAATTTTTCACTTCACTCCAAGAACAAATTATGTGTATAGGAAGTTGGTAATTCAAGTTGAACCGCACTCAACTATGCGACTATGGATCTTTATCGATTCAACCGAACGAGTACTTAGAGAATACTGGATGTACAGATAGAATTGTTTGCAATGAAAGCCATGAAGAGACTTATCCGTCGGATTCAAAAGAGAAACATACATTCAATTGGCTCTATACCACTTACAGAAAAGGAAGGGATACCAAATAATCTATAAGGTACTTTTTGCTGGCTTTTAAAGAGCAAAGTTTTGTTGTTGTTGTTGGTTCTCCGGAATAGCGGTGTACTTATTCGCGCACGTGCGTTGAACATCAGATATTAAAGTTTGAGCGATTGCGAAAACGTTCCAAACTGTATGCCTTTTAAAATGGTACTGAGGTATGAATGCTTTGGCTGACCTCGTTATACCGCAAAATTCGCAGTTTGAATGTTATGTTTGTTTTTAAAATAATTTCAGGTCCGTCTGAATAGAGTTCGACTTTTGTGTTGTTTTTTTTTTCAAACAGAGAAGTCAACTTTTAGTAGATACACAAAAATGTGTGTTTAGAAATTTGAAATAAAAGCAAATAACTACGTCACTGGTGATTCATTTGGACATCAACTCTGAGGCTTTTATTGATAAGAGAATATTTATTTATCTTATCGCTCATTGATAAATAACTAATTTACTATTCTTTGAACATTACAAACCTTAAAGAAAAATCATAGATCAATAATGTAGAAAATTGAAATAGTTGAAAACTACTTCCGGCTGGCGACAGTGATTAATTGACTGATATTATTGTGATTAAAGGAGATTATTTATGTAGAATGATAACAATTAATTAAAATCTGTTCTTAATTATAATATTTAGAAGTTAAACAGGCATTTTTGTTGAGAAATGAAAAGATTTGTTTAAACAAATAGGAACTTTTTTTGTTGTGTGATGGTATCAGTAAACATACTAATGTTAATGGTTAAAGTGGCTGCCAGCGTCGCAGCTGTTAGACATAAGTCAGAGTTGTGCCATTGTGATACCATATGAATCTAGAGATTTTTCTTGCTACTACTTATGAAACGAGATAGAATACAAAAACAAATGTCTATATTAGGTTATTAGATCACTAGCTTCCTCGAAGAAAACCTCTCCAAGATGTAGCCTAAATCTATAGGACAAAGGAGATGAAATGAATCTCTTCCCCGTGCATACAACTTCTGTAAAAATCATTTGAATAAACACCAAGCCTCGTTATGTGCTTGCCTATAAAACAGACATCAATTACGGAGCTAATGTGCAATCTACTTAAGGATAACAAACACTTGGAGCGTTTCAGATCAAGCATTGGCCAAATCTGTTTTGTCATCATCAAATAGGTGGTTAAATTGCTCCTTCTTATGTTTATCCTCTCTATATGACGTCTTGTTTGAGCATAAGCTTACAAGTATAGGGTGTTACTATATAAGCATTATAAGGTAATATAAAGGTAGTGTTGTATACATTTAGGCGAGTTCGTCAGCCTAACAGTTCCCTAGAATGTCTCTATGTCCTGTCACCCAACAAGGATTCATGATAATCAATTAGACCTTTCATTTGCGGTAAAAAATTGCTTACAAAATAAATTCGATTTTTATTTATTTATTATGCTTTCAGATATTTATTTAACTCACTTAAGCTCTATTACATTTTTTATTCTAAATAAACTTAATTTTTTTTGTAATACCAAGAGGTAATGTTTAGTGGGTTGGGTTGTCATATAGAAAGTTTTGTTTCGATTTTCATCCTCTACAAAAATATTTTTCAAGGGGGTACAGTCTCTTGTGAGTTAGTGACAAATCGTCCAAGAGTATCTTATCTATTGACATGCCAAGTGCAGCTCATTGACGTTTAGAAATGGCAGGAAATTGTAGGCCACCCCATTCATGTTTACACAAAAACAAGTTGAGGCAGTCATTTAATTTTAATTTTTTTTTTTTTAATTTAAAACGGTTTTTTTTTAATAGGAAATGAAGTCTCACAAAAACTAACATAATTTGACTTAAGGTAGAACTATAATTGATGGACTCTGTTGGAAGCTTATGTAAAAACTGATTAAAAAAAAATTGAGACAGTGGAAAGTTTGTTGTGTTTCTTCTAAGAAAAATCTTTCTTTTACCGGTAAATACGCCGATATGTACTAATTAGAAACAAGATTATCAATGCCTTTTGTTTCTACGCTGAAGATAAATGAAAGATAGAGGAGTTGGTGTTTATGCATGCCGTAGTATTATGGTTTTATTACTAAAACACTGCCTAACTCTCAGGACCCAACTTGCTATGGCCTGTCCAAGACCATTGAATTAATTGTCCAAACTGTTTCAATGTTCACCTTAAAATTTATTTGTATTTAAGATTCAATCATACACTTTCTTTTTAAGTTCTTAACTGACTTAAAGTTTTAGTTGTGAAATGTGTACTTTTTTATTGTTCTTATATTCAAGACATTGATTCTGTTCGTGTATCCTCATTATTTATTGTTATTGTGTTAAATGCTTACAAAAATAATACACATATGCCCCTCTCAATCTCTTGGTTTTATTAAATTTAAGGATAAACTAAACAAAAATATTATTTTGCTTAATATTACGTATACGCCACCGTAACCCATACAAATCTTACATAAACTTTTCTTTTTTGTTTGGGCCCTGTAACATAAAGACATAAAACACGATTTTGTCGCCTTTTTATTGTTTTTTATAAAATCCACTCGTATAAAAGTATGCATCGCCAAAACAACTGTACCTGCGACCCACACCTCTTACTGTGTGGTGGTTAAAACAATAACAATACGTAACTTGTGTGCCCATGAAAAACTTTTTGCAGTTCAAAGCAAAAGCATTTGTGAATGACTTGATTAAGTCATCGCTATCGTATTATGCTTGTCAAAAATTTGGTACTATTCTATTTGTACTTTCACACAGCGAAATTGTTTTTAAATTGATTAATTAGATAAACTGTTGGGAACATTTTAAATAAAGAAAGTATTTGTTATGATTTAAGATGATTGTGTACATACATACATACATACATATATTCACGCACATCATATTAAAATAAAAAATAATTTGTTGGCGCGGCAACGAGTATAGAACCAGGGCTCAGTGACTTACAACTCTGAATCATTCCCATATGCTTATTGGCTAGAATGGAGGAGCTGTAAAATTTTCTGCGGAGTCCGTATATCTAAGATGAGAAGCACATATGTACATATACCTACTAGGATCTTAGTTGAATTACTATTTGATTTCTTTGAATGAAAATACCTTGCCTATTCCAAATAAATTAGGAACAGATAAATTTCCATTTTCATAAGACATTTTCTTAAAAAATTTGCGTCCTTCCTCAAATAAATATTATTCCATGTGGTGATGGTGATTTGGAAATAAAGAGATTTCTTT
The DNA here is from genome assembly GCA_911387755.1 of Chrysotoxum bicinctum. NCBI lineage: Eukaryota > Metazoa > Arthropoda > Insecta > Diptera > Syrphidae > Chrysotoxum > Chrysotoxum bicinctum. The sequence goes on from OU426987.1 coordinate 245,506,113, forward strand.
GGGTTTTTCATTTGAAATGGATTCGTAATCGTCATACGAGTAACATTGAAGAATTACGCTCAAAGTTGAAGAGAAATGTATAAAAAGCTAATTTAAAAAGTGCCCATCATAAAGCTTTCTGAATCAGTGACTGAATAACTGAATTTTAAGAGTAAATGTCGTTTTATAAACGTAAGGTACAGTAGGATCAAAGTTTATCAAAAAAATTATGGGTTTTGTTGTATTTTTGAAGTGTACTCCTATATTTTTCAAAATTTAAATGCTTTTTTATATTATGTCAACAAATTGTTGAGTTCTTAGTTAACCTTTGATTTATTTATGGCCATTTTCAAAACGTTAAATTAGCGTCAATTTTATAGTCAAACGATTGTCATTTTATATCTATTACTTAAAGTAAGTTATTGAATTTTTTTTATAAAAATCTTCTCATTAATTTAAAAAAAAAATAATATCTGTAATTTTGAAATAATTCTTTGGTAGGTACCGCTACCGCGTTATGTTTGGTCATCCTTTTAGGCTGCAGATGAATAAACCTAGCAGTCACTATCGTAGCACTCGTTATATTGTACATCATATACATTTGTATGTACTTGTTTTTATGAATGGAACCATTTTCGAATATACAGATTTCTCTACGCTAACGGTAGGTAGGTACATTAAATTTATTCAAAAAATATTTTGAACATAAAAGGCACTCGAAAACGTTTCACTACCTTGACATTTCATCATTTTTACATATAAGAAATAGTTTAAGAAACGTTAACTTGTAACTGAACAATTTGTTAATTTTTTTCATACATACATACAACATTTTTAAAACATTTTTTAAAAAAAATTTAGTACGTCAACTAAAAGTTTTTAATATTGAGCCGTTTTTAAGATATCGAATTTTTCAACAAAAAGTATCATTTTTTTTTAATTCAATTCAAAAAGTAATGAGAGATTCAAAACTTGAAAAAATGTTAATATGGTACCAAATGGTTCTATGATATTTTTTATAAATTATAGATCGTAAATATTAATCGAAAGAAAAAAATGTTGTCAAAATTCTAGGTGCCGTTTTTGAGAAAAGTATGACTTTCTAAAACCATTTTTTTATGTAATTCACACGCAGATATGTTAAGAGACCCTTATAATATTAAACACAGCACTGATGGTGATGGGGAAATTAGGAGGGGAGATAAATAAAGTGTCGATGAGCATTGGTTTCGAATGTTTGCAAGGTGAGAGAAAACCGTGCCGGGTAAGTTATTTCATTATTATGTTGTGCGACTAAAAAAATAAAAAAAGAATCTCTACATTTGACGATACGACCAAAATTAGGCTCAAGGGTGAACTGATGAGCATTGCTTTTGAAAGCAGCGATAAAACAAGGAAATACATGAAACTTTTTGATGGTGTTCAAGAGATGAGAATGAATCCATGATAGCTCTGTTTCCTATATCAGGTTCAATGCTCCGTTCTGAATTCTCTCCAAGTAGAGATAAGTTTGCGCTGCACCTGCAAAAAGATGTGAGTTATACTCGAGTTTTGGACTTATAAGTGCCTTATAAATGGTAGCCAGATCAGAAATGATGAAAAATTTCTTACATCGATATAGAAATCCTAAGCATTTAGCAGCATTTTTGGCGGTCTCGAGAATAGCCGTGTTTTTTTGGTAAAGTTATCCGTAGTATAGTAGGATTTTATATGAAAAACACATACAATATCCGCAGTAGGACCACTGCCGATACTCGAAAAAACGTCAAATCTCTATCCGCAGCAGGATTTCACTTCTCCTTTTATCGGCAGTGATCCTACTGCGGATATTGTATTTGTTATTTATATAAAATCCTACTGTACTACAGATAACTTTTCCTAAAAAACACGGCTAATGTTGTCATTCAAACGAAGATCGTCATTGACACACATACCGAGTACTGAGAGCTTTTCGGTTTCATCGATGCAAGTGCCATTAAAGGACAATGACACAAGGGGAACATTTTGCTTCAGCAACAATAGACAGCATTGAGTTTTCAAAGCATTAAACTCCACACGGTTTTCTATGTATCCCCATTTAACAATGCTGTAAAAATCGGAGTTTAATGAACTTGTTGCAATTCCACTTCCGAAGGAGATGGACGTGAATTTGGGAATGAGTATGAGAAGCTGAGAGTACAGTCGTCAGAAAAACAATGAAGTGGATTAGAAATTTCAGAGAAGAGATCATTTATAAAAATGAGGACGAATGTCGGAGATAAAACGTATGCCTGGGGAATACCAGCATTTATTTTGTGTAGATCAGACTTAAAACCGTCCAATAAAACATATATTGAACGATTATCTCGAAGATAATTTTTAATCCAAAGAATAAGGGTTTCGTTGATACCAAGCGCACGCAATTTTGATAAGAGAGCCTCATTCCAAATTCTATCTATAAATAATTTCAAAATTTAATTCTATAAATAATTTATTTTAAAATTTTACAAAATTGATTAAATAAAATGAAAAAGCGACGCGTTTCAGAAGTTTACACCATCTTCGGGCTTATCAAAGTTGAGAAAAAAACTTCCGAAACGAGTCGCTTTTTTATTTATTTTTTTATTTAATTAATGTTGTAAGGTTTGAAAATAAATTATTTAAAATTGTTTTACAAAATAAAATTAATTCTTTTACTTAAATTTACTAAGTCTTTAACATTTCATGCATGGACATATTGTTTTACCAAAATATTTTTTATGAATTGTTTGCCTACAGTCTTCTTAGATGATATAATAACCCGTTTGAATAAGTTACCTCAAAGTTGCAAGCTGTTTTTCTATTTTTAGACTTTTTAAAGTGTGTATTGCATGCAGGCCTATAATGTCATTATGGTATTTGAATGTTTTTAACATATTCAAATTCAAAATTCATGTATTTAAATGTCATTAGGTGTAGCAAAGTAACGTTTTCACGTTTACGAGCAGAATTTAAGACGTCTATCATACCTCTTAAGATTGTCAACTATAAATTGATTGTTGATAATTGATAATTGAAATTTAGTTATTCACAAAATGTAGGTTTGCCCTTAAGTGGGCTCAAGGTCAAGTTTTGGTTGTTATTTTTTATGTTGTATGTTGTGGCGTTTCGGGTAGTGATTACACCTATTACACACTATATTGCAAAATATTACACACATTGCACTGCGCTAACTCGCCAAGCGCCCTTACAGGTCAGATACGAAAAGCGAACTCAACTCAATGCGTCTGCCTCACTTGACGAGCTGCTTTGTGCAGTCCTACTCTAAACTGTTATACCTTTGAGCAAGAGGGATTTCCCTGCTCAATAAGTTATACTGATCCTAAGGATGGTTTACACTATGGGTTACACACCCTTCTTCAGACCTATTCATTGACAAATTTTAATTGAAAACATTATACATAATATGCATTAAAATTAAAAAGAATTATGCTTACAACTTTAATAAATAAAAATATTTTATATTTGAATAGGTCTGAAGAAGGCTGTAATCACACCCGAAACGTCACAACATACAAAATAACAACCAAAACTTGAACTTGATCCCACTTAGGCTAGCCGCGCACTAGCAATTTTTAGTTGCGAAACTGTTTGGTTACTTATAGAAAACAGATGAACTGTTTGGTTGAATGTCCGTGAATTTGCAGATAATTATATGTTCAATAAAATGGCGAAATTATGTTAGGCAATCGTTTAGTTTGTGTCAAAACACAAACTTTTTAGTTGCTCGAACCAAGCAGTTTCGCAACTAAAAATTGCTAGTGCGCGGCTAGCCTTAAGGACAAACATACATTTTATAAAAAAAGAAAAGGTCACGAAGAAAGGAAACATTTAGTTATTTACGATTGAATTTATTAAAAAAAACTGACCAGTTATTTATTGATAATTATAACGACGGTCTATATAATTTTCAATGATCAAAACTTTAATCAATTAACCTGAAATCGAATTCTAGTTTATATCATTAGCCATAAGTCATAACTATCACTCTCTGTAATAAGTTTATAAATAAGGATAATATAATATTTGTATGTCACTAAGTTATGTACATCACATTTTCGTTTTGGTGCATTATGAATATACCACAAGAGTACGAGACTGTTTAAAATTAATTGTGATAAGCTTCGTAAAAGATTGTCTCAAGGCAACTTTTTGTTGCTTTCAATACAAAAAAATAAAACAACGAGTAACTCGTTTCTCGTTTTAAATACCCATCACCAAGAAAAAAACTTTCTCATCCAAATGACAGCTATTTAAAGTTCTCACAAACTCAACCCCAACCAACTTCATTCTTGTGTAGTTCTTGTTTATTGTTGACAGATGATCACAGATGAATTAGAAAATAGAAAAAAATTAAATTGTGGTTTTTACGAAAAACTAAGCAGAAAATATAAATTAAACAAAAAATAAATGAAATATAAACTGATAGCTAACAAGTTTTTTTAGTTTTTCCTTATAAAAAAACCTTCCATTTGTATTATGTTGACGCACAAAGGTTGTCAAGGGGCGCGTAAGAAAATGCAGGTAAATAGAAAAAAAAATTGCAATTGTATATTCGGTAAAAAAACTTCTATCTGATAACCTCACAATGCAGCTAAATGCAACGCAAAAGGAATAACATTTAAGTTAAATTGTTATCTTTAGCATAATCTACTGCAAAGCTAACTCAATTTAGAACCGAATGTAAATAAACTTTGTTATAGATCAATAGCAAAAGAGAAACCTGACCCACGGTTATGGGTGCGATGAATATGGGTGCTCCCCTGTCATTTGCTCGTGTTCTTTTTTTTTTCTAGGGGTTTAATGTTTTTATTTGATTAGAATTCCCTTGAAACTTTGAGGGGGGCGTATGTGCTGCATGTTCATGAAAAATATATTTTTTATTACTTAATCAATTCAGGTATCATTTGTCATACGAGATGCCGAAGAGAAGCAACACCGGAATGGAGTCAATGCACTGCAGTTGGATCAAAATAATGGAAAACTTTATTCAGCTGGTAAATTGCTGGTGCATAAGAGAATATTTTTGTATTGTTTTCTTTTATTTGGTAGGGAGAGATGCAATCATCAGGGTATGGAATACAAAGGAAACTGAATCACAAAACAAATATATCAAGAGTATGGAACATCACAACGATTGGGTCAACGACATAGTTTTGTGCTGCAATGGAAGAAATTGTAAGTATAGCACCATAAATTTGAAATATATGTTGGTTAGTTCTGAAGCCTTATGATTAATAAAACCCAACATTCTTGAGAAACAAACATTTCTGATGTTAGAGATTTTGCGTTAGTTAGCTCCTAGCCAGAGTTCTAAGGAGTCTTCGCCATTTGTTCTCAAAAATGTTCTACTATCAAAAATTGAATACGTCAGAGATATTGCGATTATTCCTGATAGATTCAAGCTCACTTTTATTTCTTCGCATGATTTTGATCCCATCCAAAATTTGCTTACCATGTATTTGCTGTTGATTTCTTGCAGTGATTAGTGCCAGCTGTGATACAACCGTAAAGGTATGGAATGCCCACCAAGGCTTCTGTATGTCAACACTTAAAACTCACCGAGACTATGTGCAAGCACTGGCTTACGCCAAAGACAGGGAACAGGTGGCCAGTGCGGGTCTAGATAAATCGATCTTCTTATGGGATGTCAATACATTAACAGCCCTGACTGCCAGTAATAACACCGTGTCAAGTTAGTTCCTTACTTACACTTACCACAAAAATGATGCTAATCCTCTTTTTTTGTATAATTTCATAAAAAGCATCAAATCTTTTGGGTTCTAGAGACTCAATATACAGCTTAGCTATGAATCCCTCGGGCACCGTTATTGTCAGTGGCTCCACAGAAAATGTTCTACGAATATGGGATCCTCGAATGTGCAAAAAGATGATGAAACTACGCGGTCATGCGGAAAATGTACGAGCGCTAGTCGTATCACCCGATGGATCTCAGGTTGTTTCAGGCAGCTCTGATGGCACAATAAAGCTGTGGCATTTAGGACAACAGGGTTGCATTCAGACAATAAATGTACACACAGAAGGCGTGTGGGCGCTGCTGATGAGTGAAAATTTTCAATACGTAATATCAGGTAGCCGGGATAAGAAAATTTTCCTAACTGAACTACGAAATCCCAGCAACAGTGTGCTGGTATGTGAAGAAAAGGCTCCCGTTCTGAGTCTGTGCTATGATATCGACAAGACGGGCGTGTGGGCGACAACATGGAATTCAGATATTCGGTGTTGGAAACTGCCGCATCATGACAAAAGCTCACAGAATTCCACGCCTGCCGATAGCAGTGGAAAGGGAGTCGAAATCACATGCATCAAGGGTGAGTGTGGAATCATTCGAAAACTGGAGAAGTATTTTTAAAAATTGTGTTCTCCGGTAGGTGGAGCAGCAATAAAGAAATCAACTGTGTTAAATGATAAACGGCATATAGTGACAAAAGACACAGAAGATAATGTATCCATATATGATGTGCTGCGTGTGGTGAAGAAAGAAGATCTTGGCAAAGTCGACTACGAAGAGGAGATTAAAAAACGAAATTACAAAGTGTACATTCCAAACTGGTTTACAGTGGATCTCAAAACTGGTGTAAAACTAAAAAAAATCGGTCTTACTGAATACTTTAAATTGAAAGAATATTTTTTCCCTCAACAGATGCCAACAATTGTTTTGGGACAAGACGAAGTCGATTGTTTCGCAGCCTGGGTATCCATAGAAGCTGGTCTTCCTGAATTGGCCGAACCCACATCTGATATAAAGGTGAACGCTCAAAATACTCTTGTGTGTTGAAAACTTAAATGGTTTTTGTTTGTTTCAGATAAATTATGGTAAACTACTTTTGGAAGCATTACTGGAATATTGGAGACCACCGCATAGCCTACCCGCTGATGAACTAGATTCAGATATCAAGGGTAATGGCTATTTTCAAGTCCCAAAACACACGCCTGTTATATTCAGGTAAGTCGAATGCTAAAATGATTAAACTATATTAAAGGTTTCTCTTTTTCGTGAATTAACAGTGAAGTTGCTGGTCGAACAACATGTCGTCTGTTAGTTCGGGATGCAGTTGGCGAAAATGAAAGCACTGGCCTACTCGAGACAGTCCCCCAATGGGTTACAGATGTCGTCATCGAAAAGAATACTCCTAAATTTATTAAGATATCGTTCTTCCTGACACCACATCCTTCAATGGTCAAGCCGGAACGTATTAAAAAAGTATTTTTTACATTCAACATTAACATTCTTCTTCATTTAAAAATATGCTATCTCTTTTTTTAGGATCGGCTAGTCGCAAATGAATTCATTCAATGTAGAAAAGTGTGTGAGCATGTTTTGGAAAAGGTGCTGGGTGCTGAAACTACTCCAAGTGGTGGAAATGCCTCAAACTCATCCCAAAATAGTCAAAGTGATGCCAACTCTGAAGGCTCACAAATTCCACCGGAAGATCGAATTGAATTGCAATGCAATGATGTGGTACTTAAAAAAACACTTCACATAAAAATCAAACTTCTATCTTTAATATATGTATTTTGTTTTGACTTTAAGGTGGTTGATCCGAATATGGACCTGCGTACAGTACGTCACTTCATTTGGAAGCAATCAGCCGACCTGACTTTCCAATACAAAACTAAGCCAAACTTTAGCTACGATGCTAAGATTTAAGAAAAAATGATTTTAAACAAAACCTCAGTTATACACTCATTAGGGAAAACATTTGAAGAAGAAAAAAACTGTTTTCTCGGTACAAATATACACATGAATTCAGATGGTGAAATGCGGGCCTCCTAGACTCCCGCAAAAGGATAATCCTCAGCCAGAACTAAAGCTTAGCACGATGGCATTTTTTGATCACCCTCTTTTAGCCTTTTGTTGTTGTTAACGTTTAAGTCATTGTCTTTTCTCATCACTTTGTTTGGCCTTTAAAAGTTCATTCAAGTTGAGATTATTATTGTGAATCATCTATTTTTCAAAATGATTTCAAAAATCAACAAGCCAAGCTTGTATTTTTTTTTTGTTTTGTTCTTATATACCTGTGTTGTCGTTGTAATTTTGTCATCCTAGACTGCATTGTAATCTAACATTCTGCCAATATCCTATAGACTAACTCAACTTCTATGAACCAAATTAATAATCAAAAAATACCTTTTTTATTCTTTAAAAACTAAAAAGTCGTACACAAAAACAAAATCATTGATCTATGTATGCCTTTTTAAGTTAATTTCTGTTGTTTGTTGTATTCCCCTATAAAAAAATATTACTCTTTAAGTTGTTATACGAAAACAAAAGAAAAATAAACTCCAGTATTTCATTATTCCAATACATATTTTATCTAAAAAAACAAATGATAATATTAACAAACTATGCAAAACCGAACCTGATTTAGAAACAAAAGTTTAAAATTTAATTTTTAGCATTTAACATTTTGAGTTGAACAAAAAACCAGATATCATAAATGTCATTCTCGAGGAATGCAAACTCCTTGAAAAAAAAATTAATAAACAAAACAAAAGCTATGAAATTAATAAAAAAAAGAAACTTAAAAAAAGTTTATAAAAGATAATATATCATAAATGGGTAGCTGAGAAGAGAAGTGATTTTTCGAAAATGTTTTTGTTGTATTAAAAAAAATATAAATTTTTAGAATTTATGTAGATGCATGAGTTATTTGATCATAGTTTTTCTAAAAATATTACTTGGATCACTTCTGTTCTTAACTAGTCAATTCTTTTCATTCCATTCATATCAACTTACGCTTCAATGTATCCCAATATTAAGAGCAAAAAGCAATGCAATGACAAAAATATGCCCTTTCCGATTGGCAACTCCGAGCAGTTCTCCCAATCGGCATGGCAATAAATCAATTACACCACCCCAATTCGATTTTGAAGTTTTCGTAAATTTGGATTTGTGAAACTTCACCATATTTTGCTGAAGATGCTCAAGGAGATGATGGAAAGCTACTCGTAGACGTGTTAGTTTTTTTAAGTAACTTTCAAATTTTAACCTTTTTTAAAAATAAATTTGTAACTATTGCCACTTATTTTCAAAATTATTTTAAATCTAAATTGAAATTGTGTTTAGAAAACAATAACGTTTCCCAACTTTGAAAACTTTATGTTCCATGTACCCAGGGTTGACCCAGGTTTTCTTGACAACCCCCAGAGTTGTCTAAAAAAAAACACCCAAGGGCTATCTATTGTTTTGTTGACAACTAAAAATATTCCTGTGCTCTGATAAAACTTTAAATTTGTTATACATAAATTAGTTTTAATAATGAACAAAAACAAAATCAATAACATGTTACATGCGAAGCGACACACGACAAACAAAAACTTTTGATAGTTTGGTCGTTACCAGAACTCGCCATAGCAAAATACCTTGATCTACTTCAGGGTCGTATTTGTGGTCTTTCCTCACAAGGTGGTCTGTGATGAACATAGTGAGAACTGAAAGTCTTATATCTTATACCTTCCTCCTTTCCTTATAGAATGCAAACTGATGAAAAAGGTAACGATTTATCCAATTTTCTCCCTATCACTATAGTGGAGTTCCACAAGGATGCGTTCTTGGCACATTATTTTTTTCTCTTTACGTCAATGATATTCCCTCCGTTATTTATAACTGCTCGTTACATATGTATGCTGACAATGTACAAATGGCTTGGTCTCATTGAAGATGGTGTTTACTGCGTGAATTAGGACTACCACTTTGGGCTAAGATTAATGCAGTGGCCTTAAACCCACAAACTAATTGCTTGGTTATATCAAAAAAAAAATCAGGATTCAACTTATTTCTCTCAAATAACTTTAAATAATACAACTGTTGAATATGTGAATTGCAATCTAAACAGGATACGCACATTATTGGCATATCCGGTAAGATATACGGAATGTTACACATTCTCTGGGTCTACCAGTCATACACGGCAATGAAGACGCGTGCAATGCTTGTGAAAAGTTCAATTCTTTCCATTTTAGTTTATGGTTACAAGGTTTTCTCCAGTTGTAATTATGCCTCCAAAAGAAAGTCAATATCGTCTTCCAACAACATCATTAGGTACATCTTTGGACTACGTAGGTATGAGAGATTAAAAAATTTTTGAATTGTTTACTTGAATATTCCACTCGAGACTTCCTTTCAGTTTTGCAACTTATCTTTGCTCCTGGATATCCTGTTTACAACCCAACTACCTTATCTTTTTGAGAGAATTACGAGGGTCTCTTCAGCCAGGTCTGAACAACTGATTCAACCCAATACCACCCTGTGTTAAGATAAGTAATTGGGCCAGTAGCTGCGGACATAATGTCAACCCTCTTAAGAAGGAACTGGTTCTGTGTGATAGAAAACGAAAGATTCCAAACTCGAATCCCCCCCATCATAAATGGAACACCGCTCCGCATGGACAAATATCTTGAATTATAATATCGATCGTAAACCGAACTGGAAAGAGAACATCAACGAAAGGGCTGCAATAGCCTTCTACACCTGCAGTAGAATTTTTCCCAAGAGATGAGGACCCAGCACCAAACACATTCATTGGATGTACACAGCCATTATAAGGCCTATACTGACGTATGCCTCTTTGATTTGGGTGCCCAGCCTTGGATAAGGGAACCAATATTAAGGCCATGACGAAAATACAGAGACTGGCATGTATCGGCACAACAAGTGCTATGAGAACCCGTTCGGACACCGTGACATTTATGGAAATGAACTTACGAACTGGTCAAAAACGGTTCATCACTTGAACCGAGCCAAACTGTACTCTGGGTACGTATGCCACTGGTGCAGGAAAAATATATAATTCACCAAAGTTTCCTTAAGACCGCAAATAACAGATGGTCAAAAATTGACACCTGTCAGGTTTCATGGAATCTTTGGGCAGATACTACAAAGAAAAAAACAGAGTATCTACTGAAGCTTAGCAGACCTCAAATGTCTCTCTTGGTTGGAATCCTTACGGGTCACAACTCAATGGGAGCCTACATGGGCATCAGTATATTTGACTTATGCAGAGGGTGTCCAGACAAAGAGGTGGAAGAAGGCTTATATCACTTCCTTTGTGAATGCCCCAGCCTAGCCAGAATTAGAAAAGATGCCCTCGGAGAATATTTTTTCGACGTCTAATTTTTGCAACTAAAAAGCATCCTTAACTTCATTCAGAGTTCAGGATGGTTCAGGGAGGCACCCCATACTTAAATATTTCCACTAAATTCTGCCTCTTACCCTTCATTATTATTGACACTGGGTGAAAGATAAGGTAAAGTTAAGTTTAAAAAAACGGGTCCACCATTTTGGAAAATTGTTTAATGTTAAAGAAGATTTAGAAATGAAAAACCTATTATAGTTTGTGCGATTTCTGAATAAATGGTAAATACTCTTTGAATTGACAACCGACCAAAAATTTGCCTAACTTGATCGGGATTACTTAAAAATCCTTCTTAGAGAATGATAAACTTAAGCATGATTTTAGTTATATACAGACAGGGTCATGTGGGTCTTGAAGGTAATGCGGCTATTTTTATAACCTCCTCTTTAACAATTCAAGCGCAATGCTCGTGCTTCAAGGAATGCCCATCAGTAACCCTTGAGCGCAACCCAGTAGGTCCAGGTGGTTTCTTTGTGTATGCGAATAAATTCCTTTATTTACTCTTATTCTGTTTAATCATTTTTCTTTCATTTTATTCATTAATTCCTAGATCACAATACTTAAACATATTTACACAATACAAACTTAATTCCTAATATATATATATAAAAGCACGTTTTCATTCATAATAGTTAATGTCAGTTATTGTAAAACATTAAAAATTCCAAATTACCCGTGCTTCGACGAAATGCCAAAACTTGTCTAAATATCGATATCAAATCATTCTTCAATACTTCGGGTAATTCAAGTTGGTATATCATTTCCTCGGAACGACAATTCATATCACGAACAACATGCCAAAGCATATTTTCTCTCAACGTCCTAAGCGGAAAATGTACAGTAAGAACTTTTCGTGCCGAAACAAGAACACCTGGATCACGTGGATGTCTCATAAAATAGGGCTCCGCTATATAGACTGTTTGATTTAAGACCTTCATACGCTCACCGTTATAAGCGTCTCGGAAAGTCCATGCATGTGATCGATAGGTATTGACTTCAACTGCCCCACGCGGACGAAGTCGTTGAAATACTTTTGGTATTCCATTAAAATCAAGCCAATATATCGTTATATTGCGTGATGTACCGTTGACAAACATTAAAAACGATTTTTCTGCCGTATCTATCGAACGTATTTTTTCATTTGAATTTGCGCTTCCGTCTTCCATATTCCATATTAATTCCATAGCAGTTAAGAGGTCAGTGCATAGATGGCAGTAGTGGTGCTATAAAGATATTTCACAATTGCTTGACGTTTGACAGCTTCTCTCTTTTTCTACTCATTGTGAATTTGTCAACAGCAGCCAACAGGAAAAAATAAATTGAAACGGAAAGTTGAAAAAATTGATATGGCTGTTTGTATATCAATTATTGGCAAAGATGTAAGAAATTTCGGTTTATTAAAACTATATTTGATTAACTTACCAATTCAAGAATCGATTTGATGTTAAAATGATTGAATTTGCTGGGAAATAAGTGATTTTTAAACGATAACAAAAGTGTAAAATGTTGATGCTGGTTTTCTTGACATTCCTTCACGGTCGCGGTGACATTCTGAGAAATGAGCGAGAAAGTACGATGTGTAGGGGTGTTTTGTTTACGATTTTCTTGGGTGTTGTCTTGTAGATTTTCATTAATTCTTATAATTGTTTGTTAAAATATGTTTAAAAGTGAAAACGGTTCATTAAAAATATGAAAAATATATCTTAAATCTGCGATTTCGCGAAATTTTACTGAAAAAGTTGAATAAATATCTTGAAGCTGTCACTGCGACAGCTGTTTTACTGCACTGCCTTACCGATGGTATAATTTTTTCACAGGGTGCAAATTATTTTATTTTTGAAGCAAAGAAAAATATTTGTATTTTAAAAATTCGTTATTCTTTTAACAATTGATTTAATTAAATTTGCTTTATTAAAACAATTAACTTGTTTACTAAAAGCACTTGATATATTTTCAAGTAAAAACTTGACAGCGTCAAACTTGCCCATGCATTAACAAATACCGAATTCAATGGTTTGCAATCGTTTGAAACCGGTTTATTTTGTGAGAATTTGCTCTGATGTCTAAAATACTTATCAGATTAGACGCAGTTTAAGGATTTGTGGACAAACGCTATGTTAAACGCAAATAATTTGCTAATCATTAAATGCAATTAAATTTCTAATATTCACATATATATTTCTCGAAGAATCTAAAGCCTTTGAAACACAGACAAGTTAAAAATCCCGATAGTCTAACAATCTTAAGTTAGGTTTATATATTTGAAAATGGTTTCAAAGGGGATTGACTGGAAACTCACATTTTGTGCGGAAACCACACATATTTCTTTGAATGTATTTGAGATGATTATATATTATCGAAATCGAAAATAATGATTAACTCCCTTATTACCGCTGGCGAGTCGAACAAATAAACATGTGAGTGTAAGAAATTAATATTACGGTTGGCAAATCGAGAACCTTTGATTCGACTTAAATGTCATATATTTGATATTTTTAATAAGCAATCAAATTTCGAACTCGAATTGTAAAGTTCGCCAACCGTAGTATGTCGAATGTGTTAGTTCGCTAATGAAAAAATCTCACCTCGAACGTTCTATTCGCAAACCGTAATGGAGGGTAAATTGGGAAAGAAATTGATTTAATTAATTTTTTTTTTTGCAGAATGCCCCTTTGTACTTGGCAACAACCGACTTGGACAAAGAACTGGAACTTCAATATCAAGTACATGCGGCCTTAGATGTTGTTGAAGAAAAATGCTTACCAACAGCAAAAGCTACTCCTGAATCTAAAGAACTCTATCTAGGACTTTTATATACGACAGAAACTCATAAAATGTAATTTTTTTATTTTTAGTTTATGTAAGTTTATAATGGCTTGACTATTAAGTTTTTATTTGGTCTACGTAATTCTTTTATGAGTAAGCATTGAAAGTCGTAAGGCTGCAAATCTGCTTAAAATTATCCATCGTATATTTCATATTTATTGTTTCGTTAAATGACTTAAACATTTCGTTATTACTATCGTCAAACAACTAATACCGGCCGGTTACACCAAAGACCAAACGGAATACTTATTCCAAAGCAGCCCCCGAATTATCTCAAATGAAAAAAAAAAAAAAACATTTTGTTGAAAACCTTCTCCATTTTTCTTTTCAAATTTTATATACATAGGATTCGTCAAAATGATTTCGTTATATCGTTTTTGATTCACGTAATTCATTTACTCTGGCTTTGCAGGAAATTAATTATTTATTCTCAGCTGTATGAATGAATTAATATTTACAGAGGGGTTTGCACTGCGACCTAAACATCCATCGTGCCCCCATCCAGAGCTAGATGAGTTGCTAAACCTACCCTACCTCTTGCTCCAAGTTTATCCCTTTGATGAGTTTGATTATTTGTGGTACCTTAAGAGAGGATAAATCACTGTCTTCTATTGGCAGATTGTTCCTACTTAAGCTGATACATACAGGGGTGGAATCGCGTAAGGTGATAGTTGACTATCAATTCGTTGATTATCGTTTTTGCCTATAGCTGTCTCTATCATATCAATTAAGAATTATAGAGAGAGCGATGCTCAAAACGACAATTAAAAAATTGATAATCAACTATCACCTTACGCGATTCCACCCCAGTTCTTAAAACGATCTTGGTGATAGTAGTTTGGCCTGCGTCAGTTTCTTTCCAGTTTCTGGATCTTTTGGACTCCTACTGCATTTTAATTTTGTTTTTAATCCTGCTTATTCCGCAGTAGGGTTCTGGCCCCATTAAAGGAGTCCTTGCGTCTATTGCTATAAAGTTTCCCTCCTAATTTCCCTGCACACCTATATGTCCAGGTACCCAATGAAGTGAGACATTATTGTTTTTTTTTTTCAAGTTCATTTAGCCTGCTATATGACATAATAACAATGTTTTGGTTTTGGTAATTCCTTTCGAGATTTTGACCTGCATATTCCGCTATGGCATTCACTTCCGCCAGGAAAATGCTAGTTAATTGTCTCATTGGTATGTAAAGTTTGGTTCTAGGCAAAAAATTACAGCACCAGTCCCTTCTATCGTTATCAAACCATCCATGCGTGTACCATTTTCTGATTCGCCTACCTACTCTTTTTTTGCGAAATTGTATTTTGTACTCATTTCATCCCTAGGAATGTCGATAAGGTTAGTTTCTGTCGACTTTAAAACGCAGTCCCTTTCCCTGTGACTTATACATTTGCCGGACCCAGTCCTTTCCTTGGCAAGTTTCATAATGGCTCCCTTAGCAGCACTTCCAACTACATCGTGAAGAATAAACTCCATCGCTGCTGTAGGACAAGTTCTCATTTCTCCAGTAATGCATAAACAAGCTAACCTTTGGACTTTTTGTAATGCTTTCCTAGTTGTTTGTAACTCGTTTTTTTTTGGTAATGATTGGTCTTATCATCATGGTGTACATCCACCTAGGGATATAAGGTCTCTTGCACTTCATAAGGGCTTTTGTGGTTTTCCCGACGGTATATTCTACATGTTTATTGCAGAGTAGTTTACTATCTAGTATGATTCCTAGATATTTTACTTCTTTTTCCGTTACTATTTTTTTCGCCAGCTAACCGAATCGGTTTCATGAGTGGCAGAAGTCTTTTCATGGTTAATGATATTATAGTCGTTCTTGTAGGTTTGATTGATAATCTTACTGGTAGACACCATTTGCTTGTAATAATTAGTCCTCTCTGGATGATATCACCAAGAGTTTTCTTCAAACTTCCCTACGGCTATAATAACGATATAATCAGCGAAACCTATGCAGTGTTGAGATTTTCTAGCAGTTCATCCACTACAAGATTCCAAGGGTGATAGTACCACTCCTTCCTTGCTTAATTTAGTCAACTGACCAAAACAGGAGCATAACGTATATAGTTCATGTCGCATATTATTTGTTTGTTAATTATAACAATAACTTAAAATTTGTGTTTAGTATTTAGTAAGCGCTTTAATCATAAACGAATTGTCTCTTTTTAGCTATGGTTTTGTTACAAATACTAAAATAAAATTCGTGATTGTTGTGGACTCTGGGAATATTGCTTTAAGAGAAAATGAAGTGAGATCGGTAAGAAGATTAATTTTTGTTTAAATATTTAAAGAGCAATTTTGCGAGAGAAACTAACCAACTTTTCTGAAGGCTTTTGATGTTCTGAATTTATTGTTATGTTACAAGATGAATTGATTTGATGACAAAATGAGTTTTCTGAAGGAAAACTAATTAGTGGTGCAGTAACAAAACCTCAAAATTGCGAAAAAGCGTATATTTGTCCACTTTTATAATAGGCTCATTTGTAAACTTTTGAAAAAGTATGGTTATTCTGGTTTCTGACGCAGAGTTGGGTACGTTTCGTACATATCACATAATTGATTATAGTCAATATTCTACCACTACTTCCGAGATCTATAACAAAAATTAATATTTTTGTCAAATGGTCTTAAGATAACTAATGAACTCTCATACGACTATGTTGGATGATGTGATAAAGATATGAATCTTTGAATATTTCTGGTAATTCTGCATTTTCAATTCCATAGATGTTTCGTAATCTTCAAATTTTGTACACTGACGCTGTATGTAATCCATTTTATGCCCCAGGAGAACAGCTTACCTCAAGGTATGTGAATATTTATATTTCAACTTCTAAACAAAATTATATTTTGAAATTTCTTTTTAAATTTAACTTTGAACATATTTCAGAAAATTTGATAAAACTGTGAGGAATATAATGAGTGGAAATTCGTAAAATTAAGATTTAAGATTTTCGTTAACTATACTGAACCTTAAAATAAATTTATTAAAAAAAAAAGATTAAAAAAACAAGAGTCAAAAGTATTGTATTCTTTTTTAATAGAAACGGTTTGTATGAAGAATACATATATTAAATTATTGAAAGTGTATGAAACTTTATAACAGTCATAGCTGGGCACCGTTAATCAAACAGTTAACTTCGTTAATCGTTAATCCGCTACTAAAAAAGTTAGCTTCGTTAAACGTTAAAGCGTTAAATTTCGGAAGAATTAACGCAAGTTAACGTGAATCGTTAATCCGTTAACATGTGATAAAAATTGCATTTTTTATATCTTTTTACTCTGAGCACCGGCGCTTAGTAATGCCGGTCGTCCACTAGGCGATCAACGCACAAATTTCGAATTCAACGCATTCAACTCTAATGTACGGTGCCTTCAATTCTGTTCAACCAACGGGTTGGATCTAGTTGTTGGCCGTTGCTCAACGAATTGCGCAACAAGTGTACTGGTAGTGTACGAGCTCGTGTTGCTCCTTGAAAATGTTCGATCAACAAGTTGAGCAACATTTTCAAGATAATGTTGTGTTGCACATTATTGAAGTAAAACTTCTTTTCCGGCGTTGGGGGTGAAAAAATTTCTATGCAGCTGTCAGTGACATGTCAAACCGTCACGCCATCCGTCAAAGACAGCGACATGTTTTTAGCATGTGCAAAGTAAAACATGAAGTTGGATACGATTTAGAATTTACATATTTCAAATGGCTGCATTCAAAGATAAACATAAAACTATAGGTTCAGACGCGCAATGTCTATGCAACCGAATAATTATTGACAAGCATATTGCAATCCAAATAAATTTTACCAACACCTAACCCTGGCATACAAAGTACTGGCCAAAAAGTTGGGTATATCCACTACCATTTGTATTCTTGCTGTCATAGACGGCATGCCATATGACCATCAGGTTGCCTGAAAGTTTTGAAATTATACTTTTTCATAATATTTATTCGCTTAATCGCACACGCCACCGACATTTGTTTTGGTATTTATAAATTTGAACGTCACCCGACTAATCAATCAAATACTTTATTAATTAATTTTACAAGAGTGCCGCTGTCAGTGTACTTGCTTTCCAAGTTGCCTGGATACTGAATTAATGCCAGGTGACTACTAAGTTGCTCGGGTTTGTACGGGTTAATAAGAAATGCTTGTGTACATTACAAGATTACAACATGCTTGCCAATACTTGCACGTGCAGCCCTAGGGTAATACAAACAAAGCGAGGCAACTTGCTTGTCAAGTGGCATGGGAGTTTTGTACTTTTCTTCTCGATTTCATTTAAGGCTAGGCGCGCACATTCAATTTTTTGAAGTAAAACTTCTTTTCCGGCGTTGGTGGTAAAAAATTCTCTATGCAGCTATCAGTGACATGTCAAAACGTCACGTTATCCGTCAAAGACAGCGACATGTTTTTAGAATACAAAATGTTTGTTCGTAGGTTATAATCTTACAGAAGCTTTGCTTGAGGAAAAAGAAGTTTTACTTCAACCGCGCGTACGTCAGTACACACAATCTTTTTTTTTGTTCAACGCGTTGATCAACTTTTTAATTTTCCTTGGGATTTCTTGATGTAATATTGTGTTGCGTTGCGTTGGATGCAGTGAAATGTGTCAACGTGGTTGAACTATTGCGTTGCCATGAACTTGCAGTTCTGGCAACTTGCAAACTGTAGTTTATTTTGGTTTTTCGTCATGGAAGGTGATAAAAAATAAGAGTGGATCACGGAATTAATTTTTTTGATTTCAGCAATTGAGGAAAAGCCCAATATATGGGACATTAAGAGCCCCTCTTATAAAAATCGAGATGCCAGGGAATTGGCTTGGTCTCAAATTTCCTCGCGTTCCCCAACGAGTGATCCTTGGTTAAGTGTACGAAGGTATCAACTCGTTCATCAACTGGTTGAGCAACAATATCGAAAACGCAGTTGATCACCTCGAAAAACTTTTTTTTCTGTCAAAATCGAACAAGTTTATCAACTAGTGTACGAGGTTATTCAACATTTGAGTAAGTTGGCCAACTAGGTGTACGCAGGCGCGGATCCAGGATTTCGTTCAGGGGGGGGCAATTTTCGTGATATTTTGCTTAACTTAAAAAAAATGGTCCATTTCTCTGCATTTCTGTCTTAAAATATTAAAAAGGTATAAACATAATCGAATATAAAAATAACAAATTATTAAATTGAATTAAGGAAAGCATGTGCAGGTACATAATATATGTAGGTCGTATGTAAATAACTATTAAATAGTAAATCAAACATCTTCGTTTACATTACTTTAGCCTCTTTCAATAATGCTCTGTATGCATGTCTTAAAGTATTAAATAGGAACTCGTACGTATTAAAAAAAATGAATTAATTAATTTAAATGAAGGAATTATAGTGTTGTACATGATATATCTACATAGTTCTTAAATACTTAATTCTAATATTTTTGTGTGGCCGGTTTTTGAAAACGGTTTTTTAACAGTTTTGAAAAAAAAATTGAATTTTTTTTAAAAATCAAAATTTTTTTTTGAAAATTTGAATACACAATTCTATTTAAGTTTTTTGGGAGCTTACGCAAACAAAAAATGATCAAAATCGGTCATGAGAAAATCAAAAACAAAAAAATGGTTCTTTGGGGGGTACCCTCTATAACCATTTTTCGGAAATTTTTTTTCAACTAGTACCTAGCTTTAACTAAATGAATTTTTTTGTATCTGTTTTTTTTAAATCCGTAGAACAGTTTTTGAGAAAAAAAAATTTACAAAGTTTCGAAAAAAATTCGTATGGCAGGTACTGTTATTTTTGTTTTTAAAAAAAAGAAGAAAAAAACGTGTGGGGGGGGGGGAAATTAAAAATGATAAATGTTTAGGCTGTAGTCGAACCGACATACAGACAGAATTACGAGACCCACGTTTTTAGTCTTCGCTATCATCGTAATGATAACTTTGATCAAAATCTCGAGTTCGATTTTTTTTTACGAATGCATAACTTGCCGCACGAACTTGCTCCTATGTAATAGACTAGGAATTTTAAAAACGAATGTTATTAGAAAAAACTACTGTTCATAAGGATAAAATTATCATCATTTTTTAAATTCTCTTAGTAGTAAGAGACAAAAACAGAATGCTATGCAAATATGAATTTATGCAAGAACAAAAATTATACATAAGTCGTTGTAGTGGTTTCTTAATAAAATAAGGTTTTATATATAAAATTTTTAAAATATTAAAAAAAAAAAAAAATAGTACGTCAACATTAGGTTTTTATTACTGTACGAATGAAAATTAAATTTCAAAAAAAAATATTTACCCATTTTTGAGATATCGAATTTTCCAAAAAAAAAAAGATTTTTTTTTCAAAATTCAAAAAATATTTTTTTTTAAAGTTTTGAAATGCAATGTTTCTTAAAGCTTTTAGAAGCATCTCTATAAAAATTTTTATTAAAATCCATTATGTCGATAATGAGAAATTCAAAATTTTCAAAAATCGTTCTATGGTAGGTACAGTGACTGTAATGTCTTGTTTTCAAAATCTTTTGTATTAAATTATAGACCTTAAAAATTAATCGAAAGACTTAAAATTTAAGCAAAATTCTCGGAACCGTTTTCGAGAAAAATACGATTTTCGAAAACCATTTTTTAACATTTGTATGGAGGGTACCGTTATTTTTAAGTAAAATAAATTTTTTTTCTCATATCTTGTAGATTATTTTAAGAAACTTTTATTTATTAAGTTTTAAGAAAATCGAGCGTGGGGTTTTCGAAATATTGAGTTTTCAAAAAATAATTTTGAAAATCTGAATACACAATAATATTGAAACTGTTGGGGAGCCTTAACATTAAAAAATTATCAAATTCGGTTGTACCGTTTTTGAGAAAATCAAAAACAAAAAAATTGTTCCAATATTTATAAAATTTCGAAAAAAAAATCGTATGGCAGGTACCGTTATTTTTGGTCTTAAAAAATCAAATCAAAAAACATCCGGGAAAAAAAAAATAAAACCCATATCTACCAAGTTTAAAGAAAATCGGCCTAGGCGTTTGGGCTGTAGTCGAACCTACAGACATACAGAATTGCGATACCCACTTTTTTGGACTTCGCTATTATCGTAATGACAACTTTGATCAAAATCTCGAGTTCAATTTTTTTTACGAATGCATAACCTGCCTTATAGTATACCTATAAGTCGCAAGTATAAAGAAAAAAGTGTTATGGTTTTTATAATTGTGAAACGAAGAACTGCCCAGGGGGGGGCAATTGCACCCATTGCCCTCCCCCTGTATCCGCGCTTGGGTGTACGGAGCTATTCAACACTGGAATAAGTTTTAAGAGTTGACCAACTAGGTGTGCGGGGTTAATCAACATATGGGAAAGTTGGTCAATTATGTGTACGGGGTTCCAAACGCATTTTGTTCAACTTTAGTTGCTCAACGTGAATTACGTAAGTTGCTGCACTAGTGTAAGAGGTTGTAAATTCGTTTATCCAACGAAAGAGTTGAATAAAAAGTTGAACGAAGTTGGTTGAACTTATCGCGCACATAGTGGACGACCGGCATAATGAAATGATCAAACGAAACTAATCTCTTCGCAGTTTTCTCACTCGCACGCGCCGTCAAAATATAATGCGTACCTAGCTGTTTTTGTTTCACACGCGGCACGCGCCGCGCGGCACTTGTCTCATACTTGTCTGAACCTGTTTTTCACGATTAACGGACTTAACGTGGATTAACGGATTTAAAGTGTCCGTTAACATTTTTAAAAGTTAACTTAAAAGTTAATCCGTTAATTAAAATTTTAACTTCGTTAATTAACGACTAACGGATTAACGAGTTAATGCCCAGCTATGATAACAGTTATATAATAAATATATACCCTGCTTCTTGCTTCCGAAAATATAGAGAGAAAATATCCTTGAAACTGTGATTCGAAGACTTGATCGAATCATTGTTGTCCATTTGTCGATGCGGTCAAGCAAAGATAGTCGATAAGTTTTTACTTTCCGGTTCTTATTAGAGTCGTATTTATGTAGATGTATTTTGGCCTCCATTAACCGAGGAAAAACATTTAGCAATCATTAAAAAAAGAGTCTTTTTTTACACGCATTAAGATTATCTGGGAAATACTTCTGCACAATTATGCTACGAAAACTTATTTAAATTATTGGAGTTTATGGGTTATTAATTGTTAACATTGATCTTTTATAAAAAGTACGTAAACGATTCAACTACCTTTTCTATTCAATGGATAATTCTGTAAAATTACTTCAGATGCTGGATAAATGCGTAATGCGAAATCGAAGTAGACAGAGTAGGAATGCAAAGAATGCGCTCGGAATGTTGTCCAAAATGAGAAAAAATAAATCTAGGTAAGCTGTAAAGCTGCAAAGGTTTTAAATTCAGTTTCTAGCAAGATATCTTTTTTTTGAGAGTTGCGCATGATTCAGACTGACCCCTACAGCCAACGAGTAATAGATTAATAAATTCTACAAGCGTGGTTCTAAAGGCTGGTGGCCACATGCGATAAAACATAGAGAAGCATGCCTTTGCCTACGAGGTCTACTTCTCGAACGGATGTTCTGTAATCGAAAAATAACGCGCTTTCCGCAACCGGTTCAATGTAGCCATTTTGCTTTATTCATAGATGATGTCTGTGAAATTTTTCCTGGAGGAGTAAATTTCGCAAACATTAAAAAGTCAGTTTTTTATACGCTGACGATTTAGTTATGCCTACTGACAATGCACGCTTCAAATGCAAATAAACCGAATAAATTCATTTTGTGAGTCTTGGGGTCTTCAAATTACTACCCAAAAAACTAAGATTGTCATTTTTGAAGGCAGACAATCAAGAAGACGCGCGGAAGAAAAATAACTTAATAACTCATGTATCGACGTTGTACAGGAGTTTAAATATTTGGAAGTACATTTCATCCGCAATTTAATCATTCTAAGAAAAAACGTATTGATTTCAAAATGGTCTTAAATAAATTTAAATTTTTTTTTTCAACCAACATATTGATTTAGTCTTTAGTGTACAAGTGTACAAAGTCATTTTTAAAAAAGCTACTCCAAATAAATGTTTTTCGTATTAAAGACTGGAATCAACTAACTTTATGCCATGAAACTTCTCTAAGCTTGTGAGAAAATAATGTTGATGAGTGGTAGGCCGAGTTGCTACATTGCCGGAAAAAAACATTGCTCTTTTGCCGTGACTTTTTTGGAATGAACGGGAAAAGGAAAGTTATAAGGCTAAACTTGGTCAGTTTACCATGAAAACCGATTTAATTCAAGCAAACATAAGCCATCAAATTGATCCTTTTATCGAAGTTATACAAAACTCGATCTCCTTTTCAGAAAGAAGAAATGTAGTTAAGGGTAAGCAAATGTGTTTTGACAAACACCGTGAGAAAGCTAAGTCCTTGAAACTTCTAAAACTAACAATAATCAGGAACGCGGATTTTTTACTTTTTAGTAATAGTAAGGAGTATAATATCAAGGATCCTTCGGGATTTTGGAAAACAGTTAAAGAATTAAATAGGAAAAAATTCAAAATTGGCAATAATTTAAATATCCATATTTTGGCAATAAATCCAATATACCAAAAATTTTACGATCATCAGCTATTTAGAGCAAGATATCACTCTAGAAGATGTACTCTCTGTTCTGCACAACACCAAAGACAACAAAGCCCCAGGAAATGATAGAGTTGCTTATGAGTCTTTCAAGAACGTTCCACACACCATTTTGAAGAATTTAGCAATAACTTATTTGAAATACACAAAAAGGGGGACGTAAATAATGTAGAAAACTATAGGGGTATCTCATTTTTAAGTGTGATAGCAAACATATTTACTGGCATCATACTAAAAATGCTTGGTTAACGAATTTCAAGCTGAATTCAGTGCGGGCTATTCAAAGGTAGATCACATTTTCAACATTCAAATCATTCTAGATTATTACGCTGAAAATAGAAAAAGTGGTATGTGTATGGGAGCCATAAGGATTTTCTTCCCCAAAAGCATATTCAATGATGAACTTCATATGAGAATGTGTCGGTCAAAACCCTATGTTTCCTGTTATACAAAGCCTCAAGTGGTAGTAGATAAAATGTACATTCGTCAATTAAATCCGGCACACAGCAGATAATTTTCAAATAAGTAACAACATAAATTAACGACCCGTTTACAAATAGATTTTAGTAATAGTTTTTCTAAATATTTGTAAGTAGTAGGTTACAAAATATACTAAATGTTTTCAACACTTTCCCATTGAGCGCTAACTGGAAATCTATATAGGTACATATGAGGGAAATTTTTTCTATGCAAATAATGAATCATATTCAAAACCAGAACTAATGTAATCCGGTTTAGAGTTATAGCCTTAGATACTAACGTCAACGTCGCAGTCGTCGCCCGTGTCGTTGAAACTGCCTCGAATTTAATTAGCATATTAAATGCATTCTATAATATTGCATAACAATTTGCAAACGCAATCATATTTCATAAATGTCCACTGCAACCAGCCAATTCTGTGGTTATGATATTTCTGCTAATGAGGCCAACCCTTTCCCGTTCCGTCGTTGCTTTATACTGTCGGTCGGTCGGTATGTACGTATACTATATGTATATAAAAAAAAAAAACTCGGTCAGGGGCTACCTACCTTTTCACTTTACAGTCATTTCCGTTTACCATTTAAACTCATCAGGAGACTTAATGAATGCACGAATGGAAAAAAGGACAAACGATTAATGATTCTCAGGTTAACATTGTCAGAAGTAGGACGAAGAAGGAGTGTAGTAGGAAACAACAGAACGTTGACCAATAGCGTAGTGAATGAGGACATGACATATTGCAAAACCACACACATGATAACCGCAGCATTGTGATGAGGAGAGGATTTATGGAATCCTTGATAAGCACAATCGATAACGCAATGAAGCTCATGATTTAGTAATTTTCTTCAACATCAATAATTTATTTGTTTTGTTTTGTTTGTATAAATATAAGGATTATGCGTATAAAAGACTACAAACTAGGAAACATTTGTATTAGTAGATCCAGCGCTCGTAGGAACTTGGCCATTCCATGACATAAGCATATGGCGGAAAACTTTGAATAAATGCCTTGTTGGCCAGACTTCGGGTGTGTTCGAAGCTCACGTAGTGTCCACCGATGCCCAGCTCTAATGTAGGAATTGTTTTATTTGTTTCTTCAGGATATATTTGGGTCTAAATTAAAAAAAATATTAGACTCTTTTGAAAACAAAGAAGAAACATAATCTTGCCTCTAGAACGATATAGAATGCCAAAGGAGTCTTATCCTTTCCCATAGAGAAGTAAATGAAATATGGCGGCCTCCATTTGTCTCGAAGCATTGTGTCCAAGAAAGACCATTCAATTATTTTCGATCCATTTAGTGGGTTCAGATAAATTCCCATATGAGATGGTCCGCTCAGTTCGAAGTCGTATCGCACTGTTAAAGAACTGTTCTGAGTAACATTTTTGCTGAGCAGAGTAAGTTTTGGAGACCCGGGAATTGAATAGTCATCAGAAGGCAGCCATTGTGATAGAACCCTAAAATGATGATAAAATGTCGTAGACATAATAAGGCCTCAGTTGTATTTTAAAGGTTGATCAGACTTACTTAGCTCTATTCCAGCGATGATTGAACACAGGAAATCCACAAAATATGTGTTTGTTGCATTCTTCTGACATATCGGCCAGTTTCGACGTGTCGAAAACATCTGAAATACAAATTTATAAAAAAATAAACTTTATGGGATTTTTAGAAAATAAAATTACCTTTGATGTGATTGAATTGCCTGCGATCTTGAAGATCGAAATAATATCCCGAATCGTTACGACTGATGCTCGAATCAGCTTCGTGAAATATTCTGCGTATGTGCTGTAGTTAGAATGACCAATTAGAAAAAATTCATTGCAAATTAAAATTTTATGCGAAAGGCTTACCTGTAAGTGAAATCTTTCGACATTGGTTTCCTCTCGAAATGGAAAACCTATTGGCGTCACAGAAAATACAAGGAAAATGGCAGTGATAATGAGGAGAGATCCTATGATTACTAGAGATTTGCGGAAAAGGTTGAGCAATGGAATCTAAAAGAAAAATAAACTTATATATTTTAATTACAGTTTTCAAAGATTATGGTTGGCTTAAGAATACTTATTATAATTGTTTTAGCAGTGCTTTCGATCTAAAACGAAACTGCGGAAGGTATAAGTAAGTACAAATACGAGTACCTAAGGGTTATTTAAATAATCCAGGGCAACACATTTTATGAGGAAGTCCTTACATTTTCGAATGTTTTTGAGTCCTTGAAATCGAATCCGACTTCAGAATTCCTAGATTGTCTCAGGTTTTCAAGATCTCTAAGAAGATAACTTTTCTTCACAAATTTTTGTACGGCATTGCAATTATTAAGGTAAGATTCAAATATTGAAGTTCTTTCTCGTTGTACTTTTAGACGTTGATGCTTGGAAAGCTACAGCCAATCCAAAGACTCTGATCTTAAATTGGAATTCAGGAAATCAAAACCATTCGGAAAAGTATAAGATAGTTAGTGGAACAGAAGATCGCTTGAATTTGGTTCCCCGGTGAATCTTTTATTTTATAGACTGCTGTCTGCTGAAATTTGAAATTAAAATCTTAAAACGATCATGGTTTTTTGATTTTAACATAAAAACGAAAACAACGGACAGTTAATCTCAAATCTAACAACGTGGTATATGAATGAAACTCTGATCACAGATAGATTTATGACCAGCCAACATTTAACGTTAACATTTTAGATGGGAAGATTAGGTCTTTATTTAATACACAAACTAGAAATAAGGACTTAATGGGCCGAAAGGGAATGGCAGACTTTTGTTTTTGGTTTTGATGGCCGTTAATCTTTTTGTGACCAATGTTTCATCCATTTAAAAATAAAGAATTTGTTAATTTCCAAGATAAAGTAAAATTATGGAAAAACAAAACAATATGTACTAAATTAATTAATTAGACTTGGAAATTGTTAAAAAAACGATTTTTGCATTCCATCGGTGAAGCAATTTGTTTATTTTTTGATTTAAAATCATTTTTGAAAGTCAAATTTTTTTCGGAAGATTAACCTTAAAGCAGTTATAAATGATTCGGTCATATTTCTCTACTGATGAGACAGACTCAAAATTACACTAACACGACGACAAATAAATTTAAAATCGCATTCCATTCGCCTCCAAAATAAAAATGAAATCGGGGGTGGAAACGGCTAAGGTGATATTTAATTATCAATTAAGTGTCATTTTGACTATTTATATATCAATAAAGAAATATAGAGAGAACGATTGTCAAAATGACAATCAATTAATTTAGTTTTTAGTAATCACTTTACTCTTACGCGATACGGGCCCTGAATTTATCAATGGAAATCCACAAAAGTGTACCAAATTTTAGCAATTTAATTATAAATGGGAGCATAAATTAAATGTTTTCCCAAATTCAAAACAAGTTTTTTTGAAATTTTCAATCAGACCAAAAACATAAATGTTAAAAAAAGAGCCAAGTTCTTGTATACAAAAACCCTTGTGTAACAAGTCAGTCGTGAAAAGTACTGCGATCTAAAAGTACGCCAAGTTCTTACTTTATAAAGGTTTAATATCGAATAATTAAAGAAGAATAATATTGAAATAACTACAATGTAATAGAGAAATTTTATTATTTAATGATTACTGACTAAAATTTGATGGGTTCACTGGTCAAGTTTTTAAAACCTTTCGAGTTGGGCATACAAAAAAACTTGCCAAATAAGCCCTTTTTGATTTTAATACTTTGCCATGTCGAAATCTCGAAAGATACGGAAAGATAGAATGGTGGACTCTACCTACTACAATCAAATTAGTTTATAGCTTCCTATTTCTTTTGGTATATTTTCTTTTTGTTATTGGTTGTTTTGATTTGAGCTTCAATTGTTTCTTCTTGTCCTGGCAAGATACCTAACACTAACATACCCACCTTAATTTTAAATATTAGCACCTACATCCGCTCAAAGTCATAAAAAAGCAATAATTGTTGAGGACGCGATGATGTTTTTGTTGCAATTTTAACTCCTTTTTTTAAATGAAGGTAGTTCACCAATTAATAGCCTAATTAGTGCTTTGATTATTATAGTTCACATCACAGTTAAGAGTTTTTTTTTTATGTAAACTCATAATTTTTTCAAGTATGCAAATGTTTTCTTTTTTCATTTATGTTAACATAAGATACATAGAGTACCAAATTGAGAACTCTAGTTCTAAGAAAAGTTATGAATTTTTAAGATGCATTTATAGTTTCAAAATGACAATAAAAAGACACTTCGAATGAAAAACCTTAGATTTTCTATTTTTCGCTTTAAATGTACATTACGCTATACCGCTCTACCAAATTTCATCATTCTACAGCAATTGGAAGTGCTCCATATAAATTAAACATTTTCTCAGAAAGTGGGCGGATATCAACCCCCCTGAATTTAAAACCTCAAATTTTCAATTTCTTCTGCTTGCATGACAAGACCTACCGTTGTGCAAAATTACAAGATTCTACGATGTTGGGAAGTGCTCCATAATTTTGATGATCTGTCAGTCAGTGAGTCAGTCAGTTACGCTTTTTGTAATTTTTGAGGCCTTATGCGCGAAACAGATTAAACCAGCAATAGCACCAGCATCGTCAACAACAAACAGCACGCTGACCAGCAAACATTTCTCAAACACATTGCCACCAGCAACGTCATTTCATCTGCTTGACATTTCATATAGAAAAAAAGTTTTTCATTGTGGTGCCACTGAATATTGCAGTAGGAAAGTTGACAACACTGTACCAGTAACAGCAAATTTAGGCCTTTGGCCTAACGACGCTGTTGGCGTTGCTGTTGCTATTCTTATGTGTGTTGAACAATTGAAATACATTGGCTCTAAGTTAATAGCGGCCGCAGTTGCTGTTGACGGTGCTGTTGCAATCTGTTTCGCGCTTTATATCTCAGGACCCTCTTATGCTAGAAAATTGAAATTTGATGAGGCACCTGTGCCTGACTAGCTTAGCTTATTCGGTATTTTAAGTTTCAGACTTCATTGGCACTGAAGATAGGTAGGAGTCAAAAATCGCCGGAGTTTGTTCCTCTAAAAAGGGTGTAGTGCCAGAACTTGGCTGGGCACTGACGTGCCCTTTGATATGGAACTGTTTAGAAGTATCTATGACAAACTTTTATTCGAAATCAGTACATCCGTTACAAGAAAGTCAAACTTAAGACCCCTAGATCTATTTATAAAAAAATCGGCAGCCGTTAGGGCACTTCGGCTAAGCCAAACTGATAGCTAGCAGTGGCGTGGCGTCCATATAACACGATTCCTATCGTCTTCCCTTTTAAAAAATCCACAAATAACACAATCTACCAAATAAACATCGAATAACTTTAAGTTATCCTTTCTGCCTCTCGTTTGTATCGTATACTTTACTTTATCCAAACACATTCCACAATCCACAACCAACATTAATCAAGAGAGTCACAAAAATACTCTGACGTAAACTTTTCAATCACCGTCTTATTTATTTGTGTTATATCCCTTTCTTCCCCAAGCATTATTTTTCGGATCCTCTTCGTCCAACATATTCAAAAAATAAGACGCTACATTCCGTCTTATAAAATTTTCGATGTATACCTGTAGGAGTTGGAATTATTTGTATTTTATTCTCCCTTTAGCAATTAGCATTGCATTTCAGTAGGAAGATAATACATTGCAGGAGTTCAGGTGCTCGCCTCTTTTTAACCTTTTGTAAGAAATAAGACGGTGTTCTTCGACTTATTTGTTTTTTTTTCTTTAATACTCGTATGTCATATAAATATAAATATGGCATGTGGGTATTGTTGATTCTTGATTTTGAATTTGATGTTGATTTGCATGCTAATGTTAAATGCACGATTGATGTTTTTGCAAATTTACTGTGATAATTTTGAATTATGAAATAAATCATGGTAGAATATGGCAATTTGTCAGCAGTGTAAATTTAGCATATCGCTACTCTGGACAAATAAAATGCATTTGCTTTTTTTTTAATAGGAATTTAAATTTAGATTCAATTGGCATTCAATAAAAGACTGTGTTGTACAGGTTAAATAACTTCAAATAAATCTAGTGTTTTGAAAAGCCAATTTGAACTTAATTAAAAATAGTGAAAAGTTAGATGTTAAGGTGAAGATTTAATTCCTTTTATTACCCACTATAGTGATACAAAAAATTTAGCTTCTTAATTTTAGTGTAGTTCTAGATTTTGTCTTGGAAATGTCTTTGATAAATGTAGATTGCTGTTTAACATTACCTATCGGAGAAACCAAATAATTTTAGTAAGGATAGTTGATAGTTTATATTTTATCCTTTTTTCCTTTACACACCAGGGATTTCGATCCCAGATCGAAATTTTTTTTTGGTGTGCGTTTTTCATGTATACATGTAAATCCTTCTTTAAATATGGATTTAAAGGTTTTGATCCCTGTCAAAGAAAAATAAATTTTTGTTGGGTGTTTAGGAACGCAAAATCTTGCGAGGGATCAAAATCTTCACACAGAAATTGATTTCTTATGTGTAAAGAAAATCAACATATAAGTATCTACCTATGACACTTTAATGGAACCCTATTTAGAGTAGTGTTGTAGGGCAACGATATTCAAAATGACTTGATACATAGTACCGCGGCTGTTATTAAATCTGAAATTAAAACAGAAATAATAGAAGCGCGGTTCGTGTCGATTATGATCGACGAAACATCAGATTTGAGTCGTAGGGGACAACTGAGTGCCATATTTCGGTTCTTGTCAGAGAATGGAATACAAGAAACATATCTTGTATTTTTTGACGTTAGAGCGAGTCTTAATGCAGATGAGTTGTCCCATCATATATTTAATATTCTTGACACATGATTGCAAGGAAAAGTTAATAGAAAATTCCAAGGAAGGTGCCGCATTTATGTCCGACGAAAGGGGTGGTGTCTAAAAGGAGGTCCTTTTTTATTATGTTTCAAGCTCATTGTTGATTGAAATATTAGTGTCTTGAAGTATAAAAAATATAGCTACACATTTTTCGCTAAGTCAATGTGGAATGCATTTGTAGATACCATATCCCTACTAGAAATGTTGGTTTTAAGGTTCTAAGATTTTTTTTTTTCATTTTTACAGGTGACAAAATTTTATAACGGGTTCCCATTTAAAATTATCCACGCCACGCCACTGATAGCTAGAGACACTATAGTGCCATTGGCCATGCGCTGATTCTACGGAAATACATGGGAAATAGGGTTTCATATTTACTATTTAAAAGATTTGTTTTTTTTTTCGACTTAACAAGGATGCATTTATGTATATACTCCAAGAAATAAACGATTCATTCATATCAACATCCAACCCTGCGATATCATCTCTTTTCTTCACGAGTTGGAGAACCAAGAGAGTTCAAGTCCACGGCGAACTGCTGCCAATGTTCTATTTGGTTTCTTTTTGAGGAACTAAACTTTTCCAAGCCTTTGGCAACTTCAAGTTTTTTTTTCATCAGTTCCACCTGCTTAACAAATTGATGCCTATTCGTAATTTGTAAATAGATCCATACTTTAGTTTAAGCAAAAATTCATGATAATTGTTACCTTTTTCTTTCGTCGGTCATTATCACGAAAAAAAATAAGCATAGAACAAAAATACGAGTACAACAAACCATAATAACAAACAACGACAAGAACTCGCTACCGTTATCACCAAATAGTTTGAGTCGATAATATATGACAGTTTGAACAGTTAAAATAGCGAATATTCGCTCTACCTAATTGAGCGCTAAGTCGAAAATTCGAAAAGATTTTGACATTTGAAGCGAAATTAATTTAAGCGAATAGCTATTCATAATACAAATTTATAGAATTCGCAAGGGTTTTAGTTCGCTATTCAAAATGAGGGCCTAATAAATTTTAAATTTAAGAAAATTAAAATTTTCGTAGGGTACCTAAAAACCTTAAGTTATATTTTTTAAAAATTGCATTATCATTATCGAGGTGCTGTCAGAAATACAGAATACAAAATTACATACATATGTATAGACAGACAGAATAGCGGTACCCACTTTGTTCATGTTCTTTATCATCGTAAGGTAAATTTTGGTTAAAATCTCGAGTTCGTTTTCTTACGAATTCAAAACTTTTATTTTTCATTTTTCTGTGAATAAGCCTTGAACCTTGATGTCTGTATAACAGTTCTGTATGAATTTGAAATACATAATATAAATCAAATGAAAACATTTGTTAACCTTAAAATAAGTTTATTAGCAAAAGTACCTACCATATTAATTGGGTGTAACTTCAAAAAATCTTATTTTTGAATTAAATTGAGATTTGATCATACAAAAATTCAAAACATGCACAAATTTATTTTAGATTTATATGAACTAGACTTGTGCTAATCAGTATTTAAAGCACTTAAAAGCAAATGATCACATATGTTCAAATATGCAAACGTATTCAAATTTTCCCGGAAAAAAAATTAAGTACATTACATATGTATTGAGAAAAATAGGCGTGTACTCTAAAACGCCTCTAAAAAATCTACACATATTTTTTTAACACGAAAAAAGGGCTAACATGCTTATTTCTCAAACTAGTTTAAGCTGAAAATCTGTCAAAAAAACGAAAGAGTTAAAAATCTTCGAAGCGTGATTTCTCTCAAAAACGGTTTTTAAACAATATTTAAAACTTTGAGGAAGGAGAAAGATTTTTAAGTATACATCTATGTGAGGTACTCGATCAGATCTACAATCTCTACTTTGTCACTTAGAACTACGGGGACAGTTTTCATTACATCTAACGATTTTTGAAGATAATTTCAAAATTCACATTGAAAGCTTGAAAATAGTTCGCATTTTATTATTTTGCTAATATAATATAAGTTAACAATTATTCACCCTTCTGATCTGGCTGTAATGTATAAGGCTTATATTTGTCCAAAGCTTGATTTCAATTCCCATATTTGGGAGGGTGCTCCTATAACCCACATAACAAAGAGCCTTACAAATGATATGAAATAAAACCATTTGCAATGGCGTAATATTTTTTGTCTTTCATTATTTTACCGTTATTTTTAAAACAATGTTCGAGTGAAATAGCCACTTGAATTATTCCCATACTCGCGCTTCAGGGAGTGCCCATCAGCTTATCCTTGATTCCAACTGCGGACGTACTGATAAATTCTTTCATTAGCCGTACTACAGGAATGTGGAATTCTTTACCCGGCTCAATATTTCCCTCCCATTATGATATTCAGACATTCAAAACCAATGAGCATCGGTATCTCCTTTTAAATCCTCACCAACTTTCCTAAACGCTCTTACTGTGCTTAAACATTTTAAGGGTATACAAAAAATCCCGCCATATAATGAAGTTTGTAAGCAACCAGTTTTTACGAACAAAACAAGAATATGTATACCAAAATCCGTCCATTTTGAGGTAATAAAAATCCTTTCATACTCACTATGTATCCCATCGCCAATAGTGTTGTTAGCGATGCAACACCTCCAATAATCAGATCAGGATTATACTTTGATCCAAATCGTCCCATCATTGGTATGAGACCCATGAAAAAGATGCACGACATATAAGTAATACACATGAATGCCGGTATCTGGCTTGCAACCAACACTATCGCCCATTGATATCCTGAGGAAGGAATAATAAAATTTTAAGAAGACCATGAGCTTTGTTTGTGTACAAGACACAACTTACCTCTTTGGAATAAGCAGCTCACCAAATTGACAACCAAGGGAATGAAATAGAACAAAACTGCTATCATCAGCAAATACGAAGACCGAATTCCAAAGTATGTTCCAACGCAAGTAAGTATGGTCAGCAAAATGCATTGCGAATGAAGGACCATTTGGGTTTTGAAGGATATATTCAGTTTATCCTAAAATTTGGGTACACAATTACATTTAAAAAAACAAATCTATTTCTCCATCATTTGGGGATTTGATGCTGCATACAAACCTTGGAAGAGCCAATATAAATTGCTGTGGGAATGCCCAAGCCAACGAGTGTTGGACACCCGTAAAGACCAATAATCATCCATTTACTGGTGAACCATGTCATTGATAATCCCAGCAAATCCAATCCAACTGCCAACAAAATTGGCAGTCCAACAGCCAGCACAAAAGCAATAACATGCACACAGAAAACACAGAAGAATGTACCGAGGATATTACCGAAGGACACTTCACCCACTTTGGCCATACCCCAAAGGGAGACTACTACAGCCAGAAGTGTCAAAGCAGACAGCACGTAATTGATTTGCTCAGCCTGGGATTCCGTATAGTAAACGAGGAATTTTCCAAAGATGTCATAGAAGACAGTGTGTCCCTTGGCGTATATCTGTAAATAAAACGAAACACTCTTGTCAATAGGGAACTACTGGCGAAAAGCCTTTGGGTTTGGCTTGCCGAAGGATCTTCTAGCTCTGGGGCATTAGCAAAAGCTTTAGCTAGGGATAAAACGTTGTCACCGGTATTTTGAATCGTTTCTTGCGGAATTATACTCATTGTGTCGAACTTCGTGTGGTAGACATAACCGTTGTAGGTATGTGCCATATCCAGGCCTAAAGGGCGGGAAGAAAAATCTTTTGTTTATTTTTTGTGTGAATTGATGGATTAAACAATTTACCTGGAACTCGACCAAAGTTCTTGAAAATCCTAAAGTCAGTATCGGAAGGAATCACATTCGCGTGGAAGAGTTCCTCAGCAATAGTGTTGGCAAACGGGTGAACTGCATACCTCTTGTAGTACTTAAGTAGCCAAGGGTTGTTGGGACCAGTTTGGAAGAGTAGATCACGATTGCCACTACCACTAGAGTCAAGGTTGATAAGTGCTCTTAAGGGAAAAATGGAATAAAGTTAAACAAAATGGAACCAAAAAAAGTTGGAAAAGTATGAAAACGAAGGGTTTTTGACCAACTTACTTGCAGTTCTTTGCCCACTTGTGTTGTGTTATGAATCCATGTGACGCCTGTAGAGGATTCTCTTCTCCTCCGTTGAATAAAAATACAATCGGATGATCAAATGTCTGTCGGCCAACAGCCAAGACCCTGATTACTTCGAGCATGATAGCAACCATTACTCCAGCATCTCCCGATCCTTAAAAAAGAATTACATTTAAATCCTTGAAGAACTCTTACCCCAATAATTCTCACTCACCAGGTGATCCAGGTTTTGAATCGAAATGCGTATTGATTAGTAAATAGGACGAGCTATTCGAATAATTTGATGAAAACTTAACTACGATATTTTGCAAGCCTTGATACATATTCACCATATCGCCGTGAATATAAGCTCCCGAAACTTCTTGAATATCAAGATCCAAGGTAAAAAGTTCTTTGTTCATAATTTTCTTGACTTTTTCCACTTCGCTTACAATTAGATGAACGGCCTCTACTTCATTGGCATTACTGCCGACAACCTTTGGTCCGATAGCTTCGAGTTTAGCTAACGTTTGTTCAGCTCGTTCTGCGATGAATCTGTCATGGTAAATGTGTTCGTCCTTAATGCTAAGGGCTTCAGGTAGTTGATGATAAATTGGCAAGACCACTGTGAAGTAGAGAAGCACCCAGAAGCCAAGGAAAGGAAGAGCCCAATACCATCCTAAACGCCGGCTCTTCCTCTTGCTGCCGGTCGATACTCTACTGTATCGCATTTCGCCTTCGCATTCCACCTGTAATTTACCAAAAGAAAATATCTTCTTTAATTTTTGTTCGAAAATCGTTAAAATGAATAGCGTACAGCGGGTTTTCTAGCAACTTTTTTATATTTTGTTGAATTCATACTGGATACTTCTCTTATGATGTCATGGCAGTTTTGAATTTTATTTTTGACTAGAAGACTGCTGAATTGCGGTGAATACAGGTAATTCTCGAGCTATGGTCAACTACTCCTATGTGTGGCTAAAAACTGCGGGATGTAGAATAATTTGGTAGAAATAATGCTCCTATCTGCTTTAGGTGCTTATGAGACGCGTTATCTACGTGTTCTCTACGAGTGTGGTTGTGCAATTATTTATTTATTTTAATTTTCAAAAAGTCTACTCACTTGATAACGTTTGCTACCTCAACAGATAAAATCATCGAGATTGCAAATTCAAAAATAATACAGTGGCACATGAGAAAAGATAAACCTAGCTGGCGCAGATATTGAAATTTTAGATTATTAAAAGAAATAAAAACTGCTCCATGGGGTCTAATGTATCGATCAGTAATATTAAGATTAAAACTAAAATGTATAGCGGAGGCCCTCCCATGGTCGTAGGACGTTGTTACTAATTATTACTCCAAATCGAAAGAGTGATTCCACCAAGGAAGATGGATAAAATCAGGTACATACGATGAAGAGAAAGACTGCGATAAAAGATTGCAAGTATTAAGATACGATTTGTCGAATTTGTGATGCAGGTGAATCGGCTAAGAAACAAAAACAAAGACTTTAAGCAGATATCGTGACTGCTGTGCATTAAAGCCCCTTTAAAAATATAAGAATAATTCACAAACACTCGTCTACTTATTAAGAAGCTAGCAATTAGTTATTAGCATGACCTCCTGAACGAAACCTGTCCGTTGTACAAACTCAAAGTTGTGCTCGAAGACTTCAATGCTAAAGTCCGAAAGGAACTTCAATACAATCAGATCAAAGATTTTTGCATTCGAAACACGACACAGGTTTTATAAAAAACCAAGTAATATTGGTTGTTAGAAACAGCAAAGTTAACATTGTCACCGAACTAACGCTTCTAGATAAATGCCTACAAGCATGATTCCAAGCATTTCCAGCAACTACTAAATATAGGCATCATGTAGAGCGAGTAATAGGGTTAAAAGATTACCCGCTTTCAGTCAATGATGCACCCAAGCCATAAACCATTAAAGAAGAGGTAAGTTTAGCTATATACAAGGTTAACCACACAAAAGCTCTTCAAATATCAAAAAATGTTTTGGTAGAGCGCATGCATCAAACCATCAACAGGGATTGGTCGAAGGAAGCACGACCTATGACTGAACTATCAGATTAATTTAAAAAAGGCGATCCTATTACCCGCATGAACTACCAAGACATTTCAATACCAAGATATTGTTCTATATATCGCCGAACTCGAAAATTCTGTGAAACTGATCCAGTTGGTCACATGACATTGGAAAATAACCAGTGTCATGTGAATCTAGGGATTAATTCTTCTAAACAAACTATTGGAAACATTTACAAAAGCAAGATTTCTTCAATCTTGTTCTAGAGCAGATCATGCTCAGGCCAGGCATTAACATCGAGGGCACAATTGTTTTGAACATTTTTTAACAAATCTGTTTAACTATTAGGGTATGCGAGCGTTCCTAACGTTCGGAAAAGTGTCTTTCACGGCGATTAAAGATCGAAAACTGTTAGTCTTGAAGTAAACGAGAACAAGACATGCTATTACAGTCAAACAGACTTCTGTCTACCAACTTAGAAAAATGACACTATTTATAGTAGCAACTTCATTGTTTTATACTAAGCAAAGTCCAACAATCAGCTTTTCTGTGTAGGGCGGAGCATTTCGCACAATTCCCTCCGCTGCACTGGACATTTTGTTCCATTTAACACCCCTTATATATTCGGAAAACAAATGGTTACAAACACAGCTGTTCGTCTAAGAGCCTTATCGCAGTGGATTAATAATGAAATTGGCCACTACATCATTCTGAAGTCATTCGGTTCACTGCCAAGTAGTATCGATTACAACGTCTTTCAGATTCAATTTGATAAGAACTCTCAGGTAACTATCCCTTTTAGAGAAATATGGGAGGACATGGCATTCCTGGAAGATGATTTAATCTATTTTCACACCGGCGGATCAAAAACTAATCACGGGTTTGGTGGAGGTGAATACTCAGGCAGACTAAATTTAAATCTCTCTATTCGTCTTCCCAATCACTGCAGTGTGTTCCAGGCGGAACATCAATCAGTAGGCGGTTGCAATTAAGCAACCATCAAAACTCTTTTGTCTCTAGCAGCTCAATCAAAGTGTGCTTAACTGCCGATCGTCTCTGATGAAGATAGTGCAACAGTTTAATATTCAATTCTGCTGGGTGCAGTGCCACAGGGACATTTCAGGAAATTGTAATAAGACGAACTTACTCAAAATGAAACAATGATACCTTATTAAGTATTCCCATTGCTACGTGTTAACTTAAGCCAAAGCAAGATGCTATACAGAGAACAAACTTTAGATGGAATAACATCAAGAACTACTTGGCGAAAAACAGATTTGGCCAATGCTAGATCTGAAGATCGAAAATAGGCTCCTTAATGGGTGTTGTTACACGACACTGTTTAAGATGCAAGCGTGTAAAGTGACTTGGGGTTTGTTTTAAGGATTTCTGCTGAAGCTGCATTGACGAAGAAGAGGAGGTATCGATCCCTCACCTTCTCTGTACATGTCTTGCTTGATCCCAAAGACGTAGAGTCCATATGGAAGATTTGTACTACAATGATCTTAGTGATCTAGCAAAAAAAGTTATAGGTAATCTCGCTCGCTTCATAAGGAGCTCCAATTGGTTTAACGTTTAGAGAAAAGTCTCCAAGATTCAATATGGTATCATTATGGACCAATCCTGGTCTTAGTATGTCGGCTCACGTGCTGACAGCCACGTCAACCTAACCTCCAGGAACGACATCTTAGTGGAGAACCGATGAAGAAGGCATAGGCAAACAGAACTCCTGACTCATTTTGATATTTGTGAACTAGAAAGCACCTGCAGAATACAGACATGCAATAAAGCGCTATAGTCCGCACGAGCGTAGAATAATTGTGTCGATTTTTTGACCAATAATAATCGGTCGGTGGTGCTAGTGCAGCGTGAATTTGGGCGTCGATTTCCTAATCGTCTCGCGCCATGCAAGGCGTGGCCGCCACCGGACTAGTCGTTCGGCCGAGAATATGTTAAGTGTGACTGCCGATGTCGCTGAGAACGAAGAAACATCAACATCAACAACATTGAACATCATCAGACGGACCCTGCTACCAATTTTAGTGAAAGACCTACACATGTTTCCCTACAAAGTGCAAACAGTGCATCAGTTAATGCCTGCTGACCGTCCGTCGTGTGTGAATTACTGTCAAGCCATCCTCAATCTCAACAACGAAGAACACGATTTTGTGTCGAAAATCATCATGAGCGACGAGACGGCATTCCACTTAAGCGGTTACGTCAATAAGCAAAATCGTCGTGTCTGGGGCACTGAGAATCCGCGAGTTACGCACGAAGAGCCATTACATCCACTCAAAGCCACTGTGTGGTGCGGTGTATTTTTTTAAGAATGCCATGGCCAACACGGTCACTGTTACTGGCGACTGCTTCAACGCCATGATAAACGACTTTTTACTGCCGGAATTGGATAAGCGGGGCGTAGCAAAGATATGGTTTCAACAAGACGAGCCGCAGTGTATATTGTGCAGGAAGCGTTTCCTGGCCGCGTTACGAAGAAAGACCGAATTTCCGATTTGCAGATAAGTCCTTTTTGAGAGGTGTTTAAGATAATAGGTAAACGGTGTTTTTTTTAGAAGCGGTGAACTTTTAATTGGAAACACAGCGGATTTGAAAGTTCTTTCGAGGGTATTTTGATTTGACAATTCATTACGTGCGTTTTATGATGCTCCCCCTTTGAAACTGGAGCTTAGTCAATTTCTTTTGAAAATCTCTTAGCATATTCTCATGGGCATACACCATCATAAATATTAATTCATTTCTCACCAAAATTCGACTACAATTTAATGCGCCCTCTTGAAGACCAATATATGACACAATGAAGACCTTGAACTGGATCTTATCTTCAAAAATTCGATTATAATCAAAGTAATTGATGGACAATGTGATATTTTATTTCTCCGACCCTCAAACTTATACAAAATATTTTTGTTTGCTGTGATGAGTGATGAGGCAATCACTATTTAAATACTAAATATCATCAGACATCAGTTATGAATAAGTAAGATTGTTGAAGATGATTTAAAATACCAGGGTGCAGCAACATATGTATATGATTTTAATTTATGGACTGAGTCAAATTAAGCGATGACACTTCATAAGTAATGAACGCTACTGAATGTGGTAACTTTTACAACTTTCTTCTGATCGAGAAATGATTAGAATTGATATGCAGATAATATTAAAAAAAAAAAACATTTTGTTTTATCAGCTCAAAAATTTAATTTACAAGTAATATCAACTATATATCTTGTAGCAAATAAAACAACAAAAGGCAAAACTTAAACAACAACAAAGTGTTCATTTTACATGCATGGTTCTTTCAATATTCCATAATTCAAAGATATTTAAAGAATTCTTAACAAGTAGCTAGGTAGTCAAAAAAATGTTAATTCTTGGGGAAAAACCCAAGCAAAAGTCTATTAAGGTAGGAGTATGAATGACGTAATAAACGAAAAACAAAAATGCTTTTCGCAGATGTGAAATGCAAAACATGGTCTTTTTTCAAGAATATATCAGATTCTGTTTTGCCTCATGTCAGATGCATGTTTTTAAATTATGTAAAACAATACAATTTCAAAAAACATTATTTAAAAAAAAAAAAAAAAAAAAAAATATATATACTCGTAGAAAGAATAAACGTTTTGAAGGTGTATGACCGTAAACGACAACACTGTGTGGTAAGAAATCTTTGGCACAAATAAAACTTTTGGGGTTAACTTGATTTTTGATGTTTTTGATATGCCAGCAGGATTGGCAGGACTCGACTTAAGTTTAATGGCGCCCGGGAAAAACGTGCAAATTCGCAAATTTATATAAAAACCTTCATAATCTCAATCAAAGGGCATGGTATAGTGTCCAGCCAAGTTTGAGACACTATCCTTTTTTTATGGAAACAAACTCTGGGGTTTTTAAACCCCCTTCTAACCTCACTAACACAGACTCTTCAGCAAATTTCAACTCCTTAGCATTAGTGGTTTCTGAGATATAGTACTTCAAAAATATCTAAAACCTTAACTGACTGACTCGTGGACTAACTGATGGTTCATCAAATTTATGGAGCACTTCCCGACACCATGGAGCCTTATAACGGTGGATATTGTGGTGCAAAGGAACAAAAACAAAAATTCATATAGATGAATGTGTAGGTATACGCAATATTGTACCAAATTCAATCTTCTAGCAGGTTTGGGTGGGGGTTTTCCGATTCGATGGTAATTTTTCCGATTTTTGTGTCAGAGGTATAACCACTTAAATTTATATATAAACAAAATTTTGAAATGATTTGAAATACGTAGGTCCCAGACGTTTTCTCCTTGCCAGACGCCTCTAAATTGTGCGAAAACCCAACTTTTGATGTTCGAAGTATAACCAAATTTGCTGGTGGTTCCATGAAACCAAAGCATAAGAGCTACGAAGGCGCTCCAGCGCTCAGTTATATAAAAAAATATGTAGGAAGAAAAATAAAACAGGGTGCATTTTTATAAAACTATAGAATTGCCACTATTTAAAGCAATCTTGCAATGACGAAGTCAAGGAAAACTTAAAATCCGACAAAGTAAGAAAGAGGGATTTTTGATAATAAGCAGCTTTAACTGAATTAAGATTCTTACATTCTTCCCAATAAATTTATATTTATAATTATTACTATACTCTGTTCAATTTATATTTGCAGTACAGGCCTTATGGGAGACCTTTTTCATAAACACTGGTGCCTGCTGCTGTTTGCACGGCACCTTAACTTAAAAAATTGCCACTGAAATAAGAAAGAGAATCACTGAGTTACATTAAAATTGTTTGTGTAATCTTCTTTGAGCTCACGTACAGCCCATCATGACCTATCTGCTCCATGGGTGAAAGCGTGAAAGGAGACTGATCACCAATTTGCAACCAACCCTTATTGTGTTTATTAAAAAAAAGCACTGAATCAGAGTTACCATTGCCGAGTTGATAGAAATTCATATGGCATTTTCTTTGGTTTGCGCTATGTAACTTTCAGGATTTAAGCTTTTTCGAGCTTTTAGTAGCAAATATTTTTCTGAGATTTGCGGGCAATTTTTAATGCTCCTACAGTCCTACGGCAATCCTGTAAGAGCTTTAAATTAAAGACAGCT
This sequence comes from Chrysotoxum bicinctum, assembly GCA_911387755.1. Lineage (NCBI taxonomy): Eukaryota > Metazoa > Arthropoda > Insecta > Diptera > Syrphidae > Chrysotoxum > Chrysotoxum bicinctum. The sequence continues at coordinate 245,548,242 of OU426987.1, forward strand.
TATTGAAATCTATAATGGTCAGACTGAAAGGCAAATATCCTATCTTCCCTGTACTGCAAATATAAATTGAACAGAGTATAGTAAGTTGAACCAGGGCGCTAGAAACGCTCGGAAAGGCCATGACTCCATCCATTTCTACCATTTTAAACACACACGAATGATTGACAGTTGTAAGCCTCCGCAAAAGCCTCCAAAGAATATTCCACAGGACCTTTAACAGGGAAAGTGTCGAATACCGTCGGCTACACTCAGAACTTCAGTGCACTAACACAATGTTCAACCAGGCAATAAAACATCATCAGGAAAAGGATTTCAGGAAGACACTCGAAGATATCAAACCTGGACCCGACACGTTTAAAAAGATCAATCTGATTGTTGGAAAAGCGAACTCAATTCCAGACACCATCCTTCACGGACAAGAAGTTTCAACAACCTCTGCAGAGAAAGCTGAAGCGTTTGCAAATCACTTTCATGATAGTTTCAAAGATCGCCCTCCCGTGCATCTTCCTGACTTTATCGAAGATGTAGAAACTCGCTTTCAAGAGATATCAGCAAACACCGAAACCGTGACCCTGTTCAATGAGGAAAACCCATCATCGGAGCCGACGCTGACAAATGTTTTTACTTCTCCTGAAGAAGTAGCTGACATTATCTTCACTGGAAACTCCAAAAAATCAGCAGGAAGCGACAAGATTTCTAATTACGTGCTTAAAAAGTTACCAAATCTTGCTGTTCTCTTGTTGACTATAATCTTCAATAACTGCCTGAACAACAGCTATTTCCCTGCAGCCTGGAAAACCGCAAAAGTGGTCCCTGTCCCGAAGAAGAACAACCGCGCAAATGTGGAAGGATATCGGCCAATTTCTTTGCTCAGCTGCATGAGTAAGATACTGGAGGCATTGATATTGAAGAAACTCAACGTTTTCTGCAGAGAAAGAGATGTCATACCGGAGTTTCAGTATGGCTTTCGAAATAAACATTCTACCATACATCCATTACTGGGACTCCATTCTGATGTTACAATTGGACTCAACAAAAAGGAAACCACTGTAGCGTGTTTGCTGGACATCGAAAAAGCTTTCGACAGCGTTTCGATAAAAGGATTACTATTCAAACTCTCGGAACTTGGACTTGCTAATTACCTGGTAAGAATAATCAAAAATTTCCTAACCCACAGACTTTTTTATGTACAGGTAGAAAAACATGTGTCATCAATCAAAGGAATTAACGCTGGAGTTCCTCAGGGATCAAAACTTGGACCACTGCTGTTCAACATTTACACTGCTGATCAACCAGCCAACATATCAGGTACAAAGACGAAGCTTTATGCAGACGACTCAATCACATACGCCACCGCTTTTTCACCAGAAATTGCTGCTAGGAGAGTGCAAGAGCACATTAAAAACCTATGGGAATACTATGTCAAATGGGGACTGAGGATAAACAGCGAAAAGACTGAACTCATCTGCTTCCGAACACCAGTGACTGTCATTCGAAGACGAGCGTTTGCAACACGCTGTGATGCAATCAAAATAAAGCTTCCAGAAAACACTGAAGTGACAGTCAAATCATCAACGAAGTACTTAGGAATCAACTTTTCCAATAAATTCAAATTCAAAAGGCATGCAGACTTGATGTTGAAGAGAGCCAACTATTCTCTGCACTTGGTCCATCCGCTTCTCAGGAGGCGAAGTGGACTAAGTAAGAAAACCAAGCTCCTTGTGTACAAACAACTTATCCGACCCGTTCTGACCTACGCCTTTCCCATCTGGTTTACTATTTCACCTACAGCAATGAAAAAGATGAAGCTTTTTGAAAGAAAGATGCTCCGCATTTGCACTGGACTGTACCGTAACACACTGACGAAGAAATATATACCAACAAGGAATCTGTATAAAGAAGCAAAATTAATACCATTGGACAAGTATTTACTGCAGCTCTCCGGAAAAATCATCAGGAACCTGGAAGATCATCCCAACACAGAAGTGCAACAAATTCTCCAGCATGAACTAGAGCCTCGTGACAAGTATCTATACACCCGAGCCATCACTGACGATCAATTTGAAGACATCATCCATAACGACAACGCACCATTTTACGAGAAGAACAACAATCAATACTACAGGGGATAAAACGCCCACTCATCAAAAATTATTATTTAGTTAATATTAAAAAAATCATGAATTAGATTAAGAAAACATTAATATGATATTGTAAGCGAATAGCATTATGTAAAGCCAAATGAAGAACGTTGGGCCCCTATTGTTGAGCCAACATGATTTAATTTAGTAATAAGTTAGTTTTAAGTCAAATTGTATATAAAACAAATTGAAAAATAAAATTCTTAATCTAAAAAAAACAGTTGTAAGCTACTAGGGTTTGGTTTTTTACGAAACCAAATTTACTAATATTTAATTTAAATTCATATAAAAATCACTCAATCCATTTTTTTGTTAAGATAAGGTGTTCTCATTCTCAAGATATCATACAATTTGAGATGTAAAGTTTTTTTTTTGTTTAATACGGACATGCCAAAATAGTTTTTTCTTGTATTAAAACAAAAGTATCCTTAAAGCCTTTTTATGACGGTCGGTTAAGGTTGTTGTAACTTTAAGAAAGCTAAATACAATTTATTATTCTTAATAGTCGTCCCATCAGAAAAAATGTGCGTATTTAAATGGCCAAATTGGAGAAAAACTTGACTTTCAGTTTTGAATGTTCCTGCGCCACTGCGGCAAGCACCGTCGAATTACCGAGCATATCGCACAACCGTAGGGTCCTTCACTTCACAAATGGGAATCTCTGGCATTGTAATGGGTTTTTGCTGAGGAACTTGGCCTACACCTTTACAAGTTTAAATTAACTGAAGAACTGAAACTTAATAATCAATTGAGATCTTCAAAATCAGTAGAAAATTCTGAATTTAATTGTTTTTGTACTTATTGAAAAAACCATTTATTATTTTTCAAGAAACAATCAGCACTATGTGACAGATCAACACTTATCTTACCACAAGTTCTAAGATGTGATTATGTGTAAAGCCAAATTCCTAATTAAGTGATACTCGTACCTAAGCTAAGGTTTTCATTCAAGAACTATGTTCCAGCCGATAGCACTTCAAACTTGATGGGAATAAATTGGTGTTTGGTTATTAAACAAAATCAACCAATTAAAAACGATTTTTATTCACATTTCTTATTATCTGCAAAATTATTAGTAGGTGCCTCACCATGCGTAAGCAATTTGTTTGTCAAAATTTTCAAAAGTACGAGTATACTCTTAGATTAGATTCGCAGCATGAACTCGCGATGATTTCGTCGTGGTCGTATCAAACGTATTCCTTTATTGGTTAATTTTTTTCGATTTTAACGACACTGCATTTTTTTTATACAATTTTCAGACACAGAAAGCCTTAAGAACGAGAAACTTTTCATTATACAACTTGAAACCAATTCACTTAACCTCGAAACCCTGAACGAAAATGTTCATAGTTTTGATGAACATTTTAAGTTAATTCCAAAATATTTCAAAAAATCTGTTTAACAAACTTTTCTTTTGGCTTAAAATAAGTTCCTACGCTTTTCACTGGTAATTTTGCTAACACCATCAAATATTTGAAGTCTATTTCCATAACAGACGGGCCGTCATTGTTTACATTGTTTAATAACAACACACACTCGTTTAATAACGATGAAATAATTTTAATGAAGCACCTTATAGAATCGCAAAAGAAAAAAAAAAATCACTCTAAACATACAAAAAAATACAAAAGTATTCAATTTCAACCTCGAAGATATTTGAATTACTTTGAATAAACCAGTAGCCGCTATATGAGTGTCACCACCAGAATGATCAAATGTACCCGTACTATCTAATAATCACAATGCATGATCACATTTTGCATGACTTCAGATGATAAATCTATCAGATATATTCAAACATGTATCTATGTAAGTTTCGAAGTCTTAAACAAGTTTTTTGTTTTAATAATTATTTTTCCTTTCGATGTTTTTTTTTACCTTTTAGACTTTTAGGTGCGTAAATTAAAATTTTGATGTCACTCTTAAAAAAAAATTATTACGATTTTCGCCAAAAAATATCCCAAAATAACTTTGCGAACGCGGCGAATTTTTTTGTTGTTGTACTATATTTATTAAAATACAAAGCAAAACAAATTAGTATGGGAGAACCACAAAGTTAGAAAATAAGCATGACCATCGCGATCTTACTTTGCTACTTAAACTGATGGATGAGCTATTCTCCAAGAAGCGGGCAGATACATTCGGTTGCGTTGCGTTGAATACTCGTGGAAACCGAGAGTTTGAGAGCGCCACTATGCTGCCTCCACACACCACCGGCTAACTACAAGTCTAAAAGGAAACAGCGCCAGCGCCAAAACATGTTACTTGTATCGCCATCGACAGAAATGTATCTAAATCTAAATTTAGGAACAAGTCAAAATATCAACAATAAGAAAAGATTGTGCGACTTAAAAATCAACAACAACAACAACGAGAACGATTCAATATATTATATTTTGTAGGTCACGAACTTTTAGGCTACGGATCGTGCATATGTTTGTTTTTGTAAAATTAAAAGAGAAAAATACTAATATCGGCCAGACAGTGTAAACATTGACATTTGCTTAATTTTTGAAGGAAGAAAATTAGCGAAAGAGTAGTAGTTGAGGGGAGTTAGGGAAGTAGGGAGCAATACCACAAATCGGGGCAGAAATGTTTTTACTAATTTTGTCCAGGTGAACAAAAATATATTAAGAATCACCAAACGAATTTGTAAGCATAGCAAATTTTAATCTATTTCATTAAAGCCCAGAGCCTGAATTTTAACCTAAAATGCTGTTTATTGAGAATAGTTTTAGCAAAGATGGCTTCAAGATTATCACGTTCCGTCATTCCTTTATTCAGTTTACTTTGCACTGATGTTTTCCATTGGGCTTCTCTCTGATATTGCTATTTACTCAACAATATATATATTAAGTCCATGTAATAAAAATTCTATTAAAAATATCGGGTCTAGGACGAATTTCTAAAAAGAAAATCTAATTTCCAAGTAAATCAAAACGGATTTCAAAATGATAATTTCTTCTTCTGACGTTTAATGCAAACTCATTATCCATAGCCTGAAAATAGGACGCCATTTAACTTGTTTGAAGACAGCAAAAACCCGGACATCAATCTTAGCGAAACCATTGCGACACGTTACAACATCGAAATCATCGGATTCAAAACATTCCGAAAGGATAAGTTTGAGAATCGAAGAGGCATAGCCATTTACGTGAGAAAAAATATTTCACACAAAACCAGTGAAACCATCATTCCGAGCCTGTTGAGCAGCAAAGTCACCGATATTAGAATTTAATAATTTAGAGGAAATGAGATACTTGCCGTCAACAAAGTTTACTTTAAATTTATGTCCAGGATGAGAAATATACAAAGCGATCTCATTTACAACGGTATCCTCGATAAAAGTACATCAGACTCATTTATAACTATACCCAGTGACTCAGACCTCGAAGCTTTTCAGCCTTACATCTTTCTCCAACAATACAGCCTTTTAGCAACGGAGTCTGCTGAGCATATCATTAATTTCAGAAGATTGAATGCTTACCAACTGCAAAGAGACTTTGAAGACAACATACCCCAAAAACAGGAACATGCTAAAATCCGAAATTGACGCAGCTATTGGCAGTCTGGAAGAAGCCGTTTGTGAGGCATTGGGCAAGCAAAAATAGGCCAAAACGTCTAAAAACAAATACCAGCACTTACATATTTATGTACAAAAACTATACGTTGAATACGTCAAACATCAACTACCAGGCTGTATGGATTGAGCAACAATCCATCAACGTAATGCTTCGAAATTCTATCCAGTTTCAGGAAGAGACTACAATCAATAGAACATCGACCTGATGCCTTCAAAGTATCAACAGACTGACTGAGAAAAATTCTCCAATGGCAGAGATAACCATGATTTTTAGCCGTACTACGCGAATGTGGAATGCTTTACCACGCAATGTTCAAGAATTAAAAACCTATGTACACCCAAACCTCTTTTCTAACCCCTCCCACCTTGGCATAATAATGGTATAAAAAAACCAAAAAAATGAAGAATTGATACCTCACAGAGCAAAGTTGAAGCATGTGCCGACTATTTCGAACAAATTTCTTCCCCAACCCATCAGCCGATTCAGTATTTCTTGAGAAAATTGATGAATCCATCGAATAAACATTAGCGCCTGAATAGATGTACATTCAGCGATACCAACTCGGCATGTGACCCGATTAACAGACCAAACCTGACCACCAAAGAAGATACAACAAAGATCATCAATAACTGCTAGCCAAAGGAGTCATCTGGGCCGATGGGGTATCCAAGTTCATTATAAAAAGGCTCCCATACGCACAGTTATCATTATCCTAACCATAAACCTCAACAACTATCTCAACAAAAACAAATTCCTCCAAAAGTGGAAAACAGCTAAAATCGTAGCGATTCCTAAGAAAAGCGACCTCAACATCATCTCCTACTACAGGCCGATATCCCTCCTCAGCAACTTGAGCAAACTCTTAGAAGAACTCAGGAAACTCAAGAAATATTGCAGCAAAAACTTCATAGTTCCTGACATGCAGTTTGGATTTTAGGGGAAGCATTCAACACTCTATCCACTCCCGAAGTTCCAACATGACATCAAGACTGCACTAAACACACATCGACTTGACTTACCGTCGGATGCCTCATGGATGTCGAGAAAGAAGCATTCGTCAGCGTATAGATTGAAGGCCTCATCCACAAATTCCACTTCCTTAGTTTTTCTACAACACTTATTAAAATTATCCATTCCTTTCTTTCTTACAGGAACTTCTTTGTAAAACTGGAGAAAAGCTCATCGATGATGAAGAATATCAGAGCTGATGGTGTTACCCAAGGCTCGAAACTTAGTCCGTTCCTGTACATACTAACTTACAACCTGACCACTACGAGAATCTTCTCTTCGATGATGAATTGTTGATATATACTTCTTATCGATGTCACCATCAAAGAAAGTTGAAGCCCACTTTCATAGACTTTTCCAGTACTAAAAAAAGTGGGGAATCGAAATCAACGCCTCAAAGTCAGAAATAATCTGCTTCAAGAGACCGTATTCCAACTTCCGACGTAGTTGATCTCTAAAAAATATGCAGACCTATAACGCTTAAACTCTATAAAACAATGTTGATCCATTGGCAATCAAACGAAGCGTGAAGTACTTTGGGATACACTTGGGCGAGTTGCTATGGTTCAATCCTTATGCATGAAACGTTTTTAGAAATACCAGTTGTGTCTTCCATCTTGTCCATGCACTGCTCAAAAGAAGTACCTGACTTTGCCAGTAGACCCTAGGTCCTTCTATATAAGCAGCTCTTGTGACTATTCATCGGATACAGCTTTCCTGTATAGATTGCTATCTCTAAGACAGCCATACGGCAACTCAAAGTTTTTGAAAGGAAAATATTAAGGGTATGTACCGGAGTTATTTTCGACCGGCAGCATTAAAAAAACTACAGGAACGAACTTCTACAAGCTTGTGTAATACCTCTGGACAAGCATCTGCTACTTCTGGCTTAGAAGCTAGTAGGAAACTCCGCCAGCCAGTTGTAAGTCAAATTGTATGTAAAATAGAACTAAAATGATAATTTCTTCGACAAGAAAGTAAGACAAATACAATAATGATAATAAAATGTACCTATAAGTCTTAGAACCGGAAACAAAGAAACAATTTCAAAATGCAACATCAGTTTTCGCTTATCCCAAATTCCCCTACAAATAGTTCGACAAATGAATTAAATTGGGAACTTGCGTCAATTGAGGAGGAGTGTCGATGCTATGAAAAGTGTGACTCAAAGCTTAAGCTAACTTGTGGGCATAACGAGTAGATAGAATTTATGATAGTACTAACTGCTATGAATGCAGACAGAAATGTGGTTCTTTGGCAGTTAAATGCAAATGAGATATTAGGAAACGAGAAAAAAGTCGTCGATGTTGTAGGCAGGCAGTAGTGTCCATAATGTTAATCAATTTTGTTAATTGGCTCATTATGGAAGCAGAAATCAAAATGTTGAATTCAAAAGCAGCGTTGAAAAGATAAACAGCTATAGATAGATATGTAGATATAGACAAATTAGAAGTTGAATAAATATTTTAAGCAGGTGCATCATTGAAAATGCTTTACCCTGACAAACTTAATGAGCCAAAATCTGATCGCAAAACAAAAACCATGGATTAAACTATAACAATATGAAATTATTAAGTGATAAATTATTTAGAAGATTTATATAGAATTGTTGCCTTCCCAATGTTTTGTATTTGATCAATGGGCTGGACTTCATGAAGGTATGATCACATTGAAACCAGCTACCAGAACATTTAAGTTCTTTACTACACCAGAGGTAAGGGATGCCATATTTCTCATAATTTTGGTTTAACAAAAACAAACAAAATGCATGAATAGATCGAACGTTCTTGCACTTATGTTGAAGGATTTTAAAATTGTAAGCAATCAAAAATGGCTGATATAAATGGAAAAATGTTCAGGAACATAAAATTATTATACCTAAAAAATTACCTTAGTAGGTTTAGTTAATAATAAATAGAAGGATTCCATAAAATATTTTTGTGTGCCTACATACTATTTTTACAATAAGCCTTGGCTTAATGGATATACCTTGACGAAATGGATACTGCATGTAATTGTTATGCCAGAGGTCTGAGTTCAATTCCCAGCCGCTGCCACCTTAAATGAAAACTGTATTCCCAAGGGTATTGCCACTTACGAAGAAGTAACAAAGCCTCAAAAAGTATCTTTCTTGATGAAAAGTGCTTCTCATCTTAGCCGTTAGCAAAAAAAAAAATATGGGTCCCCTGCATTTAGGACAGTACTCACACAAGAATAATTGAGAGTATTGTTATACTCACTCCGCCTGATTTTTCATGGACTATTTATTTTTATAGTTCTTTTAAGAACAAATATTTGAAAGCCAGTTGTTACGAGTATAAATAAATTTTTGTAATTGTGCAAATAAAAACTAAATTTAAATTTAAAAAGTCATCAATCGGTTTTATAAATATCAAGTTTTTGAAAAAAAAAATTGAAATATTTTAAAAATTTTAAAATATTTTTTTCTGAAAATTTTGATATGCAATAGTATTAAGGTCACCTTGGCATAATTACAAGTGAAAATTTTGATATGCAATAGTATTAAGGTCACCTTGGCATAATTACAAGTGCGGTAGACTATCATACATAGGGTCTTGGGTTCGATTTACAAAAATGTTTTTCAGGAGAGAACGGCTTCTTGCAAGGAAGTGACAATTGCACACAATTTTAGGTCCTCTCGATTCCTTCCTATATGCACACTGCATGATTTATAATAGGAGTAAGTCACCAGGGTTTTTCAAAATTTTGGAAAATAGATTATTCTCAAAAACTGTTCCACAGATTTAAAATAAAATTCAAAACAATCCATTTATAAAAAACAAGCTAATGGTTAAAGAAAATTCCGAAAAATGAAGTTAACATTAGTCTTATGGAACTTTTATTTTAATTTTCGATTTTTCAAAAATGGTGCAAATAATTTTGATTCATTTTCATATGCCTAAACTCCTTAAATAAATTATTCACATGCTCGATTTTTTTGAGTCCTGACAACTGATTTTTAATACTTTCTACAAGATGTATAAGAAACAATTTTATTTTATCTAAAAATTACGGTGCCTGCCATACAAATATTAAAATATGGTTTTCGAAAATCGTATTTTACTTAAAAATGGCACTTTGAATTTTGATACAATTTTTTTTCTTTCGTAATTTTTCGAATTTATATTTCAATAAAAAAAAAACAAAAATAAGACTTTACTGACTGTAGCTACCATATAACCATTTTTTAAAGTTCGACTTTCTTGGCCAAGTGGGGTTTTATTAAAAAAAATCAAGCTGCTTCTAAAAAGTTTAAAAAACATTGCATATCAAAACTATAAAAAAACAACACATTTTTTGGATTTGAAAAAAAAATCAATTTTAATTTTTGACAGTTCGAAATCTGAAAAAGTGTAAATACTTAGTTTTTTTTTGAAATTCAATTTTTGTAATATACATATGTATGTATGTATTATATACATATATATTTTATTATACCTATATTTATACATATAAAAGCTTTAAAAGCTTATTTTTTTTTTAAACCGCTACAATGGTTAAATAATTTTTGTTCTTGCTTAAATTCATATTTGCTTGTGAAATCACATGGAATTCTGTTTTTAGCCCCAACTACTAAAGGAGGAGAATGGATAATTCAATTTAAAAAATTAATTTAATGGTTATGATTATGAACATTTTTGTCTAGTAATATTCGTTTTTTCAATTCTAAGTCAATTACACAAGAGCAAGTTTGTGCTAACCAGTCGTGCATTTTATTTAATATTATAAGGAGAAAATGAAAGAAATGGTACAATGGCTCAGTAAAAATTTGTTTCATCTTAAAGTTAGTAGTCCAAATAAAAGCAAAAATGCCTAGATATTTTTTTTTAACTGTAGGAGCCGTTTTCGAGAAAAATAAGATTTTCTTTAACGATTTTTTTAACATTTACTCACAATAAATGTAAAAAATATTTTTCGATATAAAACTGAAAACAATTCTTGCTAAAAACATTGGAAGCATGATGCAGTTACCGACATATGAAGTTTTGAAAAAAGCAAAAATGTTTTTTATTTTGTATATTCAAAAAATGTTTCTTGTTTGTAAATTTTCGTGCACACACTCAAAAAATTTCGTGTGTAAATATTACTAATTCATGCGTACATTCTACGAATTTTATTCTTGGTTTTCAGCCACGAATAGTATTCGTAGAATGGAGGTTTATTAGTACATATTACTAATATTTTATTAGTATTCGTAGAAAATCAAACGTATATTGTACGAATACTATTGGTACAATGTACGAATATTATTCTAATATTTACCAATGCATTCGTATATTGTACGAATACCATTGGTACAATGTACGAATTTTTATCAATGCCATTCGTATATTGTACGAATATCATTGTAATATTTACTAATACCCTTGTAATTCATTCGTAAATTATACAGCTCCATTTGTATATTGTACGAATATTATTGTAGAACTTACTACCATTAAATATGTTCTCTAAAATTTCCTTAAATACCTATTGTAAGAAATAATAACCAAATATATTTATGTTGTAAGTTAAAAATAGTTTTTTAATTCATTTTATTGTCATATATGTATATGAATAAAGTTAAAAATTAATTAATTCATTATAAATATAATTAAAAATCAATAAAATATTTAAAAACTCCTCATTTTATGTACTAAGGGCCACTGAAAATAAATTTAACATTTAAAATATTGAAAACTTCGGAAAAAAATTGTACTTACATTGAAATTCTTCTGGATGCTGTATATTAAATATAAAACAAGCTTTAAAGCATATGTATGTACATATGTCTAGGTACTTACCTCATCTTTTCGAAAAAAGCAGATGTTAGTCTGATCCACCACTGCAGCACTTTATAAATAATATCACGTTTAAACGTGTTGACTAATGGAATACATTCAATTTTTAGAATTGAACACATATTATTTTTCTTACTCATGATTAGTAAATAATACTAATGCACTTCATGAAAATACGAAGTTATTAGTACATTCTACGCATAATGCGTACGGTCAACCTACGAATGAATTCTGTCTACTAATATTAGTTTTACTTAGTAAATAGTACGAATTTATTAGTAAATACTACGAATGCAAAAGATTAAAGTACGAAGTCATTCGTACGAGAAATTAACGAATGTTATTAGTTATATGTACACAATAATTCGTACAATGTACTCAAACAAATTGCTTACTTCTTGTTTACGAATGAAATTAGTGTATTAAACGAATAGATTCGTAGATAGTACGACAGTTATTAGTAAAATTTTACGAATGCATTCGTAGAATACCACTGTACAAATACTTCGTACATCTTACGAATATTCGTACAATGCACGAATATTTTCTTTACGAATATCATTCGTAGCCATTTTACTAATAAATTTTTTGAGTGCATCACTTTCTAGAAACTTCTGCGTTGAAAAATGGTCTAAATCAGTTGACTGTTTTGGAGAATTTTTTTTTTTCGGAAAAAAAAAATTTCTTACCAAAAAGCAGAAGGCCTTAACTTATAGATATTATTTTGAAGTGATTAAAATATTTTTTTTCTCTTGTAATGCTAAAATTTACAGAAACATTGGAGATGGTTAATACACAGTTAATTATCTTCTTAGGTTATAAGTTGTTCACCAGCGAATCGGAAAGATTGGGTGTCATCGTCCAACTTAGTAAAATTTTGTTAACATTTTATATTCCCATTGATTGTAGAGTCCCAAGTAATAAAGTAATTTCTACCAATTCAGTGCAACTTCAATTATAAAACTTTAATTTTATGCTCTTACATATAATGTGTGTTTTTTTTTATTAGACGCGAAGAACTTTAAATTGGCAACACTATTTTCTGTGATAGCGGATTTGAAAGTTCTCGGTTGGTGGGATTTTAGGCCGGCGGCGGCGTGCGGTGTCATTGGATAACCAATTTTGTACGGCCCGAATTTAACCAAATTGTCCCAGAATGTGGTTCCAGCATGAAGGCGCTACGTGCAACACAGCAGACTCCACGATTGACATTCTGCATGAAAGATTTAAAGGTAGGGTTATCTCTCGAAAAGGTGACGTGAATTGGCCACCAAAGTAATGCGATTTGAACACGCTAAACGCTAAACTTTTTCTTGTGGGATTTACTGAATTCGAAACTTATGCGAATAAACTACAAAGGACTGATACCCTTAAGGTGAACATAACACAGGTGAAGTGGCGGATTTAACCGGATTTTTAATATTAGAGCACTCCAATCGTAAGAAGCCGAGGCTAGAATTTGAAAGATGTCATATTCCATACATAATATAATAAAATGGGCTTTTCAAATAAAAAAAGGAGTTTTGTTAATAGCTCAAATACAGCTTGTTTTATTCCATTTAAACATCTACCCGTTCTTATTGAAAAACTTTTTATTATAACATTCTTTTGGGGGTGACTGTATTTATCGTTCAACATGTGTGCATTCCTATTCATGTACATATATCAATCAATTTTTAATAAGAATATCTCCCGTACATTATGTATAATGCATAGACAAATCAAAGCCTTAGCATTATTGTTGGAGCAATGTTATTTTTATGACAAAAAAAAGAATTGAAACTAAGCTCCGATTAGAGTTCCACAAAAACTGTGCATATCACGAGGCTTTATATTTTCATACTTTCTTATAAGTAGTAGTTAATTATATTTTTCCTATAAATATGCAATTTTATTCACTTTGAATTTCTATAGACCACGTAACAGTTTAACTACCCACATACCAAAATACCTTTAGAAATCATGCACAATTTAAAAAAAAAACATTGTCAATCTTCTAAATATAAAAATACCAACAAACACTAAACTTACACATTCACACGTCATTTCTTCGCGAAATAATAACAAATACTTTAAATTATCTAGATACATTTTATATTTACACTTTTTTCTCTGAACTAAAGAACACAAAGAATTCAAATTGAATGCCAATCGATTTGAAAAAGTCATTGTGCAGTTGAAGGTAAAAAAATATTGATTCATCCCTTCAGTATTGCCAACAATTCTTAAGCTTGTTTGCTAATTTGCTATTTGAAAGTGATTTATTAAAATATGAACAAAGCAGAAAAATGGATTATTGTTTTATTTGCTAGATCAACTTTAAGACTTACAGAATTAAATAAAGAACATTTAAATGTTCGCAAGGTAATACAGGTTAAAGTTAAATAGTTCTACTCAAAATAATATTGAATAACCAAATAATAAAAAGTCAAATAAAAAATACAGCATAATAATTAAAATACACGACAGGGTAAAAATAATTCTAGGTACCGTTTCCGAGAAAAATAAAAGTTTTGAAAACCTTTTTATAACATTTGTATGGCTGGTTCCGCTATTTTTGGATTATTACAAAGCTTTTCCTTAATCTTGTAGATAGTTAACAGTTAATTTTAAGGTTTCGAAAAAAACGAAAATTTGATTACACAATATTATTTGAACTTTTAAGGAGCTTTAGTATAAAAAGTGGATTTTTTTTTTCAATCATTAGCTTAACTTATTAGCTTTTTACTATATGAATTTACTTGAAATTGTAAAAAAAAATCTGTAACAAATTTTTTGAGAAAAAAAAGTAATGTTCCGTTATTTTTGGTCTTGAAAAAAATAACATACAAACATGTTGGAGGAAAAAATTTAAAATTTAAAAAACAAAATCGAACGAAAAACGTAATCGAACAGACATAAATACAAAAATTTGGTTATGCAACAGATCGAAGAGAACCAGGACCCCGTGACTTACAACTCTACTTAAAATTTTCTACCAATGGCTAATGAGCAGTACTTTTCATGGCAATATTATACTCTTAAAGGATTTGTCAATTCCTCGTAAGAGGCAGTATATCCATGCAACAGCTGAGAATCGAAGAAATGATTGAAATATGGCCTCATTGACTCATGGGATATTATTTTTCCTTAAAAGTGAGACACTTTGTTACTTCACAAAAAAAAAATTAATTTTTAGTAAACAAAGTAAAAACACTTTAAATTTACAGAAAACTTTAGCAAGCTAAGTCCAACTCGAAATTAATTAGAAAAATATATATGTAGATCATCCATGTATATACACACATATGTATGCATTTGAATAATTAAAATACTAACATGAGATAAAAATACTCTATTGTGAACTATTTACAAGTTGACGCTAAGTTCCATTGGAAATTTTTTACTTACCTTGAAAGCTGACTGCAAAGCAAAATTTTGATCTACTCCTAGTCTCTCAAAAAACAGCAAAAACATTCACCGTTTAAACAAATAATAATGGCTTTGTTGGGATTAAAGTAAAGATAAATGATAAGATGAACTTATTTCATGAATAGTTTGAGCAAGACTTCAAATATTTTGAAAATGAGAATTTGATGAACGATTCCTGTGAAATTTACAGGTAAACTAGGTTTTAAAATCACAGCAATTTATATCAGCCTAAAATGCATTTTATTGTTCCTGAAAAAGTAAATATATTTTTTATGTATGTAAAATTGTATACGGCTTTATTTTTATGTTCAAAAAACTGATAGCTAGTTCTCGAGTTAAAAATTTCAAGATCTTCAAAATTATGGTAATTTCTTGAAAATGGTTAAAAATCAATTTTCTAGAAAGTTTTTTTTTTTTTAAGTTTGGCTCTTTTGAGTTGCGATAAATATGTAGGTACAAATCTTCAGTTTGTAAAAAAATTAGAACATGAGATCTTAATCCGACGTTACATTGCGATGATATAAAGAATGCCAAAATGTGGTTTCCACAATTCTGTCTGTCTGTATCTCAATCTACAGCCTATACCACTGAACTGACTGTTTCAAACTTGAACATTAATTCAAGAGAGCCGAAACTTATTTATCTCGAAAATGGATTTAAAGATTTTGATAATATTTAAAACAGTTGTCTGTTTATGTTCATACATCTTTTAAAATATTAATACAAACAAAATCGGAATGCCCTTGCCAGCATCGATCTTTTTAATACTTTGTTTTCAATAGAATATCGAGTGACTTCGGTTTCTTAATTGTTAAGTATAGATGTCACTGGGTCAAAATATAACTGTTTTAAAAAATGTTTTTTCATTCATTTCCGCTCTTATAAAAGACACATTTTAAAAATAAATGCTACTGTAGAGAAAATGTTCGTAACAATAAAATTTTTTGAATGACTAAAAAAACTCCTTTAGTAGATCGAGCTTAAAAACAGGATGCCATGTGTGCCATATGATTATAAATCTTTATAGCGGTTTATAAAAAAAAGCTGTACAAAATGTTCAAATCATGCTTAAAAAAAATTTTGGTACGCCAACTTTAAGTTTTTATTATTGTACGGATACAAATTAAATTTAAAAAAAAAAGTATTAATCCGTTTTTGAGACATCGAATTACCATTAATTTCAATTTTTGGATTTTTTTTTTCAAAAATTACAAAGCTTTAACTAAATAAAATGTTTTGAATTTTTTTTTGTGGAACAGGTTTGGAAATAAAATATCTTATACAATTTCGGAAACAATTCGTATCGCAGGTACCGATAATTTATGTCTTCTAAAAAAAAAAAATAAAACGTGTGGGGGCAAAAATTTAAAAATACTATCCACCAAGTGAATAGAGAATTGGCCGAGTCGCTTAGGCTGTAGTCGAACAGAGGCAGACAAAATTGCGAGACAAACGTTTTTCCTTTTCTATATCATCGTAATGTTAAGTCTGATCAAAATCTCAACTTCGATTTTTCCTACGAATGCATAACTTGGCATTTAGTACCTACGGGTTTTTAGCAAATGGGTTCAATTCTGATAGCTATAATATACATACATACAGATATGTATGTATATATTTGTACCACAGGGCTCTGATTTATCTCTGTCGCTTTTTCCTATCGGTACCAATGATTTCTACTACTTTCTAGGTAAATTCTTAACTGATTTCAATAAAAATTTGACTCATATAATACTATGGTATTTTTTTTTATAATTTTGGACGGATTAGAGAGATTATGACTACCCTTAAAATGTTTGAGCACAGTGCGAACGAATTAAGAAAGTTGGAGAGGATTTAAAAAGAGATACCGATGCATTTTAGTTTAAAATGTCTGACTATCATAATGGGACTGAAATATTGAGTCACGTAAAGCATTCCACATTCGTGTAGTGCAAGTAATAACAATAATTTCGAAGTTGGGCTCAAGGCAATCCTTGAAGCGCGAGTGTATTATATTCTGTCCAACAAAAATATGCAGTATGGGCAAAATAGGACGTTTGCCTCGCATTTTGGTCACAGTGGATTGCATAAATCTGTCCTTCATTAAAGCTCTCACAGGGTTGTCGTAGTGTTGATATTAAATGGACCCTTTTTTTAAATCTCTAAAATCAAAAGCACCTCAACAGAAACCCAAAGAAATAAAATGCACGACTGGGTCGCACGAACTTGCTCCTCTGTAATAGACTAGGAATTTTAAAAACGAATGTTATTAGAGAAAACTGTTCATAAGGATAAAATGATTTTTTTTTTAATTCTTTAAGTAGTAAGAGATAAAAACAGAATGATATGCAAATATGAATTTATGCAGGAACAAAAATTATAAGTCTTTGTAGTGGTTCCTTAAAAAAATAAGCTTTTATGTAAAAAATTTTTAAAACATTTTTAAGAAAAAATTTTGGTACGCCAACCTTAAGTTTTCATTATTGTACGAATAAAAGTCTAATTTCCAAAAAAAATACTAAGCCGTTCTTGAGATATCGAATTTTTCAAAAAAAAAAATTCCTTTTTTTTCTAAAAATTGAAAAAATATTTGTTCTTAAGTTTTTAAATGCAATGTTTTTTAAATTTTTTAGGAGCTTTTTTATAAAAAATTTCATTAAAATCCGTTAAGTCGATAATGAGAAATTCAAAATTCGAAAAAATCGTTCTATGGTAGGTACAGTCAGTAATATCTAGATTTCAAATTTTTTTTTATTAAATTATAAATCGTAAAGATTAATCAAAAGAAAAAAAATTTTTGCAAAATTCTCGGAACCGTTTTCGAGAAAAATGCGATTTTCGAAAACCATTTTTTAAAATTTGTATGGTAGGTACCGTTAGTTTTAGATAAAACAAAATTTTTTTTCTCAAATCTTGTAGATTATATTAAGAAACTTTTATTTGCCAAGTTTGAAAAAAATCGAGCATGGGGTTTTCGAAATATTGAGATTCCAAAAAAAATTTTTGAATTTTTTTTTAAAAATCCAAAAAATTAAAAATTGAAAATTTGAATATGTAATAATATTTAAACTTTGGAGGAGCTTTGGCATAAAAAAAACTATTAAAATCGGCTGTACCGTTTTCGAGAAAATCAAAAACACAAAAAATGGACCCAGGGGGGCTACCGAAAATAACAATTTTTTGTAAATTTTTTTTCAACCATTAGCTAGTTTTAACCAAATGAAATTTTTGGATTTTTTTTTTAAAAATTCTGTGGGACAGTTTTTGAGAAAAAAAAATATTTATAAAATTTCGAAAAAAAATCGTATGGCAGGTACCGTTATTTTTGGTCTTAAAAAAAAATAGAAAAAAACGTCCGGGGGTAAAAAATTAAAACCCATATCTACCAAGTTTGAAGAAAATCGGCCGAGCCGTTTAGGCTGTAGTCGAACCGACAGACAGACAGACAGACAGAATTGCGAGACCCACTTTTTTGGTCTTCGCTATCATCGTAATGTCAACTTTGATCAAAATCTCGAGTTCGATTTTTTTTACGAATGCATAACTTGCCTTATAGTACCTATAAGTCGCAAGTAAAAAACTGAACAAGTTACCAAATGAACAAGGGTAACTCTGAATGCACAAGCACATCAATATTTAATAGGGGTTGAAATTGAATATCACCGTTGGATGAAGTATAGGTACGGTTAAATTGCTTAAACGAAGAAATAACACTGGCTTTTTCACTGTAATACTCTTTATAAAAATAACGGTAAAAAAGTGACAGTCAAGAAACATTGCATATCAAAATTTTCAAAAAGTTCAAGAAAAAAGAACTGAAATTTGTGTGAAAAATGGTCCTCATTTTGAGAAAATTCCAATATATTTCAAAAATTTTGGACCTAGATTTAACCTGTAATGAAAATTAAGGTCATATTTTAGGTTTCGTCCGTTTCAGTAACCTCAAAATATAAAGTTTACCCTTCTTCAAGAGAATAGGTAAAAGCCGCTTAAGGCTAGCGGTTGTGAAAATTATTCTTTCAAAACTATTGTTTTTAGAGCCGAAACATAAATACATATCGAAAAACCGATTCTAGTTACCATACAGTTTCCGCAAAATATTATTTTAGAAATAGGAGAACATTTAAGCTCGAACGTGGAAGGCCTTCTTAATTTGATTCTTATAACGTAAACTGAATAAATATTGATAAAGAGTTAAAAAGCAGATGAAAAATAAATATTATTTCACGGTGAACTTTATACTAACAAATTTATTATTTATTAATATCATAACAAAGGACGTAATCATTACAATTTTTACAATTTTTACAATTACAATATTTTTCTTTTGAACTTAAATCACTAAATAACGAGATTGTTACAATCCAACGAATTAACTTAAGAAAAAAAATTTCATTTTCTAAAACACCCAACTCTCATATGAAGCAACCCAGTTGCTCACATAAGCCCACACTGGAAATGAGTCCAAGAATTCTTGAAATTCTTTCGTAGGTTGTGCATTATTATGAGTCCAATGTGCTCCTATTCCAATTTCGAGACTCGGTTCCGAGAAATTCCCATTAGTTTTCTGCGTTAAAAAAAAAAAAAACAATAAAGCAATTTAGTTTTTATTGAAAAAGCTGTTGTGGATAAAATTTATTTTATCACCTCAACTTCAATGAAAAACTCCAACGGTGTTGCATCTTTGCCATATGAAAAGTAAATAAAATATGGCTGCTCCCAGTTGTCACGAATCGATGTGTCATTAAAGGACCAACTTTTCACTTTGGCATCGTTTTTGGTTCCAATGAAAATTGTCATGTGATCGGGGCCGGAAAGTCTGAAGGCAAATCGTGTTGAAGAAGTGTTAACTTCTTTGGAAAGAAGCTCCAAAGTGGGAATTGTGGCAAGATTTGGTTCGCTGAAATCTATCCAATAGCTATGTTCTCTGAAAAGGAATCAGATATAAGATATTTTACAACGGAAGAAGAGCTTGAATTATTTTTTAAAGTAATCATTCTCGTTATGATAAAAGTCAAAGTTTCGTTAAAAAGTAATAAGTTTAATATTTGAGCTCCTTGTAAATGTTTTTAAGGAGATAACCCATGGAATATCAATTCTGAACAAGACAAGATTTATAATGACTGCTCTTATTAGAACATTTTGCTAACCTTTCGTTGTTCCATCTGTGATTGTAGGATGGTACTCCACAAAACATCTCAGTTTTACAGAAGTCTATAACCTTTTTTCCTTTCGTCATCACAGGCACTATATCTGGAAATTATTTATTTAAGCATGTATACAAACTCACAAAAGCTTGGTATCTTACCATCAACAGTTAAGGTTCTTCTATCTTGGGGATAAACATAGATTCCAGAATCGCTCAGTCTTGTGGATGAATCAGCGTCGTGAAGAACTCTTCTGGCGTGCTAGAAAAGCAGATAAGCTTTAAAATTGTATCTTAACTATTCTTAAGCCTTACAATCAAATTAAACCGCTGAACAGCAGTTTTTTCTTGATAAGGAAATCCAGCTGGGGTCAAAGAAATGATGATGAACACAAGAGTAACAAGAAAGAATCCTGATATCAATATTCTCGTTTTGCGGAAGAAGAGAAACAGTGGCATCTAAGACATATAAGATTCTTTAAAAGAAAAAAAAAAACCTTTAAAGACCTTTATAAACTTACCAAGAATCCAGCAAACAAAATCGACATAAATACAGCCAAGGCCGCCATCACTAAATCAGGATTTATTCCAGATCCATTGCGACCCATCATCGGGACCAATGTGTAGATAAACGTGTAGGAGATATTTGTAAAATAGATGAACGGCAAAATTTGACAGATGATAATAGTCACAGCAAAGAGGTACGCTAGAAGATGTAAGATTCAGTATTTTCTTCCTTGTACAATGTGCTGCTATCTCTTACCTCTTCTATGCCATTTGGTAATCAAATTAACTATCAAAGCAAGTATATCGAAAAGCACTGCCAACATTGGCATAAAAGCTGATCGATAACCACAGCACGTTAGAGTCAAAGTGAGAATTACCAGGAGTATACAATGGGCATGCATAAACATCTGAATTCTGAAGCCTAGGCTTAGTTGATCTCTTTTCTTGTACTGGGAATAAATGGCAGGCACAATTCCCATGCCAAAGAACATTGGACAAAAATACAGGCCAACGAGCAGCCATGTTTGCGAGAACCACGTTAGAGAATGATTGATTGCATCCATGAATACTGCCACAAAGAGTGATAGGGCAATTCCTAAAATCAATGAGATTAGTTGAAGTCCAAATGTGGAAGCGAAGCGTTTTAATATCTCGTCTATTCCAAGTCCAGACCGAACAATCATAAAGAAGATAGAAACTCCGATAGCAGCTAGGGCGACAAGCGAAACAACGATATTGATGATTGTGCTGACTGTTTGAGTGTAGAAAACGAAAAACCATCCAAGAAAATCGTAGAAAACGACGTGACCATCTTCATGTTCCTAGGAGATAATTAAATTAAAGAGATATCTATTTAATTTTACTTGGAAATAACGATAAATAAAGAGAAGAAAGACAATATATTTGCGTGCTACTTTAAATTGAGATCTAAGAGAGAATTTAAAAGAAAGAGAGATTGATGGAGGCAAAAACTATTCAATACGACTTTTTCACTGATACTTCTGATTTCTTTTTCAACCTAGGCTGCAAAAGAGACTATTTCGACTAAAGGTTGCCTAATCTGCATTCTTTCCAATTTGCATTTTATAACTCTTCTTATTTTTCTAATAAAGATTTCGGAAGACATTTCGCTAGGTTGTTCACAATGATTTGCTTTTCCAATTGAAACTTCATTAAGTCTCTTATGACAACGATTTTTGGCTAATACTTCTGTTGGTAACCTAACCTTTTATAATGTGACCCAAAAATACAACTGGTGATGTTTTGCATATATCTTGAACATTGAACATTATAAACTAGGACTTTTTAATCCCCTCCCCCCTACATTTATAATTTGGACTCTTTTTACCCCCTTTTCCATCATCCTGGCAAAAAGAGCGATCAATTCTCGCACCATTATTCTCATATATCCAAGATTTCAAAAAAAAAAAACCTGGATGAATAAAGTCTGAAGCTGTCGAATTAGAATTCATTAAGTAATGAAATCATAATTCCCGTCGTCAGTTGCAATATTCTGGTAGGAAGATGGTCTTCGGTGTCTTCTGACATCTTTTCGGTCATGTGTTGTTCCATTCTTTTTGAAGTGAACTGATGGTAAACGAGTTAGTGTTCGACCCATTGGCTTCAGATGGCTAGGAAAACTTACCCAAAATTCACGTTGCACCAAAATCGTCAACGAGTTTCGTACAAAAAAAAAATGGAGGAAATCATTCCGTAATATTGATAAGTATGGCGTTTCTTGGTTAGTCGGCGTTTAATCCGCATCTTTAGGTAGATAGAAATGGCGATCACTGGTAGTCTAACCCTGTGGCCCGAATAGTGCTGAAGTGCGCCATTTTGATAACACAGCTTTTGTCAACCTGTGGATGGAATCGATATGGGAAATTGTTTACATTCAAACGGAGTCATCCAGTTTGGATTAAATTTTAAAAGAAGAAATGATCTAATAGTTTTTTAATGTCTCTTATTGTGTGTTTGCTTTTTCACTATCATCCGGAATTCGGATAACTCACTGATCCGGTCCACCACCTTATCATCCGACACCATGAACACTGTGCCAAGCTACGTAGCTTGTTTATGATGATGGAATATCAGCCAATCTAATTGAGTGATCATTCGGCCTCCTGCGCTGCGCCTTAAACTTCCGCCAAAGCCATCAGTACGCTTACTTGGGATCTAAGGAGTCAAATGGAGGACACGGCATAGAAATTTCCGAAGTTCGTTCTAGAGCTATTTCGTTGCGTTGAGAAAAGGGATCGATTATTTGATCTTCATTTCGGTAATTGTTTAAATGTCGTCAAAAAATGACCTTCCTAATGATTGTGCCCTAAATTTCGCCAGAGCAGCGCATTTGCAGGAGGAAATAAAGGGCTGTCTCCTTTTCTCGCTGGTCTCCAAAGCTATAAAAGTTATTGTTGTGAATAGTGTCTAGCTTCGCTGCATGCTCTTCTGTAGGCCGGTGTCAGCTATAGGTAGCTATAATCCTGACTATATCTTGCCTGGTTCTGCATATCAGATCACGCGTTCGGGATTTATTACAGGTGGGCTAAATCTAACTATATATATATGTAATTCAATTAGGTAAACTCCTTTACCTACGGTTTGATTCGCTAAGAAAAATTGAGAGAATATTTCCCTTCATAACTCCGAGCGGAATTTTGACTTTTTCCGCAAATGGCTTATGAAGGGCTGATCCAGGTCATCCGCCTGTTGATTCACATCAATATGCCATAGTGACCCGGGACACAGATAAGAGTGACATTAAGGTTAATATTGAGTCTAGAAAATTCATTCTGACATTGCTGAACTAATTTGGGTTATGATGTACAAGAATTAATGGCTCAAAAAACTGCCTGACTATCTGTGATAATAGCTTATTCCAGTTTGGATTTGGATCTTGTGAGAGTACCCTACCCTTCATATTTCTCTGATAACCGGTATTAGTTTACTTTACAAATATCAGAAAAAATTTGACAGTTACCACTATTTGCACAAGTTAAAGCATTTTAAGATAGGCATATGCATTAAGGCCCACCTTCTATTAGAGGAACTTGATTATGATTATATACCAATACTTTTATTGCAATGTTATGTCAAGACTGTCATTTGCGTGTCTTGTTTCCGTTTAAGGGTAGTTAGTTTCCGGGGCTCCCTCTGTCTCTCAATCCTAATCAAACTATTTTAAACCTAGTAAGGAAGTTAAAGATTGTCTCCAAGAACATAAAATTAGATGATTTATTATTATTATTATAAATATAATTTACCGGATATTTTTTAATTCTTATTTCTAGAAAATCTAAACTCTGATTCTTAAACTGGTCGAATTTATTTCTTGTAGCAAGAGAACTTATCTTACCTTTACTTTACTTCCTTCTAAAATGTAAATATAGATGTACTCAACTCACCTTTGTGTTGAACATTTCCGGTGCATTGGCAATGGCCTTTGCAACAGCTAGAATATTGTCACCTGTATTTTGTAAGGTTCCCATTGGAACAATATCAGCACGATCATGTTTGGTGTGATAAACGTAACCGTTGTAGGTATAAGCAAAGTCCAGGCCTACATTTAAACAATTTTATTTGCCAGTTAACTCAGCTTAAATGAAAAGCTTAAATTACCTGGAACACCTCCAAAATCACGAAATATTCGAAAGTCAGTATCGGAAGGAATGAGTTTTGCCTGAAAGATTTCTTCAGCCATTGTAGTTGCATAAGGATGTAGTGCATTTTGTCGATAATACTGCAAGAAGAAATATAAAAAAAGGTAGCAAAAGTTTTATAAAGATTTTGAAGATGCTTAAGAGCTAATTTCACAGTCCGATTAAGTTACATTTTGTGAGATTTCAGTGTTGATTATTTCAGTTAATATGAGCCTTAATAAATACAGTTCGGCATGACTGAAATATCAAGTTGAAGCTATCGCCTTTGAACTCGCCTTACAGGCTCATCAAACTAACCATAAGTTCTAAGTACTAAATTCAATAATAACTGTTCTATTCTCACCCTCATAAGCCATGGATGTTTTGGTCCAGATTGAAAGAGTACTTCTTTTCCGCCATTACCAGCAGCATCTAAGTTTATCAGAGCCCTGATGCAGAAAAATTTAGTTCATTTCCCAATTAGGTACAAACATTATTTTTCACTTTACTTGCAATTTTTCGCCCACTTGTGTTGTGTTATAAATCCATGTGATGCTTGAAGTGGATTTTCCTCAGCACCATTGAAGAGAAACACTATCGGATGCTCCAAAGGTCCACTTGAATTTGCTATAACCCTCATGATCTCCAACATAACCGCCACCATACTCCCATCGTCGCCCCCTCCAGGGCTTCCCGGAACAGAATCAAAATGACTGTTGATAAGCAAATACGACGAACTATTGGAGCTCTTCGCACTTAGCTTAACAACAACATTTTGAACTCCTTGATACATATTGACCATAGTCCAGTGCATATAACTGCCGGAAACAGTTTGTACATCCGATTCGATATTAAAATATTCGTTCGTTTGTTCGCGAACTTTCTCAATTTCACTAAGCAAATACTCAACGGCTTTCACTTCGTTGGCTTCGCTACCAACAATTCTAGGTCCAAGATCGACCAGACCCTCAAGTATTGAGTAAGCCCGTTCAGCAATGAAACGATCAGGTGCATTGGGTTCATCTTTAAGTGTCAACGGAGTTGGCAGTAAAATGGATAAATTCAGAACTACCACCACATACAGGATTACCCAGATGGCGACAAAAACCGGTGCAAACCACCAGTTTAGTTTTTTCGGCACACTGTTGAGCTTATTTAGGTGATATTTAGATTTATTATCTAAAATGTGAGTCTGAAATGGAAACAATGGAAATTTTATCAATATAATGAATGATGAACTGATATTTCTAAAAAAATATTTTTAATCTACCACGAGCCATGTTGATTTCTATCGTCTTTCCAATATTGCTCTTAGTTTTGAAATCATGCATGCTATTAAAAAATAAATTCGAAGTCATAAACCTAAAAAGTAGCAAATTCCTAAAGTAGCAGACAGAATTTGGTTTCAATCGCTGAAGTGGGTGGTAATAAAATAATTGATTTGTTTATTACGCGTCATTAAGTTTCACACCGCGTGCACAGCAGTTTAATTAACTAACGAAATTTCATAGTGCGAACATGTGTACCTAGTTAAGTAGGTAGTTGAATGATATAGTTCTTTCAAAATATTAATACTATAGGAAAATATCAGGCAAAGAGTATGTCTGAAACAATGAGTGGTAAATCATACATTTTATTGTTCCTCAAATCTTAAGCACATAACATAAACTCGGCAATTTATTTCAATTACTATTGGTCGAAGAGAAAAAGTGTGCAGGTAAGAATTATTCAGTTTGTAATTTTGAGGATTTTATGTTAAAGGTGTGATTCTCTAGAGTTCTCAAGAATCACTCAGAATAAAACATGAAGAAACTGATGCTTAGAAACTTTACCAATCTATTTCTATTTGGAATACTTGTTTTTCAATTTCTGCGGACTCTCAAGACTCACTTGTTAATTTACTTGCTTTGTAGGTAAGGTATCAGCTTCGTGCAGCAACGATGATGATGTTTTAATCAAGTTTATGTAACATTTATGGTGGAGAAGTCCAAGAAATTGGTTCTCGTCAATACTTCAGTCTACTTTTTGGTGCAGCGGTTGATCTTGCATTAAGTGCTGCTTTTTACTTTTGATAAGTTAAAGGGGATTAGAATATTGCTACTAATGACTCAACGAAATTGTGTTCCCTTAAAAACGGTAAGGAAAAAATTCTTTAAACAGAATCAACAGTGGTATCTATTACTACTGGAAACTATTTGGTGATTACTTTGCGTGAGCTAATCTGAAATATCTTTTGCCTTGTCTTCAGGTTAAGGTATAGTAAGACTCCTGTCCAACAGTGCTGGAGTTGTGTAGTTAGGTTAGTTAAATCGATGGTTTTATATAGCTGTGGATGAACTAACTCCGGATCCTGGTAAAACTGATTGCAGTTCAAGTTTAAAAATTAACTCGACTTCGAACAAAGTAGTTACGGACGGTTTTAATGTTCACAATTCTTCGTGGCTGTGTTATGCTGACAGGCGCGGATCCAGGATTTCGTTCAGGGGGGGGGCAATTTTCGTGATATTTTGCTTAACTTAAAAAAATGATCCATTTCTCTGCATTTCTGTCTTAAAATATTAAAAAGGTATAAACATAATCGAATATAAAATTAACAGCAGGTACATAATATATGTAGGTCGTATGTAAATAACTATTAAATAGTAAATCAAACATCTTCGTTTACATTACTTTAGCCTCTTTCAATAATGCTCTGTATGCATGTCTTAAAGTATTAAATAGGAACTCGTACGTATTAAAAAAAATGAATTAATTAATTTAAATGAAGGAATTATAGTGTTGTACATGATATACATAGTTCTTTAATACTTAATTCCAATATTTTTCTGTGGCCGGTTTTTGAAAACGGTTTTTTAACATTTGTATGGTAGGTAGATACCTTTATTTTTAGGTAAAATAAAACTTTTTTTTCATACATCTTGTAGATTATGTTGAGAAACTTTTATTTTTTAAGCTTAAGAAAAATCTAGAATAAGGTTCTCGAAATATTGAGTTTTGAAAAAAAAATTGAAATTTTTTTAAAAATGCAAACATTTTTTTTTTTGAAAATTTGAATACACAATTCTATTTAAGTTTTTTGGGAGCTTAAGCAAACAAAAAATGATCAAAATCGGCCATACCGTTTTTGAGAAAATCAAAAAAAAAAATGGTTCTTTGGGGGTACCCTCTATAACCATTTTTCGGAAATTTTTTTTCAACTAGTACATAGTTTTAACTAAATGAATTGTTTTTGTATCTTTTTTTTAAATCTGTAGAACAGTTTTTGAGAAAAACAAAATTTCGTATGGCAGGTACCGTTATTTTTGGTCTTAAAAAAAAAAGAAGAAAAAACGTGTTGGTGGGGAAATTAAAAATGATAAATGTTTAGGCTGTAGTCGAACCGACAGACAGACAGAATTGCGAGACCCACTTTTTTAGTCTTCGCTATCATCGTAATGTCAACTTTGATCAAAATCTCGAGTTCGATTTTTTTTTACGAATGCATAACTTGCCGCACGAACTTGCTCCTATGTAATAGACTAGGAATTTTAAAAACGAATGTTATTAGAAAAAACTGTTCATAAGGATAAAATTATCATCATTTTTTAAATTCTCTTAGTAGTAAGAGACAAAAACAGAATGCTATGCAAATATGAATTTATGCAAGAACAAAAATTATGCATAAGTCGTTGTAGTGGTTTCTTAATAAAATAAGGTTTTATATATAAAATTTTTAAAATATTAAAAAAAAAAATTAGTACGTCAACATGAGGTTTTTATTACTGTACGAATGAAAATTAAATTTCCAAAAAAAAATATTGACCTATTTTTGAGATATCGAATTTTCCGAAAAAAAAAATGATTTTTTTTTTCAAAGTTCGAAAAATATTTTTTTTTAAGTTTTGAAATGCAATGGCGTAAAATTTTAAAGAGTTCTCGTTTAAGCAATAAAACCGGCTCTACTTAATGCAGTCGTTTAGCTTGGAGACTTTGTCTAACTTTTTCATAATTTTAATCACATGTTAGACAACTCTTCTAACTAATGTGTGTTTCACAACAGAATTTAAGCGAATTTGCGTTGAACAACCCTTAATTTGACAGATACATAACTCACACAACTACAAAAACACAAGAAAAAAAGTAAAAAAAACGAACAACTTCAAACCAAATAATTGTTCGCAGAAAAAAGTGCATTTTATATACTACCTCGGTACAGTTTTTGATTATTTATAAGTTATTTACATTATTTTAGATGGAAATAAAGTATAAATCGCAAATTTACCTCATAAAAACTCAATTTGTTGTTGCAATGTGCAGATTCATTTAGCTATACTCGTCATGGCCGGCGGCGGCGTGCATAAATTAGATATGTACATTTGTACAGATTTGTTAATCGTGGAGCACTTTCGTACGATTGTTTCGAATTTATAATATTCAGTGATTCAGTCTATTTACAAAACAACATCTTTAAAAAATCGAATAAATCATCAGTAAGCATTTTTTGTTCGATTTTCTTTGGTATGAAATGACCATTGTCAATATACTTTTAAAAGATAAACTAGCTATTTGCTGCTGTTAAAGTAAGACTAAAAGTATAGTTTATGTCCTTTAAAATTAACAAAGAGTCGGTTCTCGTTTTATACTCAATATATAGAGTCGACTCCCATTCTAAAATTGGTTTAGAGTAGGTTTTAAATGTTTAAAATTTTGCGCCAATGTTTCTTAAAGCTTTTAGAAGCATCTCTATAAAAAATTTCATTAAAATCAATTATGTCGGTATTCGGTAATGAGAAATTCAAAATTTTCAAAAATTGTTCTATGGTAGGTACAGTGACTAATGTCTTGTTTTCAAAATCTTTTGTATTAAATTATAGACCTTAAAAATTAATCAAAAGACTAAAAATTTAAGCAAAATTCTCGGAATCGTTTTCGAGAAAAATACTATTTTCGAAAACCATTTTTTAACATTTGTATGGAGGGTACCGTTATTTTTAAGTAAAATAAATTTTTTCTCATATATTGTAGATTATTTGAAGAAACTTTTATTTATTAAGTTTTAAGAAAATCAAGCATGGGGTTTTCGAAATATTGAGTTTTCAAAAAAAAATTTTGAAATTTTTTTTTTGAAAATTTGAATACACAATAATATGGAAACTGCTGGGGAGCCTTAACATTAAAAAATTATCAAAATCGGTTGTACCGTTTTTGAGAAAATCAAAAATAAAAAAATGGTTCCAAGGGGGGTACCAAAAATTATAATTTTTTGGAATTTTTTTTTCATTCATTACCTAGGTTTAACTAAATGAAATCTTATGAATTTTTTTTTTAAATCTGTAGGACAGTTTTTGATAAAAAAAATATTTATAAAATTTCGAAAAAAAATCGTATGGCAGGTACCGTTATTTTTGGTCTTAAGAAATCAAATCAAAAAACATCCAGGGGAAAAAAAATAAAACCCATATCTACCAAGTTTAAAGAAAATCGGCCTAGCCGTTTGGGCTGTAGCCGAACCGACAGACAGACAGAATTGCGAGACCCACTTTTTTGGTCTTCGCTTTTATCGTAATGTCAACTTTGATCAAAATCTCGAGTTCAATTTTTTTCCGAATGCATAACCTGCCTTATAGTACCTATAAGTCGCAAGTAAAAAGAAAAAAGTGTTATGGTTTTTATAATTGTGAAACGAAGAACTGCCCAGGGGGGGCAATTGCACCCATTGCCCTCCCCCTGTATCCGCGCTTGTATGCTGATCAAACAACTACCCGAAAGAAGATGTGCCGAGACTTTTGCTGAATTAAACGACTCGCTCAAGGCTTTATTAAGCGATGCTTATAATATTAAACACAGCACGGCGATGGGGAAATTACCGGGAAGGGGGGTGGTGGTGGGGAGAGATGGTCAAAGGAGGTGTCGATGAACATTGGTTTTGAATCTTTGAAAATTGAAATAGCAAGGGAAAACCATGCCGGGTTGATTATTCCATAACCATGTTGTGCTACTTAAAAACGAATTTCTATATTTGACGGTACGACCGAAATTAGGCTCATTGGTCAACTGATGAGCATTCTTAGCGAAACGGGTGAACTGATTGAGGGGAGGAATGCAACTGGCTACTTCGAGTGAGCACTGCTTGTAAAAGAAACGATAAAACAAGGAAATACATGAAACATTGCTACGCGACGGTGTTCAAGAGATGGGAATGAATTCATGACTGATCTGCTTCCTATCAGTTTTAAAGCTCTGTTCTGAATTCTATCCAATAAGTGGAGAGAAGTTTATGCTGCACCTGCCCAAACGTGTGAGTTATACTCGAGTTTTGGACGTATAAACGCCTTATAAATGTTATCCCGATCAGAAGGGGTGACAAATTTCTTACATCGATATAGAAATCCTAAGCATTAAGCAGGAATTTGGGCGGTCTCGAGAATGTGGTCATTCCAACGAAGATCATCGTTAGCACACATACAGAATAGTGAGAGCTTTCCTGCTTCTTCGGTACAAATGCTATTCAAGAAGCATGGCATACGGAGTACATTTGCAACGACAATAGACATCATTGAGTTTTAGAAGCATTAAACTTCACACGATTTTGTATATCGCATTTAACGATTCTGTAAAGATCGGAGTTTAATGAGTTAATCATAGGGTACCGTTGCAATTCTAATTCCGAAGGAGATGGATGTGAATTTGAGATCGAGTATGAAAAGTAGAGTTGTCGGCAAAACAATGAATTGGATTAGAAGTTTCAATGCTGTTTTCCATTCTTTTAGGGAAGATTCTAGAACGGTAGGAGCGATGGAAATGATTTCAATCACAGGAGGGACAATGTTGCAATCAGGCGATGTAAGAGCTAGCAGCAAAACGAGCTGCTAATTATCGGGTTGTTATTGTAGATGAGCGTTGGAACCAAAAATAAAGTTGAATTTTGTACGTTCTTAACAAATGACCAGACTTTTCTACTGGCTTTGGGACATAGCAGGATTTTTCGCCTTAATTTCTGGACATGTATAAATTGGGTTCTTTTTATATGAGCTTTCCAATGGGTTTTGACTTGTTTCTGATGCTGGCAAATCACTACGTAAGATTTTCCATCTTTTCAACTCTTTTCTACACTATTGTTCTCTTTCTGAGTGTTTTTCATGAGAAGGCCTAAAGCTTCTTAATGACTTGCTTTTGAAAAATCCAAAAGAACCATTAAACCAAGCTTATCATTATCAAGTGTACTATGAAAATCTGAAGTAACTGTGTTTCTGTCTCGGAAACCTGATTGAAATTTTGACAAGTAGTTGCTGAATTGAAGAAAAACTCTAATCTGATCAGCCATCAGCTTCTCAAGGAGTTTGCCAAAAAATTGAAGCAAACTAATTGGTCTGAAATTTGGAGAAGTCTGAGGTATTTTTTTTTGAATAGGCAAAATAATTGCATTTTTCCATGCTTTAGGAAATTCACTGCTAAAAATTTAGATTTTTATTATATGAAACATTGGCGTAAGAATAATGGGTAAAATTAACTTTATGAATTTTGGAAAAATGTTATCTGAATCCAATGCATTCATAATACTCGTAGTTTAAACAAAGACCTAGTGATTTACAACTCTCAACTATTCCTCTGTGCGTGTTACTAGAAATGAATGGAGGGGACCTACTATTTTCTGCCGATTCCTAACGGCTAATGAGCAGCACTTTTCATGATAAGAGGTACTCTTAAATGATTTGTCAATTCCTCGTAAGAGGCAGTATACACCCCTGAGAATCAAATCCAAGACCTTCTGCATGACAGTCCAACGCACTAACCATTATGCCAATGGGTGCTACAGTAATAGTTTAGTAGTATTATATATTTCATTAGAACCAATAAAATTGAATGAAAATGAAAATGGATCACTATTTTCCGGGACATTATTGCTCTTCGTTTTTTCAGCGTATTTAAGTTAACTATTATTAACTATGGAATTGTTCAGTCTGAGTTGCAACATGGTTTAGTTACTTAAGGAGAAACATTTTCAATCCTCTTTTGATTTGACCTCTTTTCTGTGGCTTCCGAACATTAGTACTTCGAAATCTAATATGTTTTTAAGGCTCTGAAAGAGTTCCATAAGCAGAGTGTTAATATTGCGACGAGAATCTCCTCAGTTTAAAGCTTGTTGGATAATAATCTGTCACTTGTTGAAATTCCAATCGCACACAAATTACATTTTATGAGTTTTTATTTTATATCAGAACAGCCCTTATTTTTTTAATAATTTTCCCGTTGACATAAGAACTATTCTTTACTTTCACTTCATCTTAAATTCAATCAGAGACTGGATTTTAACTATCGACCTTACAAATATTGAATAAATCTATAAACTAAGTTTTTAAGAATGCAAATGGATGACTGAAATATTAAATATATTTTTTTTAACTAAAATTTTTTTTTCTAGTTTAAATTTACCTTTTCAAAATTAATGCATTTCTTTAAAATATAAAATAATGTCAACGGCAACACTGACATCGACCTAGCTACAACTATAAGACGTACGTTGACGATGGGGCAGTGTTCACCAAGCGTTTAAGGAGTAGAGATCGTTCCTACCAACGTCGCAGTAATTCTTGTCGTGTCAGTTAATGAAAGTGTTTTATATTTAATAAACTTGATTTTTAAACATTATCCATTCGGTCTTTTACTTTTGACAATTCAGAAGCGGGATAAATCCTAAAATAAAAAAAAAAACGCTAAAAAAAAGAAAAAGAAAAACGTCGCGAAAAAGTGCAACGTCTAGCACATCGAACGACGTACAGTACAAAAAAAAAGAAGATTAGGTACGTGCACCGTTAAGCACATATCGAACGACGTCCGTTGCGGAAAAAGTTATGTACAACGTTCAGTACATGAAAAAAAACAACGTCCGTTAGAAAGAATATATGTGTAAAGCTCAGCACATAACGAACAACGCCCCTTAAAAAAAAAGAAAATTTTGCAGTGTGTGCAACGTCGAGCACACAAATCGAAATACAAATAAAACAAACAGTGTGCAACGTCTAGCACATAACAAACGATACATAAACCAACAAAACAAATACGAAAGAGACGAATATATTCAAAAACGTAATCGGTTATTCCCTCTCAAAAGGTCACATGTCTTTTTGCTTCGAGAAAAAAGTTTTTTTTTTATCAAGATGATTAAGTTAGAAGTACTTAAAGTAAATCAGTTAAACAAACTGCTAAGGAATCACGAATTACCGATCGTAGGTAATGAAGTTCAGAAAATTGCGAAGCTGACGGAGGTGCTAGCGACTGATGAGGTAGATGCAGAGGAGTTGTACTTTGAGGAAGAAGAAATGGAACCTTGGCAAACGAGCATGGACGATCTGCGGAACATTGTAGCAAGTCTGGCAAAAACGGTGAGCGAAATGTCGGTGAACTTAAGAGTTCAGCCGCCAACGACTGTCTCACAAACCTTGCCTGACGCCGCCGCCACATCAATCCAAAGTATAACGCAATCTGCAACACCTTCTTTACATCAAGTACAACACCCAACCGGATCTCGTGATATAATTGGAACACTCCCAGATTTTGACCCATCAAAACGAACGCTGTCCTCGAAACAGTTCATTCAAAAGGTCCAGCAGCTGCAGGAACTGTATACGTGGAGCAACGAAATGATTTTGTTTGCCGCTCAACAGAAACTCAAAGGCATTGCAAAAGATTGGTTGGATGCGCAACCGGTTTTTAAGACATGGCCTGAATTTGTTCTTGAGTTCACAAAAGATTTTCCCTGCACGGTAAATGTTGCTGACATACATCGAGAGTTGATGAGGCGCAAGCGCAGGCAGAGTGAATCACTAACGGAATACTACTACGCAATGCTCACTATTGGAAGGCGAGGTAAGTTGGACGATTTTTCCATAAATTCATATACCATTAATGGCTTAAATGATTCCATACTTACACGTACGCTACTCACTCTCAACTTGCAAACGTGCAATGAGCTCTTAAAATCTCTTGAAAATGTGTCATCGATTCCAACAACGTCAGCCCGTATTACAACACCGTTCTCATCGGAAACAAAAGAACAAGTCATTGATTCTGGTCGTACCACAAATTTCCGAGGAAGTTTTAAATGCTTCAATTGCAACGAATTTGGCCACACCGCAGCAAAATGCACTAGGCCACAACGAAAACCACGATGTACAATCTGTAGTAAAGTAGGTCACGATGCGAGAGATTGTCGTTCCAAGAAGCCCACGGTAGCTAAAGTCGAGCAGAGTCTGCAGACGGATGCTCCGGCACCAGTCACGAAAGAAGTTACGCTCTATGGACAATCGTATTCCGCATTCGTTGACACTGGAAGCGACAATTCATTAATAAGCGAATCCTCAGTTCCAAGAGATGCCCCGAGAAAGAAATCTGGAAAGTTGTTGAAAGGGTTCGGCGGATCAGTAGTTGAGTCCAAAGATGCCATAGACGTCGTCATGACCATAGACGAGAACGAAATCTTCGCAAAACTTAACATCGTACCTGATGAATTCCTACCGCAGGCCATACTTTTGGGTCGTGACATTCTGTGTCGAAAGAATCAACGTTTAGTTTTCGAAGCAGGTATTTTGCAAATGCAAACGAGTTCTGCAGACAGATTCAACCTTGGTAAACAACTTGACATTACTCAACGACAGGCAGTATTGGATCTCCTTACCAGTTACGATGATTGCTTTGCTGAAGATGTGTCTCGTATTGGACGATGCAAGAATACTTGTATGGAAATAAATGTAACGACCGACAAGCCGATCATAGGTAAGCGCTATCAAGTTCCTTTCGCCCAAAGGGAGAAATTATTTCAGATCGTGGATAATCTACTCCAACATGGTATTATCCGCCCGAGTATTTCGCCTCATGCAGCCTCGATAGTTTTAGTGAACAAAGCTAATGGAGAAACGCGGATGTGCGTTGACTACCGCGCTCTGAATTCCGTCACAGTTAAGAAGCAATTTCCTACCCCCACCGTAGAGGAACAAATATCTCAATTGGCAGGAAATAAAGTTTTCACCACCTTGGATATGACAGCCGGTTATTATCAAATTCCCCTTAAGGAGGAATGCAAACAACTTACAGCTTTTCTAACGCCACACGGTTTATACGAACATAATGTCATGCCTTTTGGCTTAATAAATGCCTCTATGTATTTTCAAGAGATGATGACAGAAGTCATACGACCTTTAAAACATCGAAAACATATAGTAAGCTACGTAGACGAAGTAATT
Organism: Chrysotoxum bicinctum; assembly: GCA_911387755.1. Taxonomy (NCBI): domain Eukaryota; kingdom Metazoa; phylum Arthropoda; class Insecta; order Diptera; family Syrphidae; genus Chrysotoxum; species Chrysotoxum bicinctum. The sequence goes on from OU426987.1 coordinate 245,583,680, forward strand.
ATCGCGACTTGCAATGTCGAAGAAGGAATTATTGTTCTCAAAGAATTCCTGGAAGCTGTAAGAGACGCTGGTTTAACGCTGAAACCATCAAAGTGCTTCTTCATGGCGGCAAATGTTCATTTCCTTGGTCATGTCATAAGCAGCGAGGGCGTGCGGCCGGGAGAAAGCAAAACAAAATGTATAGAAGAGTTCCAGACGCCAACTAATGCCACAGAGGTAAGACGTTTTCTATGAATCACGGGTTTCTTCCGAAAATTTATTGAGAGCTATAGTCGAATAGCTCAGCCACTTTTTAGGTTGTTGAAAAAGGGCGTAGAGTTTCATTGGCAGCACGAACAGGAACAGGCATTTAAAATATTAAAGGTTGCTGTCACGGTCAAGCCCGTCCTCACATTATTCGATGTAACAAAGGATCATGAGGTACATACGGATGCTAGTTCTGCAGGATTGGCAGGCATCCTATTTCAAGTCGAAGATGGCGACCTGAAACCGGTTTCTTACTACAGCAGGCGATGTAGTGATGCAGAAAGAAGATACGCGAGCCATGAACTTGAAGTCCTCTCCATCGTAGAAACATTGGAAAGGTTTCGAATTTATCTATTGGGTACACGTTTCAGAGTTATTACGGATTGCAACGCCATTGCAACCACGAAAGCAACTACTCCGTTACCCTCCCGTATTGCCAGATGGTGGCTACGTCTTCAGGAGTTTGATTTTGAGTGTAAACATCGACCCGGAGAGAGGATGCTCCACGTTGATGGAATGAGCAGAGCTCCTGTATTGCCACCCAAGGAAGTGACAACAATAGCAGAAGATGTCTTAAGGGTATCCGAGGTAGATGATGATTGGATTTTCGCCATGCAGATGCAGGATCCACATTTGAAGAACATCGTTTCGATCCTGAAAGATAAATGCCCAACGAATTCATCAGTTAAGAAGCAGACGGAACTAGACTACGATTTGGATGGAGGACGTTTGGTCAGACGAGTGGACGGCAAGAAGAAACTAGTCATACCCCAGCTGGTTAGATGGCGTGTTGCACGAGTATGCCACGATGACGTCGGACATTGCGGCTTAGAGAAGACTATCGACAGAATTAAAAGAGACTTTTGGTTCCCAAGGATTAGACGCTATATAAAGTCCTACATTTCTGCGTGTCCTGAGTGTTGTCTCAACAAAGTTAAGGGCGGTAAGTCCGAAAGCCAGTTGCACGTAATGGAAGTGTTGCCAGTCCCCTTCAGGTGTTTGAACATAGATCATCTAGGACCATTCCCGAAGAGCAAAAAAGGTAATGTCCATATAATTGTTTTAGTCTGTTCTTTCAGTAAGTATACTATCTTGAGGGCTGTGAGAAATACGAAGACAACGCCAGTCATAACCATGATGCGAGAGGTATTTTCCATATTCGGACAGCCATTACGGATTACGTCCGATCGAGGTACGGCCTATACTTCGAAGGAGTTCGGTGATTTTATTGCAGCGTGTGGTGTCCAGCATGTGAAGACCGCCGTACGGACGCCGCGAGCCAACGGCCAAGCCGAGCGAATGAATAAAACACTACTCAGTATGCTAAAGTGTTCGGTTGTCAACAATAGGGATTGGGATGTGTCTTTGCCAAACCTTCAATGGAGCCTCAATACGCAGCGGAACTCAACAACCAGGTTTAGTCCAAATGAATTAATTTTTAATTTTAATCCTAGGTCTGTGAGCCAAAATCGTTTAGTACAGGCGGTACATGACGAGCGAGGCGAAATTGACGACGTCGATCTCAAGAGACAGCAAGCTGCCGACAACATTTCGAAAGAGCGATACAAATGGAAAGTTAAGTACGACAAGAAACATCTTCCCCCACATCGATATTCTGAAGGCGATTTGGTTGTGGTTGACTATGCCCCTTAAGCGACTGGGGAGTCGCACAAACTAGATCCAGAATACAAGGGACCTTATATCATCACAAAGGTTCTGGAGTTCGACCGATACATCGTGGAAGATCTTCCAGATAAGCCACTCAATCGTAGACGGTATAGTAACGTCATCTCAAGTGACCATATGAAGCCGTGGTGCAATCTCAGTCCAGACATCGATTTTAGTAACAATTCTAAGTATGCTGCTCTAGATGATGAATCACTCATCGAAGATGAAGCGTCAGGAGAGGCCGAGCTGTCAACGGCAACACTGACATCGACCTAGCTACAACTATAAGACGTACGTTGACGATGGGGCAGTGTTCACCAAGCGTTTAAGGAGTAGAGATCGTTCCTACCAACGTCGCAGTAATTCTTGTCGTGTCAGTTAATGAAAGTGTTTTATATTTAATAAACTTGATTTTTAAACATTATCCATTCGGTCTTTTACTTTTGACAATAATAATTCAGAAAATGTAACTTCTATTCACAAGGACAGTTGAAAATTTATATTTTGGTGTGTTATATAATTATGAACTTCACGGAGTCTGTTAAGCCGTAACATTAACTACACAATTTCAAGACGTCAAGTTAGGAAAAAATAGATCTTTGTTTATAAAAATATTTAGCTTATATAAAAAGAATAGACGGACAAATTTAACGAAATAGGATAATTTTTTAATGTGGATATGTTTAACTTACATCTTCTATGAGTACATCCATTTTATAACCAACTAATTTGTATTAAGTTCTTGAAATGGTTAGATTCACAATAGCTAAAGATAACTAGGTACCACTTTTAATACTTCCTTCTATTTAAGGACACACACTAGATACGAGTATGTAGAATATTTCACATAAAATTAGAACACAACAAATATTGACGAGCCAATATATTAAATTAATTCGATGAATTTAAAAAACAAGAATATATATTTCGATTTTGAAAATCTTTAGTGTCCAAACTTTTGCTTCTCTTACAAACGAACAACTCTACCGGCATTCCTGGCCTTTTTAGCTTAAATTGAAGCTTATATTGAATGACTTTGGTATCTAGATTGATATTTATTGCAAAATTTATCTAAATTCAACCAGTTTACAGACCACCCATGTACAATAAAGCATTTTAAATTGCACCATATTTTGAGTTTTGCTATTCATGCGCTTACGTCCTTGATGCGTACTTTGAGTGAGTTCAAGAAGTTCATAAAGGCGTTCATAAACATACATATATGAGCTTACATATGTATCAAAATAAACGGAATACGAATTTATCTTTATTACATGTACTTTATTGAAGTTGTAAAAATTCAGATATTATCGTATGTTCCGCACCATCGTTTTTCTATGTTCTCAAAAGTCTACTGGATTTTGGTTCTTATCATTCTTTTTCCATCGGATAACAAGGCTGATAATGAGTTTATATCAGAATGTTACCACAATTTGAACTCAAGAGTGGAAACAGTAAACGCCTGTGTAATTAAAAGTAAATTAAAAGCCCCTAACACATTTAGCTAAGTATCTACTACATATATAACAGTATCTGTGTTTTTTTAATTTCGAAACACATTTTAACCTTGACTGAATGTGGAAGAGCCCAATAACAAGTTATAAAGGAATAATTCGAAAACAAATAGCCTCTCATGAATTGAAAATACTGAAAATAAAATCATTGAGTATTTATGATGTAAATTAAATATCAAGTCAAAAACAAAGGTATCTATGTACCTACTTTTATTGTAATTTTTGTTTTCATTTAAAGTCATGACATTGTGTTTTTCAAAATAACAATAGGCACACACCCCTTTACTAGCTGGGTATAAACTTTATAAATATCTTTCGGTGGGTTTGAAATTAAGTTAAAATAAAATATCAATTGTTGATTGAAGGTGTAACCTGCTTAGATCTGACGGAACATGACAACTTCTGAAAGTTGCCAAAGAATCAACAATTAAGATGTTATACATATTTTGATCATGATTTTTAAGTGCTCAAGCTAAGTGTACATGATTGTTAGATTTTACAATATTGTCAGACCTGACAATGTCTGACAATTATCTACCAATTAGTTGACAAATTAAGTTACATATGTGTGTACACGGTTGCTAGAAAATCTACCAATCTTTTACAATTTATTGTCAGAAGTTAGTTGACAATTTATTTTCAGATAGCTGGCCAAATATCTACATTCCAATTAATTGTGAGAGATTGGTAGATTTTCTACTAATCGTGTACGCACCCAACGAAAATATAATACTTAAATTTGACTCTTGAAGTCTGATTACAGGATTCTTTATTTCGTTCATTTAGTCTTTTTGACAGTTTGGGTAAGGAGTGTTGAAACGTAGATGAATTCCGCTACATTTCACACCAAATATGTCAAAAAGACGAAACAAACTGAAAAAAAAAAATAAGAAGAATCGTGTAATCAGGCTCTTAATGTATTTTTTCTTCTCTAAACGGTGTTTACACTGAACTAAGTCCTCCGACTTTTTGACGTTTGTGTACTTTATACCGCTCCCTCTGTCAGTGATTTATAAACCGATTCACATCATTCTCATCTTGTAATGGAAATTGTCAAAGTTATTATAAATGGAAAAAAACTAAAATGTTTAACCCATTATTATCGTAATTATCATTTTTGACAGATGGAGAACAATCTATTTGTTGATGTATGTATTTAGAATATTTAATTCAAAATTTGGCATTATGTTTACTTGTCTTGGCAGATAAGGGACACATTAAATTTTGACGTATCGGAAATATTTCGTTGCGAATGCCAACCGATTGTTCTAAAAACGTATTTTTCGGAGCAGAAAATAAAAAACATTTTTTAAATATCATCTCTGACAATGCAATTTTCCGGAGCATACAATAAAATGCAATCTTTCATTACTAACGTGAAGGGAATTTCTTTTAAATATGGAATGGACCTGTTATGACACCAGTTTTCACCTTTTTTACATATTGGGTAAGAGGTGAAGAAATGGGAATGAAGATACTTAGTTCTAACTATCAACGAAAGTACTAAAATTGAGATTTTAATCCATTGACACCAAAAAGTCTTAGTTAAGTTTTCGACACATAAGTAGTCGTGCAGGGTCATAAGTTGCCAAGAACTTTGTCTCTCCTAAATTTCTTCTTTGTGAGGTCTAACTTTACGAACATATTTCCCGAGTTCAAAGACCTTCTCTTGTATTATACACGATGATAGTGACTCGGACCACTTGGCGTTTCAGATTGAATTACAGGATAAGAACTGATCGACGGCGACGTATCCCCGAATTCCAAATCCGATATGACAAATTAAGCTAGAGAAGATTCCATTCAGGAGTGAAAGAACGCCTCCCAAAAGTGTCCAGCATCAACAACCTCAACAACAATGATATCGATGACACCTTTCATCATTTTGAAACAGTGGCCAACAATGCTTTAGATAGGTAGAAAACACTCCGCACCAGCAGAGACTTGCCAAGCAAATGCAAGTAATTTATGCTCACCGGGAAAGACTTCGAAAAAACCTCCAAAGAATCTACCAAAGGACCTTCAACTTCAATGCGGAAAGTTACGAATAGCGGCGACTGCATTTAGAACTTCAGTGCACCAACGCGATGTTCTAAAAGGTACTAAAACATCATCAGCAGAAGGATTTCAGGAAGACACTCGCAGATATAAAACCTGGCTCTGATACGTTTAAAATGATTAATCTGATCGTTGGAAGAGCAAACTCAATTCCAGACACCATCCTTCTTCTTCTGCTAAGAAAGCAATACAACTTACTGACTTTATCGAAAAAGTAGAAACTCGCTTTGAGGAGATATCAGCAACCATCAAAGCCGTGACCTTGCTTGACGAAGAAAATTTCTCACCGGAGCCACTACTAATAGATGTAGATGTAGATCTCCTGAAGATGTGATATCATCACCGGAAACTCGAAGAAGTCAGCAAGAAGCGACAAGATTTCTAGTTACGTACTTAAAACGTTATCAAATTTTGCTGTTCTGACTACAATCTTCAACAACTGTCTGAAGAACAGCTATTTCCCCACAGCCAAAAAAATGGCAAAAGATGTCCCCGTCCCGAAGAAAGCAAACCGCGTAAATGTGACAGGATGTCGGCCAATTTCGCTGCTCTGATGTATGACCCAGATACTGGAATTGAAGAAACTCATCGTTTTCTGCACACAAAGAGATGTCATAACGGAATTCTAGTATGGCTTTCGAAAGAAACTCTCTACCATTCATACACTGCTGGGACTTTATAGTGACATTACAATGGGGCTAAATTAAAAGAATCGACTATAGCGTGCTTGCTGAACATCGAAAAAGCTTTTGACATACTTACTCTGGGAACTAGGGCTTCCTAATAATTTGGTAAGAATATTAAAAAATGTCCTAATCCATAGACTTTTTAACGCACAGGTAGCAAAACTCGTATTATCATCCAAGGGAATCAACTCGGGAGTACCTCAAGGATCAAAACTTGGACCGCTGCTGTTCAACCAGTCAATATAATACCATGTATAAAGACGAATTTTATGCAGACGACTGCAACACAAACGCCACCGCTCTTTAATCGGAGACTGCTACAAGAAGCACATTAAAAACCTATGGGAATACTATGTGAAATTGGGACTGACATAATAATTTATCGAGTTATAAAAAATATATTAAAACAATGGACTGATATTTTTCTGGTCAATGACAAAATATGAAAAAAATACCCTTTAAAGAATTTTGTAGACAATTTGCTTGCCAAAAATGGTTAACACTGTTCAATAAAATCAAAAATAACAAAATTCGTGAAAAACGAATACAACTTTAATTCAAGGAAGGCAACCCCCCAAGTAGTTGATGATAAAAGTTTTTCAAATTTCGCATCTTAGCTTTACAGGAGTCGATTTTTGTCGTGCGGGGTAGTTCAACTGGTAAAAATTTAAATTCAATGTGTCAATTGATTGAAATTATTAGTCCCAAATTTAAAAATCAGCCGTTTTTGGAATTTGCCTTTGTTATTTTTATGATGATGATGTTTTTACTTGCGATATAGGTACTATAGGGCAAGTTCTGCATTTGGAAAAAAAATCGAACTTGAGATATTGATCAAAGTTGACATTACGATGATAGCGAAGACGAATAAAGTGGGTCCGGCAATTCCGTCTGTCTGTCTGTCTGTATGTCTGTACCTCGATCTAGAGCCTAAGCCACTGGACTTATTTTCTTCAAACTCGGTAGTTATGGGTCTTCGGTGATTCCCTAGAGGGGAAATTGAAATTTTTTTTTTAGCTCTAAAACTAACGGTACCCCCCATACACCCGTAATGCAAAATCTTATTTATCTCGAAAACGGCTCTAACGATTTTGATAAAAAAATTAAGTGTGATATTATGGACATGGACTACGTTTTGGTAAAAAAAAAATTTGGGGCAAAATGTTATTAACGGTACCTGTCATAGAACCGTTTTTTTTGATTTTCGACTTTCTCATTAACGGCTCTAACGATTTTAACCAAACATTTTCAGCAGGAGTCCCCCTAAGTTTAAAATAATATTGTATATAAAAATATTCGAAAAATTATTTGTTCGTTTTTTTTGAAAAATTTTTTTTTTGAAAAATCAATATCTTCAAAACCTATGAACGATTATTTTTTGAAATTATTTCCTTAAATCAATATTATGAAATACTTAAAATGCGCATCCTACATTTTTTTCTTGAAAAATTTTAAAGAAATTTCTTATATAAAAAATTTATTTATTTAATAATAGAACGATTTTTTAAAGTTTGTTTGCATAAATTCATACTTTTCTAGAAATCAGACGGCAATTTCATTTTAAATCCATGTTTTATATTTATAAAATGTATCTTAAATTCCAAAGTACTTTTATATAAGAGCAAGTTCGTGCGATCCAGTCGTGCATTTTATTTTTTTTAATTTAGTTATAACTCAACAACTCAACACGTTTTAAAAACAGAATTTCTATAAATTTCGGTTCTCAAAATCCGTTAAACTGCATTTCCATTTTATCACAAAAAATCATTTTCATACGAATACATGTAGTTATCAAAAAGATGCACTTCATAAACTTTTTAAAATCAAACTAATTCGTGAGGTCACCAATTTTATTAATTAATACTACACTGCGCAAGATACATAAAACGTGTCAAGAATAAAATGCAAATTTGTGCTTGCAAGCTCGATTATAAAAAAATTAATATTCACTCACAAGATCAAAAAATATTCCCATTCTATTGCCAGAGAGCCACCGACAACTTGTTACACTCGAACTTCTTCAAAAATCACAATAAAACTGTGCAAAACTTTAATTTTTTTTTGAAAAATCACTCCCACTAGAGCCAATCTGATCACCGGAAGACTACCTACGAATACCTCCACGAGTAAAGTAATTTGGCATTAGATCAGACATCAGACCGAAATATCATTCAATTGGCTAATTGCGCTAAACGCATGACTGATTTGGCACTGATGGGTAGGATAGACTAGGCTAGATACATACATAGGTGTTACTACGTATCTATATGACCTAGAGGCAACTACCTTTTTATCATTATTTAGACACGATTTGGAAGTGTGTCACATCCCAGTATTATGTATATGAATGATGACTTACTCAATAATAACACTTCAAATAATTGTTGTTACACTACCTACATATTAGCAAAAATCGATGATTGGATAAATATTAAGTGGCTCTAGTCTATGCACAAAGATACTCGACTAGACAAGAGGCTCAAAGTTACTAATAATATAGCTTTAGGTTAGATACTCATTGCTCTTTCGATTTGTTTGCTTTTAGCTTTTACTTTTATTGCTGTGAGTTTTGAGATCACAGAATTTATTTTTAACAAAAAGTTATAAGAGGTGTGTGTTTTTTTTTTGATGCATGATTGTTTGATTTAGCTTATAGAAGACTGAACAAAAAGACTTGTTTTGAAGTTGAATTATTTGTTTGTCTATGATACGAGAAAATAACACATGTGTTGTTGAATTGCTCTTAAGTTGTATATCTATTGTTAAATTTTTCAAAATTCGATTCAATGATCTTGAAATAAAACTTGCTTAGTAGGGTTTAATTAAAACTGTAAGAGAACTTTGACTTTTATTGTTTGATCCGCAGTGTGTTTTCAGCAATAAAGGGTGACTCTCATCAAGACACCCTTTATCTTTTGTTCCCTTAGTAAATTTCAAACCACACAAATTAGGAGGTGATTTTATGTTATTCGCTTCGATTGAGAGTTATATCGGTTTTAATAACTTTGGGTCCCGTTCCCTTTAACTATCTCGACCGAACTAAAATCAATAAATTATTTTTACTTGCGATTAACAGAGTGTCCCTTAGTTCATGTATAATATTTAAGGGCGTGATTCTTCGGTATATTCTAAGAAAATAAAATGCACGACTGGGTCTCACGAACTTGCGCCTATGCAATAGACTAGGAATTTCAAAAAACGAATGGCGCAAAATTTTAATATGATACTACTTAACAATTTGCTAACTTTATAGTAGTTTACTAACTCATTCTTAATTTTGAACATTTTCTAACTAGTATCGTACTAAAAGAATTTTCTTAATAAATTGCTTCTGAACACACCTAAAACAATGACATTTCGTGTAAAAAAGTAAGTACACGAACCTTTTTTTGATGTTTGCAAATGTCAAAGAGTGATATCAGGCTAGCACGATACTAAAAAAATAAAGTAGGTATTCGATGATTTTAACTTTAATAAAATATGTATGAATATTAATTTATGCAAGAACAAAAATTATAAGTCGTTGTAGTGGTTTCTTAATAAAATAAGTTTTTATATAAAAAATTTGTAAAGCATTTTTAAGAACAAAATTTGGAACGTCAACTTAAGGTTTTTATAATTGAACGAATGCAAAATGACTTTTTTTCAAAATTCATAAAAGATTTTTTTAAAGTTTTGAAATGCAATGTTTTTTAAACCTTTTAAAAGCATCTCTATACAAAAATTTCATTAAAACCCGTTATCCGTTATGAGTAATTCAAAATTTGAAAAAAAGGTTCTTAGGTAGGTACAAGCTGTAATATCTTAATTTTAAATTTTTTTAATTAGATTAAAGATCGTATAAATTAATTAAGAAAAAAAAACTTTTATCAAAATTCTAGGCGCCGTTTTCGAGAAAAATACGATTTTTGAAAACCATTTTGTAACATTTGTACGGTGGGTAACTTTATGATTAGATAAAATAATTTTGTTTTCTCACATCTTGTAGATTATATAGATCAAGTTTATCAAGTTTAAACAAATCTAGCACATGGTTTTGGAAATAAAAAAAATGATTAAAATGGTGGTACCGTTTTTGAGAAGATCAAAAAAAAAAAATGGTTCCATGGGGGGTACCATCAATAACCATTTTTTCCGAATTTTTTAAATCTGTCGAACAGTTTTTGAGAAAAAAAATATTTATAAAATTTCGAAAAAAATTCGTATGGCAGATACCGTTATTTTTTGTCTTAAAAAAAAAAACAGAAAAAGACTTGTGGGGGGAAAAAATTAAAAATTTTATCTACCAAGTTTAAAGAAAATCGGCCGAGCCGTTTAGGCTGTATTCGAACAGACAGACAGAATTGCGAGTCCCATTTTTTTTAGTCTTCGCTATCATCCTAATGTCAACTTTGATACAAGTCTCGAGTTCGATTTTTCTTACGAACGCATAACTTGCCTTATAGTACCTATAAGTCGAAAGTAAAAAATCGTCTTACAGTAGGGGCCTATCTCAAATTTTTATATCATACAAATCGACACTACAAAACGATTTTTCTTAGAATATACCCAGAACCACGTTCTAAAATTTTATACATTTATTAAGAGACACCCTGTATACATATATACTGGCAAGTTATGCGTTTAAAAAAAAAACCGAACTCGAGATTTAAATCACATAATTGTGATAAATGAATGACATTTCAAGACATGACCCACGGGTTATAATGCAGCTTTTCTCTGACTTCTTTCAAAGTGTATTTAACTGTGATACTTCAAACTGTGATAACTTTAATTGTGATTCGTCAATCTGTGAAAAATTTAACGAAATGGCTCATCAAAACTTTGAACACTTGAAATCTTTTACTTACTTGACTGATATGAACTTTAATGTTGATATTGACAATATTGTAAAGTTTATGTGATAGCTGTACACCAGGTCCTGATATATACCCTCTACTATTTTGAAAGCTTTACGTCACTTGTCATTGCCTTTGTCTATTTTTTGAATTTTTCAATGTCTTCATGTTCATTCCCATCTATTTCGAAAAGTTCTTTCATCATCCCTCTACATAAAGAAGAAATTAAAAACTAGAGACATATTGCCAGAATCCCACAGGGTAGTCATTTAGGCCCTATCCTTTTATTTTATTTAGAAACGGCTTACCATCTGTGTTAAAATACTCTAAGAGCCTCATTTACGACGACGAAGTGACAATTTTCAAAACTATTTAAAATATTCGTGATTGTGAAAAATTACAATGTGATCATAATTCGTTTTTCAACTGGTGCACTCCTAATTGGTTGTTTCTTAATATCGATAAATGTAAAACTATGTGTTTTACAAGAAATTTTTCTTTTATTTCGTTCAACTATTTGTTTAATCAATATCTTGTGATACCGGCATATTTACATTTGATCGCAAACTCGAATTCATTCAGCATATTAACTCCATTTCAAATATAGCTAATTCTATTCATGGTTAGATAAAGGAGAGTCGGAACCATTTTCTGACCCTTTCGTGACAAAGCAGCTTTGATATTCCTCAAAGAAATTTTGAGGAACATATCGAAGAGTATCTATACTCATTTCAAACTATCTTACTAATTATGAACAATTTCCTCCTTAGAATAAAATTTTTAAACTATTTAATTTTTACAATAATAAATACTAGCCGACCCAGCTCTCGAAATTCGAGTGCCAATTTATTTATTATTAAATTATTGGCAGTCTCCGTAACTGTGGCTTTCCAACCATATAAAATTTATCGAAATCGGTTAAATACTTTTGGAGAAAAGTGTACCACAAAAAACATGTTTGCCGTTATATTATATGATGATTACAATTTGTTTGACAAACTAATAATTAATTCATATAAATTTAAATCAATTGTCATACCTATCGCAGTGCTTTCAATATATCTGTATTGGAGAAAATAAAACTGATTTTATCGAAATTATTTCTGGAGTCTCTCAAGGATCTATATTAGGACCAATTCTGTTTTCTTTACTTATAAATGACCTCCACAATGCAACATCTTTTTCGCTTGTCCATCTTCTCGCTGACGATATTCAGTTAATCTTTTCTTGTCCAATAATTGAAGTTTCCTCATTTATTACATCCGTTGTGATCCGGTTGTGTTAAATAATGCTACCATCCCATACCAAAGTAAGGTTAAAAGATTGGGTTTTATACTTGATGAAACTTTATCATGGGAAGCTCATGTAAATAGTTTTTAAGTCGGATTAATATTATCTTGCGCAAGTTCTATAATATAAATGACTATTTGAGATTTGCCGCTCCATATAAAAATTAAGCTTGCCAAGACTTTTCTGCTGCCTCACTTTTTGTATGGTGCTGAAATGTTATCTGGTGCTACTGGTATAGTGCTTTCAAGATTGAAGGTATGTTTTAATGATGTTGTCAGATTTATTTATTCCATAAAGAGGAGAGATCACATTTCTGGTTTTATTAAATCTTTTCTGGGGATGTCGTTTCCAGCCCTTTTAGAGCTAAGAGTTCTTACAAATTTCCATAAAATAATGTTTAAGTCGATTCCAATTCCAGAGTACCTTTTCAGAAAAATTGTGTGTTTTAAGGAATACAAATTTTTCAAATAGGATTTCTATTCCCAGACACAGAAGTACTAGGGCTTCATCGTCATTTCTAATTCGGGGAATTAAACTTTGGAATGGCCTTTCGAGACAATTGCGATCTACACACAATTTACATAAGTTCAAGCGTTTAATATTTGCTCCATTTGCATAAAATACTTCCGATTCTTGTGCTTCTCTCATTTAGTTTGAATTCATATAAAATATTTGTTGTGTCTCCATGTTTAGGTATGTGTATTTAAAAAAGTTTAGTAATAAGTTTAAGTATTGACTTACTATGATTTAAATTTTAAAATTATTTTATCGTTTATTTATTAATTTTACATTATTTTTTTCATGTTACTAAACATATAAATAAGGGACTATGTCCTACAATATGTAATATGAGAAACAAATAAATAAATAAATATGATTTTTCCTAAAAAAATGTCCGTTACTTTAAACCCTGTACCAAAAGAAAAAAAAAAGACGAACAAAATATCCCTCTTTCATTTTACTTAAGGTCAAGTAGAATGGGAAAGATTTTGATTATTGGATTCCATTTCTTACAGATAATATTGTCTGTTCGCATACTGCCCTTGAAATTTTGTATACAACTTAATTTTTTTATCTGAGATACTCGTAGCTATATTTGTACTTAAATTTATAAAAATTTAAATTTTTGAGAAATAAACGAACATAAATATAGTTTTTGTTATAATATAGTCATTTTTCCTGAATAAAACAAAATGGAATTCTTTGAACTCATACTCCGAATCATTGGTCGCTACTATCTTGTTCGGGATCGACGATATCTCATCAAGCCCTTGAATTAATAAAAAACTTCTTTTCACACTCATTAAAACTAATAACAAATAATTCCTTGAACTCTGCTTAATGTCTCTTAACAAAATAATTCAAGACATCTGCTTGCAACTGAGTAATTTTGTTTGTTCCTAAATTGGTATTGTTGATCTTTATTAAATTCTCCACTTAAAATATTAAAATATCAGTTTGATGGTGTTCTTTGTTATATTCCTTAATTAACTCCCAAGTTGATCAATCACAAGTGAAATAAAACAAAACCTAGTTTAAAGAGAACTAACTACGTTCAATGTACTGTACATGTAGGTGCATGTTTCATGAATGAATTCTCTTTATCTTAATTCTCCAGACATCTATTTTTGTGTTCCTCGAAGATTATAAAAAAGCTTATCAATGAATAAGAAAAATTGCTGATACCCAAATACTCGTATAGGTACCATTAAAATATTATTCTCCCATTAACTTAAATTAAAACAAATGCCGCCCGCGACAATATTCATAAAACCAACTCAGCCACTTGACAAAAAAAGGAAAAAAAAAACGATTATTAGTTGCCCGGTTGAAAGTCGGCTTGCTTAATACTTTATCCAAAAACATATCAACTTATATAGAAAATTAGATAAAGACTAATAAAACTTTAGATTATACCATCGACCGTATACTACCGAAATGTATAAGTTTATTGGTCTAGGTTCACCATATCGGACGGTATATAAATTACAAGTTCGCGAGGATCAGTTGATCAAACATCATTGCCTCGCTAGTGAGCCGCACCTCCTATATTTTTAGCGCCTAGCCTCCCATTCGAACAACGTCTTCATACCATCGTTCGCGCAAGGAGAAAATTAACTCCAACATTCTTAGCGCTAAGCAAATATTTAAAGATACTTTTCTCAACGAAATCCGACGCAATCCGATCAGTGATCTTGCAGATACACGACTCGTAGATTCAGTGCGCAAGATACATACAACTTCGAACATCGAACAGCTCTAGCGCCACAAGCCACAACACATCAAAATCGTCACGACGATCATCATCATTAGAGCTCTTTTGTGCCGCCCTGATTGCCTCAAGATTGCTGGTGGAGCATTTAGTCATGTCTGACATCTAGAGACCTTTGGAGATTGCTCCTCAAATAAATACTCAGATCCATCGTGTTTCGGCAAGAAGATATTTCGGTGTCTTTTTTTTTTTGGTTTAGCTTCGGCAGGTCGCAGCGCGAGTGCGGGCTAAATTGTGTGCGTGGGGATCAGTGGGGGAAACAAAAATAAGAAAATTAAGTGAATTAAGTGCATTAGTAAATTCGGAAAGGAATTTGCTGTCCAAGAGCGAGCATTCGAGACACAAGAGGAACACCATTATATACTTTCACAACTCGTAGCGTGCGAATACCAACAACAAACTCAAAGTAAGTTCTTCACTCTAAGGTTATCAAGCAATGACAACAACTCTGACTATAGTTGACGACAATAGAAGAACTTCAGGAAGTATCTTCGTATCGTCTAGATGCACTCACCGTGTGTTAGATATGGATTTGAAAAGGTTATTGACTTCTTGTTTCTTTGGGTGCACAAGTGCAAGAGGAGTGTTTCTTCAAGCAAAGAACCTGTCTTTCACAAAAGACACAGGAAGAACAAATGGAACTTCTTAACTGTCTTGATTTTTGTTTTGTTTTGTTGCTTCCACAAAAGTCCAACTGCTGTCTTGCCTTTAAATTATTTGTAGACCAAGGTACGTCAAGATTGTATTTTTTTTTGGATTTTTATACTTATTCAGTTCGACAGGGGAAAAGTACGCGTTAATTGGCTTATCCCAGACACAATCCGATAAATGTAAACACAACGAATTCGTTCTGGCCCGGTCTTAATATTATTTTAACATTTTTAAGTATTTTTCGACTTTTGCTAAAATGTGCAACTACATCTGCATCATTTTTGTGCTTAAAAATAGAAATTAAGATGAATTGCATAAATATACTATATTTTTTATTTTTCTGTTCATGTGGTGATGGTGAAAAGATCACCCTGTTGCACAGAGTTTGTGGATGCATTTATCAGTGTGTCGCGCTAGCGCTGGTACGTACAAGCGGCAAGGAGGAATTATTTATTCGAATTTAGGTCGAAGACGTGGAGCAGAGGGTTGGTGGGTGGTTGGGGTGGAGCAATTTATATGCAACATTACAGACGTTTGCGCTAGAAGCATGTGGGGTTATTCAGATGAGTATGATGGGGTTCTATTAATTTTGTTTGTTATTTTTTTTTTCGTCCGTATAATTGCGCTTACGAGTATTTTTAAGATGAACTTAATATTTTTTTTTTAATTTCTTGAGTTGCAACAGTTTCGGAGATAAGAAAGCACCAGACTCATATTAATGATTATCATAATTTGAACAGACGAATTCTTGGGAAATATGAAACATGGCGTGTTGAAACTTCGGTGTCAGCATGTAGTTGATGTTGGGTGAGATTAATGGCTGTCGGCTGGACGAAGGAGGGCTTGTCAGGCACTTGTTACTTTAGAATAACAGATAGGTTTTTCTGTTTTCAAGTCAAGCATAGGTATAGTGGGTGGGTACATAGTACGTAGATAGTTCTTTGATAGTTCTCGACTTGAATTTTCGTAAGATTAAATTTGAATATTAATCTTCGATGTGGGGTTCCTTAAATTCAAAGGATACACCTATGTAGCTAGTTTTAAAGTTAAGGATTTCAGTTTATCGTTATACCTGGTTTATAATTCTGCCGTAAGTAAATTAATCATCTTTGTTATAGTGACTCAAACATTCCTGTGTGAGGGTTGTTTTCAGGCAAGGAAGAGGCTATCATTTTTTGCTGAATCGGTTGAAAGTTGGAAGCACTTTTCATGGCAAGAGATATTTTAGGAGGATTTGTCACTTCCTCAAAAGTACTCCTGCAAAAACAATTCTTTTTTTTTAGGTGGGAGTGGTTGGGAATCGAACCCAGACCAAACAATGCTTCCTCGATAGTGACACAGACTTCAGTGCAAGCATGATGACAAAGTCTATTCTTTTCGAAATGAGTCAATTTCTCCCCAATAGGAAAAAATCTATCAAACTGAAAGAGAATTCATGCTTTGATTCGAACTGAA
Organism: Chrysotoxum bicinctum; assembly: GCA_911387755.1. Classification (NCBI taxonomy): domain Eukaryota; kingdom Metazoa; phylum Arthropoda; class Insecta; order Diptera; family Syrphidae; genus Chrysotoxum; species Chrysotoxum bicinctum. Next base: position 245,600,358 of record OU426987.1, read on the forward strand.
GGGGGGTTATTAGGTTCAGAGAAATAAGTTTTCGAAATATAGAAGATAAATGTAATTGAGGAACAACTTACATCGCCTTAGGTTCTAACGCTCTACTGCAATTTGCCAATTTGCTTGCAAGATAGTTTGCTGTTAATTTGACGCGACCAGAAAGTGTAATGACTTCTGCTGTAGTTGAGAGCGTAAACGATTTTATGGAACAAATTTCCGTTCGATCTCGTATAGTTGCACAAGATCTCTGTGTACAAAAATCCGTTGGCCTGGATAGTATTCCTCTGATAGTATGTTCTGAAGAGATGTTCATCAACGCTGGCAGAACTACTTCTTGAGCGATTTTTCCTACTTTTCTGGTACCTTTTTCGAGCGGTTGGAAAACAGGAGTTAATTATCATGGAAACGCTGATAAATTATCAGCTGAAGAAATATCTTGAAGAACGCAAGCTTCTCAATGACCGGCACTACCTATGGCTTTGGTGATCTAATAGTATATCTTACCGAATAATTGCACAAACATTCAAATTGATCTGGAGAAAGTAAGATTATTGTAGTTGATATTTAAAAAGCATTTAATAGATTCTGGCATCAAGCTCTCTAATCGGAAATTCGGACATTTGGTATTGATAAATCTCTTGTAAGTTGTAACTTTTGAAACGCTCTATACAAGGTATCTTGGACGGTTTTAAGTGTGAAGCTCATAACACAAATGCTGGGGTGCCGCAGGGATGCATTTTGTCTCCCACTCTCTTTCTCATATTTTTCAATAATCTATTATCTGAAACTTCAAATCCATTAAATAGTTTTGCCGTCGAAAGTACTCGCAGCTTTGCAAATTAGTTTTCAAAGGGTTTTTCAATTAAGGTGGATAGATGTTGAAATGGAATAAGACAAGCTGTGGGAGAGGTTTGAGGATGCATTGTAATCTGGTGAACCTTATGTGGGTTGATGTTGCCCCATATATGGCAATTTTGATTGTTAACACAGTGATTCATCCAAAAATGCGCCTCGTCGCTAAAGATAATTTTCCAACCGAAATTCGGTTCCTCTTTCAAACGCTCCGAAGCCCAGTCACTAAACAAACCCTGTTTACTATGGTCATGAACTTCAAGCTCCTTAGTCAGTTGAATCTTGTGCGGGTGTAGGCCCAAGTGCCGAACCCAAAAATAAACAAATTGAAGTCTACGAAAAGTTATTGTACACGGAGACAGAATTGACGGCCTAGGGTTCTGCTGTACACTTTCATGGAACGCGGTGATGTTTTAGGCCGATCTTGCGTTCTTTTGACGTATAAATGTTGGATAGTTGATTTTGGGCACTAAACATTGAAGAGCCGACTGCGAAAAGTCACCACTTCTACCATAAAATGGGTGCAACGTTTGCACTAACGAACAGTCACATTGTTTAATCGTGTAACTTGCAATGGTGATTTCGCATCTTTAACTAAATAATATGCAACAGATTTGACAGATGTCATCAAAACAACAAGGCCAGTTCTAAATATAAGCATTACAGACCAACTTGTGTGAAATAATTTGCCGTCGCCAAAAACGCTGCAAAATGCTTATTATTTCCTTCGAAGTTGAAAACAATTTTTCACCCCTTCTGATCTAGGCAGAATCTATAAGGCCTTCTTTCGTCGAAATCTTGAATATAATTCCCATGAGCAGGTGCTCCTATAAAACACTTAAGTTTCTTCGATAGAATTTAACATAGAATAATAGAAATGATATGTAACTATACTATACAACGGAACATTTCTTGAGCACTGACGAAATATAACGTGTCCATAATTATTATATGGATATCTGTATGTATAATTATTATATGGATAACTGTATTCTAGTGAATAATTTGTCTACCTCCTCTTAAATATTTCCACAATAATGCTCGAACCTAAAGGAATGCTCATCAACTTTTTGAGGCCTAATTTCGGACGTTATGTCAAGTATAGGGATTCATTCTTAAGCCGTAGCACACAAATGTGAAATGCCTTACCGGGCTCTACTTTTCCATTCACTTCCAATAATCCGAAATCCAAAACTAATGAACATCGATACCTCCTATTAGATCCTTCAGCACTGTTTTTTTCATCTTACATAAGTGTATTGTGAAACCCTTTAGTTCAAGAAAATCAGAAAAGAGAACTTGTTTAATGTGACATTGACTTTTTCCTAGCTTAAGGTTCAATTTGGGTGATTAAAAACATATTAAGCTAGAGTATCAAAGTAAGTTAAATTCTCTTAAGCTTAAGTGTGAATATGGCCAAGGTGTGAGACATTACGATTGAAATTTGGATGCATAAGATGGTTCTTATGCATCCAAATTTCAATGGTTATGGGTTTGGGTTCTACCTTCTAGCATGCGAATGGCGGCCTATGAATATATTAGTTTTAACTCTGACAGAATAAATTTCCCTCTATCACACTTACTAGTACAAAGATTCTAAGCTCTCTTCTTATCAAATGATCGATAAATTTACATTATGGCAACAAAACAACTCAGCTCTTAACACAATAAATTAATTTTTGTTTTGTATGATTCAATACAAATTGTTTTTGTTTGTTGCCCCTCCTTATTATTATTCAGATTATCGTATTTACGTTTTATTACTTTTTTATTGTAGCCAAAATTATACAATTTACTATCGACATCATACATATCATACAAGGTGGTGCAAAATTAATCCCCCTATCGGAAGATGTTATAATTTTTACAAATGGCGTCGTACGTCAATCATACGAGTATTTGACATTTTTGTGAACTAGGCTCCAGAACACAAACATACAAGCAATGTATGTACGAAAGAACGTGGAATAATTGTTTCCATTTTTTGACCAATAATAATCGGTGGGTATTGTTGTTAGCGCAGCGTGAATTTCGACGTCAATTTACTAATCATGTCGCGCTTGTACTTGACTAGAAAAGCCTAGAAACACAGTAGACCATACATGGCGTGTCCGCCACCGAACTGGTCGTTCGTCCGAGAATACACCGAGAAAAAACATCAACCCGACGGACACTAAAGTAAATTTTAGACAAAGACTTATGCCGGTCGTCCACTAGGCGATCAACACACAAATTTCGATCAACACGTTGAGGAACATTTTCAAGATAATGTGTTGCACATTATTTGTTCAACGCGTTGATCAACTTTTTAATTTTCTTTGGGATTTCTTGACGTATTATTGTGTTGCATTACGTTGGTTGCAGTGAAATGTGTCTACTTAGTTAAACTATTGCGTTGCCATGAACTTGCAGTTGTTGCAACTTGCAAACTGTTTATTTTGGTTTTTCGTCATGGAAGGTGATAAAAAAACAGAGTGGACCACGGAATTAATTTTGCAATTGATTTCAGCAATTGAGGAAAAGCCCAATATATGGGACATTAAGAGCCCCTCTTATAAAACTGGAGATGCCAGGGAATCGGCCTGGTCTCAAATTTCCTCGAAAATGCAATTGCCTAATGTACCGAACTGAAGTCAAAATTATTTTAGGTTTGACGTTTGAGTTTTTTGTTTATCGTAGTTCATTCAACGCGTTCCACAACGAGTGATCCTTGGTTAAGTGTACGAAGGTATCAACTCGTTCATCAACTCGTTGAGCAACCATATCGAAAACGCAGTTGATCAACTGGAAAAACTTTTTTTCTGTCAAAATCGAGCAAGTTTATCAACTAGTGTACGAGGTTATTCAACAATTGAGTAAGTTGGTGAACTAGGTGTACGGAGCTATTCAACACTGGAATAAGTTTTAAGAGTTGATCAACTAGGTGTGCGAGGTTAATCAACATATGGGAAAGTTGGTCAATTATGTGTACGGGGCTCCAAGCGCATTTCGTTCAACTTTAGTTGCTCAACGTGAATTACGTAAGTTGTAAATTCGTTTATCCAACGAAAGAGTTGAACAAAGTTGGTTGAACTTATCGCGCACATAGTGGACGACCGGCATTACACATGTTCCCGTACAAAGAACAAACAGGGCATCAGTTGATGCCTGTTAAACGTCCTAGGCATGTGAATTACTTTTTAAGCGATCCTCAATCTCAAAAACGAAGACGACGATTTTGTGTCGAAAATCATCATGAGCGATGAGGGGCATTTCCACTTTAGCAGTTAATCAGTAAGAAAAATCTTCTGGAGCCACGAAAATCCACGTGTGATGCATGAAGAGTCATTTCATCTACTCAAAGCCACTGTGTGGTGCGGCATTCACGCAGGAGCAGTGATTGGGTCTTTATTTTGAGGGTGCCATCGGCAATACGGTCACTGTTACGCTACAGGGCAATCATGAACGATTTGTTAATGCGGATACTGGATAAACGGGGCTTGATGAACATGTGGTTTCAGCAAGATCGCCCGATTTAACCATCCCAGACACCTTGGGCTACTTGAAGTCGCGGGCTTATGCCAACAGGATGCCGACAATCACAGCCCTTAAGGAGAATATTCGACAGGAATGCGAACGGCTATCACCAGATATCTTGCAGAAAGTCATGAAAAATGCTATAAAACGTGCACTAATATATATTAATAGTGGCGGCAGCCACTTGACGGATATCATATTTTCCACTTAACAGAAAAATGTTAAGTGCCCAAAATAAAAATATCCATCACTCAAAATCATTTCTTTTTATTTATTATATAAGTGCGCCACCTTCTATTTGGACCCATTGCCAAGTATTAGAAAAAACCTCACATAAAATTGCTTAGAATGTGTATCTGTATCTACAATGAAAGTCGAAAGTAGATAATAATTAATAAAATTTAAATTTCACAATCTTTACAACCCACAACAGCTAGCAACAGTTAATGTTATCGAATTTTCTGTTAATTGTTTTATCGATCACAGGAAATAAATGGCGTTCACTCAAGCATTCCGAAAACGACCGATAACTCTTCTATACACTTATCACCTTACTCTTCCTTAAGAGACTTCTTTCTTATTTTAAAAATAAAAATATATCTAAAACGAGCGATAAATGAAGTGACTCATCGAATAGTGTGTGGATGAATAAACTCTTCAAGTTCGTGCGATATAAATAAGAAAAAAATAAAAAAAAATGATAAAACTATTTTTTTTTTATTTTTCCATCGAAATGAGTAATTTTGCTAGCACAAATCAGTTTAGCAAAACCAAATTAAGTCACGCAATTTTGATTTGATGAAATGTTGTTTATTATTTCACTTGGGCGAAAAATTGATAAATGAGGAAAAATCATCACAAATCTATGTAAATTTTCTTTGCCATCATAAGTTTTCAAATACTAGATTAATAAACAAAAATCAATTCAAGGCGTCTTCTCAAGTTCTTCAGTAAAAGGAATTTTGGCATTCGTTGAGCAAATCAAAATCAGAAAAGTTAGTTGCTGTTTGTTTGTTTTTTTTTTGTTAAATTTTTAAGGATTTTAAGATTATTATTCTTAAGTAAAATTAATTATCAAAAAATCAGAGATTTTTAAAATTCTTTATAAATATAAATTTAAATGTTGGTCGGACCAAAATCTTAAATCTTCGGAAGTTTTTTAAAAGTGAAAAGTCAACTTAAAATTTATTCTTTTTAGAAGATGATTTTAGGGCTAAATTCTTCTTTCAAAATTAAGCTCTTTTTAATAATAAATGTTGTTCTTCTAAAATTCCCTATTTAAAGGGTGTTATGGTGTAAGAATTAAATGGTAAATTTTATTTTCGGGTTTGAATGGTTATAGTTAGACGAAAGCCAATGTGCCGATGTATCACTCTTAATTGGCCTCCATGATTGCACATTCATGGTTTGGAAAAAGGCATATTTTTGTACCGAATTCTGTATAGATACATTAACTTAGTACTCAGGTACTACTTCTCAAATTTATGCAAGAAAATCTGCCTGTTTTTGGGCTTTTTAACGCTCAACTATGTAAAAATTGCCAATATTTACTGGATAAGCTAGAAGACAAATGGTTTTTATTCTTCGGATTCTAACTGATTTACCATTTCCTTTCTCAGGGATATCCAGGATGGCATCACTCCCATTGTTCTGAAGAGGTGTTCTTAAGGGATGGCGAAACCGGCGTAAGCTTTACCATCTGTCCTACTCTACTGGTCTCTTTCCGAGTAGATGAAAAACAGCATTTGTCCAGCTTGTCCCTAAAAAAGGCGCATTTTCTTCCCTTCTAACTATCGATCAATTGCACTTACGTTCCTTCTCTTCAAGATCATGGAAACGCTGATAATGAATCAGCTCAAGAAATGGCTTTCGTAGCAAAAGATCCACCTACGGCCTATTTCACGAAACAGTGGCACAAATCTTTATAATGTTTTGGAGAAAGTAAGATTGCAGCACACGATATTTCAAAAGGGTTTTTATAGAGTTTGCCATCAAGCTCTTATCGAAATTGTAATCATTTGTTATCGATGATTCTCTTTTTCGTTGGATTGGAAATTAAGTTTCAAATGGCTTATATGGTCTGAGAATGGTTATCAAAATAAATACTCGTGTGCCACAAGGTTCCCTTTTATCACCGACTATTTAATGAATGAATTTATTTTATTGACAACAGTAGGCACTGTCAGCTTCTCATATTCGTTTTATAAGCTCATTTAATTCTGATCTCGATAGCATTGTGAAATAGGGAACCATAATTACAGGTCACTTTTTTAAATGACAGAATATCTGACGTTACAAGAAATTTGTCATCCTTTCTGATCTGGCTGTAATCTGTAAGGCTTATATTTCTCCAAAACTTTCCCATATTTTGGCAGGTGGCTGTTACCCATTGCATGTCTCTTGTGATGCTAATCCCATGATTCTTGCAATAGATATAGTTAAGAGACATTTCTAGTGCAAAAGGTTCTATGGGCATGACACCAATTGGACAATCAATTGCACTTGCACTTCACAGTTGAACTTAGATCGTCAGAACTATGTTTTGTGTGTTTGTGATTTTTGAAATGGAAAGTGATTTTTTTGTTTTCCAATATTCGTGGGCTAAAACAAATGTCTTTGACGTGTACGCCCAGTCTGTTAAACACAGGAAAGCTGTTTTGGCACTTGGTGAAACACAGGCTGTTGCGAATTTTTCAGAATTTTACCTGGCTGGCTATAACTTAATGCCATTACTCTTTCCCCGGCCTTATAATTTATGTCAGTTATGATGTTGCTTGCCAGAACCTTCCTTCCTAAATCTTAATCTCAATTGCTTCCGACTTCAATGTATACAATTCAAGTTGGCTCCGTTATTCAGGACATACAACAACCGAAGGATGATTAATTGAGATATTTGCTGAGATGCACCAACTTACCCAGCTTGTAGATGAATCCACTCGAATACCAGCTGTTTCTGGGCAAAATGCCCACACTCTTGACTTGTTTCTTACTTCTCACTCTGATAACTATACCATAACGCTGAACTCTGAATTCGGCACTTCGGACCATTGAATAATATAAGCCAAATTCACATGTCCCGTCCATCCAGTTAAAAAGAAACATTCCACCGTGTGGAAATACGAGAAAGCCAACTGGGACGACAGTTTTAATTTTCTTTCGAATTTTGAATAGTTCACTACGTTTCCTCGATAGTGACGTTGATGCCAGGGCTGATATTATCACAGAAATGATTTTTCTTGGGATTGTTATCAGAATGAAGAGTATAAAAGCTAAAAATTCTTGCTTCGATACAAGCTGCAAAGAAGCTATCAGGTTGAGAGAAGTGAGTTTCCGCTCTTACTAAGCCAACCCAACTGAGGAAAATCGGAGAAAGTATAAAAAAGACCAGAAATTAAGACCAAAAATCCTGCAATGATCCAAAGACATTCTGGTCGTTTGTCAAGAACGTAAAAACTTCCACTTTATCTTTGGTTCCAAAGTTCATCTACAACGACAACCCGATAACTAGCTTTTGAGACAAGGCAAATGTACTTGCAGCTCATTTTGCTGCTAGCTCTACATTTCCTCCAGCGAGCGTCCAGCCATCAACATTGCCCTTCCTGTACTTAAGAACGTAAATTATGATATGATCAAATATACAGGTATATACCAACAATATTCCCCCCATTCTTCAAAAGAGGTGTTCTTTCTAGGTGTAAAAACCATTGCATAAGCTTAACTTTCATTCCTATTTTTCTGAACTATTCCATTGTCCAGACTTTTCCTAAAAAAGGTCACCCTTCCTTCTATCGACCAATCGTACTTACGTCCTTTTTTCTAACACCAATCTCATCAATCATCATCTCAAGAAATATCTCGAGGACCTTAAGCTTCTTAATAACCGGCAATAAGGCTTTCGCAGTAATAAATCCACTGGTGATCTGATGGCATGTCTCACCGAAGAGTTTTTGATACAATTTGGCACCTGGCTCTCCTTTCAAAAATCCGTCCGTTTGGTATCAACAAAACCCTTATTTTTTGGTTCAGATATTACCTTCTAGAACTTTCAATACATCTTGTATTGGGAGGTTTCAAGTCAGATCTTCATAAAATAAATGCTGGTGTTCCCCAGGGCTCTGTTTTGTCTACGACTCTCTTCCCCATTTTTATAAATGATCTTTGTCTGAAACTTCTACTCCACTTTATTGTTTTGCCGGCGACCCTCAGCTTCTCATACTCGTTCCCAAATTTACGTCCATCACTTTCGGAATTGGAACTGCAACGGTATCGTATGGTAAGATCAATAAACTTCGATATTAACAGCATTGCTTAATTGGGTAAGAAAGTTCGTGTAGAGTTTATTCCTTCGAAAACTCGACGCTGTTTGTTGCGGTAGAAATAAAATTTACCCCATATGCATCTGTCCTTTAATGTCATTTGCATCGAAGAAGCTGTAAAGCGGTCAGTTCCCGGTATGTGTTTCAACAAAAATCTTCGTTGTTATAACCTTATTCTCGAGACCGCCACAAGCGCTGATAAGTCCTTAGGATTTCCATATCATTTTCACCCCATCTTATCTGACTACAATTAATAAGGCGTTTATACGTCCATCTTTGGGCAGGAGTAGCTTAAACTTCTCTTCATTTATTGATCTATTGGACAGACTCCAGAACAGAGCCTTAAAACTGGTAGGAAGCAGAGCTATCATGGAATCATTCCCATCTCTTGAACACCAGCAGAATGTTTGAATATGTGAATTATAAAGAAAAATAACCCACAACCGCAGAGTTTTTTTTCTGCCGTTTTTGCTGCCGATATTTGTATAAGCTATGTTCTGGTAACGGTAAGGTAGTGATCAGATGCATTGAAATCCTAAAACAATTCAACCGTAATATTCGACCTTCAGGGAATGCCCATAAGTCATTGAGTCCAACTTTAGAAGTCCTTTTAAATTCTGATATTTTTTCTTTAACCGCACTATACGAATGTGGCTCAGTCTTTCCCTCCGAAGAACCCAAGACCAGTGTGCATCGGTATTTCTTAAAACATTGTAAGGGTAGTCATAATCCCTTTAGTGGGCGCAATATATATTAAAAAAATTATGGCAATAATGTGCAAATTTATTAAGTTGACTCATAACTTATATTTTTATTTTTTTTTAAACAATGATAAAAATGTCCGTAAAATTCGACTTTGAACTTCGTCTCTTTTATTAATTAAATAAGTATAAAAATATGTGCCATATATGTATGTACAGTAATCAAGAAATGGTGCCAAAATAATTAGAAGTCAAAATATCTTAATGTAACTCGAACGTCTTATTGAACAATTATCAATGTGAACAAAGTTCAAGGCCTATTATATTATAGCATATATGGCGAACATTTTGACATAAATGCAATATTATTTCCAGTTCCCATCAGCGGACAATATAATCGATTGACATTGACATGACTGTACCAACCTATTCATAAAGTTTGATTAATTAGCTCTACAGATCCTTTATCTGACAATTGAAAATAAAATTGTTTAATCAAAATTAAATTAATTACCCTTTTGACTGATAGCCATTGATATTTTAATATTCATCCACACTTTCCAACTCTTATCACTTTTAAGCATTTATATTTTTTGATCGACTTTTATAGAATTGGTTTATCTCTATAATTGAACCATAATCACCATTAAAAGAGTGATTCCATATAATTATTTTGAAACTAACAATAATAGTCTTGGGGCTATTTTTCATATCTCATTTATTACGCATAGTTTTAAAAAAAATATTTATAACTAAACGCGTTGTGAAGAGTTTTACAATATTGGATAAAATTTATGAAATTTAATTTTTGTTTTCGATTGAAATTTTAATTGCAATTTTGTATTGTCATTCTGATAAATACTTGAAACTTTATAATCCTCCCGGTGTGTAAACATCAATAATAATTTCAATTTTATTTCTGTAATTAGAGTTGGAATTATAATGAACACTAATGACATATGTACATGTTTAGATAATTCAATGAAAAACATACTCCCCATTGAGTTTGAATCATTTATTTTTAGATTTAGGGGATAAATGTCACCACGTTTTCCTGGGTTTACATTAAAAGGTAGTTTTGACCATGCCAAAACACACATAATTGTTATGTTGAAGGGAGAAGGGACATAGAATTATAAATGATTTTCCAAAAGGGATTGGCATAATTTAATACTTCAAAGCCGCCATGTTGTTTTATGCGCTGTCACTAAACTGACACTAAAGATTAATCGAAGTTAATGCGTCGGGAAACTGATAAAACTTTATTCCAGTTGTAATCAAGTTGAAAGCAGGCCACAGCCATCTTAAACAATCAGATCCATTTTTGGCTGAACGGATGAATATTATGGTATATGGGACTTGGCATCCACACGAACTTTTACAAGTGACAATGCATCACTGTTTGGTGTGGATTGTAGTGCTTTGGTTCAAACTTATTCGAAAACGAAAATGACATCACCATGAATTGAAACGCTACCAATTTCAGATAACCAACTTACTTTGTGCCAAATTGATTGACATAGATGGAAGGATTATCGAATTCATGCGGTTCTAATATGAGCTTTGTGGTGCTATACAGCTGATTTCACAATGGACATACCAGACAAGCAATGATTTATTGACCAATACTGATACATAATGTTTAATGTTTAAAATTGTGAAACATTTTTTTTAAATTTTTTTGATTATTAGTTTAGATAACTTCAAGAATGAATGAATAATATAAAGGGTTTTCCAATAAGAGGTGTTATTTTGAATAGCCCGCTATTTCGGTAGCTGTCACTTTTGAAGCTGTCATTTTTTGACATTTGACAAGTAGAAACTACGCTATTAATAAAAATGGAACGATACACGCTTCAACAACGCATTGAAATTATTAAAATTGGGTCCTTGAAATGCATGAAAATGAACCGGAATTTCATCGAAAAATCATCTTGACTGATGAGGCCTATTTCCACCTCGGAGGCTATACGTCAACAAGCAAAACTGTCGCATCTGGGGCTCGGAAAACCCAAGAGTTATTGTTGAAAAGCCTCTCCATCCTCAACGCGTGACTGTTTGGTGCGGTTTATGGTCCCGCGGGGTCATTGGACCTTACTTTTTCGAAAATGAGGCTGGAGCAACAGTTACGATCAATGGATTGCGCTATCGAGAGATGATTAATGATTTTTTATGGCCTGAATTGGATGGTATTGATCTGGACAACGTTTACTTTCAACAAGACGGCGCTACGTGCCACACAAGCAATGAAACCATCGATCTTTTACGGGAAAAGTTTCCGGACCGTGTTATCTCTCGAAGAGGTGATCACAATTGGCCACCGAGATCTTGTGATTTAACACCTTGCGACTTCTTCCTTTGGGGCCACGTGAAAGATAAGGTCTACGCCAACAGCCCAGCGTCGATTCAAGACCTCAAAGATGAAATTCGTGAGGCTATCGAGGACATAGGGCAGCCACTTTGCGATTTGGTTATGGAAAATTTCATGAAAAGGATATGGTCCTGTAAGCGTGGTCTTGGCGGCCATTTGGCTGATGTTGTATTCCATTATTACGGGATACCTTCCTCTTTATAATGAAATAAACATCCGATCGTTTATCTCCAAAAATGCCATTTTTCTTTGAATATCAAAATAACACCTCTTATTGGAAAACCCTTTATTGGGGTATTACACTGCGACCTAGGGATCCAATGTGCTCCCACCTAAATCTGGATGAGCTTGCTCATCTGTTGTCTGATGTTTTCTCATGCATGTTACAGAATCTACATGTGGCACTGCTTACAGCAGCAGGTAAACTTAGGTGTCTTCTTAAGTTCTGATGTTCAGTGAGGACACGTACACTCAAAAAATTTATTAGTAAAATGGCTACGAATGATATTCGTAAAAAAAATATTCGTGCATTGTACGAATATTCGTAAGATGTACGAAGTATTTGTACAGTGGTATATCTACGAATGCATTCGTAAAATTTTACTAATAACTGTCGTACTATCCACGAATCTATTCGTTTAATACACTAATTTCATTCGTAAACAAGAAGTAAAAAATTTGTTTGAGTACATTGTACGAATTATTGTGTACATATAACTAATAACATTCGTTAATTTCTTGTACGAATGACTTCGTACTTTAATCTTTTACATTCGTAGTATTTACTAATAAATTCGTACTATTTACTAAGTAAAACTAATATTAGTAGACAGAATTCATTCGTAGATAGACCGTACGCATTATGCGTATAATGTACTAATAACTTCGTATTTTCATGAAGTGTATTAGTACCTATTATTTACTAATCATGGGTAAAAAAAATAATATGTGTTCAGCTCTAAAAATTAAAGGTATTCCATTCGTCAACACGTTGAAACGTGTTTTTGCATAGTGCGCGAATTATTTATAAGGAAATGGACGCGTCACACTTTTTTGCTGCAGTGGTCAGAATTAATTAATAATTTTGTAAATTCATACGGTGTATGTATGCATAAGATACAAATCTTGAGGACCAGACCAACATCTGCTTTTTTCGAAAAGACGAGGTGAGTACCTAGACATACATATGAATTAAAGCTTATTTTATATTTGACATACAGCGTCCAGAAGCAGCAGCGCATACATATGTGGGAATTTTTTGCTAAAAGAATTTTAATGTAAGTACAAATTTTTTTCGGAAGATTTTGAATGTCAAATTTTAAATTTATTTTCAGTGGCCCTTTGAAAATAAGGAGTTTGGACATATTACCTACTGTGATTGTTAATTATATTAATAATGAATTAATTAATTTTCAGATACTTTATATTTTTTTTAAATTTATTCATATATGTACTCGTATATGATACTAAAATGAATTAAAAAACTATTTTTAACTTAAAAAATACATTACCTTTGTTAATATTTCTTACAATAAATATTTAAGGAAATTTCAAAGAACATATTTAATGACAGTAAGTTCTACAATAATATTCGTACAATATACGAATGGAGCTGTATAATTTACGAATAAATTACAAGGGCATTAGTAAATGTCACATTGATATTCGTACAATGTACGAATAAAGCTGTATAATTTACGAATGAATTACAAGGGCATTAGTAAATGTTACAATGATATTCGTACAATGCACGAATGGAGCTGTGTATTTTACGAATGAATTACAAGGGCATTAGTAAATATTACGATAATATTCGTACATTGTACCAATAGTATTCGTACAATATACGTTTGTTTTTCTACGAATACTAATAAAATATTAGTAATATGTACTAATAAACCTCTTTTCTACGAATACTATTCGTGGCTGGAAACCACGAATAAAATTCGTAGAATGCACGCATGAATTAGTAATATTTACACACGAAATTTTTTGAGTGTACCATTGTTTTTAGGTTTTGTGGTTGTAATTGCCCAATAGCAGTTTCGCCTGCCTTAGCTTTGGGAGTTCTTTGCATGTACCATATCTTCAATATTTGTTGCATGTATAAATGAGCGTATATTTGGCAGATATGGGGTTCAGGTATAGGAAAATATCCAACTCACCAAAGTGGAGATTAAGTCACTGGAACCTTAAGCTCCGATGAAAAAACGCATTCGAGTGACCATTCTTTAGTGTTCTATCCACAATTTTGTTCTTCAGCTAAGCTTGTGTACTTCTTCAACTTTACAGAAAAAATATTTAAGACGTCATCACGGATTGTAGAGTGGCAGCAGCGTACCAATTTGCTACTTCAATTGCGTCTCTTTAGGACAATAATTTCACAAGATATAGTCGAAACCACAAAAATCCAAAATGGCGGTGGTTGTTTTGTTTTAAAAAAATTCGAGGTGAGATAAAAACCTCGGATGGAGTTTTTATTAACTTCCAGATAAAATTAAAATTTTAGCTTGTTTATCTAATTTTGTCTCATTGCAATTATTGACATTAAAGTCAAATTTGGTAATACCAGATATTAATTTTATGTAATACAATTTTTCCATTGAAATTGCATAATTAATTTTGTCGTAGGTGGTATTTTCCCTAAAAACCTTTTTAATATGTTCCAATTATTCCGAAATGTATAAGGTTTTTAGTTCTTTTGAAAAATTCATTTCAATTCGATTCGTTTTAAAAAGAGGATTCAAAAGTTCGAAAATTGTGGTATACATATCTAGATATCTACACCTCTTAATTCATTCCCATCAATCATATACTTACCGTAAGGAATTTCTGCCTTTGTTCTTTTGAAATGTTTAGATATTTTATTTTTGTTTAAAAAAAAAGACCTGCACATCACAAGTGTCTGCGTTTAAACTATAAACATAATTTATTTTCCCTTGCTGGAGATCATTCCGGTAACAAGGTCAATTATAAAAACAAAAATAGAATCCCTTGCAGCTTTGCAGGGGCAGAGAAATGAGACTATCGGGAGAACCTTTCCCAATATAAACACACTGCAAGGCGCACACAGTCTGTTTTTCATTTTTTTTTTGTTCTTTTTATTATTTTTTAACACATAAGCATTTAGGCATTAACAAGAAATATTTTTAGATTTTATCATATTTTTCTTTCTTGTTTGTTTTTGCACTAACAAATTGTTTTTAATAAAAATAGATTTTATTTCTTATTTATTTTTTATTTCGCTGTGACACAAAAAATATTGAGGTATAAAACACAACGAAGTGGTGGATTTTTTTTGTTTTTAATATTTTTTGTTTTTTTTTTTTTTTTTATACATACATATGTACATACTTTTGAGTTTTATTCATAGTTATATTTTTTCATACACCTAACTTCATAATAGTGTCAAGGTAATATGTATTTCTTTGCTATTCAGGTGGTTTTGGGTCAAGTGATCTAAATTGAATTTTTTTTAACATACACTTTGGGGAGAATGTAATGTCTTTTCTTATAAATGGAGCCGGTCTCTGTCACTAAAGAATATTTTCCAGGGGTTCTGCCCCTTCCGAGTGAAATATCTTCCAAATGGATCTTCTGTCATGAAAAGTACTTCTCATATATTAGCTCTTCGGACTCAGCAGAACATTGTAGATTTGAGCAACAAATTTACTTTCAAATCGTGATGCCAACTTGTTTTTCATCGGGTCAATCTTTGTATTATCAAATATCTAAACTT
Organism: Chrysotoxum bicinctum; assembly: GCA_911387755.1. Taxonomy (NCBI): domain Eukaryota; kingdom Metazoa; phylum Arthropoda; class Insecta; order Diptera; family Syrphidae; genus Chrysotoxum; species Chrysotoxum bicinctum. The sequence continues at coordinate 245,615,844 of OU426987.1, forward strand.
TAGGAAGTATTCACGATCCGTAGTATATAGTTTTATATTTTTGTAATAGTGTAACATTTTCTTAAACTCAAACAACAAAGGTTACTGATTGAATAACAAGACTTATGCACTCTTACTTTACCCTAACCTCATTGCTTCAGAAAAATACATTTGTGTAAAATTTTTAAATTTATTTGACAGCTCATCAAATGTCATTTCGTACTTCCGGCTGTTATTCGTTTCTGCTTTTTCCTTTGCAGTTATAAAGACTTATAAAGAAATGAGATAAAGAAAGAACTGTTAAATTTTTACATTTGCTTTAGTGTTGGAGTGTGTTCAAGATCTAGTAACATAAAATCAAAATTTTCACTTTTACTAGACCTGTTCCACCAGATTGTGAATATCTCTATTAAAATTGACGCGCCAAACTTGCGCAACAATCACTGCATATCACAGTGGGCAGAAGTTATTGATTCGGTGGCCAAAAACCTATAACCTTTCAAGTTGATATAAATATGGTTTTGACATCCCCTTTTCAGTGACATATGTCAAAATGAACAAACTATCATCTGAGACTATAACACTCGAATTCATAAAACAGGCTTACTGGCGGTTTATCTAATTGCAAAAGCACTATTAAGAATACAAAAATTTCTTTTAAGTGACGTTTATTAAAAGCGATTTACCTGAACCAAAGCTAATTGAGGATGGTGGTTTTGCGGAAGAATAAGAAATAAAATTGTCAAACTTGTTTGTTTTTTTATCAAATAATAAAAAAAAGGAAGAATTCATTTTAAATAGAAATGTAATTATATCTTTTGGCTCATTCATTGCTTTAAGAATTTCTAAAACCGTCTAAACGTCACTTTACTATTCCGTTTTTTTGTTTTTATTGTAAAATTACTCGTATAAGACTTAACTCTTATTCCATGGTTTAGTAAGATCGTTGAATAAAGGTGAGATAATCGTTAGTTTTTGATTAATTGGATGTTATATATATGTTTAGATTAAGGTTTAATAATTTAAAATATGGATGGATTTTTGTGGATTTTTGCCCATTGTGCATCAGTTATGTGAATATACGCATGCAACATCATTTCTATCAAACTGTTGATACAATCATTGTATCTCGTAAAGTGTATTTCTTGCTTTAGTTGATAATAAGTGATTTATAGATATGTATTTCATTGTTTTCAATTATTAAGTCAATTTATAACCTTTTAGATTGGTACAAACCATCAAATACCCCTTCACCATAAAGAATATACTATGTTTGCTTTCCTAGATATAGAAGGTGCTTTTAAAAACGTCGAGATATGTATCTGCAATCACATCTGCACAGTCATCTCTGAATGTAGATAGTTCGCTTTGTGTATTTACGAGTAATACGAGTAATCAAATGCTGATCGGCAGGATTATTAATTCAAAACTGGGTGGCTTTTTCGCAAGAATATGTTGCAGTAGAGGTATGCCGCAAGGTGGTGTTCTATCTCCCATTCTTTGCAACTTGTAGTAAATGAGCAGCTGACCTGCCTGGAAGCGGACTGCGGTCTGCTTCCTAATACGTTGAAAGAACTCTTACAAAATGCTTTTAATATGCTGATAAACTGAGCAGATCTGTGTGAACTGTGGGTCAAACCTCATATGACCGACCTTGTTCTTTTTTCTCTGAAATACAAAATTCCTCATTTAGATCCTTCTTCTATCAAAGATATGCAACTACTGACTTTTTCAAACGAAGCTAAATACTTAGGTCTTATCTTATATCTTATATAGACAAGAAGTTTGGTTGAAAACATTGCTTAAATTAAAGAGTCAGAATGGCCATAGTGATAGTGGCACTTTTTCCATGCAGATAGATCTGGAAAGCCATCATAATCCTGAAGAACGAATCGATTCATTTTATACTGATAGTGCAGGTGTTTACTCAGACAAACTTAACTTACGAGTAATTTTTTCCTTTCGTGTTCCTAATCACTGTAGTGAAAGAAGTCTTGTCTTAGTTGTCTTGGCTCAAGGATATCCGCATCTTTGGCTCCATAATAAGTGTTATATTCAGATATTGTCTAATAGGGCAACGAAAGGCTATAAGTTGTCCAAAAATTCGTAAGGAGCTTTGTAAGTGAAATATCTATCATTCTATTAAAATGTATGTATGTAAGTCGATTGATATTTTTTAATTTAAATAGATCCTTCTTGCTTTGGTATTATATTGTTTTCCTGACTCATATATCTTCCGCCTTTTCCAACCCCGAAAATTTTCAATGATCTTTAAATCAGAAGAGTGCGCGGCCCACAGATGTAATAAATCATTTTGAGCGAATGGGTGCGTTATCTTGTTGGTATCTCCACGACAAATGTTAGGTTAATGTAGAAAGGCATTTTTAAACGTACTAATTTAAGAAAAAAAATTTATTTTTGAAGAAAAAACTGTAGTTCTGAGGCTCCATAGATTGCTCCACAAACGATTGCTCCAACTTAACATCTGTGAAAGCTATTCAATTGGTGTTTTTCCTTTCGGAAATCGTGATAATAATAAGTGTAGCTATCGGGGCTTTCTAGATTTAATTTTTTTTTATTAAGAAAAGCAACCGGATGCCACTCGTTTTTCGACGTCATAATATTGCTACACAACAGGAAACGTGCCTTTTTGCGGTTTTTCTTCTCCCCAAAAGATCAGCTCCCCGTAGGACAGGTTTCACAGTGGAAAGACTAGCTGTAACACTCAATTTTACATTTGGAGTAGAATTGTGATAATTCGAAGTAGCTCCGAGGATTCCTCTTACATATATCGACGGCTAACGTGACTTGGTAAGTTCCGCCTTCCACGTTTGTCTCCAATGCGTCCGAAGAAAAGCTCAACTTGAATTTTTATAAAGGGCTGGATATATTCAAGTGAACGGCATTGTATATGAACATTTAGGAAGCTAGCCTTTTGTAATCGATTTTGATAACATAAAATGGAACTACTGAAGACAACTTAATGTTAATTTGATAAAGACAAATACATTTTGTAAGTTTTTATTAATAAACGGGTTTTTTGCTAAAATAAGTATGTGCAGTTAATAGAGAACTGTCTTGCAGACGGTCTTGCGTTCGATTCTAGGCTGCTGCAAAAAAAGTTTTGCAGGGGTGTACTAACTATTGCAAGGAATTGACAAATCCACCAAGAGTATCTATTCTCATGAGAAGTGCTGCTCATCAGCCGTTCGGAATCGACAGAAAATTGTAGGTACCCTCCATTCCGTGTAACAAGCACACAGTATTGGTTGAGATTTGTAAGTCACTACGCTTAGGTTCTCTATGAGCCGTCTTGGCCTCTTATTTATATATATTCGCGTGAGAACTTATTCACTTAAAAATAAATGTTCTGGGTGGGCCAAATACAAGTTTCTTTTTAAAAATGCAATAAAATGAATTTTTTTCCATGTATTATGGATTTATTAATAAGAGCAAACATGCTCATTAATTATGGAACACAACGTCGTTCAAGTAATAATGAAGCGGTTGGTCGTGCGACTTAAATTACTGAGTCAATTGGACCTTGCAAGCGAATAATCCGAGATCTTTGTGTAGAATTCTCCTCAGACTAGTGCGCGAAATGTTGAGCTACGAGTATTGAGATCGATGGCGAGTTGATGTTTCTATAATTGAGTCACACACTTTTGGCTACAGCAGCCATATTCTCGTCTGTGCGCACCGTACGACGACGGGGACCATGAAGTGTTGTCCACTAGCAAACCAGTCTCATGAACTTTTTGCTGAAACTTGCGTACCGCAGGCGCGGTGGGTGCTTCATTTCGGCCAAAACTTCTTTTCAAAAAACGCAATGCTTGTGCTACACAGCACTCTCTTTGGAAATAAGTTTTCAATATTTCCCAATTTTATTCATTTAATTTCATTTCGCGGAGGTAAGATACTGACTTTCTGTCAAGATTTCGAGCGGGAAACAGCTGTCAGTGTCAAAATAGCCCTTGATTTAAAAAAAACACTAGATGGCCTACCCTTTAATACAAAATCAATAATTAAAATGTTGAAAAACAGACTCAGAGATAGTTGTAAGTTAGTATAGGTTCACCAGCTGTTCGGCCTCTAATTTATTTATTTATTTTTTTTTTTCATATGAATTTTCCAGTATAAATATGATCTTGAGCACTATTCCTTTTTTGAAAAATATGCGTTCAGTAGACGAAAAATTAATCTTAGAAATTGTTCGAGTTATTCCCGCGAACTCATAAATTTCAATTAAACATCTTCCAAAGAATACACTTTTCAGTTCTTTTACTTGAACACGGATTTCCTTTAACATGTAGGTTCTAGGTATGTGATAGTCTGTCAGACATTAAGGGCTATTCTCAAGATAATTGACAAATCTGCCTATCCTAGGTTATATTGCAGGAAAACTTAATGACCACTCGAAGTAATATCTAGATACATCCACATATCGTCCACCCACTTCATTTAACTAAAATCAATCAACATGGTTTTTTTTTCATTACACTTTATTATCCCGGCTTAATGGGGCGCTAAGAAGAGCCAACATTATTAAAGCCTTGTCCATTTGATTTTTGATGGCTCTCCATCACTAGTTTTTCTCTTTGGCCAAGAACACACAGTTCATTAGGTCATAACACTTACTTAACACTCTTAAGCTATAAACCAATGTAGAACAGAAATTAAGTGGGAGTATTTGAAATGAGAAAAAAACTCACATACCCAGTGGTGCCGCGCCCTCGAAACTATGAGATATCTTGAACATGACTCCACATCCAATCCACGTACATACATACATGTAGGCTTTTTGTCTACAAAATAAATACTTTTAATACGATTTTCGATTATGAAGTTTCCACCGTTCACCGTTTGCCGGCAGTAAAGATGACGCCATCTGGTTTCTCGTGCTCTATACGACCGGAAATGATGTTTGTGTGTGTGTGAGGTTCGATGGATGCGACATATGTTTTCGATTCAACGACTTTTAATGGTTCTACAAATAATCATCTGCTAGGTCAATAAACAAATCAATTTGATCTCGGAAAAATGGAAAATATATCAAAGAAAATAAATGTTGTGTCGAGTGGTTGACAGAGAGATGTCCAAATTATGGAAAAAATTCAGCATGAAAATCTGAAAATCATAGAAATGTGTGTGATGCACGACTGCGTCGCACATTCGAGGTATTAGAGTTCAATTGGCTTATAATTTTAAAGGTTAAATATATGATAATATAAAGCTTGAAGGTAGATAGGAAAAACACTCATATGTATTGTAGTTAGAGAAACATGTAAACAAATAATGAAATAAGCACCTTCTTTAAGTTGAAAAAAAGACTGAAATAAGAAAAAATAAGGAAAATTGCGGCGGGCGGTGCTCGAAGATGCGAACGTGTCAGTTAAAGTTCTATCACTTATCATTTTTAAAGTTTTTTTTTGGATTCTATCCAAAAGATTCAAGCGGGTTACTGGAGCACCTGCACAAATATGCACAAGAAACTCAAGCTTTGAAGGAATACGGGCTTCATAGATAACATCCAGATCAGAAAAGGTGAAATACTTCTTGTATCGTCGAAGGAAACCTTATTCCTTAGAAGTGTTTTTGATGGTGACGACGAATATGTGATCACTCCCAACAAGGTAGTCGGTAATGTTTAGGGTGAGCCATCTAGTGGTTTCTTTTTGAATCATAGGTTATTTTGACACTGACAGCTGTTTCCTGCTCGAAATCTTGACAGAAAGTCAGTATCATGCCTCCGACGAACGAAATACGACTCGCTTTACGCTTGAACAACGTTGGGAAATATTGAAAACTTATTTCTAAAGAGAGTGCTGTGTAGCCCAAACATTGCGTTTTTTGAAAAGAAGTTTTGGGCGAAATGAAATAGCCACCGCGCCTGCTGTACGCAGATTGGTTGGTGCAAAAAGTTCATGATACTGGTATTGGTATGCTAGTAGACAACTCTCATTGTTCTCGTTGTCGTACGCCTAGAGTGTGAGACTCAATTCATGAACATTAATCGCCCTCGATCTTTACAGTTTAACATTTCACGTACTAGCCTGAGGAGAATTCTGCACAAAGATCTTAGATTATTCGCTTACAAGGTCCAATTGACTCAGCAATTGAAGGGGCCGGGGCTGCCCACTTGAACGAAGTTGTGTTCTGTAATTAATGGGAATGTTTACTCTTACTAATAAATACATGGACAAAATTTAATTTTGAATTAAAGGTGATAGCTTTAGCTATGTTCACCTTATAGGCATCGATCGATTATGATTTATTCGCATAGACCTGCGATTTAAGGAAACCTTACAGAAAAAAGTCTAGTGGGTCATACACTTTGATCTATTGCATCAGTTGAATCTTGTACGGGTGTTGGACCAAGCCCTTTGCACTGCAAAGAAATGACTGCATTGGGTTCTGCGTTCACTTACCACGTCTACCGTAAAATGGGCGAAACACGCGAAACGTTTGAATCAACGAACACTCATTTTGATAATAAATTTGTATCATTTGGATTTGCTATTCAATAGTGTTATTGCCATAACATCACTTGGATTGCTCTGAATTTTTTCTCAAACTTGCACTCAAAAAATTTATTAGTAAAATGGCTACGAATGATATTCGTAAAGAAAATATTCGTGCATTGTACGAATATTCGTAAAATGTACGAAGTATTTGTACAATGGTATATCTACGAATGCATTCGTAAAATTTTACTAATAACTGTCGTACTATCCACGAATCTATTCGTTTAATACACTAATTTCATTCGTAAACAAGAAGTAAAAAATTTGTTTGAGTACATTGTACGAATTATTGTGTACATATAACTAATAATATTCGTTAATTTCTCGTACGAATGACTTCGTACTTTAATCTTTTGCATTCGTAGTATTTACTAATAAATTCGTACTATTTACTAAGTAAAACTAATATTAGTAGACAGAATTCATTCGTAGGTAGACTGTACGCATTATGCGTAGAATGTACTAATAACTTCGTATTTTTATGAAGTGCATTAGTATTATTTACTAATCATGAGTAAAAAAATAATATGTGTTCAGCTCTAAAAATTAAAGGTATTCCATTCGTCAACACGTTGAAACGTGTTTTTGTATAGTGCGCGAATTATTATTTATAAGGTAATGGACGCGTCACACTTTTTTGCTGTAGTGGTCTGAATTAATTAATAATTTTGTAAATTCATATGGTGTATGTATAAGATACAAATCTTGAGAACCAGACCAACATCTACTTTTTTCGAAAAGACGAGGTGAGTACCTAGACATACATACATATACATATACCTTAAGGCTTATTTTTAATATTTGACATACAGCATCCAGAAGCAGCAGCGCATACATATGTGGGAATTTTTCGCTAAAGAATTTTAATGTAAGTACAATATTTTTTCGGAAGATTTTGAATGTCAAATTTTAAATTTATTTTCAGTGGCCCTTTGAAAATAAGGAGTTTGGACATATTACCTACTGTGATTGTTAATTTTATTATTAATGAATTAATTAATTTTCAGATACTTTATATTTTTTTTTAACCTTATTCATATACTAGTATATGATAGTAAAATGAATTAAAAAACTATTTTTAACTCAAAAAATACATTACTTTTGTTAATATTTCTTACAATTGATATTTAAGGAAATTTCAGAGAACATATTTAATGACAGTAAGTTCTACAATAATATTCGTACAATATACGAATGGAGCTGTATAATTTACGAATGAATTACAAGGGCATTAGTAAATGTTACAATGATATTCGTACAATGTACGAATGGAGCTGTATAATTTACGAATGAATTACAAGGGCATTAGTAAATATTACAATGATATTCGTACAATGTACGAATGGAGCTGTGTATTTTACGAATGAATTACAAGGGCATTAGTAAATATTACGATAATATTCGTACATTGTACCAATAGTATTCGTACAATATACGTTTGTTTTTCTACGAATACTAATAAAATATTAGTAATATGTACTAATAAACCTCTATTCTACGAATACTATTCGTGGCTGAAAACCACGAATAAAATTCGTAGAATGCACGCATGACTTAGTAATATTTACACACGAAATTTTTTGAGTGTGTGTAACATATTTTGGCATCGAACTTAGCAGTTATGGTCGCAGAGAATTTTTTTTAACCGTTATCCTAAAGGACTATTCACATGAGAGCGACCAACGACCAACGACAAACGAATAAAAAAACAAATGGGATTTAAAACATATATAAGAATAAATTCTTGACAAAAACTTTACAAAGGGGTAGAAATCTAGTTTAATTTAATGTTAACATATTAAAAATTGCGTTGTAATTGCTAAAATGAGAGTAATTTGAGAAAATAAATTTGTCGTCGCGAATTGCAATATGATTGTTACGAACTGTCAAACACTATTCGCGTTCCACATACCATCCACACTGCAACGAATGAATTGTTCGCTCGCGACTAACCTCAAAATCATTCTAAGTGGTCTAATGTCGTTTTTATTTGGCAATCCGGAATCTCTCTCCGATCTGGAATCCCAACTGAACACTTTTTTTTGATTCTGATGATTCTGAAGTTTTTTGTGATTGTATATGTGAAACATCAAATGTGGACAGTAATGAAAATCAAGAATAATTAACATTTGTTGAAAGACACACTTCGCACAATTAGGATACACAAAATCACAGCTGTTGAGTTTGACGTTAAAATATATGAATGTGTGAGTGCTTCTGGTTTTGATTCTGATTTCAAATCCAGAAGCAAATTTCTCTTCTTTTCAGAATCAGAACTATGAACACTTTTAGAAGAGCCCAGAAGGCTTCCGGATTGCCAAGTAAAAACGACATAAGTGAACGCCATTCGCAACGAATTAAAAAAAAATGCATGTGAGCGAAATGTCAAAATGGGCGAATGTTCGTTCATTCGTAGGTCGTTGGTCGCTCTCATGTGAACAGTCCTTTACTCGTCTAAACTTCTGCAGCCACGTCGACGGTGAGATAAAAAATCATCGCAATGTAAATATTGCTAAAGGGCGAATGCACTGTCCGCTCTTGACTCATTGAGATTTGAGATTGGCTTGAAAATTTGTCTCTGTGGAGCTGCGTTTACACAATACCCATAACACGATAAGACACATTTAATTTCAAGAATTGTAATCTCAAAAAATTGTATTTACCGACAGCCTTTGAGTTTCTGGCTTCATACAGATGCGTTTTTTTTAAAACAAACTTAGGTAGATAACTAGATTTTATTTTTAGATCTGAGCCGATAGCAGTGTTTATACGTAAAGCAATCATTTTCTTACTAAATTTGATTCCTATATCACCCTCCTATATCAATCATCTTCGCCTTCGTAAACAATAATACCAACCCTGATGTTTTAACGCAATGTAAATTTAATTTCCGTAAAGCAAATTTTGACAAATTAAATGATCTTATTAGTAGGATAAACTTTGAATTCATATCTGACTATGACACTTTAAAAAAAACCTTACATCCTTAAAACTTCGCTCCTTGCGCAACAACCGAAACAAACTTTGGCAAAAATTCCTAAAGTCTAAGTCATGTATACCAAAACTCTGTGAGAGTTATCTATGATACCCTTTTCTTTCATTGCAAACCAATTTTTTCACCTAAACAAGACGGTTTTATTAAGGGCAGGTCTGCAACCACTAATCTTACAGAATTTGTGCCTACTTCAATGTATGCTCTTATACGAGTAAAGAATGTAAAAAAGTTGATTTTAGTAAAGCTTTTTACAAAATATACCATAGTTTTATCTCATTTAAGCTTAAAAAGCTTTCCACATCTGGTAATTTGACGGATCCATTCTTATTTATTTCATCGTCAATCTCTGGTGTCCCTCAAGGTAGCCATCTAGATCTCCTAATTTTTTTTTTTTTTTTGACCACAAATGATGTTAAATTTATTTTTCTGATTCCTAACTGAACTAGACAAATTATATACTTGGCGCCAAAAAAAACTCTCTGGAGCTAAATATTAAAAATATTCAAGCATTACCACATTATCACAGAGAAACTACATTGTTAGAAACGAACCCATTCCTATTGTCTCCTCAATCTGTGATCAAGGTTTAGTATGCGACCCCAAACTTTACTTTTGCTCCCATGTTGACAGTGTCATTAAGAAAGCTAATTATACTCTTATTTATTTATTTATTTTATTAAACGCTGGTCAAAAAAAACAAAAACTATACGACCTTTGTCAGAGTGAGTCCCATCAGTGATCGAATGAAAATGTCAAATTAGTATAATCGATTGCTCGATGATGTAAGCGGTAATGCCAAACTCACATAATTCAGTCACGTATTACTCGAAAACTGATAATTTGTCCCCAGGTCTAGTCCTCGTATTACCCAGTGCATATCAATCGAATTGAAGCAGTCCAGCGCAGATTCATTCATTTCGCCTTACGTCGTCTTGGTTATGACTATTCTTTCATCCTTCCTCCTTATAAAGATTGTTTAAAGCTGTTGACCTTGTAAACATGTTTGTGACATTATGTTTATTCATAAGTTATTAAATGGCACTATTGACTGTCCTTGCCTGCTCCAAAAGGTCCCTCTCAATACCAACCCGCACCGTTTAAGATCTGTACGCCTTTTTCGTCTCCAAATAGTCAAGTCTTATCTCTTAATAGTCAAGTTTCGACCATACTTACAGCAACCCTATCGATTTGACTTTTTATAACTTGGTTATAAACTGAATTTAATCTGTTATTAAAAAAAAAATTATATACTCAATTTTGTAATTGGAAACACCAGATCAACTATCATCATTTAAACATTAATTCATTTCCGTCAAAGCTATTAAATGATAACCATTCCGACCACATGGCCCGTTTAAACTATCAATGAATTCCCAAAAGTTATCATCGAGAAATAAACTGAGTTTCATGTCCTTTTATCCATCCCCACCCTCCGCCTCCTCCGCCGCCAAGCAAATGCATTATTTAATGGTCAATTTAAATTTTCAAAAGTTAATGTTTTTGGCTGGAAGCAAAATATGTCGCGTCCCGAGTCAATTTGCAAAAGGATTCGCATCTGAAATTTATGTTTACTCTATGGGTTAATAAAATTTATTACAAGTCCCAGGACCATCAAAATAAACCAAAAAAGGATAATGTGACTTTCAATTTGTCTATTTGGAGAAAAGCTACGAAATAAACGAATTCCATGCCAGTGGAGAGCAATAAACTCTTAATATCGAGTTGATGCCCGCTTCACATCCACGAGTGCATAAATTTATACATAAAACGCTTTTACAGATAAAGATTCTTTATTACCCCAAGAGACCAACAAAGGATATTTATTTTATCTTCTTTTTCTTTGTAGATGAAATCCAAGTACGAGAATCTGAAAATCATCTATAATCGCAATAAATTTGGTTGGTATTGGGCGCCAGTTTTTGTGAGCTTCTGGTTTGTTTTATTCTACGCGGTTGTCATACCAAGTTTCGAATACTACCCGAATACTTTGCATATAAAGGATGAAGCCAGTAATCCTACAAGATTTATTGGCGAACGGGCCGAGGACAACCTGTTGAATTTGACAAAAATGGGTCCTAGGGTGGTGGGAAGTGCTGCCAACGAACAGGGAACCGTTCAATTTTTACTGAATGAAGTGCAAAGAATTCGAAATTCAGCCAGAAACGATATCTATGATATTGAATCGGATGTGCAGATAGGATCTGGCAATTATGTCCTTTGGAAGATGGTCAACACGTATCAGAGTATTCAGAATGTCATTGTAAAAGTTACACGATTTGATTCGAATAAAACATCCTGTTTACTTGTGAACAGCCATTATGATTCGGTTCCGGAGAGCCCTGGTAAGTTCTAAGGAGTTCCATTTACCATCTTCGAAGGATTCAATTAACGTGTTTGGTATTGTAGGAGCTGGTGATGCAGGTGTCATGATTGTGATTATGCTGGAAGTATTGAGAGTAATCACCAAAAATGACACTCCACTGGATCACTGTTTGATATTCCTGTTCAATGGTGCCGAGGAAAACCCTCTCCAAGGCTCTCACAATTTTATTACAAATCACAAATGGGCCAAGGACGCAAGGTATGTATTGAATTTTGTATTTTAAAGTGAAGTAATTTTAACGCCTGTATTTTTCCCAGAGCATTAATCAATTTGGATTCGGCTGGTAGTGGTGGTCGAGAGATACTTTTTCAATCTGGTCCAGGTCATCCCTGGTTAATGAAGGTTTATTTTAACGATTTGCCCTGTAACTTTCTTCAATAAATGACTTTGTATGTATTTCAGTATTATGGCAAACACATAGTTCATCCATTTGCATCGACAATCGCTGAAGAACTTTTCCAACACAACTTCATTCCATCCGATACCGATTTTCGAATTTTTCGAGATTTCGGTAAAATTCCAGGTAAGTTGTTTTGCGGTACTCAATTGACATTTTTGAACGATAAATTGTTGAATAATAGTGTGGTGGTAAGAGCATTAATTGAATTTGGAGGGAAGAAGTATAAAAGGCAAAAAATATTCAGCTGGAAATTTTGAGCATATCTGTCAGAAGTTCGGTTTCACTAGTATATGTCCAACAAAAACAGAATCTGGCAAAGACTCCGAAAATAAATATTTTCATGTTTTTTACCTCAACAAATAAATAAAATCTTGCTTATACACACTGCTTCGTACGATACGCCTTCTGTTGAGGCTTACTTCTGATGGCCGAATCCAAGGTCAAACTCAAGAAGGCGCACTTAGATTTATATTTTACGATGAGTCCATGTGGGTCGGTTCGGCTACTTCTTAGTACCTGCGCTGTGTTTGCTTTCAGAACTTGTGCTTCGTGGTGTAGTTCTTCAGTCTTTATGGGCACGAATAAATTCTCTTGTAGTTCAAATTCGAATTTAATATGGCTCATCAAACAGTGTATCTACTGGCTATCAAACGGCCCTAAAGCAGCTCATCAAACAATGCTTCCACTGATAAGATTTTTTGTGACTTATAGACATCTTGGAATGTTAAGTCGTCAGAAAAATGAAGTGTTTATATGACAGAATCTTTATTAATTAATTATAAATAATAAATCTTCGGTATACCTGCGGCCGTTGGCTTTGTTTCTTTTATCAAGTTGTATTTAAGGTAGTACCTCTTTACCATGAGGAAATTCCGAACCACGTATTAGGTAGATATGATGTATCAAAAATTATGTATTAGATCAGATGGAATAGAGTGAATAATAAGTTTCTCGAAGAAGCAATATCTAGGAAGGGCTGTAGAAAAACCAGTCTCAATTAGGTCTAGAACGGGATATAATAGATCTTAGGTCGCAGTAACTCTTAAAGCCAAAAATAATACATTAATTTTTATGATTTGGAAAGCTATGAACGAAGATGCACTAATTAATTTGTGAGAGTAATTGCATTGTAGTACCCCTTGGCATAATGGTTAGTGCGTTGGACTGTCATGCGGAATGTCTCGAGTTCGATTCTCAGCCGCTTGCTGCAAGAAAGTTTTTTTCAGGGGTGTACTGCCTCTTGCGAGAAATTGACAAACTCTCCAAGAGTATCTCTTGTCATGGAAAGTGCTGCTCACTAACCTTTCGGAATCGGCAGAAAATTGTAGGTCCCCTCTGTTCCTGGTAACATGCACACAGGAATGGTTGAGAGTTGTAAGTCACTAGGTCCTTGTTCACTCCGAGTTGTTGCACCACCAAATTTATTTATTTATTTAACTGCATTGCTAGTGTAAGATCTTTTGACAGTTGGTTTGTAGGTTGTCGAAAATTGCCTTTAATTGTGGCCAGATCATGACATTGTTAGATGAAATACACCGCTGTTTTATTTTTTTGCTCATGCTCAAAACTGCACTGAAAATAAAATCTAGGTATATACGATAAAAATCTAGGTTGATTTAACAAAAATTTTGTCAATATACGTCCAACAAAAAGTTTTATCAAATTGACAAAAATTATAGAATTTTGTTAAGGTAACAAAAAATATTTTGTTGTATCCACAAAATTATTTTGTTATGCTAACAGATAAATTTGTTGAAATAACAAAAATATTTTGTCAATATGACAAAATTTCGTAGAATTTACAAAATTAATTTGTCATATTAACAATGCTTTTGTTGTATTTGTTTTGTTAAATTAACAAAATTGTTTTGTTACATTAACAAAATATTTTGTTAAATTAACAAAAATTTCTTGTTATATTTTGTTAAATTAACAAAATATTTTGTCAATTCAACAAAATATTTTGTCAATTTTACAATTTTCTTTTGTTGAATCCACAAAAAACAAAATTAATTCTGTCAAAATAGTTTTTATTTTTGGGATTTAAGTCCACAAAAATTGGTGTTTCGTCCCTACGGTCTCACATGCAACCATGTGTGAGGGCGTATGGACAATACGCAATTTTTGTTAAGTTCAGTTAATCTTACATCGATTTTTTAACAAAAACCAAGTGTGAACTATATCATACACAAAAGAAATTTTTTGGTTTCCATCAAAAATAGTTTTATCTATCTGATAATATTATTTTATCAATATTACAAAATAATTCAACCCCAAAACATAATATTTGTCATTTTAACAAAAATTTTTTCATTTTTTGTTAAATTGACAAAAAAAAAATTAACAAAAACTTTGTGATATTGACAAACATTTACAAAACAGATTTTTTGTAGATACAACAAACATTTTGTTAACATCACAAGAAAGTTTGTCGATGTGACAAAAATCTCTGTTTTATTTTGTTATATTAACAAAACTTGGTTTGTTAAACTGACAATATTATTTGTAGTGCATATTTTGTTAAACTGACAAAAAATCACGCTGGATTATAAAAATTTTGTGAAATCAAGAAAATCATTCTTTCAAATTGACAAAAATTTTATCAAAACGATAAAATTGTTTTGTTAAAGGTCAACAAAACGTTTTTGTCAATATTACCTAGGAATTTATTTTCAGTGTGTGTACATGCGTCAGCGCATTTTCTTCTAATATCCCTTACAGGTTGCAAAGACCCCGGCTATGACTTGTCTGGGTTAGAGTATGAATTGTACAGGATGTTTTAAAAATGCTAAATCTTTTTTTATGGTCCAATTAGCCAAGATGTCTCACTATTCGATGTAGTAAGAAAATTGAGAATATTTGTATTCGACTCTTTCCAATTCATCTGCCCGTTGATTGCCCTTGATAGAGAAAATATATAAATTGAGGAAAATAATTAAATTTGGATAATAATATTAATAAATAATTTGGATAATTGATAATTTCGCCACTACTGGACGAATTTAGAGGATGAGGTAGCCAAATCAATGTCTTTAATAGCTGTCCAACTATATATCTGTGAGGATAAGCCGTATTTTGGTACTATAGTTTAGGTCCTGTTTGAGTGCTAAGGTTTGGTGACCAAAAATACTAAAAGACATTTAAAAATAGAAAAGCTTCCCGAAACTACATCACCTTTTGTCTTTGATCCATCAGTAAAAATATTTGTTCAAACTTTTTGGCTTAAGCCTCTCGACAGAGTATTTTTCTTACGAGTTGATATTCAATTTTACTGGACTATTCCCCATTGAAGTTTTTAAGTTTGATTAAGAACTCAATTTTTTTATAAACTGACACTGTTCGTTGCTATAAACTTATAAAAGGTTTAAAACCCAATTTGTGGTCATTTGTACTATGACCAAAAGTTAAGGCAAAACTCCTGAAATGTCCCAAAAGCAGTAGAAATTTCTGATCATTTGTCAAGAATGTAAAAAACTTCAACTACATCTTCGTTTTCAACGCTCATTTACAACTACAGCCCGATGACTAGCGTCAAAAAAGCCACTACTTCGTAACCACTACATACCTTCTTTTTTAAGTCTCATTTCTTTTTAAAGCTCACAGCAATATTGATATTCATTATATAACTAACAGCTAATTCTACCTATTTGCTATTTTTCTCTTTATCAATCTATTACGTTATTATTTACACTCACTATCGCGTTTATTTTGTTTTGATAACCCTCCTCTATGCAGTGAAACATAAAAACGAAATTTCAACAGCAAATTTTTTTTTTTTTTTTTATAATCTACCCGCGCTCAAGGGATTATGATTACCCTTTAAATGTTTCAACACAGCGCGGGCGTGAAGTTAATGAAGAGAAAGAAGGATAGGAAATATGTGTGGCACGATGTTCTGAGACTGTTGGTGGTTGTCTCAGATATTTTTATCTCCAGGGATGGCGGCTTTGCTAAAGTGGAGAAATGCCGTGTCTTATTTCTATGTCGTTTATAATTCACATTATTTTTTTATTCATGTTCATCCTTGTTGGGCATACTAGTTTAACTCAATTACATGTTGTTAGTGTTATGCCTGAACAACATGTAATGAGCAAACCAGCAACCCATTGATGACAATTTTTGTAGAAGTTTTTTAATGGAATTAAAACGACATAGACGACGGCAGGGATCGAACCTGTGATGATGAGGTTGACAGGCGAGCACACAATCATCGTGCCACGGCCACCCCCAAATACAGACAATTAACAGCTTGCATGTTGATAACATGCGCCCGATGTCAGTTCTTCTATATGAAATCGAAGTCAGCAATGTTATACTCAAACAGAAATTCTGAGGTACAAAATTCCTACTCATTGACATAACAGCGCGCAAAATTAAAAGTTGCGTCGATGAATTTAAACTCTTCCGGTTGAGTATTTTTTGTACTATGTTTTAGTTTGGTACTGTCCTCTGTTTATGAGTGAAATTTTATCACTGTCATGTCGTGTGGCTCGTGTGTCGAGATGAGACAAAGGTTTGAAATATGGAAATAATGAGTTATGATGATGCGCGATGACTAATGTTGAGATTTGTCGTAAATGACTGAATCTGTTTTATTCAATTTCTCCTTTTCTCTATTTTTTTGTTCTTGGCAGTTATTCTTTACTATTGTTTGTCTACTGTGGTAAAAAAAAACTCGAAACAAAAGAAAGGATAGGGAATCTATATTGAGAATAAAACTTGCTACCCTCCTATTCCAGTAGCCTATATGTATAAGGTTATGATAAGGGTTCAACCATGAAAGGAAAAGAGGCTGGTGTTCAAAACAAAATTTAGAGTATTGAACCAAGAGCTTATTTTGTTCAGGCTGCTTGCATTCCCTTTGGTTCTTGTTGGTTGTTAATGATTGAGCTTGTATTTCGTTGGAAGCTGTTGAGTTGTTTGGCATTGAGCCTATAAAACTTTGTATATCAGGTCAACAATGGGTTGGATATATGGCATCTTATTTTGCTCCTAGCTCTAAGTTTCCAGTCAGCAAAATTGCCCCTCCTGTACTTGAAAACGAAAATTTCTCAACGGTTCAGGTATATTTCCGCACTCGTAAAGTTGCAAGAGTTCTAAATGTAAAAAAATCCGCTAATCCTGATGATATTTCCCCATTTTTCTGAAAAGGTGATTTTCATTGCTGGCAAGGCCATTACGCAAGCTAATCCATTGATCCTACTGCCCTGCAATCTTCCATGTAAGTAGGAAAACAGCATTTGTTCAGTCTGTTTCTAAAAAGCCCTTCCTTTTATCTATCAATTTAACTTACGTCTCTTTTTTCCAAGGTCATGGAATAGCTGTTCAACCATCACCACAAGAAATATCTCGAAGACCGAAAGCTTCTTAATGCTTCTTAATGAACGGCTATAAGGCTTACGCAGCAAATCGTTTCACTGGTGAACTATAAGTATTAAGGATTTGAATTTACGTCTTTTACTCGAGTATAACTTACATATTTGAGCAGGTGCAGAACAAACTTTTCTTCATTTATTGGATAAAATCTAGAACGGAACATTTAAACTGATAGGAAACAACTGTCATGATGGAATGATTTCCATATCTTGAACGACGTCGAAATCTTCCATGTTTTTTCATGTTTTATCGCTTCTTTCGCAAGCAATGCTCTCTCAAAGTAGCCAGTTATATTCGTTCCCACAATAAGTTCCCCCATGATATCCGTTTCGCTAGGAATGCTCATCAGTTCATCCTTGAAACTAATTTTCGACGTACCAAAAATACAAAAATTCATATTTTTGTCGTACAAACAAGATTATATGGAATAATTTAACGGCACAGTTTTCCCTTGCTATTTCAATTTGCAAACTTTCAAAACCAATGTTCATCGAGACATCCTTTCTCTCTCTTCCTAATTTCTCCATTGCTCGTGCTATGTTTAATATTTTAAGAAGCTGGGTTTGATTTTCGAGTCATTAAAGAGTGGCTCCTTATATTTTTCAAAATGTGGATATTGAAATGAGAAATTACTTGTGGCCCTAGCAACTTCAGCATGTGGTACATGTTCCGAATAATTTGTTTCCCACAATCTTGCTTATTTACATATTGTTTCGATTGTGGAAATTGTTATCAGTCAAGTTAAGAAGTAATCCTTCGATTAATGCCGTCAAGGAATCCTTTAATACCAGTGTGGACTGTCGACTGCCGAGCAAAAACCTCCTTTTTCATAACAAACCAAGAAAATAGACTTGGTCTAATAACTACTTCAAAAAATCTTGCCAATATTGAGCCGAAGATTTATTGGCCTATAAAATATGAGAGATCAAAAAGATCTTTCTTCTTTTTATTAACAAAAATAGCTTTGATATTTTCGCACAACTCGGGAAGTAGTAGTAGATATAAGCTAATTGTAAACGAAGTACTACGGTAAGATATCGATCAGTATGCTTAACTTGAATGTTTAGAATGTTGTCCACACTGCCTTTTGATCTTTAGTTTTCTTGATATTTCATGAAGTCAGCGACAGTCGCATAGTACTTGTTGGTCTGTTCAGAGATTTAAACCGCAAAAGAGTAATGATTTCTCAATTTTAATACATTTAAAGTTCATCCCTATTATAATTCATCAGTCTTGCAGCTAGAGAGTTCTCTAGCATGAACTCACTTAAAATTAGTTAAGTTTGTCTGTTCCACCATATACAACTAAGCATTTCTACGTACTACACTTGATTATATTATAACTCACATCTTTGCGCATGTTAAGTCTAAACTTCATCCTTGCTTGAAGGGACAATAAGTTTGCTCAGTTTCGGAAGTTAAGTTGTTTTCACAGCTGATTTAATTTTGGGAACATGTCTCTAGTATTCAGCACGTCAGCATGTCGCTTTCAGCAATCGTTGAGACTGTTCCGAAAATGCTGGCTTAACAGGTTTTAAAATGTCTCAGGAGACGGAGAGATGTCAAATTCCACATTGTAAAATTTTGCGAACCGTCTTAAAACTGACATCGTATTCCATTTATCTGATTGATTAGTAAGCTTGAATGCGCTTGAAAGTCTAAATATCGTGGTTTGAAAAACTTTCAAAAGGTTCTGTTTTGATTTAATTTTTGAAATTGACAACTCTTTAGCTTTCATAACTAAAATGATGATATTTCCGATAAAGGAATACATGCTAGTAAGGCAACGTTGAAATCGGCACCAACCGTTTTTTTTTTTATATGGTACTACGAGTATTTAGCAATTAGATTCTTATTTTTTTGATATTAATCGGGAGTATTAAAACATATTAGTAAAAATTCAAAAAAAAATTATTTATTGAATAGTAAGGCTTAAAAATGAATATTACATATAACAAGCCTTCGACAAATATAGAGATCATCAAAGTTCCTATTTTTCAGTTTTTTCTTTGTCTAAAATGAACAAAAATAATTCTATTTCAATTCAACCGTAATACATGTGCATCTGGGAATGCCCATCAGTTTACCCTCAACGTACTGAGTTTCTTTCTTTAGCCACACTTTACGAATGTGGAATGCTTTACCCGAGCAAATATTTCCTTCCCATTGCGATGTTCAGACAATCAAAATCAAAGTGTATCGGTATATTCTCTCCAATTTTCTTAAGCACTCGCTTTATATTCAAACATTTTAAGGGTAGGCATAACCCCTTAAGTGCCATCAAACGTTCTTGCGAACTAATTATGTACATATAGAGAGTTTAATTTCTTTAAAGAAATGTTCAAAATTTGAACTCGTTAACATTTTAACTTACACACTATTTCCCTCCCACCAATAGACACCAAGGTCAAAAAATTCTATAGGTATGCTTTACACATTAACGAAGACTAAAATTCAAAATCCAACCTATTTAAAGTATTTGTGATCTTCAAAATTTCATATCATTAAACTATCAACTTTCTTCATTAAATTAATATTTGAAATTGAATTTTTGCAGGTCTTGACATGGCGCATGTTGTTAATGGCTATGTTTACCACACCAAATATGATAAATTTAACTTAATTCCAAGGTATACTTACCAGCTTACTGGCGACAATGTTCTAGAACTAACCAAAGCTCTGGCCAATGCTCCTGAACTTGATGATACATCGGTAAGAAAATATTAAAATATCTTAAGATTTGTCTTTTAATTAAATTCTTTTTATTTTTTATTGAAATTTTCCAGGAACACGCCGTTGGTCACACTGTGTTCTTTGATTTCCTGAACTGGGTATTGTTGTTCTACTCTGATAGTACCGGTCTCATCCTAAATATTGTTGCTTGTGCTTCGGCATTGATAAGCATCTTCCTCTACGTCTGGCTTTTACCTAAGCACATGGGACTTAGACGATCACGGACTTTCATACATTTTGGCATAATTTTTGGAATTCAATTAGTTTCGGTGATTTTGGCATCGGGTTTCACTGTTTCGCTGGGTATTATTTTGGATTTGGTAGGATTACCACTGTCATGGTATTCAAGAACTTGGATGGCATTTGGATTATACTTCTGTCCGATGTTCTTCTTCTTGGGAATCCTGCCAGCGATATACTTGCAGAAAACAAAAGAGGTCAGTATGGTTGATTTTCAGTTCAGCTAAATGTGAGCAGTTTCAAGAATAAATTCTATTTCAGTATGGAATTCCACTTGGAATTGCAGTCCAGCTCTTCATGCACGCACACTGTCTGATTCTGGTCTTCATCACCATCCCAATGATATGTTTGGGAATTCGATCGGCTTTCTTACTTATGGTCTGCATACTTTTCTACGCGGTCTCGGTCATCATCAATCTTGTCACGTGTCTTCATCGAAAAAGTAAGCAGAAACACGTTACTCTATTTCAAAATCTTCTATGTGTCTATTTTTTCTAGCTTTCTTATGGTTGATTGCTCACTTGGTGTGTCAGATCATTCCATTCCTCCTTTACACCTATAATTGCTACGCCTTCTTCAAAGCGTTCATACCTATGCAAGGACGCGACGGTGCCGAAACAGATCCTGAGTTACTTACGAGTGGCTTTTCAGTGATAATATGCTTGTTGAGTGCAGGTTTTCTGGTTCCGATCTTGTTCATTTTCCGGAAGACAAAGATTATTCTTACGATTTCTGCCGTCGTTTGTGTAATATTCATCATTCTTGCTACAACACCAGTTGGATTTCCTTATGAGGCCAAGACTGCGCCTCAGAGATACTATGCTGTGGTAAGTTTATTTGGGAAAAAGAAAAACTTTTGGAAAACTGTAAGAGTTCAATTTCTTTGATTAGAACACAATAAGGAGATTCTTTAATTCTGACATGACGATAAGAAAAGAAGACTCGGGTTTTTACATTGTACCCGTCGATCGGAACCCCGACTCTCTTGATGGTAAGTGTGCGTTTTTTTTATAATCTTGGTGTCGTTTTCAATAGCTTTAGTTTTGGTTAAAGTAGCTTTAAGCTAAAAACTTGGAATATATTGTGAGATCTTACTTTGTTTCAGTGTAGTACAGTCAAAATATTCTAATTGAGAAAACTGCAATTTACATGAAGGGGCGATATTTTCGAAATTTGAAATTTTTTGAAATCACAAGAACGTCGAAGGGCTCGTTCGAATGAAAGCAAATCCAATGATCTACAAAATTGTATTTGAAAAACTTTTTGATAGAGATTACTATTTCATCATAATCAAATGATTCAACTCGGTGGCATGACGTTATCAAATTCGATTGACAACCTCTTCTTAAAACGAATATCTTAACAGAACACTAACAATCGACAGCCTAGCCATAAGTGGAGTTTTTAAATGTGTGATTTTCCTTATTCAATGTTCCAAAACTCTCAAAGTAATGCTAACCACCCTAGTATTACCATTTCAACATCTAACCCACCCGAATACTCCTCAATTTAGTTCTCAGAACTGTTAACGTACGTACCCTTATTAATTTGCTAACAGCAAAACGTCAATAGAAACTAGTGTCTTTGTCTAATAGCCCAGTTCCACCGAAATCTCAGCGGGCCTCTTTAATTCCTTTCCCAACCACTTATTCTGATTCCCCTTTGTTATTGTCGCCAGTTCAAGCCCTTTTTTCTATAACTGTTTTTCCAAACTTCGAACTTAAATCTGAAGCCATGTATCCTAATTTTCGTGGCTCTCAGCATAGCCTCAACTCTACACCAACTTCTTTCAGTATGACATGTCGTTCGGTATGAATGCATATTGAAAGGGGGTTTGCACTGAGACCAAAAGCTTTATTGTGCTTTTTTCATTGGAAAACAAAAAGAACAAGTTTTGGGAAATTTTCTTTCGTCTCGATCTCTAATCGATTTTTTAAATATCTCAGTATTTCTGTTCAATTTACCGATCTTCGCAACTCTCCACATCAAAATCCAAAGCAATCTTATTAAACACTCTAAATCATTCTTTACTAATTTGTCAACTTTAAACAAAAATCTGATGGTTACTCTCCTTCTCTTTCTTTTTTAATAACGAAACTTCAAACAATTGTCAATTTTTTTGCTACATGAAAAAAAATTATTTACGGACGAATCCTTTCCATTTGATTCTAATAATTTCATGTATTTACCCAATTTCTTCCGTGGTCCATTTCTTCATCATACTTAATCATGAGCTTATTTCCGGGACCGATTTTCTCCTCGCTTTAATTTTCAAACCATGCTATTCCACACTTTCTCTCCCTCTTTAAAAACTCTTTAGTTTATCCCTATCCTATCTCATGGATAATTCCATCAAATATGGAAAACCTTTTTCATAAATATAGCCCTAATGACATATTTCCAAAATCTTTGAAAGCATTTTATTTGTTTTTGTTGTCTTGTTTAGTTCTTAGTCTTTTTGTCTCAACCGAATCCTATCTTCTTGAGAATAATTTCTGCTTATTTGAAAAACCTAAACTAAAACGTTCTTTCCAAATGAACCTTCACCAATGATTTCCTAGCTATCCCAGTGGTTCCACAAGGCAGCCACTTAGCTCCTCTCCTTTTTATTCTTTCTATTTATGGAATTTATTAATCATTAAATATTCCGATATCTCACTGTACGCTGGCGAAACCAAGTTTTTCAAAAACATCTTCGACACATGTTTCTTTTCTTTTTCAATTAGATCTCAACATTTTTACTGCCTAGAATCTTAAAACTTACTTATTTACTTACTTAGGTCCTCAGACCTTTTATGTCCGTGGAGGACCCCTAGTGAGGCATAGGGCGTCCACAACGCCAGCTCACCATCGTGTTCAGTTCCTTGATATGAGTCTTAACTCCCTCCAACTCTTGCCTAGTTGGGCTGAATCCTCCTCGACTGTCCTTCTCCATGAGTTTCTCGGTCATCCAGTTTTGTTTTACTTATTGAGTGAGTGGATTCCACTGCATTGCATGCGCACGATCCACTGCCACTTTCGACGTCGCATAATAGTCAATAGGTTCCTGACCCATTTTCCTGAGGAGCTCTTCGTTTGATATACGATTGGGCCAGAAAATCCTAAGGATGTTTCGTAGACATCTATTAATGAAGTTTACAGCTTCTTAGTGACACCTACTGTTACTTTCCAAGTGCTGCATCCGTAAAGTAAAACGGATTCGACGTTGGATCAGAACAGCCGTAGCTTAGTTCTTAAGCTTAGAGAATTATTCCTCCATATATTTCTAAGCATACTGAAAGCAGCCTTTGCCTTCCCGATTCGACTGCTGATGTCCTGCTCGGTGCCAACCTCGATAGAGATGATACTTCCAAGGTATTGGAAGCACTGTACTTTCTCTACTAGTTGCTGAGAAATATTTATGAGAGAAGATGACTGGGTTCCTAGGCTGATCATCTTTGTTTTGCCGGAGTTGATTTTCAGTCCTACGATTTCTGCTTCTCTCTCCACCCCTGTTGTCATTTGGTGGAGATCCATGATCCTATGAGAGAGCAAGCATACCTCGTCCGCGTAGTCAAGATGTTTCAGGTGAGACGTCAGAGTCCATCGAATTCCTCCGTTTCCCTTCAAGGCCGCTTTCAGGACATTGCTTAAGACCAACAGAAACAATATTGGTGACAGAATGCAGCCCTGTCGGACTCCACTTTGGACTTCAAAATCGTCTGACAGCCTCCTTTCGTGCAAAACGTGACGTTTGGATCCATCATAAGTTGCCTTAATAATAGCTATATAATAGCGGGATACCTTTCCTGCGTAAAGCATGCCAAATAAATTCTCTATTGACGCTATCGAAAGCCTTCTCAAAGTATATGAATAGCAGGTGAAGCGGTGATTGATATTCGATGTATTCGACGTACTGCTCAATTATGATCCTTAAAGTATTGATAT
The DNA here is from genome assembly GCA_911387755.1 of Chrysotoxum bicinctum. Classification (NCBI taxonomy): domain Eukaryota; kingdom Metazoa; phylum Arthropoda; class Insecta; order Diptera; family Syrphidae; genus Chrysotoxum; species Chrysotoxum bicinctum. Next base: position 245,640,400 of record OU426987.1, read on the forward strand.
GATCAATGCATGAGGATCCAGTGCGAAAACCAACTTGTTCGGCATCGAGTGTGGCTTCTAGATGTTCCCTGATGCGTTCCAGTACTATTTTCGCTAATTTTTGGCTACGGCAGGCAGGACGCAGATCCCCCTCTGGTTTTCGCACTATGTAAGGTTTCCTTTTTTAGGGAGTTTTTCCACTCATTCGGAAATCCTTCGGAGACCCAAGCTTTCTTTATGAGTGGATACAGGAGTTCGCTCGTTGGCGCCGCTGTAGTAGCTCTACAGGAATGAATGAATGAATCTTCAAACTTGCTAAATATTCAAAAATATTTCTTTCACGGAAACGTATCCAGTCTCCATTATCAAACCATATTCACCGCTCAGCCGTTTCACGACCCTGGCTTTTTATGTGATAAAGAACTCAACTTTCTCGCATGTGTTGACGGGATTGTTCTTAAAGAATACTCAGCACTTGGCTTTGTAAAACTGTGTTCCAAGCAATTTTCTAACCCTTACGAGACCCTACGGCATGTACAAGGACATAACTTTTGTTCACCTCTTCTTGAATACGCCTCCCAAGTGTGGTCCTCTTAACGAGAGATTCATATCTCCAGAATCGAGAGTATTCAACGACATTTCCTACGATTTGCTCTGTTTGTTCTGTCATTGATTCGAATTGATATCTTATTCAACTAATTAACTTGAATGCGCTGAGAGAACAAAGAGAAATAAGCGGCATTCTCTTCATTCATCGTCATTTCGCAAGATCAGTTGACTGCACAACTCCTTACTCCATCTCTTTCAACAGTAATTATCATAATCACAGAATCCTCTTCTCTTCCATCTACTCTTCTTTTCCGGGATGTACTGATATTATAGAGGAATTAAATGGCAAAAATGGTTCAATTTTTGAGCCGAGTCATGGCTTTACCTTATACTTCCTTTGTGAGTGATCCAGGCTATACAAAAAACCTGCACCAGAAGAACAGTCCTCAGAAAATATTTTTTTCAACGAATTGGGTGAAATCTCTGTTTTGTCACTAAGGTACATCATAAAATTCATTCATAATTCAGGATGTTTCAGGGAGGCACCAAATACCTAAACTCCATTCAATCCATTCTCTTCCCTACTAATACCTATCTTGCCGTCATCTTTGGGAGCGCCATGGATCCATTGAGATCCGACTCATATTGAACGGCAACCATATTATGGCTAAAGGGTTAGTTGTTATATTAACTGTTTGGGCTCAGGTAACCTCAGTTCAGTAACCTGCCCAAGAATTAAGATTAAGAATGAGCTTCTATTGAGCCAAATAATTAACCAAAATTCAATGTTATAATCAAAATACACGACACTTGACCTTGAATAACCTATAAGCTGTCGATTCATCATAATGTTTCAAGTGTCTATATCAATATTTCGAAATTTTCAGAAGTCCAGGTTTTAAGGCCGATCTATTTTGACTCGGGTAGTGGCTATTTAATTTTAATAGAATTTAGTTCTAAGACAGTTTCTTTGAACTCAAATCAATTCATTTAGAAAAAAATGTATTTAAACTTTAAAAGAACCTATACACTTGCTTTGCAGAATTTTTCTCAAACTCGAATCTCACTAAAGCGTCCAAAGACGACTGCGAAACAGAGTTAATGTGCGGCTTTCCTATCTATAACGCCAGATGGTTAGGTTGGAAGTAAGTTCAAAAAAAAAAAAATAAACACAGCATCTTCGAACACCACTCAATTCTATCTATATTTTCAGAAGTCAGAGCTTTTGGATACCTGGTCCAAGTCCGCAAATGATCGGCATGCCATCCATGCGTATTATCTCAAAAGAAGCCGTTTCAGCAACCAATATTAAATTCCATATTGAAATCTCTGGACCTGATCACATGGGAATGTTCTTTCAGCCTTTAGACGATGCTAAGCTTGTTGATTGGTCATTCAATAAGGAGCCCATTGATAAACAATTCACCCCACCGTATTTCGTGTATTTCTCTTATGGAGTTGATCCTTCACCTCTCAGATTTACTTTGGAGTTTGAGGTAAAAATGATTTCTTTTACATTTGTTCTAAAATTAACAGAATGGTTTTTTTTTATTAATTCACAGAGATACAGTCCAGATTGGGCAGGTTCGACATTTGACTTTGCTTTAACTGGACATTTGGTTCACCATGAAATCCACTACACAGACGAATTTAGGGAGTTTATTAAAAGCTTCCCCGAATGGGCATATCCCACAGCATGGACAAGTTCTTATCAGAGTTGGAGGCTGTAAATGTTTAGGTCTTACACAAATTAGTACCTATTATTTTTGCCATTGTTCGAGCAAACTTATAAATGTAAATTATTTATGCTTACATTGATATAGTTTAATATATTTGTGTAAAATTAGTTTATTTTTTATTTTGTCTTAGATTTAAAATTTTGTTTTTTTAATTTTTAATTAATTTTATTATTTCTCATAAGATTAAGACAAATAAAGTATTTTAAATGCTTTTTAAAAAAAAAATTTTCTCGATTTTTTTTTATAATTTGGGTAATAAGGGGGCAGAGAAAGAAGGTGTCCATTTACAATAGTTTTGAGGGTTTCCAAATTGCTCGTGAAAAAAGCCATAAAACAATGAAACGCATGAAACATTTCGACGGTGTTCAAGAGATGGGACTGATTTCATTATACATAGTTCTGTTTCCTATCATTTTAACGCAGCACCTGCCCAAGGATGTTAAAGACTCGAACTTAGGACGTGTAATCGCCTCATAAATTCGATCCAGATCAGAAAGGGTGACAAATTGTTCACACCGTTATAGAAATCCGACGCATTTAGCAGAATTTTTGGCGGTCTCGAGAATGTGGTCAATCCAACGAAGAAGGTCATTTACACACAAACTGAGTATTGACAAAGGGGATACATTTTGCTTTAACGCATTAAACATCGTTGAGTTTTCGAAGCATAAAACTTCACACGGTTGCTAATACCCCATTTAGCTGTAAAAATCACAGTTTAATAAGCTTATCATACGGTACCGTTCAGGCGCGGATCCAGGATTTCGTTCAGGGGGGGGGCAATTTGCGTGATATTTTGCTTAACTTAAAAAAAAATGGTCCATCGAATACTTACGCTTTTTTAATGATTCTCTGCATTTCTGTCTTAAAATATTAAAAAGGTATAAACACAATCGAATATAAAAATAACAAATTATTTAATTGAATTAAGAAAAGCATGTGCAGGTACATAATATAGTTCGTATGTAAAAAACTATTAAATAGTAAATCAAACATCTTCTTTTACATATTACTTTAGCCTCTTTCAATAATGTTCTGTATGCATGTCTTAAAGTATTAAATAGGAACTCGTACGTATTAAAAAAATAAATAAATTAATTAATTTAAATGACGGAATTATAATGTTGTACATGATATATGTACATAGTTCTTAAATATTTAATTCTAATCTTTTTGTGTGGCCGGTTTTTGAAAACCTAGTAATAACTTTCTCAACGTGCGTCGATCGGGATTTGCCTGTGGATGTGCATGAGTGCCAGACCGCGGAGGCGGTTTTCAGCCATTATTGATCTTAAATATGTTTTAAGGCGCCGCAACGAAGAAAAAGACCTTTCTGCCGAAGAATTTGTAACTGGAAGCGTTGCAAGAATAAGAAGGAAACTATGTATAATACGAAACATATCCTTACTGCATTTATCAATTAAATCCAGGGCAGTGTCGGGAAGCTTGTTCCTCTGCTTATTTTCTCTTACCAACAACATCAACATCTATATTTAAGTTTACGAGTTTTCCAAAGCGATCCAATAGGGACTTAACGGTGGTATCAAACTCATCAGTATTATATTTGATTATATTTTCCGGGATGAAAATCGTGAGCTTATACACATCTAATGTTTCAGGTTGAAACCTTTCACGCAAATCAGTTAGGACAAAGTCGAGTACAGGTGCATATAAAGATATTCTGTAGTATTCTTCAGCTGAATTTGTGTCAAAATTGACTCGGTAGATTTGGCGTCCATGACGTGGGAATCTTCAACTCAACATTCAATTGATCACCTAATTTTTTTAATTTCTGCCAGATATTTTTAAAATTAGTATCTATGTTCTCCCGGCGACTTGAAATAACGGAAATTGTGTCTTTCACCAGCATAGCGCTGCTGGTAAGGTCAAGAGATTTCGTTTGTAGCAATTTGCTCAAAAACTGTGTTAAAGACAACACATCACTTAAACACAATACTGAGAGAATAAACTGGGTATTGCATAAGCTTGTGACATACGAGGAAGCTTTGCTGGCTGTACTTGGGTCACGCCACTGCGAAATCGTTTCCAATGTCTCCACAATCTTCATACCGGTCTACCCACCTAATCTCACAAAGTGATGTGAGTGCACACCCCAAGGTGCTCATGAGGACAGTTTTTCGCTTTGGGTTCGATTTGAAAAACATTATTACCTCTTTCATGATTGTCACAGCGTCTCGAATGGCAGGTACTTTCGAACTACGAGAAGTAGAGTTGTTAAGCTTGTGACTGTAGCATGGAGTCTTCACAGCATTTTTCGCTTCCTTTTGAATCGCCGTCACAGCACCTCGAACTTCTGAAAGTATTACAGCGCACCCATCTGTCCCTATTCCCACACATGATTCAAAAGGAAGTTTGAGCTTCTTTTTTAGCTGGAACAAGATAATTTGCACTATAGCTTTGCCAGTTTTCCTCATCGGACTCGTATTCTTCGTCAGTTCTGGAACAAGTCAGTTCCTCAAATACATCTACGAAAATTACAAAATCCTCACGAATATGACCTTCATGAACGTATCGTAAGATAACACTCAGCTGGGAAAGGTGAGATACATCCGTTGCCTCATCGAAAAGTATGGAATACTTACTCAAAATTTGATCGAAAATCTCATTCCCACAGCATAAAATAAGTGAGTTCTGTGTTGTTTTGCTTATGTACATATGTAGCATTAGAATAGGCTGACTGCAAATGTTGTTCTAATTTTTTGTCTCCCAGCAGATACTTGAAACCTTAAAAGTTCCCTAAAATTTCCTTCCATCACGGTCACGTCAGATTGGTTTGAATCAACTGTGTTTCTAATTATAGCTCCATCATCTCTATGACCACGAAATGCTAAATTTTGTCGTCCAAGGAAGATGAGGTTTCTACTATGGGACGAAGGCGTTCCCTGTTTTCTTCTACATTTTTAAGACGCTGTTGGTTTACACGGTTGACTATTTCCAGGTTTAGGTTATTATAAGTGTGAAGAAACTTAGTTCCGTCCTCAACAGCTCGCTTGTGGTAAATGTTATTAGCATGATTTTCCAAGTTTCACTTTTTTCCAGAAATACGAGTATCTTTGAAGTTTATTAAGGGTTTTTTCACAAGGCTTTGTAAAGGCACGGTTTTTTGACCACCTCCAACACTTCCAGTGACGAAGAAAGGGCAGTATTTACAAAACAAACCCTGTTTTGACGGTGAAAAGACAAGCCAAGAATATTTGCTGAGATATTTATGGCTAAAATACCTTTTGATCACCTTACTTTTGAGCAAGTGCGAAGAAAATGGATTGAAAAAAATTTACTTTATAATAATTGTGAAACGAATAAATGCCAGAATTGCCCAGGTGGGGGCAATTGCACCCATTGCCCTCCCGCTGTATCCGCGCCTGGTACCGTTGCAATTCTGCTTTCGAAAGAGATGGACGTGAATTTGAGAACGATTATGTGAAGCCGAGGGTAGAGTCATCGGCAAAACAATGAAGTCAATAAGAAGTTTCAGATAAGAGATTATTTATAAAAATGAGGAAGAGAGTCGGAGATAAACCCGATCCCTGGGGAACACCAGCATTTATTTTGTGAAGATCAGACCGTCAAATACAACTCCAATTGAAATGTCAGAAATATAATTTCTAATGTAAAGAATAAGGGGCTAGATGATATCAAACGCAAGCCTTAGCTATAAGAGTGCTTGATGCCAAACTCTATCAAATAACTTAGAAATATCAAGCGCAATAACCTAACTTTCTCCAAATAATGTAAAAATCTGTTCCACATCTACACGTCAGATATGCCAATGCCAAAACAGATAACCAGTGAAACGATTTGTTACGAAAACTCTATTGCCTGTCATTAAGAAAATTTCGGTCTTCAAGATATTTCTTGAGTTGACTGTTGATCAGCGATTCCATAACTTGAGAGTTAGGAAGGGTCACCGTTTTAAGGAACAAGCTGGACAAATGCTCAATTCATCTTCCAGGCAAGATTCCAGAACAGTAGGATCGATGGAAAATCTTACGCAATGATTTTGCTAGCGATGAAGAAGACCCTTCAAAAGAATGGGGGGTATACAATCAGGACCAGTGGAATTGTTTATACCAAGATCTGGAAGGGCTTTTCCAACTATACGAGTGCAAAAGTAAACTGTCCCATTCGATGATTTACATTCTCAAGTACAAAATGGGATTGTTGCTATCAGACAATGTTGCCTTATCTGAACAGCTATAGTTATCGGGTTGTCATTGCAGATGTGAGTTGGAACCGAAGATAAAGTTGAAGTTTTTACGTTATTGACAGATGACCAGAAATTTCTACTGCATTTGGGACATTGCAGAATTTTTTGTCTTAATTTCTGGTCATGTAAGAATCTGGTTCTTTTTATAACACGTTGCACTGATTTCTGAACTATTTGTCCTTTTTTCCGATTTTATTCAGTTCTGTTGGCCTTATAAAAGCGGAAACTAACCTCATTAAATCTGACAGCTTCTTTACAGCTTGTATCGAAGTAAGACTTTTTGTTTAGGTTGTATACTTTTCTGTTAGGAAAAAAAGTACACATCCCAAGACAAATCCATTCTGTGATCTCAACTGAGATCAACGTCACTATCGAGGAACATACTGACCAGTTAAAGATTTGAAATAAGTTATTAAGACCGTCCCAGTTGTCCTTCTCGTATTGACAAACGAACCTTGTGGGATTTTGTTCTTTAACTGGATCGATATACTTATCAGGGACAGAAGTACGAAACAAGTCGCGAGTAACGGCGTTTTGCGCAGCAACATCTATCTTGTATTCAAGTGGACTGATGAAGTGATGATCTACACGCTGAGTAAGTTGGTTCATTTCAGCAAGAATTCCTAATATCTTTCTTAAGGTGTTGTCTGTCCTGAAAAATGGAGCCAATTTGAATTTTGGACATTTAAGTCGCCCGGAATAACGACCTTAGTGCAAAGGGCAGGGAAACAATTCGGGAAATGGATTAATACAGCACATCACACTCATTGAGAGTTGAATTGCTGTCAAGATTTGGACTTCTTTAAATAAAACAATAATGGATGATGTTCTTGGAAACAGTAAATTTGAGCCACATGAAGTTAAAATTAGTATTAGAACAATGCCCGTATTGGGTATTGGTATTATTAATGGAGGAGTTGCATAATACTACACTTTAACCGAACACTAAACCGAGATTTAATGAGATTTGCCTTTAATATTCTTCTAATCGCGGATTGTTTAAATCTCCTCACATCAAGATTTAAAATATATTTCAATTTAATCATTTTGCAAGAAGTGATTTATCAAATCAAACCAATTTTATTTCGTTGAACGCACGCTTTTAAACTACATTTTTTTCATATGACTTTCAAACAAAAGAAAATCTGTATTCTATTTTCGATTGGGATTGCGTTAATGCCTGGTAAATTAAATGTCATTCAGAATGAAATTGAAAACCTCAACTTATAAAAAACACTACAAGATTAATCAAATCAAACCTCTTGCTTTAAATCCCGGTTTACCTTATTGTGAAAACGTACTCGTAGTATAAAATTAATATGCTTAAAACATGTCACCTTATATTTTTTATTTCAAGTTCACTGCAACACTAGTTTTATTACAAATTTCAAATTAAATTTCACGTTTGATTTAAATCTGAAAGAGAAAATTCAATTCGATTTAGATTTTTCACAGAAATCTCATTACAGAACAAGCAATAAGGACAGGTACATACTATTTCCATTTAAATGTCAATGAAACTATGTGCACAAGTGATTGCATTTAAATTACTTCTGCAAATACAGATTCTGCGAATTGCTTCATTTGTAAATAAAACCAATACAATTTCATTTGATAGAAATTTATAATCGTAGGAAATAAAAATCAAATTTCGAAGGGATTTAGTTTATGGAAAACCATTTTGAAGGCTTTATTTTAATTTGTTATTCTAGGTAAACCATGTGGGTAATTATTCATTCTGGCACAACGAAATTCAAAGCGTGATGCTTCTTAGGTTTGAGAGGTGGAAGATGTGTCAAACTAAGTGAAAGAGATGCAGAATCGTTAGAGGGGGTGGGAGAGGGAGGAATTTGTCTTTCTTAGGGAAATGCTGGACAAATAGTGTTTTTCTTTCTCATCCGCATAATAATTTGTATTTCTTTTACAAAATGGTTGATTATACTATATCTATCCTCACCATTATTTTGCAGTTCCGACGGAAAAAAGAATGAAATTTTGTAATACCAATTCTGATTTATACCATTAAGGTTCGTATTCACCGAGCGCTCCTAAACGGCTCTTAACTTTACGAGGCTCTTAACTTGAAATTTCTGTGCGGTATTCACCAACCACTCGCAAGTGTTTTTCGAAGTTCGAAAATGAGAGCCACTCTCTCTTGTTCAGGCATACCCAAACTGTGAAATGTTGTGTAATGTTGGTCTTGACAGCAAATGGATACTCTTCTACTTGGCATTGCTCACATGGATTCGAGTCAAATGCGTGCGTGGCATACGCACAAGCGAACAAATTTTCGAAGAGAGCGCTCGTAAGTTAGGAGTGGTCGGGACCACTCCTAACTTTTAAGAGCGCTCGTAGATCTTCACTAATATTGCTTGGTGAATACGTTTATGAGCTTCTTAAGTTATGAGCGCTCGGTGAATACCGGCCTAAGGCTGGTATTCAGCGAGCGCTCATAACTTAAGAAGCTCATAAACCTATTCACCAAGCAATATTAGTGAAGATTTACGAGCGCTCTTAGAAGTTAGGAGTGGTCCCGACGAGCGCTTTCTTCGAAAGTTTGTTCGCTTGTGCGTGTGCCACACACGCATTTGACTCGAAACCATGTGAGCAATGCCAAGTAGAAGAGTATCCATTTGCTGTCAAGACCAACATTTCACAGTTTGGGTATGCCTGAACAAGAGAGTGGCTCTCATTTTCGAACTTCGAAAAACACTTGCGAGTGGTTGGTGAATACCCCACAGAAATTTCAAGTTAAGAGCCTCGTAAAGTTAAGAGCCGTTTAGGAGCGCTCGGTGAATACGAGCCTAAGGCCGGTATTCACCGAGCGCTCATAACTTAAGAAGCTCATAAACGTATTCACCAAGCAATATTAGTGAAGATCTACGAGCGCTCTTAAAAGTTAGGAGTGGTCCCGACCACTCCTAACTTACGAGCGCTCTCTTCGAAAATTTGTTCGCTTGTGCGTGTGCCACGCACGCATTTGACTCGAATCCATGTGAGCAATGCCAAGTAGGAGAGTATCCATTTGCTGTCAAGCCCAACATTACACAACATTTCACAGTTTGGGTATGCCTGAACAAGAGAGAGTGGCTCTCATTTTCGAACTTCGAAAAACACTTGCGAGTGGTTGGTGAATACCGCACAGAAATTTCAAGTTAAGAGCCTCGTAAAGTTAAGAGCCGTTTAGGAGCGCTCCGTGAATACGAACCTAAGACCGGCAAATTGAAATTTAGTGCCAGTTAAGTTGTGTCGGTCGTACAGCGTTGTCGTTCGAAAGTTCTCATATTGGAACATTGCAGATTATTAATGGAGAGTTACACGAGAAATTCAGTCCCAAAATGATGAGATTTCTGGCTAGAGGATTCGAACATTAAAATAATCATTAAGAATATGATCATTGATCATAAACTCATACTATATAAGTGTAATGCCATTGAAATTTAGAAGGCCCATGTATGTATATAACATCATTCAAATGTCTTCCTGGTTTTTGCTGGGTGGCGCCATCTGAAACTATGTATTAATTTTCCATAACTCTAGCGCGTAAATCAGGCTGAATTTAAGCAATGGCATTGATTATATTGACTTTCAGGGCAGTGGTGGTTTGTGGCTTACGATAAAGACTTGTGACTTCTATAGGGGAAAAGTCGCATGATTTCGGTGGTCAATTCATATCATCTCTGCATGCGATAACCATGTTCGAAAATCGCTCGTGCAAAGTATCTATTGTGGCATGTCCTAACCACCTAAGTTCATCGGTGTCCTTATTATCTAATTCGGCCCAAAAGAAATTGGTTTTCATTGATCAATGGCACTCACTGTAGACGGTGATGGCCTGGTCAACGTCATTCCCAAAAAAATTATGGATCGATGATGATGCCGCCAGCACAAAATTAACACGCAACAGTGACTTTCTCTGGTTGCATTACAATTTAGTGGATCAATTGATAATCGCGAGAATTGATCGAAAATGATGCTTGTTGCCGTGCCAATTCATACAGGGATGGACTTCGTCTCTGAAAATGATTTTTCGCGTGGAATGTTGCTCGTCCTCGAACAGGAGACCCACTTTCATAAAACAATTTAATCATTTTCACATTTGATCACTATTGCTCTTCATGTTAATTTGGCTCAACAAACATAATAAATGACAGCTAATTTGACAGATACACGTTCAACAAACTGGCAGCAATAACCTGTCAAAGTGTATATTAATTCATATTAGAGAGAAATGAATCATATTCACAGATTCAGAAAGTTCTTAGATGTTTTGATGTTGAAATGTTGTAGGGAAGGAATACAATTTGCTACTTCACTAGAAAATTGTTATAAAAAATTATGAAAAGAATCATTGTGGTGGTGCTCGAGAGATCCGAATGTTTCCGATAAAGTTCTAATCACTTATCATTCTTAAAGCTCTTTTTTATATTCTATCCAAGAGACTCAAGCGAGTTATTGGACCTCCTGCCCAAATATGGGAATCGCATTCAGGCTTTGGACGAATAGGCTCACTAGATTACCGTCTGATAAGAAGGGGTAAACAATTTCTTGATCCATTGAAGAACATCTATCACAACCGAAGGGCCAGGACGTTAATCAGGAAACGTATATGAAAAGTTGAGAACAATATCATCATCAAAACAATTTATTTTATGGATTAGAAGTTTCAGACAAAATAATTGAAGAATATCAGAAAGAAAGTCGGTGATAAAACGGAGCCCTGGCGCAGACCAGGATTTATTTTATGAACATCAAACAGAGCCAATACAACCTGTACAGAGCAGTTCAAAAGGTTAATTCTGATCCAATGAATGAGATATTCATCGATACCAAATGCACTTATTTTTGATATGAGAGCTTGATGCCAAACGCTATCAAATGTTTTTGAAATATCAAGTGCAATAATCTTACTTTCTCCAAAACGATATAGGACATATTACTAGGAAGCCATATACTGCTGGTAATTGAGAAGCTTTCGTTCTTCAAGATATTTCTTCAACTGTAAATTTATCAGCATTTTAATGACCTAGGAAAGAAGGGACGTAAGTGAAAATACAGAATCGTTAGAGGGGGAGGGGAGGGAGAATTTGCCCTTTTTAGGGAAATGCTGTACAAATGGTGTTTTCCCTTCTCATTCGCATAGTAATATTATTATTTGTAGTACGAAGATTTTACTTGCAAAGGTTTTAAAAACGATATGGAAATTTACTGTTCAATTAAATATCAACCGGATTGCTCACGTTGCAACCTATGCAAGATACTTCTTCAGTATGAAGGATGTTTGAACTTTGCGACAAGCCAGCATTTACTCAGACCGCTACCTAGTTATAGTCAAGTTATTGTTTTCCTGATCAAAGAAAAAACGGAAATATTTTGAGAAAATTTGAAGGCTATAATCGCAAGAGATCGCCAATTGTCAACTTCTAATGAAGTCATATGTCACCATCATAAAGTATTCAGAACCACTGGAAACATTGGAAGGAAGTCATCACACATGCCGTCGCATCACAACGAATGCTAGGGTTTGGTGACTAGTACCGGCAAGCAAGCACATACAATAAATACAACAAGAAGCATACAAAGTTGTGGGGGATTGAAGGACCAGAGTTACTTGCGAGCTCTACGAGCAGAAGAGGAGAGAGTAGCACCGGCTTCTCATCAAAAAAGGAACAAAAACCTCCCCGATGATTTAAACTTCAGCATTCTTTTCAGTCCATAAAAGTTTATCACATTCACAACAAAATATTTACATTGCAACAGACCGCGGAACTTAAAATCAACGCCACTACTATTTCAGCGACTTCAAAGCCGCATTTGATATCATAGAGACGAGCTATATGATGCAATAACTAGTTTTAGCGTCTCTGACATTTGTGGTGATGAATTCACTCTTATCAACCAAATGCATCGTCAAGTTAGTGGCACTCTAGTGATTCAAAGAGGGATAGACTAAGTATATATTTTCTTCCAGAAAGGAACCCAAGTACTGGCGTCTTGGACAGAATGTTACTATAGACAGAACTAACTTGGAGGTAGTTAAAGACCTTGTCTTCCGCCATAAACTCAGACAATGGTATTAGGGCTTAGATCAAACAAAGAATAATTCTTGTCAACAATTCTTTGGGCCAAGAAGGCAATTTAATATTAAAGTCCTCTTGAGAGCAACTAAAGTGTCCCTCTTAAAGACACTATTCATCGTATTTCTGATAAATAATGAAGAGACACGGACCCTGTGAAAGATGGGTGATATCGCTCAAGACTGTTTTTATATGAAGACGGAACCATTACCTGAGGAAGACCTAGTCATTATGAGCAAATGCTCACTAATAACGCCTCGAGAAAATTCTTTGAATCCAGCTCCTAAGGACACTTCTGTAGAGGAAGACTGCAACTGAGGTGAGACATATGTATAACTTCGTGGTCAAGGTTCGGGTTTACTCTGGAGTGTATCGTCACCTAAAATAATTAAGTAAGTTATACAAAAACATCTCACATCTCATTTCATTTAGATCTCATTTCTAGACTCCTACAAGCCAGTTTATTTTCAGGGAAAATTAAAATTTACAAAAATTCTTTGGTATTTCTGTTTTTAATTCAACGTTAGATAAGTTTTAATTAAGAATTAAAATAAATAAAATATTAACTTAAATCAAACTAGAACAGCCAACTCTCATGTGATGCAATCCAAGACGTCGGATACACCCATTCCGGAAAACTTGCTAAATATTTCTTGTATTCTCTCGTGTAATGCTTTTCATGATGCATCAGATGTCCACCGACAGCTAATTTAAATGTTGGCCCTTCCCAAATTTCATTCGAACGCTTAAACAAAAAAGAAGACAGTAGGTTCAGAAATTTTTCTGACATTTTTTATTAATACTCCCTTACCTCCAATTCGATCCAAAAGTTTAACGGAATCAGCTCTTTGGAATAAGTTGTATAGATAAAATATGGAGGCTTATATTTTTTGTCTTCCAAAGGTGTCCGATTGAATGACCAATCGGTTACTTTTACACCCGCCAATGGACCGATATAAACAACTGTTCGATCAGGTCCGGTAAGACTGAATTCAAAACGAACTCTTGTCGATGTCAAGAAAGTCTTTGATTTTAGTTTGAGGTCAACTGTATCAGGAATCTTTGGCCTTCCAGACGGTACCCATCGACTGTAATAGCTGTTGAAAATCAAAGACTTTATGAAAAATTCCGAAGTGTTGCACCAAGAATCATTAAAAACTTACTTCCAGTCCTTCCATCTGGTACTGGACAATGGAAGTCCACAGAACAATTCACTGTCACAGTTCTCACGGGTGTAACTCAATGGCATTGCATTCTTAAGAACTGAGTCTGTTGATGAAAAACGTTTAACTTTCAGTTTGAAGAAATAGTTTAGAAATACTGAAACTTACCATCTAAGTCGACATTACGTGGATCGACAGGCTGAACATAATATCCTGATTCGTTTCGTGCAACTTCGCCACCATACTCATGGAATACTCGGTTGGTGTGCTACAAGGGGTATGATAAGATGTATCTCAAGGGGAAAATTTGTAGAAGACTTACAATAATATAGAACCGTTTCGGACTCACATCCTTTTGAAATGGGAAGCCTATTGGGGAAAAAGCCAGAGCAAAGAATATCAATGATATTCCAAGGAAAGATGAGAAAAATAACTTTGGCTTGCGGAAATAATGGAAAAGCGGGATCTGTGAAAATAAATGATATTGGTATTTTTAATTCTAGTACTTAATGTGTTATATAAGCTGAACCAAACTTACTACAAAACCACCAATGTGAAACGCCAAAACCGAAACTACTCCACTAATAAATTGTTCTGGATTACTATCAGGCCCGTCTCGTCCTTGCATTGCAACGAAAACATGGCAAAATATAAATGTCACGTAGGAATAGAACCAGAATGAAGGTATGTTGCACATCAAATGAATAGGGAACCAAACGGGCTCTGTAAAAAGCGCCTTCATTAAAAATCTTCAACACCAAACTCCATAGACTTACTCCATTTGAAAATAGCAGCCGCGATGATGCTGAGTATTACCGAACTTGTGTAGAAGAATACACCAACCATTGGTAGGAATGCTGAACGTATAGCAAAGGCCGTCATTAGAATCGTTAAGAAGGTTAAAATTATAGCTTGAGAGTGCAGGAACATGAACACAGAGTGGCGTAGTGAAATCACAGTCTGAAAGTATTAAAATATTAACAAAAGAACCGGTCAAATATGCAGATTTTACTTGTGAACCGTACTTTTTCTTTTGTCCATCCCAAATACAACGCAGGAATAATTCCCATAACAAAAAACATAGGGCAAAAATATATTCCGAACAGCATCCAGGAATCCTTATACCATGACATTGATAAGCCCAATACACGAACAAGCATTCCAACAAGAATTGTCAGTCCAATTCCAAAAATGACTGTCAGCAGTTGAACTCCAAAAATTTGAGCAAACCTTATCAAACAGTCTTTAGTTTCGTAGGCTTTTTCTCGTAGCATCATCCACACAGAAACTCCAATACTGACGAATGCCCCAACGGAAACTATAAGGTTGATAGCAACACCGTCACCTTCCGTGTAGTGAATAGTGAACCATCCGAGGTAGTCATAGAAAACAGTGTGACCAGCTGCGTGTTTCTAATAAGAAAAACAAAATAAATAATGTGTTAGAAACCGCATATCGAAACTACTTGATAAAACTTGTCTCACCGTTGGATCTTCTAGCTCAGGTGCATTAGCCAAGGCTCTGGTCAAGGCTAAGACATTTTCTCCAGTTGTTTGATAAGTTCCCTGGGGAATTATATTAAAACGATCAAACTTCGTATGGTAGACATATCCGTTGTTACTGTGAGCCATATCAAAGCCAGGAACGCCTTTGTGATCGCGGAATATTCGAAAATCAGTATCCGAGGGAATGAAGTTGTTTTGGAACAGTTCTTCAGCCATAGTTGATGCAAAAGGATGCGGAATATATTTTCCATAGTACTAGAATATTAATTTTTAGAGAACATATGTTTAAAACGACAAACGTAAATGATTCGATCATACTCTTGTCAGCCAAGGATGTCCGGGGCCGGATTGGAACAGAACCTCTCTACCACCAGAGCCTGCAGAGTCAAGGTTGATAACAGCTCTGAAAATAAAAATAGATCTTCTGTGAAATGGGAATACCATAAACCGTTGCCAATGAGTCTTAAAGATTAGTGAACAAATTATTGTTAAGACCGTTGTTTACAGGTTTGAATATTCTTACTTGACATTTTCTGCCCATTCGTGCTGTGTTATGAACCCATGTGATCCCAGGAGCTTATTCTCCTCGGCTCCGTTGAACAGAAACACTATTGGATTATTTAGAGGAAATTCCGATATAGAAATCACTCTTAACGTCTCAAGCATCGTGGTTATCATCACTCCAGCATCACCAGCGGCTTTAAGATGAAAACAAAAAAGAACAGGAACATTAGCACCCAGAAGTTCTCAAAAGAATCAATCACTTACCTGGTGATCCCACTTCTGAATCAAAATGACTATTCACTAACAAATACGACGAACTATTTGTATTCTTTGGGCTAAGTTTTACAATGACATTTTGAACATTATGATAAATTGTAACCATTTTCCAGAGTAAAAACTGCCCCGACGAAGATTGCACATCAACTTCAATATCATAGAGATCATATCGAGCATTCTTCCGCACAATTTCGATCTGTTGAAGTAAGAATTCTACGGCTTTTTGATGTTCGGCAGTTCCTACTAATTTCACACCGATATTTGATAAGGCAAGAAGTTGTAATTCAGATCTTTCGCCAATAAATTCATCGGTATGTCGATGTTCGTCTTTGGTTAAAATTATTTTCGGATAAGCAAAGTAACTTGGTATGACGGCAGCGTAAAATATCGCAAACCAAGCTACGCATATTATTGGCGGCCAATACCAACCAAATTTGGCATTTTTTCGAGGTTGCAAACTGTCTAGTTGAATTTTTAGTGTGAAAGTCATCTGAAATGAAAAGAAGTTGTTAAATTATATTTTATAAGAAATAACGAGTAACTTTAACATGTAAATCCGGTACCGACTCAACCAAAACTGTGAAGTTAATTTTAAATTGAGAAATGGATCAGATATTTGCAAACGAGGCTTAAGACTTTTGGTTTGCTTATGGGAATAAATTGATGCCCCCCAGTTGGTTTATGGTTTACATTTCGGAGTACCATTAATTCTAATAGATCATACTCCAAATCGGTCCATCAATACCGGGATGAATTTGCTAGTCTTCATATTACCCACAATATCACTCTTATCAGGGTTCCGGGTCATTGTGGCTTTGATAACTCTCGTGGGGGAAAGAATCAAAATTCCGCTCGGAGTTATGAATTGCAAAATTCTCTCAATTTTTCTTAGCGAATCAAACCATATGTGAAGCAGTTTTACTATAGCTAAGCAAAATCATTAGGAAGGGAATTTTTGGACGACATTGACGAACTTTCGAAAATCAAGATCAAAGACTTGATCTATTTTCTCAACGCAACGAAATGGCTCTAGCACGAACTTCGGTTACTTCTGTACCGTGCCTTCCATTTGACTCATTTGATCCCGAGCTAGTGGACAGAGGGCTTTGTCGATGGCTTCAGGTGCGGGCGGTCAGATGATCATTCAATTGGGTTGGCTACCATTTCAGCACCAGTCAAGAAGCTGCGTAGGTTGGCACAGTTTATAGATGGTGTAGTATAAGTTTTGTGGTTTTGCTGAGTGAGTGATCCTTTTTCCGGATGATTGTGGAAAAGCAAACACACAATAAGAGAGATCAAAAAATACTAGATCCACGTTTTTAACTCCGTAAGAATGTCCACAATTTCCCATATCAATCCCATTCACATGTTCATATGAGTTGTGGTATTAGAATGGATCACTTCAGTGCTTATTCAGCACAGGCCCGATGGTCGCCATTTTTACCTACCTACCTACCCACTGTTTCATCTTATATAAGGCGCTTCGCGGTAAACTGTCTTAACTCCTACGGGCATATTAATTTTGTCTTAACTTTAAAAGAAACGCCATAAAGTGAAGACAAATTAAAAAGGTGCGTTTAGTTAAGACAGTTGGAGTTAAAATTCCAGTTTTACAGTGGAAGTTAAAGGCTTAAGTTCAACAATCATTCGGATTCTCTTTTTTTTCTATCTTTTTGTACTCGTAGCTTAAGTAAAAGGACAATTTTCTACCGTTTTAACCATAGTGACAACACAGTGATTTTAGAATAAGCACACAAAATTTACGTACCGTTAATATTTCTTCACATGACGTACGAGGGTAGTCCCAGAAGTACCCGACCTGACGTATAGATGGCGGTTGTTGTTTGAAAAGAATGACTATGGTAGAGAGTACCAACTTTATAAAGCTTAAGTTTGAATTTTGACGATGCTATGTTGTAGCAACTACGTAGCAACTACTTGTACAACTTAGTTAAACAACATATGGTCAATTGAATTGATGTCCCGATTACGCTATGAAACTGCAAGAGTTGAACTTCAAATTGAAACTCAAATTCAAGTTCAGCTTGACTTTCAATTTCAATTAATAAATCAGTTTTAATAAATATTTTTACGAAAAATCTATAGATTTTTCATAAATTGCTACTTTCTTTCGGGCATTTTTAGACCTGCAAATTTGCGTATGAGATCGCTAACGACTTTTTATGTGGGAGACTGTAACTGACGATGTTTTTGAGTGACGCATTTTATCTACTTAAAATGCATCAGGTCATGGATACCTATGTTTATGACAAAGTGACCTATAACAAGTAGTTTTTCGGTTATTTAGCGTAGCTCAAAACATCAGTCAAATGGAAACTCACACTCAGGATCTCGTTATTTATGACAAATTGAAAATTCTTTACTCAAATGCTTAAAAGTTCGGAAGAAGTTTCAAGTTGAGATGTTTGTCGTAGCTCAGGGAATAAATATACTGAGAAATAGATTCCCTAAATAGAGGATGAAATGAGTTCCAAAACGGTATGCAATAATATTTTTGTTGAATACAACACGATATCCTATAAATATTATAATTTCAGATTTTGACAATTCGTGGCAGCCATATTGTTTTTTCGGTTGTTACTTTACTGTTTTTTATTTTTCAAAACCAAAAGACACTTTCGAAAAGAATATTATTATTCATCCACATTACAGATTCCGATGAATAAATTGCGGATTGCATCCAATAGAATTTTACAGTTATTTCTTTTAGAGAAGCAGGTGGTGAAAAAATGCATGAATGTCGGTAAGATAGTTTTAACCTTGCACAGGGTGCCTTCTTGTGTCTCAGATCCATGTTTTTTTTTTTTTTTTTTTAATAACTTTTAATTGAAATACAATTTCACTATTTATATTTTATTGATTGATTACAGTCTTTAACATATATGTATGGAAGACGATGTCGGTCAATTAGGCGCCACTGGCCGTAGCGAAAAGGCAATCTCATTTAAGCACATTTTAATAAAGAGTTCGCAGGTTTCTGTTTTAATTTCAGCAATTTTAAATCAGGGCCAGTCGATATAAACACTTTTTGACATTATTTTACCGGATAAATTTCTAGTAAAATTCGCATCGCAGCATTGTAGTTATTAAAATGAGAGAAATTTGAGAAAATAAATTTGTCGTCGCGAATTGCAATATGATTGCTATGAACTGTCAAACACTCTTCGCGTTCCACATACCATCCACTCTGCAACGATTGAATTGTTCGCGCGCAATTAACCTAAAAATCATTCTAAGTTGTCTAAGTAAACGCCATTTGCGACGAATAAAAAATGCATGTGAATGAAATGTCAAAATGGGCGAATATTCGTTCATTCGTCGATGGGTGGTCGCTCTCATGTTAATAGTCCTTAAGAGATGGTCTTTTATCCATGCAAAACTGAAAATATCCATTGCTTTTTATAAAAATTGGAATTCGCTTTAAGAAATTTTTATTAACATGTTCCACAATTGGCATTTTATATACTTTTGTTTGTCAAGAATGACATCCGTAAGGCAGTTTCGCAAAATGTTGGGTTTTTAAAATCGCATGTTTATGCCGCAAGCGGTCAGCTCCATATAAGCCCACATAACACTCGATAAATTTAAATTAAGCTTAAAATATATGTACATATGCATGTATGTAAATTGTTTACATAGGCCCTATTCTCATTGAAAAATAGATTTATTGATTGCGAGACATACAGCGAATCCGCGCCATTTTAAAAATGTTATATTTCACCCATAATGTTATTTTAAATAAAACAAAGATGTTGATATCTCACGTACAACTTTTTTTAAATCAATTTTAACACCTATCGCCTATCAGCCCCTATTAGAAAACCATCTTAAATGAAAATGTTCTAAACAACCGCTCTTTTTTCAAAGTTTTGCTTGTTTTGTGTGATTATCTAAAACACTTAAAATAAAAGTGCCTTTCAAGGTTTTTGGGGAAAAAAATATAATGTAACGGAAATACGGGTTTTAAAAACAAAATTACCATATCTCTCTCCTATTCTGTTTTAAGCATAGGTAGTGAAATTGTTCGTTCTTGTTAATTCTCATTATCTAAGAAACATTATGCAAATTTATTACATGAACTTCGTTTGGTGTCTTTCGAATTTGCGGTAGAGCTTCATTTTGATTTTATAGATATAAGGTCACTACATAACATATATGAAAAGTCAACAAAGATGCTTGTATTTGGAAACATAGTCACCAGCAAGGAATAGGTCGATTTCGGCCGAATTGTTTTCAAAAATAATATAAATAAAACAGGATTGTCTACTGAATAGTTACCTCATTTTTATTTTATTTCTTGAAAATTGAAGACCTGAATGGAATGCTGCACAGTGGTATTTTGCGTGCTGGAAGAAGATTTCTCGTGTATGTACGAGTATGTATATATGCAGATGATATTTTCATGTTATCGGAATCAACTCAAGAACTAACTCGCATGATTTTGGTCCTTGCTGTGAGCTGTGAGTTCACACTTGTTCTAGTTAGAAAATCAGATGCATGCTATGCTCGAAATTAAAGTTGTAAATTAGCTAGAGAAGATTTTGAAATTGTTTAGGTTTACGAGTATCAGAATGAAAATATAGCAAAAATTAAGAATGGATAGACATCTATTCAGTGTTAAGATGTTATGAACACCCTGCTTCTTATACACTCTAATTTGATTATTATTGTACTTACATATGTATGTATTTATACAAAACCCTCCCACATTTTCTTGTAATAGAGATCAGTCTTACTTTAATCACTATCGAGGAAATACAGTCGAAAAAGTGCGTAATTCCTTATACAAGTCCTGCATTTATACAATTTCTGTCATTTGTGACTTGTGTGACATGGTATAGCAACTTAAGCCGAGAAAAGTCGACTCAGTCCGGGGAAATGTGTTAATTTTTCGTTCCTCAGTGTTCTTATCCAATTAGTTTTGATGAATACCATGTAAAAGACAATGTTCAGACATTTGCATTAGCATATTTGAATTGGCATTGGCCATCGGCAATGATGAGATTTCGCCGAAATATTGTTTAAATCGTTAGTTTTGTTATTGTAATTCCCAGTTTTTTGTCGAGTGGAAAGCAAAATAAGTTCCGTTTCAACAAAAAAAAAAAATAAAAACAAACCCAAGTATTCGATACGATTTTAGACCCATTACTGCAAAATTTTGAGAGATTTAGTAAAATCCTAAAGCCATTTTAGTAAGTTACTAAATTAAAAAGAAGATTTTTCTAATTTTAAACTAATGTCTTGGCAATTTTATTTGAAAGAGTTAAATTGTTCTTTTTTATGATTTGTGAGGTAATTGTTTTTAAAAGTAAATAATATAATATAAAATGTTTCCGGAAGACGAAGATTTTGATATATGTAGATGTACATATGTTTGAAGACACATAAACATCCAAGACGATATTACAAGCCTAAGGCTTCCGATTTCACAAGTACTATTTACATTATACTTCTTTGGGCTAATCTTATAGTCCGCAGTGGAGAAAATAATAAAAACATTTCGAAAAAGGTTGTCACAAATAAACAAATAACAAACTAAATTGCAAGTTGTCACTTTCAATTTATTAGGTCTTTTCCCCTAGACTTAGTTTTGCTTGCTTTGTTAATTTTCACGAACTATCATGATTTAGACGTGTTCAGATGTACCGTTATTAATAGAAAAAGAATTAGTATTTAACTAGTTAGTAAAACAAAAAAAAGGATTACCATTTTCGAACAATTAGCCCTTAACAATAGGTTGTTTAAAATGTTGCTCCATTGATGTTTTATCATATATCTTTAAAAAAATTGAAAAAATTAAATTAAAACCTTCGACATACCTCAAAAATGAAAGTCTACGATCAAACACAAATGTGAGTCAGCTGTTATTAAAGTTATCGCCGATCAGCGTTGCCGCGAAGGAAAAAGCAGGGAGGGCCATTTCGAATTTTTTTGAGGGCCATTTGACAAAAGTTGGGGCCAAATATTTTACTTACAAATTCGTCCTTAAAACATTAAACTACAATTTATTAATATTTGTATTTATTCTTTTTTATTTATTTAATACATTATTTAACGCATTTCTTAAATCTATGTAGTAGGCAGCAGAAGCAGATCTTGACTCTGTCGTCTGATTCGATTTCTTGGGAATTATCTTAAAATATCTTAAAAAATATATAATTCATAAGATATACGAGTGAATCACACCAGTAATATTATTAAAATATTTATATTACTTTTCCATATTTTAAGAAGATGGCCAAGAAGTTGACACCGAGTTTTATAAGTTGGGGTATGAATATTGTATGTTTGTATGGTTTCAATCCTATATTAGAATTAACTTGATAAAATCTATCCCAAATTACACAGCAATATTCCAACGATGACCTTACATATGCAAAGAAAAGAGATCGAAGAGTAAAAGGATCAGTGAACTCTTAAGAGTTCCGATTAATGAATCCTAACAGTTAGCCCTAGCAACCACAAAGTCTATAAGGGATTTAAAGCAGAGTTTCGAATCAAAGATGATACCATGCTCTTTCAAGTATTGAGAGTTCTGTACTTTCTATAGAATACCGAAAAGGAATAGATGATAGGCTCCTAAAAAATGATAAAGATTGACACTTTGATAAGTTCAAGAAAACATGATTAGCTAAACACCATTCAGACAAGCGATGAAGATCAGATTGGAGTAAATGACAATCATTAATTGACGTAACAAGACTTATTATTTTAATGTAATCCGCAAACATCAAACAAGAAGCATTTTTTAAGAAATTAGGAAATCATTGATCTGCAGCAAGAATAGAAGAGGGTCTAAGTGAATTCCTTGTGGTACTCCTGATGTGACTTCAATTACATCTGATAGTACGTCATTAATACCTACGCACAAACTGTTTTTTTCCTTTTAGGTAGGATTCAAACCACTTTAAAATATTTGAGTGAAGCCAATGGTTCCAATTTTTGTATTAGTATATAATGGTTTACTCCATCGAACGCCTTAGCAAAGTCGG
Organism: Chrysotoxum bicinctum; assembly: GCA_911387755.1. Classification (NCBI taxonomy): domain Eukaryota; kingdom Metazoa; phylum Arthropoda; class Insecta; order Diptera; family Syrphidae; genus Chrysotoxum; species Chrysotoxum bicinctum. The sequence continues at coordinate 245,663,433 of OU426987.1, forward strand.
TATATATGACATCTGTTTGGAAACCATTTTCAAAATTACTAATAATCTGATTACTAAATATTGCGAGATTGATTGTTGTTGACTTTCCAGCAACATGTTGATATGGGGAAATAATTTCTTTAAAAACAAAAGTAAGCTTATCAAAGACAATTTTTTCCAAAATTTTTGGTATCGTTAATAATTTGCTTATGGGGCGATAGTTAGAAACATCTTGCTTAGATCCTGATTTATGAAAAGGAATAACGTACGAGATTTTCCAATCATCAAGAGAGCAACCCTTTTTAAAAAGAGAACTATTAAACAAAAAAGTTAAGTTAAGTTTCTCAAAATGATCGGAGGAATACCATCGGGTCCTGGTTGTTTATTATCATTTAGTCCAATTAAGGCTAATTCAACATCTTTGTTACTTAAGTTTAAGTGACCGATATTGATTGAATTTAAACATGAAATTGCAGAAAGGTTGGAGGGAATACTTTGGGGATTATAAACGGAGTGAAAAAAGTCTGCAAAAAAGTTGCAAATTGTTGAAATGTTAGTAGATGTATTTCCAGAATATTGCATGCAATTGGGGATACCATTTGAACATTTTTTATCATTGATAAATGAACAACAAAAATTTACTGTTAAGTTTTAGACTCGATTCAGTTCGAATTGAGTAGTCCTTATATAAAAATTTATTTAAAAAATCAATTTCTTTTTGCAAACGCAAATATTTTATCAGAAGATCTTCATTACTGGGAAATTTACGATATACATAATTTGTAAAATTTATTTTTTTTTTGTTTAAGTTACATAAACGCTTTGGTAGATGACGAAGGTAAATGACGTGAGAAAAGTCAACACGCTGAACGAAATTGACATGAAAAAAGTCAAATCATTAAACGAGATAAATAAATTAATTCAGTTCCATTTTAAGTTATTTGTATTTGTAAGTGGCGATGCATCGCGATGGTTTACATTTAATTTTTTTAAGCTTTTAAATTATTATTACGCACGATATGATGTGATGTTAAATCTTTTTAAATTATGATTTGGGGGCCATTTATAATTTGCCCGGGCAAAGAGCCAAAATGTAAAACAGGGGGCCAAATGGCCCGATCGGGCACTTTGTGGCAACGCTGTCGCCGATATTCATTTTGCTTTAAATGGTAACAACGGCAGTCTGTTCAAAGGGTTTTGATTGTATTTATTACTCTGTTTTCATTACTTCAAAACATTTTCAAGTTTTTTAACGCGTCTCTTCGTCCTCTTTTTTTTTTTTTTTTTTTTTTTTTTTTTTTTTTCACAATAGTAGCACTGGCTTTTGCCGTCAGCCCGAAAAGAAAAGAGAATTGTGTATATACAAAATAATATTTCCTCATAAAATAATAAAATACACATAAGTTTTATTTAAAAATCTTCTTCAATTATTTGTTTTCTATATTTTAGCGCTAATTTTAAATAGCTGTAGAGCTTCATCCAGTTATCCCCGTTTAGAATAGATACAATTTCCGTTTGTGTCAAACTATTTTTGCCCCAATGGTCTCTTCTTAATTGGTTTAAGATTGGGCATATACCAATAAAATGCTGGATATCCTCTCTTGCACTTAAGTTGCACAATGTGCATTCCTCACTTCTGTCGTTCCTATGGGGTGTATAATTCAAACCCAATATTTCACCTCTGGCCTTGAAAATCGCTGATATCTGATCCAAACTGTATCGATCGTGAAAGTAATTATGTTCTCCAAGATCATGATGAAGTAGCTTATAGGTTACTCTAAATTCACTTTGATGAGCTTGCACTTTAAACATTTCATGAGTGTGTTCTTCAATCCTCATTAGTAACTTCTCTAGATTAGTTCTCAGAGTCAGGCTTTCACCCACAATTTCAACATTTTGTTCGTTTCCCAGTCTCAACCATTCCCTGTAAAACTGTTGGTTTCGGCTTATTAAATGCTTTGCTACGATTTTCGGTAGTCTTTGGTCTGGCATTTCTAGTGTTTTCAAGATATACAGAAAATGTATCCTCAACGTGATAATATACATTGGGGGCAGCCCAGTTTCCAAATGCAGCATGTATGTCGGTGTGTTTTCTGGAAGCCTAAAAATTTTCTTTATAAAATAACGCAGTAATTTTTCCACCTCCTCATGCTGGTAGACACCCCAAATCTGCGCTGCGTAACACATGATGGATCTCACAACCGCTTCAAAAACTTTGTATTTAGTACTTGCTGCTACATTCTTTTTGCTTAAGATACCTTTCCAGTTGCAGTTGATTGCTTTCTTTGATTCTTTTAATTTTTCTTCAAGATGCTTTTTGAAAGATAGTTTAGGTGTGATTGTCACTCCAAGATATTTGTACTCTTTGACTTTTTCGATTTCCAAGTCTTGCCACTTCCACCTTTCATCATGTGCATATCTCCCAGTTCCATTTCGAAATATCATGATTTTTGACTTGCTGATATTTACTTCGAGATTCCACAAAGTGCAGTATTGATAAAGCTTGTTTATCATCATTTGCATCATGGAAGGGGTCTGGGCAAATAAAACAATGTCGTCGGCGTAGAGAAGAAGTTTGATATTGATTCCATTGAAATCAATTCCTCCAGGCAAGTACGTAGCCAGATCATCTAAAAATATTGAAAATAAAAGTGGGCTTAAAAGGCATCCTTGTTTAACTCCTGAGTCCGTTCGGAACCATTCCGAGAGTTTGCTTCCGTCCCAAACTGCCGTGTTATTTTCTTCGTAGATGCTTTGTATTATCTTGATGATTTTTGATGATAAGCCAAAGTTGCTAAGCTTTAAAAAGAGAGATCTTCTGTCAACGGTGTCAAAAGCTGCCTTGAAATCTACGAAGAATACAAAGAGTTTCTTTCCTTTATCTAAATAAAATTGGGCAATACTGGTAAGAGTGAAGATGTTATCCACCGTTGAATAGCCTTGTCTAAAACCTGCTTGAAATTCACTTAATAAGTCATTTTCACGTATCCACTCCGTTAATCGCTCTAAGAGGATCCCCGTAAAGATTTTCATTACCGAATTCATAAATGAGATTCCTCTATAGTTACTTGGGTCTCTGGCATCTCCTTTTTTGAAAATTGGCAAAATAATATTTTTCTTGAAACTTATTGGAGCTTCTCCGTTGGTGTAAATAAAATTGTACGACTTCGTTAGTTTTTCAATAAATTCGGCTGTTGCGTTTTTGAAAAATTCGTATGGAATACGATCTTCACCAGGGGCTTTGTTTGATTTGCATCTGCTTAATACTCTTTTGACATCTTGAACTGTTATGTCCCTGTCTAAAGAAGGTACATCCATATAAGGAAGAGCGTATTCAATTTGGATAGAGTTACTGTTGGAGTTCAGAAGCCTTTGAAAATGAGCACCTAGTTCATTTGCTTCAATTTGAATGTTTCTGGTTACTGAAGAACCTTTAAGCACCTTTACCATTTTCCAAAACGATCGAGAATCTTTGATGTTTTCTAGAGATCTTGACAGATACTGTATATAAGACTTCTGTTTCAGTTTACACATATTTTTGTACGACCAGTTAGCTTCCTTGTATCTGCATTTCGCAATTTCACATCTTGTGTTTTTTAATGTTCGAAGACATTTGAATGATTTTTTTCTTGCTGCAACGCATTCCCAATCAAACCATGGTTGTTTGCCTTTCCATATTCCCGTTGATTGAAATGGCTTTGCCGCTTCCAATATACAGGTTGTGAGGGAATCCGTACCTTGAGGGGACAGAAGAGTATCTTCTCCAAACGATCTCAGCTCTTGGTTAAGTTTAGATTGATACCGAGTGCACCAGTTTTCTTTCCATTTCAACTTCGGAAGTAAACAATTTTCAGCTGGGTATCTTCTGGCATCTTTAAAAATTGTTGACGAGATTGCGATTGGTAGGTGGTCGGAATAAACTATATCTCGTACTTCAAGGTCATCAATGTAATCAAGCCATTTTCCGCGCAACAGACAGTAGTCGATTGTTGAACATGCATTTCCTCTTATAAATGTGAAATGTCCTTCCTTGTCACTTTTAGTTCGTCCATTTAATAATGATAATCCAATAGAATCACACATTTCAATAAACTTTTTCCCGTTTTGATCAATTTTCATGTCAACTGCACCTCTATTTTCCTGGATAGCTGTTGGTATAGTTTCCGAATTAAGCAGTTGTGTATTGCCAACTCTTGCATTACAGTCTCCTATCACCATGATATCTTCTTCTCCGAACTCTAATAAGAAGTTGTACAGACATAAAAAATCATCTACCCAATTGTTGCAGTTTAGATAAACAGGAATAATGAAAAGCTTGTTTTTCTCGGACGTAACTTCAATTAACACTCTATCTAGCACAATTATATATCGGGCTCCAAAAGAAGATTCCATTTCCTTTTTTATGCCGTATACAAAACCCCCGCTGGCTCTCCCGCGTGTAGAAATTCTCGTAGCTGGTATCCAATGAAGCTTATGGTTGTTAAAATAATTTTCAAAATTTTCAAAATTTCTCTCAACGAATGTTTCAAATAATACAAAAATGTCATAATAATTGATTAGCTCAAAAAAATCATTAAAAAGGAACTTATTACCTAAACCTGATACATTATATGCAATTATATTTACTGAAATATTTCTTAAACAAACATTAATTTTATTACTATTTTTACTTTGGCTGACGGCATTATAATTAAAAACGATGTGAACTACCCCTTGCTGGCAATTCAGTTTGAGAGCTACTGGCTTGATCTTGTGTCTCCACCATCAGCTGTCCACCTGACAGCGACGAACTGTCACTTTCCCCTTGGAGTTGTTGTAGTCGAAGCATTCCGCCATCGCTGTCGCATCTTAAAATATTATTTTCATCGAAAAAGAATAAATAATCTTCAACTTTGAGAGTATCATCTCGCAATTGAGTTTTAATTTGTCCGTTTTTTTTTGTGATGTTTTGTTTAATTTTCACTAGACGCCTTCTTCTTTCACGAACCGCTGCTGGATAATCCCTGTGAATCGAGATTCCCGTGCCTTTCAATGTACTGGCGACTTGAATAACTAAAAAAATAAAGCACAAATTGTTGAAGCTGACAGCGGTATCACTGCTCTGTTCTTAGTTATCTTTGGGGTACCACACGGTTCTGTTTTGAGACCACTTTTATTCTCACTTTTTATAAATGATATTCCGGGTGTTGTTGATGATTGGTTAGTTCACATGTATGCAGGTGAAGTTTTAATTTGTTCACACGTCCAATTGTATTGGTAGAGAACGCTGTTGTTTGAATTAATGAATATCTAACCGAGACATAAAAGCCTTCTCTTAACATTCTTACTACTTTAGTGATATCTACCAGTGAAAACTAATCAATTTGAATTTTAAACCACGCAGCGATAATATTCATTCATTTTGTACACTATATGTAAATCTTAGTTCTCAGAGGATGTATTTGAATTTATCGCAATATATAAGTATGTCATGTCGTTATAGAGATTAGGAGGTAATTCTATCACTGAACAAAGTTCACACTCCAGTGATTAAAGTGAGGGCTAGAAGTGCTCAATCTATTCTCCAAAGAAGCCTTCAACTTCAGGTATTATTGTGAAGAATGCTAGCGTATTTAATTTTCTAAAAGAAATCAATACATGCATTGAATTGTATTTTTTTTTCAATTGACCAAATTTTTCATCAGTATCTAAATGATTGGAAGGGTGTTGAGGTCAATTTAGCAATTCTAACTATACTTAGTGACACAGTCAAAATTATTGTATTCAGTTTTTCGACTTCGATTTCATAAAAAAAAAAATTTTCGGTTCAAAAATCTCATCGAGGCAGTTTATTGATTATATTTTTGTTTTTCTAATCATAAAATGCAATCATTAGAATCATTAGATATGAAAGCATTTTTACGATTTATAAATAAGTCCGATTTCCTATTGTTCAAAACCAACGAATGAAAAGTAAACAATCTTATCTTATAAGGTTGTCAATAATCAAAAGTGGATAATTGACACTGTTCGATGTTATCTACCAGACATTTCGTGAATTTAAATAAAATATTCAAAGCCATAAATCAATTGTCAAGGTTTTTTTTATCTCATCAAGATTATATAGGCATTTCTCTTCTGACTCAGGGAGTTCACATTAATGACAAAGAATTTCCTTAAATGTTAAACAATGTATTGATATAATGAGATATCGAATGATTAAGGTATACATTTTTAAGGACTCGATACGAATTTGCCTTCTATATAGGTTATATAAATCCATTTACCATTTAAATTTGATATAAATAAAATGGAATTTAAACAAATTAACCAAAACATCACCATGGATAATCTCAATTCAATTTATCACTACAAATTAAACTCCTTGTTTCGAAGAGGCTTATAAAATGTCACCACAGTTTCGCAATGGATTTAATTTGCAATAGTTTGAAAATGAATTTTTTGATTGTCGGTATATTTTGAAGTGGGAGAAAGGTGGGCTTAGTTTGCCAGTAGTTTTTTTTTTATGAAAAGTTATATAAATCGTTTAAGCTTTTGCCTGCGTTGAGGACGTTTGTCTAAAACCAGGAATTATCGTGTCAACAGTGAAATTGCATTTTATAGAGTTAATTAGAGGTACGAAATATGCAAAAATGAAAACAAGTGGCTTTTGCAATTCGTTAGCAATTAATTTGAATTTTTAAACAGGGAAAATAATAGGAAAAGAGTTTGTTTTGAAGGCCAGAAAAATTTGAATGTGGGTATGGACGTTTTGTTTAAGAGATTTGATTGGATTTTTTTAAAGTAATACCTTTTAAAACGAATAAAACTAAGCCTCACAATATTATTTTTTCTTTAATTATAAAATGAGGCTAAGTAAGGCAAATATAGGTATAGGTGAAACATTACACAACCTGCTTGGCGATAAAGCAGATTTGGAGTGCACTTAGTTTCTGTGAATAGGTGACACAAAAGGACACTGATTGATAGAAAAGCACGCGATTGGAAATTATTCTAACGATTTCTACAGAAGCTGCCTGGACGAAGAGGAGGAGCCATCAATCACTCACCTTCTTTGTACATATTTTGTTTCATCCCAAAGACTTAGCCTTTTTTGGGACATTTCTGGTACAATGATCGGGGTGGTAATCTGGTTAATATAGATATAGGCAATCTCGCTCGCTTCACGAGGAAGGAAAGTCCCCAATATTTAATGTATCACAATGGACCAATAACTCTTGGTCTTAGTATGTCGGCTCGCCTTCTTATAAGCCACGACAATCTAACTTTTCAAAGAAAAATTCTAAAATTGTGCAAATTAAACGCCATTTCGCAATGTTTCTGGAAAGTCATCCACATCTTGGTGCAGATCATAGAGTTCAAAATTTCATCTTCTCGTGCCATTGTTATTGTCCCAAACAGGTCCAAAATCGTCTAAGAATTCTTCTCGAAAGAGCCCAGTATTAACCCATCCATTTTTATATCTGACAAGGCACTTTTTATTGTACCCCCTGGCAGGGATTGTCATGTAGAAGGTTTTGGGTTCGATTCTCAACCACTGCAAGTTTTTCAGTTTTCCTCCCACGAGCTATTGACAAATCCTCTAAGAGAATCTCTTGTCATGAAAAGTTCTGGTCATTAGCCGTTCGAAATCGGCAGAAAATTGTAGATCGCTCTATTTATTTTTTTAAAGACCTTTTTGACTTAACGGAAATGTGAAAAAAAAACTAAATCTTGTATGTTTCTTCACTCATGTTACACAAGCTTCCCATCTCTGGCAAGCTGTTTTGAATTATTCGAGTATTCCACAAGGTAGCCATTTAGGTCCTGTATTTTTTTCTTTTGGTTTTTAAATGATTTATCATATCTAATTTAAGACTCAAGTGGCTTTCTTTTTGGGGATGATTTGAGGACATCTAAGCAAATTAAATCAGTGTCGGTTTAAACGAAACTTCAACTAGATATTGAAGGGTGTACGAATTGGTGTAGCATACATTTTTTTTTAATCTGAATATTCGTAAATGTTCGGTTTTGAAATTTATTTTTTAAAAATTCAATTATTTTGTAATATAAAATCATTCAGACTGATCTTTTATGAATTATCATGCGAAATGTTTTGGGTAATGTTATCGACTTATCAATCTTTCAATTTAGACTTTTAGGTCTCGAAAGCGAATGCCACGATTGGCTACGATCGTGGCTATGTGATGCCTAGGTCTGCATATAGAATCAAGTTTTCAGGATTTATTATATGTGAGCCAAATCTTTCTAGATATAATGCAGTTAGTTAAACTGCTCCATTTACGGTTTGATTTGCCAAGAAAAATTGACAGAATTTTGCCCTTCATAACAACGAGCGGAATCGAAATCATGACTATATCCGCAAGGGAGTAATGAACGGCTGATACTTGCATGGCTAGCTCGTCGCTGCTCGTTCGTTTCCATCAATGTCACTATGGGCCGTACCAACAATCAAATTAAGAGACGGCTTTAATAATTGTGCGAAACGGACCATTATTTAAAGAGCTCTATAAAGTTAACCAGACATGTTATGAATTTTATATTTATGTGAACTCTAAATTATGAACCATTTATTGTACGGAGCCTAAAAAATAAAATGCAGCATATATGGTCAGTTATATAGAGTCCATTAAATAATGCTTCATTTCGCTCAAATATTAAAGCCGTCTCTTAATTTGATTGTTGGTAAGGCCCTATGACACGAAACCCAGATAAGATTGACAACTGAGGTTAATATTCAGGCAAGCAAGTTTATTCCATCACTCCTGGACCAATTTGGAGGATGATATACAAGAATTAATGGTTTTATCAGTCTGACTGTGTCTAATAATGGCCGTACTCCGATTCTGGTTTTGGATCTTGTTCAAGCATATTGCATGCTTCCCTGGTAGAAAGAAATTTAGCTTCAAAAATACTACTTAAGTCGTGTAGCCGAAAAGATCAAGATATATTTAGAGTCTCAGTAGAGATCTTATATGTACACCATCTTTGAGATTGTTGTGTTGAAGTCTCTCATCATCCCAGTCCTTATCACCCTAACATAACCTTAAAATCTTCTCTGATGCTCAATTTGAGACCTCAGTTGTCAGTGAAAGTCAAAAACATCTCTACGGAACTCTAAGCTCAGTGATATTGCTATATGTACATAAGGTTTGCCAATCCAAGAGTCCGCTTCTTTTAGTCTTAATGCGCTGCAAGATACTAGATACTTAATGTATGAAACAAGTGTTAAATGGTGCAAGAAAGCTTAAGGCATCTATGTGGCTAGGTCTTAGTGCCCCTGGGGCATATTCCACCAACTACAAATCACAAGTACAAATTTGTGATTAAAAAAAATTACATATGAAAAAACTCGATTTTTACAAATTTGTTAAAAAAATGCTTGTAATCACAATTTTGTAAGATGGTGCAATAGGCCCCTGAAGTGCCAAAGCTAGCAGTTTGTTGTACCTGTTTTGAGTTCATCGAAGTTTTGGTAAGTGCGGGTCACCATACTAAACCTTAACGTGAAGATCGGTTGTGTACGTTATCTTATATTGTTCAGTTTTGTTTTAGTTAACACCTAGTCCACAAATTGTAACTCAATTAATAAATTTTACTAAAGCCATAGAAGACGGGACAGAACTCCGCCCTGGGTATTCCTCTCCTAACTTGCTTGGTCAAGTTCTTATTACCTAACGTACCTAGAGCTCTTGTGTCATTGAGCATGGATATAATTCACTCAATGATGTAGTCTTCTACATTAAAATCAATGAATGATTCTAGAATCGATACGATAAAGACGTTGTTGCAAGTCTCTTCTGCATATACATCTAAGGAGTCAGCAAGAAGAGAATACCAGTACCACAGCACAAAAAGTGGTTTCAGAAGAAATCATGTTGTCAATATTGTTATAAAATAAAAAAAACTCTAAGAGCCACTTGGTAAGAATGTTCCGTTTGTCATGAGAATCCATATGGATTTATTAGAAACTTAGTTCAAAAATAGAAGACAAATTAACCGAATATGTATTGAATATACTTTTTATAACAAATGTTGCTTTTGCTTCGATTTATGCATAAAGGTAGATAGGACCCAGCGAAGTGGTTGCCTAACCCCTAGTTTTTATTAAAATTAAATTATTAGCAGTTTCTATTGATTTTTGTATTTCGTTTCCTTTATAAATTCTCGAACACATTGAAATGAGAGCCATAAAACTTTATTAAATCAAACTCGCAGATACATAGGTATACGATATTTTACACTGAATTTCGATAACTCATCGATTTTATTATTGATAAATCACTGTTTTCATTGACAAAACTTTAAAATCGAAAATAAAATTCAAATGAATCTTATCTTATTTTTGATGTCAGTCATTGATATTTTTGTGTTGTTTTGCAGCAATCAGATAAGCATGGAAATCCGTTTTTTCTAAGTAATTTACAAAATCGAATTAAGATAATAAACTAATTGAATTGTTTAATCTTTTAAAATTAATTGTAAAATATTGATAAGAGAGGCGATTGCTTATCACTTTGCGGCTTTTTCAAAAGTCATGGACACTAACCGATAGCTTAAGTCTTAATAATTACAATACTGCTAATTACAGAACTAAAAAGAACTATTATTTTGCATTATGGTATTATCATTGCAGAAATTCTGACAATTTATGAGTCGAATAAATTTAGCACTTTTAATTAGTTCTTAGACAAAGTTCAGGTGATTTTGAATGAGTAAAAGTCTTTACCCACTGCAATTAGCACCCGGTCTAGACACTTGTTCGCCTACCCACTGAAACGAACATATTTTGCACAAAATTGTAAGCTTTATACTATATAAGCACTCAGATAAAGTAATGTTTTCATTACAAAATACAGTTTCACATCAAACGTTTAAGTTTGGTATTTGTAGACAACAAATTTTGAATATATTAAAATCACAATTTCACTCAGGTAGACGAATATTTACGTTTAAAAATTTCTTCGGGGAAACAACGTGCAAATAGTATAGTTACATAATTACGATTTTGGATTGGGTTGTCTTAAAGGGATGATTTCCGAGTGAAAATAAAAAGCAATTATCTTATGTTGCACAAATTAAAAGATCTCCCACAAAAGAACTATTAGCAAAACTTTAGCACTAAAGAAAATCAATTAAATTTAATTTTTAGAAGCTTACTTTTTCTGTAAAATTAATCGAAGAGGGAGATATTCACCAATTAAACTAAGCCCAAATAGAACACATTGTTGTTGAAACGACTGCCAATTTAACTCTGTTTTATTTTTGAGTTGAATAAACATTTTTAAGGAAAGGGCAGACCAGTTGAGATTATTCGTTAAGTTTTGTGGCTTAATCAGAAATTGTAAAAAGATTATAGAAAGTCAATACCAAGTAGCTGGTCGGACACTATCGTGTTGTTTTTTTTTTATCATTTTGGATCATATTATCTATCAGTAAATTTATCGGTTGGTAGCAGAGTTATTTACCTTCTGTTGGTAATAAACTTTAGATTTCATGATATGGTAGCAGATAACATAACATACCACTAATAGTAGTTGACCAAAACAACTAACCAGTATTTCCTACATTCTTTTTTATTGAAAATACTAAACACAAAAAAGAGTTATATTATCAAAATAATAACAAAATTAAAGCTTTGTACGTTTACGCTATACAAAGTGTTTTCTATTAAGCGTTTTACCTTTAAATTAAAATAAAACAAACTATTCTGTGAGATATGATTGGAATTTTATTATTTATTTAGAAGACCAATATATGTAGGCATTTAAGTAAGGAATAGAAAAAAATATTCAAACGTTCCTCAAGGTTTCTCGCATCCGAAACGTCAAAATTTTCCATAACTCTGTTGCATTAATCAGGATGAATTTGAGCACTGGCATTGATTATGTTGGTTTTCAGGGCAGTGGTAGTTTGTGGTTTATTGGCATAACCCTTTGACTTAAGAAAACCTTACGTGCAGAAGTCTTAGGCGGTCAAATCGCATGATCGCATGGCCAATTCACATCGCCTTCTTGTGAGATAACCATTTTCGGAAATTGATCTAGCATAGGGTAGCCAGATATGTTTAGATGAAACTAGTACTGGAGTTTCAAAAACCCGGACTTTCCCGGACAAATGAGGATTGAAAAAAGAGTACAAAACAAGGACAGAATAAACACATTTATATTGTAAGAGGAAACAAAAAATTGTATTAACATTTAAATAAAAATAAATATTTAGTTTAAAAATCACATTTTTAAGTTACAAAACATCTTTGAGGTATAAAAAAAGGAACTTCATTTGTTTTTTTTTTTTATAAATAGCCTTTACAGTGCTTGTTGTATTTTTCATTACATCTAATACTGTTAAGTATATCACTGTTGCTTTTTTGTTAAATTAATTCTTTTGTTAAAATAATTCCTTTGACGGAATCAGGTAACAGTTTGTTTCTATCTTTTGTCCACGTGAATTTAATAACGTTTTCTTTACAGCCGGAATCATCAAGCTTCTTCAAAATAGATTTAATTTTAAGTGGAACAAAATCGTTATCGATTCGCTCGTAAATATTATTGACAATATTTTGTAAAATTTCAACGGTTTCAATAATAGAAATGTCTTGTTTTTCAAGTTTTTGAATATTGACGTTGAATGTTGACATGAGAGAATGAACCAAAAATAAATACGCCTCGCTTAAGACGTCTTTAAAAAATGTTTGCAATATTTTAGGCGGATTCTCGTACATAAGTAAAAGACGTTCAACAGCAAGATAGAGAGAAAGCCATCTGGTTTTCGAATGGTATAAGAAAGGCTTATATTCATTTTCAAGAAATTCAGAAAAATCTCGAAATCTTTCCGTTCTGACTGTGTAGATAGAGAAATAGTTGTATATTTTTACAATTATGATATCGGCGTCAACTGGTAAAGTATCACATCCATGGTTGATCGCATTGACTAATGTGGTGGACATCCTATACCCATCATGTTTTGGTTGACTAAAGATTTTAACTTCGAATAGACATTGTTCGAACCTTTCCTTTGTCTTCCACCAAAATTGGTATTGCAATAATTGTCAGCGCAAAATCCACTTACTTTTAATAATAAGTTATTTTGTGTAAGAGCTTTAACAATAAGTTGGGCAGTTGTTCTATAATTTCTTTTCTCATATATTGGATCTGTTCGTTCACTTAATTTTAATGGGCCTCGGTTCATTTTTGAATAACCATTTAATTATAAGTAGCATAAAAGTAAATAGATACACAATGGGTAAAAGGAGTACAATCCCGGACAATTATCAAAAACTATCCCGGACCTCCCCCACACAGTGAAAAAAGAGTACATGTCCGGGAAAATACGGACGGATGGCAACCCTAATCTAGCAAAATGTCTATTATGTGCGCTACGTAGCGACGGGAGTACTTTTGAAATCACATGGTTTCGGTATCCATAACATCAAATTCGGGCATCAACCGATGGAACTAGATGTTGACGGTTATGGCCTGCCCAACGCCGTCATTTTCAAAGAAGTATGGACCGATAAATGCCGCTAGCCCGAAATCCACACCAAACAGTGACTTTCTCTGGACTCTTTACAATTTGGTATATACACATATTGTGTGGATTGTGATTGTCCCAAAATTTAACATTCATCGAAAAATTGGCTTTATCACTGAATATGATTTTTCCTCCGAAATTTTCTCAAAATTCACCAAGTAGGGTCTGCGAAAGGCCGAGTACATATGGCGTAAAATTGACTATCTCGGATTCTACTGCACAATCCCATTGCAGACCATTCGTTTTGTTGCATTGGGGGATTGTTTACTAAGCCGGTCGACTCGATTCGATTTACCGTGTTCCGAATAGTACTTCATAAAACAATTTGCTCAGTTGCACATTTTGTGGAACGCTTTAATTTTTCATGTGGATTTGACAAATAAATGACAGCCAATGTGGCAGAAGAAGCTTAAACATTATGGCCGCAATCACCTGTCAAATCTCAATTGGAAAACACTTTAATAGGCATATTCTAGTATTCATCAGCGCTATCATAGGCACGTTTGATAACTGTAATATTGCGGTAGATATAGTTATAATATTTAACGAAACAAAATCATTGCATATAAACTAGAATAACTTTGCAATTTAGCGTAAGGCTGTGCTGTACGCCAATACTGCCAAATACCTTCGAATAACTTTGGATTCAAAACTGAAACAGCACATCAAAAAGACAAGAGGGGACTACACTTGAAGATTAAAAAAGTACTGGTTACAACGATCTATCCAAAAAAAAATTATGTTATACAAGCAAGTACTGAAACCGTTTTAGACTAATGTTATACAGTTGTACAAGCAAACCAAATGCTGAACCCATACAAACATTTTAAAATTTATATTTCCTTCATGGAATAATAAATAGCAATCTATATCGCGACTTTCAATGGTTATAGAAGTTGTTAAAACCCAAGCTATATCACACAATCAGCCACTGCAAGTCAAACAAATGTACGAAACAATGTTCGGGGATTTAGAAAAACCAAGCCTCATGAACTGATGGTTTTTTTATTAAAAGCTTAAACATTCTCGCATTATAATTTTAAAATTAAAAAAGAAAAATTTGTCGACGTTGGTTTGGTCATGATACTGATGGCTTGCATTCTGCAAGAGTTTCACACTACTTGGCATCACGTGTTGCCAACTGTCGTTTGATGATTTTTCCGAACGTAATCAGAGTGGCATTTACAAAAAGTAAAATTTCGACTGAAAAATTTATTAATAGACAATCACAAATTCGGAACCTGGTTGAACCGCAGTTAATCTACCGCAGTCCATGGGTTGAAATCTTGGTCCGAGGATAAACCACATTCAACTGGCATTTAATCCTGCAAATAAATTAATGCCGCGTAAACTAATGAAGAGTTTGCAGCTTCCCAGCATCTCTTTAAAAGGGGCATAATAATTTTGTATTTTAATATCAATTGTCAATTTTAAAACATCAGAAATTCTGCGTCGGTGGTTCCAATTTTAAAAGTGCTTTCTCCAATATTTGGTTCTAAGAATTATCACACCAGACAAGCTATGCGTTCTGTGGTGCATACATTTGAATCAACATAATGTACATATTCACTATTGAATGTTCATGTGATACAAAGAAAATGTAACGATTGAAAAACTGAAAATATAGCAGCCGTAAGTACTGCTTTCACAAGCATTGAAAATCTCTCCACATTGTGTTGAACTTTGGGTAAAGATCTTGGCCTACACTTTCCTAAGATAAGTTTTTTCTGAAAAATCAATTCCCTTTGATCTTTTCAAGCGCAATTAAATGAACTTCAAATCACCGATATGTGATCCCAACAAAATGGCGACAATTGCCATTTTCTCAGCTTATCAAATTGTCAAACAATTTAACTTTTGAAATTGAGGTTCGATAATCGTTTACCATATCTCGAGAAAGGCCCGGCTTATAAGTACGATCGTTCATGTGAAAATTACGTCGGCCGTTAGATTTAAATTTTTTTCAGGGGGTTAACGTTTAGTCGTTGGTTTATGGCACTAATGCAACAACTTTAATGGCTATCGAATTCTATACTTAAGTTTAACATGGAATACAGTTCAGTACTACATACGAGGTTTGCCCGAAAAGTATCCGGCCTTTGCTTGTTATTGGGGGTTGGAATTTGTTGACGCGATCATCTTCGAAATACTTCCATTTGGAGTCTTTAACCAGTTGCGAAGGTTTCTGCCACTTTTGAAAGCACTACTGGAATGCATTTTTTGGAATTGCCGTTAGCTCACTCATCGTATTTCGTTGTATGCCTTCCACATCTTCAAATCTTCCTCCTTTCAGCGGAATTTTCAACTTGGGAAGAGCCAGAAGTCGCATAGAGCAGTATCAGGACCGTAGGGTGCTTGCCTAACCTAAACAACATCATGTTAAGTCAAATAATTTTGCACAAGATGGGACGAGTGTGCTGGTGCATTATCGTAATGAAGCAGCTAGTCACCATTCTTCTAAAATGTTGGTCTTTTTCTTCTCACCGCGTCTCGAAAATGTTTCAAAACTCCCAAATAATATTCTTTGTTGACCGTTTGCATTTGTGGGGCATATTTATGATGGACAACACTCTCACAATCGAAAAAAAACAGTCAACATGGCTTTGACGTTGCTCCGGCCTTGACGCATCGCCTGGCTATAAAAAGAGCAATTCAAAGTCACTCGACGGCAACTCTGGGTATGAGGAACTAAGATTTCCAATTCTTTCTTTAATCTGAATATCATAAGACCATAAGTTAATTGTAGAATTTTTTGTGAACTGCTTTAAGAACTCTAAGCAGATCTAGGCTATAGTTTAAAAATAAATATAGATGACTCAAAATTTTACATTTTTTATATTTTAAAAGCTTAAAAGTAAATGTTTGTGAATTTTTTTAACATTTTTTTTTAAAATTAAGTTTCAATTCTACTTCATTCCAATTTCTTTGAAAGAGAAACAAAATTAATACTGCAAATTGTTCGTAATTAATATTTAAATGACTCATAAGAGCTTGGCCAAGCAGCTGCATCGACGTATTTTGGAAAACTAGCCAGGAACGTCTTGAATTCTGGTGTTTTCATTTCTTCGTGATGATTCCAATGACCACTAACACCGATTTCGATATTTTCCAAGCTCCAGTCACCAGTAGTTCTCTGTAATAAATTAAATTGATTATTAAAATGTTTTTGAAATAAAATCCAGTATTTATTTTTACTAATGAATTAAATATGATTTTAAATTAACCATTTCTTTCGTCTACCAACCTAGAGTACAGTTTCTTTCCTACTTGAACAACATACGTACGTCTAACTCGCCCTAGAATTTCTAAAAACATCAATCTTTTTAGAGGAGTTTTCTATCAGTACATATTTCAAAGTATTTTACGCCTGTTGATTTGCAATTTACTTATGAGTAGCTGAACATTTTCTTTAATTATGTAGTTTTCAAACTATTGGTTTGAATTTAATTTCTAGGAATAATTCAATCCTACTGATTTAAGACTTCTCATATTCTTGTTTTTGCCATACAAACCTCAAGTTCGACGAAGAAATTCAATGGCTTGCGATCAATGCCATAAGAGAAATATATAAAGTATGGAGCCTGCCAATTCAGTCTCAATGGCGTCTGGTGGAAGCTCCAATTCTTGACTCGTGCCCCATTTAATGGATCGATAAACAGACTCATGTGATCGGGTCCAGAAAGTTTCATATCATAGCGAATTTTAGTTTTTGAAATTTGATTCTTTGACACAACTTCCAATTGCGGAAGTTTATCAAACACCGGATCTGGTCCAGGTATCCATATACTTGAACTCCTGTAATTAATCGAAAACAGCAATTAGCAAACTTCTCTAGATATACATAATTTATTTTGAAATATTACCTTGACTTATGCCACCTGTGATTGTACACCGGCAAGCCACAGAACACTTCAGATTCACAATCGGTGGTGAGAGTTCGGGCCTTGGTCATATTGAGGGCTTGTTCTGAAAGTATTCATTGCAACATGCAAGCAAAATCATGCAACAACAACACTATATATTGAAGGATACTAAACTGAAGGAGAGAAGACAACTTACGTTTCACTGAATAAGTTCGTCTATCGTTAGGGAATATGAAATATCCTGTTTCCAATCTACGCACTGACAAGTCTGCTTCATGGAATACTCGCCGAGTGTGCTGCAATGTGGCAAGAACAATTTGACATTGATATTACGAAATGAAAATATGAATGTGTGATGGGATAGTTACCAAAATAGAGAATCGTTGAACTGATGTTTCAGGGCGATATGGAAAGCCAATTGGTGTGGCTGCTAGGATGATGAAGAACACAGTTATAACGAGCAATGACGAGATGAGAGTTTTGGACTTTTTGAACAGGTTTATTACTGGCATCTGTAAGAGAAAGTTTTCTGCTTAATTAATAATTTAAAATGAGCCTCAAAGAGGTATATTATTCAGAGTAAAGGGACGAAAGTTTTCATTTTAATTTTAAGTATTCCACTGATTTAAATTATTTTAACAAGTACCGACTGCAAAAAAAAAAAAATTTAAATAATATTGGGCTGGAAAAGAGTCTCTCTCTTTTTATCCGACGGTTTCTAAAGAAAAAAAAAATCTCGTAGAGAGTCTAAACCTAGTGGACTTACAACTCCCAACCATTCCTGAGTGCGTGTTAACATCAGGAATGAAGGGGAACTACAATTTTATGCTAATTCCGAACGGCTAATGAGCAGCACTACTCATGACAAAAGAAACTTTTAGAGGATTTGTCAATTCCTCGCAAGAGGTAGTACTCCCCAACTTTCTTGCAGTGAGAAATAAATCCAAGACCTTCTACATGACAGTCCAATGCACTTACTTTTCTGCCAAGGGGTACTATGATATTATTTAATACCTTGAATTAAAATCTTGGCCCAGAACTGTTTTATTAAATGAGGTTTTCAAATAATTCGTATTTTAACATTAAAGTGCAGTTCAGTTCCACGGGGCGTTATTCCAAAACCAGAGTATCAAGAAATCTGTACTTAAAATTCTGTAAATTTTAAATTCAATAGGTTTTGATATTACAATAATTTGCAACGGCATGCATGGACTTTTGCAATTTACTGTTCCTCACAAAATAAGCAAATATACACAAAATTTGTCACATTTCTTCTCCAAGCACTTCTCCTTCATTTCGCCAGTTTTATTTTTTAAATAAAATTATTTCCATTCCTATTAGTCAGAGAGGAAAAAAGTTTGCGCAGAAACTATTCACCTTGCAATTTAAAACCCTGTGTGACATAAGTTCGACTTTGTATAGTTAGTGCCTAAATAGCGCTTCTTAAAAACTTCTTCAGATAAATTCAAATGTTCGAGATTTGAATCAAAATATTTCTACTCTTTTTCTCTCCGACCAATAGGACCAATATTATGCCCTAATAAATCGGGCTTACAGCAACTACTACCGTTAAACCTAGAGCTATGCAACTGCGGAACTTCTTTGCAGAAGAGTTTTCCACTTTCGAAAAGTCGAACTAGAGTTAGTTAATATCTACTAATTATCCTGCAACAAAATGAGGTTTCTGTAAAAGGTACCGTAAAAATAACGATACCTGTAAAATTCTACCGACAGAATATAACGTCGTTTCTCCAGTTCCAGTTAGAGAGATCTAATTGAATTACTTGTTATTTTAACGTAGTTAAGTAATTAGGTCTGAGGTCAGTAAGTTTTTTCAGTACTACCCAGGTTGCTGAAAAAGAGATGGCGTCGATTAACTTGTTATATGGCAACGACAACTCTCTTATTCCCATTGTGGGTTCCTGGCATCGGATTTTCCGGCCTGCTGCTCTGAGGTAATGCAAGGACCCTCTCTCGCGAGGCTTGGGGTTGTGTCGTTGGGTTAACTTATCTAACCTGGAGTCATGGATAATGGGTCAAAATATTAAACGACAACTAGACTTAGGGAGTGTATTATGTTTATACCTGGAACGTTTGAATAAATATCAAAACAGGTGCTATTCAGAAGCTTGAATCTGCCTTAATGCGGTGTAATGTAGATATTACTACTGTCCAGAGATCCAGCAGTGATCACCATCAAAGCAACTTTGCAAAATATAAGCTTAAAATGTGCAAATGCCCCAATCAATTAAGCTGTACATATCTATGGTATGTTTTCTAAGCTCCTGCATGGAGCTTATCCGGAGAGCGATGTCAAAGTTGTGCTCAGGGACTTCAATTTTGGCGTCGGAAAAAAACACATCTTCTACAGATTAGTTTGTAAGCACAGCCTCCATGAAACAAAACAGATAACTGCTACTAATAAGGGGTGGGCCATCTAGTGGTTTCTTTTTCAATCATAGGTTATTTTGATACTGACAGCTGTTTTCTGCTCAAAATCTTGACAAGAAGTTAGTATCATACAACCGCGGAACAAAATGAGTTGCTTGAACATTTTTGGGAAATATTGAAAACTTATTTCCAAAGTGTAGCCTTAACACTGCGTTTTTTGAAAGAAAGTTATGGCCGACATGAAACACCCACCGTTTGTGTAAAAAGTTCGAGAGACTGGTATGTTAGTCGACAAGACTGAGAATATGTCTGCTGTAGCCGAGAGTGCGAGACTCAAATCATTTTTCTTCGAAAATGAGGCTGCGAATAACTTTTCGGTCAACAGTGGGCGTCCAGAAAAGGAATTGGAAAATTGACGCCTCAGCATATGTCTGGACTTGCTAGAGCATAAATAGAGCACTTGAGCAGGGACTTTCCGCTGTGCATTCATCTAACTGAAATGCCAGCAATAATAAGTACCGTTATAATGTAAGAGGCAATCAACGCCACCGTAGCTTGCCAACCAAAGAAAGAACCCGGGATTCGATTGAAGTAACTGAATAAGTACATGTGAATATGCTACAGCTCAAACCAAGTGCAGCTAGGGAAGAATTTTGAGATAGGAGAAGAATATTGGTAAATCACTACGCAGCCTTCAAGCTTCAAGAGCTCGAAGAGTATCACAATCGAAACAACATCTTTGTTAGAGACAGTTTGAAGATCAGAAAACAGACTCTTCGAAACAGTTAAGGACACCTTGTCAACAAACTACAGGCAATAATATATTTCTTTAAGCAATATTTCCAGCTGCTGATAAATAACTATTACGTTCAGCAAGTAATATGATAAGAAGATAACACCCTTCCAATCAATGAAGAACCAGATCCATCAGTTAGTATAGAAGAGGTTGGATTGCCTCTAAAAATGCTTTGGAACAACTAGGACGCGAAATCGTATCACTTATCAGTTAAGCCCTTCAAATACGAGGATGATGTCTTGTTAGGGTGAATGCATCAAATCATTTACCGGGAAAAGCATACTAGAACGTTTCGGCTATCAGTAGCTCCTTATGCATAAAAACAGGCAATCATACCTCCAGCAAGAACTATCGAGGTAAATCGCTGCTAAACATCTTAAGTCCTTTTGAAAAACTATAGTCAGTTTTTCCCTTGGTGTCTGTCAACTATTATATAGACTGAAAATTTACGCATATCGTGGAAAATACCGCCTAATTTCCAATCGAGGCTTACCATCTTTTCATTAATTTCAAAGTCTCGGGATCCTGGTAAAACTGAACCAGCTATGTCACACGCTGTAATTTGTAATTAGGGAATAGCTTCCGCAAACATGCACAGAGCTTCGCCAGAAGGTCAGCTATCATGTGATTTCTTCAATCTCGTTCTGGTGCGTATGGCAGATATTAACTCCGCAAGGGCACTGTTTTCAATAGATCTGTTCAACTAATAGAGTAAAGGGCCAGTATGCATAATCTCACCCTTTTCAATCATTGCACAATAGAGGCCTTCAGGGCAGTGATTGAACATGAGGTGAAACTTGTAGATTTTGAAGAAATCGATGACAATACCAATCACATCAATAAATAAACAAACATCTGTCCACCGAATAGGATAGAACTGAAATTTTGATTTTCGAAGTATTATAAGAGTTCATCTACCTCTGAGTAAATATAAACTCTTCGAAAGACACATTAGCAGAAATCTGACGAAGAATTACCCTAGGAAACTGCTGTTTCCTCAAAATGAAAGACCTGATACTGAGGTCTTTTGAAAGAAAAACTGTTCCACGGATATTAAAGAAGGCTGAATTGATCAAAGGACACAATCGTGAAATCTATGAGTTGTACCATCAATTGAACACTTCGATTGATCTTAGCCAAGTTTACACAAAATGACGTCGGAATCTATGCAAAACATTTGAACATTGAACATCTTCTGAACGAAAGTGTTTAAGCTCAGATTCAATACGTAAATCTACAATTAAGTCAATTGATTCACACTTGACTGAAAAAAACAGTAAAACAGTGAGTCAGTTCTTTTCGACTCTACTCTAGATGCCATAACCTTTTAATCCTTTTCAATGATTGAGTATTTTTACTTGCGATATAGGTACTATAGGGCAAGTTCTGCATTTGGAAAAAAAATCGAACTCGAGATTTTTTATCTTTAAGCTTACCATGAAGGCTCCACATAAAATGCCAACTCCCACAGTAAAAGCACAAATAATCAACTCAGGGTTGGTTTTTGCGCCAAAACGTCCACACATCGGAATGAAGGCAACAAAAAATCCATGTGACAAGTAGGCGTAAAATAGGAATGGGAATATTTGGCACACAACATGAGGCAGCATCCATAGGAGAGCTGAAAATATTTCAAACAAAATTACAGATGTCATCATTTGGTAAAGGACATTGGTCGATAGAACTTACGTTGGTTGTGCAACTTGGTGATTAGGTTTATAATAAGTGCCATCGAGTAAAACAGAATCGTCAGCATAAACATAAACGCCGAACGAATACCGCAGATGGTCATTACCAAGGTTAGCAGGACCAGGAAAATGCAATGGCCATGCAGTAAAAGATGCACTCGAAATGAAAGCGGTAGACGATCCTGCAAAAATCCATTAATAAATCAAGGTGAATGTCCTTTTAATGTTTTCATAAAAATCCTATTACATAGCAACCAACACCACCACACACTTGAACTTACATCTTTAGTTTTGGCAATGAACCAAGCTGGAACGATGCCCAATCCGAAGAATAGTGGGCAGAAGTACAAGCCAAGTATGAGCCATGAATTTGTGAACCATGACATTGGCATATGCACCAAATCCATGAAAATTCCTAGCAGAAAGGTGAGAACTATCCCTGTAATACACCCGAGAATGTGTACTCCAAATAAAATAGAACCTCGTTTGATTATCTTGTCGACTGGTATGCCAGTGTTTTGGGACATCAGATAGTAGGAGGCACCAATTGAAGCGATTGCTATGATGCAAACAAGGACATTGAGAATGATGCCCTCGATTTCGGAGTAAAAGATGAGGAAGGATCCCAAAATGTCATAGAAAACAGTGTGTCCTTCGGCGTATTGCTAAATGGAAAAGAGTTCTTATAATTGGCAGTAATCCTGATTTGAAAATAAAAGACTCACTGATGGGTCTTCAAGTTCGGGAGCATTGGCTATTTCTCTGGCGAGACCTAGTACATTGTCACCGGTGTGTTGGAAGGTTCCACGGGGAATAATTTCGGGACGATCGAAGGGTGTGTGATAGACATAGCCATTGTAGTTGTGAGCCATATCGAGTCCTTTATGAAATGCACCGATTTTATGTTTTAAATCCTTTTTATGTATTTCGAACTAAAGACTCACCAGGAACGCGTCCATGATCACGGAAAATCCTAAAATCAGTGTCAGATGGAATGAAGTGTCTTTGGAACATTTCTTCAGCAACCGTTGATGCAAATGGATGCATAGCACTCTTTCTGTATAGCTATATATATTATATGCAAAAAGAAGCGGCATTATTTGTACTGGGAAATTCCAAGCTTTCTTACCCTCATAAGCCATGGATGATTGGGGCCAGATTGAAATAGAAGTTCCCGACCACCACTTCCCGCTGAATCTAAATTGATAAGTGCTCTGTAAAAGATACATAATGTATTTTACATCCTTATTCACAAGAAAGAAAAAAAATGTTAAAAGTATTTTATAAATATAAAACTTTTGTGTTTCTGAGGCAATGGTAACACTGGTTATCATTATTTAGTATTTTTGGTATTATGTACTCCAAAACTAAGCCGAATTTGACACTTCATGCTTGAATTTCTTTTTCCGCAATTAAATTTTCTCTTGAAGTGGATGGTTTTAAAATTTAATTTTGTGGCAACACTTCCAGAAGAAAGAATAGAGGATATAAATGAATGTTCAGAAAGAAGATAAATATAATGAAAGAAAGATATAATGATTGTATTTAATAGAAAGAGACTGCCGGTTAGGTTGAAGAATATACTGAGAGAATAAAGATATGATCAGTTGTGGTGGATCTGTTGACGAGGAAAGACCTTTTATTTATTCAACCGAATATTGTTTTAGTTTTGTATTAAGCAAAGTTTAAACTGCTTACAATTTAGCTTACATTTTTTAAGGCCTTTCTTTTTGGGACACATTTATAGGTAGTTTAGAGTGCAGTAGCAAGCAGATAGTTACTGAGTGGTGTCAACATTGCAATGTCCAGTGATCTAAGGAATACTAAATGCCAATTTTACTTCTTTTGCCTCCAAGTGTTAACCATCGGGTGCTGGTCTCGTCCATCTGGACTTGACGTACCAAACTAATAAGCGCGAGTGCTGAATGCAAGGCAAATTTATCAACACTATGGACGAGCCCGTCAGAAGGATACACGATGGTTTGCGGCGGAAAAATTTAATATAAAGAATCAACGGTGTCAGTAAGGGTCTTGAAGATATGTTGTGGTCATACTACTTGCCAGGCTGCTGAAACAGAGATGTTGGTGGATGATCCTCAATGGCAGGGTCTATATCCTCCTAAGGTAAGGCAAGAGCATGGCTCTCCAGGAATTGGAGTTGCGTGAGTTGAGGTCGAGAACACCGCACAATAAAAGAGAAGAACCACATGGAATAAAAAAAAACGAAGGTTGGATTCTGGAATGTTAAAAAACCCTTCTCGCCAACAATGAAGAAGGTCCCAAAAACACCATTTCCTCCAACTTCAGACAGAATTTCTACGCTGCTACCTAGACATCTTAGGGCTGAACGAAGTGATTGATTCACTTTCGAATATTACTTTTCTTATTCATTATGGAAGCCCCTGTTGTCTTGTCCCGGGGTACGACTGATGATGGCTCTAAAGGCGCCTGGATGTCTTATAACCTGAAAACCCCAGATAGAATTCTGACAGCCACATTTCAAAGTAAATTTAGAAAAATCACTATAATTCAGTACTATGCCCGAGGATGCAACGGAGGTCACAACGGACGAATGGTTTTCGAAGTTTTGCAATTTCTATCGTGATTGGTAATCTAATAGCTAAGGTTAAACAGAACAACACATCACTTAAGAATATTCTGGGTGCACCCGGTACTAGAGAATGGAACGTCAATGGATAGCGGCTTATTGAATTTTGCAATACAAACGGGCTCGTCATTGGAGTCGACAATAAGATCTCGTACAAGGTAAACTGGCTACCCATAGATCAATATGGCACAGCAAACCTTATTGATCACTACTTCACGATTAGTAAAAGCTTTCTCTTCTCGATGTCCGAAAAAGACATAAAATATGCGCGATCCTGACAGTTTATCCCAGCATTGCTGGACCAATTTAGAGTATGAGGTATTAGAATTAATGGTTTAAGATCGTCTGACTGTCAGTGATAATAGTCGTATTCCGGTTCTGGTTAGTTTGGATCTTTTTTGAGCTTGAAAAACATTAGCAAAGTCGGGTAGCCTAAGCGTTCTAGATATATGTATGTATTCACAGAGAAGATTCCTGAACCAACACCACCCTCCATCTTTGAGCCATCAGTAAAGATAGTTGTGTCGAAGTCTTTTGTCACAACGTCATCATCGCACTCCTTTCTTAACTGATGCTTATTTTTGGGGTACAGTAGTCATTTGGAGTCGAAAAGATACCTATTGGAATCAACTGCTTAATATTGCTGTGGCTATAAGGTTTGAAAGCCAAGAGTTCGAACTTTAGTCTCTCAATGGACTGCAAGATACCAGATACTTAATGTGAAAATCAAGTGGTAAAAGGTACAGAACGCCTAATGCATAAGTGTGTAAGACCTTAGAGCCTTTTTGCTGCCAAAGCTAGCAGTTATTTGTACCGTCTTTAATTTATCGATGCTGTGTTAAGCGCGAACTACCATACAATCGAACCATAAGTGTAGATCGGTCGTTCGGTCGGTGTATGTGCACAAAATGATCCTTGATTGAGAAGCTCACTTTGTACCAAAGATTTTAATACAGGCGTAGAGAGCTATGCAGGCTTTCATAACACTTTCTTAAATATTCAGTTTCCAGTTCAACTTAGAGTCTAGAATTACACCTATATATTTTACAATTGAAGAGAGCAAAAGTGTTTGTCCGTTGAGTCGGCGTAGAGCAAAGGGCTGTATCTTAGTTTTGGTAGTAAATAGCATCAGTTCAGTTTTGCTTTGGTTAGCACCTAGTCCACAACTCGATGTTCAGTTAATAACTTTCCTTAGAGCCATTTCTGTGATTTCACTTAACACAATAGTGAACTTTCCTGACACTAGTAGTACCAAGTCATCGGCATACGTAACCGCCTTTACGCCACATCTTTCCAACCACTTCCTGGAGTCTTCTTCTATTAACGTACTTTGTCAAGTTTATATTTCCTAATGTATCTAGAATTCTTTCTTTCTGTGAGCATGGATATAATCCACTCCCTGATGTATTCTTCTATTCTTAACTCGATGAGTGATTCCAGAATGGACTTGGTAAGGACGTTGTTGAAATCCCCTTCTACATCTAAGTATGTAGGGAGGCTATATTCCTTAAATCTAATAGTTTTCTCAGTTTTACCCACTACCTCATGAAGGGCTGTTCCGTGGACTTACCCTTAAGGTATGCATGTTGAGAGTTTTGAAGAGTACATCTAAGGATTTAAGCACAAAGGAAGTAAGACTAATTAGCCGGAAATTCTTCGCAGATTCATGGCCTCGCCTACCGACTTTTCGGATAAAAACTTTTTCTTTCTCGTCTCCAGCATAATTGGTAGTATAGACCTCGAGATTTATATGAAGAGAAAATATTAATTGCTCATACAATTTTCTCCTTTGTAATAACGGTGTTGATTTGCCCTGCACGAGCCATCACAGTGTTAAGGAATATAAGCGTTTTGGGGCTATTCTCACAGCCCTGAAAGTTTCTCTCGATAGCACTGTGCCAAGTCTTGAAGAACCGGATCCTCTAGTACACAAAAGATACAAAGACCGCCTCACCGAAGAAGCAGAATCTATAAAGAGTTCAACGGTATAAAACGCTGACAGAGAGTAGAATATTGAACAAAAATGCCCTAACAACTAAAGCACTTGAGTGTGTGGGTTAAGGCAGAGAAACCACAGCACATGGCTCTCTGGCAGTGCTCAAGGAAAAATCGAATAAATCAATCTATTAGATCCCTACTTGTAGCAGTCTCAGAAGGTGATAGTAGTAAGCAACAATTAATACCTACTTTGCATATTTGGCCCATTTGTGCTGCGTAATGAAAGCATGTGAAGCCTGCAATGGATTCTCCTCAGCTCCGTTGAAAAGGAACAAAATTGGATTGTTCAATGGTTTTGCTTTTGATATCACTCTCAAGACCTCCAACATAACAGCAACCATTGTTCCATCATCGCCAGCACCTTAAAATGTGTTAAAAATTCTTATAAACAAACCACAAAAAAAAAAAAAAAACATTAACATACCTGGTCCTCCTGGAACCGAATCGAAATGACTATTGATCAACAAATATGACGAACTATTCGAATTCTTGGCACCAACTTTGACAACGACATTCTGAACTCCCTGATACATATTAACCATTTCCCAATGTATATAGCTGCCAGATGCAACTTGAACATCTAATTCAATATCAATTTCAGGATGGGCTTCCTGTCTGACCTTTCTTATTGTGTCCAGGAAAAAGTTTACGGTAACTTGTTCATTAGCTTTGCTTCCAACAACACGAGGTCCAATATCAACAAGCCGACGTAAATTAACTTCGGCACGTTCGGCAATAAATCTATTGGGATATTTGGCCTCATCCTCAATGTTAATTGGCTTCGGAAGATGATGAAAGGCTGGAATTGCAATGCAATAATAGAGTAGTATCCAGAATGCGAAGAATACCGGGCCCCAATATGCGTTGATTTTGTTCTTTGTTGTAATGAACTTTAGATAAGGTTGTTTGTCCTGAAAGGGAGGGGGGGCAAAAGTTTGTTAGATTTATTTTATGTGATTGGAATACTGGAAGTAATAAAACTTCGCAAATAGTATTTGATTGGATATTTTATCAAATATTTATAACTAATCAATCAAGTTATTGGTTGCTGTTTTCATATAAATCAGTAGCTAATCGTAGTTTCTGCTAGACTTTATCTTCGTCGAAACTAAATATAGTCATAAAATTCCAAAGGTTGTTTCAATTAAAGAAAACTTTTAGTCATTTCTTTTTAAATAAATTCTGTGATTTATCAAAAGTTTTAAGGTAATTTGCAGTCATTTTTCACAAGGATGACGGCTGACATTTTTAATTGATATTAAATCCTATATTTTGAAATAATACTATTCAAACGAGGTGAATGATTTTAAATGATTTATCTTAGTAGTGTATTATATTTTTATTAAAAAAAAAACTTTATAATTCTATTTTTGTTACAACACAAACAAATTGACAAATCTATCACTTGACAACAAGTCAACAAGGATGTCTTAAAACTGAACTGATTGACAAACTTTTCATTAATAAATAATCAATTATTCCGTAGTTGACTATAGTCTGCAGCATTTCTAACGAACTAACTTTTATCAATTGGGTTGCTTAGCAGCGAACTGCAATATTTATCAATTATCAATTGATAATTTACAATAGTACTAGAAGAATATAAGAATAAAACCTACCCAACAAACTGTTTGAGCGTCTAAAGCGGCTTTGCCACCCTATAATTGGCAAATACTGGCCCGTGAAATCGCAAATAGACCAAATCTTCACGTTGAGGCAAATCCTGGAACTCACTATCTATTCAACGACATCAAATTTGCATATGATAGCATTTATCACCAGAATCCCTACGAGAAAGTTAAAATAATTGGTTCCGCTAACTTAAATCGACCATTTTATTCGCCAAGAAGCAACTTTCAAGAGAACGCGATCAAATTTTCAGACAGATCTGTCAAATAGTCTTGTAGCAGCCAGGAGAATTTTCGTTTAAATGGAAAAACAGAATTTCGAGTGCTCTTTAAACACTATTTTTACGGGAAAAAACATCAAGCAAGCCATACAAAAGTTTGAAAAATATTATGAGCACTCTTCACCATCGATTAAATAGTTTACTCAATTTCGGTTTCAACAAAATTGAAGGTGAATATTCTGATCGCCCAAATGAAGCCACCTCACCAGAAATGGTAAAAAAATCCACGATTTGAAAATGGACTATCGGCGAGTAGTGGAACACGAGCTTGAATAGACTACAGGCACACAGGCTTATAACGTGGATCAATGATTTAGATCTTGAAAAATATTATGACATGAAAAAGTGACAATAAACGCAATCGTTTGACAATTTCAAAGTAGTGTTTCGCAATGTTCAAGAAAAATTCGACCGAGTTTTTTCGCCGTTTCATAACCTTAGATGAATAAAATGCACGACTGGGTCGCACGAACTTGCTCCTATGTAATAGACTAGTAATTTAAAAAAACGAAAAATATTAAAGACAACTGTTCATAAGGATAAAATAAATTTTTTAACTTCTTTTAGTAATAAGAGATAAAAACAGAATGCTATGCAAATATGAATTTATGCAAGAACAAAAATTATAATTCGTTGTAGTGGTTCCTTAAAAAAATGAGCTTTTATGTACAAAATTTTTAAAACATTTTTAAGAAAAAATTTTGGTACGCCAACTTTAAGTATTTATTATTGTACGAATAAGAGTTAAATTTCCGAGAAAAATATTAAGCCGTTCTTGAGATATCGAATTTTCCAAAAAATAAACGATTTTTTTTTTCTAAAAATTGAAAAAATATTTTTTTTAAAGTTTTGAAATTCAATGTTTTTTAAACTTTTTAGGAGCTTCTTTATAAAAAAAATTTCATTAAAATCCGTTATGCCGATAATGAGAAACTCAAAATTCGAAAAAATCGTTCTATAAAAGTTACAGTCAGTAATATCTAAATTTCAATTTTTTTTTTATTAAATTATAAACCGTAAAAATTAATCAAAAGAAAAAAAGTTTTAGCAAAATTCTCGGAACCGTTTTTGAGAAAAATACGATTTTCGAAAACCATTTTTTAACATTTGTATGGAAGATACCGTTAGTTTTAGACAAATAATTTTTTTTTCTCAAATCTAGTAGATTATGTTAGGAAACATTTTTTTGCCAAGTTAAAAAAAATTTACCATTAGGTTTTCGAAATATTGAGTTTCCAAAAAAATGTTTGATTTTTTTTTTTTAAATCCAAAACATAAAAAATTGAAAATTTGAATATGTAATAATATTTAAACTTTGGGGGAGCTTTAGCATAAAAAAAATTGTTTAAATCGGTGATACCGTTTTCGAGAAAATCAAAAACAAAAAAATGGACCCAGGGGGGCTACCAAAAATAATAATTTTTTGTAAAATTTTTTCAACCATTAACTAGTTTTAACTAAATAAAATTTTTATATTTTTTTTTTAATTCTGTGGGACAGTTTTGGAGAAAAAAAAAATATTTATAAAATTTCAAAAAAAAAGCGTACTATGGTAGGTACCGTTATTATTGGTCTTACAAAAAAAAAAGAAAAAATGTGTGGGGGGAAAAATCAAAACCCATATCTATCAAGTTTGAAGAAAATCGGCCGAGCCGTTTAGGCTGTAGTCCAACTGGACAGACAGACAGACAAAATTGCGAGACCCACTTTTTTGGTCTTCGCTATCATCGTAATGTCAACTTTGATCAAATTCACGAGTTCGATTTTTTTCCGAATGCATAACTTGCCTTATAGTACCTATAAGTCGCAAGTTAAAATAGAGACCAGAGATCAAGGAACAGTCGAAACAATGGACTTCTCTTGGTGAGTCGACGCCGAAGAAGGCCAAGGTAGGAAGGATTGTCAGCAAACAAGGCTAATAGTGATATTTTGTTGGTGTTACCTTTCATTTCGATAACTTTGAAAAGGGTAAAAATATCACCGATGCGTACTTCGCAGAGCTACTGAATCGATTCTAAGCCAACAATGCTCTAGCCAAGAGAGTTCGAAACCTAGCTTCTTGAAAGGAAGAACGACCCTCTCGTTTGAAGACCAAACTATTTTGGATGCCGGAGTGCTTAGCTTTGACGACTGGGACCAGCGTCCTCGGATTCGAGTAAGTCTGTTTTTCTCCACGAGCTGTCTTGTTAAATGTAATTTAATTTGAAATATTGTTTAAAGTTACAAATTCGACAATTTTGCGTATTGACGAACTTATTCATCCAGAACTGGGTAGTGTCCCTGAATATGATTTTTCTACTGAAATTGGGGGTCAACTTTCAACAGCTCAAGAATGCAGTTAGTGAACACTTGTGGTTGTATATAGTCGTTAACTATGACTTCCTGGATCAGTTGAAGTTTGTACGGGCTTATGCCCAAGTGATGATGTAAAATTCGCCAAGTTGTGTTTTGCGAGGTAGCTGTAATATTTCAGCAGATTTTTCATTTCGTTAACGAAAGGGTGCATTATTCACTAAACTAGTGGAATCCATTTTTCTATAATGTTGCGAATAATCTTCTGGAAAGATAATTATGGCGACCGTAAAATGGTCGAACAGAAGATCCACTTTCGTTAAGCAATAAATTACTTGCACATATTGTTGAACGCTATATCTCTCCATGCTGAATTCAGAAGACGATTTGGACAGAACAAATATTACGTCATTACACATAACACCTCATAATTCAAAATTTATCATATCTACTAAAGCTTTGACACATTTTATTCACACAAACTTATATTTCATATCAACAGAATAAAATTTATCACAATTGGCACGTATGTAGGTAATAGTGTTGTCAATCATTTTCATAAAAAAGTTGAAAGTCCATTATTATTATTGGTACCTCTTCATAATTAAAAGCATGCACTAGCAATGGATCGGTGTTGTGTTGATCAGAAGTCGGCGTAACGATGCGCCGTCTTACTATCGGGCTTCTATCCATATTAATTTGTATCTTATTGCAAAACCATTTATTTCAAAAACCTTCACAAGCTAAACAGCACCACGGACAGATTAAATAAATACTAACTATGGTCTTCGGCAAACGGCTACGTACTGGTCTTTGAATATTTTTATAGTTTGGAATATTTGCAGGTGTGTTGAATTATTTAGGGAA
The DNA here is from genome assembly GCA_911387755.1 of Chrysotoxum bicinctum. Lineage (NCBI taxonomy): Eukaryota > Metazoa > Arthropoda > Insecta > Diptera > Syrphidae > Chrysotoxum > Chrysotoxum bicinctum. The sequence continues at coordinate 245,695,357 of OU426987.1, forward strand.
TCGAAGTTATCTTATCATTTGGTTAATACTACACATTTTTATTACCATTTTTTTGTATAGTATTTCTATAGATTAGGATTTAATCAGTTTACTTTCAAAGACAAGAGTTTAACAGTTTCAAGAGTGAGAATTACTCATTTTTATTAAACACACTAACTCGGCGGAAATCGAAAGTTTTTAAGAAGAAAAATTGAATCTCACGCAATGCAGAGATATTCAATCTACAAACTAAGAAGCTAACTCGTAGTCAAGATAGCATTGAGGTAGAGTACCATAGGTCCATAGAGCAAGACGAAGGGGATTCACAATTTATTTTGGTATTTTGTTTACTTTTGGAATTTGATGTTTGCAAAGATTTTTTTAACGTGCCATATACCCGTAGGTTATATAGGGACAGTTTTGGATTCGTAGAAAAAATTCAAGTTTAAGATTCACATCGAACTAAGGATTCTGTTTCTATAAGCCTGTATAACCTTAAGTCTTAAACGATTTTCTATAAGCTTAATAGATAGATTTTATATTTCCTCAAAAATTCTTAACAAGTGTGTTCTTAAAAATATGGACATGACATTGAAAACACAGTCGAAATGTGTTGGTCTTTTGAAGTGAACGAAGATACTCGTGCAACCACATGTCCAATGAAGACTAAAAATAATCAAAATATGCCATATTATATTTATCATTGAAAAATTTTAATAATTCAAACATTTTGTTAAGAGTCCGATGGCTTGAAATATGTATATAGAGGGTTTCAATTGGCGCCAGTAGATTTTTGCGGCCTGTGGCGGCCATGTTACAATATGAACCGAGAACATTGCGCCATCCGTAAAATATATGTACATCAGAATTCTAGGTAGTCGATTTCTCATCGGCTTTCTGTACACCTCAACTTGGCAACTGACCCAGTATAGCTCAAAGTTCATGACCATAAACAACGCCGTTTGTTCGCTAACTGGGCTTCGAAGCGTTTGAAAGAGGACCCCAATTCCGACTGTGTTAAGAAGCTAAATTTCCGTATATGGTCGACACCAACCCACACGAAGTTCACCAGGTGACAATGCATCCTCAAAAAGTCACCGTTTAGTGTAAATTTTGGGCCGTAATTGGTCCGTTATAGACAAAAAGTGCAACGAGTCTATTTTTCCATTTATGAATTTAACAATGAGACAAAGCATAAATAAGAACATCTGATTTCAAGACTAGAAATATCAATAAACTTAAGTCTTTTGTAATAAGGAGAAGGACTATAACGATTACCTCAAACTTACCCCCTAAGTGCAAACCTTGAGAACCTTTACTGCACCTGTTTTAGTCTAGGCAAGCCTATTTTGTTGGCCAAACTTCACAAGCATTATTCCAGATTAGCTCGAACAACTGTTATAAAAAGCCGCTTTGTACCAAAAGGATCAGAAAATATTCTTAATTTCTCTTTATCCATTCAAGAAACACGTCTATATAAAGTTTCAAGTTCCTAGCTCATCTAGAAATAAGTTAAAAATCGAATATAATAAAACGTTTAATTTGTTTACCACGTTTTAAAAATGAACTAAAAGGTGTTGATTTATTTCTTCTTGCTCTATGCAGGGTGTCCCATTATTTCTTTTATTCAAGGATATTTTCGGATATGATTTTTGGTTATATTTTTGGAACAAAATCGTTCCACAGTATGGGTTTATTGCCAATGTTGAGATTATTTTTCGGGGATTTAAGAATAGGCCTACCTTGAACCATCTTAACGAAAATTCATCTGTTAATACGAATGATATAAACTTGGTTAAAAAATAAAATTGAAATCCTGTTTGGGTCTTCAGATATCCAATTTCTAAGCCTGTGTATGTTGATAAACGACCTAACAACATAGAGATTCAGAAGTATGGGGAAACCATGCAGATTATTTCTGAAATAATTGACTTTAAATATAAGTGTGTTAATGATTTGGATGTTGAGTTGGCAATTCGCTCTCCTTTCTTCTCTAATGTATTTTTAGTTACTGTATATACAGCTGTTTATTCCCTGAAAAATGAAAAAATGTCAAAGTTCTTCCAATTACAAAAGAAAAAAAACTTAGAAGGTCCCTCGGAATTTAAGCTCATTAACCATTCATAATTATCTACTGTCTAAAATTTTAGAAAAGATTTTGGCTCAACAGATGCAACAACATGATAATAAATTGTGAAAATGGCAATCAAGGTTTTGGAAGAAGCAAATCTATAAATTGGCTTTTGTGAAAGTAACTTTTGACTTAGGAAAAGCGATAGATCATGATGAGATCAGTGTAATAGAAAAGCTAGATTTTTCAAAAGCCTTTGATTGCATTGATCATTCCATACTTATGCCAAAACTCGAAAACATTTTTCAATTGTTCCTTGAAATAATGTCAAATATTTATGTATCGAAACAGAACTTGATACTTCTGCCCCATATTGTCAACATAAGTGTCCCGCAAGGATCCGTTCTAGGACCACTTCTTTTCTGCTTCTTCATTAATTATCTCGCTGATTCCATTGTACACTGTAATATATGTACATATTTATGCAGATGATGTAACAATTTATCTGTCCAGGAAGCTAGCTTTCTTAGAAGACTGTGTAGTAAGAAATCTTTTACGTATTCAAGGATGGGCTGAGTAAAATAAAATATAATTAGATATATTAAAATCATTTGGTATGGTGATATTCCACCTCTTAATTTAATTGGGTTTTTCTTACCTTATTAAGAGCGAGTTAAATATCTTGGTTTTATTATTTATAGTAAAATGAGTTGTTGTGATACTTTGTCAAATATTATTAGAAGAATTTAAAGTGGCTTAAGTTGTTTAAGAAGCTCTTTTAGCTTATTGAGTTCGAAGTTAAGACACTGTTCTTGTCACTATTTTCTTTCAACTGTTGATTGTATAGTTGCGTTCAATCAATAATCATTGTATATGCTAGTATTACTATGCTTTACAAATATGTACATGTTTACACGTAGGTCAGTGATCTTATTTTGTCAATGAAATTTGGTTGCGGAATAATTTTCCATACCAATTGTAAAAAACTATCTCTTAGCGGGGATTTAGGAATGAAGTACAATGAAATATATGTACATAGTGTAATATGAAATAAATGAAATAAAAAACTTGGGGCACATGCAATGCAAGAAGTGTAGAAGTTGCTGTGAGAGGTAAAACTACTCATCGATTTTTTATTAACAATTGCATGCGTCCTACATTTTTCGGTAAATCTCAATAGTCTAAAAGTGTTTTCATAGCTTTAAAAAAAATTACAATCACAATTTTTTAATAAAAGTGAGTACGTACGTCTTAGTGGGGTTTTTATTTTTTATCGAATCTCAATACTACAATATGTAATTTTTTTTACCAAGAACTTGATGAGTAAAATCAATACAGTAAAACAAAACTTAGATTATACGATGTATATGCATACTGGTATGTTTGACAAAATACAACTAAAAATTCGTTTAATAAGTCAACTAAGGTTCTAAGTTGCTGTTATGAGTGTTTGCATTAATTTCTTTTTATTTCATACGTCCATATCCAATATATTTTGTCAAAACATTTATACACACTCTTTATAATTAAGGTTAAAAAATGTATAAACAAAACATTTTATATTCAAAAAAGTTACGAGAAAGTTAAAAATCTAAAAAAAATAAAACGATTCATTCACAGGTATTTATTTATGAGATTAGATTAAGAGGAATGATACTCGTAGAACGATGGTTTTATTTGTCTTTAGTATCGAGTTTACTAGACATTAAAAAAGATAGCATAGATTAAAAGTATAACTTCGTCAAAAATTTCAGAACAGAGTTCAGTAGTTAATGCGAATTCCATCAAATTGTATACTGTTGGATAAAGAAGGTCTTGTGCAGGAATTTTTGAGCCCAAAACCAAACTTTTTCTATTGATGGGGCTGACTGTGCCATCATGTCAGGCATGATGAGTGCATCAAGTAGCACTCAAATCTGTAAGCTTCTATGCTTTTAGTTAACTATTTGCATAAGAATGTTTGGACAGGCTAAGTGACATCGACAAACATAATAATGTCATACTTCACTTGGTACCGGAACACGTAAGTATCATTGGAAAGGTATATCAACTACAAGAGCTACTTTGTATATATGAATTTTTAAATTTTAAGTAGGTTGGTTACAAGGACTCGTATTTAATACTTCGTCTTCTTAATATACCGTTAACAGGACCTGAGCTCTATTGTGAAATAGGACAGAGGCAGGCCAAAATACTTCTTGGGAGCTACAACGAAGAATGCTTTACGCCCTTTATCGAATTAGGCAGCAACAACCTCAGAATAACCTTATTCATTCATATACTTCTGAAAGAAATAAGCCAAGTAGAAGATTTTTCGACTTTTTTAATTGTTGATTGAAAATGCCATCAATATATAGAAGGCCTTCACAGTAAAACTTCTTTTAGTCTTAAAAGCTCTCAAGCATCTCCTTAGTTTTCGGGAATAATTGACATATTAAGTAAGAGAAGGCATCTTAATCGGTACTCAAAATAGTTTCAGTATATTTCTGACAATATTCCTACTTAATTTCTAAACTTATTTCCATAAAAATATCCCTGGAATCAAAAGATGTACAGATAAATTTTGCTTGTTTACATTCCCTCTAGAAGCTCGCTTTCAGTCTTCGAAGAGCTTGAACGTTCATCTTAAACCTTTTAAATGACATTGCTGGCCTAGACTCCACAGTTCTTTTAATGTGTGATTCTATCCTTCCAGATATTGATTGGATAATATCAGATGACGGGTTCTTTTTTTGACATCATCTCAACAGGGCCCTCAATTCCATTATTTCTATAAACTTACATCAACTAAGCAGCATCAAAGAAAACAAACATTCGACTTAGCTTCGAATTACGCTGTTAGTAAGGTGTTGAAAGAATCTACTTCTGCTATAATTCAAATACATAGATAGATATCATTCTCCTTTAGATATATGGCTGCACTTGGGTGCTCATTTACTAACAGAGTAATTCCGAAGACTGTTCGTATAGCTTAAATTTCCATAGGGTAAATTTGTCCTTCTTTTCTGAAAGCTTAAGGTCATCTGTTTTGAAAATATACCCGACTCTCTAGACAACCCAAAACACTGCACAATACGCCATGCCAATTTAAAATAACTCCCTTACAATTTCAAATACAACAAAACCTGCTAAAGTTCGTTTAAGAATGTTACCACTCATATCTTCATTGTATGTTTAGTTGAGCAGAAGGTTTATTGTACGTTAAATCTAAAATCACAGTCAGTCTGATCAGAAGTCTTGTTTTTTATGACGAAGGATCAACACAGACATAATACTTAAAAAAGAACTCGACCCAAATCAAGAAACAATAAAGTGTTCAAACTTAAAACTGAACGTCAAAAGAGACACGGCGTCGGCGGGTGTCTGCCTAATTAAAAGCCCGAATCCCTAACTGTATAAAGTAGGCATTCCTTGGAAAAGTTCATGTGTAAGTTAATTCGTCTGTCTTGCTCCCATGTCCTCAATTTATATGCGAATATTGATTTTAAGTCAAAGCCATATAACATAATGTAAATAGACAACGGAAATCGATTTGATTGATCAAAAGAAATATTAAAGTACGGAATGTAAGTCTACAACACAATACCTACTCTATCTATATCATCCTTTTGTGCTTTTTGCCAAAAGGAATAAAACTGTCATAACCCATATCTGTGTTTTTTTTTTATCCATTCCACTGCTGAATGCTTTTTATTTTGACAGATTAAAGTTTTTCAGGGCTTGTTTGCATTTAAGTGTAAGAACTGACCTAAAAATTCCAACACTCCCATCGACTGGGAGACACAAAGAGGGAAAAAGTTCACTGCTGAGTGCTAGCTGCTAGCTGATAACACGCACAAAACACCATTGTAACTGGTGTCATTCAACTTGAGTATCCTTTTTTCCTGCGGCAGTTTCCTCGCAATGAAAATCGATATGATGATTGAGAATGAATTTTACAAGTGAATTTTATACTAATGTGTCATCGGATATCTTCTCTTCTGTTCTCTTTGCTTTCTTGGATTAAGAGAGTTTTTTTTTTAATTTGGAAGAGATAATTGTTATTGTTTACGTTAGTGGATGAAGAAGGCTAAGTGTAACTCATCATAAGGCCGATTAAAATAGCTTGGGGGAGGGTGGGGAATATAGCACTAGACAAGTAAATAAGGCAAAAAGATGTAACAAAAAAAAACCGATGGCCCATATTTTAAGGCTACAAACTGCGCAACCACATAGGCATTCCAGTTATTGATGGTGAATAAAATCATGTACAAGACAGTCTGTAATTCAAAGAAATATCAGCCTCGCATGAAAAAATAAAAATATGCACAATCAAGGGTATAATGTGACCAAAAGCATAATTGTATCTTTACAGTATTATGTTCCTATTACAATAATTCTCCCTAAAAACTTTAAAATCCTAGTTCGGTTATTTACATTTTTAGGCGAAAATTAAACGCAGTTTTATTTAAACTAGCCGACCCAGCTCTCGAAATTCGACTGCCAATTTATTTATTTAATTCATTACCTATCATTCAATAAAAGACAGAGAATTCATGATTTTTTTTAAATTGTTGAATGAGAAATACCTACTAAGCACTCAGTCCTGGAGTCCAAAGGAAAACAGTTAATGGTAAACAAACTTTCAAACCTATACACATTTTTGACACATTAACAATTTGTGTTTCGATTCTTTCATGTCATTATCCTTCAGCTGTTGTTATGGCCATAATATTGGAATCGAACCCACGTCGCCGGAGTGACGTCAACCTGTGAATTTTGTTTTACATCTAAAAATTTCACTCTCATAATTTTTTCATATCACGGCAATAAAAAAAATATTTATCATTCTATTTGGACTCAAACCCACGTCGTTGCAGTGACGTCAACTTGTGTATTTTGTGTTACATACATGTGAATTTTTTTTTTTTTATTTCACTCATCATTTTTTCATAACGCGCCTAAAGAAATATATAGCTAACTTCAAAAACATAAATTCAATTTACTTCTGTAAAACTGTTTTTACTTGCACATCGATCGGCCAGCTGTTTATTGTCAACAAAAAATGACAAATGGAAGTGTTCCAAAAATGAGGTAGGTTTGAGCCCATGGAACGCATTCAGCCATGGAGATTTAAATTTGTATCGTAAGTCATGTTCGTCCGCATTTTTGACGACGCGACGTCTCACGTCTGCATTTTCTATCTTCTCTCTTTCCCTGACAAAAACATTTCCAGTATTTTGTATTTTTTTCGCAAATATTTAAAATTCAAATGCAGACAAATGTAAATAAGTTTTGAAAATAATTGACTTATGCAAATACGCAGAGCTTACACTTTTGCATGAATACCCCTATTATTGTAAAGCCATAACTGCAATGAACTTGAAAAGTGAAAATGTTAAAAAAAAAATTTGCTTTCCTTTTCCAACTCAAATTAAAATTTTATCTCCCATCTCAAAAAACCAAAAAGTAAATGTTTCACTTTTTGAAAACACTAATATATTGAATAAATTGCTTCAGAAAATGACCGATAGATGTCGCCAAATTGAAAGCAACAGATGTTGCTAGTGTATGTGTGTATTCTTTTTCATTTTTTGCAAAAAGTGCCGATTGTAGTTAACGCCTAATGCTTCAAAATATTGTACTTTTTGCAAAAATTGCCAATTATAATTAACGCTTGATGGTTTAAATGGTTCTATCTTTTTACTTTTTCACTTTTTAAAAGCACTTTTACATGGAATACATTTTTTCAGAAAATCACCGATAGATGTCTGAACTGAAATTGTATGGTGTAAATTATACGCTCTTTTCAGCAATAGATGTGGCTAGTGTATGTGTGTATTCTTTTTCACTTTTTGCAAAAAGTGCCGATTGTACTTGACGCTTAATGTTTTATTGTAAGATCGAGCTCAACTACCTAAAAAAACACATGTCTAATATTTATATTGATAATGGGCCGTACCAACAATCAAATTAAGAGACGACATTAATATTTGAGCGAATTCAACCAGTTTTTAAAGAGCTCTATAAAGTTAACCATACATGTTATGAATTTAATATTCATGTGAACTCTAAATTATGAATCATTTATTGTACGCAACCTAAAAAATAAAATGCAGCATATATAGTCAGTTATATAGAGTCCATTAAATAATGCTTCATTTCGCTCAAATATTAAAGTCGTCTCTTAATTTGATTGTTGGTAAGGCCCAATATTTCTTCACTTAGGGGGGTTCACATTCAACAACATGTTCATCAACTTTTATCGTGTTGGCGGATTTGTGTAATGTGAATCCACCTTAATGTTTCGGGTTCTGGCTTTGGGTTTTCGCTGAATGCTTTCATTTTTCATATTCTGGATTTGACATTTTATGTGTCAGTCAATTTGACATTTCTTATTGTTTTTGCTTTCCGGGCATTTTTTTGCAATTTCTATTTATTGTCTTAAACAATTTCTGTGAAGTATATTTAAATAATTTTGGCATTCTGCACATCTATGCAAAAAACGCTTTCGCTTAATATGTAATTTATGCCCCTTCGGTTTTTGTGGGCGGCGATATTATTCCACAAAAAATATTTTCGCCGTTTTATTATATGATTATAAATTATGGTTAGGAGTTTAATAAAACAAAAAAAATCGGTAGAGCTATTCTTGAGAATGAAATTAACGACTTTTGTAATTCCCTTAATTGAAGTGACCCAATTTAAAATCTCCGATCACATGAAATATAGTGCCGTGATCCTGGATGAGTAATTGGTCTGGAGCTTCAACATTAAAGAAAGAACGAAAGAACTACTGGAAGAGAATATTTGGTAAGGCCTGGGCAACAAGTCCAAAAATTATCAATAGGGTGTACACCAATCTAAAAATCATGACCTAGGTACAAACAATGGCAAGTATTGGAATTACTGGGGCAAAATCTCTAGATCTATTTATACGAGAATCGGCAGTCAATAGCGCAATTCGGCTTAGCCAAACTGGTAGCTGGGGGCCTTCGTCTTCTTGAAAGAGAATACATTTTGATATAGATTTTATGTGACAGAATATTTTAAAGTCATCAGCAAATATCAATTTTCGAAAAAGTAGTGGAATTCTTTAAGGAACTCAAAAGGTAACATGAATTTGGTGAGACCTAAAATTATTTATATGAACATATTGAATACGCAATGACATAAAAAGGATTGAAGCCAATTCAAAATATCAGAATGACAACCTAAATATACCAAATGCTAATGACGTTGTAAATGACATCACATTGAGATCCACTTTCGAAACAGCTAACACCATAATTACACCATAATTACAATTACACCATAATTTTGTCAAAAGTATTCGAGAGGATTGTACAAAAACAACTCAACACCCACCTCAGAGCACAAAACATCCTCTCATCGAAGCAGTATGGCTTCCGTGAAAAGCATAGTTGCACTACTGCTGTTATCAACACTGTTGAGGATATTCGACTTGGCTTAGATGATGATCATGTAACATTCCTTGTGCTGCTTGATTTTTCTAAAGCATTTGACACCGTTGACCACAATAACCTATGTTACAAGCTTGAAGCCTTTTATGGTTTTTCACCTTCTGCAGTACTCTTATTATCATCCTACCTTCGGGGTAAAAAACAAGCAGTTTCAATTGGCAATATCATATCAACATACCTTCCAACAACTAGAGGAGTCCCTCAGGGTTCTATCTTAGGACCTCTTCTTTTCTCTCTATATATCAATGAACTTCCCGAAAAGATTAATGGATCATCCATCCAAATGTATGCTGACGATGTACAATTATACAAAAAGTTGTTTTCATGGGCTCATTGAGAATTGCGCATATTTTCGAAGTCTTTTCTCGCTGGTCAATAGTTAACGGTCTGTTTTTGAACCCAAAGAAATCGAAATGCTTGGTTATATGTAGGAAGACTCTTAACCTTAAATATTTCCTTAACTTATACTTAAACAGCTTACGCATTGATTATGTTTCAACTGCAAGAAATCTGGTAATGTTATTCAATAGTACACTGTCTTGGGGTGCTTATATAAATGCTAATGTTGGTAAGGTATATAGAGTACTCCGTAAATTATGGTCCTCGCAATATTACACCCCTATTACAACTCGTTTGTTATTGGATAAAACGCTTGTTATACCAATACTTATATAAGAGTGCGAGATCTTTTGCAAATGCGATGCAGTCAGCAGGCGATGGCTTAACGTAGCTTTTAACAATAGCTAACGGTCAAAATAAAAAAAAATAAAATCATAAGACTTTTCGAGGTTGGTATGTTTGAAAAGAAAGGACGATTCGTTATAAATTATTTTTTCAAATAATTAAGGTATAACCGGGAACTTGCGAATCGGAGGGTAATTTGAAAAGGAATCCTTTAAAAATTTAGCCTTATTGAGTTAAGCATTAAATAAAAGTGTTAAAGGTAAAGAAACAGCACTTGCGCACTGTTTAAGAACATAAAGGGATATTTCGTCAAGACCAGTTCGCTTATCAGGACCAAGACTGCATAAGTCATTAAACACCTACAACACTTATGTTTATGGTTCCAATATTTATGGCTTTGTTCATGCAATTGATATGGCTTTCAAAGTCCTGCTGGCTTATGGTTTATTGGCAAATATCTGTGACTCTTTAAAATATCCCACAAAAAAAGTTTAACGGGTTCAAATCGCACAATGTCGGTGGCCAATTCACATTTCTTCCCTCCTTAAGAAAATCATGTGCGAAATTCACGGTGAAAAACGTCCACGGTGATACGGTCTGTGTAACACGTAGCGCCGCGCCCGTCCTGTTGAAACCACATATCTTCGGAGTGAATATCATCCAATTCGGTTCAAAAGAAATTAGTTATCAACGACCGATAGTACTCGCTGTTGATGATGATGACCTGGCCAATGTCGTTTTCAAAAAACTAAGGACGGATGACGCCGCAATTCCAAAATCCAGATGATACTGTGATTTTATCTGGATGTACATACATATTGTACTTTGAGTGAATCTTGTTAAGATTGTGATCTTCTGTGATTGTCATCAAATTCAACAATTTTGCTTGTTGATGAACCAATTCATCCAGAAATAGACTCAAACAGAAGACTCACGCTCATCAAATAATTTAAAAATTCTTACATATTATTGAACGCTATAATCCCCGATGTTATTGGCAGGACAGACTTAATAAATGACAGCAAATTTGACATATGTTTGGGACCCTTTTTTAGCAATTCCCTTAGGAAGAAACTAAGTTTATTGCGCTCGATATTTCTAAAGCATTTGATTAATAAAAATAGCGTGCTTTTGCCATTTCACGAATCCCATCATTCTTAAATTTTGTGATTTACTTTTTGCTTTCCAGCCGAGGTTCTGCTCGCCGGTCTTGCCAGGGTCGTCCTGAAGAAAACATGAAACTTCAGAGTAAAAGGTCTTCGAACATTATTACAAAATCTTTATTGAAAATAACTCTTAAATCTATAATCCACAATGTTCTGCTACTAATATTTCACTTAATTATGGTAATTGAATGATTCACGGCATCAACTTGTCCGGGTTCTGGTTTTGCTGCTGTCAGTTATACTGGCCGCTTATGATTCTAATCTGGCACTTAGTAACGGGCATTCTGGTTTCTGATAATTCGGCTTCAAGCTGGCCCCACTATTCGGCTGTCGGTCTAATGACTGATTCTAAAGGTACAACGCCCCTGGTGGCAATAATCGGCAGGTACAAAACGCCCCTGGTGGCACTAATCAGCAGGTACAAATCGCCCCTGGTGGCACTAATCAGCAGGTACTATACGCCCCTTGTGGCACTAGAACAGCAGGCTAAACGCTCTGGTTGATCAGCAGGTACCGAGGCCCCTGGTGGCAATTAATGACCAATTCGTCTGCACTCGTCTACGTCTGGATTTCTATTGATTGATCAAATCAATTTACTACGCCGCCTGACTGTGTGTATGACCGAAAGGGTACTTTCCGTTCACCCAAGGAGGTCCTCATGATGACTTTTCAGTAAAAACTGCATGTGAATTATGTAGGTGGTGAACGAAAGATATTAATGTTGTTGATTTTCCTGTGACGTCATGTGTTCATGGTGCTTGTGAATTGAATTTGGCGAAATCATTATAGAGTGGGGTAGCATGGAACGCTTCGTTACAATTTTATAGAACCTTTCAATTCAAATTACTTTTCATAGTTTCAAGTCAGGAGTTTCTTTAATAAATGCTTGTATATTCCAAGAACTCCCGTTTTTTTCCAGCTCTTTTCCTCACATCAGAAACTACCTTTAAACCACTTTGTTATTATATTTTCATATAACCGCACTGTCATATTTTCAAATTACCCTCATATTCATCGAATACAGAACTGCAACTACAGCGCATGATGAGTTCATTGAAATCAGGTTTAACCAGAATCGTCAAAAGTGGGTGGGTTTTAATCTATCCATAACTCAAAGCCTCTTTTTTAACACTTTATAAGGCAATCATGCATCTTAAAAAAATATAACTGTACCCGATATATTCCAGAACAGAGCTTTAAGATTTCAATCACTTTTTCAAGTTTTTTTTAAATATTGCTTTATAGAAATATTCAGAGACATTTCTCGCCGGAATGCTCATCAATATCCTGAGCATTAAGTTGTTCAATACAGATATTATTGCCTTAGCCAAACTACACGAATGTTTAATTCCTTCTTCAGCTCCCTTCTTCAGCTAAGACTTTGTAAAAATGTGGCATTTGAGTAGTTTCTAACTTGTTAATTTTCAAACACAATTGTGTATCTGACTTGTCCAATCGATAGTAATTCATCGTGTATTCGTTTCAAAGACTCATCGTCAGCCACCATGTGCTATATCGACAAAACGTAAACAAACAACATTCCCATAAGCCTATAGACTGGTATGTATGCTGCCAAAACAATAACAATACAATGTGGTCGGCAAGGTGCGCATGACCCTCCTAGCCAACTTCCCCAGACATATTGTGTACATACAAGAAATTCCTTCGAAAAACTAGGTCTCTGAACTGCGTCTGCGAGGGCTTATATACTGCCTTCTTCCTGTTTTCCCCTACTATACGGTTCTTCACAAAAATAACAATGCAAAGCTAGGGGTTGAAGAGTCGAGTGGTGCTGTATACATCCAATTGTATCTTATTAAACCGGCAATATACCATGATATACACACTTTCTAACTTATTTTTTCTTCCAGACAACGACAACGACGACTATGCCAAACGAGGTTTGGAACCATCAGCTTTCATCGAAGAGAAACAATTCGTCGCAGTTTAGTTTGCCGCAGGAACCTTTCGTGTTAAGTTGTGATTTTCTTCCTTTGAGGGATAACAGAAAAAACCGTAATCGAGAAGGGAGAATAATTCAGAAACGAGTCATAACAAAGGGGTTGGACTATTTTTTTGTCGACTTCTCGAATTGAATTTGAGAAATTTAAATGTATAAAGATTTCCAAAAAAAAAATAATATTGAATGAATACGAATAACTCGATACTTAAAGTGTCATCCTTATTTGCCCTATTTTTTTTTGTAACGTTATTCTAGGAGCCGCTAGACAAAAAGAAAACTATCGATATTGATTTTATTTTTCCTCAAACTTGCAGTCCCATTTGAAATATTCGTCCACCAAAGTCCGTCGGAGAAAGGAAATTCGTGTGCGCGTTCACTCGGTCGTATACGTAATCTTTTTTATTTTATTTTTATTTAAATTTGGCTCTTTGATGTTAAATTCCAAACCGATATTTTAAAGTGTCAGTGCTGGGTTTTAACAATCTAAAATGAAGAAAGAAAACCCTTTTTGAGTGAGAGTGTGTTCGTATAACCTACATTTAACAGAATTTAAAAGAGAATTAACCCCTAAAATAAGGGAGATAAAATTTTTCGACCCAAAAGAATTACGCTATCCATCTCGTGGAAAGCTAATGGTTTTGTTTTTGTCCCTATTCACAGTGCTTTTTGCTCTGTTTTAGTTTTTGTGAGTGTTGAAAAAAAAAATGTCCCGTCATATGACACCCGACAACATGGTGATGAAAAAATGTAAATAACATGTCAGAATGTTTACGCAACGGTGTGGAAGAGTTAATGAAACTGTTTAGTTGGATTGCATATCATCCGGACGTGTTTTTTTGTGCCACAAAAATAAATAAAATTGAATAAAATAAGATACAAAATGCTTTAGATTCAAGTTTGTGTTAGGTTTATTAAAAGCTGGTCCAGCCAAAATATACATTTTGTACAGGTATACACAAGAAGAAAGGATTCCTTATCCTGCTGAAGGATTAGAATGAACAACGAACATTTGAAGGTGAGTTATTTATCCAATATCTTCTTTTTATGGAGAGAGCTCTTCTGTATAGGCTTGCAATTAAGATTTACTGGTTGGCTAGAATTATTTTAATCTTCATCCGGCAATCATTAAAGGAAGCAATATCGTGGCAATGAGAATTTATTTCAGGAATTTATTGAGTCTTGAAAAAATGTTAACGAGAAATGAATGAAACCTAAGAAAACTGGGACAATTCGACTTTAATACAATTTAATAAAATCTAAAGAATTTAAGGAATTTAAGAAAAAAAAGTAAGAGCTGGTTATTTTCTTTTGAAGCAAAATTGGCTATTATCAGTTAAATTTATTTGGTTTAAATTTAAATAATAAAATGATCAAGACATTTTAAGAGACGTTTTTAATGGTGGTGCAATTTCACTTTAGATTATTAATTGAGTCACGGTTTCTTTTTGTCAATTCGATTATTACAATTATTTAAATTTTAATCATTATTCCCGTCCCAATGAATTTTTGTGTAGAACAATACTTAGAAATATTCTTAATTCGATTTTTAACGGAATTTAAGGTTTGTACTATTTATAACATAAATGTGAAAAGTTTTTCTGAATTTCTTTGGTGCACTAAATTCGAAGTTGTAATCATAATCGGAATCAGAAGACATAAACATTACTTACTTTAAATTCTAACAAATTTTTCTTCAGTAAACACGGAAACATTTGTGTTCCAGATAGTCCCAAAGGCAGAACCCTCAGGCCATTGAATCTTACGATTTCGGTAACCAGAAGGGACTTTGTCCTAAAATCGATCATGCAGAATGTCCATAGTGACATGTGGTGTGTGGCACTTAATTCTTCACTTATCAGCTTAGACCAGGTTTTCATCGATCCGTAGAACTTAACCTTTTTATTTATGGCCATCACAGTTCTATTTTGACAGAAGTACTGACCGATTATTTCGCCATTGACTGATATCATTTCGAATTCCACAATTCTGCTTGTTCACAAATCCATTCATCGCAGAATGGTTATCATTACTAGACTGATATTTAAAATAGTATTTAATAATTTGCAGACCTTGATTTTACTAATGTTCGAATTTCAGCTTGAGATATTTTTGTTTTAAAATAAATAAAAACTTTTTGATATTTTTTTTGTTGAGGTTATGATGTAACAACGCGTTATTTTTTTCAATAAAATTTTTTGAATGTTTTTCATTTGCCAAACAAAAATTCACGCTCAGAATTGCTCTATATAATTAAGGATCGAGATATCCTGAATTAAAAATGTAAATAATAAACCTTTTTTATAATTAGCCTTAGCTTTATCGTATCTGAAAATAAAAGATACTCCCAACCAACAACTTAGCTTCTATATTCATCTAGAAAAGTTTCTTAGTACTTGGAAAAATATACTAATCGTGATATGATAGAGGTGCTATATAATTATATACTTCTATAAGCAAAATCAGAGAATATTTTACCCATTGCTATAGGAATACTGTTATAAAGCTGATTAAATAATACTTGTGCACATAATATTTGCATTATTGCAGCATTTGCGTCGATTGTGGCATTGAAAAAAAGATTTATTGTCACTAGAATAAAATGTTTATAGAAGAATGTACCCAATAAACAAAAATATTTATTTTGTCCTTATTGATTTCATTTTTATTTTGATACTTTTCTTACATATTTTTTTTCAGCTGTAGAGTTAATTATGGGTCTACCACGATATCTCGAAAGCAATAATCCAGAAAGCAAAAATCTCGAAAGTAAAAATCTGGAAAACAAAAATCTAGAATCGAAAAAATCTCGAAAAAAAAAATCTAGAATGTATAATCTCGAATGCAAAAATCTAGAATTAATATATTAATTTTTGAGACAATGGTTATAATTCGCGCGAATTGTAACCATTGTCTCAAAAATTAATATATTAATTCTAGATTATTAATAACTGTTTAACAAAACCACGACTGAGACTGACTAGTAAACTACCTATGACAGAGTTACCCAGAACTCAAAACAGAGTAGAGTCCTGGCATAGGAGGGGTTTTAGTTGGAAGGCCGCACATTGGTCTTTACAAATTATTTGAAATTTTGGCTAATGAGTCAGTTCAAATTAGTTGTCTGGTTGAAAAATTCAGATGGGCCAGGAAACTAAGGTAAGACGGGAGTATTTAAAAAAAAAAAACAAATTTTAAAAGTACTCGAGGAAAAAGAAGAGAGGAGTTATGTGGTGTACCTTAGGAGTCTTGCGTACAACTCAAAATAATTCATAATTTTTTGTTATACCTACATATGCCTTTATAGGTATGTTTATGAATTTATAACTTTTTTTTGTTTTTGATATTTTTTATAATTTTATTATGATACCTAATGATTTTTTTTTGTTAAATATTTTAAATATTTTTTATTGTTTATTTTCCCAAAAAACGGAATAAATTGTTGAATATACTAAATATGTTAAGCGTTTAATTTAAGTGTGAACTCTTTAAATAGTTAAAAAATAAAATCTCGAATTTATATTTTTTTTCGAGATTTTTTTCTAGATATTTTCTTTCGAGATTTTTGCATTCTAGATTAAAAATTTGTTTTTTTCGAGATTTTTTGCATTCGAGATTTTTGTCATTCGAGATAACGTCATGATCCCGTTAATTATATCTTTATAATTTCATTGCTATTTGTACTATATTGTTTTTATTGAATTTTGTTAAAATTAATTACACATGCAGGCAGATCTAGGAATTGAACACGGGTCCTATCACACCAAAAACCTGGCGTTGAATCGGGTTCCCTTCTATCATTAATTATCTGCTATAACCTTCATAGGCTTCAGTTATATATACGTATAGAGCTTGAATGCAGTTGACTTGCGAAAGCTTTATTTATTAAAAAGAAATCACAAATTAATTTATTAGTTTATATAATTTATTCAAAAATATTTAAGTCAATAGTTTAAGTTTATGTCTCTTTAATGAAAACGTCTGATTTGGTTCGTAATTGGCAGCAAAAGGATCGATTAGAAGGCATTTGCACTTCAGGTTGGTTGCATTTTCTTCTTTTGCGTTGTTCATGGAATTGGAATATCGTAGCCATGAATTTGTGTTGCCATTGTTGAGTTCCTACATACATACTTTTCAGTCTATAATATTAATGTTATAGAAGGTAGAATGTGTCTTTAATTATTCTTCAGCGATTATCTTACAAAGTTAATTCCCATAAGCTGTCACAAAAGGCTATATATGTAGTTCTGGCTATACCTGCTGCTGAAATTATGCTGAGGTTGCAGTACAAATAACTCATCAATCAATCGGCAACTGACTGACGTATAGTCTCGCTAAGATTTTTCGTAAAGAATAGTTTTTTTCGTTGAGAAACTGCATGATTTGAACTTTATATAAATAAAACTTTAATTTATTTTTCAAATAACATGTACGTGGACTTTTTTATACAGACTGCAATTATCCTTATTGATTTACGCAGAAAAATTAAATCTTTGTCTATCTTTTCGTCTTCCCAATCACTGAAGCGTGTTCCAGGCAGAGCTTTTAGCAATAAAAGAAGTCCTCTCTTGGCTAAAAGAAAACGTTATATCGACAACCGATATACGTATCTTCTCAGACAGTCAAGCTGCCTTAAAGTCACTGGACTCTGTCTCCATTAACTCACAAACAGCCCAAAATTGTCGATCATATCTGGTGGAGATGTCAAAACAGTTTAACATTCACCTTACATGGGTGCCGGGGCATAGAGACATTCCAGGAAATTGTAAAGCTGACGAACTTGCAAAAAACGGAACAATATTACCTTTGTTGGATAGCAAATCTAACATCGGTATACCCCTAGCTACTTGTAAACTCATGCTAAAGCAAGATACCATAAAGAAAGCTAACCACAGGTGGACCAGCACCCCAACTTGCCGGTCTACTAAACTGATTTGGCCATTATTTGATGCTAAACGCTCAAAACAACTAATTTCTATTGGTAGATTGCATATTAGCTCCATTATAGGTGTCCTTACTGGGCACTGCCTAATAGGAAGACATGCTTCTCGTCTTGGAGTTCCTGCAAATGATTTTTGCAGAAGCTACATGGATGAAGAAGAAGAGGAGTCAATTCCCCACCTTCTATGCTCTTGTCCTGCCCTAGCGCAAAGACGTAGACTCCACTTGGGAGACTACTACTATAACGATCCTAGTGATCTAAATAATTCAGACATTCACTGTCTCAAACGCTTCATTATTAGCTCAAAATGGTTTAACGAGTAAGGGGGATTTTTGAAATCCTTGTGGTATCACAACGGACCAAATATTGGTCTAAGTGTGCTGACCTTTTCCGGTCAGCAGCCACTTTAACCTAACCTAACCTACGCAGATTGCTCATTTTCTTGTTGTACTTGAGTCACATTATCTGACATGGCTGAGCTCACCAATATAAAAGTTTGGTATTGGGCTTTCACTAACTCGTTGAATATTAAAGTTCTTCTGTACCAACTTTAATATTTCGTGCTGCTCTTCAGATCAGTGACTCATTTTGACTGGGGAAAACCCAAGTTTTGAACGATACCTTTATTATAA
The DNA here is from genome assembly GCA_911387755.1 of Chrysotoxum bicinctum. Taxonomy (NCBI): domain Eukaryota; kingdom Metazoa; phylum Arthropoda; class Insecta; order Diptera; family Syrphidae; genus Chrysotoxum; species Chrysotoxum bicinctum. The sequence continues at coordinate 245,714,254 of OU426987.1, forward strand.
GGTAACCATAATCCACTATAAGAGTTTGACAGAAAAATTAAGCATGACTATAGTGTCTTGACTTAAACTGTTCCAATAATGATTCTATAAAAATACAAAATTTAACTGTAATACACATTCGTAGATATAAGCCTTTCACATTATTCAATTATACGAGCGATATAGGCTTCATTCAACGGTTACAAAATTAAAACTTTTATAACAGCTTCTTGGGTTGACTATTGGAGTACAAACTGCCTTGTGATCTTATAGCATCAATTTGGTGTGATTAAATGAATATTGAGTCACTACGCCTATAAAGGTGTTAAAAATTGCTCCAGAGAATATCTAGGCGATGAATTATATCCAGTTTTACTTCTATAACTATTTAATTTGCAGCAAGAATGTTTATATGAGCACTATAGTTACGAAAAATTCTTACGTTTCAGAAATAAGAAGCAATTTTTTGTTAGTTGGTTAGATCACTAGAAATTGCTTTTCATCAACCCGTAAAACTTGCAGTTGACAATTATGGCAATTACAAAACCGTTTTGACACCAGACCGAAATTCGTACCAAATAATGACTTGTTTCCGTGTTGATGTATTTCGTAAGGATTGATATCATTTAAAATTCCGGAATACTGCTAGATCAAAAATCTATTCACAGAAAAATGTCTGCCGTTGATGAAGATGGAAGTCTGATTTTGACAAAAATATTTTTTGATTTGCCGATACTGACGACGTTCACAATAAATTTTGTTTACAAATGTGCGAATTTGAGGACGAAATAGTTTTTTTTTTGTTGAGATTATGATGTAGCAATGCGACATAATTTTTTTTCTTATACAATTTTCTGAAGGTTTTTCTTTCGTCAACATAAAATCCAGGCTCAGATTTGATCCATCCAATTAGACTAAAGAAATATGGGATAAGCTTTTTCATTTATCCTACAATCCTGATATTTTTCCGAGTGGATGGAAAATGTCCTTAAAAAAGGCACTCACGTCCCTTCTTTCCAAGGTTATATTATATTTATATTTATATTTTCTCAACGAAGGCCAGTATGGCTTTTATAGCAATATGTACATTAGTGATCTGATGGTAATATATACCAGTAAAGAGTGGCATAAAAAATCTTAATGTAGTATTGATCAGTCTTTTCATTTACGAAAACCCTAGAATTCAAGTTGTATTGGGTGGTTTCAAGTCCGATATTCAAAAAATAAATGGTAGGGCTCTTTCTTGTCTCAAAAACTGTTTCTCATAATCATTAATTATCTTTTGTCTGAAACCTTTGATCCATAAATTTTTTTTTGCTGACGGTAGTATTCTCAGTAACCTCATTTAATTCTGATCTTGATAGCATTGTCAAATGAGGAACGAAAAACCGCGCAGAATTTAATGCTTCGAAAACTTAGTGCTGTATTTTGTCGTTAAAGCGCAACCGACCCCCCAAGGCGCTATCTCTGAAGGGCAATTCCATTGACGAAACCAAATAACTCTTAATTTTTGGTATGTGTATCGCAGACCACCTTGTGTAGAATAACTTCATATTCTACGTTGCCAAAAAACTGATAAGTATTTAGTTTTTCTTCGGCGATAAACATTTTTTACCCCTTGTAATTTGCTGTAATCTATTAGGCCAATTTTCTTCCAAAATTTGAGTATAATTCCCATATTTGGACAGGTGCTCCAACAACCCACTTATTCTCTTGGATAGAATCAAAAACCGAGCATTAAAAATAATAGGTTATAGAAGTATAACAGAAACATTTGCATCATTCGAGCACTGCCGCAATGTTTCCTGTCTTTCATAATACAAACGCTATTTTTATAAAAAGTGTTCTAGTGAAGTAGCCAGTTGCGTTCAAACCCTAAAACAATTCAACCATAATACTCACGCTTGAGGAAATGCCCTTCAGTTTACCCTCTAGCCCAATTTCGGAAATAATATTATGTTCACAGATTCTGTCTCCAGCCGCACTACACGAATGTGGAATGATTTACCCAGTCACATATGTTTGAAATCAATTGGATGCTCACAACAAAGAAAATTTATGAATTTTATAAATTCGAATGCACCAAAAATGATCTCCAGCATTACCACAAAAATAAAATGCACGACTGGGTCGCACGAATTTGTTCCTATGTAATAGTCTAAGAATTTCAAAAATTAATGTTATTAGAGAAAAACTGTTCATAAGCATAGAATTAATTTTTTAAATGACTAAAACAACTTCTTTAGTAATTCGAAGTAAAAATAGGATGCCATGTGATTCCAGCAAATATATGAAGGCTTATGTAAGAATAAAAATTATAATTTAAAGTTTTTATTATTGTTCGAATAAAAATTAAATTTCCAAAAAAAAATGTTGACCGTTCTCGAGATATTGAACTTTCCAAAAAAAAAATAGATTTTTTTTTCGAAATTCAAAAAAAAAAATATTTTTCTTAAAGTTTTAAAATTCAATGTTTTTTAACCTTTTTAGAAGCTTCTCTCTAAAATATTTCATTAAAATCCGTTTTGCCGTTTTTTCCGTTAATGAGAAATTCAAAATTTAAAAAAATCGTTCTATGGTAGGTACAGTCAGTAATATCTTGTTTTCAATTTTTTTTCATTAAATTATAGATATTGAAAATGAATTGAAAGAAAAAAAATTTAAGCAAAATTCTCGGAACTGTTTTCGAGAAAAATACGACTTTCGAAAACCATTTTTTAACATTTGTATGGAGGGTACCGTTATTTTTAGGTAAAATAATTTTTTTCTCATATCTTGTAGATTATCTTAAGAAACTTTTATTTATCAAGTTTTAAAACAAAATCGAGCATTTTTTTTCCGAAATATTGATCAAAATCAGTGCTACCGTTTTTAAAAAAAATCAAAAACAAAAAAATGGTTCCAAGGGGGGTACCTACCAAAAATAATAATTTTTTGTAATTTTTTTTCAACCATTACCTAGGTTTAACTAAATGAAATTTTTTGATTTTTTTTAAGAAAATCTGTGGGACAGTTTTTGAGAAAAAAAAAATATTTATAAAATTTCGAAAAAATTCGTATGGCAGGTACCGTTATTTTTGGTCTTAAAACAAAAAAGAAAAAAACTCCGGGGGGAAAAAATAAAACCCATATCTACCAAGTTTGAAGAAAATAAGCCTAGCCTTCGCTATAATCGTAATCGAATGCATAACTTGCCTTATAGTACCTATAAGTCGCAAGTAAAAATTCTTAAATTGATTAAAATTCAATCGCTGATAGGGTCGTTCATACATTAATGGCCTCTTTCGTTGAATCAATGAATTTGTTTTATTAATAAATGAGTATTACATAGATAAATTAAATTGATAAATTTAATATCATAAGCTGAGCTTCAATTTTTGTATGAATGTGATTCAGACCTACATATTGTTGATTCGACGGGAATTTTGGTTCGATATTGTACGATTAACGAACTTTAATTCATGGATAAAATGTTTGATCAGTTGTGTGGCATAATGGCACCATCTTGTTGAAACCACACATCACTGTCTATTCCATCAAAATCTGGACAAAAATAGTATTCTAACATGGCACAACAACGCACTGCATTGAATGTAACATGAAAATTATTTTCAGCGTTGAAAAAATGTGGTCCAAACAGAGGCCTCTCGAAGCATGAAATCCAAACCACATGGCCACCATATATGGATGCAATCGAGTCTCTGAAGCAACATGTGGGCTTATAACTATCCAAAAAAGATATTAGCATTTGATGAAATTCTGGATTTTTCAATCGGAGAACTTTCAATGGTTATTTAAATTATAAAGAGGCTTCAGTTCCTGAGCTAATTCGATCTTATAATTTGGTTTTATGCAAGGTTCGCAAACTTTCATTTCGATTTCATTCAATATTTTTGTCTGCAGGTTGGTGGTTCTGATTTTTTTTAAAAACAGTCATTGTGTTATTGTGGATTCTTAAAATCAGCCATTTTTCAAAATCCGAATTCTAATTTGTCCATTATTGCAGAAACTCCTTGTTTCATTTTAATTAGTCTATACTTTATTTTAAGAGCCTTTCCCATTTTTGGTTTACCGTTTTATGGAAGTATTCGGAGTGTAAAACTTTTATAATCACACCCAATTTGAATTTCTACCATAGAAATTATTTCCATAAGTATCATCTTGCAAGATGCAATTATTTTGCCTGCCTTGCAGTCCTTCTATCCTTTTCAGTTGGTTCTGAATGCCATTTATACTGGAAGTACCTACTCCTTCCGGAAATAGTAAAAGTATCTTTGAGCAAAATAGACAAGCTCATAGATACCTATAAGAATCAACGTGTTTTTATTATTCGACGAAAAGATTTATTACCTTGGGGGCGCAATAGAAAGTTGTCTTCTTATTTATGTGTTTTTGTATGATATCTATCCTTAAGCTAGGTTTTTTTTTTACTTTACCTTGTGCCAGAAACCGAAAGGCTGTAGCAGTAGTTGTTGATGATGGGAAAATATATTTCCGACACTTATCAAATACACAAACACCGCACACGTATGCAATATACCCACTATCTTATGCTTTTAAATGGCAGCAAAGGACTTGCTTTTGAGAAAAAACAAAAAATTCTTTTCCCTATGAAGGAGTGAAGGAGCTTAAGAAAAAACTACGGTCTTAATGCCACTGAGAAGGTGTGGTCGTTTGTGCAGAACTAAAGTTTGAACTTAAAGGTGAACGTTATTTGGAAATTTTATTCGAAAAAAGGGTTTATGTGGAATTGGAATGTCATGCTTACCTTTTGCTATATTTCTTGGTAAACCTGTTGGAGAATTTATAAATAATCTGTGTATGGGTACTTAATGTTTTTGTTTCGAGTTACGAAAACTTAAAGTGATAATTTTGACGATTTCGATATGAAAGTTAGGGAAGAGAAGTTAAGTTGTTGGTTATCAAGAACTTTACGTAGATAATTGTACCTGGTTATTTAGAGAAATCTGGACTCTTTTTTGCAGTACTATTTTTCAAATAGAGGAATATTGAGGTATACATTTAATTTATAGCAGTCCTAATTTTTGAAGATGAATTGACTTTTCCAGGGCTATGAATTTAATAACTGCTAACAAGATTTATGAAAAACTTAATACATATATGTATGTAGGTTATACCTTTCAAAGCATGGCAAACCACAGAGACTATGCGATCAAAAACAAATAAAATGCACGCGGGTTATGTCAAAGCATCCAACGGTGTTGACAAAATCTCAAATTCCCATAAATTGGGAATTGTAGCATAAGATCATATTAAAATAATTTTCCCAGCGGAAATGCAATGCACACAGAAATACGATATTATTTCGAGGAATTGCAATTCCGCTGAAATCAAAAATAATTAAATTAAATTAAATTTTTTTCCCAACAAATAAAATTTGTTTAAAGAATCGTATTGCAATAATTTTCTCAGCGGAAGTGCAATGTACAGAAATACGATATTATTTCGAGACATTGCAATTCAGCTGAAATAGAAATTAATAAACTGCTTTAGTTAAGTTTTAATAAATTTGTAATGTTCAGTTGTTAAGATCATCAAGTTGAATAAAGACGTGAAAAATAAAAAGTTTAAAAATAAATTGTTTTTTTTTATTTTCTCGAATGTGAAGAAAAACATAAGTGGCGCAGTCGGTTATTTTATTGTCTAAAGATGATAAAATCGAATCTCCTTCCAAAGAAGTGAACTTATTATCTAAAGATAATAACAGCGACCCTAATTCCTCTTAAGCAGTGAATTGAAAACACTTTGTCCAAAGACAGTGAAATTAGTTTATTCCTATAAAGAAGAAAAAAAAATATATAAATATTATTGTCCAAAGACAATAAAATCAATCATTTTACACGGTGAATTAATTTTGTTTCTCTTCTTGAAGAATTTTTTTTTGTGTGTATACCTATACAAAGACCTACACCAAGTGAAAAAAAAAAATCGAAGCTTAAATTAAATACGTTTTGTAAATGCCAAAAAACATTGATAAAAAAAACAAAAGTGAGAGATTTCTATCGTTTACTTATAATACAAGAAATCGAGACAGTGACGACAGTGACGACATTGAAGAAATTAAAACAATCAAGATGGCAAACGAAAATAGTGGAATACCAGTCAGCGAACTCATTAAAGAAGCTGCAAAAATAAAGGAGTTCAACGGAGATGAAAAATACGATTTAGCATCCTTTATTCGTGAAGCGGAGCTTATACTCCCACTTTTCAACGATAACCCAGCATTAAAGGAGTTTGTATACCAGCGATACATATTCAACAAAATCCAGGGGGCAGCCTTAAAGTGCATAAGAACATTGGGACCCAATCCAACGTGGGAAAACATCAAAAACGAGTTAAAGAAGAATTTCGGTGTAAGGGACACTTACCATAAATTACATCATCTTGCAATTACATGCAAATCAACATCTGTAAGTGCATATTATTATAATTTAAGAAATATTCTAGACAAGTTAAACGCTAAGTATGAATTTGATGATACAAAACCTAGTGAATTTGCTCCCGATTCAAATGAATCAATTATATTAAAAATTTTTTTGAATGGTATTAACCCAAATTTATCAAGTATTATTTATAGTAGAAACATAAAAACACTCCGAGACGCATATTATACACTTGAAGAGACAGGAATATTGAGGCATTACGATAGGCAAGCCAATTATAGGGAAAATTCATCAGGATACAATAGAAATTCAAATCAAAACTCACGATATTACAGTCAGAACAATAATTACAATCCTAAACCAGAAACTACAAATCAGAATCCATTTCGACAAGATAATTATTCCAGGCAGTATAGGCGAAATTGGGACAACGACAATTCAAATTCTAGACAATCAAGACAAAGTGGAGTAAATAATAACAACTATGATAGGAGACAGAATTCCAATTCCACCCCAATGGAGGTAGATCATATTGAAACCGTTTCAGATGAAGTAAATTTTCAATCAGAGGCCCCACATCATGTCTACCGATAGTTGAACTCACAATAGGGAAAGAGAAAATTAGATGCCTTATTGATACAGGATCAACAACCACACTTTTAAACTCAGATAGACTACCCAAATATAAACGAATAAAACTTCAGAACATTGTTTCTTTTAGCACACTTAGTGGACAAACTTTAATAGACAAAGAAATAATAACACCATTACCAATGGAATTTAACGAAAATAACTCTATGAGCTGGAAACTGACACCTTTTTATAATAAAAATTTCGACGGACTTATAGGTCAAAATCTTCTTAAACCTCTACAAGCAATTATAAATTTAGAAGAGGATTACTTAGAAATAAATAATGCAAAAATAAAATTTATTAATTCTTGCCCTTTTAAGTATGAAGAAATAAATTCATTATATGAATCCATAATTGACCAAAATACATTAGAAAAGCTAGAACGAAAGGATATGAATATAGAAGAAAAAAAGGAACTGAAAAATCTTATTAATAAAAATAGAGATTTGTTTTTCCAAGAAGGTAATAAACTTACCCACACCCATGAAATTCAACATGAAATTATAACTACTACAGAAAAACCCATATATTCTAAAATATATAGGTATCCTCAAATTCACGAGGAGGAGATTAACAGGCAAATGAAAGAAATGTTGGCACAAGGTATTATCAGAGAAAGTAATTCCCCATACAACTCACCATTATGGATTGTTCCTAAGAAAATCGATAATTCTGGTGAGAAAAAGTGGAGAATTGTGATCGACTACAGAAAACTTAACGAAGTTTCTGTAAGTGATAAATATCCTATTCCTAATATAGAAACAATATTAGAGAAACTAGGAAGATCGCAATATTTCACTACGTTAGACCTTGCCAAAGGCTTTCATCAAGTGTTAATAAAAAAGGAAGACAGAAAGAAAACTGCGTTTTCAACTCCGTTAGGTCACTACGAGTTTATAAGAATGCCGTTTGGGCTTAAAAATGCCCCGGCGACTTTTCAAAGACTTATAAATTCTGTCCTACGAGAGCATATAAACCGTATATGTGTCGTTTACCTAGATGATATTTTGATATTTAGTACCACTCTAGAAGAACATATTACGAATATACAAAAAATTTTCAATAAACTGAGAGAGCATAATCTCAAAATTCAAATCGACAAATGCAATTTTTTTAGTAGAAATACAGAGTATTTGGGTCACATTCTGACGACAGAAGGTATTAAGCCGAATATGAGTAAAATAGAAAATATTCAAAAGCTTAAACTGCCAGAAACCCAGAAGCAAATTAAGTCATTCTTGGGAATGACGGGCTACTACCGAAAGTTCGTAAAAGATTACGCAAAAGTAGCTTACGGTATGACAAAATATTTGAAGAAAAATACGAAAATTAACAAAAGTGATCCTCAATACATAGATTCATTTCAAAAACTGAAAAGATTACTTATTGATACACCAATTTTAAGATACCCTGATTTTAATAAAAGATTCAAACTTATAACGGACGCCAGCGATTTTGCTTTAGGCGCAGTCCTTACACAGGATGATCATCCCCTGAGTTATGCAAGTAGGACTCTAAACGATCACGAAAAAAAATATTCCACAACGGAAAAGGAGCTCCTTAGCATCGTTTGGGCCGTGAACTATTTTCGCCCATATATTTATGGTAGAACTTTTGATCTTCTTACTGATCACCAGCCTCTCAAATGGCTCCAAACCAAACATAAGGGCAAAGATATTAATCACAGGTTACAGCGTTGGTTACTTAGACTTGGAGAGTATGATATAAATATTGAATATATCAAAGGATCGGAAAACAAAGTAGCAGATTTTTTGTCGAGAATAAATTCAGAAACAGGAGAAATAAATGCTTTAGATACAGAACAAGACAATGATAACATGAGTACAGACGCAACAATTCACTCACAAGAGGAAGAACAAAATGACCACTTCCCGATTTTAGACACTGTTGTTAACAGATTTTTCACTCAAATCATTTTAACAAAGAATAAAACAAAAGAAATTGAGGTCATTGGGAATAAGCGAAAGATTTTCATTAGTAAAGATGACATTGAAAATAATTTCATGACGGACATATTTCGAAGATTTTTGAAATCAGGCAAAATAGGGATTTATTCTGAATTCTCTGATCCCGAATATAATAAAGTCCAACAAAAGCTGATAGAATTGTTTAATACTAGTTTAAAATTTTATAAATGTACCCACTATGCAAAAGATATGGAAAATGAAGACGAAACATTCAGATACATTGGAAAATATCACAAAAATGAAACAGGACATGCAGGAATAAATGAAAACTATGAAGGATTGAAAAAATTGATATACTACAAAAATTTAAAAACATATATTCAAAAATACATTAATAATTGTGACACATGCAATAGAGCAAAATATGATAGAAACCCTATCAAACCAAAATTCCATATAACTGAAACTCCAAGTGATATAAATCAGATAATTCATTTAGATGTCTATATAAATAAAAAACATAGTTTTTTAACCTTCATTGACAAGTTCTCAAAACATGCTGTTGTTCTTTATTTAGAAGATAGGAACAGCGTCACAATCGTTGGAAAAATACGATTATATTTTTCCATCAAAGGGAAACCAAATTTAGTTGTCCTAGATAATGAGTTTAATTCTGTAAACGTTAAGGAATTTTTGAGACAGGAAGGAGTAGAAACTCATTTTACAAAGCCTAATAGTCACACAGGCAACGCAGACGTAGAAAGGTTCCATAGCACAATAGGAGAAAAACTTAGAGTTTTAGAAACAGAAAAGTCAGATTTGCCAATACAAGAAAGACTTTTTAAATGCGTAGAATGGTATAATAAGTCCATTCATTCTGTTATCAAATCCAAACCTTTAGATGTAATAGAAGGAAAAGTTGATAAAAAACAAATAGAAAAATTATTGAAAGAACACAAAGAAAAAGTTATAAACAAACGAAATGAAAAAAGGGAAGATTACAACCAAAGTCAGGAAGAAGGTTATGTAAAAAATTATAAGGCACTAAGACACAAAGACGAACCTAAATATAGAAAACTAAAATTAGAAAACATTCATCCTACAAACATTAAACGAAGTACAAAATTTTCAGGTCAACTGGACAACACTATTTTTGATACTGACAATAATGACTCTACTACCCGCAACGAAAGGAACTCTGATAGTTGAAAAAATCGACAACAATAACGGATACGCTGAAGTTAACATCGAAGAAGTTCCAATCATTCATAATTACAACATAATCTTACATATAATAAAACCCCAGCAAATAACATATATATTAGATACATTTGAAAATAATATAAAACAATTAGGAGAAATAGATAACAAAAACATTTTACTTCACGAACTTAGCTTACTCAGAACAAAAGTAAAAACCTTATTACCACATAGACATAAGAGAGGATTAATCAATGTTGTAGGAACAGGACTTAAATGGCTCTTCGGTTCAATGGATGAAAATGATAGAGTAGATATAGAAGAACATTTAGGAACAATTGATGAAAATAATCATAACATAATTAATAATTTGAACAAAAATATCGAAATTAATAACCATTTTAACGATACTTTTAATAAAATTAAAGAAACAATAGAAGCAGATAGGGATAAGATTCTAGAAAAATTTAATGATATTAAAACAAATAATGAAAAAATTTATAAAGAGCTAATTTACCTAGATATACTACTTAAAATAAAAATACTAGGAGATAACATAGAACATATACAAAATAATATTGCATCATCAAGAATGAATCTTATGAGCAGCAATATCTTGACAGAAGATGAAATCAGAAAATATGACATAGACTTATATAAATTACAAAACATTAGACTAGGTACCGCAGAATATAAAAAAGAAAAACTAATATTTGCAATAAAAATTCCTAAAGATATACTTAAAGCTAAGCGATCTATTGTTACACCAATTACCAATAATAAATTTGAAGAATTTGATTTTGAAAATAAAGAAATTGTAATTTTAAACAATACTCATTATGATTTTAATGGAAATGTAAATGAAAAATCTTTAAAAGAATCCAAGCTTTGTATTTACCAAAATAATTGTTATAAAATAAAGAACACAAAATCTGAAACTATAGAAATTAACTCAAATTCAATATTGCTGAAAAACCAAAATACAACAACACTGTCAAGTTCATGTGATGACAGAATTATAACCCTTAATGGGAATTATTTAATAAATTTTCATAACTGTAACATAAAAATAAGAAATCAAACTTATTATGGAAAAAATGAAGAATTTACACAAAATTTTGTAATAAAAAACAATGATAACCAATTGAAAGAAAATAGTAGTACATTATCGTTCGATGACATTGTAATTAATCAAATTGAAAACATGGAAGTAATCGAAGAACTTAAATTTCATAAAAAAAAGTACATCATGTACAATTGGATATATTTAATTGCATTTATTGTAATAGTGATTCTTTTCATACTTCTATTTTTGTTTACAATCTATAAATACAAATCAATTAAAGTTGTAATTAACAACGAAACCCAGGAGAGTTTCGACTTAAAGGGGGGAGGGGTTATGTCAAAGCATCCAACGGTGTTGACAAAATCTCAAATTCCCATAAATTGGGAATTGTAGCATAAGATCATATTAAAATAATTTTCCCAGCGGAAATGCAATGCACACAGAAATACGATATTATTTCGAGGAATTGCAATTCCGCTGAAATCAAAAATAATTAAATTAAATTAAATTTTTTTCCCAACAAATAAAATTTGTTTAAAGAATCGTATTGCAATAATTTTCTCAGCGGAAGTGCAATGTACAGAAATACGATATTATTTCGAGACATTGCAATTCAGCTGAAATAGAAATTAATAAACTGCTTTAGTTAAGTTTTAATAAATTTGTAATGTTCAGTTGTTAAGATCATCAAGTTGAATAAAGACGTGAAAAATAAAAAGTTTAAAAATAAATTGTTTTTTTTTATTTTCTCGAATGTGAAGAAAAACATAAGTCGCGTGGATCGCATCAACTTGCTCTTATGTAAAAGTACTTTGGAATTTAAAATACATATTATAAATATGAAATTGCCGTCTAATTTACATAAAAGTATGAATTTATGCAAGATAAAGTTTAAAAATCGTTATATTATTAAGTTAATTTTTTTATAAGAAATTTCTTTAAAATATGTTTCAAGAATAAAATTTGGGATGCACATTTTAAATATTTAGTAATATAGATTTTAGGAAATAATTTCAAAAAAGAGGCTGGGTGCGACCCACACTGATAACTTCCCATTGTGGTAAGAAATCTTGAGTTGAATCTTACATCTTTGTCATGGACAAAAAGATAAAAACATATTGTGACGTTTTCTTCAATTTTACCATAGCTATTAATGGAATTTGAATATGTGGGACTTGGGTACAACTGAACAACCTTATTCATATACGTATGTACAATACATACATTCCTCTAAAAACTAAGATGATAATAAAATTATAAAATTATGTATTATATTATAGAAATTACTTTATTATTTCGGTTCCAAACATTTTAATTGAAAAAAAGAAACGAAAACGAAAAATTCAAATATAAAAGATATGGTTTGGTTATTGATGGAAGGGTACTTTTTGACTTTTTTATGAGGAAATATACTATATGTTAAGGGCCACGTTTTGGCCTCGGTTTCGCCAACCTATTATGCTTGAAAAGGAAACTAGAGTACAAATAAAAAAATTTATCAACTGCCATGTTTTCTCATTAAAATAATGTTGCCCCCTGAAATTTGTATTATCCGCCAAAAAAATTATGCTAAGCGACATTAATAAAGATCTTATTGCTGTGAGCAACAACAAAATTTGTTAGATGTCACTTAGTTTAACCAAAATTGTCTCTTAGCACACTATGATTTAACTAGAACTTTCTTCGCTTTTTTTTCCTAAACAATTTTAGAAATGTCGCTTAGCATAGATTCTTACGGGAAGGTATCGATGTATAAAACAACATACTTTAGAAGGCACTATCGGTGTTCATTCCCAAGAAATTCGACTTGAAATACAATTTTAACTAGTTTTCACTAGAATTTTTAATAGTTTTTTTATTTAAAAAAAAAAACTATTAGTTCAATATTTGTCAACATTTAATCAATTGTACAAAATTATACTATGTATAAAATAAACTAAATTAGAAGTCAATATCACTACTAGTTCTCGAGAAATTTGAGCCGAAAAACAATTTTTACCAATTTTCAATAGAATTTTATATAGCTTTTTATTTTTTGTAAAAAAACTGTAAACTGATTTTTTTTGAAATTTTCACCAGTTGTCAAACACATTATTTTTCGTAAAATAAAATTATTTTGAGTTTCAAATTGTTTTCCGTTCTTAGAATATCTGGGTTATGAAATTTTTTTTTTTTTCAGTTTTTTTTTATTTAAAAAAATAACGGTATGTTCATTTTTTTCCAAATTCATACCAAGTCTGTATGACCTTATAATGAGTACATCAAATTTTATTTGAAATCAACAGCATTATTTTTTCGTGAAATATTTGAAACTAACCAGAATTTTTACTTTTTTTTTAAACCGTTATAGTGAAAAAACTACTCACTGAATTTTAATAAACGCCCTTTCAGCCTCTTTCGAAGTTATTATCTATTAAACAAAATTTATTTGAAGTCGATGTCTTTACTCGTTCTTGAGATATCGACGACGAAAAATGGTACCAGAACGTACGAACGTACGAACGTACGTACGTACACACACACACAGACCTTGAAACGTCGAGAAATGTCAAAAATTCCAATTTGACAAATCGGACCGATTACAATAACTCCCTATGGGAAGTTAAAAATAATCGTTAGTACGTTTTGAAGATATTGATTTTTCAAAAAGAATTGTTTTTTTTTTCAAAAAAGCCCAACAAAAATTTTATATACAATATTATTTTAAACTTAAGGGGTCCTTCTTAAGAAATTTGATTAAAATCGTTAGAGCCGTCAAAGAGAAAGTCGAAAATAAAAAAAAAACGGTTCGATGACAGGTAATAACATTTTTCCACAAAATTTTTGCTGACCAAAATGTGTTACATGTCCGTAATAGAACACTAATTTTTATTTGCGACTTATAGGTACTAAGTATAAGGCAAGTTATGCATTCGTAAAAAAAATGAACGAAATTTTATAAATATTTTTTTTTCAAAAACTGTCCCACAGATTTGAGAAAAAAAATTCAAAACATTTTATTTAGTTAAACCTAAGAAATGGTTGAACAAAAATTTCCAAAAAAATGGTAATTTTTGGTACCCTCCTTGAAACCACTGACGCTGACGCTCCTCAAATGTTTGAATATTATTGCATATTCAAATTTTCAAAAAAAAAAAAATGTTTTGGAAATTCAATATTTCGAAAACCCCATGCTCGTATTTTTCAAACTTTACAAATAAAAATATCAGAATACAATCTACAAGATTTGAGAAAAAAAAATTTGTTTTACCAAAAATTAAAGGTACCCACTATACAAATGTTAAAAAATAGTTTTCGAAAACGAGTCCGAGAATTTTGATAGAATTTTTTTTGTTTCAATTAATTTTTACGATCTATTCTTTATATATATAATTCTTCTGTGAGTGTGTATGTCACTGAACTTCTCTTAAACGACTGGACCGATTTTGATGAAATTTTTTGTGTGTGTTCAAGGGGATCTGAGAATGGTTTAGATTCACAATATTATATAAAAATCAATTGCTGTTCGTTTGTCTCGCTAAAACTTGAGAATGGCTAGACCGATTTTGATAATTTTAATCTTAAAATATTTGTGGAAGTTCAGGGAAGGTTTAAGCGGTGAGAAACATACATAATAAGTAACGGAAAAATACTAAAAACGAAAATTTAATTTTCCAATACAAAATGTTCCTAGCTGTGAAACATTTGACGTCTTTGCACTACAAATTACTGCAGAAATTTACAATGAGACATTGATCATGATAGAAGATTTGTTTTTATTGATTGTAAATAAAGTATTGTCGTGTTTGGGCATAACACCACCCAATCGTCGCGATACATTTAACCATGACTTGCGAAGAGAACAAGAATACGGTACTGAAGTATTGGCCGAAACAGTTCGTTCAAACGTTCCGCAATTGAATGAACAGCAAAGAATTGCGTATGATACTTCGATTGAAGCTGTGAACAGTAGATCTGGTGGAATTTACTTCTTTGATGCTCCCGGGAAACTGGAAAAACGTTTCTAATTTCATTGCTGTTGGCAAAGATCAGATCGCAAAATGAAGTAGCCCTAGCATTGGCTTCATCTGGAATAGCTGCAACATTGTTAGAAGGTGGAAGGTGCACATTCTACCTTGAAATTTCCACTAAACATCCAAATCAACGAAGCTCCAGTTTGCAACATCGCCAAAAATAGCGCAATGGCGAATCATGGAGCCATGATTCGGTTGTCAAGTGATTTTCGTCAGACTCTTCCAATTATTCCCCGATCAACTGTTGCTGACGAACTAAACGCATGCTTAAAATTCTCTAATTTGTGGCAATATGTAAGTACACTCCTATTAACAACTCACAAGCGAGTATTTTTGCAACAAGATCAAACTGCTATTATGTTTTCGAAGCAATTTTTAGATATTGAAAATGGTAAAGTCACAGTTGATACCTCAACCGGATTAATTATACTACTCAAGGATTTTTGTCACTTCGTCGATTCAAAAAAGTAGCTTATTCGGCGTGTTTTTACGGACATAGAAAAACGGCTCAGAAACCATAATTGACTGAGTGAACGAGCAATATTGGCGACCATAAGCAAAGATGTCGAAGTTTTCAACGTAACAATTCAAAATTTTCTTCCCGGAGAGTTGTTATCTTATAAATCAGTTGACACAGTTACAAACCAGGATGATATAGGCAACTTTTTCACAGAGTTTTTAAATTCTCTGAATTTGCCTGGACTACCACCTCAGAATTTACAATTAAAAATAGGATCAGTTTTGATTATTCTGCCTAACATTAATCAACCTCGACTGTGCAATGGTACGAGACTGGCTGGAAAAAACCTAATGAATAACGTCATCGAGGCCAATATCATCAAGGGAAAATACAAACGAGAGGGTGTCTCCATCCCGCGTATACCGATAATTCCAACGGATTTGCCATTTTTTCGTCCGTTTGGCCTTTGCGATGACAAGGCCAGTCTTTTAAAGTTTACGGAATCAACTTGAAGTTTCCCTGTTTCGCGCATGGGCAATTATAAGTTGCGAGTTTGCGAGTCGGAAAACTATCTTCTTATATATTTACGCACCCCAAAATAAGACAAAAAATATAGTACATCAGAAAGTCTTAAATTGATTAATTGAATAACTGTGTTGTATTTAATGTATGTAGATAAAAATTTTGTATTAAGTTTTGACCACATTTCCCAAAAATATATGAAGGTGATACGAAGTTTACCGGGTCATCTAGTATTTAAATAAAAACAAAATTAAGATATTACGGACTGTACCTACCATAGAACCATTTTTTCGAATTTTGAGTTTCTCATTATCGACATAACGGATTTTAATGAAATTTTTTATAGAGCTGCTTCTAGAAAGTTGAAAATACATTGCATTTAAAATTTAAGATATTTTCTGAATTTTTGGAAAAAAAAGTATTTTTTTTTTGGAAAATTCGAAATATTAAAAACGGATCAATATTTTGTTTGTAAATTAAATTTGTATTCGTGCATTCATAAAAACTTAAGGTTGGCGTGCGAATTTTTTTTTCTTAAAAATGCTTTAAAAATTTTGTATACAACGACTCATAATTTGTTTTCTTGCATAAATTCATATTTGCATAGCATTCTATTTTTATCTCTTACTGAAAGAATTTTAAAAAGAAAGAAAGAATTTTAAAAAATTGATTTTATCCTTATAAACTGTTTTCTCTAATAACATTGGTTTTTAAAATTCCTAGTCTTTTACATAGGAACAAGTTCGTGCGACCCAGTCGTGCATTTTATTTTTATCAAAATCGGTACAGCCATTTTCGAGATAAATAAGATTTTGCATTACGGGTGTATGGGGGTACCGTTAGTTTTGGAGCTATAAAAAAATTACAATTTCCCCTCTAGTGAATCACCGAAGACCCTTAAGTACCGAGTTTGAAGAATATAACTCCAGTGGCTTAGACTCTAGATCGAGGTACAGACAGACAAACAGACAGAATTGCCTGACCCACTTTTTCCGTCTTCATCATCATCATCATCATCATCATCGGCTCGACAACCGGGTTCCGGTCCTGGCCTCTTTCAACAAGTCTCTCCACCTATCCCGGTCTCTAGCCGACGCCATCCAGTTGCGCACCCCAAGGCTTCGGGCGTCCTGGTCTACGCCATCTCTCCAGCGCAAGCATGGTCTACCACGCTGTCGTCTACCATAGAATGTACCACAAAGAACTTTCCGAGCAGGTTCCTCTTCGCTCATGCGAGCTAGGTGCCCTGCCCACCGGAGTCTACCGAGCTTAATTTTTGTCACGATATCTGCTTCTAGGTAGATTGCGTACAATTCATGATTGTACCGTCTCCGGAATCGTCCTTCCTCACATATGGGGCCAACAATTCTCCTTAAGACTTTTCTCTCGAACGCAGCTAAGAGGTCGGAGTGCCTTTTGCTAAGCACCCAAGTCTCGGATCCATATGTGAGTACTGGCAGGACCATGGTCCTGTACAGCAGCAGTTTTGAAGTTATGGTGAGATTTCTGGATTTGAAGAGCTTTGACAGACTATAGTAGGCTCTGTTGGATTTGAGAAGCCGCCCGCGTATTTCTTCTTCTATGTTGTTATCGGCTGCTACTATTGACCCAAGGTATTTAAAGGATTGCACCACTTCAAATTCGTGCTCCGCTACCTTGATTGTTTGACCAACTGTTCCTCTCGCATTCGACGCCACCATGTACTTTGTTTTACCTTCACTAATGTGCAGCCCCAGATTTTGTGCCGCCTGCTCGATCTGGATGAAGGAATCGTGTACAGCTTGTTCGGTTCTTCCGATGATGTCAATGTCGTCTGCGTAAGCCAGTAACTGGCTGGACCTGTTGACGATGGTCCCTCTTGTTGCCGTGCCAGAGTCACGGATTGCTTTCTCCAACGCCAGGTTGAAGAGGAGGCAGGCCAAACCGTCCCCTTGTCGGAGTCCATTAAAGATGTTGATTGGTCTGGATAGCAATCCGGCTATTTTTACTTGGCTTGTTACGTTGGTCATGGTCAACCTACATAGTCGTGTCAATTTATTTGGGATGCCGAATTCTCTCATGGCTTTGTAAAGTTCTACCCTGGCTATGCTATCATAGGCGGCCTTAAAGTCTATAAACAGATGGTATGTTGGGATGTTAAATTCTAGACATTTTTCCATCGCCTGCCTAAGGGTAAAGATCTGATCAGTTGTTGATTTGCCTGGAATGAAACCACACTGATATTGCCCGATGACGGTTTTAGCGTATGGGGTTATCCGGTCTTGTAGGATAGAGGAGAGTATCTTATAGGCGGTACTCAACAACGTGATACCTCTATAATTGCTGCACGTTGTGACATCTCCCTTCTTATGTATGGGGCATATTAAACCTTTTCGCCAGTCTTCTGGCATTTCTTCCTGCTCCCATACCTGTACTATAATATCATGAATTGCTTGACGTAAGGCTGGCCCGCCGTGATGGAATAATTCGGCTGGTATGCCATCGACTCCCGGGGCTTTGTTCTGTTTAAGCCGGCCTATAGCCTTCTCAACCTCTTCTATGCTTGGTGGCGGCAACATAGGGTATTCTTCTTGAAGTAGTGGAGCCTCCACTTCTGCAGTGAGCTGACCATTTAGCAATTCATTAAAGTACACTTCCCATCGCTCCAGTATGCTTTCAGGATCGGTGATCAGATTTCCCTCTCCGTCCTTGCAGTATGTGCAGCGTGGTGTGTACTGCGTCATGTTTCGGACGGATTGGTAGAACTTCCGCGCCTGGTGCGGACCTCGCTCTCGGCTGTTTTCTATTTCACAGATTAGGTTCTTCTCCCAGGCTGATTTCTTTTGTCTGTGAAGCCGTTTTTCTGTTCTTCTGAGCTCTTTGTATTCCTCTTCGCGTGCCCGCGTTCTATGAGATTGTTGCATTGCTCGGTACGCAACATTCTTACGTTCAGTCGCTAGCTTGCATTCATCATCAAACCAGTCGTTCCGATTTTTACGACTGCTGCCTAAGATGGAGTTGGCAGTACTAATGACAGTATTTTTAAGACGTGTCCACTTCTCATTTACGCCCAGCATACTGGCTCCAGGACTTACTCTCCCTAAATTAGGTGTTTCTAGGGCGAGTCCTAACGCATTACCAAAGGTGTTACTGGTGTTTTCATTGCGCAGGGCAGCCGTGTTGATTCGAACCTGATCGGCGGATGCAATGCGTCTTCGCAAGGCAATCCGCCCTCGGAAAACCATACCAACAAGATAGTGATCCGAGTCGATATTGGCACCTCGGTACGTTCGTACCGTCATCAAGTTCGAGTAGTGGCGACGGTCTATCAACACGTGGTCTATTTGGTTACGAGTGACTCCATCAGGTGATACCCAGGTGGCTTTGTAGATATCTTTACGCGGGAACCTGGTACTCGCAACTACCATGTTTTTCGATGCTGCCAATTCTAAGACTCGAAGTCCATTGTCATTAGTGTTCTCATGCAAACTATGGGTGCCTGCGTAATGCCTGAATACCGGCTCCCGACCTATTTTTGCATTCAAATCCCCAAGGATGATTTTAACATCATACCTTGGACAGGCATTGAGGGCCCTCTCGACTTGTTCGTAGTAAGTCTCTTTTTCTTCGTCTGAGGACTCCTCCGTAGGTCCGTGAACGTTAATGAGGCTGATGTTCGTAAATTTGCCTCGCACACGAAGGGTGCATAGCCTTTCGCTTATAGCGTTAAAGCCGATGATAGTAGACTTCATTTTTTCGCTGACTAGGAAGCCTACCCCGAGCACATGGTGTTTTGTATGACAGCTGTAGTATATGTCATATTCTTTCTTCTGTAAAACACCATTCCCTGTCCATCTGATTTCTTGAAGAGCTGTTATGTCAGCTTTATATTTTGACAGGGCATCGGCTAGCTGCTGAGCAGCTCGAGCTCTATAGAGCGATCGTACGTTCCATAAGAAAATTCGTAAATCGTTTTTCCTTTTTCTTTGCGTAGGTTGTCGTCGTGAAATCAGTCCGTTTCCGAGGCTTGTTGTCGTTCTCGAAATTCATTAAGTTTTACGGGACAGGGAATTAACCTGTCGCCAACCTGAGGAACCAGCCTGATCATATTAGCCAAACCTTTTTTAAAAGGCTTGTTTCTAGCGGCCGCCGCGAAGAGGCTATGATCACACTTCCACCAGTCCCGAATAGTTACGGCACGTGCATGTTTTCGTATGCTACATGTTGTTCCCCCTATTCGTCTGATGGCTGACCGCCATCCGTCTTCGCTATCATCGTAATAACAATTTTGATCAAAATCTCGAGTTCGATTTTTTTTCCAAATGCAGAACTTGCTCTATAGTACCTATGTATATCGCAAGTAAAAAACCAATTTAAACGCAATTCATGGAAAAGATTAAATAAAACTTGAAATATCAAAAACTATGGAACAACGAACGACAGAATTTTCACACACCAGACCAGAAAATTTGACTTTTTTAAAGGGTGATTTTTTAAGAGCTTGAGAACTTTTTTAAAAAAAAAAAACGCATAAAATTTGCAAAATCTCATCGATTCTTTATTTGAAACGTTAGATTGGTCCATGACATTTACTTTTTGAAGATAATTTCATTTAAATGTTGACCGCGGCTGCGTCTTAGGTGGTCCATTCGGAAAGTCCAATTTTGGGTAACTTTTTCGAGCATTTCGGCCGGAATAGCCCGAATTTCTTCGGAAATGTTGTCTTCCAAAGCTGGAATAGTTGCTGGCTTATTTGTGTAGACTTTAGACTTGACGTAGCCCCACAAAAAATAGTCTAAA
This sequence comes from Chrysotoxum bicinctum, assembly GCA_911387755.1. NCBI lineage: Eukaryota > Metazoa > Arthropoda > Insecta > Diptera > Syrphidae > Chrysotoxum > Chrysotoxum bicinctum. Next base: position 245,735,238 of record OU426987.1, read on the forward strand.
GGCGTCAAATCGCATGATCTTGGTGGCCAACTTACCGGTCCATTCCTTGAGATGAATTGTTCTCCGAAGTTTTCCCTCAAAATGGCCATAGAATCGCGAGCTGTGTGGCATGTAGCGCCATCTTGTTGAAACCACATGTCAACCAAGTTCAGTTCTTCCATTTTTGGCAACAAAAAGTTTGTTAGCATTGAACGATAGCGATCGCCATTCACCGTACCGTTGCGTCCAACAGCATCTTTGAAAAAATACGGTCCAATGATGTACGCATTCGTGTGGTTGGTTTAATGTCCAATAAAGTAAACTGAGTGCGAAACTTGGTCACAATCGCATTAATTGTTTGCTCACTTGGTCGATTATGTAGACCATAAATCGGACGTAAAGCGCGAAACACATTTCGAACCGAACACTGATTTTGGTAATAAAATTCAATGATTTGCAAGCGTTGCTCGTTAGTAAGTCTATTCATGATGAAATGTCAAAGCATACTGAGCATCTTTCTCTTTGACACCATGTCTGAAATCCCGCGTGATCTGTCAAATACTAATGCATGAAAATCCTAACCTCAAAAAAATCACCCGTTAGAGCCGCCTTTTTTTGAAATGCAGAATTTTGGAATGCAGAATTTTGAACATAGTTCAGATCCATAATTGCAACTCTGGCTTTAGAAACTGTAGAAATCGTATCGTTAGATTACTTTTCGTTGAAGTAATTGTTTTCACCAAGATTTTGATCCAGGTAGCTTTAATATCCATTTCAAAAACAAACAAACTAGTTTGTCACCATATCATTATTCTGATAGCTCCATACTTGGGCACCATGCAGCATTATTGTTTCGAAAATCACCTGGAATATTTGCATTTTTTTTTTAACGGATATATTTTTATCTTCCATTCAAACGTTCAGCTTATCACTGACTTAGATGAAGCAAGCTTCTCCTTTAAATGAAGTTCTATGCTCATGTTACCAGAAATATTTCTATTTCCTGCACGTCCAAATACTTACCTCCTCTATTTCTGAAAACTATTGTATTTAGATGTATTGACTGATTTATCATTCATTGTAATCTCTCCGGTGAGTCTGCAAGTAGCACCAAATCATCTGCGTACATAATTAAGGTATCCTAACGCCTTTTGAAATATTCTGAAATATCGTCCATGAACATCATAAATGCTTGAGGGCTAAAGTTGCATCCATGTTCTACACCTGTAAGAGTGTTGAAGAAGTTCGAAAGTTGTCTTCCGTCCTAAACGATTTGTGCTCGTACAGCTTTAAATTTGTCTTCTAAATTTCCTTGATACACCATTATAATTTAGCTTATAGAAAGGTGCACTTCTGTCCACTGTATCAAAGGCTACTTTAAGACCGACAAAAGACTCATATAGTTTTTTCTTAACTGTGGTTAGAATAAAGATTTGATCTGTTGTAGAGTAATTCTCTCGAAACCCTGCCTAGAATTCAATAAGTAGATATGTTATTTCGAGAAGTCTACTCTTGAAAATGGTTTCACCAAAATAGCCATAAGTAGTTATTTTTGGTGAATATGAAAGTTTTCCATTAAGCATTTTTTTGTCTTAAAACAAACTATGAGGGAGATATCATTGAGAATTTGTATATGTATTAAGAAATGTTCGCTGCGGAAAACGTCCAATTTTCCATAACTCTGGTGCATAAATAAGTGTGACTTAAGTAAGCCCTACAAGAAGAAGTCTAAAGGGGTCAAATCGCACGACCTTGGTGGCCAATTCACATCGCCTCAGCGTGAGATAAGCATGTTCGAAGATCGCTCGTTCAAAATGTCCATTGGGGCACAAGCTGTGCCACTTATCATCGGAATTCATATAATCCAAATCGGGCCAAAATAAAATGAGTTATCATTGAGCGAAAGCATTCGCCTGCCGTTGATGTTGATGGCCTGATGTTTCTACGTCGTTCTCAAGGAAGTATGGATAGATAATGCCGCCAGCCCAAAATCTACTACAAACGCTTTCTCTGGAAACGTTGCAATTTGGTAGATTTCGTGTGTATTGTGAATCTCCCAAATTCGACAATTTTGCTTTTTGACAAAACGCATTCATCATGAAATGGGCTTCGTCAGTGAATATAATTTTTGACAAGTCCTTAACTATAATCTCCTGATGGGTCAGTTGAAGTTTGTAAGGGTCTATGTGCATGGCATGATGCAAAATTCGCGAAGTTATGTACTGGCCGAACTGTTGCTTGTGGCGCGTAATTGACCTTCTCTGATTTTCATGCACACTTTCACGTACAGTGGCGATGTTTTCGCCAGATCTTACATTTCTTGACGTACGGGTATTGGTGGATTTTTCACTAAACCGATAGAGACGGTAAAATGGGGGAAGCGCACGAAAGATATTAGATGATATTCAGTTGCAAGTATTGTGGGACTCTTACTGCATAAAAACCATTGGGATCAGGACCAATCTGTGACAGATCGACACATTATTTTCTTTTTTTCTTAATTTGAATTTGGTTTTCAGGAACTTTTAATGCTTTCTTCTTAGTCTCCGAATATTGTCTCGTACATTTAAGATGGTTTCCATTTCGGAGTTGGTATGACTTCACAGTCGCTGATTGTGTGATACATGTCTTTCGTTTGATCGCTAAATCGTTTGTACCAAGAAGCATTTATTACTCCATGAAGGACTTTGTTTTGGAACTTATGTATGGGTTCAGCACTTATTTTCTTTGTACAGCCTCATAGCTAAATATCGTACGTCCAAAAAGGTTTCAGCACTTGCTTGTATAACATGATTATTTTGTCCTGGATAAATAGGCCGGAGTTCTTTTGCAGGAACTTGTACATTTTTCTGTACTTCAAGCTTATTTGTTCTCTTTTTTTCCATGTGGTCTTTCCATTTTAGGTTTGCATTCAAAGTCATTCCAAAGTATTTGGCAGTATTGGCGTATTGATAAGCATTAGAAAATTATTTAGCTTTTTGTTTGTAAGGTTTACATGCGGTAATTTTGTTTCTTCTATTTTGATAAGCTTAAACGCAACAAGTACAATCTCTTACTTCATCGAATAAGTTTTGCAATTTTTTTTTTAGTCATTGACTCTCCGGCATCAATATTGCAGTATTGGCAGCAAACTTAGACATGATAGCGTTGACGTGCATTAGAATATCTTTTGTATATCACAAATACAGGGTTGGTCCTAGGATACTCCCATGGGTTACACCGGCTTCAATTTTTTTTTTTTCAGTTCCGAGTAATATTAGTCGAACCGTACTCTTAAGGGTGTGTTCGTAGTGTAGGATTTCATTATTTCATAATACTGCCTGGGGAACTCACTGCAGTTTGCACTCAAGTCCGAAGTGACAATCACCTTATCAAATACTTGAGTAGTAAAACCTTTATAACATATTTTTGTTCAAGTGCCTTTTTTTAACATCCGTATTTCAATGCACTTGGTATATCGTGAAGTGTTTAGGATTTGTGGTCTTTCTTCTATTATTTGGCTAAGCCTTTTTAGAAACACTTTTTTGAAAACGATTCTCTGAACGATAGGTCTGTAAGATGTTTCTTCTTTTGGTGGCTTCGAGTACTTTCTATAGGAATAACAATGACTTCTGAAAAGCTTAAGATATATTTCTAATATGTACTTATGTATTTCAGTTTTTTAAAGAAGGCATTTCTTCCAAAACCTGAGCAGTTATTACCCTGGTTATTTTTTTTTAGATAAATGACAAACATTTATGTTTCTTACTTCTTTGGGCATTACATTGGAAATTTTAAATTCGTAACTTATAAAGGGTTTTTCAATAGGGACGCCACAAAAGAAGAGCGACAGGGACAGCAAACGACGCCATATTTCTTGCCGCTCTTTTGACATTTCTCTTCAGAAAGGTTTGCCATTTCATGATGGAAAGATATACGAGCCAACAACGAGTCGAAATTATTAAAATTTACTACCGAAATTCAGAGTCAGTGGCCTCAACGTTAAGAGCTCTACGTCCAATTTATGGTCATCATAATCGTCCTAGCAAATCAATAATTGAGCGTCTAGTGGAAAAATTTGAATCCACAGGCCTCGGTCGTGCGATTTGATGCCGTTAGACTATTTCCTGTGGATCTAAGTCAAGTCTATGGTCTATTCCAACAAGCCAGCGACGATTGATGAACTTCGTACGAATATCGAACGTGAAATTGCAGCAGTATCGGCCGATTTATGCTTAAAAACCGTCGAAAATTGGGTTAGCGTCTGGACTTCTGCAAGCGTGCCCGTGGTGGCCATGCAAAGAAATCGAGTTCCATACAAAATGGCATCGAACGTACTTTCACAAGAATAAAGGGTTTCATTGATATCCAAAACCGTTTTTGGTTTATTTAAAAAAAAACTTTTGTAGCGCTCTTATTGAAAAACCCGATCATCAAACTGTAAGTAGCTGATGTATTTCCTGAGAATTACTTAAAGACATTCGCCTAATATTCAGAGAAAATTTCAGCCTTCTGTTTCGGGTTCCCGAAGTAATTTCCATCTTGAAATTTTTTTGTTGTCAGCATTTGTCTTGGGCACTTGGCTGCTTTTGATATGCAGTATTCGGTAGAAGCATCGGTCGTCAAGCTTTTCATCATTTTTAATAGATACAATAATTATTTTTTAGTTCACTGTTAAGACAGTTAAAAATTTTCTTATCGCTTGGGTATCATCTCGTATTTTATTCTTTTCCTTTTTTCTTATATCAGCTCCTTTATTTCGACGGGATTTTATTCTTGTTTCTCTGCATATTGAAATAGTTGCTGTACTTTCTTCTGCAGCCTGTTGCACATCAGGGCTTAATTGTTCTACTTCATCAATGTTCAATTGAAATTACTGGTTTTTGTCTAGTTGGCAGCGTCTGGGAGTCAAACCCAGAGCACCGACGGACGTGAAAGTACAACGCATAAACGCAAAGGACTAAGAGTACTCCATAAAATATGTGGAAACTCAATCCAAATATTGTACCATTATCCGTTAATATATCTATTTGAATGGAGTTTCATCCGACGTTTCATACAAAGTAGATCAAACAGCACGTGAACCTGCAGAAATATCAAGTTATAAATTCCATTATCTTTGTAAAAAAAAAAGCACAAAGGCCTTTATTCAGCAAGATAACAAGATAACATTAAGATATTTATTTACAAAAATGGTCAGCTTCCAAGACACTTTACAAATTCTTTTCTTTGTATGTAATTCGTGAACCTTCTCAGATAAACAATTGATATTGATTTCAAGGATTTCAATGAAAAATGCTTTGTCAACATTTTTGGGACTTAGAAAAAAGTACTTTTGAAACTTAGCACAAATCCCAAAGCGCATAGTAAACTTGAAACGTGAAATATTTGAATATAACATAACTAATCTTTCATCCAAAGGATACAAAAAGGATGCCATTACAATGGACACAATTTTTAATACAGAAGGTTTCAGAAGAATGCTTATATACATATTTAAAAATTCATTCAAAAAAAAAACTCACACAAAAATTGACCTAAATAAAATATTCTCTTCATGGATATTTCTCTAGATATTTTGAAGAATTAAAAAAAATAAAGGATAATAGAGATTCAATGTCTGCCACTGATTTAGGGTACCTACTTGAGTCATCTCTGATGACATGTACATATGCATGCCCACATATCCTGTGTTGTAGGATTTAACACGTATATACGTATTTATATTGATGACTCAAGCTATTTGATATGACAGCCACTTGAGTTTGTGTGTGTAATGTGAGTGGAAATAAATGTCAGAAGAACTTTTGAGTTTCACACATTAGCCTCATAAAAGGATATCAAGTTTATATTGTGCTATCGACTTTAAGAGGGAAATTATATTTATTTGTTGAATTAAAGATTTAGAGATGGGATCTTTGTTGTAAGGAAAAATGATAAAGTTCAATTTCAATAGACAGAAAAGAAAATTCAAGTGGGATAAATACAGAAAATTTTTAAGAAATAAAACCGGCTCTATAAATAATTGCAAACCTTGCAATCGTACTTCAAGCATCTCTGTCATTCCCGAATTTACATGAGTGACAAACTGTCAAAATTTCTGTTATTTACACGATGAGTTCATTGCTGGTAAGAAAAGTGAAGAAAAAATGGCAACTTGTGAGTTGTGAATATCCAGTGGGTATATCTTAGAGTTGGGCATAATCGAATGATTTAAGGAATCGAGATATTAGTATTCGAACGATTTGAAGAATCAAATGATCATTCGAATGATTTTCGAAACAATATCATACTAAAAAAAAGTAGGAAACAAACACTCCATCTCAAGGTAAAAAAAGCAAAAACAAAAAAAAAAGATTGTGTGTACTGACGTACGCGCGGTTGAAGTAAAACTTCTTTTTCCTCAAGCAAAGCTTCTGTAAGATTATAACCTACGAACAAACATTTTATATTCTAAAAACATGTTGCTGTCCTTGACGGATAACGTGACGTTTTGACATGTCACTGACAGCTGCATAAAAATTTTGTTTCCCCCAACGCCGGAAAAGAAGTTTTACTTCAAAAAAAAATCAAAAAAATTTGTTTGTTTGTTCTTTTTTTTTTTTAAAAGGATAGTGGTTTCTGCTTGTTAAATTGGTCGACCACATAATTCACAAACATTTTGTATTTTTAAAACATGTCGCTGTCTTTGACTGATAACGTGACGGTTTGACATGTCACTGACAGCTGCATAGAGAATTTTTTACCACCAACGCCGGAAAAGAAGTTTTACTTCAAAAAATTGAATGTGCGCGCCTAGCCTTAAATGAAATCGAGAAGAAACGTACAAAACTCCCATGCCACTTGACAAGCAAGTTGCCTCGCTTTGTTTGTATTACCCTAGGGCTGCACGTGCAAGTATTGGCAAACATGTTGTAATCTTGTAATGTACACAAGCATTTCTTATTAACCCGTACAAACTCGAGCAACTTAGTAGTCACCTGGCATTAATTCAGTATCCAGGCAACTTGGAAAGCAAGTACACTGACAGTGGCACTCTTGTAAAATTAATTATTAAAGTATTTGATTGATTAGTCGGGTGACGTTCACATTTATAAATACCAAAACAAATGTCGGTGGCGTGTGCGATTAAGCGAATAAATATTATTAAAAAGTATAATTTCAAAACTTTCAGGCAAGAATACAAATGGTAGTGGATATACCCAACTTTTTGGCCAGTACTTTGTATGCGAGGGTTAGGTGTTGGTAAAATTTATTTGGATTGCAATATGCTTGCCAATAATTATTCGGTTGCATAGCCATTGCGCGTCTGAAACTATAGTTTTATGTTTATCTTTGAATGCAGCCATTTGAAATATGTAAATTCTAAATCGTATTCAACTTCATGTTTTACTTTGCACATGCCAAAAACATGTCGCTGTCTTTGACGGATGGCGTGACGGTTTGACATGTCACTGACAGCTCCATAGAAAATTTTTTACCCCCAACGCCGGAAAAGAAGTTTTACTTCAAAAAAATCATAACGTAATGGTTCTCGCTTCTGCCCTTTCCTTTACAATTCCATATTCAACCCTCAACGATACATCGAGTGCGAAAATGAATATACGAGTAAATGTAAAAAAGTCGTTGAATGCACGTACACGAGATACACAAAAAACCAACTTCTCTCGTTCTCGATTTTGTGTGTTTTCTTTTCTGTACTTTCGTTCAATATTCGCTTCTAAGTCTCGAATAGGCACTCGAGTGTCGAGTCGAGTCCTCATTTCGCTTAGAGTAAGTAGATGTGAGAAATCATTCGAATGATTTGAGTATTCGAATGAGTTGTGTGAAGAATCGAGATATCTCGAGATGTTGTCTGAATCGATTATAATCGATTATATCATTCGAATGCGCCCACCACTAGTATAACTATTGTGGATTAGTTGAATATGGTCAAATTTGATGGATGAAGAAATTGCAGACATTGCTGCTAAATTGTTAGAATTAAGATCACATACAATGCTCGAATTTCGATCTTACTTACTTAATTTAGTTTAGATAGAGCTTAGAGTCCAAAATGGACTACGGCCTCAACGAATAAGCCCCTTCAGCCAGCTCGGTCTCTAGCTAGCTGCCACCGGTAACCCACACCAAGTTGGTAGAGGTCTTTCTTCACTTGTGTGTGCCAACTTAAGTAAAGACTTCCTCTGCTGCACTCGCCATCAGGTGTAAATTCGAAGACTCATCGGACTGGTATGTTGGTGTCCATATGCTCCAAGTATCCCAGGCATCTCAGTCGCTCTATTTTTGTTGTTTTAACCAAGTCGACATCGCTATAAGGCTCGTTACTGACTCTTTTCTTCCATACTCCATCGATACATACTGTACCGAAGAATCTTCCTTTCATATAGCATCCAAGCAGATTCCGCTTTCGGCAGGGCCCAAGCTTCAGCCCCATACAGCAGGACCGAGATGATTAGGGTCTTATATAATGTCTGCTTGGTTCTTAGAGAATGGGCTTTAATACTCAAATGCCTTCTTAGCCCGAAGAAACAACGATTGACAAGAGTGATTCTTCATTCGATCTCTGCACCGATGTCATTTTGCGAGCTAATAGTGGAGCCCAGGTAGATAGAGCCTCCGACGACTTCGAAGTTGTACTTATCCATTATTACGTTTTGACCTAGTCGACGACGTTGAGATTCCTTTCGTCTTATCCTCATCAACAGCCAAACCGATTTCGCTGCCTTCGAGTCAATACTAGCAAATGCACCAGTAACAGCTCGCTTTGTTCTCCCAATGATATCAATATCACCTGCATAAGCAAGTATGTAGTTAAATTGACTTTTGAACATTATACCTTTGTTTTTGACTTGCGAGATGCATATACATTTGCTTCAAGAACGATGTTCAAGAGGTTGTATGACAAAGAGTCACTATGCCTCAAATATTTCTCGACATCAAAGGGTTTGGTGGTGTTCTTACTTTGAATTTTACGAAGTAGCACAATATTTCCATCGTCATCCTGCACAAGCGGACAAGTTTGGCATTGCTAATAAACAAAAAAGGCAATATTGGGGCACTGAAAACCCTTGATTGATACACCAAAGACCATTACATTCCCGTAGTACAGTAACTGTATGGTGTGCCACTGGCCATTGGCGTTATCTTCAAGGATGCCAAAGGCAATGCTATGATAGTTACTGATGACCACTATAGGGACATGTTGGAAAAGTGTCCGAATTGGATCAATTAGGCCTACATGTGCTGCCAACAAGACGATGGCACATCACACACAGCTCGAGCTTCAATTAATATAATATGAACAACAAACTTGATTGCTTAGCTATTAACCTCTCATTGAGTCATTTCCTCATTTGAATGCATGACACGTAATAAAAGTAACGTTCTAACCAAATCACATCTCTCTATTATATTCCCATCAAATCTTAATATATCATTTATCTAAAACCTCCTTATTTTTTCTCTATAACTGGTCCATAAAGGTGAATTTAAAGGTCCTGAAATGCTTCCTGTGTCTTTCATTTGATATCATGACTCCTTGAGGAAAATCGAAACCCATGGTGTCCTTGTACAATATCAATCTATTCTACCTCTATCAAATATCCGTTAACAGACCTTTCTGAATCCTGATTATCAAAATTGGTTTTCAAGTGACTACCGGAGAATATAGGATATGTTTGTCTGTATGTCTTTGATACCAGGATGTAATATGTTTGCCTCATAAGCACCAACGCATGTTATCGTTTTATACGGAAGTAACCGGACGATGGCGACGGATGAACATACTCGGTTTTTGGTTTGATGTGTATGTGGTTGTATACTCGGATGAGGAAAAAACTTTTTCATGCACGTCCCTTTTTCCAATATTAGTTCTCAGAGCAATACAATTCCGTTTTCTGTAAGTAAAGTTTCATAAGCATTTATTATTTTTTTTTGTTGAAATCAAGAAGAATCTTAGGAAAGATTTTTTTATTTCGTCCTACAGCATTTAACCTTGGTAAAATACCTAAATAAACTGAAGTAGGTATTATGTTGTTTTTTTTATTTGTTTTCAAAACTTTTTTTTTTTTTTGAATAGAAAAGATGTTTCTAAACGTAATAAAATTTGATACCCTTAAAGAAAACAAAGGAATCTCGGAAAAGGGTCAAATCGCTTAAAGTAATTATCCTATGGGTTCATGTTCTTTGCGAATCAGCTCAAATTCAAAATACAGTTTCCGATACTTCAAGCGAAAAAATGATTTGTTTTTAAATTAAAAGAATTTTTTGTCGACTTCCGATAAACAATTTAATTCATTCGGGGTTCTATTGATAGAAAGGTTCTATGTGCCCCTTTCCACTCTCAGAATTAAAATATTAATAATTGGAAGGAGCACATTCAATAAAAAAGAAAAGATTTGTTGAAATAAAACGCAATATTCTATGAGTATCGAAACCATACCACAATATAAATTTATTCTCAAAATTAATATGCATAGGTTAGGTATTTAGTATCCACGTCAAATATGTCAAGTTAAAAATATCTTATTTCTGTATTGAGTTGGCGTGGCGATGTGTGTGGATTGAAGATTATCCTCCCTTTTAATTTATTTTTAAAATAAGCTTCATATTTATCATTTCAAATTAATCCTTTTTATGTTCTCGTTTTCCGGTAAGGACTCAACTAATTCTGATCAGATTTCATATGCAGGCAGCTTCCGATTGTTGAGTACTAAATTTGCTTCCTGTTAATTTCGATAGATACATATGTACGTCGAAGAAAAAAATTACTTCCGCCAAAAATGAAGAAGACTTCTGCCTTCAAGGAAAATATTAAAATTGATTTTCATTTACGATTTTAATAATAAGCGTTTAGAATATAGTCAGCGTTGACGACTACGATTAGTTAGCAGTTAATTCATAAATATTATTCGCCATTAGTATATTATAAACATAAAGTCAAAAAATATGAACTAAGAAAAACGATGAAATGTTCCTTGAAAAACCAAGTTTTAGTGAAACTTATAAGCAACACAGCAAAAAAAATCCTTATCCTCACTCCTTAATTCACTCTTTATTTATTTCAGAATCAGTAGCACATTATCACATTTCAATTGTTTGTCTCTACAATTAAATCAGGCGACATCTTAACATTCAAGATTTCATTATATTCACTTAATATTCATTCCCATCCATTGCGCCATCTAAACCCTCAACATTTCAACAAATTAAATTCACTTCTTGTTGTTTCTGATTGCTGAACTAATTCACTCTTTCACGGTTGATAATAAAATTAAAACATAATTGCAATTGTATTTTTATTTATTTAAAGAAAAATAAAGACTCAAAATTTGAAACAGGCTAGCCTTAAGGTTTTAGCATTACACTACTCAGCTACTCGTATTTGCTAATTAAAACAAACAACTTTTCCTTAATTTTAAACAATATTTACCTGGTATCGTGCTAAGAATTTTTTTTTAAAATCAATTGCTTCTGAACTCAATTGCTAAGAACAATGACAGTTCATGCAAAAACTAAGCAAACACATCTTTTTTGACATTTGTATTATGTCAAAGATACAATAAAAAATAAAATGCACGACTGGTTCGCACGAACTTGCTCCTATGTAACAGACTAGGAATTTTAAAAACGAATGTTATTAGAGAAAACTGTTCATAAAGATAAAATAATTTTTTTAAATCTCTTATCAGAATGCTATGCAAATATGAATTAATGCAAGAACAAAAATTATAAGTTCTTCTGGTAGTTTCTTTAAAAAAAAATAAGCTTTTATGTACAAAATCTTTAAAACATTTTTAGGAAAAAAATATGATACGCCAGCTTTAAGTTTTTATTACTGCACAAATTGAAATTAAACAATTAAATTAATTAATAAATTAAGAAATTAAAAAATATTGAGCCGTTTTTTGAGATATCGAATTTTCCAAGAAAAAAAATTACTTTTTTTCCCAAAAATTAAAAAAAAACATTTTTTTTTTAAAGTTTTGAAATGCAATGTTTTCAAACTTTCTTCGAAGCATTTCTTTAAAAAATTTCATTAAGATCCGTTATGTCCATAATGAGAAATTCAAAATTCGAAAAATGGTTCTATGGTAGGTACAAGCTGTAATATCTTAATTTAATTTTTTTTTATTAAATTAATGATCATAAAAATTAATTGAAAGAAAAAAAATTATCAAAATTCTAGGCGCCGTTTTTGAGAAAAATACGATTTTTGAAAACCATTTTTTTATAATTTTTTAACATTTGTATGGTGGGTACCTTTATTTTTAGGTAAAATAAATTTTTTTTCTCATTTCTGGTAGATTATATTGAGAAACTTTCATTTATCAATTTAAAAAAAATCTAGCATGGGGTTTTCGAAATATGGAGTTTTAAAAAAAAAAATTTTTGAAAGTTTTTTTTTTTTTAATTCCAAAAAAAAATTTTTTGAAAATTTGAATACACAATTCAGGAGCTTTAGCAAAAAAAAAATATCAAAATTGGTTCTACCGTTTTTGAGAAAATCAAAACCAACAAAAAATGGTTCCATGGGGGTACCCTCAATAACCATTTTTCTGAAAATTTTTTTAACCATTACCTACATACCTTCAACTAAATGAATTTTTTTTTGTTTTTTTAGTTTTTAAATCTATTGAATAGTTTTTGAGAAAAAAAAATATTTATAAAATTTCGAAAAAAATTCGTTTGGCAGCTACCGTTATTTTTGGTCTTAAAAAAAAAAAAAGAAAAAAAATGATATCTACACAGTTTAAAGAAAATCGGCCAATCCGTTTACGCTATAGTCGAACAGACGGACACACTGACAGACAGAATTGCGAGACCCACTTTTTTGGTCTTCGCTATCATCGTAATGTCAACTTTGATCAAAATCTCGAATTCGATTTTTTTTACGAATGCATAACTTGCCTTATATTACCTATAAGTCGCAAGTAAAAATTGGAAATAAAGAAATTACTGGTACCATTTTTTCAAAATTTGAATTTCTCAATATCGTCATAACGGATTTTAATGATTGTTTAAAAGAAGCTTTTAAAAAGTTTGAAATTAAAAAACGGCACAATATATTTGTTTCGCCTATCCAGTCTTTTTTGCAACTTAACTCCGTTTTGAAATGTTTTTCGAAGTTATATCTTTTGATCATACCATCTCTTGGGATGTCAATGAGGTTTGTTACTGAGGACCGGATTATCGAATCTTTTTCCCTGTTTCCAATAATTTTACCCGTCCCAGTACCCTCCTTGGCAAATCTCATTATGGCTCCCTTAGCAGCATTTTCAATGACCACGTGTAGTGGCGTTGCGTTGGCGTCAGATGAAGGATGGTTTCCATCGCTGCTGTAGGGCATGTTCTCATTGCTCCTGTTATGCATATATGTACATGCAAGCCTTTGCTATTTGTCTAGTGATTTCCTAGTTGTGTTTAGTTCGGTTCTTTTATGCCAGGCAATTGCCCCACAGGTAATGATGGGTCTTACCATCATGGTGTACATCCATCTTATGATGTTTGGTTTGCAGCCCCATGATTTACCTGCAAGTCTATTGCATATCATAAGGGCCTTTGTGGCTTTCCCGACAGTTATTTCGACATGCTTGTTCCAGAGGAGTTTGCTATCTAGTGTAACTCCTAAATATTTGACCTCCCTCTGGGTGTCGATTACATCTCCCGCCAACCGAATGGGTTTCATGCGAGGTAAAAGTCTTTTACTGGTAAATGGTACTATCGTTGTTTTGGTAGGGTTGATGTTAAGTCCCGCAGATATACACCATTTCTTGGTTATAGACAGCCCTCTCTGGACTATATCACAGAGTTTCTTCGTACTTCCCCAGTGCCGTTATAACGATGTCATCAGCAAAGCCAATACATCGAATCCCTTGGGAGGTTAGACTTTCTAGTAATTCATCAACTATACAAGACTCCACAGCAAGGGTCATAATACCCCTCCCTGAGGACAGCCTCTTGTTGTGATGACTTTCTGGACGTTTAGTCCTGCGTGTGCTTCCGCCGTTCTTGTACTAAGCATTTTACTTATCCATCTGACTATAGTGCTACTAATTCTCTTCCTTTATAGAGCCGAATGAACTGCTTCGTGAGAGGTGTTGTCGAAGGCCCCCTCAATATCAAGGAAGGCGCATAATGCCGTTTCTTTAATATTGTGGCGTTTTCAATAAAATACCTCTAATGTTTTTACTTGTTCAGATAATTTATAGTAGGTTATTTTTGATATATCTAAAAAGAAAATTGTATAAATAAGTTTAATCTTAGATTTCTAGTTAGTTTGAAATATCACTTTGAAAGAGGAAAACCTCTTCACAAATACTATAATAAATATTTAGATTTAATTTAACCAAAAATAGTCGTTTGATTTTCTATCGCAATCCAGAGATACGAACAGGAAAAACGTAACAATATCTAAAGCTCTCTGTATTATATTAGTTAGTTCATACAGAGCGGTTTCTGTGGAACTACCCGCTCTGTAAGCATGCTGACGGTGATTTAGGGGCATGTTTACTAATACTTCCGATCTAATGAAGTTATCAATTACCTTTTCTAAAGTTTTCAGTAAGAAGGATGTTAGGCTTATTGGCCTGAATGACTTTGAATGTGTGGTATCTTTTTTCCCCACTTTGGGGATGAAAATTACCTTTGCTCTTCTCCATAGACTTGGTACGAGTATGTACCCAAGTGCAATACTACTTCGAAGCAGTCTAATAAGATAGGGCATCAGTTCCTCTTTACCTTTCTGCAAGAGCAAGAGCCATCTACGCCCGGTGATTTGAAAGCTTGAAAGGTACTTAACGCCCATTCAATCCTATTGCCTGAACAGATAGTCGAAGCTATCTTCCAGTCTTCCCAGTTAGGCCTTAGAGGTATTCTCTCTATCATATTTCCTACCATTGGTAAGCTGCCTGGAAAATGAGTATTTAGCAGTAGGGTTGACCTTTGCTCCTCGTTTTCCGTGAAGCTACCATCGGCGTAACGAAGTGCCAAAGAGGTTAATGTGTTATCTTTGGCTAGAGCCTTGTGTAATCTTGCTGCTGCAGGTGTCGACGAAATGCCCGCACAGAAATTCGCAAAACTATTTCTTTTAGCTCTCCTTATTTCCCCATTATATTTGGTCAACTCTGCAGAGTAGTTATGCCACTCTCCAGTACTCTTTGCTTTATTGAAGAGCTTTCTTACCTTGGATCTTAGTTTTGACAGATTATTGTTCCACCATGGAGCATCCTTCTGCCTTTTAATGGGTTTAAGGGGACAACTGAGTTCATATCCTCATTTATGGCCCCGCTAAATTCATTAACTAAGTGTTCTAACTCAAGGTTACTATTTGTCGTTTTGCCGTACCTATAGTACCTATCCTATTTACAAATATATCCGTACCTATAGTACCTATCCTATTTACAAATACATATATCGCAATTAAAAAAATCACTCATAGCTAAATGTTTAACTTAAGAATTTAAAAATATATCAACGTTTAATACAAATTTTAAAAAAGCGCATTATAGAATTAAGTCAACATTTATCTACATCTATGAAGAATGAAGATGTACTTAAAATGACTTTAAGGATTAATGTTTTAACTGTCAGTTGAAAAGCCTGTCAATAGTAACTTATATTCTAGGTAAAAGAATATAAGAATTGGAAAATCCAACAGGAGAACTGAAAGTAATTACTTTATACATTTTTGATTTTTTCCGGGATACATAATCCTTCATTACATTATTAGATTGAGTTAATGCATTACGAGTACATAAAATGTTCTACACTACCTATGACTTTGCTATGTTTATTAAGTAAGTTAAAAACTTACACAACAAAAAGTTCAATACATGTTGCAAATCGATGCTAGTTTTTGATATTTCCAAAGAATCTTTCATATTGCCATTGTGTTTTGTTTGGCAAAGTCACGCCATTCGATCATTTAATTCTTCTACCACACTCAATTAGTTAATGTCGCCAGTTTTACACAACACTAATGTATAATCATTTCGAAGAAGATTTATTATTGGCTTGTAACGCAGTTCTTACTAAAAAACAAAATCTAATAAATTTAATGCCAACAATTTTAGTAATAAATTCCAATTCTCCTTGTGCATAGTGTTATTACAAGGAAAGATGAGAAAATTTATTACGATTTCGCATGTTGCACTTGGATTCAAGTTGGAAATTAGAAGGTTAGGTAGAATGGAATTAAATAATCATCGTATAATGATCATTAGCGGAAGCATTTTAATTTATTTTTTAAATATAAAAATGGGTTCAGCAATTTTTAAATGGAGTTTTACAATGTAGAGGTTATTAGAAGGGTTTGGAGCTGTGTCTAAATAAAACTAAGCATGCAATTCTGGGATTTTAAGAAATTATTTCACAAAAAGTTGTTAATTTATAGGGGTGGCAATTTAATGAAATATCTTTATTCAAGTACAAACGAAGATCAAAAATTAAAAAGCATTGGCGCAAAATTTTAATTGAATTAGTACGATGCTAAAGCTATTTTAATATGATACTAGGTTAAAACAACGAATTTGCAAATTTTATTCAAATATAGCATCATACTTTATCTACCCTTTTATTAAAGTTAAAATCATCAAATACCTATTTTATTTTTTTAGTATCGTGCTATTTAAAAAACGCCACAAAAGGTCTGTTTACTTAGTTTTTTGCACGAACTGTCATTGATTTGTGTGTGTTCAGAAGCAATTTATTAAGAAAATTGGCTTAGTACAATACTAGTTAGAAAATGTTTAAAACTAAGAATAAGTTAGTAATCTACTTTAAAGTTAGCAAATTGCTAAGTAGTATCATACTAATACCTTAATAATTAAAACAAAATAAAAATACCTTAAAAATTAAAATTTTGTGCCACTATCTTTAGGGCTGAACACAAGACGAGGTTTTAGTACCGTTAAAATAGTAGAATTTGAAAAATTACCGCATTGCATATCTCAGTCCGTCTTGTTTAACCAAATCTGATTTCGGTCTCGAACTTACATTCTTAGAGCGAAAATTAAACCGATATTTTCAATTGAAGTTTAGTCATCTCCTTGCGAGGAAGTATCACTTCGAAGTTCGGTGACAATCCTACTGGCAGGGCCGGACAAGCTATACGTGCAAGCAGTGTAAATGCGCAGGGCGCTGAACCAAAGGCGCGCCTTGGCAAGCGTCAAAAAAGCCACTACTTCGTAACCACTACCTACCTTCTTTTTTAAGTCTCATTTATTTTTAAAGCTCACAGCAATACTGATATTCATTATATAACTAACAGCTATTTCTGAATTGAAAGGCAGATATATACATATATACATAATATCTACTATTCCAAAAATAAGTCGATGCTTAATTTCCTATACACACCCACACTCCCACAGTAAAAAAAACTACATCACAAAATCTTTACAAAGTGTACGTTTTTATTCGCTTAACAACAGATACCTACCTATTTGCTATTTTTCTCTTTATCAATCTGTTACGTTATTATTTACACTCAGTGTCGCGTTTACTTTGTTTTGATAACCCTCCTCTGTGCAGTGTAACATAAAAACGAAATTTCAACAGCAAATACAGACAATTAACAGCTTGCAAGTTGATAACATGCGCCCGATGGCGTATTGCCAAACTGTATATCAGTACAGAGCTCCGACGCTCTATAATAGACTACAGAATGCTCATTCAAATTAAGAACATACTACTATATACTGTGTCAGATCAAAAGCAGATTTTTCTGTGTTGGTATACATTTTGCTCAGGAAACTAAGAGCAAAGTACCTGTGATTACAGAGCCATCGTTCACGTTGGTGTGGTTATTGTGTGTGGTGTGTGCTGCCGTGACATAAGGCCAAGTGACAAAAGGCCAAATTTGTTTGTGACTTAAGGCCAAACATAAAATGTTTTGTCTTGAGCAACAGTACCTTGTGTGGCCCGCTTCGCGGGTTTTCAGGATTTCAACTCCCTTTTCGGGGCTCAAACCCGCTCACGCAACTCCGTTGCTCCGCTTAGGGTATGTTCAGTCGCCAGGCAGGCGCCTGTAGCAACAGTTTTCCTGAGCAGCAGTACATACCTGTTAGTTGTTTACTCCAATTAATGTAAAATACAAAACTGTTGCTACAGGCGCCTGCCTGGCGACTGAACATACCCTAAGCGGAGCAACGGAGTTGCGTGAGCGGGTTTGAGCCCCGAAAAGGGAGTTGAAATCCTGAAAACCCGCGAAGCGGGCCACCCAAGGTACTGTTGCTCAAGACAAAACATTTTATGTTTGGCCTTAAGTCACAAACAAATTTGGCCTTTTGTCACTTGGCCTTATGTCACGGCACCACACACCACACACAATAACCACACCAACGTGAACGATGGCTCTGTAATCACAGGTACTTTGCTCGATCTGAAATAGTATATAGTTTGCTTCAGCTTTTTTAATATTTTACAAGCAAACTGCATGTGACCACCAGAGCGCTCTGTGGTAGCATACAGTTTGCTCTACAATACTTTCAAATTCGGTGAGCAGAAAATGACTGAGCACAGACTAAGGAGATCTGTGCTGATATACAGTTTGGCAATACGCCGCCCGATGTCAGTTCTTCTATATGAAATCGAAGTCAGCAATGTTATACTCAAACAGAAATTCTGAGGTACAAAATTCATACTGACGTAACAGCGCGCAAAATTAAAAGTTGCGTCGATGAATTTAAACTCTTCCGGTTGAGTATTTTTTGTACTATGTTTTAGTTTGGTACTGTCCTCTCTCTATGAGTGAAATTTTATCACTGTCATGTCGTGTGGCTCGTGTGTCGAAATGAGACAAAGGTTTGAAATATGGAAATAATAAGTTATGATGATGCGCGATGACTAATGTTGAGATTTGTCGTAAATAACTAAATCAGTTTTATTCAATTTCTCCTTTTCTCTATTTTTTTGTTCTTGCCAGTTATTGTTTACTATTGTTTGTCTATTGTGGTAAAAGAAAACTCGAAACAAAAGAAAGGATAGGGAATCTATATGGAGAATAAAACTTGCTACGCTCCTATTCCAGTAGCCTATATGTATAATGTTATGATAAGGGTTCAACCATGAAAGGAAAAGAGGCTGCTGTTCAAAACAAAATTTAGAGTCTTGAACCAAGAGCTTATCTTGTCAGGCTGCTTGCATTCCCTTTGGTTCTTGTTGGTTGTTAATGATTGAGCTTGTATTTCGTTGGAAGCTGTTAAGTTTTTTGGCATTGAGCCTATAAAACTTTGTATCAGGTCAACAATGGGTTGGAATATACATACAAAAGTGGAAACGTTTAGAATAGAAACACTGCAGAGTCACTAGGAAGTAAAAGTTTAGTTTCAAGTTTATATGTTGCATATTAATCTAGTGGAAATGCTATGAGAAGAACAATTCAATAATCAGCTGAAGCCATAGCTCTAAATCTAGAAATACCATCATAGTTTCCTCAAATAACGTAGTTTTTCGAAACTAAAATTAATAAAAAACTACTTCATGACCCCATTGACTCAAGAAAGATAAGTTGACTTGTCAGTCATGGTTATAGAGAAAGAGCTTGTCAAGTCATTAGACTATGATGATCTGGTAACTGAGTTTGCTAAAACAGAAGCCAGAAAAGTTAATCTATTGCAATAAATTCGGTTCCATTCCATTCCATTTTTTCACATCGTAAGACATTCACCCCTATTACGATTGTCAATTATCAAATTGATAGTTGATAAACCTTGAATATTGGGTTACAAAACTCAATTTATTCAAAAACTAATCAATTTTTCTTTAAAATTTTTCAATTTGCTGGTGTTTCGCAATGGTCTGAATCATTCTCAATGATCAAAACTTTAATCAGTTGGGTTTTTAAACATTGAATTAAAAATTTATCAACAACCAAATTGATAGTTCACAATCATAATAGGGGTGATTATCTTAGTTTTCAAAATCAGATTGTCTTGATATTAATTAATATCTCATTTATTATTCTAAAGACAAATGCATTAATGTTTCGCACGTGCTTTGTCATTTGCTTCAATGCTATAAGCAATGTATCAAAATGTTCAAACGCAATTTTCTTCTAAATCTTTCGGAAATTACGTAACAGACTTTATAAAGTTCTGTAGCCGCTTAACCCTTTTTTTTTTTTACTCTTTTCATTTTATATTATATTGCTGGGGGAAAATATTTTTTGTATTCCCACAAGTCAAACTACACGTTTACTTTCATTCATATAATTTTCTACAAAAGAGTTGAATTCACTCAGTTACGACATGACTGACGACAATGTCGACCGACGACAAATTTACAAAAACTTATCTTCATCATCATCTTCAAAATGTTTTTAGGCCTTTTGTTTATTTCCCTGTATTGTTACTTGCTATGTATGCATGTACGCCATGTTCTAAAGCTGCCTTGACACACTTTTTAGTCACTTTAAAGTAAAATGCAACCTAATGCATCTTGGTGTGAATATAGTTACCACTTTCCAAAAAAGTTGGGAACTATTTCACACTTTAGGTATGTATGTCATGTCCCATACATACATAATGTATACGAGCATATATTTATGTTGCAATAAATAGAGAAATTAAAAGTAGGGGAAGATGACATAAAATGGCCCACCAAGGTAAGATGGCCCCTTGCTAGAAATTGTAGAATCGAACAGAATTAGAAGGTTTTTTGGTAACACAATTCTTTAGTTTATCTGGCATCACTGACATAAACGAAATATTAGCAGCTTCAAGCCATTGTTTGAAATTTTACAGGTCAAACGTCTGGCATACAGTATGCCATTTTACCCGGACAATTTTGATCGTTGGAATTTGAAGAGGTTTTGAAATTTTTTAAACTCGTAAAGCAAAAAAATGTAAGCGTTATTGATTTAGCTTTGAAAAGAAAATAACATTTAAGTTTAAATGTCACATTTTTGCGAGATATGGCAGATTTTCCTTAGGGGGCCATTTTAGGCCATCTTCCCCTACTTTCAGACCAGAGCCGGTCCACCAGTATGTACATGATGTGAATACGCACTGGGCGCTGGTTCCGATATGGGCAACTCGTGAACCTTCAAAAAAGAATCATCCAATCTAAATCTAGGGATGAAGCGATTCAAGTAAATAAGAGTATGTACTCGATATCAAGTTCTTTTGGAGATACTTTAAATTAAATTAAAGAACTTGGATCGAATAGAAGTACTCACATCGAATGAAAGTACTGTTTTTCTATTTGGTTCAACTTTCCCAAGTATTTAAAAATAAATTCCAGTCAACAGCTCAAAAGTTTTTTTTAAATTAGTTTTTTTTTTACAATTTTTAAAACTTTTGAATGCGTAAGCGGTGTCCAGAAAATTTTCTTTGGATAATTGTGTAGAAGATTCCATGCTACTGGACAATTATATTCGATATGATGTTTAAAATTATTAATTTTCAAGACCCTAATGTCTGTAGAAAAGCAACTAAGAAATTGAGGAAGTTTTTCAAAGAAGATTTGGCACTGTCGAAAAATTAATCGGAGTTTGATACTGGGATGAAAGATTATGATTTTTGGAAACATCACTAGAAACTTGTCATCAAGCCCCAAGTCTCCTGGAAAATTTGGAAAATACTATTTTTTGAAATTTAAATTATACATATTGGAAAATATGAATATCCTTCCATATTCATGTTTAATTCATGCTAAAAATTAAATAAATCACACTTGATTTTACATACTTTTTTCGCCAAATCTATTATATTGCGAATTGAAGATTAAGCAGTTTTATAATATTTTTTCGAATTCAAAATAGGCATTATTTGGCGGAATTCATTGTATTTTGACAAACCCAGTAGCGACAGTAGGCATTGACGATTTTAAAATTTTTGTTTGAAATTTTTCTTCAAGTAGACCTGCCGATGATGTTGATGGCTCTATTTCATTTTTTATTGCATTTGAAATTCTGGATCTTCTTCAAAGGAAAACTCATATAAATCTAAGTGCGACCAATTAGGTTGAGGTTCATGGAGATAATTCTGTCTGCTTTCACACTTTCTTTTTCGAGACATTTTGGTTAAATGGTTACATCAACAAACAACGATGGTAATCTACAAGAAATTTTCCAAACACCATTTGATTACTTTCTTTGAGAATATGTAAAGTTGCATGTCTTTCCCGATAAACCAGAAACAATTGAGCCATTATTTGACAAGTTAATTCAAAAATACAGGCTGATTTGTGTGAACATTGGACCTCCAAAATACGAGTATAATTGACTTGATTTTAACTGCCACTATATCTTTTTGAGATACTTGTGCAGGTTTTCATTGTTACACATTATAAGCAGTCTATTCATCTGAAATTATAAAGAAATTACATCAAAAATTTGTTGAAAATAATAATACATTTTTAAATTTGGTTAATGAAATACTTATTAAAAAAAATTAAATTTTTCTTCTTTTCATTGATTTTTTGGGAATATATGGCAACCATACCAAGAATACCTATAGGTATAGTGAAGTCAATACGAACACCCATCACTAAACCGAAAACACTTAGGGAGACTCCTACAGACTTGCCATGCACATTTAGCTGTAATTATTGAAACAAAAGGCTTTTATTATTTATTGAAAGGGCATATTTGCCTGTGATGAAAATTTCAATTTCCTTCATAACAAAAGACTTAAATAATGAAAACCTTTAAACACAAGATGGCCAAGGAAAATTAGACAACAAAATGACTAAATTCTGGGTAGCTTTATTTGTATGCTATAAGCATTTCGTTAGAAAATGCCCCAAATTTTGGACCAAAATAGAGTTTTTAGGGACGAAATCATTTTTTGAAAAATGATTTGTTGTAAGAATTTTAAGCCTATGCAAATTCATAGTTCTAGAAATAGTTTTTCAATTTCTTTAACGATTCTATTAAAAAAAATCGTCGTTTAGGGCTCCGATTGAGACTATGTTACCTTACAAAATACTTTTTATCTTGTGGTTAATCATTTCTTTCAAAATCTCCTCGATATTTTGCTTATTTTTAAAGGTGACATATTGTTTTGGAAAGAGTAAGATTATTGCTCTTGATGTTTCAAAAGTAAATGATGGATTTTGGCATCAAGCACGAAAACGAAATCGAAAACACGTGCATTTGGTATTGATGAATCTGTCCTTCGATGGATTAGAAATTATCTTTCGAACCGCTGCAGCCCGGAGATCCAATGGCATAACCCGCCTCAACGTCGACAGACTAAAAGATCTCTCAACACGCCAACAATTGAGAGACCACCTTTGACACGAAATGATGACAGTCTGCAGTACGGAACCTGAATCCATCGAAAACCACTGGAGTGTTGTGAAAAATGTTTTTATATCAGGTGCTGAAAGAATAGTCCGCCGAGCGAGAGGAAACCTGGATACGGATTGGCGAACGGCAAAAATTCAAGGCGCGTATTGCAGCTGCAACTGGAGTAGAAAAAAGAGAGCTTGAATCCCTGTACCGCACGAGAAAGAGAGAGGTTCACTGCAGTGTACGACGTGACAAGCGTAATCACATCAACGCTTTGGCCTAACAAGCAGAAGATGCTGCTAACAGATGCGACAGTAGAACCGTCTACATCATTACAAAGGAACTGGTTGGTGCTCACAGTTCCAAACAACACCTCGTAAAATACTCAGACGGCTCGCTACTTAGTTCGGATGAGGATCAGCTGAGAAGGTGGAAATACTATTTTACGTCGGTATTAAACCGAGTTACCGACAGCAATGCGCAACTGATACCTTCTGAACTGACAGGAACAACAAATTCCCGACTCCACACTGCACCCCCAGTAGAGATGAGATCTGCAGTGCACATAAAGCACTGAAGATCAACAAAGTAGTAGGACTTGATGGCATTCCTGCAGAGCTTCTACAACCGGTGCCAACGACATCGAGCGACCTCCTGCATCCACCCATAAAGAAAGCTTGGGTCTCTGAAAGATTTCCGAATGAGTGTAAAAAGAGAATGATAGTCAAGCTCCCTAAAAACGGAGACCTAACACAGTGCGAAAACTAGAGGGGGATTTGCGTCTTGCCTGCCGTTGCCAAAATATTAGCGAAAATAGTACTGGAACGCATCAGGGAACATCTAGAAGCCACAATCGATGCCGAACAAGCAGGTTTCCGCACTGCATCCTCATGCATTGATCATATCAATACTTTAAGGATCATAATTGAGCAGTGCATCGAAAATCGATCACCACTTCACCTGCTATTCATTGACTTTGAGAATGCTTTCGATAGCGTCACTAGAGAATTTAATTGGCTTGCTTTACGCAGGAGGGGTATCCCGGATAAACTAATAGCTATTATTAAGGCAACTTATGACGGATCAAAATGTCACGTTTTGCACGAACGGAGTTTGAAGTCCAAAGTGGAGTCAGACAGGGCTGCATTCTGTCACCAATATTATTTCTGTTGGTGATAAGCAATGTCCTGCGAGCGGCCTTGACGGGAAACGGAGGAATTCGATGGACTCTGACGTCTCACTTGAAACATCTTGAAAATGCGGACGACCGACGTATGCTTGCTACGAGTATCTCATAGGATCACGGATCTCCACCAAATGACAACAGGGGTGGAGAGAGAAGCAGAAATCGTGGGGCTGAAAATCAACTCCGGCAAAGTAAAGATGATCAGCCTAGGAACCCTATCATCTTTTCTCATAAATATTTATCAACAACCGGTAGAGAAAGTATAGTACAGGGCTTCCAATACCTTGGAAGTATCATCTCTACCGAGGGTGGCACCAAACAGGACATCAGCATCGGTTGAATCGGGAAGGCAAAGGCTGCTTTCGGTATGCTTAGAAATATATGGAGGAGTAACTCTCTAAGCTTAAGAACCACGCTACGGCTGTTTCGATCCAACGTCGAATCCGTTTTACTTTACGGATGCAGCACTTGGAAAGTAACAGTAGATGTCACTAAGAAGCTGGAAACACTCATTAATAGATGTCTACGAAACATCCTTAGGATTTTCTGGCCAAATCGTATATCAAACGAAGAGCTCCTTAGGAAAACGGGCCAGGAACCTATTGACTCTATTATACGACGTCGAAAGTGGCAGTGGATCGGCGCATGCTATGCAGTGGAATGGAATCCGCTCATTCAAGAAGGAAGAAGAGCTGGGCGATTGAGAAGTTCATGGAGAAGGACGGTCGAGGAGGAGTCAGCCTAACTAGGCAAGAGCTGGAGCGAGTTGCGACTCATATCCAGAAACCTAACACGATGGTGAGCTGGCGTTGTGGACGCCCTATATCCCACTAGGGGTCCCCCACGGACATAAAAGGTCTGAGGACCTAAGTAAATAAGTAAGTAAGTAGTTTCGAACCGCTCAATACAAGTTGTGTTGCATGGTATTATGTCTGAAATTCAAAAAAATAAATGCTGGGGTGCCACAGGGCTCTGCTTTCTCTCCGACTCTCTTTTTTGTAGGAAACTTTTAATCCATGCAAGTGTTTTCTTACGAAAGTATTCACTCTTAGCTTCTCATATTCGTTTCCAGATCTGACCGCGAAGAATTAAATGCTTCAAAAACTCAATGCTGTCTCCTGTTGTTAAAGCGCAACAAATTTGCTTGTACCTATTAAACAATAAAAAAAATTATGAAAATATGCTACCATCTCGTCATATAAAAAGGCATGGAAAGAATTCATAATTTCAATTTTATTGATTAACAATAAAAAACAGCATCTAAAGGAAACTAAAATTTATATTGCTATAAAATCTCCTCAAGCTACAAACTTAAGTTCCGGCCGGAAGATTTTTTTTTCTTGCGAGTTTAATTTTCACTCTGTTAATTTTCGATCCTCCTCCGGGCTAGTTCATTCATTATATCGCAGGACAACATCCCGGGGTGAGTGTTTCTTTCACTTCATTCATTTCTTCTGCTCTTCTTGGTTGTTAAAAGGAATACACAAGAAAACGAAAATCAAGAACCATGGTTATTAGCACTATGCCACTATATAAGCGTGTACAGTCAGCATGAGGTGCCAGTGGCATTTAAAGGAAGGAGTCCATTTTACGTGCAGGTGTGTCAGTATCACGTGCAAGGATCGCACAAAGGCATACACACATCTTCTATTTCTAACATCGTTATGAAGATAGAGCACTTCCATCCGTTGTGAAAGGATGTCATTGTGCGTTTTTGCTTTTCTTTTTATTTTTTGTCTGACTCAAGGCTAAAAGTTTGAGCTATTGCTATTGTGTACACAGCTTTGTTTTATGCATTTTTAAAATTTCTCTCATAACACTGGTACACTGCACGTCCGACGCGTAGCCCGCCGACCGACGCGACGCCTAGGATTTTTTGAGACAAACGTTTGAAAAAATTTACATATACCTAGGGATGGATTGTGTTGATTCGTGTTTGTAGGTATATGTTCATCTTGAGTGGCGGTATTTCCAACATGGATGTCAAAAGGTATGTTAATGGGTGCCTTTTAGAGCAACTTTTTTTTATACAAATTTCATACCTGCGTAGTCAAACAGCTATTATTTAATACATGAATGTGAGTGTAAGGTAATTTTGTCGAGTGATTATTTTATAGTTAATGGTAATCTAAAGGGTTTTTTAATAAAGGGTAGATTTTCAGATGGAATAAAGCAAGTTTTGTGTGAAGTATTAACAAAACAATTTTTTATTTGAAAGTCACATGTACAATAATTGTACATTTACCATCAGGTATGGAATATGACATCGTTTAAATGCTCACCTGGGTGGCACGGATCCGAGTGGTCAAATTTTCAATGACTTCCGCATATACCTAGATCCGACTGAATTTGAGCGATGGTCTATGTATATTATTTTCACCTTAGAGGCATTCGTCAGTTGTGGCTTATTCTCATAGACTGGCGCATTCAGGAAACCCTACCAGAAAAGTCTTGTATAGAAAACTCGCATGACCTTAATGGCCAATTCCCGTCATCTCTGTGAGAGATAACCTTACCCTCAAATCGTTCATGTGGAATGTTATTCGTAGTTTCCGCTAGGTGTCACATAACCTACGTCCATATGATTCAATTTCGGCCATAAGAAATTGGTTACCGTCGTTCTGTGGCGCTCACCATTGACGGTCACCGCCTCACAAAAGTGGTTTTCGAAAAAGGACAAGTAACTTTGCCGGTTCAAAATCTACACCAAATGCTAGATTTTTGAGGATGCATTGTCAACTGGTGAATCCCGTATGCGTTGATAACACAGCCATTCATGCAGAAGTGTGCCTCGGTCAAAATTGCGGTTCCATTCCAAACGCTACGAAGCCCAACCGACTGCCTAGGGTTCTGATGTACACTTTCACGGACCACGGTGATGTTCTCTGCCGGTCCTGCGTTACTTTGACGTACAAATGTTGGCCGCCGAACGTTGAAGAGTCAATGTGAACGATCACCACATCTACCATAAAATGGGGGGGTTACACTAACGAAGACTCATATTGATCATAAAATTTTATTATTTATACGTTTTGTCCAATCGTGTAACAAACCATGGTGATTTGTCATCAGCAACTGAATTATAAGCAACAAACTTGGCAGATGTAACCACAACTAACATGGTCGCGAAAGACATCTTTCAGCCTCAATTGGAAAGCCCTTTAGTATTCTTTGAAAAGAATATAATCTCTTGTGAATACAATCTTTAAGAACCATTCATTGAATCCAATCAAAAGATTGCATTCCTTGAGTTCACTTTGCCCCTTCTACTCCAAATTTCACATTAAAGAGATTGGAATCACTTTTTGCCCCTTATTCCACAACAATCAATTGAATGCACTCTTTTGAGAATTTATACATTCTTTGCATCCATTCGCAGTCTTGAGTTCTTTTTGGTTGTGCTAACACAGGATCTGAAAAACTTGTCCTAAGTGGCAATTTAACTTCTCCAGTTCTCTCATTTTTGAACAAAATCTAACGCCGAAAGGTGTTACACATTTGCTTAATCTTCTGTGTGTCGTTTCCCTTTTTGTTTTTCTTCATTTACAAAGAAATAACAAACCCCCTTCCCATAAGTAGAAGAACCATTAAAGTTTAACACTGGCAAATCAACAATAAACATTTAAGCACCCTTAGCTGCCATTAATACAATTTTTACTATACACCCGCCCTAGACATTAGTCTTTGCCGTTGGTGTTTGGTGTTGTATTTGATGAGATGGGTGGTTTCGGGCTGCTCTTGGGGATATACACGCAGTCTGCTGTCATTGTTAGACTCAACATCCGCATCTAATATGTCATGCACATCACGTTCCATGGCAGTATTCTAGATTGTTTCTCTTTTTGTGAAGCGAGGAGACCTTTCTTTCGGTCGCAATCGCAACTGTTTGTAAAAGGCTTGATTGTTTGTTTTTGGCATTGGCTGTATGTAGACAGAGTGGAGACCTTATAATAAGAAACAAAACTCACTCCAGCCAATAGGGTATTTCAGTAAAGTTGTTCATTTTGTTGTTGTTCATTTTAAATAAGAAATAATGTTTTTTTTTCTTGGGTGCAGATGTGTGTTAAATGAGTTTAGAAATATGGCCGATTCAAAAGGAATAGTTTTCGTCTCTGGAATAATAATTGTTGTAAGAATTTTAGAAAATGTTTGACTGAATCGAGTGAAGTGTTATCTCGAATATTTCAAAACTGAATATTCATCAGTATTTGATTTAGGGGTTGTGATAAATTGGGCATCTCTTGTTCTATGAATTAAATAATACATTGCAAGGTTGAATTTTGATTAAATGTTAATTTTCAGGATGTGGAAAAGTGTTTTTAGGTTGAGTTTTTTTTTCATATTTTTCTTTTAATTATAGATGACAGACCTATATATAAAGTGTGTTTTACGAAATTAAATAAAACGAAAGTAGACAATGAATTTACACCCTTCTCTTGAAGGTGTTTTTTTTTATAACAACACACGCGCAGTAGACTGTAAAGCTTCTGCTCCAGCATATTATAAATATTCAAGGTTTGAATGTTACAACAACAACTTGAATGAACTACCACTAAATTTATAGGCTGGAATTATAGCTATTTCATGGGCGCCAATTAAAACTTGAACGTATAAAGGTTAAGCACCATTAAAAAGGAGTCTATTCACAAGCTTAGCATTCGTAAAATAGCTATAACTCCAGCCTATAAATTTGGTGGTAATTTATTCAAGCTTATGTTGTAGCATTCAAACCTTTAATATCTTTCTTTTGGCCATATCAACCTTCTTCAGTTTTTTTTTTTTTTTTTTTTAAACTTCAAGTAAATTTAAAAAATTAATACTTCTGATGTTCTTTAATTCTTAAACTGTTTTCGACATTTGATAAAAAAAACAACAAATGACTTAGACTTCAAAAGGATATTTTGAACCTTGAATAAGAAAGGTTTTGAAAGGTAACAAGTGTTAAAGGTTCGTAGAAATGTGGCAAAATTACTTGATTTCATCAAAACTAATTAGATAATGCATATGTTTTAGAAGTGATATTATTTCCAGAAACCTACAGTGAGGTCTTAGAAAGCCAGATATCTTTGAGCTGTCAAAATAATAAAAGATTATAAGAAGAACAACAACAACAAACATTAAAAAGAGGCTGGGTGCGACCCACACTGATAACTTCCCATTTGTGGTCTTGAAAACTTTATATTCAGTTTCAACTAGAACTTTCTTCGTTTTTTTCGTTTCCTGAACAATTTTAAAAATGTCGCTTAGTATACATTCTTACAGGAAGGTATCGAGGATAAAACAACATACTTTAGAAGGCACTATCGGTGTTCATTCCCAAGAAATTCGACTTGAAATACAATTTTAACTAGTTTTCACTAAAATTTTTAATAGTTTTTCAATAGAATTTTATATAGTTTTTTTATTTTTTGTAAAAAAAACTGTAAACTGATTTTTTTTGAAAATTTTCACCAGTTGTCAAACAAATTATTTTTCGTAAAATAAAATTATTTTGAGTTTCAAATTGTTTTCCGTTCTTAGAATATCTGGGTTATGAAATTTTTTTTGCATTTTTTTTATTTAAAAAAATAACGGTATGTTTATTTTTTTCTGTATGACCTTATAATGAGTACATTAAATTTTATTTGAAATCAATAGCATTATTTTTTCGTGAGATATTTGAAACTAACCAAAATATTTACTTTTTTTTTAAACCGTTATAGTGAAAAAACTACTCACTGAATTTTAATAAACGCCCTTTCAGCCTCTTTCGAAGTTATTATCTATTAAACAAAATTTATTTGAAGTCGATATCTTTACTCGTTCTTGAGATATCGACGACGAAAAATGGTACCAGAACGTACGGACGTATACGAACGTACGAACGTGCGCACGTACGAACATACGAACGTATGTACACACACAGACATCTCTCTTAAAATGATTGATATAGCCTCTAGGGACCTTGAAACGTCGAGAAATGTCAAAAATTCTAATTTGACAAATTGGACCGATTACAATAACTCCCTATGGGAAGTTAAAAATATTTGTTTGGTGTCTGTACAAAAATTCAATAAATTAAATTGAAAGTATATTTGTGAGTTGTGACCTATAGTCCAATTGCGTTTTGCACAGATCCTACAGTGCCTTCTATCAAAAAAAGATTTTTCAATAAGGCATAACAATGAAATTCTACATTTTCTTCCAACGTTTGCAGAGAAGTTTCGGATAGAGAAAGTGCTCTTAAGACTATAAATTAAATTTGAATCTTGACTGACACTTACAGAGGGGCCTCATATCATCCAAAAACATTCAAGCCGTCTATGAGAATAGTACAATTGATGTTATTCAAAAAATTAAAAAACTTAGTACTGGTGTGCCCCAAGGCTCTGATTTCTCTCTGAAACTATTCATCCCATCTTCATAAATGATCTTTCATATGAAACTTAAAATCGAATTCATTGTTTCGCTGATGACAGAGCCCTCTTTTTCATATTTGTTTCGAGACTCATAAACCTGTTCTTCTGTTGTAGAACTTAAACGCTAGCGTGTGATAAGCTAATTAGTTTCTAACCGCAACAGAATTATACAATGGCGTATTAACTACAGCTTGGAATTCAATGCCTTGAAAACACAAAGCTCTTTTCTGTCTGCTAAACA
The DNA here is from genome assembly GCA_911387755.1 of Chrysotoxum bicinctum. NCBI lineage: Eukaryota > Metazoa > Arthropoda > Insecta > Diptera > Syrphidae > Chrysotoxum > Chrysotoxum bicinctum. The sequence goes on from OU426987.1 coordinate 245,766,260, forward strand.
AAATATGACACACATGTCATTATTTATCAATGGCATTTGCATATAAAAATAAAACGAAAAGCTTTCCAATTCTGGTGTGCCACAGGGCACTCTCTTGTCTCCGACTATCGTTCTCATATTCATCAATGATCTTTTATATTTACAGTACACATCTTCATTAAAGATCATTAAATTTGGGCAATGGGGAATCATAAACAGCGTAGAATCTAATGATTTATTAACTCAGTAAAAACTCTGTCGTTAAAGCGCAACCCAGCCAACATTCCACTATCCATTAGCGGCACTTTCATTGAGGACACAGACACAGAATAGCTTTCAGTTCTTGCTATGTGTATAACAGACCACTTTATGTAGGATATCATATCGTCGTCGTTCTATGAAAACTCCCTAAGTCCATTTTTTGTGTTTTGAAATATTTGCATTTGAACTTGGAAATTAATATAAAAAAATCCAAAAATTATCAGAATAGCATGATCTCAGGCTTCAATTGTAGAATTTTTTTGGCGTAGGCATTGTGCAATAAAATTTTTTGCAAATGGTTTATCCGAAATGAATTAAATAAGAATTGCATCACATTTTTTTTTTAAATGGACTTAGGGAGTTTCCATAGAACGACGACGATATATTCGACATTGGCAAAAATGCTGCTTCTAATTTATAAGGCATGTATTCATCCAAAGCTTGAGAACAATTTCCATATTTGAGTAGGTGCTCCAATAAACCACTTTATTCTCTTGGATAGAATCTAAAAAAGTAGGGATTTCATACACATTGTGAAATATTGTTAAAGCGTCGTATTCGATGAACATATCGTTAAATACAAAGATGAGCTTTTTTTTTCATTTCGAAATCAAGTTTGTAGAAAATTTCACAACCGTAAGTAATTAAGGTAGTATAAGAATTTTCACGAGTAGTTTTCAGATATAACTGAGCATCATCATAAAGTCGAATGGAGCAATATTAAATAATAGTTGGAAGCTCATTTATGTAAAGGAAAACAAATAAAAGGCCAAGAATAGATCTCTGGGGGACACCACTTTCATTTGATACAAAATTGGAGAGGTCTTTATTGATCTTCACGTCCTATGTTCTTTGGATCAAATAAAAAAATATCAGTTTGAACTCATTAGGAGAAAAGTTATAAGATAGGGAGAGGTTTTTACAAAGTGTAAAATGTTTTACCACGTCGAATGTTTTAGAAAAGTTGGGGAGTATCAAGAATGTGAAACATTCATTATCGATAGATTTTCGCATGCTTTGGTGTTAATATATTAGTATACTCAAAAAATGTGAAAATTTATTTCTGAACACTTTATTTCAAACACTTTTGACATAAATGGCAGTATTGAAATTGGCCAAAATTCATCTTCTACTGATGTTCTTGGAACAAGTATAATCTTTGCCATTTTCTATTGCATAGGAAATTTACTCCTAGACATTATTAAATTGAATAAATGGGTAACATTGTGCCACCCTGACTGTACCTGCCAACCTAATATAACCCTTAAATCTATGTAAGTCGGCCAAGACAGAAAAGGTCTTTTCCTATTATCAGATAACCACCAAAACTGGTTGTCCTGTCTCACCCTGTCCCTCTGGTCACGATCGGACACAGTCCTACTGAACCATATGCCCTCTGTTCCGTCTTGAGCGAGGATGTCTCAACCATAAAAGAGCAGTGTATCCACAGTTACACGGCGGACGTGGTAGATTAGCGAGATCATAATAATCGTCGTTAGGGTAGCAAGTCCCCAAAATTAGACTATTGCTCTTGCAATGCGACCCCGAATCAGCTTTATCAAAAAATTATTAATTCTGTTTATGTTGTCTCGGTTATATAGAACCTGACTGGAACAATAATGTTTGTACTCCGACTCTGGTTACCAGGTTCGATTACCAGCTTGCGCCAGTTCTTTCTCGTATTTCTTGGGGCTTTCAGTAATAGCAATTTCGCTGAATCTTTGTCGAAGTCACGCTGCAAAAGAATTCTGATGATCTCGACTTTTGGAGCTATTCTGTACGCTCATAGATCGTTTGCATACACAATTGCCTGAATTAGACCACCTATCAGATCGCTGTTATAAATTCTGGAAAAAATCGGCAAGTTGACCGCTCGCTGCTGAACACCATTCTTAATATAGAAGATAGCGGTAGAAATTACATTGCCACTTTTAACAACAAGCTTTTTACCATTACCATACGGTATCGAAAGCCTTCTCCAAATCAATCAGACAAGAACCTAGTATACTACCTTTTAGTTTTGTTCATGTACCATCGCCGGTACGATATTTTTGTCCTCCACCCATTTGGACAGAGCTCTATTGAAAACTTTATCGAATACCTTACTGATACTCAGAAGAAGACTTATCGACCGGATATTTGCCGGATTTGAATTATTCAATGCATTGTTAAACAGATGGGTATAAATGTCGTAGTACAAAGTTGGATATACCATCGACACCTGCTGACTTCTTTTTCTTTAATGAGTCAAAGATCGACTGAAGCTCAACCTTCGAAACTAAAAGGGAAGTTCACGATGATGGTGTTTGCCAAATGATCATTATTGAAACTGCGGTTCTCCGATCGCCAATGGGCCTCCTCATCTCGAAGGTATAAATGGCGAAGAAGAGCTCCGTTTTCAGATTATGATTTGGGTGAATGCTAATATTCACCTTGAACACTTGCAGAAAAGCAGCCACCACCCTTTCTACTCTTCCTACGGATCTTCGACAATAAGAAGGCGTCCTGCGGATCTACACTACACCTGCTGTCAGAAGTACGTTTCTGTTTTCTGTCGGTCAACAGCCGTGGCTTTGATGAAAGCATCGCTTCCCATCGATAAGCGAAATCAAGCATCATTGCGCGCGGTTGGTACTTGGATGGGGGACCGTTCAAATACCAACCGTGTGCTGTTGACATGTGTTTCTTCTGTTGTTCTTTCTTTGTGTGTCTCTCTCTCTCTGTCGTATTGTCTAAAGCCGATGACCTCAGTTACCAGTGCTTTTCTGTGTCTCTACTTCGTAGATTTATCTACGGTGTAGTGTAAAATGTAATGTAATGTAATGTAATGTTTTCTGTCGTTTTCTGAAGCTTAAGACATAAAAGATTGTTGTGATTAATTCTTCTAAGGATCTTATTAATCTGTGGAACTATGTATCTATACTCCGGTCGCTAGAATTAAAATCTGATATTCCAAAACAAATTTATGGACAACCGATAGTTCTCCTCTATGATTGACGATTTCAGTGTCCTGATCTCCAGATCGAGGGTGTGTTAGTGAACTTTCGATACAAAACAAATGTTTATGTCTTGTCAGTAGTCCACTTTTTCGTCTGTTTCAATATTTCCGTTACGGTACCTGCCGTTCTCTGTATTTTGGTATTGTTCTCTTCTTTGTTCGTTGGATTGTATCGTTTATTTGTTCTAAGTATTCCCAACTCTGTGTTTGCCAAATTCCTGTTACTTGATGGGGATATATTATTTGTACGAAGTTCCCTTGATAAGGCGTTGGTGAAGCGTGGCAATGAACAGGCAAATATTCCTCCACAAGTTCGTTCGGAAGCTGTGATACGGCGACAAGTCCGCAGTAGTGGTTACTGTCGTACTCGACCATTCTTAAACGGTTTCTTGGTTATTGACCCACACTGCCTGTGCTTGTCAATCATGTGTCTATTAGTAATAAATCCAGAAATATAATGCTTCTTGGAAATAGTCCAACGCACTAGCTATTAAGATTAAAAGAATTATTATTGATTGTAGCCCTATGTTGATTTCTTCTCAGTTTTGCTTTTTAAAACCCTTCTACCATGTAATATTTCATATACATATACCTTAGCATAAAACAATCGTTATGAACAATGTTCAAACATATATATTTTTGGGGACTAATTTTTGTTTCAAAAGTAAATACTTTAGATTATTTCAGGCGTGTAAGAATTCGTTAAAGTGTAAAATGATTATAGTCCCCACTTAACCCTCTCACCTTAGACATTTCCATGGACTTCTTTTATTCTTGGTTCATGGTTCTGCAGACAAATGAAACATTCTTTCCAAGTTGATAGCATATTGTCTTTCGTACTTATCATACTTCACAAAAAAAGGTAATCATTGCATAACAAGGGAAGACTCTCGGTTTAATTTTGGCTGGTTGGATTATGTTCAACTTTAAAAAGTACCCTAAAACTTATCTAACATGCCAGAATTATACCAAAGTAAATACATTAGTTTGATAAACTTCCACCCAATTCCCCCTGTCGTAAGTAACTTTACAAATCTATCTAGAATTTATCTTTACCGGGCTAAACAATGCTTTTGCATTCTATAAAACTTCTACATACAAATATCGATTAGATTCTTTCATTTCAGTAAACTTGACTATTCTTTGTGAATACTCAACTAATATTCTGCACGTCATCTGCAAGCAGCAACAATGTTTTGAAAATATGGCTTCTTTTTATGTAGCTAAAGAAACAATTCCATCAATTTATCCTTTGTTACAAAGTTGCTATACAACCACAGCGTGAGACATGACTAGGGCAGCTGCATGCCCTTAAAGCTTAAACGCACTATACCCTGATCTCATCTGATGGTTCAATTTAAAAGTATTGCAACCGAGAATTTCATTTGCGCTTATTATTAACGTTTATCCTAGTTTCTCTCATTCAAAAAAGAATATATGTATGCAAAGAGTCCTTCAGAAAACGAGAAACGTCTTTAGCATTTGTAAGTTGGAACTGAAGAAAAAAAAAAACGGGGGACTTGGGCTCCAATGGCAAGCGACTTGTCGAACAATATCATGGTGCTTCGCTGCTTTTGAAAAGATTGCACATCTTGCACTCAGTCCTAATTTATTTCTTGCACTTAATACCCACCTCTGTGTTTGGTGAGTGAGCGCTAGTGCAATCCCAAATCTCCAGAGAGAGAACGCTCATGGTCCGCAAAGCAATAAAATAAGTTGTGCAACTTATTATTCCGAATCGTGTAGTCATGGAATTACTTCTTTTTTTTTCGTTGGGAAAAGCCCTTACCTCACCATCAGGAGCATTCAGGTAATTGGCTTAGTCTTCTCACCCAAGGACATCATTCGGTAAGGAGGACTCTATGTAGGTCTAATAGGATTTTGTGGTTCATAGTTGTAGATTCATCTCTAGGATGAAATTTTCTACATTTTTATTACATCTACGGTTAACTAGACTGAAGATAGATTTAACCCACTACGTACTATTTAAAATACGACTTTTTATTCTGCATTGTGGTTGCCAAGTTAGTACAAACACTTTTGTTGAAAATTCATTGCTCATGTGGACTTGTTTTTGATTAGATCTAAAACTCGCATGAAGTTTATTATTTAATTTATGTCCTCAAGAGCAGATGACTTTGAAAGAATCTTGATGTCTGAGTTAGAAAGAGCATAAGTGAGTGTTGTGATAGAGAGAGTTTGCAAAGGTCAGAAGTGTGTCAGATGCGGGTATTTAAGGCCAAAGACCCATTGGTTACTTTAGTGGTATGAAATGAAAGGGGAAAATAAATATAATTAAGGTTGAGGGCCTTGACAGAAGCTTCCTGGTGTTTTTTAAATAAAATGTCAATCCCCGGTTTAAGAAAAACAAAATTTCACTTATTTACCAGATTTGAATTTGATCCCCAGGAACCAGGTACGGTAGAAAATTGATATACAAAATAGATACGTATCTTTGATGCGAAATAGTTGGTAGAGAAACAGGCACGACGAAAATTATGCTCAAAAGAGAACTGATAAGTTTTCTAGCAAAACGGGTATCGCAGGTAAACTTATTGAGGGGATGAATGAAACTGGGTCTGAAAGAAGCGTGTTTAAGAGATGGGAATGATTCTATGATAACTCTGTTTCGTATCAGTTTTAACGCTCTGTTTTATCCAATAAATAGAGAGAAGTTTGCACCCAAAGATGTGAGTTATAATCGAGTCTTGGACGTAAAAACGCCAAATAGATTGTAGCCAGATCACAGGAGTTAGAAAATTTTCTACATCGTTATAGAAATCATAAGCATTATTTAGCAGCGTTTTCGGTGGTCTGGAGAATGTGGTCATTCCAAACAAAGATCGTCGTTGACACACATACCGAGTACTAAAAGCTTTTCGGTTCTTCGATGCAAGGGCCATTCAAGGACAATGGCATAGGGGTACATTCTGCTTCAACGAAAATAGAGACCATTTAGTTTTTGGAACATTAAGCCCCACCCGATTTTGTATACACCATTAGGCAATGCTGTAAAGATCGGATTTTAATGCGCTTATCATACGATATCGTTGCAATTCTCTTCCGAATGAGATGGACGTGAATTTGAGAACTAGTATAAGAAGCGGGTAAAGTCGTCGGCAAAACATTGAACTGGATTAGAAGTTTCCAACAAGAGATCATTTATAAAAATGAGGAAGAGTTACGGAGACAAAACGAAGCCCCGCGGTACACCAGCATTTATCTTGTAAGGATCAGAATGAAAGGGTCCGAAACAATATGTATTGAACGCAATTTGTAATCCAAAGAATAAGGTTTTGGTTGATACCAAAAGCACGCAGTTTCGATAAGAGAGTCTACTGGTAAACTCTATCAAATGCCTTAGAAATATCAAGCGCACCAATCTTACTTTATCCAAAACAATGTTAAGCTCTGTTCCACTCTTTGGTTAGATATGCCATCCGATCTAGAGTGGAGCGATTGCTGAGAAAGACGTATTTCCGGTCATTCAGAAGCTTTCGATCTTCGATACATTTCTTGAGCTGATGATTGATCAGCGCTTCCATAATTTTAGAAAGAAGGGATGTAAGTGGAACTGATCGATAAGAGGATGGGGAGGAAAGGTCGCCTTTTTAAGGAACAGGCTGAACAAATACTGTTTACCTTCTAGGGAAGATTTAAGCACAGTAGCAGCGATGGAAAAGCTTACGCAATGGTTTAGCAAGAAATGAAGAACACCTCTTCAGAAGAATGGGGGACTGTGTGTAAGATATTAAAAACATTCTTTTTTTTATTTTAAGGGCCCATGCTTTTTAAGGTGGCATGGATCCGAGTGGTCCAATTTTCAATGATTCTATGCCGGCTGAATTACTGCAATGGCCTCTGTTATGTTCACCTTAAGAGCATCGTCGATTGTGGTTTATTCGCATAGACCTGCAACTTTAGGAAACCCAACAAGAAAATTTCTAGTGGTTTCAAATTGCTTGATCTTGGTGGCCAATTTATGTCAATGGCTTTTTTCCGAATTTCCAAAAGATTATTATACTCTTCAACGATTCAACGGCGGTGGCGCCCCCTAATGAACTGTTCCAACTTTCTCATTCCTAAAAAACTTGCAAAGAATAAAAGAAGCCTTCTTGATCTGTTCCTTGAGAAAACCGATCACCGATTGCTTTTTATTACCTCGGCTGGCGTTGCTACACGAAGGTAACTGGTTGGTATTGGCTGGTTTAGGAAGCATAGGAGTAATATGGCTAGTACTGCCTGTGCTTCCTGATGGTCTCGATCACCCAAAAGTACTGTAACTATCATAGTGCTATTTGAGATCATCTTAATAGTAAGCTGGAGGACAAAATGTTTATCCTTTGGGCGGATAATACAAATATAAATACAAAAAAAAAGTTCCCACGAATAAGTCAGAAAGGAAAGGTCAGCCCTGGTAGAGCCGATATGCCGGGGTAACCAAGGCTTAGAATATGATGGACACTGCCAAGGCATCCAAAATAGCTCCATATTGACTGTTTATCCCCCCAGTCTTCTATTTCTTCGGCACGGATTATGAAAACTACTCAGCACGACTGAAAACTAGTATTGTCTCCGTATCTATGATCAAATCGCGTTCTTGACGGTTGAACTACTGAGAAGTAAAGGAACACCCCAACAATTCATCTTGGCCTTAGCTGATCACCATCCTAACAGCGCAAAAGATTAGCTGTCGTAATCATTTCCAACCGACACCCACTAGGAGCGTTTGATACGGCGACTTTTGCCAGGCTACCGAACCGGTAGTCTCAAATTGCGCGACCAAACGTTGAAGAGTCGACATTGAAGAGCCACCACATCTACCGTAAAATGGGCGCAACGTTTGCACTAACAAACAAACATTTTGATAATAAAGTTTTATCATTTGGACACGCTGTTCAATCGCGTTACTTGTCATGGTGATTTGGCATCATCAATGTCACCTTAACAACATAGCCGCCAAAATATACCCACACTAATTGAAGAACCCTTAATTAACTATACATTTGTCCGTTAATTTTTCCTAAATTTTGAAAACACTGAGAGTTAAAACTCTTCTTCAAAACTTTATAAATCCTTAAATGAATATTTAAACCAGAAAACTTCAATGTTATCTTTTTAACCATAGGCAATATCCTAAGTGATCCATTATCGACTCTTATTCTTCTCAAAAAATCACATTGAAATTCTTATTACTTAGGTTTGTGTAAACATTCGTCGTCCTTTGGTATTGGGGTTTTTCAATGCTCACATCTCACATCCACTTTGAATGATGCTTCGTCATCTAAATTCCACGCCTTTTCTTCTAACTTTATTGATTTCTTGTTTTAATTTGAAGAATATATGTATATTCGCCTTGAATCCTAAAGTATTCATAAAATTTATTTCTACCCTCAATTGTTTTTCTTCTTCTTATTTTATTTATTTTGCAATCTTATTTCCTAGCCAGACAAAAAGAAAAAGAAAACTAAAGGAAATGAAATTCGATACGAATGAAAGTATAGAAACATTTTCTTGTCAATTCTTACAGTAAAAATAAGCCGGCTTGAGAAGATAAAGAGAACGATAAGAAAACAATAAGTAAAAGCACCACAATCTTGAACGCCTCATTTAAGTCGGAAATTTGTTCTGATTTTCTTCGATAAACCTCCCATTTTGATGGCAGTATTTCTTATCGATTTGTCATTTAAGTCCTGGAAAATAGCCCACACCCTCTTACTTTGTTCAATGGAATGACCTGTTCTCTGGTTGACTTATTGTGTTACCTTGCGATGAGGGTTTGACTTGACCAATGCAACTCTGCTGATATCTTGAAATTTTAAGATATACGAGTACATATAGCAAAGACAAAGAGTAACTTTTGTTGCTCTTTTCTTGAGAAATAAAATGAGATTAATACTGCAGAAAGAAAAGTCTCATTAATGATGATACCTATACGCTAAACTGACTTGTTCTTAATAGATAAGGGAAAGTATGTAAGATGAGGGAGTTCCATTAAATATAGCTATGTACATTGCTGTGTGGAAAATTATATGTAAACTCTTAAAAAATGATCCAACATATATAAGAACATTCACAACGCGTAAGAAATAGTAGAAAAAGCTTAAAACATCACTTTTCCAACACATTATATAAGGCGTGTTTTATTGGTAATCTATATCTAGCGCAGTAATACAAGCATCACAAAAACGCCTTATTCACTCTTTAACTCACTCTTACTAATCTCCCGAAGTTGGTATCAGTTTATTATGTGCCAAGACCTTCCTACTTGTTGAATTAACTTACACGGATGTGTTCGAAAGATTTGTATCTCGTTTTTAAGCTCGAGTTGTAATATTCATGAAAATGCAGATCAAAAACCCTTCCAGATATGAGAATTATATTCATGTCTTGGGTGGATTGATGCCATATAGATGGCAGCCAGATAAGACAAGAGAACTTGTTTCGCCAAAAAAAAATTAAATTTCCAACAAAAATCTTGTGCCGTTTTAGAGATATCGAATTTTCCAACAAAAAAAAAATGATTTTGTTTTTTCAAAAATTCAAAAACTATTTTTTTTAAGTTTTGAAATGCAGTGTTTTTTAAACTTCTTAGAAGTATCTCTATAAAAAATTTCACTAAAATCCATTGTGTCGATAATGAGAAATTCAAAACTAGAAAAAAAATGATTCTATGGTAGGTACAAGCTGTAATATCTTAATTTCAAATTTCGAAATATTGATTTTTGATTTTTTTTATTAAAATCCAAAAAAAAAATTGTTGAAAATTTGAATACACAATTCTATTCAAATTTTTGGGAAGGTTTATCAAAAAAAAATGACCAAAATCGGTTGTACCGTTTTTGAGAAAATCAAAAACAAAAAAATGGTTCCATTTTTCGGAAAATTTTCTTCAACCATTACCTAGCTTTAACTAAATGATTTTTGTTGTATTTTATTTTTTTAAATCTGTCGAAGAGTTTTTGAGAAAAAAAATATTTATAAAACTTCGAAAAAAATTCGTATGGCAGGTACCGTTATTTGTTCTTTAAAAAATGAAAAAAAACCTGTGGGGGGCAAAATTAAAAATCATATCTATCAAGTTTAAAGAAAATCGGCCGAGTCGTTTTAGGCTGTAGTCGAACAGACAGCAGACAGAAAGATTTGCGAGACCCACTTTTTTAGTCTTCGCTATCATCGTAATGTCAACTTTGATCAAAATCTCGAGTTCGATTTTTTTTCCGAATGCGTAACTTGCCTTATAGTACCTATAAGTCGCAAGCAATCTTTTTTCTTTTCTTGAAAATCGGTTGTTTCGTTTTCATAATCAAAATCAAGGTACCAAAATTTCAATTCAATAAAATGGCGAAAAATATCAAACAGCGGATGTTGTATTTGTTTTTCATATAAAATCCTACTGTACTACGGATAACTTTTCCAAAAAAATCACGCCTATTAAGCCTAGTACGCAGATCGAGACAAGACAAATTTTATCTCTACAATTTTAATCTCTACAAATCGCGCAAAAGTTTGAAGTTGGAGAGAATAAATCTAATTTAATGTGTTTTTTAGTATATCTCTGGAACGGGTTGTCTTACAAAAATCGTTCATACCTTTTTGGAATCTCCTCTTCATGCTTTCAAAAGAAGCATTAGCACCTTTTACATAAAATCACTTTCGGAAATACTGTGGCTGTCAAAATTTGTCCCGCAAAATAATGCTTGTATCATTCTTTTTCCTGGCAAAATTAAGTGGAGACATTTTGTAGAGCAATTCACAATAGTATGAATTTTGCGCGCGAACTGCGTACTGCTCGGAAAAATATCCGAGACAAAATTTGTCCCAGGAAAAAAAATGTATGGGAGACAAAATTTTTCCCGATCTGCGTACTAGGCTTTATACTTCTTATATATTTCCTAACTTTAAAGTAGTTTTTTAATTTTAAACATTTTTCAACTAATATCGTCCTATGGCTGGGAGCGCACATTCAATTTTTAGTTGCACAACACTGTGTGGATACTTATAGAAAACAGATGAACTATTTGGTTGAATGTCCGCACAGGTGCATTTAATTATATGTTACACAAAATAGCAAACTCATTTTAGGCAATCGTTTGGTTCGTGTCAAAACACAAACTTTTTAGTTTCTTGAACCAAACAGTTGCAAAACCGCCTAGCCTAAGGCAATTTCTTTTAATAAATTGATTCTGAGCAACCTTAAAACAATAGTAGTTCGTGCAAAAAACTAAGTAAACACACTCATTTTGACGTTTTTAAATGTTAAAGAGTCATATGAAGTCATAACAATACTAAAAAAATAAAACAGGTATTCTGAGAGTTTAGCTTTAATTTTTTTACGACATTTTTGAACAAATGCCAGTGGACTGATAAAACACATCAATTGAATTCAATATTTCAATATTCAATATTTTATGACAAAATTAGTGGCAGTAGTGTAAAGCCGGAATTATGGTATGAATTAAAGTTTTGCATTTGAAAAAATATTTGTTCTATAAATTTCGGAGCGATCACACTTTGGATAAGTAAAGGCAAAGTATAACAAAATAAATACCAACGAACACATCCTCAAGAATGCCACATATATCTTTTCGGACACCACCTACATTTCAACATCTGAAACTCCATCTTCACTAAATTATCCATTTCAATTACTAGCTTATTTTTATTCACTAATCGTTTGTTGTTGTTTTCCATGTTAAATTTTGCGATGTAGTGTATTCACTAACCAATAAAACACGGCTAATATCTATTCTGGCTCGTGCTGTGTGTGCGGTTGCACTGTCTTGTTTTAACTACATGATGGCTAAGCACCGCTCATCCAATTCCGGCATTAAGAAGTCGTTTATGATGCCCTTTAGCATTCGCCAGTGATAGTATTGCCGATGAGGTGCTCAAAACAAAATACGGCCCAATCACTCCTCCCGCGGAAACGTCACAACACACAGTGGTTTTGAGCAGGGTTCGGACTTCATAAATCGCAGATCGCAGTAAATAGGCCAAGAAATCGCAGTAAAACCAAAATTTTCGCAGTAGAAATAACGGGTGATTTTTTAAGAGCTTGAGAACTTTTTTTAAAAAAAAAATGCATAAAATTTGCAAAATCTCATCGATTCTTTATTTGAAACGTTAGATTGGTCCATGACATTTACTTTTTGAAGATAATTTCATTTAAATGTTGACCGCGGCTGCGTCTTAGGTGGTCCATTCGGAAAGTCCAATTTTGGGTAACTTTTTCGAGCATTTCGGCCGGAATAGCCCGAATTTCTTCGGAAATGTTGTCTTCCAAAGCTGGAATAGTTGCTGGCTTATTTGTGTAGACTTTAGACTTGACGTAGCCCCACAAGAAATAGTCTAAAGGCGTCAAATCGCATGATCTTGGTGGCCAACTTACCGGTCCATTCCTTGAGATGAATTGTTCTCCGAAGTTTTCCCTCAAAATGGCCATAGAATCGCGAGCTGTGTGGCATGTAGCGCCATCTTGTTGAAACCACATGTCAACCAAGTTCAGTTCTTCCATTTTTGGCAACAAAAAGTTTGTTAGCATTGAACGATAGCGATCGCCATTCACCGTAACGTTGCGTCCAACAGCATCTTTGAAAAAATACGGTCCAATGATTCCACCAGCGTACAAACCACACCAAACAGTGCATTTTTCGGGATGCATGGGCAGTTCTTGAACGGCTTCTGGTTGCTCTTCACTCCAAATGCGGCAATTTTGCTTATTTACGTAGCCATTCAACCAGAAATGAGCCTCATCGCTGAACAAAATTTGTCGATAAAAAAGCGGATTTTCTGCCAACTTTTCTAGGGCCCATTCACTGAAAATTCGACGTTGTGGCAGATCGTTCGGCTTCAGTTCTTGCACGAGCTGTATTTTATACGGTTTTACACCAAGATCTTTGCGTAAAATCTTCCATGTGGTCGAATAACACAAACCCAATTGCTGCGAACGGCGACGAATCGACATTTCACGGTCTTCAGCAACACTCTCAGAAACAGACGCAATATTCTCTTCTGTACGCACTGTACGCATTCGTGTGGTTGGTTTAATGTCCAATAAAGTAAACTGAGTGCGAAACTTGGTCACAATCGCATTAATTGTTTGCTCACTTGGTCGATTATGTAGACCATAAATCGGACGTAAAGCGCGAAACACATTTCGAACCGAACACTGATTTTGGTAATAAAATTCAATGATTTGCAAGCGTTGCTCGTTAGTAAGTCTATTCATGATGAAATGTCAAAGCATACTGAGCATCTTTCTCTTTGACACCATGTCTGAAATCCCGCGTGATCTGTCAAATACTAATGCATGAAAATCCTAACCTCAAAAAAATCACCCGTTACATATGTTTTTTTTTGACTAGGTAACAAAAAATTATAAGCAAGGAAACCAAGGTTAAATCACATTTAAATTATAGTTACTTGTTAAAACAACATAAGTGATATTTTAATTTTTTACGGAAGAGAAAAAAACCATGTTAAAAAATCCTTAATGGCTTAAAAGTCGAAACACTCTTATAAGATTTTTGGGTTAAAGAAATGACAATGACTACACGTCCAAAAATGTATGATTTTTTGTATCTCATGTGAAAAAAAATAAAATGCACGACTGGATCGCACGAACTTGCTCTTATGTAAAAGTACTTTGGAATTTAAGATACATTTTATAAATATTAAACATGAATTTAAATTTATTGAAATTGCCGTCTGATTTCTAGAAAAGTATGAATTTATGCAAACAAACTTTAAAAAATTGTTTTATTATAAAATACATTTTTTATATAAGAAATTTCTTTAAAATTTTTCAAGAAAAAAAATGTGGGATGCGAATTTTAAGTATTAATTAATATCGATTTTAGGAAATAATTTCAAAAAATAATCGTTCATAGGTTTTGAAGATATTGATTTTTCAAAAAAAATTTTTTTTCAAAAAAACCCCCCATATAATTTTTCGAATATTTTTATATACAATATTATTTTAAACTTAGGGGGACTCCTGCTGAAAATTTTTGGTTAAAATCGTTAGACCGTTAGAGCCGTTAATGAGAAAGTCGAAAATCAAAAAAACGGTTCTATGACAGGTACCGTTATTAACATTTTGCTCCAAATTTTTTTTTTACCAAAACGTAGTCCATGTTCATAATATCACACCTAATTTTTTTTGTCAAAATCGTTAGAGCCGTTTTCGAGATAAATAAGATTTTGCATTACGGGTGTATGGGGGGTACCGTTAGTTTTAGAGCTAAAAAAAAAATTTCAATTTCCCCTCTAGGGAATCACCAAAGACCCATAACTACCGAGTTTGAAGAAAATAGGTCCAGTGGCTTAGGCTCTAGATCGAGGTACAGACATACAGACAGACAGACAGACAGACAGACAGACAGACGGAATTGCCGGACCCACTTTATTCGTCTTCGCTATCATCGTAATGTCAACTTTGATCAAAATCTCGAGTTCGATTTTTTTTCCAAATGCAGAACTTGCCCTATAGTACCTATATCGCAAGTAAAAATAAAATTTCAGTTATGTTGTCTAAACAATCACCGATTCATTTACATAGAATGTGTGAACAAATATACTCTTACTCGATAATGAAAATGTATAGTTTAAGCAAAAATATATGAAGCTAGGTAATCAAAATAAATTTACAATCTACAAATTTGTACTTTTTGAAACAAGAACAAATTAAAGAGTAGTAAAACCTTTGAGTATATATAATATGGAGGGCTCGTTTCTATTCCAAATGCGTGAATATCATAGGGGGCGCTGCTCAAATTTGTGTAAGACAAAGTTTTTTGACAGCGGCAACCAAAAAAAAGTTTTTTGGCAGGATTGATTGCCTTGCGGGAAGATACTAAGTTAGAGCAAAAGAATAGCATACAAATTAACAAACAAAAAAACATTTTATTATTCAATATTTTTGTATCATTAAACCACCAAATAAACACTAAAACTTTTTCAAGCTAAATATTTCTACAAATTTATTTTTTTAAATCCAACTAAAACTCATTACACCTTGAGTTCTTTTTCGAATTTGGACTCGTTTTTCGGTTGGAATTGTGCCAGTTCCTTAATCTTTACCTCATTACAAAGGTGACACACAACACTTGCAGGGAATGGATCGCTGATGTCGGAAAAATCATTCTGCTGTTCATCTCTCTTAATCAAGGCTAAATTACTGCAGTCCAGATGTTGAAAGATCTCCCGATTGTAGTCGCCATCCTTGGTAAATCCATTGTATTGGTCACATTGTGGGGAAGCTATTCGCCTCCAAGTAGGGAACTTTAATATTTTGATTACAAAACTAGCAATTAACAGTCATTTTAAAGTTTGATCTTATTTTTACGTATAATTTGTAAAGAATTAAAACAGTCACAAAGCTTATTGATATGCGGTTTTTTGCAAACAAGACTGAAAATTTACCGAGTGCTTCATATCACATGTAACGGAGAACGATGTGCGAGGAGAAGGTAAACACAAATTGACAGCATACAGGTGTATCCTTAACTTACAGAAAGTGAGACAGCGACCCCTATCACAACTGCAAGTACTACAATGCATTAGGGATAGGAACGAGCCCTCCATATTATATATACTCAAAGAGTAAAACGAATATAGCTGACAAGACTTGCACTAAAGAGACGAGAATCTTTTTAAATTTTGACATTTTGTTATGAGCACATTTATTTCTATGATCAGTGCTGCTATTCAAAAAAAATCTGAAAAATCGCAGTAGATTGTAGGAAAAGCGCAGTGGTGCAGTAGATTTAAAAAATAAGAAAAAAGTGCAGTAGATCTACTGCTTTCGCAATAAAGTCCGAACGCTGGTTTTGAGTAGATGTACCATAATGGCTCTTCATGCATCACACGGGGATTTTCGTGGCCCCAGAAGATTTTTCTTACTGACGTAACCGCTCAGGAGGAATTGCGCCTCGTGGCTCATAATTTTCGACACAAAATAGTCCTCTTCGTTGTTGAGATTAAGGATGGCTTGACAGTAATTGACACGCGACGGACGTCGACAGTCAGCAGGCATTAACTGATGCACTGTTTGCACTTTGTACGAAATTATGCTTAAGGTCCGTCTGGTGGGTGATGTTTAATTGCGTGTTCCGTCGTCTGGTTGATGTATCTTCGTTCTCAGCGACATCGGCGGCCACAGTCACAATATTTTCCGCCGAACGACCGGTCCGGTGGCAGCTACCTCCTACGTTTGTCTCCGTCTGTCTGTCTATATCTATACTGCAACTGTCTAGTTCACAAATGTCAAATATGATTGACATACAAGCAACACCATTTGGAAAAATTATAACATCGTCACTAATACTTTTATAGTTTTTAACATCGTCACTAATACTTTTATAGTTTTTAAATAATATTAATTCGACTAACGTTTTGCGCCAGTGTGTCTTTTCACAACATAGTACGATGCAATATTTTATTCTTGTTATTTCTGCATAAAAAAAAATATATTTCTATTTTTTTCCGCTAGATGCTTCATTATTTGCATCATTTTTTGGCACATCACTGTACCAAGGGAAATTCAGAATAATAAATGAACGTTCATATACTGTTAATTGGGTTTTGGTATCCTTACGCTTGGATAACGAGTAATTCCTGCAATATTCTGCAAGTGTTGATGATCTCATTATATCTCTTAACGTGGGAATAAGCTAGTATTTGTATCTTGAATGCAGAATGTGCTTTCAGTTGGAGTCTCTTTAAACATAGGTAATTTCAAAAACAGAATTTTCGCTTTTGACGGTGAAGTTCTTCTACTTTTTTTTTTGAATAATGTTGCCATCAAGGACATAAACATAATCCCGTTTGGCAATATTAGTATTAAATTATCTTTACAGCAGAGCAAACCTCTTAAGTATTAGGGTGCCTTTTTTAAGTCATTTGATTAAAAACTTTACCCAGACTTTGATTATCAATTTAAAACATTTTGCCGGAAAATCTTAAATCAATATTAACTGTAAAATGAGAGAAAAACTTTTTAAGCAAACAAAAAAGGGAAAACAATTTTATACTCGAGTTTGCGTTGATAGAATTTGTTAACGTCTGAGACATCGACATCAGCTGATGGTTCCGGTTGTTGCCAGAGTGAATGTTTTTTGTTTTTAGTTAGCTATCACACGAACAATATTGCAGACGTGACGGAACTTTGAAGTGATCCCGCAGAGGAGCAGGTGCATCCAATCAGGCTGGTATAGAGGGGTAGTGTAATATGGTTGCTTGTCGGAAAAGTGTAATTGGAAATTAATTGACCCATACGAGGTATTTTTTTTCTTTTTTTTTTACTTAAGGACACTCCGGCGGGTGAGAGCATTGTAAGTAAACACGTAATATGTTCTAGATTTTTATTGATGACAAGCTGCAGGTATGAACACATTCTATGTTCACAGTTTTGATTGATGGCGGGATTTTTGCTTAGTCTTTATAAAATAAAAGGAACTTGATTGATTAACATGTCTTTTGTTGTTTCTGAACAAGTAATTTTGTTCTATTTTATTTTTGGAAAAAAGAAAATCACCTGCCAAGAGATTGGATGTGTATTGTGTTGGGACTTGAGAAGTTCATTAAAAAATACATCATGTGAACCGGAGTTATTTTTGACGGAGTGTTTTATCATGGTTCGTTGAAAGGTGAATGTAAATAGCAATTTTTTGATACGAGTAAGATATCTAGGGTGCGCGTGTTGTCACGACACCCTCTGTTTGTTTATGTCAAAAGCCTCAATTTGTAAACATAAGCATTCAAATTTAACCTTAAGGTTTTTATGATATTTTCTTTGATCTAACATAAAATGGGAAAACTTTTTTTGCTAATATAATAAATACCCTGGGTAGTAAAATGCATCGTTGTCTTATTTCTTATCGGCATTAAAAGCAAGATGTCCAAGATGTCAATATGGCAAGATGTCTACAGAATACAACACAAGCAATGGAGCGCTATACTCGGCAAGATCGTGGAATAATTGTGTCGATGTTTTTGATCAATAATAATCGGTTATGTGGTGTTAGCGCAGCGTGAATTTCGACGTCGATTTCCTAATCGTGTCGCGTCACTTGGGCAGACATTCCGGCGCTTAGATACGCGATTTGAACAGACTAGAACCACAGGAGACCATACACTAATTATCAGGACCAGTAGGAAAAGTGTCTTATGGTAAACCAAGGGCTATCAACAAAAATGCCACGGTGCATTGCTCGATATAATAAATCAAAAATTCGTTGCGTTCAATATAAAAATACTTCACAGTAGTACTTAAGACACTACCACCTGTTTTTAGTCACAGTCCGAACGCAAGCCTGAAAGATTAAAATAAGAGAGCCTCTACAGTCAAAATAAAAGACAAAAGTATAAGTAACGGGTTGGCTCGCGGTGTTATGAACTTTCGCCAGTATTGACAAGAAGTCATGTAAGCCTAAAAGAATCGAACTCTTGGATTACCAAGCCTTATGGCCCCAACAATATTACGGAGTTGATTCCAATAGACATTTTTTCGACTCCCACTGACTACGAGTACTTCAGCCCTAAAATGGTCATCAGTAAAGATTAAAAGGTTATATTCCCATCAAGAAAGGACTGGGATGATGACGTCTTTACGAAACACTTCGACACAACTATCTTTACTTGTGGCTCAAAGATGGAGTATAGTGTTGAGTTAGGAATCCTCTTTCAGACTTTGAATATATTTAGTTCGTTTAGTCTACCCGACTTTGCTAGTGTTTTTCAAGCTGAATTACTGGATATCAAAGAAGTATGCAAGGCACTCAAACAAGTTCCAAACCAGAACCGGAATACGGTTATTATCACAGACAGTTAGGTGGCTGTTAAAACCATTAACTCTATCACATCATCCTCCAAATTGGTCAAGCAATGCCGGGATGAACTTTCTATCCTCAATACTAACCACAATGACACTCTGTATGAAGGACAATATTTTTCAATTTTTCTTAGCAAACCAAAGCGTAGGTGGAGCTGTTTAACTAACTGCAAGCCCATGCAAGACAGGATATTAGCTACCTGTAACGGAATTTTCTGACGAAATTGACGAACTTTCGAAAATGAAGATCAAAGACTTGATCACTTCTCTCAACGCGACGAAATGGCTGTAGGAATAACTGCGGATACTTCTATGCTGTACCCTCCATTTGACTGAGGGCTTTGACATTACAGTGCGGAGCACCGGATATGATCTTTCAATCGGATTGGCTGCTGTTTCGGCACCAGTCAACAAGCTGCCTAGCTTGTGGTATAGTTTAAATGGTCTCTGATGAGTGTGGACTGGTTGAGTGAGTGATCCTATTTCGTTATGATTTTGCAAAAGTAAACACACAATAAGAGACATCAAAACCTACTAGATCCTTTCATATTTTTTTAACTAAATACAAACTAGATGACTTCGTGAGAATGTCCACAATTTCACATATCAATTCCATCCCCAGGTTCACACGAATTATGGTATCAAAATGGCGCACTTAAGCACTAATTGGGCCACAGGGCTAGACCGCACAAAGGACCATCTGTCGAATTGTGCGAGAACCACTGACGCACATTCGTTTTTCTAAAATGCTTGAGGCGGAAGCCATTTAGAATCCGCAACAAAAGATGTCACAAAAAGGGTTACTCATGGGCTGATAAAACTTGTTGCTGTAAAATTTGCTATTCCTCAAAAACATGTCTAAAGAAGTCGCATGACTTCGCAAGGTAAGAGTGCTATTTAGGTTAATGTTCCGGCACGCAAGCTCATGCCAGTATTGCTGGACCGATTTGGAAGATGAAAAAGCCTATAAAATGGTTCTAACAGCTGCCTGGCTGTCTGTAAAAATGGCCGTATTCAATGGCGATTTTCGAGCCTTGACTCACTTCCGTACCAACAAAGTTAGACGCTTCAAACTCACGATATTTGCTGAGATGATCAAACACAGGTGTCAACACCAAATTTCATTCCTTGAGCATTAGTGGTTCCTGAGATATAGGGCTTCAAAAATCGCTGAAACCGTAACTGATTGACTCACTGATAGATCATCAAAAATTATGGAGCACTTCCCGACACGGTAGAAACTTGTAGTTTCTTACAACGGTAGGTCTTGTGGTGTATACAAAGGAAAAAATTGGAACTTTTCATTCAGGGGGCGTGGCATCCCCCACTTCTTCAAAAGTCTTACCAATTATTTTGATGACTTCCGATTAATTCTGAATGATGAAACTTTTATGTTTTTATCTCATCATATTTAATAAGTCTAGAATTCTAGAAAAATAAACTATAATCCTCGGTAATGGTTTTGAATTTAAATTCATATTTTCGTTAAGCCCCACACGTTCATTTCTCTCCTTAACCTGAAAACCACAGCATCACCATAGTGTCACGTTCTCAAAAAAATACAACTATGTGACATGACAACATCTGGAAACTTGCAAATACTGTGACAAATTTTATTTGCACGCAAATTGGAAAGTTTTGTTTGATGCTGAATTAAACATGACCTGTTTTTTGTAGAATGTGAAAAAAGGTTCATTTCATGTGAACGAAAGGAGTTCATGTGCACCTCATAACCTCATATGTCAACCGGCATATATGCCTCTGTATGGAGGACAAAGGCAACGAAAGTGCACTCGTTTGATGCGATAATGATACTGATGCTCATTTATTCAGATTGCTTTGAATTTTGAATTAGATCAGAGGTGAGGTATTGCATTTTCATTTTCTTATCTTTTATCTTGATGGTTCCAGGATCTATTAAGCCATGGTCTTGGGTTGCTTGAAAAAGACGTTCACGTTCAGGATACTGAATTGGATAATACGGCTGATGTCTGGCGTTTGTGGCTCTTAAAAACAGTTGCATAAATGTTTTTGAAAGAGCCCTAATTGCATATTGCAAATTGGATAGACTAATGCATGCTAAGAGAAGTTTTAATATTTTTCGATGGATTTATTCATTAAGCATCTGCTTCGAAAACATCTTTGAATATGATTTTTCGTTTAAAATTTAATTTATTCATGGTCCATAGATGTGGTAAAATAGAATAGAATAAAAAAGAATAAAATAGAAAATCAAGAAATCTACCCATTTATGTTTAAATTTTGGTTGGAGCTAAATTGAAAAGAGAGTGAAATCGACAGAGCTAGATAAAGCATATAACATTCGTGTTGTGCGGCTTAAGAAATAATATCTGCACTTATGTGTGAAATTGGACTCAAGGGTTAACTGATGGAGATTTCCTGAAGCGGTAGTGTTACGATTGAATTGCTTAAGGGGAGGAATGCTACTGGCTATTCACTAGAATACTGTTTATAAGAATAACGACGGCCTCGGAAGACGCCAACATTTCCGTTATTGTTCTATAACCTATCATTTTTTAAGCTCTTTTTTGGCTTCTATGCAAGAGAATCAAGTAGGTTATTGGAGCACGAGCTCAAATTTGAAAACTGTACTCAAGTCTTGGGCAAATATAGACGTTCTAGATGACAGCCAGATCAGAAGAGGTGAAACATTTCTTCCATCGTCGAAGGAAAACTATAAACACTTAGTAGGGTTTTTTGGTAACGCCAAATATATGGTCATAGGTCATTTAATAGTAGGTTGATGCATATATCGAACACTTAGAGGTATTTGATATTTTCGATACAAGTGTCGGTCATAGACAGCAGCACATGAATCATAAAATTCTACGCGGTTTTGTATACCCCATTCCACAATGCTGTCGAGATCAAAATTTAATGAGTTCACCATAAATTTCCCTTTAAGTTCCACATCCAAAGAATAGGGATTTAGAAATAAATATAAAGAGCTGAAGGTACTTTGATCAGCAAAACAATTAGAGGATAAGGACAATAGGGAACACAACGGAGCCCTGCGGCACCCCAGAATTTATTTTATTTTATTGACCATATTATTTAGCTCTCAAAAAATGGCGGCTTTTCGTCCTCTTAAATCCTGAGCACGTTCGTTTTAGTCATTCAAACCAAGCGTTTTGACTTTCACGTTCACTTGGTCTTTTAACCATCAGAAGTTTGATTATTCTTTTTGCAACTAACGTGGGGACTGGGATTCGGAGGCTTTGTTGGTTGGAATATTCTTATCCAGATACATACTTAATGTTGTCGAACCAAACTTATATTTTTTCATTCACCCTCCTAGTACAAATAACGACATATCCGGTGAAAGTTCATTTTATTTCGAAAGAGCTCAGTAGCAGTTGTTCCTTTCTGCTTATCGCACAACAAAAAGTGGCGTAAAGTTAATTAAAAATACATCCGCTCCAGAACGAGATTCGGCATCAACTTGCCGAAACTTTGTGCATGTATGTATTAGTTCAGAAGAGATGTTCCCTACTTGCACATTACACTGCGTATTTTCCAATGCCATGCGATACAATTTAGATTATTTTCCTGGGATCCTGAGTTTGATCATCGATATAAAGAGCCCCTGATGATAAATATCATTATGCGGCTTGAAAGTCGATCAATAAATGGTGAGTCTCGACTTGAAATTTGTTGATCTCTTTCAATGTGAATATTTGGTCTATGTTCGATCTGCCGGACCGGAAACTTTATTTTTAATCAGCGACTATAGTTCTGTAAATCTACTGAACAAACTCACACAGTAAGTTGGTTAGGATCTTAAATGCAATGATGTGACTTGACAGGTCTAACATGTAATTTTTTGTATTTAGAACATATGGAACTGATAATCCAGTCATCGGGGAATGTTTCGATCCAACAATACTTGATCCCATGATGACATTAACATCACCTCCGTATTTCAAAAGCTCTGCCTATGAGCCAAAAGATTTTGTGGCCTTGTTTATTATTAGTTTTCTTATGTAAGTCTACCTCTTCTCTACAGGGTGCTTGTTCATTAACTGATAGTGAGTTGCCTTTTTGCTCTATTACTTGTTCTACCTAAGGACCATTATTTAATAGCTGCTAGAAATTCTGTTTCAAAATATCAATTTTTCCTTATGACAGGTAAGTTTTACTGTTTCAAAGAACCTATGTTCCAGTCTTAAAACAACTATCCAAATTTGCTTAACTTTTTCACAAAATTTCTGGGTGCTGTTTCGATTAAGAGAATATTCAGTCTTGTTGAACTAAGAGAATGACATTTCTCTTTGCACAATATAGCATAAAGCTTCTCGCTCAGGTTTTATTTGTATATTATGGCAACCAGTGCTGTGCTAAGGTATTCAATGTTGAATTTGTTCTTTTTGAGTGCTTCCCAATTTCTTGTTTTTTCTTTGGAGATGAAGACACTTGAGCTGTTGATTCAATCGCTCAATGAGCAACTGTACTAATTATGTTATTCACTAGGCACCAATACGGCCTTGACCCAATGTGTATCTGCATATCTTGCACATATAGACGAATTGGCCGACAGAATTGGTCTCCAATTATTCTTACATACATACCTCAAATCGCCACCACTTTTTGTACCACGTGTTTATTATTGTAAAAATTGCATCAATTAATGAACAGACTTTAAACAAAACAGAATCAAGAAAATTCTAGGTTATTTTGTATTTATTTTACATTTTCATCTACAGCTTGTTTGGTTATTTTATATTTCAAGAAGTAAGCCAATTATTTCCATATTCTAGTTGAGGTTTTAATACAATAATTACTCTCTAACCCAAAACAATAACCAATTCTAACGAGAAAATCCCCAACCACAGTGCGAAACTGACTGAATAATGGATTTATTTCACTGCAGTGCATTTTATGGTCCTTTTGTGAAGTTTTCCTGGAACCTTCAGTATTCACAACTGTACTAAACCAATACAACATATTTTATTAGTTTTATAATCCGATTTCTATAATAATTAAGTTCGAATTACATAGTTTTATGGGTCTACGTATGTAGATTAAAAAAGAATAATTCTATGATTATTAATTTATTTATCGCCACCACTTTTTGTTCTAACTAGAATCGAATGTCCTTCGATTCGATTCTAGTTAGAACTATATTTGTATGGTTGTTCTTTCAAAAATTTTGTCTTCTTTAATAACCTATGACTTTTTGAATTCTGTTTAAGGCTGTTCAAATCTACATCCTACAAATCTCACGCCCACATTATATACTCGCAACACAAATAGGGCTTCAATCACTATATATATAAAGTTAAGCTTGTTTTAAGAATTCATCTGAAACTTAAATATGTACGAACGTGAAGTAAGTTTTCGATTGTTTGAGTCATGCATTAATTAGATTTGCTTCTATAAATTCTTACATGATAGTGTGGTAAAACCGAATATGACAAAGTAATATTTTGTATGGTCAAACATGTGTGCGTCATCTTTGAAGTTGATTTAAGGTTAAATTTACCTCGTCCCTAAAGAACCAAACGGACAAATAAACGGGTCGCGCGTCTTGAAATTCTGCGAAAATTCTTCGGAACAAAAGCCAACCGAATGTATTAATAAATTAATTTTCCAATGTGGATCACACCGAGAACGTAATCTAAGCTACATATATCTAACACAACAGGAGTTACTTATCTTTTTCGTTATCTGCCAACAATTTTTTCAGCTTTTTCAAAAAGAGGACCTGTTCTACTGCCTCCCGAATATCCCTTCAATTGCAACACAATTTTGAAAAGTTTACACAACCAATTTTGAAGATTAAAAATATAAATTCCTTCTTTTTTTTTGATTAAAATATCAACTAGCTTTTAACTTTTGACAATTTATTTTTCTTTGATCAAGCTCTCTCGTTAAGGCAAGAATTGTCCGACCAGATTTTTCGATGTCAGTTCGAACTACCTCTTGCATTCATCCCCCGTGCTTTCGGCCAATTAGAAGCCGCGGAATTCGGTCACGTCAATCGTAAGCTACTTACAGCTAAGTTGCTGAAGAGCGCCACCGTTCTCGAAACCCTGCGGTCCTACTTACTCGCACAAATCCCAGGCTTATGCCAAGTCATCATGAAATTCGCTGATCGTTGGTTTTACTGCCAGGAGCGGCGAACCAGATGAACTCGTTCAGCCATTTTCCATTTTAGTAGGTAAACGGCATCGTAATTATTTCTTCAAAATACTGAGAGAGCGAACCGATGGCTGATGGACCGTCGATGCCCTTCTCTCTCTCAGTATATTGAGAGAAACACCTATAAGGAAAGAAAAGAAATGGAAAGGCAGGAGTAAGGAATTTCAACAGTCATAGATATGACACCAACATGCTGATCGCCAAGTACCCTCTGACGGCGGAAGTAGGTACTACTACAAGTGCTGTTTTTATTATTTCCTTGTAATTTTTACGTTTTTTTCTCCATGAGAACCTTCCTTGTGCCTTAACAAAAACGTTAAAAAAAAATTCGCCGAATTGGTCAAGCCGTTCTCGAGTTTTACGCTTACCAACACATTTGGCGATTCATTTGTATTTATGTAGAAGATAATAATTAAATTAAATTTAATAATATTTCAAAGCGGAATGGAATCTCTTTTTCAAAATAGCTTTTGAAATCTTGCAACTAAGTAAAGCTAAAACCCAATATCTTTTTGAACAAGAAAACAGAAATTGAGGGCGAAGAAGATGGATAGTTAACGCTTGGTACCGAATGGATCAAACGAACTATGGAAATAGGTCAGTCATCCCGCCTAATCGGAATAATAAAAAAATACTATATTAGGTCTTTCAACAGAAACAAAAACTAGACTTCGCGTTTCTTCGCCGTTTACTTGACCTTTAAAATTCTTAAATATGTCTATGTTTGTTTAAAATTGAATTTTCTTCTTCTTTCTCCAAATCTCAATTTAATTTTTGTTCCACGTTTTTTTTTTTTTTTTAATCTCTTGTTCGTTCCTTAGACCTCTAAGAAGTGACCTCTCAGGCTTTGACTTTACCTTAACAGACCGCCTCCACTGGACATGAATAATGTGTTCTTCATTAAAATGTCTTAAAAAATCAAGCGGAGGTAGAAAAATCCATGTCTTCACAAACATCGTGTTGAAAATCTTGACTTTTCAACGCGATATGAGCGCTGCTGGGCATGAAAATGGACGTTTGCATATATGTACTCGTATGTACGTGCGTAATGTATTTTTGTATAAGTAGTGGCAAATTATGAATTTTAAAGAACAAGAAGTGGTAGACTGATGTTGTTATCTATTTGATTGGTACTGGATTTTGCACAACTGTAAAATGGAATGACATAACATACTTTGAGCCTGAGTGTTATATTTATTACGTTTTCAACAAAACACAATCTGAGATTTAAGGCAAGAAAAGATTAACTTTAGCAGCCTCTATCAAAAAGTAATGGTTTTTCAATCTATTTTATAAAGTGTAGCAAGAGAAAGAAGGTTTCATTTTGGGTTGGGAACGCAAAAGCAGTCTTACAGCCCGATTCTCCCCCTTGTGAGGAGTCACAAGTCACAAGCTCTTGTGACTATTCCTTGTGAGGATTGTTGTGATTCGATAACATTTTGGTATTCTCCCCCTAATCGTCACAAGAAAACTCACAAGGAATCTCACCACCGCATGGTGAGATTTTTAAGTGTCATTATTTGAACAGCTGATTATTCAAAACGAAGAAAATACAAAACGCAAGTTAACATTATTATATTTAATTATTATTATTATTAAATAAACTGACTATCGTGAGGCTTCAAGCTCTGATATCCCAGCATAAAGTTTTCCGAAAGCGACAAAACTTTATAAATGTATGTATTGTCTTGGAGAACGAATGGTTCATTTGTATCTCTCAAAGTTTTCAAAAGCCGTCGGTGCTGCAAACTTCTTGATACGATTAGTTTCTTGAAAAAAAAATTGTTTATTTAAAAATGTTACTTTTCATTTTCGTGGGAAAGATCACCAATAATATTCACTAGAGCACTTCCATTTTTGTGTACTCATAATTATTCACAAATCTAGAAAATTTTCTTACAAAATATGCTGAATGACAATCCAAGAAATATTAAACATTTATGAGTTGTGACCTGTTCTGAAGGAGGTCACAGTTTCGATTGTTTTTGTGACTCTCACAAGTTGTGACTGAGCGGCAGAATTCGAAAAAGTCACAAAATCAATTTCACCTCTTCTTGTGACTTGTGAGGCATCACTGACTTTGGGGAGAATCGGGCTGTTATTAGAATAAGTAACTACAGTATCGGAGAACAACTGTCACCCATACGTTGGATTGAAACAGATCGCCCATATGTCAGATTCAAAAATCGAAAACGTTCTCTTTGGCTCTGGGATCTTGTCACCCCATACATATATGGGATATTCGTAAGAAAAAAGTATGCCATCTGATTGGTTGAAAAAGTTCTACTAAGTAGTTTTGGAAATTGGTCAGTAATAGATTTTTTTTAATGAATTTAAAAAAAAATTCAAGGTTATTGCACTTCATTTCTGTATTATTCGCAAAAAATGGACACTATCCAAAAGATCACTAGATCTTGATAAAAGGTGAACTGCTTTCACCAATTGGTCAGCCATAGATTTTTTTATTGAAGGTTTTTCAAATTGTTTCAAGGTAATAAGGATTTTTGCCACGTCATTTGTGGGATATTCGGAGAACACGTACATGTATACCACCTGAAACACTGGTTATTGTTGCGCAACAAAATGGAACTTGTTTCAGAATTGGTTATAGCACTTTTATGGCTTTTTAACAAATAAAATCCTATTTATGTTTTTAAAATATGCTTTGACTTACAAAAAGTCGATATAATTCCATTAAGAAGGTCATATAGGCCTGGAATATTCAAAACCATAATCTTGAAATCTAGGAAAGATAACGTGCAAAATTTTAATTACAAATTTTTGATATTGGTAAATACATAATCAGGAGTAAAAGCAATACCTACCTAGTTCTTTTCGGTGTTATAATTTTGACAAACAAGATTGCTCTCTGCCCCTGAAATATAATTTAAAAATAATTTTTCGGTCAGAACTTTCGACAAAGTCAGTTGAAGTATTTTACATATTTCATAAACCATTTAAGAGTACTTTTCCATGAGTGACATAATTTTTTTGGTGAAGCACAAGACCGAAGAAAGTATAAAGTGATTTTTAAAAGACATTTTTTCAAGGGGTGCTTTTAAGTGCAGCTACACTCGCACCTTGCCTTAATACCCATTTTGTGTGAAGTAGAAGTGTACAAATTTGAAGAGAGAGGGGGCCGTGAATGAGTCCTTTTGCCTGTACCTAATTTTTCATTTCGTGCTTCGGTGGTATTTTAAAATGGCAATTTGTACAGTGAAATCCAATTAGGAAAAATTTATTCGTTTTTTTTTTTTGCTGCGATTCGATGATGTTCGCATCCAGGACCAAGTCTATCGATTTTTTTTTTTTTAGTCTTTAAAGAGATGTCGCCTTTTCTTTCTCTGTGTTACTAGTACATACTTATCAAGACATTTTATTTCATTAAATAGCTTAGAGTTACCGAGGAGTAACTGACTTTAGAGTTGTAAATAGATATTCATAGAATTTGTTTTGTAACATTTCCAAGGATAGATATTATAACAAATTGAATTTGTGTGTGTAAAAGATTCCGAGGCAAAAAGGTAAATTCAACTACCAATATTGACGATACTTTCATTGCTTTGAACTTGATCAACGTAAAAGCATTCAAAGTGGACAACCATTTGTCTTTGATAAATTTATTGAATTAAAAATAAAGTGAGGGTTCTTAGAGTAAATGTTCGTTTAATTTAATTAAAAGATTAAATTATCAAAAGCAATATTGTAGTGGTAATGATACCTTTGAATTTTGATGAAACTTTTTTAAGTAGACGAAATTGAGCTTTTGACATCTTTTTTTTTTCCTTTATTTATTTCTATCTTTCACAATAGACTTAAGTCATTTTTTGGCAAAAGTGAAGATAAGTTACACTAAAGCCTATAACAAACTATACTAGAATTTATGATATAAATATGTACATATATTTTACTGATTTTATTAAAAATCCT
The DNA here is from genome assembly GCA_911387755.1 of Chrysotoxum bicinctum. Taxonomy (NCBI): domain Eukaryota; kingdom Metazoa; phylum Arthropoda; class Insecta; order Diptera; family Syrphidae; genus Chrysotoxum; species Chrysotoxum bicinctum. The sequence continues at coordinate 245,795,425 of OU426987.1, forward strand.
TACTTAAATTTTGGATATCTACATTTTTAAATTAAATAGTTTAAAGTTATAGATTTGAAATCAAATTTTGAATTTAAAAAAATAGTTCAATACTTTAAAAAATTTAAAATAAAATACCTAATACCTACCTAAAAGAAACACAATCAAAATTATTATCTCCTCGGAGCCTTCGAATTTCTATTGGTATAGAGTTCCAAAGTTTGACAGGACAAACAAAGATTTGGTGCTAAGAAATATTGCAAGTAAATCTTGGCTAAAAATTGATTTTATTTTTTTTTACGATTCACTCGCGCGCAAGGCTTTATTGAGAGACCCTTATAATGTTAAGCACAGCACGGGCGCCGGTGAGGGAGGGGACATAAAGGAGTTGTCAAAGGACATAGGTGTTAAGTGTATTTGAAATGGCACGGAGAAACTGTGCTGGGTAAATTATTCCACAACGGTGTTGTCCGATTAAAAACCGAATTTTTAAATTTGACGGTACGACCAAAATAAAGCTCGAGGGTGAATTGATGAGCATTCTTAGCGAACCGGGCATCATGAACTGATCAAGGGAAGGATTGCAACTGGCTACTGCGAGTAAGCATTGCATGTGAAAAAAGCGATAAAACAAGGAAATACATGAAACATTCGGACGATGTTCAAGAGATGAGTATGAACCCATGATAGCTCTGTTTCCTATCAATTTTAATGCTCTGTTTTGAGTTCTATCCAATAAGTGGAGACAAGCCTGTGCTGCACCTGCCCAAAGATGTTAGTTATGCTCGAGTTTTGGACGTATAAGCGCCTCATAAATTGTAGCCCGATCAGAAGTGGTGAAAAATTTCTTACATGGATATAAAAATCCTAACATTAAGCAGAGTTTTTGGCGTTCTGGAGAATGTGGTGATTCCAACGAAGATCGTCGTTGATACATATACCGAGTACTAAGAGCTTTTCGGCTTCTTCGATGCAAATGCCATTCAAGGGACAGTAGCAAAAAGAGTACATTTTGCTTCAACGACATTAGACAACACTGAGTTTTCGAAGCATTAAACTGTACACGAGTTTTTATACCCCATTTAAAAATGCTGCAAATGTCAGAGTTTAATGAGCTAATCATACGATACCTTTGCAATTTCCTTCCGAAGGATATGGACGTAAATTTGAGAACGAGTATGAGAAGCTGAGGAGAGAGTCGTTGGAAAAACAATGAAGTGGATTAGAAGTTTCATGCAAACGATCATTTGTAAAAATGAGGAAGAGTGTCGGAGACAAAACGAAGCCCTGGGGAACACCAGCATTTATTTTGTAAAGATCAGACTTGAAACCGACCAATAAAATATGCTTTGAACGATCCAGAGAGTAGTTTTTGATCCAATGATTAAGGGTTTCGTTAATACCAGGAGCACGAAGATTCCGATCTTCGAGATATTTCATGAGCTGATGATTTATCAACGATTCCATGACCTTGAAAAGAAGGGACGTAAGTACAAATAGTTGAGGTGGAGAAAGGGTCACATTTTTAGGAACAGCCTGGACAAATATTGTTTTCCATCTTCTAGCAAAGATTCCAGAACAGTAGGAGCGATGGAAAAGCTTAAGCAATGGTCTTGCCAGCGATGAAGAACACCTCCTCAAAAATGAATGAGAGTATACCATTAGTACCAGCGAATTTGTTTATATCAAGATCACGAATGGACACTTTACCGCTTTGGTAAAAGTGTTTTAACCAGCATCACCTGGTATTCGAGTGGACTCATCTACAAGCCGTTTAGGATGTTGCGTCTCCACAAAAATCCTTAGGGTGTTGTCTGTCTTGAATAGCGGAGCCAACTTCAATTGTGTACTGCGCCAGCAATAATGAATTCAATGTGTGGGTACAAGGAAACATTTTGGGAAATGGAATCAGACATCGCATCAAACTCACTAAGAGTTGGATCGCTGTCAATATTTGGAATCTTATGACCGAATAAAACATGAGAAAACGATTTTATTATACAGAAATGGTTCTTTTATGACGTTCTTCAAATTCTTTAGGATTTAGTTATTTAGGTCTAAAGTGCATCCTAGCTAACTTTTTTTTAACTGGAGACACATGATCAAAACGTCTAGGGTAGTAAGCATAATTAATAATATTGTTGAAGGCAAAAAATTTTAAACTTGCTTTGGAAGATCATTTATACACATTGAAAACAGCAACGGTCCAAGAATCGACCCCTGGGGAACTCCAGAAAAAAGTTCAAGAATTTCGGAAACACGTTTTCCTCCAAATACTGCTTGGTTCTCCTTGGAAGCAGGCGCCGAAAACTGGAACTGATTGTATTTTTGAAGTAAGAATACTATGATTAACTGTATCAAAGACTGAAGTAAAATGTAGAAATTCTAAAAATAATACCTTATCCTCGTCGATTGTACACATGTAAGATCATCGATAGCTTTAAGTAAAGCAGATACGAAACTATGATGTTTTCCAAAACCATATTGGTTAGCACATAAAACATTTTTTTTAATAGTTAGAAATCTGGCTGAGGATCAGTAAGGATTTTAAGGTTATGTTCCCATCAAGAAAGGACTGTGATGATGACGTCGTGTCGAAACACTTCCACACAACTATTTTTACTAATGGATCAAAGATGAAGTTTTGTATTTGTTCATGAAACTTCTCCGAGACTATGAATATATCTAGGTCGTTAAAAATACCTGACTTTTCTAGTGTTTTTAAAATTGAATTACAGGCTATCAAAGTATGGTACTCAAACAAGATCCAAACCGAAACATGGCTATTATCACAGATAGTGAGGCGGCTGTTAAACCCCTTAATACTAGTACATCATCCTCCAAATTCGTCCAGCAATGCTAAGAATTCAATATTAATCTTATCTGGTCTCGGGTCCTTGTAGCATTAATGGAAATGAACGGGCAGATGAGCTGGCCAGGCAAGGGTCAGTCCTTCCATAACTCACTTGCGGAGAGACACCATTCCTCTCGGAGTTATAAAGGGCAATATTCTCTCATTTTTTTTTCGAATCAAACCGAAGCTGAAGCAGTTTAACTAACAGCGAACTCAGGCAAGACTGGCCTAAAAGAGAGCATGCAGCGAAGCTAGGCACTCCTCACAACACTCACTGTCGTAGCTGTGGTGACCAGCGGGAAAAAGAAACAGAGTCCTATGTTTCCTCTGCAAATACCCTGCTCTGACCAAATTTATATCAAAATCATTAGAAAGAACTTTCCGAAATAAATATCAAAGACTTAATCACTGTTATCAACGCGACGAAATGGCTCCAGGACGAACTTCGGTTACTTTTGTGCCGTGCCATTCGTTTGACTGCTTAGATCCCGAGCTAGCTGACTAAGGACTTTGACAAGCTTACGGTGCGGGAGCCAGATGATCATTCAATAGGATTTCCTACTAGTTCAGCAACAGTCAACAAGCTGATAAGCTTGGCACAATAAAGGTGGTGTCGGATTAGTGTGGTGGTTCGATTGAGTGAGTGATCGAATTTCCGGATAATTGTTCAAAAGCACACAAACAAAAAGAGACATCAAAACGTACTTGATCAATATTTTTGAACTTAATCCCAATGATTCCGTTAGAATTTCCACAATTTCCCATATCATTAGGTTCACACACCCATATCATTAGGTTGGCACACTTAAGAGATAATTAGCCCACAGGGCTAGAATGCCAGGGGTCGCCATTCCTACCTACCTACCTAGAGATCTGGCTATGCAAAAGTTTTTCTAAAACTTTTGAAATAAAAAGAAGGTTCGATATAGGTCTGTTTTCAGGGGGAGAGGATACACGAGTGGAAGTATTTTTTAACACAGCAATAACATTGGCAATTTTCCAAGTGTGAGAGAAAGAGCTTTTTGTGATGATGATATTGAAAAACCTGCGAAACCATAATTGACGCCTGCAATTAAGCTTGAGCCATTCCAAAGTGGCAATTTTCCTAATTTAATTTTCTGTATCATTTTATGAGTTCTGCTTTATATGAATACCTACATAATGTAGCCATAGGCAGGAACATATTTCAAACATCCGTCAGGAGAAAAAAAAAATAATAATAAATAGCCATAAATCTCTTTCTTATGCGAAGCCAAACAGATAGTTAAGAAATTAAGAACATAACACCATCTCCTCACTTAGGCATAATACTTTATTATCTTTTCGCTTTTGGCCTTTTTGTATTTACGTCAAGCAAACGACCGTCATCCTTCACACATAACCCAAAAATCTCATTAATTTTAATTGATTCATCTCATAGAGCTTATTCACAGCCTTCGGCTACTAAAACACTGCTACATAATGTTCAGATAAACAAGTACTTTTAGCTATGAAGGCTTGGGGCCTTTCATTTAATTAAACTCAATAAAATAACTGCTCGAAATACGTATCTATTAACCTTTGTAGATATGGATTTAGTGTTTTTGATATGCCTTTCTTATGCGACTTTTTCTTCATTTCTCTCTCATTTCAGGATCAGGATCATCATCTACATCTTTCTCATCGCATCTTCAACCCGTCCTTCAGCTCATTCGGTGATACCTTAAGCCTCTTACTTCTATTGTGCTTCTGGCAAAAAAAAACAAGACAAATCAGATTTCCGGATGAGTAATTCATATCATGCACGCAAATTCACATCACATCTCACCACAGATACTCGTACTCCTACTGATTATATCCTTTGCCTGTACAACACCAACAAAAATATCGCAAGCATTAAGCCATCTAATAACGGTTGATGGTTTATTTTCCAAGTGTCTGGGTTTAATCGTGGTTTGAAAAGTTTGTTTGTGTTTTTTTTTAACTTACGAATTGCGTGTTTTGTAAATTGAGAAAATGATATCCTGAAGGGAATGGTGGTTTCCTTTTGTGGTTCAGCACGAAACGGAAGTGTGAGCTTAGAGCTTAAAGATTGTAATTAATAGATATTTGTTTTGTGGATAATATTTGTATGTGCGGGTTTTGAAAATAAGCGTATTAATTTTCAAAAGCATAAGATTTTTAAATCACGTTAAAAAAAGGAGTTAAAACGAAATACACATATTTTAATTAATTTTATTTTAATTTATTTTTTGTTTTAAGTGATTGATAGTTAAATAAAAAGAAAAGCAAACGAAACGAAAATAGCTAGCTGCAAGAAAGTGTTATAAAAAACATTCAAAGTGTTTTGTGGATGTATTTTGTTTGGAAAGGGGCCCGACAACAACAATACGGAGGGCCTCAGGAGTGCATTGGCCCGTCTTCGCAACAGAACGGGCCCCTCACTCCCATCCAATAACCCTTCCAATGGACAACCCCAAAATGTAAGTATCTTCTATTATCTCATGATAAATATTGAATATTTTTATAATTTTTTATTGGTGTTCTCGTATTGTTCTCAAGAACGTATGTCATAATTAATAGTTCCTGAACATTTACTTCAATTCTAAATTAAAAATTAATTTTTACTTGGGCTATGTATATAGGTATTATATAAAAAGCTATGCATTTGTAAAAAATCGAACTCGAGATTTTGATCAGACTTGATAAGAACACTGTTGTGTTCCCATACAGATCTGTCAAATAGCTTCATTATGGCAGCCATTTTATAAAGACGCCTATGAACATTTTCGATAAAACGGAAAAACGAGCGTCTATTAAAAACGATTTTTTAAAGGAAAAACCATTAATCAAACCAAACAAAAGCTTCACAAATATAATGGGACTTTTCCCCATCAATTTGAACCATAACGCATTGGTAAACTCAATTTTGGTGCGGTGGTTCCAGCACAAATTAAGCTGAACATTGCGGTCGCCAATCGATGTCACCACATCGGAAAAGGTCGATAAAATCCACGGTTTGATAATGGACGGTTGGCGTGTGAATTTACGCGAGCTTGGAGAGACCACAGGCTTATCACATGGTTCAGTGATTTGGATTTAACATAAATATTTATACATGAATCGGCTTTCCGTAACATTGCCCGGATCTACAATCCTCAAACTGAAAACCAATCTTCTTTCTCCTCGTCTTGCGTTTCTTAGTCATTTCCTTAATATCGTACTTTCAAACACAAAAATACATTACATACATTACATTTTACACTACTCTGTAGATAAATCTACGAAGTAGAGACACTGAAAAGCACTGGCAACTGAGGCCATCGGCTTTAGACAATACAACAGAGAGGGACACACAGAAAGAAAGAACAACAGAAGAAACACATGTCAACAGCACACGGTTGGTATTTGAACGGTCCCCCATCTAAGAACTAACCGGGCGCAATGATGCTTGATTTCGCTGATCGATAGGAAGTGATGCTTTTCATCAAAGCCTTGGCCGTTGACCACAAAAATATTATCATTGAATTGTTTTGTTTAAGTAGGCAAGAGAAAAATGTAACACATTTATGGAATAAACAAAGATATGCTATACTCTTAATGATCACACACATTTGCGTTAGATGCTTCGTTAAAAAATACAACGAAAAAATACATTCTTTGAGTATATACTTCGGTATAAATTACAAAATTCATTATGAATTATAAATTCCTAGTGTAGAACACAGCTACTGGAACTTGACACGTACCCTTCAAGTCAAATACAAAAGGCGCGTTTTATTGGTAATCTATATCTAGCGCAGTAATACAAGTACCAAAAAAACGCTTTATTCACTCTTTAACTCACTCTTCCTTGTTCCTCCTACTTGTGGAATTAGGAATTAACTTACTCGGACTCGGTTGTGTTCGAAAGATCTGTATCTCGTTTTTAAGCTGGAGTTGAAATATTCATGAAAATGCAGATTGAGTTGAAATATTCATGAAAATGCAAATCGAGTTGATTTAGAGTTCTTCTCACTGTTAAATTTGATTTAAAACTTACAAAAGTGCGAAAATATACCGCATACATATATATACTGAGTATTGGAGAAAAAAAACATAGTACTTAATAAAATGACATTGGCGCAAAATTTTAAACAGCCTCTTATTAAGGTAGTAGTATTATACTTCTTATATATATCCTAACTTTAAAGTAGTATACTAATTTTGAACATTTTTTAACTAATATCGTCTTAAGGCTGGGAGCGCACATTCAATTTTTAGTTGCACAACACTATTTGGTTGAATGTCCGCGCAGGTGCATATAATTATATGTTACACAAAATAGGGAACTCATTTTAGGTAATCGTTTAGTTTGTGTCAAAACACAAACTTTTTAGTTTCTTAAACCAAACAGTTGCAAAACAGCCTAGCCTAAGGCAATTTCTTTTAATAAATTGATTGTGAGCAACCTTAAAACAATAGTAGTTCGTGCAAAGAACTAAGTAAACAGACCTATTTTGACGTTTTTTAATGTTAAAGAGTCATATTAAGTTATAACGATACTAAAAAAATAAAATAAAAAATAAATAAAATAGGTGTTCTGAGAGTTTAGCTTTAATTTTTTCAGTTGTTATATAAATTCAGCATAATGCCGCAGTTATACGACATTTTTGAACAAATGCCAGTGAACTGATAAAACATATCAATCGAATTCAATATTTCAATATTCAATATTTTATGACAAAATTAGTGGTATGAATTAAAGTTTTGCATTTGAAAAAATATTTGTTCTATAAATTTCGGAGCGATCACACTTTGGATTATCAAAGGCAAAATATAACAAAATAAATACCAACGAACACACCCTCAAGTATGCCACATATATTTTTTCGGACACCACCTAAACACCTCCTACATTTCAACATCCGAAACTCCATCTTCACTAAATTATCCATTTCAATTACTAGCTTATTTTTATTCACTAATCGTTTGTTGTTGTTTTCCATGTTAAATTTTGCGATGTAGTATATTCACTAACCAATAAAACACGGCTAAAGTAAATATATGAACTCAACTCATTTTCTACAATTAAGGAGAAAATTTTCATCCACATATACCTAGGTAATTAAAAAGAAGAATCGTTTTGAAGTTTCTTTTATTCGTGTACAGCGCCATAATTTCTCATCATTTAAGGATCGATTTGAATTAGATTTTTGATCTATGAATTCAAAGATCGGCTTAGAGTTGAATTAAGATTAAATGATGAGAGAATCTATTTATAACAAAAACAAAACAAAATACATTAAAAACACGAGTTTATAAAAACGAAAGGTATTTCACGTTCGCCCCAACACTGTAAAGGCAATTTATACGTTGAAATTTTTTAGTTGTTTCTGTTTTGGGTTCTCTTGCAACTGCACAACTAAATTCATTTTGAATTACGTGTTAATAGCTTATATAACTTTCAGGCTTAATTGCATTCAAATTTTTAACAATTGAAAATTTGCTTTTGAGTTTACTTAAATTAAATTTATTTAGAATATCTACTAACTCTGGGTTATTCCAAGCTTAGCAGGTTTTAAACTATTTTCGCCCAGTACTGGAGATTGCTTTGAGCTAAGCCTGCAAATAAATTGAGCCCTAGTTATCTCAAAAATATTTTTTAACTCATAATTAACTTAAATTGTCATTTGCCAAATATTTATCAAAATCAAAGTGCGACTCTATGGAAACGTGTTTTGACTATCGAAACAGAGGTGTACATGTGGTACTTTGAAAAGGGTGATTTCCATATGACACCCTTAAAATCAATCAACCTCTCACAAAATACATAATTTTTCTTGATGAATTGGGTAATATTTATGGAAACTGGCTCATCGGTAGATTTTATGTGGGTGGAATCTCTTTACGCATATAAAATCTAACTGTCGCACTGTATGCGCTTTTCAGTAAAATTAATATGAAAACAGACACCTACCGATATATGTATTGTTCACTTTATAAATCCAGATTAAAACTTATATCCGCATGTGTTTACATTGAATACATATGTATAACTTACATCCGGATTTAAGTTTTAATCTGGATGAATCAAATGAATAATGTGCTCCTAAGACCCTGTGTTTCAATATATGACGCGTGTAAGCACACCTTAAGTGGACGGCAAATATGAACATTGGCGCTGTTATCGTTAAGATGACCGTAAATAAGAAGAATATTAGAGAAACGCCAAAACACTCAAAAATGGAAATCGTCAAATTGTTTCCCATTGACTTATTATATATGGACTGCTAGTTGTGTATAATTCTCATACAAAATTTGCAACCAAAATGGTCCAATGGATACAATCGAAACTAGCCCTCGTGCCGACACTAGTGGCAAAAATAAACAACATATTTAACGTCATCTCTTGTTCTAGTGCCAACAGAAATGTTTACTCATAGAAACTAAGGACATCTATTGACATTGCTTTGAAGAAACGGTGCTAGTCTATGGTTAGAGAGATAATCGGCTGAGAATAGTGCTAAGGGATCTCGAAAAAAAATCCCCTTTAAAATATTTTATGAATCATTTTGGTTTACTTAATGATTTTATGTCCGCGCAGGTGCATATAATTATATGTTACACAAAATAGCGAACTCATTTTAGGCAATCGTTTAGTTTGTGTCAAAACACAAACTTTTTAGTTGCTCGAACCAAGCAGTTGAGAAACTAAAAATTGAATGTGCGCGCCTAGCCTTACAGTTCTAGTTTAAGATAAGGTGCGTTTTATTATTCACAAATCTATCTGGATCCGGATCTGGATTAAGTTTTAACATGTATTACTATTATTATTATTATTAAAAACAATTTGGGATCCTATTTTTTATCGGGATCTATTTCAAAGATCCAAAAATCAGTTATTACACTGGCGAGTAGATGGCTTTTTATGGCAATAAGGTAGTGTAAGGCTAGTCGCGCATTGGCAACTGTGATCGAAATCAAATAGTTTAATCACCAGTTGAAAGAGAACCGCGCACTGGCAACTCTTTACTCACGCTCGCACTCTTTTCTCTCTTGCACTTATAAAAAAACTGCTCAACTGCTGAGAGGCAATCGTTTAGTTTGTGTCAAAACACAAACTTTTTAGTTTCGAGAATCGAGTTGCTCTAAGTGCGCGGTGTTCCATATAAGCCCATATGTTTCATTTTAGCAACTAAACAGTTGCGAAACTAAAAATTGAATGTGCGCGCCTGACCTAAGCTATAGTGTAAAGAAAAAAGACAAGACATAATTTAAAATTTACAGACCCAAGGATAAAAAGAGACGGACTTATAACACTGCTGTCACTAAGATCCGTATCGTTTTATTTTCAAAGGAAGATCCGGATCCAGATAGATTTGTGAATAATAAAAAGCACCTAAAGAAATTTTTTTGTAAATTTGATACAAATTGTAGGATTGGTTTTTCTCTAAAGTGAGTTATTAATTTAAATCAAAATTAGGATTTATTTGCATAACTAATTTTTTTGCAAATATTTTCGCTCTAGCCAAAAAGATCTTAGCTTATCTCTTGATTTCTAGTATAAAAATTAAAATTATTTGTAAAAGTGAAACTAATTGCTTTAGTAAAAGTATTTTTACAAACAATAATAATATTTGTTAATAGATAATACAAGTAAATGCAACGAAAACTGTATTGCAGTATATATTTATACGTTGAAAACAAAAATGAAAAAGGGAAAATTAAAAAGGGAAATTTTCAGATTTGGCAATGGGACTATTTGCACATTAGCCCCTTTAGCACTGGTTTCATTTCATAGTATTCAAATTTTCCGTCAGTGTCGGCACGAGGGCTAGTGTCGTTTGGTAATCCGTTGGACCATTTTGTAATCAGCTACTAGCAGTCCATATCTAGTAAGTATGTCAATGTTGTTTCCATACGATTTTTTTACAGCAGGTTTTAAGTTTTATGAGTATACAGCTTATTTAGCAAATGTTTCACTTTCAGATGGGACTTATGACACAACAGATATGTAAAAAATTTTAATTTATGTATTATCTTGAGCGTTTTTTTTTTTTGTTTTTTTGTTTCGATCATTAGCTTTGCTGTCATATACAGCCAAACTGAGAAACATACAAAAGAACACACTATTCATATCATAGAATAGATAACAATACTCTTATTTTAATTTTCTTCAATACTAAATTTAAAATATCCATAAAGACGATTCATTATTCATTCATTACTTCTCCACTTCCTCCTCCTCTATCTTCATTTAATAAATTAATAAATTCTACCCTTTGTGCAACTCATTTATGTAATGATAATGAAGTAATTGTGATGAAGAAAGCTTGAAGGTACAAAGGAACCGTGGCGTATACTCCAATGCATAACCTTAATTAAATTGAGATTGATTGGGATTTTACAACTCAGTGCACCCAGAATCGAAGCCTTTACGGATGTCGATGGATATCGAAATTCTAACATGATACACGTTCATGTTGTTGCTTTTGTTTGAAAATAAAATTTTATACTTTCACTGATTTTCTAAAAATATCATTTACATGATATCTTGTTTATCCGAAGGGCTTCGTTGAAATAACTTTTCATCGCTAGGATTAAACGGCTAAAAATATGACAGATTTTCCGGTTGGGAATATGGTATCTAATCTACCATCAGTTAAATATATCTTACGTTCGTAAGAACACACCTGAAGGTCGCAACAATTTAAACACGTTCGATGGATTAGCTATGATAAATATTCACCGAAAAATCGATTAAAGCCCAGAAGATATTATGGGACTATTAAGTAGGTGGGTCCCATCTACTTGCTTTACAGTTTAGAATTTCAAGCATGGATGGTGTTAGAGAAAAATCTTCATCCTAGGCTTTGATGAAAGCATCGCTTTCCGTCGATCAGCGAAATCAAGCATCATTGTGCGTGGTTAGTACTGGGACCGTTCAAATACCAACCGTGTGATGTTGAGTTGACATATAAAGGGTGGTTAAATATTAAGGGCCGATATTGATTTTGAATAAAACACAAATTATTTAGGAAATAATTGTCATTTTTTTTATTATGATAATATGGTATAGTTCAATTATGTATGGAAAAAAATATCGGCCAAATAGCCACCGCCGTGACCTCGGCGGCACACCTCCATCCGATATGGTCCAAATTTTCGATGACGCTGAGGCATAATTGAGGTTCTATGCCGTTAATGTGCCGAATTATCTCATCCTTTAGCTCTTGAATTGTTGCTGGTTTAACGAGGTACACCTTTTCTTTCAAATAACCCCAAAGAAAGAAGTCCAACGGTGTCAAATCACATGATCTTGGCGGCCAATTGACATCGCTACCATGTGCCATAACACGGCCATTGAATTTATCGCGCAAAAGAGCCATTGTTTCGTTAGATGTGTTGCAAGTGGCACTGTCCTGTTGAAACCACATATTGTCCACATCCATATCTTCCAACTCGGGCCATAAAAAGTTCGTTATCATCTCACGATAGGAACACCATTCACAGTAACTGCCTGACTGGCGACTGGCCTCATTTTGGAAAAAATACGGCCCGATGATGCTACCAGCCCATAAACCACACCAAACAGTCACTCTTTGTGGGTGCATTTGTTTTTCGACAATCACTCTTGGATTATCATTCGCCAAAATGCGGCAATTCTGCTTATTGACGAATCCACTGAGGTGAAAATGTGCCTCATCACTGAAGATGATTTTCTTCGAAAATTGATCATCCACTGTTGCCATTTCTTGCTCCATTCTGACAATTGACGACGCTTGAAATGGTCAAGAGGCTTTAGTTCTTGAGTCAATTGCACCTTGTAAGCGTGTTAATGCAAGTCTTTATGCATAATGTTCATCAACGACGAGCGTGAGAGGTGCAATTGTTTGGTACGAGACGACGACGAGTGGAGGTGAAGGGCTCTTCAGCCACACTATCGTGAACAGCAGCAATATTTTCTGCAGTACGAGCTGTACGAGCATGCACTGGTGTTTTCACATCTCCTACAGACCCGGTTTGCTCAAATTTTTGCACGATTTTCCCGATTGTACGCACATTTGGACAATTAAATTGACCGAAAACATCACGAAGTGCACGATATGCATTTTGATTTGAACGCCCATTTTCATAATAAGCCTGAATAACTTTAACGCGTTGCTCGATTGTGTATCTTTCCATAGTTCAAAATTCAAATTGAGTTAGTCTGAAATTGAGAAATGTCAAATGAAATGCAGAAAAAACTTGACGTTTAGGTTTGGTTCACATTCAACACCGGCCCTTAAAATTTAACCACACTTTATATCTGTGGTATACACTTCGATTTAAGAATGTGATCAGGGAATCAATGCTCATACTTCCCCTCAACTATGTTGTTTTATTAACGCACTTCATAACCTTGAACCATTAGATCGAGTACGTGTCCCCCAGTCGTTAATTTTTGTATAAACTATTATTTTTTACAATAATGTTAACTTAGAAAAGCACTCAGCCAAATATCAAAATTGTACCTTTTCCATGAGCCACAAAGATAAATATTCGTTTTCAATATTAACCTTGGTAACTATGACCAGGATACAGACGATGACGATGTCCCCATCCGATAAGCTGTCTTTCTGCGAAATAAAAATAATAGTCCCACACTTCGTCATGTAGTGGGAAACATCTTTAAAAGACTTATTGTCTTCTCGCTGTCTCAATGAGATTGAAATTAATTGATGAGTCGGTGTGCATGTAAATACATTTACGAACATTTGTGTGTTGCTGATGTAGCTAAACAAATTAATTGCAAACAACGTTTCTGTTTTATGAACTTATAACCCGAAAGTCTATTTACACCACTCCACTGCACTATTTACACTGCTCCACTGCACATATTAAATTCTATGAAAATTAATTTCGGATCATTCCTTGTGATGACACCCGGTTGGTACTTTCTATTATTCTACACATCAAGGAATACAAAGGTCATTAATTCGACAACAGTGACTGACATAGCTAGGAGCATAAAATCTTTAAGATGATAGGTTTCGAAATAGATACAGATACACATTATGTATGTTGTGAACAGAGTATAGCATGCATATTGCATACACATTTAAGTGGCAATGAAAACTCTTGGCAATTTACGTTCCAAGGGGCCAAGGATGGGTAATTGCGTTTTAGATGGATACAAATAGCTAAAGCAAGTGATAAGTATCACGCATTTAAGTATGAAACCAAAGACGAGCAAGTTTCGGTATTTTTGGACTTCGATATTTTGAGATTACTTTACTTCCTCAATTGTTCATAGGACACTTTTAAGCCCAGTTTCACTATTAAGTGAAACTTATGTGGTCAATATGGCTGAGTTGAGTGTCATTTATTAAAAATAAATAAATAAAAACTATTAGAACTAAAAAACTTTAAACTTCCATATCATTATGTGCAATATTGGCATAGACTAACGACTTAAGAAAACCCCACAAGAAAAAGTATAAAGAGGACAACTCGCACGATCATGGTGTCCAATTCATGTGATTTATGAAAAATGTTCATTGTTCATTGTGAAGTTGGCTGAGGGAGATCTACTACTGGAATTCTTGATCCACATAGAGTCCACGTTCATATCGTTTGATTGGGGCCGTTGGCGGTGAAAGACTCACCAAATTATTTTTTAAAGAAATAAGAACAAATAATGACGAGGCTAGCCCAAAATCTGCACCGAAGAAGAAGTTTTTGTGAAAATCACTAGAAAAAGTTGAAAAGGCTCGCATGTGTATGCAGTACTGAAACAATGAGAACCTGCCCCTTACCTTATTACATGTCTTAATAAGAAGGGCAGATAATGGAGCCGTTCTAAGATTTAACAGAGAAGATACTAAGAAAGGTAAATGTACTTATAGGAACGAGAGAAAGGGACTCTATATCCGAGTCTTCAATTGCGAGTTTTCTTGATGTCCCAAAAGATGGCATGAGTTAGGTGGAAATAAGGTGTGGGTAGCCAAAATAGTGAACTACTTTCTCAATGAAAAAGACATCAAAGGATATACCGATATATCGAGAGCTTTCCAAAGACCCCGGACCAAACTTTCTTTTTCGCATTTTCAAGAATTCTTAAAAGAAATGACCGAAACAAAAACATTACCATCATGTCAGACAGCCAAGCAGCACTCAAATCGTTAAACTTCTATGGCATTAGTTCTAAACTGGCATGGTAGTGTATGGGCAGGCTAACGACCTTGGCAAGCACAAAACATAATGTCGAACTTCATTCACTACCGGGATAAGTAAGCGTCATTGAAAATAAAGCTACAGACTCTTTACCTAAGTTAGGTGTAACAACACTCTTAACAGGCCCTGAGCCCCATTGTGGAGCGATAAAAAATATGAACAGAAATCCGAGAACATCCTGTGTCGGATTAAGAAGGAATAATCTCATATTAATTTCGAGTTTCCTCAATGGTGACTTAAAATTGAGAAGGCACCTTAGTATTTTTGGCCACAAATACATGATTACATACACCGGATCATATATATATTAGATGTGTTTGTGATGTACTCGTGCATCAGTGACACAGGAACGTCACCAGGTAGAAGGGGGTGAATTACAATATCTGAAAGTACTCCATATACTTAAGTTTATCAAGGAAGCAAGACTGCAGAAAGAGCTGTAATATGAGCGACTTTACTCAATTCTAGAAGGGTGTTACGAAGCGTTACACTTTTTCTTCTACCGCCCAAAAACGTCCCAACCGCCGGCCGCCGCCAATGATGGCTATGCAAGTTTCTTTTTAAAAATGCAATAAAATGAACTAAATTAAATTTTATTTATATACATATTATGACTTAATTAGTAAGAGCAAACATTTTCATTCATTATGGAACACTTCGTCATTCAAGCGGATGGTCGTGCGCCTTCAATTGATGAGTCAGTTGGACCTTGTAAGCGAATAATTGGAGATCTTCGTGCAGAATTTTCCTCAGGCTATAGTGTCTGAAATGTTGAGATGAGTCTCACTCTCACACTCTCGGCTACAGAAGCCACATTCTCATCTGTGTGCACCGTACGACGACGGGGACCATGAAGTGTTATTCACTAGCATACCACTTTTGCACTTGCGTACAGCAGTCGCGATGTGTGCTTCATTTCAGCCAAATATTAAAAAAAAAAACGCACTGTTTAGGCTACACAGCGCTCACTTTGGAAATAAGTTGTTCAAGTGTATCTAAAGTGACTCGTTTCGTTTTGCGGAGATATGATACTGTTTTTTTTGTCAAGATTTTGAGCGGGAAACAGCTGTCAGTGTAAAAATAACCTATTATTTAAAAGGAAACCACTAGTTTGGGTTCAGAAGCCCTAACCTCCCGCTTAATATAACATTTCCCATCGTTTATTTTTACGTTTCACTTCCTCTAAGTGAATTTGAACTTGAACCGATTTTTCTTCTAGTCTTTTTCTAGGACCAGGGCCGTATCCCACCAATCCTTTCTACGCTTCTTCAAAGAGTTCCACAGACAAGCTTGAAGCACCGTTTTTTCCTACGGTCTCTTGCTGGAGGCATAGTTGAACCCCAGATCCGTATATCAAGAAGTATCATATTATTTGATTGTCATCTGTGAAAACAGAACTCAAGTGGCTTGCTTTTCCATTGGCCAAAAATGTTCTTCAAAGTCTTAGGCTATGAACACATGGCATATGAAATGTGACAAACGTTTGCGACTCTGACATCACGTAAAAAGTCGCAAAATGAGCTACAAATTTCATAAATTTATGAATTCTCGCAAACTTGCATATATAACACTCGTAATGTTCACACCCAAAAATTATGCGAGGTGTCAGACAACTTACTTTTCCGTCTCCCGATTCAAGAGACCAACCTAGTAATATGGCATCTCAAATAAGTTCCCTTTATGTGAATTTCTGTCCAGAACTAGCCCTACACTTATTTAGATTTCTTTACCTAACCCAATTTTTCCTTCCTATTGCGATATTCAGACATTCAATGTTCATCAGTACCTCTTTTCAAATCCTCTCTAACTTTCCTAAGGGAAGTCCAAATTTTATAGTGCGCGCAAAATATATACATATATAAAAAAAAAAAAAGTGTGAGTGCCAGGACTCACGGTTAAGATGTGTAAACATCAACGTTCGTCCGAGTGCCGAACTTTTGTTATAGAACGTACCCAATAAACATACAATGCAATCGTACTAGTTTGTGACTTTAGATATATACCCCTCACACACGCCACATCGGTCAACCTAATCGACAAAGTACGAGTACTTCGCATTTGTATGGGCATTTATGTTACACAAAATAGCCTTATTCTAGGCGCGCACATTCAATTTTAAGTTTCGCAGCTGCTTGGTTCGAGCAACTAAAAGTTTGTGTTTTGATACAAACTACTAAGCGATTGCCTAAAATGAGTTCGCTATTTTGTGTAACATATAATTATATGCACCTGCGCGGACATTCAACTAAATAGTTCATCTGTTTTCTATAAGCAACCAAATAGTTGTGCAATTAAAAATTGAATGTGCGCGCATTCGTTTAGTTTGTGTCAAAACACAAACTTTTTAGATGCTCGAACCAAGCAGTTTCGAAACTAAAAATTGAATGTGCGCGCCTAGCCTAAGAGTTTACTTTTTTGTTCGTCATCCATTTAAATTATGTCAGATGAAATATTTTACATAATCACAGCTGATTATGATAACAGATTTAGTTCAGTTTTATAACAGATCTCGTTTTCGAAGTAGCATAAGGCCAGGCGCGCACATTCAATTTTTATTTTCGCAACTGTTTAGTTGCTAAAATGAAACATATGGGCTTATATGGGACACCGCGCACTTAAAGCAACTCGATTCGAGCAACTAAAAAGTTTGTGTTTTGACACAAACTAAACGATTGCCTAAAATTAATTCGTAATAGTTGAGCTGTTTTCCATAAGCGCAAGAGAGTGTGAGCGTGAGTAAAGAGTTGCCAGTGCGCGGTTCTCTTTCAACTGGTGATTAAACTATTTGATTTCGATCACAAATGCCAGTGCGCGGCTAGCCTACGAGACTTTTATAAAAGTTCGAACCTCTGAATACCAATCATAAAAGATCTTTTAAGGTGGAAATCTTTTATGATTCATAACAGAAAATCTATAGCAGAATAACAAATGTGGCAGAATAGGCCTAATTCGTCGAGAGGTGAAGAAATGCTGAGGGATTGAATTAAGTTCTAGCCAGCAATGGAAAGTAATAAAATCGAGATTTCAGTACTCAAAGTCCCCAATGTAAACACGATGTCGTAAGTACGAAATATTAACAATGTAAACATGGTGTTAAATGCAATCGTCGGTAAGCTAGATTGCTACACGGAACGTGTAACCGTAACGGGTTACACGGGACGCATAAGTTTTACACACGTTTTCGATTCACTCTACCGCCGGGAAAGATGTTTACACATCAAAAAGATTTAAGAAATCAATGACAACGTTTATTTTTGCGAAAAACTGTGAATTATAGGAATATTATGGTTGTTTTTCGTCACGAAACTCTTCGATGATCTTCCTTTCAATTCTTCTGATTGCTCTAAGCTATTCTCTCGCTGTTCTTTTGTGCCCATTTGAAGTGGAGCACATTCATCATCATGCCTACGGTGGTTTGGCTCTCTCCTTTAAATAATATCGCTATAATGAGACCACCCATTGTTGGAGTCTGTTGAGAGGTTCTATCTCAGGTAGACTGGTAACTGGTATGCTTAATTGTCCAACCTCGAATTTTTTCGTCTAGGTGATTGGTAATTGGTCTTCGTTTGAGTTCGTAATTCTGCAACAACTATAGAAAACGGTAAAAGTCAAGGATTTCCTCCAATGAAGTCTCCGAGCACAACTTTGATATCGTATTTTGGACAAACTTCATCTAGGTTTATTTTATAATATAAACTCTATATACTACTGAAATCAATCAGCCAATTAGAAGACTAAGCACTATTTAATTCGACTTGCTGAGTTATTGATTCAAAATAAAATAGCTTTTTTGGCCTTTAGAACAAAAAAATTGGCGTTCCGTCTAGGCAATCTCACTTGAACAATCTCTATTTCCCCATGGGAATTTATTTTCCGGCTCCCAAATTAAATCCTCCGTGTTTTCTATTTTAAGGCAACCAGTGTATTTGAATAAGCTTTCGATTTTTTGTATCCATTTCTCCATTCATTAATCACATCAGCACAAATTTAAATTGATCAATTTATAAAACCATGAACGTGCGACCTTTTCTTCCATTTTATTTTCATAGCAACGATTTTAAACATATAGGTACGAGTATATTTACATACATATCGCACAAAGAAAACAACACATTGTATTATTTTTTTACTCTCCATTGGTTCTTTTGAAAAAGAATATTCACGCTTAAACTCCTATAAAACTATTAGCTTTTAAAGCCAACGAAGTGAAAACACCTTTTTTATATGAAGACATTTTGGCAATGCTTCACTTCCAAACACAAAGTTTTCTCAACATACGTCCGAAATAAATTTGATTTAACATACGAGTAGATTTGCGTACACATTCCTACGCAAAATGTAGTTAACAAAAAATACGGCATATCATTTTCCTTTATACCAACAACATTATCCCTCTTTTCATTCAATAATTTAATCTTAAAATTTGCCTAAGGTTACACACGAGTAAGTTCTTGTCTAAATTCGAAACAATTTGACCCTCGTATATTTAAATCGACCTTTCCCAGCAACCATCTGTTCTCTCTTTCTCTCCCAATCTCCTTCTCTTTTTTTCCGTCTGCATCTTCTAACTAACCATCACCTCAATCATTCAACGTTTTAACGAAAAATGTCCCTTTATAGGATCAAAGCCTTTTAACACTCAATTGAGCATAAAATTCATACCTAACTTTATTAGCAACACCTAAATTGTTCCATTTTCCAACTCCATCAGCACCAGCATTGAAGTAGCAAACGAAGGCCAGGGCCCAAAGTTATGTAAAGGAAAAAAAAAAAAGAAATCTAAAATGAAATGAACCTTGTCGAACATTTTATCGATCGAATTTGCATCTGAAAGACGAAAAAGACAACAACTGAAATCCGCAGACACCTTTTTCCAGCAACCAGCTAAAACAGCCAATTAGATATTTCACTCAGAAGCACTCTCCGCGCCTGGAATCACTTTGACTTTGACTTTGACGATAACATCCGTCCAAGTCTCCGCTATTACAATACTCATGAATGCAAAACACACACAGCCATCTTTTAGTGAACTCGAAAGAAATGTTTTTCAACCCTCCAGGGCTGGGTAGGTTTCTAGTGGCATCTGCTATTTACACTGAAATAAAATTGGGGAGACAAAAATGTATGTAGGTAATTTATCTATATAAATAAAAATGAATCGCAAAATGTGTTGTTAAGCACAAAACTCGAGAACGGCTCGACCAATTCGGCTAATTTTTGTTTTAACTTTTTTGTTAAGGCACAAGGAAGGTTCTTATGGAGAGAAAAAACGTAAAAATTACAAGGAAAATAATAAAAGCAACACTTTTAGTAGTACGTACGTCCGAGGCCCAACATCATTCCAACATTTAAGAACTGTTAATGGTGAATTATTAAATGATGCTGTAAATTCTTCGAAAGCTCAACAAATATGTACAAACATTGTTTTCTATAATTATATCAATATGCTTTCCGTCAAACAATTGATTTATGGATCAAATACAAAGATGATATGTGTGACGATATCTTGCATCAAATGCGCAGTAGAACAGAAAATCAACATTTACAAGGCGTTGATATCCTAATCGCCTAATCGCCCAATGAACGACGGCAACGACGCTTTTAATCAAGAGTTGCAACGTGGAAAACTGTTCGATCTCGATTCTTTAAGGGAATCGGTTCGAAAATATGTTCCGCTGTTGAACCTACAACAAAAGTATGTTTTTGATACACTTATGGAAGTTGTAAATGATGGATCTTATTGATTTTAGCAATAATTCCCTTACAGAATGGAATTGCACTCGCACTTGCTTCCTCTGATGTTGCAGCTATATTATTGTTGAAACGCGGTCAAACAGCCCATTCCGCGCTAAAATTACGAATTACGATTGAATATTCAAAGCAACGAAACTCCGAAACTCTGCAATGGCAAAGGTTTTGCAGCAATGCGAGTTCATAGTATGGGATGAATGCACGATGGCACATAAAAAGTTTTTGGAGGCATTAGACAGAACTCTCAAAGAGCAATGATTTTGTTAGCAGGAGATTTTCGTCAAACATTACCAGTTATTCCATGGTCTACACCAGCAGATGAACTGAATGTGTGAATTCCTCCATTTTGTGGAAAAAAATTAAGATACTAAATTTGGCAAAGAATATGCGTGTCGAATTGCAAAATGATCGACCTAGAGAAATATTTTCAAAACAACGAATTGACATTGGTTATGGTAAAATCCCTGTAGATGTTATAACAGGCTGCATTACATTTTCTGTCTCTTTTTGTCAGTTTACAGAACCAAAAACTGGTGTATGGAAAAAGTGTTCCAAACGTCGCTCAAAATTACAGAGATCATTGTTGGTTGAGTGAACGAGCTATATTAGCTGCCCAAAAAACACGGATGCAAAAGAAATAAATTTCAAAATTCAAAATGAAATTGCCGGTGGATTAAGGACATACAAATAAGTTGATTGCGCAACTAACCAAGATGATGTCGTCAATTATCCACCAGAATTTTTGAATTCACTGGATTTGCCAGGATTACCTTCCCATAATCTTCAGTTAAAAGTAGGATCGGTGGTCATAATGTTACGAAATATCAACCGACTTTGTAACGGCACACGGCTGGCAGTGAAAAAATTACTGAACAATGTGATCGAAGCAATCATTCTAAAGGGAAAATATAAGGGAGAGGATGTGTTGATACCCCGCATCCCAATGGTACTAACTGACGTACTGTTTGAATTTAAACGACTGCAATTTCCAGTTTGACTTGCTTTCGCTATGATCATAAGTAAATCACAGGGTCAGTTGTTGAGTGTTTGCGGCTTAATCTGGAAAACACATGCTTCTCTCATGGACAGTTGTATGTTGCCTGCTCTCGCGTCTGAAAACCGACAGCTTTATATATTTTCGCGCCAGGTAATCAATCAAAAAATATCGTGTAAGATAGGGCGTTGCAATGAAAATACCATACATTATTACTACTACTATACTAAAGTCTTGCAATGTACAAAACATAAAAAATTAATGTTGTGTTGTTTTAGAGAAAATTGAGCAGAACAACGTCTGTCGGGGCAGCTAGTTATCAAATAAAACTAAAAACTCCTTATTTATTACAATCTTACAAACCTATGTATCAATAAAAAAAAATATTTTGTTATCTTCTAATTCACAAATGAACTTAATTGTTGTTGAAAAGTTAACGAATAAAAATGTCTTACTGATACAAAAATAGATTGCGGATTCAAGTTAAGCATTAAATCATAACGAACGTCTACTAAAATATTCACAAGAACTCTTATGTGAAAAAAAGTATCAGTTAAACTGCAAAATGCGCAATTGCGCATACACTTTCTCACCAAGTGCAAACTTTCGCACGCACAAATTTTACTTAGGTGAAATAGTTAATAAATATCTATGAAATAAGACTTTGTTTTATTAATAAGCTTTCGCACTAAATTATCACGGACTAAAAATATAATTCATGTTTGATTTACGTTTATTAATACAGATGTTAATACTTCTAGATCGTGGTTATTAATAACATTTCCACATTCTTTAAATAAATTTATGAGCCAAAATATACTTTAAGCTAAGACGACCATTTTTGATTTTCTTAAAAATTAAGTTGTGTCGTTTTGTGCTCTTTTTTATCTGTCATGTGTCAAGGCGATATTTGTTTGTATAGAAAAACGTAGAATATTTTGCCCAGCAAACGAGGTTCATGAAAAGATACATTCCTTTTCCATATTATGTACATATCACCATAATTTTGAAATGTTGTTTAGCGATTTTCAATAGGCGTTTTTCTTTTTTAAGTTCAGAGCAAAGAAAGTTTTCAAAAAAAAAAAAATGTGTTTCTTTTTTAGTTCAGAGTGTTCAGACGAGCTTCAAATATGTGTTTCTTTTCTCAGAATAAAATAACTGAGCAGACAGAATTAAAAAAAAATGCACGACTGGGTCGCACGAACTTCCTCTTATGTATGTATTAGAGTAATTAGACTAATAATTTTAAAAACGAACGTTATTAGAGAAAACTGTTCATTAGCACAATATTCATTTTTGAAACTCTTTTAGTAAGAGATAAAAACAGAATGCCATGTGATTTCTTAAGCCGTCGTCTATGTCGTTTTAATTCCATTAAAACCTTTTAAAAATTGTCATCAATTGGTTGCTGGTTTACTCATTACATGTTGGTCAGGCATAACACCAACAACATGTTATTGAGTTAAACTAGTATGCCCAACAAGGATGAACACGAATAAAATAATGTGAATTGTAAGCGACATAGAAATAAGACACGGCATTTCTCCGCTTTAGTTCAGCCGCCATCCCTGGAGATAAAAACAGTCTCAGAAAATCGTGCCCCACATCTTTCCTATCCTTCTTTTTCTTCATTAACTTCACGCCCGCGCTGTGTTGAAACATTTAAAGGGTATCTAATAAAAAAAAAAACAATTTTTATCAAAATTCTAGGTGCCATTTTGGAGAAAAAAACGATTTTCAAAAACCAGTTTTGAACATTTGTATGGTGGGTACCGTTATTTTTGGGGTAACATAAAAAATTTTTTCTCACATCTCGTAGATTGTATTAAGAAACTTATATTTGCCAAGTTTAAAAAAAATCGAGCATGCAGTTTTCAAAATATTGAGTTTTCAGAAAAAAAATTGATAATTTAATTCACAATAATACTCAAATTTTAAGGGAGCCTAGCATAACAAAAATGATCAAAATCTGTTGTACCGATTTTGGGAAAATCTGTGGAACAGCTTTTGAGAAAAAAATATTTATAAAATTTCGAAGGAAATATGTACGGCAGGTACCGTTATTTTTGGTCTTAAAAAAAGAAGAAAATGTATGCGGGAAAAAATTCAAAAACGATACCTACAAACTTTAAGTAAAATCTGCCAAGTCGTCAAGGCTGTATTTGAACAGACAGACAGAAAGACAGAATTGCGAGACACAATTTTTAGTCCTCGCTATCATCGTAATGTCAACTTTGATCAAAATCTCGAGTTCGATTTTTTTTTTCGAATGCATTTTTATAGTAGATACTTTATAAGTCGCAAGTGAAAACATTAGAAGAGTTTTTTTATTAAGTCAATTTTTGTATACGAAATTTATTTTAATTATTTAATAACATGATTTTATGGAAGTAATGTTAAAAAACAATCGTTCACAAGAAAAACTGACATTTTTTTTAAATACGAAGAATATATATATATTTTTTTTTTTCAAAATTTTTAACACAACAACATTATTTTAAAATTGAAGACGCTTCCGTATAAATATTTTGATCGAAATCTATCTAGCCGTTAATGAGAAAGTCGGAAATAAAAAAAAAAGTTCTATGACAGGTACCGTTGGTAAATTTTGTCTTAAAATTATTTTCGACCAACATGCGCACCATAACTACAATACTATACATTAATAATTTCTAATATCAAAATTGTTAGAGCCGGTTTCGAGATTAATAAGATTTTTCATAACGGCTGTTTAGCAGATACGGTAAGTTTTGGAGTCAAAAAAAATCGATTTGGAAGGCCCTGATATCTACAATAAATTATTACTACCACGATTTACGAAAGGAGAAGCACCAATTAAATCAATCCTTCCCAACAACGATACAATCTCATTCAGAACTAGGGCTGCTTATTATACACCGAAAACATCGGTCTTTTTAATCGATACATCGATGTAATACATCGAATCAGAACTTTCAACATTTTCCTAACATTTTTCAAGACTTTTCGTAGACACACCAACTAGATATCGTACCTATCTTTACCGCTCGCCAGGTCGGAGGTCGGATTTTTCCGAAGGATGAAGCGGAATAGTAATACCTACTTAAGAATGTTGTTGGCTCAAAACAGGTGTTATTATGTCAAAAAAAAAATCAACTTAAGCTTTTCAAACCCCTGGATATATTCAAATTACCGCCATTGCGTATTGGTAGTTCTCAAAATAAAAAATCAGCTTCGTTGTTCCCAGGTGATAAATTCGTTTGGCTATAAGTATACACTTTATTCCATTTAACAAAAAGTTGCCTTTTGTATTTTTTTTTTTTCGAAATATTGTTGAGGTCGTGTTTTGGCTTTTCTCTCAGTGCAGTAATGTCTCTTTTATTAATTTAGACACAACTTTATTTTCGTGACGCACTTTTTAATGGTACTCGTATAATAATAGACACGTTCAGGTGTATAATAATTTAAGTATTATTTACTCTTATTTCGCGATTAATAAATCTGCCTTAATCGATATTTATTTATATCTACATATTTACCGAGCTTCTTTTTTTTGTTTGGAAATAAAGAATATATTAATTCGATGCCTAAGGGTGTGAAAGCATTTTAGTTGAAGAATGCAAAGACGACATAAATGAATTGATTTATTTCCCAAGAACTCAGATTTAAGGTGATAGTCTTGATATTATTTTTGTTTGTTATGAAAACATTCCATAGCACTTAAGATGTTAGTGATGATTCCTGGAACGTGTCCTGTAGACTGCGAGGACGACGAGCATGGCTGTTGCCTTTGTCTCTTCATAAAACATCTTTTTTTAAACGGATCTCATTGTGATTCCCAGTCACTGTCACCTTCAATTTAATTTAATCTACGTACCTACGCACGTTCACAGGAGACAGCGCCAACGTTGGTTTGCTTTTAAGTTCTTGAAGGTATTTGCTTTTTTTTTCATAATCGTGCTCCACAAACAAGAACGAAAAATATTTGATAAAAAGGGAAGATGGAAAGCTTTGAGTTATTTCCTAACACTAATGAGGTAAGGTCGATTATATTAATGTTGACTAAACGGTTTTATTCAAAATAAAATACGTTATTTTTGTTCTTAATTCGATTTTGAATACTGAAATTCTATGAGGATACTTTCATTGGTTCTTTTACTATATTAATGCCACGGGAACCCTTCTTCCAAAATGTTTCCAAAGGCTAAAACCAAAACAAAATGGATTAATCAAAACGTTGATGCTGATATTTTCAAAAAAAAAAAAAACAAAAAAACAAACAAAAAAAAACACTGTGCAGAGTGGATATTTGAGTAATTCAAAATATTTCAGCGAGTTTTTTGGGTTTCTTTTGTGATTATCGTTTTTGAAGTAAAGGTGAAGTAAAAGGAAGATTGGAATTTTAATAAGAAAAATAGAATTAATGTTCCGTTTTGACGACTTTTGATGAAAGAATTTTTAAGTTTGAGGTATTTCATTAAAGGCGAAATATTAAAAATTACATTTCTGTGTAAAAACGATTTATTTATTCACACTGACTTCAATACCTAATGTTTTGTTTTTATACAATTTTAAAACTAAGAGAAATTTCCAAAGAAAATAATTTTAGCTCAACGAAAGGAGCCCAACGTTCTTCTTTTGGCTTTACATAATGATATTTGCTTACAGTATCATATATTATAGTTTTCTTAATACAATGGGCTTTTTAACCCCTGTTCCCTGTAGTACTGATTTTTTACCTTCTCGTGAAAGGGTGCGTCGCCTTATTGATGATTTTTTCAAATTGATCGTCAGTGATGGCTCGGCCGAATAGATATCTGTCAATAGGCTATAGTTCATGCTGGAGGAGTTGTTGCACTTCTGAGTTGGTATGATCTTCCAGGTTCCTGATGACTTTTCCGGAGTGCTGTCCAATAATACTGATTTTGCTTCTTCGTACAGCTTCTTATTTCTGCTGAAAAAGCGCTTGCGTATGTGAATGAGTCGTCTACATAAAGCTTGTCTTTGTACCTGGTCTGTTAATTAGCAGTGTAAATGTTAAGCAGTATTGGTCCAAGTTTTGATCCTTGAGGGACTCCATCGTTGAATCCCTTGGTTGAGGATACGTGTTTTGCTACCTGTAATGTACATGGGTAAAGAAATTTCTAATTATTCTTACCAAGTGATTAGGAAGTCCAAGTTCCGGAGTCCATTTTATCCAATCGCTGCCGAGAGCCTTTTCGATGTCCACTAACCAAGCTACAGTCGTTTCCTTTTTGTTGAGTCCAAGTGTGACATCAGTATGAAGTCCCAGTATTAGATGTAGGGTAGAGTATTTATTTCGAAGGCCGTATTGGAACTCCGGTACGACTTACCTTTCTCTGGAGAAAACGTTGAGTTTCTTGAACAACGAAATTGGTCGATATCCACATTCCACATTTGCGCGATTGGAACAACTCACCACTAGGTAAGTGAAGCCGAGCGTTTTCGTTCGCCCAAAAGAGGTGACCATACTAAATGGTCGATGAAATCTACGGTTTGATAATGGAAGATCAGCGAAAGAATGTGCGTGAGCTTGAATATGCCATAGGCTAATCATATGTATTAGTTATTTGGTTTTTAAGTATTTTAAATATTTTAAATATTTGGACTGAAAAAGCTTTCCTCAAGATGGGTGCCGCGCTTGCTCACAATAAGCAACAAACACGTTTAACAACTTCAAAGAATTATTTGACAATGTTAAAGGAAAGTTTGACCAAGTTTTTGCGCAGTTTCGTAACGGTGGATGAAAAATGGATTCAACACACCAGATTCCAAGGAACGGTCGAAAAATTGGACTTTACCTGGTGATTCGAAGCCGAAGAAGGCCAATGTAGGTTTGTTAACCACAAAGATGATGATGATAGTTTTTTTAAATGCGCGCGGTGTTATTCACATTGATTGAAAAGGACCCAAACGGCTCCATTTGGCGAAGAAAAAAGTTATTTTGCACCAGAACAACGACGCACAGAGGCCCAATCACAATGCCAAATTAGATGAACTCCTTTATCCAGCATAGCATAATTTATTACTTTTAATATTACTATTACTTGTTTCCTAGCATGAAGAAATAGCTCGGAGACAAGAGATTTGGGTCGAAGGAAGAGGCCATTGTTGAAACAAACGCTCGAGAAATTATATTAATTTGGGGGCATCGGACAATTGGAGAAACGTTGGATCAGGTGTATCGAGATAAATGGAGACTATGTTGAGAAATAAAATGTTTTTATGTCGAAAAAAGTATTACTGATTGTATTTTCAGCGACTTATTGACCCATCCTCGTACATTGCAACAAAGTTAAATTTAAAAAAATTAAAACCGGTTGACTTGGTTGCCCTTGGGTTGTTCTGTCCAGTTGGTGGAGTTGCTTAAGTAATGGGTGCACAAGATAGAATGCAAGGTTCACCGACTTTGCGTGTGGGTTTATTTTAAGAATCTCGTTGAAGTTAACTCCGAGGTACTTGACGTTATTTTTGACTGAAATCATCGATCTGTCAAGAAGCTTCAGTAGCTGATTTTACAGTTTACCGTGGAATTATAGCGGCTAGTATTAAAGCCAGGTTTCCGAAGCACACAAGCTCTGACTTGATTATGTCAATCCGAATTCCCCATTTTTTTCGTACTAAAAGAGTCTGTTGTTGTAAACTGATCGGGTTGGTGCTCTCGAAGAGGCGTAGGTTAGCGAATCGTCCTTAAAAACCAGGTCGTGATTGGTTGAAATGAATTGGAGCAGACTGCATCAGGCCACATAGGAAGATTCCCAGCTTCTATTTTATCGGCCAACTCTAGCATTGATGAATTGGATTGTTATTTGACTTCCGGTTATCCACTCGGAAAGAACAAAGTGTTTTATGAAAGAAAGAAAATATGATTTTTGGTACTGAAATGAGGCATCTAACGGTGGCACGATGGCTGTTAAGTGCTATGGAAAATTTAGACTTGAACTTCAGTAACAGATGTATAGCGTGTGCAGTGCCCTTTACGAAAGTCAAACGTCATTTCAAAGATAATACTCATATTATTATCATTGCAGTATTTCTTGAGCGTCAGTATGACTTCTTGGAAAATTGCTAATTTTCTTGAAGAGGCATATTGGCTTGTAGTCTTAAACCAGGGTTTTAGCGTCTTTCTGTGGAATTGCCACGATCTTTTCAGTTGTTGATGCAGAATGCAGATGTTTATGATTATTGCTAGAAGTATCATTACTGCTTAAGGAAGCCTTTTGAGAAAGAAGTTGGACACTCCATTCGGTCCAGCTGACTTCTTTGGCTTGGAATTGGCGATGATTTCTAATATCTCCTCTAGACTGCACAATTGAATATTGCGCATTGGGTCACTTTTGGGATGATAAATGTTTTTAAGCTGCACTCCTTCAAAATTTTGTTGAAAATTTCGTTGGTTGGATGTTTTGACTTCGTTCAATAAAGTCTATGAACTGGGTGTGAAGTTTTGTTAAGAAGAAGTTCCCAAAAATCTCCACTTTGTCAGCAGTTGACGTTAGCACAATTTTGTTGCTGATGATGATATCAGATTAGGTTTTGTCCTATCAAACCGGTTATTCCCTCAAATGTCAAGTCATGGTTTAACGGCCTTCACCGGCTTCTGAATTCGATATTGTTATTGAGCTGGGATTGAGTTCCGGAACATTAGCTTGATACATTGGAGTTCAATTCTGTATGTCTGATAATCGTACTCGCCTAACTATGTGATAAGAGTGATTGTGAATTCCGAGGCGAAGTGTAAAATTGTATAAACATTTATATTAAATTTATCTTTGAGCCAATAAATTATAAAATATGTAAAAGTATGTTTACGTTGATGCAGCTAAAAGTTTTCGTCAAATAACCTCGATTTTTAATGAATATAAAACCATAAAAATTTCGAGCTCGTTAATTTTTCCATTTCACACAATGTTATAGAAAGCTCACACAAAATTCCATTTATTTCACATAAATGTCAAAACAAATATTCCTTGTTGGGAAGAATGCCTTGCCTTATTTACTTCCCATCCTTTCCACACGAAAATGCTAGAAGAATTTTTAAAAGGATGGACCTATACTTTCTGCATTTTGTTCAATTTACTTAGGAAATTTCTATTTCATAATATCATTTAACGCATTACACACAAACACACAGTGTGGTGAATTAAAGTCATTTCATGGAGAAGCCCCAGGTCCTTCGAAAAGGAAAACTTCAAACAAGAATGCAAACATTAGGTTCTCCCCCGCATGAACTATTGTTTGAATATACACTAGAGTTAGAATATACACTACATTAGAATGAAAACAAATTTCAAAATTATTGTTGAGTGTTTGCGAGAATTTCACAACAAAAGCTGATGAAATTGACGCAATAGCTGTGGCAATCATTTGAACCGCAGCTTAACAACGCTCGACTGCGAGGCACGTTTCTCCACGTTTATCCAATCGAATGCACTTGGGTTGCAGAATTTAAAAGAAGGAATGCATGCAGTGCTGTCGAAAGTGCTTCAACTTAATCTTTTTTTTTTTTTGATATAGGAAGGGTTCAGTATACCCTTAAGATTATAAAAACAGTGCGAACTTGAAGGAAATGGGTAAAGATTTAATACAAAGTATTGATGCACATTGGTTTTGAAATTCTTAATACTGAATGTGAAGAGAAAACAAGACCAGTTAAGACATTCCACATTCGTGTAGTACGGCTTAGAAAATGAAACTCTGTAGACAACTGTACGTCCAAAGTAGGGCTCAAGGTAAATCGTTAAAAATTACTATAGGATGTATGTTATATTTAATATATTTAAGGTTTTACGCAAATATTTACGGTTTTATTTAAAACTTAAACTGAACGCCATCACTGGAATAGTATAAACCTCTTATACGGTTTGCATTACAAGAACACAGTCAAACTAAATTTATATTTGCAGATCTATAATAAAATGTACTTACAGCATCAGTGAAACCATGAGCATGACGATGGGAATACAAAAGCGCTTAGCTAATAATAATTCCTAGGAAGTGGAAAACTCCTAAGAGAAAAGTTTTACAAAAATTAATTTATTGTTCTGCCATTATGCTCACTTTCTTGTGCAATGTTTACCTTGTTGTGTGTGTAGGAGGGTATTTTTTAAGTGTTACAATACACCACTTCACGGAATGTACAAGTTGTTATACCTTTGTTGATTCAATGAAAACGAATAGGTGACCTCTTTCTACATCAACAACTATCCTGCGCTTATCCTTTGTGTGTTAAGGGTATATTTCAAGGGTGAAGCTTTTTACTTACCTAGTTTTTGTAGAAAATAAATATGAATGAACGTTGAAAGGAAGGTACAGCATATCCTTACTTTATTTTTAGAAGCTTAAAAAAGCAATCCCTAATTTCTTTTATTTCGAAAATCTTACAAAAAAGCGTGTTTTCTTGGATCAGAATGGAAACATTAGAGCTAAGCGCTTTAAACGTAAATACATCAACAACTTATGCTATATGAACGCAGCTTAATCCATATACATATTTTTTTATTAATTCAAGCAAGGAGGACAAAAGAAGCCACATTGATGAATATCAGGGCTTAAAGAGAAGAGATTGCCGAAAACGTTTTAATCGAACTAAACGAGAATAGTGTCGGATTGGGACACTCCCAGGGCCGGACAAGCTATACGTGCAAGCTTCGCAAATACGCAGGGCGCTGAACTCAAACGGCGCCTTGGGCAAGCGTTAAAAAAGCCACTACTTCATAACCACTACCTACCATCTTTTTTAAGTTTCATTTCTTTTTATAGCTCACTCCAATATTGGTATTTATTATATAATTAACAATCCACTGTTACGTTATTCTTCACATTCACCATCGCGTGTATAAGTGAAGGCATTTATTTTATTTTGTTATCCCTCCCCTACGCAGTGTAACACAAAACAGAATTTCAACAGCAAATACAGACAGTTACCAGTTTGCAAGTTGATAACATGAGCACGATGCCAATTCTTCTATATGAAATCGAAGTCAGCAATGTTACTCAAACAGAAATTCTGAGGTACAAAATTCATACTCATTGACATGTCAGTGCGCAGAATTAAAAGTTGAGTCTAGGAATTTAAACTCTTCCGGTTGAGTGTTTCTTGTACTATGTTTTAGTTTGGCACTGGCCTCTGTTTATGAGTGAAATTTTATCACTGTCGTGTGTCGAGAATGAGACAAAGGGTTGAAATATGGAAATACTTGAGTGATGATGATGCGATGATTAATGTTGAGGTTTGTCGTTAATGAGTGAATCTGTTTTTTTCAATTTCTCCTTTTCTCTATTTTTTTGTTCTTGCCAGTTATTGTTTACATTTAAAAATGGATTTTTTGACTGGTCTAATTACTTTATTAACTTCCCATAGGGAGTTATTTGTCTATGTATTATGGTAAAAAAAACTCAAAAGAAAGGAAAGGATAGGGAATCTATATTTACAATAAAACTTGCTACGCTACTATTTCAGTAGTGTATATGAGTATGTATAAGGTTATGATACTGGTTCAAACATGAAAGGAAAAGAGGCTGGTGTTCAAAACAAAATTAAGTGTTTTGAACCAAGAGCTTATTTTGTTCAGGCTGCTTGCATTTCTTTTGGTTGTTGTTGGTTTTTAATGATTCAGCTTGCTGTTCATTGGAAGCTGTTAAGTTTTTTGACATTGCTCAATGCATATAAAACTTTGTATCAGGTTCAACAATGCGTTGGGACATACATATATACAAAAAATTTCGTTGGTTTGACCTTAAAACCCCTTTCTGAAACCAGATGGGAGTAGACTAAATGCTTTAAAACCATTCAAAATCTTAGAAGCTAAAATATGAAGCTCTTATTGAAATATCTGAGGCTGGAAACGTTGAGAATAGAAACATGCTGTACTTAGGAAGTAAAATTTTAGTTTAAAGTTCATATGTTGCATATTAATTTAGTTTGATATTTAAGAAAAAAATAAT
Source organism: Chrysotoxum bicinctum (assembly GCA_911387755.1). Lineage (NCBI taxonomy): Eukaryota > Metazoa > Arthropoda > Insecta > Diptera > Syrphidae > Chrysotoxum > Chrysotoxum bicinctum. The sequence continues at coordinate 245,828,127 of OU426987.1, forward strand.
GGCGCAAAATTTTAATTGAATTAGTACGATGCCAAAGCTGTTTTAGTATTATACTAGGTTAAAACAATAATTTTAATCGAATATAGCATCATACTTCTCTACCCTTTTATTAAAGTTAAAATCATCGAATACCTACCTATTTTATTTTTTTAGTATCTTGCTAGCTTCGTATGATTCTGACATTTGCAGACATCAAAAAAGGTTCGTGTAGGTACTTATTTTTTTTACACGAAATGTCGTTGTTTTAGGTGTGTTCAGAGCAATTTATTAAGGAAATTCTTTTAGTACGATACTAGTGAGAAAATGTTTAAAATTAAGAATGAGTTAGTAAACTACTATAAAGTTAACAAATTGTTAAGTAGTATCATACTAATACCTTAATAATAGGCTGTTTAAAATTTTGCGCCAATATAACTAGTAAGTATTTACAAACTCCGTCTCCTAATTTATCTACTAAATATGCTACTAAAAACTCTTTAGTGGAAATGCGATCAGAAGAACAATTCACTAACGTGCAATCAGCTGAAGCCATAGCTCTAAATCTATAAATACCATCACAGTTTCCTCAAATAACAGTTTTTTGAAACTAAAATTAATAAAAAACTACTTCAGGACCCCAAAGACTCAGGAAAGATAAGTTGACTAGTCAATCATGGCTATAGAGAAAGAGCTTGTCAAGTCATTATATTATGATGATCTGGTAGCTGAGTTTGCTAAAACAGAAGCCAGAAAAGTTAATATAGCCGGTTCTATTTATTTTTATTAAAATAATAATCTTATTATTATTTCCTACATGAGCAACAATTAATGAGTTCATTATTTATTTGTATGTTGTTATGTTTTTGAATTAGTTTTTAAATATTTTTTACTTCAAAAAATACTTTTTTCAGTTCTTAAATTTTTGTGATATATTTTTTTACTATTATTTTTGTGATATATTTTTGATTTCTTAGTTTTTAATAAAAATCATATTTATTTTAATTAAATATAAGTATTATCTAGGAATAGGCCCCTTGGGGATCCTTCGTTAAAAAAACGCATTGCAAAGGGTACCCCTTGGGTAATGAGGAAATGACTTTTTCCGCCAATCCAATCCAAATGAGAGGCGCCATTGATAAAGCTTGCGCAGGGCTCTAATTTAGCTCGGGCCGGTCCTGGATACTCCTTTAAGGAATCTGTTGAACTATATAAGAAAGAAATGACGAATTGTGGTAGAATAGAAGAAACCTCAAAAGCATCTCAGCTAAAAAAAAAAATCATCTATACCATTCGAGCTATTCCCAGCAGATTAAAAACTGCTGATGATTTGTGGACCATCTCTTGCTGATAATCGCTTAATATGATCTCAGAGCTATTAGTCAACTGCCATTTCTTCTAAAAACTTTTGAAACATTGATTGATATCCATTTCCATACTAGCATCGATACGAGAGACTTTTGTCTGCGGGAAGATCGGTAAATACTGCTTTACATTCACTAGTATGAACTATCGTTCACCGTAAGGAGTACACTACGGTTGCATTTTTACATATAGAAGGTCCTTTACGGTGACACATCTGCACTACGATATCTAGAGGCGAATGGGTCGCTCGGTGAACTGTTGACTAGCAGAGCAGGGTTATCAATTCAAAACAGGTCGAATTTTCTGCTAGAAGATCTTTTGGAACTTAGTAGTAAATGCGCTGCGGACATGCCTGGAAACGGAGATTTACAGAGTATTGTATTGAAGGTATTGTAACATCTTTAAAAAACTCCTACAAAATGCTTTAAGCAAGTTAACAAACTGCAGGACACAGCAGTCCAGTTGACTAGTAGTTAACCCATATAAAATGGAACTTGTCCTATTTTCTAGGAAATCTAAAATTCCTCACCGAGATACTCCTTCTATAAAAGCTTCTTCAGGCGAAGCAAAATACTTACATATTCTAGATTATGCTGGAAACCTGATATACGAGAAAGAGTCAAAAAGATCACAGTATACAATTTTTAACCTTAAAGCCTAGTACGCAGATCGGTAAAAATTTTGTCGCCCATACAATTTTTTTCCTGGGACAAATTTTATCTTGGATTTTTTTTCCGAGCAGTACGCAGTTCACGCGCAAAATTGATACTTTTGTGCATTGCTGTACAAAATGTCTCCACTAAATTTTGCGAGTGTTTTTTTTAACTACGGTAAATGTAGATACTTTTATTTTTACCACGCATTCGTTGTTTTTGCTATGGAAAAACTTGTAAAGTTTCTGTCACCAAATATTATTCATTATCCATTTCAAATTGAAATTTAGCTCGAGAATGAATGTGCCAGACAATTATTTCGTGCGCTAAAATATTGACAAATAAACAGTTCGGAGAGAAATTTTGATTTTAAGCTCGGCTGAAATGCTTGACATAATTTTAGCTTGGCTAAATTTTGGAGAGAATTTTGTATAAGAGAAAAAATTTAGCGCGATCTGCGTACTAGGCTTTATCTGGTAGAATTGGTAATGTTACATCACTTTTGTCGAGTTCGGCAGCCTTAGAATTCCCTGGAATTTCTCTATTACCTGGCACCTAACCGAGGTGAATATTGAACTGCTGCGCCATCTCGAACGGCAGTTAAGGGCTATTAAAAACTTATAGTACAGATCGGGTCGAGAGATTTAATAGCTGCTTGACTATCCGAGAAGATGAGGATATCAGATGAGGATATCAGATGAGTTGATAACACTTTTTCTTTGAACCAATACACCCCTTCTTTAATCGCCATAAGTTCCACCTGGTACAGGCTACCGTGACTAGGAAGAAGGAAGAGAGACTTAATTTTAGTCCATCAGTTCACTTACTTAACCACCTACCCCTTCATCAATTTTCGTTCCGTCTTTGTAAAAATGGATACAATCATTATCAATGAACGGTTTATAGTTTTTCTGAAGCAATTTTATGTTGTTTTCGAGAAGTGCATTTGAATTAAAATTGCCTTGTTGAAGTTTCAATAATAACACCACGCAATCACATCGGAAAACTTTCTGCCAACAGGCTTTTTTTTTACATCTGAACAGAGGTTTAGCATGTCGAGTAGGGTCTAAGCAGAGTTTGATCAGAACTCTCCGACTTATTTATGAAACACACTGGAGCACTGAACTGTCAAAGGCGTCGATCTCCATTTTTATTTATTTCTTTGTTTTATTTTTCACCATCTGCTTCTCGCACATAAGCTGCGCTCAGCTTTTAAGTCCATCTTTGGGTCATTTTATTCTGAGATATAGAGTTCGCTCCGAGTTACTGATTGAAAACAGAAACACAACCTGAGCGCTCTGATGTGTCTAAGCTAAAAATAAAAAAGACAAGTCTTCCTGTTCTGAACTGACAGACATCTGACAGCTGATAGCGTGACAACTCACTGTCAGATGGGTTCTCGATCTAACTATTAACCGGTATGAACAGCGGTAAATGTTGTTATGTAGTATCAAACATTTGACTCTAATTTTTAATCCCTTTGGAACATTCTACAAGATTTTGGACTTACTTTTCTAAATTTTGTACTTAAAGCCTAGTACGCAGATCGAGACAAGACAAATTTTATCTCTACAATTTTAATCTCTACAAAACTTTTCTAAATCTCGCGCAAAAGTTTGAAGTTGGAGAATTAAAAAATAATTTAATGTGTTTTGTTGTATATCTCTGGAACGTGTTGTCTTACAAAAATCGTTCATACCTTTTTGGAATCTCCTCTCGATGCTTTCAAGAGAAGCATCAGCACCTTTTACATAAAACCAGTTTTGACAAAAATCAGTTTTGGCTGTCAAAATTTGTCCCGCAAAATAATACTTGTATCATTCTTTTTCCTGGCAAAATTTAGTGGAGACATTTTGTAGAGGAATTCACAATAGTATGAATTTTGCGCGCGAACTGCGTACTGCTCGGAAAAATATCCGAGACAAAATTTGTCCCAGGAAAAAAAATGTATGGGAGACAAAATTTTTCCCGATCTGCGTACTAGGCTTAAAGGGTGAGCCAAATACAAGTTTCTTTTTAAAAATGTAATAAAATGAACAAAACTAAATTCTATCCATGTGTTATGGCTTTATTAGTAACCTTTTTGCACAAACTTACGTACAGGAAGCGGCGTGGGTGCTTCATTTCAGCCCAAACTTCTTTTCAAAATTAATAAAGTACATACATTCCAACACAAAAGACATTTTGGACAAACTTAAGTCCAAATTTTTGACCTATAGAGAACGTTGATTTTTAATTTCGAACTTTTGTAGATACCTACTATTACACTAAGAGCCCACAGCAATTTTTGGGTGTGATTGATAAGAAAAAATAATTAGCATTATTAGATAGGCCTCTTATAGTTATTTACAAATGTGAAAGTCTTGCATACTCTATAGTGGGAGCAATAGTGCATTATAGTGCATCGAGTATGCAGTTCTTTCCAAGTCCAAATAATTGTGACAAAAACTTTGCCAAAATATAGAGTTAAGCCCCTTGATTGAAAATATCGAGGTCCAAGACGTTTTACAGACAGCCTTCTGCCTGCCAGACGCGATAAGAATAGGCTACTTCTTGCACTAAGAAGGCCACCTTCAAAACGTCTTGGACTTCGATATTTGCAATCAGGACACTTAGCTCTTCATTTTTAAGTTATGGCAAATTTTTTAGTCTTTGAAGAGAACTGCATACTTGATGCACTATTGCGCCCACTAGAGTATGCAAGACGTTCACATTTATAAATAACTAACTATAAAAGGCCCATCTAATTATGCTAATTATTTTTTGTTATCAATCACACCCAAAAATTGCTGCGGGCTCTTGGTCTATATGTACTAAGTCAATTTTTGAAGCTAAAAGAAAAACAACTAACACAAATCAAACAATGATTACGAGTATTTTTATCTTTAACCTTTGCAAAATGTTAACACGAAAACTGCCAACAGAGTTCTGCTCTTACTGGTTTTCCAGATTAATGGGGTGTTTTTGTTTTGATTTATCTTCGATTTATCTAATTTCACTTGCATACCTTCACACTCCTCTTGGATACTGCTGCTTAAAAAAGCTTCTAAAATTATTAGTCCTTTTATTTTGAAATGCCAATATCTTATCTATATTATGTAAATTTGAAATCCCTACCAGTTTCAATATAAACCCCAAAGAAGAGAAGTTTTTATTCATAAAAAATCAATTTCCTCCCTTTAACAAACACATTAAAAATAATATGACTGCACAATAAATCGTATAGGCAGTCAGGCGGGCAAACATACACAACACACCTTTACTTTGGAAAAAATTTTAAATTAAAATTTTAATTGCTACCACACAATCAATTTGGCCCATGACTGATGGTAACCGCCATTGTTAAGGTCCCCATCAGACTTCATCGTCCCAAAATTCACTCATGTTCCGTTTTTATTAAAACTTCGCTTGCTTTAATACTTTTGACAGCCGCCGTCAGCCGAATGCTGGAGGTGTGAAATATTTCTGTTGACGACTCTTTTCCATGCACGCACATTAAGCACGGCTGGAAGGATTTTAATGACGATGGAATTTTCGAAAATCCAAAGAGTAGTTATATGAAGGTGACGCTAGGATCCACCGAATTATATGCACGTCATGCGTAATTATCCTGCTGTAGATGAAAAGGTCCTTTTGATGTTATTCGCAGGAATAATACAAACGAAGAAGGTGTGTGCGTGGGTGCGTGGAACGCGGTTGTGACACGGTAGTTCAGTGAATTGACAGGCCTGATAAAATTCCTCTTATTCAGAGCACAACCTAAAGTAGCGGAGCATTGTTCTATACCAACCGAAAGCCATCGTCTATAGGGTGGGTCCTTCGTGTGACTCCTCTGCTAAGTGGGTGTAGTAAACCAATTAATTTTTAGGCATAATAAATAAAATCTAGCTCGCTTTTCACCACAGGGATTGCAAGGTTAATATACGTTGACGTTGACGTCGACGACAACGAGACGATAGCTTTTAGTTAAGTGGTCTTAGGTGAATCTACTTTGGTATTCAATTAAATCAAATAAATCGTTTGTTTAATTTGAGTGCACAGAGAGTGCTATAATGCAACAATGGCGATATATTTTGAACTGTTTGTGTTAGGGTTGTTAATACAAAATCTAGAAGTGATATATATAAGTGTATAAAGAGGAAATAATGTTTTAATACATCGCCATAAGCCACTCATATGATCCGACAGGGAGGGAAAACAAGGGGTGGGCTAGATTCGAACTCTACATTAAAAAGGCTTATGTGTGTATTTATAACATTTTTCTCAATTTTTTAAGCATTAAGGATCTGGTGCCAGATGTCAAAATTTGACACTTCCATGTCTTATAATAAAGAAAAAGCAACATTTTTCTCAATTTTTTAAGCATGAAGGATCTGGTGCAAAAAAAAACAGACGTCAAAATTTGACATTTCCATGTCTTATGTCGTTTTTATTTGGCAATCCGAAATCTCTCTCCGATCCGGAATCCCAACTGAACACTTTTGTTTGCTTCTGATGATTCTGAAGTTTTGTTTGATTGTATATGTGAAACATCAAACGCGTACAATAATCAAAATCAAGAAAAATGTTTGTTGAAAGCAGGGTTGGCCGAGTTGTCACTTTTTTGGAAATAACTACATTTGTTACGTCTGCTACGTAGTTTATGTAGTTAAATGTAGTTAATTGTAGTTAATGTAACAAATTGTAGCATTGCTGTCAATTAACTGTCAGTTGTGCATTTGAAATTTGAATTTTTAAATTCAACGTTCAGTTATTCCTACAATTCTTCATCCTTATGGTAAATGAAACTTTTTTTTTACAAACCTTCATTAGATCATAAAAGTGCAAAATCGTTTCTTTTTCCTTTATTATATTGATTTTTTATGAATTAACTACATACATACATATGTAGCAGACGTAACAAATTGTAGTAAATTAGGCATTTAGTTTCTTAAATAAACTACGCGTAGTTAAATACTACCATTATATGCAGTATCGAAAGATCGAGTTGGATTAGGGTCGGATTTTTGACCCACATTTCTACTCGACACCGCTGAGCGATTGGGATCGAGTCGAACGAGGCTCATCTCAACTTAATACAGATATATAAAGGTTCGAAGCGAGCTTCAAGCTCGCTTCAACACCTCATATAAACGTAGTAAATCATGTAGAAAATGTAGTGTAGTTAATTCGGCCAACCCTGGTTCGCACAATTTGGATACCAAAAATCACAGCTGTTGAGGTTGACGTTTAAGTACATGAATAGGTTCGTTCGTTCAACTTTAACCAGGGTTGACCCAGGTTTTCTTGACAACCCTCAGAGTTGTCAACAAAAACTGGGGTTTTCGGTTTTCAAAAAACACCTAAGGGTTTTCAACTGTTTTGTTGACAGCTAAAAGCATGACAAAATCATTTTTTGATCTCATAAAACTTTAAATTTGTTATAAATTAGTTTTAAAAATAAACGAAAACAATTTCGCGTTATTGTTGAATGTTTTATCTGATAAGTACAACAAACATTTAATTGCAAACACAAGCAATAACATGCAAAATGCGAATCGCCAAACGACAACAAAAGAAATACATATGAAATATCATATGACTTCTGACAGTTTGATCGTTACCTGAACTCGCCCCAGCAAAATACCTAGATCTACTTCATGGCGAGTTCAGGGCGACCCCAGGTCTCAAAAAACACAGAATTTGTTCACCAGGGTGACTTCAGGTTTTTCAAAAAACGATTTAGGGCGACCCCAGGGTGACTTCAGGGCACAACGAACAAACCTAATGTGTGAGTGCTTCTGGTTTTGCTTCTGATTTCAAATCCAGAAGCAAATTTCTCTTCTTTTCAGAATCAGAACTGTCATTTTTTCCCAATTGAACACTTTCAGAAGAGTCCGGAAGGCTTCCGGATTGCCAAATAAAAACGACATTAATAATAAAGAAAAAGTAACAACCAAACAAAGAAATAAATTGTTTATTTAAACAATTCCAGAAATGATCAACAGCTGACAGTACGAGATGACAGTTGGTGAGCTGTCAAACAAAACTAAAAATTTTACACCATTGAATATAATATCTTTTGCAAATAGCCTTGGATTATCAAAAATGATAACGTCTTGTAAGATTTTAATCTGTAATTTTGTTATTAGAGTGTAAGAAAATTTTAGACTTCTGCACTTTTACTGGAACAGTTACATTCACGAAGTGTTTGCGATTGAAGCAAAATTTGTTCTGGCTCTGGAGTTAGTCTAGTTCCAAATTGAGTCAGTGTGTACTAATGACACATTGTGTTTATTTGAACAGAAAATAATAAATTTTGAACGGGTCAAATTTTTAGCTAAGTAATTTTTTAAAATCCATACCTGTTTATACAAAAATTGGTTGAATTTAGTTCTACGAAATACATTTTTTTATTTCATAAGCTACTCCATGCAAGACGATTTATGTAATTGAGATTTTTTAAATCTCTATATTAGGAAATTAAAATGTATATGTATGTATGTAGTAAATTCTTATATTTGAAGTTTATTGAAGGCAAATCTAATTAAAAATCGGTTTAGTGGTCGGTGAAACATAACCAGCCATATATATTCACTCGGCTTAGGAACAACACCTCTAATTAGGGTTGCCACATTTTTCTTACAACTTGGCGGGACAAATGGCTAAAATAAAGTAAAATCACGGGATTTCAACATATTACCCGGGAAAAAATAAAAAAATATAATATGCGTGTAGATCAAAATAAATAAATTCTTTTATTAATTACTAATTAAATGACTTTTTTGTCATTTGCAAATATTTTTCTTTCGTAAGTTTTAATGAGAGATGTCAGTTTGCAAAAAATACAGTCTTCGTTAAGTTAGGTTTGTTTGATTGAAATTTTAAAAGCAATTTCTTAAAATTAAACCACAATGTAGCGATTGTTCATTATCAATGAAAGATATTTACATAGGTACATTAGGCATTATTTTGTGAGTTTGAGTCACAACCCGGGAAAAAAGCCCTGGCGGGACAGATGAATTTATGTCTAAAATCCGGGACGTCCCGTGTAAACTGCTACCTTTAATCCTGAAAACTTTATTTATAGAAAAAATAAGGCGGAGTAACGTTAAACTGGTTCATAGGAGTTTTAAGGCCGTTGTAGTATCTATATGTCATTTTGACATGAGATTTTTTGAAATTTGCAAAAACGAGTGTAATCAATTTTTTTCCTTTTTTTACTAAGACAAAATGAATAGTTATTTTGCATTAATAAAGCAATACAAAACTCGTTTTAGTCCCTTAATTATGAGAGATACAGATTTCCGCTCCAATTTCCAATATGCATAAGAAAGGCGTTTTTTTTAGTTCAGAGCAGAACCTGAGTTGTCAAAAAATAAATTGAGTTTCTTTGTAATTCAGAGTGTTCAGAGCTTCGAATATGTTTTTTTTTTTCGTTTTGAGCATGTTCTGATCGTGTCCAGAGTGCGCTCTGTGAAATAAATAACTGAGTAGACAAAGTTAAAACACAAGCATTTGCCAGGTGGACATTTAAGAAAAAATGGTGACAGCTAAGTGTTTAGGTGTGTTTCAAAACCAACTCAGAGCGCTCAGATGTCGCTTGGTTCAGAGGATGTTCAAAACATGCTTCAGAGCTCTATTCTGAATTAAAAAAGAAAAACACCTGTTAACAGCTGATTGATTTAAATCATTTTTAGTCAAGCAGTTTTAGGACCTTCATCAAAAGTATTTCGGAAACTTTACAATTTTACAACGTCGAAAGTTTACGATGTTGTATGAATACTCTAACGAATAGAATTAGTGACTCCATTAAAATCAACATAAAGTTAGATTAAAGTCTTTTTCAAATGAAAATGAAATTTTTGATCTTGAAAATTTTTATTCTGACTCAATGCTCAACACTATCGAGGGAGTCTATGTTACGCGTTGGCTTGGGAGACCCTTAAAATACAAAAGATACCATTTTCCTTCACATATAAAGAAAATTATTCCCCGCAATGAAAGCAACAAAAGCAATATAAAATAAAACACAGTTTAATTCGAAGACACAGATCGGCCATTTTGTAATCACCGAAAATTCGATAGCTGAAAAATATTTTGACGTTGCTCTACAAACTACTCGTATTGATAACATAGTGATAATTCCCGCCTGGCGCAATTTAATTTGCAAAAATCGCTCATAATTCTCATTCATTCTCATTTATAATTCTTAAAAAATCATATTTAAAACAAATTCTTTTAAATCTTTGAAAAAATTGCATTTAGAGATCAGCTGTGACATATTCTCCACAAGGTTCTTATGTCAAAAATTATCTTGGATTTAGCTGATGTTTGGAAAAAAATGTTGGAGATAAAATTTAGCGCGATCTGCGTACTAGGCTTATCACTTAGCAAACATGACGGAAACATTCCCAATTCTTGTTCACAGCGTCGACGAGAGGTACACAGACATTCAACCTGGTGAAGCCTTTGTAGGTTGGTGTGGTCCCATATGCCGCAATTTTGCTTGTCAACACAGCCATTCATTCAAAAATGGCCCTCTTCGCGGTGGCTAAAGATATTTTTTTGACAAAAAGATTTCGATATCTTAATGAAATTTTACATTATAATGGAACAGGTTTTTTTATACAATTCTCATTTTTCTCCTTAGCTTGACCGATTTAGGAAACGGGTTCTGAATTTTAAGTACCTATTCCAGAACTATGGAAGGTTGAGGTGCTTATGAGTTCATGACTGTGTTTTTCTTGAATTGTTTTTTAAACTTCATCTAAAGAACTCCAGTCCTTTAACCAATATTTTTTGGGTACTATTATGGATAGCTCTTGAATTTATGAGGCTCATAACTCAAATATTTTTTTCTGCACAGTTTTTTTTGAAAAGTTTTTTTTTATAATAGTGGTTTTGACATCTGATAAATATTATAAAGCGCTCATAAATATTGACTTTTATAGCCTCATATCTTTATTGGCTTAAATGTTTTAACCAATTTGCTGTCGCCTAGAACAAATACATACAACGCAGCTTTGTATTTCATTTAACTTGAAAGGAATTTATCGATTCCTCATTCTTAAACGAAAAATTTTATTTATTCTTAAGGAATTGTTATTTCAAGTGGAAATCTTTCGTCCAGAGTTTGTGGTGAAAATTTAAAAGCCATTATCCAATACAAAATTCTAAAAAAAAAAAAAATGAAAGACTTCGTGATTTTTTTTTCTTTCGTTTACTTCAAAGTTGGGGAAGAAAAAATTTCAAAAATCTTAAAGAGCAATTTTGTGATGATTATAGATACATATCTATAAAATAGGAAATTGAATTTTAGAGAAACCTTTGTAGGTAGAGAAGACGAGGACAAAAAGACGAATTAAGTCTTAAGAATGCTTATAAAATGATGAAGTTTGGGTAAAGTGAAGTGAATGTATTTAAAAAAGAAAGAAACATCTTTACAAGAAAAAAAAAATACTTCCATTTGAATAGATAATGAAATATAAAGATAATTTTATCACAAATCAAGGACGGGGAATTTTAAATTGATTCTCCTGGATGGTGATTTTAAAAATTAATATTCAAAAGAATACACATTTGAAGGAGGAGCAAGTGGCAGAGCTCTTGAATTTATTGGTTTTTCTTCACAGATCCATGGTAAAAATGTAAGAAACTTGACTACCATTCTTTAAAAAAATACAAACAATATTAAAAAATCAAACCAATAAGTCAAATTTCAGAAGTCTTGTTGAAAATTGGTTTGAAAGAAACTTGGAAAAGTCAGAAAGAAATTTTTGTACAATAATGTAAGTAATTCAAGTATAAAAGAATTAAACCATTGTGACTTAATTCAATTCTAAGTCGTTTTTATTTTTCAATCCGGAATCTCTCTTCAATCCGGGATCCCAACTGAAATTTTTTTTTGTTTCTAACGATTCTGAAGTTTGGTGTGATTGTATATACGTGAAACGTCAAATTTGGGCAGTAAATTTACTTATGAGTATGTTTTTAACGTTATCCATTTCAAAATCACAATTAGAATAAAAAAATTGACAACTGTCGAGTTTGACGTTTAAGTATAATTCTATTCAGAATTAGAACTGTCATTTTTTTCCCAAGCAAACACTTTCAGAAGGCTTCTGGATTGCCAAATAAAAACGACATAAGTAGCCGTCCATTAACAAGCTCCAACGATGTCACGTAGTCACGTAGGTACATTTATCTACTTTATAATGATTTTGCACAGAGTGAGAGAGTGTGAAATGAATTTGAAAAATGCTTGAAGTAATTATTTTTGCTCACTTGAACCTCTTTCACATGAGAAAACAAGTTCTGTTTAAGTTTTCTTTTAATTTCCTTTCGAAATCTCTTGTTCCTTTCACATGAGAAAATAAATCCGTAGATTTTAAAGTCCGTCAACGTCGGTTCAACGCACATTACGTGAAGTGCATAGAGGAATGTCAAAAAATTCTTTTCAAATTCTTGCCTCGATTTTGTTCCGCATAGTACCTTACCTATGTATGTATTTCTCGTGCCGTAATGTTTAGTGCCCTGGACGGTCATTCCGAGATACCTTTGAAGTGTCAAGGAATAAAACCCTTGTTTTCTTATTTTTACCTAAAGCACACGTCATACAATATATGAGTTTTTCCGCCAACATGCAGGAGATTTTATTTATTACTGTTACGTGTTACGTTCATTAAAAAAGTTACCTGAAATTCAGAAATTTCCATGGGCAAGTAAAATGGAACAGGCTTAGAATTTGAATATCTGAATCCCTTTGTTTGAAAGCAGTTAATAACGCTAGGACTTCTTAAAATAAGGTTGTTTTACTATGTAGTTTTAGTGATATTTGTCGAATCTGTTGTTTCTAATTCAGTTACTAATGCCAAATGCAAATACAATTATACGATTTAACAGCACGTTCAAATGTTAGAGCAAACGTTGCCTTAGACGTTTGTAGACGTGGTGGCCTTTCACAGTCGACTCTTTAACGTTTTGTGGCCAAACTTGAGCCAACATTTGTACGTCAAAGAAACGCCAGATCGAGAACATCGCCGCAGTTTGTGAGAGTGTACAGAAGAACCTTGTCGATTCCTCGCCATGCGCAAGAACACAAAAACTTGGCCTTTCGCATAATGCAACTTCAAATTTTGAGTCAGGACTTGGGCCTACATCCGTTTTCTTAAATAAGGTACTCGTACCTACATCAAAGTAAGCTTTTTTTAAATCCTCCGTAAATGATGCCTACATCAAAGATTGTATTGTCTTATAGAACCATTTTTTTACTTAGAACATACCCAAAAATCATTTCCCAAAGTACCCTCTGTGTACAATCTTGGATGCAAGTTCGGTTTCAAAGGCTTTCGGATTGGGCATAATTACTATTGAATTTGTGTAGTTTCAAATCAGACATTTTTTAAACTTATAAGAAAAACATTAATCTCAATCAGAGACTCCTTTTCGCACTGAAGAGCCAAATTCAAAGAATTGCAGCTTGGAAACGCCAAATCAAAATTACAGTTCTATTTGCGATAAGGATTTTAAGCATGTTCTTGATTAATCGCTAGTCCATGTGCTACAGCCAATGGGGATCGCTACAGAAACATGTTGCAACGCTAGGTTTGTCCGTTGAGCCCTGAAGTCACCCTAAATCGTTTTTTGAAAAACCTGAACTCACCCTGGTGTGTAAATTCTGTTTTTTTTATAAAGTCACCTGGAACTCGCCCTGAAGTAGATCTCGATATTTTGCTGTGGCGAGTTCAGGTAACGCACAAACTGTCAAAAGTGACATGAGATTTTATATCTATTTCTTTTGTCGTCGTTTGTCGATTCGCGTGTTGCATGCAATTTATTGAATTATTTGTTTCTTGCTTTTAGTTTTCAACAAAAAAATTTACAGTCTTTGGATGACAACTCTCAGGGTTGTCCATTAAACCTAGATAAACATTAGGTAAGGTTGAACGAACAAACTTTTAATGGCAGATTTTTATTTTTAAGATCTTTCCATTAAAATTTCATTTGTCTTAAAAGTTGTTTAGTGTAGGTGACGGATTGTTGGCGGATCGGGACAAAATGACATACTTACATAATAATTTTACAAAGTCATATTTAAGTTTCTTTTACACATCAGTTGAACTAATTAAGTTATTTAATTGATTTTGTCAATTCCTTTTCTGTTCTTTAAGTAAGTAGTGAAAAACTAGACACAGCGCAACAATTTGGTACACTTGTTGACTTCATGAGGGAGAACAGTGGAATAGTTAAAAGCTCCTGATGTAATTTTAGATCAGACCAAAAACATAATTGTTAAAAAAAGAGCCAGGTTCTTCTATACAAAAACCTTTGTGTAAGAAGTCAGCCGTGAAAAGTACTAAGATCTAAAAGTACGCCAAGTCCTTACTTCATGAAGGTTTAATACCGAATATTTAAAGTAGAATAATATTGAAAAAGCTACAATGAAATAGAGAAATTTTATTATTTAATGAGTACCAACTACCAATTCGAAAGGTTTTAAAAACTTGACCATGTATATGTAGTTTCAAAATGAGAATAAAAAGACCCTTCGAATGAAAAATCTTAGATTTTCTATTTTGCGCTTTGAATGTACATTAAATTATACCGCTCTACCAAATTTCATCATCCTACAGCAATCGGAAATGCTTCATATAAATTAAACATTTTCTCAGAAAGTGGGCGGATACCACGCCCCCTGAATGGAAAACCTCAATTTTTACTTTTGGTCCTTTATATGCAATTTGAGTCCTACAGTTCTATAAAATTTAATTGTTCTACTGCAATCTATATGCAATGCTATATAATTTACATCAGTTCTGAGGAAGTGGGCGGATACCACGCCCCTGAATGGAAAACCTTAAATTTAATATTTTTTTCTTTGTATGCAATTAAAGCCCTACCGTTTTACCAAATTTCATCGTTTTACAGCGGTCGGAAGTGCTCAATTCAACCAACACCAATTCGGAGAAAGTGGGTGGATAACACGCCCCCTGAATGTAAAACCTCAAATTTTCCTCTGCTTGCATGACAAGACCTACCGTTGTGAAAAATTACAAGATTCTATGATGTCGGGAAGTGCTCCATAATACGAGTATTGATGATCTGTCAGTCAGTGAGTCAGTCAGTTACGGTTTTTGTGATTTTTGAGGCCTTATATCTCAGGAACCGCTTATGCTAGAAAATTGAAATTTGGTGAGTCGCCTGTGCCAAGCGATTATTCGGAATTTTAAGTTTCTGACTTCATTGGTTCTGAAGATAGGGAGGGGTCAAAAATCGTTTGTTCCTGTAAAAAGGGTGTAGTGCCATAACTTGGCTGGGCACTACCATGCACTTTGATTTCTAAATTCTAGCCATCTGGTAACCTTAAATCGGAAAAATCATTATTTTCGAAAAATTCGTACATAGTCCCTCTACATAAGAAAGGTAAAAAAGATGAAATCTAAAACTACAAAACTATTGCTAGAGTATAGGTTATTCGAAAAACCCAGAATATTATTTTTTAATTTTTGTGTTATGTGAATTCATTTATAGTTACAAATCAACACGGTTTTGCAAAAAGGCGCTCAACTGTTTTACTGGAATTCGCTGAAAATTGTATTGACTCATTTAGGATCAAAAAGAATGCAGATTGCTTCTTTATCGCCTTCAGCGTTGCCAAAACTATCTCTTCGAGTATGACCTTAATTAATTTTTGACTGGTGTGTAATTGTTTCGTTTCTCAATATCGATCAATTTAAGACTATAAGTTTTACGAGAAAGCTTTCTGTATCTTCTTTTAAATATTATGTAAGACGGTTTACTTTTGTCATGTGTAAAGGATATAAATGTCCTTGGTATATCATTTGATCGTAAGCTTTAAACCATACACATAGCTGGGCATTAACTCGTTAATCCGTTAATCGTTAATTAACGAAGTTAACATTTTGATTAACGGATTAACTTTTAAGTTAACTTTTAAAAATGTTAACGGAGACGTTAAATCCGTTAATCCACGTTAAGTCCGTTAATCGTTAATCCAATGCCTACTATTTACCGCGCGGCGCCAAAAACAGGTTCAGACAAGTATGAGATAAGTGCCGTGCGGCGCGTTCCGCGGGTGAAACAAAAACAGCTAGGTACGTATTATATTTTGACGGCGCGTGCGAGTGAGAAAACTGCGAAGAGATTCATTTCGTTTGATCATTTCATTATGCCGGTCGTCCACTATGTGCGCGATAAGTTCAACCAACTTCGTTCAACTTTTTATTCAACTCTTTTGTTGGATAAACGAATTTACAACTTCTTACACTAGTGCAGCAACTTACGTAATTCACGTTGAGCAACTAAAGTTGAACAAAATGCGTTTGGAACCCCGTACACATAATTGACCAACTTTCCCATATGTTGAGTAACCCCGCACACCTAGTTGATCAACTCTTAAAATTTATTCTAGTTGTGAATAGCTCCGTACACCTAGTTGACCATTTTACTCAAATGTTGAACAACCTCGTACACTAGTTGATAAACTTGTTGGATTTTGACAGAAAAATTTTTTTTTCGAGTTGATCAACTGCGTTTTCGATATTGTTGCTCAACCAGTTGATGAACGAGTTGATACCTTCGTACACTTAACCAATGATCACTCGTTGGGAACGCGTTGAACGCACCATCATAAACAAAAAACTCAAACGTCAAACCTGAAATAATTTT
Source organism: Chrysotoxum bicinctum (assembly GCA_911387755.1). Lineage (NCBI taxonomy): Eukaryota > Metazoa > Arthropoda > Insecta > Diptera > Syrphidae > Chrysotoxum > Chrysotoxum bicinctum. The sequence continues at coordinate 245,844,791 of OU426987.1, forward strand.
GACTTCAGTTCGGTACATACATTTATTGTCGACGCACGCCTACGCTTTAAAATATTCTTAAATTTGTTCCGTATAAGTGTGATTTCCTCTAAGAAAAAAAAGTGGATGCCACATTAATAATATTAGAAAATGTACGACAAAGAAAGAAAAAACAGCCAAGACGATTCTGGGTAGATGATTTTTTCTTGAGTCGCGAAGAAAATTGTTTTTTCAATGAAATATATGAGAAATTCAAATCGATTGATCCCACCGCGCTCGTGAAATCCCAAAGAAAATTAAAAAGTTGATCAACGCGTTGAACAAATAATGTGCAACACATTATCTTGAGAATGTTGCTCAACGTGTTGATCGAACATTTTCAAGGAGCAACACGAGCTCGTACACTACCCGTACACTGGTTGCGCAATTCGTTGAGCAACGGCCAACAACTAGATCCAACCCGTTGGTTGAACAGTATTGAAGGCACCGTACATTAGAGTTGAATGCGTTGAATTCGAAATTTGTGCGTTGATCGCCAAGTGGACGACCGGCATTACTTAGCGCCGGTGCTCAGAGTAAAAAAATATAAAAAACGCAATTTTTATCACATGTTAACGGATTAACGATTAACGTTAACTTGCGTTAATTATTCCAAAATTTAACGCTTTAACGTTTAACGAAGCTAATTTTTTTAGTAGCGGATTAACGATTAACGAAGTTAACTGTTTGATTAACGGTGCCCAGCTATGACCATACAACACATTAACGTCATTGCTATAGTAAGGCCAATTAAATTATACGTTCACACGTTCTGAAATATACTGGACAGGTCTGGTCACCCCATTATGATTCTCATAAGGCCATATTAATACAAGTGCAAAAAAGATTTGTGATGTTTGAGCTCAGAGGCTTAGGTTGGAAAAATCCCTATGAACTCCTTCCTTACAGCAGTAGACTTAAACTTATCTAACCTTGAGAGCCTTTTTTATTCATGGCAAGACTTTTAACCCGTAATATATAGACTCTTTGCACCTCAAATCGTGTATTAACTTTGACATTCCCCAAAGAAGTTTTAGGAACTTGTCTGATTGTGTACTTATTTCAAACTATCGGACGAATCATCAGGTCTAACAGTAACTCGTTCCAGTCATTTATCAATACGAAGAGAAAATCTTCTGCTTATCCAAAAACCATGTCGTTAGGAACACCGAAGCTTCGAACATTACCTCTACACTGGACTTATTCGCCGATTTTTTCCAATCCATTTACTCGATACCCGGTGACGATAATTTTACATGTATGCCCAATATACCAAGTAAGGTTGATATTGGTGCATTACAGTTAAGTGGTATCGAAGTTCTGCTGGAGCTTCAATCAATAAAGCCTAAACCAATCCCCGGTGCCGACGGTATACCAGCTATATTTCTAAGGAATTGCTCGACATCGCTTTGCTTTCCTTTCCTTTGCTTATTCAACAACAACAAATCCCTTTCGGAAGGAAACTTTTTTAATGAGTTGAAAATCTCTTATCTTGTGCCTATTCATAAATCTGTGTCTAAGAATCTAATAGAAAATTACAGAGGTATTTCCAAACTATCAGCAATTCCTAATTTGTTCGAGAGTTTTGTGAAATCCAAATTAGAATTCTTAACTAGGGAATCTATATATCCGAACTGCAGCATGGTCTTGTGTCAGGGTGCTCTACCACAACAAACAAGACTCTATTTTCAGCTTATGTCATAAAATCCATTGAAAAAAAGAGTTAAGTAGATGCAATTTACACAGATTTTAGTAAAGATTTTGACCTCCTCTTGCGTAAACTAGAACTATTTGGATTCCACTCTTCATTTTTGAATTGGATGTCATCACACCTCATTGGTAGGTCTCAAAAAGTTATTAATAATAATTATTCTATTTCGAGATCTAATGAATGTAGTTCGGGTGTACCTCAGGGTAGCCATTTGGGTCCCCTTCTTTTTAATATTTTTATTAATGATATTACATCTGTAATAAAATATTTTCAGCACCTTCTTTATGCAGATGATCTTAAACTATTTTTAGAAATTAACAGTGTAGAAGATTGCTATCTCATACAATCTGATATTAATCAAATTAATCTCTGAATGGTGCAATTTAAATTTCTTAAAATTAAACATAAAAAAATGTAGCGCTATATCTATTTTTAAGTCTAATACTCACATAAGCTTTGATTATATATGATTAAGTCTAACTCACTCTCACTGTGGTCTATTTCACCAACTTACAAATTGTAAATTACAAGTGCTTTTTTAACAAATTTGTAGAAAAATTGATTAATTCTGTTTCACGAGATAATTGTTTTATAAAATTGTAGTTGTAGATTACAAAGTGAAATTTGTAGAAATTTCATTATTTTCGTTCCACCAAAACTATTTTTTTTGTAGTTTACAAATAAAAATGTGTAAAATATAATTATTCTTTTTTTTTGTAGTTTGTGTTTCACCAAATCAAATAACTTTACAAAAGATGATGTCTAGATTTGATTACAATTTGTAATTTTCAATAAGAATCTCGTTTCCAGTTTAAGAATGTCGTTACGTCGCGTCGTAGGCATAGTAGCGCCGATAGTGATATTAGTGACCATTTCGTGCTAAGTAGACGAAGAAAAATTTATCGATCGCGTATAAATTACGAAATTTCTGATACTTTTACATTCAACGAAAAGTTTTGCTTGAAACGTGTTAAGGCAGAGGAAATAATAGGATAAATTGGAGAAATGGGAAATCGGATTGCAAATGAGACTGAAAAAAACTTTTCATTGACACCGATGCAGCAATTTCTTACAGCTTTACACTGGCTTGGAAATGGGGGACGGTATCATGGGATCACAGACATGCACGGTATATCTAAATCTACAGTTTGCAGATCGGTATATCGTGTTTGTGCAGCCATTGTTGATGTTCTCTATCGGCCGACTTACAAAATTGTGAAAAAAAATGTATAAGTTGAGTGGAATCGATTTGAAATCTTTCCTTTGGCTTTTTTGGTCACTGTAATAATGTAACATAGTTGTTTCATTGCCAATATTACAGTGCCCAAAAAAGCCAAAGGAAAGATTTCAAATCGATTCCACTCAACTTATAAATTCCAAATTGGTAAATAAATCATCTTAAGAAAAAAAATTTAGTCTACAAGTCTGGAAATTAAACGGTGAAACTGTTTTTTTTTTTGTAATTGTAAATTACAATTTCCCCTATTTTTTGTCTCTTTTCTTACAAATTTGTTGGAATTATGTTTGTAGTTTATGAAACAGAAAATCAGTTTACAAATTTGTAATTGTAGTTTACAATTACAAATTTGTGATTGTAGTTGTAATTTGGTGAAATAGACCACTGATAGCCACAAGCGCTTGTAGATCAATATACGATTATATAAATAAATAAATTAATTACGAACGATTTTCTTCTTTGTAAAAAAAGTTTTAACTATTTAATATTCTCAGTAAAAGATTTTATAATTTGTTTGACCATACTGTAAGGTTAGTAATTAGCTATTTTAAATAAACATTTAGGCAGTTAATATGTTGGAGTAAGGATGAAGGACATTGAAATAATCTCCGATTCGAAGCGAAATTGACAATTGACAAAGAGATAAGTTTTTAAAAAGCGACTCGCCCCGAATTCAATATAACTTTTAGGATCAGAAGAAACTAAGTGTATTCCTAATTTTGGTATTATAGACAAACTCGTTTTCATGAGAAACAAAAAGAAAACTTTATTGTTGTTGTTGTTTTTTTCTGAAAAAATTTGAAAGCTCGTACAGATCAACTAGAATTCCTTGAAAACAAACTTCATCCTTGCTTTTATAATTGCATCCAGTGAGTATAAAATAATGTAAATATAAACTTTTTTTGATTCAAATTAAGGAAATAAATTAGCATAACAAAATTGAAAGCTTAGATACACCAACCTCAAACTTTGGTTTACAAATGTGCGGTACATACATACTCAAATACTTCAAATCATCATAGCTACGAATGTCTATGTTTCTTATTTCAATTATTCAAGGAGGCAAGGACATATAACTTTATCCAGCATAACAAAAATACCAAATTCCTTCGATATAATTTATACGAATCTTTCTTTAAATTAGCTCAGTAGCAAGAATGAATTTGACATTTTAATTGCTTTTGCTGGAAAACGAGTATACTCTTTCTTATCAGAAGGTTCCTTTAACTGGGTAATATGAGCGTGAAAAGTAACACACACCTATCTCTCTCGGAATCATCTCGAAGCGCATTATTATCACAAGAAGAATTAATTAGGAACTCGTAAACAGATATATATTCGTATGTACCTTCATATTCCACCAAATAAAAAAGAAATATTTGTCTAATGAACCTTTCCCATGGCAATGTAACTTTTTCTCAAAAAACATTTTAACTCATCAATCAAAATTGCTTATGTAGGTAGATACGTTCTTGGCAACGGAGCTCATTATTTTGAAACCTTAAAATTCAACCAACCATTAAACTTTTACCAAAAAATAATAATAATGAACAAAATTGATTTTGTTTTCCCTCCAACTTTCGTTTCGAAAACTGCCATCATTTTTCTTGATTGCTGAGCCTAGCATCATAATTTGGTACTCCTTCATCGGGTCTCTGTATATAGGGAGACAGCCTTGAGCTACATTCGATTTATGCAACATAAAGTGGCACAAACAAAACACAAACAAAAAAAACTTAAATAGCTGAACCTAAGCTCTTTTGTTTTCTCGCTCGAGAGCTTGGTCTAATTGACGGAAGCCTCTGCTTCTCTATCTCCGCATTGTGTTCTGAAATGTGGATTGCTTATAGGTATATGTGTAATGTGTATATTCTTTGGAAACTTTATATGGAAGGAACAGCCTTCGTAGGCTCGTATCTATACAAATAATTTTCTTATTTGTTTATTCAAGGATGTTTCTATATAAAAAAAACAATAAACAACCCCCGATTCTCAAACAAAACACCCTGATGCTGCTTCTTATTCTACTTTTTCTGATGGAATTGGTAATGGGTAGACAAACAATTATTTAGGCGGATGCCTCTGCCTCATAAACTTGGCACTGAGCAAGAAATATGGATCATCTTTAAATAGATGATGGTGACTAACAAAAGACGAAGAGGGTGCAAACATCCCTGTTGCTTTTTCAGAACCAATATTCCTCCTCGTATATCTTCGCCTAAGTATTTTATAGTTCAAGGCAACGACATGAAACTGCAGCTAAGTATGTACCTACAATTCGACACTATGCTTTTGCCAAGTGGTGTGTATGTGGTTCATCTAAAGTCTTAAACTTAAATATAAAGTAGGATGCGGCTTTTCTTCGTGCCAACTTGATTGGTAAGTTGGCAACATAGTTTGCATGGGGTTATGTGTGCAATGGTGGTTAAGTGTAATTGCTTAAAGATACACACCCTTAAAACTTTTTCACACCAAAACCAACAAAAAAATAAAACAGTAGTGGGTGAATGTTCAGTTTTAACGATCTAATATTATCTCTTTCAACCTTATCTTTGATGCGAACTTAAAAGGATTCTCATAAAAGGATGAACTAATTGCTTGGTTTGCTATTTAATTTATGTATCTGAAGACTTCATAGGAAAATTAAATAGTGAACAAGTGAACACAAAGTGTGTTTACATATAAAATCCGGTGAAGAGGATATGTTTGGTAAGAGGAGTCTGGTTCGACGTACGCTTTTGTATAAATGCATGAACACTTAAAAAATGCAATGAAAGTAGTACAGTAGTTAGTTATACATTTGTGGAATTCATTTAAAAAAAAATAAGTTTTAAGTTCTTGAGAATTCAGAAATTTATAGACAGGCATGCAGGTCACATGCATACTAGTGACTCATAAATCATAATTCTCAACCATTTTACTTGCGATATGGGTAGGGTACTATAGGGCAAGTTCTGCATTTGGAAAAAAAAATCGAACTCGAGATTTTGATCAACGTTGACATTACGATGATAGCGAAGACGAATAAAGTGGGTCCGACAATTCCGTCTGTACCTCGATCTACAGCCTAAGCCACTGGACATATTTTCTTCAAACTCGGTACCTACTTAAGGGTCTTCGTCTTCGGTAATTCCCTAGAGGAGAAATTGAAATTTTTTTCTAGCTCCAAAACTAACGGTACTCCCCATACACCCGTAATGCCTAATATTATTTATCTCGAAAACGGCTCTAACGATTTTGATAAAAAAAAATTAGGTGTGATATTATAGACATGGACTACATTTTGGTCAAAAAAAATTTTGGGGGGAAATGTTATAAACGGTACCTGTCATAGAACGGTTTTTTTTATTTTCGAATTTCTCATCAACAACGGCTCTAACGATTTTAACCACATTTTTTGTGCAAGAGCTCCTTTGCATTTTAAAAAATATAATCTAAAATTTTTTTCGAAAAAATAGTTTTTGGATTTTTAAAAAAATATCTAATAAAAATTTTTTTATACAAATTTTAAGGAAAATTTAGTACAGTGAGATATGTATGGGGGGGCATGCTGCCCTCCTGCAACCCCCCTGCTTGGGCACACTATAGGATTTGGGGTAGGTGCGAGGTTGGGTGTATGCAAGATTTCTTTTGCATTTACAGAATCTGGATTTAAAGAAACTTTGAATTTACCCTAAGGCCTATATCCAATGTCAACTAAATAAAATGCATGACTGGGTCGAACGAACTTGCTCCTATGTAATAGTCTAAGAATTTCAAAAATTAATGTTATTAGAGAAAAACTGTTCATAAGCATAAAATTAATTTTTTAAATGACTAAAACAACTTCTTTAGTAGTTGGAGGTAAAAATAGGATGCCATGTGATTCAAGCAAATATAGGTTTATGCAAGAACAAAAATTATAAGTATATATATATTATAATTATAACCACTAAAGAGGTTCCTTAAAAAAAATAAGCTTTTATGTAAAAAATGTTTAAACATTTTTAAGAAAAAATTTTGGTGCGCCAATTTAAATATTTTATTATTGTTCGAATAAAAATTAAATTTACACAAAAAATATTGAGCTGTTTTCGAGATATTGAATTTTCCAAAAAAAAATAGATTTTTTTTTTCAAAATTAAAAAAAAAATTCTTAAAGTTTTGAAATGCAATGTTTTTTAAACTTTTTAGAAGCTTCTTTCTCAAAAAATTTAAATAAAATCCGTTATGACGATAATAATGAGAAATTCAAAATTTTAAAAAATCGTTCTATGGTAGATTCAGTCAGTAATATCTTGTTTGCAAATCTTTTTTTATTTAATTATAGATCCTAAAAATTAATCAAAAGAAACAAAATTTAAGCAAAATTCTCGGAACAGTTTTCGAGAAAAATACGATTTTCGAAAACCATTTTTTAGCATTTGTATGGAGGGTACCGTTATTTTTGGGTAAATTAAATTTTTTTTTCTCATATCTTGTAGACTATATCAAAAAACTTTTATTTATAAAGTTTTAAAAAAATCGAGCATGGGGTTTTCGAAATATTGAGTTTTCAAAAAAAAAAAATTTGAAATTTTTTTTAAAAATCCAAAAAATTATTTTTGGAAAATTTTAATTCACAATAATATTCAAACTATTGAGGACCTTTAACAGAAAAAAATGATCAAAATCCGTCGTACCGTTTTTGAGAAAATCAAAAACAAAAAAAAATGGTCCTAAGGGGGTACCAAAAATACTCATTTTTTGGACATTTTTTTTCAACCATAATTAAACTAAATTATTTGAATTTTAAAAAAAAAAATCTTAGGGACAGTTTTTGAGAAAACAAAAATATTTATAAAATTTCAAAAAAAAATCGTATGGCAGGTACCGTTATTCTTGGTCTTAATAAATCAAATAAAAAAAAAAACATCCGGGGGTGAAAAATTGAAACCCATATCTACTAAGTTTGAAGAAAATCGGCCGAGCCCTTTAGCTGCAATCGAACAGACAGACAGACAGACAGAATTACGAGACCCACTTTTTTGGTCTTCGCTATCATCGTAATGTCAACTTTGATCAAAATCTCGAGTTCGATTTTTTTTTACGAATGCATAACTTGCCTTATAGTACCTATAAGTCGCAAGTAAAAAGGTTTTTTTTTCGATGAAAACCCATAAAACATGTCTCCCCCACCTTTAATTATCTTATCCTGCCTATAATAAAATAGTTTCCAAGTGGTGAAAAAGTTTTTGGAGCGATTTTTGTCTGGAGCCCAAATTATAAATAATTACCAAAAATTACTATAATAAATCGATTTTTAAACTTTATTTGCGTAAATTCATAGTTTTCCGGAAATCAAGCAATTCCACGCATTTGAACATTTTTATCTCATTAAATCCATGTTTTATATATCTACATAAGAGCAAGTCCGTGCGATCCAGTCGTGCATTTTATTTGTTTTTGTTAACAGGAATGGAAGGGATCTACAATTTTCTGCCAGCCCGAAAGACTGAAATGAGAAAAAAACTTTACACGAAAAAAAGAAACTTTTGGAGGGTTTGTCACTTTCTGTTACGCAGAAGTGGCTGAGAATCGAATTAAAAGGTTTGCCAGATTCATCTGTGATTTGGTGGATTTATTCTTGATTGTTTGATCCCTATCCTCAGTCAGGGCCCGTAACGCTTAAGACTTAAGCGATCGCTCTGTCTCTCTATCTAGTAGTACCCCTTGGCATAATGGTTAGTGCGTTGGATTGTCATGCGGAAGGTCTCGGGTTCGATCCTCAGTCGCTACTAGAAAGTTTTTTCCAGGGGTGTACTGCCTCTTGCGAGGAATTGACAAATTCTCCAAGAGTATCTCTGCTCATTAAGTAAGTGCTGCTCATTAGCCGTTCGGAATCGGCAGAAAATTGTAGGTCCCCTCCGTTCCCTGGTAAACACGCACACAGGAATGGTTGAGAGTTGTAAGTAACTAGGTCCTGGTTCACTCCGACCTGTTGCACCACCAAATTTAATTTAATTTTATTCTGTCTCTCTATCTTTCTTCATTGATATTATATGATTAAGACAGTTATAGACTTGTATGATAGTGGACAACACTCATGGTCCCCGTCGTCGTACGGTAGCACAGACGAAAATGTGGCTGTTGTAGCCCAGAGTGTGAGACGCACTAGTCTGATGAGAATTCTGCAAAAAGATCTCAGATTATCAGAAGGCGCACGACCATCTACTTCGTTATCTCTTGAACGATTTTGTAGGTATTCAAAACTAATAGGAACGTTTGCTCTTGTTAATAGAAATACCAAAGGGATACAATACAAAGATCAAACGATCCTATACTTATTTATTTAACACACCTAATTATAAGCCTTACCTTCAAATTTATGATTTATACATCTTATACCTAATTGGGAAGAAAGTTAATTTAAATTTACCTAAAGAAAATACTGTATGGTGAAACAAATTATAAAATCTTTTATTAAGAATATTAAATAGCTTTATATTTATTTTATTCAAAGGAGAAAATCGTAAACATTCGATAATTTTAATTCCTCAAACTCATCCCTTGGGAAATATTTAAGTAAATACGAGATTGGAGATGCAAAGAATCTACATACATATATTACGGGTTGAAAGTCTTGCAATTAATACAAAAGATAAATACGATCGTCTGCTCTCAAATCTAAACAAGCCGATAAGTCTACTATTATAAGGAGTTTTCCCAACCTAAACGTTTGGGCGCAAACCTCAAAAATCTTATTTGCACTTTATCTAATCTGGCTTAATGACAATGGAGTCATAATGGGGTGACCACACCCATCCAACATATTCCAGAATGGGTCGAAGAAATGATTCAAAAAGTTGTTTGTTAACAAAAGGATAGCAAAACTGTCTTGACTCCCTTTTAATCCAATCTAGAATTGAATTGGCCTTACTTAGCTTTGAGGTTTCGCAGTATGTATGTACATATGTATCTACATATTTGCTTGATTTGAACAAATCGATAGAAATCAAAAATGATTGACTTTAAATTCTATAAGCATCCTACTTCAATAAGTTGTTATCCTTTTTCGAATAAAAGGTAGGTACCTACATGTTTGTCCAAGGAACGAACCACAATCAGGGCAAAAACACCGGAATATAGGTAAGTATCTTCTCAAATAAGTGGTCTTAAATAAATAAATATGTATTAGATCAAAAATAAAGGATGGTCCCATTCAAGTGCAGAGACTTATAGAGACAAATACATTTATATCTGAGGTTAAAATAGAGGAAGCACACATTTCCTTTACTTTGCCTTGTTCCTTTGAAATTTATTTAAAAGCATTACATCTCTCCATAAGTCACATTTGAGAAATATGTACACACATTGTACCTACATATCTTTCAAAGAACTTTAGAATCTACCCTAACCTGTCCGTTCTCTTATTGTTGGCAAAGCCTTTATTTGCAAAAGCCTTGACAAAGCACACAACAATGATGCGGATGCCCATTAAAAGAAAATAAAACGACATAAACAGCATAGGAACAGGAGACTGACTACACCCAGAGGCACAATCAAAGCCAAAAGATTTTCATGGTCAATTAAATAGACTTTCTTTGTATCTTCTTCTACTCTTATACCTAAAATTGATGCCGTGGTTGTTCCTACTTTGTTTTATTAAATATCACTTTTCTTTAAATAGCTGGAACTTTTAATTATCATAGAAATTGAAAGACAAACAAATAAAACAGAACAAATGATTCGGTCAATATTTGCACATTAATTATTTCCAATGCACTAAATTTAACCAAAGTCAAATATTTGTCCTTGCTTAGAGAAAATTTCAGAAGGACACGGCTACATTTAATATGCATTTGATTTTTGTTTATTTATGTTTCGTTATCAGTTGGAACAGAGGAAGGCTAAGAAAGCTAAATTGAATCTTTGAGCTTTGAGAAAAACATGATTTCTTATACTTAACGTGAGTCTTTTAATAATTAAGAGGTAAAAAACGTCTTATTTTCCATGCTGCGGTTACACTCCTCACCGATTATTTGCTAATGAGTGGAAAAGTGGGGGAACAGGATTACCCGAAAGGACACAAGTCCAACACCGTATTGAACGTAAACAAACAAATTGAACCTTGTAACGGCTAGGTTTCCACTTGTCAGTTTAAAAACGTAGTACGTAGTGCGTTGAGTGAGGGTCTTGGGTTCGATTCTCAGCCCCTGTAAAAAAAGTTTTTGAGACGTGTACTACCTCTTCGGTTTCGGAGGAATTGACAAATCCTCTAAAATAAAACTACAATATGTACTATAAAATTGTAATAACTCTTTATTTTAATATTTCAATAAAACTTTAGTCATTGTTGAGCAAAAGCAAACTAGAGAAAGGTGTTCTTACTAAGGCATCTCTGCTTTTATCCAGACGGCAGCGGAAGAATTCCCCAGATGGAATCAACTGTGGCGTCTACACTTCCAATTAGGCTGAACTACTTAGTGAACACCTTACAGGTCTACTCCGACATATTCGGAGCTCAGTTCTGTAAGGAACGGTTTATTCGGCTCCCCGTTCTTGGAGCCATAGTTAGGACTTGTACCTGCAGGTTTGGGGTTGTGTCGTCGGGATGACTTACCGGTCACAAACAAAAATTTTTAGTTCCGTGAACCAGATTGGCCACATTGCGATCGACGCAAGGCACTTCTCCAATATAGAGGATGTCCGCACGTTCCGAGGAATTAACATCGACTCGGACCACTACCTCGTTGTAGCCAAGGTTCGGCTGCGGATATGCCGACCCAAGCCAAAACAAGGAAGTACTGCGAGGAAGTTCGACGTTGGACCTTTACAATTGCAATATTGCGAGTTTTTAACAACCTCTTAAGAAGTTCTATGCCGCCAGGATCAAGTATTGAGAACCAGTGACAACATTCACCAATATTCTGAAACTCGTATTCGACTATCGTAGGAACAGTCGTATATGCGATGTTTTTCGGTTCCCAATATTAGTACAAGTACGGATGTTCGACTCCTGGAATAACAACATACGACTGTAGTCGCTGCAAAGAAGGACCAGCCCACTAGCTCTACGAGTAGAAGAGGAGAGAAGAACACCGGCTTCTCAGAAAGAAAAAGAATGGACATGAAAAGAGCTGGATCGAAGAAATAGAGGGATGCCATAGCGGAAATGAGGTTCAGAAGTTTTACGAAAGGTAAAAAACATCAAAACGATACAATCCCCGAGCCGAAGCATGCATGGATAATCAAGCGAACATCGTAGTAGAACCGAATTCCATGCTGAGACTATGGAAAGTCCATTTCTCCAAACTTTATATCGGAGGCGATGAAGATGAAAATTTCGCTGCTATAGAGATAGTACCATTCGACTTAGGCGACGGGGACCAACAATACTGCCCACTCGACCTGGATGAAGTGAAGATAGCTATATCGAATCTCAAGTCCAACAAGGCCGCTAGAGCTGACGCCCGCGGTGCCGAAATGTTCAAAGCAACATGCGATGACTTGGTTTTGAGTATGCACCAGCTCATCCGCAAAAAATCGTCGGAAGAAAGCATGCCCGATCCTCAAGAAAGGAGACCCTCTGAACTGCACCAACTACAGAGGCATAACTTCTGAAGCCTTTCGTCAACAACCTGATAGGTCCATATCAGTGCGGCTTTAGAAAAGGAAAGTCCACCATGGATCAAATATTCACATTACCAAAGATATTGGAAAAAACCCATCAGCTACAAATCGACACCTACCACCTTTTCATCGATTTCAAAACCGCGTATGATAGCTTATATAGGGACGAGCTATGTATATAGAGCAACATCTAGTTTTGGCGTCCCTGACAAACTTGTCCGTTTATGCAGGATGACGATTGAGAACGCACGTTGCTAAATCAAGATTGTAAGGTCAACATCGTTCTTGAAAGAATAGTGCAAAACTAACGCGTCAACACTAGAGGCACAATCTGGCAAAAGTCCGTCCAATTACTCAGATGCGCCGACGACATTGACGAAATTGGAAGAACAAAGCGTGATGTCAGTGGCGCTTTTGTGGGCATTGAGATGGAAGTGATAAAGATAGGTTTTGCGGCCAATGAGGGCAAGACCAAGTATATGCTGTCATCAAGGAAGGAAACACAACACCGACATGTTGGACAGAAAGTCATTATGGACAGCTATAATTTTGATGTAGTTAAGGACTTTGTATAACTAGGCGCCGCTATTGATTCAGACAATATCAACACCGCTGAAATCAAGCGGAGAATAACTCTTGTCAAACGCTGCTTCTTTGGACTAAGAAGGCAATTGAGTAGTAAAATCCTCTCTCGAGCAACTAAAGTGTCCATCTATAAAACTCTCACCATCCCGGCACTTGTCTATCTCTATGGTACAGAGACATGGACTTTGTCGAAATTGGATGAGAGCGCCTTAGGATGTTTCAAGAGGAAAATTCTCATTGCGATCTTTGGCCCCGTCTGCATAGAAGTTGAGGCCCTGGTTCACCACGGACCCCACCCTAATTAAGTAAGTAAGAATCGAAAAAGTTATAAAAAAAATGGGTATGTTAAATGATTGTGAATTCTTTATAATTGAGTAAAATAAATTAACTTTCATAAAAGTTATGTACATACATACTTGTCCCCTTACTCATTGATCATATACAAAATAAAATGCACGACTGGATCGCACGAACTTGCTCTTATGTAAAAGTACTTTGGAATTTAAGATACATTTTATAAATATAAAACATGGATTTAATGAGATAATAATGTTCAAATGCATAAAATTGCTAAAAAAAAATTTCAATTTTCCCTTTAGGGAATCACCGAAGACCCTTAACTACCGAGATTGAAAGAAATAGGTTCAGTGGTTTAGGCTGTAGTGAGAGGTACAAACATACAGACACACTGAAACATGTTTTTGTGTACTAAATTTTTCTTAAAATTTGTATAAAAAAATTATTATGCAAATTGTTAGTATTTAATAACATAAATTTTAAAACGTAATTTAAAAATTCAATCCTGTATTGGTTTTCAAGATATTGATTTTTCAAAAAAAAAATAGTATTATTTTTTTAAAAATCCAAAAACTATTTTTTCGAAAAGAATTTTAGTTTATATTTTTTAAAATGCAAAGCAGCTCCTGCATAAAAATTTTGGTTAAAATCGTTAGAGCCATTGGTGAGAAATTCGAAAATCAAAAAAACGGTTCTATGACAGGTACCCCTAATAACATTTCCCCCCAAATTTTTTTCTGACCAAAACATAGTCCCTGCCCATAATATCACACCTAATTTTTTTTATCAAAATCGTTAGAGCCGTTTTCGAGATAAATAAGATTTTGCATTACGGGTGTATGGGGGGTACCGTTAGTTTTGGAGCTAAAAAAAAAATTTCAATTTCTCCTCTAGGGAATCACCGAAGACCCTTAAGTACCGAGTTTGAAGAAAATACCTCCAGTAGTTTAGGCTCTAGTTCGAGGTACAGACATACAGACAGACAGACGGAATTACCGGACCCACTTTTTTCGTCTTCGCTATCATCGTAATGTCAACTTTGATCAAAATCTCGAGTTCGATTTTTTTCCAAATGCAGAACTTGCCCTATAGTACCTATATCGCAAGTAAAAAAACAATGTTTTATAAAATAATTATTTTATTGTTACAATTATAATTTTGGCAAGCAAAATATCATCTATAATTTGTTGTTTTCTTTTTATATATGAAATAAGAAAGTCATAATTATAAAATACTTAATACTGCTTATTGATAAATTTTCAGCTAAATTTTTTTTTACAAAAATAATTTTAAAATATGTAGATACATATGTATAAATCTAAAACTAAATATTCACAGAAAAAAATTAAAAACAAATAACTTGTGTCACATACACTTGATACATCTTTTGAACTATCTCTTTTTTACATTTTTACACAACTTTTGCCTTTGATTACTAACTTTTGGCAAAAGAAAATTCAACTGGGAGCACCCTGTTGGAGGGTGTGTTACCCATGTAGGATTTACATATTTATTGTATTGATTGACTTTTCAAATGTACGGAGGATTAAACAAAACAAAATAATAACTAACTTGACTTTTTAAAACACCAACTGCGCCAAAACATAAATTGGATTTTTCGAAATAACTATGGGTAGAAAAAAAGGTCGAACATGCTTGAAAATTCTCCGAAAGGAAATTCACACACACTCATAACTCGGGGATGACGATGATGAATGAGGGTGTTAGCCATACATCCTAGTAGACAATCAATAAATTTTCTTCATTGAATCCTGCCGAATGTCCGGCGTTGCGAACGATGAAGCAGGAACCGTCGAAGTGCATTCTCTTCTCGCCACGTCTGGGAATTGAAATGTTATAAACCATTGTATAAAACTGGGCTTACACAAATTCCGGTCTTACCTCACAAACAGATGTGAAGTTTTTCCCAGTGAGGCAGTACAATGAATTGCTGGCGTAGTCAAAGTTGCCGATCCATTAGTGGGGCTTGTTCGAATGAGGCACTTGTTATGGGTCCGGGTTAATCTATCAAGAGTAAACAAAAATTGGAATGAGTATGTGAGCGAAAGATGAATGAATAATAAAAGGATTGGCTGGAAACGTGCCAGGAACATACTTGACTAAGCCATCAGCGCCCTGTGAAATGCGAAATCCATTAATTTCGAACGTCTCGGTGCCGTCCTCGGAACAGGATACAATTGAATTTTGGACAACAGCAGAGGCCTCTTGCACACACCCCGGACCGTGTCGAGAGTCACTGTTAAAAGAAGAACTTATTTGTATACATTGCTTTTTGTTTTTTTAAAAGAAATTCTCAGAATCAATTTGTTTTGCTGCGAAGATGAACTTTTTTTTTAAATCATATAAATAAAGTAAAAATATGAAGACTGGGTAGAAGTTTATAGCGTGTGCACATTGACAACACACATTTACTCATAAGTTTTATAAATAACAATTTTGCGTTTAAAGGCATTAAAAGGGCTGTATAGCCTTGTGTACTCACTATAATGAGTTTATAAATATGGCTGTTAGGTTTTATTTGTTTGTTTGGAGAACAAACAAGTTATTAAATTTGAAGCACCATGAATTGGATAAATTATTTAACAACACTTTAAGGCAATGAGAAACTGAAAAATCTTACTTGACTTGATCTAGGAGTCCCACATTCACATTCTTTACAGTTTTCAGGAATCCAAATACTATGAATACTCGGAAATATGTACCGAGATAAATACAATACGGACTAACCCGCTCTCCTTGACAACGGTGAAACGAAGGCTAAGAGATGCTGGTCTATTTGGACGAGTAACTGTTCGAAAACCCATTCTTCGACCACAAAGCAAGGGGAAACGGTTAGAGTGAGCCAAAAAGCAAAGAGACTGGACGAAGGAAGATTTTAACAGAGTTTTATGGAGTGATAAATCCAAGTTCGAGGGTTTTCGTTCGACGCCGCGCTGAACAAAGATACTTGAATTTGAATTTGGTTTTCCTTAGAAACCTTTGGCCTGCAGTGTACTTGCATATTTAAATAAAAAATAAAAAAAGAGTAGTTACATTATTTCCGTTCGGTGGTCTATCGACTTTGTAAACTTCCTTTGCCAATCGCCAATTATTATACAATGGACAAAAACAACCAAAAGAAATAAAGTAAAAATGAAACACATCAGAAAAATAAAAAAAAAATTAAATTAATTCTAAACAAGACGACTAAAACAATTCAGTACGAGCAAGTTTATGACTTTGTTTCCATCAATTTGCCGACAGATTGAAATTAAAGTTCAAAAAGAAAAACAATGAATCCGTTTCATATAATAATTGAAAAATAAAGAAACGCCTTGAGGCACGAATGAGGCAAAATGGGAATCCAAAGTTAAATGCAAAAATTGGTAAGCTGGAATATCTAGATATAAAAAAAAACACTCTAGTGGTTTCGTTCAGAAGTTTGGACGAGAAGGGACAATCCACCGGGACCACCAACGTTAGCAGTGACACCAGAACCTTTAATTCAAGTTTGACAAGAAATTATGCATAATTTAAAATTTACTCTTAGAATTTTTAAAATATTCTTTATAAAGACAGTACCTATAGTATCAGCGAGAAAATATTAACAAGCGTGAAATTATTTTTTTTTTTTTTGAATGGCAAAGAATCTTTTCATAGTTTGAGCTTAAAAATAATTTCATCTGATTTCAGAAATAATTCAGACCTGTCCTTCTAAACGGGGAAGTTTAAGTTCGACCGTCGTCATCTGAATTCTGTTAAGCGTTGGCGATACTACTTTACCTACCCTTATGTTTAATATTTCGAATATCAATTTTAAATGAAATGCCACATTCGTATGTATATCAAAGTTTTATTTGAAAAAGGAAAACAAGAACATGAGATCCGCAATTGCATTCGGGAGTGTGGTAACCGAGAAATAGGAAGTGACATAAACAAAAGAACAAAGGGAGTCATGGATATGCTGGATAAATCTAAATCTTAACATTAACTTTGTACTTATTCAAAGTAAATCTAACTTTAGGTTTTTTAGGTCTTTGTTTTGTCACTTTGGGAAACATATATATCTACCTCTGGTTTTTACAGCAACATCAATCTCGACAAAAGAAAAAACTGTCTGCCTGTCTGAGGTTAATTAGCAGAAGGAAATTCCAAGCAAAAGAAAAGGCACAATCCACCTTTGAGAAATGTGAGATAACATTGTGTTATAATATTTGAGTCAATCAACTGACAATCATGACTCTGTTTAAAAATCACCTTTCATAATCCTTACTATCCTCCAAAATGGGTCAAGAATAATTATCGTTCCTCCTCAAAAAAGTTAATTTATAAGAAAAAATATACATTTTTTGTATCCGCATTCTTGTCAATTAAAAGAACAGCTGTACATTACAGTACACTACAATTATAGCAAAATATTAATCTATATAAATAAAAATCAATTGCTGTTCGTTTGTCTCGCTTAAACTTGACAATGGCTGGACCGATTTTGCTAATTTTGATCTTGAAATATTTGTGGAAGTTCAGGGAAGGTTTAAAAGGTGAGAAACATAAATAATAAGTAACGGAAAATACTAAAAACGACAATTTAATTTTCCAAAACAAAATGTTCCTAGCTGCGAAACATTTGATGTCTTTACACTACAAATTACTGCAAAAATTTACAATTTAGATTTAAATTATAAATTTAAATAAAGTATTGTCCTGTTTGGGCATGACAGCTCCCAATCTTCCGAGTTGCAGAGAGAACAACAATACGATATTGAAGTATTAGCATAAATAGATCGTTCAAATGTTCCGAAATTGAATGAACAACAAAGAATTGCGTACGATACTTTGATCGAAGCTGTGAACGTTGGATCTGGTGGAATTTACTTCCTTGATGCTCCCGGGGGACTGGAAAAACGTTTCTTATTTCATTGCTGTTGGCAAAGATCAGATCCCAAAAGGAAGTAGCCCTAGCATTGGCTTCATCTGGACGAACTGCACATTCTGCCTTGAACCGATTTTTTTAAATGTATACAAAAATTAATTCAAATCCGTTATGCCTTTAATGAGAAATTTAACTTCATCTCCAACTCTTTGAATGAGTATATACATATATCCCCTACAGCTTTCTAAAAATGTGGCACCAATTGAAGTGGAAAATCCTTCTAAGAAAGTACTGAACCCGAAACTATCTAAAATAGTGCGAGTTTAAATAAATGAAAAAGGTTAAACGATTAGTACATCAGTTAAATACATACATAGTTTTTGAAGAAAAGTAAAAATAACCAGTACTTAAAACTAATAAAATAAACTCATGATGGAAACAACCAAGAAAAGTAGGAAAAATAAATTTTAAATTGGAAAGTAACTAATATTAAAATTAAAAAAAAAAAAAGTTGAATAACTAATACTATAATTTCGTGATTCTAATGTTAGCAAATAATATACAAATATTTATAAAAGCCCTTTTCGCAATATTCCGTTCTTCGCATCACTATCGATTTTCTATAAATACTGTTTTCATTTACAAATAAATTTTTTAAAAGATTTTTATCTTCCAAACAACATTTTCTAAATCTGTCATCTGCCTATGTCGACGTATCTTATTCGTTGTGATCTTCTTATTCGGGTTGCTTTATCTATGGACCTTTGAGTTATTCCAAGTCTCCTTTTCAAAGGCACGTTGATACTCCATGTTTGGGACCAATAAGAAAACCGTTGAGTCGAAGATGTATTTTTTGGTAGCTTTTGAAATATTGGTTATTCTCCGAAAGACTTCCTTATTTTCTCTTTCACTTAAAGAAACTAGCTGTCTTAGGTAAATTAAGTCATCCACATATTACAACATCTCATCATTTAAATACATAGATGTTATACTCGAATTTTTCATAATTTTCGTTTTGTTTTCATTAGCTTGTAGACCTGCTTTCAAGCATTCAACACAAAGTTCTTTGATCATCTTCTGGAGATCTTCAGGATTATGACTCATCAGAATAATATCATCAACAAACCGCAAGTTTGTAAGATATTTTCCATTCCACTTTTATGCCAATGTATTTCCAATTTAATTTTCTAAAATATACTTCTAAAATGGCTGCGAAGATTGGGTCTCTTTGTATCTTTCCTTTTTTGAAAATTCGTACCCAGTGACCATTAACAACTTGAATTCCACATGAAGTTTTGATCCACAGTATAAAATGCCTTACGTAATGGTTTATTTCACTAAAATATTAAAGTCATCTCCAAATTTTATTATTGCTAAGGCCCAATCAAAAGTTTGATTTTCTACTAATTAGGCCCCTACATTTAGTTTAATGAATTGCCATTTAAATTGATATTTGAAAGATTCGAAATATGAGTTAGAAAAGTAGATTTTCTAGAGTTTAACAAAAACTTGACGAAACCATTGAATGTGAATCGAAGAATTTAATTCAACATTCGATCCCTTGTTTAACAAACAGAATAGGCCTAGATAGGGAACTGATCTATTCACTCGTTTATAGAAATGGTGAACCGTATATATCCTTGTATCCTTGCAAGGCATAGCAAAATAAAACGTTTGGCGGCATAGGACTGTATATCCTTACTTCGTATTATTTTTCAGTTGCGCTGTCAAATACTGAGAGCAAAAATTTGAAACCAATTTGGAATAGTTTGCTCACTTGTTGAAATTAAAAAAAATAGAGAGCCTAAACCTAGTGACTTTAACCCTCAACCATTTCTGTGACCGTGTTAGGAGAAATGGAGTTCTATTATCTTCAGCCGATTCCGAACGGCTTATGAACAGCACTTTTCATGACAAGAGATACTATCGGAGGATTTCTCGCTATTACAACCCTAAAAAACTATTTTTTGCAGCTACTGAGAATCGAACCCAAGACCCTCTGCATGACCGTTCAACGCATTTAGCATTATGCCAAAGTACTACGTGCTCACTTGTTAGCAGAGAAAAATTCGTGAAATCTCATTTTTCTTAACCGGCTAGATAAAAACCAATGGCTCTATCTATGATAAACCAATACCGGAAATGAGAATTCGAGCCCATTTTGGTATTTCTGTGACGTCAAAATCATCTTTTATTATAATTTATTTTTTATTGAAACTGTATTTGGGAAAAAAAGCATTTAAGCAAATTGTTTTTACATAACAAGAACTGTAAAATTAGAAAAACCAAAAAAAAAACAATGAAATGAAGTAAACCTCTTTTATATCTTACTGAACTGACCAAAACAGATGATAATTTTCACATCTCTATCTACCTGGTGATATAGCCACCACACCGAGAACTTGTTTTTATTGCCATATTGCATAAAGTTCACCAAACCTTTTTGATGGAAATGGCTTAAGCTTATGCTTCTACATAATGCAATGTGCAATATTGTTGATGTTCTTAGGAGCAACTTAACTACTATTCAATAACCTCCAAAGTAAATCCAATAATACTATGAAAGAATTATCGATGATTCCATCATCATCGATTTCCAAATACCTGGATACAAACACGAATAAGAACAAATAAAATCAATATGCGTCTGAGCTGCACCACTGGGGCTTCCATAACGCCAAGGAAAATATCCAATCCAATAATACCATCGAGCATTCCAATCAGTTTGTTTATAATTGGAAAATATTATTCTCTTTCATATCCTCTAATTGGAATACAGGATAGCTGTTGGTTGAAATCGATAACTCAACTTTGAAACCTTACTTAATTATCTAAATCAAAAATATTTCAAAAAAAAAAAAAAAACTTACTTGTAGAACACGAGAATCGTATAATCTCTATTCATGTCGATAAAACTGTCTGTAGTCGTCCTTGTGCCAGCCGTATCAACAAGATAAGTCAGGGCGCAGTTTTCACTCGTAAAACTAACTCCTTTGTACCACATTTTTGCATAACGCCTGGAATCCGATACAAAATGAAGTTACATAGTCCAACAGACCCTGCCCCCTCCGCATACACTACCAAACTCACACATAATTGTTGCTTTTCATGCCATCGTAGGTAACTATTTCTACCCGGGATCCATTCTGGTAGACTCTGCCGTTCGGATGAACCATTGCAGAAACGCTTCCATTACTAGACAGTGCCAGAGCAACCATGCTACGGGTATTGAAAACACGAACAGCCTTGTCAAGTGTCATATCGATGCTACAGCAAGGGTAAAGTGCAAAAGAGGGCAGCTGAATGAAAGTATAACATTCCATGATAATTTGTGTCATAACCTACCATACACCGTCCCTCAAACGAATTTGAATGGTTCCATTTGGTAATGCTATTGGTCCGGCAGCATATGAATTCTCATAATCTCGATTGCTGATGCGGCCAGAGAACGTTGGCATGGATGGAGATAGATTTCCAGGTTGCTAAACGATACAATTATATTTTGCAAGAGATTCCCAGAACCAACTATAATTAAATGGCAAACCATTATGACAACGGGACGCATATCGTTGGGAGCACTCTTCATGCCACCCGAAGAGCCATATATTGCTGAAGGGCTGTAGCGAGCTGATAAGCTCCGCATCATTCGGGCCGCAGGGCTATCGTAAGGTGTCATTGATTGGCGATGGTGATAGTATTGTCCGTTATTTAAGTTATCCTTTGGGACACTCTGAGTTCTGTGTTGCGTCGAAGCCGAGACAAAGGGGGCAGCGCTCACATTAAATTTAGTCTATAAAAAAAATTATAGTTTTCAAATTCAAACAGCTTTTATTTGTTGAAAAATTTAATCTTACTCACCACTGGAGGATTGGCTGTGAAAACCGTCCTCTGCCGTACACCAGGCGGAGACCGTAGAATATTGTTAATTTTTTCATTGTTCCAATTGCAACGACTTAGAAAACTATCAACATCGTGGAGACTATTCGAACCAGATGGAAGATGATCATATTGTTCTGTAGTCGAGGATACGGTTTCAGCTGGGGTTGATTGCATGTTTGCGGAGGAGTTCTATAAAAAGGAAAAAGATGGAAAGACAAGAGGCGATAAGTTCGATGTTGATTTTGAAATTTCGGATGAAAATAATTGTTGAGTGTGAAGCGCAGCTGATATAATTTTCAAGTGAAAGAATTTTTCATTATTTAGAGAATATTATTTCAGTTTATACGGCAAGGTTGACTTGATTTAAAAACAAATTACACAAGTATTTTATGTTTTTTTTTTTTTGTGTTTTGCATCAAATTTAAAGTGGATTTTATTGTGACGAGATGGGTTTGAATGTGGGTTTGAAAGAATTTCACCAAATATTTCGAATTAAAACATCTTTGGGCGCGTTGAGATTAAAATTGGATTATCGAATTGAAGCTAAGTGGGTTTTAATTCACTCAAAGATGTGAAAGTCGTTCGCTGTTAGCTCTTCTTATGTTCTCTTCACTCTTTCGTCTGCTTTAAATTGAATTTATGGTTAGAAGAAATATAAGAATGGATAAAAGCTATCTCGATATATAAAAATGTGTCTATAATAATTAGATAAAGTTTTCAGTCATTTAGAGTTCCCAAATATTCCTATTTCGACAGTCTTGTAGAAAGTAAATTATATCTTCTAGTTCGTTCAGATTACAGAGACTTCAAGTTAATGATATAGTTTAGATTAAGGATTTCTGTTCTAGCGCGTATTATTTATGTTATATTTTTGGTATTTAAATCATCCGTAAAATAGTTTCCACAACCTAACTCTTTGTAAGTTGAAGGGGAAACTGAAGAAGAAGCTCGTTGGATATTGTCCACATAAATCCATTTACCAACAACTGTAATCAAGTCATAGAAGATTCCATGACATTCTTCAAATTTAGTTGATAAATTTAGCAATGCTGCTCCTACAAGGAACACGTGCGTCGTTAAGTCGATTTCGTTCGTATTACACTATCGTACTATAGTTGAAGGGGTTTTTTAGAGTTTACGAATTTTAACAAAATTTTGCTTGGAATATCAGAGTCGCTGAAGAAGTGTCTCCCTAGATGTCTGTTTCTTAGATTATATAGCGCAGGGCAGTGACACAGGTAGTGAGTAGTGTCCTCATGTATCTCCTCGTCACCGCATCGTCTGCATAAGTCATCCATACTGAGTTTCATCTTTTTCTTGTGGTAATCGAGTTGGTTGTAACCTGTGATGATGCTCACGAGAAGAGAAAGAGACTTTTTATTCAGTTGGATGATAACGTCGGTCTTTTGTTTGCTGAAACTAGGCCATAATTTTCTTGTTGTAAGG
The DNA here is from genome assembly GCA_911387755.1 of Chrysotoxum bicinctum. Taxonomy (NCBI): domain Eukaryota; kingdom Metazoa; phylum Arthropoda; class Insecta; order Diptera; family Syrphidae; genus Chrysotoxum; species Chrysotoxum bicinctum. The sequence continues at coordinate 245,868,428 of OU426987.1, forward strand.
CAGGAATCGAGAGAGCTCCATGTCTTGTTTGTTAAGGCTAGAATTTTACTCTTGATTACCTGTTTAAGATTACAGAGTTGGACTTTGTCTGTTGTGTCTGCTTGATTAGGATCAAGTGTTGATTCTATTCTTGTCAGCGCTTTCATTTCCTGGGACACCAGTGTGACCAGGAACCCAGAAGAGTCTAATGTTGTGGTGTGTACCAAGAACTCTAAGCTAAGCTTTTATCAACTTTCGTAAGCTGTAAGTTGAGAGAAAAACTTTCAAGTGTAAATACGGTTTTTCTCAGTTATGAAATTTTCATAACTTGCACAATTGGCAGTGATAAGTGTTTCTTGGTAATCTTGTTATCGCGTCAATTCTTTCAGTTATTATGTTTATGGCTATTAGTATTATTATTATGAATTATAGCTCCTTAAGTATGGTTTATGATGAGCATTATAATGTTTTGTGGGTCTATACTTGTAGTCTGTTATAGTTTGTTCTCAAGACAAGAATTATTTAATAGCAGCAGCTACTTGCTTTCGAGAACTAATTTTCCCAACAAACTCGATGATCACTCGATCGCAGTAGTTTCTTCGTAAATTACCAACTTCACTGTCCCCATACAAATTGATTGAAACACTTCTCTACGCTCAATATTTTTCTATCAGAAATAAAGACATTACCTTCACATCCCATGAATCACATTTAGTACATAGAATTTGTTTCCAGCGTCCATGAATCGTAGATTCAAAATATGAAAAATATGAAATGTGTTCTACGTCCCTATACAAATTCATTCAAAATCGTCTCTACCTCCAGACTTTTTTTGGTAGAAAGCATTACGATCGACTCGGATTTAATTGTTTTTTACCATAAATAATTTGTTATTTTTGTTAAAGAAAGAGTGTTATTTTATGTTCATGATTCATGGAAATATCATATCAATACGTCCAATGATACGGACATAACTACATAGAAGCATATCAGATTATCAACCAACAAAAATTGACTCTGACTCTTCGTATGATCTTTCTGAAAGTGAAACAAATAATTTAAGACATAAGATCAATGTATGTATAATGCTTTTTATATAAAAAATCAGGCAATGAAATCTCACTCAATCCAACTGAAATTTTACCAATTGGAAGATAACAGTTTACTAGCTTTTCAGGGATTCATCGAATTGAGGCTATTACAAATGAGAATGGAAAATTGATTTTAAATAAAATTTTTGAAAATTTGCTATCAGCTGATATCATCTTAAGAGCATCACGAAAGTCGGTATTTAACCGACTACGTAGGTGGCAAGATGTGGACATTGACGAAATGAAGAGATTTTTTGGTATTCTAATGCTTATGGGTGTCGTAAAGTTCCCGACAGTTGAACACTATTGGAAACTCGATTCATTGTGCAACTAATCGCTTATGCATCGGATAAAAAATGTCGTACAACAGATTTTCCCTTATATTGCGTTACTGGCATTTTACTTCCCTCTTGCTTCAAGAAAGAAAACAAAAAACGTAAAAAATTGATCATCTTATAACAAAATTACTGGCTAACCTTCGGTCGCGGATGAATCAGTGGGCAAATTTCCTTATCGACTGCAAATAAAAACCTACAACCCTTCAAAAGCCAGTAAGTACGGCATATATGTATGTGGATCTACGAAATATATTCGGGAGCAACTTAGGTAATGGCAGGGTTCCGAGTAGCAGTTATTGATGTGAGATGCACATTATGTAATAAATTACCAAACGAGGGCTTAATTTCGATGTTGCAAGTTTAAGAAATGCGCCATGTGCTATAACAACCTGTGGAGAGACGGTCATGTAGCTGTCTTGAAAGCAAAACAGGTAATGTAATGTAATGTAATTTATTTATTAGTTTTTTCAAAAAAAACTCTTAATTCTATTTACAAATTCAATCTTAAATTAAGTTGTTTTTTAGAAGGTAGATAATTTTTGATTTAAATATATTTATATTAGATATAATTTTCACATCATTAGGAAGAAAATTGAACAGCTGAAGACCTTTATAAAGTAAGTTATTTTGAGTTTGTGCTCTTCTGTACAAGGGAAGCCGAAAGTCACCGAGATTTCTCAACAGATACCTTTGGTTAGTAATATACTCCACATTTTTCTGTAAATAAACTGGGTATACATTATGTTTTATTTTAAAAATCATTATAAGAGTATTATATTTAAGACGCTGCTCAACATTAAGCCATCTTAAAGATTGCAACATTTGACTACTTGGTGTCATCCTATTACATTTCAAAATTGCTCTCATTGCTTTATTTTGCAATATTTGAAGCCTATTTTGATCACGAATATTGCTCATATAAATAATTGATGAACAGTAGTTGAAATGCGGAAATACAATGGTGTTGTAAATTGTTATTGCACAACTTTGTGATATGCTTCTTCTAATTCTAGATAAGAAACCGATTTTTTTGGAAATTTTATTACAAAGTTTATTTAAATGGAAATCAAATTTTAGTTTGTTGTCAATATACACTCCCAAATATTTGACCGTATTTACACTTTCAATTATTTCAGCATTTATAGAAAGATTTACATTTGACTCTATGTTATTTACACACATACACTTGGTTTTATTTACATTTAGCTTTAATTTGTTTTTGCACAACCAATTATTCGCTGAATTCATCTCAGCTTGCATCTTTTGCTCGCAGAACTGTAAGTTAGGGCCGCTAATATATATAAGTGTATCATCAGCAAACAAGCACACTTTTGAACGCATTAGACATCTTCCAAAATCGTTAATGTATAGTAAAAATAATACAACTCCAAGCTCAGCTCCTTGAGGTACTCCTATAGACACTTTTTGTTGACTGGACGTTATTTCATTTATTTTTACATTCTGAGTTCGATCCGTCAAAAAACTTTTGAACCACTTCAACTCATTTCCACGAATGCCATATTTGTAAAGTTTTCTTGTGAGTATATCTCTATCAATGGTTTCGAACGCACGTTTGAGATCTAGAAAAACTGCTAGTACAGTGTTGCCTTTTTCTTTTTCTTTCTTCCATTCATTAATAATCCAGCATATGGAAGTCTCACACGAATGTCCACGCCTAAACCCTGATTGTTCCTCACACAGAATATTTTTATTTTCAATGAACGTTTTCAACTGATCACATACTACATGCTCCAATACCTTCTCATAAGTAGGTAGCATATTTATAGGTCTCCACTCTTCTGCTCTTCTAGCATTTTTTACTTTTTCAACAGGAATAATATCAGCATTTTTCCAACTCTCTGGGAACGTTCCATGGTGTAGTGATAAATTTATTATTTTAAGAAGTGAAGGAAGAATAATATCACTGCAATCTGATAAAATTTTGCAGTTTAAACCCATGCAATCATTCTTTTTATTCATAAGCTTTACCACTTCTTTAAGATCATTTAAACTAATTTGTTGAAATTGAAAAATATCTTCATATGTTGGAATGTTATCCGAATACATCACTGTGGGAATACTTCTGCTTATGTCTACAATGCTTTCAATAAAATATTTGTTCAAGGAGTCGGCTTTATCATAATCTGATCTTACAATGACACCATTTATTTCCAGTTCATTAACAACACTTCTTTCTTCATTAAGAATATATTTTTTTAATGTTTTCCAAAGACCTATCTGATCACCAGCTTTTTCACTAATTTTCGCTTCAATATATGCACTTTTCGCTTTTTTACACTGATTTTTGTAGTGATTTCTAGCAATTTTGTAATTGTTCCAGTCCGCGCGTAATTTTGTATATAATGCTTTATTGTATAAACTAATTTTATTATTTCTAAGATTGCTTAGTTCATTATTGAACCACTCTGCACATCTTTCATTAAAAGTAAAACTTTTCCTCAAAACCATAAGACCTTGTTTTATGGCACCTTCAAATAACCTCGCACAAATATTTAGATCTTCACTAACACACTCATTTTCAATTATATATTTTGTATATTCATCAATAAAAGTGTTTTTTTCATATTTAATATACTTGATTTGTATAGGCTCAAAGTTAGTAGATTGTTTTGTAAATAGTTTCAAATATACAGATTCATGATCAGAAATTTTACAATCTCTATTCACTCTAGCATCAATATTGAGGGTAAAATCACTAAGTACATAATCAATCAAGGTACTTGAAGTTGGTGTTATTCTTGTTGGTTCATTTATTAACTGTCTAACACCAATATTATATAGAAAGTTGTTAACATAACTGATTTCATAACTATTGCTATTGCTGAAGTCAATATTAAAATCTCCCGCTATCACTGTATGTTCACTATTATTATCAATATTTCTTGGAACCCAATCATTTAATATATCGAAGAAATCACTTACCCTAAGCGATCTTGATCTATAAAGTAAAATAATATTCCATACTTCTTTTTTGTAAGCAATTCTAATTGCTGCAATCCATAGGTTTTGTTGTTGTAAAAAAGTATTCTTAACAGATGAATTTAAATTCTTTTTGACGTATGCTGTTACTCCTCCTGTATGTCTGGAACTTGATAAACAGTCAAAGCTCTTATAACCCGTTAAAAACACTTCACTTTTATGTACTGCATCAGTAAGATGAGTTTCAGTAAGTAATAAAAAGTCAAAATTATATTTTCTCACAGCATCTTCTATCAATTCAAAATTTCCAGTGAGTCCCTGTACATTAAGAAATAAGCCTTCAAGGCAATTTTTCACATTTTCTTGATAGCACTGCTTATTTAATTGCTAATACCACATACGGCTCCTCATAGCTGAAAGCTTTTTTAAATACACTGGACAATTATAATCGAACGGATTATGATTAATATCCAAATTCAGATTTAATTTTTCATTTTGCATTTTACAGTTCACGCACTCATTTCTTATTGGTTTGTCACAATTTCTTGTATCATGATCTTCACAACATTTTCAGCAGCAATTTTTGTTGCTACATTCTTTAGCCTCATGATTGAATCCTAAACATTTATAGCATCTCTTTACCCTATTTTCTTCATACACATTGCATCTATCCCACCCAATGTTAACTTTTCCAACATTCACTACCTCTTGAAAACTTTTTAGGTCCACTTCTACCACTGCGTTCCAATAAACATAATCTTTACCATTTCTTTTCTTCAGAGCTTTTCTTACTTTTACACATTTTATTTCACTCTCTTTCAGACTTAGATTTTGTAATTTTAAACTCTTCTCAATTTGCTCTTCACTTATCTCTTCACTCATTCCAGTTATAAATAATTTTGGTTTTTTAATTGACGGTACTTTTATGTCATATGATTCACCCAATTTTTCTTGTACTGCACTTTTGATTTCATCTCTTTCCCCTTCACTTTCACAAATAATTTCAACCACTCCATTGCTTTTTTCTGAAATGCTACTAAACTTTAGATTAGATGGATCAACTTTTTCCTTTAAATCTTGCTTTGTTTTTTCACCACATTGCGGGGCTTTTGGTTTTAGCACAACTGGCTGACCTTTCTTTAATTGCATACAGAATACAAACCATGCAATAAGGCATTATGCTTAACATGTTTTAACTGTACACATAAAAGGACAAATGTCTAAACTTTAAAAAATGTAAATTATTACTTTTTCCTTAGTTTTGTTCCATTTTTGTATTACTTTCTGGTTCTTTTTAAATTAATCCTATCCTAGATACTATCCTACTAATATTATAAATGTAAATGTTACGATGTATGGATGTTTGTTACTCACTAACGCTTGAACAACTGAATGGATCTTGATAAAATTTAACACACAAAAAAGTTATAGTCTGCATTATCGTATAGGCTACTTTTTTTTATTATCAGGGGAGGGGCATTGGGTGATCGAAACACCCCAAAATTATTTATCTCTACTTCTATCTTCGTATTGCACTGAAATGTAGTACATATACATAGTAGTTGCATTGAAATGCCATGCTTTAGTGGTGCGGGCCCAGAGGAGGGGCATTGTTTGATTAATTTACCTAAGCAGTAACGATAAAAACACTCAAAAAAGTTTTTAAAAAAAATAAAACAAAAATAAAATTCTCCGAATTAAAAACAAAAAAAAATTGACAAACATTTGTGTTTTTGAATTTAAACTATTTTAAGGTAAGTTAAACTTTATGTGCCTACAGGTTTAACAACATACATTGTTATAGGATAGTTACATACGTATGTGATTTGCTCATTGTTTGTTAGTTTTTTTCAAAATATCTTTCGCTTGGCTCCATTACCTTTAAGAAAAGGACTTGATTGGATTTTTGGTTTGCTGTTTTGTTTTAATCCAGGTACATGCATACGTTAAATAAAAATAATTCGTACGCTTTCAACTTCTCATGTTGAACAGGAAATCGGTTGTGACAGTTCTTGGCTAAGCTAAACGTGTTTATTATTTCAGTGGTAAGTCGTCTTTTTCAAACAGAGCTGTTTAACGATGACACATAGAAGTAAAATAAACACCCAAAAACAACATTCCGTACTTCACACAAGATTTCCATTTACACAAGATTTCCAATGCAAGAAAAACTGAGCGAATCTACAGAAACTTTTAGACACATGATTTATTTTGAAAAACTTCAGTTGAAAAAAAAAATGCTTGCAGGAGTTCCCGCACGGGTACGCTAGTTTGTTGATAAAAATATAAAGATTCATTGATGAAAACATGCGTTTTCTAAAACATTTTTCCATTTTTTTTAAAGTTCTATTAAGGGCTATATCTAACCTATATATTTATATTAAAATAATGCATTTAAGACAATTTTTTCATATAATATACACGTTATTAAAAGCATAGGTCCTTGAATCAAATGTGATTCATGGACGCTGTAAGTTCGTTACAAAAAAAAATCTATGAATCAAATGTGATTCATAGAACGTGATATACTGATGTTTTCGAGAACATTTGATTCGACTTAAATGTCATATATTTGATATTTTTAATAAACAATCAAATTTCGAACTTGAATTGTAAAGCCCCATTTAGACTTTCGTTTCTCATTCGTTGTACGTTTTTCGTTCTTCGTTCTTCTCTCAACAACGAAGAAGCATTCACATTAATTCGGTTTTGTTTTTTCTTCGTTCTTAACAACAAAATGGATAACAACACATTGTTGGCAGAAGCGGCACTATTAATTGTTAAAAAAAAAAAGAAGATCCTGTTGGACGAAGGGTTGGTTGCTGAAAATAAAACATTTATCACACACAAATATAATAGAAGAGTTAAGACTTCAGACAGACGATTTCCAGAATTATTTGCGAATGCCCGAAGAAACACATGTTAAGCTTCTTGGTTTGGTGAAAGCTTTTGTATAAGTCAATAAACTCCTCAATTACTTCTTTTGATAAATTCCTTAAATCAGACATTTTTTTAATCAATGCAACATCAATATTAACGTACACGATGAAAGTATTTAAAAAAAAGAGGCTGGGTGCACCCACACTGATAACTTCCCATTTGTGGTATTGAAAACTTTATATTTAGATAAAAACATATTGTGACGTTTTCTTCAATTTTACCATAGCTATTAATGGAATTTAAATATGTGGGGCTTGGGTAGAACTGAACAACCTTCATATACGTATGTACAGTACATACATTCTTCTAAAAACTAAGTTGATAATAAAATTATAAAATTATGTATTATATTATAGAAATTACTTTATTATTTCGGTTCCGAACATTTTAATTGAAAAAAATTTAAAAACGAAATATTCAAATATAGAAGATATGGTTTGGTTATTGATGGAAGGGTACTTACAAAATATATCCGCTCTAAAACTAGATATATGTCAACTATAAACCATTTGTTAGAAATTGTATTATGTATAAAATTAAATAATTGCAAAGTCAATATCATTGCTCGTTCTCAAGATATTCTAGTCGAAAAACAAATAATACCACTTTTTAGTAGAAAACTGCCAATTCGATACTTGTCAAAATTTAACCATGTGTTAATAATTGTAGCGACACTTTTTTCGAAAATGACTTTTTGATGAGGAAATATAGGTACTATATGTTAATGGCCACGTTTTTGCATGGGTTTCGCCAACCTACTATGCATGAAAAGGAAACTAGAGTACAAATAAAAAAATTTATCAACTGCCATGTTTTCTCATTAAAATAATGTTGCCCCCTGAAATTTGTATTATCCGCCAAAAAAATTATGCTAAGCGACATTAATAAAGATCTCATTGTCGTGAGCAACAAAAAATTTTGTTAGATGTCACTTAGTTTAACCAAAATTGATTCAACTAGAACTTTCTTCGTTTTTTTCGTTTCCTAAACAATTTTAGAAATGTCGCTTAGTATACATTCTTACGAAAAGGTATCGATGTATAAAACAACATACTTTAGAAGGCACTATCGGTGTTCATTCCCAAGAAATTAGACTTGAAATACAATTTTAACTAGTTTTCACTAGAATTTTTAATAGTTTTTTTATTTAAAAAAAAAACTATTTATTCAATATTTGTCAATATTTTACCAATTGTACAAAATTATACTATGTATAAAATAAACTAAATTAGAAGTCAATATAACTACTAGTTCTCGAGAAATTTGAGTCGAAAAACAATTTTTACCAATTTTCAATAGAATTTTATATAGTTTTTTATTTTTTGTAAAAAAACTGTAAATTGATTTTTTTTGAAATTTTCACCAATTGTCAAACACATTATTTTTCGTAAAATAAAATTATTTTGAGTTTCAAATTGTTTTCCGTTCTTAGAATATCTGGGTTATGAAATTTTTTTTTTCAGTTTTTTTTATTTAAAAAAATAACGGTATGTTCATTTTTTTCCAAATTTATACCAAATCTGTATGATCTTATAATGAGTACATTAAATTTTATTTGAAATCAATAGCAATATTTTTTCGTGAGATATTTGAAATTAACCGAAATTTTTACTTTTTTTTTAAACCGTTATAGTGAAAAAACTACTCACTGAATTTTAATAAACGCCCTTTCAGCCTCTTTCGAAGTTATTATCTATTAAACAAAATTTATTTGAAGTCGATATCTTTACTCGTTCTTGAGGTATCGACGACGAAAAATGGTACGAGAACGTACGGACGTACGAACGTACGAACGTACGAACGTACGAACGTACGAACGTACGAACGTACGAACGTACGAACGTACGTACACACACACACACAGACATCTCTCTAAAAATGAATGATATAGCCTCTAGGGACCTTGAAACGTCGAGAAATGTCAAAAATTCCAATTTGACAAATCGGACCGATTACAATAACTCCCTATGGGAAGTTAAAAAATGTATAAAGAACATGAGATAGGTGTATTTTTTTTCAATTCTAAGACTAAGAGCCCACAACAATTTTTGGGTGTGATTCATAATAAAAAATAATTAGCATAATTAGATAGGCCTTTTATAGTTATTTACAAATGTGAAAGTCTTGCATACTCTAGTGGGAGCAATAGTGTATCAAGTATGCAGGGGTGACATTCTGTATGGCAAAAGCGAACGAACGTTTTCGTACGTGCGAACGGTTTGCTTCGTATTTGCTTTCGTTTTCGAAAAACGAACGATCGCTTTCGTTTTTTTTTTTACAGAATCTGGCCCCAGTTCTTTCCAAGTCCAAATAATTGTGATAACAACTTTGCCAAAATGTAGAGTTAAGCCTCCTGATTGAAAATATCGAGGTCCAAGACGTTTTACAGACAGCCTTCTGCCTGCCAGACGCGATAAGAATAGGCTACTTCTTGCACTAAGAAGGCCACCTTCAAAACGTCTTGGACCTTGATATTTGCAATGAGGGCACTTAGCTGGTCATTTTGAAGTTATGGCAAATTTTGTATCACATTTTTTTAGAATTTGGAAAGAACTGCATACTTGATGCACTATAATGCACTATTGTGCCCACTAGAGTATGCCAGACGTTCACATTTATAAATAACTATAGGAAGGCCTATCTAATTATGCTAATTATTTTTGGTTATCAATCACACCCAAAAATTGCTGTGGGCTCTCGGTCTAGAAGGATAATTAAAAGTATAGTGATAGTTGTACATATACATATAAATATATACATATATAAAAACATTTATAAATGACCCTACAAGTTGCACGCTACTGCCAAACAATGTTTATTTAAACAGTTTTCATATTTAAACAACGAACAACGAATATGGAATTTTCCGAGCTCCTTTGAATTTGTACGTTCTTCATTCGTTGTTAGTTCGTTGTTTGTACAACAAAGTACAACGTACACAGACGACAAGAACGAAAGTCTAAATGAAGCTTAAAGTTCGCCAACCGCAGTATGTTGAATGTGTAGATCGCTAATGAAAAAATCTCACCTCGAACGTTCGATTCGCAAACCGTAATTGGGGGTTATGAACGTAGAGATGTTTCTGACCGGTTTGAGATGTAGAATAGTTAAATCAAATCTGATTCATGAACGTAGGGAACGCGGGACAAAACAGATTTCATGAAACATATATGATTCATTGGACAGTGAAGTTGTTAATATAAACGGTTTTGTAGGTGATTCACAAGTACAACTTACGATGCATTCCTTACTGTACTCGTAAGTTCATCTAAAGTGTAAGCCTTCTTGTAAGTTACTTCTGTAAGACTTACGTTAATCGTAAGTAAAACTTTCATCTGGCCTAAACTAAATTTAATTTTTTCTGTAATATAAAATGATTATTACTTTATCCTTAGTATTAACAATAATATTAATAATTTTTTTTATTTGTTTCAGGTAAGTTGAACAGTTCTAAACAGCGCATGGTAAGATGTTAAAAACATATTCAATAGCTACCAAAATCAAAAATCCTCTTTTGAAAAACGAGAAGTATCGATCACAATACAATCACTGGTATTAGACCAACATCAGTGAAAGTTGTCAAAGTCTGTGAGTAAAACTAGACGAACATTTTTAACAGACTAAGGGCCATTTGCTGGAACGAAACTTAAGAAGCTTCAGTTCAACATAAGCTCTTATGTGACAGTTTACCTAGAGGAAAAAGTAGAACATAAACGTTCTGGTTGAACATAAATATTTGAGTTTCGTTTCAGCAAATGGCCCTAAATTTTGCATTTCGTTGTTCCGCAAATTTATAAACCATACAAGAACAATATACAAACCAATGCCTATGGTGTGTTTTTCCTAAACAGAACTTCTTACATTTTACAATCTTTCCTTCTTAAATCAATTTATATCGATTTCTATGGGTCGGAAGCAAGAAGTCGTATTCGAAAAAAATGTCTGTCTTTTAGTGAAATTCAAATAATGAATTCATCTTTTTGAGAACTTAAAAATTTTCCGCACTCAAATATTGAGGAAGTGAATCAAAAATTCTTTTTTTATAAAAACTTTATAATTCCTGTACATATTGTGCTTGTTCATGTTTCATAAGTTAATAGATTTGATTTAATTTAATATTAGTTTACTATACATACTTTTTCTAATAGCTTCACTAATTGTTTTTAACAAAATTATTTTCGATTAACAAATTGCATGGCCATCATTAAGAAGCTTCTCTAGAGCCAAAAAGCAGATCTGGTTTTCTCATCACCTTCATTGCTTGCTTTTTAAATGTTTTCAAAAGAACTTGAAGCATTATTGAGTGTAATTACAAAGAAGATTATAACAAATCAGATGTATAACTGTGATAAAACAAATTAAAATTAATATTATTTTCACAAATAAGAAATGTAACCGTTAAACGCTCGAAATGATTTACATATACAAAACCCAGGAAAAGTAGATTAAATCTGACAAGAAACAAGACAGAAGATTGCATTTATTTTGATTATTGTCCAATAACTCTTTTTAAATATCACTTCAAAGCAGTATTTTTATGTAATTTGTTTTATTCGACTATCAATTCAAATCAATATTTGGGTTTTGCTTATGTTATGTTTACATTTACAGGAATCCATTAATCCAAACAGGAGACCAATGATATATTTTTTCTTCTGATTGTTGGCAGCAGTTAAAAGTGTTCAGAAAATATTGAAAACATAACGCTGGAAACACAATTCAGGAAATGTGTTAACTGAGACTATTATGCGCGAGACAGATTAAACCAGCAACAGCACCAGCATCATCAACAGCAAACAGCACGCTGACCAGAAAACATTTCTCAAACACATTGCCACTAGCAACGTCATTTCATCTGTTCGACATTTCATATGGAAAAAAAGTTTTTCTTTGTGGTGCCACTGAATATTGCAGTGGAAAAGTTGACAACACCGCACCAGCAACAGCAAATTTAGGACTTTGGCCTAACGACGCTGTTGGCGTTGCTGTTGCTGTTCTTATGTGTGTTGAACAATTGAAATACATTGGCTCTAAATTAATGGCAGCCGCTGTTGCTGTTGACGGTGCTGTTGCTGGTTCAATCTGTTCCGCGGTTTAGGCTAGTCGCGCACTGGCAACTGTGATCGAAATCAAATAGTTTAATCACCAGTTGAAAGAGAACCGCACACGGGTAACTCTTTACTCACGCTCACACTCTTTTTCCCTCTTGCGCTTATAGAAAACAGCTCAACTGTTGCGAATTAATTTTAGGCAATCGTTTAGTTTGTGTCAAAACACAAACTTTTTTAGGGGCTCGAATCGAGTTGCTCTAAGGCCAGGCGCGCACATTCAATTTTTAGTTGCGCAACTACTTGGTTCGAGCAACTAAAAAGTTTGTGTTTTGAAACAAACTAAACGATTGCCTAAAATGAGTCCGCTATTTTGTGTAAAATATAATTATATGCACCTGCGCGGACATTCAACCAAATAGTTCATCTGTTTTCTATAAGCAACCAAATAGAGTTGTGCAACTAGCCTAGCCTTATGTTCCAGTTCAATTTTATTTGTTTGCCATTTCTGTGTGAATTGATAATTGAAATAATTAAAATTAGGTATAAACCCAACTAACATTTCAGTTTCTATTAGCCTAGAAATATGGACATGCTGGAAGTTTCAATTTATATAATGCTTCTAAAGAACCTTCTTCAAAAATAATTTTCCTATAGAAGTCACGGTTTCAATATTATCTTCTTTTAAACCTTTTGCACGTAAGATGCAAAGTTTTTCAGAGACTAGAACCAATTTTTCGGATATGGTCTTATAAATGAAAATAGAGAAGCTGGAACTTGTATAAATATTGCAATGTGATATGATATAGAAGTTTACATCAGTGAGTTTTCAAAAGGTTTCTATAACAATTTCCTAAGAGCTATATAGAATACGTCTCTTAAGCCTAGCAGACTTTAATAAAAAGTCTTTAAAGAAAATGTCAATGTTCAAACTTCTAAGAACTCTGCAAATGAATCTTAACAGAAACTAATACATTTAATCTTAATTAAAATTAGGAATATTAAATTGCATGCATCAACTAATTATTTGTACACATTTATTGTAATCCATCTATGTACTTTTTAGATATTACTCAGGCAAGTATAAGAGTATAAATCGAGATCCCTATGATATATAGCATAGACAATTAGTTTGATTGTTTGCCTTGTGAACCTTAAGGCTAGGGGCGCACATTCAATTTTTAGTTGCACAACTGTTTGGTTGCTTAGAGAAAACAAATTTCCGCGCAGGTGCATATAATAATTATATGTTACACAAAATAGCGAACTCATTTTAGGCAATCGTTTAGTTTATGTCAAAACACAAACTTTTTAGCTGCTCGAACCAAGCAGTTGCGAAACTAAAAATTGAATGTGCGCGACTACCCTAAGAGTCTAGCGAAGATGAAGTTGAAGTGACGAATAACCAAAATTTAAAAAAAAAATACCTTCGAAAGCAGGCAGCTGAATTTCAGATCAACCATTCGGCTCTTAAAAGTTGAATTGCAATTATAAACGAGCGTTTCGGAACAAGTGCGAAGTTATAACCCGAATATCCGAGATTTTTTTTGTTTTCAAACATATAATGTAGCTGCATTTATATGATTATCTTCATTTTGATTTTCTGTACCCATATATTAGATATAAATGTGAATTTCTTTGGAAGAGGCATATATGTAAATCCAGCATGATATCTCTATATATCCCTGAAAGTGGAAATACATAAAACTATAGATGGGTGAACTGACCAAAATGTTTGATGGTTTTATTACAAATAATATAAATAAATATTACATGAAAATAATTCACGATATTGAAGAAAGGCATAATGTATACTTAGCATAACAAAAATGTCAAACTAAACGGAATACAAACATTTTACATATATGAATGAATGAATCGTTTTTAAGGACACAACTCAAAACAAAGAAAGAGTTAAGTAAAACATAAAACAAATCACTACGGTCAGCAATTTAAAGATATTTTGTGCGCTCCCATTAGGTATGAAGATTAGGGCTCAATACTGAAAATTAAATAAACATTTTGTAGGTAAACCCAACAAAGGAAACTTAATACATTTGCTTAGGTTTTGTTTTTCTTGTGTGAAAGTGGCCTTGGCAAAATTGTATATCGCAGTCTTGTGTTAATTTTGAAGTTTGAGAAAGAAATAGGCTGATTAAGTTTTTGCATCTTCCAAATAATATTCAATATGGCCCAGTGCGTAGAGAGATGGACTATTACACAAGAGATGCCGAGTTCGATCCCCAAATAAGGTATAATGTCATTCATGTTTTAAAATTATTTCAAATACATTAATTAATAACAATTCCAATGTGGTACATAGTTTCAGGTTTAAAATTGATTAAACGTCGGAAAAACGTCTTCAAAGAAATATAAATTTACTTTTATTTTCGTATTTTTCAGGCTCGGTAAAAGTTCGAGTGTAAGCTTGTAATAGACATAAAAAGCCGTACGTTTGTAATTTTTGCGAAGCTTTATTGAAGCCATCTGTCAAAACTTGAACTTCAGTTCAATTTCGAATAGGACTCTATTAAACTTCTAATAGTTCATACACGAAGCTGGCACCTTTAAAAGATCTGTGCATGGTACTTCTGAGAGGATTTTCAGAATCACTTATAGAAGTCCATAAAAGGTTTTGTGAGCTTGTGTAATATTCTCCTTTTTGTTCTTAAACAACCTTTACAAATGTATTAAAGAACTTCGAAAATATATTTAGTTAGACCGAATCGAAGCTGAAATGTTAGTTGGGAAGGACTCGTCAGAAAAAGATTGCTCACAAAAAGTAGTTTGTATATCATGATAAAAATTTAAATTGAGAAGAGGGTGATAGTTGTCGATAAAAGATAGAGAAAGGAGACTGAATAGTTGATGAGATCTATTGTGAAAATTAAGCTTGCTCTAGTCCTATTCATACAATTTGACAGAGACTTGAGTCGGCAAGAGAAAAGAGTGTGAGCGTGAGTAAAGAATTGCCAGTGCGCGGTTCTCTTTCAACTGGTGATTAAACTATTTGATATCGATCACAGTTGCCAGTGCGTGACTAACCTTAAGGCTAGCCGCGCACTAGCAACTTTTAGTTGCGAAACTGTTTGGTTACTTATAGAAAACAGATGAACTCTTTGGTTGAATGTCGGTGAATTTGCAGATAATTATATGTTCAATAAAATGGCGAACTTATTTTAGGCAATCGTTTAGTTTGTGTCAAAACACAAACTTTTTAGTTGCTCAAACCAAGCAGTTTCGCAACTAAAAGTTGCTAGTGCGCGGCTAGCCTAAGTTACCGAATAGTAGGATATCATCATAGTGGTCACATAGACCTATTATGTGATCAATTGTAATTATGGAAAGTTCATAGGATTCAATAGTTTATGAAGGCAAAATGTAGCAACATATAACAAAAAGTGACTTGCGAGGAGTGGTTATATTCATTGAAACGTAGTTGATATTAGAGGAAGAGGAGAAATTGAGGCAAGTCTAGTGTTTTTTAGATAGTTAGTCATCGTCATCGCCAAAAACATTAAAGGAAGATGAAATCAATTCCAAATTGTTAATAATAGGGATGTTATTCGTTTTGGTTAGAGCGTAGATTTCAAAGATGTTCAAAAATAGAGCATGAGTGAGTCTTAGAGCGAAGGCCTCTCACATCCTGGTATTATAAGGAAAGAGTAAGGTTTTGATAAAGGGGCTATCGTGAATATAATGTCCCTTCGGAATTTTTCCCAACTTTTAAAATTGGCAACTTAAATAATGTGGAAAGTTTCACTTCGAATTTATTGACATCGGGAATTAAGTTTCATGGGGACTTTGGCTCTTATTTTAAAAGGCCAGCCGCCATCTTATAATTGAACAGTATATAGAAGTATTATCGTTCCAATTTGAAAAGATGGGAAAAAATCCGACGGAAATGTTGTTCACGATAGCCACCAATGTGTATGAGATAGTAGAGAAAGAAGCAGATTAGGAACGAATAAAGGTCTGCTGCCCTGAAGGCGTGATATACATCTCGAATGAATATAATGACCAAATGCATCAAGATAACGCCCTACATTTTGGGAAGACATTAAAAAAAATTCATGATATAAAAAACAATCTAAATCGCATGCAAATTTGCTACCCATCAGAATATCTGTCTAACCCAAATCCGTTATAATCCTTCAAATAAAGTTTATCTTTGATCAACTCCAAAACGACAACATGAAAATAAATTAAATCATGTTTGTCATAAAATGAAGTTACACAAATAAAATTAAATTAAATGCCACAAAATATATGTACATATAATCCTCCTTAATGAAGGTCACGAAAAGGTGTTATTGGCATTATTAATTGACAGATTAAAGCAATTATAAATTTAAATTCTTAAGTCATTATATATCTATATACATTTACATAAATATTAATGCGTGAACATGACAAACATTTTCATAACTTTTTACAGACTTTGTACAGACTACAGACGGATGGGTCCCTCTTCTGCAATTAAATTTTAATGTTTTCATGTTGCCGTTTAGGCAGGTGGCTCCAAGCATGTAATAGGTGTCTGTTTTGAAAATATAAGCACATACATACATATAAAGCTTTCCACAAAAAAAAAAAAAATAATTTACAAAATACAACAACTATAGAACCTTGAAGCATTAGTTTTAAATAGTTATGTCCTTAGCTTGAACAACTTGATTTTTAAGAAGACTTTTGTCCTTAGATCGAATACATTTTCTGTTTAGGCTAAACCTAGTACGCAGATCGCTCTAAATTTTATCTCCCACATTTTTCTCCAAACATCAGCTAAAATCCAAGCTAAATTTTGACATAAGAACTTTGTGGAGAATATGTCACAGAAAACAGCTGTTCTCTAAATGAATTTTTTTCAAAGATTTAAAAGAATTTGTTTTAAAGTGTGAGTTTTTAAGAATTATGAATGAGAACGAATGAGAATTATGAATTTTATGAGTTATTTTTGCTGTCGCAAATCTTGTAAGACTCCCGTCACCAAATATTCTTCTAAATATTAATCAAATATTTAGGCCTATTCGGCGAGGTCTTTTATTCTTTTATTCTGTTATTCTGCTATGAATTTCCATACAAATATTTGAGCTGTCAACAAATCTTTTATGAATTTTAATTTTGGTATTCAGCACGCTAAAATCTGTTATAAAATCTGCTAAGAAAACTTTTATGAACTGTCAAACGTTCGAACATAGAAAAAATCTTTTACGAATAGCATTTTTGGTATTCAGCATGCCAAAATCTGTTATGAAATCTGTTAAAAATCATAAAAGAATAAAAGACAAACTTCTGTGACTTTTATCATAAAAGATTTCAATACATACACAGATACGAGTATATCAATGAAAAATTGATATATCATCGTCGTCCATTGTGCAATACAATATTTTGCAAATATGGCTGATCTGGAATGAATTAAATAAGAATTAAATTACATTTTTGTTAAGAATGGACGTTTCATAGAACGACGACGATATATTTTATATTTCGTCAACGAAATCTTTTTAAAATGAGACAAATGAAAGAAAATATATTTACACACATACGAGTATTATATAAACATGTGTATATGTAAGTAGAGTAGAGGACACCAATAATGTGTAAGAGAAGAGATTACTTTTTTGTTCGTCATCCATTTTAATTTTGTCAGATGAACTATTTTATTTAATCACAGCTGATTTTGATAGCAGATTAGTTCAGTTTCATAACAGATTTCGTTTTCGAAGTTGCATAACAGACTTTTATAAAAGTTCGAGCCCCTGAATACCAATTATAAAAGATCTTTTAAGATGGAAATCTTTTATGATTCATAACAGAAAATCTATAGCAGAATAACAGATGTGGCAGAATAGGCCTAATTATTCCATTTCAAATTGAAATTGAAATTTAGCTCAAGAATAAATGTGCCAGACAATTATTTCGTGCGCTAAATTTTGACAGATAAGTTATGTTATGTCATATGTTATAAGTTATGTTATAAGTTACGTAGTCTGTCAAAGCTCTTCAAATCCAGAAATCTCACCATAACTTCAAAACTGCTGCTGTACAGGACCATGGTCCTGCCAGTACTCACATATGGATCCGAGACTTGGGTGCTTAGCAAAAGGCACTCCGACCTCTTAGCTGCGTTCGAGAGAAAAGTCTTAAGGAGAATTGTTGGACCCATATGTGAGGAAGGACGATTCCGGAGACGGTACAATCATGAATTGTACGCAATCTACCTAGAAGCAGATATCGTGATAAAAATTAAGCTCGGTAGACTCCGGTGGGCAGGACACCTTGCTCGCATGAGCGAAGAGGAACCTGCTCGGAAAGTTCTTTGTGGTACATTCTATGGTAGACGACAGCGTGGTAGACCATGCTTGCGCTGGAGAGATGGCGTAGACCAGGACGCCCGGTGCCTTGGGGTGCGCAACTGGATGGCGTCGGCTAGAGAACGGGATAGGTGGAGAGACTTGTTGAAAGAGGCCAGGACCGGAACCCGGTTGTCGAGCCGATGATGATGAAGTTATGTACAGTTCGAAGAGAAATTTTGATTTTTTAGCTGGAGCAGCGTCCCTCTCGGCTAAAATGCTTGACATAATCTTAGCTTGTCTAAATTTTGGAGAGAATTTTGTATGAGAGATAAAATTTAGCGCGATCTGCGTACTAGGCTTTACCATACAATGTAAATTGATTTTGAGCCTGCATCTTTGGAAACAGAACTATCCATAAAAGTCATAATTGTCTGAGAAAAAGAAATGACACCACTTCAATAAAGAAAGTTTTATTATCATGGGCGGTGAGGAGTTACATTAAAGGCTTATAAATTTGAAATACATTGTTTTTAGCCTTTAGATGCTGTGGTGTAGTGACCTTAAAGCAAGCTGCAAACCTAGAGTTAGAGATTATCTGGTATTTGTTGGTTTTTTGTCCAGTTCGTTCAGATGCTTAAGTATCTTTTGCCGTTTTGTATTCAACTTATATCAAAGCTTCTTCAAATTCAAATCAAATTTTATTGGATTTATTTGCCTTAATGTATATCCTCCTTCATTTGCATCCAAAGATATTATAATTGTGATAAAAAGGTTAGCACCGACATAGGACTTTAACAATCGTTAAGTGCATAAACATATGTATTATTATTGATGACAAGAGTTTAAATATCAATAAAATACAATACTCATACGCCCGAGTATGTCCGAAGGCATATATCTTCATATTTTTAAAATTAAGTGCACGGCTACATTAAATGTTCTCTTGTGGTTCAAAGCCTTAGTGTGTATTTAAGAAGTATGGTGGTAATAAGTTATTAAAATTATAAACGGGAGAATTTGAAGTGGTAAAAGTACTAAGCAAATAATTTTCAACTTTTGAAGTTAAAAATTCGAAAATTAGGTGTGATAATGCTCAGAACAGTGTTTTTTTCATAGATATGCATTTGTCAAGTTTTTGAACAGCGCCACCAACTCGAGGGAATTCAGCCGTTGGCGTTGTTTGGGGATGAGAAAGAGTTTCGTTGGAAATTAACTGCAACAGCGTTCCGCGAAATCGAGTGTTTTGAGAGTGTGAAGGTGTGAGTAACGGGCTATTTCCATTGAACATTGTCCATGGAAAAAGCGATAAAAAAATTAAAGATAAGAGAAACAAAAGTTTCCGTAAGGGATGTGTCTCCTGTAAGTCTTAGGGGTATATTCTGAATTCTATCCAACAGGTTCGAATGAGTAATGCGAGAAGGAATTTCTTGCAACTTTTAAGGAAACCTAAGCATTTCGCTCCCTCGAATAAACGATCATTCCATAAGAGATGGTCGCTAACACATACCAGGAGGCGTAGACAGCTTTATGTTTTCGAAGCATTAAATTCCATGCGGTTGTTGGTACCCCATTGTATAATGCTGTCGAGATCGGGATCTAATGAGCTTAGCATACGCTGCCGTTCCAGTCTCACAGCCGAATGCTAGGGTTGTGAGGAAGCGGAGGGTGCTGTCGTCAGCGAAATAATGAAGGGGATCAGAAAGTTTAGACAAGAGATCATTTATCAAGGTAAGGAAGTGTGTCGGAGACAAAAGGGAGCCTTGGAGCACACCAGCATTTATTTTATGAATATCAGACTTGAAATCGTGCAATAAAACTTTTATTAAGGGGTGCAGAAGGCAATTTCTAATCCAACGAAGAAGAAACTGTTCAATACCAAAAGTACTCATTTTCGATAAAAGTGCTTCATACCAAACACTATCAAATGCTTTTGGAATATCAAATGCAATGATGTTAATTTTCTCAAAACGTTGTACAGATTTGTGCCACTGTTCGGTGAGATATCTCATTAGATCACCGGAGGACCTATTGCTACGAAAGCCAAACAACCTGTCATTGGGTAGTTTTGGTTCTTTAAGATATTTCTTGAGCTGATAATTTATGCGGGTTTCCATGACCTTACAAAGAAGGGGTGTAAGAGCAATTGGACAACAGTTAGAAAAACAGTTAGAAAACTGGTTTTTTCCTATGAGCTGACGAAAGGAGTGTCATTGAAGAGGAGCGTTGGAACCGAAGACAAAGTAGCGTTTCGTAAATTTTTTACAAATGACCAAAAATGTGTACTATCTTTGCGACACTGTAACTGAGTATTTTTTGCCTTAATTGTTGGTCAAGTAAAAATTTGGTCCGTCGAATATGATCATTCAGGTTTTTCTAGCTTGCTTGAACTTACTCATCTTTTTCTCAGTACGCTATGCTTTATGACACCGAAAACTAACTTCTGTGACTCTTATAAAATCTTTACAGCTCGAGTCAAGCCGTTAGTAAAATTTTTCATTCCAAAAAGAATTAAATTTACGAGTATAATCATATCTGCACTGGAGTCCACGTCACTATCGAGGCAGCATAGTGGCCAGTTTAAATTCTTGAACAAATTGTTGAGACCGCCCCATTTGGCTTGCTCGTATTGTAATCTTGGATTGTTTTTGTTTCAATAACTAATTTTTTGTTGACACGAAAAAATAGCAAATATGACAAAATGATCTGATGTGCTTAGAGGCGATATTACATTTTGAGTATATTTATCAAGGTCAGAGCTAAGAAACAGGTCTAGAGTGTTGGCGGATTGACCTGCAACGTCATGAATTCAGAATAGGCCTTTTTTTAATATAGTTGGATTCGTATTATCTCATTCGAATCTTCTTTCGAATTTGCGCTAGCAAAGTACTACGAACGAAAATAAGAGTAAGCGCTTACAGTGATTCAGAATCTGGGAAATAATTCGTTGAATTCCCTATGATTAGAATACTCGTATAACCCTTGACCAACGTTTTGACATTCACAAATCAAAAAAAAATGTATGGTTGCTTTTGTCTTAAAGTAAAAAATGTGTGTCCTTTTTTTATATACTGTAGCTCTCTTTTCACAATACTCTTTAACTTCATGGATTATAATATGTGTTCTTAGCCTGTAGTATTAAAAAAATATATATTCATAGGAAATTATGTTTAACCCCTCGTCAAATAAACCTTCGAAAGAAACTATAACACAGTATTATTCCTGGCAATAAAGTGGTTTATTAGATACACTAAAACCACAAAATAAAACGAAATGATATTGGCAGAGCAATATACAAGCATCTGTTACATATTCCACAGGGCTCCCTTTAGGAGCTTTTGAGCTGAATAGTTTATCAAAGTAATTGCTTTTATGGGTTAGATATATAGGTTGCTAGGTGTACGATTAAGAGGTTAGTATAGTAATAACTTATAGGAACTCTCAAGGCAATATTTTTTCCAAAGCTTGGTCTCTGCACATAAACGTCGTTATTATCATGATTTTCTGTATGCAGATTACAGATGATACTTTGTATGGCTTTGGAAGGAAGAGTTTTACCTTCAATGCAGTTTCTTGGATTTAAAATAAGATAAATATGAACATTAAAGAAAAAAGAAATTCATATACATAGTGTGAGATTATAAATTTGTTATAAAATGTTGGAAAGCAATTTGATGCTTTTATAAATTCGGAAAAACTCTGATGAATGAATAATGGTGTAGCTGTAACTACCTATATTGAAGTTTTCTCAACTTTTGTATAATCTCAAATAATACTTGCTGCAACTACATCTTCACATTTTAGCACTTTATACTAAGTTCATACCTCTTGGCGCTGCTGTACCATTGTGTTCAGGGTAGACATATAATATTATGGGAAATTACATTTTTAAAGGAAGATTTAACTAATTCTTAGAAAACTTAATATTGGCGCAAAATTTTGAACAGCTTATTATTAATGTATTAATATAATACTACTTAACAATTTGCTTAATTTTAAGCATTTTCTAACTAGTATCGTACTAAACCAATTTTCTTAGTAAATTGCTTCTGAACACACCTAAAACAATGACAGTTCGTGCAAAGAACTCAGTAAACAGACCTTTTGTGGCATTTTTAAATAGCACGATACTAAAAAAATAAAATAGGTATTCGGTGATTTTAACTTTAATAAAAGGGTAGAGAAAGTATGATGCTATATTCGATTAAAATTTGCAAGATCGTTGTTTTAACCTAGTATCATACTAAAACCAGCTTTTGCGCCATTGGTTTTATTTAACATAGTACTTATATTAAAGCATCGGAACAGAAATCAATGTAAAGTTTTCTCAATGTTCCTATTCGCTGCTCCAGCATAAATACAACATAAACTAACCACAAAAGAATGAACGAACATTCATCCAATTTGACATTTCGCGAATGACATTTAAAAAAAACGAACAACAACAAAAATGATTTTGAGTTGTGGCCGATAATTTCATTCATTGCAGTATGAATGGTATGTGGAACGCAAATAGAGTTTGACAGTTTGAAACAGTCAGATTGCAATTCGTGACTTTTTATTTTTCTTTTAATTTAGCAATTGAAACGTAAATTTTAGTACCTTAACATTAATTTCATTCAGCTTTCTACCATTTTGTCTAGTTTTTGTTAAGAATTAAGGTTTTGAATTCCATTTGTTCTTTTAATCATCGGTCGTTGGTTTCTGTCGTGTGAATGTTCCTTAAGTTGTCTAACGAATAAAATAAATAAGGGTAACAACGATAGCAATGATAGTTTCTCCAAATGTTATTTTTCAGCAGCTGTTAAAGAAGTTACCAATGACGTTTAAATGTCAAAATATTTGCGATATAATGCAGACTGATGTAAAGAACACAGTGAGTTTGCTGATTGCGAGCTGGAAATGTTGGCCGCAGATAGGGATTTTGGCCAAAAAATCATGTTCTTGGAACAGGCCTGGTTTTGATTCACCGGCGATGTTAACAAGCGAAATTGCCGTTATTGGCTCGAACTCAATTGACAAGGGTTCGACCAAACGTCAATGCATCCACAAATATTGACTGTTTGTTCCCGATTATGGAAAAGCGGTATCATTGGACCTAATTTCTTTGGAAATTATGAAAGAGACACTGTTACTGTCAATGGCCTCGGGTGTAGAGCCCACTTTCAGTGGACATAGCTCGATAACACCGATATACACTAGATGTGGTTTCAACAAGTTGGCGCTTCATACCATACAAGCAACGCTTGAAGTTGTGCTGCAAAATTTGGCGGCTGGGTCATTTAACTGCGATCTTTCATTAGTTGATAATTTTCTTGGACTTTAAGCCATTAGCATAGGTACGCTAAAAAGCCAACCATTGTGGACTAGGTGGGCGAGTCATCAAAAATTGGAATAAACTTCAAAATAAAGCTTGGTTCGATTTTGTATCCACAAAGTGTTTGTTTTATTGAAGTTTCATTATTTATCGTACAATCATGTAATAAGCCTTTCAGTCTGGGTCCGAATTGATATGCTTTGTGAGTTTTCGTTTTAATTTATCTTTTGTAATGGAAAACGCCCTTGAACTTGGGTCATCTACCAATTATTGCAGTAGATTGCAATAATATTGTTGTTATCATCGCATACGTCAAACTTTACCAGGGGCCTATCGCACCAACTACAAATTACAAGTACAAATTTGTGATAAGAAAAAAATTACATATGAAAAAACTCGATTTTTTACAAATTTGTTAAAAAACTGCTTGTAATCACAATTTTGTAAGATGGTGCAATAAGCCCCAGGTCTGGCATTTCGTTATTTTCTCTGTAAATGCCCTGCTCTCGCCTTTAATGAGAACCCAACTATTCTGAAAGTTATTCCTCGATGACCTTAATGAACTGTCTGAACTGAAGATTAAAGTCTTGATCTCTTATCTTAACACGGCAAAGTGCCTCTGAGAAGAACCTTGATGATCTAAGGACAGCAAGCTAGCAACCTTCAGACAGAAGGGAACCCATAAATCCTTATTCATATTTCATTAGAATAACAGCGCCTCGTGCCACCATTTCTTCCTACCTACCTACCACCTTGATTGTCAAAATAATGAAATGTAATTCTTTGTTATCGATAACCCAAACCTTCTTCATCATCGTCATCAAGTATTAATGATGAATTCATTGTGGAATTTTTACTTAAAGAGTCGACTCAAAGTCAAAGAATCGCGGTGGAGAAATTCCTGAAATTTATTGAGGAATATTCCCCGCAAATATCAAAATATTCCAAATTAGTGTTCGCCATGTTTACTAATAATCAAAAATGAAAATAATTCCAATTTGCCATCTGCCTTTCAGAAATACAACGAAATACAAAACTTCAGAATTAAAAAAAAGTTTAGCAACTTGTTCGCTTAGAATTTCGGATCGTCCCGTGTCCCGGAAGCCTTTTGCGGATTACCAAACTAAAGCGCTATAAATAAACAAATGTTCACGAATGTACAAGAATGTCACTTGAACTCCATATTGTTTGTAAGAAAATCAAAGCACATAGCACACTGTCAAATTTTACCAGAGAAACTAATTTGTGGTTAAACTTTTTAAAATGTTTTGTTATAGAATTTAGCATTTTATATTGTTAATCTCCCCACAGGAATTTTCAACAAACTTGCTCTGACAAAATAAATCTAATATCTCGGTTGTTGCTGAACAACACTGAAATTCCTCACAAATTCCTAAAACTATGCCATAAATTCTACAAACAGATATTTGATTTTTGAATCAACAGATTTCTCACCAAAAATAATATCTTTCGTCAAATATTTAAATTCAAAGCTCACCGCGAGGCGTCTGAGTATATTCCGACTCACGACTGCCTCCCAACATAATTTAAATCGTGGCGTGGGAAGAGTACATTTTTTGAATATTTAATAAAAGAAAATTTTCATTTTATGGAGCGAAAATCAGAACCTCGGTCTGTGCTGTCACTTATTCATAGGTACGCCTGAGTCAGGGGAAATCAAAATAAAACTATTTGCCTTGTTTCAGCTTATTTTATGTTCGGGAAATGTTCAAAGTGAAGATTTAAAAAAAGGAAATTATTTGAGAATTTAAGAGAAACAAAAAGTGACAGCAACAGCCCGACAGCTACAGCGACAGCGGACGTATGCAAATGATGGTGCGTGAATAAAGTTGGCATAATCAAGTTTTCCACTTTATGTGTGAATTTTATCTTTAGGTTTTATCTGAAACAGACCCAAATTAAATTAATTATGTCACACAATTTTACCCACTTGATTTTTTTTTTCACACTTTACTCGCATAAAGTTGAGAGATAAAAAGTAAATACTGAACGAAACAAAATTTAAATCCAAATCCAATTTAACGTAAGTCTACTCGTATGTCCTCATTCTCATGCCCAACAAACTTCAAAGTCAAATGGAATATAAAAATGATGAGTGCCTTTTTGTATTCAATGAAAACTGAGCACGTGGTCTGAAAGATCTAGGTAACCGCATCCGCCTGAACCACAAGAGAGAAAATGTCTATCTACCCAAACACTTGATTAAGTTACATTGAAACAAAATCGAGACTAAAATGATTGAAAGAAGGGCAGAATCTGAACCTGAGGCTACAAAAACAAAACGTTCGGTATAATTCCCTCGTTAGTTGCAGCCATTGAGTAACAATTAATTGAATCAAGCTAAATCGAAAAATAATTGCACCACCACCGGAGGGCGCATCAATCGATTTTGTTTCCCTATTCATTCGCTTCAGATCTCGTCCTGTAGGGTGCTTGGACTGCAGGCTTAACTATTATTTACTGCTTCTCCAAAGGCTATTTCTTTTTTACATATTGATTGCGCTTAGAGAAACAAAACCTATTGATTGTGTACTCGTTTTGACCAGAATGGAACTGGGTTGGGGTTAACAATTGCAAATAATTTAAATAGGTCAATTCGAGTTCGAGTTGGCTCATGGGTAGGGTAGGTAGTGATTTGTTTCCAATTCTCTCTGTGTGAATGCACAAAAACGGTTTCATAATTCACCACCACCATCAGCTTGGAAATGTCACCAATATTATTTTAAGTAATAATTAAAGTGATTTTTATTATTTCATTGTATATAAAACGATTGGTTTAAGGCTTGAGCAATGAACAGGTAGCCAGAGGGTAGTCGATGTTATAAATTGATTGCATTATTGATCATTGATTGGTTTTTGAAAACAAAACAAAATGATATTTTCTGTACAATAGCTTTTAATTGTGCATAGAAAAAGGAATTTATTCTGGCATAATAAAGCATAGACGTATAGTTACATACACTTTAGGCTAATATGGAAGTTCAAACTAATGTAAATGAAATTGAATTTATTGTGTTCATTCGTAGAATAATGACAACGATTTTAATGGCATTCCTAATAGGTTTTAATGATCAAAACATGAAAACATTGCTTTTTTTTTTTAGCTTTTCTGCTGTCTGTTCTCTGCAAAAATTTCAAGTTGCAAATACCTTTGACAGCTCACTTTTTCTCTTCATCCGGAAACGAATCGAATGAATCGTTGAAGAATAACAGCCAATGAAAAAGCGCACAAGCCCCTATTATGAAATAACGCAACAAAACCGGCAGAACAAATTGTTTTAATTTTATTTCTCAGTTTGTTTCTTTTCTTTCTCTCTTTCGCATATTTTATGGAACAAAGCCCAAAGTAGTCTTACTGCCAAAAACAACAAATCGAGAAAGGCAACGTACATATTTCACATTCGTGAAGTGCGGCTAAAGAGAAAACTTCTTTATTTTGGATGGTGGTAAAACTTTTGTTTTAAATTTTTGAAGAACAATGAAGACCAGATAGATATCGAAAACGTATTTTGACGTTTAAGAAAAACCATTTTTATATCCTTGTTTTTCTTATATAATATAATATAATATAATAAAGAAAATTTATTTTATTTTAAATATAAGAAACATGGATACAAAACATGGAGAAGAAATTTCGTACATAGAAATACAGACAGGAACAGAACCACGCAAAAGCACAACTTATTTAAATCTCACAGTACTATTTAAAGAAAGGTACGTGTGCTTTCCAAACTGTTGATGTCATTCTATTGGACAGTTAGAAGGTGTCATTAAATTGTGGAATATACTTATGCCCGTGGCGCGTCGTATGTGTGCTCGCCTGTCAACCTCATGATGACAGGTTCGATCCCTGCCGTCGTCTATGTCGCTTTAATTCCATTAAAAACCTTCTAAAAATTGTCATCAATGGGTTGCTGGTTTACTCATTACATGTTGTTCAGGCATAACACTAACAACATGTAATTGAGTTAAACTAGTATGCCCAACAAGGATGAACACGAATAAAATAATGTGAATTATATAAGCGACATAGAAATAAGACACGGTATTTCTCCGCTTTAGCTCAGCCGCCATCCCTGGAGATAAAAATATCTGAGACAACCACCAACAGTCTCAGAACATCGTGCCACACATCTTTCCTTTCCTTCTTTTTCTTCATTAACTGCACGCCCGTGCTGTGTTGAAACATTTAAAGGGTAATCATAATCCCTTGAGCGCGGGTAGATAATAAAAAAAAAAAAAAAAAAAAAAAAGTTTCGACCAAAGGCCTTCTGAATTAAATGTCTTATAAATATGCGTAGTATTACTTCTTGGCGTAATGGTTGGTGCGTTGGTTTTGGGGTCGTTTCTAAGCCGCTGCAAAAAAAGTTTTTCAGGGATGCACTATACTCTGTTCAACAAAAATTGCCAGTATAGGGAAGATAAGACGTTTGCCTCTCACTCTGGTTTCATTGACTTGCATAAGTGTGTCACCTTTTAAAGCTCTCACAGGGTTTCCCTAGTTTACATTATAAATCGCCAACACTCAACATACTGAACTTCATAAAATTTGTTCTCAAAAGCTTCAAATCCCAAAAGCTTAATAAAATCTATTGAATAAGCTCCTTGCTTGTAATTGAGAATGATAATGGTACCTCTGTTTTGATGAAGATAACAAGCGTACGATCGTATTGCCTTAACAGTATCCTTTCAGCAGTGGGATACAACGGTCTTGTTGGAGTGTGAAACTTTTTGCGAAGAATTACAACAACAATTCTTTAATTATTAAAAAGTCAGTGGCCTGCTCTTTTTTAAGTGGCATTTTTCTCAACGCAGTGTACTGATGGTGCATTAGGCGCCACTGCTGACAATTTTTTTTTAAACAGGAGTATACTTCTTACGAGGAATTGATAAATCATCTAAGAGTTTCTATTGTGATGAAAAGTGCTGCTCAGTGCTCATTAGTCGTTTTGGATTTGGCAGAAAACTGTAGGTCCTCTCCTTTCCTGGTAACACCCACACTGGAATGAATGAGAGTTATAAGTCTCCTGGTTCTCTTCGAGCTGAGACACCATAAAATTTATTTTTATACATTATGCGGGGTTCTTTTTGTGTTTTTCTATACGCAAGTATCTTATATACTATAATTCCATAATTCCATAATTTAATGTTACTTAATGTCCAAATTCTAATTGAATACATTATTTTAATGCTTAGGGTTTTTTTTTAATTTTTATAAGAATTTATCACAGATCCATGACAACTCTGACACTAAATTTTAGTGTCTCCTTTATCCTTCCTAATTAGCGGGTTTCAGGAGGAACTTTTGTATATAAAAGAAGTAGAATCTGCGACTTAAGAAAACCCCACAAGAAGTCAAATCGCACGATCTAGGTGGTTCACCACACATCTCCGTGAGACTACTATGAAATCGTTCGTGTAGAATGTTTATTATGACATCAGCTATGTGGCACGTAGTGGCGATATGATAGAGCTACATACGACTCACATCCAATTCGAGATTTGTTATCGGTCGGTAGCGGTTACTATTGACGGACCGATAATGCCACACCAAAGATGATTTTCTGCGAATGTTTTTCCACTTGTTGAACTTCGTGTGGATTGAACATCGCCGTTGAATATGATTTCTTTGCTATAAAATCGGTTACCGATTACAACTTCTCCACAACACAAACAGCGAGCACTCGGCGCGGCGCGTGTTACTCGACCTTTAAACTTGCCATGTGATTTGTCTTTAGTGTCAGAAAAATAAAAAAAGAGAAAAATTACCAGTAGATAAAACAAAATGGTTTCCATGAATTCTCAAAATCTACCCGCCTCTATTTTAAATTAAACAATATTTCTCTCGAACTAATTCAAAATTTCATATTGCCAATTTTTTAAAACCGATTCTCAATATTTACGACCTTATTACCTCGAATTTACAATTCGAACACAGAAAGATATAAAATACCAACGAAGCGTATCCAGTTTAAATAATTCTGCTGCAATTACACTGCTAAATTTAATTTAAAATTTTATTTGAGGTAAAACTTCCGAAACTAATTACATGGCAACCAGTACCTACTTTTTGCTAAAATTGCGTATTCATGTGCGTACTCCCAATTTTATGTTTTTGACATAACGTACGAGTACATTATTCATGTTGGTTTATTGATTAAAAAAGCAATTATATCTCTTAAGTACATACATATACATACATATATGTATATAATTATTGCAAAGGAAAACTCATTTAAACGAAATAAAGTTGCGGTTTTAATTGTTTCCTTTAAGCTTCATAAAGGTTAATTAATTAACCAAAACTTAAAACAAATGCATTTTTAAACCTGCTTAATGAAACGAAAAAACCATAAAGGTAACCACAGGTTACCAACGCATTGCATTTTCCAATTAAAACTGAATATATTGCAATTCAATTCACTCCAAACAGATTGGATTTATTCATTTCGAAAATTTCCTGAAATTTTGAAATGAAATATTGCATTTTTAAAATTCAGAAAAAAGAAAATTCATGAAAATATTAGTTGGATTTCCAAGAAAACTGTTATCTTTATTCAAATCATATATAATTAAATGAAAGCAAAAGGACATCACAAATATTTGTAATATGCTTGAACATATTCCATTCCTCCTCAAAGTCTAATGGCAACTCTACACGTTGGCCCACTGCGATGTGAAGAGATGACTGTCGAATAGTTGTGTTGCATTTGCGCAATGGCTACAGAACACTTCTGCAATGTATTTACAATGAGAAGTGGGCTACGTTTGGACACGTACCTCCATCAGTGATTCACTATCCTTTGACGTGTGGACGAAAAACTGACATCAACGCCATCCCAGGTCATTGCACCACGCCATAAGCCATCCGACCGCAATCACAATTGTGATGGCCCATCAAGCAACACAATCTACATGATGAACTATTGATGTGCTATCAGATAGTCGTTGTGTCGCATTTACACGATAGCTGTAGATGTAGACAATAGATAAAGGTGCTGCCGTCCCCACCGAAATGTATTTACAATAAGTAGTGGTCTACGTGTGGACGCGTATCTCCATCACTAAAGCCCTATAATTTGATGTGCGGACGAAAAACCGAGCCCATCAATACTAGTGCCTCCTGATGGTCCATTGGGAGAGAGCAATTATGGCATTATGCATTGGCGGGCAGATTGCGTTTTTGGGTTTTTCTTCTGCACATCAAATGTTATTGGACCAGTTGGGCGTTTCGTGATCAAAGTGGCCCAGTGCTAAATATATTTTCGCAGAAGCGACAACTTCTTCAACCATCTTCTACTGCGAATTCGAAACTGAAGGGGCCGTAAAGCATACAAAAGAAATAAGAGTATATTCCTATAGTACCCCTTTTATTTTTAAAATCAATTTATTCCAATTGCGATTGATCGGAGAGAAAAGATATGAAAGTAAAACCAATCAAGATGAAATTAAAATTAAACAGTTAATATGCAAATCCGACAAATGTTCTAGTGTTACAGATATGAGAAAGAAATTGTCGTTTTGGATTTGGAGTCGTGTCGTTTTATCAGTGTTTTTTTTTTTTTTTTTTTTTTTTTTATAATTTACACGCGCTCAAGGGATTATGATTACCCTTTAAATGTTTCAACACAGCGCGGGCGTGAAGTTAAGGAAGAGAAAGAAGGATAGGAAAGATGTGTGGCACGATGTTCTGAGACTGAAGGTTGTTGTCTCAGCTATTTTATCTCCAGGGATGGCGGCTGAACTAAAGCGGAGAATGCCATGTCTTATTTCCATGTCGCTTATGATTCACATTATTTTATTCGTGTTCATCCTTGTTGGGCATACTAGTTTAAATCAATTACATGTTGTTAGTGTTATGCCTGAACAACATGTAATGAGTAAACCAGCAACCCATTGATGACAATTTTAGAAGGTTTTTAATGGAATTAAAACGACATAGACGACGGCAGGGATCGAACCTGTGATCATGAGGTTCACAGGCGAGCACACATCCATCGCACCACGGCCACCCCCTGTAAGTCTGCTACTACACGATGAATCTAGATACATGCGCTTACTTCAAATTCTTCTTAGTCATTTTGTCCGCTGATTTAAGCACTATTACATGTTGACATATGTTGACAGTTCTAGTTATTTTGCATTTCGGTGTTGATCTGTTTCTGTGTTCTTTCAAATTACTTATCTGCATTGCATTTGAAATCATATGAAGCAGAACGCTAAACTAAACAGAAACTGGCAAGAGAAAAGAGAAACGTCAAATAGTTACATGGAACATTTTATCCACGCCACACAGGTCATTTTTTTTCCATTTTAACTTTTCGGTCTTTTATTTGCACTTACGTTGTTCGTAAAGTCGAACGAGTCTAAATGAATCGTATAGTAGTAAGCTAACTAAAACACCTAATTTGGTTTGTTAAATTTATATTTGTTAAAATTTGTTTCAAACACAAAAAAGAAGAATAGGAAGCAAATGGAAAGAAACTGTGGAGGATTCGATTCAAGCAAATTATTTTGATTTTCCCGAATCAAAGGTTCACTGACTATCTGCCATTCCTTGCCATTTCTTAATGATGGATTAAGACTGTTCGAATTCCCTGCCACTCACTCCCATTTTAGATTCTTGTTTACAGTGAAAACAACCCTTTAAAATTTGTTTGCAGGCGATAATTCTCCTTTATGAACTCCCACAGTTTTCTCTTTTGATTTCGGGTTTTTTCTGTTCTGGGTCTATTTACATGAGAGCGGTTATCGACGACGTATAAAAAAGCAAATGACATTTAAAACATTTATAAGCCTAAATTCTTCACAAAAATTAGAAAAAATGGTAGAGAACTACTGAAAACTAATGTAAATATACTAAAACTTGGGTTTAAATTGCTAAAATATCAGACATTTTAGAAAATGAATTGGTTGTTACGAATTGCAATCCGATTCTTACGAACTGTCAAACTCTATCTGTATTCCACATACATTACCACTCACTTCGCAACGAATGAATTGTTTGTGCGCGACTAACTTCAAAATCATTCTTGTTTTCTTGGTGATTAATCATCAAATGCTATACAAACACACACCGCGTATGTGGATCGCGATTATTTTAGGAGGGAAAATGTAACATGGCGATGAAGGATCTGTAAAGCAAAACCAAATTGAACTCATCAGTTCAGTTGGCTAAAATGAGGGCCTTTTCTATACTACTACCTTTGTGTTTGTTTATAAAACTTATAGAACTATCAAGAATACGACAGATTGTGACGACATCTTAAGGCTAGGGACTGCAATTGCTAGATTTGTCTCTGCTAAATTTAATAATAAAATGTTCTCTTTTTTACTACTTGTTTTGTATGTTATCCTACTCTCCACTGTAAAAGCGTGTGCTGATTTCTGCACCACCACCAGGCTAGCGTTCGCAAAACAAAATCATATTATATAGGTACAAAGAACCATATGGCCTCTATACATTAAAATATTAAGCTCATATTTTTAGAGACTTCTTCTTAAACAATTAATTTTCTTTGATTTCTTTAAAAGCAAAACATGCTTACTTAATTTGACCCTATCTCATAACTATACGTCAATAAATAGCTAAAATATGGCAGAAATAATGACATTTTATCAGACATGTAAGTCTGTCATACGTGTAGGTATACGTATATTCTATGTTTTTGGCGAGTTGATTTTCGTGAATTGAATCTCATACTCACAGCTACAGCAGCCACGTTCTCGTCTGTGCGCACCGTACGACGAGGGGTACCATGAGTGTTTTCTACCATCATACCAGTTTCACGAACTTTTTGCACGAACTTGCGCACAGCAGGAGTGGTAGGAGCTTCATTTCGGCCAAAACTTCTTTTAAAAAAATCGCACTGTTTGGGCTACACAGCGCTTACTTTGGAAATAAGTTGGTCAAGCGTAAAGCGACTCATTTCACTCCGCGAAGGTATGATGTTGACTTTCTGTCAAGATTTCGACCGGAAAACAGCTGTAAGTGTCAAAATAACCTATGATTTAAAAAGAAACCACTAGATGGCCAACCACGTAAAAACCTGAAAACTTACTCGTTCGTAATGTACTGATTTAAATAAATCACTATCCGACTAAGAAATCCTTTTCCTTTATAATTATTCTTAAATAAAATAACTTGATTAATTATTGTATTTTGGATGTGATGGCAGATGATGGCATTTAGATGCTAAGAAATTGATCCAACCAATCAATAAATCCCACATTCAAAAGAAAATATAAATAAATCAAATAAATAAATAAGTAATTTTGTACATTCACATTAATGCTAATTTAGCGTCTAGTCGTCTCCGTGTCTGCTGGGGTTTTCTTTATGAATCAGAAATGTTCTTGTTCACATTTTTTTTCTTTTAATATTTAGGGATATAGTGTTATTTCTTTTCAGTTCATCGGAGGACGGTTGTCATTTCTAAAAATATACCTTTTCACTCATGGAAAATACACTATACTTGTTTTATTGTACATGTGTGTATTTTGTGACAGAAAATTGATCGAAAGAAATGGCTGTTTTTTTTTTTGTTGCAGAATATTAAACTTTGTGCGATATCTTTTGATGTGAAATTATTGGCGAAAGAAAATGCATACAAATAATAAAATGAAAGAAAAAAATATTAATAAAATACATTTTGTGCATACAGATATGTATGCATATGTATATGTATGTATATAGAAATCATTTTTTATAAATACTTTTCACAGGAAATGTAACCGATACGGCTTATGACGTTAAAAGTATTTTTGTATGATACCTGTGTTAACAACGATTTTGCTAATTTTAATTGAGTTTAGAATCATACTTTCTCTAACATTTCATTAAAGTTAAAGTCATCTAATAGCTATTTTATTTTTTAGTACAGTACATAACGCTTATAAGAAACTCAAAAATTGCACAAGATTTGTTTCTTATAACCGAGTGTTTCTTATATTCATAAAACGGATATGAGAAACAAGTTTCTTATACGGATATAAGAAACAAGTTTCTTATACAAATATACCCAGCAGCGTTACCACTTCCGGAAAAAAAGTCGAAGTAGATTTGGAGAAAAAAGTGAAGTAAATTGAGAAAAATCGAAGTAGATTTTAAAATGACTCTATACTTGGTTTTTGAAAAATTAGAACTCAAGATTTTTATCAATTGATATTACAACACGAAAAAGTAGAGATTCCGTCTGTCTGCAGGTGTGTACCTCAACCTGCAGCCTAAATGAGAAATTGAAATGTTTTTT
This sequence comes from Chrysotoxum bicinctum, assembly GCA_911387755.1. Taxonomy (NCBI): domain Eukaryota; kingdom Metazoa; phylum Arthropoda; class Insecta; order Diptera; family Syrphidae; genus Chrysotoxum; species Chrysotoxum bicinctum. The sequence goes on from OU426987.1 coordinate 245,903,653, forward strand.
TTTTGCTCGTTTCCTACCATTATGAAATATCATATTTATTTCGAAGACGGCTCTAATGGTTTTTATAAAAAAAATCATGTTCAGATGCAGTCCACATTTTTGTAAAAAAACGGTACCTGTCATAGATCCTTATTTTGATTTTCTACTTTCTCGTTTCTGAGTCTACCGATTTTGATCAAAATTTTCATATATGAGTTTCTGTGATTTTAAAACAATATTGTATACAAAACATTTTTATCCTTAAATATATATTAGGGGTATTCATGTAAGCGCGGAAAACCCTCGTAAACCTCGTAAACCAGATAATTTTATCTCCGCAGAAACGAGCTGTCAAAATTTGTATGGGAAAAAGTTTCTGCAAATCGCATAAAATTATCCCACAAATTTGCTGCGGAAAGTGCAGAAATAAACCTCGTAAACTAAAAAGGTATGGATTCTGACTTTTAATTTGACATTTCACAAAATATTTCCCACATTTACGCAAGTATTTCTTAGGGGGTGTTCATGAAAACATGCTGCGGAAAGTTATATCTTTCTACAAAGCGGAAAATTATCTCGTTACATGAATACCCTTATTATTAAATACCTATTTAAAATTGTCATTACATTTCTTTTAATTTTAAAGAAATTTGTATAGCTATAAAGAATTTATATGAACGTTTTTATAATACGAATTCTATATACTACTGAAATAAATCAGCCAAGTGGAAGACTTAGCACTATTAATGGACTTGTTGAATTATTGATTCAAATTAGCTTTTTAGCCCTTTAGTCCACAAAAATTGGCGTTTTGTCCCGGCGATCTCACATGGACTCATCAGTTGACGAAACGCCAATTTTTGTGGACTAAAGGCCAAAAAGACTAATTTATATAAAGAATTTATTTATTAACACTGAACACTGAACTAAAATTCTCTTCAAATGTCGAATTGAAATGACATTTGCATACCTAGGTTGCTTTGAATTTTTCTCAAAGGTCTGTTCAAGTTTTTTGAGTTTCGTGATTTTTTTGAAAGTTTCTTAAATCCAACCAACTTTACATTGAAAAAAGAAAGTTCGTGATTGAAGAAATGTTTCTTTTATCAGTGTTTTTCTTATAAGCGTGTTTCTTATAAACACACAATTCAACATTAAAATATATGGGAAAGTACACGGTGCTTTTGTTCAAGTTTCTTGTAAGCGAGGTTTTCTTATAAGCGTGTTTCTTATAAGCGATAAATACTGTATATGAGCTTACTTCATTAACAAACATTTACAAACGTCAAAAAAGGTCTGTTTACTTTGTTTTTTGTACAAACTGTCACTGTTTCTGGGAGGTTCACATGCAATGTATTAAAAAAAGACTTAGCACGATACTACTTCCAAAATGTTTAAAATTAAGAATTAGTTAGTAAACTACTTTACAGTTTACACCCCGACTCCACAGGAGATAAATTCTCTCAGGATGCTCATCATGATATGAAATCTCTTATGATGTGATATCAGCGATCTATATCAGCGGTTTTGTCTTGATATAGATGTTTGATATGAAATTTGACAGATGGTTTTTTTTTTCGTACTTTTGTCTCATTATTTCGGTCTTCTCATTTGGTTGGTTCTTGTCAAGTATTCCGTCGGCAAATATTTTTTTTTTATTTTGTAAGTAAATTTAACTTACATTAAAGTGTCATGTTATTCATTTGTTCGTGCGTTAAGTTGTGTTTGGTGTTATTTATTTATACTTTAGGTAGATGCACATTCTTTTCATTGCAAATATATATAATTTTTGTTAGTTTTACCTTTTGGTAATTTCTGTTGTCCGCCCAAAACGCATCCCGTGCAGTAGGGATCGAAATGAAAAAATCATGACATAATTTGCCCAGCGAAGCAATAAGAAAATGTAGAGATAGAGATGTCAGACATTGAGTTGGAGAGACAGATATCTTGTGGACTCGGGGTGTAAGGGTTAGGAAGTTGGAGATATTATACTAGTACATTAACACTAGCCTACAGATCGATATTTTGGCTAAGAAACATATGTATATTGGGCTAAATCATAAAGAGTGACCAGAATGAAAATGGAGAAATGTTGTGTTTGAGCAGCTGTCAAACTTCGACCATAGACAACGCCGTAAAGTCACTAATTGGCTGATGTAAATGTATGCCGAATTATGGCAAAAAACTTGTCGAACAAGATGTATTTTTTCTGAGCGTTATTAGAGTGAACAGGAACCACAAGTGTTCAACCAACCATCAATGTATTCACAAAGTTTGACTGTTTGGTACGGTTTAAGGCATGACTTATGGCGTATCGTACCTTATTTTTTTCCAAAAGGAGATACCGCTGTCATCAATGGTCTCGAGTAAAGAGACATGTTAACCGACTTTCTCTAGGTATAGAGCTTGACATAATCGATAAATCTGAGTTGTGATTCCAAGAAGATGGTGACGCTAAATGCCATACAAGCGAAGTTGCGAAGGAGACATGAGTCATATCATGCCAAACAATCATCAATTGGCGATCATGCGACTTGGGACCAATCGAATATTTTTCTGGGGCTACGTCCGTCACGTCTACGCTAAAAAGCCAACCTTTTTGCATGAGCTTAAGGCCGACATTTGAGACTTTACATATATAGATATAGACACTATATAGGAATCCGGAATAGTTGAATCGATCGCTCAAAGCACTGTCAACCAAAAGTCGTAGTGCCTTTCGGAAACTGCAGAAAATTGTAGGTCCCCTCCATTCCCGGTAAAGTACACACAGGAATGATCGAGAGTTGTAAGTCACTGGGTCCTGGTTCTCTTCGAGCTGTTGCACCACTAAATTTAATTTGTTCATTTTATGAGAGACTTTGACAATGCAATATTTTTAGGAGCGAGATTTAAAATTTGTGGAATTTTGTAATTCGAAAACTTTGCGGTCAATCGTGTCACTCCTTAAAAAACAAAAAGAATGCTATACGTAAAGGATTTTTCAATTGGCGTGAATTGATTTTGGCTGCCTGTGGCGACCACGTTGATTTGGTTATATCTGTCAGATCTTTTGTTTATTATTCAGTTACTATTCCACGGTTCGTGAAAATGAGCAGCAGAAAACGAGGCAGCCGATTCCGTGTACAAGAACTTGGACTTTCGCAGACTTCAACTTGGCGAATTTTGCGTTGGGCATCGGGCCAAGTCAGTACAAGATCTCAGTGACCCAGGAGCTCAAAGCTCATGACCATAGACAACGCCATTTCGTTTGCTGACTGTGACTGGGCTTTGGAAAATTTTTTGTCTTGAGGTACCCTCACGCAGGTCTATGGAAATAAACCACAATCGACCGATGCTCTTAAGGTGAACATAACACAGGCTATCGCCCAAATTCATCTTGTAGTCATTGAAATTTTGACCAATCGGATCCGTGCCGCCTTAAGAAGACCAAGCACGCATTTGAACGATGTTATATCTATTACGTACGAAATGGCGAATTTTGTTAATATCTGACAAATACCTTGTTTTATTCAATTTCAATATCTACCCGTCCTTATTGGAAAACCCTTTACATATACAACTATACATATATGATTGCAATCTTGTACTTAACTATGGTTATGACAGCTCTACCGAAATATTCAGGAAATTAAATAGCTTCGCTGTCAACAAGGAATTGTATATCCTTTTGATTAAAGACGGGTAGGTATTTATTTGCTCCCATCCTCAGCTATTTCCTTTCTAATAAATACCGTCATTTTAAGGATGTTTGAAATGTTCCTTTTAATTAAAATGTTCTTAAAGCATCTTGTCTAAAATTTGATTTCCGATCTATCACTTTTGAGAGGCTTTTCATGTTTCCCCAATTCCTTAATTTACCATCCTATTAAAATTAAATTATGTTCTCTAAAGAGATCTCTACGAAAACTTCTCTCATTCCCACACTTTCCTCAAAATATTCCTCCTCCTTTACCTAGAACACTTAATAAATTTTGATAAAGGTGAATGCTTTTATCATACTTAGGGTAACCCCTCAGCACTCAGTGGACCAATTTTCGAACTCCTAAAATTGATTTATCCGTGAAACAACTTAGAAAGGACACTCAATAAATCAATTTTCCATAACAAAATAACTGTCAAATCTTCCTACCTACATGCACACTTACATATGGATGTGTGAAGGTACTCTACCGAAATGGCATGAAATTCAATTTAATTTAGGATGTGAGGAGAATTTCGTGTAACACTAATACTAAATAATAAAGAACATGCTTCAACATTTTTCATATTCTATACACATGGAACTGAACGCCTGGTTACCTGGAACATATATTGAAACCATCCACACCCGCATATATTGCAAATCACAATATTTCCGACAACCCTCTGGACGCCATTCATACCCCAAAAGTTTGTCCGTTTAAGGATATGCCTTTCCTGTCATTTCCATCTACCAAAGTGATTTACATTCGGTTTCCTTGTTTATCGTTTTTTTTTTATGTTCAGGTTGTGTTATGTGTAGTTTAAAGTTTCCATCCTGTAAAACACAATACTGGCAGCAAAGTAGAATCTAGGACACAAATTCGTCCTTGTTGCATATTGTAACCCTTAAAAGTCAAATGTATGAGTCAGAAAAAAAAAGTTTTCTGGGATTTAAACTAAGCTCCTCTCTTTGTCCCTCTTTTAAGGACGGAATTATAAACTTATACAAAGTTAGGGTTTTCCGTGTATATTTTTTGGAACATGGGTTAAAGCGAATGTGTAATGTGTGTCTCAGGCAGTTGTTTAAATACGATTTACAAAAAAAAAAGAAGAAGAACTTTATGGTCAGCAAAACTTCTATTCAACTTTTTTTTTTGATTGTGTCTTGCTGTTTTGTACATGAAGATGACCTCTCCCAGGGAGTGCTTAGTGGTTCAGGCAATTAATTAAGTTGGGCTTTGTTGGTTGCCTCAATCTGAGGTTAAAAGTATGTTATGGATGGGGTTTGTGTATGTACTTTTGCTAGGTGGGTATACGAGCTTGACTATGTTATACTTCTTGTTGATTTTAACCGTACATACTGGGTCACTTAGTTTAAGAAGTTTTTTTTAAAGTAATGAATAGTTTTTCAATAAGGTCGGCTATATGTTGAAATGGAATAAAACTCGTGAGGTATTAACAAAATTCGTTTTTTTTATTTGAAAGGCTCATGTTTGCCATTATGTAAAGATTATGACATCATTCAAATGCCCGCCTTGGATTTTTACGGTCGGATCTCGGATGAGTCCGAGCGGTCCAATTCTCAACAACTCTGTGATGCTTTTTCCTTGTGGCTGAGTTAAACTCGTCGGTGTCCAGGCTCCAGGGTTCTTCCCAAAGAAGCAACAAACTCAACAAACTTGGGCTTGGAGGGTCTATAGCTCCGAATGAAATAACGTATTTTAAAACTGCTAAACTCTTAATCACTTTATTTCGTAGTTTTTTATTTCTTACATGGTATTTCATATAATGTTATTACAATATTACTTTTTTCTTCAAATTTTTTAAGAGCTTGAGAACTTTTTTTAAAAAAAAAACGCATAAAATTTGCAAAATCTCATCGATTCTTTATTTGAAACGTTAGATTGGTCCATGACATTTACTTTTTGAAGATAATTTCATTTAAATGTTGACCGCGGCTGCGTCTTAGGTGGTCCATTCGGAAAGTCCAATTTTGGGTAACTTTTTCGAGCATTTCGGCCGGAATAGCCCGAATTTCTTCGGAAATGTTGTCTTCCAAAGCTGGAATAGTTGCTGGCTTATTTGTGTAGACTTTAGACTTGACGTAGCCCCACAAAAAATAGTCTAAAGGCGTCAAATCGCATGATCTTGGTGGCCAACTTACCGGTCCATTCCTTGAGATGAATTGTTCTCCCTCAAAAGTTTTCCCTCAAAATGGCCATAGAATCGCGAGCTGTGTGGCATGTAGCGCCATCTTGTTGAAACCACATGTCAACCAAGTTCAGTTCTTCCATTTTTGGCAACAAAAAGTTTGTTAGCATTGAACGATAGCGATCGCCATTAGGGGGGTTCACATTCTCAAATATGTTTGACAAATGCGGTTTGATTGACTCGAATTTGAAAATGTGAACGCTTCATCAAATGGATTGTCAAACATGCTTGATGATATCAAAATATTTTGATATTTTGCTGATTTGACAAGCATATTTGAGAATGTGAACGCATGCTTGTCAAGCCACAAGCAAATTTCATTTTCAATGAAGTTCTCGAGCTGTGCATATCGTAAGAAAATATTTCAAAATGAGTCATATATGCAATAGCGGTAATTTAGGTGGATTTTATTAGATTAATATATGTTTTCTGCAGACTTTTAAATATAAAAATGGTAGTAAATTTGCTCAACTAATATTTCATCTATGCTCTGAGTTGGTCCGCCATGGTAAGAATTCTAATGAGAAGTGATGTTTGATAGCATATTTGACGAATGTGAACGCAAATGCTTTCAATCCGTCAAATATTCATCAAACCATATTTGTCAAACATATTTGAGAATGTGAACCCCCCTATTCACCGTAACGTTGCACAGTGGATCGACTCCATACATTTAGACGTGAAAAATTCTAATCTTCTTGGAAAATATCTGTCTCCATCTATAATGTTCATAAATGTAGAAAAGTATTCTATTCTATTGCATTGTTTAAGTATTTAAAAATTTCGAAAACCTCTAGTCAATTTTTATGTTTTAGAATAAACCGTTCCAGCCGACTTGATTTTGAACTGATGATTCTCTTAAGCTTAGCAGTATTTTAACAGTTTCTTGGTTCTGATGAATTAAGCTAGTTCGAAATATGTTCTAGAAGATTTTTTATCCGAGCCGATTTGGAATTCGAACACCAAACTTAAAAAAATTTCTTCCTTGGGACGCAGAAATCTTTTCCTAAAAAGTCGGCAAAAAAAGGGCTTTGCAAGTCTTTGCGAGGTTTATGGCATATATTTCCAGAAAGTAGACGTCCATCGCTATCCAAAACAAATAATTTATTTTTAAAGCAACCTTAGGCACATATTTAAATTTTCCAAAAAATACACTTTAAAAACAATTTTTTTTTGTTCTTTGAATAACACAATTTTTTTATTCAACAAACAAACTGTAAGACAATTTCAATACAGATTTATAAAAGTAAATACCTTCACGAACATCTGCAGTTATTTTTTTTCAATTTCACTTAAAATTGTAATTTTAACAATTATTTTTCTAAAAAACTTAAACGCACCAGATCAAAAAAAGACTTTTCACTTTCAAGTTTGGAGGTAATTTATTCCATGCTAAACTGGTTTAAAGAAGAAAAAAAAGGTGTTTTCAGACTAAATAGTTATCCGTTATAGATAAGAAATAGAATTTTTTAGAATTTTAGACATTGACTTTTTCACGTCTAATTGTATGGGGTCGATCCACTGTGCGTTGCGTCCAACAGCATCTTTGAAAAAATACGGTCCAATGATTCCACCAGCGTACAAACCACACCAAACAGTGCATTTTTCGGGATGCATGGGCAGTTCTTGAACGGCTTCTGGTTGCTCTTCACTCCAAATGCGGCAATTTTGCTTATTTACGTAGCCATTCAACCAGAAATGAGCCTCATCGCTGAACAAAATTTGTCGATAAAAAAGCGGATTTTCTGCCAACTTTTCTAGGGCCCATTCACTGAAAAGCAAGCGTTGCTCGTTAGTAAGTCTATTCATGATGAAATGTCAAAGCATACTGAGCATCTTTCTCTTTGACACCATGTCTGAAATCCCGCGTGATCTGTCAAATACTAATGCATGAAAATCTTAACCTCAAAAAAATCACCCATTACAATATTCAAAAGCCTAAATTAATAACTATCACGGTATTTCATATAAAGTCTCCCTAGACTCCCTAGCACGAAACCTAGGGAAATAAACGAGTGGAACTCTAAAGAGAAAACTTGTCCAGTGAGCTACCTTGAAGAGGAACCCAAAGGAAATAAACGGTCGGGAATTCTTATAAAAAACCCTTGTCTCTAAGCACGCAATCAAGGAAAATAAACGGGTGGAACTTTAAAAAGAGAACCTGTCCGATGAGCTACCTTGAAGAGAAGATCAGAGGAAAGTTTATTTGGATTTGATTAGTAAATAACTAATAATACTCTTTAGGGATGGGAAAAACCGGCCGGTTAAAACCGAAACCGGTTATTTTGTTTCAATTAACCGGTTTTCACCGGAGATTTTTTTACCTCGGTTAAAACCGGTGTTTTTTCTAAAATCCAATAACCGGGAAACCGGTTATTTACTTTGGTACTAGAGCCTACGTTTTTGTACGTGTATTTAAGAAACACGTGTACACGGAATCCGTGTAGGAAATATATACCAATTTCAAATCCGTGTTCTTAAAACACGTGTAATTATTTACTTTATTATCCGTGTAAACGAATCCTTAGTACACGGATGAGGCTGAAATTATAATTGGTCTTTGATTTGCTATTTTATCTCACATTTGATACGTAATTATTAGCACTGTGCCAGATTCCACAATAGAGTACGAAAATTATTTGTCTGAGCCTCAATTAAGATTCGACTTAGACCCCTTTGAATGGTGGAAAACGCGAGCTTCTAAGAACCCAGGAATAGCAGAACTAGCAAAAAAGTGTTTAGCAATACCAGCTACATCAGCTAGCTCAGATCGGTCCTTTTCTACAGCGGGAAACATTGTTACCTCAAAAAAGAATTGCCTTTTATCTGAAAACGTTAATACTTAAGTTTTTTTGTACCAAAATAGAGGACTTATTGAATAAAAAATTTTTCTTAATAATTTGTTAAGAACTATAATTATGTTCGTTTTAATTGCATTTTTATATTCTAGAAATAGTAACGGATATTTTAGTAATACGTATAATTAAATGCACGGATGCACGTGTATTTAATTATTACGTGTAATTAATAACACGTGTAATTAATAACGCACGTGTAATTATAATTACACGGATTCAAATCCCGGTCCAATAATTACACGTATATCCGTGTATTTCATTATCCGTGTAATAGAGAGCTCTATATTGGTACCACAGAAACAAAAAAGTGTAGAAAACGTCTTAGAAACAAGATCTTCTTGTTTCAAAAGAACTGCACTTGTGTGCAACATGTGACGTTATTAACAACTTCCACCTTTTCTTTTATAGAGTTATTTAGTGTAGTGGTAGCAATGTGAAATCGTTTTAAACTACACACTTTCGCAAAATTGCGTTGTATTGTTCTGTATATTATTGTGTAAGTAACTCTTTTTTTTTGTTTGAATTTTTAAAATTAAGTCATTGAGGTAACCGTATTTCCCGACCAAGTGATGAGAAAGTCTTATAAAACAATAAAAGGAACACATTTATTATTTATTAATTTTCAAAACGAAATATCGGCTATTTCCTCGTTAAATAAAAAAGAATTTTTCAAAAAAAAATTAAATTTTGTGTTAACTAGATATGCTTGTTATTTTTTAAAGTCATTTCAAGTAACCCAACACTTTAACTAGAGGATTTTCTTTTCTTAAAAAGCTTATCTACATACATGTTTGTATGTTTTATATGTACATAATAAAGTTTATTTGATATGAACGTATTTTAAGACTTCAAAAAATTTGTACATTAACAACCGAAAACCGGTTATTAAAAAAACCGGTTATTTTGTCCAGTTAAAACCGTCAGGTTAAATCGAGAGGGAAAATAACCGGAAAAACCGAAAACCGGTTAATTTTGAATAACCGCCATCCCTAATACTCTTACAATAATAAAGCTTGCCCCGCCCACTCTAGCTAATATTATTCCCAATAATAGTAAAGCTTGCCCCACTTTAAGTTAATACCTACCCTACTATTTTATAAAAAAAAAAATAGATAAGCTTCACCATCACAGCAATGCCTCTCTGTCACCGGACCGAAACGTCTTATAAAAGGTTTTTGTTTGCGGCTCGATCTTAAACTCTCCGGACGAGAATAAAAGACAATTTTTTCGTTTTCCCAACCTTCATTTATTGATTCTACGGCTAAGAGTCAGCGTGAATTGAAACAAATAAACGACAAAATTGTATGTGAATCAAAGTGGGTATTGATCACATGACTTCGGGTACACACTGGATATGTGTAATGTGATTATTTAATACGGTGGTATGTAGGTGTCGTACAGATTTGCTCGTTAATAGGATTAGGGGCCGTTGGTGTCGTAGCGTTTTGCTCGGAAATGTGATTAAGAAATGTAAGCATTGTAACGCTTCGTTACAACTCTGGGCGCTGCCACGGTAACTTTTTGGGTATGCATTGTCACTTGGTGAACCTCGGCAATTTTGCGTGTTAATGCAGCCGTTATTTTACAAATTCGCTAAAGATAATTTTTCGGCCAAAATCCTCTTACAAACGCTCCGACGCCCAGTCAGCGAATAAAAAAATGTTCATGAGCTTTGGCTAGTTGGGCTAGTTGGATCTTGCACGGATGTTGGCCTAAGATCCGACGCATATTTCGTCAAGTTGAAGTCTGCGATCGACCGCCTCGTGTTCTGCTGTACAATTTCATATTTCACGGAATGATTACCGAACCGGTTGTCTTAATTTGGCAACCAATGATGTGCTTTTTGCTTTCCAGCCGAGGTTATGCTCGCCAGTCTTGCCAGGGTCATCCTGAAGAAAATAAGAGATTTAAGATGAAAAGGTCTTCGAACCTTATTACAAAATCTTTATTGAAGATAACTTTTATATTTATAACACACAATTTTATGTTACTATAGGTCACTAGTACTTCGGTAAATTCTGAATGATTCACGGGTATCAACTCTTCTGGATTCTATTCTCATTGCCTCGTAGCGGTTATACTGGTTTCTGATGATTCGGATTTTGGTTTAAAATTCTGGTACTTGGTTTCGGGTAATCTGATATCTGGTAATTCGACTTTAAAAACGGGTCCTATTATTCTGACGTGGCCAAAATAGCAGGCTAAAACGCTCAGGTAGATCGGCAGGTACCAAAGCCCTTGGTAACAATGACAATTAGGACGTTTGACTTCGAACTAAAGCTTCTTAACACTGGTGAGGGGGAAGCTCCGAGAAAGCAATTAATTCTATAGGACCGAATAGTCTACACTTGTCACTTGTCTACGACCGGAGTTCAAATGATCAATGAAATCAAATTTCGTTCATCCTAGGAAGTCCTCATGTTACATTTTCAGTAAGGACTGAAAGTAAATTGTTTAAGTTGTGAACGAAAAATAATAAAGTTGTAGATTTTCATGTGCTTAGTGCGTGTAAATTGAATGCGTTGAAGTACAATCCTCGAAGCTCATCCTGTAGGTCCAACTGTTGGACATTCTATCAAGAAATTGAATATCAACATACATAAAATCACTTGTTTGAAAGATTACCACTTGAGTATGCGACTTGTGCTATTTTGCTCATTTCTTTTGTCGTGTTCGCAATTTTTACGACAAGCTTTGTTTGAAGGAAACATTTTTGAAATCCACTGGAAAAGTAGGAAATTTGGATGCGTTTCTTGTACTTGTACACAAGTCTAAATACAATAATGTGAAGTGCTCGAGAGTTGGTACATAACCGGCGCTATTCGTTTTTCCTCCAAAAAATATCACCCATCAGAAAGCATTCCGATGAAGTGCTTTAAAAACATGAGATGATTGTCAAAACAATGATGAGTTGCGATTTATTTTATTTAAAAAAATTCATCATTTTACTCAAAACTCACACAATTTCGAGAAAAGATTAGGTTGTATGAATTCGACCAACTAAGCCTAAGCCATTAGAGATAGAAATCTAAAATTAGCCTGGGAGCTTCTGGGCACGAACAGCTAGTTGAATATAAATTTTGTAACAATATAATATAATATATCTAATATAATATAATAATCGAGACGTATTTAAGATGTTAGTTAGCTAAAAAGACCTGTAATGATAAAATTCGAAAAACCAAATTTCTACAGTGTCCCAAAAATATAGTACACATTTTTTGGTCATTTGTAAAAGACTTACGAAATACTACTTCGTCTTCGGTTCCAATGCTTGTCTTTAATGACTTTGCTTATGTCAGTTTACAAGAAAAAGCCAATTTGCTTGCAGAACAGTTTGCTGTTAATTAGACGCTCCTATTAAGTGTCATGATTCCTTCTGTACCTTAAAGTGTAATTGATTTTGTAGGACAAATCTTCTTTCGCACTCGTACATTTGCAAGAATACCGAAGGATCTAGATGTACACAAATCAGCTGGCCCGGATTATATTCCTCCTATTGTTCTGAAAAGGTGCTCTTCAGCTTTGGCAAAACCATTGTGTAAGCTTTTTTACCTTTCCTATTATACAAATCTCTCTCAGAGTGGATTGAAAGCATAATTTTTCCAGCTTGTCCCTAAAAAAGGCGAATCTTCTTCTCCATCTGACTATCGTTACAGTTGTTTGTACGATCATGGAAACATTGATAAATTATTGGCTGAAGATTGAAGAAATATCTTGAAGAACGAAAACTTCTAAATGAACGGCAGTATGGCTTTCGTGTTTCGTAGCAATATGTGCACTGTTGATCTAGATTTTATGGCTTATCTCGCAAAACAGTTGCACAAATCTTTGCATCGTTTTGGAGAAACTAAGTTTATTTCGCCTGATATTTCAAAAGCATTAGATAGAGTTTGGCGTCAATATCTCCTATCGAAAATACGTATATTTGGTATGGAAGAATCTCTTGTTCGTTAAATTAGAAATGATCTTTCGGACCGCTCAATACAAGTTAGGTGGTTTCAAGTCTGTTATTCATAAACCTTGAGGTGCCACAGGGTTCCGTTTTGTCTGCGACACTCTTTCTCATATTCTTCAACGATCTTTTGTCTGAAACTTCTAATCCGTTAAATTATTTGGCTGACGACAGTACTCTCGACATTTCATATTCGTTTCTAGATTCACATCCACGTCGTTCGGATTTGGAACTAGCTCATTGAATTCTGATCTCGACAGAATTGTTCAAAAGAGAATACAAAATTACGTAGAATACAGTGCTTCAAAACTTCAATGCTCTCTCATATCTAATTGAAGCTGGATCCACCCCATTTGCAGTTATTCACGAGTGGCATTTGCATTGAAGAAACCAAACAGCTTTCAGTTCTCGGTATGTGCAGCACAGACCACCTTTTCGGAATGAGCCCATATTCGACGTCATCGCTAAAGACGATACAGGAAATTTTTCAACCGATCTGATTTGGCTTGTAAACCCTATAATCGTCCAAAGCTTGTGCACAATTCCCATATTTAGGCAGGTATTCCAATAACTGCCAAAAAGGGCATTAAAAAAGATAGATTATAGAATTATAAAAAAAATTGAATTTATCGAGTACCGCCGCAATATTTCTTATCTTTCATTATTTTACCATTATTTTCACGATCAGTGTTTTAAAAGGAAATAGCCAGAGTTGCATTTCTCCCCTAAAACATTTCAACCGTATAATACTCACGCTTCAGGGAATGCCCATCAGTTAACCCTTGAGCCCAACTTTAGACGTACTGTTAAATTCAGAGATTCTTTCTTTAGCCGCACAACACGAATGTGGAATGCTTTATCTAGCCCTGTTTCTTCCAACCATGTCGATATCAAAACTTCAAAACGAATGGGGATCAGTGTCTGCTATTATGTCCTTCCCTATTTGCCTAGCGCTCGCATTGTGTTTAAAATTTCAAGGGTTGTCAAAACCCCTTTAGTGTGTGCATATTGTAAACAAAAAGCTGCACCTTAATAAGTGGAAGTAAAAATTTACTCCGAAGGGCTTAAATGAAGAGCACTTTTCCATGGACAAGCGACAAGAGGATTTTCGAATTAAACGAAATGATTTTTAGTGGCAGTGGCTGGGAATTGACTTCGGACTTCTAGCCATTAAAGTCTAACTTAAAATAATTCAAGAAAATTCAAAAGCAATCCAGTTGTGACATAATTTTAAATCATCGCATTGCAACCGTTCAGCTTTCGAAACACAAGAACCTACTCAACCACTTATGGCTTAATTCTGAATCATAATGTGCTTTCGACAGTCTCAATATTCCCCCCTTGTCTTACTCACCTTGTTAGCCTTGGCGCTGAAAAACTTAAGACTAAAATACTCTAAACAACAAAAAATAAAAAAAAAAAAACAATCCAAACAAATTAGTAAAACAATGTACTCGCAAAAAATAATGGCAAGGAGTCAAGGCAACTCAATTTTTCTAGTCATTTTCGACACTTGTCGTTGGCAGCCTCTGGTCAAAACACTTTATACATTTTTGCTTGTTTTATTCTTCACATGCAAAACTATACAGTTCATTCCTACCCACCTGTCATCATCAGAACCTCCCTCCCGTACTCAAACTGTATTGAGATTGAGAGCACTCATCGACGTTATTTGTTTAAATATTTTGGTTTATTTTAAAAATTGAGTAAATTGAGTTGAGTAATTTTCCTGCTAAAAGTATTTCAGATGGGTTTTCGACATTGAATTGGTATACATATTGTATAATTAGGGTATTTATGAGTAGTTGCGGGCACTGGCTATAGATTAGATATGATAGCAATTTTGAAAAATCTATTTTCAAATGTCATCGAACGGCCTTATGCTAGAAATGTCTCATTTCGCACGATTTTAGTTTAAAAATATCATTTTGTATATTTTGAGTGTAGGCTTTTATGTGTGCTTGTACGAGTATACTGAGAGTGCATTAACTTTGGTGTTGAAGGGTAAATGAAATATCAAAAGGACCAGGCTTGTTCCGATACTGGTTGGAGACAGTACCACATTACACGGACCACACAGCAAATTCCCTCTTTTATTTTTGAAAATTGAGTTTCGAAAATTCATAGATGGGTGGCCATAAACTTACAATTTGAGTTCAGTATTACATTTTAATTGGCTCATTAAAAAAAATAATGTAAACGTAAATGTTCGACAAAAGGCTTTCGCATTCAAAAAATTTCTTGTCTGATCTCCAACACCGCCAAAACGAAACATGTGTTGCTAAGGATTTTATATTTTCAGACCTTGAACTCTTGTAATCAATCTTTTGTTTGGGTTAAGTATATTTGTGTGTTGTTGAACTTGATGTAAGAATCTTGAGATTTTATGAGAGGCAAATTAATCACCGGATCTTTGATCTTCAATTTTTTGTTTGCTGATACATATTATTATATTTTCAGGCATTTTGGTGAGGAAAATGTTGTCAGCGATGAAAGATTTGCGGGAGGTCAGTTAAAAATGTTTGACGTCATTGCATTACATGTAGGCTTTTCGACTTCTGAGTTAAAATTAGATTTAAACTTGAAAACTAACTATGGCTAATTAATTATAAATATCAATATGCCAAGCTAGAGATATGTAAGTATTATTAATCATGCTTAAGAGGCAGAGTTTGAATAGATTATATTTTTTTTTGAAGATCCTTGCTCTAGTTTGAAATTAGTTGCTGTAAATAATTAGTTTGTTTGGTCTGTCAACAGAGTCATTATCACCACAAATATAAAACAAAAATTAAATATAGATAAATAGAAAACTATTTATAAATTTAAATGTGCGTATTTGTGTAATAGAAGATCACAGTCTACATAGTAAGTGGGTACTGGAAAGCAAGGTTGCAACTTTTGTAAGCTTCTGAATGAGATTGTGGCACAGCATCACTAGTCTAGAAGCCAAAATTCCAAAAATGGAATTAAGAATTCCCTGAGTGGCTTATACAGAAACCGCAAAAAACTAAGAAAGCGAAAGCTCGAGCAAATGGTTCTATGTAACGGGTTGATTTGAGTTATTTAATATGGACAAAGTGTAATAAGTCTAGTATAACACTTTCAATTGTTCTTCACAATAAGGAAAAATGCAACAACTCGTAGAGAAACAGAGTTTTAAATATATAAAACATAATTTACATGTAAATACCTCCTTAGATACAAATATTACAGATGAGTCCATGTGAAATCAATAATTCAACAATTCCAATAATAGTGCTTAATCTTTTTCTTTGCTGATTAATTTCAGTAGCATATAGAGTTTGTATTATAAAAAACTTCATATAACCATTTTGCTTAAACTTCTCACCTACCAGTGAAGCACAAGTGCTTTTTATGGTTCTTGGAGTATTTTTTAATTATTTTCCAATATTTTCTTAATATCTCAAATACATCAAATACACCAAGATCCTGAGATGTTTTAATTTCTCTGAACGGAGAAGTGGAATCAACTGATTTTACTTGTAGATACTCATTTTCAAATTAGCTGCCATTTTTTTATATACTTCGAACAGTGTTGAAAGCAATTAGCTGAAATCATGAGCTTAAAATAAAGAACGCAACCAGCGGAAATCCTGATCTATAACATAATGAACGCAATCACCGTCAAAACTAGTAAAACGTCAAATGGATGTCTGACGGATGTCAATTTAATTCTACTTGAATAAGACGTCAGATTGTGTGTGCCAAATAAACCAAATTTCATTTTTTAACAAGACGTGTTTTAATTTTTCATTTTTATTTATTGAAATTTATTTAAATTTACAAACGTAATAAACAGGTAAACGTTGCAAATAAGCAGTGAATTCTCTTGCTGGCACAGAATTGTTCTATACTATACCACTTACAACCCGAACCCGTCTACACTCGTAGAGCTAAGTTAAAAAAAACTATTTAATCCACCTCTGTTCTACAATTTTATAATCAAACAATGGAATAGAAGTTAAGTTCCGACTTACGCTTTTAAATTTAAAAGTGACGTTTATCAAAAATCTACTACAATATGTAAGAATATCCTACACGTTCACCTAATTGAACTGTCAATTACTTTTGTCTGTTTTTAGCTTGTATTTTTTTATAATTATGTGTGTAATAAAGGTGTTATGATTTGTGTTAAAATGTTCGACCGTTTTAGGAATGTTTTTAAATAACAGAAAAAATTGAACAATATAGCGAAATATAGCACGTAAAACGAGTGACAACTGGGACTGAAATTATGCTTAAAAGAAGTTTAATAATTTTATTTCTTCATCGGTGGTTTAATCGTGATTAGAAAACGTCACTAGCTAAAATTTAGTTTTATTAATAAGATTTCGCACTTAATCCACGGTGTTAAAGTAGCCACTCAAATTTTCGATAGTAATAATTGCCAAATGTTACTCCTTCGTAATAAATAACTGTTATAAAAGTTAATTTTAAGCCCATTTTTTTCATTTGTTACCCTAGCTCAAGTAGAAAACCACTAGAAATTTAAAATAACACAAATGAAGTTCTACTTTTCTACAGCATTCGTATATAATACGAGTATATTCAACATTATAGCACTTGTATTTCTTAAGCTTGCTATTGGATTACAAAAAGCACAAGAGAGAACAAAAATTCTCAAATCAAATCGAGTGCAAATCTAGATCGATAAATGTCATTGTGTCAATGAGATCTTTTTCAAAAAAAGAAAAAAAAAAAATGAATACGAGTTGACTGCAGACACAAGAATGAAAAATATTTTTCAAAGTATTTTCCTTAAGGAGTTTCTATGTTGAAAAAATATCTGAATAAGTTGTTTTTTTTAACCATAGGATATTGAACTGATAGGATTGAAAAGATATCTATTTTAAAGGAAATGAGAGTAAAAAGTGTTTGGAAGGTATTTTCATGTGTGCCTGAGATTTATTGTTGAATCTAATTGAATTTATTAGAGTGTTTTATGGGCTCTTTTATACGATATTTAGCAGGTACAATCCTCGATAGTTCTTAAAAGACATAGGATTACCTTTTTTGTGGATGGGCCATTATGGATCTGATGGTTCAGTCATCGGGCATGCTCCTTTCCACCCATATTTAGTTGATAATTTGATGTATGCACCGTACCAAAAAATCACCTCCGTGTTTGAAGAGCTGTGTAGATCCGGCTTTTGTTGTTCTTGAGCTTATTTATAGCTAAGCCTACCTCTCCTGTAATGGGTGGTAGAATTAGTTCTTCATTGATTGGAAGCGTTTTGTCTTCTTGTCTTATTAAACGCTCTACATGACCTCCATTTAACAGCCGCTGGAAATGCTTTTGAAGGCATCTGCAATATTCTGAAGTTCAATGACTAGGTTACTAGGCAGCCAGTTACTTGGTTTTTTATAATCCTGCCGGGTATTTTTTTAATCGCGAGACTCTTCGATCTTCCTGGGCTGCGTAAGCTCTCTTCTTTCTACGCAATATCTTCTTTTTCTCTCTCCTCTTTGCTCGATTCTCTTCTCTTGCTGCTCCTGTTCTGCGCTGCAGCATATTCGCATGTGCATCTTCCGTCACTCGTTTTCCAGTTGAACGCATTCATCATCATAACACAAATTCTTTGTTGGCGTCTTTGGCAGGTAAATGCATAGTGTACATAGAACTTTTCGCTAAAATGCTCTTTGTAAGCTCTGGCAACTCCAGCTATGCTGAAATCTTTTTCTGGCCGGTTCCTTAAGATTTAGTATTTCTAAAAACTTATTTAAAACAAAAAACACT
Source organism: Chrysotoxum bicinctum (assembly GCA_911387755.1). Taxonomy (NCBI): domain Eukaryota; kingdom Metazoa; phylum Arthropoda; class Insecta; order Diptera; family Syrphidae; genus Chrysotoxum; species Chrysotoxum bicinctum. The sequence goes on from OU426987.1 coordinate 245,922,098, forward strand.
ACAACTAAAATATGTGGAATATGTTCCACACATTCCCATAAAAGTTAAGAAATTTGTCTGAAAAATGTTCAACAGGTGGCGCTGCGAAACTTGCTGAAGTGCTTTGCACATGAGACACGAACTGCGAACTGCGAATTGCGAATGGTCGCGAATTTTGACATTTCGTTCAGTGCGAATTGTCAAAAAAAAGAAGTAAGTAAATTAAAGTAAAATGAGTGCTAAGCTAAATTATTTTAAGAAAAGGTGGCTTTTATGCAGTTTAATTTGTTGCCAAAATTTAAAACAGAGAAAAAACTTATATTTGCATCTTCTAAATATGAATCCTCATAGATTTGGAGAACATTTCACTTTGATACCTCAACTAGAAAGAGGTTGAATTCGTACGAATTTTTTAGTCGCGGGTTTGTGGAATGCGTTCACTAGTTGTGGATTGCGAATTTACATTTGACAGTTCGCAGAAGATACGTTGTTGGTCGCGTACAAAATTTTAAAATGCAAAATATTTCAATTTATAATTATTTTATGCAGTGTTTTCCTTTTAAATAGTTGATTCAATCATTAATTCACTTCGTCGTAGAAGAAAAACAAAACAAAAATTGATATTAGCTGTGAAAATTGCTTAAAAAGATTTATTCGCATTCGCAGGTCGCAGCTCATGTGCAAGGCACTTATCTAAGACAAAACATTTCGCAATTCGCAAATCAAATAATCTATATCTTAAAATAACTGCACTTTTAAAGTTCGACCATAAACAACCACAAAAATGTTTTCTTTTTTCAGGAGAACAAGCAGACCATTCCTCGGAGAGTACTCTTATCTCTTGTCATAAAAAGTTCTTTTCATCTAAGCCGCACTCTGCAGAAAATTGTAAATCACCTCCATTCCTAACACGTACACAGAAATGCTTGACTGTTGTCAGTAAGTGTACGACGTGAATGCTTACTTTTTATAAATGGAATATATTATGTGTGTTTAATCAATAATTATAGTTCCCATATATCGTCAAATTTTTCATTTTATTTTTGTGTACCATATCATATTGAGATATGTAAGAGCAGAATAGGAATGAATACTAAGTTCTCAATTCTAGGAATACAAAAATTCAAACCAAATTTAACTCACAACAATCAAAAAATTCTCAATAACCAAATTCATAAGTACAGGAAAACTGCTTGCATCACTGCTTGCATCACTGCAACCGGAACAAATTGTATATGTATTCATATTAAAATTCAATAATAAATGTATATCATTGAATTCATATTCTCCCACTGGTAATATGTATTAAGTAAAAAAAACCCTATCCAACTCTGTTTGCATATTTCGAAACAAATGCAGCGGATTTGTGCAGAACATACTTTATTAACTCTAATCCTAACTTGACAATTCATGGAACTACATCCGAAGCAATATTTCACAGTTTTTAGTTATTCATTGTTCGCCTGTGTAGAAGTAACAAGTTATAACGGACTGCGTGACCCGCATCTGGGTCACATGTCAAAGCAAAAACTCAACACAAACAATCATAAAAATCAAATAAATAATAATTTTAAATATGCCGTTTCTCAAACCGCCCACATTGTATGCAATTCTCCACGCAATACGCATTTTCTTGGCAACAACGCCCATGTTACATGTTTTCACACTTTAAAAATAGCATTAACAGGAGCTAAATTCAGTTTTTCTTAGAAACTAAAATTAGTTATTAGTGTGTTTTAATTAAACAATTTTGTGTATTTAAAATTAAATAAAATAAAATATTTAAATTTAGAAAATTTTCGATTTCACTGCATTAAATTTGGTGTCAGTAGTTTTAAAAATATATCTCAATTTTTTTTTCGTCCAACATCACGCATTGCATTTTGCAGTATTTTTGCGTGCATGCATGCAAGCGATAATAATTGCGGCAATAAAATGCAATTTTCTATATAGGTGGGCGCTGCAGGCTGTATTACTTGCTGCCAGTTATAATGTTAGTGGGTGGAAAATATTTCACAAGATGTCATAACAAATTTATTGGATGTTGCTTTTTATTTGAGGATATTTTTTTATCATGCAGAGCTTGCAAATTTATGCAGCAGGCTGGTAAGATGAAAAGAAATTGGCGACGACCGACGCGACGGATGCACGATGATGGCGGCAATCATGACGAAAAATGGTCTTTGATGGTTAAAGTTTTGTTTTGGAGTTTTATGGGGGTTTTTTAATGGTGGAAACAAATATAAAATACCTAACGAAAATAGCTACACATGCAGAAAATAAATTCAAGCTCGATAAGTCAAGAGGGCGTTTGAGTAATGGATTGTAAAAAAAGTTTGAAGTGGGGCAAACTGTGACTTTAAAAGTTTGCGACCCACAATTTGTAGAATAAAAAAACACATACTCGTAGAGTCAGCAATGTTGATACTGAAATGAGCACTGAAAGTATTATTTTCTATTTAAACAATTTATCCAATTTAAGGATATCGACTTGAGTCAAATATTTTACGAAAAATAAAAGTTTTTGAAAATCTAATGGAGAACGAGCTGAAATCCAGAAAGACATAAAAACGCATTAACTCGAAACAATCAAAAAGGTTGTGTGTACTGACGTACCCGCGATAGAAGTAAAGCTTCTTTTCCCTCAAGCAAAGCCTCTGTAAGATTGTAACCTATAAACGTAGAACATTTTGTGTTCTAAGAACACGTCGCTATATTTGATATCCATCGTGTCGTTTTGACATGTCACTGACAGCTGCATATACAATTTTTTACCCCCAACGCCGGAAAAGAAGTTTTACTTCAAAAATAAATTAGAAGCCAACAGCTCGTAGAAAACTTTACTCATAGCGGATCCAGGCCTTCGACATGACAGTAAAAGGTACTAAGACTAACGCTAAGAAGGACAAAATACAACAACTTCTTAAGTTGGCGGTATTGATGAAACTAATAAAGGCAAAGTATTCCACATTCGCATAGTACAGCTAAAGAAAGAACCTCTAAATTTGATGCATGTGCCATTAGCGAACTTGTGTGCTAAACTTCAACAGACGACAGCTTTTTGCTGTTAAAGAATTAAATTAAATTTAAAGAATCAAATGAACTTATTTTTAGCTGCAATTACAGTTTTACCACCGTCGAATAAAGCTGAGAATCTGGAAACGAATATATAAAAACTTAAAATAAGAGATCATTTATGAAGATTAGGAAGAGAAATGGACACAAAACGCAGCCTTGAGGCATACCAGCATTTAGTTTTTGAATAACTTGACTTAAAACCGTTCAGAAACATTCAAAATTTTGAATCCACCAAAGGGGATGCTCTGCTCATTGATACTAAATACACGTTATTTTGGTTAAAGAGAACCAAACGTTATAAAATGTTTTTGAAATATCTAGAATAATTAATTAATCAATAGATCTCATTGTTCATAATAGAGTGAATTTAATATCTAGAGAACCAACCTATTGTGTGAAACACACGTACACTTGATTTGTGGTAGTTATAGCAATTTAATAGATGCCATGCTGATCATCGGAATCCTTTTAGTGGTGCTAAGCCTTTTATTCAAGTTTAATCGACTAGTCTTAAAGTAGTTCACTAACTTCTTTTTACTTGCGATATAGGTACGAGTACTATAGGGCAAGTTCTGCATTTGGAAAAAAAAATCGAACGCGAGATTTTGATCAAAGTTGACATTACGATGATAGCGAAGACGAAAAAAGTGGGTCCGACAATTCCGTCTGTCTGTCTGTATGTCTGTATGTCTGTACCTCGAACTACAGCCTAAACCACTGGACCTATTTCTTTCAATCTCGGTAGTTAAGAGTCTTTGGTTATTCCCTAGAGGAAAAATTGAAATTTTTTTTTTAGCTCCAAAACTAAGGGTACCCCCCATACACCCGTATTGCAAAATCTTATTTATCTCGAAAACGGCTCTAACTATTTTGATAAAAAAAAATTAGGTGTGATATTATGGACATGGACTATATTTTGGTGAAAAAAAAAATTTGGGGGAAATGTTATTAGGGGTACCTGTCATAGAACGGTTTTTTTGATTTTCGAATTTCTCACCAACGGCTCTAACGATTTTAACCAAAATTTTTTTGCAGGAGCTGCTTTGCATTTGAAAAAATATAAACTTAAAATTTTTTCGAAAAAATAGTTTTTGGATTTTTAAAAATATAATACAATTTTTGTTTTGAAAATTCAATATCTTGAAAACCGATACACGATTAAATTTTTAAATTACGTTTTAAAATGTATTTTATTAAATACTACCAATTTGCATATCAATTTTTTTTATAAAAAATTTATGGAAAATTTAGTACACAAAAAACATGTTTCAGTGTGTCTGTATGTCTGTACCTCTCACTACAGCCTAAACCCCTGGACCTATTTCTTTCAGTCTCGGTAGTTAAGGGTCTTCGGTGATTCTCTAGAGGAAAAATTGAATTTTTTTTTTTTAGCTCCAAAACTAAGGGTACCCCCCATACACCCGTAATGCAAAATCTTATTTATCTCGAAAACGGCTCTAACGATTTTGATAAAAAAATTAAGTGTGATATTGTGGACATGGACTTAATTTTGGTCAAAAAAAAAATTTGGGGCAAAATTTTATTAGGGGTACCTGCCATAGACCCGTTTTTTTTTTATTTTCGACTTTTTCTTTAACGGCTCTAAGGATTTTAACCCAATATTTTAGCAGGAGTCACCTTAAGTTTAAAATAATATTGTATATAAAAATATTCGAAAAAATATTTATTGGGTTTTAAAAAAAAACAAAATTTTGAATTAATATCTTCAAAACCTATGAACGATTATTTTTTGAAATTATTTCCTAAAACCAATATTATTAAATACTTAAAATTCGCATCCCACTTTTTTTTTTTGAAAAATTTTAGAGGAATTTCTTATATAAAAAATTTATTTAATAATAGAATGATTTTTTAAGGTTTATTTGCATAAATTCATACTTTTCCGGAAACCAGACGGCAATTTTATGCATTTGAACATTATTATCTCATTAAATCCATGTTTTATATTTATAAAATGTATCTTAAATTCCAAAGTACTTTTACATAAGAGCAAGTTCGTGCGATCCAGTCGTGCATTTTATTTATTTTAAACATATTATAAGCTGTTTTGGCAGTTAGTGGAATAGAGGTTGATGGAAATACTAAACTTTTAATATCTAGCTTACATGCTTATAACTTGATGTTGTTACTCAAGATATGTTGAGATCTTTGCTGAGATACACCAGTTTATTCAGCTTGTAGATGAGCCCACTCGAATACCAGATGTTGCTGGCCCAAATGACCACAATTCCCGAGCCCTACGAGATCTTCATATTAACATATCCACTGGTCCTGATGCTATATCCCCCATTCTTTTAAAAAGGTGCTCTTCTTCACAGCAAAACATATTCTTAAGCTTTTTCATCGCTTTTACTGTCCACCTAGATTCTTCCAACTCGTTCCTAAAAACGACGACCTTTCCTAACCATTCTCCTACCGACCAATTGCATTTACGTCCCTTTTTACTTGCGGTAAAGTTACTATAGGGCAAGTTGTGTATTTGGAAAAAAAATCGAACTCGAGATTTAGAACTACTGGTTGTATTTTATTCAAACTTCGGAACCACCGAGGACCCTTAGTCTTCGGTGATTCCCTAGAGGAGAAATTGAATGTATTTTTCTAGCTCCAAAACTAACGGTACCTGCCATGCAGCCGTTATACGAAAACTTTTTATCTCAAAAACGGCTATAACGATTTTGGTAAAAAAAATCAAGTGTGTAATTCTGGGTATGTACGAGCGTACCTCCAATTATCAAATCTGCGGCTATAAGTCTGTGTGAACCGAAAAGATATGAGACAAAATTGTATGGAATTCCAAGTAAGTAGTGATTACATGACTTCAGGTGCACACTGAATGTGCAATATGGTTACTTAATAAGGCAGTATGTAGGTGTCGTAGCGTTTGGCTCGGTAATATGATTAGGGGTAGTTGGTTTCGCAGAGTTTCGCTTGGTAATGTGATTAAGGGTATGCAGGTGTTGTACTTGTACCGCTTCGTTACAACTTTCTGGTTCGTTCGGTACATGTTGTATTGGACGGTTTCAAGACTGTTCTTCACAAAACTAATGCCGGTGTTCCACGGGGTTCCGTTCTGTATCCGACTCTCTTCTTCATTTTTATAAATGATCGCTTGTCTGAAAATTCTAGTCCTCTCTACCCTCAGTTTCACATACTCGTTATCAAATTCAAGTTTCATGTATTTTTTTGTTTTATCGCATCTTTCACAATCAATTCAGGTCAGCCGTTATATATTAGGAAGGGAAAATTGAAAAATTGTTAACGATTTTCTGCAACGATTTTGCCACATATGCAGATAATAACAAATCATGTGTACTACTGTAGACATGATCTACATTTTGGCTAACGGTATTTTCCTTTTCAACGTTCTAATTAACTGCCCTGTCGATTTCGATCAAAAATTCCATGCAGGAGCTCCTTTAAATTTGAAATGATATTGTATATGAAAAAACGAGTAAAACATTGAGTTTCAAAACAATGTTCTTACGAGTAAATGTTTATTATTAAATATTTAAAAGAAACACAACAAATTTGTTTTTAAGAAAATTGGTATGTACAAAAATAATTTCTTAATAAAACTACATTTTTACGATCTCAGTTCAAATCAATTTTAAACTAAATCGAGAGTAACAGTAACTGTCATGTAGATAATCATTTTTTTTTTCTCTCATAGGCGTTACAAATTTAAATTGAATTTGCATATTACAACTCCTAAAAAATCCTTGATGAAATTATCTTTGAAAATGTAAAAATAAACTAATTGGCGTACCAAATTTATTTTTATTTTTATTTTTAAAATGTTTTAGAAATTTTATTTATAAAAAACTTATTTTTTAAAAACGCCCTTCTTATTTTTTTTATTTCAAAACTATTTTAGACGTCTTTACATTTTTTTAAAATCAACTTCCAAGCTTTTAAAATTTTTCCTTTTTTTAAAGGTTACATTTTTGAAATCTTTAAAATTTGAAGACACAAGAATGTTCTATCGACACTTCCGTAGTATTTGATATTGAAGATATTATAAGCCGCCCTTAATATCAGGTATTCAAGTTAGAACTTTTCCAATCTCGCAAACTTATTATTCCAAACATTCAAAAGCCTAGTCAATAATTTATCTTTTGAAAGTGTAAACTTCAATAATATCTTCCGTAAATCTGCTGGAAGTGTTTGATTTTCATCCTTAAGTCTTAACTACTTAAACACTTGCAATTCTTCCTTAACATCGTTTAGTCATTAAAAGTTGCAATATAATACCTTAATCGTCTCTAATGGTGTTAATTGCCTACTTTTCCGACACCAAAACCTCCCATTGACAGGCTTAAGCAACTGAGACTTCAATCAATTGATTCATTGCACTGCAAAAAAAAAATCAATCAATCATTTAGCTGGTTATAAATTGATATTGATTCATTCAGTGACCACAATTCCGCAGGCCGAAACCATAAATACCTCAAACCCTTAAAACCTCCCCGATATTTATTTTGTTTTGGCGAGACTCTAAGCCGTATTAGTTACATTATATACAAATAACAATCCCCAAAGCAAATTATTCATTGTGTGCGGTCATTGAGGTTGTGAGTGCTCGAAAAGCATTAATAAATTGTCACCCAAAGCAACTAAACCAAAACCATTATTGAACCAAAAAAACACTGCAAATGGTGTCATTGGTCTCCCATTGTTCTGGTGGGTGGTTCCAATTTCAACTACAAGGAGTCATTTCTTTATCCCTATTTTCCTCCATTTTTGTTTTCTTTTGCGATTGTCCACACTTTGGCATGTCATTCAACTTCCCTTTCTTCTCAAAAATAGTTAAGTGCTCTGGACTGGCATTTCTTATATACATTTCTAGAGTATAAAGAAATATTGGAGACATTGTTTGGGGTTGAAAAATTACAAAAAAAAAAAAAAAAAACACACACTATTCCAAAGAACATTAATTTATTCTTCATTATCTACAAGTGGGTATAGTAATTAAGAGCGTGACATTTTGGATTGCTGGTGTGTTGTTAATTTCGGCTAGATGGCCAAAACGAGCTCAACCAATGTGCCCTCATAACTGTCAAGACATTGGTATTTGTGTTTGCCTTGGTGCCGACCAGTCGCTACTGACACCATTTCGGTTGAACTGGTTCTATGTGCCGCAACACAAGGTGCTGCACCGTGCTGTGTGACGACGTCTTCCGCCTTCGAAAAGTTAAATCTTTAACCAATTCTAGGTTGTATGAATTTGCTTATGAACGAATTTTATTAAGTCATATCAAAATAGTAACTTTTATTGTTTATGAGCTTAACACTAAAATGATGTTTTAATTTTATAGAGAGTCAAAACTATTGTTAAGTAAATATGCACTTATATTGAAAATAAAATTCTTATAACTTTTTTGAACGATTCTAAACAATTCTAAACTATTTTAAATAATTCTAAACAATTCTGAACAATTCTAAACCATTCCAGAACTTTGTATTATTACATTTATAGAAAATAGTCAACAATACTCAATGTAATAAATATTATGTAGCTATAATATCGTATAGTATTATGGTTCAAAAAAGTTATGCTCCTATTAGAGTCTGCAAAACAAGGAATGAAAGTGAAATATCTTAAATCCCTAAAATTCTATTCTTGACATATGATATATTATATAAGCAGTTGCCATGTACCTACGTAATTACTCACATTTATTTCGTTCCTAGTCCTTTGTAAACTTTTCATTTAAGCCTAACAATACTTATACCATTGGAATTGAAATCATGATCCAAATCAAAAACCGAAATAAGAAACATGAATCAGCTTCATACCTCTTCTTTTCTTGTATTTAAATTTTCTTCCAGAAAACCATGACTAACGCTGATGGATTGGGTAATATTAATTTGGCATGCTTCCAGAAGCAAATACTGTATTCACTTCACAGCACACAGAAAACAGGATGAGGCTGTAATTTTGTAAAATTTTGGAGCATGTCCCACATGAGTTATATATGCGAAAGCCATTCCTTGCTCTTCAAAGAGTACGAGAATGACGGAAATATCTTAAATTAACATAAATTTAAGGCAATTTTGTCAAAATTTCATTGAAAATCTAATAAAGTAGGTGAGATAAATTTCTATTTGAAAGATACGAATTTATTTATCACACGCATACATAGCAACCTAAGACAAATATAAAATACAAAGAGGACCTCTAAGGAAGGGATGGATTCAATAAGCTAGTATTAGTTCTGATTTATTAAATTTTCATATTCGATTGAATAAAAGGATACGTTTTTTAATTCTTCCCGATAAAAGGGTCTACAAATAATGAAAAGCTTTTAAGGCTTATGGCTAAATTTTCAATTTAAAAAGGTATTCGACTTTTGGGTCATAGAACTAAAAAGTACCCTAGATTTATGGAATAAGACGTCCTTGACGGTCTTATCTATAATTACTTTGTTTACAATTTTCGGAATACAATAATATGCTTCGGGTTAGCAGCTTACAACTCGAGATATAATGGATATTCAAGATTTATGTCTTAAAATCATTATAGTCTACACGCAAATTGTATCAAAAAACACAAATTGAGTTGTTTATTGAAACTTTAAATGGGATTACGCATAAAAGCCATGATACTTCTAGGTTTCAATATGAAAGACGATTAGTAGGGTCAGAGAAGTAGCTAATCCTATTGAGGAAAACCGGAATAAGTTCAAACAAGCTAGAAAGACCTGTGATGATGATATTCAAAGCAAAGCAAATCTGATGATCTGATGGTATATCTCACCGAACAGTGAAATAAATATTTACATCGTTTTGGAGAAGGGAAGATTTATTGAACTTGATATTTCGAAAACATTTGCAAGAGTTTGGCATCAAGCGTTCATATTGAAAAAGCGTGCATTTGGTATTGTTGAATCTATCTTCCGTTGGATTAGAAACTATTTTCGAAGCGCTCAATACAAATTATGTCGATAGGTATTAAGTCTGAAATTCATAAAATAAAAGCTGGTGTGCCACAGGGCTCCATTTGGTCTCCGATTCTCTTTCTGATATTTATCAACGATCTTTTGTCTAAAACTTTTAATCCGTTTAATTGTTTTGCTGACGACAGTATTCTCAGCTTTCCAAGTGCATGGTTGTTCTTAGTATGTGGATTTAGAAAAGCAGCATATGGTAAGCTCATTAAATTTTGATCTCGATAATATTGTTAAATAGGGAACCATAAACCGTGTACAACGTGAAAAGCTCAATGCTGTTTTTTTGTCGTTAAAGCGCAACGCATCTCTCATGATGCTATCCATGAGTGGCACTTGCATTAAGAAAACCGAACAGCTCTTAGTTCTCATTACGTGCATCATAGACAACCTTGCATGGAAAAACCACATATCCGATACATCTAAAAGCGCTGCTAAAATTCCTTGCAAGAAATCTTACACACGTTCTTTATTTGACTCGGGAAGGCATCATTTTCTTGTTTGCAAGTTTTCTTGAATGGGTTTAATTTCGAAATATTTAAACTGGATTGAAAGGTATTTAACTAAACGGATTCAGTCTGTCAAAATCGGTGATAAAAAAATATGCAGGTGTGCCTCAAGGTAGCTATCTTAGTCCACTACTAGTTTTTATATTTAAGTACGATACAACAAAAGTGGTAGAACCTTATTTTTAGAAGGTTTCAAATAATGCTAATGCTTTAATTTTTGTTAGGCTGTTGACAGCCTATTTTAATTTAATTTAAAGTATTCCAAAACTTTGCTCAAAAGAGTGAGTAACCAGGAAAATCTAGAAGTATTTTGCTCCATTTTGCTTATATATTCTCCAATGATAATGAAGGACTTGGTTTAATTTCAGGAAGATATTATATATTGGTTTGTTTGGTTCTTTCGATCTTCGAATACTGTCCAGACATTTAGTGCCCTCATTACCGTAGCATCAAGCTTCGAATCTACGTCTGCTATCATTGGTCACAAAAGTTGGTCGATAGCGCTCATATCATGAATCAAAAACTTGTCGGTTTCCTCGATGCACGTACAAAAGTAAAGCGGTTATATACCTTTAACGATCCTTTCAAGATGATGTTTATATCTGAATGAGCTCAACATATCCAGCCATTGCAGCTCATCCAAAGTATAAGGAGGTGGATCTGGAAAGGGAGTATGAAAAACTAAGAGAGCTTGTCATCAGTGAAAGATCATTTGTGGAGATAAAAAACAGTCTCTGAGACAAAACGGTCCAAAACAACTGCTGTGAAACGGTTGAAAAGAACTTATTACCTTACCATCGGAGCCAGTAAATTTGAGAATGTCGAGATTTTTGAGTGCTCGTTTTTTTATAATTCACACACACTCAAGGATTCATTGAGACCTTTATAATGTTGAACATAAACATATAACGAACGTTGTGGAAATTAGGGTGAAAGAGAAAGGATGTGTCGATTAACATTGGTCTTAAATTTTTGCGTATTTTTGGAAATGGCAAGGGAAAAGAGAATCTCTATATTTGACGGTAGGACCAAAATAAGGCTCGAACGTGAACTTATGAGCATTCGTAGCGAAACGGGCATTGTATGTGAAAAGATTGATGGGAGAAATGCAACTGGCTTCTTCGAGTGAAAGAAGGAAAGACACATACATATAAAATTCTGACGGTGTTTAAGAGATGAAAATGATTACGTGATGGTTCTGTTTCCTATCAGTTTTAACACTCTGTTCTGAGCTCTTTCTAATAAGTGGAGAAAAGTTTTTGCATCACCTGCCCAAAGATGTGAGTTATACTTGAGTATTAGACAATAGACATACATATATCACGCCAGATCAGATTGGGTGAAAAATTTATTACATCGATATCGAGCACCACCCCAGGCGCTACAACTCTCACGCCTGCTTCTCATGCTCATTCTAAGCATTTAGCAGCATTTTTTGTGGTCTCGATGCTTCTTCGATGTAAGTGCCATTCAAGGACAATTACATAAGGGGGACATTTTGCTTCAACGACAATAGACAGCATTGATTTTTCGAAGCATCAAACTCAACACTGTTTTTTATACCCCATTCAACAATGCAAATCGGAGCTTAATCAGCTTATCATACGATACCGTTGTATTTTCACGATTATAGGAAGATGAGAGTAGAGTCATCGGCAAAATAATGAAGTCGATAAGAAGTTTCAGACAAGAGATCATTTATTTAAATGAGGAAGAGAGTCGGAGGCAAAACGGAGCACTGAGGAAATCTGCATTTATTTTGTGAAGATCAAACGATCCAGAAATTTCAAATCCAAAGAATAAGTGTTTCCTGGTTTCAAACTCTATCAAAAGCGACAGAAATATCAAGCCCAATAATCTTGCTTTCTCCAAAACAATGTAAAGATCTGTTCCACTCTTCTGCCGTCAGATCACCAGTGGAACGATTGCTGCGAAAGCCGTATTACCGGTCATTTGGAAGCTTTTGATCTTCAAGATGTTTCTTGATCTGTTTTTGTCAGTGACGAAGAACACCTCTTCAGAAGAATGGAGGGAATATCATCAACGCCACCGGATTTGTTTAAGTCTAGATCTCTAGCAAATGTGCGAGTGCGGAAATATACGTGTCTCATTGAATGCTTTACGTTCTCAAGTGTAGAAGGAACAATGGTGCTGTCCAAAAATGTAGATTGACCAGTAAAATGAGCTGCGAGTACGGTGCTGAAGAGCTTGTTATCGGGTTGACTGTTCCCGTTTATTATGTCCAGAGAATTCTTCCGCTACTGTCTTTTTGATAACGCATTGGAATATTCTTTTGTTCCAGGGTAATAAGTATCGATATATGACACCCATTTCACCTGTTGACCATGGGTGGCCCTTCTGAAGAAATGAACTCTGCGATAGCTTTAGGTTGAACGTCGTAGTACCATAGTAAACGTAAGCCCATTTCCCCCTTCTCTAGGGATGTTCAAATCTAATTTATGGTCAGCCTTTATTATCAGCAATGAAACAGTCCTACTCTAAAATTCAGATTCCTCGAATATTTTAAAGAAAGCTTGAAAATTTCGTGAAGAGATATTCCCTGTCTTGAGATCGTAGTGGACTCGTTATTTTTATAAATTTAAGCACACTTTTTTAAAAAAAATTCTTCAATGTTGTTTTCAAGAAGTGGGAATGAATTCGTTACTCAATTCGTTTCTATCCCAGTTAATCCAATTCAAAGAAAATAAAACCTATTAGGGGTAAAGGTAAAATATAATCAAATTTTCATTATTTATTTGTTTTCGTCACTCGAAAGGTCAGACACCCGGAAACATAAGAAAGTATAAAAGTGTGTGAAGGCCAATGAATTTCATTTATTTTTAATATTTACCAAAAATAGACCTGATTAAGAACTCCCACCTTATTTTCATTCCACGACAAAAATATAAAAATTCACTTGTTGATCCCCCTCAAGACCAATTTGTTGTTGACAGTGTTAAAATAAAAAAAAAATTAAATAAATTTTAATTGTTTAAAAATAAACACAATTCATGTTTGTTCTGGGTATGTAAAACCATAAAAGAAAAAGATCCTCGCCATGCAAATCTTTATCTTCTTTTTAATCTTTATTTTTTTTTTCTTTGAAAACCTCGTTAGCATAGGAATTCCACATGAACAGATAAGAATTCCTTTCGAGCTGTGACGAGAGGACTTGCATTCAGACGACATTCCTGCACAATCCCTTTCTCCTTAGACAAAAGTTCAATATCCGATTATAAGTGTACAGTGCATTCATCCTCCCATAGACCATTTCACATTTTTACATTTACACCTCCCGAGTCCCGTCTCGGAGCCGGAAACAAAATAAAAAGTCACCGCATGTTGATGGGAAATGTCGCGTTCAATGCACCCGCATTGCACAAACACAACGATGACATCACATTGCTAACGATATTGTAGCTTTTCCCTCTCATTACATTATACGGCAATGTCAAATTGAATCACTTACGGACAACAAACACGAAGAAGGAATATTTTGCAGCAGCATTGTAAATCCGGATACTGAACTTTGTGGCATTTCCTTGACAGGGACTAAGTTGCGCCCTCATTTTGCAGCTTTTTATCGATGCCAATATTGTGGGTGTGGATGTATACGAGTAATATAAACAATAGCGTGTCAATTTATTTTGAAACCGGAGAGTTGATAACTATAATGTTTAAAAAGCATTCGGGAAGCTTTCATCTGAAATTCCTGGAAACAATATCTGCAATGGAAAAACATTTCCTGGTTAATAAAATGCAAAAATGTGAATGAACTTCTAGAAACAACAATCAACAGGCTGTTATTGTGTCAGTGCCGTAGCTAGGGTATATGGTGCCCCTGTTATTTTTTGAAAAGAAAGTTACATATCCTCGGGGAACACGTTTTAACTTTTTTTTTATATTCCGATATTAAGGACTAAATCGAAAACCTCTTGTCATTAAAAGTGCTTCTCTACTTAGACATTCGAAATCGGTAGAAAATTGGGAATTTCTTTTATTGAAAAATAAAATTAACTTGTTTTATTATAAATACAAATCGTCTTAAAAATTCCGAATCTGAACATCGTTCTTAAATTCGTTCTCTAATTTCATCTCAACGTCCTGAGGACAAGTTTGATGCATTCTAACAGTTTCAACGTATGTCTTTAAAAAAAAAAAACAAAAACCCTACTTGGCGAATTAACTTATTTTAAGCTACGACTCTGAGTTTTTTTTTTTTTTGTAAAGTGATAAGTGTAGACATAGACATCCCCATAATGACTCAACAAAGCGACGGGCGTCATCTTTTCGCTGAATATTTATCACAGACAAGATGAAAAGAAGAAAATGGAAATATAAACACATTATCATATTTCACAACAAAATGAAACAACATTTTTCCAAGATACTCGTATGTACGTGTTCTTAAAGTTCAAGCAATTTTTCAATCTTTCTTTGTTATTATTATTTGTTACAACTTTTAGCTAATAACAGTACTGCACAGTATCTGTAAAAAGGGCTTTTCATTTACTGCCTGTGAAATATTTCAACAACAAAAAATAAACCCAAATTATTTTTTTAAATTTAAAATAAAAAAATATGTATATTTTGAAATCTTTTTTAAAATTATAAATGTAACACGCGACGCGTTTCGCAATTACTGTCATTATCGGGCGAACTTAATTGGGCAACTTTAAAATAGTTTCAGGTTTCAGCTAAAATGAAATGCTGTCCGATATTTGGACAAATGTGAATTTATGAAAAAAATTATTAGTATACATAAACATTTATAGACTTAATTGAAAAAAATCCTCCACTCGTTTTCGAGATATTGAATTTTCAAGACCGAAAATAACAGTACCTTCAATGAAAAATTACGAGTAGTTCGCAATTTTAGAAAAATTTGTTTTTCTCAAAAAGAGCTAGTTAATGATTACAACTTGCTGTTATGTAATAGACTAAGAATTTAAAAAGTGAATGTTATTAGAGAAAACTGTTCATAAGCCTTAAAGTCAATTTTTAAACTCTTTTAGTAGTTAGAGATAGAAACAGAATGCCATGTGATTTCTTAAGCAAATATGAATACACAAATAAACAAAAATTATAGGTCGTTGCAGCTGTACTGGTTTCTTAAAAAAAATAAGCTTTTATATACTAAATTTTTAAAATCTTTTTAAGATAAAATTGTGGAAAATAGTTTTTTTTTAAAAATTCAAAAAATATTTTTTTTTTTTAAGTTTTGAAATGCAATATTTTTCAAACTTTTTAGAAGCTTTTCTATAAAAAATTTCATTAAAATCCGTTATACCGATAATGATAAATTAAAAAATCAGTCAGTGGTATTTTAATTTCAAATTTTTTTATTGAAATTCTAGGTGCCGTTTTCAAGAAAAATACGATTTCGGAAAACCAATTTTTAACATTTATATAGTGGGTACATTTATTTTGAGTTGAAATAAATTTGTTTTCTCACATCTTGTGGATTGTATTAAGAAAACTTCTAAATGTCAAGTTTTAAAAAATCGATGGGGTTTATTGAGTTAAAAACAAATGTTTGATAATTTTTTAAAAAAATCCAAAAATATTTTTTTTCAAAACTTGAATACCTAACACTTTAAAAACTTTTGGGGAGCCTTAGCATAAGAAAATGATCCAAATTGGCTGTACCGTTTTTCAGAAAATCAAAAAATTAAGAAAATAGTTTTAAGGGGTATTATTAATAAACATTTTTCGGAAATGTTTGTCAAGCATTACCTAGCTTTAACCAAATGAGATCTTGCGAACTTTTTTTTTTAAATCTGCTAAACAGTTTTTTGGGACGAAGTATGTTGTAAGATTTCGAAAAAATCGTTGCATAGGTACCGTTAATTCCGGTTCTCCAAAAAAAAAGTTTAGGGGGGGGGATAGTTTAAAAATGCCGAATACCAAGTTTATAGTAACCCTTAGCATAATGGTTAGTGCGTTAAAGGTCTCGAGTTCGATTCTCAGCCGCTGCAAGAAAGTTTTTTTCAGGGGTGTACTGCCTCTTGCGAGGAATTTACAAATCCTCCAAGTGTATCTCTTGTCATGGAAAGTGCTGCTCATTAGCCGTTCGGAATCGGCAGAAAATTGTAGGTCCCCTTCGTTCCTGGTAACACGCACATAGGAAATAGAAATGGTTGAGAGTTGTAAGTCACTAGGTCCTGGTTGTGATGTGCTTTTTGCTTTTCAGCCGAGGTTTTGCTCGCCGAATTTCCAGGGTTGCTCTGAAGAAAAACACGAAACTTCAGTAGGAAGGTCTTTAAAACCTTATACAAAATCTTTATTAAAAACAAATCTTAAATTCATATAGCAGGTTTTAGGCCCCTGGTAGGCGCTAGATCGGCAGGTCTTAGGCCCCTGGTAGGCACTAGATCGGCAGGTTTTAGGCCCCTGGTAGGCACTAGATCGGCAGGTTTTAGGCCCCTGGTAGGCATTAGATCGGCAGGTTTTAGGCCTCTGGTAGGCGCTAGATCAGCAGGTTTTAGGACCCTGGTAGGTACTAGATCGGCAGGTTTTAGGCCCCTGGTAGGTACTAGATCGGCAGGTTTTAGGCCCGTGGTAGGCGCTAGATCGGCAGGTCTTAGGCCCCTGGTAGGCACTAGATCGGCAGGTTTTAGGCCCTTGGTAGGCACTAGATCGGCAGGTTTTAGGCCTCTGGTAGGCACGGCCAGTGTATAAACACCGACAGATCAGCAGGTACCAAAGCCCCTGGTGGCAATTAGGACGTTTTATTCATCGAACCAAACTGATGGAACGAAATAGCTGGACAATTTCAGATGACTTGTAAACTAAAATCAAGCTCGTCAACTTCGACCGTAGCAAACAAGTGACTTTCTTTCCCAAAAGGAGGTCCTCTTGTTATATTTTTCGCATAAACTGTGTGTGAACTATATACTGGTCGAATGCAAATCACCCAATATGTTCAACCGACTGTGACGTCATGATCTTATAGTGACTGCATATTATATTAATACAAGGTATAAAATCCCTTTATCTTGGCGAGGTAACTGCTGTCGTTGGTAGCAGCAGCGTTGTATGGTGTCGTCGGTCGGTGCCGCGGCGGCTGCTTAGTCATGGTAAATCAAATCACCCAATGTGTTCACTATTGGTAGAAGCATGGAACGCTTCGTTACATGGTTCACTTCGAGCTGTTGCACCACCAAATTTATTTTATTTATATACCAAGTTTAAAAATAAAATGCACGACTGGATGCTAAATGCATATACTTGCTCTTATGCAAATGTACTTAGAAATTTAAAAATTGCTTAAAATTAAATATAAAACATGGATTTAATGAGATACAAATTTTTAAATGCATAAAATTGCTGTCAGATTTTTAGAAAAGTAGGAATGTATGCAAACAAAGTTTAAAAATCGGTTAATTTTTAAATTAATTTTTTATATAAGAAATTTATTTAAAATTTTTCAAGAAAAAAATTGAGAAGCCAGTTCTAATTATTTACTAAATTATAATAAAAGCAATTATTTCAAAAAATAATCGTTCACAAGTTTTAGAGATATTGTTTTTTTTTTTCAAAAAAAAAAAAAATTGAATTCTTTTTTCAAAAACCCAAACAAAAATATTTTTTTTCATTATTTTAATATGAAATATTATTTTAAATTTAAATGAGCTCCTGTACAAACATGTAGGTCAAAATCGTTACAGCCGTTAATGAGAAAGCCGAAAATAAAATAAAATAACTTCGGCCAGAATGTAGTCCATATCCATAATAGCACACTTATTTTTTTTATCAAAATCGTAAAAGAGTGTTTTTCTGTCTGTCTGTTTTTCTGTACCTCGACCTACAGCCTAAGCTACTTGAAGTATTTTCTTAAAACTTGGTACTTAAGGGTCTTCGATGATTTCCTAGAGAAGAAATTGAGAGATTTCTTAGCTCCAAAACTAATGGTACAGGTATTTATCTCAAAAACGGCTCTAACGTTTTTGATTAAAAAAATGAAGTGGGCTATTATGTATATCGACTACATTTTGGTCAAACAAAATTTTAGGAACAAAAAAGTTAACTAACGGCATCTGTCTTAAAACCGTTTTTTTCGATTTTCTCATTAACTGCTCTAACCACCAGGAGTTCATTTGTATCTGAAAAAATATTGTATACAAAATTTTTTTTTCTTAAAATCATATAAAAAAAAAACTTCTAAAAATTGTTTTCGGATTTTGGAAAAAAAACAGTAAATTTTTTAAATATTAATAAAAAACGAGTGAACAATTTGTTTTGGAAATTATTCCCTAAAATTTTTATTATTAAATATTTAAAATAGACAAAAATTAAACAATAAACATCTTATTTATAAATAAATGTATAAATTTCGTAGTGTAACAGAACGAAAACCTAGTGACTTAGAACTTTCAAGCATTCCTTGGAGCGTGTTACCAGAAATCGGGGGGCCTACCATTTTCCCACCGATTCCTAGCGGCTAATGAGCAGCACTTTTCATGACAAGAAATATCTTAGAGGATTTATTGATTCTTCATTACTAAAATACTTTTTTGCTGTGGCGGAGAAACGAACCCAAGAGCCTTTGCATCCAAGATATACTACAAGAACCTAATTTGTTTGCGGAATTTCAGTTTACAGAAATTTAGATAAGAGTACATAAGTACTAGCAATCCAGAGCCGTGTTTTTTATTCCTTAAATAATGATGTATGGCGTATGAGTGATTTTTGTACATGAAGTCGAAAAACTTATTCGCTAACAATATATCAGGTTGCATATAATTCTAAATAATTTTCTTTGCGTTGGGTTTAAGAAAATTTGTAAAATTTGGCCAAATACAAGTTTCTTTTTAAAAATGCAATAAAATGCACAAAATTAAATTTTTTCCATGTATTATGGTCTTATTTTTACGAGCAAATATTTCCATTAATTATGCAACACGAGGTCGTTTAAGTGGCTACGTCGCGATGGCTGGCTTCGCAGTACCTCATTCTGAGTCAGTTGCAGGTTTAAAGCGAATAATCCGAGATCTTTGTGCAGAATTTTTCTCAGGCTAGTGCGTGAAATGTCACATTCTCGTCTTTTGCGTGCCATACGATTACTTTGCGTACAGGAGGCGCTGTGGGTTCTTCATTTCGCCCAGAACTTATTTTCAAAAAATGCACTGTTTAGGTAAAAAGCACTCACTTTGGAAATAAGTTTTCAATATTTCCCAAAGTTGTTGAAGAGGAATGCAAAAAATTTCGTTCCGCGGAGGTATGATACCGACTTTCTGTCAAGATTTCGAGTGGGAAACAGTTGTTAGTGTCAAAATAAGCTGTAATTTGAAAAGAAACCACTAGGTGGCCCACTCCTTATGATCAAGAAAAGTATGCGAATACCTATTCGAGAATGACCTCCAAAGTGCTTCGAGTATTTATGAAAGTGCATGAATAAAAACTATTGTTTCTCTCACACACAACATGTGCATACACTGTATACTCTCCACTGTACTCTACAAATCAATTAAGCACAAAAAATTTTCCAGATACCCACCTTGAACTCGAAAACTATTTGTATCGGTTTAATTTTAAACAAAACCATTGTGACCAAAAATACATAAAATTCCAGACAAAACAGCACTTTAAACTTTCCAGATTAAATTTAAGTTTAAATTTATTTAAATTCCGCCGGTAAAACGCTAATAAACTTGCCAATTTATCGCGTCAATTAGTGTGTAGTGGGCATAAAAGAAATGCGAACAAATTCCTGTCCATCCCATCGTCATCGGCGGTATTGTTTTTGAGACGATATAGAGTGCCCCACAATTTTGGGCTCGATTTTCATTTGAGTTGGCAGGGGGTAAAATTTAAGGCTTACAAATGGTATTATTTCACTCCACATTTCCCGAAATAATTCAGACCACACAGCCGCGCCGACCGCCGACAAAACGCCATCGCCATGGCATTCATTGCACAGGGGCACAGGGGACTGTGAAAAATAAGCAGCTTATTTGAGAATCTTTTGTACGAGGAAACACCTACAGGAAAGTGATGCCATACTCGTACACCCCTTGGCCATTTCTGCTTTTCGTTGTAGCTACCACTGTAATTACACGACTGAATGAGAAATTTTCCGCCATCATCGCCGCGCCGTTTTAAATGCTATAAAATCTCATTGTACACAATAATAACAATAATAACTGTGAATTAAATTAAATGTGTCGGTTAAGAGTATTTTGCTCCCCATACAATAATTGTTTGGAATGCTGTATGTTAATACCGGTGAGGCATAAAAATAAAAATGAAAATGGAAGTTCTTGCTAAACAAGTTCCAGTTCCCGATGAACTCGCACCTATTACATAAATATCTCGGAGCACATTGCATTTTTTATTTTACACGAAACACGACTATCTGACGAGTGCCCTAAATTTTGATGGGCTTTTCATTTTGATGTTGTTTACAGAGACGTGAGAAGTTCAAGACATGAGCTAATGGGGCTCGTATTTTGGCACACTTTATTTTTTTTTTTTTTTTGATCAACCAGTTTTGGGTCATATTTAATTAATAAGCAGAACAGGGTTGTTTGTGGTGTCTCCATGCTTCATAGTGATGGCGTGGGATTGGTAATTTAATTGATGGTCCCATTTCTGAAATTTCTTGAAATTTGATTTTTATGATTAACGACGAGAGATGACTTTATCGTCGAGTCCTGATGGCCTTATTAATGGGAAAATTGCAAAAATGTGGGTCTCTGGGTTATTGGGACGGAAGTTTTTAAATCAAATTCAAATTATGTGCGGTTGGGCTGTATTTAAGGGGAAACATGTTGATTAAATTGGAATAATTCATTTACAGAATAATCCATTAAATGTCAATTATCAAAAATGAGTTTTGTTGTAGTTGTTCTCTGGATATAGGGTGACCTAGTTTAAGGGTAATGATTATTTATAATTTGCTAGGCGAGGAATAGTTAAAAAAAAACACTACAGCTGATGTGACTTACAAATGAAAAAAAAATCTAAAAATCCATATTTTTTTTAATGTAGAAAACTGAAATTTGAACACAAAATATATTTAAGAACAAAAAAAAGTGTGAGTGCCGGGTGCAATCGTAATGTCAACATTGTTTTATTTTTAAATATTGAAAAATTTTCTGTGCATTTTAGTAGAATTTTATTTTTTTATATGAACTTATAGAACTTTGGACTGAAGTTCGCACAAATTTACAGAAATTCACTGAGTTTCAAAGTAAAGGAACAAACCTATTTATCTTAAAAGTTAAATATTGTTAGAAAAAGAACGCACCATCTAATTCCGCTACGAAATGTAAAGTTAGATGGCTTTTAAACGAAGCAATATTACCTTGACTGCTTTTAAACGAAGCAATATTACCTTGCGATTTTTAAGCCCGTAGGAGAGAGACGAGTGTGGTGACGGGGGTATACAAAATTGCTGGGGTTGGAAAAATTGCAGAGTTATCGTTCTTTCTTCTTTGTGGTTTTCTTTACTTGTCAGGTATGTTTCATTTCTATTTGGCGTTCGCTCAGTGAACTTCGATCTATTCACTAGAGTAAAGAGTGCGGAGAGATGACTCCTTTTCAATAGAAGAAAAGTTAACTTTCATTAAAAATCACAGTGTTTAAAAGCATTCATGCAATCGAAAGGAAGTCAAAAGAGAATCAAAGATTAAAAATCGCTTTCGTATAAAAGCAGTCCTTGCGATTTTTAGGCCCGTAGGCAAGCGACGTGTGTGGTGGCGGGGGTACACAAAATTGCTGGGGTTGGAAAAATTGCAGAGTTATCGTTCTTTCTTCTTTGTAGTTTTCTCTATTTTTTGGGTACGTTTCATTTCTATTTGGCGTTCGATGAGCGAACTTTGATAACTAAGTAGAGTAAAGAGTGCGGAGAGATGTCTCCTTTTCGATAGAACAAAGTTAACTTTGATTAAAAATCGCTGTGTTTAAAAGCATTCGTGCAATCGAACGGGAGCCAAAAGAGAAACAAAGATTAAAAATCGCCTTCGTGTAAAAGCAGTCTTATGCGCGAAACAGATTAAACCAGCAACAGCACCAGCATCGTCAACAGCAAACAGCACGCTGACCAGCAAACATTTCTCAAACACATTGCCACCAGCAGCGTCATTTCATCTGTTTGACATTTCATATCGGTAAAAAGTTTTTCATTTGCATAAATTCTTCACGAAAAATAGGATTTTCTTCTTTTATTTATTAATTTTTCTCCCATTTTCTTAATAATCGTAGACAGATCAAAACAAACTTAAATCCACAAACACGATGAGAACAATTGCAAAATCAGCAACCAACAAGCTCCGTTTCTATTTTTTTTTGTTTTGCATTGGGAAAGTTGAATACACTGCACAAGCAACAGCAAATTTAGGAATTTGGCCTAACGACGCTATTGGCGTTGCTATTGCTGTTCTTATGTGTGTTGAACAATTGAAATACATTGGCTCTAAATTAATGGCGGCCGCTGTTGCTGTTGACGGTGCTTTTGCTGGTTCAGTCTGTTCCGCGCTTCAGTTAGACTTTTGCTTAAACAGGGATGTTATTTCATACAACATTAAAGCGAGAAACAGATTGGTACAGCAACTTAAGCAGCAACTTTGACAACCACATCACTCTTTTTAGAGCCTTTGGTTTTAAGGCTCGGTCAAACAGAACGCGTTTTTACCGCCGCGTTAAGATTTTTTAACGCGACGGTAAGATTATTTTGACGCGACGTTGCAACCGCCGCGTCAAAGGACGTCAAACAGAGAGCTTTCAAGCAATGAACAAACAAAACAATCATTCCTTAACAAAAATAATGTCAAGCAGCTCAGATTCAGAAGAGGAATTATTGCTATTTTACGAAATTCCCGTAAAAGAAAAAGAATTTGGGTACATGCCAATAAACAAAAAAAGAAAAGAAATTGGCGAATATCACCAGCTGTGCCGGTAGCTAGAGTCGCACATCTCGAACGCCAACAAAGAGAAGACCTAGCAATGCGCCATTTATAAGAGACAAATTTGTCTCATATTTCAATAAAAATAATTAAATATGTATGTAAGACAATGTTCTTATACGATTTATCACCCATATCGTATAGACATGGGTTATTTCTTACCAATTCAATTAATTTGTCCATCTTGAAAAAATTTAAAATTCCTTTGACTGCCGCAGCGTTAGAAATAATCTGTAATATCACACAACGTCGCGTTTCACCGCCGCGTTGCAACGTCATGCTGAATTCAACGCGGCGTCAAAAACGCGTTCAGTGTGACATGGGACATGTATTGCAATGTAATACAACGCTTCGTTTGAACGCGGCGGTGAAACGCGGCGTAAAAACGCGTTCTGTTTGACCGAGCCTTTAAATGGCTTTGAATACATTAACACAGCAACTTCGACACCAACATCAACGTTAGACCTAAACCCTAAATTCGATGTCGTTGTGCAAATGCTACCAACTTTTCAGGCGAAATTTTTCAGGTTTACCAACACTCAAATAAGAATGTGAAAACCATCTTTTTGTTTCGCCTATTTAATTTGATATTGACAATGGAAAAGCATCTTATAAAATTACTAAAATCAAATTAATTTTAGTACGAAATATGGCGCAAGTCGTATAGATTGACGCAATTCACTTTAATTTTTACCATATAATGTGCGGCAAAATTATATTGCATTTGAAACAATTTTGATTATATGCTGTCAAAAGTGCTGTTCACGATGTAATCTATTTCACAAGACTTTTGATGTCGAAGTTTTCGTTGCTGTTAAAGTTGCTGTTGAAGTTGCTGTGTCAATCTGTTTCTCGCATAAATGTGTCCACCTATTTTCAAACAGAGATGTAATCTGATTATTTTATATCAGCAAACAACTATTTGCTTGGATCTTTAATAGGAGCGTTCACATTCTCAAATTTGTTTGACAAGACAGGCATGATGAATATTTGATGGATGAAAAGCATTAGCGTTCACATTCGTCAAACATGCTTTCAATTTGAAATTTCCTTCAGGCTTGACAAGCATGCGTTCACATTATCAAATATGTTTGTCATGCAGCCAAAATATCAAAACATTCTGAAATCCATCCAGCATGCTTGACAAGCTGCTGGATGAAGCATTTGTATTATCAAAATCAAACCAATCATGCAGTCCTTGTCAAACATATTTGAGACTGGACGCCCGCCCGTAATATTGCATGAAAATATGATACTTCAGTTTGACTCTTGGGCTATTTGGGGCCTGACTACACTTTACTTTTTTTTCGTGTGTTTCGCCTTTTTGACAGTTTAAGTGAGGTGTGTAGAAATGTAGCTTTATTCCGCGACACTTCCAAATATGACCATCGCTCTCTCTATAATTCTTAATTGATATGATAGAGACAGCTGTAGTCAAAAACGACAATCAACGAATTGATAGCTAACTATCACCTTACGCGATTCTACCCCAGGTTTTCACTAACAAAAATATAATTATGCTGATAAATTTAGAATTAATCGATAAATTCGTTTTGCGAATCGATAACACTTGTGTTATTTTATGAAAATAATTCGATACCACGACTTTTATACAACAAATCGCTTAAAATTGTGGTTGAAATTCAATTTTATCAACAGTATCCTAAAAAGCCAGAAATGCATTAAGAATGTATAGGTTTGGTTAGGTTAATGGGCTGACAATTGGTCTTGTAAGCGTCACATTTAGAACAATGTAGATCTGAGTGATATCTAAGGGATTATGAATCCCATGTAATTAAACCTATAATAAATCCTATGTCATTCAAGCCCGTTAAGGGTGTTGATGAGTTTCAGGAAGCTATAGCTTGAAATGTCGGAGGGTACTTCTAGGTCATTAAAGAAAGAGATGTAGATGCCTTTAAGGGCGTCATCGATTTCTTTATTCCCACTTGATAAATCATTCCTCCATCAGGCCCGTAGGAGCATGTGGCTCTTTGTAAAGTCTGGTAGATGAGTTTGATAAGTCAGTGGTTAACGTATATATCTGTTTGTTTGGCCAGGATTGCTGAATTAGTCGAAGGGACTGTCCTTTTCTCAAGAGTATTGTACCAATCTTAGGGAAGACATTTCCCATCAACTCATTGAAGCTTGTGGAGCGGCAATCACTGGTGTTGGTGTATAGGCCAGAAATACTTACGTCGTTCAGCCGTTTTCCTTCGTGCTATCATTGTCGTCCTGGACCATTTTAATGCACTTTGTTTGTGGTTGGAGGCGATTTCTTGTGGTAATCCAGTTGGTTCTGTCAGGTGGTGATGCTTACGAGAAGAGATAGAGACTCAGTTAGATGATAATTTCGGTCTTTTGGTTGTTAAAATAAGGCCTTAGTCTTATGGTTATGAGACAGGTATCGAGCGAGTTCCATCTCTTGTTGTAGCTAGAACCTTACTTTCAAGATAACAGGTTTGGACCTGAGCTTTTTTGTCTGCCTGTTTAAGATCAAGTGTTGATCTTATTCTTGCCGATTCTTCAGCGCTTTCAATACTTATGACACCACTGATACCAGAAATCCAAAAGAGCCTTATGTTGTGCTGCTACCAAAAACCCTTAACACTTCGCAAAAACAAGTTACAAGCTTCAAATTGATTTCATTGTCAAAAATAGCTTTCATTGAGGCTTTAATTGAAAAGGCTTTTGTTACTGCCATCATTGACACTATCGGCACTGCCTGGACCTCAGCTTAAAAGGCACTGCTGTCATCAGGGAGAATGAGTTGGCTTGTTCAACAGTTTCGGAAAATAACCCTGCACGAACACCAGTATCCATCTTGGAACCGTCGGTATATATTGCTATCATTGATTCGCACGTTGATGGATCGTTGATTTGCCAGTCCCCTCTACAGATTTTATCTGCTAAGGGGAAGTGCATTATGTAGCATAGGTATATTTTACTCCGTAGGTAAGGTAGGAGGAACTTCTGCTTATTTTTACTTGAAAATCAGTACAAAGCAAACGTTGAACACATCCTACACTATTACGTATTCATCGAAGATAATAAAAAACTTAATTATTTGAAAATTCAATCGATTAGCACAATGGCACACATTACTCTATGTCTTCTATATACCCTGCTCATGGAGAACTTGCTATAGATGAAGGTCAATAAGGCTTGCTTTAATAACTTTTTGTTTGTTACCCTGCCAACAAACTTACAACAATGTTATTTTAATTTATTCTCCGATTTCATTCGATGAAAGTAATTAAAAGTTTACAAACTACAGCAGCAGGAAGTGTATGAAAAGTTACTATCCTTCGTCCTGGCAAAGTGTGCCAAGGGGCTTAATTCAATATTATACGGCCTTCACATGGAATGTGTGTTTTACCTATAAGAGGATGTGAAGTGTACATATAGTAATGGGGGCAATAATTTCCGAAATCTGTTGTCCGTCACGTCGCGTCGTATTCTCAGTTTGAGATGTTAAAAATAATCACTTGGTGTTTTAACCCAATTAATCAAAAACTAAGACATCCTTCCGACCCGAGGACTCATTTGACTGCCAATAGCAGCGCACAAGCAAATAAACCTGTTGATGTAAAAGCTGTTGGTAGTTTGTTGTTTTATTGCACGAGAGCTTTTTCAAGAGATGGATGAATGAGTACTTAAAATCATTTATGTAAAACAAAATGGTGGATAACTGAATTAATTACAATAAAGACCGAAAAAATCAAACATACAAGAGATATTACTATTTTTACCCTTTTCTCATTTTGTATCCGCCCCTTTCCACTAGGATAAAAGTTTGTAATTCCCTTCTTTTTATTTTATTTAAACAGAATGTAAATTAGTTTATAAAACATAACCTTGTAACCCATATCAAAAGGATTAGCAACATAGAAGAAGGGTGCATAGAAAAGGATCCACTTTTCCCTTCGACAATCAAATTCTCTCCAGCCCCAAAGTCCGGATCGGCAGCTGATAGGAAATGACGGCCATCACCATTGTTACAAAGGTCCGATGTACAAGATCGATAGTAAACTTTGTAAGTTGAGTCGCTTTGGATGTCGTTTAAATACTGAAAAGAAGTTAGAAAAAAAATGGTTTAGTTTTATATGCGTACAGAATGTCCCTTTTCAGGAACTTAGCCTAAGCTATCACTTAAAATCCAAGTAGCACAAAATAGTATAATTTCAGCATCACAATTCTTAATTCATATTTTATTCAATCTTTATTGGGTATGCTAATTTAGAGCTTTTTTGTTTCATGTTTATTTATCCTTTTCATCAAGAACTAAAATTGATATATTCACTTTTAATTAGAGAAATTCTAAAGACTTCTTTAATTGGCATTTCTTTAACAGATAACTTTTTTTTGTTTCTTAAATACTTCTTTAATCTTTCCCAAAAACGGTTTATTTGAAAAGCACGTAATTGGTATTTTTGTGATTCTTTAATGCTTCTTTAAGCCTTCTAAAAAAATTATTAATTTTTTTTTGCACAACGGAAACGATGTTTGAACTACCTGTTTTAGATAAGCATTGGCTGACTTAGTAGGTCAGAGGAACTGGACGGAGGATGACAATTTCATACCGGATACTCAGATCGGTTTTAAGGTGGGACATGATACAATTAATGTCCCGTCTAATCTGATATCCAATAGACCAAAACTAAAAGGCTGATGCTTGTCTGGCTGATTTGGAGAAAGCTATCGACACCCGTTTTGTTAGAGGGTCTCTATCTAAAGCTGATAAGACTCGAAATATGTACCTCTATTGTTTATACTTTGTAATTTGCTTATTGAGCATTGCTCAAATGGAAGAAACTTTTGTTATCAAAAGTAGCAAAGTAACTTCTAACGTTATCTTCGATATTAAAAATGGTCTTCAGCAGAGAGCGGCCAACTCACCGATTCTATTCAGCATTTACTCCGGCAATCTGATAGGTCTAACTAAGACAATTATGTATGCCGACGATCTAATAGCTTACAGAAAAGCTCCAGAAGTAAAGGTCATCAGGATTCTTTTTGCAGTGTGACTTCGACAAGATTCTGCGACATTGGGATGACTGGAAGTTGAAAATCAAGAAATCTGAAACTATTTTGCTTAGAACTCTTATCGAGAGACAGAAACAGTGTGAAACAGGAAAAGCAATTCTGGTGGCTATCTTACGACTTATGACTTACATAGATTTCAGTGTAATTTTCGGTAAGAAAATTAAGGTGGCACCAAAGAAAATAAATAAAACCCAAAAACTCCTGCTCTGTCCGTTCTAGTTTTAAGTAGTTCTAATAAGGTTCAGTGTTTTTAAATACATATATATATATATACCAAGTCCTTTTACACGATTTCAAGAGCACATTGCTCATAACTTCCAGTAATTAGAATGGAAGCTAGTTTGGTCCCACCATTAGATGATAAGTTAAAATTTTTTAACTCGGTATATAGAAAAGGTTTATTTATCGAGACATAAGTGATTTTTAAAACTTTTAAAAATGGTCGTCCGTCCACGCCTATTTTGAACGAGTATGAACTTTAAAGCTATGCGTGTACGAATTCGAAGAAATCCTCTTCTGAAGTGGAACATCTTCCAGAAAATTATATATATCTGCCAGATCCATGTCAATGCTTATTCGAGATGATCTTCATATGAAAGCCTATCGTAGATCAAGATTTCAACGAAGCAAAAGGCACGTGGTCATTTGGTTCTGTTTGCATATGAAAAAATGTTCATAATAGAAGAAGTTTTTAACAAACAGAATGTTAAGATTTATGCGACCTCATCCAGAGAAGCGAAAAATCCCATTCGGTTTAGTGGTTTGGTGAGGGGTTTCGCACCAAGATGTCACATCACTACCGTTTTTGTATAAAAGGTGTGAAAACGCGTACAAAATTGTATCAAAAGAATGTTCTCGAGAGTGTTTGTAAGGAGTTTAACAAATAATATAATATTTTGTATTCTTGAAAGTTTTTTTTTTCGTTGTATCCCATAGCATAATGGTTAGTGCCTTGGACTATCGTGCAGAAGTTCTTGGGTTCGATTCTCGGCCGAAAGTCATTAGCAGTAAGATATAGTTAAAGTTACAGCGACCGCATAGTGCCATCAGTAAGTTAGTTGTAAGTTGCAAATAATTATGCTAGTGTTTCTACATTTTAGTCTATTTTTATGATAATTATAATTTAATTGAAACATAATTTAATAAAAAAGTATACAGGAACGCCATGTGAAAAAAAACACCAGTTCGACCCCTGATGGAAGCATAGCTAAATATACAATGTAAATTAATAATGTCATTATTTATTAAAACTGAAAAATATTTGAAATAGAAAATAAAAAGTACGTCCTATAAGAATTAAAGAACTATTAAAGAAGTATTACAGAAGTGTTTTTGGAGCTAAACAAAATTGAAAAACTATTTTAGAAGGACTAAAGAAACAAGAATGTAATTCCGATGAAAAAAGATTTTAAGAAAAAATTAAACTTCTTAATTCCTTCCATCGGACCACCCCCTTGCGCCTTTTATCTTCTTAATACTAAATTAAATCCTTTTTAAAGAAGAATGCAAGTAACGCTTAAGTATTCTCTGATCCTTTTTTTAAACAATTCTGAGCTACTTGTGAATTGTCATGTCTCGAATATCGATTTTAAAATATTAAAGAAAAAATTGATTTTGAAATCATTTTGAAGTTTAAATTAATATTAAAAAATTGTTGAATTGTTATCAAAGATTGTATTATTTTTCTATGATTAAAAAAGTAAGTAAAAAAATAAACGTCCAACTATAGGTGCATTACCTGGATGTGCATAACTTACCAGTGGTTTGTCCTGGCAATCTCTGATAAAAGAAACAATTTTTCCCAACGGATTCTGAAAATGAAATACAAATAGCAATTAATTTTAAATTTCACATTCGAGAGTGACGTACAGTGACGTGCATATTAATTGAACCAAATTAAACATTTTCGATAACCTTTGAAAATGGTACTGGTAGGTACTTGATTTATTTGAAATTATTTTTGTCTTTCTGTGACACGTTACACTTAAGCAATATTTTTATAGAATAAGTTATAAGGTTTCATTAAGACATTTTTGTTTTGGTAGGATTTGCTACTTGTTTCTCTGTAGGAAGATACTTATGTGGTTACTGTGTCTTAGCAAACCTCTATGACAAATAGTTAATATTAGATCATATTGGAATTAGTTTGGGCTCAGTTAGTAGGTTTTTGAAGCAACAGAATCAAACGGCGGATTTGGGGTTCAAATAGAAGGGTAAATGAAACAGTAACACAAAGAAAACTATCCATTATCCTTCTGATCATAGGAATGATGTTCACATGACGAAAGTTCCACGAAAAAAATACCCCTTTAAGTTGAAAGAAGAGCAATGAAAGCTATTAGAAGACTTTAGTAATGCGGAAAAACGATTGTCATGGGTAAACAATATCGCTAACGGATAGGAAAATACTGAAAAACAGGTTTTAATCCTCATTTTGATTAGTTTTCGCACACTAAAGGTATTTATTTATTAACTATTCTTTATCAAGCAGAGGCAAATATGTATGTATGTACTAGTTTTTAAGTTTATTTAGGCTATCAATAAACTTGCAATCGTGATCTTAGTGATTCAACAAAGAACGTGAAAAAAAGACGAAGCTCCTAAAATTTATTTATAATTTATTAACAATACATATATGAAAAATTTAAAGAAATAAATACTAACCACACTCAAAAAATTTATTAGTAAAATGTCTACGAATAATATTCGTAAAGAAAATATTCGTGCATTGTACGAATATTCGTAAGATGTACGAAGTATTTGTACAGTCGTATATCTACGAATGCATTCGTAAAATTTTACTAATAACTGTCGTACTATCCACGAATCTATTCGTTTAATACACTAATTTCATTCGTAAACAAGAAGTAAACAATTTGTTTGAGTACATTGTACGAATTATTGTGTACATATAACAAATAACATTCGTTAATTTCTCGTACGAATGACTTCGTACTTTAATCTTTTGCATTCGTAGTATTTACTAATAAATTCGTACTATTTACTAAGTAAAACTAATATTAGTAGACAGAATTCATTCGTAGGTAGACCGTACGCATTATGCGTAGAATGTACAAATAATTTCGTATTTTCATGAAGTGCATTAGTATTATTTACTAATCATGAGTAAAAAAAATAATATGTGTTCAGTTCTAAAAATTAAATGTATTCCATTAGTCAACACGTTGAAACGTGATATTATTTATAAAGTGCTGCAGTGGTGGATCAGACTAACATCTGCTTTTTTCGAAAAGACGAGGTAAGTACCTAGACATACATTTGCTTTAAAGCTTATTTTATATTTAAAATACAGCATCCAGAAGTAGCAGAGCATACATATGTGGGAATTTTTTTCCTAAAAGAATTTCAATGTAAGTACAATTTTTTTCGGAAGTTTTCAATTTTAAATGTTTAATCTATTTTCAGTGGCCCTAAGTACATAAAATAAGGAGTTTCTAAATATTAATTTGATTGTTAATTATATTTATAACGAATTAATTATTTTTTAACTTTATTCATATATATATACAATAAAATGAATTAAAAAACTATTTTTAACTTACAACATAAATATCTTTTGTTATTATTTCTTACATTAGGTATTTAAGGAAATTTCAGAGAACATAAATGGTAGTAAGTTCTACAATAATATTCGTACAATATACGAATGGGCTGAAAACCACGAATAAAATTCGTAGAATGCACGCATGAATTAGTAGTATTTACATACGAAATTTTTTGAGTGCACTCTAATTAAAACTTCATAATAATGGCGCAAAATTTTATTCGAATTGGTTAAAACGACAATTTTGCAAAATTTAATTGAGTTTAGCATCATACTTTCTCTAACTTTTATTAAAATTAAAATCATCTATTTTATTTGTGTAGTATCCATACTAACTTCATATGGCTATTTGACATTTACAATAGTCAATAAAGGTTTGTTTACTTTGTTTTTTGCACGAACTGAAATTTGCTTAGGTGTGGTCAGAAGCAATTTATTGGTAAGCTACTTAAAAAATATGAAACTTTTAAGTAGTATTATACCTTTGTACATAAAACTTATATAGTAGTCTCATAAAGACGAACAATTGGGGCGACATCTTAACCATAGCGTAGTACCTACTTATTAGATTTGCCTCTGCAAAATTTAATAATAAAATAATCTCTTTTTTACATCACTGTAAAATCGTACGATAATTTCAGCGCCACCACCAGGATAGCGTTGGTACCACAAAATCACGCTCCATGATAATACTATAGCTTATACATACTCGTATATACAAAGATTATACTAAAACCTTAACACTAGGCTGTTGAAAATTTTGCGCCATTCATTTCATAAAACACTTTAAGTACTTTTTAAGTATGCGTAAGAAATTTTGACACTGACAGCTGTTTCCCGCTTAAAATCTTTACAGTACCCTTTTATAAGCTTCATAAAAAGAAACAATTTGGTTTGAGTAGCAGTGTTCTAACAGTCAAACTGGTAAGAACTTTTAGTTCAAAGCCTTTATGCAACATTAAATTAACGAACGAAACAGTTTTTTTAATATCTGTCAATGTCAATGCGGACGTGGGGTTAACAATGGCATTTGGTTTTAAATTATCATTTTTGAAGTAAAACTTCTTTTCCGGCGTTTGGGGTAGAAAAATTGTCTATGGAGTTGTCAGTGACATGTCAAAACGACACGTTATCCGTCAAAGATAGCGACATAGTTTTTACAATTATTGTTCGGACTTTTTTCAAGGTTATTGAAAACACTTTAAAACACCTTTTTTCGCCGAAAAATGAAAAAACCACAACAACTAGACAATAAAACAATCAAAACATAATTTGGGGAGAGTACGATAACTTGGCCGCCAAGATTTGATAACGGGTTTTTGTAGGGGGGTCAAAAACAAGCACTTCTTACTATGGGAGGGGGGGGTCTATCTCCCCCCGTTTAGGAGGTAGGGGCACTTTTAGAAAAAATGGTTTAAATTGAAAAAAAAAATATTAAAAAACAACGGCAACACCTACAATAAAGTGCTATACTGCGTTTGAAAGCCAGAAGATTGTTCTATAATCCTGCATTTAAATTAAATTATGATAAAAAAAACGTGATTTTGATAAAAAAACGTGAAAAAAAATGTTTAGACCGGTTGTTTTCAAAATTGTGAAATGAAATTGTAAATTAGCTGATATGTGTTTCATGAATCTATCAGTTCTTAATCGAACACAAAAAACCGCATGGTTTTTTGTCTTCTGGTTTTTGAGAAAACCTCCGCTTAAGAGGTAGGGGCACTTTTAGAAAAAAAAATGGTTTAAATTGAAAAAAAAATATTAAAAAACAACGGCAACACTTACAATAAAGTGCTATACTGCGTTTGAAAGCCAGAAGATTGTTCTATAATCCTGCATTTAAATTAAATTACTTTTGTCAATGGTTTTTGAGAAATTCGCATTTAAAGTCAAAATTTTGATAAAATAACGTGAAAAAAAAAGTTTAGACCGATTGTTTTCAAAATTTTGAAATGAAATTGTAAATTAACTTATATGTGATCTATGTATCTATCAGTTCTTAATCGAACACAAAAAACCGCATGGTTCTATGTCCTCTAGTTTTTGAGAAAATCGAAAATTACCAAAACTACTTTTTTTGATTTTTGTGGTGACGGTGATTCCATTTTAAGGATTAATGTTAATAAACATAATGAATCTTTGTTAGTTCAGTACCGCAATTCATTTAGCGTTACCCAGAATGCACCATGAGGAGGAAGAATTGCATCTGGGTCAGTTATTTTGTCAGTTAGTCAGGAGTTAGTCAGTCATAGTTAGTTAAAAATGGTTAAAATGTATTAAAAAGGTGTGTAAGTCTCATCAATAAAGCCATCGTCCGTACTATAACTGTCGAGTTCGTTGAGTTACTCTTTTATGGTGGGAAGCCGAGGATGTTTTGGCGGTAAAACACTTTCTAAATTTTCGCTCTGAAGGGTGGGAGGATCGATGTCTTTTAACTGTAAACCCTCACATATATCACCATCGGTATAACAAGGGTAAACTTTTTTTACATCTGATAAAAACTCTATTATTTGCGAACCCCAGTCGTCCTTATATTTCCTTTCTAGGCAGTATTTTCGATAGAAAAATAGTGCCATGTATTGGTGAACATGGTCGAAAGTTTGTTTTGGTTTTCAAGATCGTTTATTGCATTTTATATGTATTTAGTGGACATTGGATAAATAGAATAAATTTGAATTTTTTTAAATACAGATTCTGTGAATGCAAAAGAAACTTTGCATGCACCCAACCTCGCACCTACCCCAAATCCTATAGTGTGCCCAAGCAGGGGGGTTGCAGGGGGGCAGCATGGCCCCCCATACATACTTTACTGTTTATATATTGTAATGTTGGAAGCTAGCACTGATTTATTTATGTAAAGAAGCAAAAAATATCAAACATTTTGTAGAAAAGTAGTTTTAGTTATTTTCGATTTTCTCAAAAACCAGAAGACATAGAACCATGCGGTTTTTTGTGTTCGATTAAGAACTGATAGATACATGAAACACATATAAGTTAATTTACAATTTCATTTCACAACTTTGAAAACAACCGGTCTAAACTTTTTTTTTCACGTTTTTTTTATCAAAATTTGGACTTTAAATGCGAATTTCTCAAAAACTATTGATATGGGTAATTTAATTTAAATGCAGGATTATAGAACAATCTTCTGGCTTTCAAACGCAGTATAGCACTTTATTGTAGGTGTTGCCGTTGTTTTTTAATATTTTTTTTTTCAATTTAAACCATTTTTTCTAAAAGTGCCCCTACCTCCTAAACGGGGGGAGATAGACCCCCCCCTCCCATAGTAAAAAGTGCTTATTTTTGACCCCTCTACAAAAATCCGTCATCAAATCTTGGCGGCCAAGTTATCGTACTCGTGCCCATAATTTCATTAAAAATACACAATAAAAGGTTTTTTTTTTTTTAATGAATTATATGGCCGAACAATTTCTCAATCGAAAACCACTTCAATTTGTAAAAAAAAACACAAACAAATACATCTTTTTCATGGTTTTATTTATTTAAAACACTAAAAACTTCATCCTAATTAATACTGACTACTTAAATACAATTTAACTTGAAAACTAAGCACTGAAATTTATAAAATAATTAATGCGAAATTACAAAAACACTTGTAAATAAACTTTCTGCAATTCTGTTGTCAAATATAAACTAGCATTGCCATATGCGAAGAATTTTAAATTCGGTGTCAAAATTAAATTAGCATTGCCATTGGCTCGAACACAATGAATGCTATAAAAAAAAAAACATGTGAGCGTGATGAAACATCGTCGTTGTTGTAAAATCAGTATCAAACTATGAAAGCAGACGAGGACGTAATTAAGCATTTCTCGTTGTCACGTTAAATGAAACTAATAAATGAAGTAAGAACAGTCGCGCACATTCAATTTTTAGTTTCACATCTGTATGGTTGCTGAAGTGAAACATATGGGCTTTTGTTTCATTATGCTATATATTTACATTATGTTTCATTTTACCAACAGTTGCGAAATAAAAATTGAATTTACGCTCCAGGCCTAAGGAATTGGGAATCGATTTTATAACAACGAAAAGGTGACAGTGAATCATGTGTCGCTCTCTTCCCGTGTTCTCATCGCATTATAAATCGGGCATAATTATAAAAACTTTTGTCTGTCGTTTTTAATTGGATTTTAATGTCACCATCTGACAAATTTAAACGGAGATAAAAATGCACTAAAAACCGGCAGTATGAAATTTTGATATCCTTTCACGATTTATGATGTGCACCCAGCTTAGTAATAAACAGTTATGTGCATTATAAAAGCGCCATATGTGCGTCAGAAAGAGCGCTATCCATTTTAATCAACCTTGGTAAGTTATGTATGGCTTTCTTGATTTTCTCAATAAATTCAAGAAAATGCTAAATAGACCAAGCTATCATTCCAAAACTAATTGCATCATTTGTATAATTCAAGCAGTTTTGAGTTCCAATTTAAGCGTCCTAACTTATTTTGCAAATCATTTTCAATTCGAAGAAATATTTAAATAAATGTATTTGGAAGTGATTTTGATATCTTGCAATTTAAGTGCACCCTAGGTCTGCATAAATATTCATAGCAAATTCGATAGTACTGATTTGACATTTTATTTAATTTAAAACTAAATACCTACCACATCATTGAATATTTTTAGCTAAAGTGGTATTTTCACTTAAACTTGCAAACTGTACTCCCCAAAACGCAATTTTACCTTTATAACATTTTTTGATCTAGTTTTTCGTTGGGTTGAAAACCACTTTGCATTAGTTTTATATAGCGGATACAATTTTAAACATTTAAATAAATATATTAAATTCAGTTAAGCTGCAATTTGAATAAACGTACTTTCACATTAACATTAATTTTGCATTGATACTAATGGGTCGAGCATGTTTAAGGTGACCATTGTTATGATGGCCAAGTTCGAAGTATTTTTCAGAGATTTTTTATATTAAAAATTAATAGGTACATTTTTCTTAAGTAGATCGTAAATTTTCTTAGTTTCTTCCAAGACGGTACCAAAGTTTAATAAAATAACTTAAGAAAACTCGTGTTTGTGTTTGGAATTTTATAAAAAGCAGAGGGGAATAAATTAGATATCATTGGATATGTTTTGTTCCACGGAATTTAATAGACTGTTTAACAATAAAAAGTTATAAATTATAAAAGTGCACTTTCGCTTAAATTTTGAAAATACACAGAGTTGAATCGAGATTGAAATAAGTTTGATAATAGATTAAAGATAATGATACAAAATAAAGCCTAATATACAAGAAAGAGTCAAAAAGGGCACAATGCTACCCTTCTTATGCAAAAAAACTATCGGAAACAAATGGGGCCTCCAACCCTGCATTACTTATTGCCTGTAAACCTCGATAATCAGAGCGATCCTTATTTATGGTGTAGCAGTATGGTAGATCGCTCTAGAAAAGACTGTTGATTGTGACAAGTTAAGCATATCCAACGATCATCTTGACTTGTCTAAAACTTCTTCACAATGGATCAATAAAGAAATTGTCCACTCTGTCATTCGTATCACGTCTAAGTTTCATTGATTACATTATCCGAAAACTACAGTTCGGCAAAAACTTGCCCGTTACCATCTCTTCAAGATCTTTCTGGGAGGATACGAGTTTCTTGGACGATGATTTATCCAGTGTTATACATTTAAAACCTGATGATGGGGTTAATTAGGTTGACTAAAATGATGTCTCTCTTTCCGTCTTCCTAATCAGTGTAGCGTGTTTCAGCTGGGCGATTAAAGAAGTCTTGGCTTCAAGGAAACGTGTTATCAATGACTGATGTCCGCATCTTCTGGGATCGTGAAGCAGCTATTAAATCTCGGAGGTCGATTTATAGCAGCTCTTTAACAGAAACTATCGTTCATCTCTTTCATATGGAGATGGCGCAACAGTTCAATATTCACCTTTTTTGGTTGCCAGGGCATAGGGACATTCCAGGAAAATGTGTTACAACATTACATTTATTACCTGATAAGGCCGATATATTAAAACTTATATACTGAAAAAGGATTCTATAGAGAGGACAAACTGATGACAAAACAGATCAGGCCAATGCTTTATCTGAAACGCTCTAAGTGTTTGTTACCCTAAAGTAGATTGCACATTAGTTCCGTAACTGGTGTCATAACCGAACTTTGTCCGCAATGAGGCTTGGCGTTTATTCAAACGATTTTTGCAGAAGCTGTATGGACAAGAACGAAGTAGAATTAGTTTCTTATCTTCTAACGGGTGGGCCAAATACAAGTTTTTATTATCGTCTGCGTGTAACGTTGCATTATTTAAAAAACATTCGCAGGTCAATATTAATCCAATGCTCTCACGCAGGTGTTCTCAATGAAAAAATGTGAGAAATATGGTTAATACAGTACTTTGTCACATTATTGTATGCTTATAAGACGATAATTAAAAAAATAGTAAAAAGAAAGTTAATCCTTTCAATCGTAAATTCACCTAAGAATCCAAAAACGAAAAAACTAAAATAAAAGGCTTTTCTTAGAACGAAAGTAGTTTTTGTTATTTTTGATTTTCTCAAAAACCACAAAACATTTTGGCATCCGGTTTTTTGTGTTTGATCAAAAATTAATAAGAGCATAGAGTATTGAATAAAAAAATAATACTTAATTACGTAAAATTTTGAAAAAAAATTGTTTAAAAAAAAATTTTTAATTTTTATTTTCAAAATTTTGATTTTGAAAATTAATTTTTCAAAAAGTATTCACTCGAACAACTTTATTTAAAAACAAAATTAAAGAATGTATTTCTGGCTTTTCAAAATGCTATAGCATTACTCTGTAGGTATCACCGTTATTTTTTAATAATTTTTTTTCTGTTTTAAGTGATTTTTTTTCTTAAATTACCCCTCCCGCCTAAACTGGGGGAAATAGACCCCCCCCTCCCATACGATTTTTTTCTTGTCTAAGTCCAACCTACACGCCCTAGCTTTTTGTCACACCTTAAGCTTCTAAGTTTACAATCTTTATATGCGCGCCGTAACACTTCTGATATTATCTTCGTTCATCAGTTATTAACATGTAACATTGACTGCCCTTTTTACTACAACAGATCGGTTTTAATACTAACCAACATCGTTTTCGATCTACGACTCTTTTTCGACTCCAATACCATAGTACTGACTACGGACTAAACGAACCCCTGACAAGAATGTTGAGTAGGGTAAATAATTCTAACATATTTGACTTAAACCTTAGTAAATCCTCACTTAAACATGCCCTATTACGCTACCCCTCCTGATACTTATCCAAATTATCCTATTATTAATCAATTTATTAATTTTTAGACTTAAGTACTTAATGTTAGACTTAAGATATTTTTATTGTGATATAGTATAAGTGGCTTGTATTAAGCTTAATTAAAATTAAAATTAAAATTAAAATTATGCAAATCACCCTGTATAGACATTTGCAGTCTCTCTTTCGCGTCTTAAGGATGTGGTTGAATAAGTAGATAGAAAATCCTTAGATTCGTGTGGTTCAACTCTGGTCCAATAGTTTTAGCTGCAATTCTGACAGCCACTTCAACCTAACCTAACCTAAGTTTTAGCCTTTTTGAAAAGACACCTATGTATGATTTGAGTGGATTAAATTTAACTCGATTGTGCTCGCTCAGAGAGATTGAGCCTAAACTTTTTAATTGGGAACTTCCACAATACATCAGCGCTGTCTCAAACATGGTAATCGTTGAAAAAATGTGGTCTTTACCTCGAAATATATTAATATGTGATTAACTTATGCGTCCTCAAACTGTTCAGTTCTGGTTGTCCAGTGGTGGTTTAGATGTGGGTTTGGGTTGGGTTAGCATTTAGTCAGGCTGATCCCGGGTCAGCGTGAATCGATCTTTTGCGATTATACTTATCATCCAATTCTTCTATTACAATAATTTACTTTAGTTAAAGATATCCTGATTTAGTTGACATTCTTCTAATAAGGGTGGGTGTTTTTATTTAAAGAAATTTCTTTGTCTAAAGTATCGGGTGTTTGAAGTGGGATTATGTAAACTTTCCTAGAAAATGAACCAAACTGGAAAGCTTATTACCGCTATCATGAGTTGCTTATAGATCAAAATCTTTGTCTGGTTCTTCTTCTCATTTTTTCGAATGCAAATTAAATACCAGCAGCTCATTGAAGTAGATCCCTATTCCCTAGGTTCTTCAAGTTGCGTTTGATTGATACAGAAGACCCGTTTGTGACATTTAAAACTTGGTTTTTTCAATTTTTTTACTACTGCCCCTGGTAGTGTTGAATATGATATTCCAATATTTGTAAAGCTAAAAAAGTCGGTTGATGTGAACCTTGGACTTGCTGAACAGATATAAATGGACACGTTAACGTGCATAAGTGAGTGATTTGCCTGCATAAATAAATGCGAGAACCTTCATTCAAATGGGACTGTTTGTTTGGAAGTAAAGGTACGGCCCTAGTTTTCAGCCTTGAGCTCTTCCGACACTGATGTTCTTTACTGGCAATATGCTGTTGTCTTTGCTTACATAGAAGTCTTTTGAAGAACAAAAAAAAAATTAATAGTTGATGAAAGCTATCCAATATTTTGCAGATGATATTCAAGAAAGATACAGGCCTGTAGTTTCAAATCAAGTTTGATTTTCCACGATCTTTGTTCTTTGCAAATTCCAGGGAAAGTAGCAGTTTCAGATTCCCATGTTTAAGATGATTGTGGGAAGCATTATTACTGTTTTATGGAACTCTCTTGACGATAGAGTTTCTATCTGATCCAGCAAAACTTTTCGACTTGAAAATTTTAGTTGGGGGTCATTAGGTCACTTACAGGAATAATCTCATCAAATCTCACTTCTTCCATGTTCGTCTTAAGAATCTGCTGAATCAATGCCTCAACTTTGACCAGGAACGCTTGATCTGCTAATAGGTTTAGTGTTAACTTTCCTTTAAAGAAACTGGCCAATGATTTTACATGGTAGGCCATCATCGTGTAGATGGGTTGATGACGCGGTTAGCTTAAGGCGTCGTGCAATGGCGTTGATGTCGGGTTTCGTCCGCACATCAAATGATCGTAGGCCAGTGATGACGGTACGCGTCCACACTTACCCCATTACTCTATGTAATAACATAGCAGCGATGACAGTGTTTTAATACATTTTGTACAGGCATCGTGTAGATGCGACACAAAGATTGGACACCCATCTTATCGGACATCAGTCATCTATCGTGTAGAGGGGCTGATGCTGAAAATTGTTAACGGGTATGGTTGTTTTCCGAAAAGCATCAGGGGTGTGGTTTAATCGCTTAATACAAAATATGAACATTATTGTGATGATTGACACTTTAAAATACTCTACAAACAGTCCAAAACTCGCTATTGACTGTATTAACATCCCCGTGGTGGATCAATTAAAGTCGTTTCCTTAGCCGCTGTCTAAGAAGGTATAAGTTCTGAACTAAAAATAAGGCAATTTTCTCAAGAAACCCCATTTTTCGTAATGCAAATTTTTTTTTGCAAAGACCTGAAACACAATATTATTTTAATTTTAAGAATGACCGGCATGTACGAATTTTAATGGAAATCGTTAGAACCGTTTTCGAGCAACTTTAAAAAACAACAATAACATTGTATGATTGTTGTACATGACATAAATTAAGTAAAGACTTCTTGAGCGTTGTTAACATTTTCCAACAAATAAAGTACGGATGGTCACTTTACGAATGCTCTGTTTGGAATTCACTTCACAATATGCTGAAATGGTATGCTTTTATGCAATCTGATGAGTCCTGAACAGATTATCACATCGTGAGAGATAGAAGGTGAATAATATTAAAATTCTACAAGATTATATAAAATTTTACTCGCCCGATGCAGTTGGGAAAGTTTTTCTGATTGTTATCCTGCGCCAGAACAGAATGACATTAACCAGGCAACGACTCTTAAATGTCACACACTTCCTTGGATTTATTCATTAAATTATGGAAATTCCTCTTGTCCAAGGGACACACATATTCACACTCATATAATGTTAAATGCTGGGTGTTCCTGCTCGTAAAAAAATTGAATGTTTTTGCAGGCACATGTATAGGATAAAGCAATAAGGATATAACAATTCCGTATATCGAAAGTAATTAATTTTTCAATTTTTTCATCCTCTTGCTCTCCTCCCGGGAGAAAGGATAATTGAATTTATCTGTTTCACTCTCATGTTTTCCTCACGTCAAATGTCAATGCAATAAGGTCCGATAGTATACCGATTCCCGCCATGTAGCCATGTGCTATGTAGCTAACCATAGCTGAAGGGGGAGGGGGTGTTGTTAAATTATGCGAATGCAAGTACTGCTGTCACAGATTCTGAATACTGAATCTAATTTGCTTGTAATTCTGGCGTAATTAAATTGTTAATGGTTAAGTTTTTGCAAACAACAATATTAATTGATATAACTATTTTGTAATTAATTTGAAAAATTCCACAAAAAAGGTTAAATTATAGAGGTGAAATGTTTTATTCGGCTTACGAAACAATAGTAATTTAAATAACTTTTGTTTGTGCTTCAATTAATAAAGAGCAGTAATTTACAAAATTTAACATTTCTAATTGTTTATGTGGCATTGACAGAATGTTTAAAGATTTTTAATTGGAGAATCGAGCACTGTGAGTTTTAGAAAATACCGCATCTTAAAGCATTTTATAGAATTCGCTACATTTAACTCCCGGGGAGTTGGGAAGTTTTCTTTATAAATACATACGTGTATACCTATGTACATTTAAATAATTTTTTTTCCTAGCAAGGACATCAACCAATTCAACTTCTACTTTATAGGGTGTAACTGCCGTCTGCCAAAATAAAATTAAATCTTTAAAAAAAATAAATAATATAAAAATTTTAAGTTATAACATTGCAGGTCTCACTAATAAGTCAATATACGCAGGATTTTATGATTTTTTAAATAATTATGATATAGTTTTACTTTATGAAACATTTCTGACAGAAGATGATTATAAATTATACCTAAGTCGTTTTAAAAGTTTTGAAATTATTTGGATACCAGCCTTGAAACAAAACACAAGAGGAAGAGCAAGTGGTGGATGCTTCTTTGGTTATAAGAAACAAAATTATAAGTATATTCAGTGTCAATTTGAATCGTTTGAGGATCTGAAACTTTTGAAAATAACCTTAGGTTTAACAAAGTTAGTTATACTGCCAAGTTACGTTAATTGTAATCACTGGGAGAGAGATTTTGATTCGTTATACAAACTAATCGAACTCAGCCAATACGACAATATTATGATTATCGGCGATCTCAACGCCAGAATTGGAAACGAAGAGGGAAGAGAAAATCGATTCTCAGGTAAAATAAGACATTCAGAAGATGCAATTACTAATGCTAAGGGAGTTAAACTATTGGAATTATGTGATTCATTTGGATTTCATATTCTGAACGGCACCAGTAAATCAGATACGAGTGGAAAATATACGTTCGTCGGACAGCAAGGCTGCTCGGTCATAGATTATTGTTTAGTACGAGGTGAATGGTTATCCCTTATTAGTGATTTTGAGGTATTGTCGGAACAGTATTCTGACCATATGCCCATTGTTGCGTCTTTTGGAAATGATCTGATTGAAAGAGAAGATGCAAGAACCATAAAACTACCCCCAAAATTGCAGTGGAAAGAAGCTTTCGCAACGGAGTACAGACTCAATCTTGAAAACAACTTGCAAACAGATATAGAATACAACATAATGGATATGGAAAATCTTATAAATATGTCTTACCCGGTCAGCAGAGTGCAACACAAAAAAAGATGTTTCTATAAAGAAAAATGGTTTGACTCTGAATGTGAAAATGAAAGGCGAAAATCGTTTGGATGGCTAAAGGTTTTTCGACGATTTGGTGGCCAATATTTCAAAAGATTGTACATTCAAACAAAACACAACCTTTAAAAAAATCTGCAACGAAAAAAAGAAACGACATTTTGAAAATGAAGCACTAAAACTCACATGCTGCAAAGATGCTAAGCAATTCTGGACTGCAGTGAATAATTTTAACGGCAAATCACCCCAAATTAGCATTCAATTAGACGCTGGAACACTTAAGATCCATTTTCAAACGCTATTGAATTCAAACACTAATATACCATTTATTCACTATGCTACACCCTTTTATGCAAATGAAATATTGGATGCACCTATTACTCAAGATGAAGTATGTAAAGCTTTAAAAAATCTCAAAGATGGAAAGGCACCTGGAGCGGATAGGATCCCCATAGAATGTCTCAAATATGCGACGGACAACTTTATCAATAAGCTAGCTGCGATTTTTAACAAAATGTTTGAAACAGGAGAGATATCTACTCAGTTCAAACAAGCAATCATATTTCCGATTCATAAAAAGGGCAATTTAGCAGACCCAACAAACTAT
The DNA here is from genome assembly GCA_911387755.1 of Chrysotoxum bicinctum. Taxonomy (NCBI): domain Eukaryota; kingdom Metazoa; phylum Arthropoda; class Insecta; order Diptera; family Syrphidae; genus Chrysotoxum; species Chrysotoxum bicinctum. The sequence continues at coordinate 245,966,572 of OU426987.1, forward strand.
AGAGGAATATCCTTTTTAAATTCTGCATATAAGGTATTCACAAAATTGTTAAACTACCGATTGTCAAACTGGATTGAAAACAATAATCTTATTAAGGAATGTCAAGCTGGGTTCCGGAACGGCTACTCAACAGTAGATAACATATTTGTACTGCAAAACATCGCGGGTATATTTGTAGACCAAGGAAAAAAATTATACACCCTCTTTGTAGATTTCAAGGCAGCCTTTGACAATATCGACCGAAAAGCTTTAATATATAAGTTATACAATGCTGGAATGAGTCAAAAATTTGGAAGGGTTCTCGAGAGCTTATACGAAGACAATCAATCGGCTGTGTGGAACGGAATGGAGATTTCGGAATGGTTTGAGACAACAATGGGAGTAAGACAAGGATGTACACTTAGCCCGTATCTCTTTGCCATGTACATCAACGACCTTACCGACTCTCTACCAGGAGGCATAGAGATAGATGGAATTTTGATAAAAGCTCTTCTATTTGCAGATGATGTGGTTTTATTTGCATACTCACCAGAATCCTTGCAACTTATGATTAACCGTCTTGATTCGTACTGCCAATTATGGAATCTCACAGTTAATCTAACCAAGTCAAAAGTCATGATTTTTAAGAAAAGAACAGGTCGAAATTGCAGCAATGAAAAATGGTATCTCAATGGACAGGCCATTGAAATCGTGAAAGCATACAGATATCTTGGAGTAACGGTAACTAGTAATCTGAGTATGGAATCCCACTTAAAAGAAAAACTAATAAAAGCTAAAAGTGCTATATGTGCTACCTGGAAGAGGTGTTTTTCAAATCATTTAGTTGACCATAATGTCAAATATAAAGTTTTTCAATCTGTATCTGAGTCGGTGATGTTGTACGCAGCACAATCTTGGGGATACTGCCAGTATGAAACAGTGGAGAAACTGCTGAGGTACTACATCAAAAGATGTTTCAATCTGCCAAGCACAACGCCCAACTATATGATAAACATTGAAACAGGATTATCACCACTTTTTATTAAAACTTTAAAGCTACACGTAGAATATGTAATCAAAGTCCTGCAATTACCGGAGGAGAGACTTCCAAAAATTATTGCAAGAAAGGTAATAGAGAGAAGAACACTATGGTACAAAAAGTTAGAAGAGCTTGCAACCTACTGCGGAATGGAGTTCAATCGCATAAATGGAAATGAAAGATACTGCAAGGATATAATCAACAACCTGATATCAAAAGTAGATGAGCAATACAGAGCTGACTGCTTAAATTTAGCTACTTCGTCATTACACAGAGCTACATATAGCATTTTGAGGCATAATTTAAATGAAAAGAACTATTTTCGTAACGAAAACAGTAATAAAATCATATCTGCTATCTTTAAAATGAGAGGAGAACTTATTCGACTTAATTATATCCCTCACCGCACTGATTTACCAATCTACTGTAGTCTTTGCAACCTATCGGAGAGAGAAGATATCATCCACTTCATTGGCAGGTGCCCAATTCTAAAAGAAATCCGAAGATATTTCCTTGGAAGCAATTTAATACCGGAAGAAGAAGTTTTAGCACATCTCAACTGCGATAATGATATAAACTTATTGTTTAATTTTTATCAAACAGCTATAAAATATAGAAGCCAAATTATTAATGAAGATTTTTAACTTTTTTAAAGAGAAAACAGAGAATTGTATTTATTATATTTATCATATTTTTATTTATTGTAAAAACAAAAAAAAAAAAAAAAAAAAAACAAACTTATTATAAAATGTTTAATTTCATGTCAATCAGGCAGACGGCAAAGCCATGCTTATCGATTTTTGTAAATATTATTTATGTACATAAACAAGAAAAGAAACAATAAATCTAAATCTAATCTAAATCTCTAAAATCTAATTTTTTTGGGAATATAGAAGGAAAATGTTTGCAATCATTGCGGATTCACAGATTCGGTAATCGTGAACAATGCAACAGAGAGTACGACTTGCGCTGCCAAACATTCAGGAGGCGTAGCCTGGGATTTTATAAAAAAAAATAAACATAAAGTGGTTACATTCTTTTCTGTCTGCCTTAGGACAATACTCAGTGGAAAGTTATGAGTTTTTCCTAATAGTGGAGTATTCTTGAGTCAAGAATTTTTCAGCGGAAGACTATCAGACTAGCTTTGGTTTTCTGAAGTCATATATCTCAGGAACCACTAATTGAAGAGATATTAGATTTGGTGAGGCGTATCAGATAAGTAAATGCTGTGAATTTAAGGTTTCGGATTTAATTCAAATTGAAGTAAGAAAAAGTTCCTGAAAAAAGACTGTAATGTCAAGAACTCGTGGAATCGTGGCCTTTGATGTGGTCTAAAACTTGCGTTTTCGACTTTTAACTCATGTCGTTTTCAAGATAAGCATTCTTGTAATTGTGATCTAGTAACTGTATGTCATTAAACTCTATATGAGAAGGCAGAAGAAGTTCTGGGGTAGATGTTGTCAGACAAAATTTGATACATTAACAAATATGAATCCATTTTTCTTTTAAATCGTATGATAGCTCAATAAATTATTTATCCAAAGTGACTTTTTTCCTGATGCCTTTTTCTCATAGTTATAATCAGCCCCAATGCAAAATTATCAATTATCAATATGCCCAGCGGAATCGCTCTATATTATTGGTATTACCAGCGTCATAGACTTTTTCTCGATACCGATCCTGAAAATCAGTAAAATTATCGTGAAGAATGAAAATTGTAGATGAATAAAGCCAACTTTACTTTTAAAATTATTGACCGAAAAATAAAGGGCACAGCTTCTATCTTGGCTCCCAATAGGATCTTTAAAATAAGCTTTATATATTTTGCTAAGCTTTTGATTTGAATCCAATACAAATTTTATAGCTATTATTATAAAACAAAAAGAGGCTGTAGTCTGTAGGGGAGAGTGAGTACGAAAGTAACAGTGGGTCGGTTGTAAAATTCAATTTTTACGAAAAAATTGAGCTGTAAGTATGCATTCATTTTTAAATGCAGATTTCTTCACAATTAAGTCCTGAATAAACCCACAAAAAAACAAATGTCAAAACACTGAACTGTGCCAAAATAAAATTTAAAACGTGAAATTCAATGACAAACGATTTTTTTCTTTGGTGAGTTTTGTTTCATATTTCTTGAAATAATAAATTATAAATTAAGTGAAAGCACCTTAATCGAAGCTCATTTTGTTCTCAATGCAATAGAGTACACATGATTTTTTGATTTGCATCATAGTTTCTTTTTAATTTAATCTTTCATATAAAAAAATAAGTGGTGGACGTTTGTTACATTTTTTGTGTTAGCGGTTGTAACATGTTACAACCGTCCACATGCAAAAAATTAAGGTGTCTGTTCCTGTTTTAATCTTTAATTGATTCCCATAGACACTCTGTTTTTGATTGAATAATTTGTTTGAATTGAATTTGATTTATTATTTTTTTGTTTATTTTTGCGCCTACTTTGAATAATTTTGTGATTCAAGTAATTTAGATTAAGAAAACATAAGTTCCTATGTACTTTTCAAATTGAATTTGATGTACGATACCTCAAGGCTGATTAAAGTACCATTCTAATGGTATTTACTTTTTTTTTAAATAATATATGTAAATATGTTTGCATATTCAATTGACTTTAAATTTAATATTTTTTTTTTCTTCTTACATTTATATGATGTTACAACTGTCCTTTCATCATGTTACAACCGGTATACTCGAAAGGACGGTTGTAACATTTGTCTTTCACTCCTTTGTCACAGCATACACTCGGAGAAAGGAGATAGTTGGAAACCAAATTAGTATTTTATGGTAGTTAAATATCAACTTATTAATATAGACTTTGTTTCATTTTGTTATGTTTTTTAGTTTTCAACTTGCACATGGCACAATATGTAAAAAGTGTTACTTGCGTACTCACTCTCCCCTACTGTGCCTGCATTTTCTTGGGGCTATTTTTGAAAATATCGTAATTAAGGGTGTCAAATGCATTTCATTTCTCATCATCATCATCGGCTCGACAACCGGGTTCCGGTCCTGGCCTCTTTCAACAAGTCTCTCCACCTATCCCGGTCTCTAGCCGACGCCATCCAGTTGCGCACCCCAAGGCTTCGGGCGTCCTGGTCTACGCCATCTCTCCAGCGCAAGCATGGTCTACCACGCTGTCGTCTACCATAGAATGTACCACAAAGAACTTTTCGAGCAGGTTCCTCTTCGCTCATGCGAGCTAGGTGCCCTGCCCACCGGAGTCTACCGAGCTTAATTTTTGTCACGATATCTGCTTCAAGGTAGATTGCGTACAGTTCATGATTGTACCGTCTCCGGAATCGTCCTTCCTCACATACGGGGCCAACAATTCTCCTTAAGACTTTTCTCTCGAACGCAGCTAAGAGGTCGGAGTGCCTTTTGCTAAGCACCCAAGTCTCGGATCCATATGTGAGTACTGGCAGGACCATGGTCCTGTACAGCAGCAGTTTTGAAGTTATGGTGAGATTTCTGGATTTGAAGAGCTTTGACAGACTATAGTAGGCTCTGTTGGATTTGAGAAGCCGCCCGCGTATTTCTTCTTCTATATTGTTTTCGGCTGCTACTATTGACCCAAGGTATTTAAAGGATTGCACCACTTCAAATTCGTGCTCCGCAACCTTGATTGTTTGACCAACTGTTCCTCTCGCATTCGACGCCACCATGTACTTTGTTTTACCTTCACTAATGTGCAGCCCCAGATTTTGTGCCGCCTGCTCGATCTGGATGAAGGAATCGTGTACAGCTTGTTCGGTTCTTCCGATGATGTCGATGTCGTCTGCGTAAGCCAGTAACTGGCTGGACCTGTTGACGATGGTCCCTCTTGTTGCCGTGCCAGAGTCACGGATTGCTTTCTCCAACGCCAGGTTGAAGAGGAGGCAGGCCAAACCGTCCCCTTGTCGGAGTCCATCAAAGATGTTGATTGGTCTGGATAGCAATCCGGCTATTTTTACTTGGCTTGTTACGTTGGTCATGGTCAACCTACATAGTCGTGTCAATTTATTTGGGATGCCGAATTCTCTCATGGCTTTGTAAAGTTCTACCCTGGCTATGCTATCATAGGCGGCCTTAAAGTCTATAAACAGATGGTATGTTGGGATGTTAAATTCTAGACATTTTTCCATCGCCTGCCTAAGGGTAAAGATCTGATCAGTTGTTGATTTGCCTGGAATGAAACCACACTGATATTGTCCGATGACGGTTTTAGCGTATGGGGTTATCCGGTCTTGTAGGATAGAGGAGTGTATCTTATAGGCAGTACTCAACAACGTGATACCTCTATAATTGCTGCACGTTGTGACATCTCCCTTCTTATGTATGGGGCATATTATGCCTTTTCGCCAGTCTTCTGGCATTTCTTCCTGCTCCCATACGTGTACTATAATATCATGAATTGCTTGACGTAAGGCTGGCCCGCCGTGATGGAATAATTCGGCTGGTATGCCATCGGCTCCCGGGGCTTTGTTCTGTTTAAGCCGGCATATAGCCTTCTCAACCTCTTCTATGCTTGGTGGCGGCAACATACAGTATTCTTCTTGAAGTAGTGGAGCCTCCACTTCTGCAGTGAGCTGACCATTTAGCAATTCATTAAAGTACACTTCCCATCGCTCCAGTATGCTTTCAGGATCGGTGATCAGATTTCCCTCTCCGTCCTTGCAGTATGTGCAGCGTGGTGTGTACTGCGTCATGTTTCGGACGGATTGGTAGAACTTCCGCGCCTGGTGCGGACCTCGCTCTCGGCTATTTTCTATTTCACAGATTAGGTTCTTCTCCCAGGCTGATTTTTTTTGTCTGTGTAGCCGTTTTTCTATTCTTCTGAGCTCTTTATATTCCTCTTCGCGTGCCCGCGTTCTATGAGATTGTTGCATTGCTCGGTACGCAACATTCTTACGTTCAGTCGCTAGCTTGCATTCATCATCAAACCAGTCGTTCCGATTTTTACGACTGCTGCCTAAGATGGAGTTGGCAGTACTAATGACAATATTCTTAAGGCGTGTCCACTTCTCATTTACGCCCAGCATACTATCTCCAGGACTTACTCTCCCTAAATCAAGTGATTCTAGGGCGAGTCCTAACGCATTACCAAAGGTGTTACTGGTGTTTTCATTGCGCAGGGCAGCCGTGTTGATTCGAACCTGATCGGCGGATGCAATGCGTCTTCGCAAGGCAATCCGCCCTCGGAAAACCATACCAACAAGATAGTGATCCGAGTCGATATTGGCACCTCGGTACGTTCGTACCGTCATCAAGTTCGAGTAGTGGCGACGGTCTATCAACACGTGGTCTATTTGGTTACGAGTGACTCCATCAGGTGATACCCAGGTGGCTTTGTAGATATCTTTACGCGGGAACCTGGTACTCGCAACGACCATGTTTTTCGATGCTGCCAATTCTAAGACTCGAAGTCCATTGTCATTAGTGTTCTCATGCAAACTATGGGTGCCTGCGTAATGCCTGAATACCGGCTCCTGACCTATTTTTGCGTTCAAATCCCCAAGGATGATTTTAACATCATACCTTGGACAGGCATTGAGGGCCCTCTCGACTTGTTCGTAGTAAGTCTCTTTTTCTTCGTCTGAGGAGGAGGACTCCTCCGTAGGTCCGTGAACGTTAATGAGGCTGATATTCGTAAATTTGCCTCGCACGCGAAGAGTGCATAGCCTTTCGCTTATAGCGTTAAAGCCGATGATGGTAGACTTCATTTTTTCGCTGACTAGGAAGCCTACCCCGAGCACATGGTGTTTTGTATGACAGCTATAGTATATGTCATATTCTTTCTTCTGTAGAACACCATTCCCTGTCCATCTGATTTCTTGAAGAGCTGTTATGTCAGCTTTATATTTTGACAGGGCATCGGCTAGCTGCTGAGCAGCTCGAGCTCTATAGAGCGATCGTACGTTCCATAAGAAAATTCGTAAATCGTTTTTCAGTTTTCGTTGCATTGGTTGTCGTCGTGTGATCAGTCCGTTTCCGAGGCTTGTTGTCGGTCTCGTAATTCAAAAGTTTTACGGGACAGGGAATTAACCTGTCGCCAACCTGAGGAACCAGCCTGATCATATTAGCCAAACCTTTTTAAAGGCTTGTTTCTAGCGGCCGCCACGGAGAGGCTATGATCAGACTTCCACCAGTCCCGAATAGTTACGGCACGTGCATGTTTTCGTATGCTACATGTTATTCCCCCTATTCGTCTGATGGCTGACCGCCATTTCATTTCGCAAGCAACTATAAATTTATGGAAGATCAAAAATCATAAATGGTTCTTAAATTTTTCTTAATTAATTTTGGCTTGAAACATATGGCATCCTGTACTTAGCTCAACTATTAAAGGAGTTGGTTAAGTCATTTAAAAAATGAAATTTATGCTTATGAACGGTTTTTCTCTAATAAAATCTCCAATTAAATATTATATCATTTGAAATTTTATATAATACATATATATATTTCAATTTTCCGTAACATTTTTCTATTATACTAGCCTCAGTGCCCTTTCTATTGCTCACAAAAGCTTGAGTTAAAATATTTAGATTGACAGTATTTAAATTTTGTTTTAAATTATTAAATTACTAATTCTCAAAAAAAAAAACTTTTTAATGTTGAAAATCGTTTTGGCTCTGCTGCAGATTTGTAGGTACAGATTTTTTTTCATCGTTGGAATATTGCAAAATTCTAAATCGGTAGTTCTGAGTTTTAATTATTGCACTCATATTAACTAAAGCATACGAAAAACTGTTTGTTTCAATATATTTTGTTAGATGTTGTCATAGGATGGACAAAGTATACTTCTAAAAAATAGAGAAACATTTTTTTCTTGCTAAAGTTAGACGATTTTTGTAACGTTAAATATTAATTTATTATTTAAAATAAACAAAAAGTCGGCTTTGCTTTAATTGTTATTTTTAGTCCCGATTTTTATTTTTATTTTCCAATTTTTACAGTGATATAGAGTTGACTTAAATTATGTAAAATGTGTTATTTTTCGATGCAAAGAAGCAATCATTACAATAGGGACACCATGTTTAAGTTTAAATTTTTGACCTGTAACATAGTTCATTAACTGAGTTCATATATAAAAAAGCTAACAGAACCGTCCGTGCTTGCATTAATAAATCTAATGTTTAAAGTCAAGAAATTGAACATTTAAATCCTAAATCACTTTACATTACAATTTGGCAGAAAGTATTTTTGCTCTTTACTCATTATAATCATATTTGAGTGCCAGCTTTTGCTCTTTGCTTGTGCAGTACTATAAAATCCCATTTGGTTCCTTTTACGACCTCTAAATTATTCAAAAGAATTTTTTTAAAATCTCGTCTGATGCGTCATATAGCGAGTTTACGATTTTATTTGTATCATGATACTCCTAAATGTGTTCTATGTATCCTTGTTTTGAAAATCAATACTGAATGAAATATGTTGTGATACATTTTAGGTAGGGTTTGATAGATTTGTATGTATTGAATGTTAATAAATATTGCATAAAAAATCATATAAAAAAGGGTCAAATGTGGCTCAACAATGACCAGATTTTATTTTTTTTTCTTAAATCTTTTGGCGTTCGTTCAACTGTTATGCAGAGGGTCGTGTGTTTGGTTCTCAGGCGTTGCAAATTTGTTATTTATTTATTTATTTGTTAAGTAGCAAAAACAATTTTCTTTTACAATTTACATTTGGTTTTGCTTAGAGATTCAGAATAAACATTTTCCTTTTCAACTAGATTAGATTAGATTTTTATTCAACAGCAAAAACAATTTTACATTTTCTTCTTTTAAATTTACAATTTGAATAGTTAAAGATTTGGCAATTTATGCCGTCAGCCTGAGTGACATTCAATATTTTAACTATAATTTAGACTAAGTTAATATTAAAATAGTGCAATGCAATTTAATATTCGTTATTCAAGGGAAAGCTACAAATAAAAACCTTTATTCGACTCTTAAAATAATATTACAAAGCTCCGTAATTGTTATTTCTGACTTAGACCATAGTTTCTGCGAATACAAACTTTGACTTTGAATTCATTTAACCCAAATTCAAAATCCATATAAGTACCTACGTTCTTTATCTTTATAATGAAAGTAAACATTTTATCAGTTCAATATCAAAAAAAGAACAATTTACATAAAATTTAAATTGACATTTAGATTGACATTGGTCAGTAACTCCATGGTTGATCAAGCATCATTTCAAGAATTTAATTTTGAAATGTTTCGAGCTTAAGTTTGTGAGTTTTGGTACAATCGTTTGGTACGAGGAGCACCGTACAGTAGAATAGATTGGAAAATTGATTTGTAGAGTAAAAGTTTATTTTCAGTGCTAAGTTCAGAACTTCTACATATCAATGGGTATAAAATTCCATTGTATATATTTATCTGATCTGTTTTTGAAAATTAGATTTTTTGTCTATCATAACCCCAAGATATCGACAATGTTCGGACCAGTAAATGCTCATGGTTCCCATTCGAAGCTATACATTGTTTGAAAGAAAAGAAGATTTTCGAAATTGGGTTTTCAAAGGGGTATTTTTTTGTTGTAGAAAGACACATTTGCAACCTATGACAGACGTCCAAAAAATCAGTCCCCGATGTAAAAATAGCTATGTCGACAGCAATACTTAAATTACTTCCGATATTGGGTAAATATGAGATAAAGATATTAAAGGGTGTCGGACCGCGTACTGTACCTTGAGGGACCCCATATGTAATAGTTTGTATAGAAGAATTATCATTTTGTACTTTTACTAAATATTTCTTGCCAGGTAAAACGCTTTGAAAAAATTTAACAATTTTTATTGTATAGTTAAATTGGACAAGTTTGTGCATTAATGCGTCGTGTCAAAAGTATTTTTGACATCTAAAAGTACTAAGGCAGTCGACTTTTTTGGAGTGTTGACGATATTAAAAGCTCTAAGCCTAAATTGATATTCCGGCAGAATATATTGCACAGTCAAGTCATTGTCAAGATTTTTTAAAATTCTGGAAAACCAGTATTCCCACCAACTTGTGTTTCACCAAGTGCCAAAGCATCTGGTATATATTTAACAGAATGGGCGTACAGATCAATAAAAATTTGTTTCTAATCCATGAACATTGGAAAACAAATTTAGAAAAAAAGGTCTTCCAATGGACATAGCAATCGGAAGGACTATAGGAAAGTATTATAGGAAAGTAGAATTTCGAATTCCTTTAGTAATTAAATATTGAAAAACAAAAAAAGTTTTATCCCTCCAACATTTTTTTTTGATTACGTTTACTTCGGTACAAAAATTTAACAGCCAATTCTTTGTTTTTATTTTCTTTCTTTTAAAATATTGTTTTTGAACAGTAAATTTCCTCAAAGAATCGGGCTAATAGCCGGTTGGCTGTATCTTAGCTGGTCTTTTTTTTTTTCTAATTTTAAATACTTTTTCGTAGATTGTCATTGAAATTTCGATCAAATCAATTTTAACTTCGGTCGTATCAGGCTCATCAATTTACTATAAGCTTATTTTATTATTTCAATAATTGGATTCAAATAATCCTTAGTTAGCAGTTTCCTAGTATCGCTTCCATCCTTATAATTTATTAAAAGTCTGCCATTAATATTGTTACAATGTGAGAACATTCAAAAAATTTATACAAATTAACACAGATTTATTGGAATATTATATAAATTTTCAAACTACAACTGAATTACTAGAATTCCTCGTGCTTGTTTTTTTTTAATTCTAGTAAATGCTCTTGTATGAAATTCCCGACACTTTTCCCTTCCAATGCTGAGAAAAAAAAACACACACACACACAAAAATATAAACTGACCATTTAGTAATTAAACGAACTTTTGATTAAATTAATACGAGTAGTATGTAAACCTATAATTTGGGTCAACATTTATTTTTATTGAGTTATTCATGTGCATTACTTTTGAATCAATAAATTAATCAAATAGCCAATGGAACAATCATTAAATAGAGTATTAATAATCCACTTCAAAATAGTTTCTTGGGTTCCACAATTTTACTCAATTTTTATGACTTCTTACTTAATTAATTTTTTTAGTCTTCTAGAATATTAAGACCTAGGAGCTTAAACGTTTTATCTGACCCATTTTACGAGATCTTAGATCAACAAAGAAAATCTCAACTCCTACGCAATTTTGAAGGCGACTCTCTGTCTGTAGTTCTGAGAAATCAACAACACAAAAATACAAAGTAAATTTTGCTATACGATTAATTAATATATCATCTCAGTTGGGTGAGAAAGTCAAAGAAAAGTCATTGCATTTGTCACCATGGGGTTCGTAATAAAAATATCTATTCTTGAATGTTTTCTTTTGAACTTAAAAATTAAAGAAAATGATTACCTAGTAATATTTTAAAAGTATTAACTTTTCGTGGAAGAAATATAATGGATAGGTATCTTCTATGGATGTGTCAAAGAATCTCAAAATTAGTCCAGAAACATAAGAATAAATAGGGTAATTAGTTGTGGTTTTGGGAATAGTGTAATGAGCCAAGAAGAAAGCTGTTAGGTCCATATTATCACTTATGAAGAAAATTTGTGAATGTAGAAAAGAAGAAATAGAACTTTTCTCAAAGTCTTTACATAGTCAATTAAAAAGAGAAAAAATACTATATCGTGTCGGTTAAATTAAACTAAGACTGGTATTACACGGCGGATATTTAGCCAAGATTCAAAGAAGTGCAAAAGAGAGCGATAATGGAACAGAAATGGAAATGGACTGGTGATGTGTGGATTTCATTGAATCTTTTTGACATTCCTTTTTCTTTTTTTTCTTCTTCTTTATTTTTCGATTTTACTTGATTTGGCTTTTACCGATTTGGACAGATCTAAAAATTATTGTTGAGATTGAGATGTATAGTAATTAAAGTGTACTTTAACGTTAAAGCACTCGTCTAAGTTTCACAGCAGCAAGAAAATTCCCTTCATTTTAAAGCCCCTTTTATACGATCATTTCAGTTTCAGTTGAGCTATCATTTAACTATCGTTTAACTGAAACTGAAACTGATGAAATTCCCATAAGTTTTCAGTTCAGTTATCAGTTAAACTGATGATGTGTAAATTCTTTTCAATTCAGTTGTCATTCGAGTTCCTGTTTTCTGCAATGGACCTTACCAACAATCAAATTAAGAGACGACTTTAATATTTGATCGAAATGAAACATTATTTAATGGACTCTATATAACTGACCATTATGCTGCATTTTATTTTTTAGGTTCCGTACAATAAATGGTTCATAATTTAGAGTTAATAGAGCTCTTTAAATAAGGGTCCATTTCGCTCAAATATTAAAGTCGTCTCTTAATTTGATTGTTGGTACGGCCCAATATGTCGAAACAGAATGATAATTTGGTCGATTTCATTGAAATTTATCGCTCGTGTCCATGTTTGTCGAAGAAAAGTGACCCTTTTTATCACAATTCAGTTAAAAAAGAAGTAGCATAAAAGCTCAACTGAACACCGGACTGACCTCTAAATTCCCTGACCCGTTTTTGAAATATCGAATTTTCAACAAAACATTTTTTTTAAATTTTGATATGTAATGTTTTTCAGGATTGTTTGGATGTAGTTCAATCCTGAGGTCCAATTTTTTCGATCACTTTTTGCAGCATTTGTGGTCGTGTATCGGGAATAGCGCGGCTTAAGTTGCTTCCCAAGTCCGCTATCGTCTCTGGCTTATCGGTGTTGAATAAGGAGTTCAGAAAGCCCCCGCAAAATATAGTCTAGCGCTCGATCTAATCGACCGGCTAACTCACAGGTCCAAAACGCGAAATTATGCGCCCACCAAACGTTTCCTTCAACAAATTAATTGTGGCACGCGCTATGTGACATGTTGCGACGGTTTGTTGAAAACACAGATTCCCCACATCAAGGTGATTCAATTCAGGAACGAAAAAGTCATTAAACATCGCTCTATAACCCTCTCCATTAGCTGTAACCCCCTAGTTGGCATCGTTTTTAAAGAAGAAAGGCCCAGCCCATAAAACACATCAAACGGAGTCTTAACAATGGTTCGATGATTTATCTACAGTCCATTTTTGTGAGGCAAGATCTATCCGCAAAATTTTCCATAAGAGCGAATGGACACAGAAACAGATCCAATTGTTTTGCACGATGGCGGATTGACTCATTCGGATCTTCCTCGATGCTACGCTCTACAGCAGCAATAGCTTCTTCGGAACGCACTAACCAACATCTCAGATGATGAGTATTATCATTTAGTGTAAACGTGGAGCGAAAACGTTCCATTTTAATCGAATTAATAGCTCTGATGGTTGATTGTGTCGACCATAAAATTGACGTGTTGCGCGATGCGTTTCATGAACAGACCCATGTTTAATAAATTTGCATAATTTGAATGCATTGTTCAAGCGTCAGTCGATTCATATTCATGATTAAATGGCAAACCAAACTCAAGATAAATCACATGGCAGATGACAAAACGGATGTCAATTAAAACAGTGCTGCCAATTTAAAATTCTATACCTCTAAAAAAACACGCGTTACTTACAACTGCAACATGTAAGAATGTGTAAACCTATTTCTTATGTTTTTGTGTTTTTTTGTATTTGTGTTTTTTTAAAGTCTTGAAAAAAATGTTTCAAAATTATTGTTGTATCTCTGTATTTGCTTGGAAATTAATTTCAAACAGAATGAAGTTTTTCGTATTGGAATATTTAAATTCAAATGATTTAATTTTGAACAGGAATTCAAATATTCGTATGTAATGTATGTTTATACATATATTTAAGAATTTAGTATTATTTAAACAAATATGGTTTGATACATACTTATTACCTGATCATAAATATAACTAAATCTATCACAATCTGAACGTCTTTTACCGCTATTTTCGGTGTTCCCAATATGTAACATTTAGGTTAACATTCTTTTATTGTAATTCTGTTCTGATTGTAAAATGCTATCTATGAAGTTTAAAGAAAATCAGCAGAGTCGTTTAGGATTTAGTCGAACAGACAGATAGAATTGCAATCGAAGCGGGCTTGTCGCTATAGACATAAGCCTTAACATAGCTCCACAAAAAATAGTCTAGAGGCGTTAAATCGCACGATCTTGGCGGTCAACTGACCAGCCCCAAATGTGAAATAAACTGTTCACAGAACTCGCCTACCAATTGGTCCATTGTTACGCGTGCTGTGTGGAATGTGGCACCATCTGGTTGAAACCACATGTCATGCAAGTCAAGCTCTTTCATTTTGTGCAGAATAAAGTTTGCGAAATTTAGTCACAATAGCCGCCTCAGTAAGTCGAATAAATTGACCATAAAATGGAAGAAACGCACGATGAAATTTCTTAATAGAGCACGCATTTTGATATTAAAATTCAATAATTTGCAAGCGTTTTTCGTTTGTAAGACGATTCATGGTTAAATTATAGACCAAACTGAAGATGTTTGACAGTAGCACAAAACACGAAAAGTGCGTGAACTGTCAAAACCAGTGTTGCCAAAAAGTAAAACAAGTAAAAATGAAGCAAAAGAGTTATAGTATGATTTATATATTTTTTTTTAATCTTAAGTCTTGTTAAAAAGGCTGCGAAAAAAAAGTTAGACAAAGCCTGGGAACAAAAGGACTACGTTAACTAGAACTATAACCTACGAAATACACTTTTAGAAAAAATAAGAAATTAAAATGTTGCCTTGTCCAAGTAATAAGACATAGATATTGTGAATACCTTTCAATAAACACATCAATATCTGTAAAATTCTTACGTCTTTTTTAGTATAGTCAAAGCAGGAGTTATTATCAAGAAGATTTCCCATTCAAGAGCAGCTAAGGAAAAATATCAGACAAATCAAGGAAGAATATCAGAAGGAAAAGATGATCATCCTGAAAGAAGAGGGCTTACGCAGCAGCCCCGCAGTTCAAGGTGATCAAATAGTCTTTCATCATTTTTTAAAATCCAAGCAACTGGCTGTTGGTATTGAGATCGGCATGCATGCTCTTCAAATCATAGAATGTAAAATTGAGAACAGCTTCAGTTCATTCCCATATTTCAGTTCTTCGCTAGTTGATGAGGCTGTTGACTTAGAGAAATGCTAATATCTTATTCAATTGGAATTGATGAAATTCGTCCGGTTTTCGTTTAGTCTATATCATTCTCTCTAAAATACATAACAAACCTGTTAAGGAAAGTCTAGATATCGAATGTTTTTCTTCTACTTCGAAACAAGCAAAAATTATACTGATTCCAAAACAAAAGCCAAAATGAATTAATACTTAATGCAATTCTATCATTCTGTGCAAGATCGTGAAAATGATAATGAAAAACAAATATTTGTTATTCTTGTTTCAGTCTTAAACATAGATGTACTACAACTCTTTTAGATATCTATTGTTGAAAACATACATAAGACTGCGCCAAAATTTTCTCGTCATTTTTGACTTTTTTTAAGACATCAACCAATAAGATCTGTGTTGTAAACTTATGTATCAGTTTAATTTCTCTTTTATTTAGGTAATGCTAGTCCAGTCATTTCTGAACTGCTGATACCAGGCAGTTGTTGTAAATCGATCCGCGTCTGAACTTCTCATGTTAAGTAGAGGGGTGGCTCAGGGTTCAATATTGGTGCCTTTAGTGTTCTACATGTACATACAAATATTGACTACTTATCTAATATCTCAATTTCATTTCAAAATATTGTAAAAGAATGTTGTGCACTCAAATTACGCATTAAAACACTTGTTCTGTATCTTACGAAGTAACCGTTGGCCAGACAAATCGTTCTTAGATGAAGATTTTGTTTTGGAGGACGCAATCAAGTTAAATTCCTTTCGAAACATATGGCGTCTTCTTATTTTATCAGCTAAGTCAATCTTCCCCTTTTCCACATTAAATGGAATACCATATTAAACCAATCAGTAGTAATAAATTAGTACGCATGAAAAAAGCCTCATCACGATTGTTGTTCGCTTTGATTAAATAACGTACATGAAGGCACGTGGTATCATTGAACTTTTATTCGATTCCGAAAAATTATTCATTCCATTAATATGATTCAATAAAAGCTAAGGAAAAACACATATTAATAACATAAAAACATCCCTGGCCTCAGTTGAAGGATTATTCTCTTGTCCACTAATATATTATCGATGCATCATGACTCCTGAGAATCTAATATTTCTAAATATCAAGACTCGACCTTTCACATTCGTTCATGATTTCATCCTGTTTTTCGTCCATCACGGTTATTGCTCGTGTACGTTGTTGGCGTCCTTCTCGTTCAGGACACTCCCAATCAATTTATTTTATCATGCCTACCGAAACAAATCGGATTAATGAATTGTTTCCATATTGAGAATAGAGAAGCCTAAAGGTTTTTCTATGGTAGCCAAATTCCATTAGAAAGGCAAATCAATATGACTCATCAGTTTTATATTAAATCTTAATGATAAAGCTTCAATTAATCAGATTTTGGTCTGGGCTATTTTTTCCTGTTTAAATATGGGTGGTCTTAGGCTTAAACATTGAATTACCTATATAATTCCAGAGCAATACTAATAGAATTATTCCTATAGAAGGCTTTACAATAAGAAGTCAAACAAGAGAAAGATGCAATACACATACACTCAATTTCACTTGATTATGGACATGTAGTTTTTTTTTATATTTAATTTTATGATTTTTTAAATCGTTCGCTGGTTCAGGAAAACCCAAATGTAATATGAAAGAAGGTTGTATTGAACTTCTGTTGTAAAATAAAATTAGGGTTAGGTAGTTTTCTTACCACTTTTCCCAATAAGATCATACAATTTTTCCTTATGTTTGTTCCACTTGGTTTTATGAATTGTTACTTTATCTACCTGTTCTCATTTTTTGAATTCAATATTACAGCATTTAGAGTGAAAAGAAATTTAGTTTTAGATATAACGTCACGGAAACTATAATATTGGGTAGAAGAAAATCATTTACCAAGGAGAAAATATGCCACATTGGAGCAATAAACTTCTACGGACCTGCAAAACTGGATTTTCAAAGCTTGAAAATAACCGCAATCATCTACCTACAAATCAATATTCGAGAAGGCTTTCCCACAGTTCATTGAGCTATTTGGTGGACAGCGATGGATTTTCCAACAAAACAATTCACCCATACATACACCAAGAATAACAAAAGCTTGGATTCAATGCGAGTGTTTGAAAGATAACCCCCAAGATCAAAGGTTCACCAGGTGATAATACCTCCTAAAAAAGTTACCGTACTTTTTTGAAAACGACGTTGGTGAGGCGATCATCGTCAAAGGCGAGCGCGTACAGAACGATGATAACTAATTTCTGTTTGCCCAAATTAAACCCTATGGACCTGAACAACATGTGTTTTCAGAAGGACGGGACGACACTGAACTAAAAAACTGTTGAAAAATTCACAGACTTTTCAGCAATACTGAAATTTATGATTTCAAAATAATTTTAGTATTCTTTCTATCCTATTCCTCAGAGAGGCGAACGTAAGATTATCTATCTCACCATGGCTGTTGAAGAAGTCGACAATTACTGATAGGTTAAGGTCAAAATATTTATAAAACTGCTGGTTTCTATATGGTTCCTTTGGTCAGACAATTTTAGCTTGCGATGACATTTTTGACTGAGAACGCTTATCCCATAACAGATTTTTATATATGGGGTTTCAAAACAAAACTGAGACTGCTCAGCTGTTATCACCTTTATAAAAGACGTGTATTTCAGGTGTGTCCTGCTTTATCCCAAAGACGTAGACTCGATTTAAGAGACTTCTGCTATGTTGATCTGAGTGATCTGGCAAATACTGAAATATGTAGTATTAAACGCTTCGTAAGAAGATGTAAATAGTTTGATGTGTAGGGAAAAGCTTTTCTAGATCGATGATGTGTAAAAATGAACAAACATTTTTTCTAAGTATATCGGTTCTCGCCGACAGTAACTTCAGGTATAACAGGTTTGAAAAGATATGAAAAAGTTATGATAAAGGCCTTGAACTATCATGTTACAAGTAAAGCTATAAAATAACGCCTTCTTCCATTATTATCAATTATTCTCAATTGATGATATCTATTGGTACAATTTTTGATTGATTTTTGATACTGATGCAGTTGTTGAGAATTACAAGTACATGTCAACTAACAAACTTCTTCCTAGCTCGATCCCTTTCTAGATGCATTCAGTTTCTCTGATCAAGTTGTTTGATGTCCATTTTTCACTTGCGAGCACCACCTGAACCATGGTCTTCCGCTACTGCGATGTTTCTAAGGGATTGATTCAAAGAAATTCGGCGCCAGAGTATTCATTTTAGCATATTCTCCTACATTCCCCGTATATGCATCTAACTTTCATGGTGTCCAGGCGCCTTTATTATTCATTTCAATGTCGGTATTGTTGTCTGAGTTTATAGCCGAACCTAAGTAAACAAAATTTCGAATCACCTCGAAGTTATAGGTACCTGTTTATAGTAACTTTCTTTTGAAGGCATTGGTGTTGGGTGTCCTTTATTAATGACAGCACATATTTGGTCTTGCCCTATTTGACCATTAAACACATCTTCTTCGCTTCGCTCTCAATATTCACAAAAGCACTTTTGACATCATGCTTTATTTTTCCTATTATGTCAACATCGTAGGCGTATGCGAGTTACGTTAGATTGTGATCTTGTAGGCTATGCTAAAGTCTGTAGTCTAAAGTACTGTAGTTCGCGGTTTTCTTTTTTGAGAATCGTGCAGGCAATGCTGAGATTCCATACATCGCGCATGCTTTTTCAGCCATATTTTTAGATGTTGCTGGTTTGCTCATTGCATGTTGTTCAGGCATAACACTAACAACATGTGATTGAGTAGAACTAGTATGCCTATCAAATATGGAAAACGAATAAAATAATGTGAATTAAAGGGGCATAAAAATAAGAAACAGCATTTCTCCGCACTAGTTCAGCCGCCATCCCTGGAGATAAAAAAATCTGAGACAACCACCTTCAGTCTCAGAACATCGTGCCACACATCTTTCATATCCTTCTTTCCCTTCCTTAACTTCACGCCCGCGCTGTGTTGAAACATTTAAAGGGTAATCTTACTCCCTTGAGCGCGTGTAGATTATAAAAACAAAAAAAAAACCAAGTCATCGGGCACTGTTTTGAAATTCTTGGTACTCAACGCATTGGTTCTTCATTAGTTAAACAGTATGCAGACATAATTTTTCCATTTTCATGTCTAATAGGATGTTTCCTTAATCGTCTATGGTCCTTTTGTGTCCCTTGCTTTGTTGCATGCCTGCATTTAGCGTCTTACCAGGAATTTCGTAGTTGTGGCATTGTAAAACTTAGCATGTCGGAGGCAACATCTCTGATGACTTCTTGGCAATGTGCCCACTAATTCTCAATACTTGATCGTGATGGCATAGCAAATATTGAGATATAATTACAGACTCAATCAAGAAAGGATCTGGTGATTTCTTACAATTGTAGCCACCAGGCGTGATTTCGAATTTTGTCACAGTATTTCTTTCTAGTGGCCTTGTTCGGAATATAAGTAACAATAGTACTAGTATCCAATCGAAACGTTCGGATATAATGGGTGATTTTTTTGCTATTTTATTTTTGGCAACACTGGTTTTGACAGCTCACGCACGTCTCGTGTTTTGTGTCACTGTCAAATATCTTCAGTTTGGTCTATAATTTAACCATGAATCGTCTTACAAACGAACAACGCTTGCAAATTATTGAATTTTATTATCAAAATGCGTGCTTTGTTAAGAAAGTCCATCGTGCGCTTCTTCCACTTTATGGTCAGTTTAATCGACCTCCTGAGACGGCTATTCGGGCTATTGTGACTAAATTTCGCACCAAATTTACATTGGTCGACATTAAACCATCAACAACCAACTTAGGAAAAATCGCAGCTGTATCGGTCAGTGTTAGTAAAGACCTTGAATTATCGATTCGGCGCCGTTCGCAGCAATCAGGCCTCTGTTACTGCACTACGTGGAAAATTTTGCGGAAGGATTTAGGTGTGAAGTCTTTCAAAATACAGCTGTTCCAAGAATTAAAGCCAAACGAACTACCACAACGCCGAATTGTTGGTGAATGGGCTCTTGAAAAGTTGGCCGAAGATCGTTTTTTTTATTGAAAAATTGTGTTGAGCGACGAAGCTCATTTCTGGTTGAATGGATACGTAAACAAGCTAAGCTGCCGTATTTGGAGTGAAGAGCAGCCAGAAGCATTGCAAGAGCTACCAATGCATCTAGAAAAAGTTACTGTCTGGTGCGGATTATGGTCTGGCGGAATCATTTGGCCGTATTTCATCAAAGATGATGCGAATCGCAATGTCACTGTGAATGGTGAGCGGTATCGTGCGATGATAACAAACAAATCCAGTGAACGGCCTTGGCTTTGATGAAAGCATCGCTTCCCATCGATCAGCAAAATCAAGCATCATTGCGCATGGTTAATACTTGGATGGAGGACCGTTCAAATACCAACCGTGTGCTGTTGACATGTGTTTCTCCTGTTGTTCTTTCTTTCTGTGTGTCTCTCTCTCTGTTGTATTGTCTAAGCCGATTGCCTCAGTTGCCAGTGCTTTCAGTGTCTCTACTTTGTAGATGATATGTAATATGTAATGTAATGTAATGTATTATAAATCCAAGGACACATTACACCCCGACTCCACAAGAGATAAATTATCTCAGGATGCTCATCATGATATGAAATCTCCAATGGAGACGCGATATTTCCTCTTATGATGGGATGTCAGCGATCTATATCAGTGGTTTTGTCTTGATATACATAGATGTCTGATATGAAATTTGACAGATGGTTTTTTTTTCGTACTTTTGTCTCATTATTTCGTGTCTTCTCATTTGGTTGGTTCTTGTCAAGTACTCCGTCGGCAAATATTTTTTTTTTATTTTGTAAGTAAATACATTAATGAGTCATGTTATTCATTTGTTCGTGCGTTAAGTTATGTTTGGTGTTATTTATTTATACTTTAGGTAGATGCGCATTCTTTTCTTTGCAAATATATGTATATATTTTTTGTTAGTTTTACGTGCAGTATGGATGTAAATGAAAAATCATGACATAATTTGCCCAGCGAAGCAATAAGAAAATGTAGAGATAGAGATATCAGACATTGAGTTGGAGAGACAGATATCTTGTGGAGTCGGGGTGTTACAACACTTATCTATTCAACATTATCTGTTTTCATAAATACTAAAATGAGAACTTCTAACATTCAACCAGTGAAAGTATACTCTTTTTGTTCAAATATCTTTATTAAGGCTTAAAATAATTAAATAAATACTAGATAAAAGCTTTAATCTAAGAAACAAATAAATGCAAATGGACAAAAGAGTTACTTTTGGAAAAAACTTTTCTATACTAAAGAATAGACATTTCAGAAATCTTACGTTGCTATTTTCAAGTCGCAAATTCCTAAGTAAAGGAAATTTTCTTTACATGTTCTATCTCTATTAATAACCCAAATGTCATAATATAGGATTGATACGACTGACATAATTTTCTCCGTTTTCTTGCCTTTATTCGCCTAATCGTGTAAATGGTCTGAAATATTACATTTCTCTATCAGAAATTATTTATAAGGTATTATTCACAATAAGAACGTCCTTTATTCACAATAAAAGATACATCTGTCTATCGAGTTTTATTACATCGAGGGCCGACCGGCACACATACGATACTTGCGTCATCGAGACCAAAGTACAAAATGAATTAATAATTTGTACATTATAATATTTTCCGCAATTTTGTCCAATTTTATGAAATACTCACCATTTTGTCAGTGTATCAAAGTCCTTGACTTAAAAGCACGTAATGTTATTAAATATAATGTCGTTGTTGTAAACAGAGCCTAAGACCGAATGTTAATGCTTGAATGTATAACAGGAATTCGTATTTATGGTTCGGTCGTTTGTAAACACTTATCGACTGTTATGATTATGGTCTATACACAACACATACCCCTTATCCTTACAGAGAATACTCCGCACTTCAATAAAAACAACGTTTAATAAGCCTTTGAAATGGCTACATCTATATGTACTCGTTATATAAAACGTGCAATTTAGTCAGCAATAAATTTTCGCTTAATCATACACTCTATATCAGTAGGTATGTAATACTAATCCTTAGTGAAATTTCTAAATCCATCACCCCCACCCAACTAACAGCTATCCATATTTAATATCGGAATATAAAACACCCTATTTTATGGCAGCCATTTTGCAAAATAATCAAAGTATCGAAGTATTGCTGTAATAATAAAATTGATAAACAAAAATATTCATACCAAAGTTTCCTGCCGCTGAATGGTGCAGTATTTTTTCGAGCACAAGGTCGTACGTTGTCCCTGTGTTTCAGAGCTCGAAATGCATGATTTATCAGGACTCGGATCGACATAGCTACAGGTGTAGCAGCGCAGACCTATGATGAAGGGAAGAAAAAAAAAATATCAAGGATTTAAAAATAGTTTTTTTTTTTATTATGTCTATCATGTCTATTTTTCCGCCGATGGCAGGTCAGGATAAGCACCGAACTGAGCAGGGTTGCCAGATTTTCATTAATTGTGAATAATAATTTTTGTTTTAAATTGCATTCCATGCAAAGAATGTATCTAATAAATTTAAATCTTTGAAATAAAAAAAGGAGAACAAAAGAGTCTTAGGGGCCTTACGTTCAAGCTTTTGATTGTGGACAAATTAAGACTTTTCATTGCCCTGTAGAAGTATGACCATCTTCCAACAAATCATAGCCAATTTAGAGTTTTAAAACTTGGCACCACCGTGCATAGGTAAAATTCTCATCTTGGCAACCCTTCCAACAGATACAAAATAAAAAGATACAATCATAGATACTTTTTTCATGTTGTTCAATGAATGAACTAAATGAAAAATAAAGCGCAATGATGACGTCAATGCAGTGATTCAAATGAAAACAAACAGAAATCCATGAGTAACCTCGATCGAATCAAAGAAAAATTAGACATATCGTAGATATAGATACAAAGATACTTTTGACGTGTGGTTGGATTTAAGCTTTACAACGGCAACAAAGAGTCGACGACACATTTCGTTACATTTGAATTTTGGATGACTTCATTAGAGGTGTATTTATAGATGAGCACCGTTCAAAGTTCTAAGCGCCAACTACTATCAGACTATATGCTAAACGAGGGTGAGGACGAGGTGTATAGAAACAAACGCTAGAGTTCACTTTAATTTTCATGTCGATGATGATGAGGTCTATTTATTTATTTGTTTTGGTTTTATGAGGTTGGTAGGTTGCAAGTGACTTTTATGACATTTTCAGTCGGATAAATTGAATGATATTATTTGCATGCCACGTTCGTATTGCTTCTCATTAAAATAACACGCCCCCTTGACGATCTGCCACATATCTGCTGTTGGTTGCGGCTTTGACACTTAATTCGATTTTATCGATATTGCTTAATACCGAAAGTAGATTATTCTATTTAAGTACTTATTTTAGGAATACTCACAGTAAACTTGATTAAAAATGCTTGCAATTGATAGGAGGAATATGACTGCGATTAAATGAGACATCCTCTAGCAAATTGGGCTTTAATAATTTATATAGGTTAGCGTGGTTATAAAAACACCTGTTGAACTTTGCAATATTTATTGTAACTGCCTTAGTTTTATTGATGGTTTGAAGGTATAGAGGTTGTTGGAATGCAGAGTACGCAGACATACCTTCTATCTTCGTTATCAGTTTGATAATTGTGATAAAAAGAAAAACGTATTGAAGTTCTTGTTGTTGTATTTCTTTGTCAATTATTGTGATAAGCATGAAGTATGCTTATAGTTTTTCAACGATAAAAAAAATTAATTATGTGTTTGGTCTTATTCTTGGCAAATGTTGTTTAATTAATAATTGAAAAACATAATTTACACTATCCAACGACCAACTTTGTATATTTCTGTAATTTAAGTTTGTCGACGACATTCAAAATGTGTTTCACTCATGCATCTTCGTAATCAGGGAGTCAAGGAGCTTAAGAATGAGATGAATTCCAAAATGTTTAGATTTAATTTCAAAAATGAGTTCTTAGGGCAATTGTCTGGGAGAAGTTTTTCGTCTTTTAGAACCGTTTGCAGTTAAGAAGACAAATGTGTTTAAATGCAATAAACTATACTGTCGGTTAACCAATTATGCTAAGAACGCTGATGAAACCATACTTGTAGTATATTAAATTCACCCCAGGGATTGAAGGACTTTGGGATGTACACTATCTAGAGATTATGATACTGAAGTCGTCAATCATAAACATCAACCAATTGATCAAGGAGAACTATCGGTTATTAATTCTAGTGACCCAAGTTTGTTTCCACAAATCAATAAAATCTTTAGAAGGAATGATCAAAACGATCTTCCGTGTCTTAAGCTTCAGACGAATAGAAAATAGAGACGTTATTCTGACAGCAGGTGTAAATCCGGAGGACGCCGCCATCTTGAATGACGACCTCTTTCTTCTCGAAAATACGCAGGATAGATTGAAGAAGGTAGAGTCTGCTTTTCAACAAGTGAACAAGGTTAATGATTGCATTCGCCTCAACCATGACCTGAATAATTTACTTCTCACTTACTCCACAACTTGTACCTTCGTAGACAATGAAATGGCGATTGGAGAAACACGGTTTCAGCGGGTTCATTGAAGAACACTTAGCAAACGCCATTATCGCCGAACGAAACAGGCTCAGTCTCATGTTACTTTCGGGGGTGGAGCTCCAGCTCATTTTAGATTTCTTAAAGAAAAAGAAGTGAGCATGGGTCGATAGTATATCCAACGTTATACTACGACATCTACCTTCGCATGTAGTGGACATTTATACCCCACAGTTTAACAGCGGCATTGAATAATGCATATTATCCAATGCGGTGAAAGACAGCGGTGGTACATTCTCTCTCCAAAAAGTGAAAGGACAATTTCAATCCGGCGAATTTCCGGTCGATAGATCTTCTTCCGAGTATCAGTAAGGTATAATAGAGCTCTGTCCAAATGGGCGGATGACAGAAATATTATACCGGATACCCAGTTTGGAGAAGCTTTCGACACCGTATGGTAAAATGGTCTCTATCTAAATCTGACCAGATCAGGTAAACCACTATTTTTATGCTTTACGTTTATGACATGCTCAGTATTAGAAAGTTTGTTGTCAAAGGTGGCAATGTAACTTCTTCCACAATTATTCGATATTAAAAATGGAGTTATTAAATGCATGGAATGGTCAACTCACCGATTCTATTCAGCAGTTATAGCAGGGTTTTGGTAAATACTCCAACTCAGGCAATTGCGTATACCGACGGTCTTTTAGCGTACACAACAGCTGCAGAAGTCGAAGTCAGCAGAATTCTATTGCAGTGTGACTTCTTCGGCGATAATCAGTGATGTTGCGATAGCTAGAAGTTGAAAATCTACTTTCAGAATTATGAAACTATTCTATTTAGGACTCCGTTGCGTGGGGTCTTAAGGGATACAAGAAAGAACTGGTGCAAGCCAGTGAAGTTAGTACCTTAGCATTCGTTTGGATCTGGTAAGGGTACAGGGACCTTTTTCCGACGAAAAAGTTGTTTTACAGCAGCCGACTTGAGGTGTGGGTGATTTGCCGCATGGCGAACATTAAGCCTGTGATTGCCTATGGGTGTCCAGTGTGTTTCAACGTTGCCATATCTGAAATGGAAAAAATTCGGGTTTTGAGAGGTAATTAGTGTTAGTGATGACCGTGAATTATCGATTCGGCACCGTTCGCAGCAATTGGGCCTCTGTTACTCCACTACGTGGAAAACTTTGGGGATTATTTAGGTGTGAAGCCTTTTAAAATACACCTGGTGCAAGAAGTGAAACCGAATGACCTATGTTGAATGGGCTCTTGAAAAGTTGGCCGAAGATCCACTTTTTTATCGAAAAATTGTGTTCAGCGACGAAGCTCATTTCTGGTTGCATGGATACGTGAACAAGCAAAACTGCCATATTTGGAGTGAAGAGCAGCTAGAAGCATTGCAAGACCTACAAATACATCCAGAAAAAGTTACTGTCTGGTTACTGCTGGCGGAATCATTTGGCCGTATTTCTTCAAAGATGATGCGAATTGCAAAGTTACAGTGAATGGTGAGCAATACGGTGCGATGATAACAAACTTTTTTTTTGCGCATAATGGAAGAGCTTGACTTGCATGACATGTGGTATCAACAAGACGGTGCCACATGTCACATAGCACGCGTAACAATGGACCAATTGAGAGGCGAGTTTGATGTTTGAGGCGATTTAAC
This sequence comes from Chrysotoxum bicinctum, assembly GCA_911387755.1. Classification (NCBI taxonomy): domain Eukaryota; kingdom Metazoa; phylum Arthropoda; class Insecta; order Diptera; family Syrphidae; genus Chrysotoxum; species Chrysotoxum bicinctum. The sequence goes on from OU426987.1 coordinate 245,992,891, forward strand.
GCCTTTAGACTATTTTTTGTGGGGATATGTTAAGGCTCATGTCTATAACGACAAACCCGCTTCGATTGACGCACTGGCAGCCAACATTGAAGCATTTATTCGTGAGATACCGGCCGAAATGTTAGAAAGAGTATGCCAAAATTGGACTAAGCGGATGGATCATTTGAGGCGCGGCCAACATTTGCATAAAATAATTTTCAAACATTAAATTATATCGACCGTACTATCGATTCAAATAAAGATTACATGCTTTTTTCTGAATTTTATGTGTTTTTTTTTTTTAATTTCCGATAGCTCTTAAAAAATCACTCGTTATATTTCTTCCCAATGAATGTTGACAGATGGTAGGCTACAAAATTCTACACGAGAATGAGTCTCGGTGGGAATCTTGTTGTGAATTAAAATTTAGGCATTTCAATCACGCGGCGAGTGACAACTGTATAATTAGCAACAGGTTTCTAGGAAATACAAATTGGATAATTTCACTCTATAACAAATTAGGCATACTAGCCAACCCAATTCAATCAGTCAAGACTTCAACCCAAAGAACTAACCTTAACTACTAATTTTATCTTCTGTTTTTTTTAACTTTTTTTCCAAAAATAAGGGGTTTAATTAAATACTGTAAATAAATTTTCAAACGAATAATTTTATTACACAAACGATTGCAATTCTTCGTCTTTACTGGTATCAAATCGGATTAAATCTCATCAAAGTAGGTAAGGCACCAAGTGAAAAATATTTACATAATAAATTAGGGATTAGCCGAAAAGAGCTTTCACAACATTATCTTGTCGAAATGTTGTGTGCACATTTTCTAACCTTATTTTTTTTTTCTTTTTTTTTTAAGAACACCAACGCAGATAAAGTTATTCCTTAACAAGAATCTATTATTAACTTTTCTTATTTTATACATTTCATCAACCGGATTGTCTTCCGACGGAATTTAACTATATGCTTTATTTTTTTTTTTACAGAACGATCGCTTCGAACCAAGACCCACTTTATTCCACGACGAAAGGAAAACGCCACCATTAACCCCAGCACCACCGTCTACTCCCAGAAGTAAGGCTAAAGGTTCGTAGGTATATTTTCAAGTTGAATGCTTCAGTAAACCACATTATTTATTCCAAATCCACCCACAATTTATCCTTTTTTTTACATAAATTTGTTATTTGCAGAAAATTAAGGAACTGATTATCATACATAAATTACAAATACTGTGACTTTGCTGTTTGTATTCGATGGTATCCTTGCTGCTTATAGCCTCAAGTTCCTTAGCCACGGGCATCGGTATGTAAGGATTCCATCGGGAAATGGTCCTGTAAAAAAATCGTTTCCTTTCTTTTATTTTCAATAAAATCTTAAAAAATGAAAAATAAAAAAATATGAACTACCCAAATCCAGGTATTGAAAGGATATAATACATTATCCTTTTTACTTTCTGTTCATTTTCATATTTAACACATCGATGACGTTAAGGGCGATGACAAAGTGGATAATTTATGTAAACATCCTAAATAACCAAGGAGATTATTAAATGACGCATTAAATGAATTTTTCGCAAGAGGGACTCTTCTTGTATTGTAGTTAAAGTTTTTTTTTTCCGTTTACATAAAAATGTCCTTTGTCACATTGGACACAAGTACATTTTTACATGTTAACTTATAGTGCTGAATCTTTTTTTTTCGTTCTATCGACGAGGTGGACTGGACAAGTGAAAAGACTCCTAATGGTGATTATGCCTCATAAATTCTCGATGTTTGAATTAAATGGTTTTTGTATGATAATATGGTGAAGCAGGCGTTTTCTAAGGAAATCTTATGTTAAGAGGACGTGTTATTGAGGGCTTTAAACAGGCAATTACTTACTTAATTATTTATGTGTGACTGTGATAATTTAAATGTTACACATTCGTATTACAATTGTTGGTTTGATTTTTTGTCTCTATCTTTATCAAACCGAAAGGGGATTTAAGGTTTAATTCGAGTTATAAGGAAGTTATTTGGCTCAGAGAAGTAAATTTTCGATGTTACGAAACCAACCCCACTGAAGAACCCCCTAGAAAGAATTGTAATGCTCATATTCTACTAACCAAATTTTTTCGTGCCCAACAATTAATTCAGTCACCCTTCGATGGGTCCCGGGGCACCATGACTTTTATGGAAATGAAATGGAACTTGAACGAGCCAAATTGTACCCTGGGTATTTATGCCACTGGAGCAGGAAAAATATAGAATTCACCAACGTTTCCTCAAGGCCGCAAATGACAGATTGTCAACAATTGACACCTGTGGGGTTTCAAGGAATCTTTGGCCAGATATGTCAAAAAAATAAAAAAAATAGAGCATCTACTGAAGCTTAGCAGACCTCAATTGTCTCTCTTGGTTGGAATTCTTTCGGGTCACAACTCAGGGGAACCCACACGAGCGCGTAATGACGAAGATGGTGGAAGAGGACTTATCTCACATCTTTTGTGAATGCCCCAGCCTAGCCAGGACTATTAATGGTGCCCTCGGAGAATATTTTTTCGACGAACTGGACGATGTCTCGTTTTGCCATCAAAAAATCCTTAACTTCATTCAGAAATAAGGAAGGTTCAGGGAGGCACCCTGTTATCGAAACTGGCAATACTTGAATTAGACCTATTACTTTGCTTTTATTCAAACCCTTCTGGTACATTTTTCTGAATTAACTGAATTTAAATAACCTAATCTATTACATATAATAGTCAATTAGAAAATATAATTTTATTTCCTGAAGATATCCGCAAACTATATATGTACGTTGCCTTGGCTAAGTGTTCCTTAAAATCTTAAATTTTGATCGTAATCCCTTGGTTTCTATACCATTAAGTAAGTTTTTCTCATTCATATGGTTTAAGAATTGTAAAATATAATAATATTTTTTTCCTTCCTCTTACCCTTCCCATCCCTACATTACCTACACCCTGGGGACCATAATGGATCCATTGAGATGCGTGTGAGGTTATACGGCTTGTCACATCATCAGCTCACCAAACTTACCCTAACAATTAAATCAAAAAATACTACAAATGTCCCATTTTGTAAAAAATGTTTTAAATATTACTTTCCATTCGGTTCCTACGATCTTCTTCAATGGCATTCCTCTTTTTGTTATTAATTCAAAGCTGCCACAAAATGTCATTACTCCTGCTGTACTTGAGAGTAACTAGTAACACATTTTCTTTCACTCTCGTACAGTTGCAAGTACTGATGGAATTCTATGTACACAAAACCGCTGGCCCAGTTAGTATTCCTCCCATCGTTCTAAAGAGGTGTTCTTCAACCCTGGCAAATCCACTGCGTAAGCTTTTCCATCTGTTCTTCTCTACAGGTCTCTTTCCGAGTGGATGGAAAACAACATTTGTCCAGCCTGACCCTAAGAACAAGCGAATCTTCTTCCACCTCAAACTATCGTCCAATTACTCTTATGTCCTTTGCTTTCAAGGTCATGGAAATGCTGATAAATTACCAGCCCAGGAAATATCCTTTCGTAGTAATACGTACACTGGTGATCTGATGGTTTATCTCTCCAATCAATTTAACCAATCTTTATATCGTTTTGAACAGAGTAAGAATATTCCTCTTGATATTTCAAAAGCGTTTGATAGAGTTCTCTTATCAAAAATGCGTGCATTTTGTATTGATTATTCTTTTCTTCTTTACATAAGAAATAACCTTTCGTTTCACTCAATACAAGATGTGTTGGCCGGTCTTAAGACTGAAATTCATTAAGTAAATACTGGAGTGCCGCAGGGCTCTGTTTTGTTTCCCACTCTATTTATCATATCATCAATAATTTTTTGTCTGAAATTTCTAATCAATAAAACTGTTTTTCTGACCACAGTACTCTCAGCTTTTCACGTGTTCCAGATACTCGTCGTTTGGGTGAGGATTTAGAACGGCAGAATATATGATAAGCTTATCAAATTCTGATTTTGATAGCATGGTCAACTGAAGAATCAATAACTGCGTAGAATTTAATGATTCAAAAACGCAATGCTGTTTCCTGTCGTTAAAGCGGAATCCACCAGCCATGAGGATCACTTACATTGGTGAAACCAAACATTGCTGAATTTTCGGTACTTGCATCGTCGAAAACGCCGCTAGGTGTTTAAGTTTGCTTCGAAGTTGCAAGGCATTGTTTACCCCTTCTGATCTAGCTGTAATCTATAAGGCCTGTATTTTTCCAAAGCCTTTAACCTAACTTGAGTCTCTTCGGTAGAAACCAACCAAAGAGCATTAAAAATGATAGGTCATAAGAGTATAACAGAAATATTTGCATCTCTCGAGCTCCGCTACAATGATTAATGTCTTTCATTGTTTCTATGTTCAGACATTTCTATGTTCAGACATTTAAAACCAATATGCATCGGTATCCCCGTTTAAATTCTTTCCAACTTTCCTAAAGGCTCGCAATGTGCTGAAACATTTTAAAGATAGTCATAATCCCTTGAGTGCGCGCGAAATTATAAAAAAGAAGAATTTGTCAAATCAATGTTTTTTCTTCCACGATATCAATAATATCAATTAATTTTCAGTTCCCTTCTCAACAAAAAATGTCAACTTAAAAATAAATCAATGTCAAGATACGCGGAAAAGCAATAAATCATTTTAAACCACATTGCTTATTAAATATTATTTTTATAACGTCCTCATGTGTTTAATGTTTAAATATCCGTGAATAAAACCCCACAAAACAAACGATGTCCTTCAGCATGTTTTTGTCTGTTTTCCCTTGATAAGGCCAACGTTACATTCCATTACAGTTCATTAAACATTTGGGTTTCTAAAAATGAAACCTGATAAGCAACACACATCCAATAGGGTTCAAGGAGTATTTAATATTATTTTTTAATATTCATATTAAGTGGTATAGATACCTAGCCAAATAGGTCATTGCATTGTGTTAATTTAAAATTTAATAATTTAAATAACTATACTCTTTAATAAAAATAAAATGGATACCCTTATCTGCATATTAGTATAAAGATATGACGTATTAGAAATGATTTTTATGTGGGATACACATATAAAGAGTGTATTTTTGTTAGAAGCGTAGAACTTTAAATTGGCAGAACTGTTTTCTGTTTTTTTTTATCTTTTTATAATGAATAAACTCACGTTGGAGGAAATTAATTTTGAAAAACATGGTTCAATTCGAGAAACATATAGGGCGTTGCGACTTCAGAGCTTCTGGGCAGATTCAGGCCTGCAAGCTTCTAAGAGATGTCACTGAAAGCCCCGAAAGACGACTGAGCTGTTTTCATAATTTGTTTTGTACCTATTCGACTTGCAAGTGGCATATTTTTAACTTATTTATACATTATACATTTACACGACTGACAGAATAGTCTCAAAATTTCTTACTATTTATGAATTCGTCCTCTAATAGGTTCAAAATCTGCCAATATTTTCTGCACAAAAAAAAAACTGATTAGCCATGATGCAAAAATTGTGTTGACGCCATTTTGAAAATAATGAATGAATTTGCTCCTTCTTTTCTATCATAAGCAAATAGCGATTTAAATTTCTTTTAATTGTATAATATATTAAAAAGGATTCTATACCTAAGTTTTGTGAGCAATCGCATACATTCAGCGTGAGATTGAAGACGCACCGGTTCCGTCAAAATGTTTCAAAATTTTCAGAAAAGAAAATATGAGCCTTATTTAACCTTTTTGGTGTGAGTTTGTTCATAAAAATCGATGTTTTGTAGTATCATAATTCAGTATAGAACCTATGTTTGGTTTAACATGAGTATTTGTCGATTATGACTCAATCCCACGAAAGGCGAGGTCTATCTAACACCTCTTGAATTCAAGCAAGCTTGAAAACCATGTGTCTCCGCATTCGGCATAAACTACGCCACCACGATACTCACACAAGGGGGTCTACCTCATAGATCGTTTGAAGAAAGAGGAGTAGGCATGGGCCAAGCAAGCGCAACAGCCCTCAACCTCACTTTCACGAAGATAGATAGAGGAGAGGGGTAGGCACGAGCCGAGTTTTCAGGACGCAACAGCCCTCAATCTTCTGGGCACTATCTCCCATGGCACAGTGCGGCGGATGGCATCTTTTTGCGGCCAAAAGTCCAAAATAAAAGTTTCGAGTTAGGGGTTTTTTGTCATCAGGCTGTCTAAAGGAGACCCCTAGGAGACGAAAAATGTTCGTAGTAGAATGTCTTGCCGTAAATAAACCCCATAATCTTAGCCTGAATGTGGCTGCTAAGTTAACGTAGTCACGCGTCGTTAAAATATGCTAATGGACACTTCCATTAAAACACGTGTAAAAGTTTTTATTTTCAAGCAAATCTATTGCAATAAAATGCATTCAACAGCTGCAGGTGCATTAAATAAGTTCAAGAATTTCTGAATAAAAATTCCTAAATAGTACATTGTTAGACAGCGATATGTCAACACTATTTATTTAGTTAAAAAAAAAAATAAAAATATATTTGTTTGAGTGAAAACTTTTTTTTCTTGCTGTTTCTTGTTCTCAAATCTATTTGAGATAGTTAATAAAAGTATTGCGTACCAAATAAAATAAAATTCAGCTGCCCGTAGCTGCCCGTTGAGTTTTTTTGTGCATTAAGGTACTAGTACGGTCTAGAACGCCAAACAACGTACGATTTTTGGGAATTTTTTTCTCGGAAACTTTATTAGATAATAACATACTTTTTTTTTTTAATAATGAATACATGCGTCAAGAATACAAATTTGTTGAAATTTTTGAATTTTGGCCGAATTATAGAGGGCGCAAACGTCGACTCATCAAAAAATACATTGTTCCATTGCAGCCAGTTAATCTTAGGATTGGCTGGACTGAAACAAAAAAAAAACAAATTGGGTTATTTTAAGAAAGGTTTTTTACGAGACAATTTACCAAAATTTGTTTTAAAAGTAAAAAAAAAAAAACAAAAAATGTCAAGCTTTGAAAAAATTAAAAAATAATTTTTTATTTTTTAATTTGTTTGGCCATTTTTGGGTCGCCATTTTTTTCGTTCATAACTTTTTGGTCAAATTGTGGTAAATTATCTTAGAAAACATAAAAACAATCAAGTTGCAACAAGTTTTTTGAAAATCGGTTCAGTAGATCCGGAGATTAACTGTCCGCAATGGGACAATGTGTTTTTTGAAGAGTCAACGTTGGCGCCCTCTATAATTCGGCCACAATTAGAAAATTAAGACAAAAAAAAAATTTTCTTGTACTTTCGACGTATGTATTTATTATTTAAAAAAAAATTTATGTTATTATCTAATAAAGTTTCAGAGAAAAAAAATCCCAAAAATCGTGCGTTGTTTGGCGTTCTAGACCGTACTAATACCTTAACTTACAACAATATCCCTGGTATTGTATACCCACGTTAGTTCACAAACTTTTAATTCATGGCCCCGAAATAATAAAATATTCAGTGTTACCTATCCGTCAATTGTCGGAAGATGCACAAGAAGCATGTAATAATTTTTTTAAAATCTATCAAGATAATTTCGCAAGAAACCATTATCGTCAAAAGACAATGGAGGATGTTTTTAAAAGATTCCTAATCGCATTCGATCCATTCATATCTAGTTGTCGGGAATTACCTCTAAAACCACTTAAATCTTTGTGTAAGGACTGTATCAATTTGTTAGAACCTCCACCTATAAATAATCGAACAGAAGATGAACAACAATCTTTTGACAGCTCTTCCGCTTCTGAAACAGATGCAGATGTAGATGATTGTGACTGTTACGAGATGGGCAATGAAACATTTTTCATTAACTTAACTTAATACCTTAACTTATACCTATTGTTTGCTCATATTGCATTTTGTATTTCTAAATTTATGATTTATAAATAATTACTGTGTTCGATTTCAATAAAAATATATAAATAATTGTTTTCCATTTTTTTTTATATAATATTGCCATATAGCATTCCACCATTTTGAATTTGTTCATTTTTAATAAATTTTCAAGTACATGCCCTAATAATATCAAAACAAAATTTTTTAACCAACTATCAAAGTTTCATTTTTAAGTTTTTTCGTATGACATGACGCCATATTAGGTCGGCCATTTTGAATTTGCTGATTCTGATAACAGATTCGTAATCAGCGACCCCAAAAACCCTTATATACCAACTTGTGCATCATTCTCTACGTTTTTCGACTTTTGGCCGCAAAAAGGGGCCATCGGCCGCACTGTGCATGGTACCAGAATATAGCTTCCGGTGGAGCTTCGCAACCGAGGTCACTTCTAAATAAGTTCCTGCAAAACTCGGGGCCTTTCAACCCTTAGGATACACACCCCAAGAAATTGGTTGAGGTAGTAACCAAGAACTCAGTGTGCTTCCTTTTGGTCTTTGGAACGATAATCCTAATCATTAGAAGTTTTTTTGACTAATTCGTTATAATTTGAAAAAGTTTTTTTAAGATTTCTCTTATTCGGCTTATTTGGTCTCAAAAATTTATTAATGAAAGACTTTTATTAGTTTTCCCGATGTTTCGACTGAGGTTTCAGTCTTCTTCAGGGGCACTTTATTAAGCATGAAAAATATAAAATAAAGTAGAAAAACATATACAAATAAAGTTTTACATTTTTTGGGATTGAACTTACAGTTTATAAGCTTGATCGAATTAGAAGTACGAAGATCCGAGGAAGCCTTCATGTTAAGAATACCATTTCCCAAAAAATTGAACACGACCGACTCAGTTGGTATTGCCATGTTCAAAGGAGAGATCCTGAGAACCCCGTCAAATAGGCAATATCATACAACGTTCCAATTCGAAATAAAAAGAAAGGTAGGCCTAAACACTCCTGGTACAAACAAATGCAAAAACACCAGCATTCAGTTGGCCTCAGAAATGGAACAATACAAAACCGGGAGGCTTGTCGCCGATTTCTGAGGTCAACCCGGCGAACCCCACAGGCGGATCACTAGTGTGAAGCAGATACGTGGGAGAGTTATGATCCCCTCGACATCGAGATCATAACAGCGCCGAAGAAAAGGAAGAAGAAGAAGAAGAACTTACAGTTTATAAGAAAATTAATAAAATTTAATATTGAAAATTATAAAAAAAAAAACAAATATTATTTGAATTTGTTACTTTTTTGAGCACTTCTTTATTAGAAGTTATGTCAACTAATGAAAGAAAATACATATATGTTAAGGAAAGAAAGAAGCATATGAAAGAAAAGGATAGAATTATTTAAGTAGAGACTAAGGAACAATATACACTGACGATATTCTTTGTGTATCCTGCTTCCTGTTCATGTTATTTTTGTTGTTCAAAATGTGTAGCGTTTCTAAAGTGTATCTCTTAGATGTGTGTTTCTCGACTTGAAGTATCGAATAATGCAAAAGATATCAACATCGCATACAAATCTAATAAAACACTGAATACTCTATTTACAAAACTAACGACCAAGAACGAAAAAGACCAGTGCACAGATGTTATATACAAAATAAACTGTTTGGGTAATGAGACAGAGAATTGTGAATTATGCTACATCGGCACAACGAAACAACTCTTAAAACAACGAATCTCCAATCACAAGTCGGATAAAACAGCGCTTGCCAGTCACAGCATAGAAAACCAACATGTTCCGGACTTCAAAAACACGGAGATACTTCAAGTCGAGAAACACACATCTAAGAGATACACTTTGGAAACGCTACACATTTTTAACAACAAAAATAACATGAACAGGAAGCAGGATACACAAAGCATATCGTCAGTGTATATTGTTCCTTAGTCTCTACTTAAATAATTCTATCCTTTTCTTTCATATGCTTCTTTCTTTCCTTAACATATATGTATTTTCTTTCATTAGTTGACATAACTTCTAATAAAGAAGTGCTCAAAAAAGTAACAAATTCAAATAATATTTGTTTTTTTTATAATTTTCAATATTAAATTTTATTAATTTTCTTATAAGCTGTAAGTTCAATCCCAAAAGATGTAAAACTTTGTTTGTATATGTTTTTCTAATTTATTTTATATTTTTCATGCTTAATAAAGTGCCCCTGAAGAAGACTGAAACCTCAGTCGAAACGTCGGGAAAACTAATGAAAGTCTTTCATTAATAAATTATTGAGACCAAATAAGCCGAATAAGAGAAATCTTAAAAAACTTTTTCAGATAATCCTAATCTTTTATTCGCCTTGCGACGACCTAGGAACGATAAAATCCCATCCTATCTAGCTAGTTCAGTTACTTTTGTAACCTATCCACAGGCACCACGAGGAGGTCAATAGGAACCTGGAGTGCAATAGAATTGCATCAGCAGCCATCCGTTCCACTACGCCCATGTCAGCAGACAATGCTCCGAAGAGACTTACCCGGATCAACCACATTAGCACCAGTGGTACCACTTTACTTCAATTGAAGTAGATCTACTTCCTTTTTTCAAAATATTTCAAAATCTACTTCCTACTACGCACCATCAGCAAAATACTGAAATCTACTTCATTTTAAAAATCTCTGTTTTAATTTACTTCAATTTTACGAAAAAAAGCTACTTCTTTTTCTCTAGTTCACTATGGGTAGAATTACCATTAAACAAAAATTACGTCAACACAATACAAATACACAAATGAGTATTTTTAAGTATTTAATAATATACATTTAAGGAAAACATTTTTTATGGAAAATATTATTTTAAAATAAAAGAAATTTGATCGAAATCAATAGAGCGGGAAATGAGAAAGTTAAAAATCAAACAAAGATACAGGTCAATGACAGGTACCGTCAATAACATTTTTTCTTACCAAAATGTAGACCGCGTCGTTGGTACCTATTCCTTATCAAAATCATTAGAGACATTTTCAAAACAAATATGATATTTTATGATGGCAAAATGGAAGCAACCAAGCTAAAACAACAAACCATTTCAGTTTCTCCTGTAGGCTGCTGGTTGAGGTACAGACTTAAAAAGAGACGGAATCACTACTTTTTCGTGTTGAAATGTCAAATGATAAAAATTTCGATTTCAATTTTTCCCAAAAGCAAGTAAAAAGTTGTTTCAAAATATACTTCGATTTTTCTCAATTTACATCACTTTTTTTCTTCAAATCGGATTTGGCAATCCGGAAGCCTTCTGGACTCTTCTAAAAGTGTTCACTTGGGAAAAAATGACAGTTCTGATTCTGAAAAGAAGAAAAATTTGCTTCTGTATTTAAAATCAGAAGTTTCGTTCGTTCAACTTTACCCAGGGTCGACCCAGGTTTTCTTGACAACCCTCAGAGTTGTCAACAAAAACTGGGGTTTTCGGTTTTCAAAAAACACCCAAGGGATGTCAACTGTTTTGTTGACAAATAAAAGCAAGACAAAATAATTCTGTGCTCTGATAAAACTATAAATTTGTTATAAATTAGTTTTAAAAATGAGCGAAAACAATTTTGCGTTGTTGCTGAATGTTTCATCTGATGAGTACAACAAACATTTAATTGCAACCACAAGCAATAACATGCAACATGAATCGCCAAACGACAACAAAAGAAATACATATGAATTCTCATATGACTTTTGACAGTTTGATTGTTACCTGAACTCGCCCCAGCAAAATACCTAGATTTACTTCAGGGCGAGTTCAGGGCGACCCCAGGTCTCAAAAAACACAGAATTTACTCACCAGGTTTTTCAAAAAACGATTTAGGTCGACACCAGGGTGACTTTAGGGCTCAACGAACAAACCTAGAATCGAAACCAGAAGCACTCACACATTCATATAGTTAAACGTCAAACTCAACAGCTGTGATTTTTTGTATGCTAACTGTGCCAAGTGTATCTTTCAACATATATTTATTCTTGATTTTCATTATTGTCCACATTTGTTGTTTCACATATACAATCACAAAAAACTTCAGAATCGTCAGAATCAAAAAAAGTGTTCAGTTGGGATTCCGGACCGGAGAGAGATTCCGGATTGCCAAATAAAAACGACATTAGTCTTTCCTATGGTAAACACTGCTAGTCATTTGAATACATCCATGGTCTTGTAAGGCTAGCCGCGCACTAGCAATTTTTAGTTGCGAAACTGATTGGTTCGAGCAACTAAAAAGTTTGTGTTTTGACACAAACTAAACGATTGCCTAAAATAAGTTCGCCATTTTATTGAACATATAATTATCTGCAAATTCACGGACATTCAACCAAACAGTTCATCTGTTTTCTATAAGTAACCAAACAGTTTCGCAACTAAAAATTGCTAGTGCGCGGCTAGCCTAAGTGTTCAGGTTGTGTTTTGTGCTGTGTGATTATGTACAATAGTAAAACCTATTCAAACAAACAACATTTTTGAGACATAATATTTAGATTTATCCTTCAAAACAAAAACAATCCATTCTTTGAATAAAAAAACACACTAACGTTTAGCTTTAACAAAAATAACTTGTTAATTTTAGCTCATCAGAATACTTTCAGTGACGTGAATATTAAATAATGCAACTTTTATCAAGAGAATACGTTTAGGCCTTCAACTACATATATTTTTATACAATTTTTAACAAAGGGTACTTCCTTCCAAGGTTATGTCTATCTATGGTAATGGTTTTTTGAGCTTGAGCTCGTCCTTGGTATTATATTGTTTTCCAGATTCATAAATATTGCGCGTGATCCAATCGCAAATAATTTAAATTATATTCAGCTCAAGACTATGGAGGATGAAGAAATTTAAAATGTTGCCCTTAAATCTAATGTTTCACGGTATGAATAGGCGCGTTATCTTATTAGTATGCACCGACATTTGAAACAGCGTTAATTTTTGAAGAAAAAAAGCTGTAGTTCAGTGGCTCTCTAGAATGAGATTGCTTCCCAAACCAATATGCCAACCTCATGAGCGACTAGAAGGCATTCCACTTAAGCTGTTAAGTCAATAAGCAAATTCTTTTTTTTGGGGCATTAAAAATCCGCGTGTGATGCACAAAAAGCCATTACATCCACTCAAAGCTACTGTTGGGCCGTATGTTTTTGAGGACGCCACCGGCAATACGGTCATTTTTACTGGCGAACGACTTCTTACTGACAGAATTATATGAGCGGGGCTCAGTGAACAATGGTAATATCTCATTTTGGCAATTTGGCATGGCCCAAATTCTACCATCCCAGACGTCTTTCTGTGGGGCTACTTGAAGTCGCGGGCTTATGCCAACAAGCCTCAGACATTCGAATATTAAGGAGAATATTCGACAGGAATGAGAACATATATCACCGGAAATGCGATAAAACGAGCACAAATGTGTGTTAACACAGCTACTTGACGGATATCTTCTTTTCCACTTAACAGAAAAGTCCAAAGACATCTCCTTCACTGAAAATAATTTGTTTTTATTTAGTAAAAAATTAATTCAAAAACAAAATTGTGCGATTAATTTAACGCCATCTTGTACGATTATTTTAAAGTCTGTTTAAACAAAAACTTAAGTATGATATCCTTAAATTCGATTATTATTTCAATCCTCAATGGGTCAAATATAATTCTATCTCCTATCTTTATTATGAAAGTCCCAAATCTTCCTCTTACCATAAGAATAAAATATAGTCATTATTAAATAATATAGGAACTCTCCCGCACACGTGTCTGTCAATTAAAATGTAAAGGCTTTGTAAATTTCTGACAATTAATATACCTACTTTTGCAACACATCTATGAATGTTAAGTTGAATTTATCTATATACATGAAATTCTCTTAACCCTTCAACTTAAGATAAAAGTTCCTTTGAAATCAACACTGGCTGTTCGGAAAACCCTTTTCTAAAAGCCCTCAAGTGCCTTACACTAAAATCCTCTTCAATTTTCATTGAACTATTACGATAAGTTTAAATCCCAGAAGGAATGCCACTAAGCATAAGCAACCTGTTAACACATACAAACAAAGACAAAAATATAAAATAGGAATCCTACACAAAAGCTTAAATTTGTCCTCGAACCTTAAATCCAATGAAACCATTTTATCCTCAGAATAGAAACCTTTGTGTTTAACACCGAAAATATCTTTTAAATTCAAATCCTCCAATCCACAGAAGAGCGTCATGGTCTCTTTTGTCAGGGTTCACCTGCCGTTGTCATTCCATATTGTCGCCATATCTCTGCTGAAAATATACATTTCAAAGGATGTTAATCGAATCACGTCTTGTTGCCTCCATTCACGTAGCCCTCTAGGTCACGATATGTTTATACTCCAATAAAGATTCTATCTTTTACATATATCCGTATGAGGAAAATACACCTACTATGGTAACAGGAACTACGACTCGCTCCGGTGAATCCCAAAGATGCGATGCCGATGTTAATAATATTTCCTCATAATTTACGGATTTCACCTAACCAAAAAAAAAAAAAAGAACAACTTTGGCTACAAGTTAAAAATACATTTTTCTCAAGTAGGAAGGAGTGAATCTATCTTTCATCTGTGAATGGACCGCAGATGATGAATAATGAAATGTCGGATATAGGTATTTTAGCCACCATTGAAATGTTAGTCAATAGAAATGTATGATTTTATGCACACCTAGGTTGCACGAAGCTGCTGCTCCCATGAAATGGTTTTCGTCATACCACCATCAGTCGGCCCAAGTGACTGCCGAAATCGTTTTAGGAGTCCTTCTGTACCAAACGCCTGAAAGCCTCTCAAATTGTTTTTTTTTTTGTATGTGCATAAAGATATAAAGAACACTTCTATCTAGGTTATTGCATTTAATTTAGACCCATCAGGTAAATGAAAGTTAAATAGGAAAGGCCAACATACACCTTTGTGGGTCAGATTATCCAAAGAAGAACGAAGAACGAAGAACAAAAGCGTTTATCTTGAACTTAAATACTTAAGTTTCAGCTAAAGTTGTCTCCACACCAAAGAAACATTTCAGGATATATTTTTTTTAATGACATTTTTGTGTGACATTGGTGTGTACACTTCAATCTCAAAACAGGGTGTGTTGGAGGAAAATTGCAACATGGCAGCAAGTAATGGTGCTATCACCAGTTTTGCTCAGCGATCTGCATTATCAGCATTGGATTAATAAAATTAAAGGACTTTTGATGAAGCTTGATCAAATGATGGGAAGTACAATGGGCGCCAGTGAACTTCGATCTACTCACTAGAGTAAAGAGTGCGGAGAGATGACTCCTTTTCAATAGAAGAAAAGTTAACTTTCATTAAAAATCGCTGTGTTTAAAAGCATTCATGCAAATGAAGTAAAAAGAGAATCAAAGTTTAAAAATCGCTTTCGTGTAAAAGCAGTATTACCAACATCTGAATCAAATGAAATTCTTCTTCTAAATTCAATGACTACGTACGGTTTAATTTACAAAAGGAAAATTGATAATTTTTTTTCAGTGTTCCAAACACTTCTACAAAGGTCTCTTCACACACAGGATCTTTGCAATGATTATGGCGGCCTCCTTAGTTTATTTTCGCTTCCTCCCATTGTTGCCCTCTCTTTTTTACTTCCTGTTTTGGCGGTGTTCGGTGACAGGTAAACCGCAAAACTTCGGCCGAGCATGTAGAGCATGTTCCGAACATCATCTGAACCAAGCGTGCTCTGAGCGCTCTGAATATTTTTTTGAAACACACCTGAACACTTATGTAGCTGTCGACATTTTTTTTAATTTTCCATTTGTCAAATGCTTGTGTTAAACATTTATGTCTGTCTACTCAGTTTTTTTATTCTTAGCTCATAGAGCGCACTCTGAAGAAGCTCAGAACATGCTCAGAACAAAAAAAGACACACATTTTACACATTTTCGAAACTCTGAACACTCTGAACTAAAAAAGAAACACACATTTTTTTTTGACAACTCAGGCTCTGTTCTGATCTAAAAAAGAAAAACGCCAATTCACTCTTATTTATAAAAAATAATCTCTAGGGAAAGAAATCATTAGGGGTGTTCACATGGAAGAACATCTTGTACAACATAGTTCGATAACCATCAATGTTCTATCATATGAACGCAAAACCGAACAATGTTGCATGGTTTTCAAAATTTTTTGAAACCTGGGTGGTTCGTGCAACCAACCAACCTGTGTGAACAGATGTTGACAACTTTGATATTTTTTTTCATTCTGTAAATTGTCTCGACCATAAAACATTCAACGGAAAAATGGCATCTATACCAAATAATGAGTTTTAAAAAGATTTTTTGAACTTTATAATAAGAAATTTACCAGAATTGTGGAAAATAAAAAGTGAAATTTATAAAGAATAAATTTTATAAGAATAAAACTCCTAACAAAATATAAAGAAGTGGAAGAAAATGCAAGTTTCGTGTTTTCTTCCTCTTCAAGAATATCGTTCATATTTACGGCTGCCAAAATTTGTATCGCCATACTGCTTCCGTTCACTTCTAAGATATAAAAATAATGATGTTCGACAACATCAGTATCGTATGTGAACGCAAAGTAGTGTGTACAGTTATTTTCCCATGGAACAATGACGGCTTTTAAACGAAGCAATATTACTTTGCGATTTTTAAGCCCGTAGGAGAGAGACGTGTGTGGTGGCGGGGTTACATAAGGCGGAAGATGACTCCAAAAGAGAAACTAAGATTAAAAATCGCTTCCGTGTAAAAGCAGTAAATGTTGTAGAACCATGTTCTTCCATGTGAACCCCCCTATTCACAACACAATGCCGAAAGCTCAGTGAACGTATTCAGCTAACCTCGGTCCAATTCCACGACTGCTTAAGGTCAAACGAAAAATCATGTTTACACGAGCAAAGTCCCCGTCCCACACCGACCAGACTAACACGGAGAAAAAAATCTTCGACGCGACGGAAGGACTTCCACAATTTAAGGAAAATTTAATTTCAAACGAAAAGTTACAATTTCATCGTAGACCTTCTGGCAGATTTGTGGGATTTGAGGAATCAACTAACAAAGTAACCTTCGTTTTACCAGCACATACACTCTTTTTTAAGGCTCTCAGCTATTTGGTTTAAAAGTTGGGCTCTGGGCCATTTTTGTTTTGATCTTTTTGTCACTTTTGACTCGTCTGTCAAACATATGGTTATGTTGGCAACCTGTCGTCATACTTGGACCATCTGTCACATGTCTAGACATCCTGTCCTACTTATTTATAATTCGGAATGAATATTTTCGTGGACCACCCGTCACACGATTATTTTTGCGTACCTGCTTTTGTTGCTTTCCCAAGATGCTTTAGCGCTTTAGAAGTAGGCCTCTCGAACAGGACCAACAGCTCTCAACCATTACTGTGTGCGAGGAATGGATGTGTTGGCAGGAATGGATGGGGACCTACAATTTTCTGCCGGTTCCGAACGGCTAATGAGCAGCACTTTTCATGACGAGAGATACTCTAAGGCCAGGCGCGCACATTCAATTTTTAGTTTCGCAACTGTTTAGTTGCTAAAATGAAACATATGGGCTTATATGGGACACCGCGCACTTAGAGCAACTCGATCCAAGCAACTAAAAAGTTTGTGTTTTGACACAAACTAAACGATTGCCTTCGCAACAGTTGAGCTGTTTTCTATAAGCGCAAGAGAGAAAAGAGTGTGAGCGTGAGTAAAGAGTTGACAGTGCGCGGTTCTCTTTCAACTGGTAATTAAACTATTTGATTTCGATCACAGTTGCCAGTGCGCGACTAGCCTAAAGGACTACTCACATGAGAGCAACCAACGAATAAACAACAAATGAGATTTAAAACATTTATATAAGCCTAAATTCTTCACAAAAACTTTACAAAACTGTAGAAATCTAGTTTAATTTAATGTTAATATATGTATTAAAATTTGCGTTGTAATTGCTAAAATGAGGGAAATTTGAAAAGAATAAATTGGTTGCCGCGAATTGAAATATGATTGCTACGAACTGTCAAACACTATTCGCGTTCCACATACCATCCACACTGCAACGAATGAGTTGTTCGCGTGCGACTAACCTCAAAATCATTCTAAGTTATCTAAGTAAACGCCATTCGCGGCTAATAAAAAAAATTCATGTGAACGAAATGTCAAAATGGGCGAATGTTCGTTCATACGTCGGCGTCGGTCGTTGGTCGCTCTCATGTGAATAGCCCTTTATTCCTTTGCAATATAAGTTCTGTATAGATAAAAAACCAGCGAGTTGCCAAGCTTCATATTTTTACTAATCCAGAACCTGCCCTTATAGCACTTATCTTGTTTACCTATGTTAATCGTAATAATGATGATTAACAAAGTTACTTGGAATTGAGAGTTAAATCGTGTGCGAATTCATGCGAACCAAAGTTTACAAAATTAAACACAAAAACAAAATGAGCCCATTAATCCAATGGATAAATGGATTTTATTTTGATTATGATGGAAGAAATCATTCGAATGCTAAATAAACAAATCCAATGGATTTGTAATTTCGCGTCTGGATTGTTTATTTTCAAGTATCTACGAGTATACGAATAATTGTGATGGAAATTTTGTGTAGAGGCGCGATTGCGAATGTATTTTCGGATTTCGCATTATTTTTAGATAATAAAAAGTTGTTCATTGCTTCCAGCAATGGGGCTAATAAATGGTATTGATGAGAAATCCCCGTTCCATGTGGTGTAGGAAGGAATTGACTGTTTTGTAAATTCATGGCGCAAAGAGGGAAAAATGTGCCTTTGGACTAAGTTAGTGCTGTTCATGTGGCTGTGAAATATTGAAAAATTTGGGAAAATTTACTTTCGCAAATAATGCGTGCTTGTTGTTCAAATAGAATAAAGATTGCTTTTAAATGGCTTTAAATCTAAGACCAAATGATACAAGTACTGTTTTGAAGGAATATATTGCGAGAGTTATGGTCTGTTGACATATTCAAAAGGCCGCGAAAAATGTGAACTGGGGTCAAAAAATGTCTCAACTCTCAATGTCTTCGAAAATCGATGTGTTTATAGCGAAAAATAAAGTGAATAATTATGTTTTTGAACTGGAATGACAAATTAATACTTAGAGTTTGAAGCAATTATTATCTTGTTGAAATCAAATATGATTTATGATAATTCTTTTATAAAATTAAAAATATTCCGTCTTAGGTCCCAAATAAGTTGAGTCCCAACAAAATTGGGTGTGGTATTGATTTCATGAGTTTGAAGTCTTATGCAGTAGTAACCACTAAGGATCAAATGAAAATTAATTTAAGGGCATGACTATTCTATTCTAAAGGTGATTCCATATTGTTTCTCTGGACACAACTTTGAAGCAAAAAAATTTTCTAAATCAAAGAAACATAGCAAAAAGCTAATAGCCTTACTTGAAGAACAGAACTAGGTTGTCATTTATTACACTATAGGTTGGGTTAATTCATTTTCCCACTTGATTCGTATACAGACATCCTTTTGACCCTTGGGACGAAGGGAATTTCATACTCTGCCGCTTCCGCTCAATACAACAGGTTCGTAGTATATACTATTAATTGGATTCATTGCCGCTACAAGCAATATATTCCCTATTAAGGTAACTGTTTCTGCTCTAGTCTTAAAACTAGCAGATTGCCTTTTCATAAGATCTCCGGGTGCACTTTCGGTTTCGATCGTGATAATCTTTGATATCCTTAAGCTGGTTTCACGGTTTCTTCTCTCTACACGCTTTTGCAACTACGGGGGTATGCTAAGGCGTCCAAAGTTAAATTGTTTTTCTCGGTGGTTCGCAATATCTCTTTGTTTGACAGTCGAGCCGTTAAATTTGCCGGAATTAAGAAATTAACATATTCTACGGAAATCTCTTCAAGTTAACGCCAGTCTAAAATGTGGGAAACATGCTGTATATCGATTAGAACATTATCGATTTGGTATAGGTGATTCGACTGTTTGGAATCACTAGACTGCTTTGTATATTCGTTGGAAAACTAGTGCCACTTATCACAAACTGCTGGAAAATTTATCAGCAGAAAACCATATCGTTTTGTAGAGGCTGTGCTCATTACCTAATTCGGGCATTCTACATTCGTGTAGTTTACCAAAAACAAAATCTCTGAACTTAGCTGTGTGTAAATCCTTATAATCTTAAACACAGTACGACCCATAGAGAAAATTAGGGAGAAAGGGAAAGGAGGTGTTGGTTGGAGGTTTTGGAAGATTGCAAATTGAAATGACAAGGGAAAACAGGGCCGGGTAAATTATTCCATAATAATGTTGTATGGCAAAATACGTACATCTGTATTTTTCGGTTCGACTAAGATTAGGCTCAAGGGTGAACTGAGCGAAACAGGTATCACCTATGAACTGATTGAGATTTGGAATGGAACTGACGACTTCGAGGGAGCATTGCTTGTGAAAAAATTGATTAAACAATTAAAGACATGGAAGATTTTGTCTAGAAGTTTCCGACAATACATAATTTATAAAAATGATAAAGACAGTCGGAGACAACACGGAGCCCTGGTGAACACGACCATTTGGCTTGAAACCGTCCCATTCAATTGGTATTGACGGATCCAGAAGATAATTTCTAATCCAAATAATAAGAGTTTCATTGATAGCAAACACACGCGTGATGCTAAACTTTATTAAATGCCTTAGAAATATCAAGCGCAATAGTCTTACTTTCTCGAAAACGATGTAAAGATCTGTTCCACTCTTTGGTGAGGTATACCATCAGATCACTCACTAGTGGAACGGTTGCTGCCGGTCATTCGAAAGATTTCGATCTTCGAGACATTTCTTTCTTGAGCGGATGATTGATCAGCAATTCCATGACCTTGTAAAGATGAGTCTTAAGTGCAATTGGTCGATGGGATGAAGGGTTGCCTTATTTATGAACAGGCTGTATAAATGCTGTTTTTCATCTTCGAGGGCAGAATCCAGAACAGTAGGAGCCCTGTGTTTGCCAGCGACGAAGAATACCTCATCAGAAGAATGCAATTATGACTAGAGGATTTGTTTTTTCAAGATCAAATGTACTAGTGAAGCGAATGGCTTACGTTCTCAAGTACTTATAGATTCCATGCAGGCCAGAAGTGCTGATAAAATTATGGCATCGTCGTAGGAAGCGTAAAAACCTAACAAAGTTTTTGGTAACGTTGAATTTGTGGTCGTTCTTCACAAGGTGGCTTGCGATGCATGTATAATCTCTTATAGCAATGCTTACTAATGCCAAATTTCATTCTTCGTAACATGCGTGATCTTATCCATCTCTTGCATACATTGAAGTACGGCTGCCTTATACCGTTTGAAGACAGATTAATGTTTTGTGAGCCGCACCTGGGTAGAAAGTTGTTCTCATGTTTCAGGTACATACTCTATGGTCGTTATCCATTGATGTTCCGGGTGTTGTTGATATTTGAGGGTAATCATTATCCAGGACTTCTGGTGCCTTCTTCATATCCAATGACCTGTAGCACAAGACTTATGTCTTACTTACGGACAACAAACCGAATAATCCGATACCAGTAACCTACTACGAGGAAGTGAACACCAAGTGATTCGGTCAATCTGGAATTGGATACACCATCGTTGGTTCTATATAGAGATTTCCTCCGCTACTATATTTTCGAGATCACCATGTAGGAAGCACTCTTGCTGCAGAATAATTAGTTGTAGTATTCTATTCCATTTCGACTTGTCGTCCATGAATTATGGAACAACGAGTTCCGCGACCATACAACTCTACGTTTCATAGTAGTAGTCACCTTAAGCGGGTGCTCCAGTGCTCAAAACTGGAACCATATAGGGAACATTTTTCAGTTAAGGTTAATTCAATAGGAGATTTGTAATGTCAAACTTTGTGAATTTGTCATTTTTAAGACTTTACTTTACCTATCATAAGCCAATATCTTCTGTAATAGATTATGACGAGTCTTCTTCCAGATAATAGTTAAATGCCAACAATACTTAGGGATCATACGCACCCATTTATTAGTTTGCAGGAAAAAAGTTGATATACAGAATGCGAAAATTAAAAAAATAGATAGATTTTGGTTCCTACTGCTCATATTTCAATTTCATGTCCTTTAAATTTCAGGTGAAAATTAAAAATGAAGGAGTCGCCTCAAATGATACTCAAAATTAATGATGTGTAAGGAAAATGATTTAAAACATTGCTTTTCAACATTTTATATTGACAGTTGTGGTTCTAGTTCAGTTACATGCAACCATGCTTTCCGTTCCAGTTGAATAAATTCCAAACGATAAATGGCCACAACTTTGAACTGAAAATGTACTCAATCATATTGATTTTGTGGTTTCGACTGACATAATAAATTTTCGACTCGCCAATAAATCACAAATCAAATTTAATTGATTCATCACAGACGATTTACTGAAACAATGTTCAGTCAACCATTTGAGTCTTCTAACGCAAAATCCTTTTGTCTTGTGTTTGATTTCAGCAACCGTTCAAAATCCAGCTGCAATGACAGTTTCTGTAACGCATGTCACGCAGGGTGCATCAGTCGTCACAACCAGGACCACCACCGCAACAACTACACAGCAGCCAGCAACGACTCGCTCAAAGGCCAGCACAATGATGGCCCTTGCAATGGGACGTTCCCAGAGTCCAGGTAATTCAAGTGGATCGGACACCGATGGTTTCGCAAGTTCCTCTGCTTCGGCAACGGCACTCAGGAGGATGTACTTCAAAAGTGGGCGCAGTGCCAAGACAAAGATGAACTCGACCATGCCGTGCACCGGCAGCACTAATGCCACTGCCTCCAATGGAACCACCGTCGTCGTCCACCATCATAATTCGGTTGCAGCTTCTGCGGCATCATCCACTGCCACTGCATCAGGAGCCACCACCGCCGCACTATCATCATCAAGTGTACCTAAGGTAAGTTAAAAGTATCTTTTGTTGAAAGTTGCAAGTAGAAAATGTAAGGTGAGGGGTAGCACAGCAGAATGCCTTCTAATGTAAGATTCTAATTTTATCTCTGTGATGACGTTTGTGGTTGGACTGAGTGCCATATCCGTTTGATCAGCACTGCAACTGAAATGAAACACATTTTGTGTGAGAGGCGCTTTTAGAAGTGCAATTGCTTTTGTGAGAAATTGCTCTTTTGTAATTTTTACTTTTTGATCGGAAAATTCTAGGAACCATGTTAGTTTTGATGAAAAGTATCTAAATATGATATAAGCGCATGTTTAAGGCCAGAAATGTTCTATAAACATCTTTTGGTATTCATAAAATTTATAAAATATTTTAAAACATTTCAAATTTAAGTTCGATTGAAAAAGTGATGATTCTTTTTATAAAAATAATTCTGCGTGCATCAAAACTTTGTGATGCGCTAATTATGGAGAAAATATTTATTTGTATTTTCAAATTCATAAATAAACTCAGAACTGATTGAAAACAATTTATTATTGAATTTAATTAAAACAATATTATGGCAAAATGGACCCGAAGTCTAACGACCTGAATTTTAAGAATAGAAAATAAGTAAAAATGTGTGGATTTTCTTAATGGATTTATGATTCAAATTGAAATTAAGTTAAGACTGACTTCAGGGACCGGCCAACTTCGAATTTAAGAAAATAAAACGCAGGATTGCACGAACTTGCTGTGAGGTAAAAGACTAAAAATTTTAAAAATTAATGCTTCTAGAGAAAAATGTTCATAACCATAAAATTCATTTTTTAAATTACTGAAATAACTACTTTAGTAGTTGGTACAAAAACAAAAGCTTTTATATACGATTTTTTTTTAAATATTAAAAAAAACAATTTTGAAACGCCAACTTCAAATTTTTATTAGGTATTGTACAAAATAAAAATTCAATTTCAAAAAAAATATTGATCCATTTTTGATATATCGGATTTTCAAAAGAAAATTAATTTCTTTTTTAAATTCGATTTTTTTATTAAATTTTGAAATGCAATATTTTTTTTAAACTTTTCACAGGTTTCTCTATAAAAACTTTCATTAAAATCCGTTATTCCAATAATGAGAAATTCAAAATTCGACAAAAATACTTAATAGTAGGTACATACAGTAATATCTTGATTTCAGAATTTGGTTTATTGAATTAAAAATCGTAAAAAATTTATTGAAAGAAAAAAAATTGTATCACATTTCTAGGTGCCGCTTTCGATAAAAACACGATTTTCGAAAACATTTTCTTAGCATTCGTATGGTAGATTCGATTATTATTTTTAGATAAAATATTTTTTTTCTTATATCTTGTGTATTATATTTAAAAACGTTTAACTGTCAAGTTTTAAAAAATAGAGGGTTTCCGAAATATTTAGTTTTGAAATACAAAAATTGATGTTTTTTTTTTTAAATCCGAAAAAAGAAATGGATTAGATTGAATACAACTATTAAAACTTTTAAGGTAAATCTCCTTAAAAGTAAAAAATATCGAACTCGAGATTTTGATCAAAATTGACATTACGATGATAGCGAAGAGGAAAAAAGTGGGTCTCGCAATTCTGTCTGTCTGTCGGCTCGACTACAGCCTAAACGTCTCTGCCAATTTTCGTCAAACTTATTAGATATCGTTTTCAAATTTTTCCCCCCATAAGTTTTTTTCTTTTTGTTTTTTAAGACCAAAAATAACGGTACCTGCCATACGAATTTTTTTTGAAATTTTATAAATATTTTTCTTTTCTCAAAAACTGTCCTACAGATTTTTTAAGAAAAAATTCAAGAAAATTCATTTAGTTAAAGCTAGGTAATGGTTGAAAACATTTTTCTCACAAATGGTTATTTTTGGTACCCCCCATGGAACCATTTTTTTTGTTTTTGATTTGCTCAAAAACGGTACAACAGATTTTGACCATTTTTTTTTGCTTAAGCTCCCCAAAAGTTTGAATGTTATTATGTATTCAAATTTTCAAACAAATTTTTTTGGATTTAAAAAAAAATCAATTTTTTTTTTCAAAACTCAATATTTCGAAAACCCCATTCTCGATTTTTTTTAAATTCATAAATAAATGTTTCTTAATATAATCTACAAGTTTTGAGTAAAAACATTATCCTACCTAAAAATAAAGGTAGGTACCTTTGATTTTAAAGAATACAAAAAAATTAAAAAGGAATTTTTTTATTTTATTTATTTCAATTTAAACTTTATTATCACAACATATATTTTTTCTTTTCTTTTTACTTATTAAGCGACGCGTTTCGGATTTGCATCCATTTTCGTCAACGAAAAAAGCCCGAAGATGGATGCATATCCGAAACGCGTCGCTTAATAAGTAAAAAATCAAAGTTATACACTCAACATGGAGACTCAACCACAAAAAAAAAAAAAAAGGTAGGTAGGTACCCACCATACAAATGTTAAAAAATGGTTTTCGAAAGTCGTATTTTTCTCGAAAACGATTTTTTGCGTTTAATTTTTACGATCTATAATTTCATAAAAAAATTTTGAAATTTTCGTTCTTACTGACTGTACCTCAAACCATCAAACCATTTTTTCGAATTTTGAATTTCTTATTATCGGCATAACTTAAATGAAATATTTTATAGAGTAGCTTCTAAAAAGTTAAAAAAAACATTGCATTTCAAGACTTTGAAAAAAAAAATATGTTTTGAATTTTTGAAAAAAAAACTTCTCCTTTTTGGAAAATTCAATACAAATCTCAAAAACGGCTACATTTTTTTTTTGGAAACTAATTTTTTTTCGTATAGTAATAAAAACTTCAAATTGGCGTACCAGACTTTTTTCTTAAAAATGTTTTAAAAAGACTTATAATTTTTGCTCTAGCATAAACCAATATTTGTTTCAATCATATGGCATCCTGTTTTTTAAAAAATGAATTTGATGCTTATGAACAGTTTTTCTCTAATAACATTAATTTTTGAAATTCTTAGGCCGGTATTCACCGAGCGCTCATAACTTAAGAAGCTCATAAACCTATTTACCAAGAAATATTAGTGAAGATCTACGAGCGCTCTTAAAAGTTAGGAGTGGTCCCGCTCCCGACCTAGGCTCGTATTCACCGAGCGCTCCTAAACGGCTCTTAACTTTACGAGGCTCTTAACTTGAAATTTCTGTGGGGTATTCACCAACCACTCGCAAGTGTTTTTCGAAGTTCGAAAATGAGAGCCACTCTCTCTTATTCAGGCATATCCAAACTGTGAAATGTTGTGGAATGTTGGTCTTGACCTGACAGCAAATGGATACTCTTCTACTTGGCATTGCTCACATGGATTCGAGCCAAATGCGTGCGTGGCACACGCACAAGCGAACAAACTCTCGAAGAGAGCGCTCGTAAGTTAGGAGTTGTCGGGACCACTCCTAACTTTTAAGAGCGCTCGTAGATCTTCACTAATTTTGCTTGGTGAATAGGTTTATGAGCTTCTTAAGTTATGAGCGCTCGGTGAATACCGGCCTTAGTCTTTCAAATAAGAGCAAGAGCAGTCGTGCATTTTATTTCATTGACTAACATCACTATTACGGTTGTCAATTATCAATACAAAATTTGATGTCTTTCAAATAAATTGACGAATCGGTATTATCGTTGAATGAATGAATGAATTGTATTGGGGGTTAATGCACTGCGACATGTAGATCTGTTGTGCCCCCGCTTTAAGAATGATGAGCTGGCTCATCCTATAATTCCTCCTCCAAACCTATTGCTTTTAGGAATTTTTGGGGCACTTTTAGAGAGGATAGGTTGCTCCCTTCTACCTGTTAGATATTGTCCCAGATGTGTTATTCTTCATGATTGGGCAACACTTTCCCAGTATATGTTTCGGTGTTTCCTCATGCATGTTGCAGAATCTGCAAGTGGTACTGCTTACCACACCAAGTAAATTGAGGTGTCTTCTAAGTTTGCAGTGTCCTGTTAGAATACCTGTTATTATTCTTAGGCTATTCCTACTTAAATTAATACAGTTTTCGAAACGTTGCTGGTTGTAATTTGCTCAGTAGTATTTTCGCCTGTCTCATTTTTGGGAGTCCATTCCAGTTTTTGAACCTGTTTGCCTTCTCTACTTGTTTAATTTTGATTTTGATGGCATTTTCTCCTATGCCGTAATAGGGTTCAGGCCCTGTTAAAGGAGTTGAAGCACCTATTTTTGCTAGGAAATCTGTCTTTTTAGTTACCATGAACACCAATGTGACTATGTACCCAGTAAAGTGTGACCCTGTTCTTTTTACCAAGTTCATTTAGCCTGCTTATACACTCCCACGCCAGTTTATCGTATAATCGTTGTGAACTACTTAAAATTTTGATGAACTGTGATCGATCTTTATTGTGAATGGTTCAATTCACAATTTTGGTATGTTGGTGGTCAAAAATATAAATATTTATCGAATTTTCACTCAATTGCAAATTCTATATTGATATTTATTTTCTTTAAGATCATATTATTCCAAAAATTAGTAATTATGAGCGCAATGTCTTCAATGGAACCGTTTTGTTTTGCAGGAAGCCATTATATGAAGACGCATATATGGAACTTCCATACTAAATTCATTTCTTGGAATCAAAGTGCTTCTTCTGAAGTATTATCACTGATATTTTTTAAAATAAACAATACAAATTAAAAGCACAATTCTCCTTGCAAAAACTCGCTTGGTGTGTTCTGCTCTTTGTTCCATGAGCTTAACCAATCTACAGAGTTTGCTTTCGTTGCTTATAATCTTACTGCTAAGTAAGCACAATAGTATAAAATTAAAAAAAAAATTATTATATACCTACTTAATCATAATATAAAAAAAAATTAGAAAAGAATTAAACGAAACCATCAAAAACGTCTTACTCAAAAGAAGCCATTCACAATAGACATTTTTGCTTGTTGACAATTGATGAAAAAATTCAAATAAATTTGAATTTATGATACCGATTTATAAATTCTTTGATACTTTTTAATGTCTTTATTCACTCGTAATGATTGGCGTATTTACGAACACACACGAATCTCAACTGCTTTAGTTTCCCTTCTCTTAAGTGAGTATAATGCACCCTAGTAGGGTTTTATTTTTCAATTAAAATTAAGATTTCTTAGTACGAAACTATCGAAATAGGAAATAAACTTGAACTAGCTCTCCTAATTTGGTTACATAATTCGAGTTAAATTTCGAAAAGAAAACGAGATCTTATCAATCCACACTTTTTTGAATCCTTCACAAATCCAACTCATAGCCAAAAAGGATTCTCATTAGCGTTAGCATTCTAAGTAGTAACACCAACGAAAATCCGGGACAAAGCCTTCTGTTTTGTGTTTCTATTACGACACAAATTTCCATGATTGATGAGATATGACTTTTATTATTAAAACCAAATATTGAATCATAAATGAAATAACACTTTATTTAATATTATTTTTCCAGGTTGTTATTATGGGATCATCCACGGCCTCCATGACCGACACTAATATCAATACATCAACAGATTCGGCTTCCACCCTAGTAACAAGTGTTGCTGCCACAGATACCTCAGAGACATGTGATTCCTTGGACATGTGTAAGTGAACATTGATTTTATTAATTCTAACCGTATGAACGTTGTGCTTCTTTCTTTTAACCTCAAATAACACTTTCCTTAAGTGGGATGTGACATTCGCCTGAAGAACTTCTTGTTTGTTTATATGTTGAAATGCCAGAGATTTCCAGAAAGAATTAATATTTTATGACTTTTTTGCGCAAAAAAGCAAAAAAATAAATGTAATGAATAAATGTTTATTTTATTTGCCGGGCAATCCTACTGTTTGGAGATACGTGAACAAAAGTCTTTTTTCATCAATTCTGCCTTAAGGTATATCAAGAAAGCAATATGCCCTATTAAACATGTGTTTGCTAACTTTTTTCTTTCCCTAATGATTACTTAAGTACTTGACTATAGGGTAGGTATGGTTTTGTTTGGTCTATAAAAGGTTTTTTAAAAAGAATATTAAATATACAGGATGTCCTGCAAATTGATGAAATAAGAATAAATATGTTACAAAATATTTTCTATGGAGTCTATAGAGGGTGTCCCTTAATCGTGCATAGTATTTTAATGCGTTATTCTTGGGTATATTCTAAGAAAAAAAAAATCGTGTCGTATATCGGGGATTTAATAAAAGGCTAACTTTGGTGTACCCTGACCCATTCTAGCGGTAATTGCGCTGTCAGTAGATAGAAACTTCATTTAAAACTTTCTTTTTAGAAGAAATACCAGACTTTGTAATAATTATGCTTAAGCAAATTTGATATCTTGTCTCGGTCTTGAGATATGTAGTTTTTAGCATGTTCCATTTTTTCTGCCCATGCAATTTTTTTGACTGGGCTAAATTTTTTCCAGAAAATTCGTAATAAACATAACTTCTTCCTATTTTTTTTATGAAAGTAACAATAGTAAAATTAAAACTCAATGACAAGTTTGCAAACCCACAAAAAAGGACCAAAAAATGGGGTGTCAAATTTATCGTCCAATAGCTAAACTATCATGCATTACAAAAATCTTCTAAAGCATTATGTATGCAGTGACGTAGCGTGGGTGGGGTAGTGGGGGGACCCCGCCTGGGTGGCAAAATGTCGCCGGTGAAGTAGAGATCATTTGTACACCAGACATCTTCCACAAAGACCAAATGAGCCAGTTTCTGCGATACGTATGTATGTATATATCGAAGGAGAAAAGGTCGCCGTGGTAGAATCTTTCATCGACTTCTTTGAAGCAAAAGAAGAAAGGGCAGAAGATCTCAGCAACGATATATAATCACGAAGATAACATCACACGGACTAGAGATACAGAACCTGAGAGGACAGGCTAATGACAACGCTGCCACAATGTCAGGGATCCACAATGGAGTTCAAGCCCGGATTAAAGCACTGAATCCGAAAGCTACCTTCGTTGGATGCACAAACCACTCACTCAACTTGGCTGGGGTACACGCTGCTTCTGAATCAGTGAATTCCGTGACGTTTTTTTGAACTCTGGAGAAGCTATTTGCTTTCTTTTCTGCATCAACTGCTGGCTGGAACGCTTTGGTTGCCGTCACAGGTGAAGAAGTGAAACGAGTCAATTAAACGCGCTGGAGCGCTAGATATGAAGCTGTACAGACGCTTAAAAATAAGTTTGAGGAAGTTCTTGAGGTACTGGAAGAATTGACGGATTCATCTCAAACTTCCGAAACAAGATCGCGAGCCAGTCTTCTTCTAAAGTCCATGCAGTTCTTAAACTTCCTCACTTTTCTTGGCTTTTGGGCTTAAGTGCTACCTGAAGTAGATGACGCACAGATTTACCTGCAGCAACGAGGACGGAGTGTGAATAAGTGTGCTCAGAAACTCTTCACTTTAAAAGCTCTCCTATTGGCGAACAGAGACCGTTTCGTCCAAGCCGCAATCGACTTTGCTAAGACTCTCTGCGAAAAACTCCGAATCTACCTCAAAACGACAAGAATTCGCAGGAAAAAACGCATGCATAGCGATGAATCCGCAGATGCAGCTTTATCTCACGAGCAGGAAGTCCATCGAGAGGTGTTCGCATCATTTGACCAGATCATTCAAGAAATGACTACTCGATTCCAGCAAGTTCAAGAAATAGCGCACAAGTTTGGATTTTTGACGTCAGCGAAACTTTTGGACAGCAAGTACGAGTGCGATATTTCCCATGTATTAGAAGACATCGACAAAGACGAGTTTCAGATGGAGCGGAAGCGTCTTCAGCAATTTGTCGCCAATTCTGAATCAGAGAAAGATATAAGGGGCAAAGGACCACTGGAGCTCCTCCAGTTCATTCAAAAACTGAATCTGGGAATTTCGGTTCCAAATATAGTCATCTTGATTCGTATATATTTGACTTTGGCAATTAGTGTCGGTAGTTGTGAGAGAAGTTTTTCGAAGTTGAAGCTAATCAAAAATTATCTCAGATCCACTATGAGCTCCACTAGACTATCAAACTTGGCTATATTGTCGATTGAACAAGAATTGGCTCCAAATATTGATTTTAACAAAGTTATTTCTGACTTCAATACTCGTAAGGCCCGTAGAATCCGTTTGTGAAACCGCTGATCCTATTTTACCTTCAATGAAAGATACCTTATTGCCTGTGAAACGATGTCTCGAAATTTGAATTTAAATAAGTATTGAACGGGGGCGGCAAAATGGGTCTCCCGCCCCACGCTACGCCACTGTATGTTTGTAGCGTCATTTTTCCACTGCAAATCAACATGGTTTCTTAGCGGATAAGTCAGCAACAACCAACCTATTAGAATTTCTTTACCATGTTCTATGCACAATAGTTGATGGGGATAAAGTCGATGTCATTCGACATTAGAAAAGTCTTCGACTAAATGTCACATAAAATTATTGGCGCAAAATTTTAAACCAGCCTTTTATTAAGGTATAAGTATGATACTACAGAACAATTTGCTAACTTTAAAGTAGTTTACTAACTCATTCTTAATTTTAAATATTTTCTAACTTATATCG
The DNA here is from genome assembly GCA_911387755.1 of Chrysotoxum bicinctum. Taxonomy (NCBI): domain Eukaryota; kingdom Metazoa; phylum Arthropoda; class Insecta; order Diptera; family Syrphidae; genus Chrysotoxum; species Chrysotoxum bicinctum. Next base: position 246,024,176 of record OU426987.1, read on the forward strand.
TATTAAACCAATTTTCTTAATAAATCACTTCTGAACATACCTAAAACAATGACAGTTCTTGCAAAAAACTAAGTAAACAGACCTTTGTGGCGTTTGTTAATAGCGCAGTACTAAAAAAAATAAAATAGGTATTCGATGATTTTAACTTTAATAAAAGGATAGAGAAAGTATGATGCTATATTTCATTAAAATTAGCAAAATTGTCATTTTAATCTATGTTTAATACTAAAACAACTTTAACATCGTAATAATTCGACTAAAATTTTGCGCATTGCCTTTAATTCCGTGTTTTTCCTAAGCGCTTCATCTAATGGTTGAATTTATATTTCACAAATAGACCACAAAGTAGCTATCTTTGCGCAATGCTGGTCATGTTAGCTATCAACGACAGTTATTGACTTCTACCATATTCTGAACGTCTACAGCTGATAGACCTTTAGTCGCTTGAAAAATATTGACTGCCGTGAGTCTGATTCCCTCAAATATTAATTGGCAAAATATTAGGTCGGTACCCCTTTTTTCCACTCCTTTGCACCGCACTTACTTTAGCCGCTATAATCCCATATTTTGAAAGGTGCATAATTCCAACAACTCCTCAAATACTTTCGATTTGAACCTGTTAGATAGAATCCAAGGACAGATCTCTAAAACTAATCGACTTAAAACAAAAACACACATTCCTTGCAGAAACTTTTGCTTCTCTTAAACACCTTTTCAAAGTCCCGTCTTGCGCTGTCAGCGAAGAAACAATGTTTTCTATGGTCATGAACGTTTAGCACCTGGGTCAGAAGGATCTTGTACGGGTGTATTCCCAAGTACAAAATTCGACAAGTTTAAAACTGCGAAAGATCGAATTTTTGTGCACATCGAGGAATCGATCTAACGTTCCCATGACGTACAAATATTGATTTATTACCGAACTGGTTGTCTCAAATTTGTCGTTGTAAATTCGAATGGGAGGTGCTGCTCAATCGTGTAGCTTGCCATGGTGATCAGTAACTGAATAATAAATAACAGATTTGACAGATATCACTTAAACAAAATGGTCACCACATGTCGCCGAAATCTACCAGCGCCAATTCAAAAACCCTTTTTAATGATGTCAGTGAAATGTCAAGATTAAACATCATTGATGGACTTTGTCATAGTGTAAATGACTGCCGGAACAATTTCGACATTTATCGTGTAAATTATAAATCATCAAAATTAAAAAAAAAATGAAATAAATTATGGTAACTTGTCAGACATGTAAACCTGTCATAGTTAAATACTAAAAATAGGGTACTTTGCTTTATTATCTCAACAAAGTGTAGTTCTTCTTTTTTATATAAGTTACCCCTAAATAAATAACATAACCTGATGTAAAGGAAATGTTGATGATATGGGGGTTCAAAGTTTGTTCCTTAAGTCTTCTTATGAAGCCAAATGGTTAGTGACGACATTCATGTTATTGTGATGTAAGCGATAAGAGTATAAAAATAGACGAAGGGTACAAAAGGTGCTGCAAAGCTAAAAGCCCAAAGTTTTAATAGAGTGTTGATGTTTCGTCAAAAGGAATGGGTATAATATCGTACGTGCCTCACCGATTCCTTATTAACGAAGAAAATTCCTTCACGCTACATTTATATTTGTAATGATTAATAAAAAAAAAATTCGTCAAATGTAAGTGTTGTTTTTATATTTTCATTTCCACCATCCGTTCGTCGTGCCATGTGATTTTTGTTTGTGAAAAAATTCCTGAATTTTGATTAAATATGAGGAATAATAAAAGTTGCATGCGAAAGTCATGCTGTTGGGAATGTTTTTTTCTTTTTGTTTTGTTATTATTTTATTACAGATTTATATTAAGGGAATTAGGAACTTTAACATACGAGTATCAATTATTTTGTGTGTCTTGTTACTTTATTAAATCAACACTGTTTGAGAGAATGTATCTGCTTGAAGAAATACGAAATAACTTTTAATAATTATATTAGAACAAAATAATTTTAAGTACGCTCAGCTCATGTGTAAATGTTTTGGGCTGGAAAGGAGGTTTAAGGGACTAAGTGATATGAGGGTTCGAAAATTCCTTAAAACAAAGTTTTATGAAGCCGAGTGAAGAATTGGCCTTATTAATTTTAAGATCAAAATGGACAAGAAAGTTTAACTGACTACCGCAAATAATTCCCAGATCTCGAATAGAATAAACAGATGGAATAGCAGCACCATAAAAGTAATATGTTCGGGCGTAGTGGTAATCCCCTACGGAAGAAAGGTACGGATACACTTATGGCACTAGGTTTTGGAAAAAATTAAGATCATTTTAAAGTAAAATAGAGTTAGTGAGAAAAGAAATGACTTCAGTTATTTTTTTATCATCAGCATATATAGAGAAATTTGAATGATTAATTATATTATATAGACAAACTTGAGAGGTCCGATGTGACTCCCTTCAGGAACACCCGAGGTAGCATAAATGGGATCGGTTATTGAAAACCTAAGCCTAACTATGAGCTATGAGATGAAAAAGGGTTGAAAACCGAAAGTTTTAAGCTTAAGGCAGAAAATTCGTTGACAAATTCTATCAAAGGCTTTACTAAAATCTGTGGTGATAACGTCCATTCCATTTCCTCTCTGAAATGGATTTAGAACCTAGGAAACGGAGCTCGTAAGTTTTGTTGTGCTAAGATCTCCCTTTTAAAAATTATCTTGTTGTAGAGAGAAGATAGATCTGCAGCAAGGTATAGTACACTACTTTCGAAAGGCTTAGGAATAGAAAAAAGGTTTTCCTATGGGTAGTAAGCAATATCCATAATTCCATAATTTTGGGAACTTGACTTGAGATAGTGAACGAAGAAATGAAGCTGCGAAATATTGCAGGCAAACCATCCGGACCAGGACATAAGTCAGCTTCAAGGAGACTTATCTTTTTGTTGATAATATCAATATTGATCACAACGGTGTGGGGAGGGAGGTGCGTGGGGTATTTTCAAAAGAAATTTAAAATAAAATGCACGACTGGATCGCACGAACTTGCTCTTATGTAAAAGTACTTTGGAATTTAAGATACATTTTATAAATATAAAACATGAATTTAAAATGAAATCGCCGTCTGATTTCTAGAAAAGTATGAATTTATGCAAAACAAACTTTAAAAAATCGTTTTATTATTAAATAAATAAATTTTTTATATAAGAAATTTCTTTAAAATTTTTCAAGAAAAAAATGTGGGATGCGAATTTAAAGTATTTAATAATATTGATTTTTGGAAATAATTTCAAAAAATAATCGTTCATAGGTTTTGAAGATATTGATTTTTCAAAAAAAAATTTTTTTCAAAAAAACCCAACAAATAATTTTTCGAATATTTTTATATACAATATTATTTTAAACTTAGGGGGACTCCTGCTGAAAATTTTTGGTTAAGATCGTTAGAGCCGTTAATGAGAAAATCGAAAATCAAAAAAACGGTTCTATCACAGGTACCGTTAATAACATTTTGCCCCAAATTTTTTTTTTACCAAAACGTAGTCCATGTCCATAATATCACAGCTAATTTTTTTTATCAAAATCGTTAGAGCCGTTTTCGAGATAAATAAGATTTTTCATTACGGGTGTATGGGGGGTACCGTTAGTTTTAGAGCTAAAAAAAAATTTCAATTTCCCCTCTAGGGAATCACCGAAGACCCATAACTACCGAGTTTGAAGAAAATAGGTCCAGTGGCTTAGGCTCTAGATCGAGGTACAGACATACAGACAGACAGACAGACAGACAGACGGAATTGCCGGACCCACTTTATTCGTCTTCGCTATCATCGTAATGTCAACTTTGATCAAAATCTCGAGTTCGATTTTTTTTCCAAATGCAGAACTTGCCCTATAGTACCTATATCGCAAGTAAAAATGGTCAGGTTTTGTGAGGTAATCTCGGTACGATCAGCTGCAAAAGAAGGCAACATTTTTAGGATTATTTTACGGTCTGAAAATGTCGTGTCCAAGAATTTAAGAGTTGCGGGGATTTACGTTTGACGTTAATAGATTGATAGAATCGGTGATCAGACATTCTTCCATTCTGTCAATGTATACCATGTAGAGATATTCGCAAAGAGTAGAAAAACGACATTGAGCTTACTGATAGTTCAAGAAGTCAAAAGTAGATCTGGATTTCAGGAAAGTTTTCCATAGTTTATTTCTGACATTATGAAGGGTTTGTAGTTCTTTTTTATACCAGGGAGGGGAAGAGGAGACATTTTTACGTAATACATAATTTACAGACTATACCATATCAGTTAAAGATAGACATGTGGAAACATTCCAAGGCGATTGAGATTTTATTGTTCAGAAATGCATTTTTTTGTTTGGACTCTAAGACATTTATTTTCAAAACAGCTATAGTACAAATAATACTATATCATATACATACATTTATCAGATCTACATAAATATTGATTCGTCCTTTTTGTCTTCAATTCTCAGCAACCATTTAAACAAAAAAAAACATATTACTTACTTTATTGTTAAGGATTTAGAAGTTATAGTTGTTTGAAACTTAAATTTTAGTATATATGTATATCTTTGGAATTGATTCTTAGAAAAGGTAGAAGGTACAAAATAATATAGACGTTTGAACTGAGGGTCGCTTAGACGGCCGGGACATTTTGTTTTTCAGCACAGTGTTATAATTTTTTTAATTTATTGAATCAGGTTCAGTGAAAAGCTTCAAAAAAAATATTATTTCAAACATTCAATGTCATTATGAATAAAAAACTGTATTGAATTTTTTTCTTCTTAAAATGTTTAATCATAAAATAGCTAATTAGTGTATGCCGCCCCCTTCTAATTTTTTTGCCTTAAAAATAAATTAACACGACTGTTTTTTTTTGAAAACTGCAATTATTTAAACATGGATAAATTTTTTTTAATTTTTTAAACATGGAGAATTATATTCAAAAGCATTTCATGCATTAGATATATTTCTAAACCAATTCTTAAAAGATATTGCAAAAATAGAATGCATACGATTATATTACGATTATACGATTTACCAAAACAATATTATATAAAATGCCCGCCTGTGTTTTGCTCGAACTTGCTCTTATGTTTGAGAGACTTAGATTTTTAAAATTGAATGTCATTAGAGAAAAATTTTCATAAGCATAAAATAAATTTGTTTAAAATGGCTTACCCAACTCCTTTACTTGTTGGATCTTAGAACAGAATATCATGTGATTTCTAAAGCAAATATGGAAGGACATAAACTATGAAAGGTTGTATCGGCTTTTTAAGTAAATTTTTTGACAAAATTTCACATAAGCTTTTTCTATTCAAACTGTCCAACCTTGGACTTGACCCTATCTTCTTAAGATAGATTTCTTCTTACCTGAAAAATCGTTGCTACAAAATTTTAATCAGATATACCTTCTCTGATGATTTTGTAGTTCCCTTCGGTATCATATAAAGGAGCCACTTAGGACCTCTACTTATTATTTTATTATATTTAAAATTAACGATATTGAAAAGGTGATCAAATGTTTCCATATATTTCAGTCTACGCCGATAGTACCAAGGTTTTCAAGACCATTTCTTTTACATATGATTCTACTCTTTTTCTTTTAGGATCATCGTCTACTTTCAAAATCTGTTGACTGAACAACTCCACTTCTTTCAACATTAATTCGCTTTATATAATAAATCCTTGTCTCTTCTATCTGCACACCTAATACACCTCAATTCACACTGACTAAAACTCCCTCTTTTTAATAATTCTTCAAATTAGGGCTATGTTTGGGTTATATTAAGAATTAAGTTGTATTAGACCAAATAAATAGGGGTATTGCTCCCACAAAAATGAAATTAAAATTAAAATTTCTAAAATATTTTAAGAAATTTGCAAAATAAAATGAGATTTAAATTTAAAATTAAATAACCAACCATTTTTGAGATATTTTATTTTGTTTAAAATCGAAAAAACATTTTTTTTTTAATTTTTAGAAACTTCGTTTTTCCGATGATGAGAAAGTCAAAAATCAAAAAAATTGTGGTATTGTCAGTAGTGTTTTATTTGCAATGTTTATTTTATTTCTTAATTTATTTTTTGTTACATAAAATTCAGTTTTCGAAAATCATTTTTTAATATTTTTAATTAGTTAATTCTTTGAATAAGATGTGTTATATGTATGTAGAAAAATGTGAACTGAGAAGTTTCAAAACAGTCAAGTATGTGCATTTCTAAATTTTGAGTTTTCAAAAAAAAAATTATAAAAATTGTTACAACAATCCAAATTTCTTTTTTAAAATTTTAATATACAACACTAAATAAAAAATTGATCGAAATAAGTTGTTCCGTTTGTTGAGAAAATCGAAAAACAAAAACGGTTGTATGAGAAAAACGAGTACACTAACCATTTTTTGAAAAAAAAAAATTTCAACCATTTACTAGGTTAATTTTTTTTTTTTGATTTTTCTAAAATATTTTCGAGAAAAAAATATTTTTCAAAATTTCGAAAAAAAAATTTATGTCAGGAACCATTATTTTTAGTCTTAAAAATCATGTGAGAGGAAATTTAAATATTCTTTCTACCTAGTTAAGGCTGTAGTCGAATTGACAGACAGAATTTAGAGACCCAATTTGTTCATCTTTTCTATCATCGTATTTTTAGGTCTTATCAAAATCTAAGCATGTGCATAGTTCCCAAATCGACGGTTAAAATACGGGACCTATGTGGTTTTTGGATATTTTTCAAGTAAAAACTTTTTTTTATAAATAGTTCGTCCACCAAAATTGACTTCAATTGTTCGACTTACGAGGTCCAGTACTTTAGCCTGCGATATATCGTGCTATAAATACAATACACAAACATATTTAAGTATTTTGTTATAAAATTGATTTATTTAAGGACATAATTTAAAAATGTCATCCAACCGTTAATTATAATGAAGTTAAATTTTTTTGTTTTTCAAAAATACAAAAAATATTTTTTGAAAATTTCTTTAAGTAATTTTTAAAATATTTTTTTAAATAATTCAAACGCCCTCAAAGGTTTATTGAGCCTTATTATATTAAACATAGTACTTAAGATAAGGCAATTGGGGAAGGAGAGAAGAACATTGGTTTTTAATTTTAGCAAATTGAAATGGAAGGGGTAATGCCATATTCCATATTCGTCCAAAATTATTTTCGAGGGTGAACTGACCTGATAGTAGAAGTCCCACAATACCTGATAGCGAAAATATTTTGGAGATTTCCACCTGCATAAAGAATTTGTGTTCAGTTAGTTTCATTTGCTCGAAAACTGGTGTAAATAATTTTATTTCAAAATTTAATGATTTTTCAAAAATACAGCTCCAATTCCGTTGTTTTAAAATGATATGTGATATTCTTTTCTTCCGAGCATAAATCTCTGAACTTTTGACATTTAAATCGAAACCATCCTTTATAAGCCTTACAGCTTACAAGTAACCCAATTTTGCAAATTTATTTACAAAATATGTTACCTTAAGGCTTAAGGTAATCCCTCATTGAATAACATTCAACTCCAGCGATAATCTCTTTCAATATTGCTCGAAAAATTTCCATCACATTTTTGTTTGCTTTAAACCAAAAAATCCACATTCCTTCTGATCTGCCTTAAACAAAAAAAAAAAAAAAAAACAACAACATCTCTGATTGGTGTTTTTAAATGATATTTATTTACACAAACACCTCAGTACGAAAGAAATTCTTTGACTTTTTGCAAAATACACAACGCACCTTCACGTGCCCACGTTGAAATTCAAATTCCGAAAAAAAAATCTCATCGAATAAATAACCCAAGCATAACAACAATGAATTTCCATATGAGTTGAAATAGCTTGCTTCCGTGACATGAATACTCCAAGCCCAATTGCGTTTATCTCTTGGATAAACTCCCAACGATATTGTTTCCTGCTTCCAAGTATTATACAGATTCGCCAACAAAGCATCAAGATTTTTATATTTTTTATATTTTTTTTTGTATTTTTTATGCTAATTCGATTTCTTTTTCGACTTTTTCCATATAAGAAAATGTAGGTTGCTTTAAAAGATGTATCCTTAGAAATAAATTCTATACCTAGCCTAACTAACCTCTGTTCTTGTTTTGTTTGTTTTTTTTTTTAATTTCAAGGTGATACATCCGGACAGAGTGAACCTATTTTTAGTTCAATAGAAGAACCCCTCCTTACCGCCATTCATGCAGGAGACTCCGAACTGGATTCCAATGAGATGGAACTAACCAGCACAATGTATTTTGGTCCTCGTATGAATGCCCAAGAAAGCGTAGAGGTTGGTATTTAAGCAAAATATGAAAACTCTTTGATTTCATACTTCATTAGGTTTTTTGAATTCAAACATGGTTGTTTCTCTTTAATTTTGCAGAGTCAAGAATCCTCGCTGTCGATTCAGGTGGAACCAACGTCTACAACGCCCTTGCTATCACACAAGACACCCCGAACAGCACCCTTATCCAGCAACTCTTCTAACCACTTTCCCTTCGATAAACCAATTTCGCCGAAGAGTGCCCGCACAATGGAAAAGAACAAGTCCCTGTTCACTTTCAAAGAGGCTGAAGTTTTCTTGGAAAAGCAGCGCCGCAAATCGGCATATGAAACTGTTCAAAATGACGACGGTGAGTGCCGAAGGGAGAACTCTACCCGAAGCTACCATCCGAGAAGAAGAGAATCCTCGGCCAATGAGAAGGAAAAACGCCGCTCTATTCGTGAGTCGTCCCCGAGTAAAAGCAAGACGCACAAAGAGTCCTCGAATAACCGCAATAATCGCTGCTACGATGAGGATGAAATCACCTATGACTATGACCACTCGAACGAGGACGATGTCAAGAAGCAGAAAAGAGAGCCGAAATTTCGCACAAAATCAGCCAGCCGTCATGCAAGCAATATGAAGACCAGTCCCAAGAGGGACCGCAGACAGATCAATTCCGCTCCAGCTGTTACGTCCAAGGAAAAGTTTTTCAGCAAACAACAACAACTCTCACCGTCCAGCGGAACCCATCATCAGCAACAGCAGCAGCATTCAAATCGCAAATACTCATCCTCGTCCTCGTCGAGTAGTGACCGGAAAGACATAACTATGTTTCCGTTCGATAGGGAAGCCCTAGACTATGAGCGCATTCAACGCGAGTGCTTCGCAGTCGACGAAGATCCCAACGATACCAGTTCGACCACAAGCTCCACAGACAGTGAGGATCATAATGCCTCCGTGTACGAACGGAAGCCCATGTATGTGTCTCCATCGAAGGCGATCCTCAATGCCTGCTCGATCAAAAGCAATGACATCTTCCAGCAATACACCCTTCTGTCGCAGCAGGAAACCTTCCACTCGTACGAACGCAGAAGTTCCAAAAGAAACCGTCCCGATGCCGTGCACCATCCCAAATACCACGATCACCTGTCCACATCAGATGCCTTCTATCCAAAGCCACCAACAAATGGTGGTGACTCAGCACCCACAACCGCCAGCCTCACCTCACCCAAATCACACGCCGAACTGCATCGTTTCGACCAGATCGCCTCAAAATTCGATCAGATTCCTCCGAAGGCGGCGATCGGCAACGATCAGTACCAAGGGTCCAATGCTAATATTTATGGCAGCACACAAAACACCACCAACAGCACCAGCAACCTTAACAACAACAACAATCGATGTTCTTCCCCATCGAATCTGGCCAATAATGTGAGCAGTCCGAACGGTTCAATGCGCGGAACCCCACCACTTCCTGATCTGCGAGTTGACTTCTTCTCGGAAGCATCCAAAATGAACGCCAAGTCATCATCACATCATCAACTACCTGAAAAGGACCACGTACAATATTCACACCATCATCAGTATCAAGAGCAGCACGACAATTTGGACGAATGCCAGAGATTATCACTAAACGGTGCCGCAGCTGGCACAGCCGGCAGTGGAGGTCCTATAAATGTGACTGCCAATCCCATGGAGGCAGCAGTTTGTACGCAACCGCGAGCTACTATAGTCGTTCAACAAGTACGTATTTTCAACCAGACACAAATTTCCTTTTTTTTTCTCAATTTTTAAAAATTTCCCATTTTCATTCTCAATATTGTGGGAATGTTTTTCAAAGCACACCAATCCATTCAGTATATTTTGAATACGTGATCCATCGTGTAGTCGTCGGCGCATAGTCTTCCAGAAATATCTTTCTGAGTGATTTTGATAATAAGTTAATTTGTTTCGAAAATTATTTCGCATTTTGATTCAAGCGTCTGCAAAGTGTAAACGGTTTTTTTGAGTTTTAGAATATCATTGATATTGTTTCGCTTGTGATTTAGAATTTTAAACTTTTTTTTTTGCTGAAAGCATGTGATCTGATAAAATCGAATTTGTGTTTTATTGTAACAATATTTAAGTGAAACCTTTTTGAAGGGAATTATAAGAAATTTCGAAAACAATATTTTTTTTAAAAAAAAGTTCAAAAAAACATCTAAATAAAATGGCACCTTTCTATAAGAGAATGTGCAGGAGTTTTACCAAACAATACATAAAGGTTTGTTAAAAGTCTTATTATAAATTTTAGGGAATACAAAGCAATAAAATGAGTTTAAAAAGATGCGTTTTTGAAAACGCGCTAAAAAATTTACAGAGTTAGCCAGGTTATTGATTTCATGATTTTTTTTTTGTTCATAAAAAATAAAAACTTACAAGAAATTTATTTTGATTAAAAATCAGAACCCATTTACTCAAAACTTCCTCGTTTGTTTGTATCAATTAAAAATTCAAAACAATTTAAATTTATTTGTATATATGATTTCAAAAATGGTTTTGTAAATTCTTTGGGAGACCGCTTTAGTACTTGACTATAATCATTCTGATAGTTTTTAATTCGAACAATTTACTGTTCTTGAGATTTCTATGTCACTTAAAACATCTAATTCAACATGTACTAATAACATTTCAAGTTTTACATTGAAACATATTAGATACTTTTCATATTTCTGAAGTTCTTTGTTATATTTGTACTCGTAACTATTGTGTGCAAGAAGGAGTTTTTACTGAAAATTTGAAAATTGCCTTAGTTCTAACAGTGCTTAAAAATTGTGATACATTGACTTTTAATAATTATCGTCCTATTTCTATATTTTATGTTTTTTTTAAATATATTGAAAAAGCCATATAAACTAGAATGATATAATTTTTAGATAAAACTCGTTTTTGAAGTGATTGTCAATGTGGTTTTAGATGTAAGAAAATTGCCACAAAGTGCTTTACTGAAATTATCTAGTGAAATTATACAGCTTAAACATTTCTCAAATTCCATCAACATTATTTATCGATATAAGACTATAAGACAGGCCTTCGATATGGTGAACTTAACTTTGATATTTAATAAGCTTAATAAAGCGGGTTTAAGAGGCTCTATTTATAACTGGTTTTCTTCCAATTTATCGAATCGTTAACAAGTTGTAAAAATTAAAATTGCTTCTTAAATATGGGTGTTCCTCAAGGATCAGTTTAAGGTCCAATGCTTTTTCTAATTTATGCTAATTCGTTATTTTTACTACATTTTATATAAATAGCAACCTAGATATGATTAGAAGATGGTTTAATGTTCATTTACTAATAATTAGTAATAAAACGAAGTTAATGATATATAATACCAGAGGTAAAGTTCCCGAAGAGATTATTTAATTCATTCATCAACATAAAGTCGATTTGTTTTGGTACATACGGCTTTCAACAGTCAAATAAATTGCAACGAAAATTGCTTTTTGATTGGACCAAAAACTTTGTTTGAAATACTACCATCAAAGGGCACGGTATTTGTACAGAAGAACTTGGCTCTTTTTTTAACATTCATGTTTTTGGTCTGATCATCCTAATACCTTTATACTAAGCTGTTTAAAATTTTGCAGCCTGGTTAATAAATAAAGTGAAATATAAAACACAGGTTGAGTCGTTCCTATTTTTTTTTTTTAGTTTTAATTAGTTTTTTTTTATAATTTTAAATTTCAAAAAAACTTTAACACATAATTTAAAAAAGATTGTTAAGATAGTATATTCACCTAAGAGTTATTCTTTTAGAAATAAAATATACTCAAAAAACAAAAAAACTAAAACCTTTTTTAGTGATAAATAACTTTTTAAATTTTAATTAATTATATTGTTCGCTGCGTCTTAATAAATTAAAATTTTTACGAAATAAAAACGTAAGTATTTAATTTTTGTATTGCTTTTTAAGTTCGATGCAAAAATAAATATAAAAGTTTATTTTAAATAGCAGCAACGGAAAAATAAAAATAAAAATAAAAATAAAAATAAAAATAAAAATAAAAATAAAAATAAATATAAAAATAAAAATAAAAATAAAAATAACGTTAAGTTTAAACACTACTTTTAAAAAATCTTATATTCTATTTCAATGTTAAATTAACATTTATGTTTTCATTAAGAATAAAATAATTAAATGCTAGTGCTTCACGAAAATGACTTTCTAAAATATTTTAAAATAGAAATTAATTTCTAATTTCTGTTTACTTTAATTTTAAATTTTAAATATCTTCCAATCGTCTATTTGTCGAAATTTGACTATTTCATATTTATTTTCCTGTTATTCTACACGATATTTTATTTTTATTAATTTTGGATCTGTCATCCAGGAGATGTGGGTTCGTTTCATAGCCTATACCACCTAAAAAAATAAAATAATACTTTCTTCAGAAATACTGCGTCTTGCTAGGGAAGTCCTTCTCGACGTAGTCGGCCAGACAACTGCCCTTCAAATTGATTGACAGCTACATCCAATCATTAATTTGTTTTTAAACAAATTAAAATTCAATCCTCAGCAGATAAAATGTTTTTCAAAGGTGTACTAGTCTTGACAAAAAGAGACAAATGCTTGTCCTTAGGGAGGCTTACTATCACTCTTGCTGTGGAGTCTTGTTGTGGATGAAAGCCTTACTTCGAGGGGCATACGATCCATTGATTTCACCCATGATATTGTAATAACAGAATTAGTGAAATTTGAAGATACTCTCTGTGATATAATAATCCAAAGGGGCCTGAAATTTACTAGGTTTAATGGTTTCTTTCAGTAGGAGAAAATATCAACCTTGCAACCTTACACTCATGAAACCCATTAGATTAGCTGGCGAATTGAAACCCAGGAGAAGGTAAAATATCTGGGAATAACGCTAAATGGCACACTCCTCTTGAATAAACTAGTCGAAATAACTGACGGGAAAGCCACAAAAGCTCGTAGGATATGCGAGAGATTTGCAGGCAGATCATGGGCCTGCAAACCAAACATCCTAATGTCGATGAAGACCTTAAATAATAGTAAGACCCATCATTACCTATGGTGCAGTTGCGTGACTCCAAAGAACCGAACAAGCAACAACTAGGAAATCACTAGAAAAAGTTCAAAGGGTCACATGCCTATACATTAATAAAGCAATGAGTACTTGCCCTTGAGGTTATCCTTCACTTTACCTCACTGCATGGGGGAATAGAAAGTGCAGCTAAAGAAGTTATCATAAGTTTTGCAAGGGAAGGTACTGAGTGGGCTTAATGTATAGAAACTAGGGAAAGAGACTCCATATCGGTCTGCAGTATCGAGTTGACTAGAAATTCCAAGATATGATTAAATGTAGCAAAAAAGAGTAAGTAGGCGAAAGTCCTCAAGAATTTCCAGGTGAAAGTACCGAACAAAACAAAGAAATTATCATAACATTGCCATCATGTCGGACAGCAAAGTTATGTCATAAGTTCTAAGCTGGTATGGGAACGTGTGGACATGTTAAGCGATCACGGCAAGCATAATAATGTCACACTTCATTGGGTACCGGGACATGTAGGTGTCATTGAAAATAAGGAGGCAGACTCTCTAGTCTCTAGCTTAAAATCACGATAAAAAAATATGGACAGAATTCAAAAAACTGAGGCAGGCCAAAATGCAACCAAAAACTTTAAAATAAAAACGGGATTCCTCACAGGTCACTGTAAACGATAACTCAGAATTCTTGACCTGGTGACCATTACCACATGCGGATTTTGTAAGCCTCACGAGAAAACACCGAGCTATATTTATAATGTAGATGTAATGCACTCTTGCATCAAATAATTAGATATCTGGGACTTCTACAAATAGAAAAGAGTAAACTTAAATCTCTGAAAATACTCCATATATTTAAGTTTGTCAAGAAGCAAGTCTGGAGGAAAAGTTGAAGTATGAGCGATCTAACTCAATTCTAGATTGGTGAAAAGTTAGATAGTTGAAAGAACATCATGACGAAAAGTGGTTGCCCAGAGGATGAATTGTTATCTGTGGTTCCTTACTGTGTTAGTCTTATAGTGCAAGATATTAAACAATTATTGTTTTTGTCTACGGCTGTCCACCATTTTGCCAGGATTGCCACTGTAGCCTTTTCAACTCTTTCTTGAATGTAAGGTTACCAACTTAACTTCTTATCTCAAATAAGATCTAAGTATTTTGTTTCGTCGAAAAATGTTAGTAGTGTACATCTCATTGAAGGTGGGTTAATATGGGGAATTTTATATTTCCTAGAAAAGAAGACAACCACACCGATCAGCTTGTTGAAATCATATTGTAATAGATCTCTTAGACTGTAAGGACTTAGGAAGCTTTCCTGATGATACAGCAATAGCAATGTCATCGGCATAGACAATCACTATAACTCTGCACTTCCAGATATCTCAACAGTTTATTTCGCTACCATGTTCCAAAAAACGCCTTGTGCGTCCCGCTACTGACAGATCTTCTTGCAGAAAATCCGCCCAGCTTTGAATTAATAATCCTGTTGGTTGGCATTTGAGTGATCAATTCTCCAAGCGAAGCTTTTACATTCAGAGATGACAGTGCAGACGCGATTACAGATGTATCAACATTATTAAAAGTGCCCTGTATACCTAGGAAGAAGGCAACGAGTATACTGTTTAAGATAGAGGGAGTATTCGATGGTTCTTACCGGTGTATGAATAGCTGTTTCTACCGATTACCTTTTATAGTACGCTTCCTGAGATTTCACTGTGAGTAAAATACAAATTCAGTGGTTTAAAATTTAACCTCAGAGTTAATGTATGTATCCGTTTTGAATAACTTTGTTTTGACACACAGTTAGTTCCGTCCTTGTACCTTAAAAACTAGGCCTTACACTTTATTGCTATAATCAACTTCTTTAATTACACATGTAAACTTTAAAGTCACACTAAAGTCATTCAACACGTATGGGATCGACACACATAAACAATTTCAGAACACACCCCTAACATCATAGTGTCAACTTTTGACAGCCTTAAAGAGTACAATTTAGCCTTACGCATCATTCTTCGTTCAAATCAGACACAACAATGTTAACAAAGTGTAAACAACAAAACACCAATTCTTATTTTCGTTTCAAAATTATTTTATTCAGACACGTATTTGTATTGATGTTCACACATATTCACATAAGTTCAAATAAATTATACTCACACTAAGAATTCATCAAAATTGTGTATCTTAATGTTGATTTATATAAATATGTATTTTTGTTTGTCTGCCTTCTCCAAAACTTTTTTCAAAAAAAATGTGCATAAAACACTCAAAAGAACCGCAGTATTAAAAGATATTTAAATATGAAGTATCGTTTCTTTTTTTACATATATCTACAAAAAAAAACTATGAATTCTTTCACGTTTTTATTTTGAAGGAATAGACGAGCATCATCCTGAGATTTTAAAAGTAGAAACCTAATTTGCTAGGAGAGAATGACTTGTAGGATTAATGTAGAATCGGTACAGATGTCGCTGGTAAAAAAAAATCGATATAATTTACGTTTTCGTGGAAATTTTAAAACGAACTTCAAGAAATCGTCAGTTCTTAAAGATTTATTGAAATATCTTTTAACTTGAATTAATGTTTAAAAAAAAAAATGGTCAACAAATTTTGAAGGATAAATCATATCGGAAGAAATCATCTGAATGCATAAACAAATAAATTAAACGCAAATAATTTAAAATCAACATCCACTCAACATCTGAGTGCCAAAATTCGTTAGATATTTTATTTTATTTGAAAATTCAATATAGTCATGAGAGTTTATTTAAATGGTCCCTTGGCCCTGACAGTGATAAATGATTTTGTAGGCTAAACGAACATTTACCAAAAAAAAGGAAAATCTATGACAATGACCTCACATATAAATTCATAGCCCTTGTTCTACCATAAAGTAGACAAAACAGAGTACATAGTGTTTTTTCTCGCTTATTTCTAGCTGTCAGTTTGTGTATAGTTAATGATTCCTTAAAATGTTTAAACGAAAATTAGCTGCGTCCGACCGGCCACCGGGTGTGCCTGGTATTTTATTTACTGTGGTCAATTATACACGAAATACCTTGGAACTAATGATGGTGCTTTGAAAATGAGATATTCAAATAAGCGGTGATTTTCACACCCTACGTGAACTTATGTACATTATTCAGTTCAAGCCATGTATAAATTTATATTTATCTATAGCTAATAATTGTAGAGTAGACATGTATCTCTAAAACAGATTTTAAAAGGGTGTTCCATTGTATGTATATATGTATTTGAAGAAACGGTATTTCTTTGTAGGTGGTTTCGGTGATATTGTAGTCGTGCAGTCAAAAGATTAAATTTTATGAAAAAGGAAGTGGATTGTCTCAAAGAATTGGGAGAAATGGGGTAGCTGGCTACAGTGATGCTTGCCTTTTGAAAACGTGCCCAAAAAACTAGTTCCAATCCAAATCACTATAGGAGAAGGAGACAAGAACTAAATTTTCCGTAAACCTTACATAAATAGAACAAACAAAGAAGGACAACAAACAAATCTTCCCGTCATCCCGTTTTATACCCAAAAATAATGGTAGGTCAATAAGCCAATAAGCAATTTCGGTGACGACTCCTGGTTGCCCAATTAAAGTCACCACACCAGAAATGGTCGGTATTCGGTAAAATTCATGGTTTGATAATGGACGACCGGCGAGTAAAGGTGCGCGAGTTTAAAGAGGACATAATCTCCTTATCACATGGATCACTGATTTTTATTTTACTCAAATATATGGACAAAAGCTTTCCGCGAGATCGAAGCCGAGTTTGCTCTCAATCTACAACAAACACAATCGTTTGTCAACGAAGAGTTTGGCGATGCTTAAAAAAATTTCGAGCGAGTTTTTGTGCCGTTTCATAATGGTAAATGATAGATGGGTTCACCACAATTCATCAAAGACCAAGGAACAGTCGAAAAACAGATTTCTCTTGATGAATCGAAGCCGTAGAAGGTCAAGATGGGTTTGTCAATAAACCATGTCAAGATTACGGTTTTTTATGATGTGCGAATTGTTATTCACATTGAATAACTTGAAAAAGGTAAAACGATCACCTGCGCTGCGCATATTACGTAGAACTGCTGGGTCGATTCGAAGCCAATCGAAAACAAAAATGGCTGCATTTGGGGAAGAAAAAAGTTCTTTTCTACCAAAACAACGCACCATCGATGAAACAAAACGGATATTTTAAGGAGCTCGAGAAATCGTATTGTTTGGAGGGAGCTAAAAAGAGACTATTAGCTAGGTTCTATAGGTTCAGATAACGATACAAAATAAAATCTTGTTTTACCGAGAACGATTTCATTTCTTCCGAAGTGAAATTGGTCTGAATTTCCGTGTTCTACATTTCGATTTTCAGGTGATTTAAATTTTGATCAGTCCTAGTTGTGTGAATTTATTATTTATTGTGAAATTTTTAACAAAAAAAGATATGAAAAAAAAAATTTTTTTTTTTTTCCTTTTCAATTGTAGAATAGAGGTGGAATTATAGTTGCATCTATGCATCCTATATGACACCAGGAATATTAAATTTTTCCAAATAATTAGATTCAGATTTTCATACCTCTTCATGTCAAAAAAATAGATTTGTATCTATATGGCAACCGTGAAGTGGCAGATGACAGCTGTTTTCAATTTTACTAAAAGTTATTTGTTATTTCGAAATGACTTCGAAGCCAAGTTTTATTTATTTATTTCTAAAGGCTATACACATTAATAGCCAAACCACAATCTCGCGTTCAGACGGCGGCTTTGAAATTACATATAAAAACAATAAACTCTAATGAGGCAATCTGAAATATTGCCTCAGCAACGCCTGAGGTTTATATCGTAATATCGTAACCGTCAGACCAACGCCAGGCCAAAGCAAAAGTAGATCTATTTTCTATTTCGTCGGGCGTTTGACAGTTCATTGTTTTTGTTTTGATTAAAAAAAGAAAAGAAATTAATTAAAAAATATGAGCTCTTTCGAAGACAAATTAATAAACATGATTCGGGATAACGATTGTATTTATAATACAAAAAAGTCTACACCTAGTAGAAATTGGTTTTTTCAAGAATGCTTTTCTAGTTCTGGCTCAATAAAAGTTCTCAATAAATCGAATGTCGCCGGTTTCATTCGGGTTATTTTAAAAAAATGTTCTGGATCATGCTTTTGCATTGCATCATAATTAAGAGCAAAGAATCCATCAGTGTCTCTGCTTAAATTGAGCTCCCGAACCCATCGCTGCCTTTCTACTCTTTTTTCGTCGTTTTTAAATGCCTCATACCCAGCATAGCTCACAACACCGAACAAGGAAAAGTCAAGGAGGTCATCAAGATCATCCATATCGGCCATATCCATCTCTTGTTTAAGAAAATAGCTTCACAAATTAACTATTTTAAATGCCCAAAATTTAAAATACGCAATATTATATACCTTGTAAATTAATAAACAGTAACAAAATTCATTGGAATATAACAATTAAGTAGGTACTTATCAAAGATGTCATGGAAATGTCAGTCAACGCTCGAGGTTTGAAGCTAAATTTCGTTTTACAAATGCTACGGTCGCGCTTTTTGACACACAAAAACGTATATACGATCAAACGCCCATTTAACGCCGGACCGACGAACGCGAGATTGTGATTTGGCCATAATTTCGCCTCACAAATGCTAGGGTCGAGCTTTTCGACACATAAAATCGTAAATACGATCAAACGCCCATTAACCGCGGACCGACCGAACGCGAGGTTGTGATTTAGCCATAAGAATATATTAATATTTAATATTTAAATAAGCTATATAACCTATAAAATTAAACAATGAGAGCATTGCAAAAGCAAAAATTAAATAACACAAAATTAAATCGAAATACTGATTGAAAAAAAAAGTAAATAAAAGAAGAGATAATAATAAAGGAAAGGAAAAGAATAAAAAGAAAAGGCTGAAATGATAGAGCATAGATAAAAATTTTAACATTATGTATCTACATACTGACAAAAATTGTCTCAATTGGATCTTAAAACGTGTATTGTTGTTGATTCTCTAGAAATAGCGAGGCAAAGAATTCCACAGACGACGTGAAGCATTAATGGAAAATTGGCGCTCAGATGTTAGGGAGGCGTAACGGGGTTGAATCAGTTGGTCAGACCTGGCTAAAGAGCCCCTCGTAATTCTTTCAAAAAGATAAGGTGGTTGAGTTGTGAATAGGATATCTGAAAGCAAGGATAATTTGCGAAACTGAAAGTATTTCTCGAGTGGCATGTTAAGTAGGTATATGTACAATTCGAAAAATTCTAAATTTTTTTAGAAATAAACAAGCGTGCGTCGGCTTACAAGCAAAACTGACTATCTGCAAAAATGCAGTTTGTGGGAAATCGTAAAACAAGTTTTTTGTTTTCTTTAAATTCTTGTAACTTTATGAAGATGACTGCGACTCTATTAGATTTTTGTTATACTATTATAAGAAATATACATAATAAGATGGATTAGCTGGAATATCAAAAAAAAATATTTAGCTCTATTGTTTTGTTAAAAACAACAGATAGTCAATTTTTCCTGAATTTAAGTTTGCGATAAGAATAAGATAGACAGTTACTGTCTACGTAAAGTTTATAATTGAAACATAAAAATCAGCATTTTTTCTATTTTTATTAAGCAGTTAAACAGAAAATATTCGGAATATTTGTTTTACAACAAGGTTTATAATGCATAAAAAAGTAAATCTTCAAAGAAAAAAGTGTTACTCATCGAAGTCGGATTCTGTCTCAGAACCTTCTCCTGCTTCTGGGTGGTGGTCTGTCTTTGCAGAGGAAGGTAAACTGTTGTACCAAGAATGGTAAATTTCAGGGATGGCTCCAGTTGTACAAAGCTTCAGTAAGTCCTTTTTTTTTTGCGGCAGATATTGGGATTTCTTTTATATATAAAGCAGTAAGAGTGTCTGGAGGATTGGTCTCCCTTAATTTTCTGGAAGCAGTTACTTTTAGAGTCTTAAATTCTTCACTATAATTGTATTTAAATTTAATTACACCTGGCTGCTTTTTCTCATAGCGCATGCATTTAAGTTTAAGCCATTGAACTCTGTTACCATCTTCATCAATGCAACGATTTTTAACTATTTTTTTGGCCAACTCTTTTAGGTTTTTAAAGTCCCCGTACAAGAGTTCTGTGACTTCATAGGGCGAAGCTTGTTCCTTCCCTTTCTTTGAACGTGCCATTTTGAAAATATTAATCCAATCGTGCAGGGTAAATACTTCGACGAATTTTTTGGCAGATTCAATTGCACTATGCATGGAATCTACCTCCATATGCGAATGGCCCGATTCTAAAAAGTTATGCTGCACAATGTCCAAATCCGTGTTCTGAACAACAAAGAGAAATAATGCTGCAATGTACTGATTTCTGTTCTGGCCAGAACAGGTGTCTGAAAATAACGATACTAATTTTATAGTGCTGGGTATTGAGCTAAGCCATCTTAGAAGTGCGGAACCGATTTCCGAGCTTCCTCGTTGACCGTTAATCTCAGTCAATGTAAAACAGTGAGCTTTGTTTGGAAGAGCGGCTTCGTAGACAGTCAAGTTATAGACACATAACTTTCTGCTGTAATACATTGGGGCAACGTCGCTAGACGGAATCTGCAAAACACTTTGTAAGTCAAATGTTGCAGAAACAAAAGTTTTATCAGTATTTGCGCGTTTTTTGTCTTCATTCTTAGCAGCATTTGCCTCATCTCTTCGTAAAATATGTGCTTTGTATAGCTCTTCATTTTCATTTGTCTTTTTATAATTGGAACATGTTAAGCAGTTGTCTTTCTTCGGTTTAAAAAATGATAAATTGTAATTTTGACAGAAATGCCGCCGATATGTAATTTGCGATACAGGTGCAATTGATTCTTTTTCACACTTTTCCAAAAATAAGCTGTGCATTTTAACTATAGACAACTTTTCATCTAAATACTTCCTTTTGGATGATTTTCTACAGTAGTGTGATTCGGTAACTGGAAAGCTTTCAATGTGGGCTGTTATTTCATCTAGAACTTTTTTTGGTGTTTTATTTGAAGGAGTTCCAGTACCACGTTGGTCAGGTCTTATGAAAGTCCCAAGGTCACTTCTCCCGGACATGGCAGAGTCAACTGGTCCATGACTGATGCAGAGAGTTTTTAAAAAGAAATTTTTACATATGGTACCTGCTTTTTTTCACTTCGGTTGAAAAAAAAATAAGTTCTGCTAAATTCCTTCTTCCTCACTACAGTGCTAGTGGTTCGACGTTTTACTGCACTTTCACATACCATATTTATAAGAAAATCTTTTTGCCGGCTAAAATCTAACTTCCAATACTCTCGACAAATTTTACTCCGCATAACCTCAGTATAAGTTTCTGTACATTTATACTTGCATTTAGTGCAATCAATTGCTTTTGGAACTTTCGGTGGTTTTTCTTTTCCGGCTGTTTTGTATGGCAATCCTTGCCTTCTCTTCTCTTTATTTATATTACGCTTCCACTTAGAAATTTTCCTTTCTTTCCAACGTCTTAAACAATTTCTTTATGTATCAGGGCTTTTTTCGTCAGATTCAGTGCTGCTTGCTATAGGAGGAAAATAGTTGTCACTACTGGAATCTGAAAAATCCATATTATCCTTGTCACTTTCATCTAGTGGCGTTGATGTAGAGGGCATGGGTTCTCTTGGATTATTGTCATCTAGTCGACAAGAAAAATTATAAAACTGCTCTAATACCGCCTGTTCATCTTACCTTCAACTAAAAGCTTGTGTGCATTTTTAGCTAATTCCACAAGTAGCTTACCTCTAGATAACATTGTGAATCAAAAGTGATGAAAAATTTCAAACGAATCTTACTTTCTCCAAATTCAGAATTGAAGTGAGTAAACCACTGAATAACTGTCATTAACACTGGAGTAAACGCGTAGCCTACTAAAGTAGACCACATAACAAGTTTTATTCATAAGTACAAATTCATTCCTACTTAAATTCGGTATCTACAAAAAAAACGGATTTTTGTTCTGGAAAAATTGACTACATATGTGACTTTGGTCAGTTCTTCCTGAATTTTTTTCACGTGAAGGCAGATAGTCAAAAAACAATTGAAACTAGTTTGCATATTTTAGGGCAAAATATCAGATAGGCAGTTTTTACAGAATTTTCTTCTCGATTTTTCATTATAGTTGGCATTAATAACACAAAATACAAATTTTTGTAGTTGGTCAGTTTTGCTTGTAAGCCGTAGTACTTAGATTTAGATGGGCTTAAGGCCGGTCCATTAGTCTTAGGCCAAAGTGCTAGTTTTTCGAGGTCCTTATTCACGCGGCAAACATCATCTTTAATGAGACCAAGACCGCAGCCTAGGTACATTTGTACATCGTCAGCATACATATATATATAAAAAGCAGTTATCAATGATGTAGGGAATATCATTGACGTAAAGCGAAAAAACGTAATGGCCCAAGAATGGATCCTTGTGGAACTCCACTAGTGGTGGAGAGAAAATTTGATCATTTATTACCTATTTCAACTGTTTGCATTCCATCGGATAAATCGGAAGATATAAGTTTTTCAGCATCAGGCGATAAGTTATAAAGTTGGAAGCGAGCAACTTTACACCATCCATTTATTTGTTGTATACTTCAACAGATTTAGGAACGGGAATATTTTTAAATTGCTTATCTTTTCTAAAGTATCGGTATTTGCTAATAACTTGGTCCGACACAAACTTGCAAACTTGTCAAACCAGCATAATACACCAAGTCTTGCTCCATTTGATTGTAGCCACTTTTTTAACAATATGATCACGACCCTTTGCTTTAAGTTCCTTCTCGTTTGGCATTTTTGAGTTTGATACTCGGTTAAACCGAATGGTTCCGAGAGTCAAGAGACCAGTTTTTAATAAATAAACTTGTCAGTTGGAACTGTTGTAATATTTTTTACGACTTTTGATGTAAGCATTGTGACTACATACATTTGCACTGATTTTCAGAAAATGTGTTGTTTTACACAAACATTTCAAAATCAAAGCTTAATCCCGAAACTTCATAAAGAACTTGGTTTTTATAGCCCAATTTATGAGGTTTCGCCTGATTACATTGTTTATAGACCGAGGCTGTCAAAAAATATATATGTATGTAACACACAAAAAAACACCTTGTACAACCCTTAATTAAATATATATGTAGTTGTGAATGGCGTGGGTTAAGTGTAAATATCCTTCTTTACAATGCTCTTGATCTTGCAAAAGTAAACAGTTTTACTGTGCCTCTCTATTTTTATGTTTAGGTTCTGCCAAATAAAATTCACATGTAATTTTCAAATTCCAAATAAATTATTTATTTAACATTTTTGTTGAAAACTCTTGTAAATTAAAGATCTGCGAACTTCTGCCACAAAGGAAATATTTTCTTAGAAATGTTGTTATATTGTAATAATATTTGGGTTATTTTCAAAAATATATACACAAACCACAGGATGTTTACAATGTCAAGTTTCTCATACACATACCAATAACAAATACATACACTGATCAATTATGATATATTCGACTAAATCAAATAGAAGATATTTTTAATGAGTATTCTTGGAAGTGCTCGAAATGCTTTTGTCTTGATAATGGTCAATTATTTTGGATGTCGTACATACATACAACATCTAATCGATTTTGATATTGTTTCGAAATCCGAATTGAATGTATGTAATATCATCTTGAAATCCTCTAAGTAGATAGCTTACCATTTATACAATTTGAATTATTGAAAACACATAATTTCGCCAAGGAGAAATGTTTGAATACTTGAACAAGAGGCTTATTGACTTATATGGTAAACCAAGATATTATTGCCTTCGGTTTATAATGGCATTAAATAGTTATCTCAGGGCCAATTAGAAGTGATGATTTGCAATGGAGTATGTAGATTTTGAAACATAATCGATGCCACATACTTATGGAAGTTATACAATATAGTTTAGACGAAACACGTTTTATAAGCTCAAGGAGAAGATTGAGAACAGAAAATCAAATAACAATCCCTCACCGGATATTTCGTTTGAGGTTTTCTCCTAAGAACTCATTAGAGTTCTTTAAGTTTAAACAAATTCAATGACAGCTTAAAACGATTCAAGCAATTAAGTTCAACAAAACTTCAGTTTCATCATCAACCCAGAGTTTTACTTTATAAATAAACAAAAAGGCGAATAAAGTTGTTATGTCACTGGAGCTGGCTAAGCAATTTCCAGGAGGCAACATGAAATGAGTTTCTTAAAATTATAGTCCGCAGAAACCGGCACCGAAAGATTGGTGATTACTGCGTAAGAAAGGTTTCAAATATTGGACTCCTCAACTAGCCTTAGAGGTAGATCCTGAGTATGTTGTCACAACCTTGTAATAATATGTGTACGTCTAGATTCTAGAAAGTCTCATGAAATGAGAGGAACGGGAAGATTTTCAAACCTTTTTTATATGTAGCTGTCTCGCAGGCAGAATCGTTGTAGATCTAAAAAGTTCCATTGAATAAAAGTGACGGAAAAAGTTACAAACCTTTCTCATAGCATGTTTTAGCATCACATTAAGCTGCTTCATTTTCTTCTGGAAGGCTACCTTCCCAACAACTGCTACGAGAATAAAAATCAGAACAAAACTTTCTAAGATGACCTAAAGAGGGTTATCAGAATTCCTACCTTTACGGCGATATTTTCACATGATATTTGCTGGTGTGTGTTCAGATCTTCTGGCCATCTAAATCCAAACCCTAATTGGTATTCTTAACTTTATTATTATAAATTACTTTTTAGCTAGTTTAATGTTGTTTTATTAAAAAAAATTTCAATCTGGTATCCTGGGTAAAGCTAAGTTATTAGATTAAATAAGGTGGAGAAGAGTCCGTAAGGCAATATTCATTTGACTTCCGAATTCTTCAAGCCTGAGGAAAGGACTTTGTTCGTTTTTTCTTCAAACTTATTTAAATCATGTCAACAATAAAAGAAAAGTGTATTGAAAAATAAATGAAGGGAGGCCTTAAGTTTTTTTGGATGTGTATATTATTTGTGTCCTTAAACGGTGTCCCTAAAGAAGGGACACTGTAAGATTTTGTTTTTGTTTTGATATGATTAAAGAACTATCGTTTAATGCTATATTCGAGAAAACAAAAAATGTAAATGTTTCACTTGTTTTGCCTCTTTAGGCCTCTCGACGGAGTTCAGGGCACTATGAATATGTTAGTTTGATGTTTATCTCAAGCATATTATGCCCTCAAGGTTAAAGACAGATGTGAAAGTTTAAACAAGAACTAAGGAAAGGATTCCCTAGAGAACAACGCAGCTACAGCTGGTGTCGTATAAAACTAAAAATACAAGAGTGATTGTCAGTTGTATGTCCCTGGCTTTAGGTTATCACTCTTATTTACTGTCATTAATAAAATAAGGACGAGGAAAAAAGTGGGTCGCAATTTTGACTGCCTGTCTGTCTGTTGCGCTCCTAAACGGCTGAGTCGATTTCCTTTGTAGTTTTTAAAATAGATCCAACAATTTTGATAACATTTTGTTTGTATCGTTAAAAGTGTAGCTTCTTCCATCTAATTTAAAACTAAGATGCTACTAACTGTACCTAGATTACATTCAAAAAATATTTTTTGGTGCTGAATTGTTGCACAGCAACTCCTGAAACCTATATTTTTATTGAATACTTAATTTGTTTCTAGAAAATGTTTATTTAATGTTATTGCATAGATTAATATTTTTTCAAATCCACATAACTCCCAGGGACATAACACTGGGACTTATCCTCCACTTAAGAGGGACATAAAACTCAGATTGACTTATGTAGGCACTTATGTCTCTCCTAAATAAAACATAAATTCCAAATACTCGTATATTGCTTGCAGATAGGACATTAATCTCAGATTGTAAGGCAAATGGTTACTTATTTGGAGCGGGTAGATTTTGGGTCCCAGTGACGGCCATGTTGTTTTTGTGACATCTGTCAAATCAGTTGCGTATTATTCAGTTACAGATGCCAACTCACCATGGCAAGTTACACGATTGAACAGCAAATGTTAAAGACTGATTACTGATATTCATATTAGACCAATTTGGTCCGATATCACTATGAACTGTTTTTTTTTTGCGACTTAGACTTAGGTACTATAAGGCAAGTTATGCATTCGTAAAAAAAATCGAACTCGAGATTTTGATCAAAGTTGACATTACGATGATAGCGAAGACGAAAAAAGTGGGTCTGGCAATTCTGTCTGTCTGTCTGTTCGATTATAGCTAAACGGCTCGGCCGATTTTCTTCAAACTTGGTAGATATGGGTTTTGATTTTTTACCCCCGGATATTTTTTGATTTGATTTCTTATGACCAAAAATAACGGTACCTGCCATACGATTTTTTTCCGAAATTTTATAAATATTTTTTTTTTCTCAAAAACTGTCCCTGCGATTTTCTTAAAAAAAATTCAAAAAATTTAATTTAGTTAAACCTAGGTAATGGTCGAAAAAAATTTTCAAAAAAATGAGTAGTTTTGGTACCCCCTTTGGGGCCATTTTTTTTGTTTTTGATTTTCTCAAAAACGGTACCACCGATTTTGATCATTTTTTTTATGCTAAAGCTTCCCAGCAGTTTGAATATTATTGTGTATTCAAATTTTCCGAAACAAATTTTTTGGATTTTTAAAAAAATTTTCAAAATTTTTTTTTGAAAACTCAATATTTCGAAAACCCCATGCTCGATTTTTTCAAAACTTGATAAATAAAAGTTTGGAAAAATAATCTACAATAAATGAGCAAAATAAATTCATTTTACCTAAAAATAACGGTACCCTCCATACAAATGTTAAAAAATGGTTTTCGAAAATCGTATTTTTCTCGAAAACGGTTCCGAGAATTTTGCTTAAATTTCTTTTCTTTCTATTATTTTTTAATATCTGTAATTTAATAAAAAAAATTTTGAAAACAAAATATTACTGACCATAGAACGATTTTTTAAAATTTTGAATTTCTCATTATTAGCACAACGGATTTTAATGAAATTTCGTAGAAAGAAGCTTCTAAAAAATTTAAAAATTATTGCATTTAAAAACTTTAAGAAAAATATTTTTTTGAATTTTGAAAAAAAAATCAAATTTTTGTTTTTTGAAAATTCAATGTCTCGAAAACGGCTCAATACTTTTTTTGTAAATTTAATTTTTATTCATACAATAATAAAAACTTCAAATTGGCGTACCAACATTTTTTCTTAAAAATGTTTTAAAATTTTCTTATATAAAACCTTATTTTTTAAGAAACCACTACAAAGACTTATAATTTTTGTTCTTGCACAAATCTATATTTGTTTGAATTACATGGCATCCTATTTTTACATCCAACTACTAAAGAAGTTTTTTTTAGTCATTTAAAAAATGAATTTTATGCTTATGAACAGTTTCTCTAATAACATTCATTTTTGAAATTCTTAGTCTTTTACATAGGAGCAAGTTCTTGCGACCCAGTCGTGCATTTTATTTTTTTAATTTTCCTTAAAATTAAAACTTTTTAAACAAACTTGAAAACAAAGGTTGTATATTCATTTCACAAAAATTCTTGCACCGATTTTCTCAAAAACTAATCATGTATAGAATTTCTTAAACATAACATAAATAAATGCAAATCTTAAGTTTTTACTAAAATTCACTTTAAAACTTAATTTCGAAAAAATTCACCAACCCATTTTCGATTTAAGTCCAATTATTTAAATTCATTTTGCTATGACGATTTGTAAAATTCTGCTGGAAATCAATTCAGCCGTTAACAATTCAGGCGAACATCTAAAAACGAAACGGTTCTATGGTATGGTATTGTTGAACAACATAGATTTTTACTAAATTTGAGTCATATCTTCAGAATTATACAATCCAAGCGATATTTGGCTTATAAATGTATTAGAGCCTGATGACCTTGAATAATTTCATTTTCTGCTCGCTTTCAAAATTATTATATTTTGATTTCATTTTAAATACTAAATGACGGCATCACCACCAGCTGTCACTTCAAAACTTTCCCCCAACAGCTCTAACTCTAACACTCTGCCATCATCTATTTGCAATTAATTATAATAAATTAAGACAAATTGAAAAGGCTAACGGACGTTGCCAATCAAAAGTTCAAACCAAATTATGATTTAATTTTTGTTTTTAAGCTATAAAAATATTATTCGAAATTTTAATTGAAAACAAACAAATTAATTGATTCTAAAATTAGCAATACCACACAAGTCTGGATGCTGGATGCAAGAAATAGAAATGCAATTTCAAAATAGTCCGAAACAAAACATCTGCGTGAATATGCGATTTTAAATTTTGCGTTATTATTTTTGTTCTAAAAAAACGCTGGAAAAAAAAACAGTATACTCGTAGCTCGAAAAACAGGTTTAACAATCGATTTTTATGACTTGTTAATTGGAGGGAAAAAAAATATAACTTACGTACACACAAGCCGATGTCGTTTTGTTTACCTACTCGAGCTAAACTAGACAGTTTTTCTATTTTCGAAAATAGCGTTTTCAAGATACAATCCACACCGGGGCAAATGGTAGGTACCATTGAAAATCAAACAATTCCAGTTGTTTGGGCATTTGGACCGTGAATGTTTGTTTAGACTATTTTCGTTGTTTATATCTTCGAGAGTTCGTTTATGTATTTTATTTAAAATTTTAACCGTTTGTGAAAACCAGACGAAAAAATAGTGTAATTGATGATCGTATCTGGTAGCCGAGAAGTGCTTTGAAATCTCAGTTTTGTATGTTTGTCTTCCGCTACTATTTATTTTTTTACTATTGGTTTTGATTATAATTAAACTACGTGCTATAGCAGATGGTCAATGTTTTTTCTGGTATAGTTTTGTGGTTATTTGGAGATTTGATTTTAATTACTCTTGGTTGCTGACCAGGATCTTATTTTGTATATAATCAAAGTCGAAATGGCATAGATAATATCGAAATATTTATCGGAGTTACAAGTTTAATTTGAGGAGGTGTTTTATTTTGAGACTTTTTATGTCTCGAAGAAAAAATGTATATGTTTTCTTTGAAATTATTTTTAGAAAGCACTTAGTTTTTGTATTATATGAGTTGTAGTTAGCCCTATTAACAGGTAAGGAGTAAGGGAACCGCTGCTTTTTATTTCAGGGTGGATCTACTCACAATATCAATATATTAGGACCAGACCGGATCAGGCGGTCAAAATCTCAAGGCAGTACAAGTACACTCTAGCGCAATTTTATAGTCATGCCTATAAGGCATGAACTACACACCTCACTGAGAAGTGACGCCGCCGCCTTCTTGTATCCAAAGAGTTTTCAATGGTAGACAAATTCATAAAGATTCAAATATTCCATTTTATTTCCGCACTTTTGGGAACCACAGGCACCACGATCCTCCCACAAATAAGCTGATAAAATCCGATTAGTATAGAATTAAAAACAGTCCAGGAAATCCTGTCTTTCCAAAATTAAACTTCCGTCGGAGTTTCAAAACTTTGAAGGTCACTTTAAGATAGAATTCTAACAATCGAGGGCCTAGCAACCCCAGTAGAAAACTATTTATTTTATTTGGGATCATTCAGCAGCTTAAATATTTCATTCCCTTTAGAAACTAATGTAGATGTTTTTTATTCACATCACGTTGGGCGTCATTTAAAAACAACGTCTGCTAGTTTATTCTAAATTTTGTTTCGCGTACCGTTTACAACAAATATCAAACTGCTTTTGTTATATTCTTTCGTTTTCTTTATTTTTATTGAAAAAATTACTTTCTCTATAACCAGGATTTGTCAAGCTAGATTGGGTTAGTTTTTCAATTCTGCACATATAGCCGCCATTGCAGTCTTTCTTCTGAAGATTTTGAACTGAATGACTTACAACATACAGTGGTGGACAAGAATTTAGCACATTAATAAAAGAAAATATTAAACTATATTTACAAAATTTGTTTCTATTTCAATATTTTCATTTTTATGTTATTTACATTATATACACATATAAGTTTATTTTTCCAAAATAAAATCTTATATTTTTTATATCTGAAAGAAAAAATGAAGAAAATAACAGAAAACATACTTTTTTGTCTGGACATGAATTTAGCACATTTCAATAAAATTGCTTAGTTATGTTACTTACCGTTACTAAAACTATATTTTCTTTAATATTTTGTTAGAAATCTTTTGTTCTTTAATACTGAATTGAGTCTTCTTGACAAACTCTCGACTAAGGCCTCACAGCGTTGCTTAGGTATTGAATACCAAGCATTCTGTATCTCTTGCCACAAATCTGTTAAATTTTTCGGTTTTTGTTTTTCAATGTGTTGCTCAACGTCATTCCACAAATTTTCGATCGGGTTCATATCGGGTGATTGAGCAGGCCACTTTAAAACATTCACTCTATTGACCTATAAGGCTTTTCACTAGTTTTGAAGTGTCCTTAGGGTCCTTGACCTGCATGAAGCGCCATAAAACCGGCAAATTATCTTCGGCATATGGTATCATATGGTTCAAGATAATATCTTTGTACAGGTGCTGGTCCATTTTGGAGTCTATCTTCACTATTGGACCAACACCGTGCCAAGAAAAGGCAGCCCAGACCATCACGTTTCCACCACCGTGCTTCACCGTCTTAATGGTGTATTTTGGATCATGTTCCTTGTTTTGTGGACGCCGCACATATTTTTTTTCATCTGTTCCGAATCGACAGAACTTTGATTCATCGCTCCAAAGTACATTTTTCCAGAAATTAAGTGGTTTGCCTAGATGTAATTTGGCAAACACTAATCTAGCCTTCAAATTTTTTTTCGAAACCAATGGTTTTCTTTGTGCAATGCACCCTCTCAATTTTTTTTCATTTAGGCGTCGTCTCACGGTTCTTGAGGATACATTGACATTGTAATTCTCCATTAATTCATTTCGAATGGCACTAGAGGCCTTAAATGGATCCTTGGTTTATAACATATAAATGACTTTATCTTCCCTCTTTATTGTTTTTCGTGTGCGGAGGCTTGTTTTACATGTTTTGTCACTCCATACTTTTCAAAATGTCTAGGAGCATTGTAGACCATCTTCCTGGAAAATTCTAGCAGCTCAGAAATCTCTGTTACTGTGCGACCCTTTCACTTCATCTTAATGATAAGACTCCTTTTGTCCTCAGAACACAATTGCCCTTTTGCCATGACTATTTAATGTTTTTTTTAAATTTTATTTGAATATACAACATTAAGAAGATATAAAATTACCTCGAAAATAATTTTGTTCTCTTAAAAAGCCACCAATTAAAAAAAAAAATAACCAAAATTTGTACACGTGCTAAATTGATGTCCAACCAAAAACAATCCAAATGACAAACTATCAACGATTTTTTCACTATGTAATTGAATTGCATATGAAAATGTACAGTTTTGCTTTCTCTGATTTGTTGTCATATATATTAGTTTAAAATGTACCGTTGGTTGGAACAAAACAAGAGAGAAAATTAAAAATATGGTAGTACACATCTCAGTGTGCTAAATTTGTGTCCACCACTGTATATCTTTCGTTCTAAATAAAGGTTCTTCTGACAATTAATTGCTTAAAAAGGGTTTTTATATTAAAAATTTTCTTGGAGTTAAAAAAATAAGTATTTTTTATAGATTTAAAAGTCGTCTTTTGAATGTGCCACCTCCTCTAAGAAAAAAAGTCGTTTTTTAACTGTCTGAATAATTTTATATTCAAGCATAAAAATTGGGCATAATGCATAAGATTTTTCAAAACACCAATTTTAAAAACTTTTCCTTTGAAACTACCACATGGCTAGAATTTTCTACAATATTATCGTTTTGCACAAACCATTGACTTGAGATGAGTTTTATTTCCGATATAATTTGTAAAGCCATAGGTTGACTAAGTAAGACCTTTCTCGAGATTTGCTTGGGATGCAACCTCAATTGTTTGTACTGTTTTTATTTTCAACATTTGAGCTTGATAGTTTGTTAGAAATAAACCCAGAAAACAAGTACTTCTCATGTCGCATTTTAATGAGTAAATATTACCGTTTTGAATATAATTAGTGCTAATGAGCAAGTCTTACAGATTTCGTATTCTTAAAAATGAAGGGTGATACTAGTATAGAAGGAAAGGTCCATTTCATAGGACAACTCCAACATCGACACAAATGCCCCTTGAAGTATGCTTTTTAATTTAAATTTCAACTTAATTTATTTTACGAGGTTTTCTAAAACAAAAAAAAATATTTTTAAACTCACAATTGAAAAAAAAAATAAAAAGCACGACTGGATCGCATGAACTTGCTCTTGTGTTTAAGAGACCTAGAATTTAAAAAATGGATGTTATTAGAGTTAAATTTTAATATTTTATTATTTTACAAATAAAAAATAATTTTAAAAAAATATTTACAATCCTGTCTTTTGAGATATTTAATCTAAAAAAAATTCAATTTATTTTCGAAAATGCAAAAAAAATTGTTTAAGGTTTTCTTTTAATTGTTTAGAAGCTTTTATATAAAATTTTTTATTTAAATCTATTATGTCGATGATAAAAATTTTAGATAGATAGATAGATAGATAGATAGATAGATTAAATACATAGTTAAAAAAAATGGTTTTGTGGCAAGCTATGTAAGTCTTAATATCCTAATTTCAAATGTTTTATTGAATTATATATCGAAAGGGAAGAAATGTTGTCAAAATACAATTAGTCATTTTCGAGACAATTAAGATATTTGAAACCCATTTTTTTAATATTTATTTATTTGGTACGGTTATTTTTAGATAAAGGAACATTTTTATTCCACATCTTTAAGATTTAGATTAATTTATTTCGTATTATTATACACATTAAAATACAATAATCTTATTAATTAATACTAAGTTATAATTTGTTTTTATTACAATGAAAACATTCTAATAGATGGCTTTGTAATATAAGAAACAAAAATTAAGTATTAAAAAAAATGAAAATACCAAAAATTCGTTCACATACAAATTTATTTAAGATAATTCAATTGAATAAATGTGCTGTGAGTTCTTTTTAAAATTTTCTCTTACCTGCAATATCTCTCATATGTCTTGGTAGAGAGTTCCAGGTACGGATAGTATCAAAAATCTGTTAATTGTCAAGTTTCAAAAAAATCAAGCATGTGGTTTTCGCAATTTTGAGTCAAGCAAATTGTTGTACTATACTATTCTAACTAGTTGTTTTAGCATACGAAAAATTATGGAACTAAGATGCCTCCTTTTTTTTTAGAAAGTAGAAAGGCAAAAATTGATTGTAAGGGAGTTACCATTGATAACCATTTGTTGTAAATTTTTACTATATACAATTTTTTAATTTTTTTTAAAATCTGTCGAACAGTTTTTAAGAAAAAAAATATTTTCTTAAATTTTATTTTTAGTCTTAAGAAAATAAAAAAAAAAGTGGTCGCAAAATTTAAAAAAAATCGGCCCAGCATAGTTAAAGCTGACCCACTGAACAAAATCTCGAGTTCGATTTTTAAGAATGCATAACTCTTCATATATGTATGTACGAGTATATGCAGGTTAGGTAAGGTTGACGTGGTTGTCAGTAGGAGAGTCGACACACTTAGAACATGAGTTGGTCCATTGTGATATCACATTGAATCTTGGTGCCTTTCTCGCTAGTTCGTTTAACCAATTGAAGCTCTTCCTTATAAAGTAAGCCAAATAGTCTAATCTATGTTTGCCAGGTTACTAAGATCATTGTAGTAGAAAACTCCCAGATAGAGTCTACGTCTTTGGGATAAAGCAGGACATGTTCAGAGAAGGTGAGGGATCGATTCTTTTTTTTCTTTGTCGTTGCAGCTTGCGTGTTTGATTATCAAAAAAAAAATACAAGAAGAAGTCTAACGGGATCAAATCGCACGATATCCGTGGCCAATTCACATTCCCTCCGCGTGAGATAGCCATGTTCGGAGATCGCTCGTCTAAAGTGTTCTTAGTGGCACGGTCTTTGTGGCACTTTTTAACGATCCGTTGAAACCACATTTCGTTAGAGTAATCCAATTCAGCCCAAAAGAAATTGATTTTCATCGACTTTAAAGCGATCGCGGCCGTTGAAAGCGATTGCCTGGTCAAAGTCGTTCTCAAAAAAGTATGAACCGATGATGCGGCCAGTCCAAAATTCACACCAAAACGAGACTTTTCTGGATGCATTGCAATTCGGTGGATTGAGACTGTCTGAATTTTGGCAATCACCCAGAAATGAGCCTCGTCACTCACGACTCTAAAATGGGTGAAGCGCGCCAAATTTAGCTGGAACAGGAGACCCACTTTCATAAAACAATCTAATCATTTGGGTATGTTGTTGAACGCTTAATTCTAATTTTTTTTTTTTTTTTTTTTTTTGCAAGACCTACTAAATAAATGACTTCCACTTTGACATTTGAAGCAGCTTGAGCAACATGGCCACATTCACCTGACAAAGCGTGGAAAATCTTTTATAAGAGTCCAACAAGTCGACACACAAAAACCTTAAATTTAAAAAAAAAACAATTGATCAAAATGACGTTGTGTACTTCTTCTTTAAAGTTTTAAGCTTAAATATATATATTTTTGTTAAATCTGTTTCTAAAAATCAATTCATTACTCGTACTGTGCGAATGTACATGCAACAATTAAATAAAAATAAAATAAATAAAAATTATTGTTAATGCAATTTATTGTTATTGAAAGCATAATGTAATCTATTATCTACAAATAATTAAACTAAAATTGTATGGTAACTCGCCTTTATGTCAGTTTTGCCAACTGTTATAATTAAAAATTTTTAAACTTAAACTTATCGAAAAATGTAAAAGTAAAGTCAAATGAAGGTCAAGAATTAATAGGTGTAATATACACTTTGATTGTACTTTAAAATTATTATAATAAATACTTCCGAAGAAATATCACCAAATTTTGATTTCTCGAGACTTTCTTTTTTTCTTAATTTTTTATATAAAATTCAAGTTCAAGTTAGACACGTACATTACACAGGTCTACACAAAAAAAAAAATTTTTGGTGCCTTGAGTTTTGCAGCTGATTTTATTTATACTTATAACGCAGATTTCAAAACTGAAAACCATTTTTCCCTAGCAGCTCTAGTTTTTGAGTTACAGAAATATTCAATTTACGCTAATTTAAAAAAATCATATGCAAGAAATTCATATGAAAGAATCTTCGAAGGGGAATTATTAGCCCCTCTACCTGTCATAGAAGGGTAATTATTACCCCCTCTACCTGCCATAGAAAGATAATTATATAATTAAAATAATAGAACTTAAATTTTGCTATATAAGACAACTGTGTTGCCGACCTGGACACAGTTTGTTTTAATAGTGAAAGGGTAAAGTTGGCCGTAAAGAGATAAGTAAATTGTTTTCGAAAATTAGTTTCGGTATATTTGAATGTTGAACAATAAATTGTTTGGTTGTAAAAAAGTGAAGTGTTTTATTTTCAATATAAATAAGTGGAAGTTTTAAACAAATTGAATACGTTTTATTTATTACGAACCCTTGGTAAAACATTACAATACTTTAAGTGATTAAGAGCTAATTTTCAAAAATGCCATCTAGTCGCAGAATCTGTGTAAATCATCCCGAGCAATTTTGTTATGTATGTGGTGAATACACGGCAAATCAGAACAGAAAATGCATTACTGAATTTGTGAAGAAAGAATATAGCTATAGTCTTGGAAAAGATTAAGTATCACGAACATGGGTGGGTCATTTGTGTTGACTTGAAAATATTTAACTTTCTCCTTGGACAGCAAGGTGGATACACAAAATATCCTTGCTCCTTGTGCCTTTGGGATAGCAGAGCTAAACTAGATCACTGGGTAAAAAAAGACTGGCCTGAAAGAGAGAACATGGTTGTTGGAGGAAAAATGTTATTAATGAGCCTATGGTTGATCGGAATAAAATAATCCTGCCTCCACTTCATATAAAACTTGGCTTAATGAAGCAATTTGTTAAGGCTCTAGATAAGGATTCATCATGTTTTAAATTGATATCTACAAAGATGCAAGGATTAAGCATTGAAAAAATAAAAGCTGGCATATTCGATGGACCTCAAATCAGACGGTTAATAAAGGACACCAATTTTGTTGAATCTATGAATGAAAAAGAGCGAAAAGCGTGAACATCATTTGTGTCCGTTGCCGAAAACTTTCTAGGCAACAAGAAGGCTTTAAATTATAAGGATTTAGTTCAGAACATGCTGACTGCTTTTCGTGAGCTTGGATGCAACATGAGCATCAAGGTGCATTACTTGCAAAACCATTTGGACCGGTTTCCTGAAAACTTGGGAGACTTGAGTGAAGAGCAAGGTGAACGATTTCACCAGGATATAAGGACAATGGAAGAACGATACCAGGCAAGTGGGATACGCATATGATGGCAGATTACTGCTGGAATCTGCTAAGAGATTGTCCGAAAAAAACACATTGTAGATCAAGCAAAAAACGAAGCTTCTTGGGTTTCAGTACATCAAATCAGCAGTGAAAAATATATTGTATATGAAATGTACTCGCTAGTATCTTGTTAATAAAATTATTATTTTATTATTTTTTTATATTTATATGTAAATATCACTAAATATGCTGGGATTTTCAAAGAAAAAATGTTTTACTTTCTTCTTTTCCCAATTATTTTGGGTATTTCTAAGTGGTGCCAGGTTTACAACACCCTACCCCATAACATTAAAACGGGAGCTGCTAGGCAAAAACCGATTGCAGATTCGTTTTCAGGAGGTCAAATTTACTAAAGAACAGTTCAAAAAGTATCGGCACCAAAATGTGTGTATACCTGTGTTATGTTTGCTTTAAAAAAAAAACTAAAACTCAATGTCTTAGATGTTGCAAATATACGTATTTTATTTATGATTAATTTTCCATTTAAAGTAATCTTTTATTAAATAAATATTAACGGTGTGGGGGATGATCACTAAGCCAGATTGGCTACTGTTTTAGTACCAGTCAACAAGCTTGACAAAGTGTAGTCGATGGTGTCAGATGAGTGTGGTGATCCGGCTGAGTGAGTGATCCAATTTCGTAATGTTTGTGCAAAAGCAAACACACAATACGAGACATCGAAACTCACTAGATCCTTTTATGTTTTTGAACTTAATTCTAACTGGATGACTCCGTGAAAATGTCCACAATTTCTCATATCAATTCCATCTACAGGTTCATACCAACTATGGTATCAAAATGGCGCACTTCAGCGCTAATTGGGCCACAGGACTGGATCGCCTGTGGTCGTCATTTCTACCTTTCTACCTAGACCTTTTTGTCACACTTTACACAAATTCTGCCTTTTTAACAAAATATTACTTTCTTAGAACAGATTAAGTTCTTCGGTATATTTTTTTGGTTTTCAACACAAAACGGTTATCTTGTCTATTAATCCATTAAATGGCTCAAGAAGATTCAATGTTCCATTAAAAGACAATTTCTTCAAAGCTCAACCTCAACGCTTAGTGAATAATAAAATTCTAAAATGTTTCCCGCCAAAATGGCTTTGAGAATTTTCTAAGAATCCCGAGCAATTAACTTTTCAGGATTAAAAAAAAAAATCAAAAAAAAATCGTTTAAATTGACCCACCCTAATGTACACTGTTCATTCTTACTAAACACATTTCTTCATTGGGACTTTGCTTTTAAAAACCAAACAAAAGATTAAAAGATACCAATTCTCCGAAAAGGAAGATTTTCAACCTTTTCTAGTAAATACCTTTCCATTCAATTAATGTTGGCGGTATCCTCACAAAACCAAGCAACCACATTCTTTGTAAATATGTTTGTATCTCGAAATTGAAAACAAATTAATTTATCCAGAAACCATGAGCCTATATCAAAAGGTTTCACTTTTCGTTATTAAACTTTTTGGGTAGACTTGAAACTTTTCAACCGAGAGACTTATACGAATAAAACCAGAATTTCCAAGAACCTGTTTTTCTGAGTGCTTTTAAAATCCTCCCCTCCATTGAATAAGGGTATGCAGGTGAAAGAGGCACTCTATTATATGTTTTTTTTAATGATAAATTTAATTAAACCACCGATTAATTTAATATTAAAGTCATGTTACCATTGTTAGCGTTGGTGTCCAGCCCCACTCCTACACTTGACATTTTACAATATTATTTCTGTCTGATGCTGTTGCATGAAGAGTCCTTTTATTGTTTTCCCTATTAAGAGGTAGCATTTTTCGTCCTCAAAACAAAGCAGTTTTTTTGTTCTGTTATTCAATTTAATTAACCGGTATATTTTTTTTCCAGCGGTATGGAAATTATATTATCATAAATTGTATGTGCATTCAATTAATTTATCCCTTCAAGGACGAAATTAACTAAAACTTCCCAGAAACATAAACCAATGATTTATTACTACGATCCGCATTAAATAAAGCCTAGATACTCCTTGACTATATAAGAATGAACTAACCTACTTATCCTTTTGGTTGATATCCGTTTTTAAAGAATATTTCCTGTTTTATGATGTTTTTAAATTTTATACTTTTTTTTTCTTTGTTATAGCCATCCTTAAGCCTAGATAGCGCGGTAGAAACCTTACTAATAAAAAGCGAGGGTGATTTTGTGAGCGTTGAACAAGGCAAGGACACTCGGAAAAGGAACTCACAACAGCTTCACATTCAACAGCAACTTAACCATCATCATCAACAACAGCAGCAGCAGCAACAACAACAATCACAGACACAACAGCAGCAGCAACAACAACGTAGGGACGAAAATATGAGGCAATTGCTGGATGTTACAAACACATTAACTTTTGAAGAGTTGAGGGATTTCGAAATGAGGTAAGTTTTCATATTCCCCC
Source organism: Chrysotoxum bicinctum (assembly GCA_911387755.1). NCBI lineage: Eukaryota > Metazoa > Arthropoda > Insecta > Diptera > Syrphidae > Chrysotoxum > Chrysotoxum bicinctum. The sequence continues at coordinate 246,063,326 of OU426987.1, forward strand.
TGACATCTAGTGACATGAGAACTCCTCATGGGTTGATTTATTTTGGGATCAAGAGAAGCAATTTGGCTTTGGTATGCCGGGATTAGGGTAGATTTGTAAGATAAGTTAGAGCCTTTTTTATGTTTGAATTTGAAGGAATTTATTTTGTTTTATTTTACAATACCCAAAGCAGTAATGAGACGGAAATCATTAGATTACTGTGTATACGAGTTACCTTGTTGCCTATTATTATTTTCGAGTTTGGGACAAAGCCTCCCCAAAGTTAATTGCACTGAACATGAAAACTTTTAGGTAATCAGTTGTGTTTCATGAATTCATCATCGGAAAATAATATGTTTCGCTATAATATTGATTTGCTGCTGAAATGGTGAGATAGAAGGTGACTTTGTTGTAATTTGTTTTAACTCCAGGATTAAGTAATTAAAACGAAGTAATTATGGAAAGTTAGATACATGTGTAGAAGTTGCTTTTACTCGTAAGCTGTTTTTCAGAGCAAACATTTACATGGAGTTTGAGTTTCATATTTCTGAAAACATATCGATTTCTAGCTTGTCAAATTTTATCATAGGAGAACTGCCACCTAGAGAACTATTGTGCCCCCCCTGAATCTTACAGTTTTTCTTAATCTATTGCTCCTAGTAATCTTAGTATTTGGGGTCCCTTCAGAGAGGATAGGTCGCTGTATTCTAACTAGTATTGTCACAGCAGGTTTTTCATTTGGTGCATGAGTGAACAGCATTTTCCTAGTATGTGGTTGCAGAATCTACATGTGGCACCAAGTAAACGTAGGTTTCTTCTAAATTTGCAGTGTTCAGTTAGGATACCTATTATTGTTATTAGGTTGTTTCTACTTAAGCTTATGCAGTTAGTGAAACATTCCTAGTTGTAATTGACCAGCAGTAGTTTCGCCTGCCTTAGCTTTGGGAGTTCTTTCTTGTTTTTGGATCTATTTACTTGCTTCCTCTTCTATAATTTTGTTTTCGTTAATGTTTGCTACTATTCCGCAATATGGCTCAGGTCCTGTTAAAGGTGTTGATGAACCTATTTTTGCTAAGGAGTCTGCCTCTTTGTTTCCATAAACACCTATGTATGTGATCAGGTACCCAATGAAGTGTGACCCTGTACTGTTTGGCAAGTTGATTTAGTCTGTTAATCCACTCCAACACTAATTTAGACGTCATGGTATATGAGCTCAGTGCCTTGAATGCAGCTTGGCTTTCTGACATGATGCTAGTTTTCTGGTTACGATAGTTTAAGAAAAATCTCATCAAAATGGGTGAGCAAGTTGAGCTCTCTATCACACAAAACATCAAGGTCTCAATTCGACTCAGCGGTGTATGTGAGTAAATAATGGAGAAGTAAGAGAAGGCGAGAATAATGGATACACTTTCGTAAAAAAGTGGACTACAAGCAATTTTTCAGGCAGCACCTGATAGAGAAACTGTCGTGATAAAGTTGAAGAAGAAAATATTGGTACCTGCGAAATTTTAGAAAACATTTTTTTTCAAGAAAATTGTTCACAGATTTAAAATAAATAAATCAAACATTTCATTTAGTAAAAGCTAGCTTATAGTTAAAAAATTAAGCGCACGACTGGGTCGTACGTACTTGCTCTCATGTAAAAGACTAAAAATTTCAAACATGAATGTTATTAGAGAAAAACTGTTCATAAGCATAAAATTCATTTTTCAAACTCTTTAAGTACCTAGTGAGAGATAAAAACAGAATGTGATTTTTTTAGCAAATATGAATAAATGCAAGAACAAAAATTATAAGTCGTTGTAGCGGTTTCTTGAACAAATAAAGTTTTGCATACAAAATTTTAAAAATATTTTTAAGAAATAATTTTGTAGGCCTACTTAAAGTTTTTATTACGAATAAAAATTGAATTTCTAATGAAAAATATTGACTAACTTTTGAGATATCGAATTTTCAAAAAAAAAAGACAATTGATTTTTTTTTTAAATTCAAAAAATGCAATGTTCTTAGAACCTTTGCCAGAATAAATTTCATTAAAATCCGCTTTGCCAATAATGAGGAACTCAAAAATTTGAAAAATTTCTATGGCAGCTACAGTCAGTAACATCTTAATTTCAGTTTTATTTGCGTTGCGACTTATAGGTACTATAATACAAGTTATGCAGGTTGACATTACGATGATAGCGAAGACCAAAATAGTGGGTCTCGCAATTCTGTCTGTCTGTCTGTTCTACTACAGCTAAACGCTTCGGCCGATTTTTTTTCTTTTTTTTTAAGACCAAAAATAACGGTACCTGTCATACGAATTTTTTTTCGAAATTTTATAAATTTTTTTTTCCTCAAAAACTGTTCGACAGATTTAAGAACTAAAAATACAAAAAAATTTCATTTAGTTAAAGCTAGGTAATGATTGAAAAAAAAATTTCCGAAAAATGGTTATTAAGGGTACTGCAACTATTTTTTTTTTTTTTTTTTGATTTTTTAAAAACGGTGTCACCGATTTTTATCATTTTTGTTGCAAAAGCTCCCCAAAAATTTGAATAAAATTGTGTATTAAAATTTTCCAAATCAAAATTTTTTTTTGGATTTTTAAAAAAAATTTGAATTTTTTTTATCAAAACTCAATATTTCGAAAACCCCATGCTAGATTTTTCTTAAACTAAGTAAATGAAAGTTTCTCAACATAATTTACAAGATGAGAAAAAAAATTTGTTTACCCAAAAATAAAGGTACCCACCATACAAATGTAAAATAATGGTTTTAAAAAATCTTTTTTTTCTCAAAAACGGCCCCTAGAATCAATTTTTAATATCTTTTTAATATATTTAATATTTATTAAAAAATTGAAATTAAGATATTACAGCTTGTACCTATCATAGAACCATTTTTTAAAATTTTGAATTACTCATTACCGACATAAGGCATTTTAATGAAAATTCTTAGAGATGCTTCTAAAAAGTTTAAAAATATCACATTTCAAAACTCTAAAAAAAATGGAAAATTGATATCTCAAAAAAATTGTATCCAAATTCTAGGTGCCGTTTTCGAGAAAAATACGATTTTCGAAAACAATTTTTAACATTTGTATGGTGGGTACTGTTATTTTTAAGTAAAATCTCAGATCTTGTTGATTGTATTAAACCAAGTAACAATTTTAGCTTGTTCAAAAAATCCGTGAACATTATTGCTGACAAACTTTGTTGCACAAAGTCGCTCTTAAATACTCCTCGTGTAATCTTTGGTTTCTGCCATAACCCAACGCAAAAGCACTGAAACTATTTTTGAAATGTTTTTTACCCAAAAATACTTGTGAATTATGTTCGGTCTAGCGAATTTGATCCAAAATAATTTTAAAGTTTCGTTGCATTGAATCATAGATTTGTTGCTATTATTATTTATTTATTCATTCAAATTATTCAAATATATAATTAAATTAAGTTTTTAGCACTCTTCGCACGAAAAAGAATAATTCTTGACAAATTTTTATATTTGTATATATTTTTAATATGAAGCGCCCTGTGTTAAGGCAAAGGCATTAACCAAGAATTTTAACTTTGGGATGATGTTGCTACTCTTCATTGTTTTAGCATCCAACGTCTCATTCTAAGTAAAACCAGGAAAATCATACTGAAAACAGATTCTTTCATGTACCGGATTTAATAAGTTTTTAAAACGGGTTGTCAGCATGTTAGACCTCAATCTAAGGTGCATGGTGAAGCCTTTTCCATTGAGGTACCTTACTTAAAAAAATGTCGTGTTCTTAGGAATGCATAGTGTCTTGTACTCGCTGTTTGCTTGTAAGTAAAGGTTATTTAACTAACCAAATGATAAGACAAGATAAGATAAGATAATTTATTTCAATACATAGTTTACAATAAGTAGTTATCATTAAACAATTAAAATATTTATATTATAAACTAAGAATTATGGATTGACATGAAGTTAAATATGCTCTTTGTGTTTTAAGTGCATAATACAAGAGATAATCATTTAAATGAACGTAAAGCTTCGCCGAGAAAAATATTGGAGAAAGTAAATTTGAGATGAAAAAATTGTTACAAAAATATTTTGTGTTTAAGAAACTTAGAGAAACTTGGAAGACTTGGAAACAGAAGGTCAAAGGGTTTTGAGAAATATAACATTCATGAATTAAGCAAGTAATGAACGTTGAATTAAGTAACTATTTGAATTAAATCTATTACACCTGCTCTTGCCAATAGCCAGATTAAAAGATTTATTAAGAATTTTTTAAGTCTAGATTTATTTGATATATCGACTAGAAGTTTGTTGTAGATATGAGGAGTTATATTAACTGCAAATCTTCTAACGTATTCTGTTCTAGCTTCTTTACATTCAAGAGCAACATAGTCCTCTCGGTTCGTTTTTATGTTGTATAAGCTCGGATACGATGATTTAAGTATTTCTTTTAACTGGCTTTAATTGCAACACCTATATTTCCTGTGTATGTACACAAACAGACTTGCCGAATGAACTTGTTGTCTTCTTCTAAATATAGATCGATAACGTCTTAAGTTATAATTTGTTCTATTTTTTGCTCATAAGCCATTGCAATCATAAGCAAAATATATTTCTAATGTTATCACTAATGGCGAAACCCTTTGATCCTAAATTTTAATTACAGCACTGAACGAACAATTTTGTTGATTTTACATACAAAGTTCTTTGGCGAAAAATGTATTTTAAATTCTTTTATCGATTTATTTATCTTCAAGAAAACTCAAATTTATCTAAATTTAACTTTTCTACATGTGCTTGACTTCAAAGTTTAAAATAATGCCTTAAAGTCCATAATATCTCAATTTAATGGTTATCCGAAATTGATTTTGAATATGCAAGAATACAAAAGAAGGCAGGCATAAAACAGACTCAAACTCTGTCAATCAATGTCCTGACTTTCTATTTTCATGTTGCCTGATCTTATACATTTTTGCTTGTCCAAATATAAATACAAAGTACATCAGCACTTTTTACCTAGAAATAAAAAGCCATAATTTACCTCATGTACTCATAAATATTTCGACTTTTAAGTGTATGCTACATACTCGTATCTACAAACGAATTTTGACTCAAAATCGATGTTTATTGCCCCAAGATAATTCTGACTGCCAGGCTCCGTTTCCCTAAAGTGGTCCTTATGTCAGCAAAAGAAGAAGTATACTCGTGTGTTGTTTTTCTCTTAAATTTTTTTTTTTCAGAATATTGCTGATGTTCGAAAATTGTGCTTGAAAACTTTATCTCTCTGCATTGCAAATTCATCAACTTTCAACTTCAAGTAGAAGACATATTAAGTGCATATCAAGTTGGGTTCTTAATAGTTACCGAGGAACGCCTTCGTAGCATGGAATGTTATTTTTTTTTACATATATTTGAAAACTGCCAACTGCAACTGGAATAATGTGTTGGGGCAAACAAAAACATCAGTTGCAAAGAATTTAAGTCGTCAACACTTGTTACATGAGTGGATATTTTCCTCTTGGCATTTTGTGTTTTTTTTTTGTGCTCATGATTCTCTCTCTCTCTGGGAAAGTATACCTAGACTATAGGTTCAAAGAAAATGAGTTATACAGGAACTTTGTTCAAGTGCTCAGGTCTATGAAGTAGTTCTTTGATGTGAATATAAAGCATAAGTATTTTATTAAGAGGTGGAAAATGTACTTTAAATGCAATATGCTATTCTTTAAACCATAAAATACTGCATACTTTTTAAGGTAATATGGTTGTTAAACATTAAAAATGCGCATATCTTTTTATTGTTCTATGGGATAGTGAAGAATTACTACTTCATCATGCTTCACTTATAACTATTTTACGTTTTTTCTTCTTCAATTAGATTTTAGTCTTCTTCTACTTCTTGAGGAACTAAAAACTAAAAAAAAAAATTTATATTTCTAAAGCTTAAAAATAAAGCATAATTTAGGCAACAGTCTGCATTAAATACCATTTATTAACAAACGGATATGACAATTCATAAATTTGATCATATCCTGTTTTTTGTTGTGCCCGATATTCAAAGGAACGTAGAATGAAGTCGTGTAGATCTCATATGTACAAAAACTCTGTGTGTAATTATTCACTTGTAAAAGAAGTGAGATCTATACGAAGTACACCAAGTTTTAAGTTTATGAATTTTAGTATCAAGTTTCTTTAGCACAGTAATAAATAATGAATTAGTACTCCTTGGCATAATGGTTACTGCGTTGGACAGAAGATCTTGGGTTCGATTTTCAGCCGCTACAAAAATGTTTTCCAGGGGTGTACTGCCTCTTACGAGAAATTGACAGACCCTCTAAAAGTATCTCCTGTCATGAAAAGTGCTGCTCATTGGCCTTTTAGAATCTGCAGACAATCTTAGGTCCCCTCCATTCCTGGCTCTTCCACCACCAAATTTATTTGCATATCCAAACAACTCCAAATGATGAGGAAAGGAAAAATTGTATTGTTATTACAACTGACTAAAATTTGGAAGGTTCACTCACCAAGTTTTTATAACCTTTTAAATATGAGCCCACTGTCGTACCTGGGCGAAACGCACCTTGGAGTTGAGGTCACTTGAGCTTTTAATTGAATTTCATTCAATCACTCCACTTAAACAGAAATAATTTTCTATCTTAATTAATCTTTTAAATTACGAGTAATGAAAAAAAACTTAAAATTCATATTTCTTGAGTCAGGTTTGGAATATAGAAAAGACAATGAACAAATAAGAAGTCCCACTGCTCTACAAAATTTCGTGATTCTACAACAAACCGAAGTTCTCTATATATATACGAGTATTTTATAATTTATATAGTTTTTGAGAAAGAAGGGTGGAAGCCAGGCCCTTAAAAGGCAATTACCAAATTTTAAATTGTTTCCTTTGTATGCACCAAGAGACTAATTGTTGATTACAAGGTTCTACGGTTTCGGGAAGTGCTCCACAATTTTCATGATCTTTCAATTAGTTAGTGAGTTTCATTCAGTCAGTTACGATTTTAGCGATTTTTGAAGTCCTATATCTCAGGAACCACTAATGATCAAGAGTTGAAACTTGATGAGGCGCATTTGTTTAATAAGATCAGCAAACACTGCGACTTTATTAATACTAAAGTTAGAAGAGAATTAAAAATTGTTCCTGAACTTGGTTGGGTACTACCGTGCCCCTTTCATAACCAACTAGGATTTAATATAGAAAAATAAAGAAGATATAATTTAGGTTACACAATGTACGAGTATGTCCATGATTACTTATTGAAAGAAAATGTAAGCCGTATTAAATTCGTACTCAAAATTAGTCTTCACAAAATTTTTTCACCCCAATATGATTTCTTCAATAAATCTGAATTTTTGAAAGATAAGAAAAAAACAGTTTTTTTTTAATTATAGCTTTTAAATATTAAAATTTTCAACATTATTTACAAAAAAGTGGTACGGACATCTTTAACTATAAATTGGATAATGAAAAACAAACAAATTATTTTCAACAAAAGAAAATCAAAAGTTTGGAAAGAGTTCTTCCAAAAATACTATTTTTTGTATTTTGTTTCATTTCTTGATCTTATTTTTATCAATGTTTTCTAAAGTTTATCGATTGAATTGGAGGATTTCCAAACATCAATTTCAAATTGTAAAGTGTTAAAAAATTATTTTAGAAAATGAAAAGAATTCGATCTTAGTTCAAAATATTAAAAAAAAATACATATATTAAAACCTTTGATTACGAAAATCATGAACCTTGAGTAAAACAATTTGTAAAGACCTTCACAATAAGGATTTCAGAAGTTTGACTGGTGACTGTAGAAATATTTTTGAAGCTAAATATGTCAAGTTCGACGAATTTTGTATGACTTGCTAAATAAACCTGGAGAGTTAGAGCGTTCAGTGACATGTGGAAATGATTAAATTGTTTTATAAAAGTGGATCTCCTTTAGAGCAACATTTGGCGAACTTCGACATCTATTTCTGGATAAATGGGTTCGTCCACAAGTAAAATTGTTGAATTTGGCACGATCACAATCCACACGAGATCCACTAAATAGCAAAGCATCCGGAGAAAGTTTCTGTTTGGTGGGGATTTTGTGCTGGCTGCATCATATCGGTCCATACTTCTTTGAAAGCTACGTTGGACAATCCATCACCTTCAACGGCGAGTGTTATCCGTCGATGATAACCAACACACAGCTCTTACCACAATCGACATTTTCCATGAGAGATTTCCCAACATGGTTAGCAGCGAAATCGTGCGATTTGGCCCAATTAAACTTCTGCTTGCAGGGTTTTTTTTTTGTCACAGGTCTATGCCGATTAAACAACCAAGGCCAAGAAAATTCGATATTTCAAAAAAGTTCAAAAGAACGACAGCCATCATCGACGTCTAACTAGATAAAATAATCGGTGCAAGAAATACGGGTTCATTTTAAGAACCAATCTAAGGATGAGAAAAATAAAAGAAGCTTATTCATTTTTTCCAGCCTCTAGGATTTATGAAAAATTAAAACTGCGGTAACACTGGTAATAGGGTGCATTCTTTGTTATAATGTTTTTTAGGGGACAAAAGCTGAATGAGATTGCCAATTCTACAGCTCGTCCTCTAGATTTGTATGTATTTATGGAGTATTTTCAGAGATTGTAGTTCACTCCCTTTTATCTAGTGACGTCCCAAATATGGTACAATGTTTCGTCATGACTCATGAGTATTGCAGGATCTGCTTGTAACACAAGTTACCAGACAAAGAATAATGGGGTGTCTCCACATTTTGCAGTGACCAATCAGGCAACCCGTAATTATTTTATGGGTTTTCCTGCTTCAACCTTATTAAGAACGATAAAGCCTTCCTCAGTCTGGAGTTCTATTCATGATCTTATGGCTTCATCTTCTATTTTGAACTTATTTTTAATCGCATTTCCTCATATTCCTCTATATTAAGTAGTGTTGTTGCTTCTATTTTAGCTAGAGTCTGCGTCATCCCCACTGCTTACTGGTACATGTCCCGACACCAAATAAAGTCTGACATTTATATTCTTGCCAAAGACGTTTAGCACGCTCACACACTCCACCACTTTAGACCTAATGGCATAGAGATAGAAGTTGAACGCTTCGAGTGCCGCTTGGCCCTGAAAATGTTTTTGTCGAGATTTTATTCGTCTCATTTTGACAAAATTTAGGACTGCCTAATCGACAGATAAAGTTTGGTTATGGGTCCAAAAAAATCCTGTAGCTATTACTTGAGACATTCTCGATCGATCAGTGTACCATTTGATGGCATTTGCATTAAGAGACTAGTTCACTCTTTCTTGGTGCTTCCTTCTGAAGTTTTTCTCGAAGTTATATCTTGTAATCATTCTATGCCTTGATTCTATAGACCTATGAAGAAAAATAATAAAATGAACAACTCAAGAACGAAACTTTCGATTTTCATGATTTTGAGCTTGATAAATTTGTATTGGCCTAAGAAAGTACACTTTGGAGAAAAATCCCACAAAATTTCCAGAAAAATTGGAAATCCAGGAAGATACGGTTTTTAGGACATTTCTTTGAAATAAAAATAAAATGCACGACTGGATCGCACGAACTTGCTCTTATGTAAAAGTACTTTGGAATTTAAGATACATTTTATAAATATAAAACATGGATTTAATGAGATAATAATGTTCAAATGCATAAAATTGCCGTCTGGTTTCCGGAAAAGTATGAGTTTATGCAAATAAACCTTAAAAAATCGTTTTATTATTAAATAAATTTTTTATATAAGAAATTTCTCTAAAATTTTTCAAGAAAAAAATGTGGGATGCGAATTTTAAGTATTTAATAATATTGGTTTTAGGAAATAATGTCAAAAAATAATCGTTCATAGGTTTTGAAGATATTGATTTAAAATTTTTTTTTTTTTTTTTGTAAAAACCCAATAAATATTTTTTCGAATATTTTTATATACAATATTATTTTAAACTTAAGGGGACTCCTGCTTAAAATTTTGGGTTAAAATCCTTAGAGCCGTTAATGAGAAAGTCGAAAATAAAAAAAACGGGTCTATGGCAGGTACCCCTAATAACATTTTGCCCCAAATTTTTTTTTGACCAAAATGTAGTCCATGTCCATAATATCACACCTAATTTTTTTTATCAAAATCGTTAGAGCCGTTTTCGAGATAAATAAGATTTTGCATTACGGGTGTATGGGGGGTACCCTTAGTTTTGGAGCTAAAAAAAAAATTTCAATTTTTCCTCTAGGGAATCACCGAAGACTCTTAACTACCGAGATTGAAAGAAATAGGTCCAGTGGTTTAGGCTGTAGTTCGAGGTACAGACATACAGACACACTGAAACATGTTTTTTGTGTACTAAATTTTCCTTAAAATTTTTATAAAAAAAATTGATATGCAAATTGTTAGTATTTAATAAAATACATTTTAAAACGTAATTTAAAAATTTAATCGTGTATTGGTTTTCAAGATATTGAATTTTCAAAAAAAAAATTTTATTATTTTTTTAAAAATCCAAAAACTATTTTTTCGAAAAAATTTTTAGTTTATATTTTTTAAAATGCAAACCAGCTCCTGCATAAAAATTTTGGTTAAAATCGTTAGAGCCGTTGGTGAGAAATTCGAAAATCAAAAAAACGGTTCTATGACAGGTACCCCTAATAACATTTCCCCCCAAATTTTTTTTTGACCAAAATGTAGTCCATGTCCATAATATCACACCTAATTTTTTTTATCAAAATCGTTAGAGCCGTTTTCGAGATAAATAAGATTTTGCATTACGGGTGTATGGGGGGTACCCTTAGTTTTGGAGCTAAAAAAAAAATTTCAATTTTTCCTCTAGGGAATCACCGAAGACTCTTAACTACCGAGATTGAAAGAAATAGGTCCAGTGGTTTAGGCTGTAGTTCGAGGTACAGACATACAGACACACTGAAACATGTTTTTTGTGTACTAAATTTTCCTTAAAATTTTTATAAAAAAAATTGATATGCAAATTGTTAGTATTTAATAAAATACATTTTAAAACGTAATTTAAAAATTTAATCGTGTATTGGTTTTCAAGATATTGAATTTTCAAAAAAAAAATTTTATTATTTTTTTAAAAATCCAAAAACTATTTTTTCGAAAAAATTTTTAGTTTATATTTTTTCAAATGCAAACCAGCTCCTTCATAAAAATTTTGGTTAAAATCGTTAGAGCCGTTGGTGAGAAATTCGAAAATCAAAAAAACGGTTCTATGACAGGTACCCCTAATAACATTTCCCCCCAAATTTTTTTTTGACCAAAATGTAGTCCATGTCCATAATATCACACCTAATTTTTTTTATCAAAATCGTTAGAGCCGTTTTCGAGATAAATAAGATTTTGCATTACGGGTGTATGGGGGGTACCCTTAGTTTTGGAGCTAAAAAAAAAATTTCAATTTTTTCTCTAGGGAATCACCGAAGACTCTTAACTACCGAGATTGAAAGAAATAGGTCCAGTGGTTTAGGCTGTAGTTCGAGGTACAGACATACAGACACACTGAAACATGTTTTTTGTGTACTAAATTTTCCTTAAAATTTTTATAAAAAAAATTGATATGCAAATTGTTAGTATTTAATAAAATACATTTTAAAACGTAATTTAAAAATTTAATCGTGTATTGGTTTTCAAGATATTGAATTTTCAAAAAAAAAATTGTATTATTTTTTTAAAAATCCAAAAACCATTTTTTCGAAAAAATTTTTAGTTTTTATTTTTTCAAATGCAAAGCAGCTCCTACATAAAAATTTTGGTTAAAATCGTTAAAGCCGTTGGTGAGAAATTCGAAAATCAAAAAAACCGTTCTATGACAGGTACCCCTAATAACATTTCCCCCCAAATTTTTTTTTGACCAAAATATAGTCCATGTCCATAATATCACACCTAATTTTTTTTATCAAAATCGTTAGAGCCGTTTTCGAGATAAATAAGGTTTTGCATTACTGGTGTATGGGGGGTACCCTTAGTTTTGGAGCTAAAAAAAAAATTTCAATTTCTCCTCTAGGGAATCACCGACGACCCTTAACTACCGAGTTTGAAGAAAATACCTCCGGTAGTTTAGGCTGTAGTTCGAGGTACAGACATACAGACATACAGACATACAGACATACAGACAGACAGACGGAATTGTCGGACCCACTTTTTTCGTCTTCGCTATCATCGTAATGTCAACTTTGATCAAAATCTCGAGTTCGATTTTTTTTCCAAATGCAGAACTTGCCCTATAGTACCTATATCGCAAGTAAAAAAGCTCTGCAAATTGACCTTGACATTTGTTGATGATTTGAGAAAACACCAGATGTCGTGGTTGATCCATTTGTCATTTTGCATTTTGACAAGTGTCCCTTTTGTTTTCTGATTTTAATTGACTTGCTATTGCGTATCGTTATATAAAATAAAATTTTCTACATTTTTGTTCACAATTTGCATTCAAGTTTATCATTAAGACTCATTATGATTTCCATGATTTTTGTTAAATTTGTCCATGGGAAAAATGCATTGTGAAAAGTGAGGTTTGGTTCCGGCGTATTTGTGTAATTTTTGGATCAGTGGCAATTACTGCCTGCGAATCAACTACGAACACTATTGGCAATATTAATTTTGAATCCGCAAAATTTGTAGAATAAAAAGAGATGGCTGAAGATATTTTGCATCGAATTCGCACTGTAACATCGGATATTGAACCGGAGATGTCAGATGAAATCGTTCAATGTCATATGCATTTAATGGTGAATTTGGGTAAGAAATGGATTTCGATCGATTTGCCTTGAGTTTAGGCACTTCGGATAAGTATGCCAGTGTTGAATCCAAAACAAAAGCAAGTATTCGAGGAATTAATGCAAGCAGCCCTTAACTGAAATCATGACATTTTCTTTCTTGGTGCGCCTGGTGGAACTGGAAAAGTATTCTTGATTTATACTGATTTTGTATATGACTCGTTTGAGATCTGAGCTTGCTTCCGTCGACTCTGTGACGTATGGAAACGAAGCCCGCAACTATCCCACGGAATTTTCGAATTCTTTTGATATTCGAGTCAGTTATTATTTTGTTTCGCTAACTTAATGCACCGAAACTTTTTAGCGTAACGCATTTGATTGTGAAGAATCCCAAATCAAATGCCATTCAAGTGCCAAAGGCGAAGATGTTCTCATTCCATGAACTCTGCTTATTCCGAAGGATTTGCCATTTCTATTCAAGCGTCTTCAATTTCCCTTTTACCTTTTGAAACGAGCTAGATAATAAAACTACATATTGGGTATGTTAACTCAAAAAGTGTTCTTAAGAAAAAAATTTGCTTATTTCAAACTTGTTCACTTTATATGTTTTTCCATAAATATTACGTGGAAAACAAAAACAGAAAATCCACGTACGAGTGTGTCTATTTTTTTCAACCGGAAATTGCTGAAGGAAAACACACAATGGCTGACGATGTTCTTAATGTTTTTCCTTTCAGACAAAAACAAATAAAATATATTACATTTTATTTTCGCATGATGAACTCGATTATATACACTGTGTGCGTATGTGCAATTCCTGGAAAAATAAATAAAATAAAAAACAAATATATTGGTAAAGCCAAATGGATGGAATAAATATTTTGACTGACATTTGGTGATGTAGAAATCGATTTATCCGTTTTTGAAGGAGATTTTTTTTCAAGTTTATTTACGGAATGGTTGTATTTAGATTTTTGAAACTAAACGAGTGGCCCTTATTATTGTATTGAGATTAGTTCAAAAAGTTTAATACAATTGGAGAATGTAAATTTAGATTTCAATTGTGTTCACCTGAGTGTAACATCAAATTGGATATAATGTTAAGCAATTTCAATGACATGAATTCTTGAAGGATTTATTATTTATTTTTCTTATGATTCCTGACTTTCTTAAAGAGGTGGTAGTTCTTTTGAAATTAAATTATTTTTTCGTTTAGAAATGTTGGAGATAGCTTAAATTGTATCCTATTGTCTATGTCTTTTAGGGATACAAAAAATTAATTAATAAAATGTGTGGTGTTGTAGGTACAAAAATAATTTATGACTTGAAGACACTTTGTAATGTTCATGGATGGATATTGCTACAAGACGTCTTTTATTAATTTACATATACCTTCCTTGTGAAGACTGTCTGTTTTTTTTGAGAATTAAATTCAAATTAATTAAATACATTTTTGAGTATTATGTTGATTTTTGTTTTGAATTAACTCTTCTTAATTTCTTTGATTAATAAGATAAAGGTTGTTTTTTTTTGAAAACAAGATTTATATCCTTGAGTTTTTGTTATCCACCTGGATGTATATAATGACGACTTAAGAATAGGGATCAGAGTTTTAAGCATTGAAGTAAATGTATTATATTTCAAAATTTATTATGCAGTATCTGCGTGTACTCCTTAATCGCTTAGACGATAAATGAGCTTTAAAGTTTGTAGGTAGTTCTTTTAATAAAACACGCCTGACATCTCCATGGACAATATACCCTTTTACGGTGGACTTAATGTTCATATATTATGGACATCCGTAGTCTATAGAGGACATTTGTTGCTGAATTCCATCTTTAAAATATTAACAAATGGGATACAAAATTGCTTGTTATAACATGCATTAAGTCTCAAATATGCTTAAAGAATTTTAAGCTTGTGTGTACTAGACTAATGATACCACTTTCGTTGTGGAAAGTACAATGAAAAACTTTACTTTACCTCAATTTTCATTGATGACAAGGCTTTTGTCGGTACAATTGACCGATTTGCTGCGGAAGTTTGGACTGGCTCTATAAAAGAATAGTTCAGGTTTGCAAATGTTGTAAGTAAGCAACGGAGCAGAACTTTCTGATTTGTTCAAAATAAGGCATGAAGGAAAGATATTGTGCCATTGTTCGCACTCTTCTTAGATCGAGCTGTGAACATTTCAGTAAAATAGACATTGGTCTTTTTGCACGAAGAAGTCAAGTTTGCATATTCTTTATTCCCCCAAAACTATTGTTGGTTATGGAACCTAATAATAAACATTGTAAAGTCAAAAATAATGATATTCAGAGCAAAAAGTGGAAGAATTCCATCGAATGGTCATCAGTGTCGGCGAGATTTGAGTGCTGAGTGGTCCAAATGGTTCAATTTGTCTCATAAGAAATTGGTTATCATCGTTTTGAAGGTGACCGCCGGCCCAAAATCTACACAAAACAGCAACCTTTTGAAGATGCATTGTCATTTAATGAACCTCCTGTGGGTTGATGACGTCCCATATACGGCAATTTTGCTTCTTATCACAGCGATTCTTCAAAAATACGCCTTGTCGCTAAATGCTGTTTTTTCGCCGAAAATTTGGGTCCTCTGACAAATGCTCTGAAGCGATCAAACGGCATTTTTTATAGTCATGAAATTTGAGCTCCTGAGTCACTTGGATCTTTTACGGGTGTAGGCCCAAGTCCGGATGAAATGTTCGTCAAGTTGAATTCTGCGAAATTCCGAGTTCTTGTATGCATGGAGTTAAGCTGTCGAGCAAAATGTCTACAACAGTACACAAAATTTGCTTATCAAAATCGTTAGAGCCGTTTTCGATATAAATATGATTTTTGGAAACGGCTGTATGACAGATGCCGTGAGTTTCAGAGATAAAAAAAAATTAGTTTTTGGTCTAGAAAACTGCTTCAGCAACTAAGACTGTAAGTCGGGGTATAGACACAGTCAGACGCCCTTCTTTCGTGTTCCCTTACATAGTAATGCTTAGTTTGATCACACTCCTGAAAACAATTTTTATATTCCAATGTTAAACTTGCCCTTTAGTTGTTACATACATATTTCGTAAGTAAAAATGTAAACTTACGCTAAAACTCAAGTAAAAATGTAAATTTACGCTTTTCACATGATTTAAGGTGTCCAGGTTTGTAGAGCTATATTTGCCCTTTGCGTATTTTTCCAGACTTGAACAGGGATTTTTACATTTTCTGATCAGAGATAATTTCGCATTATAGAAGAGTCGTGTGCAAAATTTTAAAGATGGTAGTTAAGGTCGTCCTGCTAAATTTCATTAAAAAAAACTCAAGATACGATTAACGAAAAATATTGGTTGATTTAAGATAATTCTCTTTGAGTATTAAATTGGTTAAAAAAAAGTTGTGATTTGCAGAAAAATATAATTATTTTAGAACCTAGCTAAATTTAACTTGCAAGTTAACTAATATTAAACAGTTAGTGAAAATTAGAGGGGAAATTACGTTTTCAAAGAAAATTAGCTTTTTTTTCTTTATCTGGGACATACATACGTAAGTTGCCTTAGTTGTAGACAGATTTATGGTCGTCGAATAACATCTTATGTGCTTAAGGCATTTTACCACAACTTTTTTTTCTCTAAATCTATAGGTATTTACATTCATCTTATTTGCCTATGACGTATGGAAACACTTTTATTTGCGTATGGATTATATCTAACATACAAACAAAAATAGCAAACAAATCGATTTGTATAAAATATCATTCAGTCAATCTTCTTAAACAATCAACACTTTCATCAGCAATTATTTATTTCGATGTGTGTGTTTTTTTTTAATTGTTTAAAAAATAAAACTGAATAGGTTTATCCATTCCTAGAAAAAAAAAACATTCGTATCCACTCCTTGAAAGACAATAACAGACGAAACACAAATAAATTGCGTTGCTTCATTTAAATTCAATTTTATTTTCATTTTTTTCTTTTTAATTTTCATCTTCTATCCTATTCCCGATTTAATAAAAGTGGAATTAAAATTAGAACGACAAAACTTTTTCTTCCGAATTCATTTTTTTAGGGGAATTCTCATAAATAAAAAGTTTGTATTGCCTTAAAGTTATAATATCTAAGTTTGATAATGTTGCATGGGGGTTTCTTGTGAGTACATCATTAATGACCATTTTAATAGACAACATTATTTGTTAAAAATATAACTTGAGCTTAGAAAATATTTCCAGAAAAACTTTTTTTCTATACAAAAAAAATAATTTGATTAAAAAGTTATAGTTTTGTAGTAAAGAATTTAAATGTGAAATAGAAAATTTTACATCATATGACACTTTCAAAAGAAGAAATTGTATGCTCAAATTTATTCAGAAAAAGAATTAATGAAGTACCATTCTTCTAACAAAAACAAAAAAACAGTGTTCAATAGTGCATCTGATTCAAAAACTTAACTTGAATTTGTGTCTGGTTAAAACAAACGAAACATTAGGAGTAGGAGAAGCAGCTTATTCATTTGGTACGTTAATTTTTATTTTGAATGACTTTTGACATATTTTTTAAGAAAAGAGATGGTGAGTGATGGTGAGAAACATTATTTCGAAGTCTTCATTTGCAAAAGCTGGGGTTCTCGGAAGTTTATAGAATTCTTCTCAATAATATCATTGATTTGCTTATTCAAGCCAACCATTATATGAGTACTGTTTCCAGTTTAATGAAGTGCTTCTTGTTTAAGCCGTTCGGACTTGGCAGGAAATTGTAGGTCCGTTACATTCCTGCCCGCAACAAGCACATTGGAATGGTTGAGAGTTGTAAGGCTCTAGGTTCAGATTCCGAGCTATTGATTAATATATTTTATAACATTTCTAGGAATATCTATGAAAATTCATCAATACTGTGAGCATATGAGAAATATATTTGAAAATTAATTTAAAGCAAATTCAATCCAAAGGCAGGTTTGCTTAAAAGGCATCTAGATAATAGAGAATACAAGGTAAGGTTGGCTTGAGTTTTCGGGTAACTTTATAGTTTACTTATATCAGGATAGAAGTTTAGGAACTAAAGTTTTATTTTCTGAAAACAAGAACAAAATGTAACCATCCCTAAGTGAAGCTGGTGGAGACGAGCAACACTAAATAAGGTTAAGTCTAAGGCTTACAATTTTGTTCACTAGTGTTATCCTTTTGCTTGATAGTTAATTAATGTAACAAAGAGTTTTATGACATGCGAGTTAGCAAGTGTAGAATTCCTACATACAACTTAAGGAGAAGTTCTCCTTTTTCAGTGTCAAAAATGACACTTTTTCATGAATTTTTTTTTCATGGAAGCAATGCGCCTCGGAACGAGACCACCTCCAAAAAAAGTTGTTCGCTGTTGGCCACCTTAGCTCCTGCAAAAATGATCGAAAATTAAAAATCAAAGTTTTTTTATAAAATAGAAGAGTGAAGTTGGAGTCTGAACCAAAATAATTGCCCAAAGTCAAAACTTAAAAAAATGGCGGACGCTTGAATTTAAGTGTTCGTTCTTGCCACTTTTTTCGCTCTTCTGAGCGCTGTACAAAAACAAGTTTTTGATACATATATCAGCCTGATTTTGGTCCAGACTCCAATAAATTTAATAAGCTTTAAAACAAAGAAAAATTATAACGATCCGTCCAGTAGTTTCAAAGTAATCGTGGCCAACAGTTGGAAAACGTGGTTTCGAGAAAAACACGTTTAAAGTTTTTTTTCGAGTCATGGATCATGTGTCGACACCTGGTGGTTCATGTCTCATGTGTCTAAGGGTCAACATGTTTCGACACCTGGTGGCCCATATGGTCTGCTTATCATGGTTTGGATATATAGGCGCCAAATTCAAAAATATTTATGTAAAGCATGCTACGCTCAAAATACCGCTAAATGTCAATTTTCGAGACAAAAAGATAGGTCTCGTTTTTTTCTATAAATTTAAAACAAAACAATATTCGGACAAACGGTTTTAGCTACATATTCTACACATATTTTACCAGAAAAAAATGGAAAAAAATGCATTTTTGGTCGCCGAAAAAGGATAACCTTTCTTAACTCCAAATTCGAATTAGTTCTACGAGTATAACAGAAAACACGAAAAAAGTGAGTTAAGCATTTATGTATGACTTTCTGGTACCTCGACCTATACTCTCAACCGATGAAGCGATGATACATGAAAAATGGTTTTAAAGTTATAAAATGATTCTTTATTGCTTTTATTTCAAAAACAATAGAAACCGCTAAACTAATTTATCTCCAAAAAGTATCCAACATTTTTGATTGAAAAAAAATGAGATCTTACTACCGAAGCTACTATATCAGTTCTAAGAACAGATGGATTTTCTTGTAATCCGTACTTTTACGAGTATTTTTTACAGAATTAAGAGTGTAAAACCTAAAAAAAAGTTTTGATTTTATATACGCTTTTTGATAAACTGTATCAGATTGATAGAAGTAAATTTGCACTCTTACAAAGCCAACCCAAGTGAAGAAAATCAGAAAAGCACAAAGAAGTCAAAAACCATTAACATGCTATTATAAAAAGAACCAAATGCTTACATGACAAATTCAGTAAAAATTTAAGCTCATTTACAATGACAACTCCATAACTACCTCTTTTGGTAAGGCAAGAGGCTCATTTTTCTGCTAGCTCTACGTTGCCAAACAGCAACATTGTCCCTACTGTAATTCAGAACGTAAATCATTTAATGGGAGAGATATATTATCGAACTCCTACAGAGCTTTTCGAGATCTTGGTACAAGCGAATCCTTTGGTCCTGATGGTATACCTTCCATTCTTCTAAAGAGATGTTCTTCTTCGCTGGCAAAACCATTGCGTCAGCTTTTATGATAGCTCCTACTGTTCTGGCGACATTTAATAGAGTTTGGCACCAGGCTTTCTTTATCGAAAATGCATGCATTTGGGTCGCGTTCCTAAGGGTTCCGTTTTGTCTCTAACTCCCTTCCTCATTTTTATCAATGAATCTTGAGTGAAACTTCTGATCTACTTCATTGTTTTTCTATCCACCATAACTTCAGCTTCTCGTACTCGTTCTCAAATTCACGTCCGTCTCCCATGGAAATGAAATTGCAACGGTACATTCTAAAAAGCTTTCTAAACTCCAATCTTACCAACATTGTTAAATGGGGTATACAAAATCGTGTGGAGTTTAATGCTTCGAAAACTCAATGCTGTTTAATTTCGTTGAAGCAAAATCTACCACCTATTCCATTGTCCTTGAATGGCACTTTCATCGAAGAAACTGAAGATCAGGCAGTACTCGTTATATGTGTTAACAACGATCTTCGTTAGAATGACCACATTTTCAAGAACCTCCAAAAACGCTGCAAAAGGCTTAGTATTTCTATATCGGTCGAATTTGGTGAAATCTTTCACCCCTTCTGCAATTATTAAGATGCTTATACCTATTAAGCTTGAGTATAATTTACATCTTTAGGCAAGTGTCCAAACTTCACTGAATTTACTGCATAGAATTCTGAACAGATTGTTAAAAATAATATAAAATTAAAAAAAATTAATTCGTTTTAACGGTTTTATAAAAAAAAAAGAATATTATGTTTTTGTAAAGGGTTTTTCAACAGGGACGCTACAAAAGTAGAGCGACAGGGACAGCAAACGACGTCATATTTCTTGCCGCTCTTTTTTGACATTTGTCTTCAGTAAGGTTTGCCATTTCATGATGGAAAGATAATCGAGCCAACAACGAGTCGAAATTATTAAAATTTACTACCGAAATTCGGAGTCAGTGGCCTCAACGTTAAGAGCGCTACGTCCAATTTATGGTCGTCATAGTTGTCCTAGCAGATCAACAATTAAGCGTCTAGTGGAAAAATTTTAATCCACAGGCACAGTACAAAATGTTCCCGTGCCAGTGAGACAAAGAAGTGCCCGTAGTGTCGAGAATATTGCTGCCGCTGAGGCTTCAGTTGCAGAAAGCCCAAATGTGTCTCTCACACGTCTTTCTCAAGCGTTGGGCATCTCTGTGACGTCGTTGTGGCGAATTTTGCGAAAAGATCTTGGCCGTCGAAAATTGGGTTTAGCGTCTGGACTTCTGCAAGCGGCCATGCAAAGGAAATCGAGTTCCATACATAATGGCATCAAACGTACTTTCACAGGAATAAAAAATTTCATTGATATCCAGAACCGTTTTTGTTTTATTTAAAAAAAACTTTTGTAGCGCTCTTATTGAAAACCCCGATATATACATTTTTAAGACATTTATAAAGATGTTAGTACACCAATTATAAAATATTTATTTCAATTAATTTAATTTTCCAACAAAAAAACTCGTACTGTGGAAAGTAACATTAATATCAATTTTTTAGAAGTTTTTTTTTTATTCTCAACATGCTGGCTTTTAATAAATAATTTTTTTTTTTAACTTTGTTTGAGAACAAAAAAAACATTGTTTTTTTTAATTTTCAAATAAATTTGTATGGCAGGTAATGTTAATTTTGTACTTAAGAAAAAGAGAAGAGAAGCATTTAATAAACTTAAACTTAACCGAACTTAAAAAACGATTTTTTGAGAAAATGTCTTAAAATAAAAATACAATTAGACCTTATTGATTCCAATTGATTGAATAAAGTTTGAAATATATAGGTTTGTATATAATATATGTAAAGAGTATAACTTTCATGGTTTTTGTATCTTTGCAACTAAATTTAAAAATTCAGTGAGTTACTTACTAAATTTGTTTGCATAGATTATGAAATAAATCAACATAAAAACATAAATTCAGCCTTCAATTAATTTTCAATGTCAATGATCGCAGATGCTAACTAATTTCTAATAGTCTAGCCTTCAGCATGCTTAAAATAAAAAAAAAACACATCATGTCAAAAGACTGACTAAACAAACATTTTACTGTCATTTCAAGGAATGATTTCATTTATAAAATAAAATAAACATTTTAACTAATTGACAAAGTTCTAGTGCATATTAATAAAATAAAAAAAAGAAAAAATAAACCACTGCACGTCATAGATTATTTGTACCTATTTATAAATAAAAACACTGTCCTCTTGACACAGATAAAAATAAATTGTCATTGTAAGTTTGTTTATGTTTTTATTTATATATTTTTTTTTAATTTTAAAAATACGTGCCTACAAAAGTATTCAAACAACATAAACAAAATTCCCTAAAATGACGACAGATATAATATTTTATTCTTGATCAACTTACGTAAGGTTGTTACCTGTTGGTAAAACATCAAACAAAATACAAGAATATACGTCATTAATGCCAAAAAATATAAAAAGACATGATCATACCCTCACACAAAAATGATGACGATAATTAGGTGACACATGGGTGGATCTTGTGTAAATCTAGAAACAAGGTTGCCATTATTATCAGCTTAAGAAAACATCACGGCAGTCAATTTGTGAACTTAAGGCATGCAAAGGAAGATAAAAATATATTTGTTTGAGTTTCGAAATTCTATGAAAACAATTTAAAAAAAAAAAAGACAAAATTGTGTTTGACTTAAATTTATGGAAGGTCAGGTAGGAAAAGTTGGGCATCTACATAAGTTCCGGATGACATAAAGCTGTTCAGTAGTCGATAAGAGAAATAAAAGTTCACGGGGTGGCCGTGGCGCGATGGATGTGTGCTCACCTGTGAACCTCATGATCACAGGTTCGATGCCTGCCGTCGTCTATGTCGTTTTAATTCCATTAAAACTTCTAAAATTGTCATCAATGGTTTACTGGTTTACTCATTACATGTTGTTCAGGCATAACACTAACAACATGAAATTGAGTTAAGCTAGTATGCCCAACAAGGATGAACACGAAAAAAATAATGTGAATTATAAGCGACATAGAAATAAGACACGGCATTCTCCGCTTTAGTTCAGCCGCCATCCCTGGAGATAAAATATCTGAGACAACAACCTTCAGTCTCAGAACATCGTGCCACACATCTTTCCTATTCTTCTTTCTCTTCCTTAACTTCACGCCCGCGCTGTGTTCAAACATTTAAAGGGTAATCATAATCCCTTGAGCGCGTGTAGATTATAAAAAAAAAAAATATATTTGAATGAACTTTGGAGTTTAAAAAAAAATATGCGTAGGGCGTATACGTAATATTTTTCCTTTAATTCTTGGATTTTGCTGTAGAAAATCTGTTAAATAAAATTTTTATCATACAACCTTTTGACAATATATAAAAAAATATCTCTTTGGTTAACTTTATTTCAGATATGGCTCTCCACATCATAGTCGATCACAATCTGTTAAAACACCCGGAAGTAGAGCTTCGGGGAGGCCGAACCAATTATGCTTGCCTCAACAAAGATCTCGGTGAGTGTTGGTGTTTATTTATTTAAGCTTACTATAGTTTTAAGGATCACCTCACTCTGAATTAAAAACTGAATAAATATTTTTGGTATTTAGTGTGGCATCAATGCCAAATACTGGCGTCGAGGAGGAGTACTATAGACTGAGACATTTTTCCATAACTGGTAAGGGTGTCGTTAATCGTGGTGATTCGTTAAAGAGTCGTCGCAGTCGATCAAATAATAGTGTTGCCAGTTCAAATTCAAGGTAAACACATATGATAAACTGATAGAATAAAATTAATTATTTAAATTTATTAATTTTAAGCAGTACTGAACATTTAACTGCAACACAAATACCAGCACCAAGTTCAGCTCGCACTTCAGCTACCTGCAGTTTAGCCTCTAGTCGAGAAAGCAGCACATCAAATCCAGGCAGTGGACCATACAGGTAAGAATATAAGAAAATGATATTTTGTATATAAAAATGGAGTTTGTGATTGCGAAACTGATGTATCCGTTATTTTGAAAATCCCATTACATTTTTCGTTGAGTTTTTGTAAGATTAAAACTTAAGTTCAATATACATATTATCCTTAATTTCACGAATTAACTCAACAATTTTTTTTTTTTCATGTTTTACAAAAATAATTTTTGAAGGTTTTTCAATTTGTTTCTATAAAAATTTCAATTTCTTTCAAAGCATACAATTTATATGATTTATATTCTTGAACTAAAGGGTGCTCCCGATAGTTTTAAGAAAAATAAGAATTAAAATATGAGTTTTTATAAGAGGTGAAAAAATTACTTGCTTCAATTCATGATATGGGGAAGTTTTTGGATTGTTTTGAATTGATTCAAAGTCAAGTCAAAAGTATAATCACAAAAAAAGAAAGAACAGCTCATAGTATTAATTGTAGAATTGGTGAATTGTACGAGTAATTGAGGTTCTTATCAATATTTTGGAATTAACATTCGATTCGACTGACTTAATACTGACACAATTATTGAAATTGTTAATCACCAAAAACAAAAATTATAAAAAACTCTTCACAATTAGTGGAAAGTTCGTTCCAAATGTCATATTTTTTTTATTTTTTTACATTGTATTATTACATCTCAAGAACTAAGTTTAACCAAAATCCTTAAATTCTTTTTCGAAAAAAAAAACAAAATTGTTCTATCGTAGCAATCCATTGTAGATGACCTAAAATAAAAATTTGAATTTAAAGTTCCTGAAATGCTATTTGGCTCACTGCTGTTCTTAACTAGCCAACTGCTAAATATTATTGAAACACTACAAAATAAAATATTTAAAGAACGGTACAACTTATCGATTGTAAAACTCGTATTTATTGTTAAAAGCTAACGCCACCTATAATTCTAAAAAAGTATTGCGATTTTTGTAGAGTTCTGTAGTGAAGTGTATTGCGCAGTTTTAAATGATCTTTAATGAAATCAACGAAAATATTATTTAGAAATCAGTTCGCTAATTTCCAATTCTTTAAGTATTTAATCGTTTACGTGCTAGATTCCTGTCACTATGATATAATTGTGTATTATTATGAAATTGTTAAAAATTAAGTTAGACACGTTGCACACTCTTTGGACATTCTGTATTCCTACAATTCAGCAAAAATAATTATCTTCAAGTAAAACTCATTATTTTATTTTTATTTTAGAGTTCTTATGCTGGGTGGATCAGCTGTTGGAAAGAGTTCATTGGTATCACAATTTATGACCTCAGAATATTTGCACGCCTACGACACAAGTATTGGTAAGTTTCAATTTCCATTTAAATAAATTCAAAAGGCTTTGCTTACATAAAAAATTCATATTTTAGTTTAAAATCTTAAACACATAAATAGAAAATTTTATTGAATAAGGAATTTAAAACTAATATTAATAAATTCAAGAAAAATTTATTTCGATCCAATTTATGAAAAAACATCAACTAAAATAACTTAAAAACATGATTCTATAATAATTCTGATTTCTTGAGTATTGTCACGGTCCGGGAAAAAAAACCTGTTACAGGTCTTGAGAATCAAGCGCCATTTTCTGCTGAAGAAAACGATAAGATTATTCAAATATGTATTAAGTACTTGTGTGATTTTAATATTTGATATAAATTATCAGAAATTCAAAGCTTTTAAAATCTTTTGTTGAAATCGACAGATTTTTACATACTAGAAATTTACGAATATTTACAAAAAATATCAAAACTATAACAATTCGAAAAATAGCGTTCGTAAATTCTTTAATCGAAATAGCAAGTTTAACCCAAAAAAAGATCAAACTATCAAAAGATCATTTTAACCCTAACACATACATATTTATTTCAGCCTTGTGAATACACCTTGTTTACGAAAAATAAGCAATCTTCCACGAAACGGTCAAATGTTGCCACTCGAATTGCCAATAAACGTACTTAATCCTATTTTTAATTGGCTTCATTTAAAATATGAGTATCACCTAATAGAACTTATAGTTAATCCTGATTTCCTCAGCTTCTTTCCACAAAAGATGGATGGGATTAAAAATGAAAAATGACAATTGCAGTTGTAGTGCAGTTATAGAAGCAGTTGGACAAATTATTTTTGCTTTTAAAGCGAACATCTCGCTTTTTCTCAGAATATAAAAGGTGGCGCATAAGTAATTTTATATTGTGAATAGGGCTTAATTTATGCAAATGGCGCCAAATGTCATTATAATTTGACATCTATGTTAAAGACAGATAGATAATTAATTGAGAATAAGCAATTTAGCGACATGTGAAGAACGTGAAATTATTTTTACTAGTTGACTAATTTTCGGTCTGGTGGGTTAACGTATCGTGAATTTCGTCATCACTCTGAACTGTTGTTCTGCATCGCCAAACTTAACGATGCCGCTATTCGTCAATTGGGACATTTTCGAATCCCGCCTTTACGCTATACTATAGTGACCATAGATCCAGTTTTTAGCGGGACAGTCTTGCTATTTAAGTCTCTGTCCTACGGCCATAACTGTCCCGCTAAATGTCCCGCTTTTCCTAAGTTTGTAAAAATGTGTGTAGGTCTCTACAATTCTCAAAATGAAGCAATTATATAAATACTATTTTACATCCCTGTGCATACACATTGTAAATAAAATAAATTTGGTGGTGCAACAGCTCGGAGTGAACCAGGACCTAGTGACTTACAACTCTCAACCATTCCTGTGTGCGTGTTACCAGGAACGGAGGGGACCTACAATTTTCTGCCGATTCCGAACGGCTAATGAGTAGCACTTTCAATGACAAGAGATACTCTTGGAGAATTTGTCAATTCCTCGCAAGAGGCAGTACACCCCTGAAAAAAACTTTCTTGCAGCGGCTGAGAATCGAACTCGAGACCTTCCGCATGACAGTCCAACGCAATAACTATTATGCCAAGGGGTATATACACATTGGCGCATATAAAACAAACGTACATAAGAGCTGTTAAAGAAAGAAAATGAGTCCATGTTTATTCCATGTTAAATTAACTGTCAGTTTTGCCTGTACTCTGTCATTTTTAAATCGAAATGAAGTGAAGTTAATTGGACGCATAGTTGCAGATAGGTACAAAAAAACAACTCAAATGTTAGCACAATAATTCATAATATTAACTCTTCAACAAAAAATTCAAGAGGGATTGTGAATTCTCGGAAGATTTAAAAAACATATCTATTCCTTTAACCGAGCAAACGTAACACATTATTTGTTTATTGTTATGTCTGCGAATGTAAGTTTTCAATAATTCCAGGAGGACAAAAAAAGGACAGCTACTACAAGAACTAAGTAATATTAGTTTTGTATCAGTTTTCTCCACCTAAATCTGGATGCGCTTGCTCATCTTACAGTTATTTCTCCAAATCTATGGCTTCTAAACCTTTTGTGCACTCAGTGTCTTGAGTGCAGCTTGGCTATCAACGAAATGGTAACTAATTCGCATTTTCACATCATTTTTGTGTCAGATTGTAATTTTTTTGTAATATGTACTGCAATTGCAACTTCCAACCAAATAATCTGTTTTCATTCGCAATTTTAGTGGCAACCTCTGACTGATTCATGGAAGTTTGCTATAATTCACAGGTCAATTTTCAAAGGTGAAATAAAAGTGTGTTTAAGTCAGAATATCTCGTTAATAGTTTAAATTGATTTAGTTTTTGGATATAAGTGATAGAATGTAAAATTATTTGTCCAGGTTGTATCACACAAATAGCCCTAGGGAAGTCTACGATGAGAATGTCCCTTTTCTAATCGTTTCACTTTCCTCTAGACAAATCTTTATTTCTATTTCGTTTTAATTCTAAACAATCAAAACGTTTGCTTCTTAAAGTTTTTAATTTCCATTACTACAGTAGATATCAATAAAGTATTTTTATCTATCATTGTGTATCTATTTGCGTTTAAGTTACTCCCATTTGCGTGAAACAAAACAACTCTAATAGTCTAAGAAACATACATTTTGAATGACCAAAGTTTGAGTACGTGGGTTTATAGAACCAAGTGTCTTGATATCGAATACATAAGTCTTTTTTGTGCTTAAATTGTATTGGGAAGATAAAAATAGCATTTGAATCTAAAAAAAAATGACAATTATTGTCTGTTTTTGTGTTTAAAAATATACCAATTACAAACAATTTCCCTTTTTTCGTTTAAAAAACTCGTTTTCTTTTTCTCTGTTTTTTTTCATTCACCCTACTTAAATTCTCTATTTTACAAAATCAATTAAGATCCCCTCTCTCATGATTTTCGTGTTTTGTTTTTTTAATTAATTTATTTATTTCTTGTTTATTTGTGTACTTAAAAACATAAATCAAATTATTGATTTAAATGTGGCAGCCCTATGTTTTGAACAGGAAATTTATGCGAACATTTTGTGTTTGGACAATACCCAGGACACGATATTTTACATAAATGTGAATCTCATTGAGAATAATGATGAGATTTGGTCGTCCTAAGGCAGTATCTTAGACTATTACTTCCGTAAACAAAAATTCTTCCGAAAGGAAATTAAAAACAATTCAGAAACTTTCTTAAAAGTTTAGATACAATTTAAAATATTTGAACTGATGTTACTATGAAAAATGTTGAAGTTTTGAATTTAAAACAAAATTAGTTTTTAATTAAATTTAATTCAAACTTTTAAAACTATTGTTGGTAAACATAACCAATATTTGTTTAACAAAAAGGAGACATTCTGAATATCCAAGTTCCGTATTTGACAATTGTTCTGTTTTTTTCAAATGAAATCATATTAGAAAAATTAAAGAAGAATAACAAACTTAAAATGTCGAAGTCTTATATGAAAAACTGAAACTATATGAATTAGTTTCCTATCTATCATTTTATAACACTTTAACCTCCTAAACATGCATCTGAGGAACCATCAATTTCTATAAGCCAAGGATCACATTAATTCTCTTTTTAGTTTTTGAAGACGAAAGATAAAAGTAAATTCTTTCAAAGTGATAAAATTATTTCAAAACTTGTTACTCGCCTTCGGGGGACAAATAAAACTTCAAAATAAATTTACTATACATAAATATAGATATTTCTGCCGTACTTGAGATTAGATTCTAAAAACTTTTTAAGCACAACGAATTGTCTGTGAGAATTTTAGATAAATCAGGCCCATTTGGTGTGTGGTGGGTGCAACTTTAAGATACAAAAATGATATTATAACAAATAGTTTTTTTCATTTAGCCTTGATTTGAGGAAGGAGAATATTTTCGTATTAACTTTTTGTGTCAATGAATATTCAATATTATGTTTGTTATGTATGTACATATTGTATGTATATGTACACATTTTAAATCCAAGTTAACGTTTCAAACACAGGAGAAACTTTTGCAAAATTTACTCACGGTTATAGTATCACAGTTCTTCTGGAATACACAATTTATCCATTTCATATAAAGTTCCTTATTTGATCCTTATGTTAGGCCAGTTTCAACTAATAAGCGGGCATAAATTCCAATAAATGGAAAAACAAGAACAGCTCAGAAAGATATTTTCATAAAAATAGTAATAAATTAATTGAGTCAGAAAAACATCAATGTCTGTTTGTCATATTTGTATGGATGTATGTATCTTAAGAATCTTCGAGGGGGTTAGATATTAAGAGACGATAAAATCATTGCGCGAATAATTCTTCCGCAAGCCCGTTGTTTTTATATTTTTTTTAGTTTTAGTTAAAAACTTTTTTTAATGACTAACTGAACTTTTCAAATTTAGTTTAGATGAAAGCACTCTTCTCAAAAGAAGATTCAAACAAGAATTTATTAAAATCCTAACTAGGTATTAAAAACTTTTAGAAAAAAGCTTAAAAGTTAAGAGAAACAACTTAGAAAAGTTATTGGAATTCAAATAAAACTTTCTCTCAGATTTTACTTATGGATTTGAAATATTTTAAAAACTTTTCTTTTTGGAAAATAATAAAACAAAAACAATTAGATATACACTCATTTTGAATAAGATTTTCAGTAGGAGGAAGATAGAATATTTATCTTTAGTCTGGTTGTACTAGCTGCATAAATCTTAGGGTTTTCATAGGTTGCGTTATAAATATCTGCTAGTTACTTATTCGAATTCACAATTTTTTTCTGAAAAACTTCAAAAAGCAATAAAATCGTAGATCCCTTTGACAAAAAACAGTGAAAAAGCGCTACGACTTGCCGTATCAAGAATTGCCTAGCTCTTTTAGTTGTATTTAGATATGTAACTATAATTATTGAATATAAAAACAAGAAAGTAGTCTTCATAGAGTTAAAATTAATTACGAAAGCCGAATTAATAAAATCAAAAAAAGTGAAAAAAAGCAATAAATGGTGATAAATTTTGAATACAAATAATATTGACAGAGTTTGTTCATCGAAGAATTGCAGCAAATCTTCAATAATTTGGAATTTCAAATGTCACATGCCATTACTAACGAAAACTAGATTTCACTTACAAAATCAAATTTTCGTAATTCTAACTTTTTACATCAACCAAAAAAAAATGCACGACTGGATCTCATTACGTTGAAATTTTAAAAATCTATTTATAAAAATATGGATGTTATTAATGAAAACTTATTTTATGACGTTGTTTATTTTGCTTTAGAAATTCCTAAAATAGTATGAGCTCGAAAAAATTCCGTCTTATTTCCACGTTTATGCAAACGAAATTTAAAAAAATCGTTGTAGGAGTTTTATTAATGAAATAATTTTGTTCATACGCAATATCTTAAAAATAAAAAAAAATATTATGGCAATTTAAATTTTTTTTAAATGTACATTAAGAAAAATAAAAAAAAAAACAATCGTGCCCCCTTTTTCAAGATATTAAATTTTCGAAAATCGAAAAATTATTTTGTCTGATAATTTTTATATACAATATTATTTCAAGAAACTCCTATATAAAAAATTTGGTCAAAATCCTTAGAGCCGTTAATAAGAAAGTCGAAAATTGTGTCCATGCATATCACACCTTATTTTGTGTATGAAAATCGTTTGAGCCGTTCTTGAGATAAATATGATTTTTCAAAACGCTTGTATGTACCCATAGTTTTCAAGCTAAAAAAGTGCATTTCAATTTCTTTTCTAGGGAATCACCGAAGAACCTTAACCAAGTTTGGAGAAAATCGCTTCAGTGGCTTAGGTTGTAGGTCGAAGAACAAAGAAGAAAATTGGAAAGTTGAAAATTAGAAGTAGAATTAGAGAAATACTAAATTGATTAAAATTCCGTTTATAATGTGAATTAAGGAGCCCTTGTTGCTCTAGGAGTCAAACAGTACAAAAATATAGAAAAAAGACATACAGACAGCCCAATCGGAACTACGGAACGCACTTTTTTCGTGTTCTATATCATCGTAATGTCAACTTTGATATATAATTAATAGATACAATTTTATTATAAAATTGTATTTTATTTATTTGGAACATAAAACGCATCCTGTACTATATGATCTGCAGCATTCAAAAACCAATAATATGAGAATAAAATACTGAAACCAAATTTTAGCTAAATTCCTTAAAACTAAAACAAAATCAGCATATATTTTGTTTTAATTTTATCACACAAATTTAGCGTTTGAAAATATTTTAATTTAACTTTTAACTCAACCATTTTTGTTTTGTTTTGATTTTCTAAAAATCGATTAACCGATTTTGATTATTTTTCTTAAGCCTAGGCTTCCCAATTGTTTTTGAATGTTTGAAAACTCAATATTTCAAAAACGCCAGGCTCAATTTACAAGATGTGATAAAGAAAATTTTAACCTAAAAATAACAGTACCCTTCATACAAATGTTAAAAAATGGTTTTCGAAAATCGCGTTTTATTCACCTAGAATTTTGATACATTTTTTCTTTTTTTTCCATTAATTTTTACGATCTATGTATAATTCAATTATTTTTTTTTTTAATTATGATATTACTGACTATACCTACCATAGAACAATTTTTTCGAATTTTGAATTTCTCATTATTGGAATAACGGATCTTTATGAATTTGTGTATAAGCTTCAAAAACGTTTGAAAAAGTTGCATTTAAAAACCTAAAACAACATTTTTTTTTAAATTAAAAAAAAGCACTTTTTTTTTGAAAATTCGATATCTCGAAAACGAGTCAATATTTTTTGTTTGAAATTCAATTTTTATTCGTACAATAGCAAAGACGGTTGGCGTACCAAAATATTTTCTTAAAAATATTTATGTATTTTGTATATAAAAGTTTATTTGTTTTAAGCAACCGCTACAACGACTTTTAAATTGTTCTTGCATACATTTATTTCTTTGCTTAAGAAATCACATGGTGTTCTGTTTTTAACTCTCACTACTAAAAGACTTTAAAATATGTAAATATTTTTCTCTAATAAAATTATTTTTTAAATTTCTTAGTCTTTTACATAAGAGCAGGTTCATGCGACCCAGTTGTGTATCTTATTTTTTTTTTACTTGATCGAAGCTACATGCCCTATATTTTTTGTCCTCGTGAACGTACATATATATTAAAGATTTTTTGGCAACACTAAGTGGGCCAATTCAAAAATAACAAACAGTTTTTCTTGTTGTTGGACCACCCTAGTGTTTTGGCACCACTGAATTGAAAAAATCCCCCTCTGGCTATACAACTTTGTAAGACAATGAAAGAATATAGTTTTACTTCATGAGTTAGATATATGTATGAGTGAAGGGCACAATAGATTTTTAGATCGGAGTACCATATAACCTAAATCCTCTCCCCCTAATATATTCATTCATATGTACATATGACTCTAAAAAAATATAGTAAATACAAGTTAAACGTGACTTCAGGGTTAATAAAAAAATACCGCCCTAGACGGGTGCAATGTTGGATATACGAGTTCCTTTTTAAATTAAACTTTCATCCTTGATCGAACTTAATTTTTAATCCCCCTTTACCTGGATTTCAAATTACTCGTACTATGTGTTTCTTTGTCACCTAAATTTGTAATAAATCTTTTCAAATTATTTTTTTGTAGTAAACCTTAAAAAGTATGCTATTTTATGGTGAAATAAATTCCATGTTATAGCGATACTCATACCTTTGTTGTCAATATCCTCGTAAAGCGAGTACATGTCAGCAGCATGCCGAGCCGTACCGCTGACGTCCTTTACCTAGACCTTTTTCAATTTTGAACGATTGTAATTTTGAAGATGAATCACCTTGTAATTTGGTCCTTTTCTTATGTTAAGTACTCTGTTGATATCTTAGAACTGTTATTTTTTTCGCAATTATTATGAAGATTAACGATACTAACCCTTTTCTTATAAGCTTGAAACATGAGTTTTGAACCTTTTTGGATGTTTTTTATTGCGATTAAAAATAAGGGTTGTTTAATTTGATGTTGGCCAAACTGGGTTATGTTTTTCGATAAAAATACAAGATATTTAACTTTATTGCTCCCTGACCCACTTGGTACGTTCTAGTCCAGTGTTTAGAGATAAAAAAAATATGAAATTTATGCAAAACATGATGAAGTTCATATTCTGAAAAACACATTTAAAACAATATCTCGAGAACAAATCATCGCAGGAAAAAAATGTATCAAATATATTTTAATAGATTACTAAGAGACCTATCTTTCATTTTTTTTTTTTTTTTGTTTTTGGAGTTAGGGCAGAAAAGTTTTTCAATTTTAGCGATACATCTAGAACTTGTTAGGTGGTTTAGTGAGATCAACTGAAACATGAAAACTCTTTACCTCTCTAACTTTTAAAATAAAAATCCTATTAGAAAATATAATTTGCAAAAATAAAAAAATAAATATCCTCACATTAAATATTCGTGTAAATTTTAAGCCGTTCTTAACACTATTTGCAGTAATTTATTTGAAAATATAAAACGTCTGTTAACTGGACGATATATTTTTATAATGGGTTTTCAATAAGGTCGGGTAGATTTTGAAATAAGAAAAAGCTGTGAATTATGTATCAATGAAATCTTTTTTTATTTTAATGACCCATGTATGCCATTTTTTATGGAATATGACATCGTTCAAATGTTAGCTTCGGCTTCTTACGGTGGCACGGATCCAAATGGTACAATTTTCAATAACTCTTCCACATAAATCCGGCTGAATTTTAGTTATGCGCTGTTATATGTTCAATTGTTCACCTTAAGGGCATCGGTCGATTGTCTACTTCAGGAAACACCAAAAGTGAAAGTCTAGCGAAATCAAATCGCATGACCGTAGTGGCCAATTCACGTCACCTCAACGAGAGATAACCTTACTACAAATCGTTCATGCAGAATGTCAATCGTGGCGTCCGTGTGTGGCACGTAGAGCCGTCCTACTGGAACCACATGTCGTCTAAATCTATATGGTTCAATAACAAATTGCTTATCATCATTCTGTAGCGCTCACCATTGACAGTGACCTCCTCACCAATGCCGATGTTCTTGGCCGATCTCGAACTCCTTTAATGAACGAATATTGGTTTATTGATTATTACCAGTCGTCTCAAATTCGGCCACCAAATGTTGAAGAGTCGATTGTGAAGGACAACCACGTCTACCTTAAAATGGGCGCAACGTTTGCACTAACGAACACTTATTTTGAAATTAAAGTTTTATTATTTGGACGTGCTGTTCAATCGTGTTACTTGCTATGGTTATTTTAAGCCAGTAACTGAATAATAAACAATAGATTAGACAGATGCCACCAAAACAAATATGGCCGCCATAGGTCACCAAAATCTACCAATTAAAATTAAAAAACTTTTTAGATTCTTCCGTTAGATAGTTGTAAAACCTTCACAAATAATTTTCAGATAAAACGATTTATTGAGTAAATATAAGTTTATGCAAAAAACGGTTTTTATGCAAAAAATTTCTTTCAAATTGTTTCTAGTTTCTGAAATATTAAAAAAAGAGAAAATAGCAAATCAATATGGCCGCCATTAACTTACAAAATGTGTGTATCTCTATTGAAATTTAGGGCTAAAACTATTTTAAGCCAACAAAATTTTTTGATCAAAGCTCGAACTAAATGTATAAATACAGGATAGAATCAGATATTTTAAGAAATTCATCAAAAATATATTTTTAAAACACCGCAAAACAAAATCCTTAGAAATAATGCAATCAAATCTGTGTTTCGTTATTTTTACAAAATAAAAAAATACAGAATTGTATAGAACAAAAATACAAGCACAGAGCCAAGAGCAACATAAATATTGTATCCAGTACAAATTCAAATTACCACTTCTTCCATCACTCTTAACTTGCTGATCTTTTTTCTTATTCTTAATATATACAATCTCTTTATTAAACTATATATGTACCTAGTAATGGCTGATCTGTTATTGTGTGTTTATATGTGTTTGTTAAAATCTGTCATTTTCAACGTCATACGTGTTAGTATATGGTTCAAATGAATTTGCTCAAAGTGGAACGTATTACTGCGTCCCACAATTGCAAAGAGATAATTTTCTTTGCACTGAGCAGGGTTCGAACCTCAGCCATGAAATTTCGGAGCAAATTTGAAAAAAAAAATGGAGCAAATGCAAAATTTCCGGACTAAATTTGAAACAAAAAGAAAATCCTTACTTTTCAGGAAAATTAAAACATACATAATGAACATAAAAAAATAGTACTAGCAAAAAAGAAAAATAAATCACAGGTTTCATTGGAAAACTTAGTATTATTTTCAAAAATTGTTTTGTAAAAATAAACAAATTACATATTCAGAAAGAATTTTTAACTAAGGTTTAATAGTTTTTTTTCAACAATGTCATATTTGTATATAAATTAGATAGTTTGTCTGTGTGGAAAAAGTGGAGTAAATCTCGAAAAATCGGAGCGTTGGAGTAGGTTTTTTTTCCTTCAAAAGTGGAACGAATTTGCTCCGAACGGAGCAAGGTTCGAACCCTGGCACTGAGTGCGATATATATGGAAGTATTGTAACTGTGTTACAAGACTTGCATCTTGCATGTTTAAGTAAAAGTCAGTATTGCATTGTTGCATTAGATTCTCACGGCGAAAGTCTCGCGATCGATTCCAAAGAATTTTTTTTTTCAGGGTTATTGTTCTTTGTGAGGATGTGACAAATTCTCCAAGAGTGCTTTCCATCTTAACCGCTTATAGTAGGCAAAAAATTGTTCCTGAACCATTTCTATCGATAACATGTACTTACACAGGAACAGTTGAGAGTCGTAATTCCCAGACCTGGTTCTCCGCTAGCTATCGCACTACCTAATTTATTAAATTTCTTGTGTTAAAAACATGTGAAAGATTTTTCGAAGCAGTCGTGAATAGAATGTAAAGTAGAAGTCATAATTATCGAACATGAACTTATTAAGCCTTATTTTCATATTTTAAGTAATTTTTACAAAATGTAAATAATTCAAATTATTTTTTTTTTACTTTCTTTTCTCTTTCTCCTCTTTTGTTAATATTTTTAATTTTTATTATTTTTCATATTTATTATCTTTATTTATTTAAACAAAAAAACAATTTTTTGTTTTCTTTCAAAATGCGAATCGATCGAATCAAATTTTATAGGCAACACAAATATCCAAATTCGTATTGAAAAACCGTCCGATGGTAAAAAAATTAATATTATATTTAGTTTTAATTATTTTTTTTTTTTAGTTTTTGTTTGTTATGTAGGATAAAACAAACCAACACAAAGTTGTCACTCGAATTCAAATAATAATAATAAAAGTATATTTGAATATTTGATATTTACAATCTTAAATAATGCTGCACTGAACCTTAAATAAAAAAGTACTTACCTTTCTTTGGCGCACGTAAAATCATAATTCCTCAGATACATTTTGGAAGATATTATGCTTAATTTTGTTAATGTTTCTTTTTTTTATTCAATTGTATTTATTCAGTAAAAATACATTTGATATTTAAAATTGTCTCACCCAATTTTTAAAATCAAAAAATATAATGATCCAAAAAAAACCTCATTTGCACTTAGAAATTGTATAACAGATCAAAAACATAAATTTTACAAAATTAAAAAAACAACTTTAAAATTCCCTTCCAATTGTGCACGTAACCTAAGGACTTGAATCTCTGCATTTTCACTTCGGGTTAGACTCAAAAACTCTTATATGTAGTTCCATTTGTGCCTAATTTTTCTACATTCCCTAGCCATCTAAGCCAATAAATTAATACTGGAAATATCGCTACAAGCAACTTGTACAATACTCCGTTTATGATAACATGGTGAAATATCTTGAGAATTCTCGAAGCGCCCAATAATATCTGCATCGAACTTTGATTAAGGCAGAATTGAAATAATCAAGACTGTAAGTACTATTCAATTCTTAACTCGGAGAAACAGTGATTGGAGAGAGTTTTTCTTCACTACTTGGTTTCCGTGCCGGATCTTGTAGTCAAATGTGGTAATGAAACCAAGGTAGATAAAGTACCTTTAACCTCGAAGATTAAGATTAAGAAGATCCGCCTCTGATTTTACCCTAAAGATGTCAGTTCGCTGAGTTCCGTCAAAAAAATATCAATATCGTCCGCATTTGTAAACGATATTGATATTTTTAAATTACAGACTTTTGGAACTTAAGGGCTTTTTAATAGAAAAATAACAACTTCGTTCTTTATTACTATCCCATCCTTCAAATTTTTGTGTGATCTGGGAATGTAAAAACGTCATGACGAAGTTAACTCGCGGATGAGCTTGAAAATTATTCCTACCGGTTGGTTGCAACTTTAATAGGAGTTCCTCCCATTTACGGTCGTAGTGATCATCCATGACGAAGTTTACGAAAGTATATGTAAGTAACCTTTAACAATTATTCCTACTGGTTGGTGGCAAGTTGAATAGAGTTTCTGCAATTTGCGGTCTTGGTATTCGTCCATGACGAAGTTAACTTAAGAATGAGCAACGCTTTAAATTATTCCTACCGGTTCTTCGCAACTTCAATAGCAGTTCGCCCAATTTTCTGTCGTAGTAATAATTCATGACGAAGTTCACTACAGAATGAGCAACGCTTGAAAATTATTTCCACGGGTTGGTGGCAACATTAATTGGAGTTCCGCCAATTTTCGGTCGTAGTAATCATCCATGACGAAGATCACGATCTTGAAAATTATGTCTACCGGTTTGTTTATTTTTTAGTCAACATTATTCACCATCGAATGTTCCAGTTGCAGTGATGCTGTTACACAACGCTCAAAGTACCCACAATATCGTATTTTTAAGTTCACACTGTAGCATAAATATCTTGGCCTATACCTTCAATATACTCAAGAACTAAATGCTCTTGATCATTTGAAGCGTCGAAACTTCTTTGTTTGGGCTCTGCAAAAGTTAAACAAAATTTTCAGTTCAATTGTTTTTTCCTTAAAGCCTTAAAAGCCTTTTATTTCCAAATAAAATTACATAATATGTATAGCTTAGAGCTTAGCAATTGTGTGGACAGATCATCAGCTTTAAAATATACAGACTATTTTTAGCTAATAAAAAATAAAGATTGAAATTTTCTACGAAACATACGGCTTTATTTCAAAGGGCAATTATGTTCAAAACCTTTTCAGTTTAAGATCTTTTCAACTTTTCCTTACTGCCTCTCTAAGCTCACTATTTATTGGTTGAATATATAAAAGTATATAAATACGTTCATCGAATCAACAAATCCATTAAGGTTCATCTACCGCAAGAAATATATAATGCCAAAGTTTAACGACTTTTTCTCTGTAGAGCAACAAAAAATTATTTCCAACTCCTATCAACCTCAACAAACCCCAAAAAATCCACCTAAGACCAGATTTTCCAATAAAAGGAGCAAGAGAAACTCCCGAACCTCTTTTAATAAGACATTATCCTTTCATATACGTCTTTGCATTTTAACTCTCTCTATTTTCTTGTTGTTTTCTTGTTTTCAATTCAAACATGTGCTTGTTTTAATTTAATTCTAAAGCAACAACTTTATCAGCACCTTCAGCTACACCTTTCTCAACTTAAAATAACTAAAAGAAAAAAATATCTCAATCTAGCCTTGGTAATATGTAAAACATTTACTTTAAGCACGTTCCAAACCGTTTGTTCCAATCTTTGTTATCATCCTTTCTCGAGATCGAGTCCTTTTTTTGTGTCTTTATTTTTGTTACTATCTTCAGCTCGACTGCATTTATTAATGTAAGTCCTTTGTCTTTTTATATACCTTTTCATTTTATAAGCTGTATCTATATATCTCTATTTTTTCTACAAGCAAAATCTCCTTTTTGTATATCACCTTTTGCTCACAATGCAGATAGTGGTATCTGGAATCCTTTTTGTATGCAAATTTCTTTCTTATGTTAAATTTAGTTTTTTATATTTTTTTCTTTTAGTTTATTCTTCAGTTTAAGCTATGAGAATATTTTAAACAAAAAAAATCTTTGTTAAGCATACAAGAAATATTATAAAACACACGAGAGCACTTGTTTTTTGTTTTTGTTACATATTAAAAAGAAAATATCATTGAATATAATCCTTTAGTAACATTTTATATCAATTTGCTTTATTGTAGATGATGATTCCGGTGAAAAATCTGTTTCAGTTCTTTTGAGCGGAGAAGAGTCGGAACTGATTTTTATCGACCATCCATATACAGATATGACGGTAAGTTATAATTATAAATAATTGATTTCCTTTAGTAGTATACTCCTCTGCAGGAAACCATTTTGGACACAGTGGCGTAACAAATACTATTTTTAAGGGTCATTCGCCTTATCCGTCTATACCTTTTTTTTAAAATAAAATAATTGATAATCTAGATTGTAACCTATTAAGGGGTTTTAACAATAAATTTTATTACTGTTGCGCGTTTCCAGTGATAAAGACTGGAATGATATCACAAAGCAAACATTGGTTTATTAATATTGTGAGAAATAGCGAGTAGTAGTAAATTTATCACACAATTCGACCATAAATTTATCACACAATTCGACGATGATAGTTTTAGTTCCTATCAGTTTAAACTCAAGATAAGCTTGCATCAGCCCAAAGATTTGAGTTGTACTCAAGTTTTGGACGCATAAATGTCTTAATAAATTGTAACCAACTCAGAAGGGGTGAAACCGTGAAACATTTATTACACCGATAGAAAAATTCTTAATACTGTTTACCAGCTTTTTTAGCAGTCTCGAAAATGTGTTCATTCCAATCCAGATCGTAGTCACACTCGATGTAAGTGCCACTCAAGAATAATGGCGTGTTCATTATTCTTCTTTTTACTTGCGACTTATAGATACTATAAGACAAGTTATGCATTCGTAAAAAAAATCGAACTCGAGATTTTGATTAAAGTTGACATTACGATGATAGCGAAGACTAAAAAAGTGGGTCTCGCAATTCTGTCTGTCTGTCTGTTCGATTACAGCTAAACGGCTCGGACGATTTTCTTCAAACTTGGTAGATACGGGTTTTAATTTTTTACCCCCGGATATTTTTTGATTTGATTTTTTATGACCAAAAATAACGGTACCTGCCATACGATTTTTTCCGAAATTTTATAAATATTTTTTTTTCTCAAAAACTGTCACTGCGATTTTCTTAAAAAAAATTCAAAAAATTTAATTTAGTTAAACCTAGGTAACGGTCGAAAAAATTTTTCAAAAAAATGAGTAGTTTTGATACCCCCCTTGGGACCATTTTTTTTGTTTTTGATTTTCTCAAAAACGGTACCACCGATTTTGATCATTTTTTAATGCTAAAGCTTCCCAGCAGTGAATATTATTGTGTATTAAATTTTTCCAAAACAAATTTTTTGGATTTTTAAAAAAAACTTTCAAAATTTTTTTTTGAAAACTCAATATTTCGAAAACTCCATGCTCGATTTTTTCAAAACTTGATAAATTAAAGTTTGGAAAAATAATCTACAATATATGAGCAAAATAAATTCATTTCACCTAAAAATAACGGTACCCTCCACCTCCATACAAATGTTAAAAAATGGTTTTCGAAAATCGTATTTTTCTCAAAAACGGTTCCGAGAATTTTGCTTAAATTTTTTTTCTTTTTAGTATTTTTTAATATCTGTAATTTAATAAAAATAAAATGCACGACTGGGTCGCACGAACTTGCTCCTATGTAAAAGACTAAGAATTTCAAAAATGAATGTTATGAGAGAAACTGTTCATAAGAATAAAAATCATTTTTTAAATGACTGAAAAAACTTCTTTAGTAGTAAAAGGTAAGAATAGGATGCCATGTGATTCAAGCAAATATAGATTTATACAAGAACAAAAATTATAAGTCTTTGTAGTGGTTTCTTTAAAAATAAGGTTTTATATAAGAAAATTTTAAAACATTTTTAAGAAAAAATGTTGGTACGCCAATTTGAAGTTTTTATTATTGTATGAATAAAATTTAAATTTACAAAAAAAGTATTGAGCCGTTTTCGAGACATTGAATTTTCAAAAAATAAAAAATTGATTTTTTTTTCAAAATTCAAAAAAAATATTTTTCTTAAAGTTTTTAAATGCAATGATTTTTAAACTTTTTAGAAGCTTCTTTCTACGAAATTTCATTAAAATCCGTTATGCTGATAATGAGAAATTCAAAATTCTATGGTTCTATGGTAGGTACAGTCAGTAATATCTTGTTTTCAAATTTTTTTTTATTAAATTACAGATATTAATAAATAATAGAAAGAAAAAAAATTTAAGTAAAATTCTCGGAACCGTTTTCGAGAAAAATACGATTTTCGAAAACCATTTTTTAACATTTGTATGGAGGGTACCGTTATTTTTAGGTAAAATGAATTTATTTTGCTTATAT
The DNA here is from genome assembly GCA_911387755.1 of Chrysotoxum bicinctum. Taxonomy (NCBI): domain Eukaryota; kingdom Metazoa; phylum Arthropoda; class Insecta; order Diptera; family Syrphidae; genus Chrysotoxum; species Chrysotoxum bicinctum. Next base: position 246,104,583 of record OU426987.1, read on the forward strand.
ATTGTAGATTATTTTTCCAAACTTTTTTTTGAAAAAATCGAGCATGGGGTTTTCGAAATATTGAGTTTTCAAAAAAAAATTTTGAAAGTTTTTTTAAAAATCCAAAAAATTTGTTTTGGAAAATTTGAATACACAATAATATTTAAACTGCTGGGAAGCTTTAGCATAAAAAAATGATGAAAATCGGTGGTACCGTTTTTGAGAAAATCAAAAACAAAAAAAATGGTCCCAAGGGGGGTACCAAAACTACTAATTTTTTTGAAAATTTTTTTCGACCATTACCTAGGTTTAACTAAATAAAATTTTTTGAATTTTTTTTAAGAAAATCGCAGGGACAGTTTTTGAGAAAAAAAAAATATTTATAAAATTTCGGAAAAAAATCGTATGGCAGGTACCGTTATTTTTGGTCATAAAAAATCAAATCAAAAAACATCCAGGGGTAAAAAATCAAAACCCTTATCTACCAAGTTTGAAGAAAATCGGCCGAGCCGTTTAGCTGTAATCGAACAGACAGACAGACAGAATTGCCAGACCCACTTTTTTCGACTTCGCTATCATCGTAATGTCAACTTTGATCAAAATCTCGAGTTCGATTTTTTTTACGAATGCATAACTTGCCTTATAGTACCTATAAGTCGCAAGTAAAAATTTGGAAACAAGATATTACTGATTGTACCTACCATAGAACGACTTTTTAAAATTTTGAATTTCTCATTATTAGCACAACGGATTTTAATGAAAATTCGTAGAGGGAAGCTTCTAAAAAATTTAAAAAACATTGCATTTCAAAACTTTAAAAAAAAATATTTTTTTGAATTTTGAAAAAAAAAAATCAATTTTTTGTTTTTTGAAAATTCAATGTCTCGAAAACGGCTCAATACTTTTTTGTAAATTTAATTTTTATTCATTCAACAATAGAAACTTAAACTTCAAACTGGCGTACCAACATTTTTTCTTAAAAATGTTTTAAAATTTTCTTATATAAAACCTTATTTTTTAAGAAACCACTACAAAGACTTATAATTTTTGTTCTTGCATAAATCTATATTTGCTTGAATCACATGGCATCCTATTCTTACTTTTAAATACTAAAGAAGTTTTGTTTAGTCATTTAAAAAATGAATTTAATGCTTATGAACAGTTTCTCTAATAACATTCATTTTTGAAATTCTTAGTCTTTTACATAGGAGCAAGTTCGTGCGACCCAGTCGTGCATTTTATTTTTTCATTTTCTTTAATAAATTTTCCTTTAACGACAATAGATGACATTGCGTTTTGGGAGCACTAAAGTCATGGGAAAAATAATTAGCTGGATTAGAACTTTCAGACAAAGGGTTATTTATAAAAATTAGAAGGTGAGTCAGAGCCCTGAGAAATACCAGCATTTATTTTGTGAAAAACAGACTTAAAACTGAAGGTTATATATAATCCAAAGAATAAGGATTTAATTGATACCAAACGTACGCATTTTCAATAAGAGGATAAAAGAGCCTTGCGGCAAACTCTATCAAATGCCTTAGAAATATCAAGTGCAATAATCTTATACTTTCTCTAAAATACGAGTAATGTCAAGATTAATTCCACTTTTGGAATTCACTTGAATACTTAACGTTGCATTCTCAAAAACATATGTTTAGCAAGAATTCATTTGATATTTTCAAAGTTTGTCTGACCTAAACCATCGTTGAAATCGCTTCAGATTGCTTTGCTACTGATGTACGCTTCATTTTCCCGTGTTATGTAATCGATTGGATGATTGTATCGGTGTGCTATCATAAAACATTTCTTTATGTCTGCTGAAACAAACTTGGTTATTGATAAAATGTCCTTAAGTGGGATCCAGGACATATTATTAATAAAAAAGGTCACGAAAACAGAAAACGTTCAAAAACATTTATCAAAAAAGTAATCCGGATTTGTTATTTATACCGTAAGAGTATACATCACAACACCAAATTAAACAACAAAATGGCTTTTTTCCACTGTGACTCCATTGCACTTTTTTTTTCGTAGCAATAGTTCTAATGGCGGTCAAATAGCTTGTCTCACCGAACAGTGGCACAAATCTTTACATCCTTTCGAAGAAAGTAAGACTATTGATAATTTAAAAGCATTCGTTGGAGCTTGGTAACAACCTCTTTAATCGAAAATGCGTTTCTTTGGTATTGATTAGAATCTTCTTCGATGGACTAGTTCGAACCGTTCAATACGAATTGTTCTGGATGGTTTTAAATCTGAAGTTTATAAAATAAATGTTATAGTACCACAAGGCTCCGTTTTGTCTCTGACTTTTTTTCTCACATTCATTAAAGATCTTCTAATCCATTAAATTGTCTTGCTGACGATAGTACTCTTAGCTTCTCATATTTCTTTCAAAATACACGTCTTTGTAAAAATCGCCACCATGTCGCTATCTTTGAGTGACGATTGCATTGAAAAAACCTAACAGCTCTTAGTGTGTGCATCATAAGCCACCTTGTGCGGAATGACTTCTTTATCTCTGCTTAGTATTTAGGTTTCCTTCCACGTTGTTAGACATTTTTCACCACTTCTGATTGCCTGTAATATATACATAAGCCCTACGTTTTCCCCAAGCTCGAGTACAATTTCCATATTTTGGCCGGTGATCCAATAACGCACCTTAGTTTCTTTGATAGTATCCAAAAAGGAGCTTATTTTTATGAACATTGTTCTAGTTAAACCGCAAGTTGCATTCCTCTTATTAAACAATTCATTCGCAATACTCGCGCTTCAGGGAATTCCCATACACTTGCCCTTGAGCCCAGCTTCGAACGCACTATCAAATTTAAAGATTCATTCTTTAGCCCCACTACAGATCTCCCATTACCATATCCAGAGTTTCAAAACCAATGTGCTTCCTTATCTTATTATCTTTGAATTCTTTCGATTTCCCTAAATGCTAGTAATGCGATCAAACATTTTAACAGTGATCAGTCCTTACTTACTTACTTACTTAACCGGCTCCCGATCCATGGAGGGTCTCTGCCTGAGTTATTGCGGTCTTCCATCGGTTGCGATCCCTCGCGAGCTCCCTCCAGTCGTCGGGACCAAGCGCTCTTGCGTCTATAACCGCCTGGTCTCTGTAGCGGAGGTTCGGTCTTCCTCGTCGTCTCGAACCTGGGGGCTAGGATTCGAAGATTTTCTTGGCTGGAGCGTTGTTGTCCATTCGCTCGATGTGACCGAGCCAGTGTAGTCGACGTGTTTTGGCTTTTTGGACTACATCCACATCTTGGTACAGCTCGTATAATTCACGATTGAATCTTCTCCTCCATTCGCCCTCTTCGCATATAGGACCAAATATCCGCCGAAGATCAGTCCTTATAGTGAGCGTAAAATTATAAAAAAAATGAGTGTCGTGTGCGACAATTAGAAAGTTATCAATTTGGTTGACGGATTGTTGACTGAGTCACGTCCCCTTTGGTATCTGTATATACCTACTGAGGTGAAGGAATCAAGAGCTTAATATGACAACACTTTAGGCGTTTATCTCTTAAATGTTAAATGGACGAATAAGCCTAATCATGAAGTTATCTTTTAAGTAAACAATCTTGAAAGGTGTTTAGAGGTTACAAAAATATTGGGTAAAGGTTGCTTAAACTATTAAGGGAATGGCGGGCGTCCCTACTAAAAACAACTAGTTTTACTGATGGATTAAAAATGTCTAATGAGCTATTTTGGCTACCTGTTCTTTCTACTACTTTTTAATCTGAAATTCTTGTAATCAGAAAAATAAATGAAATACTCACACCATAATCGAAATACTTGATATCATAACTTGGAGTGAAACTACAGTTAAAGGTATTTTCAAGACCATCACATACTCTTATTAGTCTAGCAATAAGCTCACAAGTCTTTTAATATGATTTATTTCAATAGACGAAACCAGACGAGACTTAAAAATGTCAGTATTGTCTTTGTGTCCACCCCGGTCGTAACCACAGGTGGACCAGCACCCCAACTTGCCGGTCTACTAAACTGATTTGGCCATTGTTTGATGCTAAACGCTCAAAACAACTAATTTCTATTGGTAGATTGCATATTAGCTCCGTTATAGGTGTCCTTACTGGACACTGCCTAATAGGAAGACATGCTTCTCGTCTTGGAGCTCCTGCAAATGATTTTTGCAGAAGCTGCATGGATGAAGAAGAAGAGGAGTCAGTTCCTCACCTTCTATGCTCTTGTCCTGCCCTAGCGCAAAGACGTAGACTCCACTTGGGAGACTACTACTATAACGATCCTAGTGATCTAAATAATTCCGACATTCACTGTCTCAAACGCTTCATTATTAGCTCAAAATGGTTTAACGAGTAAGGGAGATTTTTGAAATCCTTGTGGTATCACAACGGACCAAATATTGGTCTAAGTGTGCTGACCTTTTCCGGTCAGCAGCCACTTTAACCTAACCTAACCTAACCACCCCGGTCGAATCCTCGTGTCGTCTACATTTTCAATGTCTCAATAATAAATCACCCAAAAATCGTAAATTAAAAATGCTGTACAGTGTTACAGTTGCTTAAAAATTTTAAAGAACCTTTTTCATTTCTCCTTAAACCAAAACGCCCAAATACAAAAAAAAAATAATAAAAAGGCAGACGACCCAAAAATATTTTTGGGTGATTTTCAAATTTATTTTTTTTTGGCGATCTGGCATAATGTCAGACAATTATACACATTTTTCACCGATTAAGAAAGTGATTGATGATCTGCTGATAGGGGGTGACCAATAAAAATATTCTACCTTAAATCCTGATTCGTTCAAAATGAATTATGGTATAAAAACGACCTTTATTAATTTGGTCGTAGTCATATGTCTCAAGAATGCCCAATACTTCTTTCCAAGTATTCGCTTAACTTCAAAATTATACGGTGAACCTGTTACTTTTGATATTCACCATGCCAGATATCACATACGATTTGTCTTCATTACACACTCTCCATCCATTCTCATTCTCCAACCTATTTCTTACAAAAGCTGAATCTCTACAAGACGCAATTTTTTTGTTACACCACTGGTGCTGCAACCAAATCCTTTTGTGATGAATTTGAATACACATTATTATAAAATCGTCCTTTATTCTCATGATTTTTATTTTTGTTTTGTAATTTCATTAAAGCCGGATGACTGTTTGACGAGCTATGATCCCCATGGTTATTGTGTTATTTATTCATCGGCTGACCGTAGCAGCTTCACAATTGCCGAAAGGGTTCTGCAGGTATTATGGACAAATGAAAATATTGCACAAAAGGCTGTTATTTTAGTTGGCAACAAAGCTGATTTGGCCAGAAGCAGACATATTACATCTGAAGGTAAGTTTTGTGTTTTGTAAGAATTTATTTATGAACGTAGGTATACTAAGTATGATGTTATTGAATAATAATATTTTTTTTCTTTGAGATCCAACAATACTGTTGGGAATAATAACATATTTTTTCATGAACTTAAGAAAATTAAAATAAAATTGGGGCTTTTTCAGTTAAGGGAGAGAAACAAAAGCGGGTATAAAACGTGTACCTGTTTACTTCTTCATAAATCTTAAGAGTTTCATTATTGTTTTGTTTTTTACTAAACAACAAAGTTCAACGAATATCACTAATTGGTTTGTTTGCTTTAAAAGAAGAGAATTAATTAGGACTTTTTTTCTAAAGTTTTTATTTATTTAGATGTTTTTCTCTACGTTTGAGGTTATATTACACTATGTAGTAATTTTAATCCGAGAGAATTGTTACTTTGAGAATTGGCCTTTAAAAGAAAATTTTAACTTTTCCAAAAAAAATTTACTTTCAATTGGCGCAATTAGTCTAGAGGCACGAACTGTGTCGATGGGTAACGATGACGCTGCTTTTATTAAAGCAGCTTTTATGCTATCCAAATTTCGATGGGAAGTCTTACAGGCCATGTTTTCCAGTTCGGATCACAAACTATTATCCAATGGTTTCAAATCTGGACTGCCCGAAGGGCAATCTGCAGCTGCAACAAAATAGGGAATATGCTTGACTTAAGCCACTCTTGCGTGGTTTTGGCTTTGTATACCGGAGAAGAGTCTTGTTGAAAGACACATCTTTCACATTTTAAGAGAGTATTTGTTAAACTCTTTACAACACCCTCGAGAACATTCTCCTGATACACTTTTTCATCTGTTTTCACAAAAATGCAGTGATGTGACACCTGGATGTGAAACGCCGATCAAACCATTATAAAAGTGGGTGTAGTGTCCGCGATGGACTCTTGGAATAACGTTCATCGCTACTTTGAATGACGCCGCATAAATTTTGTCATTCTGCTTGTTAAAGAGTTCTTCTATTTGCAAACCCCCTCTCCAATTTTTTTAAAGCATTAAAAGATGATCGACGATAGGCTTTCATACGAAGACCATCTCGAACAACCCTTGACATGAATCTGAAAAATATTTCCAATTCTCTGGACATAATTTTCTGCTTCCATATAAAGAAATCGTTCATGCACAGTTCAACTTTAGGACTCGTTTGAGCGACTCGTGGACAAGCACTTCTTGGTCTGTTCTCTACTTCTGAAAATTCATTAAGACGACTAATGGCTCGATAAACAAAATTTTTCGATATACCGAGTGGGTTTATCAGTTCAAAAATTCGGTACGAATTTTTTCCGCACTTATGCAAAGCGATTATCGCCAATGAAAACACGGCTTATGATTCAAATAACTGTGACTTGCATGTTTCAAGGGTCAACAGTGTACCTACTTCTGGGGTTCTCCTCTCATCCCATAGTCTCCATGTTATGTGACCTCTTTTAAAATTTTTGTTGGCTTATCGTCATTCGGTACAGATTGGCCTTAACTTAAACCATTTGTTCTGGTTAAATAGCCGGAATTACACCATTTACCCACATGGTAGGAAGATTTAAACACAAGAAGTAGGTCCATGTTATGAAAGCTTAAACGTTAGATGGGTGAATGTCAAGGAGTACACCCATAGTTTCGCATTTTACGACTTTAAATAAGACCTTGATCCAATGTCATCAAGAAATCATAAACTTGCCGCTTAAATCCAGATGCTGGCAAAATAGTTTACGTGTGGGGATGGTTGTGGTGCATTTGCAAACCCCATTCAAATTTAATCTTTCTTTAGCCCAAATAAAGCTTATTAATTCCAAAATAATGAGATTTTCCCTTAACGGTGATATTTGCTCTTCACAGAAAATCAATAACAATCAAAACCACTTTCATAAACATACACACACACACACACATATACAAAACTTAATTACACACACTCATTATAAAATATTCCTCATTTCGAATTCTCATTACAGAGGGCAAAGCAATGGCAACTGCATACGATTGTAAATTCATCGAGACCTCGGTTGGGATTAATCATAACGTTGATGAGCTTCTGGTTGGCCTTCTTTCTCAAATTCGCCTCAAATTGGAAAATCCAGAAAAATCAAGGTAAAAACACATAAAAGAAACCCAAAAGTAATTGCTATAAACCACAAAGAAATCCTCAATTTTTTACTACTACTACAAAAATAAAAAAGGAAATACCTATTACAATTTGCTGCTTTTTAATAGAAGCAATTTTAAAACCTCTTGATTCTTAAACCGGATTGATCCCACTTCAAAAAACAAAGTAAAGCAAAACAGACCGGCCTTTTTGAAGCGAAATCCTTATAATAAATCTTAAAATCCTCCTAAAAACACTCTATATCCACACACATGAAAACACATGCACATACCTCTTAACGGTTCCTCTTATATTCTACATTGTTTAGGGATTTATTTAGAAAACGTTCCACAAGGAAATCAAAGAGAAGGGCCTGCTCACCACTGGGAGGCGCCTGCTTGACTGGCAACGGAGGCACGAATCCGAATACCCCTGTGGGACCGGCAAATAATGTGATCACAGATGTTAGTACACCACCAGGAAGTTCACATAGCAGGTAATTCAAAATTATCAAAAAATAAAAACAAACTTTTTTATGATTTTATAAAGAAAAAAAATAAAACAATACCCTTTTTTTGTTCTCGTTTCAGTCCTAGGAAATATCGTGGATCACGTACATCGGCCAGTCTGAAGGTTAAGGGACTCCTGGGACGTGTTTGGGCAAGAGATTCAAAGTCAAAGAGCTGTGAAAATTTACATGTCCTATAAGCAAATTCAGAGTTACTTCAATATCTATTCTATCTGTGTTTATGGTTTCATCCCATCTGTGTTCCGAGCGTTGAAAACAAAAATTAAATAAACCTACATAGCAGCCAAGTCCTTGCAGAGAATAAAAGTATTACAAAATCCTTACATTGTGGTATATCTGTATCTTTGTTAAGCATGATGAACTCTCATTAAATTTCTTATCTATGTGTATAAATGTGTATATCTAGCTAAATGTATTTTTTAAGTTTTATTTCACTCACACTTTCTTATTACAAAAAAAAAATAAAAAATATATGTGAGAAAAAAAAAATAAAATATTAGAACTACTTATAGTATAAGAAAGTCCTTCCGCGCGCAACAGTATCATTTATGGATTTTTTCTCGTCTTAAATATTATTTTATAATTAATATGTACAATTTATTAAAAATATTATTCAACATGCCATGTTAATTTCCTTAACTGTAAGATTTGTTGAATAAGATTTGTTGAATAAGTTTTTTAGATTTATCTGGTTATTTTTAGTTTTTATAATTATGTATTTTATTTTAAGTTAAAATTATGATAATTTTTTTTATAAAATATATATATAAAAATACATTTACCCAAGTTGTTTTTTGTTTTATTTGTTTTAAACAGTGTTTTTGTTCTTTTGAATAATTTTTATATAAAAAAGGAAATTTTGATTTATAATAACCATCGTCAGCTAATTAAATCACATTCTTCCACAGTTTTGAAATTTATGTTAATCAAAGTCCGCACTTATTCGAAATTATTAGCAACAGTTCCAAATTATTAATAAGACTTTTCTTATAAAGAGTATTTTTTAAGAGGTGGAGAAAATTAACTTGGCAACACTGTTTTCTGTGACAGCAGATTTGAAAATTCTTGATTATTTGGAGGTTAGCTTGGTCACGCTGGAGCAACGTTCCCAAATTGTTCAAATTTATTTTGGAAAATATGGTTCAGTTCGAAAAGTACATCGGGTGTTACGTGCGTTTTATTGTGCCTATAATCGTAGCAATTTATTTCTACTTCGTTTGACTCATTTTTATATAACGATCGAAATTCCATTTAATTAAGGGTGGGCCAAATACAAGTTTATTTTTAAAAATGCAATAAAATGAACAAAATCAAATTTTTTCCATGTATTATAGCTTTATTAATAAGAACAAGCATTCCTATTAATTGGGAACACAACGTCGTTCAACTAGCTACCCCGGCTATCTTCGCAGTAGCGCATTCTGTCACTTCAAATTTCCAAGACCTTGTTGAGAGTTTCCGGCTGTAGCTTACGGATTGCTTGGACGATATTGGCCTTAAGTGCTTGAATCATTTCCAGATTGTTGACACAACATCGATTCTTCACGGTTCCTCACAAAAAAAAGTCCAAATGGGTCAAATCACAACTCCGAGGCGGCCAATTGAAATCGCCAAGAAGGCTGATAACACAATTTGGGAATTTGGTATGCAAAAGATGGATTGTGGCATGGCGCGCCATCCTACATGAACCACGACTAATTTCGTTCCGCGAAGGTATGATACTGACTTTCTGTCAAGATTTCGAGCCGGAAGCAACTGTAAGTGTCAAAATAACCTATGATGTAAAAAGAAACCGCTAGATGGCGCATCCTTTATGTGTTGTATTGATTTATTTTTGCAAATCAAAAAAGTCACTTGCTTGATCTGAATGTACTCATAGCAAAAATCTACTGCAATTTGCCTTCAGTTTTCCAAACAACTCCTCACCATAAGAAAAAAAGAACAAATATATTTACTTCTGTTAAACTGAATACATCCATCACACTTCAGATAAAAATGCATTAGTAAATATTAATATATAAAGAACAGCTAGCTAAATACAATTTTGTGAAATGTCAAAATCAGCTAAAGTGGAGAGATATCTGATCTGTCATTATCTGCTACACTTTTTCTCAAATCTACTTTGTTTTTTTGGGCGATTTGCTTCACTTTCTGGGCTCAGCATCTCTGCTAATGCCCATTACAGCGAAGATTGTGTGAAAATTTTACCACTAGATTACGCCATAATGACAAAAAATTAACTTTTATATAAAGGTAATAAATATTTAATCCAGGGGCCCAACTATTTATCTCCATTCTGCAATGAGAATGTGCGAATTGGTAATGTTGTAAGGGGATAGTTATAGCTATAATTGAAAATTTTCATTTCCATTTTTAAGACGATTAAACAAACTGTAATGGCTTTAATTGTTACCAAAATGAAGCTAATGAGTAGTAGAGTTTTTTGACTCTTAAAAATACAAAATTCTGATTTAAACTTGCTTTTAAATCCACTTTTATTATTTCACTTATAGAAATCAATTCTTTAACTTGGAACACAATCGTTCCACTGAATGTGTTCGATTCTCTTTCTATTCTCAAATGTCAGTTTCGCTTTCCAAGATTAACTCTAACCAAAAATACCTAGAATTGGTTATTATCAGTCAGTCACTGAGAGAATCTTCTACTGAAATCAATTTTTCAATAATTGCTATAACTATCTTGTCAAAAAGATAAAGTCAGTATTCCACTGATTTGTTCCAATGAAAGCTATAACTGGCGCCTAACTCTGTAATTAATCTACATCCGTGCATTTATCTTTGTCGGGTGTTAATTTGCTAAAAAGATGCACCAATATTTGGTTGTATTAAGACGCTTCAGATGGCTTCTTGAAAAGTATTGTCACTGTTCCTAGTTTAACTCGAGAACTTTAAAGAGTTTGTTAACAAAAAAAAGTTCAAGGTATTCGGTTCGTGTTATATGTATATAGGATAAACTCTGCAAAGGTAAGACTGGTGATTCCTGTAATTTATACTATATTGGCACGAACAAACAATTTCTGAGTCAGCGAATGTCAAATCATAGATCTGACATCAACACCAAAACAGTCGCTAATTCTACCTTTTCACCAAGAGATAATCCTGGATTTATATGGATTTACTATAAATCTTCTTTAAATCTCGAAGAATTGCCATGCATATTTATATCGTAAATCTAGTAGATTAGAAATAAATCTTGTAAAATCTTCATTGGATTAATTTTTCTTTAGGTTTCCAACTGACCTAATATCCATATCGTGCTGAAATATCTCGATGATTTGTCATCGTTTGACACAAATGAAACTTTTTTTTCTCTCTTCCACTTTATAAGAAAAATTGAAACACCATTAGCATTTTGATATTATGCTGTCAAAGTTAATCTTCTTTTTAATCTTTTTTAAATATTAAATCTCGGATTATTTTTTGGTGAAAACGTAGTATAATCAGCCAGTCTCCAGATTTTGAAGGTGTCCAAATTCTTCAAAGTGAAAAACATACTTCATTATTTTTAATATTTTTAAGGCCGGTATTCACCGAGCGCTCATAACTTAAGAAGCTCATAAATCTATTCACCAAGCAATTTTAGTGAAGATCTACGAGCTCTCTTAAAAGTTAGGAGTGGTCCCGACCACTCCTAACTTACGAGCGCTCTCTTCGAAAGTTTGTTCGCTTGTGCATGTACCACGCCACGCACGCATTGGAATCAGGGATGGAAAATGAAATTTTTCAATTGTACTGAAATCTGGAATAAAATTGTACTGAAATGATGTCAATTGTACCGAAAACGAATTTTGTATGGAAAAAAAATCAATAATTCAACTATTTAAAAGTTTTCGAAAATATTTTATTTAAAAAAATCAAAGCAGAAATGATCAGCTTGTCTTCTTATAAAAAATATAAATAAATATAAATAGCTTCACAGAAAATAATACTGGCGCAAAATTGTAGTTGAATTATTACGTTGTTAAAGATGTTTTAGTATGAAACTAAGTTAAAATGACGATTTTGCAAATTTTAATAATATAGCGTCATACTTTCTCTACCCTTAAAACCACCGAATACATTTTTTATTTTTTTAGTATCATGATATTTGCAAAAGCCACAAAACGTCTGTTTACTTAGTTTTTTGCAAGAACTGTCATTGTTTAAGGTAAGAAAATTGCTTTAGTACGATACTAGTTAGAAAATGTTTAAAATTAAGAATGAGTTAGTAAACTACTTTCAATTTCCTTTTATGTGCTTTTGTTTATTTTTTTTTGTGAAATATATAAAATTGGAAATTTTGAAATTGTACTGAATTGAGACAAATTGTACTTTTGTACTTGTACAAACTCAATTGTATCGAATTCGGTACAATTGTACCGAATTTTCCATCCCTGATTGGAATCGAATCCATGTGAGCAATGCCAAGTAGAAGAGTATCCATTTGCTGTAAAGACCAACATTACACAACATTTCACAGTTTGGGTATGCCTGAACAAGAGAGAGTGGCTCTCATTTTCGAACTTCGAAAAACACTTGCGAGTGGTTGGTGAATACCCCACAGAAATTTAAAGTTAAGAGCCTCGTAAAGTTAAGAGCCGTTTAGGAGCGCTCGGTGAATACGAGCCTTAAAGTGTAAGTTTTATTTTGTTGTATAAATTTGTGATAAACTAATTTTATATTCTTTTGGATGTAATAAAAAGTTCCCCTGAGTAACACAGCAGTCCCTGTCGAAACATCAGGTGAAGTAAATGTAACAAATTTTGTTTCATTGCTAAAATTACTGTGACCAAAACAGCGGAAGGAAAAACTTTTCCAATCAACATATATACATATATCCAAATTGGTCGATACTTTAATTTCTTGGTAGGGTCTTCTGCCTCTGGAAAATATTTGTAAACAACTCCAAAATACAAAGATAAAAATTCTTGCTACGAGTAAATAGATTGAAATTTGAAATTAGTTTCTAAATACGACTGAAGCAATTTTGTTAAAGTGAATACAATGGAACTGTTGCTGCTGCATTCACGACTTTAGATATTAAAGGGTTTAAATACTCGTAATCAAAGTGATGCGTTGATTCTGTTAAACCACTTTATTGTAGTAAGACCTTAAATAATAGTGATTAACAAAAAATCACCTTTTTAGTAAATGATTTCTGTTTCTTTTCCATCTATGACAATTTGTACTTTTAAACTTTATTGTATTTTCAATTAAAGACATTTTTATTTTTTATTTTACTAAGTAGATAGATTTAAAAATGAACAAAAAATATCGTGATATTTTCTTTTTATTAATTATCTAACAATTTTACATTTAGACAATTTTACTCGTATCACTCCTATTTATTATTTTTCACGTTCATTTAAATTTTGTTTGGAATAAATAAGAAAAATCCAAGTAAATGTTAATAGCACACAAAAGCTTAGCCTAAAACAAAAACACCATTTTATCCTAATCCTTTCCTCTCAAACAATTTACACAAATTACAACAACAACAAAATATGATAACATTTAAAATTTAAGAAAACAAAAATATTTTTACATTAAAAATAATTGTAACCACAATAACTAATAATAATTATGCACATTGGGTCCATTTAAAATTTAATACAAAAACAAAATAAATGTGTAGCATTTTATTTAAAACAAAAAAAAAACAACACTAGATGTAGTACGAGTTTTATAAAATTTATTATCGGTGTAGTAAAACTAAAACACACATTACATAATTTTAAAATTAAAATGTCAATCAATTAAACATACATAACTTAAAAATCCATTAAAAAAAATACACAAATAAAATTTATAAATGTATTTAAATAATTATATAAAAGCTAAGTAAAAATTATTTATTGTTTAATTTTTAAAATATATATAAAAACAAGCAATATTTTGTAACATTCGAATTTTATACTTTATTATTGAACAATAAATATGTAAGTAGGTAATTTATTATAATTAATAGAACCTGAATTTGATTTTCCTTGGAGAAAGGTGAATTAGTTAAATTTGTTTTAAGAAAGTTATCGAAGATAAACCGAACATAATCAAAATCAAGCAAAAATCAAATATTGTCTGTTAATTAATGATACTTTTAAATTAAATTTTCCATCTAAAAAGCTTCTTTACTATTTCGAATTCTGCTCAAAACAAGCTGGTACTTTTTTCACTTTATTTAAACTCCAAAGTCTTAAAACTATTCTAGCAATAACCTTTTTTTAGTCCAGAGCCCTTAGTACATATCTATTTATAAACAAGAAAACCCTTGAATCTAATTATTATGAACGAATTTTCTTTCAACATTTTTTATTGTTTAGATAATACCCATTAGTTTTCGGGTTTCAATTTTGCATTCTTATGGCCAATTTCATAAATATACATACACTTAAATTATATTTAGGTATCTAAAATCCTTCTAAATTATATCAGGCTATTATTTTTCTTTCCAAAAAACATCGTCCACCTCTGGGCAAGGAAAATCAGGACTGACAGTATTATAGTTTTGTAGGGTGGCACTTCGTGTGAGAAGTTTTTAATCCATTCGTTTTCCAAAACCTTAGAAGCAGCAGTTTTCTAGTGTAATTCTTTGTCGTTTCTCCACTTCACTTAAGGTGGCGTTCGTGAAATGAATATTTACTCCGAACTAGATGAACTTAAAAGAGTAGTAAAAACTACTTACGAAGTTGTTGATGTTGGACAAATTTATTGAAAATAGTGTCGTGCCCTGTCCGCCATTTTCTTCAGAGGGAGATTAAAGAAATCATATTAGCCGTGTTTTTTGAAAGAGTGAATAGCCAATTTAGCAAAATTTTATATGCCAAACAATAAAAACATCAAGAGTGAATATAATTTGGTCAGCAATCAGAGTGAATATAGAATGAATAAAAATTGTTGATATCTTGAGATGTAGATGGCGCTTAAATCGAGTGCAGAAAAACATTTGCTTGGTACTGGGATGTGTTCTGGAATGCATCTTTTTTTCGGAGATTTTTATTATGTCAAGACATTTGGAAATAAAGCTGCATGTCTATTTTGTAAAAGACGTACAAAAAATCTCAAATTTCAATTGATTGAAAAACTTCTGAAAAATCTTAATTTTTTCACCGAAAAATCCAAATTTTTTGGATTTTTTTGTTCAGGAAAATTGCGATTTTAGGGCTTTTGGAAAGCATCTAGAAAAAAATACTCTAAATAGGTCAAAATATAGTATATTACCCATCTACCAAGCCATAAACTGTCAAATTCTATTGGAGGATGGCTGAGATCTCGATTGATTAAAAAACATCTACAAAATCTTATTATTTTTAACGAAAAATTGATTTTTTGCTCATTAAAATTGTAATTTAAGGTCTGGCAAGAATATGGAAAGAAATATTCTAAATACGTCAAAATAAATTTGAAATTACTCTAAAATTCTTGTGAAACTTTGAGATTAAAAGAGAGTGAATATAAAAGTGACTATGTATATCGTTTTTTTTTTCAATTTTCTTTACTGAGTGGCTGTTGAAAGCTTTGATTGTTTGGAATACTCCAAAAAAGCTATTCCCTGTCAATCGACACAATTAGATCAGTCTGCTTGCCAGTATTAAAACCAACAGCCAGATTATAAGTTTTTCAGTGTTGTTCAATCGCTACTTTTCGAACTCCTTGAGGTGGGAGGCTACTTATTCCCCCTTTTTTATATGCAGGATATTCATTTCCGCTCTTCTCCTAACGAGATACTCTTCTCTCGCTGAGATGTGCTTCTTCTTTTTTCAGTTGAAGGGTTTCTGGGGTTGAATGCATGCATATTGCATAGTGGGGAGCTTCTCGCTCAGGTGCGTTCTGTAGAGTTTTCAAGTATTCTTAGTCGTCCAACTTAGAAATTGTTGTCATTTGAGGGTTATAATTAAATGTGTTTTACTATTCACAGACGAAATTCCTTGAAATTGGTACGGACCAATGACGCCGCCGCTGGCCGCAAATCCACACCAAACGGGATTCTTTTGAGGATGCATTTTCACCTGATTAACCTCGTTTTGGTTGATGTCATCCCATACACGGTAATTTTGCTTGTTAACACAGCCATTCCTTCAAAAATGCGATTTGTCACTAAAGATGATTTTTCGGCCAAAATGGGGGTCCTTTTTGAAAACGCTTCAAAGCACAGTCAGCAAACAAAAGGTGTCGTCTAGTCATGAACTTTGAGCTCCTGGCTCTTGGATATTGTGCAGGCAAAGGCTAAAGTCCCGGCGCGAAATTCGCCAAGTTGAAGTCTGCGAAAGGCCGTTTTCTTGTGCACGGTGGGTTCTACCTCGGGTTTTGCTGTAGATGTACTTTCACGGACCGCAGCGATATTCTTGGCCGATCTTGAGGAGTCGAATGTGAAGGGCCACCACTTCTACCATGATTATGCCATGAGTAAGTGAAAGTGAATAAACAAAAGATTTGGCAGATGTCACCAAAACAACATGGCTGCCACAAGCCGCCAAAATCTACCCGGGGCCAATTGAAAAACACTTTAGCAATATTAAGTGGTGTAAGGCATTTGGCATGCAAAATGTGGTTTTTGGCATATAACATGTGAAATGTAATGTAACTGTCACAAGTGTCCATTGGTATAAGTCGTATTGAATATTACGTCTGACATATTATAAGTCGAAACTAATATGAAATTATCTTACGTGAAATGATTAAAAACCTTTATAAAAGTCATCTAACCTCCAGAGCGAGAAATAATTTTTGGATCTTTGAAATATGTACATATGTAGATCAAGAAAGAGAGCAGGGCCCCATATTTCTACTGGACGGCAGCCGCTGCCAGTAACCCATTACGAGGGTATGAATGTTGCCATTGATCTAAAAGGAATTCATCTGTTACTATCTTTTTATACAATGGTTGCGCAGTTATTGTGGCATTATTTCCTAAGGAACCCAACCACATAAAACATAAATGCATGTGTATTATATAGATATGAGTGACTTGAGTGGATTACTATTATGTACTCTACCCTGCCTACTTTAATTGTGAAAATTGGTTATTTACCTATATCTTGTGGTAAGAAGAGTTTTTTTTCAGAAACAGTTACCTCGCATAAAAATACCTTGGAAATAACCACTTTTTCTGTAACGATTTAGCGGATTTCGATCATATTTTTTACTTATGCGGAAGCTTCTAATTCGTTTTAGTAGCAAAAGCTTAAGGTAATATTAATTTTAAACTAATTAGAGCTTGTTTTTAAAAAGTCAATAAATCAAAGAATTTTTAAGTTAATTTTAAAACTTAAAATATCATTTCTGCAGTTTCGTACAACATCTATAAATTTTTGAATAAAAAGTAACAAAAACTTTTTATTTTCTGTAGGTATAAAATTAACACTAATTCGTCCATAGTAATGAGATTCAAATTGCTTAGGGAACTAGACTATTCTCTTTTCTTTTTTTACCCTTAAAATTATGACACGAAACAAAGCAAAAAGTCAACTCGAAAACTTAATTGAGGAAAACAGTTAAGCTTAAACATATTTTATATTTGTTTTTAAATGTAAAAAAATGCCTGCAAATTCCAATTCAACGATATTATACAAACAAACAACATAAATTAAATTTTAACTTTAAGAGAATCTTAAGTTTGCTGTAGTTTTGTACATTAAATTAGATTTTATCAAAATATAAATATTTTTTTAATTTCAATAAAAATGAATTTAATTAAAATAAATATAAATATTATAAAAATGCTGCACAAAGGAATTTATAGAGAAACAATAATATTGTATTTAAACAATTATACATAAAAATGTTTACTTACATACTTTAAACAAAATCTCACAAAGATAACACAAATTAATATACATACAGCTGCGGTAAAAAAAATAGCACCATTACGAGAAAAAAATTTCGTTGCAAAATAAAATGTATGCCAATATATCGAGGGAAATTTTGAATATGCAAAAAGTTTATATTAAGTTAAAACAACACATTTCAAAAAGAATTTTTATTTTTATTCATCAACTTTTTGAAAAAAACTTATATTTTCTCCAACAAATCAAACAAATAAGCGGTAAAAATAATAGCACCATTGCTTCATCGTACAACTTAAAACTAAATCATGGTAAAAATCCAAAATCTTTTTCTATGATTTTATTCCTTAGAGGTAGTCCAACGAAATTAATATTTCGTTGCATAGCCTTTGTTGGCTATTACTGCTTCACAACGTCTCGTCATTGAATTAGCTAAATTTTGACACCTTTCAACCGGAATATTCTCCCCGGACGCCTTAACTGCAGCCCAGAGTGCTTCATTGCTAGTCGGTTTAATATCTGAGACTGCTTTCTTTACGTCGGCCCACAGATTTTCGATGGGATTTAGGTCAGGCGATTGCGCTGGCCACTCCATACATTAATTGAATGATCTCCAAACCATTTTTTTGCCTCTTTACTGGTGTGCTTGGGGTAATTATCTTGTTGGAAGACCCACAAAAGCGGCATTTCTTCATCTGCATACGGGAGCATAACATTTTCCAAAATATTCACGTAGACGTGTTGATCCATGATGGGTTTAATCCTGTATATGGGTCCAACTCCATAGTAGGAAAAACAAGCCCACACCATTATGCTTGAACCTCCGTGCTTAACCACCTGATTTGTGTATTTGGGTTTATATTCCGCTTTTGGAGGTCTTCTTACGTAGGAGCGAGATCATTTACCGCCAAACAACACGATTTTGCTCTCATCCGTCCATAAAACGTTGCGCCATTTCGCTGCTGGCCTGTTCAAATGCTGTCTTGCAAACATTAAACGCTTTTTTGCATGTTTTGCAGTTAAAAGAGGGATTTTTCTGGGACTACATGCTGTGAAATTATGTTCTCTCAATCTGTGGCGAACGGTTTAAACGCAAGCTGTAATATTCAGGTCTTTTTTGAGCTCAGTTGCAGGCTTGAAAGGATTTTTTTGGCTTTCTCGGACTAGGCGTCTGACAAGAGTTTTCGACAAAACTGGTTTTCGCCCACGAGTTTCGGTTTTGGGTGCGTATATTATTGAATTTCGAATCATTTTGTTGGAACAGTTAACAAAACGTGGAACTTCTCCGTAAGTTTTACCTTCTGAAATCATTTTTTTAATAATTTCTCGTTTTTCGTTTGTGCAATGTTTTCCACGGCCCATTGTCTTGAAAAACTGTAATTTTTTTGTCTAAAATGAAGAAACCTATTCAAAATTAACAAATCTTAACATTTGGTTACTTTACCTTGAAATATGACACCAAAAAATGTTTTTTTCTAGCGAAAACTGCGATCAGTGCTATTATTTTTACCGCAATAAAAAAGGGTTTTTCCCCAATATGGCCTCGTAAGAAAAGAACCGTTACCATTTAAGTGCCAGAGATACACAATACAGAGAGTTAACACTTCAAGCAATAACAAAATACAGTAGAGGCTGGAAATATGTGTCCATTTACTAATTTAAAAAAGTTTAAATGAAACTTGTACCGGTGGTGCTATTTTTTTTACCGGCACTGTACATATATCTGTAAGCCAATAAATATATTCATGTTATTTTACTAAATATAAATTACATAATATATATATGTATTTAAATTATATTGAAGTGATATTTTCCAATTTACTCATCAACATAACAAAATAAATTAAAATGTTTTCGGTGTTTTTAATAATTAGATATATTAAATCAATATTCATCTATAGCTTAATAAATACAATAACAAAAAACTAGTAAAAAAAAACAAGAATTTAAAAAAGCAAATGTGTTTCGTTGACCAAAGTCAATTTGATAGCTGACTTAATGGAGAGATTAATTGAAATGTACCTACATACATTAACAACGCATCAAATGATTGCTGATTGAATGAGAAAAGCAAACAACAAATTTCAATATTCCAATAGTTAAAATAAATCATACACCAATTCAAATAAAACTATATTCCATTTATGTGATTGCTTTTTTAGTTTTTAAAATGAAATATTTAAGTATGTTTGTATAAATATTCATTAAAATGCAAATAATTGTGTAAAATGTCGTATTACGAGTATTATTTTGTTTTGGTTTTTATTTTCCATAAAAAAATTAAGGTATGCATATTTATTGTATGGATGTAAAAAGTGTACACATCATAGGCAACAAGGAAGAAGATAACGTTTATGTTTAATAAATAAACAATTCCAAATTAAATAAATTATAACAACAAAATCTCAAGAACGTGTTTCATTTAAATATTTCTGCAGGGATGCCTCTGAATTTGAAGTCCGAAATTTAAATCAATAGTTAGTAAAAAAAAATGTAAAACCTATCCTCTGATGTGGTTGAAAGTGCGTTGGATCGTCACACGGCCTGTTACTCGAAGGTCTGTATTCTATTCCCTGCCTATTCCAGGGGTAGTGCCTCTTGCGAGGAAATGACTAATCATTAGGGTGTGTCAAAGTGCTCAACTATGGTATTTTCAAATGTAATAGCTTTTAAAAGTTGCATTGCTTATCAAAATTAAATCCTGCGTTTACAATTTTCATTTTAATTAATATCTTTGGCTCCCTCAAAAATAGGATGAAATCCAAAAAAATTTGATTTTTCGATATTTTTGAAATATGTGCTGTTTTAAATTGCACCGTGTGGATACAAAAAAATTACGAGTATATAAAATATTTTTAGGCTTTCAAGTCAAAGATAATTGCAAGGAAACACTTTTAAGCTTATATTTGTTTAACTTGAACACTTGATAAAGAAGCTATGAAATAATAAAAGAAGGAAGAAAAATAATTTTTTTATGTAAAATCGTTTTTTTTTACAAAAAAAAATTCTTAAAAATCAACGGAACCACCTACAATATCGTGGTATATCTTTTTCTAAAGACAAAAATTCTTTCTGTATTTTGTTAAGCTTTTTTTTTAGTATACGTAAAAAAAAAAATTACTGTAAATTAAATTTTTTTTTCAACTTCAACCGATTTGAGCGAGCCAAAGACGAACGATATCTTATTTTTTTTTACATGTTCTTAAACCTCAGACCCTAATACAACTTTTGAGCACTATTACATTTAAAAATAAGAGTACTTTTTTGCGGCCATACAAAATTGACACACCCTACTAATCATCCAACAGTATCTCTTGTCATGGAGAGTAGGTACTTCTCTTATAAGACCTAGATTTCATTTATAATTTTTTTCATTAATATGATTTAAATAGCTTAGGCTCTAGCTGAAGTGTCATTTCTGACACTGATCAATTTTAGTCTAATTTAGTTCATTAGGTTCGACACGGGCCGTAAGTTAAACTTCAACAACAACTCATTTAAAATGTTTGAATTCGGGATTGAATCAAAAGAAAAAGTTTAGTTTCGGAGCTGGTTTCGAATCGCTTTTCGTACCGACCTAGGACTTAAACGCAATATAGAAAAGTACCTACTTTAAAAATAGATATATACATACATACATATATGAGAAAATAATTATTTTGGTTTTATTAATTCATAATCTTTGCAAAATGGTAAATCTTTGCATATGGTATTTTGTATTAGGGCTTCATATTATTTTCGACATGCTATGGT
This sequence comes from Chrysotoxum bicinctum, assembly GCA_911387755.1. Lineage (NCBI taxonomy): Eukaryota > Metazoa > Arthropoda > Insecta > Diptera > Syrphidae > Chrysotoxum > Chrysotoxum bicinctum. The sequence continues at coordinate 246,126,086 of OU426987.1, forward strand.
CACATAATATGATATTCAATATGACATGTGCCAAGGAACACTTGTGATACGTCACTTTTCGCTTGTCACATTATATATCATATTCCAAAGTATCGCATGCTACATGTCGCATGCCAAACGTCAAAAGCCAAATACCTTACACCACTTATTTTGCTATAGGGTTTTTCGATTGCGATGGTTAGATTTTGGCGGCCTGTAGCAGCCATGTGGATTGTTGATTTTTATTTTTGATGTCAAGTCTGCTGTTTATTATTCATTAACTAAACTAGTAGTCCAGTCATTTTAGGCATTTTAAACCCCAATCTGCGGAAAAATTCCTAGTGAGCTGAATTTTTGTATATATGTACCTTTATTACGGCATTGTTATGAAGATGTGAAAAATCGACATTGATATCGTGTCGGCTAAAAAAGTTATAGGGGTCAAAAGGTCACAAAAATCAGTTTTTCGCAAATATCTCGCGATCTATTGCTCAGAGGTCATTATAAAAATTGTTTATCGTGAAATTGTCTACAAAAAATGTCTTTTGCATTTTTCTGTAAAATTAACCGTTTTCGGAGTAGAGCGCTGAGACAGCGATTATGTTATGACGATGCACTCGTTTCCTCACCACCTTCGAGGTAGAATGCAGTGCGCGTTTTTTTTTACATGTTTTCCCCCGTAGGCATAATCCATGATATGTAATCAGAGGTTTTTTTTATTTACGAGTGAATAATTTTTTATTTGAATACAGAAAAATACAGAAAAATTAACTTTAGTATATAATTTTTTTTATCATTCATTGTCGCAATCTTCAGTTTCTGTGTCATTAACAATTGCATACCGCAATCTTCGATATTAAAAATGGTCTTCAGCTGTGAGCGGTTAACTCGCTGATTCTATGCAGCATTTACACCAGCGATCTAATAGGTAGCCTAATTCGGGCAATTGTGTATGCCGTCGACCTAATAGTGTACAGAACAGCTCCCAAAGTCGAAGTAATCAGAATTCTTTTGCACTGTTACTTCAACAAGATTCAGTGATATTGCGATGATATGGAAGTCAGTTTCAGAAATCTGAAACTATTTTGCTTAGGACTCGATCCATCAGTGTGCCACTTGATGATATTTGTTTCGAGGATCTTCTCCCATCCAGTGGCTATACCTTTTGGTTCACGCCAACCGTTTCACCTTGTTTTTTGGCAGATAAATCGTTTTTCCAACAGCACACTTTATAAATGGACATCAGTGTCCCTTATTGGCTTCTTAAATAAAAGCCACTTACTTTAACTGCCAAACTTTATCACCAAAATTAATAAAAGTGGTTTAGCTGCTGTTTATCATTAAGCCCTGGATTAAGTGTTAAATTTAATGGCGCAAAATTTTATTTGAATTAGTATGATGCTAAAGCTGTTTTAGTATGATACTAGGTTAAAACAACGAATTTGCCAATTTTAATCGAATATAGCTTCATACTTTCTCTACCCTTTTATCAAAGTTAAAATCATCGAATACCTTCTTTATTTTTTTAGTATCGTGCTAGCTTCATATGACTCTTTGACATTTGCAAACATCAAAAAAGGTTCGTGTACTTACTTTTTTACACGAAATGTCATTGTTTTAGGTGTGTTCAGAAGCAATTTATTAAGAAAATTCTTTTAGTATGATACCAGTTAGAAAATGTTTAAAATTAAGAATGAGTTAGTAAACTACTATAAAGTTAGCAAATTGTTAAGTAGTATCATACTAATACCTTAATAATAGGCTGTTTAAAATCTTGCGCCAATGTGTCGTTTAGTAACTGCGATTAAGATAAAATACCGAAAAACGAAATAAAATGTCAATTTTTTTTTTTTTTTAATTTACATTTGATTTTTTTATTGTAAGAGTGTGAGTAACTTAACTCCTATTCCATGGTCAATAAAAAAAGGAATAAGAGTTTTTTATTAATTAGCGATAAACTTCAAAGCAATACAGTTTCACACCGGACAATATCAGACCGAAGTTTAGAAGCGACTCGCAACTCTTTAAATATTGTCGAATTGTACTATTTAATTTCAAAATCAAAAAGTTTTTTGTACAGAAACAAGAGACAAGACAAATTTTATCTCTACAATTTTAATCTCTACAAAAATTTTCCAAATCTCGCGCAAAAGTTTGAAGTTGGAGAATTGAAAAATAATTTAATGTGTTTTGTAGTGTATCTCTGGAACGGGTTGTCTTACAAAAGTCGTTCATACCTTTTTAGAATCTTTTTTCGATGCTTTCGAGAGAAGCATCAGCATTTTTTACATTAAACCATTTTAAACAAAAATCACTTTCAGCTGTCAAAATTTGTCCTGCCAAATTATCCTTGTATCATTCTTTTTGCTGGCAAAATTTAGTGCAGATATTTTGTACAGCAATGCACAAAAGTATGAATTTTCGCGTGAACTGCGTTCTGCAGTGTATGGGAGACAAAATTTTTCCCGATAAGCGTACTAGGCTTAACTATAAAGCCAAGTACGCAGATCGCACTAAATTTTATCTCCCATACAAAATTCTCTCCAAAATTTAGCCAAGCTAAAATTATGTCAAGCATTTTAGCCGAGAAGTACGGTGCTCCAGCTAAAGAATCCAAATTTCTCTTCGAACTGTACATAACTGATCTGTCAAAATTTAGCGCAAGTAATAATTGTCTGTCACATTCATTCTCAAGCTAAATTTCAATATCAATTTGAAATGGAATAATATTCGAATAATATTTAAAAGGATATTTGACGGAAGTCTTAAAAATATTCCACACCAAAAATCACTCATAATTCTCATTCGTTCTCATTCATTATTCTTAAAACATCATACTTAAAACAAATTCTCTTAAATCTTTGAAAAAAATTCATTTAGAGAACAGCTGTTTTCTGTGATATATTAAGGTTCTTATGTCAAAATTTAGCGGATGTTTGGAGAAAAATGTGGGAGATAAAATTTAGCGCGATCTGCGTACTAGGCTTAAACAAAAAAACAATTTGATGACTTTTACTTTAATTAAATGTTAGAGAAAGTATGATTACAAACTCAATTCAAATTTTAAAGATCGTCGTTTCAACCAAGTATCACGTTAAAATAGTTTTAACATCTTTCTAGTTCCACTAAAATGTGGCGCCATTATATTTAAACTACAATTCCAATCAAGTGAAGTGGAGTGTACTACAACTGTGGCGACCAACAGCTACCACAACCAGATGGCATATTCATCGCAACTAATTTCAAAATTGTATCTCAACGATTTTAAAGTATCCGACAGATGTTCTTTATCTTCTCATCGAGACGCATCTTTCGCCATTTTCTCGTAGTTATAGTTTTTATAATAAAATAAAGATTGAAAGTTTTTGTGGATTGAATATTTTATTTGTTGGAAGTTAATACTAATAAGTTACTTCCACACAACGTCGTTACTACTGCCACCTTTCCATCAATTCTTAAACGTATTGTGGATTGTGGAATGATGATGCATTCATTCCATCAACTTTCCATTTGTCATCAGTTTCGCCTTTCAAATGTCAAAGTTCCAATTGTCCTAGAAAACGTCAATTTTCTTCCAACACATAAATGAGAAAAAATTATTCTTGTGTGGCTGGCCGATAAGAAAAGAATAATTAATTTGTATTTAAATCAAGTATTTCCCAATAACGTTCTCCGAAAAAGTAATAGTTTTTTATTTCTAATTGTTCTTCTAAAAACCGCTGGCTAAGCAAAACTATGGTAAGTTTATGTTGCAAGTAGCCGCATTCCCGCAAAGGTAGAGTTTCGATTGAAAGAAAGAAACCCAACGCCATTCATTTGCTCTTCCCAATAAAAAAAAAGTCAAAATACAAAAAAAACCAAAGAAACAGACGAACGAAATGTACCCGTGGACTTCACCAGCATACAGCAGCGCCAATTCTGCATTTGCATCTGCATCCGCCGCCTCAACAAGGGTAATCTCTTCGCAGAATCATTTTTGTACTTCATTCGACTAAACTTAAAATGGGGAATGAAAATCCCATATATACTCTTGGGCTCTGGGATATTGCATTGGAATTCACATAAAATGGGTGGTTGGTTGGTTTTCATTGAACTTTCAGCAGCAAATTCAAAGATAACGTGGTCTCGTCTCGAAATCTGGTTTGATTCATAAATGTGTTTGTCCAACGGCGGCGCTTAGTGTGATGAGACACCCCTTATTTAAACTTTTTTCATATTCATTTAGTTCCAGCAAAGGTCAGTTCCGTGGAGCGAGGGCATTTCAAGTGCAATGTAATTGAGAGACTGCCCGTTGCGACGGGAGGCTTTCCGATATCTCCAACATAAATAAAAGCAAACAGCGGAAATTGCAGATCGAAACAGGTTGTTTGCCATTTGGCCTGGCCGATGACTCCGATTAGTCAGCCCGTATCTATTTGCATATGTGTTTGTGTTGGGAATTCGCAAATCACAACAATTCACTCTCGCACTGATAATACAATTAGCGACAATTGTCGTGAATTGAAGTAGAAATCATTGTGCTATCAAAGCTAGTTACACTCAAAAGTATTGAAGCTTTGACAGGAATATGTCATTTGAAATGGGTGTTACGCAATTGTTTGTGTATTATTGTTTTCCCTGTAATTTCATCAAATCAATCTCTCTGAATGTGTTTGCGTAAAATGTTGACTAAATTTTGTATAAAAAAACAGCTACTCAAAAATACATCAATTCGAAAATATTCAGTATAATTTCAACAAACTGCATAGATGCTGCCATCAAATAACATCCAAAGGTGATGAAGTTCAAACTCAAACCTTTGATTTTGTTGTAGTTTTGAGACTCTGCTTAGTGAATCGATGGCAACAAATGATGCGTTTGACCCTTTGGTACTGTGATAGCAACTGGCATCTTTTCCAGTTTTGCAAGTTTAGACGTCTGTAGGAACAACTGGTAATACCCAAAATACTGACAACTTTTATTAATCTAAGTGGAAGCCTCGGGCAAGCTGTTGATGACGATAAAGTAGAATTTTGGGGACACTGATTTCTTAGAAAGCTTTTGACACAATTTACTATTCGATTCTTTTACGAAATATACTACACCAGCTACGAAAGTAATTTTTACATGAAAGGTTGGGATTGAGCTGCACGTAGATAATTCTGCTTTCAGATTCACGTGCTTCAACAACTAAATTATTTTGTGCTGCATCTTCTTGTAGTTGTATAACGGTCTTTAAGTTATTCCACGTTTTTGAAAATTCCATTGAAGGTTTACTCCGTAGGTTATAGTGATGTTCTGCCATTTCATAAACCACTAGTCGTGGTGTCTTCTCCAATACATCAGCTATTTTTTAGCCAGTCGATTATTTGAGTGTGAGGGGATTTTTAATATAAGATTGTATAAAGTAATCATTTTTGTTAAACCAGTTTCCAAACAGATAGCGTAGCTTAGTGTATTTCTGGGTAAGTTATAAAGATTCTTCAAAATTTCTACTCTTCTTCAAATTCATCTATTTCCCAGATTTGGGCAGCATAGCACAAGGTTGTGATCTTAAGACACTTTCAAAAATGTTTTATTTGGTTGATAGTGTGAAGTTTTCATTGGTAAAAAATCTTGCGCCGCTTCATGTTGATCAAGCTCTGTGAAGTACCGGTTAAAGATAGAAAATTTATTTTAACTCTCAAGCACTTCAATTCTTTAACAACGTCAATTCTGCTTCCGTTAAAGAACCAATCTCGGTAAGTCCCCATGTATCCCAATAATCGCAAAGTCGGTTTATCATCAGCTGTAGACTTTCAGGTGATTCAGTTAGAAGAACAGTTGTAACAACGATTCGGACAACACCGTGTGGGCAAGAAACTGTGTCATTTCCGAATAATGAAAATAGCAGTGTTCTTAACATGCAACCTTGCTTCACTCCAAAGTCGATGTTGAACCATTTGGAGTACCTTACTAATACAGTGGTGGAAAAAATAATTGGTGTGAACGAAAAATGCGCAAACATTTTAATATTAGCATTTTTTATATATATATATATTTGTATTTCAGTATTATAAGTCTAATGCCATTATTTTTTTTTAATTTATTTTTATAGTTGCAAAAAATAATAGGTGTCATTCATAGAATATTGTAAAAATTCATAAATTTAGAAAAAATGGGTACAAAACTTAGTTTTAATCTAATATTTGGCTGGATGACCTTTAGCTTTTAATACTGCCTCGTGACGCCGCGGCAGGGATTCCACTAATCTCTTGCACTTTTGCACTGAAATTTTTTTCCAAGCTTCTTTGATCCCAACCCATAATACAGTCTTTTTAAGCAAGAACATTCTTGAACTCAGACCACAAGTTCTCGATCGGGTTAATATCAGGTGTTTGAGTAGGCCAATCAACAACTAGTATTTTTTTTTCGCTTGAAACCAACTTTTCGCTTTCTTCGAGGTGTGCTTTGGGTCGTTGTCTTGTTGAAACTTCCAAAGCAACGGCATTTCATATTCAGCGTAAGGCAGCATGATGTTTTCTAATATTTCTACGTAATTCTCCTGATTCATAGTTTCCTTAATCCAAAATAATGGCCCAGCAAAAAACAGCCCCATACCATTAAATTACCTCCATCGTGCTTAATGGTCGTTTTAGTTTACTTGGGGTTGAATTCATTACAAGGAGGTCGTCTTACGTAATGCTTACTGTTCGAACCAAATAAATTGACTTTCCTTTGGTCACTCCACAGAATATTTTTAAAACTCTTTATGCCCCTTTCGTTAAATGCCTAAAGCTGATCTTCTGCAAAAACTTTTGTTTTCTTCTTGTTCTTTTCTAAAACAAATTGCGTCTTCCTAGCGGATCGAGAACGTAGGTTAGCTGTTATTAACCTATTTCTTACAGTTCTTGTCTTAGCAGGACAGCGTTTCTGCAATACATTTATAGACTGGACTAGAGGTCTCAAAGTACTTTCAAATGATTTATCAATATAGTCTACGAAAAAAAAAACTAATTTTTTATATTTTTCGTTTTTTTCTTCTTGGTATAAATCTACCGTTAAGGTAGAGGAGAAAGTGAGTTTTGTAGTGTAAATGCATAAAGTGTTTTGTTATTTTTGCCCAGGTATGACAAAATAAAATTTATTAATGAAGTACATTTCTTCAATTTTTAGATTAAAACAAAAACAAATCAAATTGACATTAAAGGTAATTGAAAATCAAAGATACAAATTTTAATTAAAAATCGATTTGGTTTGAAACTTCACAGATGACAGGCAGCGGTCAATATCATTAAACGCAAAACTACACTTTTTTACACTTTGTTGCTCTGGCAGTTTCTACAAATGTGATGCTCTGCTCTGTTCTGATCTAGTTCGCCTCCATTAGATACAACTAGACAGTATGTGTTTCCATTGGTCTCGTTTCTCCTTTTTTGTACTGAGGTTAATTTTGTGTCCAATTTTATATTATGTTATATTTTATATTATATCCATAAAATATGTTCTAGCCCTTGGCATAAAGGTTAGTGCGATGTACTGTCATACGGGTGGTCTGGGTTCAATCCCTAGTCCCTACGACATGAAAAAAAATTGTATGGGTACTGCCTCTTGCGAGTAAGTTACAAATCCTCCAAGAGTATCTATTGTCATGAAAAGTGCTTCTTATCGTGCCTAGTCGAGCTACTCCGAAAATGGTAGGTGCCCTTTAATGCTGCTGACAAAATTGTTGGAATTGTTGACAGTTGAAAGTCATAAAGCCCTGGTTCTCTCTTTTTACTTGCGATATAGGTACTATAGGGCAAGTTCTGCATTTGGAAAAAAAATCGAACTCGAGATTTTGATCAAAGTTGACATTACGATGATAGCGAAGACGAAAAAAGTGGGTCCGGTAATTCCGTCTGTCTGTCTGTATGTCTGTACCTCGAACTAGAGCCTAAACTACTGGAGGTATTTTCTTCAAACTCGGTACTTAAGGGTCTTCGGTGATTCCCTAGAGGGGAAATTGAAATTTTTTTTTTAGCTCCAAAACTAACGGTACCCCCCATACACCCGTAATGCAAAATCTTATTTATCTCGAAAACGGCTCTAACGATTTTGATAAAAAAATTAGGTGTGATATTATGGGCAGGGACTATGTTTTGGTCAGAAAAAAATTTGGGGGGAAATGTTATTAGTCATAGAACCGTTTTTTGATTTTCGAATTTCTCACCAACGACTCTAACGATTTTAACCAAAATTTTTATGCAGGAGCTGCTTTGCATTTTAAAAAATATAAACTAAAATTCTTTTCAAAAAAATAGTTTTTGGATTTAAAAAAAAATAATACAATTTTTTTTTTGAAAATTCAATATCTTGAAAACCAATACAGGATTAAATTTTTAAATTACGTTTTAAAATTTATGTTATTAAATACTAACAATTTGCATAATAATTTTTTTATAAAAATTTTAAGAAAAATTTAGTACACAAAAACATGTTTCAGTGTGTCTGTATGTTTGTACCTCTCACTACAGCCTAAACCACTGAACCTATTTCTTTCAATCTCGGTAGTTAAGGGTCTTCGGTGATTCCCTAAAGGGGAAATTGAAATCTTTTTTAGCAATTTTATGCATTTTAACATTATTATCTCATTAAATCCATGTTTTATATTTATAAAATGTATCTTAAATTCCAAAGTACTTTTACATAAGAGCAAGTTCGTGCGATCCAGTCGTGCATTTTATTTTATATCCGTATCCCCATGCCCATATTGCCTTATTCCTTAGTCTTATTGAAAATTGCTATTTGTTTTGTTTGTTTCAGAGAAATGGCCTATTTATAAAATGCTTTCAAAAGAGATCTCAGATTTCCCCCGCTAAATGTTTATTAATTATTTTTTTTTATTGAGATCCTATAAAAGATCTTAAAATTGGTAAATTTAAATTAACTCCACTTTTTGCAATGGCGCAAAAGATGATGATCCAGCATTAATGGGATGTTGTCAGATAGCAAACATCTTATTGTCAATCCACTTAGACAACCGAAATTCTTTTTTAGTCTACTTTTCCTTCTAACTATTGCCCTTCAATTAAGGTTCTTTTAAAAAAAACCCTAAGGTCTTATGGACATGCAGTTTAAATTAGTATAATTTGGTTGGAATTTTATAACAAAGTGCTATCTGATTTAATGATACAATACTTGGGTCATCACTTCGCAAAGCAATTTATCCGTGAAAAGGGTGTTTGTTTTAGTCCAATCAATAAGTGTTTACCCTTTCGTTATCGTGTAGTTTCTGATTTGCTGGAAGTAGTAAATAAGCCAAGTGACCACAGAGAATTTCTCGACAATTATTTCACCATTCATGGCCTTACAGCTAATTTACTCAGAAACGGATTTCGTACAAAAGGTACGATTCGTCATGATAGGCAAACAAAATTATCCTGTCAAATCTTCAGGGTTGGTAGTCAAGGTTACTTCCGCCACAAATTTGACAAGATAAAACAATAACATCTTGTTTGCACGTTGCTGTTGTTACCATTGCAACATATTACAACAGCTTGGAAAGACTATCCAAGGTATTATTTACGATCAGGACCATCAACAAAAGTTCCAAATAAGCAAGTTGTACCTAATACTAGGTTTGTTCGTTGAGCCCTGAAGTCACCCTGGGGTCGCCCTAAATCGTTTTTTGAAAAACCTGAAATCACCCTGGTGCGCAAATTCTGTGTTTTTTGAGACCTGGGGTCGCCCTGAACTCGCCATGAAGTAGATCTAGGTATTTTGCTGGGGCGAGTTCAGGTAAAGAATAAACTGTCAAAAGTCATATGAGATTTCATATGTATTTCTTTTGTTGTCGTTTAGCGATTCGCATGTTGCATGTTATTGCTTGTATTTGCAATTAAATGTTTGTTGTATTCATCAGATGAAACATTCAGCAACAACGCGAAATTGTTTTGGTTCATTTTTAAAACTAATTTATAAAAAATTTAAAGTTTTATCACATCACAAAATTATTTTGTCTTGCTTTTAGTTGTCAACAAAACAGTTGATAGACCTTGGGTGTTTTTTGAAAACCGAAAACCTTAGTTTTTGTTGACAACTCTGAGGGTTGTCAAGAAAACCTGGGTCAACCCTGGGTAAAGTTCAACGAACAAACCTACTATAGTTCGCAGTAAAGGAGGACATTTTCCAAAAAAATTAACTATTTGTGTCATAGAATGTCAACAGTTATTGATTGATATGTGAGATTCTTTGCATAAAAGAAATGTCTTAAAATATTTCACAACCGAAAACCATTATAGATATAGCGCCATTTTGATACCATAACTCGTATGAACTCGTGGATCGAATTGATATAGGGAATTGTGGACATTCTCATGGAATCATCCAGTTTAGATTGAGTTCAAAAAGAAGAAAGGATCTCGTGGCTTTTGACGTATTTTATTGGACTGCCACACTCATCGACACCATCTACACTGTGCTAAACTAGACAAACTGGTGCTGAAACAGTAGCCAATCTGATTGAGTGATAATCGTGTCCCCGCGCCGTAAAATTCCTTCAAAGCCCTCAGTCCGCTACCTCGGGATTTAAAGAGTCAAAGGGAGGACATGGCACAGAAATAACCGAAGTTCGTCCTAGAACCATTTCTTCGCATTGAGGAAATAGATCAAGTTTTTAATCTTCATTTCCAAAAGTTCGTCGATGGCGTCAACAAATACGGTTTCTAATGATTGTGCTTTAATTTGGCCAGAGCAGGGCATTTGCATAGGAAATAGAGGACTGTTTCTTTTTTCTGCTGGTCTACACAGTTATCTTTCTATGTATAATGCTGTTAGTTAAACTGCTCAACCTACGGTTTGATTCGTTAAGACAAATTGAGAGAATATTGCCCTTCATATGTAACTCCGACTCTTTCCGCAGGTGAGTTATGAAGGGCTGATCCTGCCTGTTCAGCTCGTCCGTACGTTCATTACCCCCAAATCCATAATGACCGGGAACCCTGATAACAGTGACATTGAAGTTTATATAATATAAACATGTACCTTCTTTGCAGCAAAAATATGGAATATTTTTCGGTAAATTGACTTTAATGCTAATCCTATCAGTCTTTCTACACCGGTAGAGTTCCTAAGATATGTTTTACTAGTATGTTGAAACTAGTAAGGTTTCTAAAATTTTACAAATTGAATAATTTTCTTAAATGTTTTAGTACTACAAATGGGTTCGCTTTACCTATGATTTTATTATGTCACTGGTATTCCAAAAAGGCTAAATTTGACATGAATACCTTACAGCCAAGTTTTATAAATGGGCACTTAAATGTACGTATAAAGCTTTTGCATGCTACTGCTTGAATACTTAAAACTACCCCATAGGAAACACCATCGTATTCTTGTCCAATTGAGATGCTACAGTTTATTTCCAAGTTTTGTAGTGCAGAGATAATTGACAAAAATGAAAATCGTCATTTCGTCGCATTTTTTTTTTTAATCGTTGGCATGACGAGACAACGAGGAACGCTTCTTTGTGTATCAATACAGGCTTTACAATCTGGCTCAAAATTGAGTCAGTGTCTTTACATATAATCTTCGATATCGCCAACATAAAGGTTTGCTGTCCCCACAAGGACAATCGTAATGTCAGAAAAATTATCCACGTTTGCCGTCAAAAAGTAAATTAATTTTTTTTTTTTTTGTTAAACTATATTCGTCGTTGTTGGAAATAATTTGGTAGAAGTTATGCAATTTCTTTCAACTCTGCTGAAAAATCAGAACAAGGCCTCCAAAACGTGAACAGACTCAACAGATTAACTCATTTAAAATATTTTTTAACATAAGGTACATCAGTCTTATTACATTAATTAATCACTGATTGCAGATAAATAAATAAATAGCACGTGGAATGAGAAGCTGACTAACAAAAGCTAACTTCCTAAAGTATAGAGTTGAGAAGAATTTTCAATAAAACCTGGTTCCATACGTAACAAAATGTATGAAGAGAGAAGTCGGCTCTTGTTCGACAGCTTCTCAACCGTGTTAACTTACTGACACATCTCACATACAATTTAAAAATATCATAAAATGGGGATGTCTTATCACGGAATAATATTTACAATTTTTCTAGGTGCGCCAGTGTCTATGTTAAATGTTTTGTTATCATATCTGTTGTTGTGGGTTTTGTTTTGAAACTGTGTTTAAGAAAATTTATCAACGTTTTATTGATTTATCTACAATTTGGTTTGCTTTCGCTTACAGACCATGCCGAATGGTTTGGACGAACAAGAGAAACTCCTCAGTGAGATCATTGGTAATGTCCGAAAGCAAGCGTTTCAAATGAAGCACTTCTTTGATAAAAATCGCCTGATGGACGCCATAAAATGCGCCAGCACAATGCTAACTGAGCTCAGAACTTCACAGTTATCACCAAAGAGCTATTATGAGTTGTGTAAGTTGGATGATTTACTTATTATGCAAATAAATTTATTTTGTACGAATGCAATTTCTATGTAGATATGGCCATCACAGATGAACTGTGTCATCTCGAGATTTATTTGCTTGAGGATTTTCAAAAGAATCGCAGTACCACAGATTTGTACGAGACGATGCAGTACTCGGCTAATATCGTTCCACGTCTGTATCTGCTGATCACCGTTGGCTTAGTTTATATAAAAAGCAACAAAGCGCTAAAACGAAGCATTCTCAAGGATTTAGTCGAGATGTGCCGTGGTGTTCAACATCCACTGCGCGGACTCTTCTTGCGCAACTACCTTTTGCAATGCACACGGAACATACTCCCGGATGTTGTGGTTGCCGAAGACGAGAACGAGGGCAATGTATTGGATGCTATCGAATTTGTGCTGATGAATTTCGCCGAAATGAATAAGTTGTGGGTGCGAATGCAACATCAAGGCCATTCCAGTGAGAAAACGCGCCGAGAAAAGGAGCGTGAAGAACTGAAAATTTTGGTTGGAACTAACTTGGTTAGATTGTCGCAATTGGAATCGGCTTCGCTGGAAACATATCAGCGTTTGATTTTGCCTGGCATTCTGGAGCAAGTGGTCAGTTGTCGAGATGCTATAGCCCAGGAATATCTGATGGAGTGTATAATTCAGGTGTTCCCCGATGAATTCCACCTGCAGACTTTGGATCCATTTTTGAAGTCATGTGCCCAGCTAGAAACGGGTGTTAATGTGAAGAATATAATTATTTCATTGATCAATAGACTGGCCGCATATAATCAGAGGAATGCAAAGGTGATTTACTTGAAACCGAACTGTTTTGAAAAGTAAAAAAAAAATAACTTAACTTTGTATTCCCTATATTTCAGCCAAGTGAAGCTGGTTCGGCGATCCCTGCCGAAGTCGAACTATTTGAGGTGTTCAGTGTCCAAGTAGCCAACATTGTTCAGACACGAACTGATATGCCCCTCGAAGACACTATATCATTGCAAGTCGCTCTTCTAAGTCTCGCCCAAAAAGTCTATCCCGATCGCGTCGACTATGTCGATAAGGTTTTGGAAACCACAACTCAAATCCTTGAGCGAATGAACATGAATAAGTAAATTAATATTTGCAATAGCTTCTAAGTTTCTGAAACTAATGATCTCTTTTAGTATTTCTCATTTGTTAACAGTGAATCAAGAGCTATCTCGCCTTCTTCGCATCTGTATCGATTTCTACAACAACGTCCTAACAATTATCCAGTTAAACAACTTTTGTCCATTGCTCGAGAAATTCGATTACACTTCTCGCAAATGTCTGGCATTGTACCTTATAATGAATATTCTGGAAAACGAGACGCTCGTTCCAACTGCCGACGAAGCCGACAAAGTCCTAACAATGATCGTCCCTTTGGTAAAAGACGAGGATGGTGCAAATGTTAATGCAGAAGACAAATATGATCCGGAGGAGTTTGCCGAAGAGCAAGGAATCGTAGCTAGGTATGTGTATCAAGAAAGGGTTTTTCTTTGGGAAACTTTTGATCACGAGTTAAATTTACTTTCAGGTTTGTTCACCTGATGAAGTCCGAGGATCCTGACATGCAATACAAGATTTTACAGAGTGCTAGAAAACACCTGGGAGTCGGTGGACCACAGAGAATAAAACACGTTCTTCCACCATTGATCTTTTCCGCCTATCAACTGGCCTATAAGTATAAAAACATCGCCGAAGAAGACGAGAATTGGGACAAGAAGTGTCAAAAAATTCTGCAATATTGTCACAGCACAATTGCTGTTCTCGCTAAGGCTGACTTGCCAGAGCTCGCTCTAAGGTTGTATCTACAAGGAGCTTTAGTGATTGGAGAGATTGGTTATTCCAATCATGAAACAGTAGCCTATGACTTCATGACACAAGCATTTTCCCTCTACGAGGATGAGATTTCTGATTCCAAGTCTCAGTTGGCGGCCATAACACTCATAATGTCCACCTTCGAACAGATGACCTGTTTCGATGAGGAGAACGCCGAGCCCCTGCGAACGAATTGTGCTCTTGCCGCGTCAAAGTTACTCAAAAAGCCCGATCAATGCAGGGGTGTGGTGTCGTGTGCGAGTCTCTTTTGGAGTGGAAAGTAAGTTGGAAAAAATAATTTACTCACAGAGAACACCGAATTCATAACTTATCTTTAGGAAAAATGGCGAGGAAATGCGCGATGAGAAACGCACTCTCGAGTGCCTGAAGAAGGGCGCCCGAATCGCATCTCAGTGCCTAGATACTGGTGTACAGGTTCAATTATATGTAGAGCTCCTCAATCACTACCTTTTCTATTTCGAACGCGGTAATTCACTTATCACAGTTGCCATGCTTAATCAAGTAAGTGCAATCAAATAATTGTAAACCTTCATCTTGATTTCTAATAACACAATTTAACATCCTCAGCTAATAGCAAAGGTTAATGAGGAACTGCCCAATCTGGAACCAAGCGAAGAAACAAAACAGATTGAAATGCACTATAAAAATACACTGGCTCACATAAAAAGCCGCATAGAATCAAATGACGCCGGACTAGAAGTATCTTTCGCTGGCATTTCTATAAATTAGTATATTATTAAAATTATATTTTATTATTATTAAAGTTATTATAATTATTATTATTGCCTGCCCTTACAGAGAACATCTATTTTATGCTCTATTCCTCTCGTCCCATATATTTTCTTTCCAATGTTTTTCCCTATTATTATCAACTAAAGTTTATATTCTAATTATGTTATTTTAATTTGTGTTCTTAAAATTATTTACCAAATTTATGTTCTTAGAAAAGGAAAAAATCATACTTAAATTGTTACATTTCAAAAAGAAAGTTTACTATATTCCAAGATCCTCAATTCATTTTTTTTTAATTTTAAGTTTAAAGGAACACATTCATGAAATTATAGTATTTAGGTACATATTGTATAACTAACTGACTTATAAAGTGAAAACAAAACAATATTATAATGAAATTAATAATAACAAAAAATAAAAACACGATCGTTAAAACTTGGTAAAAGTCTGAAATATTTTCTTAAAACAGTTTTTAGTTTTTCCTCTAGACAAAAAGAGGATTTTCTA
The DNA here is from genome assembly GCA_911387755.1 of Chrysotoxum bicinctum. Taxonomy (NCBI): domain Eukaryota; kingdom Metazoa; phylum Arthropoda; class Insecta; order Diptera; family Syrphidae; genus Chrysotoxum; species Chrysotoxum bicinctum. Next base: position 246,141,553 of record OU426987.1, read on the forward strand.
AAACGTAGCTATTTAGCTAAATTTTGGGGGACGAAATCTTATATACACATATTTATATTGGAATCGAAAAAAAGTGCAACACTTAAAAACCGATGTAAAATGACAAGAGTTCAAACTTACAAACTCACGAACTTAAAAGGCTTGGAAAAGATTTTGGGCAGAAATATCAAAGTTTATCTATAAAAAAAAGACAAAATCAAAAGATTTTCACTATCCCTGTCAAATTCCTGTTTTTGTTTTGACGTGTAGACTATATTTACATGGATAGTGATTGCCCCTGACTGACTTTGAAAATGAAAAGCAAGAATTTTTTACCACTTTTGTTTGACGGTTAATTTAAATTTGAATATGTCTTTTTTATGGCTTGTTTTCTCTGGCAGCTTCTTGATTTGGTACATCGAGTTGAAAGATTTTCAAAGTTTTTTAAATAAATGTGTTTGTTGCATTTTCACTTAATTAATTAAGGTGATAAGTAGTTTTGGATTTGTTTTCGAGGATAAGAATGAAAACGAAAGATGTGAAGACAGAAGAAATTTACGAGATAGCTCCCACCCACCCACTTCAAGTTCCAGATTATTTGTTGTTGTTCAACTCATTGTTTTTTTTTCGATTTTTGACCGATGCAGAAAAAAGTTTCTCTTGTGTCTCCGTTTGTTTTCGTAGTAGCTTTATCTTCACTCGTTCAACCATGGACTGTCCCCATCCCCATGTGAGGATGTCGTAGCTGGAAGGCTTTTTCGACGTCCACTTCCAACTCGAAATATAGATAGGTACATATGTGTAGTTGGAAAAATTCAGGAGGACGCTTCTAAACGTATTGCCCGAAGGCTTCACAGGCTGTTAAAGAGTGAGTAACCCATCCACAGCCTGTTCCAAACGAGACAAAGAAAGCTGCCCGCAAGGTCCTCTTGTTTTTTTTTTTTGTTGGTCGCTATTTTTTTATATTTTAATTTGTAGTCAAGCCAAAGCTTTGAAGATAATTTTTAATAATGCATTTCTGGAATAACTTTTGTTTATATACTGTATGTCACTGTTTTCCATCACATTTGCCAGTCATAATAATAGGGCCCTAGATGATTTGGAATCGAAAATATGTACTTTCTAAACATTTTGAAATTTCAGTAAATAAATTTACTCGCCCTGTAAGACAAGCATTGGTTTCTGAGAAAAAATGTCGATGATTTAATCCAACTTAACATTATGATTAGAAAAAAGCCCAACAAAGTGGTTTTCGCAATACCACCCGTCGCGGTCGTCAGTCAATCCAGTTACACCCTAAACGGGTAAACAAAATATGGCATGTGTATCTTAATATTGGTGACTTGTGCTTTGTATTTTCTAATTTTTAGATATAAGTCAACTCTAAGAATAATTCATTAAAAAATAAACAGTTTTCTTCAAAGTATACGCATAATTATTTCTATTTTTATTTATTGAGAGCATAACAAGGGCCTTAACCAACAAGCTTATCCAACCAACTTTGTCCTTGGTCTCCAGTTTCGTACGCCAATTCAGTTGAGTTCTTCTTCTCTGCTGTGCAGTTCCTCGGGATTGGATTTGAAGACTTTAAATTATTCACATCTAACAATTGACCTTATTACAAGCACTTTCGAAAACTGCTTTAAAGATTTTGATTAAATTTCTTCCTGTCATACACTAATTAAGATGTAATACAATGAGAGTAATGAAATAAAAAAAGAGAAAAATACACATCTTAGGCAAAAATTATAAAATAAAATTATATAATGTTTAGTCGAAAAAAAAAAAGAAATACAAAGAGAAAGAAGAGATAAAAAGAAAGTTTGAAAAGATGGGGTATAAAGGATTTACAATGAGGAAGAAAGGAAAGAGGATACTGATGTTTTAAATAAGTAAAATAATGGCGCTTAGATATCAGGGAAGCGTATTGGTGCTAAACGAGCTGGTCAGACCTGACTGAAGACACTTTTGTACATCGTTCAAACAGGTAGAGTGGATAGCGATGATAAGGTGCTGTCTAGTGTAAGGGACACCCTGTTTAATAGCCACAACATCTACTCTCATAATTATCATAATTGTTACTATGTAAATCCAAACACATGCTCTTATATACTTGAATAAAGATCAGTCCTACCTAGACAAAGGACGTGTTAACTAGTCTTACTTTACCAATAACAGGTGCTAAATTGAAAGTAGTTATCGAATGACTTGTTGCGTAAATTATTTGGAAAATTAGATACTAAATCTTTTCTATGTAGTTCAAAATATATCTAATGCTGCTGTTGAAGGCAACACTATGGGCAGTACCAACAATCAAATTAAGAGACGACTTTAATATTTGAGCGAAATGGACCATTATTTAAAGAGCTTTATAAAGTTAGCCATACATGTTATGAACTTAATATTTATGTGAACTCTAAATTATGAACCATTTATTGTACGAAAGCTAAAAAATAAAATCTAGCATATATGGTCAGTTAGATAGAGTCCATTGAATAATGCTTCATTTCACTCAAATATTAAAGTCGTCTCTTAATTTGATTGTTGGTAAGGCCCTATAAGCGTTTTATTGTATGTATAGTTTAAATTCGGAAAAAATGCATTGGGTGTACATAACTGGGAAACCTAGATCGTACGTATGACTGTAAGCAATTCATAATGTAATCCATTGGTAAAAACAAATCAATTTATTTTTTATTTGGATCTGTCAAAATGCCGATTTAGGAAATTTTTTTACAACTGTAAATAATGCCCAAACACACAAATTATTTTTAGTCAAAAATGGAAGCAGTTTAAAATGATTGGGTAAATTCATAAATGATAAAATTTTATCATTTGGCCGTGCTGTTCATTCGTGTAACTCGCCAAGGTGATTTGGCATTAGTAATTGAATAATAAAAGATTTGACAGATGTAATCATAAGAACATAGCCGCCAAAAGCTATCCGCGCTAATTGAAAAACTCTTAAAATACATACACATACATAAATCTCTCTTGAAAATAAATTAAGGATGAAGACGCAGAATCAGACTGGTGGTTTATTGGCATTTATTGACTTTAGAAAATCCCACGAGAAGTAGGTAGTTTAACAGGGTCAAATCGCACGATCACACTGGCCAATTCACGCTTCAGATAATCAACCATGTTCGGAAATCGCTCTTGCAAAATGTCCTTTGTGGCACGCGTTGTGTGGCACCTGCGCCTTCCTGTTGAAACCAAATGTCGTTGGTGTCCATTTCATACAATTCGGCCCAAAAGAAATTGGTTATCATTGACCGATAACATTCGCCGTTAACGGTAATGGGCTCAAAGAAGTATCGATCGATGATGCCGCCAGTCCAAAATCCCCACCAAACGGATACTTTCTCTGGATGTAATTTGGTGGATCTCGTGTGGATTATGATCGTCATTAATTCAACAATTTTGCTTGCTTGTGGATGAACCCATTCATCCAGAAATAGGCCTAGTAGCTGAATATGATTTTTCGGGCGAAGTTCGCGAAATGTCGCTCGAAGAGAAGACCCACTTTCATAAGACAAGTTAATCATTTTCTAATGTTGAATGCTATTATTTTTTACGTTTGGCAAAGCAGACCAAATAAATGACAGCCAATTTGACAGATGTAGCTTCAACAATAAGCCCAACTGTAAAAAATTTAAATTGGAAAACCCTCTATAGCGACAAAAAATTAATTTGAAATCGCGTTCCATTTACCGCGAAAAAAAATATGTTTGATTGAAATCTGAATTTGGCAATGGAACCTCATAAGACCGCAGCCAAGGTACATATCATCTGCATACCTAACGTAATGTGCAGTTATAAACGACATCATTCAAATAAAGGGAACAAGTGAATAGACCCAGAATAGATCCCTGTGGAACTACACTAGTGATTGCAAGAGAGTCAGAAAAGTTGTTACCTACTTGCACTGCTTGTATTTTTCGGATAAACATCACGGAATAAACTTTACTGCCTTGAAAGAAGAGAAGATTTAATAGTGACCAAGTACCCGTGTTAACCTTTCTACACTACAAATAAAACAAATCATTCTTTTTTATTTTATTGAACTATTCCTAAATCTTTATTATTATGAGTACATACTTGACTTATCTGCTACAAACATTTACAAAACTCTTAACAATTACATTAAACTTATTATTTTTTTTAGCTTCATAATTTTTGTGTTTTTTTTTACATCATAAACATTAAAATTAAAAAAAAAGAACAAATAAAAATAAGATCATAGAAAAAGAAATTAAAATGTTAAATTTAAAAAATAAAAAAAAATGAACAAATTAAGGTTTTTGGCAGTTAATGTTTCCACATGAACGCATTTTGATGTTTTTAATATAAATTTTAATTTTGTTTAAATAAAATAATTAAATAGTTAATAATATAATAACATATATCATCACAATACAAAATTTAATTAATATACATAAAAGAAATGAATACATGTTAAGGTAATTACATTAAGAGAAAAAAAGAAAAATATTTAAAGAATCAATTTAATTATTAACAATAAGTGCTGTAATAGTTTCTTTTTTTAAATTAACAATTAAATAGTAGAATTCGATTGCATATTTTTAGGTTTTTATTTTCAAAGATTCTCTTATAAATTATAACTTAAATAATACTCGTTCTTATATTCTGATAATTTATTCAAAATCGCTTTTTCGTTTCATGTATACCTATCTTAAATAATAAACCTCAAAGAGGTGTGTCACTTGGGGCGTTATTAGTCACGAAACTATGGGTTGGTTTTGTTAACTTCATAATATATATTTGGCCATGAAGCCAGAACATAGCCTTCAATATTACATTCGTTGCTGCCACGAAGGATGCGGAAATATCCCTTTTCGCCCCACCATCTACCCCATGAATTGGCAGCAATCTGATAAATGAGAGAAATTAATATACGAGTAAGATTAAAAGTTAGAAAAATCTTTAACTTACCCAATACTTGTCACCTGTATATGGGTCCTCACCCCAACCGACAAGTTTCACTGAGTGGAATCCTCGCTCACTGCCACGATTGGCTGCAGATGCGCGGTAGACTCCACCAGAATAGGAGAAGAAATCTCTGTAGACCCACATTGTAGCCTGAACTGGTCCAGAATTCATAATTTCAAACATTATATCGGTTTCATTGTTTATCCTGTAAGCTGGAGCAACTGTGTAGAAATTTGTACGGCCTGGGTTATGCTTAGAGGGACAACGGGCCGACGGGAGGTTTGTGTGGTGTGGGAATCTGCACTTAGATTTATTGGCAGTGTACGGATAGCAGTTTTCTTCAACGACACTGGAAATAATTATAAGAAATATTATTAGAAGAAGTTCAAACAAAATTTGATAAAGACCAGATAGTAAATTTAAGGGGTAGATGTATAAGCGCAATTCAGTGGATATAACATTCTTTAGACGTGGTTTATAGAATTTAAAGGTCTGGCAAGGTATATGTATTTAGCTCGTTTGTGAATGTTTCTCTGAGGATACCATTCAATTAATATTTCTCTAGGTGTATGTAATATATTGTATCGAACCGTTCCATGTTACTCCACTTTATTTTACTTTGGTATAATCTTAATTACTAGTGAAAAATTTACTTCACCACATTCAATTTACACGCACCATAGACACCTGAGCTCACAGATTAATCTACAAAATTATTACATTTCATTCGAGTGTCACCAGTGGCTTAGTACTTGCTGAAAGTACCACCAGGAGCGTTATACCTGCTTTTGAATATCATCACGGTATTGTTCCTAACGATACCAAAATCCAGGTGATCAGAACACCACAACCCAGATAACCAGAATCCAGCTAACCGGTATACCAGATAACCAAAACACAAGAATCCAGATTACCGAAACGTTATATCGACTTATGGGTCCAGAGGATGATCGCGATTTGAAGTATAATTTGTTATAAGCTTAAGAATTGTTTTCAATAAAATTTTTGCAATAAGGTTTTAAACACCTCTTACTCTACTCTAAAGTTTCGTGTTTTCTTCAAATCTCGACAGGAAAGTAAATAGCATATCACAAATGTATACAAAAATGTGGCTCAGACCCAAAAGTTCATAAGTCAAACTCCTTCGAGAGATGTGTTGCCTAGTTGGGTGGAATATTAGTTCACAAATCGAATGTCCCGTGGAAATGACCTAGTAACATTTTCGACATTAAATGATATTTGAATTTTTGAAGCAAAGACAAGCCACGATTTTTAACCTCCGACCCACTAAAGGGTCACAAAAATCATTGCCAGATTTGGTGGAGCTTGTGTGGTTGTTGGAGGCAATAAAGCAGGATTTGTAGCAAGAATTGTTGGCGAAGTTAGAGCAGGAGCAGGTAGAGTGATCTTGTCAAGCGCATCCATCAAATCACTACTTGTCACGAATCTGGTCAAATACAGCTATCATATCCTCCTTTTTAAGTGCCTCCTCAAGCTTTCCCCCACTAAAAATTTCCTCATGATATCTTTTGGCATTGCCTAAATTTTCTTCCAACAGCTCTAGGCGCGTTTTCAAATAGTTGACAGTACGCCGAAATCATGAACATATTTTAAAATGTTTGAATAGACAATAATTGAAACATTTAAGGACTTTACGTACAAAAATGTCATTCAAAACCGTTCTAATCATTTTTATGAAAAATAGTATTTTGCTTATGATTTCATAGGCAACGAAATCCCAAAAATTGTATAGATAGTGTTCAAGAAAAAACTATAACTTCCGAATTAAAAAAAAAATGCACTACTGGGTCGGGCGAACTTGCTTTATGCAACAGACTAAACATTTCAAAAATGAATGTTGTTGTAGAAAAATTGTTCATAAGCATAAAATTCGTTTTTTACATGACTAAAAGAACTCCCTTAGTAGTTGGAGCTAAAAACAGTATGCCATGTGATTCAAGCAAATATTAGTTTATGCAAGAACAAAACTTACAAGTCGTTGTAGTAGTTTCTTAAAAAAATAAGCTTTTATGTACAAAATTTTTAAAACATTTAAAAAAAATTGGTACGCCAATTTAAAGTTTTTATTATTGTACGAATAAAAACTAAATTACGCATTTTCCAAAAAAAAATGATTTTTTTTTTTTTCAAAAAATATTTTTTTTCTTAAGTTTTGAAATACAATGTCTTTCAAACTTCTTAGAAGCTTCTCTATAAAAAATTTCATTAAGATCCGTTATGCTGTTAATGAGAATTTCAAAATTTGAAAAAATGGTTCTGGGTTTAGTCAGAAATTTCTTAATTTCATTTTTGTTTGAATAATAGACCGTAAAAATTAATCGAAAGAAAAAAAATGTTAATAAATTTCTAGTCTTTTTCGAAAAAAAAAAATACGATTTTCGAAAACCATTTTTTAACGTTTTTATTTTTAGGTAAGATAAAATTTTTTTTTTAACATCTTGTAGATTGCATTAAAAATTTTATTTGTTAAGTTTAAAAAAATCGAGCATTGGGTTTTCGAAATATTGAGTTTTGAAAAAAATTGGAATTTATTTTTAAAAATCCAAAAATTTTTTCGTTTTTTTAAATCGAATACACAATAATATGATGATGATTTTTTTTTTAAATCTGTGGAACAGTTTTTGAGAAAAAAAAAATATTTATAAAATTTCGAAAAAAATTCGTATTGCATTTACAGTTATTTTTGGTCTTGAAAAAAAAGAAAAAAACTCTTGGGGGGGGGGGGGGGGGGGGGGAATAATTTGAAAACGATATCTACCAAGTTTCACGAAAATCGTTAAGGCTGTGGTCGAACAGAATGACAGACAGACAGACAGAATTTCGAGACCTACTTTTGTCGTCTTCGCTGTCATCGTGATATCGACTTTGATAAAAATCTCGAGTTCGATTCTTGTTACAAATGTATTCCTTGCCTTATAGTACCTATAAGCCGCAAGTAAAAATAATACGGATAACAAAGGCGATGTCATCCTTAAAGACCCATCTTACCGAAATTATAAACGTGGATTCTAATCATTTTTATTTCAAAATATATACATACCCTCTTTTCACCAAGTACATCCAGGCAACATCTATGTGACCTCCATTACAGCCGAGTTGTCGTTTTGCACAAGATAAAAGGTTTTGTGGTGATAGATTAACGACTTCCTTACCACGAGATTGGATGCCATAACGATCAGATGCAACAGAAGTGGTCGAAATAGCCCAAGATGAACCACACCATCCTTAAAAAAAAAACAAAACCAAAGCTTGTCGTAGTAAAAAAAACCTCCTTCCAAACCTATCTTTATTGCATGACTTTAACTTACCTTGATCTGGTACTTCGGAAATATATCTTGGCCACTTGTTAACAGAATTGAAGGATCTTGGTAAATCCGATAGATGACTTGACAAACTAGACATGGCCTTAACTTGAATGGCTGGTTCCATTGTACCTATAAATTAATATTTTGTAAAATTCTGTTTTTTGTTAAGATATTGCTCATTTACCTAAACGCAACTTCAAACCCTCCATGTACTTCCTTCCCCAGAATTCATCGTATTTTCTCGCCGACCAACCGAGATTTGAGATTGAGTTAACATTATTGATGATAAGGTCATCTTGCAGACAAAGATCCCTCTCACATATAACCCGACCGTCTGTATGGCATTTGCAAACGTTGCAGTTATCCTTGATCGTTGTCAATGGCTTCATATTTCGATTATTATAAAGACATGTTGTAAGTGTGTCAGGACCTGGTTCTTTTAGACAATATGGTCTATAATCGGGACAGCAATCGCCGGGATTCCAGTTACAAAATTGATCACAATAGCAAAGGGTATCTGGAATTGAAAAATAAAAGATAGATATAAAAGACTGATGTCAAAAAATGTGTCATGTATAGCTAATCTTAATTAATTTTGAAATAGTTTATTATCGTGACTTAATATTTAAGTTTAATCATATATGTAACTTAATGTGTTCAGAGATACTTACTGGAAATCGGAACCGAACAATTGTCCTGTCTGTTATCACAGCAAATATCGTGTCGCTTACAATACTCTCCAGGGAATTCTTGTCGCAAATCTTCCCTATAATCATTTGCAGCTATCACAGCTATCAGAATGGCCGCCACAAGTATTTGTGATGGTATATGTTGCAATCTGAGATTCATTTTTCTCAACTTAAAAGCAAGTTTAGGTTATCTGCAAGGAAATTAAATGAAATATAAATTAATATCTTTTAATATCGTATAACATTCATGTTAAAATTATAATCTTCTTGAAAATACGAGTAACAGCAATTACGTGCGACCCTGTCGTCCAGTTTATCTGTGCAAGATAAAATTAAAAAATAATTTGGAATACCTTATCAGATAGTGTTAAGTGTAGGAAATAAATAATTATAGATTTAATTATTTTTCGTTTCTCATGATTTAAGTAACTAGTACCAATACTTCATATTTAACTAAACGCACTTTTTGTCTAATTAAAATTTTAGATATGATAGTACCTTCTTTAACATTTTATATTTTTTATCAGACACATATTTCTGCTAAGAAAAAATGAAATGATGTCATTTGGATTTGTTTATAAAAAACACAACATAATAATGAAATGCGCAGAATGAATCTCAAACAAGTTGGCTTATTTTTGTCGGTAGAAATTAATTCAATATTATAATTAACACCTTTTGTTTCAATCTAGTAAAAAATATTATTGGGTTAAAACTTGATGACAATAATGAATTGAATTAGTTTATGTCTGCCAGGTGCTTAACGGATATTTTTAAATTGGATCCAAAAAGATGTTTTTTTTTTTTATTGATCCGCTTTTGGTAGCTGTACAATCGCATTTTGATAAAAAAAAAGAAAAAAATATCCTTGAATTCATAAAATAAATTATATGTCACTGCGGGATAAATCTGAAGAAATTTAAATGCATAAATGAGTCACACGGAATTGATTTGTATTAAAGTAGCTTGGAACAAAAAAAAATATTCTTGAACAAATGTGAATTTATGAAAATCAAGTTTCCCTAATACGAGTAGCATTCTCAAATTCAATCAACCAAATATCAAATACATTGTACCTAAACACTTAAAGTTAAACCTAAACTCAAATAGATTTAGCATAAATGCATATTTTAACTATTAAAAAAAGTGGGTAAATCATTCACGAAACGGTTTTTGCCAAACTAAGTCTACTTTTTAAAATCCCCATTAAAAGTCAGAACTAATCAGTTCGTAAGATCCATAAAAAGTGATCGAAAGTTGTAATTGAAGACATACAAACATACAATGTATTCCATAAAAAAAACATTAACAAGACACGGGTTATCCGCTATACAAGCGAAAATATTTTGTTCAACTCCGATTGTAACTGTAACTGCAACTTCAACTAAACTTTTGTACCTTAGCTTCATCTATACAAGTTCTATTATTTTATTCAGACTTTAAAAAGTAGAATACGATTATTTCACTTGATTTCATTCGGATTCCGCAGATTTAATCATAAGGGAAAAATAAATTAATATTTATGTAAATGGTTTGTTAAAATTTTAAATAATATTCTACTACAGTACGTCCTCTATAAAAGCAACCGATAAAAATTCGAGTAGTTGCGTTAATTAAGATTGTTGCAATATCGGAGTCACAAAACAAATTAGAATTCGTTGTTTAAAGAAAGAAAAGTTTAACTCTCTCAGTTTTTGAAGATTCATGGTGTGTTCACATGAAACCGAGTTGTTTTCGGACTAACGAGTGCGAGGAAATAATTAAGCAACAATAAATTAAAACGTCAATACGTAGAATGCATCTCAGATCTAAGAATGTTAATAATTCTGAGAAGTAGCTGTAAAATATCTGCCCAGTTATATAAAAAGTAAAAACCGACTAATAGAATGTAAAGATTAAACGAAATATGAGACCACGAATGGAAAGTTGCGTGTTTGCTGAGTCAAATTTTTTTGAAAAGTTGCAATTACTGAGTCATTAATTTAAAAAATCCTGCTGTTGCTTTAACCGGGGTATTGCGTATATCGAGGGTTGCTTTTACCAAGGACGTACTGTAGTTTAAATTGATTAAATTTTGGGTTATGTAAATATATTTACGTTGTGGTTTAACGTATTTGCTATTTCATTAGATAAATTTTCGACTAATACATTTCATACAAACATTGCCAATTAAAAGCTTTATATAATATACACTTAAAATTTTTTATCGAAATCAATACAGTTGTTAAGGGGATAGGTACTGTAAAATAAAAATCATGTTCAATGACAGTTACAGTTTCTGTTAAAATTAGTTTTTTTTTACCAAAATTTAGACCGCATCTACAATTAAATAACATTAAATTTTGTGGTGCCTGAAACAGGTCCTGGCGAATTACAACTCTCAATCATTCCTGTGTGCATGTTAGTAGGGACGGAGGAGACCTACAATTTTTATGACAAGAGAAACTCTTAGAGAATTTATCCCTGTCTTGCAAGACACCCCAAAACTATTTTTCAGGGGCTAATAATCGAACACAAATCCCTCTGCACGGTAGTCTAATGCTCCAACTATTATCCCAAGAGGTACTGAAGGGATTTTCTTATGTTCCAGGTCGATTTTATTTGGTTAATGAAATTTTCGAATGAAATTTGTCAGTTGGCATTTGACAGTTGTAGAAAGTAATATCGTGTTTAAATTATTAAGTTGATTTAGTAACATGCTAAAGCTGTTTTAGTGTGAAACTATATTAAAACGAAGACTTTGCAAATTTTAATCGAATATAGCATCATACTTTATCTACCCTATTATTAAAGTTAAAATCATCGAATACCTATTTTAATTTTTTAGTATCGTGCTAACTTCATATGACGAACTGTCATTGTCTTATTAGATGTGTTCAGAAGCAATTTATTAGGAAAATTGCTTTAGTACGATACTAGTTAGAAAATGATTAAAACTAAGAATGAGTTAGTAAACTACTTTAAAGTTAGAAAATCGTTAATAAGTATCGAACTAATACCTTAATAATAGGCTGTTTAAAATTTTGCGCCATTATTTATGTAATTGTTTAATTGTAATTGAGTAGTACCCCTTGGCATAATGATTATTGCGTTGGACTTTCATGCCTGTCCTGGTTCACTTCCAGCTGTTGCACCACCAAATTTATTTAATTTATTTATTTAATTGTAATTACGCGGAAAAAATAACATAACTTTTTTGGTTTTAATAATGTACCGAGCAAGTTAACCATTCAGTGTACAATTTTAAATTTTTAAAATTTGCATAAACTGGGAGATGAAGATCAGGAAAGAGTGATGCAGTGAGGTAGGCTGTTATTGAATGTCCGGGTATTTCTCATCGACGACGACGCCGTGCAATTCAATTAACAGAACTGTTATAGGCAAATAACCATTAACCATAATGTTAAAGTCCATATTCTTAATCAAATAAATAGAAATTATTAAAATGTATTTCATTTAAAAGTTATTAAAAATAAAAATTTTCCAAAAAGGGGTTTTTTATTTAGTACACTTTGAATCAAAGAAAACTCAAATCTAGCTGAAATTTGTGACCAAAGATTGTATATAGTCTTTGTTAAAATTTAGTGCATTGCTAGTAGTTAGAAACGACTAAAAAATATTCACTAAGGAAACAGATATCCATATCAATATTAAACATTTAAATAAATACAAAAAAAAAAAAACATGTGAGACTGGAACGCACAAAGCTTGCTCTCGCAGTTCTAGGGTATTACGTGGCCAAACATTAAAGGCTACAATATTGGCTTATTAGACCTACTACTTATAAAACTATTACGGGAAAGTGTACAAAAATGAAATCGTTCCAAACAAATAAATTACTTCTCTTTTTTGTTCTGCGTGCTAAAGACTATTTTTTTTTTGCTTGCTTATGTCGTTTTTATTTGGCAATCCGGAATCTCTCTCCGATCCGGAATCCCAATTGAACACTTTTGTTTGCTTCTGATGATTCTGAACTCTGAAGTTTTGTTTGATTGTATATGTGAAACATCAAATGCGTAGAGCAGGGTTGGCCGAATTGTCACTTTTTAGAAATAACTACATTTGTTACGTCTGCTACGTATTTTATGTAGTTAATGTAGTTAAATGTAGTTAATTGTAGTTAATGTAAGAAATTGTAGCATTGCTGTCAATTAATTGTCAGTTATGCATTTGAAATTTGAATTTTTAAATTAAACGTTCAGTTATTCCTACAATTCTTCATCCTTATGGTAAATGAAACTTTTTTTTTACAAACCTTCATTAGATCATAAAAGTGCAAAATTGTTTTTTTTTTCCTTTATTATATTGATTTTTTATGAATTAACTACATACATATGTAACAGACGTAACAAATTGTATTAAATTAGGCATGTAGTTTCTTCAATAAACTACGCGTAGTTCAATACTACGTTTATATGCAGTATCGAAAGATCGAGTTGGATTAGGGTCGGATTTTCGACCCACATTTCTACTCGACACCGCTGAGCGATTGGGATCGAGTCGAGCGAAGCTCATTTTAACTCAATACAGGTATATAAAGGTTCGAAGCGAGCTTCAAGCTCGTTTCAACACCTCATATAAACGTAGTAAATCATGTAGAAAATGTAGTGTAGTTAATTCGGCCAACCCTTGTTCGCACAATTTGAATACCAAAAATCACAGCTGTTGAGGTTGACGTTTAGGTATATGAATGTGTGAGTGCTTCTGGTTTTGCTTCTGATTTCAAATCCAGAAGCAAATTTCTCTTCTTTTCAGAATCAGAACTGTCATTTTTTCCCAATTGAACACTTTCAGAAGAGTCCGGAAGGCTTCCGGATTGCCAAATAAAAACGACATTAGAAGTACTATTTTGCAAAATAGAAAAGCGTCGAAGTCATAGGCTGTTTTTGCAAACGTCAAATCAACGTCAATTTCATCGTCAAATGATCGTCATTTTTTTTGACACAAATATTGCTGTCGTCAAATATGCAATCGTTCTGCTTGCAGAAAATCTAGTTGATCAACGTCAGTGAATTTTCTTGCAAAAGCATTTGACGTTTTTAATTAATTTATTTTCCATTCAAAACATTCCTAATCAAATAAGCTCCATTTTTATTGATATTTATCATTCCAAACATATTTAGGAATTTTCGATCATCTGTTTCTATTGTATTCCATTGTCAATAATTTCTATAAAAAACATAACGCAGATACTCGTATAAGTATTTTAGATTTGATAGACAATTTTTGTTTTTATTTTTGATGTTTGCATTCATTTCTTGATATTTAAAAATATACATTATGTATATTGAAAGGAGGTTTTTTCGATTTTTGCTTATGCAATTAATGAGTCAAGTTAATCAAACAATTGATAAATTTTTTCTGAGGCTGTGTGCACCTTAAAAATAAATACACTAGAAAAAGTAGGGTTAGGTGAGAATCTGAACTTAGTTACTTACAACTCACAACCATTTCTGTGTGGGTGTTCTTGGCATGGAAGGGACCTACAATATTCTGAGGAGTCTGAACGGATAAGATGAGTAGCTCTTTTCATGAAGCGATATACCCTTACAGGGTTAGTGATTTCCTCGCAAGAGGTATACTTACGCCTTAATTATGTATTTTTATCAATATCGTTTGAACCATACATGAGTTTAAATACATCTTTTCTTAACAATTATACCACATGATAAAAACAGAAAGGAACTCACTATTCCGTTCTCATTCAGTGAATGTTAAAAAATATTTGCTTGAACTATTGATTTGGTAGAAAAAATAAAACATAACAAGATAGCTGGTTATTAATAAAAAACATAAATTTTTAATAAATTTATTTTGAAAACTATTAAAAATACCCGGAAGAAAAAATGTGTTTTGATATTGTGTATGTAAAAAGGTGTAGATAATAACAAACCATGTTGCCCTCGAAGGTTATTGGGTACAGAAAATGTTGAAATACTGTTTTTGTCTTAAAAATAAATAAACAGCAGGTGAATAGGATTGTGTATTGACATTGTATACAATGGTATTGTTGAGTTACTGGTTTAAGTTTTAAGACAGGGTGGTGTATTTAAACCTTCGACATCCAGCAACCCAATAACATCGACGTCTGCTATTATATAAGACTGGATTATGATAGTAAAAGCATCAATCCGAGCAAATTCTATACACATACCTTCAAAATAACTTCTTAATAATTTCGAAAAATACACTCGATTAATCACCGCGATCACCTGACTTAACGTCTCGACTTTTTCGTTGTAACGGTCAGATTGACCCTTATCATTACAAACCATTCTTTTCACGCCACAGTCCTTCCTTTCTTTTTTTTTTTTGTTCATAGAGTTATGTCCTGCAACCTTACTGAGAAAAAAAAAGGACAACCATGGTCCATCAGCCTTCAGTTCCGTCTCTTAATATTTCGGAAAGAAACAATAGTCGTATTGACATCTTAAGTGAATGAGCGATCGCAATTTATTCCAACAGATGGCACGGGGGATACTTGGTCCCCGCATACCGATATCTGAGAAAATTGTGGAGAAGAATGTGGGGAGGAATTTTTGTAAAACACACCAGAATAATGTAGTGTTACGCACAACACCGACACAGAGCTTTATACTCCTACAGCGCCATCTGTTGGAAAATTGCATATCTACTTTATGGAAGGAACAAAAAGCTCTTTTCGAATGTCATATGTATTTCCCCTTATTCCAACCATCTAGAACATTCCAAGACGAGAACCTTCGTGAATTAGTTTCGAGAACAACCAACTTGAGTATATAAGGGAGCGTCCACGGTGAGCACAGGACAGTCTATTTTTGATTATGAAAATATGTAAAAGCTTTGCTTATTGGATTTTGTTATTAAACAAGTGTGATTTAAATTTGAATAAAAGTGATTGAGATTTATTGTTTAATTTGGAAAGTGTAAATAAAGAAGAAATACTAAAAAGAGTAATAAGTTTTATTTAACGAACCTAGGTGTGTGTTGTGTGATGTGGTATGTGTTTTTGTATTATTCTTTTACTTATGTCCGTGTGGCAAATAATTTCACCAAGAGATAATCCTTGATTTAAGTGGATTCGCCTTAAAATATTATTTCTTTAATCTAGTAGATTAGAAGTTAATCTTCTAAAATCTTCATTGGATCAATTGTTTTACTTAGATCCATATCGTGATCTCGATGATTTTTTCACCGTTTGCCATAAACTAAACTCTCTTTCTCTTACTTAAACTTTATAAGAAAAAATTAAACACCATTACCATTTCGATAGGCGCTGTCAAAATTAATATTTTTAATATTTTAGTGCGGTGGAAACACCATATACATAAATCTCTTGCCTTAAATCACGGATTATCTTTTGGTGAAAACGGAGTTTAACCAAAATCTAAGTAGCAGCGTTGATAAATTAATGAGTCACGATATCGATCAAAAAAGTGTTGCAGGTTTTTTCTCAGTTTTAGGTGGCGGTAAGGGGGTACAAATTGGTCTCCGGAATAATCTGTTTCAACATTTAATTTATATTCTGTTTTAATAAGGACTGATGTTCTAAATGTTTCATCCACTCCCACACAGAGTCAGACTTATTCGTTAATGAAAACCTTTATTTTGGTATAGCGTATCTAAGCAAAATTCTTTTTATGAGATTTGCACTACACTCCATTGAATGTTTCAAGGCTATATTGCTTGCAGAATTTATGTAAAGACAAGTCACGGTTAAAGATTATAAAAAACAAGTGTCGTTGGTAACCTATGTGTAACCACAGTGTTGTCACACATTACAAAAAGTGCGTTCACGATATAATAACACAAAATAAAACTTTACAATTTCACTAGATCTGTTGCACCAGATCCTGAATATCCCAACTGTATTTAAAGTAAATTCAAATATGTTCTCGTATTAAAAGATCACCAGGAAGATTGAATGAAATGTGTCTCGAGTAGAAAGACAACTTTTGCCGAACAAATCTTTTTTTACTTGAAACACTTTAATTTTATAAATGACTCAAAAAACTTGTTTCATTTATGTCTATTGTTTACTGTTTCTCTTTTTTAAAATAAAGAAAATCATGAATAACCTTTAAATGAAATGATTGTCTATATGTTATAACTTGGATATTTAATTAAAAAAACATCATTAAACGAGAACAAATCGCTTGAATCACTTAAGAATTTAAAATAAATTAAAAAAAAATCAATACCTCGTGTTAATTCTAAATTAAACAAGGCACACGAAATATTAGTTAAGTGTCATTTAAATAATAAATCGATAATTTGAATTTGTTAAATGTTTCCTTGTCTTAAGTTCATTTGATAGAGTTCTTTTGTATATACAGAACTTGTTATCCGATATATCGAATAAGAATAATATGTTAATAGAAAGTCTCACCAAAGTTGATAAATATGTTCCTATAATTCGTTAAAAACAGCTGGATATTCTGTTTTAGTTTAATGCTTTAATAAATTATTTGAAGTAAAAAGGAATACCTGTTAAGGAGAGAAATAAAATATATTGTTAGATTTTTAAGATTATCACATTTTGCCCATATTTAATAACTTTAGTTAATGTTATTTGAAAAATTATGATTCATTTAAAAAAAATATATTAGTTTTGTTATTTTAATGCTTACCTATAGATAACTTGTTTGAAGATAAAACTATAAGGTTAAAAACGGTTGTTCGACGGAGCGTGCCTTAATAGGTATTAATTGGTTGGATAAAATATTTACGTTGACGTGAGTCATTCGGTTTGCCAAGGTCGTTTTAAGTTCTAAGACATTTTTTTTTAAATATCAAAGGAAGTAAACGGTTACGAGTAAATAAATTTGGTGGTGCAAAAGCTCGTAGAAAACGAGGATCTAGTGTCTTACAACTCTCAAATATTCATGTGATTCCGAACAGAACTTTTCATGACAAGAAATATTCTAGAAGGATTTGTCAATTCCTCCCAAGAGGCAGTAGGTACATCCCTGAAAAACTTTGTAGCATCTGCATGATAGTCCAAAGCATTAACCGTTATGCCAAGGGCTAAACGTACTACAAGTGGAAGGTTGTGAATTAAATTCAATTAAAAGCTGAACTCCAAAATCGTGAATTAATATTTTTAAAATTTTTTGACCATATTTTTATTTTGTTAAGCCCGATGTTTGTTCATCTTAGTCGCCTCGAATTTATAGACTGGAATTCGAAAATTCATTTGGCTAGAGCCTTGTTGCCAATTAACTGTAACTGAGTCAAAAAAGTTTTCATGTTTTGACTTTGCCCTCCTTATCAAACTGAACAAAATATTCATCGAAAAATGTTCTTTTTTTCGAAAGATTGCGACATTACCTCTCTTCTTCAGCTTATCGTCAAAAAGTCACAAAATACCAAACAACCTTGCCGAAATCCTGTGCACGTTTTTGAATAATTTGCGCAAGACTGGATCAATTTTCCCGGGATCCCGAGTTTGTCCATAAAAATATTATAGAAAGAATACAGATGATATCGTAAGCGACTTCGAATTCGATGAAAAGCTCGTGAGTTTCGACTTTGTTGATCTTTTTTATGATTTGCCTGAATGTGAGTATGTATTTTGTCGGGCCCGAAATCACACTGAAACTTTCGGTCTAAGTGTTGCTCAGAAAGTGCTACATTTCACAGGAATACTACTTGATAGTACTTTCTGGACATAGAATACCACTTTCATTGTAGACGGGGCATATGAAGCTAATAGTAGCCCATTTATCAGGCAACCTTCTTTTTTAGACCTAACTAAAATATCACCTTCGTATATGAAGACCTTTAGCTTCTGCGACCTTGTTGTCCGTAATATTTTGTATTTCCAAGTTTACCTCTTCTATATTGGATGGTAGAATTGGTTTTTAATTTACTGGAAGTGGATTATCGTCTTAAGCTATTACCCGATCTACATGATGCCCATTTAGGAGCTGTTGAAATTGCTTCAAGATTAAATCTTCTATTACGGTACGGTCGTTGCATTCCCTGTTTCGAAGAGCGTTCTGGATTTATACATAATTACCAGTCAGTTTGCTGAGCTTCTGCCTCAAGTGTACTCTATAGGCTGTGGCAACTCCATCAGGTATGCTTACTCGTCGAAGTTCTTCTTCTAGGTGGTTCGCTATTTTTTGTCATAGTTTCTTTGATAGTCGAGGTCTGTATTTTGCCGCAACCAAGGAATCTTCAAAATGGAAGTTTGCCATTTAAACTGTACGCACGTTTAAGATGTTGGATAAGGAATTCCAACTTGCTATCAAAACAACCATTTGCTTAAAGACACAAATGAAATTCTTTTTATTCATCGATTCCTATCAGGTATCATTGACCGTACAACTTATTTTTATTTTATTTAACACTAATTCTCATCTCATCTATTTATCTATCCAGCGTACCTTTTATAGCTTTAAAGAACCTTTAAATCGTAAGCTATGGAAAGGTTTAATTTCGACTTTAGCCCCGTTCTCATTCCTCTAACTTTTACATAGGGACATTTTTAAACTTGAACTCCGTTTTGTGAATCTATTTGTATGAAGTTAACACCGCCATTTTTTATTTGCTAATAAAAACAAAAGTATTGTACTTAAATTATTCTTTTTTAACTCACAAAAAATTATAAAAACAAAAACAGTTTAAGCCACTTGACCTATAAAAGCAAATACGTGCCAAACATATTTGGCGATAATATGTGGGTGTGATAGATAAAGTTAAAATGTCATTTTCTTTTTAACCTATCTAAAAATTATTTTTATTTGTTTTGATAGCTCTTGTTGTTATTTATCTTTCAATCAAACTAGCCGAAAATTGCAACAATGAGTATGAAACAATTAGGTACCTATTTCCAACAATTTATAGGTATTAAATTTTGGTGTAGGTAATTTGTGTTTTTTTGTCTCTCTGTTTCATCATGACATTTTATCAATTTAAAGTTCGAAGTGAAACTTGATAGTGTAGCTTAGAAGTGAAATGAGGAATATAAATTTGGTACAGACAAAAAGAACACCTGATCATAATTTACCAAATGGAAATATCATATATTTAATTTGTTATAACTTATTTTGAACTCTTATAGACTTGATAGTTTATTCCTGCAGAAGTCATTTTTTGTTAACCATACTTGGAAACCATGTATTTTCAATTTTATTGTTTGTCGATTTGAGAGCCGTTAACTTTTAGAGATCAAGTTTTTGGTGTATTTTGGTTATTTAGTAATAAATACAAAATTATTGAAGCACTGTTGATTTGAAATTTTTACTGATATTTTAACCACTTTAATTTTGTAACTTCTCCAGTTCAAAAATAAATTTTTATAAATGCACATTGGAGTGAACAATTATTTCCGGTTTTAAGTGCAACAAACTTCACTTTACAAGGGGAAGAAATTCCTTCTTTGTGAAATGATAACACTTTGATGAAAATATTAATTTTTCATTAAAAATTCGTTTGTAAGTGTTCTGCTCAGGTGTCAAATTTTGGACTGTTTATCATAGTTTTGTTTGTAATTTTTGAACATCAGATTCACATTTTAAAAATGTATTGCTTTTTAACAAAAGCTATTGAAAATAAATGTTTCCATTCTTCGTAACCTTTTCTTTTTTAAAATAATGTTTGTTCTTAAGTGGGCTGATTTTTTTTCATATCATAAACAATTTCAGAGTAATCTGGACTCGATATAAAATTCGAACGAAAAAATCATGCACAAAAATTACATATCTTATTAAGATCGCTATTACCAATACCTTTGTAAGTCATGTAAGTAGAAATACCAAAAGATTCTTATATATTTTCATTAGTTAGTTACTAAAAACGAAAATGTTTTCAAAAAAGTAATTCTTATTCGTTCGTAGAAAAATGTAGTTAATTTCCATTCTTGCCAAAAGCATGCACATATTTAAAACCAAACGCGATGACTCAAATAAATGAATAGTAATTTTGTTTCTACTATCAGGATCCGCATAATGCATTTTTTGTATCCAAGGAGTTCGAAAAGTTACATCAACAATTTAAGATATGGTTTAGGAAATAGTTAAGAGCTTACAACTTGCAAATTTCTCACAGAAAACTATAACGGTTTTATTTTGGTATCTAACACCATGCAAACCCAAAAAACTGATTTAATTCAATTTATTAAAAAAAAAACATTTATTTTAATATGTAATTTTAATTAATTTAAAAATTAAAAAAAAAATAAAACAAACAAATTATTTATTATAGAACTACGATTTATTGATTTTTTCAAAACAAAATAATTACTTTGTCCCCATTTTATTTCTTTTATCAAAACTAAAAGATAATTTTAAAATCAATCTGAGTTTTTTTTTTTAACTTTTTGCGCTTAAATTATTTATTTTTAATTTATGCTAATTTAAAAAAAATTTAATTATAAATTTGTTTTTAGTAAATGTTATCAATTATAATATTATAATTTCTTTTCTTTTTTAGATCAATTCTTTAATATTTACCATTTCATATTATTTTTCAAACCCTGTTTATTGTTTAATTCAGAAATTCCTTGAATAATTGTTCTTTTTTTAATTTTTATTTTGTTGCAATCTTTTATAATAAAATAAGGAAAGCGAATGACAGCCATGATTTTAAAAGATTTATAATAATTGTATTTATTTATTACTTATTATTTTTAATCAAAAATGGCCTTAATCGAAATGTTTTGTTTAATGTTTTTTTTAAATCAGTTCAGCTATATTTCTTTGTAGAAATTATTTAATACAAAATAAAAAAAAAAATGTGATTTTCTATTTTTGCATTTTATTGTTTGCAATTAGTACCGTTGTACGCCGGCCAAAGTGCAAGATAACTATCTCCCAAAACGTTTACTTAAGCTACCTTTAACGTGTCCTAACGATGTAAAAATAAATTTGTTTTAACAAATGAAGGAAAAATAACAAAAGTTAATATCTTCAATTTCTATTTCAAAATCTTTCAAAAACACCAGTTCAGTAATTCCAGAGTTACATCTTCATTGGGTTTAAATCGACTATAAAATATGTTTGAGGTGTAAACTTGAGTAAATTACGTTACAGAATCTAACAGAAAAAGAAAATTTTGTTCCTGCTTCACAACCAATTATGTAGGTTAATCTTGAATAAATAACGATTTAAAATCATTGCACAATATCCTTGGGCGAAGTTGGAAAAAAAACTTACGATTTCAAAATAACATATTTTAGATTTAACACTACAATTCGAGTTCCACTTCAACAAAAATGACACAAAATGTTCCCAAGACTAAAATCATCCCAGCATCCAGCCGAAGGCATTTAAGATTTTCGAAGTCCTTCTGCCAAAAGTTGTTTAAACTAGGATTTGTAGATGAACAACCCGAGTCAAGAAGCTAATGACAGATTTTATAAAAAAAATATGTCCATGGAGTTAACCTTTTCAAAAATGTATAAATACTGTATACCTTTAAAAATGCAATATAATTTTTGTTTTTATAAAAAAAAAACTAATTTGTTCCACTTACATTATTATTAAAAAAATATCGAGATAAAGAATGCGATGACTGCAACAAAATTAAAATATCACAAACAGTAAATTGATTCGAAATAATTGAATTTGAACTTCTTCGGTTTCACTATATCATCAATTATTTTTTTGTATATCACTAAGTCTTCGGCATGCGACAGTTATTTGATTGGGTTTAATTTTTTCAGACAAATTTTCGCGGATTGAATATCTTAAGGCAACCAACGAAAATATTCAAACTTAATGAATTTTTGCGGTTTTTTATTTCTTCTTGTTGATTTAAAGTGGTAAAATTATTTTTTTGTGTTATTAATTCCTCACAGCCATACAAAATTTGTTTTGAAACAAAAAAATGCAATATTGTAGTTGAAAAATTTCTAACATTTATACAAATCTACTAATAGACTACGAACATCTTTAGCAAAAGACAACGTATTTCACATTTTATACATTCGCGATGAATGTTTAAGCACACAACCCGTTAAGTTCACTTCAAGATTGAAACTGAATTTTCAACAACAAACTGTAACACACGAAAGCCCCAACTTGATACAAGTGCCAGTGCCAGCTACCTTAATAACAATTTTGCAGATAAATTCGCATTCATCAAAAATAAAAGATACAAAGATACAATATTTTTGTTGTAAATAAGAATCTAAAGAGCAGACATTCTAAGAACTTTTGAACTTTTTGTTTTATTCTGATCGCTCGCGAAAGGGTGCTCTGCTAATAATAACTTCTGCAGAACTTTGTTTTTGTTGAAAAGTCTGTAGTATATTGTGCGTGAGACTGAGATTGAGGTTCACCGATCAATAGCGGTCTTTTTTCGTTTGTTGGTTTGTGGGTGGTTGGGGCTAAAAGCTTTACTTTGGTATTCAGTATCCATCTGTACCCTATACCGTTGAATTTTGGCCCAATAAAGTAGGTCCCTCTCGATCTCTCTCATATTTCGATTTAAAGAGAATAAAATCGGCAAAGCAATATACCTAGAGGAGCAAGCACTTGTTGAAGAAAGCTTTAGTTCTCTGCCGCTCTTTAATAGTGAGCTTTCTGCAACATTTGACAGAGCTGATTCTGAATCATCAACGGATACGGGTGATCGTGCCGGTCGGAAAGTCAGAAAAGAATTTGTTCACCTTTTCTATTCGATAGTGGTTCTATATCTTTTTGACGTCATTTTTTACCGTTTGAGGGTAGTTTAAGTAGGTTGGCGTCAAAGGGGTGGAATATTTTGCGTTTGTGAATTTCTGGTCGCTCTGGTTTTTCTGATTATTTTCATTTATGAAGTCACTTTTGTGTTATTTTGCATACGTAATAAAGTTGTTTTTCGTTTTGTTTGTGATCGATAAGTAGATATAAGCGGATGTGTTTAAGTTGATAAGTAATCCCATAAATTGTTTTAGATGTTTTGTTTGGTCGTGTTTGCTTCAAGAGAATACATATCTTGGAATTTAGGTTGTTTGAATTGGTCATCGATCATTTATATTTAAGAAATACTCTTGGAGAAATTGTCATTTCCTTGAAGGAAGCAGTTAGACATCTGAAATTATTAAACGAACAGCGGATGAGAATCGAACCAATACCCTATGCACTAACCATTATGCCTACATAAAGAAATTAAGAATTTCTGTAAGGTATATCATCAAATAATTTATTATAAATAATTTTGATACTGATGATGAGGTAAATAGGTCCTCGAAATATATATATACATATAGATAAAAAAATAAAAGAAATATGTTTTATTGAATTTCTGTATTTCTCTATATTTGACATTGCTATGGAATTGACAACTAATTTACTTCTTCCATATTTAGCCACTTAAGACTCTGGGAACACTAAAGCAAGTTCATTCAATTCCAGTTGTGCATTTCCCCGACTTCCGTGAATCCTCCAAATTAATTTGACCCAATTATGTACTGGCACTGTCTACGTACTATACTCAGAATCACTTGTAATTTCGAATTTATCTTATCTACTCGTTCTGTTTGATATTGGGTTGAGGTCAAGTTAATAATATTCCAGTTGCATTTAACAGTGCATATTTCTTTTCGATAATGGTTTTAATTAATTGTCATCATTTTATTTATTAACTTAGTTTTTGTTTTTGTTTTAATTTTCGAATTCGTATTTTTTCCAAAACATTGTTTTCTTTGTAAATGAGGATACGTAATCAACGGAAAAGTCGCAAACGAAGTCAATTGGCATTTTAATTTATGACCAATATTAATTTGTGAATATTATTGATACATTATATCATTTTATGACGTCATTTTCAAAATATGCGATGAAAACGTAAAGATATTGGTATGTAAAAGATAATACAAAAGAACATCATTCATCTTATTTTCATTATTCAATAGCAATGTTTGAGTTTTGTACGCTGTGGCTAATTTGAAGATTATCACTAGAATTTTAAATTAAGTTTAAGTTTATTTTTCTAAATAACCCTCAAATATCTACATATGTATGTATGTATATAAATTATATGATATGTCATAGAAGTTCTAGAATTTCTGATATTTCAAAATTGTTTTTCATAATGTCCGCTAGTTATCAACTATCAACGAAACATTTTTGCAACCTCTGTTTAAGTATACAGAGAGTGTTTTTAATGTATCTTAATTAATATTTTTTGTATCTGATTAAAACTTGTGTAGAACTTTTCATTGAACTTGATTGCTTAAACATATCATTAAACATCTGCGGTATCTTGTGGGCTTTTAAATTGAGTTATTTATGACAAGTGACACTTTAATGACGAAGCCCTTGACTGCACTCAAGACATACATAATATCATTATCATTATCAACATTTCATCATTATTATCATCGATATCAATTAAATTGTTGAATAAATTTTCTATGGCAGTTCCGCATAGTTGTCATGGAACTGATAATGAACTCGAAGTGTAGGTACTTATTTAATAAATTTAACGGTTTCCTGATGAAAGCGCGTTTCTAGCACAATTTTAATCGTATTGCAACATAACATATTGAGAAGTGCTTGAAACAATAATGCAATATGTGCTTGTTCTTGTTGACAAATCAATCAAGAAGTTGCAAGTGGGAATTGGCGGTTGTTTTTCGTTTAATGAATTTGTATTAATTAATGTGTATAAGGAGGTATAAAGGTTTTATATGTATAAGCAATTGCCTAATAGTAACAGTGATTTTTTTTATTTCTACTCGTACTTATTTAGTAATGATATATTTTGTTGATCATCCGAAATTAATTCAAAACAATCTGTTAACCTATTTCGCAAAATTTACAATTCTAGTCACTCATATCAAATTCAGAATACGTTTTACTTTGATATTATTCTGATGTTTTTCTAAACGAATGTAAAAGGCCTCATACATTACGAAGAGTGACATTTTGTTCTCGTTCTTTAATTCAGAATTGTGAGTCTTGGTTGTATTTTAAATTATGTAACTAAATTTGAGTTTTGTAATGCATATCTAATAGATGATTAGTTAAGTAATTTCTTAGAGAAAAGAAATTGACAGTATAGCATATTTGTATATAAAACGTATAGTACTCTCATGAAGACGAATGATTTGAGCGACATCTTAAGCATAGCGATAGTACTTGTTAGATTTGTCTTTGCTAAATTTAATAATAAAATATTCTTTTTTTTTTTACTACTTATTTTGTATCTTATCCAAATCTCCACTGTTAAATCATGCGCTAATTTCAGCGCCACCACCAGGATAGCGTTGGTACCACAAAATTACGTTCCATGATAATACTACAGGTTATATGTACATATATACAAAGATAGTATACATAAATGTACTTGTATTAACAGATATTAACAGAGGCATATGAAGAATTCCTTCGGGGTAGCCGAAAAATTACATCTATGTTGGATCTACGAGTATCTTTACCAAATTATTATTAAAAAACCGTCTTTTCCTTACCGTTCAAATCTGGATTATAAATTATTCCTGTTCGGATTAATTTTAGCAATTTTTTTAATTTATAAGTTGTGTTTGTCAATGTCAATCTAAGAACTTGCGATATAAATTAATCATAGTAAAGGGTTTTTCAACAGGGACGGTACAAAAGTAGAGCGAAAGGGACAGCAAACGACGCTAAATTTTTTTTGCCGCTCTTTTGACATTTCTCTTCAGTAAGGTTTGCCGTTTCATGATGGAAATATAAACGAGCCAACAAAGAGTCAAAATTATTAAAATTTACTACCGAAATTCGGAGTCAGTGGCCTCAACGTTAAGAGCGCTACGTCCAATTTATGGTCGTCATAATCGTCCTAGCAGATCAACAATTGAGCGTCTAGTGGAAAAATTTGAATCCACAGGCACAGTACAAAATGTTCCCGTGCCAGTGAGACAAAGAAGTGCCCGTAGACTATTTCCTGTGGGGCTACGTCAAGTCTATGGTCTATGCCAACAAACCAGCGACGATTGATGAATTTCGTACGAATATCGAACGTGGAATTGCAGCAGTATCGACCGATGTATGCTTGAAAACCGTCGAAAATTTGGTTCAGCGTCTGAACTTCTGCAAGCGTGCCCGTGGTGGCCATGCAAAATAAATCGAAATCCATACATAATGGCATCGAACGTACTTTCACAGAAATAAAGAATTTAATTGATATCCACAATCGTTTTTGTTTTATTTAAAAAAACTTTTGTAGCGCTCTTATTGAAAACACCGATATATGTTAATTTTAACGAAATCCAAAATAATAAATACAACATTTTTTCACTGAATGCGTTTTAAACCTATCAATAACTGTTTCCTTTTGTATAACTTTGCTTACACTTAAGGGAGTGCGAGTGCTTGGGAAAGTTGGAAGAATTTAAAAAGAGAATATTGAACCGGATTAAGCATTCCACATTCGTATAGTGCTGCTAAAGAAAGAATCTCTGAACTTAATAGGTTCGCTAAGCGTGATTAATACAGTAAAATTATTTTTGGGATGAATGCAACTGGTTAGTTAGTTAAAACTAGAATGCTTTTTATAAAATTATCTTTATTTAATGAGAAACTTGTTGAAAAATTGTATCGGTGCTATGCTTGATACATGCATACATATTTCCATGATTGTTAAAGCTCTTTTATGTATTCTATCGTAGAGTTTCAAGTGGGTAAATGGAGCACCGGTCCGCGTTTAAGGTTCCCCATTTCATAATCCTATCGGAATCAGAATTCAATGAGCTTGTCGGTCAAGTTCCACATCCGAAGAATATATAAGGACGTGAACATGAAAAGGAATATGTGCAGCAGAGGGTACTGTCCTCAGTACAATTATTTAATGGATTAGAAGTTTCAGACAGAAGATCATTGATGAATAGGTGCAAGAAAGTTGAAGACAAATAAAGCTCCGAGTCTCTTATATTGAGTGGTTTGAAAGCTAATTCAACGAAGAATAGATTTATCAATACTAAATGGATGCATTTTCGATAAAAAAGCTTAATGCTAAACTCTATCAATTTTTTTTTGGAAATATCAATCGCAATAATATTCTTTGGTTTCTTAAATAAATGTTCAGATTTGTGCCATCATACATCTTCCAGCAAAAGATGCTTTCACAATCAGACCAACCACACAAATTCTCTGATAGGAGGATCTGATGGTTAATTAGCCAAGACGTTTTAAACATCGGTCCCTTGAAGCAATGAAACTGCTAAGTGGCGATTTATTAATAACTAATGACAAAGAGAACTTCATCTTCTACGGTGATAAGCTCATCATCAAGTACCATAATCAGAATCCACCAATGTACTAATTCTATCCACAACATGTGAACTTGAATGAATTTTCACCATTTAGTCGTACATGCAACTTGTACGGAAGAGATTCCAAAAATAAACATAAAACCATACCTAATCCTGGAAGATCTTTCCTTTAAATATGATTTATAATTTATATGCATTTTATAGAACAATTTACGTAAAAACATTGCCAATTTGCTCAAAATAGAATCCACTTACACTTATCACAATTTTCTTAAAAGAATTTCAATTTTAAAATAAAATATTCTTGGCCCACTGAACTGGACATAAACCATCAGTAAAGAAAAATTGTGATCCTCTTAATCATTCTAGTTGCGCCGCGCCGGAAAACAATGATAAGTGAGTTTAAGTAATTTCCTGCGGGTATCACCGTCGTTCATTTGCACAATTTAATTAAAATGGCGCCAAAAATTCATCCAACTGAAAGCATTTGATTGTTTTGATCTTGATATTGGGTATGTTCATGAATGTAATAGAGGTATCTTTGATGACAGATAATTGAATTAATCACCGAAATGCCATTAATATCAATGTGGAATGTGTCAGTCAATTGTTTAATTGTTAAACAATTTAAAGTAACACAATTTAAGTTCCACATATCTTTTTACAAATTTAGGGCTCCCAATATTGGTGTGTGCTTCTTGTGTTTGGCAAAATAAATTTCGCCGACATGAATTAAGAAAAAAACAAAAAAAAACTCTTTCAATTCATAGAATGAAAGTGGCACAGAATTGAAAGCATGTCTCATGTAGAATTTGAATAAATAATAGTAAATTGGCGCCACGCCACGCCACGCCGCTCCGCGCCGGCCAGCTATCAGTTTTGTTCAAACTGTACATATAAAGAACTTTGAGTTTGAGAATTGAGACAGGCAGAGGCATGATCTAAGCGACTGTAATAAGTCCGATAAGACACCGCCGAAACCTTATCGTTTGGAAGAGGTGAGCATTGTACAACACAGAATGAATGGATCATTCATTTTCAATCTATGAATAATTTGGATTTCTTTGAAAGGTTGAATTTCTTAAGCCTAGAGGTTGTTAGGTATCTACACGAAAAGCAAATAAGACCAATTTCTGATTCATAAATTTGTATGCAACAATAATAACCCATATGGCTTAGGGAAATTTTCTTTGACTCATCAAAGTGCTAATCTTAACCAATCTTGGTTTTACATATTCCATCATGTTTACACCCATTAATACATCGAGAATAAATTGTGCACAAAAAGAAACAAAACCTGACTTCTAGAATCCATTGAATACAAAATGGAAACTGAACATTACCTTTAGGTACTTTATGAACAAAATAGTAATCTTCTACCTGATCAATTTTCTTCTAATAAGCTTATCGAATAGGCTAACTGCTAAGCTAATACATACGTTATTAAATTCTTTGAATATTAAGTCCTAAGACAATTTCATTAACTCAATTTTTCAATTATCAGAAAAGTCAAATTTTCCATAACTCTGGCGAAACAATATGGCCGCCGCAATCGGCTGTCAAAGTTCGGAAATTCTTTTTTGAAAATCCTTTATTATACTACGTTTTCACCATAGGTAAATCTGGGATTTAAGTGGATTTACCATAAATCTTCTTTAAATTTCGTAGATTTACCATACAAATATAAATCACCTCAAATGAAGATTTGCAAAACAAACAAACCTTATTTTGTATAACGCACCTATGTAAACCCACTTTCTTCATTGACAATCAACACAAAATAGAAATATCTGTTTTTTTCCTGCTTACTATCCAATTGCAATTTTTTTTCTCTTGTCCAAATTGACAACTGAATGACAAGACAGAGTGAAAACGTCAAATAAATCTCAGTTTCTTTGGTGAAAACACTTCAAGATTTATTTTAAATCTCTATCGGATTTACTCTTGGTGAAAACATAGTATTAAGCAAAAACAAATAAGTAAACAAGCCCATTTTGACATTTGTAAATGTCAAATGTGATATCTACTTATAGTTCGATCATAGTTCGTGCAAAAAAACTAAGTAAACATACCTTCTTGAGATTCGTAAATGTCAAATATTCAAAGAAAGTTATTATGATACTAAAAAGATAAATTAGGTATTGAGTATCAAAATGGGAAAGTGGTAACGTGGTTGCTAACAATAGTCAATTTATGTAGTTATTATGTAGATAAGATACTCACCTTTAAATGAGACTTGAAATAAAAAATAAGACTTAAAAAAGCACCATCATTGAAAAATCAACTATTGGCTTCATTAAAAGTCACACCCACTTATTACAAATAAAATGCAATGCAATATTGAAAACCATTAATCCATGCATTATTGCTCGTTATTTTCAATTGCCGTAACGTAAACACCTTCAATATTATTTTAATTTTTCTGTACTGACTTATGTGACTAATTAACTTGGTATTTTAACATACGTCATATGAAAGATACAATTCTCGCTTCTGACACAACAAACTCCGAAGATAGTCGCGCAATCAAGATGGCTGACATAATCTTTCAGCACGTGTGCAAGGCAAGTTCTATTCAATAATTATTATGTGTATATACCAAGAATCAGTTCTATGCATTTCCAATATGCATTTAACCACCAATCAATATGCAAATTTATTACATTCACATTGAAAATATTGATACAAACAAATGTTCGAGTGGAAATTTTAAATAAAAATTCGTACTTGCGGTCAGAAAAAATGCATTCGGAGTGATCTGATGTGCACTATTAAATTGGAAACTGATGGCACACGAATATGTGTCATGTTCATGTCTGACTCAAGCCGGAATTTAAGTGAAAAGGTGTTTTCTGTTTTATTTATTTGGTGATGGGAAATGTATTTCGTATTTCCGCTACAAGGTTGATTAATGGAGAAAAATTAATATTTTTTCAAGTGTTTAAAAAAAAATTAATTAGTTGCGTAGGTGTTTGTTTTTGTTATTCTGATGTATTCGAATGGAACTCATATGTTATTAGTTTATCGAATTATCAATAAAAATCACATAAACAAAACGCTGAAAGTAGTTAAGCTTATGTAATTTAAGCAATACAATTTTGTAGTGGAGCATTTTATGTAACTTTAAATTAGGTATAAAAGTGCATGTTACCCAAAAAGATTTATGTGATTTCTTGGCTCACACTAAAACGCGACACGTAAAAAAGAATCAGGAATTGATAATTTTGTAATTCCGAAAGTAAATTTATATCGATATCGATCAATCTAACATCGTCACATCCCCATGTTTCGAAATAACTGAAATATGCTCTACAACAAAGCCAAAATGGGTTTTGTTGTCTGGGATGCGGAACCGTTTTTGATTTTAGACCAAAGGAAATCGGTTTTACTAGGTTTTCACCAAAAAATAATCCGAGATTTAAGACAAGAGATATGTGTGGTGTTTTCACCGTACTAAAAGATCAAAAAGAATATTCAATTTGACACCACCTATCAAAATGCTAAAGGTGTTTCATTTTTTCTAATAAAGGATACTTTAGCATGATGTGGATATAGGTCTGTTCGAATTATAGAACAATTGATCCAATGAAGACTTAACAATATTAATTTCTAATCTACTAGATTAAAGAAACAAATTTGACCTGGATTTGGATTATATATCTTGGTGAAAACGTAGTAATAAAATTTAGTAGGTAATACCGTTGAGAAAATTTTCGGTGAGTGATGGACGGTTAAATACATATTCCACATTTTCGAAAAAAATATGGACAAATTAATGACACAATCTGACCAAATGGTGCAACACACAGTTACTTTTTGTGGATGTAATTGCCTTCGACAGTTCCATGTGCATTTTCACTTACCCATCTAGTACAATTTTGACGATTTTATTTGTTAACATATCTATCGAATAAAAAAAGCAGCATCGCTGAAGAAAATGTTGTTTGAAACGTAACTACTACTATTTTTGCAGTAAGTATTCACAATTTGAACTTAATAAGCGGTTTACTTTTTAAGCTCCGAACGGGCACTCAGCTGTCAAAAAAAAACTTTGTTCCTTTTATAACTCGAAGCGTTCAACTTGCATTTCTTTTTTAACTTAGAGCACGATCGGTGCTCGCTCGACGAGCTTGGTAAAAAAAAGCACCAATTTCACAAACAAAGTTGATAATTTTGATAGTTTATTAAAGAAAATGATATAATGAAAATAGTACGTCGCAAAATTTTATAAGTGCAGAGATCAAACGAAGAATCACTATCGGTAATCGTTGTTTCTTGAGGCGAAGAAGGCATTTGAGTATAGAAGCACTCTCTTTAAGAACCAAGAAAAGCTTATATAAGACCCAAATCTTTCCGATTTTGCTGTATGGAACAGAAACATAGCCCTGTCAAAAGTAGATTAGAATCTGCTTGGGTGCTTTGAAAGGAAGATTCTTCAGGAGATTTTACGGTCCAGTATGTATCGGTAGAGTATGGAGGAGACGAGTAAAGAACGAGCTT
Source organism: Chrysotoxum bicinctum (assembly GCA_911387755.1). NCBI lineage: Eukaryota > Metazoa > Arthropoda > Insecta > Diptera > Syrphidae > Chrysotoxum > Chrysotoxum bicinctum. The sequence continues at coordinate 246,174,165 of OU426987.1, forward strand.
TACGGGCTTTACATTGACGTCGACCTGGTCAATAAGCTGAAAATTTAGCGACTGAGATAGCTCGGACACGTGGAGCTTATGGACGTTGACGCACCAGCCCGACGAGTGGGCGAAATGGTCATTTAAGAGGAATACTGTTGTGTTAAGTTAAGACAATTTTCTCTCTCTTATGAATTGTACGCCAAAAACTCTGTTCTGAAGCAGAGAGAATGAATGTTTCTATTAAGTTATTTTATATAATCTATAAATTTCAAATATTTTTGAAAATGTGGTGATTTTTTAAAACGTTTAAAGCTTGATCATGTACGAACCAAAAAAAAAATCAGAAATTAAGTGAAAAATCTACAAATTGTAAACATTTTGGAACTTGGAAGACCATCACTTAATGTTTATGAAAAGCGATTTTATTTTCTTCTTATACCAATTTTTATAAGCTTAAATTTTTACGAAAACAATTTTGCATTCATAACAGATACCACCGTACGTGAGATAGAGTTATCTTTGCTTGTTTTTTTTTTTTTTTTGTTATTTGCATTTTATTTTCTATTTGATTGACAAACAATCTTTTAGATTCCAAAGTTATTTTCAAAAACATTTAACAACAATAATGTGACTTAGATTAAGTTAGCCTTGGCTTAATTAAAAATTAAGATATAAACATCCATAATTTTTTCTCTATTAAACTTTAAACTTATATTTCATGACTCTTTTAAGTAACGTATAGCATATAGCAAATGGAATTAAGTTTATGGGAGATCAGTATCAAATACATTAAGTTTATTTTAAGATACGAAAGGAATTTAAAGAATGTTTTGATAACAAAAGTTAATGAAACTTTCAAGGTCATTTTGCTCGACATCATTTATAAGAACCTATAAAGTTTTTTTTTTTACGATGTAATTGTTCAGATTGTCATTGATAACATTTAATATTAAGTAGGTGAAGCAAAGTTGTATTTTGAACTTTTATAAATTCCATTTGAAATAATCATCAGGAGATATAGTACATTATGTACTACAGACAGACATACGAATATGAATGAAAAATAAACACAAACTAAACGGTAAATAATCAACAAGATTTCCAGTTGCTTTTACTTTCGTAGTTGGTGATATAACAGAGATTGTTAATATGTCAAAATATACAGCATGTTCCACAAATTTGGGTTTATTTCGTCATATCATTTTAAGGCTTGAATAGGACATCCCTGAAGAAATTGTCTTTTCAATTTATTGGTCTTTTATGAAAAATTAAGCTTTTGAAAATCAAGAAGTAAGAAAATATTAATTTGAATTTGTAAAAACCTCCTCGAAAAATTTTTATCAAAGTACTTGAAGTACCTAATTTTCGAGAAAAATATAATTTTATTTAGCAGCCTTTTAGCATTGAAAACAGCATTCGCCTAGCTTATCTCTAAATCTCCTCCCCCTCTAACTATGGTCTAGGTATATCTCACCAAGCAGTGGAGAAAGTAAGACTATTGCGCTTGATTTTTCAATCTCTCTTATTCACAATTGGTGCATTTGGTATCGATATATCTTTTATTCGCTGGATTAGAAATTACCTTTTGGGTAAGATTAGGTAATTAAACTCTGATCCTGAGAGTATTGTTCAATGAGAAATCAGAAACCCTGTAGAATTTAATGCATCTAAAACTCCATGGTTTCTCCTGTCTCTAAAATTAAGCCCATCTCTCATGCTGGTATTCAAGAGTGATACTTGCATCGAAGAAACCGAAAAAACTTCAGTACGCAGTATGTGCATCATAGACCACAGAAGAAATGTGTTGCTCTTTCCTGATCTGGCTGTAATTTGTAAAGCTTTTCATGTCCACAATTGGGTAATACCACTTGAGTCTCTTGGATAGAACTAAAAATAAATGATAAACTGGTGATAATAGAGACTTTTATATTGCTCAAACATACGTATACTTATACATATATTAATAAAAAGTGATGTAGTGAAGAAGACAGTTGCATTCCTCCTCCAAAACAATTCCACCGTAATACTCGAACTTCTCGAAATGCCATCAGTTTAACTTTGAGTGCAGTTTCAGACGTATCTCAAGTGTAGAGATTATTAATTTTAGCCGCACTACACGAATATGGAATGCTTTGGATAGCTCTATTTTTCTTTCCCATTTTTATATTCAAAGCTTCAAAACCAATGTGTCCTTAATCATTCGCAATTTTCCTAACGCTCGCACTATGTGTTCTTTTTATAAATATAAACAAAAACTATTTCAGGACTTGTTATTTCTTGGATAAATCTTTTATGGAGTATTAAAAATCGCTATGTGACAAGTGTCAAGGGATTCGGTTATATGGTTTTCGAAAAAAAAAAATAGTTTTAAAGAAAAATGGGTTGGTACACAAGGATGGATAAGGATGGATTTTGGTAAGAAATCAGAATTCTGAAAAGTTGACAGAATTCCAAAATACCGAATATTTTTGTTTCTAAGCGGCTGTGGCTATAGGAATCAATCTTTCAAGTAACAGCAGCACACTAACCATTTCGTCAAAGTACTACAAGTAGAAAAGTCTTAAATAATTGTAAACGATATGCCAAAAACTATTTGATTTGGAAGCCAAAGAAAAATCAAGCTTTGCTTTATATGACTCAGTATGCCACAACATACTGCTTCGTAAACTTGATAGTTTTGGGATTCACTCTAATCTCCTTCAGTGGATTTCATCTTTTTAACGGATAGGTTCCAAAAGGTTAAACTAGACAATCGAACCTCGATATCTATCTATTAAATTTACCTCAGGAGTTTCTCAGGGTAGTCATCTTGGCCCACTTTTATTTATAATATTTATTGATGATATTTTTAATAGCATATAGTTCAGCCAATGTCTTATATACGCTGATGATCTAAAATAATTTTTAAAATGAATTCCATTTATGGCTTTAATCTCCAAATAGATCTCGATCATTTATGTTACTGGTGCATGGTTAACTGTCTTAAACTTAACGTTAAGAAATGCTTCGCTATCTCTGTCTCTAGGAAACTCTCAACTTATGAGTTTACGTATTCTCTTGATAGTACCCCCCTACAGAGAACTGCTTTTAGTAAAAGACTTGGGTGTCTCTTTTAATTCCAAGTTTTCATTTGCTCAGCACATTGATACTATTGTTGCAAAAGCCAACACAATGATTAGTTTCATTAAAAGGAACTCAACTGACTTCTCGGATCCCTATACACTTGTGTCTTTATAAAACTAATTAGTAAGATCATCACTTGAGTATGCTGATGTCATATGGAACCCTTTCCAACAAACGTTTTCAGATAGAATTGAGAAAGTTCAGAATCTTTTCACAAGATTTTAAAAAAGATTCTCAAGCTCGAAATAACATTCTGGGTTTGAAATCTCTCAAATCTCGAAGAACTATTCACGATATAGTATTTGTGCGAGATATTTTATATTACAATGTTAAGTGCCCTAACCTTTTATCGTTAATTTGTATATACATATGCCCCGATTAGACCAATGCGAGAAAGATACCTTCTTTTTCAGCCTAAACATAGGACAAATTAGGGTATGAATTAACCAGTCTCAAGGTCAATTAGGGAGCTCAATGAAGTAATTAGTCATATTGACATAGCATGGTCTAAGAATAAATTTAAAAATGATTTGTATTACTTATTTTTAAGAAATTAAGCATAAATTGTAAATTATTTATATTTTGTAAATACCAATGTATGTATTTAACTTTTTTTGCATCTGTTGAGTTTGAAGCTCGTAGATTAAATAAATAAATATTCATTAGGCACAATGTATGATTACTCTTGTCCAGACTTAACCAACAATGAAGAAAGTTTCACTAAAACTTAAGTTCTGATATTTAAGTTCAACGTGTCCACCGGAAAGATTAAATATCATTAACATTAATAACATTAGGTTAAGGAAGTCAAGCTTAGAAAGTTTTTTTTATGATTTTGAATAATCAATTTGAAAACTTTATTTTAAGAACTCGATCGTCTTAAAAGTTCAGACGTTTTTAAATTTCACTTTAAAAAAACCCACGTATAGTTTGTTCTAATTCTCAGCACATCAAACTTGTCAATACCTAATTAACACATTCAAATCACTGCTAATATTTAAGCTGCTCCTTAAGTTTTCTAATCAGTATAGAGAGCGTTCCACTTATGTCATTCAAAACAAAATATTTTATTTAACTCTGTGGACTCCGACTCAAGACAGTTTTGTATTAAATCAACAATCATGTAATTGATTATTGTCCACTTGCCCACACAAAACAAACCAATTTAATAAAAAAAAAAGCTATTCCAATGGTGTAAGACTGTCCATCATGCTCAAGACAAGTCCAATTCAAACGTCTTTACCTTCAAAGCCTTTTTTTATCTTCAAACTTAACCACCGTTCATTTAAACCACAGAACACTCTTTTGCAGTACAAAACATGAAAAATCGCTAATTCTGCTATTCAACTGTCAAAATACAAATCGGATTTGCTGATTTGTTACCTTACCAATCCGCATGTGCGAATTAAGGTCTATGGATTTTTCGTTGTTAAGAGCTTATGCGGGGGGCACAAAGTCCATCCTTACAATAATTGATGTCTCATCGATCTTGAATATCTATGTGTAGTTTTTGTTGTTATAATAGAGAGAAGTTTCAGATTTTGGCGCCGCAGAGGTTAAATTAATTTAGGCTGTGCTATGTTTTCCGGCGTTTAGAAACCTTTACAAAGTTGGCAGACACAATGACGCATAGCCTCATAAATCATTTAGACTTAGTCAGGTTTCTGAATTTCATGCCAGAGGTGTTATTTTAGATTGGAATTTTTTTGTTTGTTTGCAGAAAATGTCTACGAAGAAATTATTTTATAAGCAGGACAATGATCTTTTAGTTTGATTTGTGGCCAAAAAAGATTGACTTTTTGAAGACGACTGGATTTGAAGGGGTATTAGAAACCACACAAATGACTCATAGTTCAATAAATACAAAGTTTCTTTCATTTGATTTTATTAAAAGAATGAAAAATAAATTGTACTGGTCCCGATATGTAAACCTAAGGCATGTGGACTAACTTCCTAATATTAAGGTATCTATATGTTTGCGTGTTTGAAATGCTTTGACGCGACAATTTAATAGAAGATAAGAGCGCCCACCGTCGGCACTGTTTGAAACAGATGTTTTAGATGAAATAAATTTTTCACTGTTTCCAGTTTTTAATTAGTTTCAAACCTAGCAACACTTTGCGCATACAAACTTAACCAATCCCCATTTATTGGACCGATGAATCTTCATAAAACAAAACTAGACTAAACCTGCTTCAGCTCAAATGAATATCTAGAACCTCTGTCGATTGGGATTCAAGTGCAATTCGATTACATAAAAGACAATAAATGCAAATTGCATATAAATAGACAAAAGGCGTTCAAATAGAAACAGCTGCTTCTAGTATGACATCACTGTGACAGAATATGTGCTCAGCATTTGTTAACCAACCATTGATAATGTAAATCGAAGTGTAAAAGCAATGCTGGCTCCTCCGTTGTTTGATCGTTGCATTGTAAATTTTATCATTGAAGTCGATTTCCTTCTATTTTTTTTTAAACTACATGATTTGCCTTCTACATATAACGTTATTACTACTTAATCGAGCTTGATTTGGTTTGGACTTGTGGACTTGCTTACATTAACTCAGTTTGTATGACAACTTAACAATTAGGTACATAGGAGCATGAAAGTGTTCGGTGACATTACGTGTTAACCGATTGACAGATATATACGATTAAATAGATAAACGGCAAGTTGGCGCGCAAAACTGTCCGTCTATACTACACGCCCCCACACAAAAGGTTGCAATCATTTTGATTTCTATGGGAGAGTCCTTTTATCATTGCTGCAATTGCTTTGATCGATTGACAAGAAGCAATTCAATGAAGACTATGTCTGAATCACATTGACAGTCACAGTCATCAGTGCGTTAAAGTGATGATTATGCAAAAAGAGCCATTTGTCAAGTTGATTGACAATTGATGATCTGCAATTGGACATATGCCTTATGAATGCAAAGTGATTGCTTATAAGTTTTGAATGAACAAAAATAGTGCCTTGTTTTGTGGTTGATTTTATGTACCGATTAGGTTGTATTCTTGCTGGGACTGGGAACTCTAGTGTAGAATATTTCGGAATGACTTTGGGCCTACAATGAGTTTATTTAAACTAATGGCAATGGCCAAAATGTAACAAACCTATACAACTGACAACTGGATTAAATAAACACGTCTTAATGCGAAGTACTCCATAACCAACGTATGCAACGGATGCAGCACAAAAGAAGCCGTACTTTTAAAATTTTCTCCGCTAGATCAGCGTTGCTACTTTGGAAAATTGCACATTGCGCTGTAGATTATTTACAAAAATGTGCACTCTATTTGATGTTTAAACAAAAGGGAAGGATTTTCGTCAATTCTGTGAAATGCACTGACATTCCTGAGCCATGCGCCTTAGGTCAAGGAACATAGAACAACCCTATCAATTTTGAATCCGTGTTCATGCCAATAAGTCTGAATTCCAAATATCTGAATGGGAGGAAAAAATAAAGATGCAAATACCATTTCACATTCGTGTAGTATGGCTAAAGAAACAAGCTTTTTACGTGACATCACAATCCAAATGGGTTTCAAGGTTAAATTGATGGTTCAAATCTTCATCAAAATCAGTAGTGCTCAGTTTGATTTTAAGGCGGGACATGGAGCAATTCATGCCACGTCTAAACTGGTCTCCGATATCTAATGTATCAAATTTAAAAGCAATGTAGATAACATGTGCCTGTCTGGTTGATTTTGACTTTCAACATCTTATGGGTAAAGGGTCACTTTCTAAAGCTAAATAAACTTGGCATAAGTAAACTGCTGTTATACATATATGCTAGGTCTTGAGTAGATAGCTCCATAACTCGTTGATTCTATTTAGCATTTACACCAGCTATCTGATATTAAACTGACTCTTGAAATTGAGTACCTATCCCCACGATCTAAGGCTAGTCGCGCGCTGGGAACTGTGATCGAAATCAAATAGTTTAATCACCAGTTGAAAGAGAACCGCGCACTGGCAACTCTTTACTCACGTTCACACTCTTTTCTCTCTTGCTCTTATAGAAAACAGCTCAACTGTTGCGAAGGCAAATCGTTAAGTTTGTGTCAAAACACAAACTTTTTAGTTGCTCGAATCGAGTTGCTCTAAGTGCGCGGTGTCCCATATAAGCTCATATGTTTCATTTTAGCAACTAAACAGTTGCGAAACTAAAAATTGAATGTGCGCGCCTGGCCTAATAGCGCACAGAACAGTGATTTCGATAAGATTTAGCCATAATTTCGATGACAGGAAGACGTAAAGTTTATTTATAGAAATTGGAAACTATTCCGTTAAGGACTTCGTTGAAGTCTCAAGAGATAAGAAAACAAACTGGCTAACGCTATTAATTATAGGTCATCATTAATTATAGACATCAATTAGCGATTGAAAGTGTAGCGAAGTACCTTGGCATCTGGCTGGATCAGTATTTACGTTTACACAGAGCCAACTTTGGGAAATTTCGCCTCGAAGAATCGGTTGTTTTATAGCAGGTGGTTTGACAGTAGGTTGAATGTGTTTGCTACATGGTCCTTATCTGGCCGATGTTTACCTATTGGTGCTAGGTGTGATTCAACGTTGCCTACCTCGAAGGAAAAAAATCGGCCTTAGACGCTGCCTTGGTTAACATAAACAGAATATATAATTTTTTGTAATAGCTGATTGAATGTCACATTACACGAGCGATATCTTCGAAAAATTGCCTAATTTTTGGTGCTTACTACGCGAATGACATATAAACACAAGGTGGCCCAAAACTTCTCTCTCGATGTTCTTTGACTTTAATTTTTGTTTATGAATGAAAAACTTATCAATGAAATCATTATTCCGTTCTTCAAAACTATAGCGATTCATGTCTTTCTCAAATTCTCAAATGCCAAAACAGAATTGACATTTGCCGCCTTTTGCAAAAGTTATAACAGATGTCAAAATATTGAATGCACACCAATTCAATTATACGAACATAACGCAATGCAGGTTGTAGCTGCAAGTGCTTGCACACTTTTAAAGCGAGCAACTTTGACAACCACATCACTCTTTTTAGAGTCACTAGGTTTTAAATGGCTTTGAATACATTAACACAGAAACTTCGACATCAACATCAAAGTTAGACCTAAACCCTAAATTCGATGTCGCTCTGCAAATGCTACCAACTTTTAAAGCGAAATTTTTCAGGTTTATCAACACTCAAATAAAATTGTGACAACGTAGTATGTGTTCAGCCAGTTAAGTGGCTATATACAGCTCAATGCATTCCTCTATTTTGACAATTGAGGGCTGTTAGGTTAGAAGCACGGTTTATTACTTGTCTGAAATAATCAGTTGAGTTCATATCGGTTTGAGAACTAACGTAAGAACTCTGTAAGATTAAAAAAAATACATCAAACTAAGTTGCAAATTTTTCGTGCTTCTATGTCCAGTTCCCATTTCTAAAATAAAATATCATTAATTTAACGTTCAACATTCAACTCTCTCTTAAAGTCACAAAAAAAAAACACCCAAACAACGCAATGGAAAACTATAAAAACTATCGGTCTCTTAGACTTTGAGTTCCATAAAAACTAACCTTGATCCTCGACTTTCTTCCAATCATCAAACTCATATGGCCAAATAACAATACAAAACAAACAAACACTAATAAATTATCTAATGAATTGCAAGTTTATGTTTGAAAATATTGTTCGTGTTATTAAACTTTAGAAAATATTAATTTTTTTTGTCAAGGACAAGTCGAAAAAGACGTCACCGCCCACCCGTCAACTGTCACACATGATACAAATTTATGAAAACAATCATTGGACCCCAATAAAAAAAATATCAAACCATCACAATGTCAACACTTAACTGATGGTTGAATAAAATAAACCGGCCCATTCATTAATTAATTTAAATTTTCCTCAAACAAAAAAGAGATGCGGCCACAAATAAGTCGTAAATTTTTTGGTTGAACTATCAAGTGTTCTGATCTTGAACTGGGCAATACAAACATTGAACGTGACCTCTCTTCCTCTCTTTCTCCTTCTATAAACTAGAAAATTCCAAGTGATAGCCTTGAGATGAGAGAAGAATTCCTCTCTTATTATTCTACGAGTATTTACCTACATGGCTTGTTGAAAAAATGTTTTCTAACAGATTTACAAGGTCAGAAACGATAGTTTTCAAAACATGCTCGGGGTGTTCTGTGCTTAATGCAAAACCTACACAAACGGTTGTGGATTCTTTGGGATGATTTGTTTGTTTGATTAAGAAGTTGTAACGAAAACAGAAACAAGGGAAGCGCATTCAGCTTACACAGTTTTGAAAAATTTCCAGGTATTTATTGTTGCATTTGTGGGTGCTTGAAATTTCCGCATTTTTGTTGTGATTTTACATCGCTTAAAGTGACCTTTGGATAATTTTCGAGCGCTAGGAGGTTTTGGTAAATTAGTTTATTTTTAAAAATTAAATAAATTTAATAGAACTATAAGATGAAAACTTGTTATTTACAAATTGGTTTAACAGAAATCGTGTGGAATTTTTCAATGTCAAGTATGTGCACTTTAAATAGTTTTTAAATACAATTAGATTGGAATTACCATGATAGACAAAATACAAGCATCTTTTCATTTTTATTGACGAACATCAATTTGATTGATGTGTGTAAGTTCTATTCTGACATTAGGATAATTTATTCTCATTTTTGAAATTTCAGTTAACACACAAATTGTATGTCAAACAATTGAGGAATGTTAAGAGAAATGGCATACTAGACATTTACGACTGTTACAATGCCAAATCTTTAAGTCTTTGTCACCGTGGTTGAAGTGTTTCTTGGTGTCTTTTTATGAATAGAATGGAGGAGTTTTTGATAGTTTTATAAATTGAGCTTGCAAAAAAATGGTAGTCAAAATCGTACACAATAAATATTGGTTCAAGGTATTTTTTACTGTTGGCGAACAATAGAAATCTGTTTTATATTAAAAAAAAGTCAACTGTCAAAAAAATTTCTACATTCCTGAGCATTTTTCATTTTAATTGAAAACAAATAAAAAAATCTATAATGTCTAGTTAAACCAAACTTTATAAATTTTATTGTTAAATTCGTCCACGCCCAAGTTATGATGTGTGATCAACATAATTATTGGTATCGCGATCTATAAAAAATGTTGTTAACTATATTGGACATTTGGTTTCATTGATTTCTCTTTGGCTTGGTATTCAAAGGTTTGATCAAGAATTTATAGGTTTGTTTAGCCAATTGAAAAATAATAATAGTATATTTTCGATCATGAAACACTGCGCCATTGTTGTTATCGCTTTTTTCATTATTATAATTTAGACAATAACTGCTATACGTTCACTTGTTGATGAATAACAAAAATGACACATTGCTAACGTAGATTCAAAGAACCGTGAAGTGATATCATAGATCTTTTAATCGTGGCTTTAACAATTGATCAAATATTATATTGTACTCGATCATTTGAAGTATGACGAACTGAGAAACTCATGTATCATCGAGGTAAAAATAATATTTATTTAAAGAGGCTTAGTCAACGTTTGGAATTTTTGGGTTCTATTGAAAGACGTAATAAATATTATGAAAGATCAGTATTACGAGTACCAATAAAAGTATTTCCATATTTCAAGCCGAACTTACATTTGATCTGTTTGTGGGAATTAGTCAAATGTAGCCGACTCCACCTATGTAGATGAAATAAGTCACCATTATTTCCCCGTTAAGCAGTATTTTTCCTTGAATGAACTTCATTCTCTGTTAGGAATTTGTAAAGCCTTTTCTTAAATCAAAAAACAAATTGTTTTTAAATGTTTTTTTTTTTATTATGTAACTTTTAAGAAATATAATTTAAATCGGCATATCTGATTATAAGAAACCCAAAAATTAAAAAAAAAATGATGTTTGGTAGATATTGTGCGGTATTCTAAATTGTTTTATAGTGAATAATAATTCGTACAAATAAATTGGAAACATACAACATTTTATCAATACTCTTGGAGCCGTTTTCGAGAAAAATAAGATTATTCCGTAAAGTTTTTCAAAAAGTTTTTGAAAAAAAAAACGAACTTTTATTTCTGTGCTCTTCTTGAAGTTTTTGTCTTTGTTTTTGAAACACAAGTTTCCAAAATTGTTGGTGATAAAAAGTAAAAAAAAAACACAAGTAACGATGATCCAAGTTACTAATATATAAGTCACAACTGTTTTTTAAGTAAATTAATTCAATCGTAAGCTTAGGTTATAAAGTTAAAGGGTTTTTAATATATTTAAGTTTTTACACGCAATATAAGTCTACTTCTGAAAGGTCCTAATCGTATTGCATTTAAATTAAAAAAAAACCTGAATCTTGTATAGGAAAAAATATTGAATATATGTACCATACTGCCATACGTCATGCATTGCAGACCATTTAGACTCTTCCAGACTAAAATACTTACCATTGTGACTGTTTAACAGAAAAAAAGTTTTTTTCTTTTAATAATAAGAAAATTGTAACTGCAGTATTTTCCTTGCATTCGTTATTATTTTTAATATCATTCCAGTATATGTTATATTGACATTAAAAGTGTTTTTTTCTTCAATGAAAGATCAATCAATTATTTTATAATGTGCGTGTAGTTTTTTTTTATAATTAATAAAACAATGTATTTTATTTTTGTGTTTTTATTTAATTAAAATTCATATCCGAGTGGTCATTTCTAAAGTCTTCCCACAATCATAGTACATAGTAATCGCATTAACAACCGCAACCAAGATCTAACTTAACGTCTACCGCAATTAATTCATCATTAGAACCACACGTCATTGTAGAACAAGATTGTTTAATTAAAATACTAACCACATCAACCATTGTTTTTAATATTTCCTGTAATATTTTGTTTTTATTTTTTTTTGAATAAAATGTTAGTCGATATATCATTATACTTCTGTATAATTAATAACACAAAATTATTTTTATATAGATACCTACTTCGATATTTATCATGATTTTTTTTTAAAGATTAAGTCATATAGTACTTGCATTCAGAAGCTATACACAATTTAAAAGAAGAAATCTTTCTGACTTAAGAGAGATGTTTCTACCGCAAAAGAAAAACAGTAGGGTGCCATCAAAAAGCAAAAGAAAAGAAAATGCATCTTTTTTTGATTTGATGATGATTAAAGAAGCTAGAAACGTTAACATTTTGACACATGTTACACGGCAACGCGCTTTTAGAAACATCATTTTGAGTTTTGATAATTTTTAAGTGACATTAAGAGGTCAAATAATTGAACATTTACGTTGACCGTCTTATCGTACATTATAGTGTTTTAAATCACCCCATTTTGGCTCTAGTGAAAACAAACCATAGAATGAACAAATATCACCGAACACATCCTCAAGCAATTAAAAACTGTCAACTTCACGTATGGAATATTTGCTTGCAGCCTATTTTAGTGTTATTCTATTCCATGGAAGTTAAAAAACTTTATCTGCAGTACTTTATGCACTATTTTATTTATTTATTTTTGTTTGCTGTGTAAAATCTTGCTGCGCTGCATATACATTTACCAATAAGAAACCACTTATGTTACATTCAAAAATTTATAAAAACAAAGACGAGCAATTCGGTTTTAGAAGATTTCGCAGCACTTCACATCAAGTGCTCCGAATATCTAATCATGTTAAAAGAAACCGTGCTGAAGGAAGATCCACAGGAATGATCTTATTAAATATAGAAAAAGCCTTTGATTCTGTCTGGTAATGGTATGATACATAAAATATTGTTTTTCAATTTTCCAACTAACCTGTATAAAATTGTGCAAAGCTTCCTGTCCAATAGACGTTTCAAAGTTCACGCCAGTAGTGGTGTCTCCGATTTAGTATGTTTCAATTATGGTGTACCTCAAGGTTCAGCCCTAGGACCGATTTTATATAATTTATATACAGCTGACTTTCCCACAATAACTGATTGTGAAGCAGCAATGTTTGCTGACGACACAGCCATATTGTCTTCGCATAAGCTTAGTCTTAATATTGAAACGAACTTAAATAATGCGATTACAATTTTGGAACAATATTACGAGTACAACCAATGGAAAATCAAATAAAAGCTGATAAGATGCAAGCCATCTTTTTCACACGAAAAAGAAAAGCCTGTTTTCTTCCAAGCAATCAATTACGTATTCTTGGAAAAACAGTTTCTTGGGAACGTCAAGTTAAATATCTTGAAATTCACCTTGACTACAAATTAATATTCAACCACCATATAACACAAACCATAAGAAAAGTCAACAACGCTATAATGCTAGCTACACACGAGGCAACCGTTGAAGCAACGTGTTGAAGCAACGTGTTTCGTTTGTTCACTACACACGAGGCAACTGTTGCCGCAACCACAGTACAGTAGGAGCAACCGATCGAAAATATCAAAACATTTTGATATTTCTGGCAACGGTTGCAGCAACTCAAAATTAATCGGCAACACAGCTACACACGAAGCAACCGTTACTTCAATATGACCGTGTTGCTGCAACGGTTGCCTCGTGTGTAGCTAGCATAAGAATGCTTTTTCCTTTCATCAATAGAAAATCATAAGTCATAACTGTCAAACGAATTATAATTATTCATAAAGTTGTTTTTCAGGTAATTCTGTTGTATTGCTGTCCCGTTTGGAATAATGTGGCTAAATGTCACATGCAAAAGTTGCAAGTTTCTCAAAATAGAATCCTTAAAATGATGCTGGATCTTCCTTGGTATCACTCGAGTTCTGATATCCACGCGAGAGCGAATGTTGAATTGATTTCGGAAAGAATTCAAAAATTAAATATTTCATTTTTAAATCGCCTTGATTTTGCTGAGAATATTCTCGTAAGCCCTAGTTGGCTAATCGATTTTAATATGATCATAAAAAGTATATAATATTGATTCATGATGATTTTTTACTTGCGATATATGTAGGTACTATAGGGCAAGTTCTGCATTTGGAAAAAAAATCGAACTCGAGATTTTGATCAAAGTTGACATTCCGATGATAGCGAAGACGAAAAAAGTGGGTCCGGCAATTCTGTCTGTCTGTCTGTCTGTCTGTCTGTATGTCTGTATGTCTGTCTGTATGTCTGTCTGTCTGTATGTCTGTACCTCGATCTAGAGCCTAAGCCACTGGACCTATTTTCTCCAAACTCGGTAGTTATGGGTCTTCGGTGATTCCCTAGAGGGGAAATTGAAATTTTTTTTTTTTAGCTCTAAAACTAACGGTACCCCCCATACACCCGTTATGCAAAATCTTATTTATCTCGAAAACGGCTCTAACGATTTTGATAAAAAAAAATTAGGTGTGATATTATGGACATGGACTACGTTTTGGTAAAACAAAATTTGGGGCAAAATGTTATTAACGGTACCTGTCATAGAACCGTTTTTTTTGATTTTCGACTTTCTAATTAACGGCTCTAACGATTTTAACCAAAAATTTTCATCAGGAGTCCCCCTAAGTTTAAAATAATATTGTATATAAAAATATTCGAAAAATTATTTGTTGGGTTTTTTTGAAAAAAATTTTTTTTTGAAAAATCAATATTCAAAACCTATGAACGATTATTTTTTGAAATTATTTCCCAAAATCAATATTATTAAATACTTAAAATTCGCATCCCACATTTTTTTCTTGAAAAATTTTAAAGAAATTTCTTATATAAGAAAATTATTTATTTAATAATAAAACGATTTTTTAAACTTTGTTTGCATAAATTCATACTTTTCTAGAAATCAGACGGCAATTTCATTTTAAATTCATGTTTTATATTTATAAAATTTATCTTAAATTCCAAAGTACTTTTACATAAGAGCAAGTTCGTGCGATCCAGTCGTGCATTTTATTTTTTTTACCGTTAATTACATTTGTTCATATATTATCTAACTTTGTGATTATTTATTTATTAAATACTGTATTCATGTTTTGTATCTATTTATTTATTAATTAATTTATTTCTTTGTTTATTTATTTATTTATTGTTATTATTGTTTCATTAGTTAATTTATTTATTATTTATTGTATAGTTAATTTATTTATTTATTTACTTATTTATTTATTTATGTATTTATTAATTAATTAATTAATTAACTTATTTATTTCTTATGTCTTGTTAATTTATTTATTTATCTACTATTAGTTTATTTATTTCTTTATTCATTCATGTTTTTCTATGTTAATTTAAATTTGTACTGTTAATTTATTTAAACTTATTATATTATATTTTTTGTTGTATGTATTAATGAATGTATCTAATTTATTTAATATCTAACGCATGTTTTATATATTCCTTCTAGTCATTAGTATTAAGTTTAGTAATACATATATGTATATCTTACAAATTTTTTCTTTTGTTTTTTTTTTTCTTTTTCTAATGGAGGTTTTATCGTGTTTCCTCCAAATATAATGTTTAAATTCAAAATTACTTATAGAACCCTTAAAAAATAATGTTTTAGTTGAATGGTATCGAATCTCTATAAGGTAAAATGTGCGGTATAGTCCAGTCAAAGCGTTATTTGACCTTGCGCGCAGAGGCATGGTCTATTTTTTTTTCATGGATCGATAGGTGCTTATGAGAAAGGCTTAGAACCAAATTTGCACCACATGACAACTTTTTTTACCATAGTTATTGGTAAAAATGTATTTTGTGTCATTTTTTGGTCATTTGCGAATATCTCGGCTCCACTATCGTACGAACAAAAATTAAACATTTATTTATTCCTAATAACATTATCTATTATCTTATAAAAAAAACATTTGTTTAAACAAATCAAAAAAAAAGTTATAGTAAGTTAAACAAATTTTTTGTTGTTTAAAAATCACTTTTTCGTGATTATTAAGAAAAAAGCTCATTTAACGATGAAATTTTTATTTTTTATTATTAAAGTTCTTGTAATTCCCTACAATTTAAAAAAAAATCAACACTCTACGATGAACGAAAGCCGAGTAATAAATTATTGAACATAGGTAAGTCAGCGCACCCACGCACTTTATGATTTTATGTTTTAATTAATATCTCAGCCCCAGTATGTCGCAAAGTGAAAATAAAAAAGGTTATTGCTAATAACAATATTTTCTATCAACTTGCATTTAATTTAATATGTTTGAGGAAAAACATAAAAAGTTACCGTTGGTTTAACGTTTTCTTTCTTGTTTTTATTACCTTTTTTCATGGTTATTGAGAAAAAAACTGTATTTTACGGTAAGTATTTTTCAGTTTTGGATTTTTGTCTTATAGTCCTGCTAATTTTCTTCAAATTAAAAAAAAATTAGTCCATTACGACAAACGGGAGCCAAGATATTCATGATTTAAAAACTTAGGAAAGCTTACAATTTAGTATCTTAACCTTGTAGCTTGTAATTTTGGTGCCGCCAGCAACAAAATTATATTGGTATCCTTCAAACACCCCACACATACTTACACATTATTTGTTGCTTCTTGTTGCTGGCGACACCAAAATTACAAGCTACAAGGTTAAAATACTAAATTGTAAACTTTCCTAAGTTTTTAAATCATGAATATCTTGGCTCCCGTTTGTCGTAATGGACTAATTTTTTTTAATTTGAAGAAAACTAGCAGGACTATAAGACAAAAATCCAAAACTGAAAAATACTTACCGTAAAATACAGTTTTTTTCTCAATAACTATGAAAAAAAGGTAATAAAAACAAGAAAAAAAACGTTAAACCAACGGTAACTTTTTATGTTTTTCCTCAAACATATTAAATTAAATGCAAGTTGATAGAAAATATTGTTATTAGCAATAACCTTTTTTATTTTCACTTTGCGACATACTGGGGCTGAGATATTAATTAAAACATAAAATCATAAAGTGCGTGGGTGCGCTGACTTACCTATGTTCAATAATTTATTACTCGGCTTTCGTTCATCGTAGAGTGTTGATTTTTTTTTAAATTGTAGGGAATTACAAGAACTTTAATAATAAAAAATAAAAATTTCATCGTTAAATGAGCTTTTTTCTTAATAATCACGAAAAAGTGATTTTTAAACAACAAAAAATTTGTTTAACTTACTATAACTTTTTTTTTGATTTGTTTAAACAAATGTTTTTTTTTTTAGAACATAATAGATAATGTTATAAGGAATAAATACATGTTTAATTTTTGCTTGTACAACATAGTGGAGCCGAGATATTCGCAAATGACCAAAAAATGACACAAAATACATTTTTACCAATAACTTTGGTAAAAAAAGTTGTCATGTGGTGCAAATTTGGTTTTAAGCTTTTCTCATAAGCACCTATCGATCCATGAAAAAAAAATTGACCATGCCTCTGCGCGCAAGGTCAGGCCCTTTTTCATGACGCTTTGACTGGACTAGTAACAAACTATTGTAAAATTTAAACCGAAATAAAAACAAAAATTTGAGTAAAAAAAAATAAATAATTTTTTTTTACATTATAATCAAAATAATAAGCCACCACGTTATTGTATTCAAAGTGCAAATTTATACGATTCGGTCATGTACTTCATTGACATTTCATCTTTATTTATTCGCATTTCTATTGAAATTTTAATTAAACTAATTTCAAAATAAATATAAGAGCAGGTCTGTTAGATACAGTGGTATCCTTGGAACAAGTCCATTCTTTAATGGCTTATACATTCCTTGCATTCAATTCTCCAAACATCTTCGTTAATTTGAAATTTAATACTTAAATGTCAAAAAAATAAACAAATCTTAAATTTATTAACTCAAGCTCTCAAATTGATTACTATTATTACCTATAAATTCCAATAAATTGTTTGTGCCATGTTATCGCTCAAAGTCAAGTTTTGTAAACAAAATGGTAGACATAAACATATTTGATTTAACCCTTATGTATGCAAATAAAAAAATATTAAAAATTAATGTTGGTGAACTTTAGACAGGCAAGACAAAGTTAAGCGCATTTAATATGTGAATGAAGAATGGCCTTTGTCTTGATCATGCTTGCCATTTGGTGTTATGGTCATAACTCATAACATAATTAAAATTCTTTCAAAGTTGCTTAAAGAAAGATAGTTTACTGGGTATTGAACTTGTACGACTTCTTTCGAGATATGAAATTCGAGTGTACTGCGGAAGTCAATGGAAATGTTTATTGTTAAGAAAAGAAGGCAGAGCTGTTTTTTAAGATATTTTTGCATTCTTTATCTTAATTTATAAACTTTTAAATTCAGCGACAAATATTTGGTTTGACAGAGAAAAATGGTAAACAATCAAGTTGCGTACTTTTGTTAAATAGGGTATGCAAACAAAAACATCCCGTAATCTATATTTTATGTATATTCTGTATTTGTGTACTTATTTTAAGTGTAGGTATAGCTAGGGTATTTTTCAAGAGAAATTTCATGCTCAACCCACTTTTAAATTTTTTGTAGGTCATCTAATTCTTTAAGAATCTAAATCTAAAGAACTAAATGGACAGTCTGTTTGGCTCTATCACACGAAAAATAAAATGCACGACTGGGTCGCACGAACTTGCTCCTATGTATGTAATAGACTAGGAATTTTAAAAACGAATGTTGTTAGAGAAAACTGTTTATAACGATAAAATTAATTTTTCAAATTCTTTTAGTAGTAAGAGACAAAAACAGAATCCTATGCAATTATAAATTTATGCAAGAACAAAAATTATAAGTCGTTTTAGTGGTTTCTTAAAAAAACCTATTATACCTATACAAAATTTTTAAAAGATTTTTAAGAAAAAAAAAATTGGTACGCCAATTTAAAGTTCTTATTATTGTTTGAATACAAATTAAATTTACAAAAAAAATATTGAGCCGTTTCTGAGATATCGAAATTTCAAAAAAAAAAATAGATTTTTTTTTCAAAATTCAAAAAATATTTATTTTAAAATTTTGAAATGCAATGTGTTTTAGACATTTTAGAAGCTTCTCTATAAAAAAATTTCATTAAGATCCGTTATGTGGATAATGAGAAATTCAAAATTCGAAAAAATGGTTCTATGGTAGGTACAAGCTGTAATACCTTAATTTCAAAATTTTTTTTATTAAATCAAAGATCATAAAAATTAATTGAAAGACAAAAATTTTATCAAAATTCTAGGCGCCGTTTTCGAGAAAAATACGATTTTTGAAAACAATTTTTTAAAATTTGTTAGCATTTGTATGGTGGGTACCTTTATTTTTAGGTAAAATAATTTTTTTTTCACATATTCTAGATTATATTAAGAAACTTTTATTTATCAAGTTTAAAAAAAATCTAACATAAAGTTTTCGAATTATTGAGTTTTGAAAAAAAAGTTTGAAGTTACCTATTTTAAAAATCCAAAAAAGAAAGTTTTTGAAAATTTGAATACTTACACAATTCTATTAAAGTTTTTGGTGAGCCTTAGCAAAAAAAAAATAGATAAAAATCTGTGGTACCGTTTTTGAAAAAATCTAAAACCAAAAAAAAATGGTTCCATGGGGGTACCCTCAATAACCATTTTTCGGAAAAAAAATTTTCAACCAATACCTAGCTTTAACTAAATGAAATTTTTTTGTGTTTTTATTTTTTAAATCTTTCGAGCAGTTTTTGAGAAAAAAAATATTTATAAAATTTCGAAAAAAAATTCGTATGGCAGGTACCGTTATTTTACGCCTTAAAAAAAAGAAAAAAAAACGTGTGGGGGGGGGAAAAATTAAAAATGATATACACCAAGTTTAAAGAAAATCGACCAAGCCGTTTAGGCTGTAGTCGAACCGACAGACAGACAGACAGAATTGCGAGACCCACTTTTTTAGTTTTCGCTATCATCGTAATGTTAACTTTGATCAAAATCTCGAGTTTGATTTTTTTTACGAATGTATAACTTGCCTTATATAGTACCTATAAGTCGCAAGTAAAAACTTTAACGGACAATACTACTCAACGTTTTTGCGATGATTATCATAAAAACATAAATCAAAATCTAAGTACCATTAATAATCATTTTTGGATTTTTTCAAACCATTAGCTGGCTTTTACTAAATGATCTGTAAACAGGTTTCAAGAAGAAAAAAATTCTAAAATTAAGAACAAAATATTTGGCAGGTTTCGATATTTTTAATCTTAAGACAAAAAAAGAATACTGCATGGGGGGAATTTAAAAATGCTATCTTCAAAGTATAAAGAAAATCGGCAGAATTGCAAAACCCACTTTATCCGTCTTACCCAGTATTACCTACATAATATATCGCAAGTTAAAAAACCAAATGTTTTGGGAACAGTATATGGTATAAGACCATATCTTATTTGTACACCATTTTAAATAAAGAATTAAGAATTTAAAGTAAAGTGACGTTTATCAAAAATCTACTACAATATGTATCCTATGTCTACCTAAATTAGTTGTCAATTGCTTGTTTCTTTTTTTGTAAATAAAAGAAAACATTATCGCAAGCAAACGCAAAAGGTGTGAAGACTGGAATTTAAATGACAAAGTATGTTAAAAGCCAAATTTATCTAAATTTTACAACAATTGTACATTAGGCGCTATTACATTTTTATTTTAACTTTAAGGTCTTGGTCGATAAGATATTATGCCAAGATAATGCGTCAAAATTCTCAATCCCAAATTTTCCACTGTCACTTTTCAATCATCTACTCATAGATGAGTCAGAAAATTAGCATCAGATTCTTTTTAACATACATATCTATCTACAAGACAATTGTATCTACATAGTTACGCCCTCTAAAAAATAAAAACAATTAATAAGTAAACAAAAACAAAGCATCTCTTCATGCGTCACATATTAGCTAAAACAATTCCATGACCGACATTTATAATCTTAAAATGTATACCTACACGCTTTTATTATTCAAATGGTATGCTACAGCTCGATTGTAGAAGTGCCTATACATAGCTACAGGTACATATGGATTGCGGATTTACCTTATAAATCTGTCAAGATCATCAAAAGTCGGCAATCAATCAAAGATCGAAATTGAATTCTCTGTCGTCACCATTTTTAAATTTCTCCCTCAATTATTTTTAAAGTTTTGGAGTCTCTGGAATAGAATGACAGTCTGCCGGGTTATGGATATTTGTTATGGTATGTTTCCAACGAAGATTCATCTTAGTTAAGATTAAATAAACCTATGTGGTGATTCCACCGCACAAAAAGATTTTAAAAAAAATAATTTTAACAGTACCTATCAAAATGTAATTGCTGTCTCAGTTTTCCTAGTGAGAAATCTCAATTTTGAATTGAGAATTAGAAAGTTTCATTTGTTTCAAACGATGGAAAATTATCGAGATAATTCAGCACGATATGGATATACGTCAGTTCGATTAGTAAAACAATTGGGTCAATAAAGTTTTAACAAGATTAAGTAAATAAATTTGTATGGTAAAATCTCGAGATTTTAAGAAGATTAAGGGGAATCACACCAACTCTCGATTTAGTGGTCGGTGGAAAGTAATAGTATTACGGTTGGGAGGTTTTGATTATTTGAGGATGCGTTAATTGATATTTTCGAATGTATTTTACGCTTCTGGCTTCAAATTTTAAATCTAAATCCAGATGCATTTTCTACTGCATATAAAGGTCTATTAGTTTATTCTCTAAAATTCTTGTCAGTATAATAGCTGAGCCCAACAGCGCTATCTAATATTTTACTTCGGGTAAATAGTCAAAATTAAAACATTGTTTTTATCCAATTTTTGTAAGTTTTTAATTGAAATTTTGATAATTTTTCAGTCATGTAAATGCTACATAGTTGCAGATTTTAACAACTGACAAGTTATCATACTCAATTTCATCAATTTTGTTTTTAGATTTATGACTTCATTCTGTAGATAAATGGTCTATGAACTGTCAGTACATTCTTTACAAAAAAAATCTAACCAATGCAACTGATGTTTGATTTCGACATATCATAACAGGATATATGAAACCAAAATTCTTACTCAGTATGCCAAGTATAATTCTATAACAGAAACTCATGTGAAGTTTTGAGTGAATTAACGATTCTGATATTTAAATTTACTTCAATCTCAAGCTAATTAAAGTTTTTTAAGAATATTAATTGTAGTCGAAAAAATTTAAATCTTATTTTATATGAAAAAAGAACACGAAGATTTTCGTCATTTCAATCTTTAAACTTGTATTCACCTCTATTCCAACACGACTTGTATATAACCACTAATTTTAAATGAAATTCTACTTGATATAAGATTACCAATACTTTTCCAACACATCCCTCAACTTATCCAAAACTGAATTGATTATTGCTAGGTGTTTCATGTTTTGTTTTCATTTTCAATATTGTTAGTTCACTTTGTCATAATGGTAGCATTGCGTTGCACTGCCAAAAGTATCTCTTGTCAGCATAGCCTTTCGGACTGGGTAGAAAACACACAGGAATGAGAGTCCTTAATTACTAAAGCCCTTAACGAAGTTTCTGCCATTAATATTAAGAGGGTCAATTTTTTCTTTCATGTATCAGGGACCTATACCTATATACTACGAGTATAGATACCGAAATAGCTTGGTAAATGATGTCCACATTGGAGATAAACGGATACTATAAAACCATGCAATTTTCTTAAAACATGTCCAAGAATCAATCCATAAAGTATTGTTCATTAATATATTTTCAAAAATGGGAGAAGCTCGTGAAATGTTGCTCGAACAGAAAACCTACATAATTCCATAAGACAATTTAATCACTTGCACATGTTGCTAAACGCTACAGCCCTATTAATAAAAAACGCTTATTCCACGAATTTATTAAACCATGGAACAAGAAATTAGTTACGGGCTCAAATCTTCCATTAATAAAAATAAAATGTTCGTGGAATAGTAAAATGACTTCCATCAAAAATCCATTAGGAAAATCTGCAGCAAAGGAAAAATGGTTTGTCATTTTCAATTGTTTTTATTTTTATTTTAAAAATAGAATATTTAAATATAAAAAATGATTAAGAACTGGAGTACCAACGACAAAATAAATAAAATGCACGACTGGATCGCACGAACTTGCTCTAATGTAAAAGTACTTTGGAATTTAAAATAAATTTTATAAATATAAAACATAGATTTAATGAGATCAAAATGTTCAAATGTATGGAATTGCCGTCTGATTAATCCTTTTAATATTAAAGTAATTTTTTATATAACGAATTTCCTTAAAATTTTTTCGAGAACAAAATTTGGGATGCCAAATTTTAAGTATTTAGTAGTATATATTTTAGAAATAGTTTCAAAAAATAATCGTTCACACGTTTAAAAGATAATGTTTTCTTTTTTCAGAAATCCCAAAAAAAAAATTTTTCGAATATTTTTATAAACAATATTATTTTAAACTTAAGGGGGCTTCTGCTGAAAATTTTTGGTTAAAATCGTTAAAGCCATTGATGAGAAAGTCAAAAAATCAAAAAACGGTTCTATGACAGGAACCGTTAATAATATTTTGCCCCAAAGTTTTTTCTGACCAAAATGTAGTCCATATTCATAATATCACACCTAATTTTTTTTTATCAAAATCGTTGGAGCCGTTTTCGAGATAAATAAGATTATGCATTAAGGGTGTATGGGGAGTACCGTTAGTTTTGTAGCTAAAATAAATTCAATTTCCCCTCTAGGGAATCACCGAAGACCCTTAAGTACCGAGTTTGAAGAAAATAGGTCCAGTGGCTTAGACTCTAGATCGAGGTACAGAACTACAGACATACAGACAGACAGACGGAATTGTCGGACCCACTTTATTCGTCTTCGCTATCATCGTTATGTCAACTTTGATCTAAATCTCCATCCCTATAGTACCTACATATATCGCAAGTAAAAAATAAAGAACCTATACCATTTCTAAATATTATGTTTTCCGTTATATTCTTCAGAATATCTGAAATCATTGTACATGTAAGTACTTGGAAAAATTAGGCACAATAGAAAATAAATCTGTTGACACCAACAAAAATCAAAGGAAAAAGGAATACTGGACGCAAATCATGGAAATAAACATTTTGTAACACCAATAACTGTTATAAATAAATTAAGAAATGATTTTACCGAGTTCATCGTCATATTCAAAAGCCAAATTATTTAAAACGGCAAACCGACATCTAAAGTTTTAACATCCTTAAATGAGTCCCTCATTCCTGTTAACAAAATCCTGTATTTATGTGGGGAATATTATAATTTACTTTAAAAGTATTTGATGGATTCTGATGATGAACTGTTGTAAATAAGCAATTGGTGCATATATAATATAACCACCGTCACCTAGAAGCCACCCTCTGAATTGTCTCCTTTCTAAGTGGTCTTTTCCCCATATATCTATACGGGAGTCATGGATGCTACCAAGCCAGTAACAAACAATGTCCATTATTTTTAAATTCTCATCTAAAACTTCCTCCTCAAATAAGATAAAGTTAAGAAAACTAAATGCAAACATAGATATATCCATCCTTTTTTTCAATTCTTATGTGGGTGCAGTCAATTGCGCCAATTGGAAATCCACTTTCTTAAATTTCTGCATGGTTGATAGTTCTTAGGAAATTGTTTGTATCTATTTCGTAGCGAATGTTTTGGGTAAACGTGCAGAAATGACGCTCAATATAGACTGACTAAAGCCGTGAATATCAGGACAATCTTCTAGAACCTTATTTATTTAAGTAGTGTATCAAAGGGCACGGTAGGTAGTGCCCAGCCAAGTTCTGGCACTACACCCTTTTTTACAGGAACAAACTCAGGCGATTTTTGACCCCTCCCTATCTTCAGTACCACTAAAGTCAGAAACTTAAAATTCCGAATATTTGCTAAGCTAGTCAGGCACAGGCGCCTCACCAAATTTCAATTTTCTAGCACAAGCGGTTCCTGAGATATAAGGCCTCAAAAATCACAAAAACCGTAACTGACTGACTGACTGACAGATCATCAAAATTATGGAGCACTTCCCGACATCGTAGAATCTTGTAATTTTGCACAACGGTAGGTCTTGTCATGCAAGCTAAGGAAAAAATCGAAAATTTGAGGTTTTTCATTCAGGGGGCGTGGTATCCGCCCACATTCTCCGAATTGGTGTTGGTTGAATGGAGCACTTCCGACCGCTGTAAAACGATGAAATTCGGTACAACGGTAGAGCTCAAAATACATATAAAGGACCAAAAATAAAAATTGAGGTTTTCCATTCAGGGGGCGTGGTATCCGCCCACTTTCTCCGAATTGGTGTTGGTTGAATGGAGCACTTCCTACTGCTGTAAAAGGATGAAATTTGGTAAAGTGGTAGGATTTAAATTGCATACAAAGAAAAAAATATAAAATTTGAAGTTTTCCATTCAGGGGCGCGGTATCCGCCCACTTCCTCAGAACTGATGTAAATTATACATGGCACACTTCCGATTGCAGTAGAACAATGAAATTTGTTAGAACCGTAGGGCTCAAATTGCATATAAAGGACCAAAAATAAAAATTGGGGTTTTCTATTCGGGGGGCGTGGTATCCACCCACTTTCTGAGAAAATGTTTAATTTATATGGAGCACTTCTGATTGCCGTAATTAAGGTAGGTATGTTAGTGTTAGGTATCTTGCCAGGACAAGAAGAAATAATTGAAGCGCAAATCAAAACAACCAATAACAAAAAGAAAATATACCAAAAGATATAGGAAGCTATAAACTAAGTTTATTTTAGTAGGATGAGGCCACCCTTCTATCTTTCCGTATCTTTCGAGATTTTGACATGGCAAAATATTAAAATCTTTGCAAAAAGGAGTGAGATCAGACCAAAAACATAAATGTTAAAAAAAGAGCCAAGTTCTTCTATACAAAAACCTTTGTCTAACAAGTCAGCCGTGAAAAGTACTGAGATCTAAAAGTACGCCAAGTTCTTACTTCATGAAGGTTTAATACCGAATATTTAAAGTAGAATAATATTGAAACAGCTACAATGTAATAGAGAAATTTTATTATTTAATGATTACTGACTAAAATTTGATGGGCTTACTTGGCAAGTTTTTTTTTATGCCCAAATTCGAAAGGTTTTAAAAACTTGACAAGTGAACCCATCAAATTTTAGTCAGTAATCATTAAATAATAAAATTTCTCTATTACATTGTAGCTGTTTCAATATTATTCTACTTTAAATATTCGGTATTAAACCTTCATGAAGTAAGAACTTGACGTACTTTTAGATCTCAGTATACTCTTCACGGCTGACTTGTTAGACAAAGGTTTTTGTATAGAAGATCTTGGCTCTTTTTTTAACATTTATGTTTTTGGTCTGATTTAAGGTTACAATTATATTAAGTCAATAATCAAACCTCATTACAACCCTATTATACTCGTACTATGATGGAAGCCATAACTTTCAAATCCATATCTTGTATCCTCATTTAAGTCAACTTCAATTTCTTGATTTTCCTCATATTTTCCTTGAAAAACCTATAGGTATTTCTTCTAGAAATCCTCCTCATATGGGTGAATCATATCTGGTTTGTATATTTTTCTTGATGGCTGATTGTCCAATAATTGCAAATGCTTAAAGAATTCGATAAATCTAATAGACATTAATATTTTTGTTCAAAATTAAATTTGCACCTTCGCTTATATTTTTTAATTTCAGAAAAAATTTCGCTAAACCACATTTTTCGGTGGATTAGTTTAGTAAACGTCATTTAGTAGAAATTTTGTTTTATTAATAGCATTTTGCACTTAGTTTACGGAATAAGGCCCAATTCTTCGCTGTTCTGCTTTTATTAATTAAGCTGTTTAATTTGCCATGCAGGACACTTATACTAAATAAATTACAGAACATTAAATATTTCTTCGGCAATATGGCCGCAATCAACTTTTAAATTTCGGAAATACCTATTGGAAAACACGTAGATAAGGTATGTAGGAGGTA
The DNA here is from genome assembly GCA_911387755.1 of Chrysotoxum bicinctum. Taxonomy (NCBI): domain Eukaryota; kingdom Metazoa; phylum Arthropoda; class Insecta; order Diptera; family Syrphidae; genus Chrysotoxum; species Chrysotoxum bicinctum. The sequence goes on from OU426987.1 coordinate 246,201,118, forward strand.
CCTTTACATAATACCATCTGTCTCGTCCTCGGAATGGAGTCATTAGGACCCCTTCACTTATACCTACTTCACCAACATTACGTATGCACATTCTAATTTAATAATCAGTTTTTAATTTCCCTTCCATTCAACTGATTAAAATGATATCGATTAACAACAATTTACATTAAAAGACAAGCGATATCGTTTTAAAAGAAAACATCAGTCGATTAATAAATAACAACTATAACAAATAAACGAAGCCAAGCATTCCATTTTTTCATCTTCTATTTCTATCTATTGTCTATCATCTATTACTTCTATCTCCATTCTTCTGCTACCGATGAAATAACAAATTATTCAGATGATACTTTTGTCTAATAATCATAAAATTAGAGATGACGTCGTTTATCACTAAGATACGAATACGACGACCATCGCTAATAATAATTTATTGTTATTCAACGATTAAAATGTTATCGGAGAGGTAAGTAGGTTTTAACTCATAATAATGTTAATCAAAACATTAATTCAAATTAAATTGTAAAACTATAACAACGATACCTACTTTCCTACCAATTAATTTTGACATGCGCACGCAATATAATAATTTTCAAAAACAATTCTTTATGGAACCGCAAATAAATCATAGGACTCGAGTTGATAAAAAAGTAAAATAAGTAAAGGCTTTTGCAGATTCGTAGATTTCGTAGGTATTTATTTAAAATTTTCCAAAACAAAAAATTCGAATTAAATTGGTCTCAAAAAGTAAACAACAACAACCAGACAGGTATTTTATCAATATAAACATGTGCTGCCAGCGTACAGTAGGGTAGAATGTTTAAATAGTTGGAATAAAATCAGAAAAAAAAATACTGTTGTCTTAATGTAAAATTATAATACGAGTAGTTCAAAATTTTAATTAAAATAATGGCATCATCGAAAAGTAGCTTTTGGATTTACAAAAATTACGTAAAACACCAATAACTTTAGTGAAAGGAATAATCCATCTCTTTTATTTTATTCCATTTTCAACTAATGGCAGCCCTTGGGAGCGTAAATCATTTGTGAAGGCAATATTGAATGAAATAAGACGAACATTATTAACTCAAATAATTTTATTGGAGCTTTCAAATTAAAAGCTTTTCAGTAACTCGCTAAAAAATTGTTAAATGTACCTATCCCCTTCTTATAGTTTTTGTTTTGAATTAAAAGCAACCATTTTAGCGTGTTCAGAATTTGATTTTGAATATTTTATAATTCGAATAAAATAGATTTGAGAAAATAATATAATTTCATGAGAAAATTTTGACATATTTCGTACTCAAAAGATTTGAATTTTCTTTAAATGTTCTTCCCATATTAATGTCAATTGTGATTTTTATAAAAAATATTTCCTTGGAAAACAAACTTTAAAAATATGAGCGCAGGACTTCCTGATTCTGATTAGTACGAAGCGACATTAAAACTATTTTAGTTTAAAGTTATTTCATTGAAACGATTTTAAATATTTTAATCAAATACCTTTTTTATCTTTTTTGTATCGTATTTCAACACTTTGACGTTTACAAATGTGAAAAAAACACATGTTTGATAAGTTTTTTGAACGAACTGTCAGTTTTTTTTTGTTTTTTTTTTTTTTTCTGTAGCTATTTATTTACAAATTAGCTTTATTTAAAACTAAGAAATTGGTAAGAAATAAGAAATTTTTAAGAAATATCAAGGTTAATTCTTTATTTTTATTTTTTATTATTCTTTTTTCCTTATGTTTTTCTATTTTTTAAGTCTGGACATTTTTTTTTTCGAAATAAAATAAAAGTCCATGCCGCTACCCATGAAGAATTAGCTCTCATTTCTCGGTATGTGCATTACAGATTACCTTATGTTAAATGAACACATATTTGATGTCGTCAAAAACGCTGCTAAGTGATTATGTTTCCTTTGAAGTTCCAAGAAACTTACAACTAGGTAATTACAAGTCACACATGAAGACCATCGGACCAACCTTCTCCAATAAGATATGAGAACCATACGTATGCTGATAACTCGCTCACCTATACCCTAAATCATCACTAATCGCTGTCCGAAAAGTAGAAACACAAATCAAGTCTTCCAATTCTACCAGAAATGGAACATCCGGATTAACACTTTCAAATCGGAACTTGTTTGCTTCAGGACGCCTTCAACTGATAGAGGCACTCGCACCGAATCCACTTCAACGAGTTGATAAGGCTTAATCTGCAAATGTGCTGAAAAAATCCAGCACCCTTTGCTGAAAAGAAGATCAGTTCTTAGCCAACCGACAAAGATATTAATCTACAAGTAGCTCCAGCGAGAAGTCATCAGCTATTTCTTCCCAGTCTGGTATTCTATGTCAAAGACAGCTAAATGGTTAGTTCTTTAACTATAATCTCTGAACTTAATCTCTCGAGTACCGTCGCAATGTGAAATTTATAAATACGTACAGCCGTATTTATTAGAATTTGCTAAACGCGTGAATAGTTATGCAATGCATAAGGACTTATTCATCCACTATGCAAATTCATATTTATAAAACATTTGCCTATTCTGCATAGTTATAATGAGCTTGTGTCAAATAAAGTACCAAAAAGTAAGAATCTATTACATTTAGCCTTCATAGCACTCAGCTGTTTGTCAAAAAACAAAAAAAAAAAAAACATTTTGTCTGTCTATCGAATTTAATAAACAAAAACGAAACTAACAAAAGCTAAAAGAATTCGAACAATTAACTTTGATTCATCAGATAAAGTATGTTATTATCTCTAGCACAATACTGGAAATCAAATTGTTATTCGTTTCATCCTAGCTGAAATACTCCTCAGACAAATTCTTGAGGATAAAATTCAATAATGCAAAATACAAATTACAACACTAACACACCGGATGAAGAAGGATGCGTGGAGAGAGATCACCAACAAGTTTATTTATCTATTTAATTCTAAACAATTTTCAATTCAATTTCTTTTTAATATATTAGTATAAAATATTTGTTTCAATAAATAAAAATAATACAAAGTTTTAGTTTCAATATCAAGTCAAAGGCATTTTATTTTTTTGATAATCTTTAGAATTCAATGTGATGTCAAAGTAAATATGACAGTTCAATACTAAAATGTCCTTATGTAGGCACTATTCAACCTCCAAACGCGTTTAGCTTATAATGCCTCTATTCAACGTCACATAAGTTTTATAAATAACGATTTTGCGTTTAGAGGCATTATAAGGGTTGCATAGCCTTACGTACTCACTACAATGAGTTTATAAATATGGCTGATAGTGTTCTAGTGAAATAGCTATATGCATTCCATTCCTTAAACAATTTAATACCCGTCAGTTAACCCTTGAGTCCACAATTTATTTCAGAAATTCTTTCTTTAGTCACACTAAACGAATCTAGAATGCATTTTTTATGGTTTTTTGTCTCCAAGTTGTGTTTTGTGTCCAAGTTGAATCTAGAATGCTTACCGGACTCATTATATCCCTTACATTATGATATTCAGACATTCAAAACCAATATCCATCGGTATCTTCTTTTAAATTATCTCCAACTTTCCTTAAACGCTCGCTTTGTGCTCAAACATTTTAAAGGTAGTCATAATCCCTCTAGTGCGCCCAAAATAGGTATATACCAAAACAAACGCTCTATAAAAGTACTCGATTTCATAAATCAATATTTTGTAAATTTTAAAGTCTACCTGCCCCAGTGTACCACGACGAGAGCTACAAGTGGTTTTGTGGTTGTGAGTTTGTTGATGACGATAACGAAGCAACGACGACGGACGGTGGTGGATGGTGTTTCGTTTTGCATTTTTGTTGTATTTGAACTGTAGTTGGTGTGTTTTATTTTATTTTTTTGATTTTTCAAAGTTTACATTCTCTCTATGTAAGAATGGTTATCTGTAGAAGTGAAATTCGAACTGAAAATTGTTCATAGCAGGAAGTGACGATTGGGTGATGAACTCGCTTCTATGCATGAAAGCTGTTAGCCCAAAAAATTCTTGTTACGAAATATTAACAGGAGTGAACCATCTGATCCTGCTTTTGAATCAATAATTGGAAGATTGATATTGGCACAAGACAGAAGATAAAGATAATGAGAAAATGGAAATAATGAATTTAATTATTAAGTTTTCATTTCATTAGACAAGTGGTTAAATAAATTAAAAAAAAAACTCTACATTACATTCCACAATCATCATCCGAGTCCGACGTCCGATTCGCCCGCCCCCCGCCCCCCCCCCCCCCAATTTAATAAAACTAATTATAATATCAGTGAAAAATTAAATTATCATTTATAATTAGGTTAGTTTTCGATCATCGTAGTTAAAGTTAGATATAAGTCGTTTTTTATTGCGAATTGTATAGGCAGCCCAGTAAAATTTTACACAGTAAACAACAACAAAGGAATAGTGCGTATAAACTAGGCAGTAATAAGAGTGCACATAATAGTGCTGATAAAGTTTTGGAGCATCTGGAACTGGATTACAGTGACACTGAAATTGGTTGCAAAAGTTTTATTTTTCGTGAGGTTGACAGATTTTGATTATTCGAGAATGTGTTCGGTGATATTTGTTCATTTTATGGTCAATTTTCACAAGAGCAAAATTATGTGGTTTGAAATATTAATTTACGATTAGACGGTAAACGTTAATAGTCAATGGTCAAAATTTTGCCTCTTAATGCGTGTGCATGTTCCCTATCTGTCACGTGAGAGTATGAAAATCATCGAAGGATGGCTGCGATGCCAAAACGATTGAAAAGGACATGAAAATGATTTTTTTCTGACACCGAGCCCTTCATTTGACTTTGTGTACATACATGCCATTGAGATATGATTTTATTAATAATTTTTCCACTTGTTTGACAACACATTTTTCAGTGATGTTAATTCAGCATAAACCACATCAAAACGCATACTTTTCCAACGCATCCCTTAGCTTATTCAAAAGTGGATTGTTTATTCGTAGGTATATATTTCATTTTTGGTTTTAGTTTCCTTTTACTTTGTTCACTTAATGAGTCTGAAATATCTACTAATTTAAGATGATAAAAGAAACTCAAAAATTATGTATAGCCCTTTTCTGTTTTGGATCTTTATTCATTTAAATTTGTATTATTTTTGTAAGAAATTACATATTTATTTTACTTCTGTTCCAAATCAGCTGATTTTGACACGGGTATAAATGCAAAGCATACCAACTTTAAAATTTAAAGTAAGTGTATATGCAGTCAAAAAAGCATTTTATTCGGACTTCCATTGCTGCACTAGGTATACATTACCAAAAAAATACGCCTATAATTTAATATGGATTGATTTGGATGGATGTCGAAGTAGATTGTTGTGACTTGTGAGTTGTGATTGTGAATTGTGATACTGAATTGGAGATGCGCAGGGTTGACACTTGACACTCAGTGTTGCCGAATCTCATGATTTATCATTATTCTCATGATCAGTGTTGGGACTTCTACCACTTAAGTGGTATTTCTACCACTTTTTACTGTTCATGAAAACCTACCACCTAAAAATCTAGTTCTACCACTTTTTGCAGATCTAACTTTACCATATATCATACGACCACTACCACACCTAAAATTTTATTAGGACAATATGCCTTGAAAGACATTGAAAAAGTCTTAAGAATCAAAAAATATAGTAGGTACTCGTATACTAATTGATAAAAGCACTAATATTTCATAAAAAATTTGTTTTGTCGCCCTTTTGAGGTATTTTGATTCAGTTGAAGGAGCAGTAAAAGATAAGTTTTTTGGGTTATTTGAGCTAGAGGACTCAACAGCTGAATCAATCTACAATAAAATTGTAGAAACTTTGAATCTTTTGAATATTCCAATTCAAAACATGATTGGATTTGCTTCAAACAATGCTGCTGTTATGATGGGTTCTTTAAGTGGTGCCTCACGTTTGAAAAATATTAATCCTAATATTTTAACGATTGGAGATACATGTCATAATTTAAGTTTTTTCTCCGCTTATGCTGCCAAATGTATACCTGGGGAAATTGAAAAATCATTAAAAGATATAAATTTGTATTTTTGCAACAGCTCGAAAAAAAAACAAAAAGATTTCATTACTTTCCAAAAAGCACTTGGGGTTAATAACCATCAAATTTTAAAATTTTGCCAAACTCGTTGGCTGGAAATGGTCTAAAAAAAAATCATAGAGCAGTGCAGGCGCGGATCCGGGATTTCGTTCAGGGGGGGGGGCAATTTTCGTGATATTTTGCTTAACTTAAAAAAAGGTCTATTTCTCTGCATTTCTGTCTTAAAATATTAAAAAGGTATAAACATAATCGAATATAAAAATAACAAATTATTAAATTGAATTAAGGAAAGCATGTGCAGGTACATAATATATGTAAGTGGTATGTAAATAACTATTAAATAGTAAATCAAACATCTCCGTTTATATTACTTTAGCCTCTTTCAATAATGCTCTGTATGCATGTCTTAAAGTATTAAATAGGAACTCGTACGTATTAAAAAAAATGAATTAATAAATTTAAATGAAGGAATTATAGTGTTGTTCATGATATACATAGTTCGTTTTTGAAAACGGTTTTTTAACAGTTTTGAAAAAAAAAATTGAAATTCTTTTAAAAATCCAAATTTTTTTTTTTGAAAATTTGAATACACAATTCTATTTAAATTTTTTGGGAGCTTACGCAAACAAAAAATGATCAAAATCGGTCATACCGTTTTTGAGAAAATCAAAAACAAAAAAATGATTCTTTGGGGGGTACCCTCTATAACCATTTTTCGGAAAATTTTTTTCAACTAGTACCTAGCTTTAACTAAATGAATTTTTTTGTATCTTTTTTTTTTAAATCCGTAGAACAGTTTTTGAGAAAAAAAAATTACAAAATTTCGAAAAAAATTCGTATGGCAGGTACTGTTATTTTTGGTCTTAAAAAAAAGAATAAAAAAATGCACGACTGGATCGCACGAACTTGCTCTTATGTAAAAGTACTTTGGAATTTAAGATACATTTTATAAATATAAAACATGAATTTAAAATAAAATTGCCGTCTGATTTCTAGAAAAGTATGAATTTATGCAAACAAACTTTAAAAAATCGTTTTATTATTAAATAAATAAATTTTTTATATAAGAAATTTCTTTAAAAATTTTCAAAAAAAAAAATGTGGGATGCGAATTTTAAGTATTTAATAATATTGATTTTAGGAAATAATTTCAAAAAATAATCGTTCATAGGTTTTAATGATATTGATTTTTCAAAAAAAAAATTAAAAAAAAAAAAACCCAACAAATAATTTTTCGAATATTTTTATATACAATATTATTTTAAACTTAGGGGCACTCCTGCTGAAAATTTTTGGTTAAAATCGTTAGAGCCGTTAATGAGAAAGTCGCAAATCAAAAAAAAAACGGTTCTATGACAGGTACCGCTAATAACATTTTGCCCCAAATTTTTTTTTTACCAAAACGTAGTCCATGTCCATAATATCACACCTAATTTTTTTTATCAAAATCGTTAGAGCCGTTTTCGAGATAAATAAGACAGACAGACAGACAGACGGAATTGCCGGACCCACTTTATTCGTCTTCCCTTCATCGTAATGTCAACTTTGATCAAAATCTCGAGTTCGATTTTTTTTCCAAATGCAGAACTTGCCCTATAGTACCTATATCGCAAGTAAAAAACGTGTCGGGGGGGGGGGGGGGGGGGGAATTAAAAATGATAAATGTTTAGGCTGTAGTCGAACCGACAGACAGACAGAATTGCGAGACCCACTTTTTTAGTCTTCGCTATCATCGTAATGTTAACTTTGATCAAAATCTCGAGTTCGATTTTTTTTACGAATGCATAACTTGCCGCACGAACTTGCTCCTATGTAATAGACTAGGAATTTTAAAAACGAATGTTATTAAAAAAAACTGTTCATATATCCTTATAAATAAATTATCATATATAAATTATCATCATTTTTTAAATTCTCTTAGTAGTAAGAGACAAAAACAGAATGCTATGCAAATATGAATTTATGCAAGAACAAAAATTATACATAAGTCGTTGTAGTGGTTTCTTAATAAAATAAGGTTTTATATATAAAATTTTTAAAATATTAAAAAAAAAAATTAGTACGTCAACATTAGGTTTTTATTACCGTACGAATGAAAATTAAATTTCCAAAAAAAAAATATTTACCCATTTTTGAGATATCGAATTTTCCAAAAAAATGATTTTTTTTTTTTTCAAAATTCAAAAAATATTTTTTTTTAAAGTTTTGAAATGCAATGTTTCTTAAAGCTTTTAGAAGCATTTCTATAAAAAATTTCAATAAAATCCATTATGTCGATAATGAGAAATTCAAAATTTTGAAAAATCGTTCTATGGTAGGTACAGTGACTAATGTCTTGTTTTCAAAATCTTTTGTATTAAATTATATAGACCTTAAAAATTAATCGAAAGACTAAAAATTTTCGAAAACCATTTTTTAACATTTGTTTGGAGGGTACCGTTATTTTTAAGTGAAATAAATTTTTTTTCTCATATCTTGTAGATTATTTTGAGAAACTTTTATTTATTAAGTTTTAAGAAAATCGAGAATGGGGTTTTCGAAACATTGAGTTTTCAAAAAATAATTTTGAAATTTTTTTTTTGAAAATTTGAATACACAATAATATTGAAACTGTTGGGAGCCTTAACATTAAAAAAATTATCTAAATCGGTTGTACCGTTTTTGAGAAAATCAAAAACAAAAAAATGGTTCCAAGGGGGGTACCAAAAATAATAATTTTTTGGAATTTTTTTTTTCATTCATTACCTAGGTTTAACTAAATGAAATCTTATGAATTTTTTTTAAAAATCTGTAGGACAGTTTTTGATAAAAAAAATATTTATAAAATTTGGAAAAAAAAATCGTATGGCAGGTACCATTATTTTTGGTCTTAAAAAATCAAATCAAAAAACATCCGGCGGAAAAAAAATAAAACCCATATCTACCAAGTTTAAAGAAAATCGGCCTAGCCGTTTGGGCTGTAGTCGAACCGACAGACAGACAGAATTGCGATACCCACTTTTTCGGACTTCGCTATTATCGTAATGTCAACTTTGATCAAAATCTCGAGGTCAATTTTTTTTTTCGAATACATAACCTGCCTTATATAACGAAGAACTGCCCAGGGGGGGGCAATTGCACCCATTGCCCTCCCCCTGTATCCGCGCTTGGAGCAGTGGAATCCCTTGTTTGATTTTTACTTATAGGTACTACGAGTATAGGGCAAGTTGTGCATTTTTCTTTACTGCACTTATTTGAAGAACCTACTTCTAAGGCTTCACAAATTTTTCATTTTTTAAAAAATAAAGACAATTTAGTCTTTTTTTAATTTTTTGTCAATAAATCTGAAAATTATAAATGAGTTAAACACAATATTTCAATCTGAGAACACAAAAATACACTTTTTGATCGAAAGTATGAATACGTTAAAACTAAATATAATGAACAATTTTTTAAAGTCAGAAAATATTATTATAAACACAAATGTAAGAATAAGAAGCCCTGAAAACTATTTACCATATTCTCAAATGTATTTTGGCCTTCATTTAAAAGGTACTCATTGGAAAGTGACATCTATTAACAAAAACTAATGGAATTAAGAAAAGTGATGTGAAGCAATTATGTCGATTTATGTTTTCAAATTGGAGAAAGACTTAACTTTTCAAACTATAAATTTAAATTAGTTTTAGGTCTTACGAGACATTTTTAACCAAACATAACGAACCTAGAAAGTGGCCCATGCAACTTTTTTTTTTATTATAATTTAAAAAGAGGCTGGGTGCGACCCACACTGATAACTTCCCATTTGTTAAAAAAAAAAAACTATTAATTCAATATTTGTTAACATTTTACCAATTGTACAAAATTGTACTATGTATAAAATAAACTAAATTAGAAGTCAATATCACTACTAGTTCTCGAGAAATTTGAGTCGAAAAACAATTTTTACCAATTTTCAATAGAATTTTATATAGTTTTTTATTTTTTATAAAAAAAACTGTAAACTGATTTTTTTTGAAATTTTCACCAGTGTTGTCAAACACAATATTTTTCGTAAAATAAAATTATTTTGAGTTTCAAATTGTTTTCCGTTCTTAGAATATTTGGGTTATGAAATTTTTTTTTTCAGTTTTTTTTTATTTAAAAAAATAACGGTATGTTCATTTTTTTCCAAATTCATACCAAATCTGTATGACCTTATAATGAGTACATTAAATTTTATTTGAAATCAATAGCATTATTTTTTCGTGAGATATTTGAAACTAACCAAAATTTTTATTTTTTTTTTAAACCGTTATAGTGAAAGAACTACTAACTGAATTTTAATAAACGCCCTTTCAGCCTCTTTCGAACTTATTATTATTTAAACAAAATTTGTTTGAAGTCGATATCTTTACTCGTTCTTGAGATATCGACGACGAAAAATGGTACCAGAACGTACGGACGTACGAACGTACGAACTTACGAACGTACGTACACACACACACAGACATCTCTCTAAAAATGATTGATATAGCCTCTAGGGACCTTGAAACGTCGAGAAATGTCAAAAATTCGAATTTGATAAATCGGACCGATTACAATAACTCCCTATGGGAAGTTAAAAATACCTATTCAACCTGCAGCTCTTCTTTTTTGCTAAAAATGGATTCAGCCAAGTGAAAAAGGTGAGTTTAAAATTTGCTCTTCCAAATCAATTATTAGGTGTTTTAGTGTATTTTTTATAATAAAGGAGAATGGGCATTTTATATTTATCGTTTGAAAGCTTAGCCCTAGGACATTATTTTTTCTATGGACACAAAACTGTAAACCATGAGGTTTAGGTAGTATATGGCAACGAAGATCACAATTAGAGCAAACTTTAATTGCAATAGTGTTTCACTGAAATGACAGTATTGTCCACTTTCGACCCCAAAATAAAGGAAGTTTTATAAAAATGGCCAATATTAGCGAAAAACATCATGGTTGGCGAATAATTCGCTTAACAGTATCAGAATTCTACTTTTTCTATTCTATATATTATGTATTCTCTATCCATAAAGAAACTTTTTTTGAAATAATTTCATATAATTATCAAAGAAATCAAATAGATTTTACTGAAAACTTTAAGTCTAATTTTTCTAAAGCAAACTTTATTGAGCTTGAACGTTTTTTTGCCTCTTTTGACTGGTATTACGAATTAAATTTTCTTGAGTTACAACATGCCTATAAACGCTTTATTGAAATCGTTCATGCTGGTTTTGACCAATTTGTTCCTCGTGTGAGAAAAAGGAAATCTTCAAAGCCACCGTGGTACAATAAAAGACTCATGCATTTGAAAAACGTAAAAAATAAGGCATATGCTAATTATAAAAGAACAAAAAATCAAGACGAATACCTACTATTCAGTAGATTAAGGAAAGAATTTGCTATTCTAAGCAAATTCCTGTACAAAAATTACATCATGAATATCGAAAATAACATCAAAAGAAATAGCAAATCGTTTTGGTCTTTCATAAATTCAAAACGAAATTCATCAGGTATTCCGAATATAGTCAATTTCAAGGGAGAAAGTTCATCAACCATCGAAAAACACTTAGAAATGTTTGCCTGTTTTTTTGAGTCGGTTTATTCAATTAGCAGTAATTCAACATCTATCATTCCTTATGGCGAAGAAAAGGTTGATATCGGAAGCATAAAGCTATGCTTTGATGATGTTCTTCTTAATCTTCAGTCACTTAAAAGTAATACTAGTTGTGGAACCGATGGTATTCCAGAACTAGTTCTAAAAAATTGTTCCCATTCTCTTTGTTGGTCCTTACTTATAATTTTTAATAAGTCATTAGCTGATGGCCTATCTTTGCCTGAATGGAAGGAATAATTTTTGACTCCTATTTCTAAATCAGGCTCAAAAAACACAGTCGAAAATTATAGAGGTATATGCAAACTAGCAGCGATTCCTGAAGTGTTCGAGAGTTTGGTAAAAAATAAAATTGAATTTTTAATTAAGGATTGTTTATCTGAATCTCAACACGGTTTTATGTCTGGTCGTTCGACCGTCACAAATCTAGTAATTTTTTCGTCTTATGTGATAAATGCGTTAGAAAATAAATGCCAAGTAGATGTTGTGTATACAGACTTTAGCAAAGCTTTTGATTCTGTGGATCACAATATTCTCCTAAAAAAAATCTTAGAAATTTTGGTTTTCATTCTAAGATATTAGAATGGATTTTCTCTTATCTCACAAATAGAACTCAACGTGTAGTAATTGATAGTAAAACTTCTAGGAAAATTGAATGCACTTCAGGGGTTCCACAAGGAAGCCATCTGGGCCCTTTGCTCTTTAATATATATATACGTAATCCCCGCTTAGTTGCACCTCGCTTAATTGAACATCCCGCTTAATTGACCGAAAAATTTGCATTCCAAAATTTCCCGTATTAGTAGCATAGCTTTTTAGATGGTTAATTGAACCCCGCTTAATTGAATTACTCGGTTAATTGAACTTTAAAATATGCACCCGAAAAAAAAATATATGGACATTTTTCGGATAATTGGACGTACAATAAATTTTAATGAAACAAATATTAGAAATATTTTATTACTTAACCTACGTCTGAAGTGGTTTTTTAAAAAACAGGTATTATTCAAGATGAAGAGCAGCGGAAAATGATATCGTGGTCATAGACAACATATTTAAGTACAATGGTTAAAGAAAAAGAAGAAGTTGAAGCCATATTACCATCGACTTTCGAAATTCTTCAGGACATTGCAATTCTACGTTTATACTTCTTACCACTAAATAAATTTACAGTTGAGCTGAAAAACAAGAAGACATTGTTCAAAACAAAACAATCAATCAAAATCAAATCACAAATTTTTTCAAACCAATGTATGCAAATAACCATTATGAGCCTTTTGAGGTACATACCTACTATTGTATTTATGATTTTTTTTTATCCTTTTCGAAGCTAATAGTGACCGTTTTAAGAATAATTTATTTCTGTTTCATAGTTTTAATTATGTATGTATTAGGGTGGGTCAAAAAAATCAAGTATCTTTTTTTTGGATCCGACACATGAAAACTAGTTCAAATTTGAATCATTTTGTATCAATACTTATTAAATTATAAAATTTCATATGGTGAAATAGAATTTTTTTTTCTGCTGACATGTTAAATTATATTTCTTAAATAAAAACCTTCTTTTCCTGAAATAGAACATGAACTATCTTAAAATTCAAAAATAAACTGGGTAAATTGGGAATATTTATTGAAAAACTACTAAAATCAGTAGGCATTGGAATTCTACTGCGAATATCTTTTGAATGGCTAGAGTAATCGATTAACTACAGGGATCTTTGTAGAGCGTTCAATTTCCTATAGAAATAATTGAAACTTATTTTTTATTAAGTTACAAAATTCAAAACAAAAAAGTTATTTTCCTTAAAATACTTCAATCTTTGACGTTGAATATCTTTTAAATGGTTGGATTAATGAAAAAAGTATATAAGACCATTTTTGTAGAGCGTTCAATTTCCTATAAATATTGACTATGCGATTGGTTAAACGATCTATTGTTGATAAGATATGACCATTTTTATATGATACTAAATTGAAAATGGAAAACTATGATGAGCATAATCTTCCCGTCAATATTAAGAGCTATTATTTGGTAAGTACTTTCTAGAGGTACCTAGGAACTTGTTTTCATGTGTCGGATCCAAAAAAAAAGATAATTGATTTTTTTGACCCACCCTAGTATGTATGTTTATTTTTTAAATAAAACGTGTTCAAATATTTGTGTGTGTGTATTCTTTTTCAATTTTTTCAAGGTTTTCGTAAGTTGAAAATGAAATGTTCATAGTAAATTTCTTGGATGAATATTTTAATTTTTAGTTGACCGACTCGTGCAATTATACGGGTTTCGTTTAATTGAACAGGTCGGTCAATTAAGCGGGGTTTCGTTAATTGAACCACCCGGATAATTGACCGAAAAATCTGACAAAATTGTCAGTGCAATTAAGCGGGGAATACTGTAAATGACATTGTAAATTCTATAGAGAATTGTTCCTTTTTGCTCTACGCAGATGATCTAAAACTGTTTTTAAAAATAAAAAGCTATGACGATTGCATAAGAGTTCAATCAGATTTAAATCGTGTTTCAAATTGGTGTTTTCAAAATAATCTTAAATTGAATATAAAATAAAATGCACGACTGGATCGCACGAACTTGCTCTTATGTAAAAGTACTTTGGAATTTAAAATACATTTTATAAATATAAAACATGAATTTAAAATGAAATTGCCGTCTGATTTCTAGAAAAGTATGAATTTATGCAAACAAACTTTAAAAAATCGTTTTATTATTAAATAAATACATTTTTTATATAAGAAATTTCTTTAAAATTTTTCAAGAAAAAAATGTGGGATGCGAATTTTAAGTATTTAATAATATTGATTTTTGGAAATAATTACAAAAAATAATCGTTCATAGGTTTTGAAGATATTGATTTTTCAAAAAAAATTTTTTTTCAAAAAAACCCAACAAATAATTTTTCGAATATTTTTATATACAATATTATTTTAAACTTAGAGGGACTCCTGCTGAAAATTTTTGGTTAAAATCGTTAGAGCCGTTAATGAGAAAATCGAAAATCAAAAAAACGGTTCTATGACAGGTACCGTTAATAACATTTTGCCCCAAATTTTTTTTTTACCAAAACTTAGTCCATGTCCATAATATCACACATAATTTTTTTTATCAAAATCGTTAGAGCCGTTTTCGAGATAAATAAGATTTTTCATTACGGGTGTATGGGGGGTACCGTTAGTTTTAGAGCTAAAAAAAAAACTTCAATTTCCCCTCTAGGGAATCACCGAAGACCCATAACTACCGAGTTTGAAGAAAATAGGTCCAGTGGCTTAGGCTCTAGATCGAGGTACAGACATACAGACAGACAGACAGACAGACAGACAGACAGACAGACGGAATTGCCGGACCCACTTTATTCGTCTTCGCTATCATCGTAATTTCAACTTTGATCAAAATCTCGAGTTCGATTTTTTTTCCAAATGCAGAACTTGCCCTATAGTACCTATATCGCAAGTAAAAATGTAACACTATAACATTCAGTAAAATCTCAAATGTCGTGCAGTTCCCTTACCAAATTTACTCAGCACTATTAACAAGAGTCAGTGAAATTAAGGATCTTGGTGTCTATTTTGACTCTAATTTTTCATCAAAAATTCATATTGACCATGTTATTTCAAAAGCCAACTCATTGGTTGGATTTATAAAAAGAAATACCAAGGATTTCACGGACCCATATGTTTTATTAACGCTTTACAACTCATTGGTCAGATCTGTTATTGAGTATGCTGATGTAATTTGGAATCCCTATTATAAAACTCACCTCGATAGAATTGAGCGTGTTCAAAGACGTTTTACGAAATTCATTTTTTATAAAATGGGTTGGAACTTTATCCCCGATTATAAGGCTAGGTGGCAATTTCTAGGTCTAAAATCCTTGGAGTCTCGTAGAAAAATTCATGATGTAATGTTTGTAAGGGATATTCTGTGTAATCATGTTAAAAGTCCGTTTTTGCTGTCTCTAATTCCTATTTATGTGCCATCAATGTACTTAAGGTCAAGAAATCTCCTCTTTCAACAAACGCGTAGGACAAATTATGGGAAAAATGAGCCGTTGTCGCGAGCTATCTCCTCGTTCAATGAAGTTTGCAACTCTCGAATTACATTTAGGTTAGGTTAGGTTAAAGTGGCTGCTGACCGGAAAAGGTCAGCACACTTAGACCAATATTTGGTCCGTTGTGATACCACAAGGATTTCAAAAATCCCCCTTACTCGTTAAACCATTTTGAGCTAATAATGAAGCGTTTGAGACAGTGAATGTCGGAATTATTTAGATCACTAGGATCGTTATAGTAGTAGTCTCCCAAGTGGAGTCTACGTCTTTGCGCTAGGGCAGGACAAGAGCATAGAAGGTGGGGAATTGACTCCTCTTCTTCTTCATCCATGCAGCTTCTGCAAAAGTCATTTGCAGGAACTCCAAGACGAGAAGCATGTCTTCCTATTAGGCAGTGCCCAGTAAGGACACCTACGATGGAGCTAATATGCAATCTACCAATAGAAATTAGTTGTTTTTGAGCGTTTAGCATCAAACAATGGCCAAATCAGTTTAGTAGACCGGCAATTACATTTAAGTCGAGAAAAATTTAAAAACAAATTGCTATGTATTTTTGTATTTTAATTCTTACTTGTATATATGTATATGTAATTTTATGTTTTATTATTCGCAGTGTGTTTAGCCTTGTTCTGGTAGATGAATAAATAAATAAATAAATAAATATCGTACTAACTTTTGTTTTTAAGATGAGTTAAGTTTTAGCTGTACCACAATGTAATTTTTGATGAAACTTAATCTTAGTACGTACACACTTATCGGGACAGTATTGTCATCAGTATTTTGAATACTAATAACTTCACTTTGAAACATTTGCTTGAGAGAGTTCTCGTATGGGTACGCTAGTTAAATCTTATTTTTGTAGGGATTTTTCATATTCAAAGACATCTTTCTGATTAAACAAAAGTCAACAGTTATTTTCGATCTCTGGTATAAATTATCTTTTTTTTTGGTAAGTAAAAAATAAGATACTCGTATAATTAAATTTATTTTTAATGCTTAATAAAATGAAATGGAATTTCATGTATTTTTTTATTTTAATTTTTTCAAAAAATGTTGTAAATCATTGTAAAAGAGATTATTCTACGAGCCCGAGCAATCTCACGATTTTGTTAAAAATCTCATGATAAAAAATCATGAAAATTTTTTGTTTGAATCGGCAACACTGATTCACCTATCATGCATGGATTGTAAAAGTTCGAAACAGAATATGAAATATGAAATAAAATTAATTTCTGAAAACTTGCCATGGACTCTGAGATAATAGGTATAGTATGTATATGTTTTTATGGTTAACCCTAGAACTTCGCCCAAGAAGTGCATATAAAGCTTTCTACTTGACGAGTTGACTATTTCCCAACGCAAGTTTCAAACCTATTTGAATCTCTTTTCAACCAGTGTTTGTTAATAATTTTAAGCACACAAAATTTGGGAAAGTGAACAAATAGGTAGATATGTAAAAAATTAAAATGAGATGGTTTTATTTGTTTATCGGCTACTGAGTTGAAGCTTGTATATTCGGCTCTAGTCTGCGGACAGTCTTGAAGTTACACTGTATTCTATTTTTCACAGGTAAACAATAAATTAATTGATGTCCCTACATCGGGCAAAACGTATGAAATATCAACAAATAACAAACAATAAATTTCAATTAGCTACCCAAGCTGAATAATTAGGTACCTACGCCCAATGGCTATCGAAAATTCTGATTGAGTTCCTTATTACGAAACATTTGCTTTGTTTGTAAATTTATCTATAGAAATTATTTAGAGAGACAATCGTAAATCTTTGGCGCCGCACATTAGTGTCAAAATTAAATATAATCGATTGCCACCTTCACCCGAACAGAACATTGACCAAGGTCGGGGTTTGTATTTTATGTTCACACTGTGACTAATCTAATCTTAATTTTAACAGGTGTGTCAACATGGCGTTCCAAAATAAATAAATAATTGATAAAAATCCACGTGTGTTGGTTTGGTGTGGAGCTTATAGGCAACGAAATTAACTGACTGTGAACGATGGTTTTGATGGTGTTACCATTTCCGTGATCTGATGTCATTCATATTGTTTTTATATGAACCGCTGCTCCGGGCGTGTTCCGTTGGGTTTTCGCATTTTTATTTTTTTTTTCAACAAAAGTAGCACGCTCGTAATTTTGCGATTATGTTAAATTTTACTGATTTAATTCCCAGTACCTAATTATTGTATTATTGTTCTCTGTTGTTTGTTTGTTTGGATTTGGGATAACTCGTATTTTCGCATGTTATTTACCTACGTCGCGACGCACAATTCGTATACCTATTAACCTAACCTATTTCCTTTTTCATGACGTAATATTTAAGTCCATAAAACATTCTGACACATATAACCTAGAATAAGTCCAGAGCAATAAAATTATATTCTTATTCTCGATTAAAAACGCTTCAAATGCTGTTGACCTTAAGTGAATTTACATTTTTATTGCTTTACACACGTTTCAAAGATAAGAAAGTAGGTAGGTAGGTAGTTAGCGTTAATAGTTCTGAATAATAAATTGTCTAAAGTTAAACGTTATTTAGTGGGCGGTTGCAGCTTTACAAAAAAACAAAAATAATAAAATGGATTTTGCAATTGTCAGTTCCCTTACTATTACAATATGAATGAGTACAATAGATATCTAGTAACTAAAATCAAGGTTTGAGTATTTTGTTGATGCAGTACCTAACTTGTGATGTGACATCATCTATAATATGTGAAAAGAATTTTTCTATTTAGAGAGATTTGGGGTTGAATTTTCGTTCGATTTTATAGCAAGTTCAATTTTGAACTAATACCCCATTTTACTCTAAGATCTGAGTAAATTAGCAATTTTTAAGAAAATCAGACTCGAGATCTTGATAAACCTTCACATTAAGATAATAGGTATGAAGTAAGCGCGATACCTACTAAAAATTAAAATAAATATTCGATGATTTTAACTTTAATAAAAGGGTAGTGAAAGTACGATGCCGTATTCGATTAAAATTTGCAAAATCGTTGTTTAAACCTAGTTTCTACTAAAACAGCTTTAACATTATACTAATCAAACTTAAATTTTAAGCGAATGTTTTTTTCTCTCAAAAACTCTTCCACAGATCAAAAAAATAATCAGAAAACACTTTTTCGGTAAAAGCTAGCTTAAAATAAATAAATAAACAAGGTGACGCAAAATTAATCACCCTATCGGAAGATGTCATAGTTTTTGCAAATGGCGTCGTACGTCAATTATAATTTGACATTTGTGAAATAGGCAGCGTCCTTTTACAGACATACAAGCAATATGGAATGCTATGCTTCGCAAGAGCGTTGAATTGTGTCGATTTTTGACCAATATCGGTCGTTGGTGTTAATTAATATCGACGTCGATTTCCTAATCGTGTTCCGACAAATGAGCAAACATTCCAGCACTTAACTACTCGACTGGAAAAGACTGGAACCTCAGGAGACCATGCAGTGCGTGGCCGCCACCAGACTGGGTCGTTTGGCCGAGAACATTGCGGTTGTGGCTGCCGATTTTACAGAGAACAATAAAGAAACATCAACTAAATGACGGGTTACGCAATTGGACGATACAATGAATTTTAGTGCATAAGTGCATAAGTTGATGCGTGCTGACCATCCGTCACGTATGAATGGATATTGTGAAGGTAGCTTTTCCTGGTTGCATAATCTCTCGTTTTGGCGATTTGTCATGGCTAGCAAGATGCCAAGATCTCCCGATTAAACCATCCCGGACTTCTTACTTAGGGGCTGCTTGAAGTCACGGGCTTAAGCCAACAAGCCTCAGACAATCGCAGCCTTTAGGGAAAATTTTCGACTTTAATGGGAACAGTTATCACCGAAAAGGCGGAAAATGCGATGGAACGGGTACAAATGCGTATCAACCCTGGCGGTAGCCACTTGATGGATATAATCTTTTCCACTTAACAGAAAATATTGTAAGGGTTTAAATAAAGATTTCCATCACTCAAAATGTTTTTTTTATTTAGTAAAAAGTATGTAATTCAAAAACAACCGGTTGTTTCTTGTTTATAGGGATAGACCTGCGTTTTAAGGAAGCAATAGAGAATGTTCACTCTGGCATCAGCTGTGTGGTAAGTAGCGCTATTCTGTTGGAACCACATGTCGTTTAATCGATATCATCCAATTTTAACCAAAACGAAATTGGTTATAATCGATGCTTTCCGTCGAAGTTGATGATGATACCATCGAATAGATGTAGATACGGAGGACTGACAATCCACACCAAATAGTGACTTTCTGCCGATGCTTTGCCTTTTGTGGTTTGGCTTCGTCTGTTATCTAGAACCTAGTCAATAAAAACACATAATTAACTTATCAATGTGTTTGTCTCTTGTCGAAATCTAGCAATCCTTAGTATCCTTATATACTGCAAGTAAGCAAAAATTATTGGCGCAAAATTTGAAAGATCATTTACTAAGGTATTAGTATGATACTACTTAACAATTTGCTAACTTTATAGTAGTTTACTAACTCATTCTTAATTTTAAACATTTTCTAACTGGTATCGTACTAAAAGAATTTTTTTTTAATAAATTGCTTCTAAACACACCTAAAACAATGACATTTCGTGTAAAAAAGTAAGTACACAAACCTTTTTTGATGTTTGCAAATTTCAAAGAGTCATATGAAGCTAGAACGATACTAAAAAAATAAAGTAGGTATTCGATGATTTTAACTTTAATAAAAGGGTAGAGAAAGTATGATGATATATTCGATTAAAATTTGCAAATTCGTTTTTTTAACCAAGTATCATACTAAAACAGCTTTAGCATCGTACTAATTCAATTAAAATTTTGCGCCATTATAATCAAAGTATTGTAGACACAAACTCGCAGAACTGGAGTCCTTCACTGCAAAGCATACTTAAGGCAGCTATATTTCTTTGAAGAACTTGCAATCTTTAGAAGGTGTTATGAATATTCTTATAAATGGAGGAATGCAACTGGTTCACTAGAGCAGTGCTTATGAAAATAGCGGTAAAATAATGAAATGAAAGACATGAAATATTGCGACGGTGCTCGAGATACAAATGTTTCAGTTTGACAACGGTTTTTAGAGCTCTTTTAAGAATTCTGTCCAAGAAACTTAAGTGGGTTTTTAGTCTTGGCAGAAATTGTACTGAAGTTTGCAATTTTATTTTTTGTGTGTACTGTGTTGCCTGCTTGAGATCACAAAAGCTAAATATTTACTCATCAGTCTAAGCTGAGGTTTTCTTTAAATTATTCAAAAGTGCTTAATTTGATTTTTTTTTCGGAATCCCAATAGAGTAGTGGGGATCTAAAGAAGCACTTTTAGGTCCCCAACAGTTTAATATTTACTGCGGGGTCCCCTTCTTTGTTCAATATAATAGAAAATCTTATCTTTAAAAGAACTGAATACCCAAAATCAATAAAATATTAAATTCTGGGGGTTCGTTCTCGTAATCCGCTTGCGGTCCCAAAAGCTTGTTATTTACCATTCGGAATTCAATTTTAGGAATAAGTCTATTTAAGAATTACTGAAGATACATAAATTCATTATTAACAGGTTTGGATGAACTGTCACTTTGTAGTTTCTGTAGTATGGCTGAACACAATGGAGTGCTGGAAGCTAGCTACTTGATTTTTTTGTTCCTGAATGGCCGCGATTCACTTGGATAGGCTATCTAGGACAGGTTAATATCCATTAGTTTTCCGAACGACCAAAACCAGATTGGAAAGGTTTTGTGTCAAAAATCAAAATCAAAAAACTAGTTTATTTCTGAAAAAAAAAAGAAAATCAAAATCCACTCAAATAACAAACTCAAATCAGATTTGTAGTCAGCTGTTTTTGAAGTTTCTTATACGATAGCTTTGCACACCAACATTTTTAGGATAGCTTGAGCTAACAGCAGTTTTGTCGTCAGCTGCTTCTTTGAACGAGATTACAACAACACAAAGCTATCCAAATAGGTTTCGATAGATTTTAGAATGCACCCAATGCTGCTGTACAAATTTCTAAAATTTGGATCTTTTGATTTAAATCTCTTGCGAACATATCAAACAAAGTCATTGTCGTTATATTCAACCTTTTGTAAGCCTGCATCGAGTGGTTGGACTATTTGGATTTTGAAACGTCAAAAGTACTGCACTCTTGCAGCTACGCCTACACCTCCATCTGCAGCTGCATTGCGTTGTGTTTGTACTATTGAATTTTAAAAATAAATAAATAAACAAATTTGGTGGTCCAACAGCTCGAAGTGAACCAGGACCTGGTGACTTACAACTCACAACCATTCCTGTGTGCGTGTTACCAGGAACGGATGGGACCTACAATTTTCTGCCGATTTCGAACGGCTAATATGATCAGCACTTTCATGACAAGAGATGTACTCTTAGAGGATTTGTCAATACCTCGCAAGAGGCAATAAACCCCTGAAAAACTTTTTCCAGCGGCTAAGAATCGAACTCAAGACCTTCCGCATGACAGTCCAACGTACTAACCATTATGCCAAGGGGTACTACACTATTGAATTTTAGTGTATCCAATATTTTGACATTTATTCCGTCTCCATTGTGCTCAGCCAGTAAATATGACAAACTTTAGCAGATATACCTTGTAAAGTCAAATTATCTGTCAGATGTCACTCTAGAGTTTGGATTTCTAACTCAAATATTGAACTGATTGCCTATTTGAGTTTCAATCTTTAGTTTTCGAAAAATAAATTCCAATAAGAGAACAACATGTATAATAAAATAAAAAAATCTAGTCCAATATTTTAATCATGATATTGCCAATTTGCTGCGTTTCGAAATTGGTGTTTTTTTTTAACCAATCTGCAATTTATTTTTCAAAATTCTTGAATTTCTTGTTATTTCTTTATTTACTATTACTTCTTCATGTAGTAAAAATAATGTACTCGTAGTAAAATTAATCATATCACCGCTTGTCAAAAGGTCTTCCCTCCATTCTTCATCAAAGACATACACACATATTTCATCATCTTTAATTGAAAAAAAACTGTTGCTTTCAATCCGCAAAACTCACATGTTCCTACATAAATCACTTCTCCCCCTAAAGGTACAACCAACTCATATCAGTGATGCGAAGTAAAAACAAAACAAAAAAAATGTAAACATTTAAGCAGCATGCCTACCAAGAATCTCACAATAAGATCTCCGATTACAAAAACATGTTCGACAAGATTGCCCATATTATGCTCATCACAGGCGGAACCACTACATGAATTTGAAATGAAAATTCTTCTAAACGACAAACTGACTACTGACAGCCGAGCCAACTATCTAAAATACCTACGAGTATGTCATTCACCCTTCGTCGAGAATAATACGAGCCACGAACGAAGCTATAAACGTTTTATTTGCGTAATTTTCGTATAGTTTCACCAGATGTCAAAGTCTCAAGACAGTGACAATTACATTAGCAGAATATATATGGGCTCATTTAAATTGCACACCAAAATGGGTCAGTCTCAGATCCATCGACTAAAGAAAGGGAGAAACTAAACGAAATAATTATTGGCAACGGTTTAAATCCATTTTGTTTGACACACCCGTTCGATTTTACCAAATGGTGATGCATTCTGGAACACCGTAATCCTTGAACCAATTGTCAGCTTGACGAAAGTCATAATGTGAAAATTATAGTCTCGTGTCAATTAACACGAATGATTTACTAGAAGAATGCCGAACGACAACTGAATCAAGGTGTGTGCTTGGGGCTTGGGATATGGTTTTATTCCGCCCACACGTTGTTTTTGAGAATAGGTAGGTATGGTGCCGTGAGAATTACCGTCACTGTCACTTTGTCGGCCAACACTACATGAAAGATCACATTGGACTTTGTATGGCTGTCTTGATGGAGTTTCTCTGAAATCGATTTATATATTTCGTGGTGGAGCCGGACCTCTTGTTTACGTAACGTGGCGACCGCAACGAATGTCAGCTTGTCAGCAGTATGTGCTCCACGTCAACTCCCTCTCACGCTCCTCTTGACATCTATACCAACAGGTGTCAGATTTTTCAGTTGTTCCACGCGAATTGATGCCAATATCAAACAAAAAAAATGAAACGTTGGTGCACCAGGTGATCAGCAGCTCCCTGGAACAACTACTGTACAGGTGCAGTAGCTTATCCGACGTGTGAGCAATTAGCGGCAGTATAATTAATTTCAGCGCTTCAAGATTAATCGAGGTGATAACGAAAGGAACATTATTGTTCGACCGTGTAAACAATAACTTGGGGGTTCGAACCGTCGTCCGTCTCTTGGCACAGTTCACACTTCGTCAGCAACAGTATGTAGCAGTGTATATGGTGATATACCTATCAGCGATTGGCGATGATGAGACGGATAAGATTGATGTGCGCTTTGCATAGCTCAGTAAATTGTAAAGTCGACTAAACGTCTACAACATGATTTATTTTATTTGACGCTTCATTGCCGTCAGTTTGGTCAAGTGTGTGCGATCGTCTTCTTCGACGACGACGTCTCGTAGTTGTCGTTTGGCATTCAAATCTCTGACAGTTGATGGATGCAACATGAGGCTGACTTATCAATTGGCGAGGGTAATTGATTAAATTTAATGGCAATGCAATTAAGAAAAATTTACAATTAAGATTAATTAGTTTATAACAATAAATGGAATAGTTGTGTTCAGTTATTATAGTTATGACACTGAACGAAGGAAAAAATTTATATTTATTATGATGATAATGAAATGTGATTGATTGCACAATTTGTTAAAGTACTAACAGGCAAACCGGTTATGAAATTCTAGAAACAGCTTTGTATATATTTAAAATCTGGCTTGCTACATAAATTGTAAAGTGGGAATAATCTTATCATGTATTTATTTTGTGATAACAGGAATGATGGATAGCGCAGGCTTAAGGATGGGATGAAAAATCGACCGAAACGGAAGTATGATGGCGGAAGTAAACTCGTCATATTGTTCTACAAAATCAAAAAAAAAAAAAAAACGACGGCGTGATCATTCTCCAACAACAAACTTCAGTAGAGAGCATACAAATGTTCGAAAACTATCAATATGGTTGCTGTACAAAACATAACTTGAGTGACAATTGCCTGATCTTCAAAGTTATGGCTTTTAAATGAAAGGTCAAATATATGGGCACATTTAAGGAAACTAACAATTTCAAGACAGGGGGACTAAAAAAAACTCATAAGAAACTCGGGCCTAGAGAGCTATTCGTGCTGATCAACAATTTTGTACAGAGTCCGAAGAGTTAAGATAAGAAACACTTTTCATTTTACGAGATAATCTTGAAGGATGTAACACTTTTACGCAAGAAGCAGTACCCCTGAAAAAAGGTATTTCTAGATGGGAGCGGCTTGCAATCGGACCGGTGTGACGGTCCAACGTAGTAACCATTGTGCCACGGGGTACTGCAGAGGGGTTCAGCTTCGAACAATAATTTGATTTTCAGTTTTCAAAACGCAAAAGTTGAAAATTTTGAAAAATAATACTTTGCAAGGACTCAAGCTCCTCTTTTTTAAAATAGTAATTTTGAATGTTTGTAAATTGAAATGAAAAGGAAAAACCGTGCCGGGTAAATTATTCTATAATCGTGTTGTGCGACTAAAAACATCTCTAGTACGATCAAAATTAAACTCGAAGGTGAACTTATGAGCATTCCTAACGAACCGAGTATCACGGAAGAACTGATTGTGAGTAGGAGTACTACTGGTTCGTTCGAATGAGTATTTCTTGTGAAAGAAGCGATAAAACAAGGAAATACATATAAAATTACGACGGTGTTGATGGATATGAATCTATGATAGCTCTGTTTTTTATCAGTTTGACCGCTCTGTTCTGAATTCTTTCCCATAAGTGGAGAGAACTTTGTTCTGCACCTGACCAAAGATGTGATTTAAACACGTGTTTTGGACGTATAAGCGCCTTGTAAATGGTAGCCGGATCAGAGTGAGTGAAGAATTTCTTACATCGATATAGAAATCCTAAGTAATTAGCACTATTAGCAGCACTCTCAAGGTCTTGATCTCGAGGTAATTTCAACGAAGATCGTCGTTCATTCACATACCAAGTACTGAGAGATTTATGGTTTCTTCGATGCAAGTGCCATTCAAGGACAATGGCACAAGGGGGACATTTAAATTTAAAATTAAAATTTAAAATACATTTTATAAATATAAAAAATGGATTTAATGAGATAAAATGTTCAAATGCATATAATTGCATTGCCGTCTGATTTCCGGAAACGTATGATGTATTCAAACAAAGTTTAAAAATAATTTTATTATTAAAGTAATTTTTTATATAACAAATTTCCTTGAAATTTTTCGAGAACAAAATTTGGGATGCAAATTTTAAGTATGTATTTAGTAGTATAGAATTTAGGAAATAGTTTCAAAAAATAATCGTTCACACGTTTTAGATATTGATTTTTCAAAAAAAAAAACTTGGATTTAAAAAAAAAAAAAAACAACAAATATTTTTTTCGAATATTTTTATATACAATGTATTTTAAACTTAAGGTGGCTAGTGCCGAAAATTTTTAGTTAAAATTGTTAGAGCCGTTAATGAGAGAGTCGAAATTCAAAAACAACCGTTCTATGACAGGTACCGTTAGTAACATTTTGCTCCAAATTTTTTTTTGACCAAAATGTAGTCCATATTCATAATATCACAATAATTTTTTTTTATCAAAATCGTTAGAGACGTTTTCGAGATAAATAAGATTTTTCATTACGGGTGTATGGGGGGTATACCGTTATTTTTGGAGCTAAAAAAAATCAATTTTCCCCTAGAGAATCCACACTGAAACATGTTTTTTTGTGTACTAAATTTTCCTTAAATTTCTCATAAAAAAATTGATATGCAAATTGTAAGTATTTAATGAAATACATTTTAAAACGTCATTTAAAAATTTAATCGTGTATCCGTTTTCAAGATATTGAATTTTCAAAAAAAAAATTGTATTATTTTTTAAAAATCCAAAAACTATTTTTTCGAAAAAAATTTTAAATTATTATTTTCAAATACAAAGGAGCTCTGGCATAAAGACAGACTAAATTTTCGTGTCATCATGTCATGTAAACAGAATTATCAACTGTTTACTGTGACGTATGGTCCCCAAAGATCGTTCTTCAAAATTTTGCTGGAAATTAGTCTGATGTTTGAAAATAAATGTTCGAGCTAAAATACAGTTTGGAAGGGAAAGAGGAATTCTACCATTTTATCTATAATTCATAAAATTAACACTGGTGTACCACAGGCGTCCGTTTTGTCTCCGAATCTCTTTCTCATATTTATCAATGATCGTTTGTCTAAAACACAGACCAACTTGTGTGGAATGACCAAATATTCGACGTCGCCAAAAACACCGCTAAGTGTTTCCTTCAACGTTGGAAGACATTTTCCCCCCTTCCGATGTGTCTTTAATCTATAAGGCCTATAATCGTCCAAATATCGAGTATAATTCGCATATTAGGACAGGTGCTATAATAACCTACATGAGTCTCTTGGATTGATTCAAAAAAAAAAGGTTAAAAATGATAGGTGATAGAAATATAACAGAAACATTTGCATCTCTTGTTTTTCATTATTTAATCGTTATTTTTGTAACTAGTTTTCTAGTGAAATAACCAGTTGCATTCCACCCCTTAAGCAATTTAACCGTTAGATATACTCGTGCTTCAGTGTATGCCCAGCAGTTTACCCTTGAGCCCATTTGCCCATTTTCGCACGTATTGTTGAATTCGGAGATTCTTTCTGGAGTACCACTTCACTAGTGTGGAATGCTCAAAATTGGTGAAAAAATATTTTAAACCATATCCTCGATGATGTTTCAGTTTAACCCCCCGAAGAGTTACTAAAAAAAAATTTAAATTATTTTTATACATAATCCTTTACCACCCTCTTCGGTAGGTAAGTTGAATCTTAGCTACTAGTCTTTAACCGTCAGTTACGAGAAATGTGTGTTTATTAATAACATTTCCATTTAGTTACGAATGTAACTCGTCGTTAACTGTCGTTTATTAATGTTGAGACTTTGTTAAGTTTATACTTACAAAACTGAATTTGCAAAAGATTTTTCGTATAAATTCAAAATATTTTTCAAAAACAAACCATTTCTATGTGTACATGGGGTATGTAATATCTGCAAATACCTTCAGTTGCATGGTACTGTTAGAACAAAGAAATCTGTCATTCGTCAAAAGTGTTTATTTTGTCATACTTAAACGTATGTGAACTAAATTTTCCAAAAATAGAATTCAATAGAAGTAAAATTGTCAGAACGTTTGGGTGCTACCTAAAAACTGACAGCAGCCAACGCAAGTGTTATTTTATTTCGAAAACTCTGACACTGCAACTATAATTCTGTGTGACAGTCACGGTGACAGTTGAACGTTCACATAAAAATAACACCACTTCAGTCATGATTGTGTTATTTTTGTTTTTCTTTTGAATTGTACCCAAACATTTCCTAGAGTCGAGAGACAATAATTTTGTTATAGGACGATCAAGAAAAAAAAAAACAAATGTCTTTTTGGCTAATTATCAAGTTTTCAGCCATGTGGTCCACTTTCGGTTAACATTGACAATGACACTTTCGTTATAGTTAGTACAAAATTTTATTAAGCTTATTGTCTTGTCAGGAATGTAGTCGCCTCTGTCAGGTGTGCTAATCATTTTCTATTGCGCCACAGATCCGCATTGTTATTTTTAGCTTCAAAAAAAAAAAAATTAATTAATGAAAAATTACCTCAAAATTATAGCCTCTGGGGAAGACACAAAATGTTGAATATTTGATTGACAATTTGCCAATGATGTAAGAATTTTCTTTAAAACATAGATATAGCTAAACAAATTTAACAAAGGTGCGCGAACCAACCACAAGTCGTAAGTTGCATTTTTAGACAATGAGAAATGTAATTCTCTTCGCTTTTCACTTTCTGATTCATTTTATGTTGGGTTTGGTATTTTTAGTGCGGAATTTTAAGAATTTATCCTCAGTTTGAATTTAGAATGAAACTGCAGTCAAAAAGGAGACGAGTTTTTTGATTTAAGTGTCTATTTTGAAAAATTCAATTACGAAAGCTTTTGACAAATCATTCGGAAGAAAATGGGTTTTCTTGCTTAAAGGAATGAGTTTTCTTTGATTTAACATATATGTCAAAAATGATTTGACACTTTGATTAGAAATGAACTCCAGCTGTCAAAAAAACTGAAATTTATCTTATATGCAGAAACAGATGAATAAATAAGCTGGGATGCAGTAGAAAGAAAAAGCTCAATTTTCTGAATTTTGGTGGCAAAATGTTTTTTTATTAATTTCGTTAAAAATATATAAAAGACTAAATTTTGAGAATGAAATCTATAAGTACATACAAGGTGGCGCAAAAGTTGTTATTTTATCGAAAGATGCTATACATTTTTCCATTATTAAACAGATATCTACAAAATACACATCAACACGTCCTCGATCGCGGGGAAAACAACTTTTAATCGAAAAACATCATGAGCGACACGATGATGGTGGGTATGTGAATAACCAAAATTATAGCTTCTGGGAGAAATGAGATTTTGATCAAAGTTGACATTACGATAATAGCGAAGACGGAAAAAGTGGGTCCGGCAATTCCGTCTGTCTGTCTGTATGTGTTTACCTCGATGTGCAGCCTAAGCTTCTGGAGGTATTTTCTTAAAACTCGGTACTTACTTATGAACCGTTTTTTTTTTTTATTTTCGAATTTTTCATCAACGGCTCTTAATGTTTTTTTTCCCCAAAATTTGTTTGCAAGTGCTCTTTGCATTTGAAAAAATATAATCTATAAAAATTTTCGCAAAAAATGTTTTTGGATTTAAGAAAAAAATAATATCTTGAAAACGATTAAATGAAATCTACTTTTTTTAAAAAATATCTGTTTAAACCTATTTCAATTTTACAAAAAAGCCCAAAACTACTTTCTTTATTTTTTCTATTTTCACTATATGTGTAAGCCCAGAACTTTCCATACAAAAATATGAGCGTCAATACATAATTTCACCTCTAGAGGGCAGGTTGACTAACAGGCCTATAGACAGACTGAATCACCACTTTTTCGTTTTGTATGTACATAAAAATGGATGAAAATCTCGAGTCCAATTTTTTTCTAAATGGAAATAAAAAGTCATATTGAAATCTACTTCGATTTTTCTCAATTTACTTCACTTTTTTCTTCAAATCTACTTTGACTTTTTTTCCCGAAGTGTTAACGCTGCTTAAAGATCTTCGGTGATTCCCTAGAGCGGAAATTGAAATTTTTTTTAGCTCCAAAACTAACGGTACCCCCATACAACCGTAATCTAAAATCTTATTTACATATCTCGAAAACGGCTCTAACGATTTGATTTTGATAAAAAAAAAATCCCATTATTTTTTTTTTTTGAAAAATCAATATTCGAACGATTTATTTTTTGTAATTATTTCCTAAAATCTATGCTACTAAATACTTAAAATTGACATACCAAATTTTGTTCTTGAAAAATCTTAAATCTTATTTAAATAATAAAACTATTTTTGTTTTCAAAAATTCATACTGTTCTTGAAAACAGACGGTAATTTGAACATTTTTATCTCATTAAATCCATGTTTTATATTTATTTATACATAATTTTTAAATTCCAAAGTACTTTTGTATAAGAGCGAGTTCGTGCGATCCAGTCGTGCATTTTATTTAAAATGTTCTCTAAAATAAAACAGTCTATTGAAAAAACCAATGTGATTCTATCTTTTATGTGACCTGAGCTAAGAGAAATAAATTATTCAATCAAGTTCGTAAAGTTATATTTATTAAAATACATATATTTTCTAATTTTCATTTAATCTGTCCCACTGTACATCGCAGCAAGAATCATAAATTTGATTTCTTACAAGAATCTATGCTCCTCATGCCTGTGAAGATGAAGGAATATAACACCTCAGAGCGCCTAAATCTTCTTTAATTGCACGCATTTGACAAGCATTTAGCATGCACGAAATTTAGGCACCCTCTTAACCGATAAACAAGCTTTGAAAAAAACTTTATATCTTAAAAACAGAACAAAACTTCTCTCAACTCTATCCCATGCTATATAATTCACTTGGATCTTAAAAGTCACAAGTCGGTGTGTTGAAAAGGCAATTAATTGCCACGATTTCGTCGATTAATTTATGCGACGCCTAGGGCTCACTATGACCTAAAACTATTTGTATAATTTGTCTACATATATTTTAATGGAGTTCTCATTCTTGCAAGTGTACATTTATAAGCTTTGAGATCATTTAAGCATCTCATGGCGTCACACATTTTGTTGTCTTTTGAACATTTTCTCGAGGTATAAATTAGTCTATTGATTTGTTCATTAATTTAAGTTAACCTTTTAAGAAATATAATATTTTGTTGCAAAATCGATGATGAAGATTAAACTTAAACAGATGAGAAGACAGTATTGGAAATTATCAAATTGGATGGCTCAAATATGAAAAAGATAGATACCGTTAATAACATTGTTTGTGTTTTTTTTTCTACCAAAATGAAGACTATTTCTACAATATTACACATAATTGTTTTTACCAAAATCGTTAGAGTTGTTTTTGAGATATATGACGTCAGTATGGTAGGTACGGTTAGTTTTAGACTTAAGAAAAATTGAATTTTCTATGTAGGGAATCACCGAAGACACTTAAGTGCGAAGTTTGAAGAAAATTGTTTCGAGGTACAAACCGACAGGCGGGACTCAACTTCGATTATTTTTCCAAATGCAAAACTTGCCCGATAGTACTTGCTATTTTACAATTTAATATCTAGAAAAATTGTCTAGAAAAAAAAAATCAGGAATTAAAAATATCTCTTTCGAAAACAAAAATTTAGAGCGTATAAAATCTCGAATGACCAAAATCTGGAAAATATTTTAAACGACCAAAATCTAGAACTAGAAATTTGTTCTGAGTTGGAAGTAGTACCTCTGGTCATAATGGTTAGTGAGTTGGTCTTGATTTCGATTATTAGCCGCTACAAAAAAAGTTTTTCAGGGTTGTAGATACTGCCTCTTGCGAGGAATTGATAAATCTTCTAAGAGTAACTCTTGTTGCTTGGTCCTGGTAACACGTACAGAGGAATGGTTAAAAGTTTGAGCTGTTGCACCACAAAATTTAATTTAATTCGATACTATCGACCACAACATAATGTGTTAAAAATTAGTTTTTCCCAGAAACTTTCAAGCATATATCTTTTCTAATCTATCTGAAGGCGGTTTCTGCTGGGTATCAGGTATCCGATTTATTATCAATTTCTTGCTGGATTCCACAAGGAACAATACTAAGGCCTTCGTTTTTCTCATTATATGTCAATGATGTTCAAAAAAAAATACGTCACTGTAATGAACACCTCTTTACTGATGATTTGCAACACAATTCACTTGGATTGATCCTTACCTTACCTTACATCCCTTAAAAACTAAGTGTTGTTTTCCTATAAAATTGAACTAAGTTGCTAAAAAGCATAATACAGATACAGTCCAAAAAAAGTTGTAAAGTTGTTATGAAAGCATGGGGCTTTTTGACTACCTACTACATACATATTTTACCTCATTGGAAACTAGGAAAATTCTCGTGAAAGCTCTTGTGGTACCAATCATTCATGACCAGATAACTTAATATTGTATGTAGGTCGCTACGTTTTTCTTGTAAGCCGCTCTGAGCACATACCATCTTTCTCTAAAAGTCTTTATGGTATTTATTTAGATAACTGAAAACTCGTTTTTAAAACTTTTAATATAATTTTTTAATAGTTTTGCTTTAAACATATTTTTTTATTTATTTAACGCTTAACATTATTATATATACTTTATATTTATGTCTTAAATTAAGCTTTGTTTTAAAAAGATGTAAATCTTAAAATTAAGCTCTAAATAAAATAAACTAAGTTCGTGGGCGTAAAGTGATTCTAGATTTATAATTTCTCAAAAGAGAATCAAATAGTGTAGGTCAAACGAAACTGATAAAATAATAAAGTTAAATAAATGTTTTTAAACAGGGTAATTAGTTAAAGTAAGCTGATATGATAATGTTTTTGTTTTAAATCTTCACAGGGAACTACACAAACTTCAAATATAACGAAACACTTGCTTAGAGTAGGTGCTTCATGTAAGAAACTAACCAAATGATCAGGAAAATCAGGAAGTTCTGGACCACCAGATCAGTTGCTTTTTGCGCACCACTTGATCTGAACAATTGATTCTTATTATTCAAACGAACTTCCACTTTTGTAATATGTATAAAATATAAAACGAAATTTTAAACAAAGTGTGGTCGCGGATTTTACAATTGTCTCTGGGACTAATCACCCCTTTTTCTTTGTTTCAGAAAAAAAGAAGAATATAAACGTATGAAAGATTGTCCTAAAAAAGAATTCGTCATACAAAAAAAGAGACACGACGGTCAATATAAAATTTTCATTCCAAAGTCCAATTCAAAAAAAAAAAATTATCTACTTTTTATCGTTCTAAAGATAAAAATCAATGACTGAGTACAAACACTCCTCCACTTCTATAGTTCATCTTATGGGGCTATCATTAATCTTTTAATATATACATAAATATATGTTTTTTTTTTAAATAACAGTGTCTGCTTTATTATTAATCAAGATTTAAGATTTTGTGGCTTGTTAACACTATAAGGCGGCCGGCAATCAAGGGACGACATACAAAAAAAGACCCATGTCACTCAACATAAGCTCTTTTATTCCTTATTAAGTTCAACGATCTTCATATCGAATAATCTCAATTGATCTCATAAATTAAAACCAAAATGATAAATAGGGGAAATGGGAGCAAACATTTACATGAACATATAAAGAAATATATTTTGTTAGATCGTAAAAGGAAATTATTAATTCAATAATTATTCAAAATATACAAAATTATTGTGATTATTGGCCTAAAAGCCAACATCATCAATGCTATTGTTCAAATTCAGCCAGCCTGACTTATGTGCCAGAGTTATGGACAATAGAACGTTAGTTATATAGTTGTATCTCACTCACAGTTTGTTTAATTCAAATTTAAAGATAGAAAATGTTCAATGGAAAAGCTTTGAGAACAGCCACCCCGAATGTCCCTGCCAGCGTTGCCGCGAAAAAAAAAGGAGAGAGGGCCATTTCGAGAGTTTTTGAGGGCCATTTGACAAAAGTTGGGGCCAAATATTTTAGTTACAAATCCGTCCTTAAAACATTAAACTACAATTTATTAATATTTGTATTTACTCCTTTTTATTTAATTAATGCAAAAGAAGAAATATTTTTAAATAAATGATCACCAGCAGAATTTTTCCTTTCAACTGGACCCACCATTTAACAGCGTCAATATCATGATCTGCTTAATCTAATTTTAGTAAAAATACCTTCAGCGGAAGAATCTTTTATTTCTAAAATACGAGTACACAAAAACATATCCACATTTTTTTTAATCGAGTTTTCATAAAATCTCAAAAAAATTGAAACAAATTTTGTCATAGAAACATCTGTATATTCATCTTCTATAAGAGAAAACAAATAATGTTTATCCTCAAGTGGGCTTTAGGTCAATATTTTGTTTAGTTTTTTTATGTTGTGACGTTTCGGGTGTGGTTACACCCTTCTTCAGACCTATTTATTAATTGAAAAATAATTTAAAACATATATACATATACATATATTAAATACATCAAAATTCTAAAAGAGTATACTTACAACTTTAAAAATTACAAATATTTTTTATTTGTTTGTTCTTTTTTGGTTTCCGTGTTTTTTCAAAAAGTTTAAAAGATGTTTAAAATCTTTTTCTTTTTGTTTTATATATCTTACGAGTATCTCTTTTGTTTTTTTATTTTTTAATTTGTTTGAAAATTTGTTTTAAACAAAATGATGTTTAATTATTTGAATTTTCAAATTCAAATAATTTATTTTGAAAATAAATTCAAATATTTTTTTTGTATATATGTATAATATATTTAATCGTTGAGTTTTGTTTACGTAGATATGTTTTGATAATTAATAAACTGACCGTAAATATTACTAAGTCTATCGCAATCTGAACGTCTATTAATACTATTTTCGGTGTTTCTAATATGTAACATTTCTAGTAACATTCTTTTATTTGTAATTTTTAAAGTTGTAAGTATACTCTTTTAGAATTTTGATGTATTTAATATATATGTATATATGTTTTAAATTATTTTTCAATTAATAAATAGGTCTGAAGAAGGGTGTAACCACACCCGAAACGTCACAACATAAAAAAACTAAACAAAATATTGACCTAAAGCCCACTTGAGGATAAACATTATTTAATTAAATAAAAGGTCACGAAGAAAGAAAATATTTATAAGAGAAAACTTCGTTTGTATTAACGATTTCCTCACCGCAAAAAGGTTCAACAACATCCTTCAAAACATTGCTTGCTTTCGTTCTTTCACATTTCAAATTTTGGGCAATTTTTGAATCGAGACATATAGCTGCGGTCAAAATAATAGTAGTGAATTTTAAAGAAATAAATAGTTATCTGATTTTCAAATTAATGTTTTTTAGGCTTTTAATTTCAGAAAAAATCATTTTCAAATTCAATAAATTAGTTGGTAATTTCAAATCTATCCAAGTCATATAGAAAAACAGCGGTCAAAAAAATAGTATCGCATTCGAAATTCACCTTTAAGTATTAGAAAAGAAAAAGTTAATAGTCAATTTCTACCATAAGTGATAGTCGAGTGTTTGAACCTTAAATTATTATTTAGTTGCATGTCCCCTGTTAGAAATAACAGCAGCACAACGATGTTGCATCGAATTAATAAGATTTTCACATCTTTTTACAGGTATGGCCCTCCAAGACTGCTGTATAGCTTCCCACAGGGCTGTGTTATTTCTTGTAATTGTACCAAAGATTTTCTATAGGGTTGAGGTCTGGGGACTGCGCAGGCCATCCCATGACATTAACCCTCTTTTCTTGGAACCACTGCTTCGCGAATTTAGTTGTATGCTTTGGGTCGCTGTGTTGTTGAAAGACCCATTTCAGAGGCATTTCATCTTGAGCATATGGGAACATAACTTCCTTCATGATCTTCACATAAAGATGCTGATCTACAATGCCTTCAATCCGGTGTATGGGTCCAACAACATAGAAGGAAAAACATAACCAAACCAACATGAAAATTCAGGGACACCAATGATTTTATTAACACTACTATTATTTTGACCACAAATGTATATTTCGAAGAAAACCGGGAAGATGATCTATAAGCGAAATCGGTAGATTGTCCTCTGTAATAAAACCTAAGTACTTAAGAATTGCAACGTTGGAAGCATTTGTTTTTTTGCCGTGCTGGACTTTTCAAAAGCACCCTCGAGTTTTTTATTTATTAGCGAATTTTTGGAACTTAATTTTGTAGAGATTTCCTTCCTGGTGTTTTTTTAAATTATACATCTTTTTAGTTATGAACTGATTACAGAATTTGCAAAACGGTTTGTTTTCTTTTATTTCTAGTCAAAGAAACAAACCAACCATTCTGTTCGTGATACTCGAATTTCTTTGCGCCTTTTAGGTTTTTTTTTTCGTTTGATAAACTGCAATTATAGTGGCGATGCATCGCGATGGTTTATATTTAATTTTGTAAAGCATTTAAATTGTTATTAAGCACGGTATAATGTGATGTCACATTTTCTAAAATTAAAATTTGGGGGCCATTTTTAATTGGCCCGGGCAAAGGGCCAAAATGTAAAACAGGGGGCCAAATGGCCCGATCGGGCACTTTGTGGCAACGCTGGTCCCTGCTTATACATAAACACGCAAACTATGTTAGCCGGCCAAGACTTACATCCATCTGATCTGGCTAAGAGCTATAGTGAGAGCCCAATGCCCACAGCACTCTTAGCAGGTGATAGTTGTCCCGTGCATTTTAAATGGAACAGACGCCTTCTGGTTGTAAACTTATGTTCATTTGCTCAGAGTGCGAATCCGTTGAACTGAAAAATCAAAGTATATTTGGCGCAAAATTTTAAACAGCCTATTGTTAAGGCATTAGCATGATACTACTTAACAATTTGCTAACTTTAAAGTAGTTTTCTAACTTATTCTTAATTTTAAACACTTTCTTACTAGTATCGTACTAAAGGATTTTTCTTAATAAATTGCTTCTGAACACACCAAAAACAATGATAGTCCGTGCATGCAACTAAGCAAACAGACCTTTTGTGGCGTTTGTAAATATCACGATACTAAAAAAAAATAAAATAGGTATTCGATGATTTTAACTTTAATAAAAGCGTAGAGCAGGTATGATGCTATTCGATTAAAATTAACAAAATCGTTATTTGAACCTAGTTTCATACTAATACAGCTTTAACATCGTACTAATTCAACTAAAATTTTGCGCCTTTTTTTAAATTGCTTTTTTTAACTACTTATATTAAATATTACTTTTTGTTGCTCCAACCACAAACTAAATAATATTTTTCAATTGTCTAGCTTAAAATGAAGAAAATCCAAAGAAATAATAGAAGTTTACATTCGAAATTCAATGCGTTAGCTTTTCAAAAACACATCTATTTAAACTAAACCCGCCATTTTATTGCTTTTATCTACTATTCAAACGTAAAGAATAAAAGAAGATATTTTTCTCTTAAGAACTATTCACGTGAGAGTGACCAATGCCGAAAATGACGAAAGAAGTAATGGGATTTTGATCAATTTATAAGTCTAAATTTTTAACAAAAGCTAAACAAATCGAAATCAATGTAAGGAAATTAAAATTTACATTTTAATTGCTAAAGTATGAGACATTCGAGAAAATGAATTGTTCATCACTAATTGCAATCCAATTGTTACGAAGCTCTATTCCGGTTCCACATAACATCCACATTGCAGCGAAGGAATTCTACGCGCTCGACTATCATTCTTTGCTTGCTTTCTTTGTTTGTATTTATCGTCATTCGCGACGAACTAGATGCTATCTGAAAGAATTATCAAAATCGACGAATGTTCGTTCGTTCGTTAACCGCTCTCATGTGAATACTACTTAACGAACTGTCAAGCTCTATTCGCGTTTAACGTACCATCCACTCCACATATTTACAAATGAATTGTTCAAAATCATTCTTTTTGGATTGATCATCAAATGCTATGTGAACGATATGTTAAAATGTACAAATGTTCGTTCATTCTTCGGTTGTTGATCGGTCTCTGAGGAAGCAAGTGTCTAAATCCCGAAGAAAATGTGAATAAAAGAAATTGTTTTTCTAATTGTTCCCACAATAAATTCGGCTTGTTTTATTTTTACTTGCGACTTATAGGTACTATAAGGCAAGTTATGCATTCGTAAAAAAAATCGAACTCGAGATTTTGATCAAAGTTGACATTACGATGATA
Source organism: Chrysotoxum bicinctum (assembly GCA_911387755.1). Classification (NCBI taxonomy): domain Eukaryota; kingdom Metazoa; phylum Arthropoda; class Insecta; order Diptera; family Syrphidae; genus Chrysotoxum; species Chrysotoxum bicinctum. The sequence continues at coordinate 246,239,260 of OU426987.1, forward strand.
GCGAAGACCAAAAAAGTGGGTCTCGCAATTCTGTCTGTCTGTCTGTCTGTCTGTCTGTCTGTCTGTCTGTCTGTCTGTCTGTCTGTCTGTCGGTTCGACTACAGCCTAAACGGCTCGGCCGATTTTCTTCAAACTTGGTATATATGGGTTTTAATTTTTTACCCCCGGACGTTTTTTTTTTTTTTTTTTTAAGACCAAAAATAACGGTACCTGCCATACGATTTTTTTTCGAAATTTTATAAATATTTTTTTTTCTCAAAAACTGTCCCACAGAATTTTTTAAAAAAAATTTGAAAAATTTCATTTGGTTAAAACTAGCTAATGGTTGAAAAAAATTTTACAAAAAATTGTTATTTTTGGTAGACCCCCTGGGTCCATTTTTTTTGTTTTTGATTTTCACGAAAACGGTACAGCCGATTTAAATAATTTTTTTTATGCCAAAGCTCCTCCAAAGTTTGAATATTATTGCATATTCAAATTTTCAATTTTTATTTTTTTGGATTTTTAAAAAAAAAATCAAAATTTTTTTTTGGAAACTCAATATTTCGAAAAGCCCATGCTCGATTTTTTTCAAACTTGACAAAAAAAAGTTTTTTAACATAATCTACAAGATTTGAGAAAAAAAAATTTGTTTCATCTAAAACTAACGGTACCTTCCATACAAATTTTAAAAAATGGTTTTCGAAAATCGTATTTTTCTCGAAAACGGTTCCGAGAATTTTGCTAAAATTTTTTTTCTTTTGATTAATCTTTACGATCTATAATTTAATAAAAAAAAATTTTAAATCTAGATATTACTGACTGTACCTACCATAGAACGATTTTTTCGAATTTTGAATTTCTCATTATCGATATAACGGATTTTAATGAAATTTTTTATAAAAAAGCTCCAAAAAAGTTTAAAAAACATTGCATTTAAAAACTTAAGAAAAAATATTTTTTCAATTTTTAGAAAAAAAAAGTCGTTTTTTTTTTTTTTGAAAATTCGATATCTCAAGAACGGCTTATTATTTTTTTTTGGAAATTAGACCTTTATTCGTACAATAATAAAAGCTTAAGGTTGGCGTACCAAAATTTTTTCTTAAAAATGTTTTAAAAATTTTGTACATAAAAGCTTATTTTTTTAAGGAACCACTACAACGACTTATAATTTTTGTTCTTGAATAAATTCATATTTGCATAGCATTCTATTTTTATCTCTTACTACTAAAAGAATTTAAAAAATTAATTTTATCCTTATGGACAGTTTTCTTAAATAACATTCGTTTTTAAAATTGCTAGTCTATTACATAGGAGCAAGTTCGTGCGACCCAGTCGTGCATTTTATTTAATCGGAGTTTGGACGGATCGATCTCATGTAAAAAGTCCTGTACTCACTCGCAAATAAAATGTTCGGCTGTTTATTCCAAGGAGGGTAGATATCGTTTAGTTATTAAGATAACATAGATACTCTATACGTATGTGAAGTCCTATGGATCCAAATTTATTGCACTCAATAATACCATCATCAGTGCCATAGTGACGACGAATGTACTTTACATAATCTATGAAATTACAGACCTCCAAAGGTCAAATTCTGATTTCAAACTAATTTTATGAGAAGGTATTCACCATCAACAATTCAACCATTTGACCTTTGTTGATAAAAGTCTATTGAATGTTGTGAAAAATGGTGGCTGTGCAAATTTGTTGTTTTCAACTACAACCCATCCCAACTAATATAAAAAAAAAACTACCGAATTACCCAACCTTTTGAAGGGTAACCCACCCTTATTCGGTCTCCATTTATGATGAGACTCAGATTGAGGATTTTTCTGTCGAACATCTCGACTGATTTTTGACTTAAAATTGTGAAGTCCTGGTTAAAACTTCATAGTAGCGTATAATGGACTTTTATTGCGTTTCATTTACCGATGAACCCAACAAATTTTTCTATTTAAAATCTAATTTTATTTCGTCTCCATTCAAACTTCTACCATACTTGGTGCCTTATAAAAGTTCTGAGTCCGAGTAGGTTAACTAATGTTTTAGGTGAATAAGTCTCCAAGAAACATTTATGGAAATTTCACACATTCTTTTAACCATATAATTTAACACATATAATTTAATTCAGGACTAAACTATATGGGCCCCTACTTCTCCTATACTCGCAGCCAAAAGGGAGACATAAACAAAAGCAGTTAAGCCTACAACTGTAAGATGTGCAAATATCGGACATAAAAGAACAACGTTGAATTGGGACTCTTATAACAGAAAAAAAAATATAAAAACAAAACAACAATAACATCCGTTTGACATATTTACGATGTGATTTTTATTTCTCGCTGAACGTAGCTGATGCTCGCGAGTCCAAAATAATGGGTGGTCTGTCGGTCTGGCGGTCTTATATAAAATTCACCGGCCGGCGGCGATTGGCCGACCGTCCGTATGTCCGTCTATCCTCGTCTATCTCAAGAAAAATGATGCAAACTTCGCTAAATAAAACAAAAACAGCAAAAAAAAAAAAAAACATTTTAGGTAGATCGATGGCCATCAAAGAAACGTTATAACTGCAAACGAAACTTTCTCGTAACAAATCGCATACTAATTTCCCGTTTGATCTTCAGTCTTGCGAAAGTTAAGTTTGATGCGGTGCGCGCTGTGTGGAAGTGGTGGGCGTTCGCGCATCCATCTGAATCACGTTTTTCCTCCAGTTGCACTTAGTATCTGATGCATGCATCTTTCGCATCGCAGCAAACATTCGTCTATCTAATGCGCCACCGAAATAAAAACTTTACAAAAAAAAGTCGTTTCAAATGCCAAAAGGGAACAGGTATCCCGCATCCCGATAACATATATCCTTATCTCGTTGTGATTTTAAAAACGTCACGAAAAAGTGGGGTAATTGTGACCGTGATTTTTCTGCACGATTTTCCCCCACCATCATGATGGTATGGTACGGTATCTACTACTGCAAAAATAAGGCTTAAGATCATTTAGTCAAATAAATCATCTATGAAGAATTTTTCAAGACCTAACCTAACCTATATGTTTGTATATCTTCTGCAAACAAAGTATTTGACAGCTGAGCTACGATCCAAGCAGTTAAGCGATTGAAAAGGAAAACGTTAATTTATCAAAAGTCATCTGGATTTGGAAGACAACATCACCAACAGCAACAAAAATACAAATTGTTTGGATTGTAAATGACATTTTGAATGTCAGTAGATAGCCCCAGAGACAGCAGACGGTTGTTAAGTATTTAGTTGTACTAAATAGCACTGACAGTGACTTTGACTTAAGTACACAAACATATCAGCTTAAGTGAGGCTGACACATCTTTTTATGAGTAATTACACGCGGAATAATTTATGGTAAGTACTTATGATGATCGGGCTGCATCAGGCGGCAGAAGGAAAGTGCAAGGCGAAATGATTTGACCTACACAAATGATTTGATTGGAAGTCCATGAACTTGACACAATTCCCAGCAAAATGACTAAAAGAATCAAAGAGGAATTTTAAATTCTCGTTCTTTAAAATGAAACAGAGGACGAACAGAAGAACTCAAAGTCGTAGTTAGAGAATGTTTTGGAGAAAGGAGTTCATATTTATTCATTAGTATAGCTATAGATTCATTACGAAGATTAGAGTTGTAGATATAATTTTTGAAGGGAAGACGTCCTATACAATTATTCATTCTTTCTGATACACTAAGCGAAATATGGGATTTTATATAGTATCTACCTATTAAGCGGCTTGTTTTGCATTCGGAAAAAAATCAAAAAAGAGAATATAAGAAAAGAGTATCCTGTGGCTGCGATTCCGTCTGTCGGTCTGAATTTCTCTATGTCTGTCTGTCTGTATCTCAACCTACACCCTAAGTCACTGAAGTGATTTTCTTCTTCAAAATTTATATTAGGTGCGTTTTATTATTCACAAATCTATCTGGATCTGAATTAAGTTTTAACATGTATTACAAAAACAATTTGGGATCCTGTTTTCTAACGGGATCTATTTCAAAGATCCAAAAATTAGTTATTACACTGCGAGTAGATGGCTTTTTATGGTAAGGTAGTGTAAGCTATAATGTAAAGAAAAAAGACAAGACATAATTTAAAATTTACAAACCCAAGGCTAAAAAGAGACGGGCTTATTACACTTCTGTCACTAAGATCCGTATTTTCAAGGGAAGATCCAGATCCGGATCCAGGTAGATTTGTGAATAATAAAACGCACCTATTAAAAGGATTCGGTAGTTCCCTAGAGGAATTTATTTTGCTTCAAAACTAACGGTACCTGCCTGCGTACTATTGTAACAACATTTTGTTCAAAAAAATTTCAAAAATGTTTACTAGCGGTGTTTTTTTTTTTTTGGTTTTCAACTTTCTCATCAACGGCTCCATCAAATTTGAAATAATATTAAATATAAACTTTTTCGAAAAAATATGTTTTGAATTAAAAAAAAAAAAAACTAAAATTTTATTTTGAAAATTCACTGTCTTGGAAGCAAGTGAACATTTTGAAATTATTTCCTTAAATTTATATTATTATTATTAAATTTGTGTAGTTTTTCTTAAAACCGAATATGTATTTGACGATTTTCTATTTGCAATTTGTCAGAAGTTTTAATCCTTATTTGCGACTTATAGGTATTATACGACAGTACAAGTCGTCAATTGCACTTTATACGGAAAAAGACATGAAAGGATAGAATATTATAGAAAAGACTAAATAAATGAGTCTCACAATTATCTCTGTTTTTCTATCTGTTCGACTACAGCCTAAACGGATCAGCCGACTTTCTTTAGGCTCAGTAGGTAGGTTTCATTTTTAAATCTCACCCCCATTTTTGTCTTTTTTTCTTAGACGAAAATAAGAGTACCAGCCATAAACAATTTTGTTTCGAAATTTTTGAAAATATTTTATATTTTTTGCGAAAATTTTTCCACATTTGCGAATTTAGTAAAATTTAGAGAGTAGTTGAAAATTTTTTAACAAGAATTGGATATTAATGGTTCTTCATACGAAACTCTTTTAAGGTTTTCGAAAACTGTTTAACGGATTTTGATCAATTTTCTTTATTGTAAAGCTCTAAAAAGTTCTGTTCTGTTTTAAATTTAATTTTTTTTTTAATTTTAAGAAAATTTTTTTTTTTTGAAAACTCAATATTTCGGAAACCATATGTTTGATTTGAAATTTGATAATTAACAGGTTTTAAACCCTTTCTACAAGAAGTATGAAAATGTTTCTTATTTTATTTAAAAAAAAAACGTACAAATGTTAAAAAATGGTTTTCGAGAATCGCATTTTTCTCGGTTCTCTTGATTCCTGCAGATTCAAGAAAAGAATTTTGAAATTAAGACATTAGTACTGAAAGTATAACTATGTACTTCAAATTATTTTTTTTTTGGCTCTCTCAATATTGGCATAACAGATTTAATGTTTTTTTCATACATAAGGTTCTAAAAAGTTTAAAAAGCATTTTTGAAAAATAAAAAAATAATATGCATTTTTGAAATTTCGATATCTCAAAAAATTATTATATTTTGATATTTTATTTTTACTTGCACAATAATATAGACTTAAGATTGGCGTTCCAAATTTTTTTCTTAAAAATTTTATATAATACAATCTTGTGATACTATTGAACAATGTGGTAATTAACTTTTTCCTATTTTCAAACACTTCCCTACTAGTATCGTGCTAAGGCTAATTTTTTAATAAATTGCTTTTGAAAACATCTCAAATAAAATGGACGACTGGCTCGCACCAATTTGCTCTTATGTAAAAGACTAAGAATTTCAAAAAATGAATGTTATGTGAGCTAACTAATCATAAGCATAAAATTCATTTTTTTATAAACTAAAACAACTCCTTTAGTAGTTGGAGCTAAACTCAGGATGCCATGTGCTTTAAGCAAATATTAGTTTATGCAAGAACAAAAATTATAATTCGTATTAGTGGTTTCTTAAAAAAATAAGCTTTTATATACAACATTTTTAGGAAAAAAAATTTGGTACGCCAATTTAAAGTTTTAATTATTGTTCGAATAATAATTAAATTTACGAAAGTAAATACTATCCGTTTTTTGAGATATCGAATTTTCCAAAAATATAATTTTTTTTTCCAAAAATTCAAAAAATATTTTTTTCAATATTGAAATGCAATGTTTTTTAAACTTTTTAGAAGCTTCTCTATAAAAAATTTCATTAAAATCTGTTATGCAAATATAATGAGAAATTCAAAATTCGAAAAAATCATTCTATGGTAGAAAAAGTCAGTAATATCCTGGTAGGTAAAATAATTTTTTTCTCACATCTTGTAACTTATATTAAGAAGCTTTTATTTATCAAGTTTTAAAAAATCGAGCATAAGGTTTTTGAAATATTGAGTTTAAAAAAAAAAAAAATTGATTAAGTACACAATAATATTTTACCTGCTGGGGAGCTTTAGCATAAAAAAAACTGATAAAAATCGGTTGTACCGTTTTTCGAGAAAATCAAAAAAATGGTTTCAAAAATAACCATTTCTTGGAAAATTTGGTTCAACCATTTTCTTAGCTTTAACTGAATGAAATTTTTTAAATTTCTTAAAAAAAAAAAACTGTGTTACAGTTTTTAATAAAAAAAATATTTAATAAATTTAGAAAAAAATCAAGTGTATGGTTATTTTTGGCCTTCAAAAGAAAAGGAAAAAACCTATGGGGGGGAAACTAAAAACCATATCTACCGAGTTAACGAAAATTGCCCAAGCCGTTGAGGCTGTAGTCGAATAGACAAAATTTCGAAACCCACTTTTTTCGTCTTCGCTATCATCGTAAAGTTAATTTTGATCAAAATCTCCTGTTCGATTTTTTTTAGAATGTATAACTTGCTTTATAGTACCTATAAGTCATAAAACCGTTAGAGATTCGATTAAAATACACAAAATTGTCTAGTCTCAAACTTAGAATGGGAAAAAGGCTTGTAGAATTTCAACAGCTCACAACTTGTATATGTATAAGACACGTAGTACTTAGTTTTTCGAGGGAAAATTAATATTAGAGATCAATTTCTGTCCAGTGCGTCACATCTCCTTACATTTAAGAAAATGCATTAAATGCATTTTAAAAATGAATGTCATCGGAGAAAAATTTTCATAAGTACAAAATTTAATTTTTAAATGACTAACAGAACTCTTTTAGTAATTGGAGCTAAAACAAAGAATGCCATGTCAATTCTTAAGCTAATATGAATTAATATAAGACCAAATATTTCAAATCGTTCTAACGGATTTAAGAACATAAGTTTTTTTAAAACTTTTTTTTTTAAACTTTTTTTTTAAAACTTTTGTGCAATTAAATTAAAAAAAAATCATAAATCCGTTTTCAACTTAACGAATTTAAAAAAAAAAAAACTATTTTTTTTTCGAAAACAATTTTTTTGTAATTTGTTTTATAATGTAATATTTTTTAATCTTTTTAAATTTTTCGGTGTAAAAGATATATACGTATACTGTAAGAAATGTTTTAATTTTTTTTATAGATCGCAAAAATCATTCGTAATAGAAACAGATTATGGAAAAACATTATCTAACATTTGTAGGATGCGAACCGTTATTTTTATATAACAAACCAATTTCTTTCTACTTTTTTATCTATTCTGTAGATAGTATTAAAAAACTATTATTCAACAAGTAAGTGGTGAAGCAAGTGGTTTTCGAAATACGAGTAGCATTGAGTTTGCAAAAATTGTTTTGAAATTTAAGAAATTGCACGCTGAAACTCTGAGTGCAATTCCCACCTAAGGATTTTTTTTTAAAGAGTACTGGCACTTGCAGGGAAGTGACAAGTCCTCCAAAAGTATCTCTTTTGCTTTTCGTATATGCCAATCGAACTCGGCTGAAAATTGTAGTTTTTCTTAATACCCCCTAACATGCAGAGCAGAATTTAAATTTATTTAAATTGTATATATATTTTTTGTATATACTTACATACATATACACATATTTAAACAATTAAACATGAACACACAAAAAGACTAAGCACCACTTAAAGGAAAAATTTGGGATGCCAAAGTGTACCTAAGTATTTCATAACATAGATTAGGAAATAATGTAAAAAAATAATCGTTTACACGTTTTGAAGACATTGATTTTTCAAATTCAAAAGAGCTTTTGTATAAAAATTTTGGTTAAGACCGTTAGAGCCGTTAATGAGAAAGCCGAAAATCGAAATAACGGTTTTATGACAGGTAAAGTTAATAACATTCTTTCATAATATTTTTTGTTTGACCAAAATGTAGTCCATGCACAATTAATTTTTGTTTTATCAAAATCGTTAGAGCCGTTTTTGAGATATATAAGATTTTGCATTAGGTCTGTAGGGAGGGTACCGTTAATTTTGGAGTTAAAACAAGATTTCAATTTCCTCTCTAGGGAATCATCGAAGACCCTTAAGTACCGAGTTTGAAGAAAATACCTCCAGTAGTTTAGGCTGTCGATTATATCGCAAGTCAAAATCGTCATTTGGTTACTCAAATTTTCGTTCGTAATAATCTTCCCACTTTTTCGCAAATGTTTGAAGTATTTTAGAAGTAAGGGGGTGGCCGTGGCGCGATGGTTGTGTGCTCGCCTGACAACCTCAGTATCACAGGTTCGATCCCTGCCTTCGTCGCCTATGTCGTCTTTAATTCCATTAAAACCTTCCAAAAATTTGTCATCAATGGGTTGCTGGCTTACTCATTACATGTTGTTTAGGCATAACACTAACAACATGTCATTATGTTAAACTAGTATGCCCAACAAGGATGAAAAACGAATAAAATAATGCGAATTATAAGGGACATAGAAATAAGACACGGCAATTCTCCGCTTTAGTTCAGCCGCCATCCCTGGAGATAAAAAGTCTGAGACAACCACCTTCAGTCTCAGAACATCGTGCCACACATCTTTCCTATCCTTCTTTCTCTTCCGTAACTTCACGCCCGCGCTGTGTTAAAACATTTAAAGGGTAATCATATTCCCTTGAGCGTGAGTTGATTATAAAAAAAAAAAAAAAAAAAAAGGTTTTTTTTTTCAAAACAAATCAACCCGCTGAATCGAATAGTACCTACTGTCCGTTAAAAGAGTGAATGGGAAGTTATTATATATTCACGGGTTATTATGCAGGGTTATTCAGAGACAAACAATTAAATACAAATTTATCAGGAGAAAAAGAACGATTGGAACGAAATTTGGACAGAGTTTTGTGGACAGAAATTATTTCTATTTTCAACTTGTTATTATAATTTAAAATGCAGTAAAATCTTGAAAACATGAACGGTTCTAAAACATGAACAATTTGAAAAGATGAACGCTTTTTTGCTCACCATTGCAGTGTTCCAAAAGATGAACAGGTTGAAATCTGGTACTCGAAAAGATGAACGCTTTATTTCTTATACGATTTTTTTCTACTTCTTCCCCATTATTTCATGGTTAGATTTTTTAGTAACTGTATTAAATTTTTGTAACGGTTCTTTTGGGCGTGGTATACTTCACTCGTGAATTTTGTAGAGTTAAGTTTTTAAACCTCAAACAAAAGTGCCCTTTGTTAGATGACATACAAAGAATATCTTCCAGAAGCATTGCAACAAAATATGGAGTCGCTGTATCCAAGATGGTTGGAATAAAAAAAAAGAAAAGGCAATCACTTCAGAGTATGTAAGATATCAATTTCTTGAGCGAAAAAACGCAAAACATTATATAAATCAGAAATGTCGAAAATGGAAGTGGCGTTGTTAGATGGTTCCTGAAGCTACGAGACCTACATGTCCCCTTGTAAGGGATAATCATGAAAACCAAAGCCAACAAATTGCACACTATTTTCAAGGAAACAAATTCATTTAACGCGAGTGATGGATTTTTGTTATGTTTTATGTTTCTTAAAAATAATGGCGCAAAATTTTAAACATTTAAAACCTACTCTAAATCAATTTTAGAATGGGAGTCGACTCTAAATATTGAGTATAAAACGAGAACCGACTTTTTGTTAATTTTAAAGGACATAAACTATACTTTAACGTTAAAGAGCTCGTCTTACTTTAACAGCAGCAAATAGCTAGTTTATCTTTTAAAAGTATACTTTATCCATATTGGCAGTGGTCATTTCATACAAAAGCAAATCGAAGAAAAAATGTTTACTGATGTTTTATTGGATTTTGTAAAGATGTTTTTTTGTAAATAGACTGAATAACTGAATATAAATTCGAAACAATCGTACGAAAGTGCTCTACGATGAACAAATCTGTAAATACAAATGTATGTAGGTATGTATGCACGCGCGCCGCGCCGCCGCCGGCCGAGACGAGTATAGCTAAATGAATCTGCACCTTGCAACAACAAATTGAGTTTTTATGCTGTGAATTTGTGATTTATACTTTATTTCCATCTAAAATAATGTAAATAACTTATAAACAATCAAAATCTGTACCGAGGTAGTATATAAAATGTACTTTTTTCGGCGAAAAATTATTTGGTTTAAAGTTGTCTGTTCTTTCTACTTTTTTTTTGTGTTTTTGTAGTTGTGTGAGTTATGTATCTGTCAAATTAAGGGTTGTTCAACGCAAATTCGCTTAGGTTCTGTTGTAAAACCCACATCAGTTAGAAGAGTTGTCTAACTTGTTTAAAATTATGCAAAAGTTAGACGAAGTCTCCAAGCTAAACGACTGCGTTAAGTAGAGCCGGTTTTATTCCTTAAACGAGAACTGTTTAAAATTTTGCGCCAATATGAATTAATATTTTTTTTTTTTTTTTTTTTTTTTTTTGTTGAGCCCATAGTTAAAATTTTGAATTTTTACTGTCATTAGTTTTATTTTCGAGTTACTGGTATGTACATATGTGGGTTTAAGGCTAAGTAATTTTTATTTTTGCTAAACGCCAATTTTGTGATTTTTTATAGGATTTTGTCCAACGTTCGGGTTCGGGTTAAGTATAAAGTATGTAACGATTTAGTCATAAAATAGAGGTCAGATTTATGGTACTTTCTACAGCAAGACCAGGGAATAAAAAAAAAAAAAACAAATATACCAATAAACAAATTTAGAGACGACTTTAATATTTTAGCAAAATTAACCATTATTTGATGGAAAAATATTGACATATCAGGTCTTATTGAAATATTTTTTGAAAGAAAAGTTGACATATTAGGATTTTGAAAAGCAACATAAAGAAGGAAAAACTTATTTGAGCTCGGGACTAAATTTCGCTTTAGGGCTCAAAAAAAAAAAAGAAGCAATTTCGCTGTGCATATTCACATCACTAAGTGGGACTTAAGTCTTCCATATTCATCACTGAACTGTCACTTTCTTATACTGTAAAACTGAGACGAAAGTGGTTGGAAAGTGAAAGGATCCTGCTTATTCCGTTAAGTATGCAGTGTGCACTGTAAAACTTTTACTAAGTGCTATTTTTACTTGATGTGTTACCAAATGTGAAACGAGAATATTAAGAAAAAAGTTATCGGGCCAAAAAATTCAGACAGAATGCCAATATCTCGAACTCTTAAATCCCGATCGTTCGTTCTTGTTGATTCTCAGTTTTAACTATTAAATTCGAAAGTATCCCGAATATTAGTATTCGAGAATTCGGAATTTTGAATGTTCCAAATTGCTGTTTCAACATATCCGATCCAATGTCATTGATTTTTCTTATCTGTATCTTAAACATCACACTTTTCCGAATATTATCTAACACCATCCGAAGTCATAATACAATTTTTATCATTGACTAGTAAAATCCCTTTCATCGCCAATAAAAAAAATCAACAAAGTGTCATCAAGTAGGAGAATTTAATTAAAACCACTTCATAGATGTTGGGTACCTATGTTATGCATCATGATTGACACGTCTATATATGTAAGAGATTTCCCGCATCTTGAATATTGTGGTCGATGCTAGAGAATGGCATTATTTTACAAGATTCTATTAATATAATTATTATTATTTTTATTAAAAAACGAAGAGAAAAAAAAATATAAACAAATCAAACAACATAACTCATAACGTAGATAGGTATATAATAATAATAATATCATGTCGATAATTATTGTCAGCTTCAAATAAATTGCAACCGTTACACTTTGATCGATTCAAAACGAAATTCAATCCATGTAGAAAAATTCTTAAACGCGGACTGCACACCAAGAAAAAAAAAACAAATATTTCAAGTCATGTTTTAACCACAAAAAATATCTAAGCATCTTAGATAGTGAGATATTCCGTTACAAATAGGGGGATACATAGGTATATAAAATACTCCACAACGACGACGACGACGGACGGTTAGAGAATGGCACATAACTTTGTTTCCTTCAACGGTATCATATGGCGCACTATCTAATTGTCCCATTAACACATTGTCAAATTAAAGGATGCAGAAAATCACACAAGAAATTTCAAACCTCTATTTCCGGTGGTATATCTTAGCTCTTACCTGAATTCGGTTATTTTATTTGTGATGATGGTTCGTTAATTTAGGGACACTTTGTATTTATTGAAAGGACATTTAAACGAACAGTTTTGAGTGTCAAATACGTTATCTTTTTTATTTCGCAATTGTATTGTGTTCTTGATAATACTTATCAATAAAAACCACCGCCAGGGGGCGCAACACGTGTTACAAGCTAGAAAAATGCAAGGATTTCCGATTCTCAATTCAAACAAGCCACCACATCGATTGAAGCCGCACAACAAACTGATCTCATTGATTATGGTGTCAGAGTCAAACGTCAGTTGTAAGATTGCAAAAATAAAAACAAAAGCTGCAACAGCCAACAACACAGCAATAACATCAACACAAAATGCAAAAAAAAAAAACTAAGCGCAGGCAAAGCAGCGTTGCCAACAAGTAGAAAAAATCAATGTTATCTAACTTGTTTTTTTTTTAAGAATTTATTCTCTTGTCGTTAACAAAAATTAGTAGAAGAATTAGTAATAACATATAATTAAAAGTTTTATTTTAGAAACAGTGTTCGTATGAAACCAAGTTTCACTTTTGATTTCGAAGGTAAGTGAATAGCGATTCCGAGCCCCCACCAGAATTTACTACGAGAATTTCAGAGCTGACTGCAATCATACGAAAAAAGAAGCAGACTCTACGTTTAACTTAAGTACATTAAGAGTGATTTGTAGATTTAACAGACATGAAAACTAATCTTCGGGCACTTATGACAGATTTATCGGGGTGTCGGGTCAAAGTCGCATTAATGGAAATCAACAGGCAAAATAAATGGTGAAGTACGGATTGTAGTATTTCAGGGCTTGCTTGCGGAAAGAGTCAACATTCCGCTCGGAGTTATGAAGGGTAATATTGTCTCACTTTTTCGTAACGAATCAAACCACCCGCGCCGCCAAGTGCGTTATATTGAGGAAGTTTTGGTCCACTTTTAATAAACGCTAAACACTTGATCTGATATACGGACCCAGGCAAGACTTAGTCAGGATCGTTGCTGCTATATCCAGAGGTCATTGCCCAACAGGAGAGTACATCGTACCTATGACGACCACCATGAGAAAGAAAGTCATTTATTTCCTTTGTAAATGCCCTGCTCTGGCCAAATAGAGCACAATAATTCTGAAGGGTATTTTTTGAGAACATTGATGAACTTTCGTATACGAAAATTAAAGACTTGACCTCTTTTCTCAACGCGATGAAATGTACGAGCTTTGGTTAATGGTTACTTCTTCACCATACCCCGATTTGGAATCCTTAGAATCCTTTCATGGAGATTAATAGTGCAAGGCGCCTATAGATGATCACTCAATCCGATTAGTTGCTGCTTCACCAGTAGTCAAGAAGCTTTCTAGTTGAAACAAATTATGGTATCAAAACGGCGCACTTCAGCGCTAATTGTGCCATTCCTAACTGCCTGAATACCAAGCCTCCATGAGAATATGCTCAGAAAAGCGCGATGGATGTGTGCTCACCTGTGAACCTCATGATCACAGGTTCGATCCCTGCCGTCATCTATGTCGTTTTAATTCCATTAAAAACCTTCGCAAATTGTCATCAATGGGTTGCTGGTTTACTCATTGCATGTTGTTCAGGCATAATACTAACAACATGTAATTGAGTTAAACTAGTATGCCCAACAAGGATGAACACGAATAAAATAATGTGAATTATAAGCGACATAGAAATAAGACACGGCATTCTCCGCTTTAGTTCAGCCGCCATCCCTGGAGATAAAATATCGGAGACAACAACCTTCAGTCTCAGAACATCGTACCACACATCTTTCCTATCCTTCTTTCTCTTCCGTAACTTCACGCCCGCGCTGTGTTGAAATATTTAAAGGGTAATCATAATCCCTTAAGCGCGGGTAGATTATAAAAAAAAAAAAAATATCATGATTGATGTTTTGTTCTGTCAAAAATTAACCTTTTTATGAAGATCTACAGGAAAAGTGATGTGCAGTTTAAAGACTTTGAGTAAAAATCGGAACGACTGGTTTGATGATGAATGCAAGCTAGCGACTGTATAATGACTTTACACCAGATTCCTCATAGATAGCATAGTTAGTCGTTGAATTTTGAACTCTGAATATAATGGTTCTATTTGCTTAAATGAGTAATTAAAAACCGTGTAGAATTTAATGCTTTGAAAATTCAATGCTGTTTACTATCGCTTAAGCATAACCCTTCCTCAATGCCACCATCTATGGGTGGCACTTACATCGAGGAGACTGAACAGCTTACAGTTTTAGGTATGTGCATCACAGACCATCTTTTATTGAGTGATCACATATTTGAAGTCGCCAAAAACGCTATGTGTTTAGGTTTTCTGCGCCGATGCAAGAAGTTTTAAAAAGAGCTTTAAAAATGATATTCGTATCTCTCGAGCACCGCCGCAATGTTTCATGTATATCATTATTTTCCCGCTGTTTTCATAAACAGTGCTTTAGTGAAATAGCCAGTTACATTCCTCCCCTTAAACAATTCAACCGTAATACCCGTACTTCTAGGAATGTGCATCACTTTACCTTTGAGCCCAATTTCGGACGTACTGTTAGGTACAGAGCTTCTTTTTTAACCGCAATGCACGCATGTGGAATGCTTAACCTGGCTTAATATTTTCTACTCATCGCAATGTGCAGACATTTAAAACCAATGTGCAACGGTATCTCTTTTCTAATCTTATCCTACTTTCCTAATTGCTCGCACTGCGCTTAACTTTATAAGGGTATTCATAATCTTCACTAATTTTCCTAAAAAACTGAACACCATAATACAAATATTGATTTTCAAGTGGAAAACACGGTATTTGGACAGCAGATCCATTTGTCGATTGAAATACAACTTGGATCAAATTATACTTGAAGTTAACTTAGTTTCAAAGTTTTTTCCTTTTGCAACATGAACTTCGATGTGTACATTACGAGAAGGCAATTTTTTTTTCGAGCTATGTTTTCAGTTCTTACTTTTTTTTATATCAGTAAACTGGGACCGAATTACCGCTTCAGTGACGAGTGAGTGAGTCCCATCAGTGATCGAATGAACACGTCAAATTGGAGCAATTTATTGCTCGATAACGTAAGCGGTAATGCCAAACTCACATAATTCAGTCACGTATTACTCGATAACTGATGCGGTAATTTGGCCCCTGTATTTCTCTCGTTAGTTCATTACTTATTTCATCAATGTAAAAAGCAAATAGTATTGGCCTTAAAAACACACTTTTGGGATACCAGAAGAAATACCAAACCATCTACCTATAGCACTTGTCATTGGCGATGATGGCCTGGCCAACATCGTTTTTAAAGATGATGATGCCAGCGCAAAATCCGCACCGATGCACTCTGATAGATCTCGTATGGATTGTAATCATCCCAAATTCGACAAATTTGCTTGTTGACGAACCCATTCGTCAAGATGTGGTCGTTGTAGCTGAATATGATTTTTCGACCACAATTGAGGTCTACTTCCAACTGCTCGAGAGCCTAGTTAGCGGACACACGTACTTGTCTATAGTGGTGGCAACCTAAAAGTCAACAAAACTCGTACCATCGCTCAGCCTGATCAGCTCCAGAATCTTTGAAAATTGGACATCTCGAATGTATGCCACAACCCACGACGCGACCAATTGAACGAATAATTATTTCACACCATGCCATTTTTCAAATAAAACAAAAAAAAATCGTTCATATCTCACACCCAATTTGTTTTATTCGAATTTAACCGTTCTTTATTGGAAATCCATTAATCTAATTCGTTGCTGTGAAAAATAATCTTAGTGTGGCAACACTCCTTTTTTGTACTACCCCCACGAAACGAATGACATTTTCTCATTGTTAGACCATATTGTTGAGCATAGTTAGAATTTTGTATCCCTGGTTGCATTGGCGGTAAACGGTGGTACTATGGCAGTGGCACCGATACTGACGATGAGACAGACAGTAGCTGCTTTAAAGTAAAGTGATTTGTAGCCTGTGGGCAATTTGGTGGTTCTACTGGCTCTGGTGCTCCATGTTCTTGTTTCGAAGTTCATTCGGTGGAGGCGTTTGTTATGACGACATTTTTGTTTCAAAAAAGGCATATTTACAGTGAATATACAAAATCGTTTGTTATTCAGTTAAATAACTGCAATGGAAGTATTCAGCATTGTGTGCGAAATTGCATGCTGATGACATGGGTTTTCGAGGCAATGCCTGGCAAACCCTCAATCCTGAAGCCATAGCAAGGAAACGTAATTTTCTAAAATTAGACTTCGATGAGATCAGTTTTCACAGTCAACTGTTAAATCCTTTTTGTTTTTTTGGGTTGGGTCTGTATGTCAAATTGTCAAGGGCATATTCATTTTAGAGTTCATATTATGCGAGTGATAAACGCGTAAATTGCAATTTTAGGTTCTACGACGCCAATTGTTATAGGATCGAAAATATTATGATTCGATTGTAAATTGGCTGGGTAAATATTTGGAATGCAGCTTTAAGTACAGATCGAATTTAAAATCGCTAAATTATAAAAGAAACACTTTTTATTTGCAATTTGCAATTTCTCATCTGTTAGATTCATCAAAGTAGGTAATTGCTGTCAACTTTTTAATTGATAGATCCCCAAAGCTCTTCATTAACATTAAAACTCTAAATCCCAGACACACTGATGCAAGTGTGATGCAAGTCTCAAAAGAAATATGTCGACTTAAATCGCATTCAACCAGACACATTAAAGTGCTTTGCACATGAGCTGCGACCTGCGAATGCGAATAAATCTTTTTAAGCAATTTTCGCAGCTTATATCAATTTTGGTTTGTTTTAACTTTACGACGAAGTGAATTAATGATTGAATCAACTATTTAAAAAGAAAACACTGCGTAAAATAATTATAAATTAAAATATTTTGTATTTTAATATTTTTTATGCGACCAACAACGTATCTTCTGCGAACTGTCAAATGTAAATTCGCAATCCACAACTACTGAACGCATTCCACAAACCGGCGACCGTTCGAATCTAACCTCAAATGTCAAACATCGCAATTGTGTTGTGTTGCTCGTTGCTAGACAGAAAATTAAAAAAATGAGTGAATCTATAGAAGTAGTAGTTATAGCATTGTATATAAATTCTTATAGTAGTCTCATGACGAGGAACGCCACGTAATTTACCAAGCGGCAGAGAAAACAACCAAACCCAATACCCAAACCGTATATTAGCAAATTAATTTAACATTTTCTCATATGCTATCCTTTTCTCGGCAGAGAGAGACATAAACAACAAACATGCTATATTGCTATAGCTATTCAGAGCACACCGACTTGCACCAGCCAGAGCCAGTCAGCGCAGGCGCACACAAGCATGCATATATTATATTTATATGCAGAAAACCTACTGAGAAGGACAGCCTACGCTCGAAGGCGGCGGCGGCGGTGCGGTGGCGACGGCACTTTGCGAATGAAATTTTGTGTATAAGTTTTTTTACAACGTTGCTTTGTTTTTTGGATATCTCTATGAGAAATGAGAATATGCATTAGGTATATGAATGAGCGAATAAAGTAGCAATATATTGCCAGAGAGGGGTTTGCGATTGATGGCGGTCCATTGTATTTAGTTTTTGCATATACATGTATGTACTTACTTTTATAGGGAAAGACATATGCATTCGTAAAAACAATCGAACTCGAGATTTTGATCAAAGTTGATATAACGATAGCGAAGACTAAAAAAGTGGGTTTCGCAATTTTGTCTGCCTGTGTCTGTTCGACTACCTACAGCCTAAATTGCTCGGCCGATTTTCTTTAAACTTAGTGGATATCACTTTGAATATTTTCTCCCCACGTTTTGTTTTTTTTTTTATGACCGAAAATAACGGTACATGCCATACGAATTTTTTCGAAATTTTATAAATATTTTTTTTTTCTCAAAAACTGTTCGACAGATTTTAAAAATAAAAATGCAAAAAAATTTCATTTAGTTAAAGCTAGATAGTATAGTTGAAAAAAAAATGTGCGAAAAATGGTTATTGAGGGTATACTCCCCATGGAACCTTTTTTTCGTTTTTGATTTTCTCAAAAACGGTACAACCGAATTTGATAATTTTTTTTTGCTAAAGCTCCCGAAAAACTTTAATAGAATTGTGTATTCAAATTTTCAAAAAAAATTTTTTTGGATTTTTAAAAAGAACTTCAATTTTTTTTTCAAAACTCAATATTTCGAAAACCCAATGCCATTTTTTTTTTAAACTTGATAAATGAGAGTTTCTCAATATAATCTACAAGATGTGAGATTTTTTTTTTATTTTACCTAAAAATAACGGTACCCACCATAAAAATGTTAAAAAATGTTAAAATATTGTTTTCAAAAATCGTATTTTTCTTGAAAACGGCGCCTATAGAAGTTAGATATTTTTTTTTTCTTTCAATTAATTTTTATGATCTTTGATTTAATAAAAAAAAAAAAATTAAGATATCACAGCTTGTATACTTACCATAGAACTATTTTGTCTAATTTTCAATTTCTCACATATCGGCATTACGAATTTTAATGAAATTTTTTATAGAGATGCTTCTAAAAAGTTTTAAATAAAAGTTTAAATATCAAAGAAAGGAAAAGCTATGAAGCTGTTTACGAACAAGAATGCTAGCAACGCTTCCTGATAATAAACAATAAAGTCTGATTTTCAACTTTGACATCGCTTTTTGATGATTTAAAAAAAGGGTAACTTTGCTGTAGCCTGACCCATGTTAAAATAAATTTCTCTGTCAGTACTCACAGTAGGGACCTCATTCTGCAATTTTTTTAGTATAATACTAACCTTTAAAACTACGTTTAAATTGAGCTGATATGTTTTTAGGGTTGCCAGATATTCGATTTTAAATGGTGTTCAATTTTTCTTTCCCGAGCAAAATTTTGAGGTCAATTTTTTTTTTAATGCGTCATAAACACAAAGTTTTCTCATTTTTACCTGATGAAGAAAACAATAATAAAAAAAAACTCATTAAGTGCACCCAAACACCCATACATCTTTTGATACATGGGAAAATCTTAACAGGTAAAAATTTTGGGTTTTTTACCTACTTTTATTGCAGCACTTGGCAATCGGAGTGGTTTTCCAAAAATTGATAGTTTTTACCTAATTTGTAATACTGTGCGATCATGAAGAGGGTTAAAAATATACTTATAGAGCAAGAGCCCGTGAACCCCAAACCTTCTTTATTTTATAAAAGCTGAAAGTTTGTCAGTGCATGCTCCCAACAAAGTTAAGAACAATGAACTATTATGAAGTTTGTATTTTACTTGTATTAAAAAACAGTTGAAATATGAAATAAAATGCACGACTGGATCGCACTAACTTGCTCTTATGTAAAAAAATTTTGAATTTTAAATACATTTTACAAATTTACAACATGGATTTAATGAGATAAAAATTTTCAAATGCATGGAATTACCGTCTGATTTCCAAAAAAAGGAAAAAATTCTGCAAACGAAGTTTGTAAATCGTTTTATTATAAAAGTTATTTTTTATATAAGAAATTTAGTATTTTCCTTTATAACTCGAAGTATCAAAAATGTAGTTAGGGCCTTCACGATATTATGGGCAGTGTGAGCTTTACTATTAATTAACTTTTCTTTAATAATGTTTATTTGTTTTCCTTTATAAGAAATTCAAAAAAAAAAAAGGAATAAAAACTTCGTTCAACAAAAATTCTTATTTCTTTCACATAACAGGATTCTATCTGAACAATTAAATTTCTTATCATGTTACTTAGTATCAGGTAATTAGAACCTTATTGTTCTATGCTCAAATGACTTAGCGTTTTTCAACCACCAGTTACTGCAAAATTATGAATTAAATATGTTGTAACTAGATTTTTAAATTCAGATCAACATAACTTAGTACAAAATTTGTGTTTTCAAAAAATCATGTACATATGTAGATCCGAACGAAAATATAAAAGTTATTGACAAATAAAATTCAATCTCTGTGACTTGAGTGTAGTTAGAACCTTATTGTTCTAAGGTCGCGAAATTTGCTCAAAATTCGTAGATAAACATGAAAAGAAATATTTGTTAGTAATTTGAAATTGGAATGCCAAATATCTCCTTTTTTATTTCTTTTTAACAAAATGTTCTAGGATATGCATACAAAATATTTTTTGCAAAAGAAGTTATCTTATTTTATTTTCTAAATATTAGTTATGTGTATATCAATAAATTTCTAAAATTGGTATACTACATTTTTTCTAATTTTATTTTTTTTTTTTAATTAATTTAAATTTTCCATACTACATTATGTTATGTTTGTATGCCGAAACGAGTATAGCCAAATGAATTTGCACCTTGCAACAACAAAATTGAGTTTTTATGCTGTGAATTAGCGATATATACTTCATTTCCAAATTATTATAAAAACAGTGATGGATTGGTGATATAAATTGAAGCAGTTCAATTTAGTCTTTCTTTTGTTATAGTTTATTTTAGGTTGTTTAAGCTGGTTGAGTTTTTTTTTTTAATATAAACCCATGTCCGGCGGCTACCAGTTCAGGTGTGGTAGGAACTTGAAATTTCACACACTGTCTATTTTTGGTCTAATTAGAGAAAATCTGAAAAAAAATTTTTTGGAAATGCTTTTAGTTTTCCGAAAAATTCACGTTGCGTTTTCGCAACATCCGCATTTATAGGTTTAGGTATAGAGTTCAAGTCAAATTTAATCAAATATTTGTTTGATAAAGCGTATTAAAACAGAAAATAAATTATAATAATGCATTATAATTTAAAAAAATTAACATTATAAGTATGTACATATATAGCTATGTATGCTCATGAAATATTAATGTTTGTATGGTAATCGCATTTAAAGATAAACATTTGTTTTTCGTTACATGCGATACGTGAATTGAAAGGTGGCACTCCCTAGATCACGAATATGCAATTTTTAACTCGCTAAGATGCCTAGTTTAGCCAGAAATCACGTTTAAAAGTACATTGGGTGGCAAATTTTTGTCAAGAAATATTTTTGAAAAAAAATGTATGAAAGATCAAAATTTCTTAAGAAAAAAATTGAAAAAAAAAATTTATTGGAAAAAAGTTTTTTGAAAAAATATTTTTGATAAAATGTTCAAAAATATTTTTGGCAAAAGTTCAAAAATATTTTGGTCAAATGTCCAAAAATAATTGGCCGAACCATTGAAATTCATCTTATCTCTCTAAAGATGGAGGAGGTTTACCTCCTCGGAGTTCTAACATTTCTTTCCATTTGTTAAAAAATAAATCAAAATAAAATATTCTGAATTCGGTTTTATTACCAAATTCTGTTTGGCACTATTTCGGTTACCATAACGAAATAAAGCCAATTTGAAATTATTTTGTTTTCAAAAATGAAATAAAACCAAATTTAGAATTTGAGTTTATTAAGTTCAAATGCCTCTAGATCTAATTACAAAGTCGAAAAAATGGCAGCCTCGCTGATTAATCGTATCAAAATGTAAGCAAACCAGATTGTATGAGAAATCAAACAAAATTCACAAAACTATCATACACTCTCAATACTATTTGCTTGTATTCATCTCGCACCTGGCATATACAACTTGATATACCTACCTACAATTGATTCTGACAGCAAAAAGAAACGCAGATAGGATTTTCTCCCTTACCCTCTTTTAAAAATATATCACTACCGCATCTCTTCTTTTATTTTCTTATATTTTTCCCTTTCACGTAGTATATCTTATATCACAACCGCATCTCACTGGCGATATTAATATTTCTGCGGCAGAGATAAAAAACTTTTAATTCAGTTCCATGAGACTACTATAGAGTTAATATACAAAGGTTATAGTAGTTTTTCAAATCGTTATTTTCTTTTATAATTTGTACCTATCTATTTTTTGTTCAATAATCTAATATTTAATGTAATTAGTGGAATAAATCATTTGCAATGTCCACCCGCTTTTTTTTATAGAAAACGTACAACCACAAAGTTCAGTACCCCTTGGCATAATGTTAGTGCTTTGGACTGTCATGCAGATGGTCTTTCAGGGGTGTATTTCCTCTTGCGAGGAATTCACAAATCCTCCAAAAGTATCTTTTGTCATGAAAAGTGCTGACAATTGTTTCCCGCTCGAAATCTTGACAGGAAGTCGGTATCATACCTCCGCTGAACGAAATGCGAGTCGCTTTACGCTTAAGCAACGTTGGGAAATATTCAACACTTATTTCCAAAATGAGTGATGTGTAGCCCAAACATTGCGTTTTTTGAAAAGAAGTTTTGGCCGAAATGAAGCGCCCAACGCGCCTGCTGTACGCAAGTTTGTGCAAAAAGTTCGTGAGACTGGTATGCTAGTCAACGACACTCATTATACCCATCGTCGTCGTACCTGTGCACACAGATGATAATGTGGCTGCTGTAGCCGAGAGTGTGAGACTCAATTCACGGACATCAACTCGCCATCGATTTCAACAGCTCCACAGTTCACGCACTAGTCTGAGAAGAATTCTTCACAAAGATCTCGGATTATTCGTTTACAAGGTCAAATTAAACCTAGCCGAGGTAGCCACTTGAACGATGTTGTATTCGATAATTAATGGGAATGTTTGTTCTTACTAAGTCATAATACATGGAAACAAATTTAATTTTGTTCATTTTAATGCATTTTTAAAAAGAAACTTGTATTTAGTATGTAATACTACTTTTTCACCAAGAGTAAATCCGGGATTTAAGTGGATTTACAATAAATCCAGGGCTAGCATAATGTTTCTCAAGCACTCCTTTTTTTTCTATAGTATATATGGATTCTTCTATCCAATGCACCAATTGCCCTTTTCATGACATTTTTCAGAATCAAATGGTGTGACAACAATAGTTTTAAAGTTGTAATACTCATTTTTATAAAGTGTTTATTGAAAATAAACTATTTTATTGCTCAGAAATTGTTTTTCCTGTTTACTATCCAATTGCATTTTTTTTTATTCTTATCCAAATTGACAATTGAATGACAAGACAGAGTAAAAACGTCAAATAAATCTCATTTTCTCTGGTTAAATCCCGGATTTATTCTTGGCCTAAAACGGTAATTTCGCAAATTTTTTGTTGGCTTTTTGACACCAGCCTGTGATATTTATGCTTATTAAAGTAGAATCTTAAGAATCGGGTTATGGACGTTATAAAGTCAAACACTAGAAAGAAGTAGTACTTAGTAGTAGGATAACGGTTAATGAAGGTTAATTTTGAAAATTTTGTTGGAAAGTCTGCTATTAAGCGATACATGTAGACGCATGCGAATTTTCAAACAACGTAAGGTGCTTTCGTGCACCAATTTGACGTTTGCAACGCACAGAAATACATCTTCCTTATTGCTTCTATATTTCAAAGAGCACAGTCGCAGAACAACAACGAAATGAAAAATAAAGAGAGCTGTCAAATTGGATTCATGACTCTGGTTTCCACATGTTATAGCATACGAAATAATAAAGAAAAATTCGAAGAAGCCGCTTTTTAATTTAAGATGATGGTGGACAATATCCTATTTTAAGGACAATTCACATGAGAGCAACCAACGACCGATAAATAAGTGAACAAATGGGATTTAAAACCTTTTTAAGCCTAAATAGTTCACAAAAACTAGACAAAATGGTAGAAAACTAATTTAAATTAATGTTAAGATACCAAACTTTGCGTTTTAATTACTAAAATAAAAGACATTTCCAAATTGGATGTCACGAATTCCAATATCATTGCTACAAACTGTCAAAGTCAATTCGAGTTCCACATACCATCCAAACCAAAATAAATGAATTGCTATCGCGTAACTTATTCCAAAATCATTCTTATTTTTGTTTCTTTGTTTGTTTTGTTTTCAATGTCATTCGCGACGAATAAACAAATTCTATTACCCCAATTACATGAGTGGATTGAATCGAATCCAAATTGAGATGTCGATCCGCGTTTATGGCCACGCGGGATCGAGCGATTGTTTTAAATGGAATGGAAGTGACTGTCAGACTTCAATTGAGTGCGTGGGGTGTTATGTGTATCGTTCAAAATGGGAAAATAAATATTAGCCGTCCAAGCTGTCTGAAAACAAAACGCACAATATTTCCCCCCGTTTAGGCGGGAGGGGCAATTTAAGAAAAAAATCACTTAAAAGTTGTTCGAGTGAATAGTTTTTGAAAAATTAATTTTCAAAATCAAAATTTTGAAAAAAAAAAATGAAAAATTTTTTTTTAAACAATTTTTTTTTCAAAATTTTACGTAATTAAGTATTTATTTATTCAATATTCAATGCTCTTATTAATTTTTGATCAAACACAAAAAACCGGATGTCAAAATGTCTTGCAGTTTTTGAGAAAATCAAAAATAACAAAAACTACTTTTGTTCTAAGAAAAGCCTTTTATTTTAGTTTTTTCGTTTTTGGATTCTTAGGTGAATTTACGATTGAAAGGATTAACTTTCATTTTACTAGTTTTTTAATTATCGTCTTATAAGCATACAATAATGTGACAAAGTACTGGATTAACCATATTTCTCCCTTTTTTTCATTGAGAACACCTGCGTGAGAGCATTGGTTTAAAATTGACCTGCGAATGTTTTTTAAATAATGCAACGTTACACGCCCTAACTAGTGACAGAAAAATGCAATTGCGAAATAAGAACAAAAATGTTCCTGAATCCTGAAACCATTCTATTGGACCTCCTCTTCCAATCCAACGGTCACTAAAATGTTCATCAAGCCAGTTCCTTACAGTGCGGCTGTAGTGTGCTGGAGCTCTTGCTGGTAGATTAAATTGTCTGCTATGACCAAGGGAACGTTGTCATTCAAATCGGGCAGAAGGTCTCGTAGTAACTGCAGATAGGATTCTCCATTTATGACTGAATTCAGAAACCGTGGTCCAATAACTGTTCGTCCAACAATACCAAGCCAAACATTACAGCTAAAGCGGTGTTGAGATTTGGTTTGTTTCTTATTATGCGGATTGCTGTTACTCCAGTGATGTAAATTGTGGAAATTTGTTACTCCATCTGTGGTAAACTGAGATTCATCCGTCCAGAATATCCTTCCAAAGTAATTATGTTCAGTTTCATCTCTTAGCAATAATGTTCGATAAAATGCAGCTCTCAGTAACTTGTCGTTTGCGGTTAGCTCCTGAACTGGTGTAGTGTGGTACGGGTGTAAATGCTCGGTATGAAGCACTGCCCATACTCTAGTTTGGGGCAACTGAAGCATAGTAGCTATTCTCCTTGTGCTAAGGGAGGGATTACGTCGGACCATATCCAAAATTCTTTCCTCTACGTGTACTGGTGCAGAAGATGAACTTTCTCTCCCTCGGTGCTCCAGTACTCGGTGTTCTCGAAGACGTTGATGGATTCTTGAAAATATCGTATGACTGGGGCACCTCCTATTGGGATACATTTCAGCGTAGAGTCTTAACGCTTCACGACTTCGACCATGAGCCATACCATAGCAGTAATGCATATCCGTTAATTGACGACTTGACATTCAAATTAGAAATAATTTGTACAACAAAACAGGTCGCGTCGCCAAGCCGACCCCACCGTAATAAAAAAGTGGCAGGTCAATTTTAAATCAATGCTCTCACGCAGGTATTCTCAATGAATAAGTACTTTGTCACATTATTGTATGCTTATAAGACCGATAATTAAAAAAATAGTAAAAAGAAAGTTATTCCTTTCAATCGTAAATTCACCTAAGAATCCAAAAATGTAAAAACTAAAATAAAAGGCTTTTCTTAGAACAAAAGTAGTTTTTGTTATTTTTGATTTTCTCAAAAACTGTAAGACATTTTGACATCCGGTTTTTTGTGTTTGATCAAAAATTAATAAGACCATTGAATATTAAATAAAAAAATTATACTTAATAACGTAAAATTTTGAAAAAAAGATTGTTTAAAAAAAAAAATTTTAATTTTTTTTTCAAAATTTTGATTTTGAAAATTAATTTTTCAAAAACTATTCACTCGAACAACTTTATTTAAAAACAAAATTAAAGAATGTATTTCTGGCTTTTCAAAATGCTATAGCATTACTCTGTAGGTATCACCGTTATTTTTTAATAATTTGTTTTCTGTTTTAAGTGATTTTTTTCTTAAATTGCCCCTCCCGTCTAAACGGGGGGAAATAGACCCCCCCTCCCATACGATTTTTTTCTTGTCTAAGTCCAACCTACACGCCCTAGCTTTTTGTCACACCTTATGCAAATCACCCTGTATATTGGGCCTGCACACACGAGACTATTTCATCCGGACTAAGGTTTTGTGGGCAAGGGAAACGAAGTGTGCAGTATGAAACGGACTAAAATTTCAACCCGAAATTTCGTGGATGAACGAAGACTGAAACTAACACATACACAACCAACAACAACACATACACATAGACATACTAACACATATAAAAGAGGTTCATGTATACATTTCTTCGCTCAGGTTGAAATCATCTCGTGTGTGCTTGGACTAAAGACTAAAACCGGTTTTAGTCCAAAAATTGTTCATCCAGTGTGTGCAGGCCCATTAACTTTTTTTTTTTTATAATAGAACAAACGTCCCATGAGCTATTGTTGGAAGCTTACGTTCCATCACATCACATCATACTTGATATGAACCAGAGCTCCTTTCATGAAAATGTGGGACGTATGTCTATCTGCTTTAGGATGAAAGAAATTGAAAAATGAATGATATCTACATCATGTTAATTTTTATAAGTTTTTGCACATACATAGTTATTTACAAACAAAGTTCAACAATTCATGTGCGGTTGTTATTAGTCGACAGGAATGTGCCACAATACGTTTCTATAAAAATAAATAATGAACTTTGATGGTAAGAATTGGTAGACTTCATTTTTAATTGTTATAGGTACCTATATGTATGTACATATGCATATTTTGTATTTGGAAAAAAAGAATTAAATCCGAAAGCACTTATTTGTGCATAAGACCAAGTAGCTACTTGCTATCCAGTCGTGCAATTTATTAACTATCGTATGACGTCAAATGTGTTTTTTAATTATTAAATTAAAATGTTCATCGATGAAAACAAATATTTTATTTGTAATAAAAAATAACTCATGACTTTTTGATATTTAAAATTTTAAATTAAATAAACATTAAGACTTCTTTACAAACATAATGCTTACTGATGATGAATTAAAAAAAAAACACTTTCGTTTTATTACTCTCTGTCATTTTGCTTTTTGTTTAAATTAATAAAATTATATTTTTATAATTTATTTTTTCTATTTCAACAATAATAGCAGTGTTGTTCGTCATTTGGATATAAATAAACAAATGATAAAACAATAAAAAAATAATTAAATAGGAAAATCCGTTTATAAATTAAAAACTCAAACACAAACAAATGAAGCGATGAACCTATAATATTTGTATTTTATGAGAGAATATTGTGCATCAGCGATATACAAATTGAGATTTCAATTAACGTGGGCTTCATGATTTTAAGATGCCAGTAATAAAAAATTAGCCTCAATGTTCATCTCCAAAGGTAAACGAATTGTGTTCACACCTTCTGCTATTCATATGTACATCTAGCTATACCGGTAATTCAAATTTATTGAATAAAATTATTTAAATAAGATGCGTTTGATTTTTGTAAGAAAAAATTAAATTTGAATCAAAGTTCAAGTAAATCTGTTCGACTGACGCTTTTTTTAATATCCTTGAAATACTCGTCAACATCCTTGGACACTCAAGCAATTTTCTTTAAATTTAGTTTACCGACTTTCTTAATTCTTGAATGTAGATTGAGTTTAACAGTGAAGGCATATAACCTTTACAGATATGTTTATTTCAAAAAGGCTTCATATACACTATCGCTCATCTCAATAAGTTCAAAAAGAATAATTTGGGCTTACATCCTGTTTTGGGATTTTTATCCGCGGCTGCCACCAAAATGTTATGATCAGACTTCCATCAGCCTCTTATAGCTATGGCACATGTATATTTTTGAATCCTAAATCTTGTTTAGATGATGGTAATTTTTTATATATTGAATGCACCTGTCACAAAATGTCGGGAAAAATATTCCGTCTATGTACATATAGTCTCGCTGAGATAACCTTGAGTTTGCTGAAGATACTCGTATCACGAGATGCAAATAATTTGTCAACAAAAATGTAAAAATGTATCTTCCCCCAGAATCATGTGTCAGTTTGATTTAGGTTTTGAATTCATAAAACCGAATCGATCCAAAAGAATCCATGACGCCGAGACGAGACTCAATTATTCATTGAGAAATAAATAAATATTTGCAGCTCCGTTTGTAGGTTAAAGATATCTTTTATAATATGATCAGTCATCATGTTAAATTTTTTTTATTTTTTATTTTCTTATGAAATAAAAACAATGTACCAATTGAAGCTCCACCATATTGTTGTGCTCAAGGATGTGGTTGCTGATGCAATTTGTAGATACTTCTTTGTGTTAATGGTCCATGGCCGTTCAAACAAATAATGATGACTTAAATTAATGGCTTACATTAGGTTAAATGGAGATCTTACTTTGGAGCTTGGTATCACATATTGTTTGCTTCTGCCATAAGGGTTGCAAATGTGCATGAAGAATCACCCATCGTGGTTTAAAAATTTCCATTCATAGAAAACAAAATTTGAGGATTTTTCTTGTGTAACGTCTGAACCTATTAGGAATAAGTTTTCTCTTTTTAGCGATTAATCGATTTTTTTTTTAAATTCAGTTTGAACATGATTCAACTGACACATCTAAAATGTTGTTTACTATTGGGGTGACTTTCTCAGCTCAGCCATCATAGTCGTTTCTTGTTGCATACTTTTAGATGTTGACAAAAGTTTGGGAAGCATTGAATATGAACTTGTTTTGCTTCGTTACAAAATCAAAATTTGAATATTTGCTTAAATCTCAGTGACGCAAAATTTTACACAGCCTAGTGTCGAGAACAATATTTCTTGAAAATTTGCTCACTTTAAAGTACATAATGTACTAACTCTTTCTTAATTTTAAACATTTTCTTCTTAATATATCGTGCTAAGACTATTTTCATGTGTAAACATCTATGGCGGCGGTAGAGTAAACCAAAAAAGTGGGTCTAACCTACATATACGTTCCGTGAAGCACGTTACCTTAAGGAAGATTGCATTCAAGACCCAGTTAACATTGGGAATATTGCGTACTTACTAGATCGTGTTAACATTACAGTACGGAAATTTTGAGGCACTTCTTGTTTTTAGTACTTTCCGTTGATAGTTAGAACTAAACCCCCAACATTTCTTCACCTATCGCCTAATGTCTAAAGACGAAAGACTAACAAACTAGTGTCAAATTTCATTGCAGGTTCATTCAATGTATTAAAGAAATCCCATTCACGTTAGTAGTGGACGATTGAATTTTATTTTATGCTCCGGTAGACGGTTTTTCAGGGCAATCGGTTGACATTTCCAAAGAAATATTCTCGGAATATTAAAATTTAATTTGTCCCTTATCAAGGCATGAACTGGATGATGGCAATGGGCTTAAAATGTTAGTTTTTTCCGTGAATGCGGATGTTAATCGGTTTATAAATCTCTGACAGAGGGAGTGAGATATATGTAGTTAAGAAATGTCAAAAAAAAAAAATGGCAGAATTTAGTTCAGTGTGAACACCGGCTACAGCAGAATAAAGACACCAAGAGATACATGATTTTTTGTTCAGTTGTTTTGTCTTTTGGACATATTTGGTATGAGGTGAAGAAGTGTAGTGGAATGAAGCTACGTTTCTACACCCTTCACTCAAACTGTCAAAAAGGCTAAAGACAAAACGAAAGAAAAAAAGAATCGTGTAATCAGTCTCCGAGAGTCAAATTGAAGTATCATATTTTCGTGTTCTATGAAGGGCTTTCAAATTCTCAAATATGTTTGACAAGCATGGCATCATTGACTTTATTTTGATTATGTGAACGCTCCATCCAGCGGCTTGTCAATAACCATGCTGAATTTATTTCAAAATATTTTGATATTTTGGCTGCATCACAAGCATATTTGAGAATGTGAAGACTGCAGAAAATTTCATTTTTCATGAAGTTCTCGAGCTGTGCACATCGTAAGGAAATACAATATATATTAAAATGAGTTTTATAAGAAAAAGCTGTAATCCGGGTGGATCTTATTGGATTAATATAAGTTTTCTGCAGACTTGGAATATAAAAAATCCAGTAAATTTCCGAATTGTATCTTTGCTTGAGTTGGTCCGCTATAGTAAAAATTTTAATGAGAAGTGATGTTTGACAGGATGTTTGATGAATGTGATCGCTAATGTTTTTCATCCATCAAATATTCATCATGTCGTGCTTGTCGAGCAAATAGTTGTAGTATATTGTATCAGATAGCATCTCTGTTTGAATATAGTTGGAAATATTTATTGTTGTATCAAATAACATCCCAGTTTAGACACAAATCTAACTTTACGAGTCCGGTGATGCGTTCTTTTTCTAACAATACATATTTAAGTTTTGAAATAAGTAGGTTCGTTCCTTTACTTGAAAACTCTGTGATTTTCTGTGAATTTCAGTACAAAGTTCTCTTAAAGTGCATATAAAAGAAAATCTACTTAAATGCACAGTAAATGTTTTAAATATTGAAAAAAAAAAAACAAAAACAATGTTGACATTACGATTGCATTATTATTTATGTTTCTTGAGTAAGTTCGATAGCAAAAGTTCGACACTTGGACGAACTTTCCGGCACTCACACTTTTTTTAAATTGCTTTTGAACACACCTAAACTAATGACAGTTCATGCAAAAACTAAGTAAACACAACTTTTGTAACGTTTGTAAATGTGAAAGAGCAATATAAGTTAGTAGGATATACTAAAATATCAAATAGCTATGTTAAAGAGAAAGTTTAATGCTCTATACTTGATTACAATTAGCAAAATCGTTGTTTTAAGCTAGTATCATACTAAATCAGTTTTAGCATCGTACTAATTTGACTGAAATCTTACGCCAATGGTATTTCTTCTAGATATTTGATTTTAGTCTAGTAAAATCATTGAGTACAAGGTGTTAAGCTGGATTTAGACTTTCGGTGTTGTGCTCTGTGTACGTTGTTCGTTGTTGCTCGTACGCGGAACAACGAGAATATAAATGATAAAAACGAACAACGAATGAAGAACGTACAAATTCAAAGGAGCTCGGAAATTTCGGTGTTCGTTGTTCGTTGTTACAAGGACAACGTGTGTTTAAATGCGAAAACTGTTTAAATAAACATTGTTTTGCAGTGCCGTACAACTTGTAGAGACATTTTTGAAGTTTTTTTTCAGTGAATAGAGCATCAGAAGGCTTCATTATAGATTGGGGTACCTATAGGTAAATAAATAAAATATTTTTGTTTTAACTATTAATAGTGCCGCCACTGCCAACAATAGGTTCGTTGTTAAGAACGAACTGAAAAACAAAACCGAATTAATGTAAATGCTTCTTCGTTGTATGTTGTTGAGAGAAGAACGAACAATGTACATCGAATGAAGAACGAAAGTCTAAATGGGGCTTTAGGCTAGCCGCGCACTAGCAATTTTTAGTTGCGAAACTGTTTGGTTACTTATAGAAAACAGATGAACTGTTTAGTTGAATGTCCGTGAATTTGCAGATAATTATATGTTCAATAAAATGGCGAACTTATTTTAGGCAATCGTTTAGTTTGTGTCCAAACACAAACTTTTTAGTTGCTCGAACCAAGCAGTTTCGCAACTAAAAGTTGCTAGTGCGCGGCTAGCCTTAGGTTTTCATTGGTGTCCTCTCATGATCATCAACTCTTGAAAGAAATTATTTCCAATCCTCCTAGCTTTTATTTCAAACTTTTGTCGAAATGTTCAGTATTTAAAAAGTTAATAAAGTTGAAACTGTTTTTTTTTGTACCAAATACCTACAAAAAGCTGACGATCGGAAGCTCAAAAATATGGGCGACAAATGAAGCAAGTGATGGTTTTGAAATGACATCGACATATCTAAATCAATTTCAAGACATTTTTTTTGTAAATTTAAAGAAATTTTTTAAAATTGGTTCATATACCATTAATGTGTCATGTGTCATTCTGACACAACGTACTTCACGGTTTTGAGTTCCAATTTAAGTTGTCTATTCAATTCTGGAAACCATTTTCATTTCCAACAAATATTTCAAACGACAAACATTGTTTTTGGAATATTATTTGTACAATTTTTTAATTTGTTCCGCAAACAAACGGTAGCATAGGTTCTTAGTTTTTATTTCACTTTTTGAAAAAGTAACTAATACAGCCAATGCTTAATTTGGGATTCTTAATGAACGATGTGTCCTTGTACTAAGAATTTAGGAGAATTCATTCCTTTGAAAATATTTTTCTAATTTCTTTTCACATGAATACAAAACAATAAGAAATCGGCACTGGAAAAATTGTACAAGAATCCAAATTTAAGGCATAACTTTTTAAGCCAATTTTTTGCAAATTGTGTAATGTAGTTTTCTAATTAAGATATTTTTGAAACTTTCCACTTCTTATGGAAAAAGTTTAAATAGTAAAGCGATCTATCATACATCCTCCTTTTGGCACGATCAGAATATAGTCTTATTCATTCGTTATCAAAGAACACAGCCATAGAGTCTGACTAACTTCAGAAAACAAAAATCATTTCCACTACTGATTCAGTAGCTTTTTTTCACCATATTAAGACTCTATCTTCAATTCATTTCGACTAACATATTTATCGTCTCTCTAGGTTTGTTGTTTAGCTTATAAAATTTAGCTGGGATGTGTAGTCACCTGTCTTAGAACTCATCTTTTATGTTGTTAAGTTTAATTTATAAGAACTGAACCTAGTAATATAATTATAACAACAACTCATCTCATCAGATTATGATGTGATGCATAATATCGGATGATTAGCGGAAGCCGTGAATTCGTTACACTGACAAAGGCCCCGACATGCACACATTTTCAAACTGAACTATTTTTCTCAGTTATGAAGAACTAATAGATATATTTGCTCAGGTACATTCCTTTGAGGAAATCAAAGACCAAACTACTTAAAAAAAAAAGAAACAATCAGAAAATCTTGTAGAACTCAGATGCACAAAATGAAACTCGTTATCCCTAAATATTGGTCCAGTGGTGTTAATTTTGCTTCCTTGTACAGCTTCTCCGTCTGTGGGTGCAGTTTAGTGTGAATAGGGAGCTACTTTCTTCAGAAGGCTTCATGTCTTGAACTAGTTCCATTCCATAGTCTAATTCAAAAATGTGTAGAGCGTTAAATCGGAGACGAAAAAGTAGCCCAATACAGTGAAAATGTTTTTATAGAAACTAGCCGACCCAGCTCTCGCAATTCGAGTGCCAATTTATTTATTTAATTCATTATCATTCAATAAAAGACAGATAATTTATGATTTTTTTTAAATTGTTGAATGCAATGAGATGTACCTACTAAGCACTCAATCCTAGAGTCCAAAGGAAAACAGTTAATGATAAACAAACTTTCAAACCTATACACATTTTTGACACATTAACAATTTTTGTTTCGATTCTTTCATGTCATTGTCCTTCAGCTGTTGTTATGTCCATAATATTGGAATCGAACCCACATCGCTGGAGTGACGTCAACCTGTGAATTTTGTGTTACATCTAAAACTTTCACTCTCATCATTTTTTCATATCGCGGCAATAAAAAAAAATATTTATAATTCTATTGGGACTCGAACCCACGTGGCCACGTCGTTGCAGTGAGGTCAACCTGTGAATTTTGCGTTACATACATGTGTTTATTGTCAACAAAAAATGACATAAGTGGAAATGTTCTGAAAATGAGGTAGGTTTGAGCCCATGGAACGCATTCAGCCATGGAGATTTAAATTTGTATTGTAAAGGACTATTCACATGAGAGCGACCAACGACCGACGAATGAACGAACATTCGCCCATTTTGACATTTCATTCACATGCATATTTTGTTTTTATTCGTCGCGAATGGCGTTTACTTAGACAATTAGAATGATTTTGAGGTTAGCCGCGCGCGAACAATTCATTCGTTGCAGTGTGGATGGTATGTGGGACGCGAATAGTGTTTGACAGTTCGTAGCAATCATATTGCAATTCGCGACGACTAATTTATTTTCTCAAATTTCTCTCCTTTTAGCAATTACAACGCAAATTTTAATAAATTAACATTAAATTAAACTAGATTGCTACTCTTTTGTAAAGTTTTGGTAAAGAATTTAGGCTTATAAGTATATGTTTTAAATCCCATTTGTTTTTTTATTCGTTGGTCGCTGGTCGCTCTCATGTGAATAGTCTTTAAGTCATGTTCGTCCGCATTTTTGACGACGCGACGTCTGACGTCGGCATTTTCTATCTTCTCTCTTTCCCTGACAAATACATTTCGAGTATTTTGTATTCTCTTTTTTTTGCAAATATTTAAAATTCAGATGTCTGAACTGAAATTGTATGGTGTAAATTATACGCTCTTTTCAGCAACAGATGTGGCTAGTGCATGTGTGTATTCTTTCTCACTTTTTGCAAAAAGTGCCGATTAAGCGTTAACTACACGCTTAATGTTTCAAAATATTATTATAAGAGCTCAACTACTAAAAAAAACACATCATGCCTAATATTTATATTGATAATATTACTTCACTTAGGGGGGTTCACATTCAACAACATGTTCATCAACTTTTATCGTGTTGGCGGATTTGTGTAATGTGAATTCACCTTAATGTTTCGGGTTCTGGCTTTGGGTTTTCGCTGAATGCTTTCATTTTTCATATTCTGGATTTGACATTTCATGTGTCAGTCGATTTGACATTTCTTTTTGTTTTTGTTTTCCGGGCATTTTTTTGCAATTTTTATTTGTTTTAATAAATTTCTGTGTAGTATATTTAAATAATTTTGGCATTCTGCACATCTATGCAAAAAATGCTTTCGTTTAATATGTAATTTATGCCCCTTCGGTTTTTTTGGGCCGCGAAAAGTGTACCACAAAAAACATGTTCGCCGTTTTATTATATGATGATAATAGAAAGTGAATGATATTAAAGTTGAAAATGTTGCGGTTGATTTGAAATGTCAAAAACAATCAATATATTCATTAAATACAAATTGGTGCCAAATTGTGAAATGCATTAAACGAATGTTTATAGGGAGTAAAGTGCTTTATTTATTTGTTCGAAAAAATAAGTATCGCCCAAGATTAGATTTTTATGTATTCTTTCTGTTCTTTCATTCTTAACCTTAAAACCAAGTTCATGCTTATTAGAGCAATAAGAAAAATATGATTGACAATTCTTTTTCTTATTCCTTCGCTAAACCACCTTCTTCGGTAGTTTAAGCTTAAGCTCGTAATAGAAGTTGTTAGTAAACGTCAGAAATTTTTTTCAATTATTGAAATTTTGCACTCAATCTTACTTACTGATAAGCCGGCAATAAACCGTCTTTATTAATTTGGATGTTCTTGTTTTAGATTTTCGTTTTCATAAAGTATGACACAAGAATTATTCTATCACAACAATGATAGAATCTGTCAAAAATTAAATCTACAATAAAGTGTCAAACAGTTATTTATTGCGCTGAGTATTGACAGATACATTTGACGAAATTATAAATTGCATATTTTCAGGTAAGACGCAGGGATAAATTTTACCTTTGGAGGGGTCCTAAGCAATCTGCGTACTAGGTTTAAGTTAAATTTAAAACATTTATGTTCATAGATTTGTCCAATTTATTATAAATTTATAAAAACATATAATAAATATTATACATTTATAAATATAATAAATTATAAATATAATGCACTCAAAAAACTTGACTACTTCTACAGATCGTCTGCATTCATCAATAAGTATGTGTATAGATATCTACCTTATTAGTAAAATTACCAAAGTTCCAAAATAACAAGTTCGTAAGAAGTTAAGAAGTCTATCGAAATGGTAACCATGCACTTGCATTATTCGATCAAACACTTTACCACCTGAAGTCTCCAATCATCTTTCTTCGATCCCCCCAGTTTGTTTCAATTCCAATAAATTTCAAAAGATACTTCTCCAAGCTCCAAACGTCTTAAAGATACCCCATAGACTTTTTCAACGTTCCCCTTGTCGTTCAATCTTCAATGTTCCACCAGACCAGCCACGACGATTGTCTTATGGAATCTCCAGCCAAACAACAGTCTGAGTCAAGCCGTTTGTAGTGAAAGATCGTGCGAGGTCTCCATAATATCAATAATTCCATCGAGTATGCGCGCTGCCGTATCTATCAGATAAAAAAAAGAAAAAATATTTTGTTTTCTTTATCGTCGTCGTTGACAAACTTATTATTGTTGTTGTCCCGTTTTACCTAAAGATAACATTTTCTATTGTTTTAATATCGTTAACAATGTTTGGCAGCTAATTTTTGTGTCATTTTATTTATTTAAATTAAATCAACAAATTCTCAACTTACTTAACAAAAGGTGCAAAAAAAAAATACATAAATGACTCTCACGAACGAGTCATATGATATTTCTGAGAATTTTAACAAACGGGAAACAGACTATACGATTTTTGAACTTTTCAAAGTTTCGCGTGTATGTTTTGCTGTGACGTAGGCGCACACTTTTCTGGCTGTGCACTACTAACACATATAATTAGTGATCAAATGATTTGTTTTGGCACCGTTAATTAAGATCGTATTATAGACATTTTCAAGTCTGAGATACAATTTGCCATAAAATTGCTGAGTTGCATTCTCAAACTTCGGTCAGCTAGTTAGTGGAGTTTTATCTTATCTTTAATGGGGGTATTTATAGATATATACCTACCTAGCTGTATGATTACCTGTGTGTATAAAATGATTAGAGTGTGTGATTAACCGAGTGATTTACCTGGGCAGGCTAACCGTCTATTAAATATCTGTGAGCCTCAACAAATACCCAAGTATCTCTATTGGCTTATTAATCTGCAAAAAACAAAACCGTAGTTAGAGAAGAATAAGCTTGAAATAAGAAAACAGCAACAACAACAAAAAAGATACATCGTGCAATAAGTGTATCTAAACAATAAGTGATTCACAGTGCATTACACTCTCTATTCGCGAACCGAACCGGGTTTTCATTCGATTCGACAGCTTTTGGGTCTACGGGAGACGAGGAGAGTTGGTATATCTTTTCTATGCTGACTTCGCCGCCTTAAACGCAGATGGTTTTTACATTATTTTTATGCGCTTCTTGGAAACTTTGGAAACATCTTTCTAAATAAGGAACACACAGAGATCTCCAGTCTTTTCTTGGCAGCAAGCAGAAAACCACAGCCATTTGTTTCTCTCTCCTCATCATCTTCTAACATGGATATAGAATCAGACGACTCTGAACGCTGGGAGGACTTCTTTGGTATGTTCTGCTTTTCTTGGTTTCAATTTTCTTTTTTTTTTTTCAAAATTTCTGGTTTCCTGATTTCACTGCTTTTGGACTTGTGCCTTCCCTTTTTTTAAATACGGATCAGATAATCATTGAAGTGGTCTTTAGTTCTTTATGTTTTGTTTTAAAGTAAGTTCATTTGGGGGTAAAAAATCAATTTAAAGATATAAACGTCTTTATAACATTTATAGAAGATGTAGATACTCGTTTTGTTATGGTCGAAGAGGAATACCCAAAACAAAAAAGCCGGCGATCTTTTAATTTATTTCATTAGTTGATGGACTTTGTTATTTTTCCCCTTTTTTGTTAATTTCCCCCCAATTTAATTGGATAGAAAAAATAAATGTTCGTATTGAATAAATTTAATAGATCGAAGTGTAGGTGTAGGACAGTGTTAGGAGACTTTCAAGTTAATATTTTAACGGTTGCCAGAAAGTTTTGTTTCCCTGATTTTATGGTTTTTAAGATAAGAAAGTATTTTTAATCCATTAGTTTCGCCAAACCGAAGTAGCGTTAGGTAATTCCTTGTCCCGAATGGCTTAATCTTCCTCTACTGTGTTATTCGGAGAGTTAATGTTAAGGTAGATGAACTCCTTTACTACTTTGAAAATGTTGGTATCAATAGAGATTTTCCTACCTTGCCAGTGGACTGATGTTTGTTTGTTGATAGCATGATGTTCTGGGTCTCGTTCTAGTTTACTTCAAGATCAGTCGGTTTCCCTTCTTCTTCAATTGCCATGAAGGACTCTATTACGGAAGGTTGGTAATGGCCGATGATGATACCTTACAGTTAGTTATAGACATATCTGTATTACAGCATGCGCCGTGCACTATTTACTCCAGAAAAATATTGCCGAAAACACATGATAACCCATGTCCTTGCTCAAACCTTACAGAGGTTCAGAAGAGCTCCTCCCAAATTGCACATAGCATCACGTCATCACGTGTTTTCTAAAAAGTCGCTGAATAGTTCTTGATGTAAAAACATAGTATAATCTTTTTCTAGAAAAGACACATGGATCTGGTAGTCTAGTCATCGGTTGATTTGATGCATTTACCTTATCAAAACACGGTCGTATTTGAAGATCACTGTTGCTAAATCATAAGATCCTGCGACCTTGTCGTATCTATAACTAGTTTTAATATATTTGGTACTGGAACTGCTTCTTCATTCATTGGAAGGTTTTTATCTTCTTGTACTATT
This sequence comes from Chrysotoxum bicinctum, assembly GCA_911387755.1. Lineage (NCBI taxonomy): Eukaryota > Metazoa > Arthropoda > Insecta > Diptera > Syrphidae > Chrysotoxum > Chrysotoxum bicinctum. The sequence goes on from OU426987.1 coordinate 246,278,289, forward strand.
AATCTTCCAAATTGCCCACTCACCAGCTATTGGAGAAGGTGCTTAAATACATCTATGTATTATTCCCTATTCTTCGCTGACTAGGTTAATCAGTTTGAAGAACCTTCGTTCAGGTCATAAAACAAACAGCTTGGTTTTTTTTTTTTTAAACTTCCAGATGTTACGATCTCAAGTCTTTGACATCCTTAAGCTGAGAGACTGTTAGCCTGATGCTATTCGTTGTTTTATGATATCGCGATACTTGGACCTCTGATTATTGTAGATTTGGTTATTTTTTCGAATATTTTTGGATGGCGCCAAGTTGTATCTAAACCTTGGAAACGAGGTGCTGCTTGTCACCGTCTTACAACTAATATACTGATCTTATCATTGAAGCACAACTTTGACACTGTACTCTGGGCTAATTCCAGGAGGTCATTAGATTCCCATTTCAAATCAAGATAATGTGATAGTTTATTCATATTATCATATGATTAAATAGAAATTCTTAATTTGGTTACCCGACTTTTCGCTGAGTATCAGGGCCTTAGTGACAAATAACTCTCAACTATTTCTAAGTGCGTATTGTTGGCAGGTATGAAAAGTGGCTCCAATTTTCTTGCGGGTACAAACGTCTAAGATGAGAAGCACTTTTTCATGACAATAGATACTCCTGAAGGCTTTGGAACTTCCTCGCAAGCGGCAATACCCTTGATATAAAACATGAAAGCGAATGTAACTTCGTTGTTTCATTGCCAAAAATACAGTGACCAAAAAAAAGCCGAAGGAAAGATTTTATTAATCACTTCCACTCATATATAAAACATGTTTTGTTTTATTTGGTAGTGACTGGGAATCGAAATCGATCGCCAGACCTCCGTTTGGCGTAAAAATCGATCACAATTACCATTATTCCACGGGGTAATACAGGAATGCATCATATTCCGTTCAAAACCCTGTAGTCTGCTAGAAAAGACTAAAATTGAAGCACCCAGTGCAACAACCAGATAACTCCACTTTTTTGTGAAATATGTTTTTTAATGCAGAAATACAAAAAAAAAATCCTGGATCGTTCGGTGTGCAAAAAATGACATCTAAGTTGGCTCTTGGATATTGAAACTCAATTTTGGAATTATTACTGTTTGCAAATTTTTTCTTATTTCTTATTTTTGAGATAGTTATTTTTAATTTTATCAACATTTCTAAAAGTGGAGTTATCCGGTTGTTGCATTGGTTGCTTCAATTGCGCTTTTCCCATTAAGGTAAGTTTTTGCAAGAGGATACAAATTGAAATTGATTAGTAAAAAATAAATTATTAAATTTATACGATACTAAAAAATGTTAAACTCGGTTGCGATCCCTTTTTTATTCGCAATGAAATAGAAAAGCGAAAAGTTCGTTTCTAACCTTAAATAGTGGGAAATACTGTTGTATCTTTTTCATTTTATTATTTTTCCAATTTCATCTCGTTGACATTTTTAGAAATGAAAGATATTACCCGTGTTTTTTTAAGGCTATCCGTAAAACAGTAGAATCCCCGAAGATAAAAACTAAAGAAAAATCCCACTGCTGATAGAATTATTTTGACGTTTATTAGATCAAATGAAATTTTGGCAGATTCGTTCTTCGTTCTTTTTCAAGTTTTTAGACAAATCCATATTTAAAAAAAAGCAAAATTTCTTAGAACAAAATTTTCGTTTTTGCTTTTAAAAATCGAGAATGTTTTTATTTATCCTGAACAAATTATGACCGATGACGTTATTTACTATATGCGTCGCAATCGCAAGAGAAAAAATCGTATTTTGGCTCTAGTCTACGAACAAAACCCATCACTCGTGTTTTCTTTTTACATGTAATAAATTAGTAGATATTATGTAAAAATATACATTCGTATAAAAATAGAATAGATTTTGTTCAGACTTGACGTGACGATAATAGTAAAGACGAAAAAAGTGAGCCTCGCAATTTTTTAAATTGTCATCCGAAACGCTTTTAAAGACCAAAACTAATAGTACCTGTCATATACATATGAATGTAAGTACATTATGCTATTTTTCCACATACATAATTATGTATTTAAAAAAAACAAAAAATCTCATTTAGTACACTCAAAAAATTTCGTGTGTAAATACTACTAATTCATGCGTGCATTCTATAAATTTTATTCGTGGTTTTCAGCCACGAATAGTATTCGTAGAATGGACGTTTATTAGTACATTTTACGAATATTCGTAGAAAAACAAACGTATATTGTACGAATACCATTGGTACAATGTACGAATATTATTGTAATATTTACCAATGCCATTCGTATATCGTACGAATATCATTGTAATATTTACTAATGCCCTTGTATTTCATTCGTAAATTATACAGCTCCATTCGTATATTGTACGAATATTATTGTAGAACTTACTACCATTTATGTTCTCTGAAATTTCCTTAAATACCTATTGTAAAGAAATAATAACAAAAGGAATTTATGTTGTAAGTTAAAAATAGTTTTTTACATTACATTACATTACATTTTACACTACTCCGTAGATAAATCTACGAAGTAGAGACACAGAAAAGCACTGGCAACTGAGGCCATCGGCTTTAGACAACACAACAGAGAGAGACACATAGAGAAAGAACAACAGAAGAAACACATGTCAACAGCACACGGTTGGTATTTGAACGGTCCCCCATCCAAGTACTAACCGCGCGCAATGATGCTTGATTTCGCTGATCGATGGGAAGCGATGCTTTCATCAAAGCCAAGGCCGTTGACAAATAGTTTTTTAATTCATTTTATTGTCATATATATATGAATAAAGTTAAAAAATAATTAATTCATTACAAATAGATATAATTAACAATTAAATTAATATTTAAAAACTCCTCATTTTACGTACTTAGGGCCACTGAAAATAGATTTAACATTTAAAATTGAAAACTTCCGAAAAAAAATTGTACTTACATTGAGATTCTTTCAGGAAAAAAATTCCCACATATGTATGCTCTGCTACTTCTGGATGCTGTATTTTAAATATAAAATAAACTTTAAAGCAAATGTATGTCTAGGTACTTACCTCGTCTTTTCGAAAAAAGCAGATGTTAGTCTGATCCACCACTGTAGCACTTTATAAATAATATCACGTTTCAACGTGTTGACTAATGGAATACATTTAATTTTTAGTAAATAATACTAATGCACTTCATGAAAATACGAAGTTATTAGTACATTCTACGCATAATGCGTACGGTCTACCTACGAATGAATTCTGTCTGCTAATATTAGTTTTACTTAGTAAATAGTACGAATTTATTAGTAAATACTACGAATGCAAAAGATTAAAGTACGAAGTCATTCGTACGAGAAATTAACGAATGTTATTAGTTATATGTACACAATAATTCGTACAATGTACTCAAACAAATTGTTTACTTCTTGTTTACGAATGAAATTAGTGTATTAAACGAATAGATTCATGGATAGTACGACAGTTATTAGTAAAATTTTACGAATGCATTCGTAGATATACGACTGTACAAATACTTCGTACATCTTACGAATATTCGTACAATGCACGAATATTTTCTTTACGAATATCATTCGTAGCCATTTTACTAATAAATTTTTTGAGTGTAAGAGTTAGCTAATTGACGTTTTTTTTTTCAACAAAACGGTACAAGAAAAGGTTTTTGAAAAATTTTTTTTCTCGAAAACGGTTTTGAGAATTTTGATAGAATTTTTTCTTCCTTCGAAAAAATTCATTTAGGTCACTCAACCTTAAAAATAAGTACGTGTGACATAGTTGTGATCTTTGTTTACAAAAAAAAAATTATTGCAGTAAATTTACAGATGTACTATAAATTCTATCAGTTCCTTTGTGTACAATTTGGAACTAAATTGGTAAAGATATTAATTATACGGGAAAAATAAAAAAAAAAAATAAAACAAATTTCTTCAATAGGTTTGAACATTCTTTTTTCGTTATATTTGATTTTGTTGACAAAAAAACGAGAGGTTTTATAGAGAAATTTAAAATTATTGTTTTATTTATATTTTCTAAGCTTAAAATATTTTTACTAAAGATTTACATAGAAATAAGAGAATTCTGTAGTAAATTTGAAGTAAATCTTTTTGTGCTTATAGAGTCTATATATACAGACGGACGGAGGCACAGGTACATAGATGGATGCTATGAAAAAAACCACTTAGTTCGAATTAAACACAGGGCAAATTCCTAAACGCATATCTTGCGCAAACTCTGCTAAGCAAACAGTTCCAAAATGCAAATACAAAAATATCTGCTAAGCAGAGTGTCTAAAATGCAATCGATTCTTGCACAAATGCAGAAGCATTCGTGCAAATGTCAAACATTTCTTGCGCAATTCTCTTACATATGCGTATTCTGATTTGCTATATCTGCTTTGCAAATCTTGCTTTTAGGAATTTGGTCATATATTTTTTTTTAAACCGTTTCTGCCTTGCTCTGAATTCGTACAAAAGTTCACAATTATGGGACGAACTATAACTTTTTTTCAGTAACAAAATTAATAGAATAGTGCTACCTTGTTTCCGAGAGTTGTTTCGAGCTTCAAGCACGATCGTTGCTAAATGAACGATCGGCCTTAGACGTAGGTACTTTAAAAAAATCTTTGATCTCCACTCTAGTCATTTTGCCCACTATTCAGTTCTTACTCAAAAAATATAACACTTGAAGGATAACCTACCTCGTGATCGAATTAATTCAAAATATTTTAAGGTATCTTATATCTACCTTAAATAGTCTCTTAATCCCGGATTTTCGCCTTGAAAGTATTTATAAAGCTTTTTCTCAGATTTGAAATGAAGAATTGCGCTTCATGATCTCCAATCACAACTGTCGCACCGTATCAAAAGCTCCCCCAAGTAAAATGGATAGCCCCCCACAGCCTATGCATATGGTGGGTGACATTAAGCAATAGCGCACCTCTTCTCCGCCTCCACATCGCATCGTTTGTGTGACTTTTGTCGGCTTTAGAACACACGATCACATAAATTCGATAAGAAGAAAAAAAATCAAACTTTGCACGTCGTCGGTCGTACCCTGGATTGAGCTGCTATACAAAGGCAGAAACACGACCTGCATTGTGGGATTAAATTTCTTGAATCGGACTGCCTACACCGTCATCAAAGCCGTCCATCGTCTTCGGTAGGTGCAATGGTAGCAGCCAGCAAATGATCATCATTGTTCAATGTTCACCAGTCATATAGACAAGATACATTATAGGTGGCGCTGCTGTTACAAACAGTGTCACCCTAGGATATGGCTCTTGTTAATACTATATCCGTTCGTATCTCCTCCTCGGTTTAAATGACACCCACACTTTTAAATCCGTTGCATGTCAGTTGAGACCTTTTCTTAAGTTTGCTACACATGCGGGTTGCCCTTGCTTTGCTTAAAGTAATGAAATCGATATGTCAAATTAACATTCGACGTTGGGTCTTGACATTTCTCTCCTTTCGAGTATTATTTCCCAAGTCGTGATCTTTCATACGAGTCTGTAAGAAATTAAGAAAGTAGATTATGGGGGTGGTACGGACTCTGTGGTGCCAAGATCAACCGCTTATTCAAAAATAACAATCAGCCGTCAATTTAAATTAATTTAAACGCATCCACTGGAAACTTATAAATAGTCACTTCTCTGGAAGTCTACAGAAGGTCAGTGTATGAATTTATCGCGTGTAAATTAACATTTGCATGTGAATGTGAATTGTGAATTGAATTCAATCCAAGTTTGTACTGTCGAAGGAGGGATAAGTGGCGCCTCCTGGATGTCAGAAAGATTGGCGTGGGGGAACGATCGCGGCTATGTGAGTGCATGATCTGTGTGTGCTTTCAAATTGCTTCCAATTGTGGTTTTAATTGTTTTCGATGAAGTTAAACTACTACAATTTTGTGTCTTGCCATAAATCGTACGATTTTCTGGATCTTAGACTGCGAATATTTCGAGTGTGCCTGTGCAGTTAAAGTGAAGAGCCGTGCCCTGTTAATAACACAACTTCGATAAAAGACTAAACGTGATATGATTTTTAATCAATTTGGGTATGGTGGGCTTCAATATTTTTTGTTGATCTTTTTTATTTTGTGGAACGATTTATCGGCTGATTTACAATGACATTTCCGTTGATTTCGTTATTCGTTATTGTGTGTAGTGACAATGATCGTGAACGCATTCGTATGCAAATGGCAACTGCAGTTTTTAGCTCTTTTTGGGCATAGCAGGGTGGAACTCTATCGAACATTAACTTTTGTGAGCTCTCCAACAAACAGTCGCTGCTTGGGATGGTTTTTAATTGAATAAGTGGCTTCTTGTGAGGTTTCCCTCGGCTTCTGGGAATTACGTTGAAAAATGGTTAATTTAAAGAGAGATGAATTCTTTTTAATATTTGAAGGTCGAACATCATGTGGTATCGTCTGCTTAATAATATTACTTATGGTGAAGCTAAGAAAACCAAAAATTAAATCATGACGTGATTATGTCGGTAAAAACATAAGTTCTGTGAAATATTTAGGATGACGTAATGAGAGCTGGCTTTTCTCGAGAATTCAATAATTTTCATTAAAATCCCACCCATCGACAGTTAGATACTTTATGTCCTAAAATTCAGTAGTGTTTGATATTTGCTGAAGAAAGCTATTGTCAATTTTTTACTTACGTTTTGCAAAATTGATTTTTTTCTTATAGATATATTTTAAAATATGTAAATTTAACATCTATATTTATTATCAAATGAGGAATATGCTTAAAAATGTTTTTGACCTTTAGAAAATCTATATTGAAGAACAGATTCGTCAAATTCAAAAACTGGTGTTTCTTGTACTAAATCGATGCTAAATATCTAAAAGATTTGAAAAAAAGAAAATAAAATTTAAATCTGAAGAAATAGTCTTGGAGTATTTTCCACTTCCTCACAAGAGGTAGTGTCCCTCGAAAACATGTTTGTGTTTTATTTTTAGATAAAAATAATTAAAAAATAAAACGTATCTTCTAGGGAATTATAAACAAACAAATTTTAAGAAAATTCGTTTTTGTGTGTACTCTGTAGCTCAATGTAAGCCTGGAAAAAAAAGACAGGTGAAAATCATGATGAAACACCATTTTTTAAAGCAAGAAATTTTGTTTTGACATGAAACTAATACTTTCCTTCTAGAATAAGTAAAAATACTCATGGGGAACCAAATTAAAAGAAAGAGAGCAAACCTTACCATTTAGCTTTATTTTTAGGCTTAACATTTCTTGTGAAAATATATCGCAATTTACGAATAGGTAGAGTAAATGAAGAGCCGTACTTAAAAACGTTGAGAGAGATATTCTTTCTTAAGCTATTAACCCCACAGATTGATAGTTATTTTTTCTGAGAAAAAAAAATCAAAATCAATAAAATTGTGCTCGCGTGTTCTGTTATTATGTTATTTTCGAATCAAAAACAGCATTGGTCAAACAAAAATCTGTCTGTGTAGTTTCACCTATATGGTCCACCTTTTCAAATAAATAAAAACAAGGTTGTAACAAAACTTCTCATTTCATTTGACACTTTTCTGGCTTAAGCCCATTCGAACCAACAGATCTTTTGTGTGAATTGAAAAACAAAAGGCACTATACAAACTGCAGAAACCCGTTCGAGAACATTAAGAGAGACGAATTTATGGAAGTCAACCAGCTTAAGAGAGGCAAAGATAGGACTGTATTGATTGCCCCATATATACAACCTTCACGATTTTCTTAAGATTTTAACCAAAATTTTTATGCAGGAGCTGCTTTGCATTTGAAAAAATATAAACTAAAAATTTTTTCGAAAAAATAGTTTTTGGATTTTTAAAAAAATAATACAATTTTTTTTTTTGAAAATTCAATATCTAGAAAACCGATACACGGTTAAATTTTTAAAATACGTTTTAAAATGTATTTTATTAAATACTAATAATTTGCAAATCAATTTTTTTTATAAAAATTTTAAGGAAAATTTAGTACACAAAAAATATGTTTCAGTGTGTCTGTATGTCTGTACCTCTCACTACAGCCTAAACCCCTGGACCTATTTCTTTCAATCTCGGTAGTTAGGGGTCTTCGATGATTCCCTAGAGGAAAAATTGATTTTTTTTTTTTTTAGCTCCAAAACTAAGGGTATACCCGCCATACACCCGTAATGCAAAATCTTATCTATCTCGAAAACGGCTCTAACGATTTTGATAAAAAAAATTAAGTGTGATATTATGGACATGGACTACATTTAGGTCAAAAAAATTTTGGGGCAAAATGTTATTAGGGGTACCTGCCATAGACCCGTTTTTTTGATTTTCGACTTTCTCATTAACGGCTCTAAGGATTTTAACCCAAAATTTTTAGCAGGAGTCCTCTTAAGTTTAAAATAATATTGTATATACAAATATTCGAAAAAATATTTATTGGGTTTAAAAAAAAAAAAAAATTTAAATCAATATCTTCAAAACCTATGAACGATTATTTTTTGAAATTATTTCCTAAAACCAATATTATTAAATACTTAAAATTCGCATCCCACATTTTTTTTTTGAAAAATTTTAGAGAAATTTCTTATATAAAAAATTTATTTAATAATAAAACGATTTTTTAAGGTTTATTTGCATAAATTCATACTTTTCCGGAAACCAGACGGCAATTTTATGCATTTGAACATTATTATCTCATTAAATCCATGTTTTATATTTATAAAATGTATCTTAAATTCCAAAGTACTTTTACATAAGAGCAAGTTCGTGCGATCCAGTCGTGCATTTATATTTTTTGGATTTGAAAATAACTCAATATTACGAAAACCACATGCTTGATTTTTTTGAAACCTTACAATTAATATTTTTTTTATTACTATCTACAAGATTAAGGAAAAAAATTGTTAATTCATCTAAAAATAACGGTATAGTTCTACGAGAACGGCGTTTGCCTGGGCTATCACCCTGAACAACGAGCGCTATCGATCGATGGCAACCAATTTTTTTTTGCCCAAATTGAATGACATGGACCCCGACGACATTCGTCGCTTTTCCGGCAGAGTGGCATAAGTCGAAATTTGTCGTTTTTTGGTTTTGAACACAGAACTGAGCTGAAAAAAAAAAAATACAATTTTTCTGTGTAATCGACGTTAACCTACTTCTTCTAGTTTCCGAGTTATAAGAAAGCGCCGCTCTCAACTTTCAAAAACATCCCTGTTATTTTCTACGTATAAATACGGCATAAATCAATTTTTGTTTTTTTTTTAATATTTCGTTTTTTATAAAACTTAACAAACAAAAAATGCAGTTTTTTCACGTATTCAACATTCGAGTTTTGTTTTTTATGAACAACGAAATTTTTTTTTCAGTATGAAAAGAAATATTAAAAGGCTCTCCTGAAAATTTGCAAATTTCGACTTATGGCACTCTGCCGGAAAAGCGACGATATGGTTTCCTTTCCACAGGACCACACTACATTCCACACAGCACGTGAAACAATAAATATTTTGCATAAACGCTTTGGCATAATGGTTAGTGCCTTGGACTGTCCTGGAGATGCTCCTGGGTTCGATTCTCACCCGCTGCAAACAAATTTTTAGAGGTACACTATTCCTCTCGCGAGGAATCGAAAACTCCTCAAGAGTATCCCTGTCATTAGAAGTGATGTTCATTAGCATTCGGAATTCGAAGAAAACTGCAGGTCACCGTAATTCCTCCGGTAACACGTACACAGGAATGGTTGTAAGTCAATATACTTAAGCTAAGTGTACACGATTGGTAGATCTTACAATATTGTAAGACTTGACAATGTCTGACAATTATCTACCAATGAGCTGACAATTAAGTTGTGTGTGTACACGGTTGGTAGAAAATCTACCAATCTCTTACAATTTATTATCAGAAGTTGGCTGACAATTTATTTTCAGATAGCCGGCTTAATACCAACCAATTAATTGTAAGAGATTGGTAGATTTTCTACCAACCGTGTACACACACAATTAATTGTCAGTTTTTGTTGGTTATGGAAACTGACAATTGAACCTTGGCTGCAAATTGTCTGACAATGAAAAAATTGTATAATGCTAAAAAACGAACATCTTACAATTTATTCATTGTCAGAAACGTCAGACAACGATAAAAATTGACAGGCCTGACAATAAATTGTGTGTGTACACGATTATCAAAAACCTTACAATTTTCCGTCTTACACTTAATTGTCTGATACATTTTCTGACAATTAATTGGAAGATTACACCATTGTCAGCTAGCGTACACATGATTGTCAGAATTCTTACAATTAATTGTCAGACAATGATCTAACAATTAACTGTCAGACAAATTTTCTGACAATTAATTGTAAGACTACACGGTTGTAAGACATTGTAAGCATGTTCTTCACTGACAGATCTGACAATATTTTAAGATCTACCAATCGTGTACACTTAGCTTTAAGCTCTTTATGAGCCATCATGGCCTCTAATTTACTTATTTATTTATTTTTTTTATCTCCAACCATGGTTAAGTCACCAAAATGTTTTGATCAGGTTTGACAATACTATTAAAGTATAAGTATAAAGTATAAGGAAAGTGCAAAAATATTGGTCTCGCACTTCTGTCCGTTTGTCTGCTACAGCCTAAATGGCTCATGCAATTTTCTCTAAACTTGGTTGACATGATTTATAAATTTTTTGCCCCTTGATTTAATAAAATATTTTTTTTTTCTCAAAAACTGTTCCACAGATATTTAATGGTTGCAAAAATGTTTCCAAAAATTGGTTATCTAATAATGTTACCACCCATAAAACCATTTTTTCTGTACTGGATTTTCTCAAAAATGCTAGAACTGATGTTGGTCAATTTTTGTTATGCTAAAGCCCTAGTAAAAGAATAGTTTTGTGTATAGAGACTTGATAATTTAAATTTTTTTTATTATTATCTACAAGTCGTTAAATTATTTAAAAATATCGGTACGGTACCCATCATACAAATGTTAAAAACTTGTTTTGAAAACTTTTTTTTTTCTCAAAAATGATACCTAGAATTTTGATTAAAATTATTTTCTTTCCCTTAATTCCTACGATCGATGGTTCAATAAAGAAAATATTAAATTAAGATATTGCTAACAGAACGTACCGTTCATAGAACCATTTTCTCGATTTGTGGCTTTCTAACTATCGGCAGAATAAATTTAAAATGTTTTAAAAATATTGCATATTTAAATTTATCTCAAAAGCAGGTGATAAATATTTTTTTTTACATTTGATTTTTATTTGCATAGTAATAAAAATTTTAAATTGGCGTACCAAAGTTTTTTCTTAAGATTTTGTATATATAAAAACAAATTTCAAACATTTAAAATTGTTATTCTTATAATTTTGTGATTCTGAATATTTTTCACTAAAAACATCTATTTTTAAAAAGACCAAGTTCGTGCGATTCACTCGTCCATTATATTTCGCATGATTGCGTAATGAGGCATAAGACGGTGTTCACATTGGACTTACTCAACCGATTTGTTTTGACGTAAGACCACCCTGTCGTGTTCAGACACAAAAGTAGTGTGAACACTCTAGACTCACTTTGACGTCTTGTAGTTGTCATAATTGACAATGTTTACAAAATTTAATAATATTTAAAATTAATTTCAACTCAAAACATAAGCCAATAATAAATAAATAAATAACTGTGTTGACTGCCATGTCATATGTCACCAAAACGAAATGCAAAAAAAATCCATTAATTTCAATTTAAGAATCCTGCCTCACTTTTTCGTCTCTTTCTTACCATGAAGTGCGAATAAGAAAAAACACAGAGACGTCAAAATAAGTCGGCGGAGTGAGTCCAATGTGAACACCATCTAAGGTTTAACTTAATTCAAAAGAAAAGACAAGTTCCAGTGAATGCGTTCAGCCTGATGTTGGTATAGCTTAGTTCGATTCGTAAAACTATTAACCCAAGAAGACTTAACGAGATTCATTTCTATTCTAATAAGATTAATGGTTAATTTCAGTGGAAACGTAGTTCCAATTAGAAGCAAAATCTTTGAAGAACATATTTCTTATCGAAAAGAACAGATTTGTAACAAATTTGCGTTCCAATAAAATCAAAATTTTTAATGGTGTTTAGTACAAAACGGCTATCTCATTCGGACTCATCAATTGACTAGCGAGTGCCTTGTCAAACAATACATATAAATTATAGTTAAATTCATTTTATCTAAAATCGATTTTTGAAAAAAAAAAAAATCGCCACAAGCAAACCCCAATTTGTGGGGGCTAATTTATATTGACTAAGAACCATTAAAAGCTGTTTTAAATCAATAATTCAACTAGTCCAATTAAATTCCGCTAAGTCTTCCACTTAGCTGATTTATATTAGGAGTATAGAGAGCTCGTATTGTTGAAAAACCTTCTTATAGAAACAACACCTTTTATTTCATACAATCACATGATTCATTTCATTCAATCCAAATATGCTCAACCTTTATATATATATCAAATTGTTTCTTATTTTATTTTATTCACCTAACCACAATCCATTTATTAAAATAAGGACTTCAACATCAATCCAGTTCTATCACAATATCATCTGCACCACACACACCCAGGAGTATACATCTTGTCGTTTTTTGTTCTAAAAAAAAACATCCAATGAATCATTTTCAAGTGTTTCTTCTTTATCTATACCCAACTACTTTAAGGAGCCACCGAAATAAAAAAAATAAAATCTCATTTAATTCCATGATCGTTTGCCATAATGATGATAGTGATGACGATTTAAGATACCGATCAATTCGAATGCCTCACCTTGACGTCATAGACGGTCTTTGAAATATATAAAGCAGAAGCGATCATCTGGCTTCCTGCTGGAACTAGATTGTCTTATTTTTGGAATTTTGTATCTTTTTTTTTGTGTTGTTTATAACACAAACCTTTGTCTTTCACAATAGAAGACGATAATAACAACTCGAAGGCAAGCGAAATATATAATTCCGTTCGTTATTGAGTAATACCTAGTACAATTCAACAACATTCGAAATCTCAAGGTATTCAGTTGTGAGGGTTATAGTATGAGGTGTAGTGTTGCATTTGTAGCAAAGCGTTTGGATCTGATAACAATCGTTATTTTCTGGAATGCACTGATCAGGATCTATTAAAACGTTGAAAGAAAAACACATGTAATTCTGGATGTCCGCCATCTTGTATTGAGTTTTTTTAATTTCTAAGTTCTAAGAAATAATTTGGTCAATTCTTTAAATTTAATTTTTAAATCCTAATTCAGTTGCCACCATGAGACGTATTCACTAAATTTCCTTTGAATTTACTTCAGGACTAAATAGAGTCATGTAACAAGAGATTACATTTAATTGAAAAATTAACTCCCTAGCAAAAAAAGGGCGTAAAGACTCCCCTAATGGGGGCCTCTCTGAAGATACTCCAAATAATCAAAACTCATCAAATGGATAAATTTAGAGGAAGAGCTGTATGATTAGCAACTCATCTAGCTCTGATTGGGGAAACAATATATCTTAAGGTCGTAATGCAAGCCCCCACTTATTATTCATTCATTTATTGATTCATCTGTAACACAATTCATTGACTGACACGTTTGCACAAGTATCACTATCGAACAAATTAATATGGCCCAATGAAACCTTCAGCCCAAAAAGCATACCAAATCTTATCCAAATTTAATCTTTCCTTATTACGAACTCAAGACACATTTTTCGATAATAATGAACAAGTCTCTGTTGTCACTACAATTCGTGAACTAGCGGCTATTAGTGACAATCATCTCACTTAAGCTCCCGCCTTACGAAAACCGTTTTTAACCGATAAATTTACAAAGCCTCAGCAAACTTATAAAATCGACTGATTTTTATTTTTAAACTAATTATTAACTGATGGTATTGATAGTGTAGACATACTTCGCAAAGTTAGGCAGAACACAAGCTCCAATCCACCTTTCCTTTCTTGTCGTTCTACCGATATTAATCCATTATTATTATTGCTAATATTCTTCATTGAACGTGTTTAACTACGAAAAGATTAAAACAATCGATGAAAAGTATTTACAAATCAGGTTTTGGAGTTGGAAAACTGTTTAAAACAAAAACAAGTACGGAGGTTCAGATTTCTAAAGATTCACATCATCGCATAATACATACACGTGTTCGCAATTTATCCAATATAATATGTAAGTACTTTATGAAGTTGCAACGCCACATTACGGTCCGGACTATTGCGTCTGGAATGTCAGGTTATAAGAAGAAGAAGATACCATCCACCTCTTCGGAATGTTTGCATCTTTTTTGTTGTGGCTTTCTAATCTTTTTTTTGTTTGGAATTTTGTGATATTTGTGGCAATTTGATGATTTTTCAACATTTTTTCGCGTATTCTCACTTAAGCACCATCCGCATTCGCCGCAATGTCATTTGAGCTGTCAATTGAATTCGCTTCGTTGCGAGCTTGTCATTTTAGATTTGGGTTTACAAGGGCATTTCGAGTTTCCGCTTGGTTTGCATTGTATATTTTTTGCATTTTAATTTAAACCGGCTGGGAAATGTATTTTGGTAATCATTTCACAACCCGGTTAAGCACATTTTTGTGTTCTTCCTTCTTTTTCTAGAGCTTCATCATCATTTCGAGAGAGAGAAACAGAAACCTGTCTAACCACAACAACTTTATCGTACAGTACAACAATGACAATCAAGCGAGAAGTTTGCATGGAGTAGGAACAATTTGTGGACTTTGACAGTTTAATAACTCGTATTCTTTATTTTAAAGACTCAGCGTAAAGACAAGCACAAGGGCAGTGCTATCGAACAAATGAAGAAGACCAGATTTCCACGTTTAATTCAACCAAGCCCAGTGAATAGGTAAATTGTCTTCAATTGCCATGGCCTGGTTATGGTTAAGCCACGCGTAATGCGTGCAATAAAAGTAATTGAACTACTTCAGACAGTCGTTGACATTTGAAGGTTAAGTATTGCTTCAATTTGCACCATCTTACGTGTGCTTACTTAGATACACAGAAGATCATTTTGAAAATTATTTTTTTTTGTATTTTCCGTTTTTCCTCAACACCTACCTCCTCTTTAGCGATCATGAATGACAGAAGGCGGTTTCGTGTGCTGCTTTTTGTTTGCGAGTTGAATGGATACACTGCACAGAGCCCACACGTATAATGTCTGATGTGTGATGCCGTGTGCGTGCAAAGGTGAAAATTAAATCATTTTCTTGTTGGTTATACTATATACTCGAAGCGAGTGTGGAATTGTTTTGCGAAAATACTCTGAGTCTTGAGTTCGTTCGAGATGAGAATGAGAGATAAAAAACGTTGACCCACATCAACTGTCTGCAATTAAGTCCTTGAAAAAAGGTTAAGGTTTCGTGTAGTTTTAGGACAGTAAGCCAGGTAGGTATAGAGAAATTTGAGATTAAACTTGATTGTTAAGTGAAGCAAACAAATAATTTTATTGGAAAATGTTCGTATTCACTTGTGTTCTTTAGATACTTAAAATCTTACAGAACAAAAATCGATAAAAATGCATTGCAATGGAATACAAAATCTAGTAGGACTTTCGAAGCAAACTGACTGACTTTGAGTTTACAACAAACAAAAAAAGAAGTAGAACTTAGTTCCTTAAGATAGGTTCCAGTTGGCTGGGTAAATCTATACAAACTCACAGAATTTTTTTGGGTTACGTTGGATTGGCGGCAGGTTTCGGATTGGGGTTTTGATCTGATGTGGTGATATATATAAGTACATATAACTAAATACAAAATTTACATCAAACATAAATTTTTTTAGACGAAGGATTTTTTTAATTCTCGTATTTTCAAGAAGCAAAAGATTGGAAACGAAAGCCTATAGGAATAGGATTATATATTTGTTCAAACTGACTTCTAAAAAAAGAACGATTTCAGCTACTTCAATAAACACCAACGTATACTAAACTTTGTTCTTAGAAAATTAATTCTCTTCTTGAGTTTTCTGGCTTACCTGCCCAAACTCTTGAAATAGCTTTGTTCAAAAGAATTCTTTTCCTCAAGCAAAAATTAGCTAAGACTCATTCACTGGTAAATACAACTGATTTTTCTCACAAAAAATAAGATTTTTTTTTCAGTTGAATAAGAAACAATTTTTAATTTCTTAAAATTATTTTCACTTTTCCAAAAAAAACTTCAACCATGATCTGTTCTCACACAGGATCTTTCTAAAAGTGATCATGGCGGCATCATTCGAACGATCCTATGTCCTGCGAAAACTACAGAGGCATAGGTATCCCTGCTTAATGTTGCCTACAAGATCCTATCCACCTTACTATGTGAGGGGAGGCTTATGTTTATTCTCCGGCTGCACGACCAGCTGGAGATTTAGACAACTAAGAAAACCCAAGGGAGAACAAGGTTTAAAACTGTGTGTGATGTTAAATCTCTGGCTACTTGCGTGGCTGGAGATTTCAAGGTGTCCCAAGGTTTTGAATGGTGAAAGAGGGGTGAAATTGGTGAAGTCTCCGGCTACTTGCGTGGCTGGAGATTTCTAAGGTTTTACTGGGTCATGAAGGGTGGAATTGGTAAGGTCTCCGTCTGCTTGCGTGGCTGGAGACTTTTAAGGTTTTACTGGGTTATGACGGGAGTTAACTGGTAAGGTCTTCCGGCTACTTGCGTGGCTGGAGACTTTTAAGGTTATATAAAGGTTTAAAAAGGGTAAGTCTCCGGTTACTTGCGTAACTGGAGATCTTATTTTCAGTAGCAAATAATAGTGGGATCGTCGTTCTAGTTCTTTAGAACAACGACTAGGAGTGTCTTTCCTAGTTGGCCGTAAGGTGAGCAAAAGACTAGGAGTGTCTTTCCTAGTTTGCCGTAAGGTGAGCAAAAGACTAGGAGAGTCTTTCCTAGTTTTCCGTAAGGTGAGCAAAAGACTAGGAGCGTCTTTCCTAGTTCGTCGCATGGCGTTTGAAGACCAAAAAGGAAGCAAAGTTGTTGGTTACTACCCCGGACGACTTCTTGGTGTGTGTATCCTAAGGGTTGACAGGCCCAGAGTTTTGCAGTAACTCACCTCGGTTGCAAAGCTCCACAGGAAGCTAAATTCTGGTACCATGGGAGATAGTGCCGATTTGAGTTGAGGGTTAAGTTTTACCCTCTGCTCAAACCCTATCTATGAGGTAGGCCCCCCAGTGGAAGCATGTTTCCCAAGCAAGAGGTGTGCATATGCTGCAACATATCACAACTTTGCGACCGAGATAGCTTGCTATGTCGGGGTTAATGGTCAGGACCCAATCCGACTCCAATGGTGGTAGGCCTCCCGTGGGATTGAGCCATAATAGGCAGGTGCTCACGTTAAACCAAAAGACGTTTCTTACTATGTGAGCATCTAAAACCTTTCTGCAACACTATGATCGGCACGTACCAGTGTGGCTTCAGGCCAAGCAGATCAACGATATACCAAATATTCACATTAAGACAAATCGTGGAAAAGACCATCGAATTTCAAGTCGAGACCCACCATCTTTTCATCGACTTCAAAGCCACATATGCTAGCAAGCAAAGCCTCAGCTGTAGATCGCCTAGGACAAAACACCAGTGTTGGTCGCAGTAATTTTGAGGTAGTCAAAGAGTTCACCTCTATACAAAACACTAATTTTACCAGTCCTTTACCAGGCACTTTCGAGGGAAAAATTCTTCGAAGAATATTTGGTCCTATATGCGAAGAGGGCGATTGAAGGAGGAGATTTAATCGTGAATTATACAAGCTGTACCAGGATGTGGATGTAGTCCAAAGAGCCAAAACACGTCGACTACACTGGCTCGGTCACATCGAGCGAATGGACAAAAACGCTCCAGCCAAGAAAATCTTCGAATCCCAGCCCCAGCTTCGCGACGACGAGAAAGACCGAATCTCCGCAACAGGGACCAGGCGGTTACAGACGCAAGAGTACTTCATCTCAATGACTGGAGGGAGCTCGCGAAGGATCGAAAACAATGGAAGACCGCAATATCTTAGGCGGAGACCCTCCATGGATCGGGAGGCGGATAAGTAAGTTCGGTCACGGGTGTATCGCAAAACTTCGCCCATTGGTTGGAAGCCTTCTCCGTTCTTGAATTAAATCCAATCTCTCATTTATAGAAATAATCCCTAGTGAGAAAGCTCCTAGGAGCTCCCTAGGAGAAAGCTCAATGAACGAATTCAAATAACCTCCACCGTCAGCCAGAAATCTATATAGAGTACATTTCACAATATTTCTGGTGACATCGAAAGAAATTAATAAGACACCAATAAGGCAGTATGATCATTAAAAATAGCCTAGATAGCGGTGATGTCCATTGAAATATCCCCACAATAGTATATTACAAAAATACAGAGTTGGTCCTAGGACACTTCCTTATGGTACTTCTTCTTCAGTTTCCTTAAGTTTCTGGGAATTTCTGTGTTACCGTACTCTTAAGAGTCGGTCTGTAATCTAGGCTTTCAGGATTCTTTAGTACAGCCCGGAAAAATCCCTATGCAGCTTATACTAAAGTTCCAAGTGTCGAAACTTGTCAAACGCTTGATCAACATCTAAGAATAGAGGTGACCAAACCTGGTTTTCTCCAAGGGCCTTTTCTACAACTTCCGTAATTCGATGCACTTGGTCTATCGTAGAATGTTTATTTCTAAATTCAAACTGATGGTTAGGGATAGGTCTTCTTGTTTTTATTACATATTTTACATTTTTGCACTTTTTGAGGAGTATAGTATTTCTTAAACTTTTTCTATTATTGTTATAAGTGGTATTGGTCTGTAGGAGATTTCTTCTGTTGGTGAATAGCCTTGTTTCTTTAACATTGAGTTCTTTAATTTTCCAGTCATGTGAGAAATATCTTAACTAAAGGCATGCGTTCATTAGGAATTGCAGTTTTTTGAAGGCTATTGAGGGCAATATTTTCGAAACTCTCCTGATTTGTTAGTAGATAACTTTTGTTATCTTATGCTCTGTCGGGATTCCGTTCCAATTTCTATCTTGAGACTTTATTGGTTTCTAATGAGTTTTTTTTTTTTAAATAAATGATATATGTGAAAATAAAAGAGTTTGAAGAAGAGCTCGAATGAAATCAAAAGAGTCTTAAGGAGTAATTCTTTCAAGTATAAATCTTTTTTCTTGGGAATATGTTAAGATCAAAAATCCGAAATAAATCTTCTTTTACGGACTCCATTATATATGCCTTAATCGTTACATAGCTTAATAGTTCTAAGTCCCACGTAAGCTCCAGATAATATCTTTTCTTTAGTTAAATGAATATATGGTTTGCATATATGACCACTCCAAATTTTGTTAATAAAAAAAACTAATAAAATATCGAGGATTTGGCTCCAACTTGTATGTTTCTATTCACATAATATTTAATTTATGTCTCCTCTCGAAAATCTTTTACATCCTCCTAAATTAAAAGCCACTTTAAATTAAGAAGAAAACAAAATTGTTGTAAACATGACTATACAAAAAATTGACCCCATCGAGAATTATGTGAAATGTCTTAAAAGAGATTTTATTAGTGTCCATTAAGCTGGTATTGAATGCCCTCCCTCATGCCTAGTTGATCCGTTTTTATCACTTTTGAGATTCCTCTTGCCTGTAGCCTCTTTTTCAGAACTTGATGTCATGAATTTAATACAGATACAGAGGTACCTCTATAATCCTAATAGCTTTGAAGAAACTTAATTTGTATATGCTTTGTTCGCTGGTCGTTTATCTTTTTTAAATAAATTTTCAAAGCTTAATAAATTTAATCCCACGCTATAGGTAGAGATACATAATCTAGATATTTTTTATATTCTGAAGTCATTCAAAATTCGGACAGCTTGCTTGCACACCTTTGGATTTTGGAAGAGTGGCGTTAAAATGACTTCCTTTTTTTTCGATCGAAGTATTATGGGAGTGTGCCCTTTAGTGTTTGGAATTGTCTCCAAAACTCCCCCGCAAACATTTATTCCTGTTTGCTTGTGCCTTGCACCTCTCCGAGTCTTCACACACACACTCTAAGGATTGTGTAATAAAATGTGATTTAAAGTTTACATAAATAACATCACAGAAAAAGAAGCAGAAGAAGAACTGATGAGGAAAATAAGAATCCACCACATCATGACCTACTATCTGGAGATACCTCCTCGCAGATACAATATCTTCTTCTTCTGGTTTGGATGTGGATTACTTGGGTGGTGTCACAAGCTCACAAGCCAACGAACGATGAAAGGCAGCCATTCAGTTGGACGCGCAGCAATCATGTTTTTTTTTATTATTTCTCTTATCCGTTCCGTAATTCATTTAATATACGAAGATGTGTGTAATTGATAGAACATGTGAGGGCATCTGAGTTCAAGTATTTTGTTCATGTTTTTTTTTTTTTTTTTTTTTGTACCCATTTGAGGCCCCCCCTAATGCACGAACTCTATGATTTTTGTTTTGGACGAGGTGTGGTGTGTTTGTATTTGCGCGCACGCTTTTTATAACTTCAATCTCTTCAAGCCGCTTTTCTCGTCGTCGTCGTCGTAGTCGGTCGTGGTAAATAGACGTGTGGGCACGACTCTGACAGATCGGGTTCAAAGTTCTATACACGCTTTAAGATGAAACTATACTTTCGAGGAAAATGCATCAAACGTAATGGTATGTACGATGTGCTATTTCTATTTAAACTCAGGGAGGGATTAAAAGTTATAGAAAAGAAAGGCGCTTTGGAAAAAAAATTTGTTAGACCTCGGAGAACTTATAACAGTGTTGTCAAAATCTGGAGAGATTTAGAATCAAATTGTGAAAAATGTTTCTCAGGGTCAAAACCTTAAAATTTATACACGTCTTCGCGAAACCATTTTTCTTTATAATATAAGCGTGGGCTCAGATGCACACTGAACATACAATGGGAAGGGAAATAAAGCTAGTTAGAGCCCTCAACCTCTTGGCATAATGGTTGGATTATCACACTAGAGGAGAACTGCGTCCGATTCCCACAGCTTTTACCGACTAAAAACAAAAAATATTGGTCCAAAGATAATAGCTCTATCGAAAAAGTTATAAATTCTCCAAGAATATCTTTTTGTCCTTAAAATTACTTCTCATCTAAAGGACTATTCATATGTGAGCGACCAACGACCGACGAATTAACGAACATTCGCCCATTTTGACATTTCATTCACATGCATATTTTGTTTTTATTCGTCGCGAATGGCGTTTAATTAGACAACTTAGAATGATTTTGAGGTTAGCCGCGCGCGAACAATTCATTCGTTGCAGTGTGGATGGTATGTGGGACCCGAATGGTGTTTGACAGTTCGTAGCAATTATATTGCAATTCGCGACGACTAATTTTCTCAAATTTCTCTCATTTTAGCAATTACAACGCAAATTTTAATAAATTAACATTAAATGAAACTAGATTACTACTCTTTTGTAAAGTTTTTGTAAAGAATTTAGGCTTATAATGTTTTAAATCCCATTTGTTTTTTTATTCGTTGGTCGTTGGTCGCTCTCATGTGAATAGTCTTTAAGCCCTTCAGAAGTGGCAGAAAATTGTAGAGCCACTCCATTCCATGGTTGGGATTAGCCTTAGCTATATGATACTATAAGGTCTCGCGTCTCAAATATTTTAAATTTCCTTTAAGCATTCAACCACAGAAAATACCCCACAAACATCTCACGCAGAGGACAATTTTCAATTTTGTGACGGAGTAATACGATCCACTTTAATCCAATTTGTGTGAACCTTATCCTAGTGTTTAAAAAGATGTAAAGGATTTTCCATTAAAAATTTTCTATGTTTAAATGTATTAAAGAATCTGTGAGAGAAATTATAAGATCTCGGTGGTCAATTTGTATCGCCTCCGTGCGAGATAACCATGTTCGGAAATCGCTCATGCAAAATGTTGTAGCATGAGTCGTGTGGAACGTACCGCAATACTGTTGAAACCAAATTTTGTCGGTGCCCATATCATCCAAATCGAGCAAAAAGAAAGTGGTTTTCATCGTCCAATAGTTGTCGCCATTGACGGTGATGTCTTGTTGCCCAACGTCCATCTCAAAGAAGCATGGACCGATGTCCGATGACAACGCCAGCCCAAAATCCACACCGAACAGGTACTTTCTCTGAATGCGTTGCAATTTGGTGGATTGCATGCGGATTATAATCGCCTCAAATTTGACAAGGTTGCTTGTTGACGAACCCGTTCATCCAGAAATGGGTCTCGTCACCGAAGTTGGGTTCAAGTTTCAACTGCTCCAAAGCCCAGTTAGCTCTGAGCATCTTGGTCAGTTGAATTTTGAAAGGATGTAGGCCCAAGTCATGACGAAAAATTCGTCAAGTTGTGGTCTGCGAAAAGCTGAGTGCGCGGCGGGGAATTGACTGCCTCGGGTTCTCTTGCACGAACAGTGGCGATTTTTTCGGCAAAACTTTCGTTTTGTTGACGTACAGGTATTGGCAGATTTTTCAAAGAATTCGTTGATTCAAAATGATCCCCAATGTTGCAATAAAATGTTCTCGCAGAACGATTATGGCGGCTGCAAAAATGGCAAAGAGTGCGAAATCTTGCTCGTACAGGAGACCCACTTAAAAAAAAAAAACAATTTAATCATTTGCACATGCTGTTGAGCGCTATAACTCTCCATGTTGACTTGGTATGATAGATTTAATAAATGACATCTACTTTGACAGATGTAGCTTCACCAATGTGGCCTTAACCACCTGTTAAATTCATATTGGAAAACCACCGATTAGATTTTTGTGGAAGAAATAAATTAGGATCGGGGTGTGATGTGACTTACGTAGTGATGAATTTTGTTCATCCAGTGATATATTTGAATCAACATTCGTGTAGTGTGGCTTTTTAATGAATCTCTCGATTTGAAAGCATAAACATCTCAAATTGAGCCTTAGATTACAATGATTAGACGATACTCAAAAGTTTTACGGTGCTTAAAATAAGCTATTTCACGGAGCGACTAATCGTAAAAGGAACGCTAAAAAGTGATGGAAAAACGTAAATTTTTCACAGTTATTATTCTGACATATATCATTTGTAAGCCATTTTAATATATGTGCATGTAATTATAATCTTATTCAGCCGTATTAATAAAAATCGCTTATTCCACCTATATTCCATGATTTTGCTAAACCATGGAATAGGAGTTAAGCCATGGCTTAAATATTTACATTAATAAAAACAAAATGTTCCCGGAATAGTAAAATGACGTTTATCAAAAATCCTTTTAAGAAAATCTTCTACAAAAGTAAGCAATCTCTTTTTTATATTCTGTGGCTACCTAAATTGATTGTCAATTGCTTTTGTCTGACTGTGGACATTTCTATTTCTTATTCTTCGCTAAACCACCTACTTCGGTAGTTTAACTTAATCATAATTAGTAAACGTCACTTAACAGAAAATTTGTTTTATTAATGAAATTTCGATCTTAGTCCAGGACTTAACGATAAACCTCCACTAAACCATCTTTATTAATATGGGTGATTATATTTTATAGACTCAGTTAATACTCAAAACTGGGACATACTTGTATTAAAAAAAAAGTCAAATTTAGCCATATTTTCGATCCATAACCAAATCCAGCCCTGAGCTGATACTTCATGCCACCAAAGAGGAGGTGGTTCTTAGAATTGAATTTTTAAGTGCTACTGCAGCGGAACTTTTGAAAGAAACGTTAACTTTGTTGATTAAAAGTGTTTGCTCATAAGAGTAGCTCTAAAACAGATTCGTTCTTCTCATATTATTAGGGTTTAATTTATAAGGAATTTGGCGCTTCATGGCTTTTAAGGGAATTAATTCTTTGAGATGTGGTGTGAAATTGTAAAATGAATGTTCAAACTTTAAATTTAATTTAAATGAAATTCCAATCCAATCAAGTGAATAATATGTGATTTTCTCATAATAGGTATAACTTAATATTTTTTGTATTGAAATAAAATATATTTTTTTAAGATTATGATAAATCCGCTACAGAATTACAATTTATAACTGCACCTTTTTTGTTTTGGTTGAATTTTCTTTTCACTAAAATTAATGATATAAGCTTTTAAGAAGTTAAATTTTATGATGGCCATCCTCATTATCATCATCATAATCGTAACCACTATGAATTTGTATAGGAGAGAACACTGCGTGTGGCATGCAACATTTAATATTTTTATTTTTTATATGTATTCTCTGAAGGTTTGTTACACATAAGAAATTCTAACATTTTGGTAAGGTCAAGGAATTTATTGATGGCCATGGGATTATCAATCGATATATTGTTATAATAATAACATTTTTTCTATTAGTTAAGGACCCCATACGGTGTTGAACAGTTTTTGGGAAATGAATGTGGATTTCCAACTCTGTTTGCCAGGTCCAATTGATTTACATAGCTAGGCCTCTAGTATTTTCTTTAAACACTTTAGATTTTGTGATAGAACTAAAAGCTTAAGCTAAATTTCGACTTTTGCGCTAAGATCTAGTTAGTGAACGAAGTGTTCTAGTATCTGCTTTTTTCGACATGACTTTATCTTAGAATCTTGTGAGTAAAAATAAGCCAAAGTTAAAACTTTGTTTCTTAAGTAAAAACCAGGTTTTTCGTGATCAAAAACAACTTAAGCTAGCAAGTCAAAAGGTCTTGTGAATAAAAAAAATCTAAACCTAAGACTTGGAATAAAAATAAGCTTAAGCTAGCTAGTTAAAGATGTTTTCTAGAAATAGCTATTGTAAAATAGCCAACGCTAAATTATATTAGTTTAAGCTTGTTTGCCCAGCCTAAGCTTCAATTTGTGTGTATAAAAATTGCTTAAACTAGAATATTATAGTTAGAGCTACAAAATTTTCAAGATTTTTTCGTCGACCTGTCTAGTTAGCTCTGACTAGGTCCTATTTTCAGTATTCTCTTTAGTTAAGTGCGAACTTGGCGGAGTTTATAAGTGTCAGAAAACCAAAATTTTATAAGAAACGGTTGGAAGTTAGTGATGAGGATTTTCATAGTTTACGAGTATTTAGATTTTCAAAAGAAAATGTGAAGTATGTAGCTTTCTGATTACTTTTTAGAAGACTCAACTCCTTTCGGTCATACATGTACAGTTCTACCTAAAGCTACGTAAATTAAAATTTTAGATAAAAAAGAGGGTGCGAGTTCTCGGTAGAACGGAGTGTAAATATACTTGTGTAACCTAGCGGTAGTTTGGTTTAATTCTATTTAAAGACTGATATATACTATTTTATAAAATTTCATCTTAAAAGGACAACTAAATGATGATCTTAATGTCGTATCTGGGTGAAATACATTTTGGGGTTGAGGTAACTGAACTGAACTGAACAAAACAATGAAAATATCGATTTTCTTCAAACTTCGGCAGAGTCCAATCGGTAAGGTTTTAGCTTTTGAAGTGATCAAGAGGCCTTTATGCTTGAGTAGATTTGATCGTTTATGTCCCAAGAGGTGGTTCCAAAATCGACTGAATGGCGAGTATGAACTCTACTGAAACGATGCGTCGATTTACTGGCACAAGAATACTCAATAGTGAGTAGTTGACTGGAATGTACATATTCACTTTTATGCACAATCTACAATTTATTTACCCACAGGACAAATATTATGACAGGAAATGGGAGTTAGTGCTCTTAAATTGACTAATCACTGACACAGAATTTCTGCAATAATTTTTAAATGTAGTTCGCTTGTGAGCTTGTGAACACCATGATTCGAATTTTAACCTTGAATGACGTGTTGACATTGGCAGATCATAGCGACAAGTCTTATGGTGCATTTGTATGAAAAGAAAAATTAAAATTGTCAAATTCTATATGCTGCCTTCATATTGGAGTTGAATGTCTTTCCGATAACTTTAAAGACTGTCTGAACTCTTTGACAACTTACTTAGAAAATTCAAGATAGTTTAATCTGTAATTATTACTTCTAACGCCTGAACTAGGCGGACTAATGCCTAATGAGAGAGCTGCTTGAAACTCTGAAATCTGTCAAAACTGATAGACCAGCAGGTGACTAAATTCTGTAAAATTAGTACGTCAAAGATTTTTAATCACATTTATTATGGTGTTCCTTAAGGTTGTCTGCTAGGTTCAATTATGTTTGCATTATTTGTTGCTGGTGTATCTAAAGATCAGTAATAGGTAGGGTAACCAGATAAGAACAATTCGAAAAGGAATTTAGATAAAAAAACAACGTTGTAAGATATAAAAGTTGTGTTGACTTTATTTTGAAGCTACATTCAAACCACTATGTATGGAATAGCACAAAGTCAGTTCAGTTTTTGATAACTCATAACGTTATTCTGAATACAGTATCTCGAATGTTGGCCTGGAGGTCACACAAAGGGGATGGCTTGTTAGCGTAAAAAAGGACTTGAAGTAGCCTCAAAGACAAAAATAATCAAATGATGCCAAATCACATGATTTCGGCGGGAAATTGATAAATGCTCGCCGTAGGAAGACCCAGTCGCCAAATTTCTCTTTCTCTTTTAAGTGTTGCGTTGCTTGCATAATATACATATACAGCCACATTGTTGAAAACACACACATCGAAAACCACTCCCCATGCCGACACTCGCATTCATGAGCGACACTCGCATTGAAGAAATCGAACAACTCTTAGTTCTTGGTATTTGCATCACAGACCACCTTGTGCGGAACTGCTTAGTGTTTGCTTCGAAGTTTTAAGAAATTTTTCACCACTTCTCATCTGGCTGTAATCTATAAGGCCTATAGTCGCCCTAAGTTCGAGCACAATTCCCATATTTGGACAGGTGCTCCGAAGCCCCATTTTCTAGGATAGAATCCATAAACGAGCTTTTAAAATGATAGATGATGAATTTATTTTATTTATTATAATTACTTTACCCGATATTTCGACGGTTAACTATGAATATCTCCTATGTCGCATTTTGTAAACTTTACAAGGGACAAACGGAACTGATTATAGTCTCAAAATTAAAACGTATAATAATAAAATTTTATGCATAATTATCAGTTTTGAATATCTATGATGTGAAATAGTTGAAATTTTAAAAATTCAGCGAAGCAGATGGAAATTATTAACGAAACTACATCAAAAAGTGAATTTTACAAAAATGTATGTTAGGAGGTATTCATAGTTAACCGTCGATTTGTATAAGCAGTATTCTAGTGTGCCATTCCTTCCCTTAAGCAATTCAGCGCTAATATTCGTACTTCAGGGAATGCTCATAAGTTCATCCTTGAGCCAGCCCAACTTCAGACGTATTGTTAAATTCTTTCCTTAGCCGCACTACACGAATGTGGAACGCTTTACCACTTAATAATTTCCTCCCATTACGACATTCAGACCTTCAAATCCAATCGGTATATCCTTTTTAGTGCGCTCAAAATTATAAACAAAATATTTCGATGTGGTCGAGATCTGGCCACAAAAAGTCGATAAACATTGCTCTATACCCGAAGCATTCGATGATATCGGCGGCGGTCTGATGTTGCCTCCATGCCATAAGCTGCACTAAACACAATTCACAAATATGGATAAACGATCAAACTTGTTTGGTGCTTGGTCGAAAACTTGTGGATTGTGTTTACTCAAATAACGGACATTTTGTTTATTGAAATAGCCACTCGGCTGTGTCCCAGAAAATGATGTTTTGTCCAAAATCCGGATTTCCGGTCAATATTTTTGTAGTGTTCAATTAGCGAAGTTACTGTGTTTTTAATGGTCATCCAAGGTAAAACGGCAAACCTTACTCAATTATTTGACAGTTCGATGTCATTGGTAAATTTAACAGCTGCTGAAACAAAACAATTGGAAAAAGTATCATTGCTGTCTGGTCTACCTATATTTAAAAAGGTACTTTTACAAGTGGAAGTAGATACTTTAGCAAACTAATATCTTAAGATTTGCGATGTATGAAAATCAGAAGACAAAAAACATTGATTCCTGTATTTTCCTTTTTATGCCTTGAGAGGTTATTCCACTTCATATAATATTTATCCATTAGTAAAAATATGACTTGGAACCCACTGATTTTTTAGGCCATTATCACCGGGTTAAATGACAGGAAAATTTTGGTTTACTTAAAATGTATGCATTCAAGTTCCAGAACCTACCTTATACCTTATACCTTTTAACAGAAACAGAAATTTTGTGAAAAAAGCCTCAAATGTAGGCGTGGTAGAAATGACGTGCTTAGAGAAAAACAATAAATCCTTGAATTTCCCAAAGAACATAACCCTATTTGTGGGTGTGTCGATGAGTGTAACATTGTTTTGATGATTTCTTCTACTATTGTTTATCATGTTTAAAAATTTCATTTAATTTAAGATTCTATTTACCTGTTGCCTCCTTTATAATCAATTTTTTGAAGATGCAAGAAATGAAATATGGGAAACTATCAGAAAACTTAGAAAACAAATGAGGCGTTCCTCGCGTTCCTCAAATTCAACTGGTATTGGTGCAGTTTCTTGTCCCTTCTTAACACATTTATATTTTTTAACAATCCAATGATGGAATATAAAATGGACGACTAATTTTATTCAATGAACACTAAATTTGTGGTGTTTTTTTTTGTTGCTGTCAAAACTATGTGATAATTATCATTGGTCCTTTTTTTTACTTCACTTGATTTCACCTCACCTTCAGAATAAACCTCTTCGATCAGATGCAACAAAATTAGCAACTTTGAGAGTTCACTATCCAGTTTGTATTAATAACAGCATTGCAACGGTTTTCACAAATTATACCGTTCAGACGGCCCATAAAATAAAAGTTACAACCATTTCCCTAAGGCTCGATCGACCTGAATAATCAACTATCCACCCCGGATCGCCATCGTATCATGAAAGCGGAAAACCTGACCATTCTGGCGGGATGCTGCTGGTGCAGCTCTTAGCTCAGCTTCCGTCTTGCGTCTTCCATTCGGTTGTATAATATTAAATTTTATAGCCTGCACCAACATTATTTGCCAAGCCATTAGATAAAAAAAATAACTTAACAGCTGCGATGAAATAATTATGTTTAGTAGGTTAATACATTGCATGATGGTCCGACGACGACACGGCAACGACCGACTGGGGCGACATCTTTACAGGTTGATCATAAATTTCAACTATCCATTGTGAATGTAACAGAGTTACGTGATCATCGCGTGACCCAGGCCTCATTTTGAAGAAAAACAAAAATTCCCAAACTACTGACATAGTTTAAGCGACGGCCCTTATGGCCTTCCCGCTTAAGTTTCCTAGAAGCCAGTAAGCTGAATAGACAATCTTTGGTGTTGCTGGCAGCGGGAGGCCTGGGTCAGTGATTTATAGTGGCACATTCCAAAGCAAGGTGGATTGCGTATGCCTTTGCTATGCTGCTTGGCTGCCTCATAACGGATAGCATTATAAACCGTTTAGTTGTGGGCTCTCGAAGAATCTATAGGCAGCATATTTTTAAACTGGATATTTGCATAAGCGTGCAGTCGCTGGTAGATTTATGTGATTGCACGCGTCTCTTATGTTGATTATGTGTGCAGACATACCTATAGGCACACTTGAATCGATGATGCACCTTTTGCATGCTGGGAGCTGCTCGAAGATGCCTCAAAGTGATGGAATGCATGGTGCGGAGCCACCACTCTTGCACACACTCCGATGACCACGACTGATTATATATACATAAGAGTGTTTATAGATTCTTAAGCGATGGGTGGTTTTGGCAGCGTTGTGCATTAGGCAGATAGATTTGGTAGAGATTAATTATATTTTTATTGCCCAATGATGGGAATCTTCTTCAAGCTTTTGATTTATTTAGATATTTCATTGCTATTTTGCATTAATATAATCACTGGCGCCATCTAGATTCGTTCATCAGCTTTGGGAATTTTACTGACTACGTAATTGAGTATTGCATTTGCGAGATCAATTCAGGGATCTGAGTGATCTGGAAAATATTGGAATACGAATGTTTGAACCTCAAAACGAGTAGGGAAAAGCTTTCCTAGTTCCAAATGATATCACCACGGACCAAAAGAACTAAAGAAGAACGTGTGAACTTTCCGGGGGGGCAAACGTGGACTCTGACCACTTTCTTGTTGTGACAAAGTTCAGAGCCCGACTGTCCAACGAAAAGAAAGCGAAGACCGCTCACAAAGGAAGAAATTCAATATTCCACGCCTTAGCACACCTGAAAAAGCCAGAGACTAGAGTGAACAATTGAGCGGGGAAACTATCTGCCGTACCCCCAACCGCAAGCGTCAACAACCAGTGGAACCAGTATCGCGACATTATTAAGGAGGTCGCCGAGAGCACCAAAGGCTATCAACCAAAGGCCATGAATGCGCGGTATTGAAGCAGGAGACGGAAAATGCACGAATGCAAATGCTGCAACTGAAAACTGGAGCAGCAAAAAAGGAGAACCGGCAAAAAAGGAAAGAGAAAAAAACCCTGCGCAGAAGGAAAAGAGCATCCGCGGCCTTTTAGCTCAGGTATCTCGAGGAGTCTAGCACCGCCACAAACGCCCGCCAGCTCTACAAAACAGGCAAGCAGTTGGCATCAGGTTAAAGGACCGGCACGCAAGTTCCTCGAAACATCTAAGGGAACCTAGTCACCGAAGCACACGAAATTGTAGACGTGTTTAAGCAGCATTTCCAGCAGCTGCTCAATGGGCAATTACTTAGAGGAAACCACAGGAGAGCAAAGAAACATGAGATCAGTTAATGAAGATCCAGTCCCAGTACCCAATACTCAAGAGGTTAAGCAAACCATCCACAGGCTTAAGAACAACAAATCCGCCGGCTCGGATGGCCTACCTACGGAACTCTTCAAGTATGCACCCTGATAGGGTGCATGCATCAGCTCATCAACCAATTTTGGGAGGAGTAAAGTATGCCCGACGATTAAGCAAATAGCTCCATATGCCCAATCTACAAAAAGCGATCCTATGTTCTGCAAAAACTACAGAGGCATATCTCTGCTTAATGTTGCCTACAAGATCCTATCCACCGTACTATGTGAGCGTCTTTCTGCAACACTATGATCGGCAAGTCCCAGTGTGGCTTCAGGCCAGGCAGATCAACGATAGACCAAATATTCGCATTAAGACTAATCCTGGAAAAGACCAACGAATTTCAAGTCGAGACCCACCTTCTTTGCATCGACTTCTATTGGCGATGTCGGAACTCAGATCCCGAAAAAGCTGATGCAGGTATGCCGCATGACGTTACAAAAAAAGCGGTGCTACGTGCAAATCGGTAACAGCTCATCCGAGCTATTCCAGACGTGTAAAGGACTTAGACAAGGAGATGCGCTATTATGTGATTTCTTCAACCTAGTCCTGGAGCATATAGTGGTGTTAACCTGGAAGGCACTTCATCTTCAACACTTGTTGGAGTGCACCCACGTCGGACCAAACATCAATTCCACGAACGACACCTTAGTGGAAATCCGACAAAGAATCACCCTAGCGAACCGCTGCTACTTCAGTTTACCCAAATAAATGGGTTCAAAACTCCTTTCTTCAAAGACAAGGTGCACGCTATACAAAACACTAATTTTACCAGTTCTACTTTACGCCGCCGGGGCCGGGTGCTGGACGATAAGTAAAAAAGGGGAATTGATACTGTGCACTTTCGAGAGAAAAATTCTTCGACGGATATTTGAGAGAAGAGGGCGAATGGAGGAGAAGATTCAATCGTGAATTATACGAGCTGTACCAAGATGTGGTTGTAGTCCAAAGAGCCTACACTGGCTCGGTCACATAGACAGAATGGACCACAACGCTCCAGCCAAGAAAATCTTCGAATCCCAGCCCCCAGGTTAGAGACGACGAGGAAGGCCGAACCTCCGCTACAGGGACCAGGTGGTTACAGACGCAAGAGCGCTTGACCTCGACGACTGGAGGGAGCTTGCGAATAATCGCAACCGATGCATGGAAGACCGCACTATATCAGGCAGAGATCCTCCATGGATCGGGAGCCGGATAAATTTAATATTTCAAAAAAGAGGGGTATACGAAAAATAATCGATTTTCGAGAAAAGGACTATCGATTTTAAAATGGACCAAGGAACAAGTCCAATCATTAAACTTTGTCAAGACCATAATTTCCCGATCGCCTTTCATAAGATCAGAAATACTATCTGTCACTGGATCAGTCGAAGAAAGTCTCAAACGCAATCTCTTTGCTACATTAAAATTTGTTGAAGAAAAATCAGGTGGCGTCTTCGGTCTTATCATGTTTGCTGTAGGCATTCAAATTCAAACCCGCATTCAGCAGAATAGTTTGTCGCCACTTTATTGCAATATCAGTTCAACATCTCAATTGCAAAAATCCACTTGAACTATATTTTGTTCAATGAAGTTCTACATAGCAAAAGTAGGTTATTCAATCCGTATACAAGTTGTATTCACACTTAACGTAAACCTCAATGATAACCATAAAATATTTCCTATAGGTATACCGCTGGAGGAAGTATAATTCCATTAAGATTCAGAACTGGAACTCCAAAGATAAATTAATTTAAAACAAAACGAAGCCGAAGAGAAAATAAGATCCCTGAGGCGCATGGCTCGTGGCATTCATATCCCAATATCAATTCCAATCGCAACCCAATTGTCAATGATTGACGATCTGTTGATATTTCTCTCGACGGGTTTCCGTAAAGAGAACTAATATACATTTAATTTTCCTCTTGGCATCCCGTAGATGCAGGCGTATTGATTACAAATTCCAAAAAAGAAAACAAACAGTTTCCATAGATTATGTGGAGGCTAACTACGATAAGCAACAGGTGGGGGAGCTGGTTTTCCGATAGGCATTGGAATTTATAAGGAGCCAGAATGCTACTTTCGAAAACAAAATTGTCAATTTTGCGTAGGCCAGTCAATTCAGTGCGCATATGGAATGCTGTGAGAAAGAGAAAATCCAGCATAGTGTTCTTGATGAGTCTTAATGCTTATCATCGGAGATATGGCGGATAGTGCAATGGATTGGGCTTCAATAAACTTGACATTTTTATTCATTGCACTCATCCATATTCATGGGCTAAGTTGTAAGCTAGAAACATGTTTAGATATGTATTGTATATATGCCCAGGGCTTAGTAAGTATTAGGTCCGTTGTTCTTGGGGATCTTATTGTTATTAGCTTAACTAAATGTGGGGTCGAAAATTGATGATTTACTATTAATATTCTTGGTCCAATTATGTTTAATCAAGTGTTTTATCGGAAATTTAAAATTAAAACAACAGTCAAGATGCACAAGAGAATATTATTCTAAATGAATGAATTCAATGTCGACAATAACTCCTAACGAGTTATGAATTATATTAAGTTTTGAATTTTTGTTTGTATTTATTTACGTGTTATGGTGTGACTGCCACTGAATAGTTTGAAAAAAAAAATATTTATAGAAAATTTGAAAAATCTGCAAGAGCAAGTCTTATTTTAGCTTAATATCGGAGTTATGACAAAAGAAAGTATAGATTTCTTAAAAAATATGGTGGGCATTTTGACATTGGATATTGTCTTATGCACTCTGTGGGCATTATTCCCTTTTTGGAACCTTACAACTACATAATTGTATATTTAAGTTGTTAAAGTTTCTAGCTTATTCAGAAGTAGTAAACATTCTACATTTTAAATTAAATATCTTATTGAAGATGGCAAAACCAAACATTTAAAAAAAAAAACAAAATTACCAGTTTTATAGATTCCCAGAATGGAAAAACTAGACACGAAAAACATTTTGTTAACTTAGAGAACGAATTTCAAAGTTACCGGCATCAAAGTCATCATCTCTATAAATTTTTACTTGCGACTTATATCTAGGTAGGTACTATAAGGCAAGTTATGCATTCGTAAAAAAATCGAACTCGAGATTTTGATCAAAATTGACATTACGATGATAGCGAAGACTAAAAATGTGGGTCTCGCAATTCTGTATGTCTGTTCTACTACAGCTAAACAGATTGGCCGATTTTCTTCAAATTTGGTAGAAATGGGTTTTAATTTTTTTCCCCCGGACGTTTTTTTCTTTATTTTTAAGACCAAAAATAACGGTACCTGCCATACGAATTTTTTCGAAATTTTATAAATATTTTTTTTTCTCAGATTTTTTTTCCCCCAGATTTAAAAAAAAAATCAAAAAATTTCATTTAATTAAACCTAGGTAATGGTTGAAAAAAAAAAATTCCAAAAAATTATTATTTTTCGTACCCCCCAGAAACCAATATTATTCTATATTCAAATTTAAAAAAAAATGTTTTTTGATTTTTAAAAAAATTTTCAAATTTTTTTTTGAAAACTCAATATTTCGTACACCCCATACAAGATATGAGAAAAAAAAATATTTCACCAAAAAATAACGGTAGGGTCCATACAAATGCTAAAAAATGGTTTTCGAAAATCGTATTTTTCTCGAAAACGGTTCCGAGAATTGTTTGCTTAAATTTTTGTCTTTCGTTTAATTTTTAAGATCTATAATTTAATAAAGACAAATTTGAAAACGAGATACTCGTATTACTGACTCTACCATAGAACAATTTTTTTTAAATTTTGAATTTCTCATTATTGGCATAACGGATTTTGATGAAATTTCTTAGAGAGAAGTTTATAAAAAGTTTAAGAAACATTGCATTTCAAAACTTTAAGAAAAATATTTTTTTTTGAATTTAGAAAAAAAAAACCTATTTTTTTTTTTGGAAAATTCAATACGTATCTTGAAAACAGATCAATATTTTTTTTGGTAAATTTAATTTCTATTCGAACAATAATAAAAACTTTAAATTGGCGTACCAAAAATGTACCACTAATGACTGTCTTTCAGTCACACTCTTATAGGTACTATCAAAATGTCGTAGTGTCAATATTTCAAGCCCTCACATTTGACAAAATATCATATGTTTGGAGTCACAGCCCTTTAAGGAATCACACCGCAAAAAAATGCAAAAAACCAAGATCAGTAACACAACGATTTAGGAAGCAAGATTTTGGGATTCGGAATTTTGATCATTCGAGATTTTGGCATTTGCTAGTTGTCGTTTAAGGCTTTTGTTTTCGGTATTTCAGAGCTCAAGATTTCGTTCTAAGTGTCAAGATCATTCATATCAGCTTCTACGATTTTTATTTACCATCAAACAATCTAATCCAATCTTATGCAATAGTTACTCTTAGCCAACTACCTAATGAAACTTTTAGGATAAATTTTTCTCTTAGAACTTTTTGTATGTGGTTAATAATATTTAATTTAAATGTGGAAGTTCCTTTTTAAATTGTCAAATATGAACGAGGTAGCATATTCGCATGGTAAAACTAACAATTTTTCTTCCTCATATAATATAAATAAAATTTGTTTATTAATCCATTGCCCACAAAATTTGATTTTTTTTCTTTGTGCATAGAAATAGGTATTATAAATCAGGGAAAAAACCACATACATTTTGTCATGTCTCTTGACATTTTTCAATGACCCCCATTAAATGCTCATTATGCTAACCCACCATAACCAACTAATTGTTAAAGATTTCCGCTAAAAAAAAACTTAAATAAGAAATAACAATTCTGACAAATTGCTTTAAGACCCAGGAAATCCCCAAATGGGTTTGCACAGCTTTATATCTACCATTTGAATTATTGACGTCAAATGAACTTGTCAAAATCTAACAAACAACAACTTTCTCTAAAAGGTCTCTACAGAGTTATAGCCCCACAAAATCTACCGCATCCACATCTAGCCAGGATAAAGTAGTAATATGCCAGAAAAATCAGCCACCGCTTGTAAAGTTAAACGAAAGTTAAGTTCGAAAAGATTTAAAATTCAGTTTCCCTAGCGAATGCAGATCACTTTGTAAATTGAAATAACAATTGTACAACTATGACAATGTAATCGCATTTGTGGCACGCGACTGCAACTACCTATACGAGTACTTAAGGTAAATTCGATGGCGAGGGGGCAAACAATAGCTCAAAGAAGCCAAATCCCACAATTTTGTTCAAAAAACCAATTTGCCTTGTGGAGCCATTTTTCCATTTGAGGCAAAAGAAAAAAAAGATTCCGACGGACATTTTGGAGAAAGATTACGGTGTTGTAGGTGAATTGGAAATTCAGCCAACGGAAATGATCATGTTGCGGGCATAGCTTGAATGGAGGATAAGGAAATCCAACCGCATGCCAGTTGTTGTGTAGGTGTTTTTGATTATTGCGGTCATTAGTCTTTTGTTGAGATCAATCCAATTGCAGAGGAGTTGTTGGAATAAAGTGGTTACCCTGTGGGTTATTATGTTTTAAATTGTGTCGGAGATTTTCCATCAAGTTTTAGATATAAATTCTTTTACCCCTTAAGGTGAAAAAGTGGGTACTTGATTTGAAATGACTTTTTTGCTTTGAAATGGAAAATGTACAAGTACAGCATGGTTGAGAAGTAAGTAAACGTCCATATTTTCCAAAATATAGAACTTGTGACTTTAGTGAATTGCGTAGCGGAAAAAAGTATTGGATGAAATCGATTTTTTTCACATTATTTTTCAGCAGATAAAACCGACCTCTAACCGTGTTTAATCCATTGATTAAATTTTGAAAAACTACTTCTATGTCAATGTAATAAAACTTCTTGTTAGATTTTTGGCGAAAAACATTCACCCATATTCTTACTTTTGGGTTGCTCTGGGGCCTGTTTCTCAAATCATACACATCATACATTGTATGATATTGACAATTCTGCTGTATGATTTCTGTTTTCCAATTTTGTTGTATGATCTGCTGTCATACAACAATGTATATGACCAAAGATTACACTGGAAATATTGGAATGTTGTATGATTTTGTTTCTCAGAAATCATTTACATCATACAGCAAAATAAGCCTACATTTTTTTACATTTAATACTTTTCATTGTTTTCTTTTCTACAGTCTTCTAAAGAACAGAAAATTCTAGTGCTGCAGTCAATTCTTTAAAAACAAGAAATTTTATTTGTCGAAAGTTTACTGGCTTGACACTAACAAATCCAAATTATCTCGTAGTTTTTCGAGAGAATTTTATGTTTGAAGTGAAATCCACCTAGAAAACTCAAAATAAATAGAACCCCCAGCCTTAAGCCATGAAGCTATTGCTGTTAGTTTCTAAGACTAATTTGTACATTTATGTTTTGATTAATAAATAATAATAATAATCAATAGAACCTTAGAACCATTTGTTTGATTCTTCCAAAACGAATTAATTTTTGATCAAATGTTTTATGGAAAAGTTTGAAGCGTCGATATTCCATTGAAAATCCAAGAATGATTAATTTAGCTATATCTCGACTGAAAAGGTAAAGTATCTTAAGTCGACTTAAGATATTTCGCGTTTTTTTGTTGATCCTTAGTGCCATTCTAAAAGGCTACAGTTCTGTGTTATCGGCTTCCTTCTATCTCACTCCTGTGCTTTTTTATAGACAAAAACAACTTCATCTTATGTTCAAAAGACACATCTCTACACGCGGTAAGATATCTTAAGTCCACATAAGATTGCGTGTTCTGCTTAATTTTAAAACCTAAAATAGACTTAAGATTATATTGGCTTAAGACTTTTTTATTATTGTGAAATCGTAAATCATATTAAGTTGACTTAAGATATTTTCGCGCGTGCAAACAGGAACAAAAGTCATCCTTAAGTCGACATAAGATAAAATCCTTAAAAAAATTCCAAAAAAGTGTGAAAACGCAAATCATCTTATGGGAACATAAGATGAATTTTTAAATTTAAAACTGAAATTTTTCGCTCCCTAAGTAATCATAGGATATTTTACCGTTTGCAAACCTTAAACAATTTCCGTAATAACAAGGACATAAGATATTTTTAAGCGAATTTTGTTTCTAGATTGCCTTTTGTGCGACCGTTTTTCTTATTTTTTCATTTACATAGTGTTTCAGACAGTTTTGTTTCATACGCGATTGAAAAATTATTACAAATGAAACACATACGTATACAACAAAAAAGAGTTGAATTGCACGAATTTGGAATTAAAAATACATTTTATAAAAATAAAACATGGATTTAATGAGATAAAGAAGTTCAAATGTATGAAATTGCCGTCTGATTTCCAGAAAACTAAGAATTTATTCACACACAGCTCAAAAATAGTTTAATATTAAAAGAATTTTTATGCAAGAAATTTCTTCAAAGTTTTTCAAGAATACAATTTGGGATATCAATTTTAAGTAATTACGTAGTAGTATTGGCCAATAGTTCTAAAAAGACTGGCGCAAAATGTCAAACAACCTATTATTTTTAATTTCTTTGTATGATACTACTTAACAATTTGCTAACTTTAAAGTAGTTTACTAACTCATTCTTAGTTTAAAACATTTTCCAACTAGTATCATACTAAAGGAATTCTTAATAAATTGCTTCTGAACACACCGAAAACATTGACAGTTCATGCAAAAAACAAAGTAAACAAACCTTTTGTGGCGTTTCTAAAAGCACGACATTCTTACGATGATTTTAACTTTAATAAAAGGGTAGATATAGATATGATTTAACTTAGTTTCATATTAAATCAGCCTTAACGTCGGTCGTTACTAATTCAATTAAAATTTTGTGCCATTTCAAAAGATCCAAAAAATATTTTTGCGAATGTTCTTATATAAAATATTATTTTAAGCTTCGGGGGTTCCTGCTAAAAAAAATGGTTTAAATCGTTAGAACCGTTAATGAGAAAGTCGAAAATAAAAAGAAAACGGTTGTGTGTACTGACGTACGAGCGGTAGAAGTAAAACTTCCTTACAGGTCGCTGTCTTTGACTGATAGCGTGTCGTTTTGACACGTCACTGACAGCTGCATAGACATTTGTTTACCCTCAACGCCGGAAAAGAAGTTTTACTTTAAAAAAAACGGTTCTATGACAGGTACCGTTAATAACATGTTATTCAGCCGTTTTCGAGATAAATAAGATCTTACACTACGGGTGCGATACCGTTAGTTTCGGAGGTAAAAACAATTTTTAATTTCTCCTATCTCCCCTTGGGTCCTTAGGTAAATTTTTTCCAATAGTTTTTTGTTATTATTAATTTGACTTAAAAATATGTTTTCATGTAACATTTTTTACAGTTATCAATGATTTTTTTAAATAATTTAATAATTTATTTTATATTTTATTTTAATATTTTTTAAATAAATTATCTGAATAAAACTAAACTGTTTCTATTCTGTGAACGAAATGTGATTTTATAGCCTTTTTTTTAAAGAAATTCAAATCTTTATTAGTTATTATTTTTTTTTATTATTAAAGCTCTATAGAACAAATGTGACTTTTTCATATACGACTTAAATAAAAACCACCAAATATCATCTTAAATCTCTTTTTTTCCACTTTTGCACACGCAACTCATCTTAAATGGACATAAGAATTGAAAACGTCCTTCGAAAACGCAAGGCAAAATATCTTATCTCAACTTAAGATTTTGGAAATTAAGATAAAATTCAATTTATAGAAAAGCCAAACTATCTTAAGTCATATTTTTCCTCATAACGGCCAAAATATTAAAAATATCTTTTCAAAAATAATTTAAAAAAAAAGATCATAAAATTTTACATATAAATGCTTTGTTGAATAAAGTCTATATTTGAAAGATTTTTTGGGATACAGCTTTGAAGTGTTTTTTTGCTCTCCTGAAAAATCATCAAAATTGACTTAAGATACTTTACCTTTTCAGTCGAGATATATTTAAAATTTTAATTTTGTAATCAACTATTATAATATCTTACAATTATTAATCAAAGAAAATGGTTTATACTATTGTATAGTAATTCCATAGTTTTATGTATAAATTATTACCCATATTACTTTTAAATTAGTAAAACTTTAGTTTTTTTTTTAAATTAACAATCAAATTATAATAATGAAATTTTACAATCATACACATCATACAACAACACAAATGTCATACAACATTTCCAATGAAATCTGAGAAACAGAAAATTGTATGATGTATGAAAATGTTGTATGTTGTATGAAATGTATGATTTGTATGATCTGAGAAACGGGCCCATGGTGTATTTTAATAATAGCTCCGAAAATTTATTCTCCTCCACATATTAGCATTAGTAAGTTAACAGCTTATATGTTCATTGTCTAGATACTATTTTTGTATTTTATTTGCTTATAAAACTGATAGAGGGAGGAAAGAAAATATACTCCGATAAGCTTTCTACAACTTTTATGTTAGAAAATTATGGGAGCAAAAATTACTAGCTCAATTTACAGTATGATTTAAAAAAAATTGTGATGATGATCTAATCTTAGCAATAATATATTAGCTATGATAATTTGAGTAGCCGTCGGTTTTGAAGGAATGATATAGCTAGGAATTTCACTTTCATTAGCAATGTCAGAAGCGTTCTTCGTTTAATTGAGTATTTTTTCAGCAAATAATAAATAATGGTCTTAAAAATTCCGTATTTCAAAATGTATACTTATAGTGTATTTAATACATGTAGGTATGATGCTGACTTTTTGTAGAGATTTCGTCCGGAAACAGATGTCAGTGTCAAAATAACCTACGATTTAAAAAGAAACCACTAGACGGCCAACCCTGTTTATGCAACTTGTGTTGGGCAGCAGGTATATTATGTAACATTTGAAAGCGATATCATCGATTCGATTCAAAACTTGTTTTAAGCAAAGAGTTTTTGTTTATTAATGCAAAACAATATTGCAAAACAATGTTGAAATAACAAAAATTTTTTTGTCAATATGACAAAATTTCGTAGTACAGTGAACATTGGAAAACGTGAACACCGTAATTTTTACATTGACTGCTCTAAAACGTGAACAGACATTTTTCCAAAATTTCTACATAAAAATGCACTGAATTAATTTTTTAAAACTTTGGGGGCCCCATAAATTTGACATTGCCTAATATGAAATATTTAAAAAGGCTTTGGAATGGTGTTCAGATGAAGGTTTTGACCAAAGTGACATAAACGTCTAAGAGAAATTGTAGTTATTAAAATGTTGGCAAAAAATAGAACAGACAAAAATAAAAAATTTTGTTTGTTAAATAAAACTTTTATTTGTAAAACGTTCCAATTTAAAAATGAAATCTAATCAATTTTTTTAATAATCCATAGGTACCAGTATGAACCTACCTACGGGTTTGTAAAAATGTAAAAAAAATTCATAAATCTATACTACTGCAAGCAAAAAGAAGATAAAATGGAAGAAAATATGTTTTATTTTAAGAGTAGTAAGACAATACGGTAGGAATACTATTTTAATCATAAAATGTTACATTCCAAAACATGAACAATCTCAAAAAACATGAACACCCTCGGTTTTAATTAGTTCACGTTTTCCAATGTTCACTGTATTTACAAAATTAATTTGTCATATTCTTTTGTTGTATCAACAAATTTTTTTGTTAATGTTAAGAATTTGTTTTTTTTTTATTATTATTATCGGGTTAACAAATTTTTTTGTTAAATTAAGAAAATTGTTTTGTTAAATTAACAAAACTTTTTTGTTAAATAAACAAAATATTTTGGCAATTCAACAAAATATTTTGTCAATTTTACAAATTTCTTTTGTTGAATCCACAAAATTAGTTTTATCAAAATAGTTTTTTTTTGGATTTAAGTAGGGATGGGAAAAACCGGCCGGTTAAAACCGAAACCGGTTATTTTGTTTCAATTAACCGGTTTTCACCGGAGATATTTTTATCTCGGTTTAAACCGATGTTTTTTCTAAAATCCAATAACCGGTAAACCGGTTAAGTTAATCTTACATCGATTTTTTGACAAAAACCAAATGTGAACTCTATCATACACAAAAGAAATGTCATTTTATCAATATTACAAAATAACTCAACCCCAAAACAAAATATTTATCATTTTAACAAAAAGGTTTTCATTTTTTGTTAAATTGACAAACAAAATTAACAAAAACTTTGTGATATTGACGAACATTTAAAAAACAGATTTTTTGTAGATCCAACAAACATTTTGTTAACATCAGAAAAAAGTTTGTCGGTGTGACAAAAATCTCTGTTTTATTTTGTTATATTAACAAAAATTGGTTTGTTAAACTGACAATATTATTTGTTGTGCATATTTTGTTAAACTAACAAAAACTCATGCTGAATTAGAAAAAAATTGTGAAATCAATAAAATCATTCCTTCATATTGACAAAAATTTAATCAAAACAATAAAATTATTTTGTTGAAAGTCAACAAAACGTTTTTATCAATATTACCTAGGAATTTATTTTCAGTGCAGGTTTTTCGTAATTGGTGTTGAGAGCTTGATTTGGGGTTGGGTTGAAATGGTGGTGAGGAAATAGCGTTTTTTGTATTTTTTATCACAGTAGCAACTTAAAAACCAAGCCATAGTTTAAAATGAAAACAAAAAAGAACTGGATACTATACATTCAAAAATATGTACATATATGTATACACCTTTAAACACATATATCGTAATGTACGATTCTGTAAGAATTCGTAAAACTAATTCCTATACTGAGGTTTTTCTCAGCCCATTTCAACTCAATAAAGGTATACAAAGGGACAAACCGAGTTTCAAGCTAACTTCAACACCTCATATAAACGTAGTAAATACGATGATAAGGAAACCGAAAAAACTAGGTCGCGCAATCCTGTCTGTCTGTACGACTACAGACTAAATGACACGGTTGATTTTCTTGTTTCTTTTTTTAAGACCAAAGATATCGGCAACAATAAATCCCACTAGAGAATGCTAATTATTTTTTGTTATCAATCTGATAACTGAACGTAGAAATAAAAATGTCTGCAATTTTTGTTAAAATAAATCTTGCTTGTAGAGGCACAGAATAAAGGGTGCTTATATTAAAAAAAATCATTCACGCCTATATTGAACGTAATCAACCTAATAACCTGAAGTACATTTTACCCATATTTATACAAAAAAACCTTCAGCCCCATAAATGTACCTAAATTATTTTTTTACAACTTTAAATACAAGATTTATACATTAATTTTATATTTTATTTCTTACTTTCAGGTAAGTGAATTAAAATCTCCAATGCACTAACGGTAAATATAACAACTTTTCAACTCGAATAAAAATGATTATGATTAATGATTAGTTTTATGAACGCGGTTGGAAAAATGTCATAATAATTTCATTGTAAACAAATTATTGCTTTCATTGTAAAAAAAATTGTCTAAATTCTAAAAGTATTTCTGTCACAACGAAAATAATCTTAGAAATTTTTAATGTTAAAATTGTAATATACAGTACCATTTTGTCAGCCAAATTTAAGTCATGTATTGCCATAATCGTGTTTTATGACAAATAATGACATTAACAGCCGTATTAATAAAAAACGCTTATTCCACCTATATTCCATGGTTTTGCTAAACCATGGAATAGGAGTTAAGCCATGGCTTAAATATTTACATTAATAAAAACAAAATGTTCCCGGAATAGTAAAATGACATTATCAAAAATCCTTTTAAGAAAATCTTCTACAAAAGTAAGCAATCTCTTTTTTATATTCTGTGGCTACCTAAATTGATTGTCAATTGCTTGTGTCTGACTGTGGACATTTCTATTTCTTATTCCTTCGCTAAACCACCTACTTCGTGGTTTAACTTTATCATAATTAGTAAACGGCGCTTAACAGAAAATTTGTTTTATTAATGAAATTTCGCACTTAATCCAGGACTTAACAATAAACTTCCACTAAACCATCTTTAATAATATGGGTGTAAATGTTTTAATTTTGTCAGTCG
Organism: Chrysotoxum bicinctum; assembly: GCA_911387755.1. Lineage (NCBI taxonomy): Eukaryota > Metazoa > Arthropoda > Insecta > Diptera > Syrphidae > Chrysotoxum > Chrysotoxum bicinctum. The sequence continues at coordinate 246,321,999 of OU426987.1, forward strand.
TTTAAATCTAGCCTAATTATTACAACTTTTAAATAAATTTCTAGCATATTGCCAGATATAATTGCAAATTTGACAATATAGTTGTGAATCCGGTGCGATAGTCCTGACGCATCATTTCTTGTCCACCATACTGTCTTGTATATCCAATTTTAAATATTTTTATGAATATCCGTTTGATATTGATGACCATTTGATGTCGATTGCGTCTAATATTTCTCTTTAAGATAATTTCCAATCTGTAATAATATGCATAAAAGTTAAGGAGTTGGGTGCTATTTCTGCAGAGCGGTCATCGCCATATCGTTGGTGGACGTTTGAAGAAGTTTATGAAGTGCACCACCAGACTCCTTGGTGTGGAGTTTTTTAGCCAAGTGACTATACCTTTGATTTGCAACGATACGGACATAAATACTAAGCCAGACAGTTAATAGGAACTACGTAACGCATACAGCTCCGACCACGCATTGACAACACTACTTGTCAGAGCCTGTGAAGCAGGATTGAATGTATCGGCTCTGGTGTGTGGCTGGGTTGGCACTCCATTGAATTTCGCACGCATTGTGCATGTAAGAAGAGACTTGTTCTTCTCGCATGAAACGCATAATGTGAACTCAAAATTTATTACCCTATTCCTATATTTGGCGTATTGAATGCTTTTGATTGATGTCTGATGATATCCAGCTGCGTAGCAAGTATGCGATGTATGATGCGGTGACGACGACCGACGACGCGACGCCACGGTTGAAGGAGGAGCACTTGGTACTCTATCAAGACTAGACGAGTGACTTTGATGTCATGGGTGTAGGTGAACCTCCTGAGCGATTGATTTGCAAACAGCACAGCTCCAGAGATAGGGAAAGTGAACAAAGTCGTTTGCAACGCATAAACATGATGCATGCAATGGTAATTTTGCATGTAAACTAGATATACAAGGAATACTCGTATAGAGCTCATTGTTAATACATATGATTACCAACTTGAAGTCGAGTGTAAAATTAATTTTGAACAAATATTTGTTTTCAATTTTTTTTATCAGCAAATATAAGACCACCTGGTGCGAGATGTTGCAATGTGTTTGTAAGTTATTGGCATGTTTGGTATTTTCGTTTGCCACTAAAATATGATTTAGTTGAAGTTCAGTGATTAATAGTTCGGTTGCAAAAATGCGGAGAGACATAATTAATAACACGTAACTGACGGCAGCACTTGGTGTTAAGATGTAATTTTTCAATATTGATAGGTACCTAATAAAATTGATGCAGGCAGGTATTGCATTGGACAGACGTAGTTTATTTTGCATTACCATTGAAAGAATTTGCGAAAAATGTTTACATCGAAGGCGTATCTATTTAACTTCAAAGTTATCCCTAAAACTCATTTGTTAGTAGCGCTTATTTCTTTCGGTTTAAATAATAAACAAAATTATAATGACTTGTTGTTGAATGTGGTAAATACTTTTGAATTAAGTTTTCTAAAAACCTTTGCGTTTTTTGTTGGTTGTTCCTTCAAAGTGTTTTCGAATTGACACTATGATTGGTTGTTATCACTTAAGTCATGTTCTTGTTCGAACAGATAATTTGTGCTTCATTTGTGCTGTATTTGGTCAGTTTATATTTAAAGGTCCTCACTGATTTTCCTCCGTCAAATATAGAGTAGGTAAATTCATTCCTGAATCGATAATTGACGAAAAAAATCATACATTTTCCTTAAGACTCCTGGTTTAAAAATTGAATTTGGTGGCGCAACAGCTCGAAAAGAATCAGGACCTAGTTATTTACACTTCTCAACTATTCCGGTGTGCGTGTTACCAAGAATGGATTAGACCTAAAATTTTCTACTGATCCTGAGCGGCTAATGGGCCTCACTTTTCAGGATAAGAGATACTCTTAGAGGCATAACACCTCTGAGAAACTTTTTTTGCAGCGACTGATTATCGAAAACAAGACCATAACAGCCTAGTACATTAACCAATATCTCAAGGGATTACTATTTATGTTTCTTATGTTTCTAAGATCTCCTAAATCATAGAAATGCAAACTGATCAAATATTTAAATAAAAAGCTTGAATAAGAACATCACCACTTATTTTTTCGTCTCCAAATTTGTTTTAACTACAAACAACCAGTTAAAAGCCGAAAATTATAAAAAGTATAGAGTCACGCGTTGGGCGCCAATTTACTAACTCGTGATCTCGTGTTTGGAGCCAGCTCGAGTTCTAGCTAATTTTACCCAGTTTTTGACAAAACATTAGTTGAGATTCTCTTCTACTTTCGTGCGTTACCTAAGTTACAGTCTTACTCAACAACTTCACTCACAGTGCGGAAATCATAACATTTGTTAAGTTAGAAAGGGGTGATTATACGGCAAATTGCTTCACCTTCTTCATATTTCAATGCATTAATTGCACTTCCTAAAATGTTAGTGAGATATTTTAATAGTGTGAAAATGGGAATAAAGGAAGTGGAAAGTTATTTAAGGGGTGCCTCCGTGAACCATTCTAAATTCTCAATGAATTTTAATAAGTTACTTCGTGGTATAATCGAGAAATCACCCAGTTCATTGAATAAAGGGGTGCTTTTCCAATCTGGGCTATAGACTTGGGCATTCAAAAGGAAAATTGGATGTGTCCTCTTCTGTCAATTCATCTTAACACCCTCCGCATGGAGTTGCGAACCGTTAGTATTCTAACCATAATGATGGTGATTATACATATATAGTTTCTTTTTTTTCTAAGGCTCTTCCGTTTAAAAGGCATTGATGAATTAGTTTGGTAAATTAATGGATTTCCGTTTGAGTAGATTTAATGTGAAAATTTGGTTGATCTTACCCAATTGTGTATCTAGAAACCATCCACGAAGACCGAAACATGATTCTGGCTTATGACTCGGTTTTCCTTCCAAAATTTTCTTTTTGGGATATGTGTAAGGGCATCATATTATAACCTATATTTGGCGTTAAATATGACCTGAATTACCCTTCTCTATTTTATTCCATTTTTTAAAACTTAAAGAACTTTTGGGCAACCATCTCCTCCGTAATTGCATCAAGTGTGAAAGGGAATATTTCAATGGCTTCAGTTGGTGTATGTAGTTCTAATGTCACTAGACGTACCAATACCACCAAGTCTCTGAATTTTATTCATTGTTCTTAGAGAGATTGAGGTTGAGGCTGATCACCAGATAACTAGCATGATTTCATCAAAAACTAGATTAATGTAAGCTGTTTATCTCTAACCAATAAATGATTTTTAGGCTGGTTTCACATTGTTCACCAATAATTCTACTGTAAAACTGTTAACATTTGTTCTCTCTCTTTTGAATATCTTCCTTTCATTTTATGGAGAAACTGATTTTTAATAAAAAGTTAAATAAGTAAAAACTGCACCCGAAGATATTTTACCTTTAAAGAAACATTTAATCAGTATAATGAGTTGCGAAAATATTTTGTTCAGTGGGTTGACACTAATTTAAAAACTACTAAGCTTGTCAGGGTCCTTTTGTAGGAGCTCGCACAGTGTGGGAACAGATTTGACGACAGCCAATGAAATCAAAGGTCTCGTGAATGACTAGAGGCCAAATCGCACGAGATAAGACCATTGTATGAGAAGTACCACAGCATGACCTCACTCAAAGGTGCAATCAGACATTTCTGCATTTCTTGTTTTATAAAGAGTAACCCTTTAAGGGTTAGTCAACATATTCCAATAAATACATTTTGCCCACCATTTTTAAAAAGGCGAATTAACTCACGAGATAGTTAACTCCGAATGAACTAACTCCCAACAAAATTGGAACTTTATTCATATGTCCTCATTCTTTTTTAGGAACTCAATTTTAACCGAAGAACAAGCTAAGTCAAAAAATTAAAATGAACCAGGTCCCATCAGTCTTATAATTTTATTTTTAATATTTTTTTGTCAAAACGAAGTATCTCCAACTTTTACCCAATTTGTTGCTTCGTCAAAAATAAAAATACAGTGAACATTGGAAAACGTGAACCCAACAAAACGTGAACTATCCCAAAACGTGAACACTGTAATTTTTACATTGACTGCTCTAAAACGTGAACAAATCGAAAAGCTCTAAAACGTGAACAGAAATTTTTTCAACATTTCTACATAAAAATGCACTGAATTAATTTTTTAAAACTTCGGGGGGGGGGGGGGCCCTATAATATTGACAATGCGCAGTATTAAATATTTTAAAAGGCTTTCAAATGGTGTTCAGATGAAGACTTTGACCAAAGCGACATAATCGCCTAAGAAAAATTGTAGTTGTTAAAATGTTGGCAATAAGAGAACAGACAAAAATTACAAATTTTGTTTGTTAAATAAAGCTTTTATTTGTAAAACGTTCTAATTTAAAAATGAAATCTAATCAATTTTGTTAATAACCCGTACCAGTATGTGTAAATATGTAAAAATATTCATAAATTTATACTACCGCAAGCAAAAAAAAAAGATAAAATGAATGAAAATATGTTTCATTTTAGGAGGAGTAGTGAGACAATACGGTAGGAATACTATTTTAATCATACAATGTTACATTCCAAAACATGAACAATCTCAAAAACATGAACACCCTCCGTTTTAATTAGTTCACGTTTTCCAATGTTCACTGTAAAAATAAAAATAAAAATAAAAATAAAAATAAAAATAAAAATAAAAATAAAAATAAAAATAAAAATAAAAATAAAAATAAAAATAAAAATAAAAATAAAAATAAAAATAAAAATAAAAATAAAAATAAAAATAAAAATAAAAATAAAAATAAAAATAAAAATAAAAATAAAAATAAAAATAAAAATAAAAATAAAAATAAAAATAAAAATAAAAATAAAAATAAAAATAAAAATAAAAATGAAAATAAAATAAAAATAAAGTTAAAAATAAAAATAAAAATAATAATAATAATAATAATAATAATAAAAATAAAAATAAAAATAAAAATAAAATAGAAACTATCAAGATGGGACTTAGTAGTTCACTGGGATTTAGTTCATAATAAACAAATTCCCAAATGAATTTACACCAAAATTCAAGAATTAAGTGCAATCAGAAAATTTGGTGGGACTCTTTCGTGATAGCTAGTGCGAGTTAACTTTTGAGATTTTGAGATTGAAGACTTGGAATTAAGAAATTGAAAAATGTTTTTTTTAACTTTTATCTCAAAAATTGTTCAGCGGAAGGAAAGCTGACAGAAGAAGAGAAGAGAGTTCTAGTAGCGTTATTCGGCATAAATTAGTTTCGCAACTAACTGGACCAAATTTTGTCCTTTTTGGGTACTAAATTGTTAAAATTGGATCCAATGGCCATTCTATATGTATGTAAGCATTGCCAAAACTGCACAGACATTATATCAATACGAACGGCGATAACTTCATCAGCCGTAAGGTAATTTAAATTTTCATAAAAAAAAAACAAACATAAGTTTATTTTCAATAAATTTTGCCTTCATCAATGAATTTTGGCAGGTTTTTACAGGCTTTTACAGAAAGAATGTTTGACTTTCCAAAAACAATGTACTCATCAAGAATTTTTTTTATTGTAAAAAGGGGTCAACAATGCTTGTCAGCAAAAGTTTCTGATATAATTTGTTCCTATACATCTAAATACATATACAAAAAGCAGGGAAAACTACATTTGATTTTTACTTGAGGCTTATAGGTATTATAAGTCAAGTTATGCATTCGTAAAAAGAATCGATCTCGATATTTTGATCAAAGTTGACATTACGATGATAGCGAAGACGAAAAAAGCAGGGTCTCAAAATTCTATCTGTCTGTCTGTTCGACTACAGCCTAAACGGATTGGTCGATTTTTGTTAAACTTGGTAGATATCGTTTCAAAATTTTTCCCACACGTTTTTTTTTTTTTTTTATAAGACCAAACATAACGGTACCTACCTTACGATTTTTTTTTCGAAAGCTTATAAATATCTCCCACAAATTTTTTTTAGTTAAAACTAGGTAATGGTTGAAACAAAATTTATTTTTGGCACCCGCCTTGGAACCATTTTTTTGTTTTTGATTTTCTCAAAAACGGTAAAACTGATCATTTTTTATGCTTAAACTTCCAAAAAGTTTGAATATTATTTTGTTTTAACAACGTTGTATAAAGAGCTTATTTATTTAAGAAACCACTACAACGACTTATAATTTTTGTTTTTATTATTTGATTCAATTCTACTGGTCCAAAGTCTCGTTTAAAGAATTGAGTCAAAGGCTTGTCAAATTACGATATTATATTTTTAACATCATTGAAAGCCTCTCTTATGCCATAATTTATATTATCAGGTGGATCAATTCCTTGAAATAAATTTATTAATCAATTTTAACGATCACTTGAAACTACGTGAATTGTAGAGTTATGTAAGTAGAAAGAGTTAAAATCTACAACCTGTAACGCGACAACTCTTTGAAATAAGCATATCTTACTGTCCCATCGCACAAACAATTTACATTGTATTCTAGAAATTAAAATTATTGCGTGAAATATTTCAAAGGCATTTGATAGATGTTGGCTTTCTTATCAAAAATTGGTGCATTTGTTATTGATGAATTTCTTCTCTGTTGGAATAAGAACTACCTTTCGGACCGCTCAATACAAGTTGCTTAAAGTTTGTTATTCATAAAATAAATTCTGGTATGTCCCAGGGCTCCGTTTTGTCTCCAACTCTCTTTCTCATATTCATCAATATTTTTTTGTCTGAATTCATCAAATTTTTTTGTTGACGATAGTACTCTCAGTTTCTTATATTCGTTTCCATCAGAAGCATCTCCTTGTTCTTCGGATTTGGATCTAGAACGGCAGCGTATGATAAGCTCATTGCTCGTTAATTCTGATCTCGATAGCATTGTCAAATGAAAAACCATACACTCCGTAAAATTACATGCTTCAAAGCTTCAATGGTGTCCCTCATCAATGCGGAATATACCCTCTATGACAATGTTTATGAGTGGCACAATACGTTTTGAGAAAACCGAACAGCTTTGAGTTCTTGGTAGATTCATCACAGACTATACCTTGTGTGGAATGACCGCATATTCTACATCGCCAAACTCACTGCTAAGTGTATTGGTTTCCTTCCACATTTCAAGAAACTGTTCACTCCTACTGATTGGACTGTATCCTATAAGGTCTACATTTTGGAAAAATTCTGAGTACATTTTTCATATTTGGGCATGTGCTCCAATAACCCAATTGAGTGTCCTGAGTCCTCAAAGGTAAACTGAGTTTCATGAGTTTACCTTTGAGCCCAGAATGTACTAATAAGTTTAGAGATTCTTTTTTCAAGTGCACATAACGAATGTTATATTTCCTCCATTTCCATTATTCAGACATAGAAAACCAATGCGCATCGGTATCTCCTTTAAAATCTTCTCCAACTTTCCAAAGCACTCGCTCTGTGCTCAAACATTTCAAGAATAGTCATTAATTCTTTTATTGCACGCAAAATTTTAAAATCTTCTCTTTTCTGAACAAGAATCTTTTTACTTGTAGAAACTCTCCTATCCGAGAAAACTAGATAAAGTTTTTAGGAAGACATAATCGATTTTTTCAAATTTGCTTCTTTGAATTAAGAGGGACGTGAAAAACTACAGCGTTTATGGACTTTCTCCGACTGTGCCATAATTTAGTGACAAGTGCTCACCAATTTTAATACACACCTTCAAGTATTGTTTCATCTTTCTAGAATTTTACTAAACGAGAAATGTATGTAGATGGGTTATGAGTTCTATTTTAGTTAAAGTTTGTGTTCTGTTGATTTTATGTCGAAACCGACAACAGCTGGTGTTTTTCAATGAATCTTCTACCCAAATGTGAACAACTATGAACATCCTCCCATCAATTTCTATCGAACGTAATTTACACCGGAAAAATTAATAGCGCTGGGATTGGGTATCATCTCATGCTTACTTCTAAGAATTTGATTCATTAAAGTCAATCCATCAATCTGACAAAACACCAAGAAAACCGAAGCCCCAAGTTTTTGTTTGGCCCATTAAAAGCTTTGTGTACACATGCATAGATGGGGCAAAGTCAAAAATATGTCTACTCTTTCAAAATTAACGCCAACGCACGCATGTTCTGAGTGAAAACAACAAAAACCATCTTCAATATGAAAAACAAACATGTACCTTTCTGACTAGTGGCGGCGCAGCGGTGGCAAGAAGCTTCATGCCTTAAACAAACAATCTTTTTTTTTGTTTGTAGTTGCATGCCTCGTGCATGCATAGCGCTAAGCAACATAAAAATAGAAAAACTCGCTTTCATCCATTCTACTGTCAAGTTGAATAGGCTCTGACCCAATTTCTCGCTTCATTGCTTCCATCAGTTGGTGACCTGTTTCAATTCTTTTTTATCTTATATCTGTTGCAGCAACCGGGAACGCATTTCTCTTTTCAAAAAAAAGTCTAATCAAGCCTAGTAGCTGCAGTGTGTATGTGTGGGCGGTATCTAGCCAAAGAAAGCGAAAGCACACCAAATGTTATGGACTCCTGCTTCGACGATCGACGTCTCCAATTTGGCTATCAGTTGGCTTTTCATTTTCCGACAAACGACTTGGACGGACGACGGACGGAACCTGACAGGCAATAATACAAACACACAAGTCCAGCAGCATGGTTAATTGGGTCAAGCGATATAATGCTGGTCGGACACGGTGTCGACTTGTCCGCACTCTTGTGTGTCACATAAATGGATGTTTGGTTCGCGGATAACTCATGTTTGAAGTCAGCTGGCCTCTGGATGCCATTTAAGGGCTGTTGGTTGATTTACGTGCCGAGTTTTTGCCGCTTGTTCCGTAACTGTCATCGGTTGTATTTGATATGACTTTGTGCAGGCTTGAACTGGAAAAGCTGTGGATAAACAATCCAAGTGGTCACAAGTTCCAATAGTTTCATGATCGTTAGTATTGTGTTATACAGGGTGTTTTAACGGACAAACGGCTGTTTTGTGGTTTTCATGATGTCTCAGTTTAAATTTCAGCTTTCAAATTTCAAATTTTGAAAATATAGGAAACCTTCAATCAAGTAAAATTGTCAAATTTTGACAGTCCTGTGCAAACAGGAGTAACGTTCTGACAGATTGCGGCGAAAGGCCCAAATAAATGTTCACTCGACCTTAAATCAGGAAACGTGTTAATTAGGACAAACCTTAAACAGAACCTGTTATCAAGTCATTCTATATTCATTCAAAATGTCTGAGATTTACCATCTGTCAAAATGACATAATCACTCTTGAACACCCTGTATATACCTCCCGAGGAATGTTATATACTCGTAGGTAATTAAACAAAAGTGCTCCCAGGCTATCAGCTGAAGTTGAGTGCTCCCAACATGGTCCCCATGGTATACTACTGATTGGCCTACTATGTGTCTAATGTCTATGTTGTCTGTGTCCTACAATAATTTTCTTCCAATCAAGCGATATGTGTGGCATATCAATTGGAGCGCTAAGTGACGTAGTAGTAGCAAAGTCAGTGAGTCGATTTGTTGTTTATGGTTATGGAATGACGATATAGATATGGGGCGGTTGGTGTATTAATATTTTTGTTTTGAGGTTGATATGCTTGAGAATTGGAGCTTTGGGGCTGACGTTGCCGTCGTCGTCGGTTGGTGATGGAACGATAGGCGGTGGCGGTTTTGACTTTTCAAGAGTTGTTTTTTTTGTATTATAATTAATTAGAAAGCATATTAATGTTGTGGGATTTTTTTCGTTAGTTGTACTTTTAATACCTATGGATTGGATATAGAGCTGAGTAATCAAGTGGATAGGAGGTGGCTTGATGTTGTTAAATTTTGCCTCAAAATTGAGTAATTGCGGTACAAAGTGACTTGGAATGTTACATAATATCCATTCCATTAATTACACACACAGGTATTTATTTATGAAAAAAAAGAGATTTATGTGTGTCAGTAACAGGACACACGCCGGAAGCGAAGCTTCTATGGGATTTCTATAGCTCAAGATGTTTAAGTCGTTAAATTTTGTTGTCACTTCTATCCCACAAAAGATTTATTGATATGAGAGCAACCAACGACCGACAAATTAAAGAAAATTCGTCCATTTTGACGTTTCATCCATAAACCGAAAAGCAACCATTTGTGTGGATGATGTGGAACACGAATAGAGTTTGACAGTTCGTAAATATCAGATTGCAATTCATAACGACCAATTTATTGTCTTGAATATCTCTTATTTTAGCAAGTAAAACGTAAGTTTTGGTTTCTTTTATTTTATCTAGTTTATGTGAAGAATTTATGCTTATAAATGTTCTAAATCTCATTTGTTATTTTATTCGTCGATCGTTCGTCACTGATCGCTCTCATGTGAATAGTTCTATACAAATATTTTATGACATTGTCAAAATTTAGCTTGGAATAGTTTTTATTAATTTTCCATAGATTTTTGCCTTCAAATAATGATAAATAACTAGCTTGCGCGTCAAGGATTCTTCCGCCATTTTGGGGAAGTTCTGATAGTACCATTAGTTTGACATTTAGATCTGTTTGTGATTGAGAAAAACTTTTGAATTAGAAGTTAAGGAACTAGAGGAGATAAAAAACTAGAGGAGATGAAAAAGGCAAGCAGTAGTGGTAGTTAAATTCTGGAAACTTTTTTCTGAAGTTCCCCAGGGTTCAGTAATTGAGCCATTACTTTTTCTTATGTAAAAAGCGCAGATTATTAACCTTAAACCTTTTGATCATGTGTTAACACACACAAAAGTTAACTTGAATAGCTAAATTAATATACTTTAAAGACTTTGAATAACTTTTTAACAATACTCTTGGTTGATTTGGACTTTTTGAATTTTTTAATTGTTTAGTGTTGCGTTATGAAACAGATATATACTTGACACACTTCTTTATTGTTCAGAGTTTCACTTACAACTAACTTAATACTAACTTACTTACTAGATAGAATGTCAAAGTAAACAACACCAACATTAACAGAATTTTATATTTATTAAAATAATAATCAATGGAAATAATAATTTAATGTCAACCGAATTATACCAGGACCGAAATCGATCATATCGATGTGGCATATATTTGTGGTTTCCACAAGATGGACCCGACATTTTCAATTTCAATGACTCTACCGCAGGATCCGACTGAATTCGAGCGATTGTCTAATTTTTGTTGACTTGGGGAGTATCGATCGATTTCGGCTTATTAGCATTAACCTGCGATTCTCGAGAAATTAACAATAAAACGATTAACAATGTGAGATCGCACGATCTTGGTGACCAATTTACGTCACCTTCAAAAGACATAAGTATATTAAAAAGTTCATACAGGATTTCTATTGTAGCGTTTGCTATGTGGCACATTGTGTCATCCTGCTGGAACCAAATATTGTCCACGTCGTTATTGTTCAATTCGGGCAAAGTAATTTGATTGGCATTGATCTACAGTTCTTGCTGTTGATCGTGATGATCGTAAATATTGTCCACGTTGTTATTGTTCGATTCGGGCAAAGCAATTTGACTGACATTGATCTACACTTCTTGCCGTTGATCGTGATGGATTCACCAACTTTATTTTCGAAAAAGAATTCGTCAAGGTAAAGCCTGTGAAAGACTGAGTTCATGTGCATGACAAAGAATCGAATGCCTTAGGTTCTCCTACACACTTTTAAGGATCTGCTTCTTTACCGATCCAATCGTTGGAATTCGACAAACAAACAATGAAAAGTCGATTTAAAAGGATCACTGCGTCTTCCATTAAATGACAGCAGTGCGGGCAATTTTTGCACAAACGAACACTCATTTCGATAGTAAAGTTTTATTCTTTGAACGTGCTGCTCAATCGTGTAAATTGCTATCGTAATGAAAGTAATGATACATTACTGACTGAATAATAAACAACAGATTTGACAGACACCATAGCCTGTCAATATTTACCCGTTCCTATTGGATTGGAAACTCGACAAATTAATATTGTCTAACGGGATCAAATCGCACGAACTCGATGGCCAGTTCTCGTCAACTCTGCCGGTTGGTTATACATATCAACAACAAATCGCTCATAAAAGATGTCCATTATGACATCAGCTGTGTGATACGTAGTGCATTTATGTTGGAATCACATGTCGTTCACATCAAAAATATTAAATTTGGGCCAAAAGAAATTGTATATTTTATTGGCCGGTAAAGATTTTCGTTGATGTTGCAAATGTCTTCGTTGTTTTCATCGAAGTACGGAACAGTCATGCAGGCCCCTAGTATTCACCAAACAGTGACTTTCTACCCAACTTTTGTACGTCGTGTAGATTGGCAAAGTTCCGAGTTTAGCAATTTTACTTGTTGACGTTCCCCTTCATCCAAAGATTTTCTTCGTCGTAGATGTTATAAATAAAATCCATAAAGTATTTAATTTCAGCTCGGCTATGAAACTTAGGACAAGTACATTTAAGATATTTTTTCCTCAATTTCAAGACCTTGATTTCAAAAATCGAAGCTTCAAATCTTAAGTCTTAGACTCCGAAAGGGAACAATGTCGACTTTTTTTAAAAGTCTCTCATATCTTCGTTCTCAAACAAGAAATTTTTTCTTATGGCATTCCTACCAGTGTCACATCCGTGATGATGATATTTCCCTGTCGATTGGCTTTGCATCTATTACTAGCAGTCCAGCTATCTTGCTGGAATCACCAGAAAAAAGATCATAAACACGTTTTCAAATCTCCTCTGATATCGTCAAACTGAAGTATTCCTTATGAGAAAGGCTATTCGATTGACGAACTTCATATTTGCAGACTGTTGTATTAATAATTTCATCAACTTATGGACCTCCAACAGTATTTCAGTCCATTTGCTTTATTCAAGTAAACTCCCCAAAGAACTTGTGGAAGAAATATTAGTACTTCATCCGGAAATGTGTCAGGTTATTATTACCATCTTTGATTTGAATGAGAAGTTTCTTAATCACTTGAATAAAGTTTCTTCGAAAAAAAAATGTATAAGTGTTCAGCTTGAAAACGCTCTAGGCCCTGCCCTACAGACTCAAAGTCCTTACGGATATTCAAATAAACTTTTTATAGGTCAAGTGATCAGATCTATAAAATTCCTCTTTTACTAAATAAGTGTCATCAAAATTCCTCCGACTTATCAAATTCCTAGACGATGCCTACTAACAAACTTCATAAATAATCACAAATCATTTGTTGCTATAACCTTTATTTTACAAAACCAATTTAAGTAACATCTTATTTACATTACAATATAGACCCTCTTCTATCCACAAACCTATTTCGCCTAAACAATGAAACGAAAACGCACACAAGTCATAATGACACTCAAAATATCTGTCATGCTGCTTAAGAAGACAATGATAAATAGTATTTTGAGTGCCCATTCAAGATCTTGGACCGACTTAACTTCTAAACAAAATTCATAGATCATAAAACGAAAATATACATAAACATGCCTCAGCGCTATCAGTTTTCCCCGGAAATGAAAATCAAACAATAAGACATAGGTCACAGACTGGTTCCGAGTACGGGTATGGTCGCAGCGAGCATTATGGTTTTAGTTTCAAATTCAAGTTCACCCACTTAACCGAAAATCCATTATAGCTTCGCTACCTATCTCATATTGTGTAATATAGCGTTGTAAAGAACATCAGTACAGCGCCATCTATCTAGGTCAATCCCAGAGCATATTAAAATTTAAATCCGATCTGGGTGACGTTTGGTGTTCAGAAGCTCTTGACCGAGATTTCAATAGATTTTTGTGTGTCTCCGATTTAAACTCGAAACACGATCACGGTTCAGCTCTAGAGTTTCAAAACAAACAAAAAATCGCCACTGAATGGCATACGAGTACGGTGGAATAGTGTTCCTTAACACAACTGCCACGGGCACTTTGTCTTTGTCAGCTGTCACATGCGGAAAAAGTGCACACACAGCATAAAATGTTCTCAGGTAAGAGATCAAAGCTGGACCATAAAGAATCCAAGTATTTTAGAGTGCTCATTCTCCAAAATTGATGTGGGCTGCCGATTATATTAGCACCACATCCTGTTGCACACGCAACACTAAAGACAACACATCAAAGCGAAACATTATGCAGTATCATGCGTCCAGAGTGCAACCCGTAAAAGAACCAAGATTTCGTGCGTAGGATGGTTCCATTCAGAGATGGTAAGCATTTTATGCTCGATCTGGTGAATGAAAAGTGAACGACCGGTTGGCGGCACTGTTCCCAAAAAGACCAACCAAATAAAAATAATAATAACAAAAACACCACCTGACGTGGATCCATCGCGGTTCGATGGAGATGGCGAGACAGGAGTCTGCTTGGGTGGAACTAAGTAACGACGACTCAACTCGACGCGACTCGACGACATTAGGTCCCGCACTCATTCATATTAAATGAGTTTAGCGTGAAACCATTTCAATTTCGCCTGGAGCCGATTTATGAGCGCCGTGCAAATGAATTGGGCGCACTGGTTAAATAGCAGCAGTTGGCAATAAGCCTCATTCCTCCAAACAGTTGTGTATTTCAATTAGCCATACTTTGGTGGATGCGGACGCGGACGCGGAGTGAGTCGCCGAGATTGTATAGCAGCGGTTGCGGCGAGCGTGATGATTATGGTTTCCTGTTATATATTTAAGAAACATTTCGAAATCGAATGCGCAAAAATGTGTTGGCTGTCAGTTAGCGTGACTATGACGATATATGGCAGTAATTTGCTTCCGATTAACATGGATGTCATTAGCAGCTTATTAGTGCCGTGTTGCATAACCAACTGACCTCAGCTTTTGACAGTGTAATAACATGATAAATTGGGTGTATGGCATTAAGGGTCAATAGACGGAAAAGTGTTTATTTGTTTAGTGAAGGCTAGTTAGGAGGAATGCGAAAAAGAGTTCAAATTGAAAGTCGTGGAAAGAAAAAATTTGTCTGCTGAACCGCCTTTTTGTGTCCTCGGAAATAACCTGGAAGTTTTTTTTGAAAAAGAGGCAGACATTTTTCTGAATGGCATTTCAAAAAGAAAAATGAAGAAATGTGAAGAGAACTCAAGAAAAAGTATAAGAGATTGAAGATCGACGCATAATAGGGCTTCCAAGAAATAATTGAATTTATTTTTCTAGAATTTTAACCTAAACGACTAAAGATGTATAAAATCTTAAACTAAGAAAAAATCTGAGAAAATTCAAAATGCAAAAAAACTGAAATAGCAGGGGCAGTTTGGTCCAAAATAAAGTGGAGTTCTGATCACAGATGTACAATTAAGGTACCTAGAGTACACTGAAGCTAGTAGTAAATGTGAGGTACATTTCAATTATTTGAAACGAACGGATCTTTCCCTTTTATTCTTCCCCAACTTTGGCGTATGTCTGATGCTCGTGTAAAATTAAACAAGTGAGACTGCTAATAAACACCCTGCATAGGTAGCCGGATAGAACTACACGAGTGAACTTAGTAAATCAATTAAATAAATCTGATTGATTTTTTCATCAAAATATTAAAAACCTTAAATCAGTTAAAATAAGGAATTTCCGTTGTTTTACCATCATCATCATCATCATCGGCTCGACAACCGGGTTCCGGTCCTGGCCTCTTTCAACAAGTCTCTTTACCTATCCCGGTCTCTAGCCGACGCCATCCAGTTGCGCACCCCAAGGCTTCGGGCGTCCTGGTCTACGCCATCTCTCCAGCGCAAGCATGGTCTACCACGCTGTCGTCTACCATAGAATGTACCACAAAGAACTTTCCGAGCAGGTTCCTCTTCGCTCATGCGAGCTAGGTGCCCTGCCCACCGGAGTCTACCGAGCTTAATTTTTGTCACGATATCTGCTTCTAGGTAGATTGCGTACAATTCATGATTGTACCGTCTCCGGAATCGTCCTTCCTCACATATGGGGCCAACAATTCTCCTTAAGACTTTTCTCTCGAACGCAGCTAAGAGGTCGGAGTGCCTTTTGCTAAGCACCCAAGTCTCGGATCCATATGTGAGTACTGGCAGGACCATGGTCCTGTACAGCAGCAGTTTTGAAGTTATGGTGAGATTTCTGGATTTGAAAAGCTTTGACAGACTATAGTAGGCTCTGTTGGATTTGAGAAGCCGCCCGTATTTCTTCTTCTATATTGTTATCGGCTGCTACTATTCACCCAAGGTATTTAAAGGATTGCACCACTTCAAATTCGTGCTCCGCTACCTTGATTGTTTGGCCAACTGTTCCTCTCGCATTCGACGCCACCATGTACTTTGTTTTACCTTCACTAATGTGAAGCCCCAGATTTTGTGCCGCCTGCTCGATCTGGATGAAGGAATCGTGTACAGCTTGTTCGGTTCTTCCGATGATGTCAATGTCGTCTGCGTAAGCCAGTATAAGTGGCTGGACCTGTTGACGATGGTCCCTCTTGTTGCCGTGCCAGAGTCACGGATTGCTTTCTCCAACGCCAGGTTGAAGAGGAGGCAGGCCAAACCGTCCCCTTGTCGGAGTCCATTAAAGATGTTGATTGGCAATCCGGCTATTTTTACTTGGCTTGTTACGTTGGTCATGGTCAACCTACATAGTCGTGTCAATTTATTTGGGATGCCGAATTCTCTCATGGCTTTGTAAAGTTCTACCCTGGCTATGCTATCATAGGCGGCCTTAAAGTCTATAAACAGATGGTATGTTGGGTTGTTAAATTCTAGACATTTTTCCATCGCCTGCCTAAGGGTAAACATCTGATCAGTTGTTGATTTGCCTTGAATGAAACCACACTGATATTGCCCGATGACGGTTTTAGCGTATGGGGTTATCCGGTCTTGTAGGATAGAGGAGAGTATCTTATAGGCGGTACTCAACAACGTGGTACCTCTATAATTGCTGCACGTTGTAACATCTCCCTTCTTATGTATGGGGCATATTAAACCTTTTCGCCAGTCTTCTGGCATTTCTTCCTGCTCCCATATCTGTACTATAATATCATGAATTGCTTGACGTAAGGCTGGCCCGCCGTGATGGAATAATTCGGCTGGTATGCCATCGGCTCCCGGGGCTTTGTTCTGTTTAAGTCAATCTTATACATACGAGATTTCCTCTATTTATGTATATCAATCTTTTTTAGTTTTCAACAATAAAAGTAAACAAAGCTTATATTAATGGAAAAGTGCCTGACTCTAATACGTATAAAGTCAAACCTAATCCGCCTGAGATGATGATATATATGTATTTCCCATCACAGGAAAAACACGCATGGCATCCTCTAACTTCAAAAATGCTGTTTGCATAAAAACTCTACTGCATCAGCAACACATAAACCATCTACCGAATGTAGGCTACGCATATATTTGTGTCCCTTCAATAAATGTACGTTCTTCAAAGCACCCTTTCATCATGATAACCCCAGATCTGTATTTGTCTTAAAGCTGGCTTAAATCCTTTATACCTTTAAAAGCTTGTTATACCCTATACCAAACCAAGTCACATTTTTTATTTTTTTAAAAAATATTTCTAACCACACGCGTTCCCTCACTTTGAGTCCTTTATTGATGTCTTCGTTTCGTGGCTAGGCTTTCGTTAACAAGCATTTTTAATTAGCGGAACTGAAGCCGCTTCTTTCATTCAAACCTGCCAACAACTACAGCAGACCCAGGCATCATACCAATCACACTCAACTCGTGGTGGCTAAGGCATTCTAGTCTTCCATAAGTCTTCATTGTTGTATGCATATTCTCCCCACTCAACGATATACGTATGTGCTACTCTGCTAATTGAGTCATTTATGAAAGACTGCCATCCCGATGAAAGGCACAAGAGTTGCAACGCACGGTCACAGGGGGAATAGAGGAGTAGGTGTTTTTATATGAACATATATATTTTTTTCCCCATAGATAAAGACCAGACCAGAGTTGGCAATAGCATCAGCCCACGCGGTAATGTTTCATCCAGCTCCAGCTGGCAATTTGCTTGCGCGCCATTAACATGAAGCATTTCACGAATGCACATCAAGTGCGCTTCTTTCATCTCAGTGCACGCCTTCTCAATCCCCATTCCCGGCTCTTTTGGGATGAAAGTCGAAGTGTCTTGGGTAACTTTTCTATAGTCACCAAAGCACGACAGTATCCCCTCCAGCTGCTAACACTCGACTCATGCAACAATAGAACACGAAACGCCATAAAGTGGGTATACCCTATAGCTTATACAGACGGCATCAGGCGCAGGTTTCATGAATGATGTCGCTTCTGATGATTTCATAATAATTGCTCAAGGAGATTCGAGAAATTGGAATATTGCCTGATGGTGCTGGTTCTGGGGGTATTATTCATAAGTCTTTGCCTTAAGGAATTACACTTATGTAGTTTTAAAAAATGAATTGAGTTTGATTTTTTTTTTGAGTAACAATTTGCAATAATTGCAAATTTCCTGTTCAATCAAAAATGCGGGGCAAAATGATTTCCGAGATCAACCATGTGAGACGATGCGATGACGATGAAGCTCTCTTTTGTCTAACTTGATCTTCAGCTTCAGCAATGACCTTTAATTAGTCGTCAGTTCAGTCTGTTTGTATGGAATGGAGTGATAATTTAAAATAATTGGATTGATTTGTCAGTTTATTAACGAGGGCATTGGTCAGAGAGAAATGTCATTCTGGAACTATTGTTGACTTCTTTGTTAATATTAAAAAGCAAAATAGAAATTTAGAATGTAATAACATCAACAATGTAATGACTATAAATGCTACCAAATAATAACTTTACGTTGCCTGCAAAGTTAAAAATTAAATTTAAAATGCTAGACATATAACAATTTTGTATTTTAGAACAAACGCACCCTTAAACTTATTTTATGAACTGTCAATGTCAAAAAGTTAAGATTCATATTTGAAGTTTATAAACAGGCAACGTTTGGAAACTTTTTAAAATTAACATGCACTACGTTTATATGAGGTGCTGACGCGAGCTTGAAGCTCTCTTCGACCCCTTGTATACCTGTATTGAGTTAAAATGAGCTTCGCTCGACTCGATCCCACTCGCTCAGCGGTGTCTAGTTGAAATGTGAGACGAAAAACCTGGGTCCAGGAGTTGGTTTAACAAATTGTTTCAGAATCTCTCAACACCATTTCAACTCAACTCCAAATCGAGCTCTTAACTCAAATGACGAAAAACCTGGGTCGAAAATCCGACCCTAATCCAACTCGATCTTTCGATACTGCATATAAACGTAGTAATAGAAATTTTGAGTAGGTGAATGCAACTTAAAGAGCTCTTAGGGACTATTCACAAGAGATCGATCAACGACCGACGAATGAATGAATATTCGTCCATTTTGACTTTTCGTTCACATAGTCCCCTATTACACGATGTCTCACGAGACGAGACTCACGTAAGTGCGAAAAAGAAAACAGATATGAGGAAATGAGATGCAAAAAAATATTCCCGGTGAGTACCGGGCTGATTTTTAGTAGTCTCATTTTGACGTTTCTTTTTCTCAAATTCGTTTTATGTTGTGTTGTGCATTAAAAAATACGAACAACTGGCAAATTTGAGACACGAGTCTCATGAGACATGAGTCAACGTGGAATAGCTTTTGCCTCACGGGATACAAATTTAAAAGGAAAGTCAAAAATGAGACATGTCTCATGAGGCAACGTGTAATAGGGGACATAGCATTTTTTTATTCGTCGCAAATGACGTTTAAAATAAATAAACAAAAGGTTAGTCGCGTTCATTCGTTGCAGTTTGGATGGTATGTGAAACGCGAATAGACTCTGACAGTTCGTAGCAATCAGATTGCAATTCATGACAACCATTTAATTTTTTTCAAATTTCTTTCATTTTAGCAATTTAAACGCAAAATTTTAGTGTCTTATCATTAATTTTAATTAGTTGTCGTATCATTTTTTTTTAAAGTTTTTTGTGAAGAATTTAGAATTTATTCATTTTATTCATTCTTTTGTCACTCTCATGTGAATACTTCTTTAAGGGCCATTCACATGAGGGTAGCCAAAAACCGATTGGAAGAACAATTAGGTGTTAAAATTGTAAAATTTGCGTCTTAACTGCTAAATTAAGAGAGATTTTAGAAAATAAATTGGTTGTCACGAATCTGATTGTTTCGAACTGTCAATCTCTATTCGCGTTCCACATAGAATCCACATTGCAACGCATAAATTGCTCGCAAGCGACTAACGTCAAAATCATTCTTGTTTTTATTTTCTGGGTGATTGTGATTGGTTATCAAATGATATGTGAACGAAAAATGGACGAATATTCGTTCATTCGTCGTTCGTTGATCGCTCTCATGTGAATAATCCATAGCCCCAATTTTTGGTTGTAATAATCGTCCCACCGGACAGGATTTGGGTGATATGGCGGATAACTTCGAGTCAGGGAAATTTCTATGAATGTTACCAATCGAAGCACAAAAGTTATCAAAACCGAGTGTTGAAGAAAAAAATCACTGATCTCTTGATCATTTCAAGCGCCGAAAATTCTCCGGTTGGGTTTGTATTGAAAAATCCAATATTTAACTCCATTGGTATATTTTAGTAAATTTATTATGAATATTTATTTAAAATGAGATTATAAGGCAATTAATTAGTTTCATTCTGAAACGTTTCTCAATTGCGATCTAGGGTTCAAGCAGGAGTATTACCTAGATTAGAGAGATCAGAGAGATCGAATTACCGGAATTCGAGATTTCTAAACAGTTTGACACTTCGGAATATACCAGATTGCAGAACTTATCATGTAAACTTGGGATTGTTTGGTGCTGGAGGTTAGTCCAGTTCATTGTTGTCTTTTCCTTAGTGCGGAGGAATACTATTCAAATCCATGTAATTCAAGAAGATTTATGTTAAATGAAAGACCATTCACGTTTCGTGGAAAAAGCTTAACGTAGTACAAAAGAATTTCGGGAAAAAATAGCTTGAGATACAATTTTCGGCTGTCTGCCATTTGGAATATGCACAGGGTTCTCCTTACATATGAAGAGTATAGATAGGTCAAATTAAACTTACAGTAAACTGTGTAGATCCAATAAGAGCACATTGTTATTTGGATATTAAACACTATTACTTTCAAATAATTCAATCTACAAAAAAGAGAGCGCTCAATACGCAACCCTGTTGTAAGCTCTTGTTCGTGAAGAAGAAATCGACCGAATCTAACGCGCCCGAAACAGCTGTGACAATATTCAAATAAAGATATTTTATACAGGGTGGCGCAAAATAACCTAATTTTTTAAAAATGTAGCAAAGTAAGCCTCGACGGAAAACACTGTTCCAACGGATTAAAGGCCACTGTCTTCCTGCTAAACAAAGTTGTGTTGATGTACCCTGCAATAATATTTAAAATAAACTTAATGTGGAAATCTACATAAATAGTAGAACAAAGCATATCTGTTAAAAGCTACTTTTGGATTAACAAACGTTACATAGAGCTTCTTCTTCAGTCTAAGTTCAGCATCTTTAATATAAGAAATATTGTAAGCTTGATGAACATGAGAATAATTACCCATTGTATCTAGCTTAGAGTCCGTTCATAATAAAGGGTCTTTTTTTTACAGAACTTGAACTTTAGTTTGAAATAAAACACAGACAAATGTTTTTAGTATCCGTATAGGTAATTAGCTTTATTTGGAAAATAATTTTTCGTCAATAATGTTTGAATTTGATTTCAGGAATGTGGCCTCTGGGGCTGACTTATACATGGTGAAATCTAGAAGAACTATCAAACACCCTTGGCAGTAAATCGGGCTGTATTTTGGCAATAACGGTTTGAATTCTATGTTGCAAATGCTAAATTGTTTCTGGATTATCATTTTGCTGCACATCAGCATTCAGCAGTCGCTTTTTTTGTGCGCACTGTACGACGTCTTAACTCGTTAAAAGTAGTGGTATTGCAAAAACTAATTTCTCGAATTAATCGCTCTTATGGACGATCATGAACATCATAAGATAAATTAGAACAATTTTTAAACGTTTCTCCGTGAGTCTATTCTATTGATGAATGGCCGAACTAACCTCAAAACAACCAAGAACTTACAAATTCAGTGTCACAGAAAACAGTTTTTAAAATTCTTCATCTGTAAAAAAAAACATTCTTTATTATTTGCTTTCAACCAACATAAGTTCCTTATTTATTTTTTTTTAAATATTTAATTTTTCCCGAAAGCGATCTGAAGGGCAAGAAAAACAAATTAAAAAAAAAGGTTCTTATTTCTATGCTTATAGACTTTTTTGAGATCGTTTTAAGCGACTTCGATAAATTTTTGTAATTTAACGATCTCAAAAGTTTAGTATTGTTTAATATACCTCATTTTTCAAAAACCAATTTTCAAATTTTAACAACCACCCTTGAATTGTTTTAAACAAAAAAATCCATAAATAATGTTTCCTAATGGCTACTATGATATTGATATAAATTTTCTTAATTTTAGAATAATTCCAATAAAATATTTTACTTTAATATTTAACTTTGTTAAAAAACAAAATTGTTTAACCAGTTTGAATAAAATATTTTACAATAAGTTGAAGAAAAAATTCTATTCCTTTTTCCTACATTTTTTTAATAATGTATATATTTTAAATATTTTAATCAATAAACTATTAAGTAACTTGAGGTACAAAATTAAATATACGTGTGAACATGTTATATATTTTGTTTAAACACGGAATCAACACATTTTCACTCAATACAAATTGTTCTGAATGGCGGATCTGTTCTTTAATATTCCTGCAATTTCTGACGAATAAAATGCATTCACTTTGAATATGCATCCACCTTAACCAAAGCTTCAAAGTCTCTCAACCAGATGCATTTTATTAAACATCTGCTACTGAGTAAAAGTTGTCCTTCCACTGCACTTGGCTGATTCGAACAAATTTAAAAATTATACGCGTGCTCCAATCGATAGTAAAATTCTAAAAGTCAACCGCAATATAATATGGTTGATACTCAAAATGCTCATCTGACATAAGCCAGACAAATTGCTTTTTAGAAAAATAACAAAACCTCTCAAACCAGATTCAACCCTTATAATTCACTACTTGAAATCCGATTCTTCAAACATTTGCTTTTCGAAATGAAATTCATAAACAAACTCACCCAAGACTTTCCTTCTTTTTTTTATGTCAAACACATGTTGACAGTTGTTTTGAATATTGAAATCTGACACCCCGCTGACTCGAGCCACACGACAAATTATTCCTCAACAATGGGAATATTTTAAGAAGAAAAAAAAAGAACCACCCTTTGCATGTTAAGTGAAAATGCACCCTTAAAATGAAAGAAAACCCATTCGAAGAATGTCAAGGTTTATGAATGCATTTCGTCATCGCCAAGCCAAGTGGCTATTTTGTCTGACAATTGACTTGTTTGTCATATTTTTGTACACCACTTCTGTCTGTACCCTCCAGGTACAAGAGTGACGTAGTTGTCGTTTCGTTATGGTTTGGTGGCCGATGATTACAGCGAAAACATTGTCCTCCATGTTTTATTTTTTGTGTTTCTTGCATTTTTAACATCCACCCACAAGGCGCGGTGAAGCCGTATAGCATGACTTTTAATGAGTTTAGACTCAGCGTTTATTACGCGCACTGAGCATGCGTAACAAAAACAAAACATTGTTCTTCGAAATTGCAACAAGCACAACATGGGCACGTTACGCTCCACCATGCGTGCCGGACATAATAATCGACGCTGCCGCTGAGCCCTCCGCGGCCGCAGAAGTTGTCCCGTATCGTTAATGAATATTGTAATCATGCCTCAGAGAATAGTTTGCAGTTTTTTTTTTTGCTTTTTTTGCTTACGTCTCGAAAATTTATTGAAAGTTGACGAAAAAAATACAAATATTCGTAATCTTTCACTTGAATCTTGAATCAACGACGATGCGACGAAGGAAAGTTGTTATCCTTAAAAGGAGCTGGCACACGTAGTATAGCGCCGCCAATGCTCCTGCGGCTGCTGCTGCTGCTGTCGTCAACCAAGATGGTGCGAGTGTAGGTGGTTGTTGGATGATAAATTGCAGACTGGTTCACTGCCATTTTTAGAGGTTGTCAACATGTTGTTAAGTGGTCTTTTTCTTAGACTGATTTTTGTTGTTGTTTTTGTAACGTTTCATTACGATTATATGATTTCTGGAGCATAATACAAGGCACCCCAACGCAACGCCAACGTGCATACTCATATGAGCAATTTATTGTGAAGTGGGCTATGCAACGTTGTGAGAAAGAAGGACTCTTCAACGTTTTCAAGGGTCTTCTTGTGGGTGTTTTATAAAAATACCTAGAGAAATAAGATTCTTCTTAAAAAAATTAAAAAAAAAAATTTATAAAAAAAAACTATTTCAAATGAGTAAGTCCTAAACAACTTGAAATTTTTTTTTTAATAGAAATTTATTTAAACCGTAACTTAAACTGCCTTATAACAAAAAGTGTAAGATTTTAATTAATCTGAAATTAGATTCATATTCTAGTTTCGGAAATACTGTTTCCTATAAAAATTTACAGAAATTGCCAGAAGCAAAACCTTGATAATCGACAGCACCGTGGAAAATATTCTTTCTTTACTATATGGTTTAATAAAACACGTGTTGAACAGTTCACGTTATATTTATTTTTAAGTTTTGTTTTTGGGGATTGTTGATGGAAAAAATGTTGATAAATTAGACGTTGCTCCGTAAAGTTTGGGCCATCTAGTGGTTTCTTTTTAAATCATAGGTTATTTTGATACTGACAGCTGTTTCCCACTCGAAATCTTGACAGAAAGTCAGTATGATACCTTCGCGGAACGAAATGAATCGGTTCACACTTGAAAAACGTTGGGAACCATTTTGACATTTCGTTTGCACATGAGTTGCGACCTGCGAATGCGAATAAATCTTTTCAAAGCTTATATCAATTTTTGTTTTGTTTTTACTTTACGACGAAGTGAATTAATGATTGAAACAACTATTTAAAAGCAAAACACTGCATAAAATAATTATAAATTGAAATATTTTGTATTTTAAAAATGTTTACGCGACCAACAACGTATCTTCTGCGAACTGTCAAATGTAGGTAAATTCGCAATCCACAACTAGTAAACGCATTCCACCGGCGACTAAAAACTTCGTTCGAATCTAACCTCTTTCTAGCTGAGGTATCGAAGTGAAATATTCTCCAAATCTATGACGATTCATATTAGGAAGATGAACATGTAAGTTGTTTTCTTTTTTAAATTTTGGTAACAAATGAAACTGCATAAAAGCCACCTTTTCTTAAAATAATTTTTCTTAGCACTCATTTTACTTTAATTTATTTACTTTTGTTTTTTTTTTTTTTTTTTTGAAAATTCGCACTGTTCGGCGATCAAAAAATTACTTATGTGAACGAAATGTCAAAATTCGCAACCATTCGCAATTCGCAGTTCTTGACTCATGTGCAAAACACTTTACTTAGACAACTTAGAATGATTTTGAGGTTGGTCGCGCGGGAACAATTCATTCGTTGCAGTGTGAATGGTATGTGGAACGCGAATAGTGTTTGACAGTTCGTGTTAATCATATTGCAATTCGCGATAACCAATTTATTTTCTCAAATTTCTCTCATTTTAGCAATCACAACGCCAATTTTAATATACTAACATTAAATTAAACTAGATTTCTACCCTTTTGCAAAGTTGTTGTGAAGAATTTAGGCTTATAATATGTTTAAAATCCCATTGGGTTTTTTATTCGTTGATCGTTGGTCACTCTCGTGTGAATAGTCCTTAATAGTCTCCGTCGCCGGCCGTACGGTGCGCGCAGACTCAATTCACGAACATCAACTCGCCATCGATCTCAACATCTGAACATTTTACGTACTAGCCTGAGGAGAATTCTGCACAGAGCAGACCCTTAGGCCAGGCGCGCATATTCAATTTTTAGTTTCGCAACTGTTTAGTTGCTAAAATGAAACATATGGGCTTACATGGGACACCGCGCACTTAGAGCAACTCGATTCAAGCAACTAAAAAGTTTGTGTTTTGACACAAACTAAACGATTGCCTTCGCAACAGTTGAGCTGTTTTCTATCAGCGCAAAAGAGAAAAGAGTGTGAGCTTGATTAAACAGTTGCTAGCAGCGTTACCACTTCTGGAAAAAAAGTCGAAGTACATTTGAAGAAAAAAGTGAAGTAAATTGAGAAAAATCGAAGTAGATTTCAAAATGGCTTTTTACTTGCTTTTAGAAAAAATGTTGCATACAAAAATTTTTCTCCTTAAATGAATACATATTACCTATTAAATATGTATTTAAAATTGTCAATACATTTCTTTTAATTTTAAAGAAATTTCGCATAAAATTACTCATTTGAGTATTTGTATTGTGTTGACGTTCTTTTATATTATGGTAATTATGAGGTTATATACTGCAATAGAGAAAAAGAAGTAGATTTGGGCTTTTTTTGTAAAATTGAAGTAGATTGAAACAGAGATTTTTAAAATGAAGTAGATTTCAGTATTTTGCTGATGGTGCGAAGTAGGAAGTAGATTTTAAAATATTTAGGAAAAAAGAAGTAGATCTACTTCAATTGAAGTAAAGTGGTACCACTGGTTGCTAGTGCGCGGTTCTCTTTCAACTGGTGATTAAACTATTTGATTTTGATCACAGTTGCCAGTGCGCGACTAGCCTTACAAGATCCAATTGACTCAGCAATTGAAGGTGCACGACCATCCACTTCGTTATTGCTTCGCAGTTTGGGCTTTAGAGGACCTTGAATTGGACAACCATTTTCGGCGAAAAATCATCTTTTCTAACTAGGCGTATTTTCATCTAGGTGATGGCTACGTTAACAAACAAAAAATATGGAAAACCGACACGTTATTGTCCAGAAGCCACAGGGAGTGACAATTTGGTGCGGATTTTTCTTCGAAAATGAGGCTGGAAACAACGTTTCGTTATCAGCCGTCTTGGCGATATCAATTAGCCGCCTCGGAGCTTGGATTTGACCCCTTTGGACTTTTTTTTTCAGGAGAACCGTGAAGGATCGATGTTATGTCAATAATCCGTACACGATTCAAGCACTTAAGGCCAATATCATTCACGCAATCCTTGAGTTACAGCCCGAAACCATCAACAAGGTCTTGAAAAATTGGAGTGAGAGAATGCGCTACTGCGAAGCCAGCTGAAGCAGCCACTTCAACGGCGCTGTGTTCCATTATTAATGGAAATGTTCGCTCCTACTAATAAAGCAATAATACATGGACAAAATTTAATTTTGTTCATTTTATTTCATTTTTGAAAAGCAACTTGTATTTGCTCCACCTTTTAAAATAGGTGAACAATTTTATTAAAAAAACAACTGATAAGTTATATCTACTACAAACAAAACTGAAGGAAAATAAGTTGGTACTATACAACGTATCCCACAATCAGACAATATCTGAATCTCAAGTATTAAAGTAATATAGGATTGTACCAATTCTTTGAATAGTATTGAAAACAACATTATATAAACTAGGTACTCGTATGATGGTCAACAGTAAAACAACAACATGTAAACAAGTAGAAGATTTTCCAAAAAGTTTTTATACTTACCATCACCATCATCGTCATTCCTTCTGGCGAAAAATAAGTCAATATCGTTATATCAATAAAGTAATGTAACTTGATAGACGAAATAAATAAATAAATAAATAAATATCATTTTATTTCCAAAATCCAGTATAAGGAGCATTCCTCCACAAGGAAGGGGCTTTTAGTATTGAAAAAAACGGCTTGAAGCGTGACTTTAGAATGCAGTTATGGATCAATGTCCGATTCTGACCACCAAACATAATGGTAAAAATGTTAGTCCTCAGGTAATAAATTGATAACAATAAAAGCTACATTAGTATGGAGAGCGACAAATAACAGAATCGAGCAGTATGTCAAAATGATAAGACTTTATTATCAAAACGAGTGTGTTTTTTGAGATGATCAGTTCGGTAAATACTCGTTATCAACCAACATTGGTTCGTCAAAGGAACGAACGCCACATGGGCCGAGAACTTCGCCGAGGTCCGTGATAGTGTACAACACAACCCAAGGCAAGGTAGTCGATTCCTCGCAGTGCACAAGAACTCAACATTTCGCTTACTTTCAATTGGCGGTTTTTTCGTCGGTACTTGGGCTTAACCCGTGCTTAAGATCCAACTGACCTAGGAGCTCAAAGCTCATGACCATGTGCAACACCGTTTGTTTGCTGACTGGGTCTCGGACTGTTTAGCAGAGGACCCAAATTTTGTCCACAAAAATAATTATCTTTAACGTCGTATATAGGACGACACCAACCCACACGAGGTGCACCAGGTGACAATGCATCCGCAAGAAGTTACCGGTTAGTGGGGATTTTTTCGAAAACGAAATTGGTGAGGCGGTCACCGTCAATTACGAGTACTACAGAACGATGATAACCAATGTTTTATGTCCCAAAATTAACTACATGGGCCTACACGGCATGTTGTTCCAGCAGGACAGCGCTATGTGCCATACAGCGGACGCCACGATTGACACTCCACATAAACGATTTGAGAGTTAATGTTATCTCTTGCAGAAGTGATGTAAATTGGACACCAACTTTATGCAATTTGACTCCGCTAGAATTTTTTTTATTGGGTTTCTTGAAGTCGCAGGTGTATGCGAATCGACCACAATTGACCGATGGCCTAAAGCTGAATACAACACATACAGTTTCTCAAGTTCAGCCGCATCCATTCGGAAAAGCCATTGAAAATTGGACCACTCGGATCTGTGGCACTATAAGAACCCGAGTCAGACATTTGAACGATGTTATATTTTATTTATAATGGCATACATGGGCCTTGCAAATAAAAAAAAAACTTTTGTTAATACCTTACTTAGCTCTTTTTATTCTATTTCCACATCTACCAGCGCTTATTAAAATGCTGTTGTAGAGAATTTTATTTCGCCTAGCACTATCCCTTATAGCCAAGAATGTAAAAATATCTACTCTATTACATTTTTTCAACAAAAACAAATCTGTCCTACTTTTTTTTTAATCGATAGTATTACACAACTATTGTTGTTTATCATGGCAACTCATATAGATCCAGTTATCATCTAACTTTAACCTATGCTCCGAAAACAAAAAAAAAAACTCCCAAAAAAAATGAATTAGCTTCAGATGATAACAAAATCAATATTTTATCTATTAATGCACCGCATAGTAACAGAGCGCACTCTCTCGAAGTCATATTTCATATGAAAAAAAAAAAATTAATTTCGAATCTGGAACAAAACTCTCTTGGCTCGAACTCCAACATACAGACTTAAACGCAATATGCACCACATCCTTCCTGTTTTGTGTGCTCATCTTTGGCCTATATTTTGTATAATTCTCTTCCCTTCTATTCCCATCAGGAGCTCTTTTGTTTTTTCGCATCCCCAAACTACCCTGCGAAGTGTACTATTTTTTTTTTTTTGATTTTCCCTTCAATTTTCTCCTTAATCCTTTTATTCATGAAATATGCTTTCTCTCACCTAAACTGATGCCAAAAGGATGTCTTTTGTTCGAGGCAACAAAAAAAGTTAATACCCAAACTATCTGCATTATTTAACACCCAAATATAGTATAATCTTCTATTAATAGCCATCACTTGATGATAAAACCAAAAAAAAAAACCTTCAGCATTTTAACCCTCATCCGTCAGCATAACTGCTTCCCCTTCAATTCTGCACTATTAACTCTCAAAAGTTCAATAAACTCGATGAACGCAGGACAACAACAAGGTGCGTCGAACACAATCGATAAGATTATGGAATTAAGGGTATTTAAGTGCGAAAAAAAGACGGACCGTCCTTGTGGAAATCTCGAACCCTCTCAGTCCAGAAAAAAAATCAATTCCAAAGATATGGCCAAGAAGACGAAGAAGTCATCCTGATTTCTGCATCGTGCCAAGTGAATCCATTTCCAACTTCGAATCGACGGAATGCTGAAGTCCAGAATAGAGCGCATGCAATGTTGTTCACTGAGAAATCTGGAAGCCAGAACTACCCTTAATCCAAGAGCTATTCCGATCCGTTGGTGCATTCATTCCCACACTCTCTCTCTTCCTCTCTCTCATTCTCTCGCTGTGTGTTGCCCATGCAACCAGCCATCGGCAACAAGCAACAACCGTGATGCGATGTCATTACATCCCGAGTTTTCCACGCTTGCCTGACTCGAAGTCGAAAACAGCACAGAAAAGACCCAAACTCCGGTTTTTATTTTCCGGAGGAGTCTTTCGGTCTTCTAAATCGAAGCCAAATAGATACCTCATGCAGTGCGGTTGTGGAAATTCCAAACTAGTCAACTCAGATTGTGCGGGCGTGTTGGATGTTAGAGTTGTGTTGCGCGCTACGGGTGTGTTCAATAAAAAACAAAAAAAAAAACATCTTTTTTTCCATCTATTCCACGAGTATTTTAATGAATTTGTATCTTTTGGATTTAAATTGAATAACAAGTGCTTGAATGAAGAGAGAGAATTAAATCTAATTAAACCTTTTGTTTCAAAAGTATCTTGTTCATAAAGAGCTGAGTCATTAGATTGAAAGGAATTTGTAAAAAAAAGCGTTAAATTCACCTGTAGATGATTAGTTACGGGTGTTTAGGGTACAAGTGAGTGTACGAACGTTACGTGATTGGAATACAATCTTTTGTTGTTGTTGTGGATTTATAAACAAAAGAAAAATGTATTGTTAGTCATTCTTGTTCTTCTGGAGACGAACCCTTGCTCTGAGTTGGTTTTATTTTTGGATTAAATTGATTGACTGACAGGATGGATATTATGGATTAACACAGATGTTATCACTCAACATTTACACGCAACACAATAAGCCGGTGGTAAGCGATGACTTAATGACATTCCGAAGGAATTATAATAATTGTTTTCGTATCATTGGGTTCGGTTTAAGGACATTTTGGTCTATAAAAGTTTATGAGATTTCTGAAAATGACACCTAAGAGGTTTAAGTTGGGTTTTTAAATGGATAAGTACCTATACAATATAATCATGCAATCGTTAGTATATCTTTACTTTGAGTTCGATATAAATAGTTAAACTTAAAACCGAGTTAGAATAATATGAGCCCTTATCGACCCATTGATATGTTTACTCGTAACTCATAAGGCTAGGTATGGTATCGATGGCAGCGATTTTTACTCGCATGATTTCAATCAATTGATCCATTCCTAGGTATTGAAATACAAGTGCGTGTGTTTGCTTTTTGTGACACATTGAAATTTTTCTACAACTGAATTTATTTATACAATAACTGAAATAATAGACCCTGAACGCATTTTTTTATCTGTAGCAACGCTGAAGCAAGTGTCAAAATTTTGACATTTGATTTTTTTATTTCTTAAAAATTACAAAGAAAAATCAGCAACAGACCAAAGAACTTAATAATTTTTTGACGCATTTTCAGAAAGGAATAACACCTGACAGTACCAAATGACATTTAGTGAGCTGTCAAATAAATTGTATTTTTCTATTGCAATGGGGTAAGCTTTTACCTCAAAGATAAAAAAAATCTTGTATGATATATGTATTTTTTAATCGCTAAATTTTAAGACCACTCGAAATTTCAATCCCTTTATTCGTTTACTCTTAGAAGATTTTGGAAAAAAAAAACTTTTTTAAGTGACAGATCAATTGACTAACAATTATTGTTTCACAGAGTACAGAGAGCATTGTTTGGTTCCACAAGTTTACTTTTATTACAGAAATTACAAATTGACCTCACTTTTCATATACATACCTAGCTGCTCATAATGGCTAAGCTATAAAGTACATAATACAATTTCGTCAATTGTCATTGCACAAATATTTTACATATTGTAAACATTTTTGAATGGAAAAAACAAGTGTTCATGTTTACCTTGTTTTAGATAATTTTAAAGGACACTGCTGCAAAGATTGTACAAATCAGTGTATGGCCTTTCAGAAAAAGGGTTTTCCAATAGGGATTTTCGAGAACTTGGAAAACATTAACATTCATAATATGTGAATAGACAACTTAACACCTGTCACTGTGTTCATGCTAATGTTCGATACCAATCACTTTCAATGAAAATTTTTTACTTTCGACTTATAGGTACTATAAGTCAAGTTATGCATTCGTAAAAAAAATTGAACTCGAGATATTGATCCAAGTTGACATAACGATGATAGTGAAGATGAAAAAAGTGGGTCTCGCAATTCTGTCTGTCTGTCCGTTCGACTACTGCCTAAACGACTCGGTCGTCTTTTTTTATTTTTCTTAAGACCAAAAATAACGATACCTGCCATATGTATTATTTTTTCGAAATTTTATAAATATTTACAGCCTAAACTACCAGACGTATTTTCTTCAAACTCGGTAGTTAAGGGTCTTCGGTGATTCCCTAGAGGAAAAATTGAAATTTTTTTTTTAGCTCAAAAACTAAGGGTACCCCCCATACACCCGTAATGCAAAATCTTATTTATCTCGAAAACGGCTCTAACGATTTTGATAAAAAAAAATTGAATGTGATATAATGGACATGGACTATACTTTGGTCAAAAAAAAATTTGGGGGGAAATGTTATTAGGGGTACCTGTCATAGAAGGGTTTTTTTGATTTTCGAATTTCTCACCAACGGCTCTAACGATTTTAACCAAAATTTTTATGCAGGAGCTGCTTTGCATTTGAAAAAATATAAACTAAAAATTTTTTCGAAAAAATAGTTTTTCGATTTTTAAAAAAATAATAATTTTTTTTTTGAAAATTCAATATCTTGAAAACCGATACACGATTAAATTTTTAAATTACGTTTTAAAATGTATTTTATTATATACTAACAATTTGCATATCAATTTTTTTTATAAAAATTTTAAGGAAAATTTAGTACACAAAAAACATGTTTCAGTGTGTCTGTATGTCTGTACCTCTCACTGCAGCCTAAACCACTGGACCTATTTCTTTCAATCTCGGTAGTTAAGGGTCTTCGGTGATTCCCTAGAGGAAAACTTGAAATTTTTTTTTTAGCTCCAAAACTAAGGGTACCCCCCATACACCCGTAATGCAAAATCTTATTTATCTCGAAAACGGCTCTAACGATTTTGATAAAAAAAATTAAGTGTGATATTATGGACATGGACTACATTTTGGTCAAAAAAATTTTTGGGGCAAAATGTTATTAGGGGTACCTGCCATAGACCCGTTTTTTTGATTTTCGACTTTCTCATTAACGGCTCTAAGGATTTTAACCCAAAATTTTTAGCAGGAGTCCCCTTAAGTGTAAAATAATATTGTATATAAAAATATTCGAACAATTATTTATTGGGTTTAAAAAAAAAAAAAAAAAATTTAAATCAATATCTTCAAAACCTATGAACGATTATTTTTTGAAATTATTTCCTAAAACCAATATTATTTAATAGTTAAAATTCGCATCCCACATTTTTTTCTTGAAAAATTTTAGAGAAATTTCTTATATAAAAAATTTATTTAATAATAAAACGATTTTTTAAGGTTTATTTTCATAAATTCATACTTTTCCGGAAACCAGACGGCAATTTTATGCATTTGAACATTATTATCTCATTAAGTCCATGTTTTATATTTATAAAATGTATCTTAAATTCCAAAGTACTTTTACATAAGAGCAAGTTCGTGCGATCCAGTCGTGCATTTTATTTTTTTTGTTTTTGATATTCTTAAAAACGGTGAAAAATTTTAGATTTAAAAAATATTTCGAAAACCCTAAATTCGATTTTTTAAACTTGACGATTAAAAGTTTCTTAATACATTTTACAAGATGTTAGAGATGCATTCGCCAATTGTCATAAGACAACAGAGTCGATCTATCATTCTTCAAGTATTGGTAAACATTTTTAATTAATAATATATTTTTACCATTGCTTTCTTTTTTAATGATAAATAATGCATTATGTTAGTTTTAAGATGAATTTATGTAAAAATCAATACACGTATGTATTTAAACTGAAGATGAACAAAAAATTAAACTAAACTAAAAAAAAAAGAACAAAATTTATTTTACCTAAAAATAACAATACCGACCATACAAATGTAAAAAAATGGTTTTCGAAAATCTTATTTTTCTCGAAAACGGCTCCTAGAATTTTGATCTATAATTGAATAAAAAAAAATGAAATTAGGATATGTACATATTATTATATTTTATTATTAAAAACTTGATTTATTTCTTAAATAATATTGTAATAAAAATAAGCTCTCAAAAAAACTTCCATTTTTGAATCATGTTAGAAGTGTTAATTTTAATTTTGTTACAACAATTCATTTGTCCAGGACAAAAACGTGAATATATACAGTGAAAGGTCTATCTGCGGACACCTCCTGTAAATAAGCCAACAATTCCCTTAAACGTTAACTTATCCACAATATAAAGTTCATTCTTATAACCAGACATTCTCTTGAGCGGACGCGGACACTTTTTGGTCTTTTTCTAATCGATAATCTCTCAAAAACGGACCCATTTTGTTCATTTCCTCAGTACAATATTTATTTTCTTAACGTTGAAACAAATCCGAGAAAAATCTCCCATAATCGGACGTGAAGCTCTAATTTAAGGTATTCCCTAGTTCTTCTTTACATTGTTATGCTCTAGCGAAATGTCGTTAAGGTTTTGAATTTAGAATAAATTGAATTCCCCGATTTTCTAAGCTTCTTATATTCAACGGTTTATTTAAGAGGACTTTGTAGATTTTGAACACATTAAAGATCTTAAAAATAAATTCATTTCATAAATTCAATTCAATTCTTTATAATTATTATAAAAATGAGATTACTTTCGATTCATACATTTCAAATGGGTTTCCTACTCATAATAGCTTACATTTTGAATTAAACAAATCATTTTTTGAATAATAAGCATTTAATATGAAATTTAAAAATATTGAATGTTTTTTTCTTAAACATCCTCATAACAGAACAGTTCCTTAAACCGGACGAAAAGTCGGAGACCATGAGTGTCTGCTTATGGAAGGTTTCACTGTGCATCTAATTTCAAACGTGGTCAAATCGCAAGATCTCGTTGCCTAATTTACGCAAGAACGTCCTCCAAATCGGTCCCAAAGATACCGCTCGCCGTTGAAGGTAATGGCCTGGCCACCGAAGTTCTCAAAGAAGTATGAATCAACCCAAAATCCACACCAAACGGCGACTTTCTCTGGATGCATTGCAATTTGGTGAATCTCATGCAGATTGTAATCGTCCCGAATTCGACAATTTTTTTTGTTGACGAAACCATTCATCCAGATATGTGGCGCATAGCCGAATATGATATTTCTACCGAAATGGGTGTTATCTCGTGTGCCATTTTAGCGAACACACGGCCTTGTCTATGGTCATTAACTAAGAGCTACTGGGTCAGTTTGTACGAGTGTAGGCCCAAGTAGTGACGTTAAATTCGAAAGATTCTGGTCGGCGAAAAGTCAAGTTCTTGTGCACATCCAGAATTTACTGTCTCAGATCATACCCTCTGACGGACAGTGGCGAATTTTTTTGTTGAACGCTATTATCTCCATGTCGATATGGCAAGACAGACTTAATAAATCACTGATGGATTTACTGAAGTCAGTGGTCTACATAAAACACGGTCTACATTAAAAGGCAGGCAGTGGAAGGACAACGTTCTTTTCATAGCAGTTGATATTTATTTCAATTTTAATATACAGTTTTAATTATAAATAGCTATTATAAAATAATGACAATTCGTGCAAAAAAAAAAATAAGTAAACAGGCCTTTTTTGACGTTTGTAAATGTCAAAAAGTCATATGAATTCAGGACGATACTAAAAAAATAAAATAGATGTTTTATAATTTCAACTTTAATAAAATGTTAGAGAAAGTGTGATGTTTAACTCAATTAAAATTTGAAAAATCAGTTTTAACATCATCGTACCTTTGTATATAAAACTTATACCTAGTTACTCTCATGAACACGAACGATTCGGGCGACACCTTAAGCATAGCGATAGTGCTTGTTAGATTTGTCTCTGCTAAATGTAATGATAAAATATTCTCTTTTTTACAACTTGTTTTTTATCTTAACCTACTCTCCACTGTAAAATCGTGCGCTAATTTCCACCTAGTGGTGGCGACCAGGTAAGCGCTGGTACCACAAAATCACTCTCCATGATAATACCATAGGTTATAATATATACTAAGATTGTACTAATTCCGTGCGCCATTTATTTTACGATTTAAAGTTTACCTAAGAAAACACATGGCAATCTTTTTTTCTTTCTTTCAAACTATTAAGGAACTTTTAACAATTTAATAACGATTCTTTCTTTTATAACATTAGTATAAAAGAGTATAAGAATATATAACAGAGTATAAGAATAATTATGGAAAAACATCGGGATTCTTTGGAGGATTTGCATGTCGTATTGGTTGATTTTGAAAAAGCATTCGATCGGCAACCACGAGATCTAATATGGGTGGCCCTCAGGCAACGAGGAGTTCTAGAAACCTATGTGCGGATAATTATGGACATGTATGATGGAGCAGTTACTAAAGTAAGATGCGCAGCTGGAGTCACCGAAGAATTCGAAATCACAGTAGGTGTACACCAGGGAAGTGTCTTGAGTCCCCTGCTCTTTATTACAGTTCTTGATTACCTGCTTGAAGGCAAAGTGACGGATCCAAAAGTACATCAGTTATTCTTTGCTGACGATGGAGCTATCATAAGTGAAGACCCGATATCCCTACAACGAGCACTTGACGTATGGGTGGATGTTCTAGAAGGAAGTGGGTACCGCATAAGCGCGAAAAAGACAGAATACCTATGCTGCCCATTTTCTGATCCACACAGGCCTATTCCAGACATTTATTTGAATGGAGTAGTGCTTCCAAAGTGTGAAAAGTTTAAATATCTGGGGTCTATGATAAATAACGAAGCTACTTGTGATGACGATATCAATCATCGCGTAAGCGTAGGGTGGATGAAGTGGCGGGAAAATTCTGCTATCTTCTGTGACCGAAAAATGCCCCCTAAGCTGAAAGGAAAGCTCTACACTTCAGTTGTGCGTCCAGCACTCACATACGGTTCACAATGTTGGACAATGTACAAAAAGTATGAGAGTAAGCTTACGGCAGCTGAGATGAAGATGCTTCGTATGACAGCAGGAGTTACAAAGCTTGATCGAATTAGAAGTACGAAGATCCGAGGAAGCCTTCATGTTAAGAATACCATTTCCCAAAAAATTGAACACGACCAACTCAGTTGGTATTGCCATGTTCAAAGGAGAGATCCTGAGAACCCCGTCAAAAAGGCAATATCATACAACGTTCCAATTCGGAATAAAAAGAAAGGTAGGCCTAAACACTCCTGGTACAAACAAATGCAAAAACACCAGCATTCAGTTGGCCTCAGAAATGGAACAATACAAAACCGGGAGGCTTGCCGCCGATTTCTGAGGTCAACCCGGCGAACCCCACAGGCGGATCACTAGTGTGAAGCAGATACGTGGGAGAGTTATGATCCCCTAGACATCGAGATCATAACAGCGCCGAAGCAAAGGAAGAAGAAGATAACATTAGTATTTGTTTGCATATATGTATAGATACATATGAGTATTCTAAAAACTCTAAGCCCTTAAAATAAGGCTACAAGACTTTAAATATAATTCCGTTTTTTTAAGAAAATCCCACATTACTATAATATTATTAGCAATTATTTCTCAGAATTTCGTGGGGTTACCCTTTTATGTATACTTTTTTTTATAATTCTTACTTATCATTATGCTTATTATCTTACAACTTCATTTATTAATTTTATCTTTGTTTCTTTTCAGGTAAGTTATTCAGACACTTTTCCTCAAAAACTAACACGTAAGTTTTCTTTCAATAAAAATGAATTTCCCACAGTAATCTTGAAATTTTATAACCACAAACAATGTTAACAGCACTAAGAACACCACCAAAGTAGTCATTTTCCTCAAAATGGATCTATTGTCCCCCATTTTTGTATATGTAATCCCAAAAAAAGAATTCGTTCTTCTACACACTCGTAAGCACCGCGTTAAGAAAAAAGTGTTATTCTTCCAAATTATTCAAATATCTCTAAAGAATCACTCAGCGACACATCTCTTCAGCATTTTCCCTCATAAAACCACAAAACTCAAGACCTAATATTATTGTTTATTTTCATTTCGACATATTCTCACACCCTTTAAACATTTGTCATTCCTGCATTGCAATCGCAGAGCACTATAAGGTTCTCAGTATCTGTGATGTGATTTCTTGAATTAAAAAAAAAAATCAAAAACCCGAACTGCACGAAAATAATACTCGTACATAAATTTGCCCCAACTTGAAGTTGAATGACTCGATTATATAGATTGGGAGGTATGGTTGCCTTTCAGTCTCCATAGTGATGCATTTCATTTTAGATTTAATTTTAAGTTTATCAAAAATTCTGGCAATTCGATTTTTTTTGAATTTACTTAAATTAAGTAGTTAATTAGTTCAATTATCAAAGAAGTACCTAGGAAAAGTTTAAATTAAATCAAAAGAAAAAGATAACAAGCAATATTGGCCCAGAATGATACTCCTGAGGTACACAATTTTTTTTTTCAAACAGCTTTTGTGCTGTTTCTTCTTTTTTGGATTTTGACTTTGGACATAAATGAACATGAACTAAGCCCAGTTTTCTGGACTTAATTTGACCACTTTGGTGGATGTCAGTGCTCAAACCGATTAGAAAGAGCTGTATATTGTATATAGCTGTTTAATCGAGCAAAAAGCAATAGAAATGCGACAGATTGGGGCTCCTACAATGAATTCAAAGGAAATCCAAAAGGTCTTCCTGGAGAATATTTTGTGATATTAAATGAGAAATCTCCAAAGCATCTTGATTAAGAAAAGTCATCTCAACTAATTCAGTGATGCCTAGCTGCTTGTACAATTCTGATGGCTAATTGACCAAATCTTGTAAAGAATCATTCAACCGACTTCTTGGTCCCATTTCCAAGAAATAGTATATATAAATTATGTAATAGTATATTAAATTATGCTTAAAGTTTAATTTACAAGGGAAAAACAGCAGAAACTGCAAACGGAAGGATACCAGCCGAGTTCCAAAATACTAGGTAGATTATTCTGCCAGTTCTAGAGATGCTTTTAGATAGTTGTCTTAATTTGGTCCATATTCCTGTGCTATAGAAAGAGGTTTGAGTTGTATCTATACTCAAAGCGGGCTGATGTTTCCTGTAAGTCTTTCATCATTCCTTCTCAAAACTTTAGATCGACTCATTTAAGCATTAATAATAGACTTCTATCTACGGCTCAATACGTGAACCGTGAAGAGAAATCGGTGGAAACTGCCACAAGGCTGCAACCACTTGGTTGCAGATGAGCTGTTGAGTTAGACAAAGTTTAAAATGTCCATTGTAAACAGCCGCGAAAACCTTAAAAGTTATATGAGCTGCTGAGTTACCTGGAAGCAGAGAGTTACAGAGTGATTGCCTATGCGATATGACATTTCTATTCTCATATCAGGAAAGCATCCTAGTATCCTAAAATTTGCCTTAAGTAAGCTGATCGGCTTAAAATTGGTTTTAAAACTCACAAAACGGATCTTGTCCTTCTTTCGAAGAAATATACAATCCTACTAACACTCTCCCACGAAGCAAAATATTTGGGTTTTATTTAAGATAAGAAGTTAAATTGGAAACCTAGTATATGCAGGAAAGAATCAAAAAGTTCACTGTGACACTCGTCTCAGAAAAGCATTCTTCTTTAAATTCTTCTTAATATTAAGTTAGTTTTAGGCCGAAAGGCGTTACAGTATGGTGGAAAGCTTTAGACTTATTGTTTAATACTAAGCAAGGTCCAACGGTCAGCGTGTCTGTGCATGGGAGGAGCACTTTGCACGACTCCTTCTGATACGAACTGGACATTCTGTTCCATATAATACCCCTTGATATATTCAGCAAACAAATGGCTTCAAGCACAGCAATTCGTTTCAAAGCTGCCTCGCAGTGGATCAATAATAAAACTGGCCACACCATCATTCTGAACTCATTCGGATCACTTCCTAATAGCATAGATTACACCATCCCTTAGATTCAATTTGATAAAAACTTTCAGGAAACTGTATATATTCCAGAGAAATCTGGAAAGACATGGCATTTCTGGAAAGTGATTCAATCATTTTTTACACCAATGGATCAAAAACTAATGACGGGGTTGGTGGAGGTGTGTATACTCATCATACAGACTAAAATTAAGTTTATCTTTTCGTCTTCCCA
Source organism: Chrysotoxum bicinctum (assembly GCA_911387755.1). NCBI lineage: Eukaryota > Metazoa > Arthropoda > Insecta > Diptera > Syrphidae > Chrysotoxum > Chrysotoxum bicinctum. The sequence continues at coordinate 246,362,207 of OU426987.1, forward strand.
ATCACTTTAGCGTGTTCCAGGTGGAATTTTCGACGAGTAAAGAAGTCCTGTCTTGGATTTAAGAAAACTAAATATCAAATATAGATATCCGCATCTTTTCGGAGCAGCCATTAAATCTCTTGATTCTGTCTCTATATTCATGGAAATGGAGCAGCAGTTTAACATTCACCTCTGTTGGGTGCTGCGCCATAGGGACATTTCAGAAAATTGTAAAACTGACGAATTCACTGAAAGTGGAATAATGATACCTTAACTGCCAAATAAGGCAAATATATGTATTCCCATCACTATATGTAAACTAATGCTAAGCAAGATGCTATACAGAGTAGAAACCTTAGGAGGAGCAATATAAACATCTGATGCTTGGTTAAAAAACAGACTTGGCTAGTGCTGGATCTAAAGGGATTCCAATTGTTTAGTATCTTTAAGCAGATCGCACATACGCTTCGTGATAGTAGCTATATTTGGACTTTCGGATTATTTGCGTACCTTAGGATTTGTTTTTAAATAAAATGGATAAGTTCTAATTGTCGAACCTTCAGACAATTAGAACTTATGTTAAAAGGTTCTTTTTCGAACCATATCATATCAAAGATTGTTATATGACTCGAGTAAAAAACTCATAACTTCAGTTCCAATGGTCGAATATTCAAGATTAATTCTCTTAAAATCATGGGAAAATAATAGTACACATTTAACCCTAGAAAGGTAATCTTCGTCGATTAGACGAACATCATTTTTTCTTTTTAAAATTTCTCAAAGATTCTTCATAGATCTTTAAGGAGAATACAAAGTCACAAATCTAAAAAAATAAAATGAAAAGTGTGTTTTAATTAAAAGAAAGGTTTGATGAAAATAAATTATTAACATCTACAAGAATTTGTTAATAACTTTTCGAAAAAATTGCATTTAAATTTTACTTCGTCGATTCGACGAATGATTACCTTTAAAGTACTAAAAAATATGATTACCTTTCTAGGGTTAAGTAGTCTACATTTACATATCCATATGTAAATTTTATTTATCTAAAAATTATAATTTGTGTTATTAGTGTAATTTTAAATGAGAAGAAGGTATTAAACGTGTTATGTGGACTACAATGTTATCAATGGGAAATATGGGAGTTTACATAAATGATTAAACCATTTTGTGGTCCATAATACTTAATACTTTGAAATTAACAGATCCAAAAAATGAATCTGTGTCCTTAAGTTGAATCTATCCGCGTTCGAGCCCGGATGAAACCTCAATTTCGACGCATATGGCAATTCTACATATGCACAAATGTGCGGATAGACGCAAATATTAACGGGTGGTTTAACTAAAACCACTTTTCCTTCTAATCCTCTATCATTCGCCTCACCAAAAAACATGGCTATGGAGCAGTTTTTATTGTATACTTTTTATACAGACCCTATCACTTGCACAACAAATCAACTAAAACAAAATGACACTTAACTTCCCGGGCTATAAATCTTTGTTTTTTTTTTGATTTTTATTTATTCTTCTGTCAGAGCATTGACGTATTATATAATATAATAAGTAATAAGTAAATAGTATAATAAGTCAATGTGTCAGAGCTTATCAGCACAGAGAAAGTGACACGTCATTTTTTTTTCTGTCTGGCAACCACATCTGAAGTCTGAAGCACGTTCGATTGAATTTTTTGTTTGTCATGTATTTGAAACAAATGTTACTAATTTGGCAGGAAAAATAAATTTATCACTTGGATGATACACCAAAATAAATCTCATTTCCATTTGAACCTGTTGAAGATTGCAATGGCAAAAGATTCGCAGATACTTTTTTAATTAAAACTATCCACAAACTCTTGTGCCACCTGTTAGACAACACTGGCCTCGAACAAGTTCACACCGCGTCGGCCGAGCAGCCATAAATCCGAATTGATTGCATTGATATCCTGAGGTAATCACGTCAATCATTTACCATTCAGCTTCGATACAGATAAAATGCCCAATAGATACTTTTTTTGCCTGCTAACCCATACGATACCCACCAATCACTGAATGGTGGAGGCAAAAAAAACCGTGTATCTTTCTGTTAGCGATTGATATGTCAATTTCAATTTCATCTGCACACAAATTTTGTGGCAAAGAAAAAGTCGAATTACGACCGTACCGACCAGATGCAGTCGGTGACCATTGCGCGTTTTAATTTAGTTAAATTTATGGCATTCACTTCATTGGAAATGGTTTTAACTGTATTTACAGCAAATTAAGCATTTGGCTCAAATTGGAAACGTTCAATTGGATTCAAAGAGATGTTAAGATAGAGATAGTTGGGACAAGATACGCGGATAAAGTTGTAATCAGCTTCGGTTTTGTATGTCTGTCTAGACAAATTTGAAAGTTTTGAGGTGTTGCGTCTGCTAGAAGGAAAGCATTAACGAAAAGAAATAAAATTAAAATAAATAGCAAAACAAAAAAAAAATAATATTGGCCCACAGTGATACTGCTGAGGTACACCACTTTAGTTATTTTTGTTTTTTGTCAGACTGCCTTTTTGGCGCATGCAATATTGTGCTGTGGCTTCTTTTTTGCCTTCTTTTGACTTCGGACATAATTTACGTGATCACTGTGGCGGATAAGAAATTAGCCAAGAGGCAGATCGAAACATTACCACAACTTCACTACACTACCCTACCGACCGACCGATCTAACAAACCAAAACGACACGCTCTACGACCAGCCTCCATGTTTCATGGTGTTTCATTAAAGGAAAAATCTCAGAAAAGCGTGTTAGGGAGATTTATGGCAAAGGCGCTTGCTTTTTGGTTGCAGTGTAGCAGATCTCACGAATCATTGGACGGACGAACGGAATAAGGAGGCTATATAGTTAGATGGGAAAATGATATTTATTTTTGGTATATATACTTTTTTTGTGTCTTGAAGAGGTCAGAATTTTGTATGATATTGGTTTTTGTTGGCTGTTGCAATATTGTTGTGTAGTTTTATCGATGGCACGACTTTGGTTTCAATTGAAAGGTGAAAGTGGATAGAAGGTGTAGCATACTCGTATACCTAACCCAATTCAATTGGGAAAGAACATTTGGAAAAATTTTTATTAGATTTCTGATAGGAGGTTTTACTTGTTGGGTTAAGTTTGATTTTATAGATTTTGGTTTGTAGAGATATTAATTGGGCAAGCATGATTTCGTGGGGTAGAATTTGTTGATGTTAATTTTGATTGATTATGATAGATTTTGATATTGAATTTACTTTCGAGGGAAATCTTTGAGTAATGAAACAAAAATATTCCCACATTTTGACCATTTTATTGCGACACTGCAGTCATAAAATTAATGGAGCAGGGTTTTTTTTTGTTAAAAAAATAGGAGTTTAAGTGAACAAGAATTTGTAGAGGGTAAGAAGGGGTTAGATAGTAATAAATACAAAATATCTGAATACATATAAATAAATAGATGGTAGATATCTTCTCGTTTCTTCAGATTTAGGTAGACTATGTGATTCAGAGCTATGCTTGGTAAATTTAAAATTTTAGTTACGTCGTACCTTAACAAGAATTCCACTTTTTTGACACCTAAAAACTGAGCAAGATATTGCTTTTGCATGGAACACTATGTATTTCGCTTGGTATTGCTAAAAATCGTTTCCAGAACAACTATAGCACTTTTGGCCTTTACCAGCCTATTGCTTAAGTGTTTTTCCATGTTTAGAGGTGAGGTGTTCATCGATATGTTTTTAACATCAGCTGCGAGGATTCTGCTAGTTTTGGTTAGTTTCAAATAAAAGGAAGAATAAAAATGTGTACGTGAGGATTATCAAATTTGGGAAAAAAACGTCTTTTATTTTATGGGATTCTTGAATTAACTTGTGACAATAACTCACGATTTCAACTAAAAGGGTTTTTAATTTGCGAGGGTAGATTCTGGAAGTGTGGGAGCCATTTTGTTTTGGTGACATCTGTCAAATCTGTTGTTTGTTATTGAGTAACTGATGCCAAAGTATCGAAAAGAGTAACAAGATTGAACAGCACGTCCAAATGATACAACTTTATTCTCAAATTTAGAGTGGTAGACGTGGCGGCCCTTGACAATCGACTCTTCAATGTTTGTGGCTAAATTTGAGACGACTGTTTCGATAATCAATCAGTCAACATTCGTACGTCCAAAAAATGGAACACCGACTGAGAAGATCGCCGCTTTACGTGTAAGTGTACATCGGAACCGAAGGCAGTCTATTGCTCGCAGTGCACAAGAACTCGGCCTTTTGCAGAGTACAACTTGCCAATTTTTCGTAGGGATTTAGTCCTACACCCGCACACGATCAAACATACCCAGGAGCTCGTAGTTCATGGCCATAAACAACGCCGTTTGTTAGGTGACTGGGCATCGGTGCTTTTAGAAGAGGACCACAATTTTGGCCGAAAAATCATCTTTAGCGACTATTCGTATTTTTGGACCAATGGCTGTGTTAACAAACAAAATTACCGTATATGAGACAAAACCAACCCACAGGACTTTCAAATTTCTTCTCGTCTTTATGACAAGAATGGCAAGCGCTACAGAACGATGATAACCGATTTCTTATGAGCCAAATTGAACCATATGGCCTTAGACGACAAGTAGGTCCAACATCGTTCAAATACCCATTCCAGGTTCTTATGATGGAACCGTTCCAAGTGGTCTAATTTTCAATGTAATGTTCACACTGTAATGGCATCGGTCATCGATTATGGTTTAATTTCATAGACCTGCAACATCTACCTGTCCTTACTTAAAAAATCCTTCAGTAAATAACAAATAAAAAAAATTAATAAATAGGGGTGTAGAGGGAAACTTAATCTCATAGGTACCCTGGCCCCTTCGAATTTTCAAAATGAAAAGAGTTAAGAAAATCTATTTGACAGGATTGGTAGGCTCTCTGACTTATTTTACGCCATTTATTAAAAATTAGATGTTTCGTTATTTCTATTTCATATTTAACTTGATTTTGTTTTCTTTGAAACATATACATGTGTATGTATATTAATTCGTCTTTTTTGTTTTGCTATTCTCTTGGATTAACATTTTTGTTACATTGCAATGCAAACAATGCATTGTTTTTAAATGTTTCAAATATAGATGGGGTATATTTTATGTTGAGATAAAGTCTCCAATGGTTCGGTGAGACCTGAGCGCTTTGATAACCTTCTTTATAAAAAAGATAGCCAATAAGTGAAGCTATATTTTGAAATAAACAGGAAGCTTGTAGGAACTATAAGAAAAAAATTATGACAGACAAACTTCAAAAAGGACCAACTCTCCCCTTCTCCCCTAATTAAATTATTATACATAGAAATGTGAATTTAATACATATTTCAATCAAAATATCTTAAAGTCGACTCCTCTAACAGATTTCGACATCATAATCACTATTACTCATCGAACTTCCGCAAAAAAAAAAAACGAAGTGAATTCCATTTATGCAAAGAAACTACTCATGCATTCTTCTGTGCACACATTGCTTCCAGGAAAATATTTCATATTTTATTTTGAATTAATATTTTTTGAAGGAGATTGATAGTGCAGTAGCGAAAGACTCTGGCTTGGGCCTGGCTCAACCAACTGAGCCAACCACCTTCTGTCAAAGCCCACACACAAAATTAAAAAACGGATGCAAAAATATTTATTGTTCATGTTGAAAGATATTAAAGGTAAACACACAAATTCTCTCAAGAAGTTGGTGAACACATGAGTTGATCATTTTTATCAATTTTTTTTATTATTATTTTTATGTCTGGCTTTTAATATTTTGTCTTGTATATTCCCCCTTTACACTATCAATGAAGGATGACGACATTCGGCGATGGTGGAGGTTGCGGTTTCAATTCCTAGTTGAACCGACATTCATGAGGAACCTGTTCTCTGTTTTGGTAGGAGACTATACTGACATCCTACAGTCTAGCACCGCGCCGAAACGTAAATTTCTTCTCGTCTTTGTTGGCACCCTTTACTTTTTAGGGTAAATTATGTAAGATTGTATTCGATGTGACATTGAGAAATAGTAACTTTTAATTAGTATCATAATTCGTCTAAAAAATTTAAAACAAATTTTTGAGGGGAACGGCCTTTTGTGAGGAAGTGACAAATCCATCAAGAATAACTTACATAGTACAAAGTTCTTCTCATTTAAGCCGTTCGAAGTTAGGTTAGGTTAGGCTGTCAGAGTGAAGGCTTAACACAGTTAACCCATAAGCTGGTGATTGTGATCCCACATAAATCAAGTAGACTTTCACCCTACTGGTTGAATCGCTTAGAGCTCTTTACGAAATATGCTATCGCTAGGATCATTATATCAGAAATCCTCCTCATCCTAGAATGAGCCAATGTTTTTGAGATAGAGTATGGTATTTGTTCAGGAAAGATGAGGAATCGATTCTTCCTCACCCATACAAGATATGACAAATTTCTAAGAACGCTTCAGGTCCAGTTGTGGCCATATTTGTTTTGTCACCAGACAATAAGTGGCGATATTGTTCCATTTAAAGTTTGTATTCTCAATAGCATTTGAGCCGTTCAAACTCGGCAGACAATTTTTAAATCCCTCCATTCCTGCCGACAACAGGCACACAAAACTGGTTCAAAATAATAACTCACTAGTCCCATATTCTCTATAAGTTATTACACCTCAATTTTTCTTTAATATTTTTATTTCGTTTCAGTGATTGTAACTAAAAAAAAACTTATCCCGTTCTCTCCTATTTGATTTTGTCATTATTTCTCAAAGAAGTTTAGGGTGACTAGATATGATCGATGGGAGAAGAAATTTAAATACATATAACGCTGATGGTGTGAGATATAAAATTTATTCTAGCATTATTTTAAAGATACGTTCATGTAATAGCCCATCATTTAGATATCCCCCTCCGCTTCGCTAGCAGAGCTTCAAGAGGTCGGTTTAATTTTAGTTAATTCGAGACTTTTTTCTTGCAATAATATCTCGAGCTCAAGCTCATTTAAAGTGGTTGACTTGCTAGCATATCCTAATGACTTGGTGAAGCCCCAGGGAAACCAAGAATTGATTGGTGTCGAGTCACATGATCTCGACGGCCTATTGATGAATGATCGCTGCGCCGTGAGATGACCCAGTTGCCAAAATTTTTACAACACAACTTAGTGTGTTGCGTGGCTTCTTGGAATAACAGCTCGGATATAAATCGGTGTTAGCAAACTCTGGCCACAAAAAGTCGAGGAACGATTGATGGAAACGGCGTCTCGTTCCACATTTCGAAAGAAATAATGTCCGGCGATCCATCCATGCCATAAGTCGAACCATAACAAGGTTTGACAGAAGGACCATATTTGTGGATGCCTGGTCAACACTTGTGGGATGTGTACACTTAAGTAATGGTAATTTAGCTGATTGCTGATTCGAAATTGGCCCTGGCTTGAGAAGATGAATTTTTCCCCAAAATCCGGAGCTCCGGTCAACATTTCCAGCGTTCAATAAGCGAATTCACTGCGTTATTCATGATCGTCCGGATGAAATGGCAAACTATACTGAATGTTTTGACAGCTCCATGTCATTGGTAGCTTTGACAGCTACTAAAACATAAGAATTGCTAGCTGGTCACACTATTTTCAAATGAAAAAGAGACACTTAAAACTTATTCGATTTTGCATAAACTTGATGCTGATGCGATTTTCGGCTAGATTGACACGCTATGACTTTTTTCTATTCAAGAGCCATGGCATTGTTTAATATTTATGCAGATTTGGTAGATTGCCATTTTGTTTCATGGAACAAATAGGGTATCCTATAGTAATTTCTGCAGCAAACGTAGTTTAACCTTATCTGTTCTTTGAGTTTTTCCTTCAACCAAGCCAATACGTGCTTCCTCTTTGAAGGAACGGTCGGCGATGTAGCTTCTGGCGAAATTTATTACGCGCCGCAAAATTGCTGTGTAAAATTCAAATTGAATTTGTCTGATTATTCTGTTCTGCGCAGGATGTACACCTCCGTCATGTTGCGTTGCCGGCAAAAAAAAAAAACAACAAAGAACTAAACAAAAAAAAAACACTTTAGCTCCAGCGTAGCGCCTTTACGCATATTGTGCAATTTATAATACAAAAAAACCAAACCGCGGATGACCCAGCACGGAGTGTGGCAACAAATTTCGCCACTAATCAATTCAACATGTTGTTCAATTTGTGTTTGGTGCACGTTCTGCATAAAACAAAACCCATCAGCCAGATGCGTTTCTTGAATCTTTTGCAATGCACTTCTCGGTTAGGAGGATGCGAGCCGTGAGAATGCGAAGAAGAAGAAGCTTGTTGTGTGTCTTAAGGACGAAGAGTCCGATTTATGACCGATATCTTCTGTGAGCAGCTTGTTAGGATGAAAAATGGTAAATACCAACCATGTTTCGCACTGCCGCGCTAGGCTCTCAGCCACCACCGCACCGTTACTATGGGAAACTCAAGGCAACTAACCAGGCCTAGAGCAGACAAAGTGAAAAAAAGGCAACTATCTGGAACGTCATTGGACGCGATAATAAAGCGGGAAATGTTTGGTTTTTGATTTGGGAAAGCTGGCAGCAAAGAAAGAAAAATGGTTTGCGTGTTAAATTATAACCGGGTCGCCGCCAAGCCACCGCGGTAGACCGAACGGGAGTAGGTTTACTTTATATATTATTTTTCTTTATTAATTGGATGGATTTTTTAGTGCACCTCCAAGATGATCGATGCGGTGACGGTGATATTGAAGATTAAGTGCTTCTGGAGAGATCGCATTTCCTGGTAAATATCCATACCTATAAGCCTAGTATGTTTTTCAACTGAGTATTTTGTAGGAACTCAACAATTAATGCTCTGTCAAAGTTAATGCTTTCACCGGGAATTTGAAAGATGAGTTTTGTTGAGTTTCGGAAAGAAGTGTTTGCGGCCAGTTTTGGGATGGTTTAATTATATAGATTGGTTGTGGATTGTGGTTTGGTCGAAATCATAAGCTATGTAGAGTAATTTATGGGCTTACTCAAATTGCTCTTAATGAGGTAATTAACGGGTAATTGGAGTAAGTGTATCTTTGGGTTTTAAGCTTCAAAAAAAAAAAAACTAAAAAAAATTGAAAGCGAAATATTTTTTAAATCAAATGGCTCCCGCAATTATTTCTCGACATCGATATAGCATTTTAACTGGGTTGATTTTAGGTTGAAAAAAAACGTCTTAGATTTCTATTACTTTTTTCTAAACGAAACATTTATTCATAATTAATCGAAAAGAGTGCATATTTTGCAAAAGCTTAGGTGTCCGTTTTCTTGGAAGAAGAACGTGTGTCGCCAATGAGCTAATGAAAACCAACCCAGAACATATTATGTCCTCAGCCAAAGTAACTCACACATAACCACAAGTTGCATTCTACGCTTTTGAAAGTTCATGGCGGCCATGTTGTTATATCTGCTAATTTTCCTGTTTTTTTTTTTAATTCAATTGTGTTTTTAAGGCACACTTTACACACTTTAAACTGACGGATTTCTTGTAGCAGTAGGAAGTGGACGCCGATTTTAGCAGTGGCAAGACCCATTTTTGGATGAACAGGTGCGTTAGCAAGAAAAATTGCCAGATTTGAGACAACTGTTAATGCACCCGAGAACAAGTCAATGTTTGGTGTGGATTGTGTGGATTTCGGGTGCGTTAACATTTGTTTCAAATCTGGCAATTTTTCTGTGCTGGAGTGATGTGTTCTGGATTGGTTTTCCTCTCATTAGCTAGTTCATATGATTTGTGACGTTTCCTAGTAGCGGAATAATTTTCGATTCTGAGTAAAGATGTTTGTTCATGTAGTATTTGATCGAAGATCAGACCGGGCAGATCTTCAGGTTTTGTCTTTAGATGTCTTAAATTTCTGTCATGAGTCACCCATGATCGGAAAGCTGAAGGTAAATGATGACTGATCTCAAGAGTTGTCTGTAGATCAGGATCTTGGTATAGTGTCTAAAACCGTTTTTTTTTTTGTTGGTGTAGACTATGAAAGGCCCAGCAGGATTTTTTGAGTAGTTTTGTTATTTAGAGGTTGAATATTAAAATCTAGTACATTTTTAAGTACTTCACGCTGCGTTTTGGTAATATTTATGATGCGCCTGATAGTTTAAGAGTTAGGTTTCTGCTTTTTCCTCCTTGTGGACTTCTGATTAGCAACTTTTGATATCGCTCAACAAATTTTTGGAATATGGGCCTAAACACAGCATTCAGATAGGTTGGTGAGCGGTCATTATGCTTTGCAGAAAAGCTTCAAGTTCTGAGCCTTGAGTAACTCCAGATCTGGTAATCTTCACTGTTGAAGTTCTGTTTAACAGTTGCACGAAAAAGTTCCTAGAAGAAGAAAACGAAACAGTTATTATTATAAGTGGCTAGTAAATGAAATTCTTATGGATAAGAGCTTCAATGGAACATTAAGAAAACCATTCGACGATATAATTCAGTGCAAGTTTTTGCCTACGGTGATATCATGCTGAAACTTCATTTTGCATTGCTTTTCCAAGAACCAAATTCCATATAAGGAATTATGACATTTTTGCTCTCTGACTTATTGAGTTTCTTGAGTATCAGCACTTCGGAAAGCTTATATCTTTTACTGAGGAGGGACATCGTACTTAACTAATAATAACTCCTTTTCTTCCCAATCGCCATGATTTTTTCGGTACTGGTAGATGGGTTGTGGATGAAGTTTACTTCAAAAAAAAAAAAAAAAAAAAAACAGCGCCTTTTTCAACTTTATGTCTGTGTCATTATTGATTCTCCATTATTTGTGACAAACGTTTCTGGAAGTACTAAATAGCTCCCCATTAGCCCTTTGTTATTTTTGAAGAAGTCAAATCCAGGTTCGTTTGGCTACTATCAATTCTGGATTTCTTTGTTTTTGCTGTGTTGCATGGAGTTCTGCAATGTTGTTGTCAGATGTCTTTAGTTATAGCTGGTGGATCATTTGTTGTTGCTAAGGTAATCGATTGCTCCGATTAGTTAGGTACTATTGGAAAAGTATAGCTGCTGAATTCTAGAACAAAAACGATTAAGTTAGAAGAAATAAAGAATAAATGATAAACAGATTTAAGGTACAATAACCCAAACAGAATACAGAACCATGGTCTAGTGACTTACAAAGTAATCACTAACACTAAATGTGTTAAATCCTTTTCTTGTGCGTGTTGTTTAATAAGAAAAGGGAGTAGCTACCTCGTATTTTCTCCTGAGTGAACACGTCTATGAATATCAAACATATTCGAGTAGTTCGGCTATAGAAAGAATCTCTGAATTTAAAAGTCCGAAGTTGGGCAGAAGGGTAAGCTCTGAATGGCCAGTATTACACTTGAATTGTTAAAAGGGATGAATTAAACTGGCTTTTAACTAGAAGACTAGAATTCAATGGTAAAATAATGAGAGACATGAAGCATTGCCACGATTCTCAAGGGATGCAAAAGTTTCCTTTAAAGTTCCTTTATATTTAAATCTCGTTTTTGGATTCTATCCAAGAGACTCAAGTGGGTGGCCCAAAATTAGAACTCAAGTTTTAGATGAATATTGGCTTTATAGATTACAGTCCGATCAGAATGGGTTAGAAATTTCTTACATCATCACCAGGAAACCTAAATAATTAGTATTTTTGACAACGTCGAATATATGATCATTCCACAAAAGTTGATCTGTGTTGACCGAAAACTGTTCTGTTCTGTTTCCTCAATATAAGTGCCGCTTATAGATAGCGACATAGTGGGTTAATTCTGTTTCCAGGACAGGAGATAGTATTGAATTTTTTAATCATTAAATTGTACACGGTGCGGTGAATAGTTTCTCGTCGGAGACTTTGCTATCGAGATCAGAATTTAATGAGCTTATCATACGATGCCGTTAAAGGTTCAAATCTGAAGGACAAAGCATGTGGAAACGAATATTAGAAAATGAGACTACTGCACCTTAGAAAAAAAAATCTATTCAATAGATTAGAAGTTTCAGACAAAATATCAATAACGAATACTCAAAAACGAGAGTCGGAGATAAAACAGAGCCTTGTGGTATACCATTATTAATTTTAGGAATATCAGACTTGAAAACATCCAATACAACTTTTATTGAGTGGTTCTATTTAGATAAAAGGTTCCGTTTTTAGCCGGAGGGATAGTTAAAAAAAAACTTTAACCGGTTTTAAGAATAATTCAAAATGGAAAAAAATATGAGAACTCTTGTTAAATACAGACCATTAAAATGAATGGTTAAGGGTAGAAATTTAGTTTCTTTTGAAAAATAAGTTTAAATTAATTTTTGTTAAAAAAAAAAATATTAATACAGAAACATATTTTATGATATTTTTTCAAAATTGTATACTGTATTTGGTAGAGCTCTAAATTTCAGTATTCAATAGGCCTTTTTAATGTTTATTCAAATGCTTAAACTATTTTATTTGGTTTAGTAGTCTCCATGTTGTGTGTTTATTAGTAATAAATGTGAAATCGATAAAAAAAAAAAAATTTTAGAATTGTATATAATTTATTTTATTTATTTAGTTTCCGAACAAATTTTAAGCACAACATTAATTTTATATTTAATTGTAAGCGACGCGTTTCGGATCTTATGCATCCATCTTCGGGCACAAGTGAGAAGTCAAGCCCGAAGATGGATGCATAAGATCCGAAACGCGTCGCTTACAATTAAATATAAAATTAATGTTGTGCTTAAAATTTGTTCGGAAACTAAATAAATAAAATAAATTATATACAATTCTAAAATTTTTTTTTTTTTTTATCGATTTCACATTTATTACTTAAACTATTTGCTTTTAAGACCTCTAATTTTCCTTAAGATTTCTCAAAATTGCTCTCTCTCTCTCTCTAAAGTTAATTTCTTTCTAGCTATGAAGAACCTCTGATTGTTCAAATTGAGCTAATAGTCTTAAGGGTTTCAAAAAAACTAAAGGAAGTTCGCAAAATTTGACCAAACCAAATCAACAAAAATATGCAGGTTCCTGCTAAAAACATGTCGATTGAATAAATTATTCTGAACAAAGTCACTTCACCCTAGTTTTTGTCAAATGCCATACCCAGCACTATATTTATAGTTTAAAATAAAATAAATCATTTTCGAACAAGTACAAATCCTACACCATTTGCGCATTATTCTGGAACAGCAGTTCCTAAATGAAGGCAAACTTTAACCCCACATTTTTTCATTCAAACAATGCCATGCATCCTCCACTAATTATTTCTTTCTTGTTCCGCGTCGCAATGCAACTGCATAAGTTACAATGTAATCCCATGGTGCAGGCAGACCCAATTAAGGAAGTCACTTCCACAGAATAATGGAGAACAATAAACATCCTGAACTAGAACAATGACAAATTGTATAGGTATCCACGACGACCGGAATGACATCGCTTTGGCAACCATACAACATATACGAGTACTATTCCAAGTAAATGTCATTGACTTCTGACACACTTTCAACTCAGCTAACTGTTAGAGTTAGTTAAAATTGTTTAACGGTTAATTTAACAATAAAATTGACCCCACACTATAAAAGTCAATTAAATAATAATGTCTCCATACAGTATAGTGATGTGGTTGAATATGCTCCCGCTCATTACCCACCGAATGCAGAGGCAGAGGGCCGCGGTTTTACGGCTCCTCTGTGTTTTACAGGTTTCGAAACCCTGCCTGTGTTTTTGGTACTTAAATTCTATAATTGTGAAATGTTTTTGTTCGGTTTTCCTCAATAATCGAAATAAAGATGGAAATAAGATTAAAAAGTTACACCACCCGGGGGCTTGTTTATATTGATGTCAAGAGGCGTTTCTAACACTACAACCAAATCTAGGTCTAGGCCCCTTGTTCAGTTTATTTCCGTACAAATGTTTTCTCAATTTGGAAATACTCGTAGTTTCTTCAAAACAAACAAAACATATCGCTAAAGGGAGCAATGATTTATTCTTCGCAGCTCCGACGAAATAGTCAAGCAATCAAGGAGAGAACAATAAAAGTTCCCTCGGCCATCAGGTGAATACAAAGTGTTGAACATTTAAAACAGGTATACAAGACTATAGAAACGGAGCTAGTTAATAAAAAGGTTATTCTTCTGATTGAATAATGAGGCAATTATTTTTGTTTTCGAAATGAACAAAATTCAATCAAACAAATCGGTAATAAACTACATAACAGGGAGAGACAGCGAACAAAAACCAAATTATTATTGATAACATCGATAACACGGAATTTTTGTTGTCAATGAAAATGCACTTTGGGGTCAGTGTAGATGTACAAAGTCGCATGGGCATTCTGTGGTTTAAATATCTGATTGGAATTTTGTAATGAATTTTTTTAAACGATATCAGTATTTCAAACAGTGCGGCGGAATCAATTGAAATTTGATATCACTGATCGGGGTTATTGTGTGTTGAACTTTTCAATTTATTTTGTAACTAAACACTGAGTTGATGGACATAGAACATTAGGTCGTCTGCTTTTTGACATTTAGCTGTCAATAATGAGGATTTCTTTATAGTAATCTGGGGCTGTTTAATAGTTTGCCGACATTGAAAAACGAATAGATTCCTACGTTAGGTATTATTTCATAAAGATAATCACACCGCTTTATGAAACATTCCGCCTCTATTTTTGGAAGACGACATTTCGATAACCAAAAAGTAGCTTAAATTATGATGGTATAAATCCAACTCCGCTTTATCTTAATCAATGGAGTTTTACATTGGTAAAATTAATCAAAAATGAGAACACGGATTTTGGTTGTTTTTGCATTCCATTGGACTAAAACTTTTTCTAAAGATTTGTCTGATCCGTCAATTCATTTGCCGGTTTGTTCATCGATTAACCTAAATTATCAACTTATTTGGCGAATTCATCCCCTGATGGGTTTGATTCTTTAGTTGATTTGCCATGTTCGTCTGTTAATTTGACTGATTCCTCTGTTGGCTTGCTGGAGTCATCCATTGATTTGTCTTATTATTCATTTGATTTGCGGATATGCTTGTTGAATTTTCGGATTCATCCATGGATTTGTCTGATTTATTTTCCGATTTACCAGGTTCATCTGTTGATTTTCTTAATTTATTGATCTGTTGATTTGCTGGGTTCGCCGGCTGATAAGTTAAATTATTCTCACTGATTGTTTCATTCTGATTCCATAGTGTCGTCTGATTTTGAATTTCTAGATCAATCTGTTGATTTGCAAATACGTGTATTGATTTTCTGGATTTATTTATTGATTTGTCTTTTTATTCATTTGATTTTCTTAACTGGTCTGTTGAGTTGCCAGATTAAAAGGGTTGATATTATGGATTCATCCTTTGATTTGTCTGATTCATCATTTGATTTTCGTGCTCCGCATGTTGGTTTTGCGAGACTAATCTATTGATTTGACATATACTAGGTTCAACACGTATGTGTTTGATGTATTTGTTGGTAAATTCGTCTGATTTTCTAGTTGACTTGCCTGCTTCATTTGTTAGTTTCGTCCATTGATTCGTTGATTCGTCCGTTCATTTGTCTATATCGTATATTGATTTGGCAGATATATCGACTGCGAGCTAGCAGGATTCAGCACTTGATCCGCCTGTGTGGATCACATCAATACATATCGATCATTAAACAGTACGTTAAACAACTATCACCCCATCACCTCATGTTCTTGGACTTTGAAAAGCATCCACAGTGCCATTATAGAATTCATCTGGCTTGCTTTGCGCAGGAGGGGTTTCCCAGATAAAATAATTGCTATCATCAAGAAAGATGCTATGGATCCTAATGTCACGTTCTGCTTAAAGTAAGGTTATCACAGAAGTTTAAAATTCAAAGTGGTGTCAGGCAAGGATGTATAGTGTCACCAATACTGCCTCTGGTGATAAGCGACGTACACTACGCAGCTTCAGCTTTGTCGACTGGTAATGGGGGAACTCTGCCATCGAACCTCAAATATCTGAACTTCGTAGGTGACTTACGCTTATTCTTCCATTGAATCATGGATCTCCATCGATTGAGAATAAGGGTAGAGAGAGAAGCTAAGATCGTGGGACTAAAGATCAATATGGAAAAAATAAAAAGGATTAGCCTTGGAACTTCCTCATCTATACAAGTGAATATTATAGGAAAACTTGTAGAGATGGTGGAGAATTTTCAATATCTTGTTAGCATTGTCTTTACCGATATTGGAAACGAATTAGATATATGCAGTCGAATCGAGAAAGACAATTTGCGTTCGGAATGCTTTCCGAAATTTGGAGAAATATCTCTATAAGCTTAAAGATCAAGCTGCTCAAATATTGAGTCTGCACTTTTGTATGGGTGTATCACTTGGAAAGCCATATCCGCTATAATAAGAAAAACTGTCTGCGAAAAATCTTGAGGATTTTCTGGCTCAATCTTATCTCCAATGATGATCTTAATACAAGAAAGGATCAGGAACCCATTGATTCTATTAAACGTAGACGTAAGTGGTAGTGAATTGGCTTCGAAAAGATAACGAGTACATTACGAGTCAAATGATGAAAAGGAACCCGCCGCGAGTGGGCCGACGAGAAGTACTTTGCGATAAACTGTCGGAGATGATTCTGCATAACTAGGGAAGAAGAGTTGAGATACATCTCCAGAAACCGTAAACGATGTTGCGTTGGAGTTGTGGAGGCCCTTTGCCCAGCAAGCGGAACTTAATAGACGTAATAGGTCCAAAGGCCTAAGTAATTAAGCATGTACATACATACATATATTCATCCAAATTCATCGTTCGATTTGTCTGATTCTTCTGTTGATTTGGCAGACTTGTCTATTGATTTGGTGGACTCATTCGTTGATCTAATCTCCGGGTGATTTGCCAAATCAGTTAATTTCCTGGTTAATTATAGCCTGATTCACGAGTTATGTACTTACCAACTTTTTTAGAAGATAAACCTCCACACACCTCCGAATCCCGGTTGTATTTGTTCCGCTTTAGCCGTCATAATAAAAAGCGTATTTTATACAATATTTTTAAAATGGCAGATCATACACAAAAATTGTTGAAGTATTTTTGAAACAAGAATAAGTTTCTAAAATTTTTTGAGCACTTAGTCAAGAGCTTGAAGTTTTGCTATACAATTTCAAAACTTTAAAAACGAGTTCTTTTGTTTAACGACTTTGTAACTTTGTTATTAATCTCAAAATCAAAGTAATTATTTATCTTGAAAACTTCCAAAAATGTCAAAATCACTAAACCCATTTTTGTTTTAAAATGTTGCATAAAGGTCTTAAATATTGAAACATCTAAAATAACAACTTATTTCTTCGTGATCGTGATTCATTTCTCCTTGTGTTTCCGTTTGCTTTTTCTGGGCATGATGCCCTGAAGGCAAACTTTCCCATATACCTACTTCTTATTATTCAAAGCTTCCATTCGACATTCTAACGTCATCTATTCCTGTTAAATCAATTTGTTTCCTTGAACGTGAGAAATATTTGAAGACTGATGACCTATCCTCTCTGCTAAGGAAACATTATTCTTCTAACAATATCTTAGACTACCGCCACATTGGCAGTCATGTTATTGTTTTGTTTCGTGTTTAACCTCATGACGATTCATCAAAAAAAAAAAAAAAACCACACAAAGCGCGCCCAGTCACAGGCTTCATGAAGTTCCCAAGGCTAGAATTTATTATTAATAGTCCTAAACTTTTAGCAACAACATTTGCTCATTCAGTGAGACCTGATGGTGCGGTCAATTGATCCGATCTGACTCCGGTCTTAGCGTTGTTCGTAGCTCTATGTTCCATGGACAGAACACAAATGCGTATACCTGTAGTCATCGAAAGCCTGGCTTATATTCCAAACATGTTCACAAGAACCGCAATGGAACTTATACAATGTTATAATCCATTTCACGAGAACGTTCTAGGCTTGGGCAATTGATCGCCATTTGTCCGCTTTGCTTTTGCATCGTCGACGCCGCCGTCGTCGTCCATGTTCATGGCAAGTCGACCGCCATGATACTCCATCACAGTTATGACCAAAACAATGAGAAATGAAAGGAGCAACACTGTTTATGAATATACTTTGACCGAAGAACAGGAATTATTATGTCCCCCCATCGGTGTCGGTCGAAGCTGAATGCGAACGGTGCAGTGGGGTAAACGTTACCCGCTACCGCCCGCGCCCATCTGACGCAAATCGAACGATTAATATCAATCTGCATGTCATGTCCCTTGGGGCATTACGGCACCTTTTCTCCGCCAAGTGGAATGTGCAATTGCTGTTAAGCTTCGGGATTACTTTGGAGGTGGTGCAGGCCGCAGCGTTTTTCTTCGCATATTTTCGCGCTGATGTCAGTGTCAAGTAGTGCGACGATGACGGTAACATCGAGCGCATAGGTGTAGGAATAATACCTACTCCTTCGAATTAGTAAGAACATCGTCGTCGTTGTAGGCTAGGATCTTATATCACCATAAATCTTCCTTTTTGCGAAGGAGTATAGAGGTAATAAGAAGATGACCGATTGGTCTGCTTCGTGGCTTGTGGAGGAGTTTGCGAACCGAATATGGTGCCGTAAGCCTTGACCTACGGTTTTCTGTTTCAAGAAGGAATTTATAAACTTATGTGCATATATGGTGTGTGCATTTATGTTATTTTTCTTGGAGTCAGAATCAGTGGAATGTGTTACTGGGTAAAGTAGCTGAAAGTGATTCTTTGCCTTCTTTGCAAATCTTTGATGTCAATCAACTCAAAGAATACAGCAGAAGGATGAATAATATCATGCGCACGTGGAGGCTCAAAATAGAATTCGAAAGGATAAGAAGTCTTGATCTTTGTTTAAAAATTCCTTGGGAACTTGGCAAGGTTCTTATGAGTCACCTATGGATGGAGTGATAGATTCATACCTTCTTGCTTAACTCATTCCCGATCAAAACTTTTATCAATTAGAAAATTGATTGAGACTAGGAAGGTACTTGACAGTTTATTGCTTTGAGTTGCTCAGAACGCCCAGCAACATGTTGAAGAAACAATTTATTGTTGCTTCCGTCAAAATGGTTTAGGAAAGAGTTTGATAACTTTAAGGAACTCAATATTTGCAATCCCATATAATGTTCCCCCAGATATCATCGTCAAATGATTGCGAATCACTGCTTTGTTGTAATATAAATAAATTGATGATGTGACAGGGATCCAGACCTAGTAACTTAGACCGAATTTCGCACTCAGAGTAGCAGAGTAAGTGGAACTTAGGTGTGCAATATGGATGTCTAAAGCTCAATTTTTCAGTGCACACTTATCTATGTACATTATATAAGTGGCGCTTAATTTTCCCACATTTGTTACATTTTTAAAGTTGGCAGAAATAGTAGGAGCTCTAATTATTATCTGTGAAACTCGAACGGCTTAATCAGGACAAGAAATGGTCTTGGAGGAATTGTCACTTCTTTCTGAGTAAATTTATCGAGTGGAATCAATTTAAATCGACAACTTAAAGTTTGCATGGAGGTTCCTTTCCCTAATATAAAGAAATCTCAAAAAATATATGTATATCTGACATACAATTTAAAAGCTGACTAAAGATATTACATAAATAACAGTCCATCCATTTTGTTTTCACTCCTGTATCTACAATCTACATTCTGTTTGCACCATTAAGTCTTAATTTTTCAAACACATCCCAATAACCCACCTAAAAGACGCCATTTTGGTGGTGAATTACTATTATTTTAAATATGGTTGCGTTTTTTACACATATTCATCAATATTTGGAGGGTGAAAGGTACTAAAGTTTCTCATCCTGATCATTTATAATCTCTGGTAAGAAGTTGTCTTGTTTTATTTTGATGGGTATGTTCACAGAGAAAGTTCGTAGGGTGCGTTTAGAGAGGAGAACAATAATAACAAATTATTTGAGTAAAAGTTATATTTTCGCGTGTTAGCAGTACGTCAACGTAAAGTTTAAAAAAAGGTAGTACAAATACTGCCATTACACTACTTTGCTAGCCCTGGTTCTTATGTGGTAATTTTAGTAAAGAATTAATGTAATCTGTATTATTGATGAACAGAAATAATAATGAATCATGATTAACTTGATTTGTATGTAACGGTCATGGTGTTTGTGTTATTTGTGTTCTTTTTAATTTTACGAGATACTTTCCCAGCCTGTATCTAGTATTAAAAAATCTAAGCAAAAAAGGCAAAAATATATTCTTTCGATTTCATTCGAACCTAATCAATGATCCACATCGATGTTATAGGTCATCAAAAGCTCTAGCATTCACTTTCCCCACTTAAATGGTTACGCTCGTGCTAAGCAGCAATTTCACGAAGCCCCCAACATTTCTGATCAAGATAGCTTTTTCGGCATCGCAATACACACAAGCCGCTTTATGATATTGCACATTGTCATGCATACGGAGTCACCTGTTTCCTGCTTAAGTTTTCGAATCGCCATCATTCAATAGGTACAACTTACATTACTACCATTATCATTAGAGACTGTGCGCGCCGCGCCGCCATGACTCTGATGGTGCGATGCGTGGTAATGCGCTTTTAACTTCAGCTGATCGAAATGGCTTGATAGAGAGTCTATGTCTGGCCCGCTGCGTACACATTCAAAAAAACATTGTACTTCAATGGGCTTCCGGCGACAAAGTTGGTAATACATGACTTCGTGATGTGATCTTTTGGAGGCATTTTGTGCATGACATACATGGTTTATTGTGTATCTGATCATAGTTCATCTAAGAAAGACTTTTTTAAATTCACCGCCGAATTTTATCAAACGACACAGCGAGCGTTACGTGAAGCACGCGTTAATCTAAATCACTTTTATTGCCTGCTGCATTGGAAATAACAGTTCCAAACGCCACCAGCAGCGGCAGCTCCCAAAGTATTTCTTCCCAGCTATGAGGCCATAAAATTAAGATGATATCAGTCGGGCACAGGTGTTAAATACCATAACAAATCCGGTCTTCAGTATGTGAATAGTGAATAGTAACCTTTGATCCCTCGGCAGTCATCAGTAGAGTAGGTACGACTATCTATTTATGGTGAGCAATGGTCGTTATGCATTTTTATGCCGTGTGCATGATTGTTGATCACAGTGATTGGCAACGGTTGTTATATTATATCATTTGGACAACAATGATTGACTTTGGTATTAACTACACATTTGCGATAAGTTAATTGTGCAACCATTAAAAATAAGTAATGTTGTGGAATTTTAATTAGGAATTTTCCTAACGAGTTCTCGCAGACGAGGTATATCAGAAGAGACCTTCAATTGCGAAGAAGACGACTTTGAGACGTCATATTGATAGTGATTGTGTTGTTGGCAGATTAATGATTCTTGTAGGAAGATGTTTTGGAAAAGTTGCTTATCTGAATTGAAGGATAAACAACTTATTGGAGGGAAGTGACTGTAGCTTATAGATTGGTGCTAAAGACAATAATTAGTTTTGAATTGCAATGGGTACGAAACTATTTTCCAACTACTCGTATACATCGAAGAAAAAGTTGCGGAATAGTTTTTGAAAAACTAATCATCTCTCATCTTGATTTAAACAAAAATGCTGCAGTGGATTCGCCTTTTAAACTTAATGTGCTGTTTCACTTTTAAAATTAGTTTTTCTTCAAGAATGGACATTATCTTCTATAAGTTCTATTTACAATAGTGACCTTAAGCAATTAATTTACAATTACAGACCAGTGTCTAAATTTTCGGCTACTTCGAAAATTGTTATACGATAGGCTCAACTTTTTATTTAAAGGAATTATAATTTTAAGGCTAGTCGCGCACTGGCAACTGAGATAAAATAGTTAATTCACCAGTTGAAAGAGAACCGCGCAATGGCAACTATTTACTCACGCTAACACTCTTTTCTCTCTTGCTCTTATAGAAAACAGCTCAACTGTTGCGAAGGCAATCGTTTAGTTTGTGTCAAAACACAAACTTTTTAGTTGCTCGAATCGAGTTGCTCTAAGTGCGCGGTGTCCCATATAAGCCCATATGTTTCATTTTAGCAACCAAACAATTGCGAAACTAAAAATTGAATGTGCGCACCTAGCCTAAGGCAGTATAAACTTTGCAGTAGTCGGTCAACAAGGTGGCGCAAAATTAATCATCCAATTTGTTTTTGAAATGCTTTTTTACTTAATAAAAAAAATGGTTTTCAGTGAAAAAAATCTTTATTTTGAATTTTTACAATTTTTTCGGTTGAGCAGAAAAGATGATATCCGTCAAGTGACTGCCGCCAGTGGTGATACCCATTCGTACCCGTTTTATCGAATTTTCCATGACTTTCCGCAAGATTTCCGCTGATAACTCTTCGCATTCCTATCGCCTTAAGGGCTGCAGTTGTGTGATGCTTGTTGGCATATGTCCGCGACTTCAAGTAGCCCCAAAGAAAGAAGTCTGGGATGGTTAAATCAAGCAATCTTGCTGGCCATGTCAAATCTCCAAAACGGGAGATTACGCGACCAGGATACGCTTCCCTCACAATAGCCACTGTGAATCGTGTTGTCTGTGAATTGTCTTGTCAAAATCACACGTCACGAGTCCAGCTCATCCAATTCCGGCAGTAAGAAGTCGTTTGTCATGGCCAGTAACAGTGACCGAATTGGCGTCCACAAAAAAAATATGGCCCAATCACTCCTCTCGCGTGACCGCCACACCACAGACCACACTGTGGCTTTAAGTGGATATAATGTTTCTTCGTGCATCACACGTGGATTTTCATTTCCCCAGAAACGAAGATTTTGCTTATAGACCTAACCGCTTAAGTAGAAAATCGTCCTCTTCGTTGTTGAGATTGAGGATGCCTTGACAGTAATTCAGCCGTAATATTCTCGGCCGAACGACCAGTTCCGTCTCCTATGGTTCCAGTCTGTTCGATTCGAGTAGCAAAGTTCCGGAATATTTGCCCATTTGGTGCAACACGTTTAGGAAATCGAAGTCGAAATTCTAAATTGCCCTAGCACCACCGACCGAATATTGGTTAAACAAATTGACACAATAACACGATCTTGTGGAGTATAGCACTCCATTGCTTATCTATTTGTTTACTGCAGCTATCTAGTTATTTCACAAATGTCAAATATGATTGACGTACGACGCCATTTGTAAAAATTATAACATCTTCCGATAGAGTGATTCATTTTGCGCCACTTGGAACAACTAATTTGTGTCTTTTCACAAATGTCTTTTCACAGACGTTGTGTGATGGAGTTCAACACAAACTTCATGCCTATTCAAAATTTCGAGAGAATGGGTTTCAAGTTGCTGGAATCTTATTTGTCAAATCGAAAACAGGTTTTAAAAATTGAAAATGATCGATTCTCTTTTATTGATGTATTATCGGGCCTCCCTTAGGGTAGATATTTGGGACCACTTCTTTTTAATCTTTTTGTAAATGAAATTTCTGACCTTTTTCAACTTCGCAAATTGTCTAATGTTTGCAGACGATTTAAAACTACACTTTTCAATATCCAAAATTGAAGATTGCTTAAACTTCCAATAAATTATATAAAGCTTTAAGATGTCTGTCAAAAACAATGAAAATTTTAAGAAATGAATTAAAAGTCATATTTAATGCACACAAAAATAACCACTTAACTAACCAACAATACCACTTAACACTTTATCAGTGAAAGTATGAGAAGTAATCTCTCATCATTTTAATTATTATTAAGTTTTCATGTTGAATACAATTAGTTCAGCTTGTTTTAAGCTAATTTTTTTGCATAATTGATTTAAATATGATTAGAGACGCATTTTACTGGAGTATTTTTAATTTTCCTGACTCATTTTAGTTTGGTTAGTTGGGTTTTTGCATTTCAATGAGACATTACTTTCATGCTGGTTAATCTTAAAAAGTTTGTAATAGATTTTGTAGTAGAGATTATCCAAGTTATGGAACTGAGCTAATTATACGTTGAATTCGGGTCCCAAAAAAGCTTTAAAAATTTTGTTTGACCTTGAAAGCTTATATTAAGATGATGATTTTAGGGCAAGTGTTTTTAAAAGATATTCATATAGAAATTATAAAAAGGGTTTTTCAATTTTGGCGGGCTGATTCTGGCGGCCATGTTGGTTTGGTGACATCTCTGGCAAATCTTATTATCAAAATGAGTGTTTGATAGTGCAAATGTGCCGCCTATTTAACTATAGAGAAAAGAGGTTGTGACATTTCACAGTCACCTCTTCAATGTACTATTTCGAAAATTGTACTCTATAGATCAAGACGACATGTAGTTCCAGTAGCACGATGCTAAGTGCCACACAGCAGACGCCACGATTGACATTCTGTATGAACGATTTGAGCGTAAGGTTTTTCCTCACATAGGTGATGTCAATTGGCCACCAAGGCCGCCCGGTTTGATCCCGCTAGACTTTTACTTGTGGAGTTACATAAACTATTCGGATCTGTGACATCAAGAAGCTAAGGCAGTCAGTTGAACAATATCATATTTCATATTATACAGGATATATGGTTCCTTTATATAAGAAAAGAATGATCTTAATAACTCACAAACTGCTTGTTTTATTGCATTTCAAAATCTACGCATCCTTATTGAAAAACTTTAATTTAATGAGAGCAAAAATTTACAGTTCAAGTAGACTAATATTATTTTATATTTCTGTTCTCAGAAAAAGTTACAAATTAAACACAAATATGTAAAAACTTCGTTAAGGGTCTTAGAGAGAAATTATTATTAACGGTATCTGTCATAGAACCATTTTTTTTTTATTTCCGACTTTCTTATTAACTTCTTTCCTTTAAATATTAAATAATTTTTTAAAAAAAAAATATTCGAAATATTTTTTTTTGTGTTTCAATTTTGTTTTTTGAAAAATCAATAGCACAACATTTTAAACTTCTACTACTTAACAATTTGCTAACTTTAAAGTAGTTTACTAACTCATTCTTGATTTTAAATATTTTTTAACTATTATCGTACTAAAGCAATTTTCTTAAAAAATTGCTTCTGAACACACCTAAAACAATGACACTTGGTGAAAAACACTAAGTAAACAGACCTTCTGTGGCGTTTGTAAATAGCACGATACTAAAAAAATAAAGTAGAAGAAGAAGAAGAATTTCAAAATCGTTGTTTTAACCTAGTTTCATACAAAAACAGCTTTTCCGTCGTACTAATTCACATTAAATCTTGCGCCATTATTTTTAAATTTTTTTCCCATAAATTCATACTTTTCTTGAAATCAGACGGCAATTTTATGCAGTTGAAAATTTTACCCTAATTAAATCTACGCTTCTATATTTTAAAATAATTT
Source organism: Chrysotoxum bicinctum (assembly GCA_911387755.1). Classification (NCBI taxonomy): domain Eukaryota; kingdom Metazoa; phylum Arthropoda; class Insecta; order Diptera; family Syrphidae; genus Chrysotoxum; species Chrysotoxum bicinctum. Next base: position 246,387,465 of record OU426987.1, read on the forward strand.
TTAAATTCCAAAGTACTTTTATATAAGACCAAGTACATACATGCGATCCAGTCGTGCATTTTATTAAATTTGAAATAATATTTCGAATGAAATGGATGAATGGAACTTAGAGAAAACTTCTAAGCGAATTATGAGAAATGAATTTAAAAATAAATCAATTTTTTGAAACGTGATAGTTAACAATTGTTTTACACCGTCTAAAAATCACAGTACCCACCGTACAAATGTTAAAAAAAATTTGCGAATTTTTTATTTTTATAATTCACACGCGCCCAAGGCCTTATTAAGACCCTTATTATGTTAAACACAGCACGAGCGATGGGGAAATTATGGAGAGAGTAAAAAAAGCTGTCAATGAACATTTGTTTTGAAAGTGTGCAAATTGAAATGGCAAGGGAAAACCGTGCCGTGTAAGTAAGTTATACCATAATCATGGTTTAGATTCAAGATTCCTGTGGATCATATTTTTATAAAAACGTGTACTATTTTTTTATTTTTAATTTTGTTTATCATTTCGTTTTTAAATGTCTAGTCAACAATTTATCAATTAATGTTTTATTTTATTTTCAGGTATGTATTATGGAACAACTATATGTAAGAGTCTGATACAGGGATTTTACTCACAAATGTCTAAATAAATTGTTGGTATGCTATAGATATATGTAAAAATAATATCTTTAATTATTTTTCACTGCAATCTTCTTTCACTTCTTATACAGAACATACACCAAAATTATTGAAACAGTGTACAGTTATTTAATTAAGTATAACTTCTTTCCAGAACATTTCAAACAAAAACTTATTAAGTATTTATTTGTAGAAAACAAATTTTTTTACAATTTTGAATTGCAATTTTTGTCTGTACGATCAACATTCAAGCCAAAATTATGAGTTTTCTTTTAAAAATGTTGAAGTATATATTTCCACATATTTGTTGAATATCTTTCGATCTACACAAATAGACTACACATAGTTGATCATTTAGACATCTAACCGGACAGGATCCGGATTCTCAGGAATTTGTCTGTATAAACCTGACAATCTGATGTGATATGATGACTCCCCAGAGAATCACCTCAAGTGCTGCTGTCACATTTCCAATTCGAAAGCCAATCAACTTCGAGTGCACTAAATCTAAAGGCTTCTTCATTTACCCCCCTCCCTCCCTTACGCAATATGACTTCAAAGTAATAACAATCTATATACACCATGACTTCGTATCCTATCTTATCCGCAAAACCACATCAAATCCTTGAATCTTGATCAGGTTTACTCAAACTTACATCAAAGTAGAAATTCCTTGCTTAATAAATCTTGTTCATTGATGCCGATACCAATGCCGCCGGCCGACTGGCCGACCCGACCGAGGCCAAACTATAACGATATTCCCCTCCATCTTTGTCCATCAAATCAAACTGAAAGATGCGCACTGATTTTTATCATAACCATTAGCTCGAGGATAGAAGATAGAAGGTACACTCGACTCGTAGTCGTATCTAATGTCTTTTCATGCTCAATCTTTATAGAGAGCCTCTAATATTCTGTGATACTTTTGTGGTTTCTTGCTAAATATAATATGCTTTGACGGTGGACGACTTAATTCTTGATTCTGTTTAGAAAAGTTGAACTTGTTTTGAGTAGAACCACAGCGACGAATGAAGATTGCCAACGATTAGATACGAAACGCAGTCTTTTGATGTGCACTTTGCTGAAAATGATATAAATTTCAAAAAAAAAGAAAGAAAAGATCTATACGAGTATAAAGATAAGAGCGTACCTTTAGGGGTATGGCCTCATTGCACTAAACCAAACCATAACTGAATAAATTGCAACAAATACAAAAATTAAATAACTTGGAAACCACAAAATGTAATCATATCATGCAAATGACATATCATTACGACACAACGAAACTCTTTGAAGACAAAGAAGAAGCCTTGTATGATAAAGGGTGTTCCGGAGTTGTAAAATGTATCCAATATAATTATGTAGACATGTAATAGAGAAAGATGTCGTAGAACCCCCTTGGCTTGAAGAGGGTCTTGGGTTCAATTCTCAGCCGCGGGGTGCACTACCTTTTGCGAGGAATTGACAAACCCTCCAAAAGTATCTCGTATAACTAGGTTTAGGCTCTATAAGTGCCGTCATGGCCTCTACAAAAAAAAAGGAAATATTAGTACTCGCAAGTAAACTTAAAACGAGTTGATTTCGATTTTTTTGAAATACTAATCTCAGCTATACAAAAAATTACTTGAAAGCCTACTAATGGCACATAAATAATCTAAATAAAATAAATAAATAAATAAATAAATAAATGATCTTTTAGAATAATAAAATCAATTGATAATTGACAGCAATAACATTTTTTTCGAAATTCAGCAATAACCCGGGTAGAATTTTCGACTCGATAATGCCAAGGCCCCAGCTAGTTTTTCTTAGTTTCAGTCATGGCCCTACCGAGCAGTATCTAGCTTGTCCCTCGCTAATTTGTTAATGCTCTGTATATAATGGGCCTTGCTAGATGTTCCTATGTGGGCCCTAGATGGGTCTTCACAAGCACAAGAGCTACGGCAATTCTTAAAAAAAATTTTAGAAACAATAAAAATAAATTTTTTTATTTTTTTTTATTGTTGATTACTTTCATTTTTTCTTTGCCTCCCTATATTCGACTCTTTATGTGATTTTTTGCTGGAATGAAAGAATTTTTTTTTTTTTTTTAATTTACCTCCACTGAGATTCGAGAACCCGAGTCCTCTCGCTTGCCGTGCTTGTGCGCTATCTATTGCGCCACTGTGATATATAAAAACCGTGCATCAAAGTGCTACTCAAATAACTCTCTTTTAATTATGCTGTTTAAGAAGACTTAGGCCCATTTGCTGATACGGAACATAAGTACTTATGTTCCACATAAACTCTTATGTGACAGTTTACGTAGAGGAAAAAGTAGAACATAAAGCGCTTAAGTTGAACATAAATATTTAAGTTTCGTATCAGCAAATGGCCCTTAAATACGTATTAAAGAATCTGAAAAATACCGATTTAGGACCAAAACAAAGAAGTTATGTTTTTAGAAGGATATAATGGATAGCCTTTTATAGAGACATATGTATAGGCACATCTAGGATACATCAAGTAAAAACTATATAGCCCCAGTATAAGTAACATCTGAGAATGCCTATAAAGAGGCGAGACTAGCTAAGGCCAATATAACGCCCAGATAAAATTCCTTATCCAGGCTACATCAAGTAAAAACTATCCAGGTCCCTTGCAGTTTATATGTTACAATGCCAATAAAGAGGCGATACTATCTACGGCCAATATATCGCCAAGGAAAAGTTTCATATCTAGGATACATCAAGTAAGAACTATCCAGGTCCCTTGTATTTTATTTGTTACAATGCCAATAAAGAGGCGATACTATCTACAGCCAAGATATCGCCAAGAAAAAGTTTCATATCTAGGCTACATCAATTTAAAAATATCTAGGCCCAGTCTAAGATACTCCTGGAAAAGCCAATAAATAAGCAGTTCTAGCCAGGTTCAATATAAAGCCAGGATAAGTATAAATTAGTCAAGATCCGCCAGGCTTGCATCTGTCTAGGCCCAGCATAGGATTTACTATATAATGGCCAATATAGCTAGGGCCACGCTATTCGATAGTGTTTCCTAGATAATTTTCTACCCGGGAAGTAAGACGATCCAATGCCTTAAAGAATTTCCAATATTACATTCAAACTTCATAGGTGGCTAAACACCCTATTTCATAAACCTCTTCCAAACTACACCACAAGTAGTCCTCTTTATATTTACGTTGAGTTCGAAAGGCATACATTTTCGTAAGAGATACATGTATCTACTAAAAATAACATGCAATATTTTGTTCATAAGCTACCCCTATAGACAGATTGGCCTCTTGCGGTTTTCGATGGATTTCTTAAAAGGTAATTGAGTCGGGTAAATGTTATACAGTTTAGATGACAAGAAAATGGATAGAATAAAATAGTGAGTAGATACTATTGTACTTGTATTTGTAATAGTTACAATAAAGACTTTAACTAGCAAACATTTTTACAAATAATCCTGTCACATTCACGTGGAGCATCTGTTTTCATTATTTCGCAGAATTTTATGAAACAAAATCCTCAGATTTTTGTATCAAGCTTCAATCTCGCTTCAAAATAACATAATGTAAACGTACAATCGTCACTTAAAAAACCGAAAAAAAGAACTCAATCAGTGGTCTTATTTTCTTGGATCAACTTTAGTTGTAGAATTTCACAGAGGAATCTCAGATCTAAGCTACTCGGTGAGTTGCAAGTTTTTTTTTAGTTGGTCGTGATTAATCTCAAGTTGTATTTAAGTCGCTCGTGCTATTTGAAATTGTCATTTAGTCGCATGTTCTATCACATGCTGTCTTTTAGTCGTTTTGCTTATCTCAAGTTTTGATTAATTTGTATTGACTGTCTGACATCGTCAAGTAAATATGGATATATAATAATCTTAAACGAAATTTCTGACGTAACGTATCCTAATTGACTATTAGAAACGTGTGGGTAAAAGCCTTAATTCTGACGAATTCTTACACAAAATATTTGTATGCTATATATTACTTCTGACACCGATTTTATAAGAAACTAGTTTTCTGTTAGATTCGAAATACTTATATGTTCGATCCAACTGGACGAATTTGGGCTTAAACAACTTTGGTGGATTTTACCTGCATCAATTAAAACTCATATTGACAAAATTAGTCAAGAAATCGTTAATTCTTCAATTGGTCTTCGATAATTATATGCGAATACTGTAACTTACTAACTTTAGATAGTGCTGAAATCCGGAATGAATGGCTAAATTTTCTCTCAAAACAGCTTTCATTATTTTAAATGCGAGACCCTAGGTTGACAAAGTCTCTATGGGGGAAAAGGTGGTGCGTGTCAGTTTTAACTTTTTGGATTTTTCCCGGGTCTGCCCTAAAGTGAATATTTGGCCGATGGTGAACGTTTCAGGCCTAAGGCCACCCTATTGAACTTTCTTTTTGTTAAAATCTCTAACCTTATTTCCTTAGTTTTTGCTACTGAGAACCCGGTGGGAATTGCCTAATCAAATCCAATCGTATTTTTTAGATGGAGATATCTGTTATGCAGCAATCTGGGGCCTCTGCTTTGTTAAAAAGGCTTAACATTCCACTTTAACTGTCCAGAATTTATAATTCTTATTTCAACGTAACTGAATTGTCAACAGTTAATCCATTCCCTACTAGGCCGGAAAGACACCCTCAGCTGTAATATAACTTAATAGATAGGGAGATATAGCAGAGCTCCAAATATGTCGTAATTATACCAATATACGGTTTTTCACCCTGACTGCAACTTTATATCTATATGATATTGATTTATTTAACTTTCCACAGGGATTTTGAAGCCCTATCTCTGGTTAAAAATATAGCTACCCGGTTTTTTCTACGGAAAGGTGAGACTAGGAGCTGATAAGCAGACGAATTTGTGGGCGCTAGTGTCCTCCTGAGCTCAGATATCGACCCTTTGAACATCGAATACCTTATATTTAATACATTTCAATTTAGATATTTTACGAAGCCTATAAGAAATAATTTTAGAATTCCAAGTCTACCCATTCTAAAGAGTACTTTAATATTTCTTTTCTCTCCACAATATCATGAATTTTGAATGAAAGATCTAAGACAACAAACATTACGGAATTCATTTCTAAGGATCTTTATGCATTAGAGAGAAAAATTGAAGTAGAAATTATCACCACAGACTTTAGTAAAGCCTTTGCTAAAGATGTCATACAATTATTTACCTTAATCTCAAAGCCTTCAGTTTTAACCCCTTTTTCATTTAATACACCGCCAATATAATATATTTTTAGGCCTTTAATCCGATCTTATTTATGCTACTTCGAGTTTTCCTCAAGGGAGTCACCTCGGACTTTTGTTTTTGTCGCAACTATAAAGGACGTTAATAATGTATGTACCTTAATTAATGATAATTCATAATGATTATATGAAAATAATTAAAGTCATTTTTACTCCCGCTGACTCTATTTCACTTCAAAACGATCTTAATTTATTTCAAACCAGGGGATTAATTCTCTATCTGCAAAGCTATGAAGTTATAAAAAAGTTATCATTTCAGTTTTCACAGCCATTTTTCATTTTTCCATTTCATGAACTCACATAATGCGATGCTGGAACTCATTCTGATAATTGTTTTTCAAAAAATGTACTAAATAGTACTAAATTATAAATGCTTTTCATATTTTATCAGGGCTTTTCACAAAATCGTTTGAGTGTGAAAACAAATTTAATATTTGAAACAAATTTGACATTTTATTAATTGTTTTCATAAATTGCGAATCGCTTATTCTGTGAAGTTGGGAAAAAACTTATAACTTCACAGTTTCACAGATAGAGAATTGACCTCCCAGTGTGACAAATATTTTTTAGAACTAAATGTTGCCAAATGTCAGTCCATAACTTTCTCCCGTAAGCGGTTGCCCGTACCTTCCCAAGCATATTACTTTTACGATGTTGCTATTTCATCTGGTTGTTCTATCCGAGTCCTGGATATTACTTGCTAAAGTCAGTTAAACTTTCGTGCTCATTTTAATCAATTTAAACCAATTCTTCACTCGACTTCATAAAACGTTGGCCTTAAGAATTTTTGAACTCCATGTTAGAGGTTAGACCCTTTTTTGAATACGGTAGCCATATGATAACTCTGATTCCCAAATAATTGAAGCTGTGCAGCGCACATTTGTTTAAATTTCAAGAATGTTACGTTTTGCCAATAAATCCCAGGTTATCTTTGACTTCCAACAAAACTATAAACAATAAAAACACACCATAGATTTAAAAATAATGAGTTAATCTCAAATTAATATTTCAAAAGGGGCTTCCCCCAATTAAGCTTAAGCTTTTGTGTTAAATTTTTTGCAGAAAATGTAATCTTTAACAACAAGAGAGATATTCATGTTTACTCCAAAATTCCTTACCCAGATAAACTTTTATTTAAATGATGACTCTATACAAAGTTCTATTTGCACTAAAAATGCATTCCAGAACGAATAAAACAAATCTAAAAGCTTAAGTACAGTACTCAGGTGATAACAATATTTTTATCTTAACTATCGGTCGTTTGCGATTCCTTGGAATTGTCTATTTAACCGATAAGATATAATTTCCTTGAGATTTCTTATACAAACGAAAACGAGTTATGTATAATTCGATTTTACTGTTGCACCAAACAAGTTTCAATAGTGCTTGCAAAATGACTCAATCGAGATAAAATAAGCTGTTAAGTGTTCACACTTTGTCTTGGGTACTAGCATTGAGAACTTGTGTACCAACCCAGAAATACTCAATGATATCTTTCAAAATGCACCTGCGGTTCGCTTTAATTAAAACCAGAATAAAATTACACAGTGAGAGGCTGACCATTTGGACTGAGAAAATGCGACACATCTCGAAATGCTGTTACTCTACTCGCTTTTCATTGACAAACAAAGATTCAATTTATACGGAAATTGGAACACCCAACCCAGAGCATAGTTCTTTTTGTTATAAAGTAATAAGAACGATGAAAGAAATGACACAAATTGTCATTTTTTCGAGACTGTGTGCGTGCGGCGTTTAACTGTCCAGTCATCAGTTCAAAAATGTCAAATCAATTCCAACAAAATGCGCTCAAATGAACCATCCTCTGTCTGTGACAGATGACAGTACAATTACTACAACGACACACAAAACTGCAAGAGGAATGATTACTGTCATTAAAGTGAAATGCCAGCAACTATTCTGTCAGAGAAACTTATATTTATATAGGCCGCCATATTGTGCTGGGGTCAGAAGGCGAAACGAAACGAAACACAGTTTCTGAAGGCCTTGGCATTATAAGTGTTTGACATCGGCTACCGTAACTGGCTGCTGTAATAATGTTGAGATTTGTGTTGCGCAACACCAAATGCATCCGAGGCATTTGAATTATGATTCCACTCCGAGTTTGGCGTGTCATTGTTGCATATTGTAATATATGCAACGACTCAGAGCTCCATCCCAGCATGGCGGCAACATCTTGGCGACGACGACGACGATGATGGGAAATGACTACGACGTTGGCAGCGGCGACACGGGAGCAATCATTATTCAAAGGTGGTGTATCGGTATCGTACATGACATATGAGATTAACGTTAAGTATGCAATACAGTGTGTTAGAGAAAGTGACGAAACACCTGTCGAATAGAAGTCATTGAAATTCCTTGAGCAAGTAGTGATTCCTTAAACTATCTTACATTGACAAATTCAGATAATACATATCTTCTGTCAAAACTTTAATAAACAAGCCCATAGACTCATCTTCTCCCAGCACACTTAACTTGGGGTTAGTAAAGTCGAAGATAATTAGATTTGCCACATAAGTCAAATGTCAACAACCCGGCACTAGAAATATTCTCCGATATATTGTGTGCGATACTTTCTCACAAAATGTGCTCTGGACATTTTTATAGAGCGTTTAATAGATTTAGTGACGCCAAATGTCAAGTAAGAAGAGACTTTTTACTGACCCCTTAAAATAATTTAAGATCTAAATTTTACTGCATGAAGGGTACTTGAACTCTCTTAACTTGATACTCAGCAAACAAAGTTAGCATGCATCGTCGCAATACCTCGTATCAGGTAAAATTCACTCCAAGCGAAAGTCATTCTCTTCGGACCATTAGTTAACTTATGAAATGTATGTAGGTTTAGATAAGGTATCTTGTATCTAAAGCAAAACAATATTGCAAACGAAGAAGAAAAAAAAAATAGAAATTTTCTTCATCTCATCTCTTTTCGTTATGCATATAGGTACATATCTACACGTATAGAAAGTTCGATGATGTTCACCTGTGCATTTGTACAACAAAAGATACAAATTCATTCGAATGCAAGTAAAAGTATCTTTTTATCTTTTATTTACTGAGTCACGACGACGACGGCGGTAATTAAGTACATTTGCGTACATATTTGGGGTCTCCTTTTATTTTTATTAAGAATTAGTAAACATTGAATGCGCAAAAATATTTGTGATAAAATGATAAAATTCTATAACAAGGAACAAGTTGTTTTCTGAATTGAATTTTATGATTTTTTAATAAATTATAAGTGAAGATTCTTTTTTTGATATTTTTGTATATTTTAATAGTCTGACTACGAATGTTGTAGAGATAGAGCCAATGTTAAATTTATTTTATATTGTTTTTATTTAATTTTCACATACTCAAGGGATTATGTGTACCTTACAAAGGATTGCTTTAACTTAGTGCAAGTGTTACATTTATAAGTTTATGATAAGTCTTATCAATTTGAGCTCAATTTCAGATGTACTGTTAGGTACAGAGATTCTTTCTCTAGCCGCACGACATGAATATGGAATACTTTACCTCAATTTTTCACTCATATTTTGATATCCAAAACCTAAAAAAACAATTGTTCATCGGTATATCTTCTTTAACATTTAAAGAGTAGCCCAAACTTTTTTAGTGTGGGCATATCGTAAACAATATTCTGTTTTTATTCAAGCTGTCAACATTTTATAAAATTTTAAGACTTTTTTTTTTATAATCTACCCGCGCTTAAGGGAATATGATTACCCTTTAAATGTTTCAACACAGGGCGGGCGTGAAGTTAATGAAGAGAAAGAAGGATAGGAAAGATGTGTGGCACGATGTTCTGAGACTGTTGGTGATTGTCTCAGATATTTTTATCTCCAGGGATGGCGGCTGAGCTAAAGAGGAGTAACGCCGTGTCTTATTTCTATGTCGCTTATAATTCACATTATTTTATTCGTGTTCATCCTTGTTGGGCATACTAGTTTAACTCAATTACATGTTGTTAGTGTTATGCCTGAACAACATGTAATGAGTAAACCAGCAACCCATTGATGACAATTTTTAGAAGGCTTTAATGGAATTAAAACGACATAGATGACGGCAGGGATCGAACCTGTGATCATGAGGTTGACAGGCGAGCACACAACCATCGTGCCACGGCCACCCCGTAACGAATGTGATACTGATACTCATGATCTTACTTATATTTTTTAGTTTAAAAAAATGTTGGCTTAAAATCTTTTTCTTTATTTATCAAATTTAATATCGGCTTTAGCTTTAAATTGATTAAAGTAAACTTATAAGGCAGTCCAGACTATTCTAAAAAGTAACATATATAAATAAAATCGTTAATCATTTCCTATCAGATTTGCATCAAGCTAAAACCATTGGTTACATTGAGATGTGTTATAGGTAAAAATTAATATTTTATCAATTTTAAATTATTACAAAAAATGCAACTCTACCTCGCAGACTATTTGATTCCATATTATATTTCTTGATGTTTATTTGTACAGATTTGAATGTTTGCATTGTTTTATTTTTTAAACTGCAGTTTTATTTAATACGTCCTCCATAATCGTGGAATGTGTTGTTTAATGTATAAAAGTTTCCATGACAGATTTTATCTTAAAAACGCTTTGATAATCTCTGTGGAATTTGAGTTGAAGGATTTTTGCATCAGATAAGACTATCATCTTTTAATCAAACCATTAGAAACGATATTATGTGTTGTGGAATGGGTAAAATATTTTAACTTGCTAACTAACTGATTTTGTTAAATATAATCAATATTTTTGTTTCGAGTAATGTGCAAAATTCAAAAATGCAAAATGTGGTTTTCGGGTTCTTAGAAAAATATATGTAAGGCCATAGAAAAATATGTCCAATTTGTAAATTTTATAATTGATCAATAAAAAATACTTAAAGAAAACTAAATTGGTAGCAAACTGTTTCCCAACAATTCTAAATGTCCTAGACTATTTCCGATCCAAAAAAAAAAAAATAAAAAAATTTTGTATTCCATTACATAACCCGTTTTGATAATAAAAAAATAAAAACTCTGAAAAGTTTTATGTATAATACATTTGCATGTCCAAGTAAAAATGCCAAATACAAAGCAAACAACTAAAAGTCGTGTCATGTCGATGAGTCAATATACTCAAGATGGCATTCTAAATTCAAATAAGAGGTTGAACGACCTTATTTTCAAAATACATAGATCCAGGGGAAGATGATACTAGGGTTCTGTAAAATGTATTCCATTTTATCGACGCAGAATTTCATCGTCTATAAGAAATGCGAAGGCTTCCAAGATATCCGAATCGTCTTTTGTACGTTTCAAAGACAGGGAGAGGGTGAGGTTAAAGTTTATTAAAATGGAACATTGTTTAATGAGAAAATATCCAAAATTAAGAATCATTTTTAAGAATTGAACATTTTCCTAAAATCATTTGACATTGTTGAAAGCTTAGTACCAAAATAAATATTTTAACTTTTTGAAAGAAAAATTTTGATAAATATTTTTTGAAAAATGAATTTATAAAAAACAAAAAAAAATGGTAATGTTTTTCTTTTAAATTTAACTTAATTAAGTATAATCTAAATTTTTAATATTGCATGTTCTTATTATTTCTTATACTTTGTTCAACAAAAATTGTCAGTACAGGATGTATGGGAGAGCTTTTTCCAAAGCAGTGGCGCCTGGTGCACCCTCACTACACTGCGTTGGGAAAAATGCCACTTAAAAAAGAGCAAGCCACTGACTTTCCTTAAAGAATTGTTGTTGTTATTCTTCGCAAAAAGTTGTGCACCCCAACACGACCGTTGTATCCCGCTGTTGAGGGGATACTGTCAAAGTGTCAAGTGAATACGATCGTGCGCTTGTTACCTACATCAAAACAGAGTTACCATTATCATTCTCATATTACAAGCAAGGTCATTATTCAGTGGATTTTATTAAGAAGCTTTTGGGATTTGAAGCTTTCGAGAACAAATTTTATGAAGTTGAGTACGTTGAGTGTTGGCGATTCTTAATGTAAACTAGGGAAACCCTGTGAGAGCTTTAAAAGGCGACACACTTATGATAGCCAATGAAACCAGCGTGGGAGGCAAACGTCCTATCTTCCCTGTACTGACAAATTTTGCTGAACAGAGTACAGTCAAATGCTTAAATTACAACGCTTAAATAAATAGAATACATTTGATCAGATCAATAAAGTGGTTACAGTTACAGAGTTGTAGGTCAATAGGCTTAGGCTCTCTTCGAGTCGTTATGGCCTCCTATTTATTTATTTTAAAATTATTCATAATGTTTATAAAAAAACTTTTTTTTATAAAGAATGGCTTTTCTGCCATCTAGTTGGTTGACAAAACATAGTAATATTACATTTAATGAGATAAAATTAGTCTAGATTTAAACCGTCAAAAGCTCTCTTTTAGGATTTTAAGAAACTCAAAATTTCAAAAACTCCTTATCTTTTTTTCTTGGTACATATCTACATATTAATACTATTAAAACAAGGATTTTTCTATCATAAAGAAGAGTTCTCACCTCAACTATTCATTTCATTTCGTCCCTTTATTAAAAATTCAGTTAAATTGAAATGAATTATAAACGACATAGAAATAAGACACGGCATTCTCCGCTTTAGTTCAGCCGCCATCCCTGGAGATAAAATATCTGAGACAACAACCTTCAATATCAGAACATCGTGCCACACATCTTTCCTATCCTTCTTTCTCTTCCTTAACTTCACGCCCGCGCTGTGTTCAAACATTTAAAGGGTAATCTTAATCGCTTGAGCGCGTGTAGATTATAAAAAAAAAAAAAATTGAAATTGCCGTCTATCTTAAAATATTGCTCAAAAAGTTAGTGACTGGGAAAGTTCTTAAATCAGTTTTTATTTCAAATTGAAAACTCAAACTTCAAATTTAAGTTTTAGACCTTTAGAAATATTTATAACTCTAAAATAAGGATCAAAATAGATCGATGTAAAAAAATTGTTTAAATGGGAGAAAAAGTTTATTTGGTTTTTGATCAAAACTCAGTGGCGCAAAATTTTAATTGAATTAGTACGATGCTAAATCTGTTTTAGTACGATACTAGATCAAAACAACAAATTTGCAAATTTTAATCATTTTACCATCATACTTTCTCTACCCTTTTATTAAAGTTAAAATCATCGAATACCTACTTTATTTTTTTAGTATCGTGCTAGCTTCATATGACTCTTTGATATTTGCAAACATCAAAAAAAGGTTCGTGTACTTTTTTACACGAAATGCCATTGTTTTAGGTTTGTTCAGGAGCAATTTATTAAGAAAATTCTTTTAGCACGATATTAGTTAGAAAATGTTTAAAATTAAGAATGAGTTAGTAAACTACTATAAAGTTAGCAAATTTTTAAGGAGTATCATACTAATACCTTAATAATAGGCTGTTTAAAATTTTGCGCCATTGTTATTAGGTATATAACTTGAAAATTCAAAATTTGTCTCAAAATGATTAAGACCATTGAATATCAAAACTAGAATAGTACTAAAATCAGTTTGACAAATAGGTATTTTTTGTTTAAATAAGATTATATCTATCTAAATTAATATTTCAAACACGATTTTTCAAAAAAGCATGATATTATTTTTTTTTAAATATAGGGTAAGGCGAGGAGGTCTCGACATGTAGGAGGTTTCATCAAACTGAAATTTCTCGCTTCCTTTAAATTTGATTGAAATGATTATTTCATATATTCAAAGCCTGAATGTATACCTTACTGTTTTCCTTTATAGTGTTCAGTAACCGGCAGTGTGTAACAATTTCACTCGCGTTTTGTTTTTTGTGAAGTGCAGATGTAATATTTTTTGGTAAGTTCTTAAGTGATAACTTTTTTTGTTTTATGTTCTTTAAAGTGACATGTGGAAAATTAAATAAAGTGAACAGTAGTGTTTTATTAATTGTAATAATTTAATGTTAATATTTAAGTATAAACGTTCTAAGTGCATTTATTAATCGTCATGTGTTGGAGGAGGTTTTGACATGTTTAGGGTAGGAGGTTTAGTCAAACGGTCGAAACCTCTTCATTTTACTCTTCTAGTAAGTTTTAGCCTTTTTTTATATTAAAACTGTATTACATTTTAGTGAAAATGCCAAATATCTAAAAAAGGAAGTATCCTGAAAAGATATTTGATGAGAAAGCCATGCTAGAAACAGTAAACTCTGTTCTCGAAAAAAAGGAGACCGCTTCAAGTGCCGCCAAAAATATGGCATATTGCAAACCACACTTGGTGTTGCATTCAAGATCCAATTATGGTTTTATTGAATAATCACGTGTCTCATTGTAGGCTCGATTCCATAGTTTTTTGCAGAGAATGGCATTATTTTGTTATCATTTCCACCTCACACATCGCACAAGCTTCAACCTCTCGATGTATCAGTATTTGGACCATTTAAAAAATATTGTAAAGCAGCATTCAACAACTTCCTTGTCAATAATCTGGGTCGTATAATTGGTATTAATGATATTGTGGAAATTTCTTGCCAGCCATTTTTGAAAGCATTTTCCCCCGAAAACATTATAAAAGGGTTTTCATCAACTGGAATATTTCCGACCAATGAATCTCTGTGTTCAGAGGAATTCAAATGAAACCTATCAGCACCTTATACCAGAAGTGACTCGTCCTTACCCGAAAATTCATCCAAATCGAAAGAAAAAACTTAACAGGGTTTCTAAGTCACGGATCTATACCGACACACCCGAAAAAAATAGGCTTATAGAACTAGCCGAACAAAAAAAAAAATAAACAAAACGAGATTGCGATAAAAAAGAAAAAATATCAAAGCCGAAACACATCAAAAAAGTTCTTGCAGCATCCTCCTCTGGAAGCGAAACCTATAGCGTTAGAAATTTGGATCAATCTTTTGAATTTGGTATAGACAGTGATGCAGAGGCAGACGCTGAGCCTACCAAGAATGTCACAGTTTCCCAGGGTGTTAATGCTGAAATTGGTGACTTTGTTCTGGTCGAATTCAGTGACAAAAAACCTTTTTTTGTATGACGGTAAAGTTGAAGATGTTGATATGGAATCGGTGATGTGTTATTTTATGAAATATTAGCGTCGGCAAAAAATGGCAACTTTTTTTATGAACCTGTAGTTGACGATACAGGAGTGGCGAATGAGATCTGACTTAGCGGCTAAATTGACGAGTCCAAAAAACCTTCCGGGAACATCCAGGTCCAAAAATAAAATCTGTTTTGATCTTCACTTTGGTGATTTGGATGTGCGTTAATTTTCTTATTATGTTCCATTTTTTTATAATGCTTTATATATGTACATACCTATCTAATATGTATCTATGATATACATACATATATGTATTTATTCATATAACGCTTTCTTAATTTATTTCGAACTAAAATGTGATTTAAGTTTATTTATTGCAGCCAAAAAAATGACTGAATTTCTTGTTTTATTGTTTTTTTTTGTTTTACTGTATCTTGTTTTATTGTTTTTGTAAATATAATAAAAACAAAAAAAAAACAAACATTTTGTCCTGTTATTTAAATTATATCTTTAAAATTTTTCGAACTGACGAAACCTCCTATGGCATGATGAAACCTCCTACTTAAAAGTTGAAACCTCCTACAGAGTAGGTTGTTTCGTCACTTTTTCTTTATTTATAAATTTATAATAAACTCTGATATAGTAAATAATTTAATTATTAAAAGTTGTTTTTATATAAGCTTAAACCTTAATAAAGTGTATGTTATGTAAATAGAAGTTTAATTGTAAAAGGAAGTTGTTAGTTTTTGACAAGATCCGTTAACGTGTCAGAACCTCCTCGCCTTACCCTACATTGCTTATAATATACATATTATGTATATGTTTCCAAAACTTTTGAGAAGTTTTTCCGAAACTTCTTCTTCTTTTCCCTGACAATAATCTAAAAACATTCAAATGTCAATAATCTTGTTTTACTCTTCACAAGTCTCAAAAAGTCACTCAGTCTTTCTTACTATACTAATCGGTTCAATCTGATTTGTTATTTTGAACTCGTAAATTTTATTCAATACGTCTTGAGTCATTGATGAGGAATTCCATTTAACTATATATTGGCTAAAGATCCTTAGCGAATTCTATAGGTCTTGAAACATTTAAAGTGGTTCTCGGAAGTGACTTTCAATGTTCATACCTAGATCGATTTGTGTATTTTCAAACATAAACAAAGAATTACCAATAAATTCCAAACCTGGGCAGAGTCCTCATTGCATACTCTCCATCACCATCATCATCTTCATCACCTTTACGAGTGCAAAAAGAAACACTCTCATTTAGGTACATACATATGTACATACATATAATACAAAGTATTTCTGTTTAATTAAAAATCGACTTCTTCCTTGTGCTATTAGCAAGAGCTTGAGAGCTGAAACAAGTCAACGACGATGGATAAACGACGACCGACGCCAACTAACACAGAAACCACAACGATGAAGACGAAGACGACGACGACGTGCAAATAGGTTCACTCTTCAATTAACATTTCGCCTGAATCGTCCAACCTTTCGCAAAGAAGAGGGACATTATTATCCTCCACAAACTAGAAGGTCTAGGTACACTAACAAACCAATGCACTTTCTGCCCACTTTACAGTTCATTTCCATTAACGCTTTCATGGCAGCACGGACGCGTCTAGACAGAAGCCAAAGAGCTAGTGGTTGATTTTTTTTTCTTTTTGTTGCTCAGATTTTGTTTTTCCAGCCATTAAAGACTGTGCGCTTGTGCTCGCTTGATGAAGTAGCCACTTGTGAGAAAAAAAAACCTTCAGCCAAGTCGCAGTGTCTTCCTCAAAAAATTGCAAAAATATTGGCGAAAAGAAGTATTTTGAAAATTTAGATTTTCGCGCCTAAATTGGAAAAAAACCTTTAACCTCTTAACTGTTTAGAAAAGCCCTTTAAACTGCTTATAATAAAGTGTTCCCCAATGAACGTTCACAAAAAGTCTTTGAATAATATTGTCTTAAACAGTGAAAGACGTTATCTTACTAGGTAACTGCGATTAATGAACAATAGTTTCAAAACCACCGTTTTTGACTTCCCAAAAAAAAAACTTGACCAATTTAAAAACCTTTTTTCAATAACTCTTTATGAGTTGATTGCAATTTTTCTTTTACGTAATGAGATTCATGAAAAAGAATTCTCAAAACCACCGTTTCTGACTACGTCAGTATTTAAATTTGTTTCTCAAAATGACAGTAAAAATACATTTTACACGGTCTCTTATACAAACTTTTTGCCAATAACTCGAAAAACTATCTAGAATTCCTTATCGGCAAGAACACGTTTAACAACTTTTACGGGAGTTGAAGACCCTTCATAACAATTTACATGTTTCTGAGAATTTTTCCAAACTCTTATTTACCAATACTTGCCCCCTAAAATCCAGCAATAAAAGGGCCGATACACTTTTTCCTTCTCTCCTTCGTCAAGTTTGCGAAGGTGTCGAATGTGTGATATTTGTTGTGTGTGCTGCTGTCGGCACTATACCCAGTGGCTTATGTGTTCTTCCAAAGAACTGATATGAAAGGCTCCCTCCACTGCACCGTCTTGGCGCAAAATAGGCCCATTAACAACTCACTTTTTAATGCTAATTAACTTTTTGTGTGACTTTTGGCGGATGCAATGTGGCGTTGGCGACGACGAGCGACGGCTGACGACGATGAAAACGAAGACGGACAGACGCACGGAAGGCCAGAAGCCTCTGTGTCGCTCTAGTTCCAATATACATATATACTGCATTTATACATGGTTAGTGGCGGTGTGTGTCGCAATAAGGTGCCTTACTGCTGGGGATGAGTGCTGGCTGATAGTGCTGAGACACAGCATCCGTGTGGCAGCGATTCAATTTTCCACGCTTCACCAACGGGCTCAAATTTGTTACGTGTCGTATAGGATATGTAGTTAAGTTAGTCCGCATTAAAAAGGTTGGTGATGTGCTCTCATTTATCGAGGGCAGTTAAAAAATGTAGCTGCGAACGTGATGGGGCTGTTTATGTGTGTCTCTTTTTTTGAAGGAACTAATTGGGTCGTTTTGGATGCTGGTGTGTCGGTAAGGTAATTTAGTTTTTAATGAGACGTGGGAATGGGTTTCCAATGCAATAAGATATGAAATACTAGTTAATGAGTTCCGTGTTTTTAAACTAAAAAAAAAACTAGGGACATTTTGTAACAAATTTTATGACAATTTTGTTGGCACATATTATGTAAATTTATGTTCCGGGTAACATAAAAACTAGCATACAAAATGTATGTATGTATGTAGTGTGCGGAAGCCTCATTTCGTATTTTAATTAGTCAAGAAGACTCTATTTATTGTCAACTTCACTTCTTTTAAAAGATATCAAGGATGTATACACCAGCGAGGAGCAAGCAACCCATGGATTCTATCTTCAACAAATAATTAAAAAAAAAACAAACACTCTTGGTTAAAACAATTTTATACCCACGCTCGGTATAGTTTAATTAATTGATACATTTTATTTCTTTATTTTGCAAATTTGAAGCGGTAGCTCGCGGTAGATACAACAAGTTATAGTTCCACATTTTTGGTAAAAAACAATGGATAATACTGGTGACGATAGTACAGCAGATAAGTTAGATGTTGTTTTTAAAGTTAAAAAAAAAAATTTTAAAAAACCCAGGATTGTACCATAACTTATAAATTAATTGAAAAAGAAGACTTTTTTCGAAAATTAATTTCTCTTTTTTTTCCCAAAACTTTTCTAAAACGATCTACTTTCTGTCGAATTTAATCAAAAATTAATATAACGGCGACCTTATTGGCTCATTTCTCTGCCCCGTTTATAACCCTCTCTTTCTATAACACATTCATTAGAGGAGGTATTCGATCTTGAAGCCATATTTGTTGTTGAATCCAGTCCACTCTCACAATTTTATAAAGCTTCCAAATTTTTGGGAAATTGCTTGCAGTTTGCGAAGTCACAAGACATCTTGCCTCACATGAAGTAATTAACAGAAATATTGATATCTCAATTGAGAGCCAGGCGGAAATTTAAGTCATTCCCTCAATCATTATTAAGTTGAGACTATAACAAATGTTCAACAATCGACACTGTCAAATTTCATGGAACCTATGGCCGAATATTTCCAGAAAACAAAAAAATAATATTTACTCCAGATAAGTATGCCTGAGTTATCCATTTTTATTGGAGTATAATACAATAGGAACCCACATTTCAATGTCAAAAAAATGTGGAGGAGAGCTCACCTCACTTCTTTTGTGCATACCCAGCCTAGCTAGAACCAGAAAAGCAGTCTTAGGAGAATATTTTTTCTAGGATTTGGGCGGCATCTCTACCCAACCTCTAAAGTTCATTCAGAATGGTCCAGGAAGGCATCAAATACTTAAGCTCCCTTCAATCCACTTCTCCCTCTTCCACACAGCTTTTTTATCTACTTCCTCGGGAGTGCAATGGATCCACTCCAAGTGAGAGGGTACGCTTTTGTCATATCATCACATCTCCTAACCTTATATTACCTTACCACCCAATTAATTTTTTTTGTCATCTATTGGCACAAGATAATTACTTTTCATCCACCAGCAGAGTAAACGCAAAACACAAGATCGGAGCCTTTTATGCACAACTGTGGTGAGGACTTTTCACTTTTATCTATCGGGTTTATGAACGGGGTTTGTTTAAATATGTTACAACTAACCCCGCCATGAAATTTGACAAGAAGAAAAACCCAATTTAAAACTTAACCAAAACACAAAAATACATGTCTCCTAAAAACAAACAGGACTGTATCACTTTCGTGTGAAGAGGAAGACCAAAAATACAAAATAAAATAAAAGTAACAAGCCACCAAATGTTTAGGACTTCCCCCAGAACTTCCTTCAATAACATCAAGACAAGCCGGCAGGTTTGGAGACGATGAACATTTTTCTCCTTCAAGGAAAAACTGTTTTTTCAGCGATTACTTTTTACCCTGGTTATATCTAGCCCGGCGGCGGCGCTGGCCTACAGCATAAAATACTGGTGCGTAATCTTATTAAAACAGTTTGGAAGAAAACTTTTCGAAATCATTGTAATAAAGCTACTTGTTTTACATAGGTAGATGCTCTAAAACAAGTTTCAAACAAATTGGTCCACCCGTTTGAACTCTGCCTTAATTTACAGTGGCGTACAAACTATCAAACGTACAAACGAAACGGCGCACTCAGCGACAATATGACTAAAACTACTTTATTGGACTTCTTCATCATTGAAATGTTAAGTTTAATTTAAATATCGAATTTTGTTTTTCACTAAAACAGTGTACAACTTGGCCCAATTTGTCCTTCTATTTAGACGATTCGCTGTAGAAATCTATTTGACACAACAAATCCTGATTCATGTCTTGTTGACGTATATTTTGTAGCCGCATACATCACAAACGTCAAAATAGAATTGACATTTGTCACCTCTTCTGATACGTTGAAAACTTTTGCGCCACCTTGTAGTTGCCATAATGCAAGTCTAAGCATATAAGACTTAAATTCTCCTAAGCTTTTGAGTTTTTTCTTTCATACGTGGGGACTTTGTCAATTGCTTTTCTCAGCTGCAATGTAAACATGGTGCAAGAAGAAAGCATTTATGTGTGTCTTGCCCATCTCTCCTTAAAAACTAGATACAATTCCAATTCTGAAAGCTCTTAGTAATTTCCTTAAGTGAAACTTGCATATTTTCTTAAATTCCCCCTACCACCAATACTTTTCATATAAAAACTCCTTGAAGTTCCAATTAAATGGTTCCATTCTTTTTATCGCACACAAGGTGAAAATATTCTCGCAAAACCATTAAACTAAATTAAACTCAATTACACCATACTGCGACTTATAATTGTCGTTCATCAAACGTGCTGCAATGTCCAACATGAATTTAGACTCAAAGTATCATAAATTGCAACCAATACCGCACGCATTGCCAACTTATAAATAAAATGGTCCCTCTTATTTGCCACCCCGTAAATAGTTGTTATTTGCTGCAAACAAGACACCATTTTTGCCGACATTCCAAGTTGGCAACCAACAAACGAATAAAATGTGCGTTCCGGGATACCAAATGTCAAAATAGTTCAACTCAAAATTAATTGACAACAATCACTGCAATTCAGGGCAAGAAGAAATAGTGGCGGCGAAGAGGAGAAGATGAAATGACAGTGTGCATAAAAGCCGGCTTACTTTTAGAACTTTTGAAGGACATATTGTATATGTGTGCGTTGTTTCGATGCGTATTGGGTAAGAAAAAAGCAGACGAACAGAGACAACTTCAGTGGAGTCAATCAATTGCGATCATGATCAAGAATCATGGCAGTGCAAAATGCTCTTTTCTTGCTCTGGGATATGTCAATATTGTCGGTCGTGGCAATTTAATCCCACTAAAGCACGAGCATCACAAAAATTAACCTCTTTGTTAGTGAGTGCATCAATGATGTCTGACAGATGGATGACAGATTTATTAAGTTCACTTAATTTGACAGGCCATTGTGATGGCGACACACAAAAAGTACTTCATCGGGATTTTCAATTGAAGTACATACAGAATTTATCATTGTCATGAAGTTTCGACAAAAGAAAGTCTGGAGACTCACGTTAAAATAAATTAGGTCAATTTGATCAAATTAGAGCGACATACTCTTGGTTTGTGAAATGAACTTGACAGTTCCAAATGTCAAATGAAAGTGTTTGATTCTTAAATCAAAATAAAACACTTCTATGATTCTGAAATCCCATTTAGATTTTGTTGATAGGCTTTAATGTTTATAAGCTTATTTATGTAAAATGGGATGATTCACCGTGCAGTAAGGAAATTTACATGGCCGTTGGGCGCCAGTTTCGTGGCCGTTAGAAGCTGATTCACTTGACATGAATATCAAATGAGTGAGTGTGAAGTCCATCTCATCGAGCTATGATGGCATGCACTCTAGGTTCACTCTTCAACTTTACTCCACGACACGTTTTACCATCATGCCCTGCAGCGGCAAAAACAAAAAATAGCAATCTTCAAATCGGGAATTCTAGTCACGATGTTGAAGTTCTTGAAACTCCTCACATTAGGTGTGTTTTTTTGGGAAAATTATCCGTAGTGAAGTAAGATTTTACACTTATTACAAATACAAAGTTTTCACTGCCGATAAAAGTAGAAGTAGAATCCAACTGCGGATAGAATGTTGACGTTTGCTCGAGTCTCGAATACAAATGTTGGTACAATTGAAAACTCTTTTGTATCTCGAAGGCATGTTCGTAGAGTACGAAAAGTAGTTTGTTGTTTAGCATTTTCCATTGGGAGTTTACGTCTTTTTTTAGAAAACCATTTTTATAAGAAAAACGCTGCATTTTGTATCGTGTTGGTGTCGAACTCTTATAGAAAGCTGTTTAATAACTAAGGCGTTGTTTTAGGAGCGAAATGTCGTGGTAAGCTGTTATACTTTAGTTAAACAGCGACATTTAAGAGTTACTAGCGCGACAAAGCCTTCTTATGAAAAAAGCTGTTGAGAAATCCAAAACTAACTAAAGTCTGCGAACAGATCCCTTGACTTTTGTGGTGATAATTGTCAACAAAAAAAAATTCACAAACAAAACTTCTGCTTTATGAAGAATGGCTGGTGAACAGAAAAAGTAATTACAAAATGATTTAAATTGAAACTCATAAATAAAAACCTCTATATATATTTTCAGAAACATGAAAATTACTTGGCAAAAAGTTATTGGTTGTTTTTTTTTTCAATTAAATATTTGACAACTAGTCAGTGGTACCAACTTTAAAGTAGAAAAATCGCACAACTGCGGATACGTTTTTTTGGGAAATCCTACTTCACTACGGATAATTTTCCCAAAAAAACACACCTATTGTTTATGCAAATCTTATGAAGTAACCCAACCATTAGCCATCATTGTAGTAGAAGTCAGTAACCGAACCGATTTTATATTCGCGTATACCTAGGCAGAGAGTTCTTAAATCGTACTAGCTGAAGCTCATTTACATCTCAAAAGCTTTATTGTTAAAGATGGCAATTAATTTAATCGAAATGGTCATACTTATCGATACCGTCCGCCTCCGCCATCTGCAATTCAAAGAGAAAAATAATATTCACACTTTGTATAGGAGCGCATGTGCGGCCAAGCCTATTCTATGTCATTATCGTGACACCTTTGGCATTTATTGTCGGCAACGACGACGACGACGCGACACCGAAACTGTGCCTCTGCTTTGAAAGATGAGCAAAGAATTGATAGTATGAGCTAGGAGTTTAATCGATTAATCAGATAGTTCTGCGCAAGAAGCTTATATTCTTATGGGTACTTGAATGGTTTTCGGTGGAATGCGTTATGGGTAGTGGGTGCAGCCCGTCCATATACACCTTCGCACAATATCTAGATATATAAGTGGAGGCATTGAGACTTCAAAAACATAACAGAATGACTGATTGACAGTCACGGTGTGATTAATGGCCTGTGATTGTCATTTTCAATGTAAGACAATTGCTAAAAACAAACAGAAATTTGGACTTCTAGAGACGGCTTGACTTGGTGTCTTTGTTGTTTATTTTAGTTTTAGTTGTTGGTGTTTTGTGTGGGTTCTATTGACAACCATAAACCAATTTTATTTACCGGAAATCTCACCAACAATTCTTACTATTAAAAACTTCAATTACAAGGTTAAATCAATTAAAATGCGAATGAAGCAATCGCTAACGTTGCGGAAATATTCAGTTGGCAATTTAGAAGTAAATTTTGACTATGCAGATATTCTTGTTAGTGGCACAACAATACCTGGGTATGAAGGGTCAATTCCAAGACTCACGATAAAATGGAGTCCATTA
The DNA here is from genome assembly GCA_911387755.1 of Chrysotoxum bicinctum. Classification (NCBI taxonomy): domain Eukaryota; kingdom Metazoa; phylum Arthropoda; class Insecta; order Diptera; family Syrphidae; genus Chrysotoxum; species Chrysotoxum bicinctum. Next base: position 246,411,237 of record OU426987.1, read on the forward strand.
AAATATATCCTATTGTTTTAGGAACTTAGATAATTTGCATAATCAATGTTGTCAAATTTTCAATTTCTGATTAAAATGCCATATTTTAGTGACTTTGCCCTCTAAGAGATTTTTGATCCAATAATTGTTTGACCAATTTCAGGTTTTACAAAGGTCCTTAAAATTGAAGAATTTTGCCCTAATTTGATTTGTCTTCGTACTACGAAAATAAGTGTAGATAGCTTATGAGTAAATCAGAATTTATTTTTAAGTTTGTCAAAATTTGTGAACCGCTTTCGGTGAAAATCTTAAAACATGTTTTTCTTATTTGGCCTTAAAATTCGTTGTGGCTAAAAAGGCAATAGCATTCCTCTCTTTAAAAAAATTCAGGGTAGTACTCGTTAGTCAGGCATGGATAAGTACTTCATAACTGCTCGGAGTTATCAAGGGCAATATTCTCTCAATTTTTCTTAAGGTATCAAACCATAGATAGAACATTTTAACTAACTGCGTTCTATCTAGAAAGATTTGGCCTACATATATAATAAATTCCAACGGCTTGATCTGATATGCAGAACCAGCCAAGATATAGCTAGGATCGTTGGTACCTGTAGCGGACATTGGCCAATACGAAAGCATGCAGCGAAGCTAGGCATTCCTCACAACACTTACTGTCATAATTGTGGAGACCGGTGGGAAAAGGAAACAGTCATCCATTTCCTCTGCAAATGCCCTGCTCTTGATGACGCATTGACGAACTTTCGAAAATCAAGATCAAAGACTTGATCTCTTTGCACAAAGCGACGAAATGGCTCTAGGAAGAACTTCGGATTCTTTTTTTTGCCGTGCCCTCCATTTGATTCATTAGATTTCGGTCTAGCGGACTGAGGGTTCTGACATTACGTTGCGGAGGCCGAATGATCACACAATCGGATTGACTTCTGTTTCAGCACCAGTCAACAAGCTGCCTAGCTTGGCACAGTGTACGTATAGATGGTGTCGGATGAGTGCGCTGTTACGGTTGAATGAATGATCCAAGTTCCGGATGATTGTGCAAACGAAAAACACTATTAGAGACATCAAAACCTACTAAATCCTTTCTTATTTTTGAACTCAATCGTTTTTCAGTTGCACAACACGATTATGGAATAATTTACCCGACAAAGTTTTCCCGTGAAATTTCAATTGCAAATATTCAAGACTAATGTTCATCGACACCTCCTTTCTCAACCCCAAATTTCCCTATAACATGTGCTGTGTTTAACATTATATGGGTCATTAATAAACCCTTGAGCGCGTGTGAATTATAAAAGAAAAATGAATGACTCCGTTGCAATGTCCACAATTTCACATATCAATTCCATCTAAAAGCTTATTCGAGTTATGGTATCAAAATGGCGCACTTCCTAGTACATACCTACTCGTAATAATGTCAAGTATAACGATTATTTTCTTAGCCGTACAGCCTTACATGGTCCAATTTTTTCTTTATTTTTTTTATATTCGGAGCTTTGAAACTAATGTGCATCAGTATCTCTTCTTCAATAAAGGAAGGCTAAACCGCTCTATTAGAGCATTCGAAAAGTTTGTGATTTTTTTTAAATTTGTATTTGTAGCACAGTTTTACTATATTCACAAGTGCCAGTTACCCTTTGCACGGGGTGTAGCAAAATAAGTTCCTTTTCTCAAGGTTTAGTTCAGTGCCAACATGATCGCGACTGCCTTGGTAGAAGTGAAAATTGTAGAACCACACCTATTGGAATGAGACCACTCCCAACCCACTACGACCCCTACAGTCTGAATCCCTTTCTTTCAAAATAGGAAGTTTTGTTTCTGTGTACCCTGTAAAATAAAATAGAAATAAATATTCCCCGTAATATATTATTTTAAGGCACAATTTTTCTTTCTGCATGCATTATTCTACAGATATATACCATAAACACTGTAGAGTTAACTATCAGTGTTGCATTTTCGAAAGCCATATATTCCTAGTCCATTGTTATATTTATCTGTCCATCTTCTCATCTGTTCACTATCAATAGCCAAAATGCAAGAAAACATCAAATGGTTGACATCACTCAAGTGACAGCCAGCCGAAGCAATGAAAAAGAAATGAGATCTCCACGGCGAAACCATGTTTAAACTCTTAAAATTTATATTCTGTGGCTCTCACATATTATTTGGTTTTCCATTGGTAAAATGAATCAATTTATAGTCTATTTATTTAATTATATATTTGTATCTGTCAAAATGCCGATTTTGACAATTTTTACATTCCATTGGGCAGACAAGATGATGTATGTATATTTCGATTTAATTTAATAAAATTTGTAAATTCAAATTTTTCGGCAGATTCACCCCTCCCAGTATACTCTTAGCAAAACAATGGGCACATTCACTAATGTAGTGACTACGTAGTCCACTCATTGTGATTGGCTAAAGACAACCAAAAATTGAGATAAAATTTCCCCTCCGAACGAAGTACTGTAAAAGTTTCGGCTTCAAAGTTAGTGGATAATGATTTTGACAATTCACAGTCAGCTGTTCGATGAAAATACAAATTTAATTTTTGGTGAAAGATATTTTCAAAGTGAAATTATTATTAAAAAAAAAATAATATTATATCTTATATTTGATGTTATTCAATTTAAACTGTAAAAAAATGTATTTGAAGTTCTCAAAACACATTTTTTCTTATTTATAATGTTTACATCTGTCATCAATATGACAGTTTAGGATTGACTACTCGTAGCTTTGTAGTGTAATTTTGTATTCACAAAGCTAGTTGAATTTCGACTACGTAGTCACAACATTGGTGAATGAGCCTAATTTTTAGTTGTCATATTAAAAACGTGTTTGTTTAGTTTATTTCTATTGTGAAAATTATATCCAACACACTAAGGACAATATTTTCACTACAAATGGAAGCAGTTTAAAATGATTCGATAAATTTATGAAGCTCATATTTTTTCTACGGAAAGTAATTTACGGATGGAAATACACAAAATTACACAATACAGTGACAAGAAAAATCAATTTGAAATTGCATTTTATTCGCCGCGAATCAATTTGTGATTGAAATCTGAATTTGACAATGGAAAAGCCCATTAATATTAACTGCGCCATTCTACCAACAAGTTGTCTAACCATTGCAAAGAAGGTTTCACAACCAAACAGCATGCAAACAATTCAAATAATGAAAAAGAATACAAACAATGCATAAATTCTCAAAAAGATTGCGTTCAATTGATTGGTGTACTCGTATAATGAATGTGGAAACAAGTGATTGAAATCTTTCAAATGTTAAACGAATGTTGATTGCAATTTGAAGTCGCAGTCTTTAAGTGATGCCAACGAATGCAATACTTAAATTATTGGATTCAATGAAAAAAGATTGCATTCTTTTACAAAGCCTTCATCCGGTTAAGGGAAGTGAAGAGCTGGGGTATATTCGTTAATTTTATTTATGTGCATAAGATTTTAAATATCAATAATAGGCAAAGTACTTGCTGGCTTATCCAAAATCAGGTTCAACTGTACTATAAACCAATCCACAGTTTATCTTCGATAATACTATTTCATAGACAAAATTACATTCCTTATCTCTTGGTTGTATTTCTTAAGAAACTCGTTCAACCTTTTTGCTTGAATTATAAATACAATTTCAATTGAATTGAATTCGTCTTCTTTGAAAGTATGGCTTTCGTAGACTTATAATAATTTCCTTAGATTTCAATATTATAAAATTAGTATAGTAAATTAATTGCCAAATAACAAATAATTTCATTGTCTTTCTTGAAAATATTAAACACTTTCAATTATTATCTACTTGAACGATATTGTAACAATCACTTTCCATAACTTAACAAATAAAATGATTTCTATCAAAAGAAAAAAAAATAACAAAAGTGAATTCAAAACAATTCAAGTAATATGCTAATTTAAAAATTTTAAGAGGTGCAATGATGATTTATACAAGACAATGCACTCTAAAAAGTTTCTGGACCATTCGTTTTGTAACTGACCGTTGAGCTTGAATTTATTAATTTATTTTGATTTGCATATTAGTGAAAGGAAATCACGCGAAAATTAATAAAAAAAAAGGAAGATAAAAATAAAATGAACATTTTTAATTGGAAGGAAAAAGAATTAATTGAATTTATGAATATGCAAATAATTTACTGTTATGTTGAACATTAGCATTGTTTTTTCTCTTTTCAATATTACTCATCTTAAAATACATGAATTTTTATTAAGAAGTAGGAACTTTTCAATAATTAATTAGTTGAATTATTCATCCATTAAAAACTAATAAATGATTGAGGTTTTTATTAAATCTGCAAAACGAATTCGTCAAATGGATTTGAATTTTAAATTCATGGCAAACGAGAAAATAATAGTTGTTTTCTCACTAATCTGGGAATCAAATCTTGGTCCTCTCTTATCCGAGAGTTTTGACTGGCTTTCTCACTTCATCAATTGTTTTTAAGTAACCAAAAACAAAACTTCATTATTTCAAAAATGTACGGGTACGTGCTGTTCAATCGTGTTATTTACCATGGTAATTTGGTATCACTAATAATATAGGCAACAGATTTGACAGATGTCACCAAAACAACATGGCCACCATTATGGATGCAAAGAAATGTTTACAAAGGTTGTTAACCCCATTTGTGAGCGAGGCACTGTTGCAGATCTTCAAAATTGCACCGCTCTAATGAACATACCCCTAACTAATTGAATGAAAAGAAAATTGGCCGCTCTTTTCGGCAACTCAATTCAATTGTATAATCTTTGATCGATACATGTCAAGTTCCCTGTTCATATTTAGTCAATTACATTATGCTAAGGTAAATAACTTACATGCATCTTTTTAGAGCTAGAAGTCGTAGCATTTTACAGGTACTTTTTTTACGTTAAGGCATTGTTGCACTTGCCTAGAACTAGCGATTTTCTATGCATTTAAGTCACCCTGGAAAGGCACTGCCATGTTCAAGTTCCTCTTTCTTACTTTTTCATCTAATAACTAATACAGTTAACTAATGTCTGAAACAGAATCCTGCATGTAGAAAGTTGAATTATACAGGTTCTTATTTGCGCAGATTTAGTCAAGGTAGCGAAATTGTAAACAGTTATACAAGAATGAAATATTGACAGGTGTCATTTTCGTATTAACTGAGCGAATGTACCATAAATGCCATTGAGTATGCATGCAGACATGCTGTAGTAGATGTAGTATTCCTCTAACTTTTACTCAGTTTACTCTCGCAGCTTTTTATCAACAGAATATTGTTGCAAATAAATAGCAGTAGAGGGCAATTGTCGCATTTTTTGTTCCAAATTTTGGATCTCTTCATTGAATTGACTTGTATCAAAGGCTATGACATATTCCGACTACAATCGTAAATATTTTTTTATCAATGATTGTATGATATAACTTTAACCAAATTGTTTCAAGTTGTTTTCTCATTTATTCTTTGCACAAACTCTGCTTCATTTTTTTTTCTCTGACCTTCTGTTTTTCTCTACCCCGCTCCACTATAGCAACGCCATGATGACTTTGGTCTCACTGTCTTCGTTTTAAGCTGTCTTCCATTCTCCCTAAGCTTCATCTACTCCTTCTTTTCGGCTTTCACTCTGATTTTTCTTTCTGTCATATCTTGCTTTAATCTACACTCTCAATAAGTGGAGCCTTATTGATAGTTTAAAAGTCCGAACATTTTAAACTTTCTGAATTTTATTGTTCTTTATTGAAAACTCCAATCGAAAATTCAAAATTAGTTCATTATGCGAATGTCTATTATACTGAAACGCTTTTCAATAGAATAAACATTTTAATTTTCAACTTCTTAAGTGTGTTCACATTATGTTGATTTGTGTAAATCAACAATGCTGATCGACAATGTTAATTAAGTGTGAACGAGCTGTTTAACCGCGCCAATCAACTTTTGTTGAACCGAACCCAACCCGAAACCAACTAAGTTGTGTCGACCGAATAATAAATTTTTATTCGAGACGTGTTCATCAACACAATTATGAACTGTCAGAGTTATTTTGTCTGCGAAAAGTACATTAGCTTAACTTATGCAATTTATTATTGTTTTATTGTCAAATGAGAGGCTAAAAATCTTCATTAATAATTTCAAGCAGTAAAATTTACACAAAAATCATTATTAACACAATTTACACCTTAGACGTCAAAATTGACAAGTTAATGTGGACAAACTAAAATATTGAACATATTGATCGACAATTTAAATCAACAATCGGCAAAGTGTAGACTTCTAAATTTATATCCATTTTTTTTTTAAATCAAGATTTCATACCTCAACGTATCTCTCAGAAAAAGTGTGAAACTGCATTCTAAGAACTATCTTTCAAACTAAACAAACTTCCGCAATTAAAATAAATTTTATAGCCATATTAATATGACCTAAATACCAAACACAATCAAACCGCATCGAGTTCAATGTCTTCAGTTTTATATCGATGCTAATTTCACCTTCCAATCATATTTATCATTTGTACTCGTATCCCTTTGATGTGCTAGAAAAGCCTATAAATATTCTTTCATCCGCAGAAAGTCGGTTTCATTGAAGCTGTATCTACATCTCCTTAGTGATTGCATTACAATTCCCTTAACAAATTTTCATTGAAGACAACCGGCGGCGACGCTACGACCCACGATGACGATATAGACTCGAAATAAAGGGGACCATATAAAGCATCTCTCTCTGGCGTATAACGCAAAATCTAACCGCACAAATTCTTTACTGCTAAATGCAAAAATTAGAAAATAGAAGGAATAAAAAAAAAAATATAAAAGATATACCGCCATATTAAAGCCAAACTCTCCCTCTATAAATTTATCATAAGCCCCAAACCCAAAAGTGCATACTTCGTCGGAAGACACCGCATTATTATAGTCGAGTAGTAGATGTTGGAAGAATCTACGTCTATAGGTCTGGAGAGTTTCTTTATAATTTATTTTGTGTCCAATGTCCCGTGCCGGGGAATCTACTATCAGGCCCTAAACATGACTTTTCTATCTCTCAATCGCTCTTTCACATCCATTTATTCGCAGATTTTTGCATTTATACCGTGTTGTGGTAATAGTCGCGGAGGTACAGTTTCAAATGATCAACAAATTTTACTCTCAGCTTAGATGCAGACGAAGTTCCGGCTTCCATCTTGAGCGGAATTTTTGTTTCAATATCTAGCTATGAATGGATATATTAAAGACTCCGAAGTTACAGTTTTTACAAACTTAATTTTGATTTCAATCGTGTTTTTAATAGATGGCGTATTGCTAAATAAGTAGATAGCGTCAGTCCTTTTCCTTCGCATATTCGGTTTTCAAAGCACGAACTGAAGAATTATGAATAAATCAAAATGCAACACAACGTTCTTAAATGCTTCCACACTCCTCGAATTTTTTTTTTAAAGAGGTCTCTTAAACAATGCATTCCGCCATAAACAATACGTACATACATAAGTTTCTAAACAGAGTTGCCGCTATTGCAGATTCCAATACCAGAGTACACATACTCTACTTTGAATTCATTCTTGGAATGAGACTCTCAAGTTGTGTGTTTTATTCCTGCGAAGACGATGGTAAACTGAAACTTGCAATGTGATTCAAATAATCGTCAACGTGTGATAACTCTTATTCTTTGTCGCTTTTGAAGAGTATAAGAACTTTAATGCCTTTGGAAAATATCTACAAAAGATGTTAAGACAATATAAAAGTTTTGCTTGCAACGAAGCGTGGAAAATAGCTCTTGATTCCAACCAAGAGGAATTTTTTTTTTTCAACGGAGGCAGCAGCCATAGCCACAAGGAATTAAACACCATACAATGGGGTCTGTTAGGTTAACTTCTGACAAAAATGAAAAATATTAAAATTACTCCATTTTTGACATCAAAATGAGATAATATATATAATTATGTACATATAGTATATATTATATACATATATTATAGTATAAGATTAATATATTATAGTATAAGATTCTTACTTCCGTTGTATAAGTTCTATATGGCAAGTTATGGATTCGTAAACAAAATTAAGTTCGAGAATTCAGAAAAGGAAAAACGTCGGTTCCAATATTTTGCCCCCGAGTTTTTCTTTGTCAACATGCTTATCGAATGTGTTAATTTTCTTAAATCTTGGTACCCAGCATTTCTCAGCACCGCCCCCCCCCCCCACACCCCGTTTTTTTTTTTTTTTTTCATTTTATGTGTGTCAAAAAACTGATACCAATTCTTACGTCAATCTATCTCCCAGTTTTTTTAATACATTTCACTGGCGCTCAAAGGTTTATTGAGTGAGATCTTTAAAATGTTATATATACACTGTTGAGTTGTGCGACTAAAAAATGAATCTCTGTATTTGGCAGTATCTCCCAAATTATGTTTAATGGTGAACTGACGCAAAAACAGTATCATTGGTGAACAGATTGAGGGATGAATGCAACTGGCTACTTCGAGGGAGCATTGCTTGTGAAAAAAGAGATCAAACACAGTAAGATTCCAACAATCTTCTGGATTTTATTGAGTAAATTAAGAAAAGTTTGGGCCGCACCATACCCAAAGACAAATGAACGCCTTAAAATTGTAGCCAGACCAGAAGGGGTTGAAAACTCGTTACATCGACAGAGAAAACCTAATCATTTGGCAGCGTTTTTGGTGGTCTCGAGAATGTGGTCATTTCAACGAAAATCATCGTTGAAACACATACCGATTACTAAGAGCTTCGATGCAAGTGCCATTCAAGCATAATGGCATTTTGCTTCAATGACAATAGACAGCATTTAGTTTTCGAAGCATTAAACTCCACTGAATTCTGTATACCCCATTTAGCAATGCTGTGTAAATCAGACTTTGATGCGCTTATCAAAGGGTACTCTGGCAATTCCACTTCCGTAGGAGATGGACGTGAATTTGAGAACGAGTATGAAAACAAGGGGGTAGATTCTTCGCAAAAAAATGAAATGGACTAGAAATTTTAGACAAGAGATTATTTTTAAAAATGAGCAAAAGAGTCCAATGCCCAATATAAACATGTATTTAACGATCCAGAAAGTAATTTATAATGGAAAGAATAAGGGTTTCATTGATATCAAATGCACACATTTCTGATAAGAGAGCCTGGTGCCAAACTCTATCAAATGCCTTACAAATATAAAGCCAAGTAATCTAACTTTCTCCCAAACAATGTGAACATCTGTTCCACTCTTCGGTGAGATAAGTCATCAGATCACCAGTGGAAAGATTGCTAAACAAAAGCCGATCTTTGAGATATTTCTTGAGCTAATGATTGATCAGTGATTCCATGACCAGAAAAAGATGAGACGTAAGTACAATTAGTTCGGTAAGAGAAAGAGGAGGAACACGTTGAACAAATGCTGTTCTCCATCTTTCTTGGGAGAATCGACAACAGTAGGAGCGATGTAAATGCTAACGTAATGGTTTTTCCATCGAGGCAGACAACATGGAATGGGAGGTATACCATCATTACCGGCGGATTTATTTTTATCAAGATCTCGAAGGGCTCTTGCGACTGCACTAGTGCGGAAATAAACATGTCTTATTGTATGATTTAAGTTCTCAAGTACAGGAGAGTCAATCTTGCTGTTATGCAACGTAGAGCTACCTGAAAAATGAGCTGCAGGTACATTTGCTTTTTCTTGAGAGCTAGTTATCGGGTTATCGATATAGATGAGCGTTGGTTGGACCCGAAGATAAAGTTAAATTTATTAAAGTCTTGACAAATGACCAAAAATTTCTACTGCCTATGAGACATTTAATGGATTTTTTACCTCAGCTTATGGTCATGTAAAAATTTAAGAATTTTAAGGTTCTTTTTATAACAGCGTTGCAATGGTTTCTGATACCAACTTACACCCTGATAAAAATCTGGCGATAAAACTTCTCTTACTTCTTACCCATAAATATTTAACTTCAGCTGTTGTTGAAAAATATATCAAGGATGATTATTCTCCTGGTTCTGATGGGTATACATTATATGTCACTAAATCTCTCCGTATCACATTTGTTAAGTCTCTCTTCGAATATGCAAGCCGAGTTTGGTTAACTTATTACCTTAGTCTTTTGTTTAACTATCCACGCCCTTTCACGGTCTGATGTGTATAACATGCATTCATAAAATGATCACCTAAAATTAATTAATTCCCAATCCCTTGAACAACACCGCATTGCAACTGATATTGTCTTTACCCATCAGCTTTTATATGGTAATCTATAGCACTGTGATTTTTCCAAAATTCTGCTTCCAAAACCAACCCCAATAATCTCCGATCTTGTTATCGCCCAAATTCTGTCACCAACGAATAGTAGGTGTATCTTATGTACTTCTATTAGCATTCCGCTTCATCAATTGTATCCTCAAAACCCTCCATCAGCAGTTTTCCTTCGCTTCCTAGACGTACTTCAACAAGGAAAGCTGTCTGATTTAGGATTATTCCATTTGACGTCGACCAAGTGATAAGGCATTCACGTCACGTTTATGTTGTGGATTATGGGCAGGCGGGATCATCAGCCCGTACTTTTTAGAAAACGACAATAGCACTGCTATCACCAACAACGGTAAATGCTTACAATTGATTATATAACGAATTTCTTTCAGACCGAATTGAATTATATAGATTTGGATAACAAATTCAAATAGTACTAAGTGTCACACAGCAGATGACAATATGACAATTCTGCACAAGATTTCACGGCTTGGGCACCTCACTTTAACTGGCCACCGCTATGTTGCATTTTTTCTTAAGGGGTGTTCCACAGCCGCAGGGCTATACCAATAAGTTTCAAACAAACGTTGCCTTAGAGTCCAGAAAATCCGTATCATCAAAGTCTGATCCATGTGTGATACTATTATGCAGTCATCGAAAATTTGACCTATTGGATGTGTATCACCCGAAAAACCCGTGGCGATCATTTGAACGAAGTCATATTTGACATATAATGTCATTGATAAGACTTTGAAATAAATAAAAAATCATGGAACTTGTTTTATATAATTTTAACATATACCAGTTCCTTATGGAAAACCCATTAATTACCTTCAGTACCCCGAAATTTTCCAAATCTTGTTTTTGGATTTAATGAAAACACAATTTTTCAAAACCGAAGTATAAGAACCCTATTTTTCAAAATAATGTAATTTTTCATAACCTTTATCATTTTTAGCTTATTAAACCAACCATTTTGGTTGTTTTTGTTATTCACATAAAATATCGGGATACTGACTCACTTCGTCTAAGAGAGATCAATCGTTAGATTAAATTTACTTTTTTATTCATACAGTTTATACCTTGTTTAAAATAGAAAAAAATATCTTTTAGTTTTTGTCTAAAAGTCCCCTTTCCCACCCCACTGTATCTGTTTTCAGCAGATTTTACCCTACGTTGCGGCCCTTGAACTTTTGTTCAATAAAACAAAACCTCCTGTAAAAATAAAAATAGATCCATCTACAAGTATAGCTAGGGTGTTTTGCACTAAAACCAATGTTACACCAGGGTTTTTGGCTAATCTGATAGACAACGACGACGAGGTGGTATATTGTGTAATATTGTGAATGAATTTCGCGGTCCATGCCGCAGCAGCTATTCTTAATGAGGTTTTCCTCCTGCAGAAAGTCTTTTTGGTCTTGTTGGAGCTGAAACTCTGGAAGAGATGTTTATTTTAGGTCTTCTGGCTTATCCATTTCTTTTTCTAAAAATATCTTGTATACAAGATGACTTTTCAGTGCAGGGGTTAATTTCTTGTGCACCGTGATCTCAGTAAACAAAAAACAACACAGAAAGAGTAAACAAAAATAGAATAAGGCTGAGATTCAACACTTGAAAGTACTTCTTCTTTTTCTCGCCATCAACAACCATTGCCAGAGGGACACATCACATCTTCACACATCATCCTGTCCTGCCAGAGTAGCTGTCATCTAAGTTTATTTGGCTTTCACATGATTGGTATTCATAGCGTGCCGGGACAAAGGATTCAAGATTCGTCTGTGCGCGTACGTTGTTATACGCTTCGTGTCGTCTGGTGAGCAGATGGTCCTAACTTAACTCGTATTCGTCGGTTGGTATGACACCTGATTGTTTGGCAAAAAGGAAATCCTTTTCTTCTTTTCAATCTCAAGTGGATGTGTTATTCTAAGGCGTTATTGTGAATCCAACCTATTACAAAAAAAAAGCAGGACTAACTCTTCATCAATGGTGGTAATGTGCGTGACTGAAGAGCTACACACTCCAGTATGCATAGTGTTTGGACGAAAATGATAATTATGAATGAATTTGAATAAATATTTGCTCACGAGTGAATGGATGAATGATGATGAGATGAAGTAAAATTGTGTATGAAAGACAAGCTAGTGTGACAATGAAATACTAGCATAGAGATGTCACTTCTCAAGAAGCTGGAATTGACCATCGAAATGTGTGAGAAAAATTTATAATTGGCAATGTCAATAGTTTGACATGATGATTGACAAAAGAGCCATTTATCTAACGGTGGGTATTTTGATGGAGGAGCCTCTTTTATCATGAAATCAACACTTTTTGTAAGTTGTTTGCCCTTGGGTAGTAAAACAAGAGGTCTTTGAAAAAGATTTTTGCTAAGGTTTGTTAATACAAGAGCCTACGAATAATTCCCGTTTGAAATCATAAAGACGTCAGTTGGACTATCTGAATTGATATTCTAAACTGCGAAATGGGTATTTTCGAAGTTTAAGATCTACATTTTTTGATACCACATGAATCAAGTAGACTTTCTCTCTACTCGTAGAACCACTTAGAGATCTTTACGAAGAGTGCGAGACTATTAATATCTATATCTGTTGTTAAGATCATTACATATAATAAAACTCTCCTATCTCCTTGGTGGGGCCTAAGTTTTTGAGATATGTAGATCAGGACATATACAGAAAAGATTAGGAATTAGTTCTTCCTTGTCCATACAGCTTCAGGCAAAATCATGTGAGAATGCTCCGAGTCTCGGTGTCTACGCTTACCCATTGAACAGTGTCCGGTTATGACACCTTATTATGGACTAATAATGACAGAGTCTCCATCTCCGATCGAAAGCAAGTCACAAATACGGTTGTCATAGAGTCCACGACCCTGTGCGCAAAATGCACTGAGAAGTGTGTTTCTGACTACCTCCCTTTTGTATACGAGATTGGGACATTCAACGGGAAAACAGAACGTTCTTTTGTTGGCTTCATTTAATGCTAAGTGCTTACAATATCAATGTTTACTTAATCTAGCCTGTTTGATATTTATTGTTTAGAATTAAGAGTATAATAATTTTCGATGAAAAGGTTTTTAAACTCCCCGTAGTGCTGATTGTTGTTCTTCTCATATGAAGGTTCGTCGCCGTTGTATGATATCTTCAAATTGATCGTCAATGACTTCTGAGTTGAGAAAATTTTTCGTGAAAACTACTGCATAAATTGGACCTTCTTTGTACAGGTACATACATATGTAGTTCTTCCCCAGTGGGTTGCTGAGCTTCTTCCTTCAAAACGCTCCATCTTCTTTATTGCTTTAAGTGATATAGTACACCAGTGGGGAAAGGCGTAGGTCAGATCGAGTCGGATAAGTTGTTTATAGGCAAGCACCTTAGTCTTCTTGCTTAGTTCATTTCTCCATTTCGCCTCCTAAGTTGCCGATCGACCAAGGACAGAAACAATTTGGTTCTTTTCAACATCCAGTCTGGATTTTTCTTTAGTTGAAAATATACAAACGCTCTTCTTTGAATGATAATTGCTGCTGTTCGGAAGCAGATGAGTTCGGTCTTTTCACTATTTACCTTCAGTCTCAACTCGTCTTTGAGATAGTGTTTCCATTGGATGTACATCTGCACATTCCTGTCACTAATGTCTGCTGACCAAGAGATGGCGTATGTGTTGGAGTCATCTGAATAAAGCACCGTCTTTGTTCCAGTTATGTCGGCAGTATAAATGTTGAACAGAAGAGGGCCAAGTTTTGATCCTTGAGGCACTCCAGCTTGGTTGATGTTTGGTGTTCTGCTATCTGTTTAAAAAAATGCAATGGGTTAGGAAATTTTTGATTATTTTTTCTAAGTGATTAGGAAGTTTAAGTTACGATATTTTGAATAGTAGTCCTTTTCTTCAAAATTTGTCGAAAGCTTTTTCAATGTCCAGCTAGCCCGCTATAGTTCTTTCGTTGTTGTTGCTTCAAAGGATAACGCCATTATAATTCGTAGGTCCAACCAGTAGATGTACATATGATAGCGTTTGTTACGAAAGCGGTGCCAAATTTCTGCACTTGCAGTAGATTTTTGTTGATAATTTGAGTTCACTAATCACTAGAGGGATTATGACTGGCCTTACGATGTTTGAGAGGATTTAAAAGTAGATATCGATGTACATTGGTTGAACGTCGCAAAGGGACAAAAATATTAAGTCGGCTTAAGCATTCCACATTCGTGTAGTGCGGCTAAAGAAAGGATCTCTGAATTGAACATTTCGTTCGAAATTAGTTTCAAGGGTACACTGATGTGGACCGCGATTATTATGTAAGAATTGTTTTAGGTGATGAATGCAACATTGCGGCCTGAAGGGTTGAAGTCAGGATCGCCTCAATTATCATTTTAATCGACAGCTTTAATTCAGTCATGTTCCTTGGTTCAGATAAGTAGAACTCAGAACTCTTGCTTGATATAACCCATGCAATATATCTCGCGCAGTCAGGTCAGATAAGTGGAATTTTCGATACAGCTCCGCAATAACCGGATTACGACGCAGTTCTGGGTAGAAAAAATCCTCTAACTTCCTTAAATAATGATTCCCAGGGGCAGTTGCACAATTTTCTTCAAAGAAATAGCGCTCGAAATTTCACCTTGTTGAAACGGCACACGAGACAGTGACTCGCTCTGGATGCAGTTCCGTCTTGTCAGTTGTCTTCTTCGGCAATTTCATTCGTTTATTTTGGAAAAATTCAAGCCGACAGACAAATCCTCAGAGTTTAGCTTGCACAATTATCCGTTGTGATGACCGTCTGTTAACTCCCTATTACGTGGGTAAGTTCCGATTCAAAACACTTGGATTTGCCTGTATTGACGAGGCTACAGCCGCGAGTGTGCCCTCAATATCCTTACATAATGGCAAATTGTTCAGTATCGCTTGTTGCTGTCCTAAATGACCTTACAACCAATGTTCACCTTCACATATCATATTCACGGTAGTTAGTATCTGTAAATTATAAGTAGAAAATAATTCCTCCATTATCTTATATAGTCAGGTTATATTCATAGGTATATGGTTTCTGTTGATGTGAATGTCATTTCAAAATTACCTGAAGCGGCACTTAGGTCTTATTTGATGAAAGCTAGAGTAACGGTTTTATTGCAGGTGAAACGCAAATTTAAACTGGGAGCACTGATGTCTCCTGTAGGTCTTTTAAGGAATTAACTAGAGTGAGTTTGACTTAAGATGAATATCTCTCTGAAGATTAATTTAGTGTCAGCCGCTGCGAAAAAGTATTTCAGGGGTGTACTTCCTCTTGGGAGGAATTGACGAATCCTCTAAGAGTATCTTTTGACATGAGAAGTGCTGCACATTAGCCGTTCAGAATCGGCAGAGAAGTGTAGGTCCCCTCCATTCCTGGTAACAGACACACAGGAATGGTTGAGAGTTGTAAGTTACTAGATTTAGAATCTATGGCCTCCAAACCCAACTGTTTCCTTAAATTTAATATATTCGGCCTTTTATTTTGATACAAAACAGATATAGAAACAGTGCTAAGAGTATTAATTTTTCATATGAAACGAATTATATGAAATCATGATTGAACCAACATAATTCTTCCAATGGAACTTTCATAGTAAGATCTTTCAACCTCATACGAAAGTGAACTCTCATCATATACCTTCACTGTTCATTAATCTCAATAAGGAAATCGAATTTTCTCAACATCTTATCCAACTTCTCGTTTGATCCCCCAACACCAAAGAGCCTTAAATAATTTCAGCAAGGCTTCAACTTAAAAGCAATCAAGGAGAACACCAAACAGAATCTTCTCACACATCTTTAATTTTTTGTGCCATCTACAAAGCACTACCCTTAGGCTAATTATAGACGCTAACCTCGATAGGAATTTTTCTATTTTCAAACCAATCATTTGACAGAAGAAGGAGGCGCAAAGCCCCCAGACTATAGGCTCCAACATAATACTTTCAAGTTCCAAGCTATACATCGCCACCATATAATAATAAAGCAACTTGTCTGCTGTCTGCAGATGAATTTTCCGCCAGCATGCGAATCCCTCATCGACTATAGAGCCCAATGGGATAAAAAGAGTCTCAGGGTTTATTATTTGTGAGGTATCTAGTATAAAGAAGGTGCACGCGTGCGCTCAACTGGAGTAATGTCTTACAGGCTAGGCGCCAGTATTAATTTTCCACTTAGATTCGTTCGATGGAATGGAATTCCTAAACATAATTCATATGCAATTAACAATTGGCTATGCGGGTTGGCAGTCTTCGATACATACACGCCTTGAATCCATACATTCTATAGTTTCTAAGCCCGACGACGACGACGCAAAGTCGTCCTCATCGGCTTTGTCGACGACAACAACGACGACGACGACGACGCACGGTTCCAGCCTACGACCTTTACACGTCGCGGTCGCGTACGGACAAATGATTTTCATGTACAAGCACTTTGCGCTCCATGAAAAGAATTAAGGCTTGGCAATTCTAAGACTGAAATTGCATACCAAATCGCATTCGTTCCATTCGCGAGGTAATAGAATTTTTCCCTGGAACAGCCTCTAGCTGATGGAAGAAGGGCTTTGTCGCTTTAAGCTGTGACGATCGCTGTTGCATATTAACATTATAATAATCTCGAGAGGCTGGTTTGGCGCATCCCTAAAATTATCATACATAGCCAAGCATGTATGTTCAATGTCCAAGGCGAATCTGTGTGTAAGGTGTCCTAGGTCCATTCCATTCGACAGTTTCCGTCGTGTGTCCACTTGAAGTGGTTATTGCATTCGAGCTACAGGCCAGACCAGACCCAGAGCGAGAACGAGGCGGCAATCGTGTCATTACTGGTGGAATATAATTTTATTTATTTATGCGTGTGTACCTATCCGTATCCGAGAGGTAAACAGATAGGTTTGCTGATGAAAGTGGGATGCAAATCAGGCTGAATAAAGGTATACTTGAAATGCATCATACCAAGTAGTTTTGTCCGGTCCAGTCCGGTGCGGTAGTAATTGTAGGACTTACATTCATATACCCACTAGGACACATTCGTCTCTTGGCATGAGGATACACGAGACAGTTAAAGATACACGCAGATCTTTTAAGTGTTGTAAGCATTGTCAGACATAATATGCAAATTGGTTTGGGATTTGATTTTGAATTCATGTTGAGAGTTTGCCGGAAGATTGTTTTCAATCAGGACGAACAGTGACGTTGGACCGTTTAAAAGGTTGACAAGTTACACACTTGACATACTTGGTGCATTTACATATAGCGGCCAGGCAAATTTCAATAAGAATCTTCAGAAATTGTCATTCATGGAAAAACAAATAAGTGAGGTGGAAGTATTTCCAAGAATTCAATTGGACTGCTGACATTTTCTGTAGATCATGATTTAGTGACAATTTTATCGACAGCAAGCTTTTACGGTAAGAATCTGGCAAAAACGTTTGCAGGCGAATAACTTACAGAACGATTTGTCCTCGTTGACTACGTTTGACTATGAAAATTCTTTGTTTAAGGAGCCGAAAATGGCGACCTGACATTTTTAGTCCACCGACAACGACTGTAGAAAATAAACCCTCAATAATAGAACCTTCCAAAATGAAAAAAAAAATAAAATTTGTCACTGAGTGGGGATTTTGGTCTTATGAAATAAGCCCCATATTTGAAATTTAGGGTTATTTCATAATGTTTTACTTGGGTTGCCTAAAGACTGAGCATACCCTAAGAGGAGCAAAGCGGTGACGGGGCAGTAAAGACAACGCAAGAGGGATTAGAATCCTGAGAACCCTTGAAGCGGGACACCGAAGGTACTGTTGCCAAAGCAAACTGTTGATATATGGCACCTGTCTGGCAACTAAACATACCCTTAGGGTATGTTTGATGATATGTTATTGATATGTGGCACCTACCTGTTGTCTAAGCATACCGTAAGTGGTTGTGCTACCCACAGTACAGATGATTTAAAATCCTGAGAACCCTTAAAGAGGAACACCGAAGGTACTGCTGCCAAAACTGTTGATATATGGGGCCTATTTGAATACTTAATATAGATACCCTAAGTGGAGCAACGAAGTTATGTGAGCACTACAGAGAACCCAAAAAGGGAGTTTGCGAGGTTATTTCACATCTATTTGATGACTTATTGCATCTTCGATTTTGGGAACAGTCTTACAATGAAATGATTCCATTATTTTTGGGGGATATTTCCTACAGCTCCAGGCAACAGATCGGCACTTGGGCTATTAATGATTTCTTTTTGAGAGTCTGTCTGTTTTTTCTATGAGTCCAAATGTACATCGATCTAGATGGACAGGTGGACCGAATTGCCTCAAAATTTATTACAGATAATTTTGGTGTAGTTCCCTTTGCATGGAGAATTCAATTTAGCTTATCTAGGAGGGGTAGCTCCGTTTCGCGAAAACTACTCAATGTAATTTCAATTTCGATTTATTTATTTCATAGCGGGGCTTACAAATAAAACAAAGTCTTGTATAGTTCCTAAAAATTGAACTTTAAAAATAATTAAAGCTAA
Organism: Chrysotoxum bicinctum; assembly: GCA_911387755.1. Classification (NCBI taxonomy): domain Eukaryota; kingdom Metazoa; phylum Arthropoda; class Insecta; order Diptera; family Syrphidae; genus Chrysotoxum; species Chrysotoxum bicinctum. Next base: position 246,430,012 of record OU426987.1, read on the forward strand.
AGTGATAGAGAATCCAGTTTTAAGGGTTAACTACTGAAGCAGAGTCAATAAGTGGTTAAAGCAAATATTACCTAATTCTCACTTTAGTGTCAACCGTATAAGATTATGTATACTCGTATTGAATATACTCAATTTCGGAGGGGTTAATATGGTTAACGAATGAAAGGGAATGATTTATTTTAAAGCTTAGATTTAAAACAGTACTCGAAAACTCAATTTGAAATTGTGATGAGAAAAAACAAGTGGTTGTATTGAGTTCTCATCTAGAGATGGCAGTAATTTGGGATTTGGCTAGATTTAGCGTAAGTCTATTATATAACAACCTATTATGAAACTCTTCCAAATCTTTATTTATTCTGCAAGTTAGATCTTCCAATAAGTTAAAGGGTGTGAAAAGAAAAATTTTAGCATTGTAAGCGTAGATGAAATTTTTACAAATAAGTGGTTAATCATTTAAAAATATAGGACCTAACATGGAACCCTGTGGGATTCCTGCAAAGAAGCTGATTGAATCAGAAGAATTATTGCCAACTTTAACCATTCGAGTTCGATGACTTGAATAAATAGTCTTGTATAAGAAGAATCGACCTGTCACTAAAGCCAAGGTAAAGTTTAAGGTTCTTTTACAGAATACTTTGATAAACTCGGTCAAAGGCTTTTTTAAAATCCAGCAAGCAGAGAAGCGGTAAGATGCCTTAGTCATAATAAATTTGGAGAATTAATCCTTTCTCCACAAGAGAAAAAAAAAAAAAGTTTTGTCCTTAGGTGTGAGCTGCTGCGAATCAAAGCAAGACCTTCAGTTTGACAGGCAAGAGTACTAACCACTATTTTGTACAGCTCATCGCAAAAATCGAAAGGTAAAATTGATAGTAGAAGTTGAGGAACAAAAACATATTAATTATAGCACATTTCTTAACATCTTAAATGTTAGTTTTACTTTATATCAATGGGTTTTGACCCTCTTTGCATTTGTAATAAAAATTTCCCAAAGAATCAAAAAACAAGGTACCAGCTTAGTTTCTTCCTTATCAGCTTAGGAAATTCGATGATAACAGGCATTAACTTATTCTACTAAGGATATCAATCCACTGTTATTAAACAAGGAAATTGAAGCCTTAAAAACGCACACGATAATTTTCTGATCAAAGTTATTTTCTTAAATACTTAAGGTGAATTTGTCGTTAACTAACTAGCTTCTTCAGCCAGCTCGGTTTCTAACGAACTTTATCGAATTTCACACGCTCAGTTGGCTGTCGACCTCTTTCGATTTTGTCTGACTTCTAAGTCCTGTTATTCCCGCTTTACCTTTCGGATGTGTTCAAAGATTTCCCGACCTTGAGCATTGATGTAGATCTGCTCCTTACAGGCCAGCCACCTCAATTGATTTTCTTTTAGTATTTTGGCTAGGTCTGGATACGACCCATACAATTCGTTGTGGTATATTCTTCTCTACTCATCAAATTGTGAGGTCAAACCAAACCAAAAATTATCTGCACAATTTGTATCTAAACAAAAATCAACTGATAAGCTGAACTCTTTAACCAAAAGCTTAAATTTAAAAGTAATTAGCATCATTTCAAGAAAATATGAAAAAATACCTTCGTTCTTGTTGATTCTCATTTTTGTATGTGAGAAAAATTCAATTAATTTATCTACGGATCTATGCGGATCCGGAACTGGATTTCTTTTTAACTCGTACTACTCTATCTGGATCTATTTCAAAGATCCAAAAATTAGTTCTTTCTCTGGCGAGTAGATGGCTTTTTATGGTAAGGTTGTGTAAACTACAGTGTAAAGAAAAAAGGGGTAAGAAACATTTGGAAATCAACCAACATCAGCAAAAGGGAGATGAGCATACAACACAACTGTCACTATGATCCGCATTGTTTTATTTTCAAAAGTTAATCCATATGTATCATTGGCGATAATAAAACGTGGCTATTGTTGTCAATTTTGTTTTGTTGAAATTACTGCGTGCATTCAACAAATGATTAAAGTCATTAAAAATTGAGTTTGATTTCTTTTGTTTCATTTCTGATAAATAACAATAACACAAGAAAATTCAGCATTATTTTATCTTTCAAAATTCCAAATTATAGTTGATAAAATTGATACTAAGCAATTTTCCGAATTTATTTGCAAATTGCATGAAATTTTTTATCAAAACCTTTTAACGATAAACTTTGCTACTTATATAACCACAAAATGCGTCACGTTTTCATAATGCTACATTTTCAGTTCGCTAATGGTTAAAATATCATTTTTCTGCTGCACTTTTACTTTCATTCTTATAATGCCTTGCTTAGCTTACTTTAAATAATCCGACACAAACACACATGAATTATATCATAGCTTACGAAAAAAATCGTGCCCTTTCAGGAGATTTCAAATTTTATAAAATATTTGACAGCTCACCGCTGAATAGCTTGCAATAATATTGATTACCTACTCCTTTTTACAGACTAGACCCACATTTATACGTATAGGTATACAAATTTTGAAGTATATAAAATAAAAATAACCGAAAATCAGTTCCGCATGCACTTTATAGAAGGTATCATTACTCTCGTTCCATAGTCACGGTGACAGCCAACCAAAGTCAGATCAATGGCCATTGTCTGCTTGCGAGACTTTTCATTCTCTCTTTCTCTTCTTTTGAAATGCATATATCATAATCTGTGATGTTTTTTGTTTCGATTTGTGTTTATTATGTCAATTCATTTTCTTTGATTCGTTGAATTGCCAAATAATGCACATATTCAAATAATATATTTCACTTTCTAAACGTGCATCGAGACGCCCTCTACTTTGGGTCCCGCTGCCGAACTGCTGTCATCTTAAATGGGTGACACACAAAAAAGGGCCAAGTGCAAATGTCACATCGGCAACAACGATTTTCACTGCTGTCGCCAGATTTTTATATCCCTAGACTGGGCCTGACAATTGTAATGTGCATGGTATGGTGTGTCTTGATTGTCAGATTTAAGCCATAATTAATCTGGTCAGCTTTCTTTTCTTTCTTTCGATTTCTTAACGAATATTTAATGGCATGGTCGCATGCACCCAAGAGCAAGTGCATATACGATAAAATGTATTCGTATAAATACGTGCGAGCTGTCAAAATGACAAATATTTACTATGCTCGTTGGTGGCGGATTGAGATGGATTTCAGTTTTTTATTTAAAGGCTTTCTTTGTATATTCAGTGAGTGTTGCAAGGCACATGAAACAAAAAGTGAAAGATCTGTTTGATTTGACACCTACATCATCATCATGGGAGGTAGGATGAAGAGTGTTTTTTTTTAGAGTGTTTGAATGTTGGGTTTGAGGTTTTTATTTCTCTAATTTTGGTCATCTTTTATTCATAAGCTGAATTAAATAAGCAGTTTAAAAAAGAGATGTACGAGTATGTATAATGATGGCTTACAACACACACGTATAGTGCAACCTAGCTAATGTGAAAAATATGTTGTAAATTATATGATAGAGTCAATTTGACAGATTTATGAAGATTTTAAATGAGTTGGTGTTGGTTTTTACAAAACAAAGGTTTGTCAACAGTATTTATTGAGCTCTCGCGTAACTGAGATAAATATACATAAATCGGTTGTTTGTCTTCCGAATCCTTATTGATATCACTTGCAACTTTTAATAGGTAGCCTTGACTATAATAGAATATAAACTTTTAGAAATAAAAAAAGGTCAAATTAAACGAGAACAATTCATGAACAAGCTAAGGCTCGATATAATCTACCCTTCACGCAACATCAGATAATCAATGGTAAGCTCTATCCCCAGCGCAAGACTTATTAATTGCATTAAAGTTCCATTTAACAGTCGCTCATTTGGAGAAAAGTGGTTGCAAAATTTAATTTTCGCATAGATCTACATATACTGTAAAACTTTAAAATTCACTGAATTAGCTTGGAACTCTGGCAATTCCGTTGGATTAATGGGTTATTTGTATAAGCTGTAAAAAGTAGATTTATTTTTTAAAGTTACCAAGCAAAAATTTAGTTTCTTTTTTTTTAAATCGTTTGTTTATAAGGTAGGCGTTTGCGTTTGTTTATTTTTTTATTATTTAATATAAAAATGAAAACCATTTTTTATAAATTGTTAATACCCTTCAGGAGAAACTTTTTTAACTTAGGGTAGAGTTTAAAAAAGGGTTAAAAGCCTAAGCCACCACTGTATTTGTTAAATTGAACTCAGCTGTATAGCCTGACGGTTTAATTTGAAGTAGACAACAGTTTTTTCTTGGTTGTAGTTCTGACTTTTAAGATAGTTTCATTCATGGTTTCATTGTAAGAACTAGATAAATTGTTTTTTTTTTTTTATTTCGATCTAATATACGTGACAAAGCTAAACAAAATTTAGATCTTAAAAAATAACAAATTTAAGTTTAAATGATCTGTTTATTTTAATTCACCACTGTTAAGCTAGTTCATATTAACTTTTTTAGTACTCACATCATAGGCTTTAAATATTTGTTTAACCCTTAACCACCTACCAGCGGTCTCTAAGACCGCAACAGTTTTTAAAATTCAAATATTTCAATGCATACGTAGCGTTGACAAGACGCATCCAAGTACCTTTTCTACTCATCAAATAAAATGGGTTAAAAATGGGTTGAAACTGGATTAGAATTGAGTTGAAAATGGGTTAAAATTGGGTTGCAACTGGCTTGAAAATGGGTTGAAACTGGATTAGAATTGGATTGAAAATGGGTTGAAATTGGGTTGCGACTGGCTTGAAAATGGGTTGAAAATGGGATGAAAATGGGTTGATACTGGGTTAAAACCCACCAATTTTTTTAAAAATCCACATTTAACCGGTTTTAAACCGTTTTAAACCACTTTTAAAATCGCGTTTTAACCCAAGTGTGCTTAAAGCGGTTTAAAATAGGTAAACCCGTTTTAAATCCACTTACAACCCCTTTTAAAACCAATTTCAAACCGTTTTAAGTCCAATTAAAATATTTGAATTTTAAAAACTGTTGCGGTCTGTGAGACCGCTGGTAGGTGGTTAAGGGTTAAGTAAAACATTATCATTCTCTGTGGATTAAATAATTTTGTATGTGAAAGATTCAAAAGCACAATGTTAGGCATTTTTTTTTAAGCAACACATTTTATAGCATTAAAAATTATGGGCATTTAGAAAAATTATTCATTGAGGCCTTTTCAGTTTTCGAGTAAAAGGTGTTTTTTAGAGGCGGATAATTTTAAATCAACAGCAATGTTTTCTGTGACAGCGGATTTGAACCTAATTCTGCCTTTTGTTACTAAGTGAAACTTATACCCGTTGCTAATATCTACGAGTGTCACTTGCATCAAAGAAGCCCAAAAGCTTTCAGTCTCGGCATGCGATTCTCTTACCAATGACATTATATTTGAAATCACCAAAGATTCTGCAAGATCTTTGCATTTATTCGGGACATTGCAAGAAATTCTTTACCCATTCCGATGTGTCTGAAGTCTACTAATCATATATCGCCATAAGCTCGAATACAACTCTCACATCTGGGATGGAGCTTCATGAACTTCCCTAAATCTGCTTGTTTGTATCCAAATTAAAGCTCCATTATTAAAATAAAAGACACTCTCTATCCTACCTATCCCTGTTTTATTGCTTTTTTACAAACCATGTTCGAATGCTCATCAATTTACCCTTGGGTCTAATTTCGGATGGACTGTAAAATATAGATTCATCCTTTAGCAGTATACAACACGTAGGTTGAATACTTAACCAAACTTGATTCCCACTCATTATATCTAATCTAGACGCATTCAAAATCAATGTTCATCGGTTTCTCCTCTTAAATCCTGGTGCACTTCAGCGCTAATTGAACCACAGAGCTAGATTGCCAGTGGTCGCCATTTCTATCTAAATCCTGTATAAACCTATCCTAACTGCTCGCACTATGGTAATAAATTATAAGAGTGGCCAAATCCCAAATCCCTTGAGTGTTCGTTTAGTTTTAAAAAAATATACAATTTTACATTTGCAGATTCATCAAAGTGATCGCTGTCACTTTTATCGTTGACACGTTCGTTAAGTTTCTTTTTCCTACAACACAGTCCAACATGTTTTCATTCCAGACACATTATCGTATGCTGGATGTTCCCAGTGAAAAGATTTCGACTTAACTCCATTGCGTAAGAGGAATCGAGTTATGTACACCAAACTTATTTCAGTTCAACATAGTTGCAGACGCAGTATAAAAAGGGGTTTGAAACATACGTAGTTCAATCTCGCTTCTTATTATAGTTAAAGAACGCTTTTAATATCTTTTCTCCTATAAGTTGTTCCTATTTATTAGAAAATAATCTAATAAATGTATACATATATTTTGTACATCTGGGTGGCAAATTCTTTCATGTTATACATATGTATATAATTTATGCGCTTCCATTTGATACATATATACCTGTCAAAATAAACCACAAATGTCATTTTTGCCTTAAACGTTACCTTGTATTGTAATATTTCTTTTTTAAACAACATTATTACTTACTGCGTTTATATGCAGAATCGAAAGATCAAGTTGGATATGGGTCGAATTTTCGACTTAGATTTAAAGTTAACCGGGGTTGAGAACTGAGGTGATACAATTATCGATTACATATGCAAATCCGCACTCAAATGTCGAATCTATCGAATCAACTCTTCGACAAAAGTTTTTTGTAATGAATTTCGACTCGAGTCCGATCATGAAATGTAACCGAGTCGAACAAAGCTTAACTCAATACATCTATACACATTCAATGACGTTAGCTTCAAACTACCTCATATAAACTTATATAGTTAACGTTACCATAACACACTTCATGGAAACTCCGACTATGTTAGTTTAGTTTTAATGATTATGCTATAGTAATTTTCCAGTAATAAATGCCTACATATTACATGGAAGTAAGTTAAACTTTAATTTGTTTTTTGTTTACAAGCTTTAAACTTAAGTTTCAACTATCATGTGCGAACTGACATAATTAAATGTTTTATTTTATTACTTTGTTCATTATTCTAGGAATATTGTTGTAAACCTAATTCTTTTCTTAACAATGTACATCTCCATATGACCTCCTTACGGCAAAAGCATACAAATATAAAAAAGTTTCTTATGCGTCACGAGGTATTTGAGTGATTTTTGACAAACATCAATCACTTAAAGTTCATAATTTATATGAATGTATGTAAATGTCTTTGAACTCTATATGTGTATTTTATGACAGACAATATAATAGTCATGTTCCTTTGGGGGCATGGAAGTACTGAGAACTCAACCAGACATTTTTAATGGAACACAGAAGAGTGATCTCGTTAGTAAAACTCATCTACTTATATATAAAAAAATGTGTAGATGGTTTTCAACTGAGTACTGGTGAGTACTTTGGCACTTCAAAAAACGAACCAACTTACGAGTATGCCAAGAAGCATTTTCCTTCTCCAACAAAACAATAATATCGATAACTTATTTTGTAGCCTTCTAAACTTTGTACTTTATTACCTGCCGGACAAGTTTAAAAATCAGCGCTTTTGCCACTTAAACACAGAAAAAAATCCAAAATCAAGTCCACATGCTACCTCAGGTTACATGAAGCCATTACCTGATATCGAGGGAAAATGGTAAAACAAGAGAATAAACAGATCGGTAAGACTAAGAGGCCGGCAAAATATAAGTAAACAATAAAAACACAAAACAGAATTCCACAAACAGACGACTTTTATAAAATGAAAACATTGCATTTTCGAATTTGTAGCTACTCGTATCTCGATTTGTTTTTTTGTTGACGTTCATTGGCTCGAACTACATACACACAATGATGTGTACATACCCTAATTGCTTACAATGCTTGTGATTTTTTGTTTTTGTAGCTGTCATTCATGTATATAATTTGCTGCAAATCAGGTATTACCAGACTTGAATTATCGTCACAGTTTCATAATTCAATGCGGTCTTCACCAAAAATAACTGCGCTCATCTTTGGGCTATAAATAGAATAAGTATCCAAAATTGGCATGATTTAAAGTGGAAGACTTGTTTTAAATGGTGTAAGTATCTTGAGGGGAGTTAAAGAAGACGAAGGCATGTAATTTTGTTCCTCTGTCATCCACCTGTGTGATATTATTATGCATCATTACCAACTCTGGAACTGGTTTTGTTTTTGGAATTTCGGGAATGGAAAGCGAACTCGATTGAAAGATAGCGGTACCATTGTGTCAACCATTGCAAAAAAGTTTCTTCTTTTTTTTTGTAAAATTAAACCTGAATATTTTTGAATAATTCGGTCTTTGTTTTTGTCATTGTTTAAAGTTGTTCATAAGGCAACAAAGTTTCTCAAATCCGCATGTATACATTTCCATTTTGACAGCTTATGAAATGTCATTTTTAAACTCCCATTCACCTTTAATACTTGTGGCTTTTTCGATTGGTAATCCGAAACAAAAATTCTATACGAGTGAATGTTTTTGGTTTCGATTCCGAAATCAAGCCCAGAAGCATTTTTAGATTTTTGTTTTTTTCTTTCAGAACAAGAAATGTCATTGTGAAACCAAACCAATCGAAAAGCTATTATCAATTCAATCTGAACACATGATTTCTAAAAAATTCAAACTTTCAAAAGTCTGCATTGACAAATTTGCCATCATCTGCGAGGGTGTATATTTGTCTGCAATATCTCTGTCACCTAGTTACATGAATTTCCACAATCCAAAGTCAACTACTAATACTCTTGACACGACAGTAACAAAAAAAAGGGAGTGATTATTGCCTACACCAACTCACATCAAACTCACTGACTTTTTCCACCCTCTCACTCGTCGCACTGTCATATTATCAATTTTGATTGCCTGTAGATTTCGAAACTACTGACAAGTGTGACTGTGGTGTGGTGTGGCTCTTGCGGCTAGTATAAGTGTCATAGAGTTTAAGTGGCATGCAACAAATTTATCTATCAAAAGTCTAAAAGAGATAACTACTCTCGAAAAGTTGTTGAAAATTCCATGCTTTTTAGGTAGGTATAATAAAAAAAGAACTTTGAAAAGATTTCAACACTTTGATTTGACTGCAACTTTATAAATGACACTTCCAGCGGGTAATGCACTCTAATGGAACGAAATAAGATATTTGTCATGACACTTGACGTTTTTCTATTTCCTTAGTGTAGCAGCAATGTTGCATACAACCGCTAAGGCAATCCAACAAAACACAAACACACACACATACTGTGGGGGAGATTGTCAATTTATCTGAGACTGCAAGTTAAAACAATTTGTTGAGTCAATTTATGACGTTTATTTGTGACATTTACATAATACACACATAAACACACGTACAAAGTATACTTGAAGTATACTAAAGTCTGACAATAAATTAAAATGTAGGAATTACTTAAAATTGAAAGGAGGAACACAATCAGTGTCCCAAATTAATGGACTTAAGCTATCTTGGCTTAAGAGTTCTTATCATTGCGTAGTGGCATTTTTTCCAGCTGGTGCTGCTACCGTGGAAACATAGCCACTGCAATGGGGATTTTATTTTTAATGGCACGTTGCATAACAATTCGAATCGTTTGGGCTAATTAGCAGGGCTACTTAAACTTTGTGGAGGAGATGTAACGATAAGATTTATTTAATAGCCTGAAAGACTTACATTCATAATGTATGTACCAATAACTTTCGATTTTTTTTGGTGTTTTACGGTATCTGAAGACCAATTGCTGTACCTAATAGGGAATAAAATAAATGTGGGTACCTTACCTTTGATTTTTTTTTCCATATTTTTTTTGGTGAGGTTTATACGTGGGGATCGAATTTTAATACTAAATCATTAATGCTACGAAATGTCTTAAAGACATTTTTTAAAAATAATTTTGTATATTAATTTAAACTATATTTAAAATTTGTTTATCCGTTTGCAAAATGTCGAATTTTTAAAAAAATAAATAAATTTTAATATAAGAAAGTAGATACACGTAGATTAATTTCGAGATAAATTCAGAAGAGCTATTTGCCAGGTACGAGTACCGTTAGTTTTGGAGCTAAACAAAATTGAATTTCTCCTCTAGCGATCCACCTTATAATCAAGTTTTAAAAAAGCAAAATAAGCAAAATTCAAAACCATGTTTGAAAAGTAAAAAATTCTTTTTGAATAAAAATAAAATGCACAACTGGATCGCACGTTCTTGCCCTTATGTAAAAGTACTTTGGAATTCAAAAATTCTGTAAAAACATAAAAACATGGATTCAATTAGAGAAAAATTTTCAAATGCATAAAATTTCTCTATGATATCTAGTTCTAGAGAAGAATGAATTTATGCAAGCAAAGCTTAAAATTAATTTCATTATGAAATTAAAAATTAAAATTATTTTTTTTTTTATATAAGACATTTTTCTAGAAACAAAATTTGGAATGCCAATTTTGATTTTAATAATATAGATTTAAGTAAATAAGTTCAAGACTAATCGTCCGCATGTTTTCAAGATATTGATTTTTCAAAAAAAAAAATATTTTTTCTAATATTCTTACATACAATATTATTTTAAATTCAAAGGAACTCCTGTACAAAAATGTTGGTCAAAATATTAAGAGCCGTTAATAATAAAGTCAAAAATAATAAAAAAACATTTCTATGACAGGTACCGTTAGCATTATTTGTTCCTTCTTCACTTCAATGTGTCCTCTGAAGATTCAGCGTACGGTGTTTGAAGAAAATACCTGAAGTGGTTTATTTTGTAGGTCGAGGTATAGACAAACAGACACTTTTTTCGTGTTCTCTATTATCGTAATGTCAACTTTGATCAAAATCTCGAGTTCGAGTTTTTTTCCAAATGCAAATCTTCCCCTATAAACATACATATGTATATGTATATCGCAAATAAAAATATATAAGAACCGGTGGTAATTTGGCAAAAACGTTGCCAGTTAAAAAAAAGGGAGCCAAAACCATAACTCCAAATCGAAACAAATTTCTTTTAATTTTGTAGTTTTCGTATACAATGGGCACTGTAGGACATCTTATACACATATGAAAAGTTAAATAAGTTATACATTCTAAAAAAAATGGAACTCAAAATTTCAAATTTTCAACAATAATTCAAAACAATAAAATAATTCGAAAACACAATATTTTTTTAAGATTTCAGCTTCAGGTTTTTTTTAAGTGTAAGATCTAGTCATTTCTTAACACTATAAAGGATTTAAAAAAAGGGGTTCCTTGAAACAAAAATTACTGGACATACATATGTATATTTGTTAAAAAACGTCAATTTTAATAAAAACAATTATCGCGTGCTAATATTAATCAGATTTCGGTACATCAATTAAATTTTGTATATTTTTGAGTAAAAGGTTTCATGCAGCTAAATAATATTGAATATAGGTTGTCAAAGAAATGTATGTTTTAAATTCTTAAAAGAATTTTCAAAACTATTTTTTTGAACGTTCGACATAGATTGATAGTATCTTTTTATTTTTGGAATTTGAATTCTAATTACTAAATAAATACACATGAGGCGTATTTTATTGGTAATCTGTACCTTGTACCTTGGCTGAATAATTTGCTTTAATAAGATTATACGCAGTTTTATTCTAAATTTTAACGTTGGTATACGCTGCATTTATATACATACATACATGTCGAAATCCGCTGACTCGGAAAAGAAATAAAATATAAAAAAAAAAACGAAATTAAAATGGATAAGTAGATAAGAGTTAAAAGTCATTTTTGAATTTGCTTAAGCTAATCATATTTGGTAAATAAATATTTCAGACTCATCATTAAGTGAACAGAGTAAAAGTAAACGAAAACAAAATATGAAAAACAAACAAGCAAATTACTTTTGAATAAGCTTAAGGATGTGTTGGAAAAGAATGGATTGTATGTCAAGTTGAAATTAATGGTTATAATATACGGTTAAAATAAAATTCTTCGCTTATGCTATAAATTCGTTTTAAGAGAATTTTTAATAACAACAAAAAACAAAAAACAAAATGCCAAAATCGTTTATTCACTCTGAACGTAAGGATGTAGTTCCATAAATTATATTTCAAATCATATTTTTAAACAAACTTCTTGATTGTGAAACTTTCAGGTGAGTACTAGTCTCCACAATACAAGACCGTGAAAGAAGCTGACAAGCAAATTATTACGTTCCACAAAATAATATTTTGGCATGTCATTTTGACAGCTCAAGATATGTAAGATTCTTATAGAACCTCTCACACGATTGGGTGAAACAGTTGTTTTTTGCTTCGCTCGGACATATAAACTAAGATTATTTCACACAAATGATTGTACAATGTATTTATTTTCTGTAGATAAATAAATAATTCTAAGTTTAGTCCTAGAACGCGAAAATGAATGTGTTCCACAATTTATTTCAGGTGAACCCTGTTCTGGGAAAGTACATATAAGTAACACTTTTGCTACGAAAATGTCACGTTAATAATTCTTCAGAATGAAATTCAAATTCATCTATTTACCTAAACATACATATAGGACTTTGTGTCATTAACTTTATAAAATTTTTCTAGGATAATGATTTAGACTTTGAGGACAGGTTTAAGCCTTAAAAACTAAATCATTGAATCTTAAGGAACTCGAAACATGTTTCCCTCTACAAAGTCAAACTCAAATCACATTATTAACTATGTTCCGACACAACTTCAAAGGCTCACCTCTTATTTGTTTGTGTAGGAACTTTTCGCGAATAAACGTAAATTTTTTCCACCAAATACCACTTGAAGCTCGAGCTGAATTCCGCTCTCCTACAATGAGAGTAAAAAAAGAAACACATCTTAAAAAGCAATCATTATTTGTGTCGTGTTCTTGATTTCCAACTCACAAGATTCATCGCGCTAAACAAACTTCAAACTCGTGTCCGAAGCGCACACTCATTCACTTAATGTCCGTCCGATAAACGGAAATCGTTGTCGACATCTTCCGAACACTAAATGAATGCTACATAATAATATCTTTTTTCTCGATCAACCGGTGAGGGCTAGTAGAAGAGGTTGCAGGAGCTGAAACTGAAGGCTGAACTATTTATCGTTCACGCACAATTATTCTATCTCATCCGTTAGACGCGGAATATCTATAGCTTCAGCTTGTTTGAATCTAGAGACGTTGTAGAGTGAGTCTATTATGAAATAAGGAAGGATCGTCCGTCGTCGTGTCGTCAGGTTGGCAGGTGGCTATCTCTGACAACCATGCCTGTAATTTGAATATCTATCCAACTCCAGAGAGACCAACTTGTGCTCTGGCTTTGGTTAAAGGCATAGTCTTCTAAGTCTTGATGTAGATCAGTTCGTGTGATTTTCTATAGTCTGCCCGAAGTGCTAAAAACTATGCGAGGTTGGACACAACGAAGCTACAAAACAACTACTGGAATTAAATATAAAACTTTCGTGAGATTTTAATTAAAAGATAAATTGCTATGTCATGTTTGAAATGGCATAATATTGCTGGAAGACCTACTAAATGAATTCGGGCCAACAACAACAAAAAAAAAAAAAGAGCTTAAAGTCACTTTTCTAATTTAAACTGTTTATTCAAAACACATTTTTTGTTTGTTTTTATTTATTCCTTTTGAAAAATTGGTTCAGATCGAAAGATTGGCAAAGTGACGCCAGTCTGATTCAGAGCAGACTGGACTTGAATCTGGGACTTTGAGACAGAAATCTTGAATATCCAGAAAGACTAAACGAAGACGTGTGGATCATTAGAATGTTGTTTGATTAACTGCTGCGATGTGATGGCAATGCTATGAGAGCTAAGATGCGAGAGATAAGAGCTACATAAATATGTACATACGAGTATGTATAGCCAACAAGTAGTTACTAGCTTTAATGGTATACATTTGTGAATTTCTTTTTTTCTTCATTATCAGCTGTTGAATTAATTCATGTTCCATTTATAGAAGAAACAAATAAAGAGATGTTAGAACTTTGACAGGTGATTGCGGCCATATCTGACATCTGTCAAATGGTTTGTCATTTATTAGGTCTTGTCAAATCAACATGAAGAGTAACGTTAAACAACATGTGCAAAGGATTAAGTTGTTTTATGATAAATAGGTTTTATGTTAAAGCAAAATTTCGGGTGCTTCGCCCTTTTAAAAGTCGCCAAAATCATCCTTCTAGATTTACTATTCCCAATATGGTGGTGGAGGTTGATCCTCGTAGTGAACAATCCGCTAAGAAATGAATAAATTCATACATCCGATTAAAGTTGTCGTAAGCATTTCTTGTCTTAACGCGCAAGTTTTTCTTTGCCAATTAATAGATGAATTGAGATTTCACAGATATAAATATAGTACATCTTCTTCATCTTTCCACTTGTTGAACGGACTGTCTATGCATTTGGCTTGCGAGGTATTTGAAGGACTGGAGAACAACTTTTAAATAGTTATCTAGAAAATACAGTTCGAATATTTTTAATAATCTTTATCTTAAACGCAAAAATATTATGTGGGAGGAAAGATTGCTTTTTTGATATTATGACAAAAAATTAGTAAGAATTAAAAATCAGAGCTGTAAAAGAAGTCATTTGTGACTTGTGATTGCAGTCATTGGCTTTTTTGTAGTACTCCTTGGTATTATGGTTAGTGCGTTGGAGTGTCATGCGGAAGGTCTCGAGTTCGTTTCTCAGCCGTTGCAAAAAAGTTTTTCAAGGGTGTACTACCTTTGCGAGAAATTTGGAAATCCTCTTCTGTTCGGAATCAGCAGAAAATTGTAGGTCCCCTCCGTTCCTGGTAACACGCACATAGAAATGGTTGAGAGTTGTAAGTCACTAGGTCCTGGTTCACTTCGAGCTGTTGCACCACCAAATTTATTTATTTATTTAGTCACTGGCTTTACGTTGGGCACTCAACTTCAAATTATGCAATTTCCATTTGACATTTCCTGATTCATTTAACATGAATCAATTGAATGCAATGTCTTGAGAATCTATTCATTCTTTTTAGTGTCTTACATTCTTCGCTTTAATGGCTCCTCTTGTACTTGGGAGTCTTAACATTTTCATAGGACTAAACTTCTTTCGCACTCGTGCACTTGCTAGAGTGATGGAAGATATCGATACACACATATCCGCTGAGCCGGAGAGTACCGCTCATATTGATCTTAAGAGTTGATTTTCAACGCTGGCATAAAAAGACGAATCTTCTTCACCCTCAAACTATCAATCAATTGACCTAAGGTTTAATTTTTAAAAGGTCATGTACACTCTGTCGAAATATTGGTAAGAAATATCTGAGAGAACGAAGCTTTTTAATGACCGGAAGTATGGATTTCGTAGCAATAGTTTCTTAAAAATTTAACATTTTTGAAGCATTGAGCTTTCATGCTTTCATTCAGGTTTCGGATCGATCTACCATCTACAATGTGCCAAAGAAGGCACCTCTTTGACTGGTGCTGAAGCGGAAACTAATCCGATCGAGTGATCATCTGGCCATTGTGCACTTTAAACCCCCATGAAAGCACACAGTCCGCTAGCTTGCGGTCTAAGGAATCCAATGGAGTACATGTTACAGAAACACCCGAACTTTTTCCCAAAACCACTTTGACACGTTGAGAAAAGAGATCTAGTATTTGATCCGCATCTCCGAATGTTCATCAATGTCGTCAAAAATGCCCTTCAGAATAATTGTGCTCTCTTACTGGCAAGTGTCCACTTCAGAAAGAAACGATCGAGGCAATGTCTTGTTTGGGTCCCCATATTAGATCATGTGTTCGAGATTTATTAAAGAGAAGAGATCAAGTCTTTGTAGGCGTATTCAGCTTAGCTTCCTAAGTTTATTTAATGTAAAAAACTACTTATCTTATTTGGTTAGCCTCACGCAAGAGAGGTATACCTGAGAAGCTAATCTTCTTTATCAAAAGATATCTGCGGACGAAGATGCCTAACATTTCTGGTAATCTTCTCAAGTTGTTTTGTAGAACAGCAGGTTTAAGCGGTGAACAACTTACTATACCTTCAAAATATTGTCTCAAAAGACGGTGGTACAGATAAAGATGTTTGCTGCTGTACTTGCAAATCAAAAAATGCTTTCAAAATCGTCAAAATTTTAGAAGTAGAAACATCTACATTACAGATACCAAGCTGCGACTGTTCCCGTGAAATGTAGAGTCTTTCCCTCTATTACAAAAACTGTAAGATTTTGTAAATAGATGTTCTTGAAATATCCTTAAGATTTCTTGGCCGAATACCATCTTCAACCAGGAACTCCATCGGATAACTGGTCCAAATCCTATCGACATGATAAAGACTATCGCGAGACAGGCAATGGAGTGGGATGATTTAACACAAGATTGCAGAACACCTGAAGAAAAATAGCGCGGAGCAGTCAAATATAAGAATTTCAGAAGCTGACAAAAAGGGTAAAACTCAATCACATTTTCCAGAAACTGAACAATATTGCATGTAGCTGTAATTGAAATTGTCTCATGAAGGGGTCGAAGAACTTAGAAAGCAAACACAGTAGGCTGCAAATCTTTCAAAACATCATATTAACGTTGAAGGTGAAAATGAACCAATAAGATTTGTATGATAATTCCACCTTATAGAGTCTTGAGTTATCTATAACTAAATCATTCCATCAGACTGCTTTGATGGTGGTTAGTCTAGTATATGCTAATTTAAATTGAAAAACCTTTTTCATCACTGGGATAGACCTTGCATATTTACATCCACATTCTAGTTGATTTGTCCAGGTGAATTTGTCCCCTACTTACCCAAGTCTGAAAAATATATAGAAACAGGAACTTTGAAAATCCTTTAAAAGTGTTAATCCTCACATCCTTAAATTCATATAATATGAAATATGAGCTTGCCCAAAACTAAACTTAATAAAATCGACTTAACCTCTATCAAAAATACACTCCATCCATAGCAGTCCTCATTATTCATGTCCTTTTTTCCTATTTACACTAAAGAGTGTGTCCCATATTCAATTCCAATTCACCCCAAATTGGTTGCTATACCTGATGCAATATAATAACTTATCAGCCCCCACTTGGGGGTTGAACCAAAAATGAAAATAGATTAGGAACAGAGCTGACATAGTGCTTAGACGAACACGTTTCTCCCTATTGAGGCTTTTACAAATATTTATAATAAATGATTTTCTGTGGTTGTGTGTCCCATGGCAGCAAGAAAAACAGTTGCATTAAGGACATATTAAAGGGAATTTAAAATGCCAACCGTTTTTCCAGTTCCATTTATTGTGCCTGCCTCCAACGGAGATAGACCTACAAACAAAATAGATCATCATGTCACGTTGAATAAATTAGATGACCCGAAATGATATGACAGAAATGACGGCTAGAACCTATTTGTGAATGAATACCTGAATAAATTATTTTTCTTTCACAAATTGACAAATTTATAACCCACATATATTTTTACCATTTCAGGTAGTTCAACAGATCTCACACCTTCATTGCTGGGTATTTATGATACCCTCACTGGTAGCCTCGTTGAAGCGCCACAAAAAAGACAAAGAAGTTTGCCAGACCTCACCGAAGACAATAATGAAGAAACCACTAATCAAAATCTAAACATCGAAGAAGACGCGGTCAGCTTGCGGTCATCGAATCATACCGAATCTGATACCGAAAAGCCATCTCTTAAATTCGAAAATTTGTCAAAGTTTAATCGCAGCAATATTTGCTATCTTTCACACAACGTCCAAAGACTCCTTCATCATTCTGATTCTGCAGAGCAAATTGAAGGTGATGCCATACGACAGCAGAAAATAAATTCTGAGACAAAGTCAGCTCATAAGTTTCTCAAAAAGAACCAATGCAAGCACCTGAT
The DNA here is from genome assembly GCA_911387755.1 of Chrysotoxum bicinctum. Classification (NCBI taxonomy): domain Eukaryota; kingdom Metazoa; phylum Arthropoda; class Insecta; order Diptera; family Syrphidae; genus Chrysotoxum; species Chrysotoxum bicinctum. The sequence continues at coordinate 246,447,830 of OU426987.1, forward strand.
CAAGCCATCAAACATCCCTTTGTCTAAGACAACTTCGAAGTTAACTAATCAGTCTAGTAAAGAGCTCGTGGAAACTTTCAACTCGAGTACTGAGTACTTGAATAATATAGGTGGAAGAAATTACCCCCATACTCCGAAACCACCGTTTGACAGTGAAAAGACTCCAACAAATGCGGCGAATGAGGCTTTCAACTTCGAGATTGCCACACCGAAGAAGTCGACTCCAGTTACACCGCCTTCTTTGCTAGAAACCGATGAAGACGTAATCGAGGTTGTGAAAGTAATGGAACTTGGAGCCCTCTACGATCGAGATACCAAGCCCAAAATGACAGATGTAATCGAAGCTTATAACTTTTCGGTGGGTCTAAGCTTAAGTGAAGTTTCAACAAATACTGACTCGACCGAAAACAGCATTTCGTCTGTGGAGACTTTTGCGAAGAGTGTGGAAGTATCCCCGACGACAACACGTAAGCCAAGTCCCCAATCATCACCTCTCCAAACCTATTCTCGTCTGTCGGCAAACAAGTCTTCGACTCCGATCTCATCTCCATTAAATAAGAGCAATGAGCAATCGAAGACTTCAATGGAAAGTCTAACCGATCGTCTGACTGAAATGAAATCAAAGTTCTCACCAAAAGAATCCCGTAAACTGAAACTTATACCGCCCGAAATTGCCATTTTAAAACATCGACCTTTGTCATCCTCATCAATTTCTTCGACCTCGTCGAGTTCAAGTTCAGGATCGGACCATACCAAGCTGGTTACTTCATATTTAGCCAGTGTGGAAAGCCTTGCCGATCATAGTGAGAATGAGATTGATAACCGTCATGGCACCTATTCGGTCTTCGAGAGGGCCTGCATGGAGTTTGTTGATACCGAGAGGAATTATGTGGAAGATCTGAGACAAGTTATAAAAGGGTATATAATTTTTTTTCTTTCACAAACTGTTCAGCAAGATCTAATATTTTGTCTTATAGTTACCTGCAGGACTGGCGAGAACGGCAATGTCTACCTCCGGATCAGCTTTCGATACTCTTTAGTAACATTGAGGACATCTATGAATTCAATGTTACACTGCTGAAGCAGCTTATTAATTCTGGACTAAGCCCTGCCAAAATTGCCAAGTGCTTTATTGAACTCAGGGATAGGTTCGATGTATACACGACTTATTGGTAAGTAAAAGTTGTGGATGGATTTGTGTTTTAACTTTTTAGGAAATCAATTCAAAATTGAGGCATTATTTGAAGCTTTGACTACGACTGGTTTGAGAGGCTTTTCTTCATTTAAGAACCAGGATTGCAAAATTAGATAGACTTTCTGTTGACATTCAGGGCAAAGTGAAGTCAGCTTAAGATTCTGCCAAACCAGAATGCTCGTGGTGAATTTTTTTTTTGACTTCGGTCAAACCCCACGACCAGTTTAAAGCACTGTTTGGGAGCACCTTTAGTCAGCAACGATAAAAAGGAATTATAATCTTGAATTTTAAACTCTCTTCAATTGTTAAAGAAATTAACATTTATTCAAGCTTTTGTCGCCTTTTCCAACATCCTCAAACCTCAAGCTATACAATTATTTATTGTTTGTTTTCATTGAACAGCACCAGTTACCCAGAGGCAATATCACTTTTGACACGTCTACTCCAGGATTCCTATTCCAATGCACTTTTAAACTCAACACAAAAGATGCTCCAACATTCATTGCCATTAGGTTCACATCTCTTAAAGCCTGTTCAACGGATCTTGAGGTATCATCTCCTACTCGATGTAAGTTTATTCATGATCCCACTTCGTCTCATAATGTCTACTGTTCGTCATCTTTCGTCATTATTTACTTTTCTTCTTTTTTGTTAATTTAAAGAACCTACGCAAACACTGCGATGTCAAGGATGTTGCCGAAGCACACGAGATCATGCAAGATGTGGCTGCAAATATCAATCAAGTCAAATGGAAATTGGAACAGAAGAGTCGTGTCAAGGAACTATCGGGAATTCTAGACGGCTGGATGGGACCAAGTAAGAGTGTTTAATTTTTTGTAAAAGTTTGTCTTAACTGGAATTTAATTTTGTATTTATAGAACTCACAGTACTTGGTGATCTAAGGCAAGAGGGTATTCTAATGGAGCACAGTAAGCTTAGAAGGGTTTTTCTATTCGGCACAATGCTGATTATAACAAAACCTAAGGAAGACGGAAGGCTCCAATTCAAGAGATTAATTCAAGTAAGTTTTATTTTGCTCAGATTTGTAGATGGGATTTGTAGAATACTGATTTAGATAGTGGAACTGACTTCGAGTTCACAGCTTATTTTTAGACCAATATTATTGGTATTCTTTCTTTTATTTCAAAAAATTAAGTTTTATTATTAAAAATATTAAGAACGAACGAGTAAAATATGAACACATGTAAAGGCTTTTAAATTAGAGATTTTCGAGCTGTGATAGGTGGTTGCGGCCATTTTTGCGAATCTGTCGAATTGGTTGTCATTTATTAAGTTTATATTATCAAATTAAAATGGAGAATTATAACGATAAGCAAGATTATTTTATGCAATTGGGTCGTCTGTCGTCCTTCCAAGAGTTCTATTCGTAACGTGGTGGATAAATTTGAGTCGACCGGTAAAGTCAATAGTCCTCCAACACCTGTACGTCAACAAAACGGAAGATCAGAAAATATGGCCGATGTCCCTGAGAGTAAGCAGGAGAATTTGAAGTTGTCAGTTCCAAGTTGTGCACAAGAACTCTGCCTTTTGCACACCACAATAGATATGGCGAATTTTGCGTCATATCTTAGTTATTCACCAGCAGAAACTTCAACTGGCCGAGAAGCTCAGAGTTAACGACCATGGACAGTTGGAAGTTGTACCCAATTTCGGTCAATGACTCATATTCAGTGACGAGTCCGATTTCTGGATAGTTGTCGATTCTGGGACGAATACAATCGACACGAGTAATCCAAATTGCAATGTATATCGAGTGAATTTTCGGCTGGCAGCATAGTCGGTCTATGCTTCTTTGAGAACGATGTTGACTTGTCAATGGTGAGTGCTATCAGTCGATGATAGCCAATTTCTTTTGGCCCGAATCAGATGATATGGACACCACACCCCAAATGTGGATTCAACAGGATGGCGTTACGTGCCACACAGGCCGTGCCATAATGGACATTTTCACGAGCCATTTCCGAACATGGTAATCTCAGCCGAGGCGATGTGAATTGTCCACCGAGATCATGCTTTTCAACTCCGTTACTTTTCTTCTTGTTTTAAAAATCATCGACCAATATATTGCTTTATAGAAGGGTTCAACAGCATCTAACTTATGAGCGCAACTTGAACCATAGATCACAAAAAAAACTTAATTCATTTTATAATATTTTTTTATTTAAGATCGTTAAATTTTCATTAAGTCTTGTATAGATAAAATAGCTTCTGCCTATTATTTTTATTGTTTTTCTTTTCATTTAAACGATATTCCGATTTTACCAAAAGGAACCTTAGTTTGTAGGCACATATAAAAATAAATATCCTTTATAAACTATAAATATAGGAAAGATGGATTTTTTCGAGGAATAAAATACGGGATCATGACGTTATCTCGAATGACAAAAATCTCGAATGCAAAAAATCTCGAAAAAAACAAATTTTTAATCTAGAATGCAAAAATCTCGAATGCACAAAAATCTCGAATGAACAAAAATCTCGAAAGACAATATCTCGAAAAAAATCTCGAAAAAAAATATAAATTCGAGATTTTTTTTACCTATTTAAAGAGTTCACACTTTAATTAAACGCATAACATATTTAGTTTATTCAACAATTTATTCCTTTTTTGAGAAAATAAACAATAAAAAATATTTAAAATATTTAAAAAAAAAATCATTTGAACTGACTCGTTAGCCAAAATTTCAAATAATTTGTAAGGACCAATATGCGGCCTTCCAACTAAAACCTTAAGCCTCCTATGCCAGGACTCTATTCTGTTTTGAGTTCTGGGTAACTTTGTCATGGGTAGTTTACTTAGTCAGTCTCAGTCGTGGTTTTGTTAAACAGTTATTAATAATCTAGAATTAATATATTAATTCTAGATTTTTGCATTCGAGATTTTTGTGTTTCGAGATTATGCATTCTAGATTTTTTTTTTTCGAGATTTTTTCAATTCTAGATTTTTGTTTTCGAGATTTTTACTTTCGAGATTTTTGCTTTCTGGATTATTGTTTTCGAGATATCGTGGTAGACCCATAAAATACACCAATTATGTCGATATATGTATGTATTTTTGGAAAGCTGAAAACGCCTACATAATTTTAAGAAATTCGCTCAATCTTGTTTAGTTTTAATTGCAATTTTCCTTTTTTAAGCCTTTTTAGATATTAGTCTTAATTTGTTTGACTAACTTTGACGACTCCAAAGTTACGAAATGGGTCTAGGATGAACTTCGATTATTTGTGTAACGTGCCCATACGTTGTATCCTTACACCGCGAGCAAGCTGACTAGGGCTCTTGCGGGTGCACAGTGGCCGAATGCGTTCATTAGTTGTCCCATCAGTAGAAGTCAACAAGATACCCGGTTTGCCTAACTGTAGATAGGTTTGGATGGCTGGTGGTCCTGATGATTGTGCGAAAGCAAACATACGTCACACCACAACTAGCACATCAAACCCTATTCAATACTATTTTAAAATCAATCCGAATATTGCAATTGGACGACTCCGTTAGAATATGTCCATGATCGCTCAATTCCATTCACATATTCAAATAAGCTAAGGAACGAGTATCAAAAGCGGGTAATACAGTGCAAATTGAGTCAAAGGGTAAATCTGCCCGTGGTCGCCGTTTCCACTTATCCTAAAACTTACGATGTACAACAAAGCAATAACGACTTTTAGTTCCACTAGACTTTTTACTTGTGACTTATGGGTGTATAAGGCAAGTTATGCATTTGCAAACAAATTTTAACTCGAGATTTTGATCAAAGTTGACAATACGACGATAGAGAACACGAAAAAAGTGGGTTTCGCAATTCTGTCTGTCTGTCTTTTCGACTACAGCCTAAATGGCTCAGCGGATTTTCTTTATGCTTGGTAGATATCATTTCTTTCTTTTTTTTAAGACCAAAAATAACGGTACTTGCCATACCGCTCTATAAACATTGTTTTGGTTTTTGATTTTCTCAAAAACGGTTAAACCGGTTTTGATCATTTTGCCTATGCTACAGCTCCCCAACAGTTTGTATAGTATTGTACTATATTCAAATTTTCAAAAAAAAAAATATTATTGGATTTAAAAAAAAATATTTCTTTTTTTGAAAACTCAATATTTCGAAACTCCACGGTAATTTTTTTTAAAACTTGACAGTTAAAAGTTTTTAATACAATCTACAAGATGTGAGAAACAAAATTTTATTTTGTATTTTTATTATTACATATTAGCTTTTTTCGAAAATCGTATTTTTCTCAAAAACGGCTCCTAGAATTTTGATAAAATTTGTTTGCTTTTAATTTATTCTCACGATCTATAATTCAATAAAAAAATTATATAGGTATTACTGACTTAACCTACAATATAAATATTTTTTTGAACTTCGAATTTCTCACTATTGGTATAACGGATTTTAATGAAATTTTTTGAAATATTATTTTGAATTTTTGGAAAAAATTGAGCTATTCTGATTAAAAAATATTCTTTCAAGAAGTTTTAAGAACAAATTGAACAAATCGCTTTGCAAGTCATTAGGAACTTTTTACTTTTTGAAATAAATAATTTTTTTTTTTCAACATTTTATTAGGAAAGAACTATAACGTACATGTGGTATTATCGGGTTTCATAGCGTGAAGTTATACCTTTTCAACGATAGCCGACCCTATCGTCGACTCAGTGACTCAGTCCTATTTTCTTATTTTTAGATAGACAATGCTTAGCCGTCATTTGGGAGCAAACTATTTAACGAACACATCGGAGCTCATATTTTTATTTGATTTTTATATATATGTACCTCCCATTTGTATAGTTTGCATTTACATACAAAATTCCCTTTACTAAGAATTTGTATTCTTTTTTTTTTATTAAAGGTTTTATCAAAATTAAGGATATTTGTTATATCGGGTGATTTTTTAAGAGCTTGAGAACTTTTAAAAAAAAAAAACGCATAAAATTTGCAAAATCTCATCGATTCTTTATTTGAAACGTTAGATTGGTCCATGACATTTACTTTTTGAAGATAATTTCATTTAAATGTTGACCGCGGCTGCGTCTTAGGACTTGACGTAGCCCACAAAAAATAGTCTAAAGGCGTCAAATCGCATGATCTTGGTGGCCAACTTACCGGTCCATTCCTTGAGATGAATTGTTCTCCGAAGTTTTCCCTCAAAATGGCCATAGAATCGCGAGCTGTGTGGCATGTAGCGCCATCTTGTTGAAACCACATGTCAACCAAGTTCAGTTCTTCCATTTTTGGCAACAAAAAGTTTGTTAGCATTGAACGATAGCGATCGCCATTCACCGTAACGTTGCGTCCAACAGCATCTTTGAAAAAATACGGTCCAATGATTCCACCAGTGCAGCGTACAAACCACACCAAACAGTGCATTTTTCGGGATGCATGGGCAGTTCTTGAACGGCTTCTGGTTGCTCTTCACTCCAAATGCGGCAATTTTGCTTATTTACGTAGCCATTCAACCAGAAATGAGCCTCATCGCTGAACAAAATTTGTCGATAAAAAAGCGGATTTTCTGCCAACTTTTCTAGGGCCCATTCACTGAAAATTCGACGTTGTGGCAGATCGTTCGGCTTCAGTTCTTGCACGAGCTGTATTTTATACGGTTTTACACCAAGATCTTTGCGTAAAGTCTTCCATGTGGTCGAATAACACAAACCCAATTGCTGCGAACGGCGACGAATCGACATTTCACGGTCTTCAGCAACACTCTCAGAAACAGACGCAATATTCTCTTCTGTACGCACTGTACGCATTCGTGTGGTTGGTTTAATGTCCAATAAAGTAAACTGAGTGCGAAACTTGGTCACAATCGCATTAATTGTTTGCTCACTTGGTCGATTATGTAGACCATAAATCGGACGTAAAGCGCGAAACACATTTCGAACCGAACACTGATTTTGGTAATAAAATTCAATGATTTGCAAGCGTTGCTCGTTAGTAAGTCTATTCATGATGAAATGTCAAAGCATACTGAGCATCTTTCTCTTTGACACCATGTCTGAAATCCAGCGTGATCTGTCAATATAATAAAATAAAATTTTCAAAAAATGCCTTACAAAACCAAACAATTTTTTTTTGTATGAATTCTTCTTCCCTATCACATTTTTATTTAAAATTATTATCAATATCAGTGTTTCTTAACTGTATAGATTTAAACAATAAGAACAAGTTTCAAGCGGTCCATTTGTTGCTTTAAAATTATTTAATTTCCTTGTCAGTTTTGCTCAAATTCAAAGCAAATTATGCAAGATGGTACTGTCATATACTGTCATATGTACATATATTGTAGACAAATAGAGAATTATATGATAGATGACGAAGTGGAAAATTGTTTCTGATTATTTCACCAATTTTTGCTCTATTGTTTCAACACAACTTGAATTTCGTCATCGAACACCATAGGCTCAAAAAATTACGCGTTTGTCTTAGCGCCTCGCGTAACTCGTTCGACCGAGAACATCAATTCTGCAGCCGACTTAATAGAGTATTCACAATAACAGCATTGAAACGAATTTGAGTGAAAGGCTTGAAGATAATCCCATACAAAGTGAACCGTTCACGAAATGCTGCCTGCTGACTTCTCTTACTCCCATGCTCTGTTAATTTGGCGCAAGAAAAAACATAATAAAATGGCTGACTAAGTCCATTTCAACTTAAGTGGTTATGTTTAAAAACCAGATTTGCTTTTCTGGCGCAAAGATAACGCAATCCAAAAAAGGGAATGATACCCCTCAAAGTGGATGTTTGCTGTGGCATTTGCAGTAAAAAAAAATGATTTGTTTATATTTTTTGAGGACTGGTAGGCGTTACAGGCAGATGTTGAACGAGTTTTTTCTTCCGAAAGGTCCTAAACCGCAACCGCTCACAAAGTTCGAGCAACGATTGAGATTTTGAGACACTAATTTCCAGGTCAAGTGATTTTCTGTTTCAGAGATTTGAACAGGCCGTTCAGATCGCCAGATCTAACTACGCCAAGACTTTTTCCTTTGGGATTTTTGAAATCTCGCTTTTTCAGCAACAAACAAAAAACCTTGTTTACGTACAATTCAAAATGGCGTAAGACGATCACAAATGAGCATGATCTCGGAATGTTATCATTTGAACGATTTAGTTTTTTCAACTTAATGTAATTAATTTTCGGTCTTTAAGTAAACTTTTCGTGCAAACAGACCTTATAGTTACATTTCTTACAAAATGGTAGCCAATTCATGATGACATTACTTTTGTGCTGTGGTTAGGTACAAATTTATCAAATACGTAGTAGTTCTAAAGATAAAACATTTTTGGAAGCTTGCTATAAGAATGTATATTTATAAGAATAATGTTTATAAATATTTTTTTCTCAAATTATAAATACAAAATATCGTTATATAGGCACACTTATATTTTCAATTATTTTCAGCAAAATAACTTGATGCTTAATGAACACTTACCCGGTGAACCAACAAGCTTCTACGTTATCCCATATGATGACCCACGCAGTCAAATCAAATTGACGGCTAAAAATCGTGAACAGAAACGTATCTGGGCCCAGGATATCAAGAGTGTAATGCTGGAGAGATTCGGTAATATACCAAATCGAGCTCGAGAGCTTGTCTACAAGCTGGGCGACGAAGAAGGTACGTATCCAAATGCCACTCTTGGTTTTGCTGATTAATCTTAATAATAAAAGTTCCAAAAACACTTTGTTTTATTATTTTTTGTTTTTTGCTTTACACTGAGTTATGGATTTTTCTAAATTTATTTTTTCTTATACGATAATACTCGTTAAATAATTTTTAATTCAAAAAATCTTAAATAATTTAATAAATTAGAAAAATCTAAGATCAATTAGTGTTCTATATGTTAATTAACAATTTTAAATCTTGTTTTTCACTGTTAATATTTTAATTTAACAATTTGTGGTGGTCTACTTAACATTATTATTGGCAAAATAAAAAAATATAAACAAATTTTGTATCTAATAAAAACAAAAATTTATATATTTATATATAATTTTCAAATAACAGTTTTGTAGATGGTCCACCAGTCATTTTGTCTGCTATACCTATATTTCCGCAGTATCTACCTACCTACTTTTATTCTTAATCATAAGTGTTTAATTAAGACATTTTAACGCAGATGTAAATTATGTAAGTATGGGAACTATTTTTTTTTTAATGGAAACAATACGCAAGGAGCTTTAAACTGGGTCTTGGCTTGAAAGCTTAAAATTATTACAAAATTTAAGCATGATTTTTTTAGTATTATTTCTGAATGCTCATTTCTTCCATAATCTTAATTATTAGTCATTTCATATTCATAAATAGTAATCATTATTGCTTTGATAGTTTTTTGGTAAAGTGCGACATTTGCTATTTTATTTCAAGTCGAAGAAATTTCGTTGTTTCTTGTTGCAGTACTAAAATAACGTTAAATTAGGAGGAAACTGGGTTATAGCGTTCAGTTGATTATAAGGATCACTCTGTTACTCCAAAACTTTTGTACGGGTAATCAAAATCTCCACGGTTTTCAAAAAAGATCAGTGAAAAAAAAATATACTTTTGAACAAAGAACGATTGGAGTTATGCACATACTTGTAAAACTTAATTTTTAAAAAAAGGTTATACATTTTACGATACTCGTATTTTCAAAAAAAAAATCCAAAACGCATATTTTTGAAATCTTTGGTTTAGGGCGCAATATTTTATTTCTGTCATCAAGGATGGATTTTTCATGGGGCGAGATTATAATAGATTTTCTCTGACTTTAATGAGAGTGTTGATTTGAGAGAGCAGAGTTGAAGCGAGATTGAACAATGTTTCAACCACTTAGCACACAACGTGTGCCTGCTTTGAATTGAAATATGTTTGGTTCACCGCTATTGCTCTCGCTCAATGGAGTTAAGGCCAAATTTTTGACATGGTGTGGACAAAATTTAATAGGGAACTTACGAATGTGTCAGCCATTTTTTTGAAAATATTCGGGAAAGGAGATTTCATACTTGGATTTTTGTAAGCTACATGTCTTTATAGTATATGTATTAAGTGTACATTATGTGTCAATCACTCAGTCAATTCATCGAGAAGGGATTTATCTAACTCAATATTTCTTTGAATTTTTCTTCATTGTTTTGCCAAGGTGCCGTGAAATAAGACCAAGTGAAATAAGGCCAACTTTTAAAAATTGGCCTTATTGCACTTTTATAAAGTGAAATTAGGCCAATTTTCAGCAGTTGGTCTTATTGCACTTTTACAAAGTGAAGTAAGGCCAAATTGGTCTTATTTCACTTTCAACAGTTGCTTTTATTGCACTTTGACAAAGCGAAATAAGGCCGAACTGCATTTTTATATTTATTTCATAAAAAAAATTTGGCCTTATTACACTTTACAAAAGCGACATAAGGCTAAATTTTAGGACTTGGCCTATGTCGCTTTTACAAAGTGACATAAGGCCAAATCTGTTTGTGACTTAAGGCCAAGCATAAAATGTTTCGTTAAAAATAAAAAAAAAGTAGTTTTTGCCGTTAGATTCGTATAATACATAATTGATTATCGGGGGCCGACGTTCTTGGTTTTCTTGGATAAAAGTACCTTGGGTGGCCCGCTTCGCGGGTTTTCAGGATTTTAACTCCCTTTTCGGGGCTCACACCCGCTCACGCAACTCCGTTGCTCCGCTTAGGGTATGTTCAGTCGCCAGGCAGGCGCCTGTAGCAACAGTTTTGTATTTTATATTAATTGGAGTAAACAACTAACAGTTCTGTACTGTTACCCAAGAAAAACTGTTGCTACAGGCGCCTGCCTGGCGACTGAACATACCCTAAGCGGAGCAACGGAGTTGCGTGAGCGGGTGTGAGCCCCGAAAAGGGAGTTAAAATCCTGAAAACCCGCGAAGCGGGCCACCCAAGGTACTGTTGCCAAGAAAACCCAGAACGTCGCGCGTCGGCCCCCGATAAACGGCACCACCACATTCAGTTGCTCTAATTACGCTTTCAAAAAGTGAAATAAGACCAATTTGGTCTTAATTCTCAAAATCATTTGGCCTTATTTCACTTTGTCAAAGTGAAATAAGACCAACTACTGAAAATTGGCCTTATTTCACTTTATCAAAGTGCAATAAGGCCAATTTTCGAAAGTTGGCCTTATTTCACTTGGCCTTATTTCACGGCACCTTTTGCCAATTATTTGTTGGTGTTTTAAATGGTTTCATCGCAACGCTTGGTGGTGAAAGATATGTATTTGTTGTCTTTGCGTTTGGAGAACAAACGAATAGAACCGATTATTTTACCCCCACTCTCAAGCATGCCACGTCAACTGATTATGGGGAAAACACCACATTTCCATACACTTCCAGAGATTGGCCAGAGAAGTTTAAGTCTTTGCGAACAGGCTTGTCACATTGGGCTTAAGGATATTGAGCTGTCTTTTTTTTTTTTTAAATTACCGAAAACAATTTCAGTATGACAGCCTTATTATAAATGGGCTAAAAATTGCCTAAGTCTAATTTCGGTATTTTTTTTCCGTATAAATAAATCACATTTCTCCACCTAAACATACACCTAACGCATTTCACTATTTGGCCCCATTTTTCATTTACTGAGAATCAGTGGTACCACTTTACTTCAATTGAAGTAGATCTACTTCTTTTTCTAAAAATATTTTAAAATCAACTTCATTCTTCGCACCATCATTAAAGTACTGAAATTAAAAAAAAAGGCCAAATCTACTTCTATTTCAATCAAGTAAGGATGTAGCACCAGTATTACAAAAAAAATTAATTGTTAACACAATAAAAAATACACAAATGAGTAATTTTAAGAGCATGGAATTACGAATATTATGAAAATTTCGCTTGCGTGTATGTTTTTATTTTAAAATTAAACTATATTGAGGTATAGTAATTTTATTGTTATTTTTTTTAAAAGAAAGTTTTATAAATAAATCAATTCTTTATTTGAAAATTGCTTTAAAATTATAAGGAATGCATTGACAAATTTAAGTAATAATATACATTTAAGGAAACAATGTTATGTATACATTATTATTTCAAAATCAAAGAAGTTCCGATATAAATTTTTTTATCGAAATCGGTAGAGTCAGAAATGAGAAAGTAGAAAATCAAAAAAAGGATATATGACAGGTACCGTTAATAACATCATAATCATCATAAATATGATATTTCATAATAGATGTTTAAAAAAAAAAACATTTCAATTTCTCCTCTACGCTGAAGGTTGAGGTACAGACCTGCAGACAGACAGAATCTTTACTTTTTCGTGTTAAATTGTCAATTGATGAAAATCTTGAGTTCAATTTTTTCTAAAAGCAAGTAAAAAGTTATTTTAAAATCAACTTCGATTTTCTCAATTTTCTTCTCTTTTTTCTTCAAATCTACTTCGACTTTTTTTCCGGAAGTGGTAACGCTGCTGAGAATACTCATTGGTCTCGATATTTCAAATCAACCGCAACAAACTTCAGTTTAATATTATTCTGTTTCTCTTTGACTGCTCTTAAACAATGCAATATCACCTTGCGATTGCCATTCTTAAGCACGACGAGAGACGAATGTACATAGTAAGATTGCCGAGTTATCGTTTTTTCTTCTTTGTGGTTTTTCTTATTGTTTTGGTATGTTTCATTTTCTATTTGGCATTCACATAGTTAGAAGAGTGGAGAGTGCGGAGAAATTACACCTTTTCACTTGATCAAACTTAACTATCATATCATATTGCTGTGCTTAAAAGCATCCATGTAATCGGAAGAAAACCAAAAAAAGAAACAGAGATTAAAAATCGCTTTGGTGTAAAAGCGGTCTTTATAAGACATTTTTTTCAATTGTTATTGGGCTACTATTTGGGCTACCTTTTCAGCTTTGATTTTGGGCTATACACATCTTTATACTTATATTGGGCTATCGATTTTTAAAATGGGCTCTGATTGCAAATTCAAAGAAAAAACTGAACACGCTTAAATCGAAACGATTGGAATCAGTTGTTCTCTTGGAATTAAAACATTCTTTCCCCCTGAATTTTCTGCAATGATTTTTGCTTCAATCACGACTCCTTCTTAACTGAAAATCTTGTTCCATTGCCAAATGATGGCTTTGTCAATTGTCATTTGTTGACGTTTGCACTCACACAAATTAATCTTGGTGGTTCGTGTTGAAACCTTAAAGTATTGCAATACTGGCAAACAGTGCTCATTGTTCCAAAGTCGACTGATACCTCTTTGGTATCATCAAGTTTTGGATCGTGTCTAAGCGCCAAATATTCATTTCGAATTGTCTTGTTTGACTGTCTATTTTGTGGACATTCCAAATTATTTTGTACGTTAGCTTTAACCGAGAGATTTGAACTCGACTGAATCCGTTGTTCGATGATTTGCCCAAACACTCAGCCCTAGCGAGGTATCCGTTCGGAGCGGAAAATTGTCCGCAACGCATACTTTGTCGGAGGCTCAAATTGCTTTCGAGGTATCCTATCGGAAAGAATAATAATACACAAACGCGTTGGCGCAATTTGTTCCGCGAAGAATTTGTGTCGGACGAAATCGGAAAAGCAATTGCATTTAGTTGTCAGAAATTTCACAAATAAAGCACTTGAAATTCCGAACAGCTGTTCAGAAGAATACCTCGAAACTAAAATCCTCCGAATCGTACAAAATCGGAGAAATTTCCGCTCCGAACGGATACCTCGCTGGAGCCGACTATCTAAGATCTTTTGCAATACATTATTAGATGGCTTTCCTCGAGCTAACGACGACTGATATTTCGTCGCCTCACGGCTGGCATTTTTCGAAGAAAATAAAACACGAATGTTTGAAAAAAAAACCAAACTAGGTACCAAACGAAAATTTGCAAAACACCAAATTTTGAATTCATTAAAGATAACACACTGAACTATCGCTTTCAATTCAATTCTTTTTCGCAAAGTATCAATACGAAATTTGTTGTTGTTACGAAAACATGTGGCAGGAGAACTGTCAGACTGAATGTCACATTTTTTTATTAAGGGTTTTCACACAAAAATTCCGACGAAATTTCCGACCATTTTTTGGATTTTTCAAAAAAAAAACTGTCCATACTAAACTCAGCCATACATGTACAATACATGTTACAATTTTTTTAAATCTAAAACAAATTTCTTAAATAAAATTTAATGTTACATTCGGAAATTTATTTAACCAAATAACAAATCAATTTGACGTAAACGCAAAATGATTTAAACTTTACATCAGCAAATCGGTTTAAGCTATTAGCAATTTAAAGTGATTTGCAAATAGCCTTAAAAGATTTAATCCAAACACAAATAGATTTAACCCAAATGCAAATAAATTTAACCCAATTGCAAATCGATTTTAATTATTAATAGTTTAAATCGAACTGCGTTTGGCTAAATGCTATTAGCATTTAAGTTAAATTGATTTGATATTTGGTTAAATTAATTTGTGAGTTGGGTTACAATGACTAAATTTTGTACGACTATTGTAACTAGCTTTTACCCAAGTAATTTCAAGTAAAACTTAGAATAGTTAAATAATTATAATGGATTCATCAAATCTAATTCCGCTTTAGAAAACATTCATAATTTTTAAATTTTAATTTTAATTTTCATATTTCATTTACTAAATGTTAAAAACAGTAAGTTGACTTGGGTTCCTCTATTTCGCATTTATCGTAAGTTAAAAATTAAATGATCAATTGTTTCTTAGAATTGTTTTACTTACTTCACCATAACACCATCACTGTTTTTGTCTGAACAAATGCAACACATTTTGTTCGCATTTCGCACTTTTAAACCGATAAAAAAAATCTATAGCGGCATTTAATATAAATACAATTTCTTCTTCTTTTTTATTCCAGATCGAACCCCTGATACCAATAAATGGAAATGGTCTTTGAACAACTCCAAACCAATTTATCTTGAACGACGAAACGAATGTCGCCGCAGTGAGATTCGCAATCGTTCAAAACTCAAACGTAAAACTTCCGTAACTAACTCAACGTCATTTGAAGGTTTCAGCGATAAGCAATCTTCACTTGAACATCGTCCTTTGTCCAAAAACCATAGCATGGACGATAATATGATGGCAACCCTGCCAAGAATGGCCGGATCAACTAACGAAGAGTGTTGTTCTAATACCCCTGAATGTGACTGTCCTAGTCAAAAATCCTCCACTATTAATCCTTCTTTGAGTAAATTCAACAAAGAACGGAGCAAGTCCGTACCGCGAATGAGTGTCCTCTCACCAGAAAGAGACGATCAACAAGTTTGTCTAAAGGAAAATAATTTAGATAGCCGAAAGTCTAAATCAACCAAATCTGTGGAGGTAAAGATGTACAATACCAAGACCATACCTAAGAGAATTGCCACCCTGAAGAAAAACAAACCGAAGAAAGAAACCTCTACGTTCTACATGGACTTGAATGATGAGTTCGAAGAAACTGTCCTTAGAATCACTGAGTCTACAGAGAATATAAGTGAAATTGAAACGGCTGAAGAGGCCATTCCAGAAGAGTACCCAAACAAGGAAGAAGAAGAAGAAGAAGAAAAGGTTGAGAAAGATGAACAGCTTTCAAGTGAGACTACAATAAAAGGAGATGCCCAAATAATCCTCGACCTGTTGACGAACAAGAAAGATTTCGAAAGAATCTACAAGAAACCTCAAAAGAAGAAGTCTCTTGAGAATGGTTCGATTCTGAATAGTCCAGAGCCTTTGGTTAATCCTGTAGAACTTCCACCTCGTCCACCATCTAAGTCGCCTCCACCTCTGGAATTAGAAGAGCCCGCGGAGTCTTCAGAACCAATTTATGAATCCCTTCTGAGGAATGTTCATGTGCCGTACAAATTTTCGCCGATTCTTAACCGGTCCAAGTCGCAACAGTATTACAAGCCCCGGGAGAAGAAGTCCAGTCCAACCAACAGACCCGAATCTGACTATGTCACTTTAGTCTATTCAGCATCGGGGAATTTACAGAAAATCGGAGACGACATAATCAGCGGCTTTTCAAGTGGTCCACAGCTTCGAAGCAGCGATTCCAAGATCAATTACGAAACAATACCAACTAAAGAAGTTTGCCCATCGGCACCTACTTCACCCGAAATACCAAGGGCAATTGTTTGCCAGGCCGAAACCATTTACTCTCGGCCAGCATCAAAGAATAATCTGGTAAAAAGATTGCTAAGCAGTTCCAAGTCTGAGAACGTATCGGGCTCTGAAAACTCGCTGATCCCGCGAGTTCGAAAGAGCGTCGAATCGTCTTTGAACTTTGGAAAGAATAACAAGCCTCCGGAGAGACGAGTTTCTGACGTCACTGATATGTGCCGGCAAACTTACCTTCATCGCCAGGGCAGCGAAGCAGTTGGCGAGCGTATAGCTAACGTAGACTATGCTGACCCAAAGACCCTATTCGCAAACGGCTCCGTGAACAATTCTGCTGCGTCACTCAATATTAAAGTCGATTCGGTATGTTCCCTCACCTCTTCCAGCGATAGTGTTTTCGATTTCTGCAAGAAGAGAAAACCGGTAGTTTGCCCCGAGAAAGACTTCCGTGATTCGGCCATTTATAGCGATGACAACGAAAGACGTCATGACTATGGTGAGACTCAAACCAACGGCCACCCAGATAGTCCACCTCCACTGCCTCCACCACGAAAAACTGGTGGCATTTCTAACCCGGCTATAATAGTGGGTCCTTCGCACATGTCTAGCTCAGCTTCCAGAAGTTGGGTTATGAAACAGATTGAAAACTTCAGTCGGGAAAATCAACAATGAAGTCCATGATTTTTATAAGCCGATCTTCTTATATAGACTTAGAGCCTAAGCCATATTAGTTGTTAAGGGTAAAATTATAATGTTAACTTGTTTGTAGAGTTCTTCTTTTTGTAATTTATATAAAAAAAATAAATATTTAATCACATACACAAATTCACATGTGAATTTTATAAAGGTACTGTTTGATGAAGCTTTAAAGCTTATTAGTCCAATCTACTAGAATTTGTAAAATATTTTGTAAATTTTTTTTGAATAAAACTTTGGATTGAGTCCAATTAGATGTAAGATATCTACACTTGTTGTTTGTTTTAGACTTTTTAGGGCAGTTTTATGATGATATGATAATATGTCAAATATTTTAGTGTAGATTTTATGTGTACAATTCATTGCAATAATGTTATTATAAATAAATGTTTTTAATAAAAAAAAACAAGATTCAGTGTTCGTAAATTTGTTTTTTTTTTATCATTGACTTTCACTTGACCAGCTGTACGGATTTTGTTACAGTAGAATACCTCGCCAAGTTTAAGTATTGAAGAAGATCCCATAACTCATTAAAATTTTCAATTGGTTTTATTTTACTTTGATACTAGCTGGACCACCCCGGGTAGATAATATTTAAAAAATTAGCAACAGCAACTGTTAATTGGTATTACAGTAACTACCCTACTATAATATTGGTCAAGCCATATGATTAAATGAAAACTCAGCCCATGTGTTAGATTTGACTTTTAAGTAAAATATTAGAAAATAAACTCTTTTTAATTTCCTTATACTTCTTTTGTTTGATCATTTGGCATCTTATCTAAGTACAAGAAAAAAATGTGGGATGCGAATTTTAAGTATTAAATAATATTGATTTTGAGAAATAATTTCAAAAAATAATCGTTCATAGGTTTTGAAGATATTTTTTAAGAAAAATTTTTTTTTTCAAAAAAACCCAACTAATATTTTTTCGAATATTTTTATATACAATATTATTTTAAACTTAAGGGGAGTCCTGCTGAAAATTTTGGGTTAAAATCCTTAGAGCCGTTAATGAGAAAGTCGAAAATAAAAATAAACGGGTCTATGGCAGGTACCCCTAATAACATTTCCCCCCAAATTTTTTTTTTGACCATAATATCACACTTAATTTTTTTATCAAAATCGTTAGAGCCGTTTTCGAGATAAATAAGATTTTGCATTACGTGTGTATGGGGGGTATCGTTAGTTTTGGAGCTAAAAAACAAATTTCAATTTCTCCTCTAGGGAATCACCGAAGACCTTTAACTACCGAGATTGAAAGAAATAGGTCCAGTGGTTTAGGCTGTAGTGAAAGGTACAGACATATAGACACAACAGACACACTGAAACATGTTTTTTGTGTACTAAATTTTCCTTAAAATTTTTATAAAAAAAAATTAATATGCAAATTGTTAGTATTTAATAAAATACATTTTAAAACGTAATTTAAAAATTTAGTCGTGTATCCATTTTCAAGATATTGAATTTTCAAAAAAAAACTTGTATTATTTTTTTAAAAATCCAAAAACTATTTTTTCGAAAAAATTTTTGATTTTTATTTTTTCAAACGCAAAGGAACTCCTGCATAAAAATTTTGGTCAAAATCGTTAGAGCCGTTGCGTTGGTGAGAAATTCGAAAATCAAAAAAACCGTTCTATGACAGGTACCCCTAATAACATTTCCCCCCAAATTTTTTTTGACCAAAATATAGTCCATGTCCATAATATCACACTTAATTTTTTTATCAAAATCGTTAGAGCCGTTTTCGAGATAAATAATATTTTGCATTACGGGTGTATGGGGGGTACCGTTAGTTTTTGAGCTAAAAAAAAATTCAATTTTTCCTCTAGGGAATCACCGAAGACCCTTAACTACCGAGTTTGAAGAAAATACCTCCGGTAGTTTAGGCTGTAGTTCGAGGTACAGACATACAGACGGAATTGTCGGACCCACTTTTTTCGTCTACGCTATCATCGTAATGTCAACTTTGATCAAAATCTCGAGTTCGATTTTTTTCCTAAATGCAGAACTTGCCCTATAGTACTCGTACCTATATCGCAAGTAAAAAAGAGAAGAGAAGAGAGGAGAACTCAAAACTGCCAATAATTCTGACATTAACAAAAATGTATTAATAAAAAAACAATCACATATCAGATAATAAATGAATATTAAAAAGAGAGTTGGAGACAAAATCGAACCTTGAGGCACACTAGGATCTCGTAGAAGCTTTATGATGATAAATTTGCGTTTCCATGATCTTTTAAAGATCAGAATAGTTAGAGGAAAAAGTTGTAGAGACCATTAGAGTAGGACAAATGGACAAACCTTAGGATTGGTTTCATTTTATTCAACTTTTTTTTTTAAATCATTTTTATTAATCATATAATCTTTTAACTAACTTAAAGCTAGATAAAGATTCATAAGGGGCGTAGAACCTCTTGCGAGGAATTGACAAATCCTCCAAGAGTATGTCTTGTCATGAAAAGTGCTGCTCATTAGCCATTCGGAATCGGCCGAAAATTTAAGTTCCCTCCATTTCTGCAAACACGCAAACAAAAATGGCTGAGAGTAGTAAGTCACAAGGATTAGGCTCTCTATGTAACTCGGCCAAGACATACATATTTTAGTGAACTTTCTCTATCAGATAACCACTAGAACTGGTTCTCCTATATTATCCTGTCCCTAACGTCCCGATCGGACACAGTCCTACTAAACCGAAGGCACTCTGCTCTGTCTTGTAGTAGCTGCTTATCCACAGTTCTACACAGATATTTGACATAAGGCATATTTTTTCTTAATAGTTATTTGTAAAAAAATAAAAAAAATACCAAAATTTGATGTTGATGTAAATAAGTTACAGGTTGATCCAAATACACTTTGAGTCCTCCTTAATTAAGGTTTTAACGGACTATTTTTGTGAATATTTTCATGAAATTGAACCACTAACAAGCACAAATGTTCTGTTCTTCTATAAGAAATTCCAGTTATAATTTTGAAATTAAATTTAATAAAAATTGAAATGACTTTTTAGTTTATTTTTAATTTTTAACTCTACCATGTCTGTGTTATTATCTGATGTTGAAAATAGAAATTCTTGAAAACGTTTATAAAATAAAAAAAATATTTTGTAAGAGAATAATAAGATTTTTTACTCAAAACCAATTAAAAAACTCTATTGATTCCACTGAGTGCTACCAAACATTTAAGTTTAAGGTGATTAAACATTAGTTAGATTAGTGAATACGCTACATCGTAAAATTTAATATAGAAAACAACAACAAAGGATTAGTGAAGAAAATTAAGCTAGTAATTAAAAAGAATATTTTAGTGAAGATGTAATTTCGGATGTTGAAATGTAGGAGGTGTTTAGGTGGTGTCCGAAAAAATATATGTTGGCATGCTTGAGCATGTATGTATTCGTTGGTATTTATTTTGTTATACTTTGCCTTTACTAATCCAAAGTGTGATCGCTCCGCAATTTACAGAAAACAAATATTTTTTTTAAATGCAAAATTTTAATTCATACCATAATTCCAGTTTTACACTACCGCCATCAATTGTGTCACAAAATATTGAATCAATTTACACGAAGGCGAATAGTTTCGATTTTCCAACACTCAAAAGAATTCAGTTAAAAGCAAATAAAATAGTTTTTTTTCTTTGCAAAAGTAAAAGATCAAGAAATGCAATAGTAAAATAAGGGATACGAGAACATTTTTGGTAGATTTTACGAAAACAATATATTTTAGTACTTTTGTAAGCATAATGTAGTCAAGTGTGTAAAATTCTAAAGTGTTAATACAAATTTAATATTGAGAAAAACTCTAAATCAACTCGATCTGCATTTTAATGAGTATTTCAACTCCAGCTTAAAAACGAGATACAAATCTTTCGAACACATGCGCGTAAGGTAATTCAACAAGTAGGAAGGTTTTGGCACATAATACACTCTGATACCAACTTTGGCAGCCTTATTTATTATTTTTCACATACTGGGTTCAACCTCGGAATAGTTAAACCGAGCCGTAGCACTTACTTCGAGTTTACGCCACGTCAAACAAATCCTTATTTAATATGTATTTTCTTAGCCGTATTAGCTACGCTTCCTTATGTCAAATATACTGGGAATATACTGGAAAAAAGTGACAAATCTAAAACTCTGGTTATTATACACCTAAATCAAACCCCAGCTGATTTCCATTATTATTCATTTTATTATCATTGTATGCATATTGGAAATTGGATACATTTAAAATTGGATTGTATAAAGTTCAAATCCAATAAATGAATGTACCAACCACATTGCGTTCCCAATACCGTACAACTGTTAGAGCGTTTGGAAAATATAAATAATTTATTATTGCAAAATATCTATCCTTTTTGTCTCAGTAAGAAACGAAAAAAAAATTGCTTACACTCCTTTTTGTAAATTTCACAAGATGTCATCTCAAAATGACATTTAGATACTAAAACGGCCTTTAACTTCCTATGAACCAGGTTTAGCTTATTCCACCGCTATTCCTCGTGCATTTTCATTATAAATAAGGTTTTCAGGTTTAGAGATGTTGTAAAGTAGAAGTAACTTTACTCCTTCGCTAAAACGAGTTAGTAAATAAGGCTGTGGGAGTTTATTAATGGTGAGTGAGAGAGTGAATAAAGCGTTTTTTTTGGTGCTTGTATTACTGTACTAGCTATAGATTATCAATAAAACACGCCTTAAATAGTAAGAAATGGAGGACAGACGAGTAAGATAGGTTACTTTCGGTAGAAGCTCTTTCGGTTAAGCGTGCTTTAACTTGTAGTGCTACTTCCCTGAGAGAAAGTTTACCATTTAATAACCTTTTAAATTGATTAATTGTATTTAAGAAATTTCGTAATAATTTTTTGTCTAGGGCTGCACATCTCAACAAAAAATATAAAATGAGGCCAAAATGAATAAGAGTGCTTAAACTCTAGGTTGGTCACACTTATTTCTATTATAGTACATTGTAGATACAAACCATTTTCACAACAGTTTGAGGAATTGCGTAAAGATGCCATAAAACAGTTTTAAGAATACTGAATTATAGATATTCAATACAAAAACCAGTTTAAGAAAAGTGGTTGTCAGCTACGCTTAGTAATGAACCGAACAGAAATTATATTCCGAAGGGCATTGACTTATTCATGTCGATTACAGAATTCGCAGAATTTTACTCCCGGTGAGTTGACTTGATTCGCATCCGCTGTAAAACTCAATTATGAAATTCGTCGGATGAACTACATTGTCGATTTCTAAAATTACCTTATCATTTATGAACTTTCGTATCGACACTGTCAGTTACCAACATTTATTCAACTGGCCTAGGCTGTGATAATAGTATCGTTTTCGATCAACGAAATCAAGCATCGTTGAGAGTGGTTAGTACAAAGATGGGGGACGGTTCAAAACCAACCGTGTGCTCTTTTTTTTTTTTTTTTTTTAGATTTCTTGCTCTCTGGTTGCGTTGCTATTTGTGCGTTTTTTATTAAAATTTGTTAAACAAACACTTAAGCATTCAGTATGATAAGCTTTTGACTTAAATTTTTGTACTCTCCATTGTTTATTTTCGTTTAATCAAAAATTCACTTCAGATTCGTCTCGAAATTGGTGCGAATGTAAAATGATAGAAATTGTTTGGAGTGCAAATGGATTGCGAATTCTGTAATACCATATAAGTTGAACAAAATGTCAGTGGTGCAGGGATTGTTACCGACATTCGTTCAACTTTCATTCGTCGGATTCAGTAATAGCAAAAGTTTGGAAATGAATTGAAATTGTCACTTTAGCTCATTCGCCGAATTCTGTAATAGGGGTGATTAATTATTATTGGGCGTTTTTCTTTTTTAGTTCAGAGCAGAGCCTGGTCCTTATTCGGAATTACCCCCCCCCCACCCCACCAAAATGCACTTTTTTTTTTAATGAATCGATGAAAAAAAGTGTGCTGTTGATAAAAAACATCAAATTTTGGAGGAGAAACACTTTTTTATGGTAAAAAAGTGAAGTATAAAAAAATGAATATAGGCCATAGGGTAAATTCAAAGTTTCTTTAAATCCAGATTCTGTAAATGCAAAAGAAACCTTGCATACACCCAACCTCGCACCTACCCCAAATCCTATAGTGTGCCCAAGCAGTTGGGTTGCAGGGGGGCAGCATGCCCCCCGATACATATTTCACTGTTTATACGCCGTAATGTAAAAGCAAGCAAAAAAAGCAAATATTCCATAAAAAAAGTAGTTTTAGTTATAGTACTGTGGGTGGTCCGCTTATACTTCAATTTTTTTACCATAAAAAAGTGTTTCTCCTCCATAATTTGATGTTTTTTATCAACAGCAAACACTTTTTTATCGATTCGTTAAAAAAAATTCATTTTGTGGGGGGGGGGGGGGGAATTCCGAATAAGTTCTAGAGCCTGAGTTGTAAAAAATAAACTGTGTATCTTTTTTTGTTTAGGTTTAGAGTGTTCAGAGCTTCGAATAATGTGTTTCTTTTTTCGTTCGGACTCTGTTCAGAGCTTTATTCTGTACTAAAAAACAAAAATGCCTAATAAGTAAATGACAAAACTAATTTGTTGGCTTAAATAATATATAAACGTACTTATACATTTGGATTCTCAAGAAATCAGAGAAATAAGTTTTTGTCACAGTGCTGTGTTTGACTTTTTGTGAATCAAGATACATAAATACACTGCGCGTCATCAAGCTAGCACAAGCACACCCACTATAAGCTTAATAAAACTTGTGTTCTGGTGGGTGTTGTTAATACGTATGCATAGCTGGGCATTAACTCGTTGATAAACTTGTTCGATTTTGACAGAAAAAAAAGTTTTTCGAGTTGATCAACTGCGTTTTCGATATTGTTGTTTAACCAGTTGATGAACGAGTTGATACCTTCGTACACTTAACCAAGGAACCAAGGATCACTCGTTGGGGAAAGCGTTGAACGCACCACGATAAACAAAAAGCTCAAACGTCAAACCTGAAATAATTTTGACTTCCGTTCGGTACATACATTTACTGTCGACGCACGCCTTCGCTTTAAAATATTCTTAAATTTATTCCGTATGAGTATGATTTAATCTAAGAAAAAAAAAAAAAAAGTGGTTGCCGCATTAATAATATTAGAAAATGAACGACAAAGGAAGAAAAAACAGCCAAGACGATTCTGGGTAGTGATTTTTTCTTGAGTCGCGAACAAAATTATTTTTTCAATGAAATATATGAGAAATTAAAATCGATTGATCACACCGCGCCCGTGAATTCGAATTCAAAGTTTAGGCAATTGCATTTTCGAGGAAATTTGAGACCAAGCCAATTCCCTGGCATCTCGATTTTTATAAGAGGAGCTCTTAATGTCCCATATATTGGGCTTTTCCTCAATTGCTGAAATCATTTGCAAAATTAATTCCGTGGTCCACTCTGATTTTTTATCACCTTCCATGACGAAAAACCAAAATAAACTACAGTTTGCAAGTTGCAACAACTGCAAGTTCATGGCAACGCAGTAGTTCAACCACGTAGACACATTTCACTGCAGCCAACGCAAAGCAACACAATATTACGTCAAGAAATCCCAAAAAAAATTAAAAAGTTGATCAACGCGTTGAACAAATAATGTGCAACACATTATCTTGAAAATGTGGCTCAACGTGTTGATCGAACATTTTCAAGGAGCAACACGAGCTCGTACACTACCCGTACACTTGTTGAGCAATTCGTTGAGCAAAGGCCAACAACTAGATCCAACCCGTTGGTTGAACAGCATTGAAGGCACCGTACATTAGAGTAGAATGCGTTGAATTCGAAATTTGTGCGTTGATCGCCTAGTGGACGACCGGCATTACTTAGCGCCGGTGCTCAGAGGTAAAAAAATATAAAAAATGCAATTTTTATCACATGTTAACGGATTAACGATTAACGTTAACTTGCGTTAATTCTTCCGAAATTTAGCGCTTTAACGTTTAACGAAGCTAACTTTTTTAGTAGCGGATTAACGATTAACGAAGTTAACTTTTTGATTAACGGTGCCCAGCTATGTACGTATGCAGCTACTTTTCTTTGTGTTCTTTTTTTCTCATCCTTGTATACACATTATTACACTCTCACTGGCAAAAAGAGTATGCAAAGGAAAGATCACGTTTTACGGTGTTTGCTTTTTTTAAATTTTCGATTGAAAAATTTGCTTTTTTTTTGCTTCATCAGGTTAGCACATGAAAATTAATTTTAGTTTTTCTTCAAAAGTTGAACTCGTATAACAACTAATTTGTTTGCTGCTCAACTAATTTATTCCAAATAATATGGGTAAAGGTAAATCACTAACTGTTGAAGAGAAATTTGAAGCTTATGAGGAGTTGAAGCTGTCAATAAGTGCAATAGTAAAAAAGATCGGTAGAAGTCGAAAAGTGATATCCGCATTTCTGTGCAATAAGTCGGGATATGGTAAAAATAACAAAGGTGGTAATAATAAAATAATTTCGAATGTCGATAATAGAGCTATTTTGAGAGAAGCATCGAACTCTCATAACTCGGCTTCAAAGATCAGGGCAAATGATGGTGTTAAAGCGAGTTTATCTACCATTCAAAGAGTTATAAAGAGTGCTCTGCATTTAAAGAAGTTAAAGTTAAAGAAAAAAACCCACTAAACATGGCTTGAAAGGATTGCTGGATCGCCTCCATAGTCGGGTGGGGGTGTGATGGTGTGGCCATTTCCTACTATGGATCGTGCGAGTTACAGTTTTTAACATCAACTATGAAATCGAACAATTACAAAAACGTGCTTGAAAATGCTTTTCCCATTTTGAAAATTTGTTTGGGAGCTTGCCATGGCATTTTCAACATGACAATGCTCCGATCCCCACTGCCCGGGTGGTAAAGTCATGGATTCAGGGCCAAAACGTAACTTTATTGCAGTGGCTGCCTTACTCACCCAACATAAATACCATAGAAAACGTGTGAGGATGGCTGGCGCGGAAGGTTTACGAATCTGGAAAACAGGATTCAAATAAAAAGGAATCAATTGAAGGCATCAAGCGCTTCTGGTCAGCCATTTCTTTGGACTACATTGGAAAACTGTACGATTCGCTTCCCAATCGAATTTATGAAGTCATGGTCAACAATAGAGGATCGACACATTATTAAATTTATTAAAAAATGTTTGAATTACTTAATGTTTATAAATAATTTCATAGCTTAAAAGCCTAACAAACATGAAAAAAAAATAATATGTGCTAACCTGATGACCTTATTGAAATTCTAGTTTTTTTTGTTATTTTAGAAAAAAAAAATATAAAAAAATGTCCAAACATGGAAAAACAACACATGTCTTATTTTACTGAAAATTTAAACGTCCATAAGAAACAATAATTTGAAATTGGTAGCTCATTTAGTTTGGCTAATCACTTACGCGAGGAGGTGTGCTAACCTGATAACGCGCAGTGTACATCATAAACGGATGGGTGGATTTTTTTCAAAAATAAAATCAAATTTTGTGTAGCGAAAAATCGAGGAGAACTAAGAGCTAATTCCAATGTTCCTACGATGAAGGGACACCACGTCTACCGTAAAATGGGCGCAACGTTTGCACTAAAGCCTAGTACGCAGATCGAGACAAGACAAATTTTATCTCTACAATTTTAATCTCCACAAAACTTTTCCAAATATCGCGCAAAAGTTTGAAGTTGGAGAGATGAAATCTAATTTAATGTGTTTTTTTAATGTATCTCTGGAACGGGTTGTCTTACAAAAATCGTTCATACCTTTTTGGAATCTCCTCTTGATGCTTTCAAGAGAAACATCAGCATCTTTTACATAAAACCAGTTTTGACAAAAATCACTTTCGGAAATACGGTGGCTGTCAAAATTTGTCCCGCAAACTAATGCTTGTATCATTCTTTTTCCTGGCAAAATTTAGTGGAGACATTTTGTAGAGCAATTCACAATAGTATGAATTTTGCGCGCGAACTGCGTACTGCTCGGAAAAATATCCGAGACAAAATTTGTCCCAGGAAAAAAATGTATGGGAGATAAAATTTTTCCCGATCTGCGTACTAGGCTTAACGAACACTCATTTTGATAAAAAAAAAGTCTTATAATTTGGACGTGCTGTTCAATCGGCATCAGTAACTGAATAATAAACAACATATTTGACACATGTCACCTTAACATCATGGCTGCTGAAATCTAACAGAACTTATTTAAAAACTTATATGGCAGCCGTGAATTCTATAATTATTAATTGGTCAATTATATTTTAGACAAAATCTGCTAAGATTTATCACAATTTAAAGGTTTGAGCCTCCTTTAAAATAAAATGTGAGGGACTGTGAGATTTCAGATTTTCTTTACTGACGATGCTAATAAACATCGTCAGAGTTTTTTGTACCCTTACTTCGATAGTATGAAATTCATCCTCATTCAATGTACCCTTGCATTAAGGCAAATTTATTAGTCAAACGTCAAGTCTTGTCAATTTTTAATTGTTCATATGATTCTTGAAACGAATTTTTCAAGAATTTTCTGGCATTTCTGAGACCCTATTTTACAATTTTATGCAACGCTAAGGTTTTACACATATTAACCCTATTAAATATTGAAATTATAAAAAAAATTCCTTATGAGTGTCTAAAGAATCTTTTCATGTAAAATCCAAAATGGCTGTGCTTACATGCTCCCAAAATCAATTTCCGACTTTAAAATTCGAAAATTCGTCTGTACCTCTTCGGCACATGGGAGCGCAAGTTCACCACAAAACAGCTTAACTTAAGTTCTTAGGAAATTCGGAAGGAATAAAAATGGTGGTGCTTAGTTCGCGCACATCCTATTCATAACTGTTGGAATATTGACAGATGAGCACTGGACGAACACACAATACTTACTCAAATTTTATATCTTAATCGCTTTCGAAGAAGATACAAGATATAATTTTTCAATAAACCATACATCTTCATCCAACACAATATAATAGGAAAATTTTATCTCCACAGAAACACACTTTTTTCTGCGAACAGCTTTAGCCCACTAAACGATTGAAAACATCTCGCACCTGTCATATAAATAAATTTTGTTAGCAAAATCTGCCATCATCCTTTAAACCTATAAACCCATTAGGGGCCATAAAAACCAAATTCTTCTCATGCCCTGCTGTGTTGCCCTGAGGCAAACGGAGCAGAAAAAAAAAGACTTTTTATGTAAATTCTCCTGTTACTGGAAATCCATACATCATCCAAAAGGTATAGTCAGTCGGCTTCTGTATTCAACCGCCACCCCTTGAAAATCCAAAAGCCATTCTCCTAAGCCGGTGAGACACTGCAAAAACAAATCCCAACACCGCACTGAACTTTTGTATTGAACGACGACAACGACAAGAATGGGTTTTCGTCCCATGATCCCCACCACCCATTCAATGAATTCGGGCGCACCGCACCTCACACACACACAAACACACACATCACAAGGAACAGGACACATAAATCCAATGCTGCGAATCAAAGTGTAGTGAGGCAAAAAATTGGCCTATTTCTGGGAATACATACTTCACTTCTGCGAGTTGGCCCTAAGCCTCCATCCCAAAACCCCATTTGAACTCGATTACACGACAATGCCCCTTCGTTCCGTGGTTCGTTTGTTCATACAATACTTTCATTTCCCCGAAAGGGAAGAAGGCAGAGTGTTTTAAGCGAAACGCTGAAGTTTGATGTTCTTCATTCTGCCTACCTCTTGTGAGTTTCAGAAGTTCTGTACCTTTCAGGCGAGAGGATGTAAAATCTTTTTTTAGTTTTTTTTTTTTGAAAACTAACTTCCAAAGACTTATTCGCAAAATATTTTCGAATGCTTGAAGCTCCTTCAAGAGCCTAACACCCATACACGACAAAAAGCCCCTTAGAATTAAATTTCTATTGCACCTAGGTATAGTATAGCTGGATTTCCTTTCTTCTTCATATAAATTTGGAACAATGTAGGTGTGTATGGCCTTTGCGACGACGACGTCCACAACGACGACGATGGCGATATGGCGACGGAAGGAGTAGTGGCCAGAAATTTTTATTGAGTTCCGCTCTATTGATGGCGCACAGGCATACCTAGTCCAATAAATTCCCTTTGTCTATGCGTATTCATTCGAAGGTTTTCAATTGAGCCAGGACCTCGGTGTAAAGGTTTGCTTAAGGGTGGTGGGGGCAGCAGGATTTATAGAAGCTATCACCGGAATTGAAAAGGACGTGCAGTCGTTCTTATCAGTGGCAGGGTACAGGGAGATGATTTATTAGAAATACTTTATGAAGATTTTTTTTTTTATTTTTTTCCTCAAACCATAGAAAAGTAAAAACGGTTTTTACGGAGTTTTACCTGGATGACGGTTATTTTAGTTGGGAACATTACAGAACGTATAGATGAATTGAACAAAAAAGAATGTCAATGAAAGTTGAGCAAGTTTAATTGCATTTGTTGTTCCAGGTAGAAATGGAGATCTTGAGCAATCTCTCGGGGACACGTTAAGGTAAATGAACTAAATTTGCATTTGGATACAATACAATCAATGGCTTACACATCATTTGTAGACCACCCATGTCCGTTTTAAGTATATCCTGACTGACAAATTTTTGTCTTTCTGTTGTCTGTAGATCTATGTAACTGCTATTTATTATAAGGGGTTTTTCAATTGGCGCGGGTAGATTTTGGCGACCATGTTGTTTCGGTGACATCTGTCAAATCTGTTGTTTATTATTCAGTAACTGATGCCATGGCGAGTTACACGATTAAACAGCAGAACCAAATGATAAAACTTTATTATCAGATGGAGTGTTCGTCCGTTTCACAGAGACTCAAGTGTGTTATTCGGGCACCTGCCCAAACCGTATAGATTACAGCCAGATAAGAAGGGGTACAAAATTGATTACAACGTCAAAGGAAACCTCATCACTTAGCAGCATTTTTGGCGACGTCGAATATGTGCTCATTCCGCACAAGGTGGTGTGTGATGCACATACCAGAACTGAGAGCTGTGTGGTTTCTTCAATGCAAGTGCCGCTCATGGATAGCGGCGTGGGTTGTATTGCTCTTTAATGACAGATGACTGCATTTGAGAATTAAATTTGTGGTTTATTCATTTATTGTTCCTTATTTGACAGTGATATCGAGATCAGAATTTAATGAGCTTACCATACGCTGCAGTTCTAGATCCACATCTGAATAACAAGGACATATATCTAGGAACAAATATAAGAAGCTGAGAGTACTTCGTCAGCAAACAAATCTATTGGATTAGAAGTTTCAGCCAAAAGATGAATATGTATAAGAAAGAGATTCTGAGACAAAACGGAACTTAAGACTTAAAATCGTCCAATGAGCAGTTCGAAAGATATAAGCTTTTACTCGAACTTCATCGGTTATTTGTTAACTAACCAACTAATAATCAATTCATGTGATTTTCCATTGGAAAAATAAATAAATTGGATCTGTCAAAATGCCGATGGCAATTTTTGCTATCGATTTCGATTTATAATCAATTTTATAGGTAAATCTAAATTCTTCGGCAGGGGAAATAATGAAGTTTTTTTTTTAGTATTGCACAGAAATAAAAATACACTTATCGAACATAAAAAGAAAATTCAATTCGAGATCATACCTATTCCATTCGCGCTAAAGAAAAATCAATTTTTCATTGAAATTCGAACTTGCCCATGAATTACTTCAAGATGATTGACATTGAACCTTATTCGTGTGAATCCTCTTGAAAATGTTATTTTTTGTAAGACAATGAATAAAATCTGTAACGGATGTTGGATATAATTTATCGGACGCAGGCTCTTGGAATTCTTTAAAATATTTCAATATACAAATGGCGAGTTCGTAAACGATAATACAAATGATTAATTGGAGATTTTTTAGTTTTAGTTGGCATCCCTGTTTTTCAAAATAGTCTTACATAATACAAAGGGCCATATTCATAGATATTGTTGTGAACAGAGCTTTATACTACTACAGCGCCATCTGTTGGAAAATTGCATATCTAATTTATGGAAGAAACAAAAAGCTCTTTTCCAATGTCAAATGTATTTCCCCTTATTCCAACCATCTAGAACATTCCAAGATGAGAACTTTCGAGAACAACTAACTTGAGTATATAAGGGAGTGCTCGCGGTGAGCCCGACACAGTTGATTTTTGATTACGGAAGTGTGCAAAACTCTACTTATTGGATTGTGGAAAGTGTAAAACAAGTGTGATTTTAAATTGAATAAAGTATTTGAGTTGATTATAAATTGAGATTTATTGTTGTGATTTGGAAAGTAAAAATAAAGAAGAGATACTAGAAAGAGTAATAAGTTTTATTTAACGAACCTTAGCAAAAATATTACAATATTAATTTAAAACTTGTCAAGTTGAAACTAAGCTAGTCCATAGTTTAAAATATTCAAATAAATTTAAATCTATGCTTAAGATAAAACCTGTGGACTAACTTTAAACATAGGTTATGATAATTGTCAAAAACTGAATTTTTTCTATAAGACAGACGTAAAGGTAATGTCGATTTCCTTTATGTCGATTTCCTTTACACATGAGAAATCAATTTCTGTGTGAAGATTTCGATCTCTCGACAGATTTCGAGTTCCTTTACACCAAAAAAATCGATTTGTTTTTAACAGAGATCCCTTTAAATGTGAGTATTTCGTATACATGTGAATCTATCTTCAAATACGGATTTGATCTCAGTCAAGGAGCGTAAAATCTGTCGAGAGATCGAAATCTTCACACAGAAATTGATTTCCCATGTGTAAAGGAAATCGACATATGTAAGTTATTAAATATTGTTTCATGAAAATTAAATGCCTTATTTATTTTTAGAAAAATATATCTATGGAGGATATTTATATATTGGAGGATAAGGAAACGCAAAATATTCAAGACACGTTTTAACGTTTTGCAAGTTCTGAAGACGTTACTATTTTTTGGCAGAAATGTTCACAAGAGAGTTATAGGTACTTTTTCGCAGCACTGTTTTTAAGGTTTCAGGGTTAATATCTTATTCCAAATCGAACAAACATCTGACATATGTAACGGAATTTTAAGAACCTAAAAGTGTTATATTTGTCCCATTAAAACAAAAAAATGAGTATACCACAGGGATATTAAATTTGCCATTGTTTTCTTTTAAATTAAATTTCGATGACAATTTGTTAATAAAAATATAATTTTTGTTTAATATCCAGAGTTTATAATAAAACCTATGTATAAATGCAGAAATACGCTATTTTCAAACCTTCATCAATTTTATTTTGTGATTTAAAGAGAAAAAACTTATGTGTCCGATTTCTTTTTCAATCCAGTGGATATTTTAACAAGAAAAAATTATTATTTATTCAATTTTATAACTTCAACAAAAAATATGAATTCATATTATTGAAAATAACTGTAAAGTTAAAAAAAAAACAAGTTTAATTCACTGGTAACAAAAATAAAAAACATGAAAATAATCAGTCCATTGGTAAGCACAAAAAATGTAGGTACAAAAAACTTTAAGGTATTTTAAAGTAGATATGTAATTATTAAATCAGCTTTATTTCCTTGCCTTTTCCAAGCCCAGCTTTCTTTCTTTCTAAGATTGTGTTTTTAATTTCCAGTTCCTTTTCGAAAAGATTTTTTTTAAATTTGATTTTATTTCTCAGCTGTTCTAATTAAAGATCATGAAGTTCTTGTTCTTGGCTGTTTTGACACAAAATTTGTTTGCTTGCAGCGTTGCTGAAGAACATCAACTGGCCTTGTTTCCTTCGACACGGGGCAAAAATGGACATCTTTTACTTCAAATGAGTCGTTTTGAAATGATGGCATAACTGTAAAGGAACTCTACTTCATAAGTATCTGTATTGCTGTCAATCAATATAGAATCCTCCATGAAATCCTCTCTTATCATGTCTTGAACTGCTAAGTCTTCTTCCGGTGATTGTTTGACCTCGACAACGTTATCAGTAGCTCGAAGGCTTTTTTCATTTCGGTGTTACTTTTTCTTGCAGCTACCTTCATACGACGCCACTATTCTTTTAATTTTGGAATCGTTCTCTTGTAGTACCCCTTGGCATAATGATTAGTGCGTTGGACTGTCATGCGGAAGGTCTCGAGTTCGATTCTCAGCCGCTGCAAAGTTTTTTTCAGGGGTTTACTGCCTCTTGCGAGAAATTGACAAATTCTCCAAGAGTATCTCTTGTCATGGAAAGTGCTGCTCATTAGCCGTTCGGAATCGGCAGAAAATTGTAGGTCCCCTCCGTTCCTGGTAACACGCACACAGGAATGGTTGAGAGTTGTCACTAGGTCCTGGTTCACTCCGAGCTGTTGCACCACCAAATTTATTTTATTTTTTTTTCTCTTGAAACTAGCAGCCTACATATTGATGTCTACATCAATCCATGTTGACTTCTTTTTACTTCCGACTTATAGGTACTATTAGGCAAGTTATGCATTCGTAAAAAAATCGAACTGGAGATTTCGATTAAAGTTGACATTACGATGATAGCGAAGACTAAAAAAGTGGGTCTCGCAATTCTGTCTGTCTGTCTGTCTGTTCGACTACAGGCTAAACGGCTCGGCCGATTTTCTTTAAACTTGGTAGATATCATTTTTAATTTTTCCCCCACAGGTTTTTTTCTTTTTTTTTAAGACCAAAAATAACGGTACCTGCCATACGAATTTTTTTGAAATTTCGTAAATATTTTTTTTTCTCAAAAACAGATTCAAAAAAATAAGATACCTACAAAAAAATTTTATTTGATAATTTTTTTGCCAAAGCTCCCCAAAAACTTGAATAAGAATTGTATATTCGAATTTTCAAAAAAAAATTTTTTTGGATTTAAAAAAAAATCAAATTTTCTTATTCAAAACTCAATATTTCGAAAACCTTATGCTAGATTTTTTTGAAACTTGTTAAATAAAAGTTTTACAACATGGTTTTTGAGACGTAAGTTTTATTTTGCCTAAAAATAAAGGTACCCACCATGCAAATCCTAAAAAATGGTTTTCAAAAATCGTATTTTTCTCGAAAACGGCCCATAGAAATTTGAAATTTTTTTTTGTTTCAAATAATTCTTACGATCTTTAATTTAATAAAAAAAAATGAAATTAAGATATTACAGCTTGTACCTATAGAACCATTTTTTCAAATTTTGAATTACTCATTATCGACATAACGGATTTTAATCAAATTTTTTATAGAGATGCTTCTAAAAAGTTTAAAAAACATTGCATTTCGAAACTAAAAAAAAGGTATTTTATACGAAATTTTTGAAAAAAAAAAATATTTTCTTTTTGGAAAAATCGATATTTCAAAAACGGTTCAATATTTTTTTTGGAAATTTAATTTTTATTCGAACCATAATAAAAACTTAAGGTTGGCGTACCAAATTTTTATAAATTTTATACATAAAAGCTTATTTTTTTAAGAAACCACTACAACGACATATAATTTTTGTTCTTGCATAAATTCATATTTACATAGCCATTCTGTTTTTGTCTCTTACCACTAAAAGAATTAAAGAAATTAATTTTATCCTTATGAACAGTTTTCTCTAATAACATTTACAATTACATAGGAGCAAGTTCGTGCGACCCAGTCGTGCATTTTATTTATTTTATTAATATGGTCTTAAAACTTTAAATAATAATAACAATAACAAACTGTTTTGAAATTTACAAATTTTGTTTAGCTGTCCTGTCACCGAGTGAAGTATAATTGTAGTAGAATAAACATATGAACTGGACTAGACTAAGGCTATGGAGTGAGAAGTCATAACTTTACTAAATGTTTATAAATACTGTTTAAGTCAAAAAAATTGGTATTTTTATTTAAAAAAAAAGGAACTACTACGGAAAGGCCCAATCTACTACTTTTTTTTTAAGTAAAAACACTGGGAGCAGAACACATCGAAAACATGTTTTTTTTTTGTATTTTATGATTTAGGTAGCAGCGTCTGAGTAACGCACAAGACCTCCAGCTTGACAGTTAAACGTAGTAACCATTATGCCAAGGAGTCCAACAAGAAAATAGGACTAAATATTTGAATCGAATGAACGTACGAGTACATCTAAAGAACATTTTAGTCGTAAACTTGTATTTCAGGTTGTCAAGCTAAGAATGTTCTTTAAGTCTCCTTTGAATAAATCAGGTACAGAAAAGGATACAAAACTTCAAACTGAATTCTCTCTATCATCGCAGTAACCTGAATTCGAATTGACACTACAGCTTTTTAAACAACTTCAAAATGAAAGTCAGATTTTTGTCAAAATTTATTTCTTGCAGCTTGAAAGAAAAACTATGACCGATGTTCAGGTTCAAATTCGAGAGGACGAACCCTCTGCTTCCAGAGTACGAACAGTGAACATGAGTAGCGCCACTCGTCGAAGTCATCCTTTTGGCCGAACAAGTACACAGAATTCCCGGGCACGACGGAATCCAGCGTTTATTTTTTTCCAAAGACAACGCCAATATTTTATTACTAGGGTTTATCTTTTGGCAATAGCTTTTATACTATTGACAATGCTCCAATGGGTTTCTATAGTTTCAAAGTGAGTTTTCCTTTACACACCTTTTCCATAATTAAAGTTGTTCTTTCTGCTTCTAGTCCTGTTTTTGTAGATTTCTTCAAGGACAGATACTATATCTCATTGATGGCTGGACTCATAGCACTACTGCTTATAACTTCGTTTGCCCTTTTCTTCGAAATACGTTACATTGAGCCCTACAATTGGATATTTGCATACTTAATTGTCGAGCTTGAAACATTTGCTCTTCTTCGTACCCCATTGGATTCGGATTTGAGTCAGTTAGGAATTTGTTTTCTCGTATCAACTGCTATCAATGCAAGTTTCAAATATATTGGAGTAAAATTTCCAGTAAGTTTTTTTGATGTTTTTTTTTTGTTTTTTGAAATGGCAAATCTTTTCATCTAGAGGGACTTGACTCAGGACATAATGTGCGTGATCGTTATTAGCTTAATATTCTATGTTGCTGCATCAATTTGTCTCATTCTGCTTATTGCCACAGAGATGTACTATCTTGAATTCTTTCTTATTTTTGGGATAATATTTATTCTGTTGTTGGTAAGTTAATGAGCTTAAAACAATTTTATATATTATTATTATTTTTTTTCGTTAAAGTATATCATGTATGTTTCTCAATTGATTATGGGAGATAGAGCTGGATCTTTACGGTGGAATGATTTTATCCTGGCAGCTTTGATGGTTTACTTCAATTTTATGTTAACTTTTAGTTCCACATTGCATTTGTTAAATGAGTATTTTTTTATTAAGTAAATAAATAGTTTTAAATATAAGAATGTATTTATGTCTTTTATTTAGACTAAGAAAGTTGTGAAAACGGCACCAATTATATATGAAGTGAACATTTACGTTTCGTTTACGAAGCGAATAAATGGCGACTACTGGCAGTCTAGCTCTGTGATCCAATAAGCGTTGAAGTTCGCCGTTTTGAAAAAAAAATAACTCATTTGAACTTGTGGATGGAATTGATATGGGAATTATAGACATATTTCCACAGAGTCGTTCAATTTCAATTGAGTTCAAATGACTTTTAATCTTTAGTTAATGATCCTTCTTTAGGCAAATATCTTTAATTTATCAATACATACCAACCGTTGTGTTGTCTCACTTGCAAAGGTCAGGAATATTAAACTATGAGAATAATAACATACACAAATGTTATCACAATTCTAGAGGCCGTTTTCGAGAAAAATACGATTTTTTTTATTTGTTACCGTTATTTTTAGGTAAAATAAAATTTTTGTCTCACATCTTGTAGACTATATTAAGAAACATTTAGTTATTAAGTTTTAAAAAGTCGTTTTGAAAAAAAAAAATGAATTTTTTTTTTTAATCCACAAAAAAATTTGTTTTGAAAATTTGAATACAATGATATTGAAATTTTTAAGAACCTTTAGCATACACAAAATTATCAAGATTGGTTGTACCTTTTTTGAGAAAATCAAAAACAAAAAAAATGGCTCCAGAGTGACCATTTTTTTCAACTGTGGAACAGTTTTTGAGAACAAACAAATATTTATAAGATTTCGAAAAAAAATCGTATGGCAAGTACTTCTATTTTTGGTAAAAAAAAAATAAAACAACGTGGAGGTCGAAAAAATTATAAATACTATTTAATAAGTTTAAACAAAATCCAACGAGCCGCTTAGGCTGTAGTCGACGTGACATACAAACAGACAGACAGAATTGCGAACCCACTTTTTTTGTCTTCGCTATCATCGTAATGTCTACTTTGATCAATATCTCGAGTTCGATTTTTACGAAAGCATAACTTTCCTTATGGTACCTATAAGCCGGAAGTAAAAATTGACGTTCGGATGTTAAGGAAGAGTATTTTGGATGTATCAGTTGCGCAGATCTGATCGATGAAGTCATTCTTATCCTTTCACTTACGTGTTATTAAATGTCATGTTTAAGACTCGGTCGTGACCCCAAAATTTTCTGTAACCGATGATGAAGATAATCACGACTTCAACTACATGATCAATTAATTAATTCTGACCTAATTTGATGACCACAATTTGCCTCAAACCTTGACCAAACACTAACTACTACAACTATTCTATACATACATATCTCACCCGATTTGTTTCTTGGTATATTTAAACGCTCGCAAACAACTTTTCTATCCAAAACATCATGTTTTTCTTACATATACAGGGTGGGTCAAAAGTTTCTTCCTAATTTGAAAAAATCATAACTCTTCTGTTTTTAATTTTTTTCTTTTCTTTTTTAAGGTACTTATAAAACAAACTTGGAAAATTTACTAAAAAGAACTAAAGCGCTTTAGAGAGCACCAAACTAATTGAATTTTTTTTGAAAATAATCAATCGATTGTTTTAAGAAATAGAGCTTATCAGCGTCATTTTAATTTGCGAAATCCACCTTCTGCTCACATAATTACGGCACTAATAGCAAGATTTCGAAAACAAGGGGCTGTAGTTGATCTTCCTCGAGCTGGAAGACCTCTCACTGCCTGAACTGAAGCGAATGTGGAACGCATTCTTGCAAGTGTTGTGCAGAGTCCAGAATCATCGACACGAAGGGGCTCTGGTCAACTCGGTGTGTACCACAGTTCATTGCGAAGAGTTCTAAGAACCGAATTGCAGCTGTTTCCATACAAAATCAACTTTGGGCAAGAATTAAAGCCACGAAATCCCCAAGAACGTACTTCGCTTACAAGAAATGGCAAGGCAGCAAAATGATTTTATTCATCATCTTATAATGAGTGATGAAGTTCATTTTCAACTTAAATTGATTCATTAATAAACAAAATTGCCGTATATGGAGTACTGATAACCCAAGGTTGATTCATTGCGTCCACTTAAATGCACTGTCTGGTGTGTTGTAACTTCAAAAAAAATTATTGGGCCATTCTTCTTTGAAGACGATGCCGACAATGCTGTGACCATAGATGGTGAAAGGTATTGGGCTATGATCGAACATTTTTGAGGCCCGCGATGGCTGATAGATGTGGTTTCAGCAGGATGGAGCTACTACGAGAAGTGTGCACTTCTCGTGCCGTAATGGCGCTCCTAAGGGAAAATTTCGGGGATCGAATAATTTCCAAAAATTCAGGATTTAATTGGTCTCCACGTTCTCCGGATTTGACGGATTTTAAGGTTAAAGTGTACGTAAGTAAGCCAACCATGCAACGTCTCATAATATAATAGTTTCTAGATACTCAAAAGATCAATATTCTATTAAAATCAATTCTGTTCAATTCAAATTGATTGAAATCCATTCAATTGATTTATATTGCTTAAAAAAATTAGCTAAGATTGAAAACTGCATTTTAATAAAGTGAACTTTACGTTTCTTATTTTTATATATTTTGTTTTGGAGTAGAAATAAAGTCTAAAGTCTAAAGTCTAAAAGGGGCCATCATACGCTTTCATATGCGCAATATACGGCTGTAAGGCTTCCGAGCCTTCATATTAATATTGCAGGTATTTAATGAAGCAACAAACACTTCAAAAGCTCAGCAGTAGGGACTTCACCTTGCTGGATGTGGTACATATTTAGTAAAATTTCAATCATAAAACCCTGAGTACTTGTGTATGTGTTCCTTAGAAACAGTAATTAATAAATTGGTGTTAATAATTTATTCATTTAAAAAAATAAATAAAAACCAATTCAACTGATAGCCTACCAGATACTAAAACGAAACATTAAAAGAAATTACATTTAAAATTAACTATGTGATTAAGAAGAAATGGAAGTACTCAATCGCTACAGTGAAACTGCCCTATATCTATCTTTTTCTATACACACTTTTCAATTAATATCCACACAATTCTTCGTAACAACCTTCTAAGTCTATTCGTAGCTTAACCCTTTTTCTCCATACAAACCTAACACGAAAGTTAATTTTCACTTTTACGTTAAAAAAAAATAAGGCAAATCAAAAACCCTAACCCTAACCCTAACCAACAAGAAGAACACAACAAAATCACCCACTTATCTGGGAGTCTAAATCTAAATTGTTTTCAATTACACCAAAACCCGACAAGAAGTTACCAATAAAACGTCAGCAAAAAGCTCCCTCCGGTACCATGGATTCTTAGCTCTCCGGCTGGTGTTAAAAATCAGCTGGCACCAAAATATATCCTTTATCTGGCAGGAACCAAAAAATAAATAAAGAAAATATAACAAGTCGAAAACAGCTGATGAAAACATACAAAAAATCAAACAACAACAAACAAAAAACCATTCTCCCCCTCGCTCATTACCACTCACACCTCCTCACAGCGCTAGCACGTGCTCATGTAGAATTCAAAACATTTTATCCTTCTTCTTTGGCAGATTCCCATGCGGCAGCTTGTAAATAGTCAACTATAACCCCCGCTCAAAATGTGGGTGGGGGGCGTGTCATGCGCACATGAAAGAGAGAGCAGAGCATAAGGTCTGCATGAAAAGCTCTTTGAAATCTGTTCGAAAAGCTTTTTCTCTCTTAAATGAAATTTTCTTAAAAATTACTTTTAAAGTAGGCTATATGGTTATCAAACCATTGACAAAAGGACTCTATGCAATTTTAAGGATAGCAAACAATACCAATATCAAGGACCTTCAACGCACA
This sequence comes from Chrysotoxum bicinctum, assembly GCA_911387755.1. Classification (NCBI taxonomy): domain Eukaryota; kingdom Metazoa; phylum Arthropoda; class Insecta; order Diptera; family Syrphidae; genus Chrysotoxum; species Chrysotoxum bicinctum. The sequence continues at coordinate 246,487,938 of OU426987.1, forward strand.
TTGTCTTAGGTCAGCATTCTACAACGATTTAAGAGAATTTCTATAAAAATTAAAAGAGAACTTTTTCAGAGATAACCAACTGAGATTCATATCAAAGTTCTTAGAGGCACATCAGCCAAAATAGACGAATAACTATTTCCCGAGGAGATCAAGGACATTCGTTCGCATCCTTTCCGTATACACTCGATATTCGTACAAGAACGCAGAACACAGTCTGTGCGAAGAATAAACTTGCAGCCGCAAACAAAACCTTCAGTGCTGCTGTGAGGTTTCGTCAGTCGTACGCCAACGTTTGTTTCGAAAACACCGTTTCCGGTTGAGTTTATTTTGTTTGAAACTTAGCGAATTTATTAACGAGTTCAATCACGAAGTCTTTCTCACTTCTGACACTTTGTATCTATTTCGGAAATTTCTCAGATTTATCCAATCTACTCGTAGTTTGAGCTATTCGAAGTGTCCTTTGGGATTTTTTTTGTAATAACAACTGTTCACAGAAGAAAAAGTTCCCTGAAATCACCCCAAGTGCGTTTGGCATAAAAATCGATTCCATATTAGTTGTCCTGATGAGCCTCGTGGCAAAATAAAAATAAATTCTTTGTCAAGTTTACGCTTTTTTCTCGGCTCTTTATTTTGTCCTTGTGTGTAAATTATGATTGAATTATAGCCCCAAGCAAGGCGGGCCGAGCCGGGCAAGGAATAAAAATAGGCGTTCGAGAGCCAAATCGCAGGATCAACGAATATAATAATATTTAATTTGCAAGGAGTTTCGAATAAATTTAGAACCCGCGCGACGTGTCGTCCACGAATTTATACTTCGTCTATTTCGGGCAATCTTTGGGGAAAAAAATAAATCGACTACGAAGACGGAAAGTGTCGTCAGTCTTGAGTGGGTGGTGAGTGTTTCCATTTTTCTTTGCAAATTCGATTCCTTTGCCGGCTTTCTGTGAATAGAAAGTTCTTGGGTTGCGTCATTTCTATGTGCTAGTTCTCTTGCTGCTCCACAGAGTGTGGCTTAAGTTTGATTCAATGCCTTTGTTATGTGCAGATAAATGAACGTACATATCTATGTCTATGCCTTCGTGAGATAGTGGTGTTTGTCGTCGCTACTACCCCAAAACTGTTCCGCCAACCATTCGACAGCAAAGAGTCTACGACGCTGGACTTATTTTGCGGTGGAAAGGAAATCGGCCATAACACGTATAACCGCTAATTGGATAATATTTTGAAATTTCTTGGGTAAGTTTTGACTCTAGTAGCAAAGAAAAAAACAAAAGCAGTTAACCAAAATTGAGCCTTCCTTCGTGGAGAATATTTTATGGCAGTGTTGTCCCCTTTGGACAGCATTTGCCCAAATATTGTATTACATATTTTATTTGTATTTTCCAATTTACTGGTTCTTGTAATTATCTTGCGGGGCTAGCAGTTTTAAGTTTTGTGTGTTTTCCTTTTGTATATTGAGAGAGGAAACGCGCCTCCATTGACACTTTCAATGATTTATTGCGTCGATATTAAAATTCGAATGGAACCATTTTTGTTAATGGTATTCGGGAGCAGCTCAAGCGACCCCCATGGAGGAAGCGCTGTTTAGAATGTTTAGTTAAGTTATTTTATGGTGATATTCATTCTAATGCCTTTTTATGGGCTCTCTGTTCACAATGGAACAAGAGAAGTCATTATGATAATTTTGATATTTCAATTAGGGCGATACAGGAGCTTACATATTTAATCGAAACAATAATATTATATTGGATTTTACATTTTGCGGAGGTTTTCGTTTCATCGTGATTCAGTGGTTTTATTTTTTAGGAGCTTAAAGAAGGGCCATATTTAAATTAATGTATTTATACTTTGTGTCTTAGTCTCTTAGTACCATTCGGGTTTTATCCGGAGCGTAGCATTTCATCAACAATTATTTCGCATTATCTTACTTGACCATATTCATAATTAATTTTGTTTATCTCGCGATTTTTACTTCGCACATTTTCATTTCGCGCTTTTTACTTGCGATATTGTATGTACATATGTAGGTACTATAGGGTAGATTTTGTGTTTGAAAAACAAAAACGAGCTAGAGATTTTAATCAAAGTCGACATTACGATGATAGAAAACACGAATAAAAGTGGGTCCGGAAATTCCGTTAGCCTGTATGCCTGTACCTTGACCTGAGGTAGAACTGATAGGGAAGTCAATTAAAGTCCTGAAAGTTATTGGCTAAGCGCAACATTCTTGAGAATGGTTCAAAGTGGCCGTAGTTTGTACGGTTTTGAGAATGGTGAAAGATAGGAGTGGTTTTGAAGTAACATGGCTTAGTATTAATGGGACCTATTTCCAAAAGAAAGGACAAATCGATAGTCCCAGCAAAGAATAAATCGAAGTTCATAAGATGAGAATGTCAGACCACGAAGAAATCAAAAAATCTACGTTGCATAGCTTCAATTCTTTGGATATGAGAGCTCTGATATAGCGACCAAACTTGGCAAGTGTATTCAAGAAGAGGTATAAAAAATGTTATGTATGTACATTGTACATAAGTGGATTTTGTGATAAGAATGCTCGAAAGTTCCTTAGACCAACGCTTTATGAAGCCGAGTGAACAATTGGCCTTGCTAGGTTAGGTTAGGTTAGGTTAAAGTGGCTGCTGACCGGAAAAGGTCAGCACACTTAGACCAATATTTGGTCCGTTGTGATACCACAAGGATTTCAAAAATCCCCCTTACTCGTTAAACCATTTTGAGCTAATAATGAAGCGTTTGAGACAGTGAATGTCTGAATTATTTAGATCACTAGGATCGTTATAGTAGTAGTCTCCCAAGTGGAGTCTACGTCTTTGCGCTAGGGCAGGACAAGAGCATAGAAGGTGGGGAATTGACTCCTCTTCTTCTTCATCCATGCAGCTTCTGCAAAAATCATTTGCAGGAACTCCAAGACGAAAAGCATGTCTTCCTATTAGGCAGTGCCCAGTAAGGACACCTATAATGGAGCTAATATGCAATCTACCAATAGAAATTAGTTGTTTTGAGCGTTTAGCATCAAATAATGGCCAAATCAGTTTAGTAGACCGGCAAGTTGGGGTGCTGGTCCACCTGTGGTTAGCTTTCTTTATGGTATCTTGCTTTAGCATGAGTTTACAAGTAGCTAGGTGTATACCGATGTTAGATTTGCTATCCAACAAAGGTAATATTGTTCCGTTTTTTGCAAGTTCGTCAGCTTTACAATTTCCTGGAAAGTCTCTATGCCCCGGCACCCATGTAAGGTGAATGTTAAACTGTTTTGACATCTCCACTAGAGATTATCGACAATTTTGGGCTGTTTGTGAGTTAATGGAGACAGAGTCCAGTGACTTTAAGGCAGCTTGACTGTCTGAGAAGATACGTATATCGGTTGTCGATATAACGTTTTCTTTTAGCCAAGAGAGGACTTCTTTTATTGCTAAAAGCTCTGCCTGGAACACGCTACAGTGATTGGGAAGACGAAAAGATAGACAAAGATTTAATTTTTCGGAGTATACGCCTCCACCTACCCCGTCATCGGTTTTAGATCCATCTGTATAGAAATGAATTGCTTCGTCTATCAAAAACGACTCATTTTCCCAAGAAGACCTGGAAGGGATGGATACTTGAAAATTTTTATCAAATTTTGGATGAGGGGTGGTGTAATCGACGTTACTAGGTAGACTACTGAACGAGTTCAGTATAGTAGAGTGACCAATATCATTATTGATCCACTGCGACGAGGCTTTAAGTCGAATGGCTGTGTTAGCGGCCGATTGTTTGCTAAAAATATCTAGCGGTATGAGATGAAAAAGAACATCAAGTGCAGCAGAAGGAGTTGAGCGGAGAGCTCCACCCATGATTAAACAGGCTGTTCGTTGGACTTTGCTGAGCTTATCGCGGTTTGTTGCTGTTTCCAGCGCAGTCCACCATACTGTCACTCCATATGTAAGTATCGGTCTAATGACTGAGATGTATAGCCAGTGTGTTATATGAGTTTGTAGACCCCATTTGTTACCTACGGCTTTTTTGCAAGAGAAAAGAGCTATGTTGGCTTTGTTGACTCTCTCTTGGATATTGGGCTTCCAACTTAATTTCTTGTCCAAAATAAGACCCAGATATTTTACTTTGTATGAGAATTTAAGCGGTATACCTTTGATGAGGGGAGGGTCTATGTGTGGGATTTTATATTTCCTGGTAAATAGGACAAGTTCAGTTTTGTGGGGGTTGACACCGAGTCCACATTGATCTGCCCAGTTAGTAAGCTTGTTTAGAGCATTTTGTAGGAGTTCCTTCAGAGTATTAGGATGCTTACCAGATACCGCTATCGCAACATCGTCCGCATTGGCAATCCCCTTCAAGAATCACTAGTAGTTTATTTACGACTAGGTTCCAAAGGAGAGGAGAGAGGACGCCGCCTTGCGGCGTACCCCTACTGACAGTCCTTCGAGTAGTAAAATCGTCCAGTTTTGAATTAATAATCCTGCTTATCAGCATATGATTTATCAAATTACTGATTGACTTATCCACCTTCAGAGATGACAGCGCAGAATACTTGGCCTTGCTAATAAATGATCAAAATGGCCTCGAAAGTTTAACTGATTATCGCAAATAATCCTCAGGTCTAGGATAGAACTAACTTCTTGATTTATAAGGAGATATATGGTCATACCTTCGAAGCCCGTGAGTATATCGTTTAACGCCACTCGGAGTACTCGTATATTTTCAGACAAAGAATCAGGATAAACAACTTCAGAGAAAGATACTATTGGAACTAATAAAGTGCTCATCAAACGAAGCTTAGTTTATTTAGGTGTAAAATTATTTGCGATTCAGAGTTTTCTTAGTGTTCCTGTTTGTCAAAAGCTGCTAAATTCGAGAAACCAAATATAAGTTTTTCACAGAGAAAAGAATGATTGACTCTGCCGAACACTTTGGAAAAAAAATGCACGACTGGGTTGCACGAACTTGCTCCTATGTAATAGACAAGGAATTTTAAAAACGAATGTTATTAGAAAAAACTGTTCAAAATGATAAAATTATCATCATTTTTCAAATTCGAAAACAGAATGCTATGCAAATATGAATTTTTGCCAGAACAAAAATTACAAGTCGTTGCAGTGGTTTCTTAATAAAATAAGGTTTTTTATATAAAATTTTTAAAATATTTAAAATATTTCAAACTTTAGGTTTTTATTATTGTACGAATGAAAATTAAATTTCCAAAAAAAATATTGGCCCATTTTTGAGATATCGAATTTTCCAAGAAAAAAATGATTTCTTTACCAAAAATTCAATTTTTTTTTTAAAGTTTTGAAATGCAATGTTTCTTAAAGTTTTTAGAAGCATTTCTATAAAAAAAATTCATTAAAATCCGTTATGTCGATAATGAGAAATTCAAAATTTTAGAAACTCGTTCTACGGTACCTAGGTACAGTCAGTAATATCTTGTTTTCAAAATTTTTTGTATTAAATTATAGATCTTAAGAATTAATGGAAAGACTAAAAATTTAAGCAGAATTCTCGGAACCTTTTTCGAGAAAAATACGATTTTCGAAAACCATTTTTTAACATTTGTATGGATTGTATTTGTATTTTTATGTTAAATAAATTTTTTTATCATATTATATTTTAGATTATTTTAAGAAACTTTTATTTATCTAGTTTTAAAAAAATCAAGCATGGGGTTTTCGAAATATTGAGTTTTCAAAAAAAAAAAAATTGAAAATTTTTTTAAAAATCCAAAAAATAAAAAATTGAAAATTTGAATACACAATATTGAAACTGCTGGGGAGCCTTAACATAAAAAAATGATCAAAATCGGTTGCACCGTTTTTGAGAAAATCAAAAACAAAAAAAATGGTTTCAAGGGGGGTACTAAAAATAATAATTTTTTGGAATTTTGTTCAACCATTTCCTAGGTTTAACTATGTAAATTAATTTTTTTTGATTTTTTTTTTTTTAAATCGTTTGGACAGTTTTTAAGAAAAAAAAATATTTATAAAATTTCGAAAAAAATCGTATGGCAGGTAAAGTTATTTTTGGTTTTAAAAAATCAAATCAGAAAACATCCGGGGGTAAAAAATTAAAACCCATATCTACCAAGTTTGAAGAAAATCGGTCGAGCCGTTTAGTTGTAATCGAACAGACAGACAGACAGAATTGTCAGACCCAGTTTTTTCGTCTTCGCTATTATCGTAATGTCAACTTTGATCAAAATCTCGAGTTCGATTTACGAATGCATAACTTGCCTTATAGTACCTATAAGTCGCAAGTAAAAATCTAATTGGCTAGCACAGAGACGTGATTTTATCGTGATCATACTGTAGTCATATATCATCCAAGATTATAACCATCGTAGTATAGAATAAGAGTGGTTAAATCTAAAACCTGATTGTAGAGGAGACAGAAAATTCTTTGAAGTAAAGATTGCTTCGAAAGTATTTTTTCTAAGAGCTTAGACAAACAAATAAAATAGTAATCGTCCTTTAGTCTGAAGGTTCTCTTGGCAATATTTTCTTTAGGAACAGACGTGCTCGATACAGTGGTTGTAAATATGGGTTAGTCGGCTAATTTCGTATGGTAGAACAAGTTTTACGAACCGAAGTGGAATTTCATCTTCTCAAATTGTATCAGACCTTTGAATTTTTAAAAGAACTTGATACTTGATTTTCGGAAACAATAAGCTCAAAGCTCGTTGAAAACTAACTCAGATTCAGGTTCGAAATAGGTAGGCAATAGAGTTGTGTATGTGAAGTTTAAAGGGTTTTCTGTGTAGTTAAGTTTATCATCTACATGTGTAATTTTTAAGCAATCATACCAAGCCAAGATTACAAAGATTCAACATTGGTTCAATTGAGATCACTATATGAAAATGCTAAAATGAATTTGAAAAAGATAGGAATCAAAATTGAATTTAGATATAAAAAATTGAAGAGTCATGATCTGGAATACCATCAATAATCAATTAGTCATTCAAAAGAATAATATTAGGATCAGTCACAATAATCAGGTCAAGAAGACTAGGGGAATAGTTAGCAGCATACCAAGTAGGAAAATTATTAATAACTTTAAGGCCGGAAGGAGTAACAAAAACAAAGAGTTGAGAAGAGCTATAGAATCTACTATAAGAAGGTCAGCGTTAAAAACGGTTGTAAGAAAGTAAAAAAGGTGACAGTTGAGCATTTTCTATTAAGATTATAAAGAGTAGGCCAAATACAAGTTTTTTTTAAGAAATGCAATAAAATGAACAAAATAAAAATGTTTCCATGCATTATGGCTTTATTAGTAAGAGCAAACATTCCCATTAATTATTGAAAACAACGTCGTTCAAGTGGATGGTCGTGCGCCTTCAATTGCTGAGTCAATTTGACCTAGTAAGCGAATAATCCGAAATCTTTATGCAGAATTCTCCTCAGGCTAGTGCGTGAAATGTTGATCGATGGCGAGTTGATGTTCTTGAATTAGGTCTCACACTCTCTGCTACAGCAGCCACATTCTCGTCTATGCGCACCGTACGACACGACGGGAACCATGAGTGTTGACCACTAGCATACAAGTCTCACGAACTTTTTGCACAAACTTGAGTACAGCCGGCGCGGTGGGTGCTTCATTTCGATCGAAACTTTTTTTTTTAAAACGCACTGTTTTAGCTACACAGCACTCAATTTGGAAATAAGTTTTCAATATTCCCCAACGTTGTTCAAGTGTCAGACGACTTATTTCTTTCCGCGGAATTGACTTTTTGTCAAGATTTCGAGCGGGAAATAGCTGTCAGCGTAAAAATAACCTATGACTTAAAAAGAAATCTTTAGATGACTTACCCTATAAATGCAGGTTTCCTTGCAACTCACACTCCTATCAGAAATTTCCAAAATTAAAAATTCGATGTCAGTAGCACCTTATTTGCTTAAGCATAATTTAGAGATGATCTGCAGTAAATTTCAACACCACCAGCTGTTGTTGTTGTGCACCTATAATTTCTAATGAGATATCACCAATACTAAATCCATTGAAGATCTCCCTAATATAGGAATTATTTAAAAGATTAAGAATTTAAAGAAATAATGTAACTAGAGAAAAAGGTTCATAACTTTAAGATTCATTTTTTAACGACTAAAACAACTCATTTAGTAGTTGGAGCTAAAAACAGGATGCTATGTGAATTCTCAAGCAAATATAGATTCTAGGAAATAATTAAAAAAAATAATAGTTCACACGTGTTGAAGATATTGATTTTTCAAAAAACATATTTAATTTTATTTTTTCAAAAACCCAAAAAATATTTTTTTTCGAATATTCTTATATCCATTATTATTTAAAATTTAAAGGAGCTCCTGTAAAAAATTGGGGTCAAAATCGTAAGAGCCGTTAATGAGAAAGTCGAAAATCAATAAAATGGTTCTATGACAGTTACCGTTAATAACATTTCGTCACAAATTTTGTTTTGACCAAAATGTAGTCTAAGTCCGTAATAGCACACTTAATTTTTTTTAATAAATAAGATTTTGCATAACGGTTATATGACAGGTACCGTTAGTTTTGGAGGTAAAAGAATTTTAATATCTCCTAGTACCTACATATATCACAAGTAAACATTTTATCAATATACTAGGTGCCGTTTTCGAGAAAAATGCGTTTTTCAAAAACCCTTTTTTAATATTTATATGATGGGTACCGTTTTTTAAGATAAAATATTTTTTTTGTTCACATCATGTAGATTGTATTAGAAAACTTTTAACTGTTAAGCTAAAAAAAATCGAGCTTGATGGGGTCTTCAAAATATTGAGTTTTTTTTTCACTGTAGGTAATTTTTTTAAAATCCAAAAAAAAATTAAAATTTGAATACACAACACCTACTGTTCATACTTTTTTCATTAAGCATGAACAAAATTATCAAAATCAGTTGTACCACTTTATGAAAATCAAAACAAAAAAAAATAATTGTTGTGGAATTGTTTTTCAAGAATTAACTAGCTTCAACTAAATGAAATATTTTTTTTTTAACTGTACAACAGCTTTTAAGTTTTTAAGCAGGTACCGTTATTTTTGTTCTTAAATAAAAGAAGAAAAAAAACGCGTGGGTGGAAAAATTAAAAAATATTGTCTACCAAGTTTAAAGAAAATCATCCAAATCGTTTAGGTTGTAACCGAACAGACAGACAGAATTGCGAGACCCACTTTTTTCGTCGTCCCTATTATCAAGTCTGATCAAAATCTTGAGTTCGATTTTTTTTTAACGAATGCACAAGTTGCCATTTAGTACTTATGAATGTGTCGCAAGTAAAAAGAAAATTATTTCTGTTACTAACAGTTACGGACTTTTAGTTTTGTAGAAGTCAAATCACCATAGCTAAAATTGTGAAAAGTGTTTATGAAGCACAAAACTACAAGTCCATACCTTATTTTGTACTTGATGCTACAAGTCTACAAGTACTTACAACACTAACAGGTCCCTATTCTTTGTGGTTTGTGACCCATATAACAATTGGTTTTTGGTCCGGGATAGGGATCAATATTTGAAACGCAAGTCTTGATGACAAAGGCAAACGCTCCGATAGAAAGCATTAGAGTCACGCCTATAAATTGGCACTAATCCCGCCAACTAGACGCTTTCAAAAAGGGAAGTTACGTTGCCCTTAAATTAAAAAAAAAATGTATCTAAAATTTATATTTAGTCAAAAAATGCTATTCTTGTTCTTTTAGCAATTTAGAAAATTAATTTCATGCATTTTCAACATTTTTTTCTCTAGACACATAAATGTTTATATGCAGTCTTTAAAATTCTCAGCATCTTGAATAAAAAAGCTTAATCGTGCGATCCAGTCTTGCATTTTATTTATGTATGAGCTTACACCGACTCCATGTTCTTCCATGTTCCTTACAGAAATACTATTTTCCATATTGTTGGTATTTACAGAAGACTTTCCATTCCAAGTTTAGATAAATTTTCTGGTCCCACAAAACCTATCATCACATCCTCGTTGAATTTTAAATTTACTTTCAACAAAAAACCAAATGAGAAAAAAAAAAAAAACAAATAATTCGTCTTCATCTTATAGAAATCGTCTTTACTTTATACGGCACATAAAAACGTTCCTAAATAAAATAAGTCTTTTTAAGTTGAAACTCCACATCGATTCCTGAAGGAATCACTCATTGAACACGAACCTTTTTGCCAAAATTACCACCCATTATTGTATACGGAGCCACTCAAGTCGTTTTTTTTACAGATCCTTTTGTAGAATTTTAAACGCCTTTACTGGAAGTCGACTCTTACTTTGATTAACTAAGCAAAAAGTCATGAATCGTGGTTCCCCATATTATTATCCTTAAGGAGGCTGATTTGCAATAAAAAAAAAAGCAAACGACTATATACCTACAAACCTACAAGTGGCATGCTCTGAAAGAGAATTTTTATATTCAATCATAAATTTAAAATGCCATCCTTCAGAATTGGTAACATAAACCGCCACGAAAACAGGGACGACTGCTTAAACTCAGCATACACCTATGTACGTCCAAATTAAAAAAAAATATCATTTTTTTTGTGTTCATATTGAAGATATTTCGACAGGAGTTTCCGGGCGTCTGTTGGAGGAAAGGCATCAGAAATCAGCAAAAGCTACCTCACAGATCCTTCCACATAATAAATTTATCCGAGAATCCTGACTTATTGAAGAAGAAACAAAAAAAATCCCAAAAAAATGTAGGTATACTCTTTTCTTGCTAACCGTAAATTATAGATATATACAATTTTTCGTCTTCGTTCTTAAGTAGGTACGTAGGTGCCCTGGCATTGACGGTGGTGCTGTGGTTTTAACAATGTCTGTTATCCGTTTTTTCAGAAAGCATAAGTATAAAAAAAATAAATACCTACCAAGGACATTACTTGAAAGCAATTATTTCAGGCGGAAAAATTAACTCGAACCTTTTGATCATTCTAATAAAGTTACTCGTACACCATTTAATTTTTCTCGACTCACTCAATGCCCCCACGAGACAGATAGAGAGACGGATGATCAAAAGTTAACCTGTCTATTGTCGCTTGCAAAACAAACCCGAAAGGACTAATTGAAAGAGTAGGTATGATTTCGACAGCTTCTTAGCGGTTTTGTTTTAATCAAGGGTGCGAGCAAGGACAAAGATATTTTCTTAGAATTTTCTTCGTCCTTTGGCTGGCTATAAGGAAGAAGTCGAAGATGAAACAGGTCCTTTTTTCATCCTCGTCCGTGGAGCCTATAAAATGTCATCGAGCGGTAAACCAACATAATCATAATCACTATCAACAAAAACCACAATCAAGAACCACCACAAAGCACCAACAACGACCGACACGACGACATCAACAAGAAAGGAATCTGAGAATATCACTTAGGTTCTGTTCTGTTTTCTGCTTTCAGCCACAAGCAGATTTCAAAGTTTAATCAAAAACAAACGGAAAACGGAAGACAAGAGGAAGTATGGCACTTGTCCTTGTTCTGGAACACACACACACACAGCCGCAAATATCCCGTCAATGGAAACCGACAGCAACAATGATAATAATAAAGCAACCAGTTTTAAAGGAGATTGACATAACACAAGACGACAGAACTTTGGACCCCCAAATGGATTTGAATGCAAATGCGTTAAACTTTCTCACAGAAAAGGTGTTCCCGTTTGTATAATTAACTAGCGCGGGTGGTTCTTAAATGAAATCCGTATTTAATTGAAAACTCGCCCAACTTTAACTCCATTTTATTAAAGTACTCGTATGTTAACAGACACAAGGTGTCTTTGAATAGTTCAAAAACTTTAAGAAATATTACGAACTTATTAACTCAAAGTGGGATATTTGTCATCTCAATTGGAATGTAATTAAGAACTACAAAGCAGTATTCACTGTTAACTTAGGTAGGCGTATTTTTAGACCTTACGATTCAGAAAACAATATCCTCATTAATAGCTATTAACCATGAAGATGTGAAGATTATTTCTCGAAAACGTACGGTGATAGAAATAAGCATTTGTATTAACAAATCATACCATTTACCTTGAAACGACTTCTGCAACACATGAGACCTACAAGATTAGGTGGCGAAGTAATCGATGCCAAGAAAGGAGGTAAAATATCTAGGATAGGAATATCGCTAGATAGCAAACTCCTCTGAAATAAACACGTCTAAATAACTGTCGGGAAAGCCACAGAAGACCTTATGATATTCAAAAAACTTGCAAGCAAACCATGGGTACACCATGATGCTAAGATCCATCATTACCTATGTTCAAGCTCCGTGGCACAAAAAATTGAACTAGCAAGACTTAGGAAATCACTAGAAAAAGTTCAAATGCTCACAGGCATATGCATAACTGGAGTAATGAGAGCTTACCCTACGACATCAATGGAGGTTATCCTTCACCCGACCCTACTACAGTCAACTCCCAAGAAAAACTCATTGCAGCACAGTTAGTTATTAATTCGATGTTGCCAGAAAGTTTCATGAGTCATGACTCCATTTATACATGGAAGCGTACACGATTCAATGGGAGAAATCTTCTTTGGCACTTGTACTGAAAGATCTCGATATACACAAATCTGTTCCGAAGAGGTTTTCTTTAATGCTGACAAAACCACTGCGTAAGATTTTTCAACTGCTTTACCCTCCTGGTCTCTTTCCCAGTGGATGGAAAACAGTATTTGGTGAGCCTGTCCCTAAAAATTGGATCTTCTTCCACCTCTAACTATTGTCCAGTTGAACTTATGTCCTTCTTTTCAAGCTCATGGAAACGCTGATTAATTATCAACTCAAGAAATATCTTGAAGAACGAAAGCTTCTCAATGACCGGCAGAAGAGCTTTTGTAACAATAGGTCCACGGGTTATCTCATGATCATGACATATCTCACCGAACAGTGCAGTGGCGTAAATCCTTCCATCGTTTTGGAGAAATTAAGACTTTTGCACTTGATATTTCAAAAGTATTTGCTGAAGTTTAGTATCAAGCTCTCTTATCAAAAATTCCTGCATTTGGTATTGATAAATCTCTTCTTCATTGGATTAGAAACAACCTTTCGAATCACGCAATATAAGTTTTATTGGCCGATTTTAATTCTGTTATTCATAAAATAATTGCTGGTGTGCCACAAGGTTCCGTTTTGCTTCCGACTCTCTTTCTCGTATTCATTATTCATGAATTATCTCTCGTTTCAAACTGTCAATCCATTAAATTGTTTTGCCGACCGACAGTACTCTCAGCTCCTCATATTCCTTTTCAGATTCGTGGCCTTGTCCTTCAAATGTGAGTTAAGAAGAGGGCAGCGTAAGATACGAGTAAGCTCAGTAAATTCTGGTTTTGATAGATAGAAATGGGGAATCATAAACCGCATAGAATTAAGTGCTTCAAAAACTCAATGTCTTCTATCGTTATAGCGGAACACACTCCCATGCCGCTATTTATGACCGGCGGGTGCTTGCATTGAGTAAACCTAACAATTTTAAATTCTCGGTATGTGCATCACAGGGCTTAAGCCTTAAGTTTCCTTTGAAGTTGCATCACATTTTTCACCTCTTCTGATCTGGCTGTAATACATATGTACATATATGAGGCCTATATTCCAATATACTCCTTGAGACACTTGCATGGAGTCCAAAAAAGAGCTTTAAAAATGATGAGTGATATAACTATAACAAGAACATTTAAATCTTACGAGCACCACCGCAGTGTTTCTAGTCATTCATTACTTTACCGTAATTTGTATAACAATAACAAATGTTCTAGTGAAATAGTCAGTTGCATTTATCCCTTTAATCAATTCAAGCGTAATACTCGCACTTCAGGAAACGGCCAACTTCGCACGTATGTATATTAAATTCAGAAATGATTTCCTTAGCCGCACTACGGAATGTGGAATGCCTTACCCGGCTCAATATTTCCCTCCCATTTAAATATTCAGGCATTCAAAACCAATACTCTCCAACTTTCCTAAGATCTCGCACTGTGCTCAAACAATTTAAGGGTAGTCATAATTCTATCCTAAGAAGCGCCATGGAAGGTATTGGTAGGGGAAAATAAATAGGAAGGAACTAGAGAAAGAGACTTGACCCTACTAAAGATTGCAGGGTTAAAAATTATAACTTCGAGAAAAATTTCAGAACGGAGTTAAGTAACAGTAGTACCCCTTGGAATAATGGTTAGTGCGTTGGTCGCTGCATAGAAAGAAAGTTTTTCAGGGGCGTACTGCCTCTTGCGAGGAATTGACAAATCCTCCAAGAGTAAGCCGTTCGGAATCGGCGGAAAATTGTAGGTTACCTCCATTCATGGTAACACGCACGACGCACACAGGAATGGTTAAAAGATGTAAGCCACTAGATCCTGGTTCTCTAAGGTAGGTGAAATAGTGAACAATTCTCTAAATGCAGATGCCATGAAATGGTATGCTGATGGTTCAAGAACATCTCAAGGGATATGGATTTTTGAAGCCAGAACCAAAAGGAAAAATCTCAAAAGATATTACCGTTGTTAATATTGCCATCATGTCAAACAGCCAAACAGCAATCAATGCGTTCAGCTGCTATGCCATTAGTTCTAAACTGGTATGGAAGTGTCTGGACAGGTTAAGCGACATCTGAAAGCATTATAATGCCATACTCTATTGGGTACCGGGACATGTAGGTGTTAGTGGAAATAAATAGGCAGATTCTTTCCTTTTTTTTGAAAAGAAGGAAATTTTATTTAAAATAAAATGGAAACAGAAGAGGGGAATCAAAAATATGGACAGCTCTAGCAAAACTGAGGCAGGCCAAAATGCTTCTTGGGAATTACAATTAAGAACGCTTTACATCACATATTATTAAGCAGGAATTCAATAAAAAAGTATTCCTCGTACTTAAATTTCTCAAGAAAGCATATCTGGAGCGAGAGCCGTAGTATGAGCGATCTAACTCAGCTCTAGACGGAGGCACAATAGAACTAAAGTTCGCAGTGCACTTAAAACCAAAATTATTCAATCATTCATTTAGGACATAAGATTCTCAATTTTGTAGAGGGGTAATGTGCAGTTGATAGCAAAACATAGGTCGTACCTCATTTCACCCACACTTGGTTCATGATACTCGTATGATGTTGTATGCACCATTTAAAAAAATTCGTATTTTTATAAGTAGCTAAGCCTACCACTTCTATAGTAGGTGTCGGAACTTGTTCTTCATTGATTGGAAGTGGTTTGACTTCTTGCCATATTTCTTGCTACCCATTTAGCAGCTGCTTGAATCCATCTTCCATTCCCTGATGTTGTTGTGAGAAAAACTTTCCTAGATCCATATTGGTCTAAATGTGTCGGCTCTCAGCCGGCAGTTACTTCCACCATTGAATAATTACAAATAGAAGTGGACACCGAACATTGCTCAAACGACCATGCGACTTATGAGCATCCAGTGAGTACCATTAGTAGCTTGAATATCATTTTCATGATATTAGTTGTTGTATATGCTAATTCATATGCTCAAAAGGGATTAAAAAAGTCCTTTTGGGATCTTTTTTGAAAAGGACAATAATATGTACACGTTGAAAAAAACAGTTTAAGGAATACATAGGTATACCTACATCTTTGGAAGAAAAATGAATTATCAATCCAGACATAATTATGTATGTATATGTATTTCATTTGTGTTTATCATATAGATGACTTTTTGTTGTAAGTTTTTGTATTTGAGTGCGGTTTTGTCTACGGGTAGATTGAAATTTGTAGTTAAAGTAAAAATGTATTGTGATTATAAGGATTGTTTAAATAAAAAAAGTTCAGGTGTGCCGCGGTTTCGACTGCCACAAAACGAAGATCTAGCCAAAATTTGGCTAGTAAACTCCGGAAATAGCTATTCCGAAAAGCTAATAAACAATGAGCCAATTTTTATTTGTGCAGACCATTTTAATAAAAGTGAAATATGTTTGAACAGCATAAGATCGCGATTGAATATGGATGCAGTTCTTTATACATAATTGCAAAACCGCAAATTTGATTCCAATACAACAAAATAAGAAAGTTTATAATAGGAATGTAACGTAAGTTAATTTAAATCACAAAAGAAATATTTTCATGAATATGTAAGGTGTCAGTTATAATTGACAATTTTAACTTTTTATTTGAGTCCAGTGATTACCTTAATGTCAATATATAGCTGATCACTTTACTTACTCTTATCAAATAAAATAATTAAATTTTTTTCATTTTTGACCACATAAAAGGCAAGGTTGATGTAGGAACCTTAAATTTGTCACCTAGCTTTATTTAAGTTTGCATTCTATGAATGCTGTTATGAAAGGTGACTAATAACTTATTATGTACGCCAAATATAAATAATAAACCAAATAAGTTACGGAACTTACAATGGTATCATACAAAATAAATCAGAAAATGGTTAAAATGATTTAGTATGTTATTTGCTTTCAATTTAAAGGGGTGGCAAATATACATTATTGGTTGTATACAGCGTGTTTTGCATAAGATGCTAGGGTTTGTATAGGTTGGGTTGAGACAAAAAAAAAAACAAATTGCGTGGGAGGGGTGTATAGTATACACTGTATACCTATGTATGCTTATTTAACCTTGAACAATTTAAGTGACTTGAACTACATGAAGCCTTTCTTACATTTAAATAATTTTAGATGTATGTTTTTCTAAAGCCAAAAAGTTCTTCCCACAGAAAAAAAAAAATTACACCGGTTGAAGATAGTGAGGATCACAGTTCGGCAGTAAATAAAGACGACGAATTTCTTCATTTGAATAAAAGACCCCCTCACAAATTTTATTCAAATAATTGCAAGAAATCCGAAAGAGCTGTGAATAACGTATGTCAACCACAATCTTGGTCACCAACGCCGTCGTCACCAACGCCGCCGTCACCAGTTCAAATAGATATTGAAAAACTTCTTAAGTCGCCAAAATCAAGCAAATTTAAGCCAATCGGTGTTTTAAAAAATACGTGTAGTAATATCTTAAATGAGGTTTTAGAATCAAAGTCAAAAAGCGTACAAACTTTTGTAAGAACCCAAATTGTACACAAAGAAAGAACAAAATGGAACGCAGAAGAAAAAGATCTTTTTTTGAAATTCCATTACAAATCACCGTCATTTTATAAATTTTTGAAAAATGAAGGGTTTGTATTGCCATCCCAAAAAACATTAACACGATGGTATGACATGCTCCCATTTGGAACTGGCATTTCAAAAAGCATCCTTTGCATGCTTAAAGAAAAACTTAAAGATCTACCAAAAAGCCATAGAACGTGTGTGCTCGTCTTTGACGAGATGAGCACCAAAGTTGAATTAGAATACAATTCTAAAGAAGACATAATTTACGGATTTGAGGATTTGGGTGAGTTAGGGAGAAACAAGAGAATGGCTAATCACTGTCTTCTACTAATGCTCCGAGGCCTTAACCAATCCTGGAAACAGGTACGCAGATAAACAGATATAAACATATTACATATATTAGTTATAAATAATTAAAAACATATACATATTAAGTAATTATAAATACAAAATATTGAGCATTCAATATCATTAACAATAATAAATATTATAATAAATTATAATAAAAAGATAAAGTAGTAGTTGAGGGCTGAGGCTCAATTTTACGAATAATAGATGGTTTATAACTACTTTTTATGTCTATGCTAAAGTAAACAAGTCACGTATGCATTATAAGAAATAAACAATATAAACTGGTATCCAAATATAAACAAAAATAAATTAAAATAACATTTTTGACAACTTTTTCCTATTCCATTCCCAACTTTTAATTGAAAAACTAACTAAATGTTCGCTTTAAGTACCTACTTTGAAGATTTCAACACACTTTTTCTTCTTCTTTAAAACATTATATCCATTGCTGGTATATAAATATAATCATCATCATTGAATCATTAAAGAATAAAAGTTCCTTTTCCGTTTCCCCTTCCACTTAAACCACAAAGACTAGAACCAAAATCAATTTTAATAAGAAATTATCACCTTTAAACACTACACATTTAAACAGTACTCTCAAACAGTACACTTTTCTCATAATTTAACTTCAAAACCTATGTATATTGTATAAAAATGAAAATAAATGTACCTAATTGTAATTAAATGAAATACCTATGGGCACTTGTCTTTATGTTATTAATAAAACATGCTAATATTTTATTATTGATATAAAAATTAAAAAAAATCCAGTTTGTTTTTGAGCAAATTAAACTACAAGAAAATACTAAAAATTGTTGGAAAACGTTTTTTGGCTCCAATATTTTGAGATCAAACACTGATTTGGAAGGCGGAATGATTTTATTTTATGCACAATGATAAAGTCAATTATAAGGTTTGTAGAAGAATTATATTGACAGTTTTTTTTTTTAAATCAACTAAATTGCAAAACAAAACTACTAAAAATTATTCAAAAATGGTTTCGACTAGAATGTCTCGAAAACAAACAATGCTATTGACTCCGGAATAATTTTATTTTAGAGTTTTGACACAATGTTGCAACTTAATTTAATGAGGTTTGTAAAAATATTCAATTTACAATTTTTTTTTTAAGCAAAACAAAAATTACTTAAAATCTTCAGCTTTACATTCAAAGTATTTAAAGTTGATCAAAACATTGATAAACAACGTAAATCGGAAAAGGTTCAAGAAGATACTTTAGGTAGGTATATGTTAGTACCTTACTGATTGAAAATTATAAGTAGGTATGTAGATAAATATTTTACCAAAAGTAGGTTAGCTTTCATAACTTTTATAGATAGGTACCTTTGTAAATTTCATTTAATTAAAACAACTCGTCGATAAATATATATGTCTTATTCAAGGTTGGCACAACACATTATTATAAAAATAAAGCGAGGTATAAGTAATAAGAAGACAATTTTTTTACCACTGACATGTGACTACAAAAACTGCTTAAAGTCAAATCTACTTCCATGCAACCGTCAACCCAAAGCAAAACAATATCACAAAAAACAATGCAAGAAGAAATTGTATGTTATTTGTGTACGCACAGTGCACTGGTAAATGGTAACATGATCCAAAATGGCTTTAAGAATCCTTTTTTACTCCACTTTGATTATATCTTTTTTTCTTCACTCCACAGTTTTTTGCTTTAAAGCAAAGAAATCTGCCAAAAATACTACTGAAATGGTTGAAAAATCTAATAGGTACGCCCCCAACTTGTGTTATTTATTATATACATATATACATATATACCTCCATATTATGTTCCTACTAACCTCCATTTGTGCATATGAATACCTACCTACATATATGTAATTACTAATTACCTACCTAACATTAGCCTAAACAATATACCTACCTATCTATGCTTATGTATGTACATTGTAGTAAAGTATGATTCGTCCACTATCCCTATTTTCAGAAAAAAAAAAAGAAATTTAAAAATAAACCTATCCCAACCCATATCAAACTAATAACGAAATTGAAGAAAAACTCACAGAAACTCACAAAACATCATCATGTCGAATGCACCGAAAAGCACCAAAATCATTTTCGTTTTATGAATGAGAACGAAATTTAAAAAAGAAAAACAAACCTTCAAAATACATTTTCTGCAGCGAACGTGATTTGGCCTTGAATGCCACACTTTAACAGACATATGTACCTACACAGTTGTTATTGTTGTTTTTTATTCTAAATAACAATATTCCGTTATCTTTCTCGACCATAACAAATTGTGAGTAAATTTCCCATAAGGACCAAATCTGTAAAATTGGGTGTTGTATTTGATAGACTGATACAATAACTCGCCGTGCGATACTAGCGACTTATGAGCATTTGAGAAATAAGTGTCGCCATCTAGAGCAGGATCTGCCCGGTGTCCCTTCTATTTGTAATTATTCAATGCTTCCACATAACCTAAATTACATAACACTGTTATTTTGTGACTACGTTATTTTCGATGTTTTGAAGAGCTTGCGCCTTGGACTTAAAACTAGCAGCCAGTTGTTTGGCTTTTTTAAGAAAAAAATCGGATATTGTTGAGATCGTGAGACTCTATCAACTTTGTGGAATTCCCTTTCGTTTGACAGTTATACATTCAATTTTGTCGCAACTAGAAACTTATCAAATTCAATGTTTAGGTCTAGGATGCCAAATACGTACCTTGCATCGATAAGTAATGTGGACTGATTGATGGAGACTGTCATGTTGCTTTGTTAGTCCGTAGGCATGGAAACTTTTTGCAACTTAGCATATCGGATATCGTACAACAGGGGCGAACACAGGTAGGGGTTTTAGGGGTTCAAATCCCTCCTCCACCCCGAAACGACCAAAAAAATAAGGGTTAATTTTGTTAAAGAAAAAAAAAACAAAGTCTTATTTTCGTGCCATAAATTCTTCTGCTAATGTTGTTTTTTCTTACGACTTATAGGTACTATAAGGCAAGTAATGTATTCGTAAAAAAATCGAACTCAAGATTACGATGATGGCGAAGACGAAAAATTAAGCTTAAATTAAGCTCGGTAGACTCCGGTGGGCAGGGCACCTAGCTCGCATGAGCGAAGAGGAACCTGCTCGGAAAGTTCTTTGTGGTACATTCTATGGTAGACGACAGCGTGGTAGACCATGCTTGCGCTGGAGAGATGGCGTAGACCAGGACGCCCGAAGCCTTGGGGTGCGCAACTGTATGGCGTCGGCTAGAGACCGGGATAGGTGGAGAGACTTGTTGAAAGAGGCCAGGACCGGAACCCGGTTGTCGAGCCGATGATGATGATGATGAAGACGAAAAATGTGGGTCCCAAAATTCTGTCTGTCTGTCTGTTCGACTACGGCCTAAGAAGCTGGGTCAATTTTCGTTAAACTTGGTAGATATCGTTTTGAATTTTTTTCCCCCACACGTTTTTTTTTGTTTTCCTTTTCTTTTTAAGACCAAAAATAACGGTACCTGCCATACGAATTTTTTTCGAAATCTTATAAATATTTTTTTCTCAAAAACTGTCCCACAGAATTTTGAAAAAAGAATTCATAAGATTTCATTTCGTCATTTAAGGTAATGGTTGAAAAAATTTTTCCGAAAAATGGTTACTCTTGGAATCCCCCAATCCTCCTTGGAACCAATTTTTTGGTTTTTGATTTTCTCGAAAGCAGTACAACCGATTTTAATCATTATGAAGCCCCTCCAAGGTTTAAATATTATTGCGTACTTATACAAATTTTAAAAGTTTTATTTTTTGATTCTTAAAAAAAATTTCAAAATTTTTTTCTGGAAACTCAATATTTCCAAAAACCCCATGCTCGATTTTTTTTAAACATGATAAATAAAAGTTTCTTAGTATAATCTACAAGATCTGAGGAAAAAAGTTTGTTTTACCTAAAAATATGGGTGGCCACAATACAAATGTTGAAAAATGGTTTTCGAAAATCGTATTTTTCTCAAAAACGGCTACGAGAATTTTGATAATTTTTTTTAGAATTACAATTTTGTTCTTGCATGAACTAATATTTGCTCAAAAAACATGGCATCCTGTGCTTAGGTCCAACTACTTAAGGGGTTTAGTCATTTAAAAAATGAATTGTATGCTTTTTCTCTAATAACATTAATTTTTAGTAAAAGTCATGTCTAAGGATTAATTCCGGAATAAAAATGCCGTGAAAAATGTAGTGAATATTTTCCAACTTTTGGTAACATTATTCAAATTTGCCAAATACATAGGTATCCGTTGCAACATCTTTATGATGTTTTGTTTTTGTGATTAGCTGTATGAAATTGTTCCGATAGGTCCTATCCCTAAGAGCAAATATTATCTAGTTATAAGAACATATTTATGTTAATTACAATAAAGAATATGTTATTAACAAGTACCTTAAAAATATAGTAATAGTAATTAAATAATATATTTATGAAAATTTCATATTTTTTTGAAAACCCCCCCTGAAATTATTTTCTGCGTCTGCCCCTGTCGTACAACAATGGTATATGTGTATAGATATTCTGTCTCACACGCATGTTGCATTGAGTCTAAATGTAAACCAAATACTGCAACTCTCCTATATAACTTTTGAAAATGTCCCCATATTTATCCCGAAAAGGGAGTCTAATTTGAACTATTTTCGACCATGTGAATTGTAAATGGATGCAGTTGTAGGTGCTTTCATGTTATATAACTTCTATCCTCGTTGATATCATAGATAATCTCGCCCTCAGCCAAACCAATTATTGGAAAAAAGAGCATTTCAACGGACAACATCCATCAATCCAAGTTCTGACAGCATCAGAGTTGGGGCCTTGAGTGTTACCCCAAATTCATGGAACCACAGATTAAAATCGTTATTAAAAGTTTTTTAGAACAAATGCTCTGAAAGGTGATTCTTGTTACTACCTTTGTATAAGTTATACATTTTTACAATGTAAAGGTCAGGTAATAAGTATTTTCTTTCAAAATTTTGATGAGTGTAGTGTGATTCATACGATCGAAACTACTTAATGAATTCTCTTGTAACTCTTCGTAACTTGTCTTATTTCCAAATTGTGCCTTATCACGTCTATATACATAACTGATCTATTCACAAGCCCTTTGTTGTAACATCCTGCTATCCAGTATCCTGTTCTTCCATCGGATACTTGGAAAAGTTTCAAGAAAAATGTCTTACAAATTCTTACCTTCTGGTCGAGCCATTCAATCACATCATGCAAAGTTACCAAACACACCTAATAGTGTAACATCTATGAACCGATGCTTTTCGTAATACAGATATGGTGTAAGTGAGTTACGCCGCGCCACTTCGGTTTTAGCATAAATTCCGGGTAGACAAAAATTTGTTGTCATTTTCTACTAAAAAGGGAAGAAATTACGGTTTCCTGTTATCTCAGGTTAAATATCATTCATTTTCGTTCATGATAGTGCAATAAACCCAAAATTAAAAATTTTCTGCTCTCTAGGGCTCATTTTATTTGGAGGTGCTTATTGAAATTTAAATTGAAGGCTTTTTAACTAGCTCCATTACTGTTTCGCCATACTTCCTGACGTATGTCCTTGAGCTACACTGACAAATTTTCGTCAAACCTTAATTTTTTACAATTAGTCAATTAATTTTTATTATTTCAATTATTATTTCAGCAACTGTTCAGACAATAATTATCGACGCAACCAGATCCGGAAGTAACTAACCACAGGGATGAAACTTAAAATATTGGACAGGGTTGACTTTTTCTCTGTTTTTTTTGTACATTACATCCTTTAATAGGTTCAATTATTTAAAAATCACGGAACTTTACTGCAATGCTCCTCATGGCGGGTTCCATTGAAAAGGCGCACTAATTACTGTAAAATGCAGCATTAAGAAAAAACGAAAGAAAAATACCTGTGTCCGACTGTCCGTTAAAAGTAAGTTCGGGTCAGTGCAACGTATGAATTCAGCAGATTCCATTCAATTATCCATATACGCATTTTTTTGTTTGGTTGACTCCACACTTAACCTGCTTTCTGTGTGGCACACTTCTTTTTATCCGGGTCAAATGACCCGCAGAGTGAAAATTTATTTCACCGTGCACACACAAAATATAAAAGCGGCACTTCACGCACCACACAATCTCATTAAATGGCGTTACATGCTTGCAGCATCAGCTATAGCGAGATGCTGAAAAACTCAAAAGTATAATTACTCATGTGAAATCGAAGGACAATCCGCACACAGTCCTTTCGCGTTCAAATACCGCAATGGCATGGCGGCTTGGCGTGGCAGCGGGTTCCGGTTGCCGTGTTTCCGTTCCCGGAGACTACCACCTACATATGCTGGATTAAGTTACACACCCTGGCAAAAACTGCAGACACAAGTAAACATTGCAATTTAATTACCTTTCATTGGACTGATTTAATGAAAAGTTCAACTTCAGGGGCGGCTTTCCTTCGTCAGTGTCAGAATGTGTATAACAGCCGTTTGGCCATCAGTGAAAGGCTATTTGGAATTGTGAAACCAGCAGTGCTGCAGTTGTACACCGGTATCACATGAGCCAAACGAACGAATCCATATTTAGAAGCTGTAAATGATGGCACGCTAAATTGAAGCTTAAAATAGATTTTAAAGGAGATGGTTAGGGTCAGCTGAATTTCACCGGATTTAAATATTGCAATTCTTGTTTTTTAATTTTCAATGCTGAATCTTGAACGAAGAAGTGGAATAAAAAAGAATATTATTGAAGACGTACTCAAAACTAATTAAAATAAAAAGCCGTTCTGTAACGTTAAACATCAATAGGAGTTTTTCCTTTTTTTTAAGACCCGAACGGGGCACAGAGTGGGCCCTCAGCTAAAAGAACTTGACCTGAACCGAGCGTGACCTGAGCGCTCCGATTTATTCAATAAACACAATTAAGCACTGACCAGCTCAAATTTTCAGATTGTATATGAAATTAGTGATTTCAAGACTTTTTTCTTTTTAATTTAATTCTGGTAAATGCAAAATAGAAAAACAAGTTAATGCAGTTACCCGCGCTCAGTTCTTTTTTCTTATTTGCTCGGTTTTTTATTAACGAGCTCATCTATCACTGAACTAATAGAAGGAATACAAGTTTTTCTTTTTTTTTTTTTTTTATCTGATGGAAATCTTCAAAAGACACTCGGTAAGTATCGGTACCGAGTAGTGTGGGACTCTTACCGCACTAAAACCACCGGTGAATCAGAACCAATCTATGAAAGATCGACGAATGATTTTTATTTCTTAATTTTTAAATCGCATTGGGGGAAGTTTAAGGAAATAACACTTTCCCATAGCTTTTAGACCATCAGCTCATGAGGCTTGGTTCTTCTTAATCTCCGAACATTGTCTCGTACATTTAATACGGTCTCCATTTCGGAGTTAGTATGACTTTGCAGTCGCTGATTGTGTGATACAGCGTGTTTCTTAACCACTTCTGTAACCATTTCAATTTGAAGGTCACGATGTAGATCGCTATTTCTTATATACCAAGGGGCATTTATTATTCCACGAAGGAATTTGCTTTGGAATTTTTGGATGGGTTCAGCATTTGTTTTCTTTGTACAGCCCCATAGTTGGATGCCATATGTCCAAACGGGTTTCAATACTTGCTTATATAACATTAGTTTGTTCTGGATAGATAGGTCAGAGTTCTTTCCTAGTAACCAGTACATTTTTCTGTACTTCAAGTTTAGTTCTTCTCTTTTCTTTTTGATGTGCTCTTTCCATTTAAGCTTTGCATCCAAATTCATTCCAAGGTATTTGGCGATATTGGAGTAAGGTACTTCTGTACTGTTTATAAATATTGGAACATTGTTTATGTTTTTGTTTGTTTCGTTTAATTTGATACGACATTTCTGCGTCCAATGATTTACCTTATCGACTGCATTTTGCAATTTTTGTGTAGCCTTCGTAACGGATTTATCTGGCACCAATATTGCAGTATCATCAGCAAAGGTCGCCATGATAGCGTTGATGTCCACTGGAATATCCCTTGAATATAAAAGATACAGGGTTGGTCCTAGGACACTTCCTTGTGGTACACCGGCTTCAATTTTCTTAAGTTCCGAGTAATTTTGATCTCACCGTAATCTTAAGAGTCGGTTCGTAATGTAGGATTTCAGTATTTCGTAGTACTGCCTGGGAAGGTCCCTATGCAGTTTATACTCAAGTGACAAGTGCCAAACCTTGTCAAAAGCTTGAGCAACATCTAAGAATAAAGCGGAGCATACTTGTTTTTCCACAACATCCGTAATCAACAAGTTGAGCGCTCAAAATACTCCGAGTTAAAAAAGGAACAAAGTTCTTTTTTTGACAGCTCAGTGCCCCGCTCGGGGCTAAGGAAAAAAATGCCTTTCGTGGCCGATATTCTTTAACGAATTTCAAGCTTTCATCTTCTTTCAAGCAGCATAATGATAACATTCACCTTCAGGTTTTTTTTTTATAATTTTGGCGCCATAAAGGGATTAGGAGTATGACTAACCTTAAAATGTTTGAGAACAATGCGAGTGTTTGGGAAAGTTGGAGAGGTTTTAAAAGGAGATTCCGATGCATATTAGTTTTTAATGTCTGAATATCGTAATGGGAGGGAACCGGGTAAAGCATTCTACAATCGTGTAGTACGGCTAAGAAAAGAATCTCTGAATTTAACAGTACGTCCGAAGTTGGGCTCAAGTTTACCATTGATGGGAAATCCTTGAAGCGCGAATATTACGGTTGAATGCAACTGGATATTGCACTAGAACATTGTTTTCAAAAATAACGGTAGAAAGTTGAAAGACAAGAAAAATTGCGATGGCCCTCGAGAGATTCAAATGTTTCTGTTATATAATCTACCATTTTTAAATCTCTTTTTTAGATTCTATCCCAGAGAATCAAGTGGGTTATTGGAGTACCTACCCAAATATGGGAATTGTACTCGAACTTTGGGTGAATTTAGACCGTATAGATTACAGCCAGATCAGAAGAGGTGGAAAGTTTTTTGCAACTTTGAAGGAAACCTAGGCACTAAGTAGCATTTTTACGCTACGATGGTTTTGAGGCACATACCGGCGTTGGTCCCGCTTTAACGTCAGAAGACAGCATTGAGTTTTTGAAACATTAAATTCGACGCTATTCATTGCTTAACAATGCTATCGACATCAGAATTTATTGAACTTATCATACTTCGCCGTTCTAAGTCCCTATCCGAAGGACAAGAGCGTGAATCTGGAAATAAATATTGCAAGCTGAGAGTATTGTCGGCAGCAAAACAAATAAATGGATTAGAAGTTTCAGATAAAAGATCATTTATAAATATGAAAAAGAGAGTCAGAGATAAAACTGAGCCCTGTGGCACACCAGCATTTTTTGTTTTATAAATTTCAGACTCAAAACCGTCCCACACAACTTTTATTGAACGATCCAAAAGATGATTTCTAATTCAACGAAGAAGAGATTCATCAATACTAAATGCATGCATTTTCGATAAGACAGCTTGATTCCAAACTTCATCAAATGCTTTTGAAATATCAAGTGCAAACATCTTACTTTCTCGAAATCGACGTAAAGATTTGTGTCAGATCACCAGTGATTTGCAAATATTCTTCAACAGTTAAACACCAGGACTTTTGGTTTTTCTTGACTGGCTGATACCATTCTTTGCAATATCCTTCAAGCTTATTGATCATAATTTGACGAATACTCAGCATACATGCATAGTTTTATCCGTTCATTATCAAACTCTATTCCACTATTTAGCCAAATCTACCAAATCATCCAGAATAAATTTGTTGAGACACCTACAATCTTATAAAATAAAGCATTTCTGTTGATCGATACCTAGAAATCGACGAAGAAGGCATATAGTTTCTTGCTTTGATTAAGTTTCCACTGCGTCGTAATACAACGATGTGGTCCACTATAGAATATCTGACACCCAACTATTAGTAAGGTTTCTTATATAGTATCTATTATTATAAAATTTTGTAAGGCTGAATTCAGGAAATATAGTCCTCTAGAATTTGTACGGTGCTCTGTGTTACCCTTTTGAATAATTGGTATAATAAGTGTTTTGTAGAAGTGTCTGGGAATGTTCCAAATCTTAGCATTATGTAAAGCGTGTCCCTAAAGAAGTCTGTGAAATATTTAAAGAATTCCGCTGGATTACTATTTGAACCGGCCGCTTTACTATCTTTAAGACTTTGTAGAACTGTTTTCACCTCATTCTCTGTTAATTCCTCTTTGAGTTGCTCCTGCACTATTTTCAATAGAAATGCTCAAATACTACAGTAAGTGGACGTCTGGACGATAACGACATTATCGGTCCATTGAACCTGCCGTTATAAACTTCTTTACGGATGACAATTGAAAGACTTATTGGTGAAATTTTCTTGAAGTAAACAATATCGGAAAATATTGTCCACTTTTCACTAGATATCTTCAATACCCTACCGTCATTTTTAAAGCGACAAGAAAGACAAGCCTCTGATATAAACCCCAAATCATCAAGACAGATGCAAAATCGCTTGAATTGAATGACCGCAAGGCTTCGGCCATGCAGTGATCGACTGAATGATTGAGCGACGCAAAAAAATTAAAACACACCACATAAACCCTAAGAAGCTTGCTCGGGATTGCAGATGATAAATAGTTGCAGTATTTTAGGCAGAAACCTTTCTTGAATCGGGAAGCTGTTAAGCAAGCCAGCAAAATAAGAATGTTGGACCCTTTTGCTTATTTGAAACTCTGAGAACTTGTCTGAGATTGAGATGAATAAATCCCACCTGCTTTGAAAAATATCGCACCAAGCCAGCGAACTATTACTCTCCATCGGCTTGTTCTATGTGGTGTAGTCATTTTCGCACAGGGAGTTTTAAACATTTCCATTTGAAGATATATGTTTGGACGAATTCCATCATAGCACTTTCGTGAATACGAGCCAATCCGCGTAAAGTGGATCACATTCGTGGCCAACGGAGTGCCCGAAAATCAGAGGTCAGAAAATAAAGTTCGATCACTGGGGATGGGATATATTTAAGTTTTCTTTCAGCAAATAAGCCTTAGATTTTGCATGTTCTTTTTTTTAATTTCTAAAATAAAATTCAACTGGTACTGTTTTTTTGGTAAAATTTAAAAAGTAATACAAAAACTAAATGAAAATTATTATACAACCTGGTGAAATTCATGAGCTTAATATTGGTATCGTGTCCATGTCCAATGCATTGATAAAATGTCAGAACATGAATATTTGGAGAATAAACATTTCAACGAAAATGTTGTTGGTATACATACTCGCATATTTATATCGATGATACATGGTATAGTGCAGAAACCGAAACTAGTGTTTGCAACATGCTGAGAATCTGATGCTTTTCCAGCTAACCAACCCCCTCAAAATACGCATATTTTTAATCCACAGCTGGATGCAGATGGAAGACACACGAACACAATGTGAACTAAATATCCTGTGAATTTGGTCAACACAATGTAACCCAATTGGAACGCAATCGGAATGTGTGAAAATTGTTTTTCTGTCATTTATGTATGCAGCTCACTGGGGGGGTAAACGGGTGGTAATATTTTTATTTTACAACCTTTTGCCATCTTTAGGCAAGAATCATTGAAAAAGCCCGTCACTGACTACAGTGGGATAGAATGACATAATGTTTAGAAAAATACTTTTTCTGTATTATGTCTCCGAAAATTTGGAACTTATGTCCCATCGCCGATTAAAATATTTTTGATTTATGCCATAACATAAGACTCTTGGTACATAAATCCCAAATATTGTGCTCAAAGATGGAACATATGTATATTCCAAACTGTTGTTATAAAAAACACATTGTGCATTTCCAGTATTGAAACCCCTTAATAACTTTTCCAATATTAGATCAAAATTTTTATAATTTTGGGCGCACTAATGGGATTATGACTACCCTTAAAATGTTTGAGCACAGTACGAGCGTCTTAGGAAAGTTGGATCGGTTTTAAAAGAAGATTCCGATGCACATTGGTTTTCTTCTGTATTTCTGTATTCGCCAAACAAGCACGAATAGCCTGATCAACTGTATCAGTCTACCTAGCTTCGCCGGCTTAAAAGATTTTACCTCCCTCTTTGGGTCCTCCAGAAAACTGTCGTTATTCTGAACTTAAAGCAACTTATTACCCCAATTTTAATTTTTAGAACTTATGTCCAACTTAGGTGAAACATAAGTCCAAAACTTGATTTAGGTTTTATGTCCCGTTAAATTTGAATATATGCCCCAAAAATAAAAATAAGGAATTATGTCTGTGAAAATTATGGCCCATCACCGTTTTTCATCCATTGTACGGTAGACGCGGTAACTCTTCAAACGTTTGATGGCTGAATTTGCGATAACGGGTTCGGTAAGCATCACCCGTACGTCAAGGAAAATCCAGATTGGACAAGAGCATCTACTCCCGATGCAGTAAATTCCTCGCCATGCTCAAAAACTCGGCCTTTGGCAGACTTAAACTTGTCGAATCTTAGGTTGGAACTTGGGCCTGCACTTGTTGACCTGCACAGCTGATGTCACAATGGACATTTTGCACGAGCGATTTGAGGATAGAGTGTGGTAAATTAGTAACAAAGATCGTGCGATTTAACTCTGTTATACTTTTTCTGTCGAGTTTTCTGAAGTCGCTAGTCAATGCCAATAAGCAGCAATTTATTAAGGAAACATAAACCAGCCATCGCTCAAATTAAGCCAGATCTATGTAACAAAGTCATTTAAAATTGGACCTCTCGGATCCGTGAATTTTTGTTCGCCAATTTTAAGTATTTATTATAAAGCAAATAAAAGTAAAATTTTCAACAAAAAAAATCAAAGACCCATTTTTTAGATATGGAAGTTTAAAAAAAGAGATTTGAACCGTTAGCTACCTTTTACTAAATGAAATTTTGGAATTTTTTTTGGTAGGTTTTTGAAAAATAAAACATTTCTAAAAATTTTAGATAGAAATTGATGGCAAGTACTGTTAGTTTTGTTCTATCATCGAAATGTCAAGTCTGATCAAAATCTCGAGTTCGATTTTTTTACAAGCTTTCTCAAAACTGTTCCCCAAGTTCATAAACATTAAAAAGCTGTATCACAAATATGTTTTTACACCGATGCCACATTGATAATAACATATATATACATTATGTTTGTTAATGTTAAAATTATCAACGGGTTATTTTTTGGGGATTCGACGGTTGGAATTGTGTTGTTGAAAAAAAATATCGTGGCGTAGCATACTACCTATATTGGTGTGAATTATTTTCGGATTCAAATTGTTGCCAACTTTAACATCAGGCGTACATGTCCATGAGAACAATCATTGTTTTTTTTTATAATACGAATGCTAATTCTATATCTATACTACCTATAATATAAAAGTGTTCTTTTCTTTGTTTGTCAGTTTGGCTTATCTGTTATAATTCCCATCTGAAAGTAAAACATTTTCATTACAATTTGAGGAATTCCATTTTTGAGTGTTTTGACGTTTCTCTAATATTTACGGCCTTCTTAGTGATAACAGCGCTAATTTTCATGTTTGCCATCCACTTAAGGTGCGCTTATACGAGTCTTTATAAGACTCTGTTTAGAATGTGACTTTTCATTACGCCATTCATGACGAGGTTTTTGTCGATGAGATCCGTGAGGAGCTCTGTACATTATTGAAACAAATTCTAACTGTCTTATCATTAATTCGATTCATCCAAATTAAAACTTAAATCCGGATGTATCAAGTAAATAATATGACGGTAAACTCAAAACCCGCTTTTCAGTTTAGAATTTTCAGTTGTCAAAAATTTTAATGTAACTAAGCCTGAAAGTTACATAAGCAATTAACACATATACAAAATAATTTTATTTTGTGTAGTTGCAGGCAACCCAAAATAGAAACAAATGCAAAATTGCAACGTATAAATTGCTTATACAGTGTTGAGACCAACTTGAATTATCCTGCGTTTTGATGGATAAACATAGTAAGGGTATTCATGTAACGAGATAATTTTCCGCTTTGTAGAAAGATATAACTTTCAGCAGCATGTTTTCATGAACACCCCCTAAGAAATACTTGCGTAAATGTTGGAAACATTTTGTGAAATGTCAAATTAAAAGTCAAATCCATACTTCTTTAGTTTACGAGGTTTATTTCTGCACTTTCCGCAGCAAATTTGTGAGATAATTTTATGCGATTTGCAGAAACTTTTTCCCATAAAAATTTTGACAGCTCGTTTCTGCGGAGATAAAATTATCTGGTTTACGAGGTTTACGAGAGTTTTCCGCGCTTACATGAATACCCCTAGTATTTGCGTTTTAATATACATATTTTGTTTGTTTTTTGTTATAAACAGATGATTTTTTCATTTAATTTTAATTCAACTCTAAACCGGTCGTTCAACTGATGGATCAAAAATCTGATCCAAATCAATCCATAAATAATGAGAAATAATGGCGCTGTGCACGAATAAAAGAAACTTCAAAACGATTCTCCTCTTCAATTCTCATGATAATTTTCTCCTTAATTGTAGAAAATGGGGAATAGGTATTTAATTTGCATTTAATTTGCATTCGACGACGTTAAGGGTACGTGTGAAGTTTCAGTAGATGTGTTTTACACTAGGAATTTATAATTCGTAATGAATTTTGTAATTTATACCGAAGTATGTAATAGCTACTCAAAAATATTCCTTTCCGTTTTTTTTACGAAGCATTAAACTTACACAAAAAAGTCAATGATGATGCCTGTTTGTTTAAAAGTACGATATTAAGGAAACGACGAAGAAACACAAGACGATGAGAAAGAAGATTAGTTTTAATCATAAATTTTAAAAAATTAATGAAAAAAAAAAATACATAAAACTTAAAAATACAAATGTATTATGAATACTATGTGTACTTAAAAAATAAAATGAATGAACATTTTTGCCAATCATGATTTTAAATCATTTTTTTGCTTGATCTTAGTATTTAGTTTGAGGATTGCAGATTGCAGTCATAAAGTTTTACCAAAAAAGACCCGGGCAACGCCGAATATTATCGGCTAGTAAATATAATAGGTGCGTTTTATTATTCACAAATCTATCTGGATCCGGATCTGGATTAAATTTTAACATGTATTACAAAAACAATTTGGGATCCTGTTTTCTATCGGGATCTATTTCAAAGATCCAAAAATTATTACACTGGCGAGTAGATGGCTTTTTATGGTAAGATAGTGTAAGCTATAGTGTAAAGAAAAAAGACAAGACATAATTTAAAATTTCAAAACCCAAGGATAAAAAGAGACGGGCTTATAACACTGCTGTCAGTAAGATCAGTATCGTTTTATTTTCAAGGGATGATCCAGATCCGGATACAGATAGATTTGTGGATAATAAAACGCACCTAATAAACCTGTGCAATTAATCTCAACTTCTAAGTTAAATGTAATCAAAATCCCATGAAAAAGCCTTGAAGACAGTGAAATCTTAGTGTATAACATAATGAGCACTTCGAGCTTGGGTTGACACGAAACTTTCATTCTGTGTGCAGTGCTTGTTTCAACCCTAAAACCTTACCTAAACGTTAATTAGGTGCACTTATTGTAAACCTCAGTAAATTGATAAAATTCAAGAGCTATGGCTTAACTGATGATTTACTGCCTATTTAAGCTAATTCCGTCCTACTG
Source organism: Chrysotoxum bicinctum (assembly GCA_911387755.1). Taxonomy (NCBI): domain Eukaryota; kingdom Metazoa; phylum Arthropoda; class Insecta; order Diptera; family Syrphidae; genus Chrysotoxum; species Chrysotoxum bicinctum. Next base: position 246,521,032 of record OU426987.1, read on the forward strand.
TTAAGTGATTGCACTGCAGGCATCATATTCACTGACCGGGTTGAAAGGTAGGATGCGAATTTGCACAGTACAATGTTAAATCTGAGTAAATTTTACCGAACGAGATATATAAATGGTAATGGGGTCATTATATGCGTTTTGAAGTCGATGTGCGAGTGCGGTTATAATTGCCTGCATTACAGTTGAGTGCAACCATCATGATGGCGCGGACGTCGTATACAACTGGATGTTTAATGTAATAATGAAGCTGCTGAAGTATTGTTATACATATACGTATATGCAATAAAGTTTGTTTTTGAAAAGATTAACACAACAACAACAAAAAAAAAAGTTTTCGAAGGAACATTATTGTTCGAACTCAAATGAATTTATATGGATTATTTAGGTTTCTCTTGCTTAGTTATGTATGACGGTAAAACCATGTAATTCCATTCGCCTTTCGGTGATTTTGAATTTTCAATTACATATTGTATGCATAAACTGATGAATATTTTATTCAATTTGAATAGGTTTCAATTCATGCTGAATCTAGGAACCCGCAACGGCTTTACACGGGAAGCACTATTTATCTATAGCTAGATGACTCCCGGTTGATAGATGGGGGCGGTCGTGGGATGATATTTTAGCAGATATCTAGAAGGTATGGTGCCTTGCTATGCCCATGGAATAAAAAACACATCCAGCTATGGCCGCGGATTGCTATCTGTTTCCGATTCTGCGACTCTAGAAAAAGATGATAGGGTCCTGTTTTGTCAAAGCCGCTATACTCGTTCTGCTTCTATTTCTATGGATGCAGACGCAGATTCTTTGTAGCAATTTTGCGTTGCTTAGAAGTGGGTGTTTTCAGCGCTGAAGTGCGCCATTTGATATGATAAATTGTGGACATTCTCACAGAGTCATCAAGTTTGGATTAAGTTAAAAAAATAAGGAAGGATTTAGTAGGTTTAGATGTCTGTTATTGTTTGTTTGCTTTTGCACACTCATCCGACACCATCTACACTGTGTCAAGCTAGGCAGCTTATTGACTTCTGCTGGAACAGTAGCCAATCCGATTAAGTGATCATCCGAGCTCCTGCCCAAATAACTTCTCTCAAGGCCCTTTTCCGATAACTCGGGATCTAAGGAATCAAACAGAGAGTACGGTACAGAAGTTACCAAAGTGCGTCCTAGATCCATTTCGTCACGTGGAGAAAAGTGATCAAGTCTTTGATCTTCTTTTTCGAGATTTCATAATAAAATTCACTTTTATATGATTTTGCGCCAAATTTGGCCAGAGCAGGGCATTTGCAGTGGAAATGGAGGTTTATTTTCTTTTCCCGCCGGTCCCCACCAGTTACGACAGTGAGTGTTATGTGAAACGCCTAGCTTCGCAGTGTCCGCTAAAGATAGCTACGATCCTATTTTTTTTTTTTTAGATTTAGAATAGGTGGACCTAATCGTTCTAAATATAATGCAGTTAGTTAAGCTGCTTTACCTACTGTTTGATTAGTTAAGAAATATTCAGAGAATATTGCCCTTCATAACTCCAAGCGGAATTTTGACACTTTCCGCAAGTGAGATATGAAGGGGTGATCCTTAGCTGGCCAGCTCGTCCGTTCGTTCATTCTCACCAATTCAACAATGACCAGGAATCAGATAAGCGTTATTGTGGTTAATATTGAGTCTAGCAAGTTCATTCCAGGATAACTGGACCAATATGAAGGATGATGTACTAGAATTAATGGCATTAACAGCCGACTGACGGCCTGAGTGTTTGTTTTAATAGCGGTATCCGGTTCTGGTTTTGGATCTTGTACTTTGCATACTTCCCTGAGAGCCAGTTATTTAACTTGAAATGATGTAGTAAAGTCGGGTAGCCTAAGCGACCAGACACGAAAAGACCTAGAAGTCGTCATCAACAAGGAAGTTATATCCCAGTAAAATTTAGGAGTTGTGCATAGTCCTATTCAGTTGGAGAACGTCTCATTGGCCAGTATATATGAATCTGGGGCCAAATTACCGCATCAGTGTTCGAGTAATACTTGACTGAATTATGTGAGTTTGGCATTACCGCTTACGTCATCGAGCAATCGATTACCCTAATTTGACATTTTCAGTCGATCACTGATGGCACTCACTCACTCGGGCACTGAAGCGGTAATTTAGCCCCTAATTTCTTAAACTATTCCATTGAATGAGCTATAACTAAGCACGATTATTACTGAGTTAAACTTACATGATGAAGCGCCGCGCTGTCCATCTTTGCCGTTCATATTCGGCAGACAATTATACGGCCTCTCCCATTTTACCAGAAGGTCTTCTCTGCAAGAATACTATTTTGACTTTTTTCTAAGGTTGGTGATAGTCGTATATTGAAAAGAGATGGTTTCCTGCCCAAAGAAAAAAATGCAAGATTTAAACTTGTCCTTAAAATTATTTCTCCTTCACCTGTCATATAGAAAAAAAAAGAAAAAAAAAGAAAGACAAATATTGATTATTTTTCTCACGACAGAAATAAAAAAAAAGAAACACCCCATTGCCGTGTAGAAACCTGTCATTAAAACATACTTTCTGCTCATGATTGCATATAATTTGACCCAAATATCTATTTTCGAAAAAACACCTCCTATGTAGTTTTGCCGAGCCTTTGTTTAAGTATTCTGCGAGAGTTCCAGTGCCGTCCTTCAAGGAGCACTATAGCGTCACAAGTTCTCATGTCAATTTTACACTTCCATTGTCGTCTTCAATGTGCTTTCAACGACGACGACGACGAAGACGAGGACGACGACGGCATCGTCGGAAAAAGATTCTCTTCTTCTATTGTATCCTTGGGCCTCCCTCCAGCCTCGTCCCATCTATATTGGCAATGAACACAAAAGTTACACATGCGAATCTGAAACCTTCGAAGTAACGAGACAGTTCCATTGTGAATGCACCATGTAATTCTTTTGTGCTTCGTGAATCGTGAGCAACTACTCCGTCACAACGTTACGCGTTGCCTTGGCTTTTTTCATATTCAAATTTGCAAGGAAGCACGTCTTTCAAAAAAAAAAAACACCTTCTATCTTCGCTTCTTTTCTGCTGAACGTTATCCTTTTGTCTTCGCACGTTTTTGGGAAAGAAAAGTCCTTAAGGAAAATATAGTTGGTCTTGGTCTGGAAAGAGTAAAGTGAAGTTCTTTTTGTGTCTTGTCCCCTGCATCGTCGAATCCTTTGTACCTAGTTTGTACTTTTTTTTTTGTTCTTCTGCTAAAGTAAACATGTATAAGACTACTCTTCTACTTCCTAACAAAGTTCTGACATCTTTTAAAATTCGATTTATTCAAGAGGGAGTTTTTTTTTTTAAAAGTACGTAATGTAAATTTGGGCAGGACCGTAGCTAAGGAAAGAAGACAACAAATATAACCATTTTTTTCGGGGAAGTTTGACAAGACGTAAGAATAATATGAAAAAAAGGCTTTTGGGACATAATTTTAAAACTTTTGCTCCTCATATGGAAAAGCCTTAAAAATTTTGAAATCATATACGGGGGGGGGGAGTACACCCACTCATTTATGGTATTCCGTAAGCTACTCGTATATAAGTAATCAACGACAGTCAAAACTTGCCCAACAGCCCATGTATAAACGTAGCTTTGAAACTTGGTTTTGCTGACCTCTAGTGGTACTCCGAAAAGGGGGGGCAGGGTAGATAAAATTTGTATCAAATTAAATCTGTTAAAAATATTTCAGACTGACTGTATCTGTATGCAGTCTAAACTGAAAATTTCTTGCCTTAAAAAAATTAAATAACTTCGAAAAGCCCCTCATTTGCTACGCACCTGACTTCTGTTGTTACAGGTCCTGGAGGTTTTCCTATCTGCATCAGGTGCATTTGACAAATAAACTCCATGTATCCTTCTTTTGTTCGAAAAGGCGTTACATCACGTTGAATCAACAAAGGCAATACAAATTGCACAAAAGCTTTTCCATTTAATCATTTATTATTCGCTCTATGATTTTTAAACAAAACAAAAGAAAGATTCATTAATTGAATTTATTGTTTGAACAATATAAACAACATTCAAATTCATCATTTAATGAATGCAATGAAATTTGTTGCGTCATCGTCGTGTTGACAATGTAAATTCCGATTGCAATTAGCAAGTGGCATTACCTGCCCTACGGATCGGAATAGAGAGAGAGAGGGTACCTACACAATTGAACAGAAAAAAGGGTTGTTTGTTTTTTGTGGAAAGGAGTGTTTCAAAGATAAGGAATTTAAGAGAACAGAAAATTCAACAAGAAAAGTATGGTTAGCTTTAATTTACTTTAAGCTTATACTCGCTTAATATTCATGAAATGCATGTTTATGTAATTTTTTGCCCCATGGTCTTTAACGGTTTAAAGAGAATGTTTAAAGCGAAGTATGACAAAACCGAGAGTTTCTCTCGATATTATTTTTAACATTAAAGACATTCTAATATTGAATAGTGAGTCGTGGAAAGTTCTGGGTTCAATTCTCAGATGATGCAAAAATGGTTTTCAGGGGTGTACTGCCTCTTAAGGGGAAGGAAAAATTCTCCAAGAGTTTCTCTTGTCAGGAAATGTGCTTCAGACCACGCAGAAAATTGTAGGTCTTCTGCAATCATCTAAATGTATAATTCTTTAGGTTAAGGCTCAGAGAGCCAATGGCCTACAATATATTTTTATCATGGGTGAAACCACAAAGGAAACTGAACAAACAGATGACATCTTCATATTAAAGAGTTTTTCAATTGGTGCTAGTAGATTCCGATGGTCTGTGGTGGCCATGTTGTTTTTGTGACATCTGTCAAATCTGTTGGATATTATTCAGTTACTGTTGCACTTATTACAGTGGCAAGTTACACGATTGAAAAGCACGCCCAAGTTATAAAACTTTATTATTAAAATTCTACACAGTAGACTCTTTTACACAAGACCGCCCGAGAACATCACATCGGTCCGTGAAAGTGTACAGCAAACCCCGAGGCAGTCGATCCCTCGCCGTACACAAGAACTCCCTTTTTGGCGAATTTTTCGTCGAGAAATGGCCTACACCCGTACATAAATTTTTGGATGAATGGCTGTGCTAACAGTAAAATTTCCATCTATAGGACAACACCAACCATACGAAAAAGACGTCAGTGTGGCCTTCACCGTCAATGGTGAGCCCTACAGAACGATATTATCCGATTTTTCGTAAAAAACCTCGCGGATTTTAATGCCTCAAAAGATCAATCATTCCAAAAACGTAATCAAAGCAGAGAAGAAAAACAAAGCGGTTGGTCTTGACAGTATTCCCGAAGAGCAGCTCTTACAATCAGCGCCAACAACATCAATTGAGCTACTGCATCCAGTCATTAAGAGAGCTTGTTTTGTTTAGAACTGGACCTTTCGTGAAAAGTGGAAAAGGCGAAAACTGTAGAAGAATTTTCTTGCTGCCTGCAGTTGATAACTTTATAACAAAAATCGTCCCTGAGCAAATAAAAGACCACCTCACTCAAATACACACATGAAACTGAACAAGCAGGATTGCGCACTGGATCTTCCTATGTGGATCACATCAACACCTTACGGATCACCATAGAACAGTGCGTTGATTACTGATTACTTTGATTGATTACTGCTGTTCATGAACTTCAAAAAGTCGTTCGACAATGTCAAAAGAGAATTTATTTGGCTTGCTTTGAGCTTGTGAGAGGAGTTTTAAATCAATATTTTCTTTCTTCGTGACCTTTTATTTAATTAAATAATGTTTATCCAAAGTGGGGTCAGGCAAGGTTGTATACTGTCACCAATAATGTTCCTGATGAAGGTAAGCAATGAGCTACACGCAGCTTTATCGATCGAAAATGGAGAAATTCAGTGTACTCTTCATTTGGATTACGAGGACGATATATGCTTTCTCTGGATCATGAATCTCTATTTAATGAAAACTAGAGTGGAGAGAGAAGCTGAAATCGTGGGGCTAAGGATCAATGTCTAGAGCTAGACCAAAAACAAAAGTTAAAAGTTTGGAACTTCCTTACCTATCCAATTGGATCTGTTTGTACAACTAACAACCAAGATGGTGGGCAATTTTCAATATCTTAGGAATATTGTCTGTACCGAAGGTAGAACCAAATAAGTTCTTGGAAGCAAATGCTGCGTTCGAAATGCTGTCTAAAATATGGAGATACAAATTTAAAAGCATCAATACTAATGTTGAATCCGTGCTTCTGCGGCACTTGGGAAGTCATATCTAATGTCACAAAAAAGCTGCAAACGTTCCTGAATAGGTGTCTACTAAACATCTTTAGGGTGATGAGCTTCAGCTTCATACGAGAACGGGCCAGGAACCCTTTGACTGTTTTATACGTAGATATAAGAATAATTTTACCCCCTCACATAGATAGGTAAACTAGAGTGAGCTTACCGAGAAGTACTTGGTGAAGAACGGTAAGGGAAGAGTTGGAGAGACTTGAGATACATCTCCAGAAACCATATACGATGGCGCGTTAGTAAGTTAGCAAATGCTCAATCCTGTTTCCATCGTCCTTGCCGCTAACCATGAGTGGGATTTTTAACGTCAAATATGAAAACTTTATAGAATTGTGAATCAGAGAACTTTGTTTAATGACCACATTTTCTATGAAGCCGACAATGTTGCCAAGTGGTTAGGTTTTATTCGATAATGCAAGAAATTCGTCACCCCTATTGATTTGCCTATATTCGTCGAAAATATTTTTTGCTCTTAAGAACAAGTATTTTGGAATTAAAAAATTATTTATAAACGCTAAAACATTAAATAAGAGAAAAAATGTTCATATCCATAAAATTTCCATCTGATTCATAGAAAAGCAAATAAAATAAAATGCACGACTGGATCGCACGAACTTGCTCTTATGTAAAAGTACTTTGGAATTTAAGATACATTTTATAAATATAAAACATGGATTAAATGAGATAATAATGTTCAAATGCATAAAATTGCCGTCTGGTTTCCGGAAAAGTATGAATTTATGCAAATAAACTTAAAAAAAACGTTTTATTATTAAATACATTTTTTATATAAGAAATTTCTCTAAAATTTTTCAAGAAAAAAATGTGGGATGCGAATTTTAAGTATTAAATAATATTGATTTTAGGAAATAATTTCAAAAAATAATCGTTCATAATTTTTGAAGATATTGATTTAAAAAAAAAAAAATTTTCAAAAAAACCCAACAAATATTTTTTCGAATATTTTTATATACAATATTATTTTAAAGTTAAGGGGACTCCTGCTGAAAATTTTGGGTTAAAATCCTTAGAGCCGTTAATGAAAAAAAAAACGGGTCTATGGAAGGTACCCCTAATAACATTTTGCCCCAAAATTTTGTTTGACCAAAATGTAGCTTATGTTCATAATATCACACCTAATTTTTTTTATCAAAATCGTTAGAGCCGTTTTCGAGATAAATAAGATTTTGCATTACGGGTGTATGGGGGGTACCGTTAGTTTTTGAGCTAAAAAAAAATTTCAATTTCTCCTCTAGGGAATCACCGAAGACCCTTAACCACCGAGATTGAAAGAAATAGGTCCAGTGGTTTAGGCTGTAGTGAGAGGTACAGACATACAGACACACTGAAACATGTTTTTTGTGTACTAAATTTTCCTTAAAATTTTTATAAAAAAAATTGGTATGCAAATTGTTAGTATTTAATAAAATACATTTTAAAACGTAATTTAAAAATTTAATCGTGTATCGGTTTTCAAGAAATTGAATTTTCAAAAAAAAAAATTGTATTATTTTTTTAAAAATCCAAAAACTATTTTTTCGAAAAAAATTTTAGTTTAAATTTTTTCAAATACAAAGCAGCTCCTGCATAAAAATTTTGGTTAAAATCGTTACAGTCGTTGGTGAGAAATTCGAAAATCAAAAAAACCGTTCTATGATAGGTACCCCTAATAACATTTCGCCCCAAATTTTTTTGTGACCAAAATATAGTCCATGTCCATAATATCACACGTAATTTTTTTTATCAAAATCGTTAGAGCCGTTTTCGAGATAAATAAGATTTTGCATTACGGGTGTATGGGGGGTACCGTTAGTTTTTGAGCTAAAAAAAAAATTTCAATTTCTCCTCTAGGGAATCACCGAAGACTCTTAAATACCGAGTTTGAAGAAAATACCTCCGGTAGTTTAGGCTGTAGTTCGAGGTACAGACATACAGACATACAGACATACAGACAGACAGACGGAATTGTCGGACCCACTTTTTTCGTCTTCGCTATCATCGTAATGTCAACTTTGATCAAAATCTCGAGTTCGATTTTTTTTCCAAATGCAGAACTTGCCCTATAGTACCTATATCGCAAGTAAAAATTAGGAGTCCAAATCTTGACAAATCTTAATGAGTTTGATGCGCTGTATGATTCCATTTAACAAATTCCTTGTACCCTCACACTGAAGTCTTTATTACAGATGACTTCAATGTACACAATTCAAGTTGGCTCAGCTATTCAGGACAGAGAACATCCGAAGGTAGCTCAGCTTGAAGATCACTCGAATACCATACGTTTCTGGTCAAAACGGCATGGCTCTCGAATTGTTTCTTAACAATCACCCTGATAAGTATACTACTTAGGTACTAACCTCTCCATTCGGCAATTTGAAAAATTTTGTAATATCAACCAATTTCTCGTCTCCCGTCGATCCAGTTAAAGAGAAACACTCCATAACACTGGTTGGATGCGGTCTTAATGTTATGTTTCCTCGATAGTGCCGCTAATGACAGTACCGATATGAACACAGTAGTGAGTTTTCTTGGGATGTGTACTTTTATTCCTGTTAGAATTAATGGTAGAAAACCTAGAGAAAAGTCTTGGCTCAATACAAGCTGTAAAGAAACTATCAGGCTGAGAGAAATAAGTAAGGCCAAACCAACTGATGAAAATCGGAAAAAGCACAAATAAGTAAGAAACCACATCAACCTTATTAAGAAATATATAAAAATCCGCTGGCCCTGATAGTATACCCCTATTCTTCTGAAAAGGTGTTCTTCATCGCTGGAAAAACCATTGTGTTAGCTTTTCCATCGCTGCTACTTTTCTGGAATTTTCCTTAGAAGATTCAAACAGCATTTGGCCAGACTGTTCCTCAAAAAGACGACTAATTCTCCCCCTTCTACTACTGACTAATCACACTTATGCCCCTTCTTGTCAATTTCATGGAATCGCTGACCAATAATCAGAAATATCTAGAAATCATCGGAACGACCGGCAATACTGCTTTCGCAGTACCTACCACTAGTGATCTGATAGCATATCTCTTCCAAAAGTGAAATAGAACTATACGCTTGATAGTCATTGAAGATAGAGAATTATTTCTGTTTAAGTGTAGTGATTGAGTGAAATTCAATTAAAAGCTCAATTGACCTCAACTCCAAGGTGCGTTTCGCCCAGGTACGACAGTGGGCTCATCAGTTAGATGCTTGATATTTCTAAGGCATTTTATAGAGTTTGCAAGCAAGCTCTTTAAACGAAAATGCATTTAGTATCAATGAAACCCTTATTCTCCATGCTCTGTTTCTTCTCCGTCTCTCTCCCTCATTTTTAAAAACTGTTTAAAAAAACTTCTAATAAATTTCATTGTTTTGCCGACGACTCTGGTGATTTAAAAAATTTCTGCTCAAACAACAAAACATATTTAATGTCAATTTTCGAAAACTTGGTTTCATACTTAATAAAACCTCAATTTTGTTTCCACCAATCAGTAACTCCATTGATAATGTTTCATCACAAGCCAAAAATGTTGTTTCTTAATGGGTAATTGCATTGAGGAAGGAACATCACCAGACCCCAAAATTTCAGATACAATCGTTTTTAATCCAAGTCTTTATCTCACCCTGGGATACTCCTCCATATAAATGTTTTATGTTTAATTAAATTAATTTCCTAAATGTCCTTTCAGTATTACCTATGTATATATTGAAATAAAGCCTTCATATATATCCTAACAATATTGAGTTGATGGAACGATTTTGCTAAAATCGATATAAACATTTGACATTATTTTCTAACCCCAACCAAAATCCCATATCCCCCTCTCCCTCTCTCACTTTATCAGTCCAATCAATACAAATCGAATATATTCATTGAAATCAAATACCATTGATTGACATGCCTGAGGCCTTTTAAGTCCTTGCTAACATTTTCATTGATACACGGTGCCAGAATTTAGTATTAAATTAATTTCCGTATAAATTACCGATATCCATCGATATATGTAAATTCAGGTGTACAAATATAATATACGATTAGATATTGTAGTTAGATTGACATGACAGATAAAAACAGGTAGGTTTCACGAAGGACCAAAATTCAATATGCTCAAATCAGTTGCCCACGTTTATATTATTATTCTGAAATCATAGCAGACATTTTAGAAATAAATTGATAAACGAGAATGACATTTTCGAGGTAAGGATTTGCCTGAATAAAAGTCCTTGGATTTGGATGCTGTTTGGAAATGAGCGTTAGGTATACATAAGGATAATTACCACCATAATGGATGTTGAATTTATATTTTAATCTAACCTCTGGCTTAGAACCCACATAAATTAATCATGAGATCATTAGAGTTCTCCAAATAAAATTACAAAGGACTTTCGTCTCGTCCATCCGTTTATAAGGCTTCAAATAATATTTCATAACTCGCACAATCTAAATAGAATTCTTAATAATTCATGCTAAGAACTTCCGTTCTCTGCTGCAGAAGCTCATTTAAATGCCTCCAAAGAATGGAATTTCTCCTTGACAACCACCCTACACACCATTCACCTAACGAAAAGATATTAATTTGGTTCCAGTGGAGATCCCAAAATAATTTGTTTTAAATAATGAAGAATGTCCTAATTAAGCCTTGAACGTAGAACACCCGCCTCCCCTTCACTACGAGTGCTATCAGTCATCTTAAACGAAATATTACAATTAGAATTTGAGGAAAAAAAATATAATAAGAAAGGCCCCAAGGACGAAATTTGAATAGACAAAGAAACCTCCACTCCGGCCAGCAAATTGCTGTCACGTGCCACTTGATAAAGAAAAAATCTAGGTATATCAACGAGTATCAGGATCTGCATCATCATGGCGGGGCAGACAAAAAAATATCCTCTCTGAAGGACTCGATTATTTTTCTTCAACTTTGACGAAGGTTTAAATACTTTATCGACACGCTAGAGTTGTTGATTCTGACCACCTAAGCTCTCTCAATGTTATGTCATCCAAAAAAAAAAGAATCTGCAATATAGAAAAAAGAAACACTAGATAAATAGGATCCTTTCTGAAGGATACAGTCGCCATCTCTCACTTTATCTTTTATTGAATGCGAAAGATATTTTCCTCTTGGGCTAAAAGAAACCAGATGCCATTCGAAAAGTCATATTTATGGAGAGTTATTAATTTTGCCACCCAACACAAAGTTATTAATCACTCGGCTAAGGACCATTTGTTCTGTTTCCTTCAAATAAGGACTTGATGTAAAGAATAAAAAAAAAATGTAACAAGAAAAACAAACAAACCGACCCTTTTCTGATGTATACATAGGTCTACTCTGAAGGGAAGGGTGGATTGTTAAAATGTTAAAATTGATTTCTGTCAGAATGTTGTCAAAGAAGTCACAGTTTGTTTTCAAGGATGAAGGCAAAGTCCCTTTTTTTATTTTTGATGTTGTCAATTTTGCTTATTATTGTTATTTTTTTTTTGTTTGAAAAAATCTGAAACATGAAAGTTTTTATATTTAAAAGTTGGAAAATCCTTTTAGGGACAGACTTTTTTTAAGACGTGCTTGTGTGTACACATCAAATTCTGCGAAGAGTCAATGTTTGACTTTTTGCTTTGTAAAAAAGAAAACACCTTTTTAGAACATCAGAGGACGGAGAAAATATTAAGACGCAAGAAAATTTGTAAAAATGTTTTTATTATTCAAAGGAATTAAAAAAGAAAGTTGGAACAATTATGTGTGGGTATAAGTCAAGAGCAGAATTGTTTGGTTGGGCTTTGAAACAGGGACAGGAGTGTTATCGTAATGATATACAGGCAGTAGGCTGACAGGTGAATAAAAAGCAACATCAGAGTATTGCTTTATTTTTGTGTGTGCCACTACCAAAGAGGGAAAACCAACGACAGGGCTGGATCAGGTAATACCTTAAGAGGAATTTATGACGAGTCAATATTTTGAACCCAGTTAAAAGCCCAGCCAAATTTTACTTTCATTTCGCTGATTATTGGTGGAGATTTTTATTTATAAGTCTTCGGCATTTCTTAAATAGCACCCTTAATTTGAATAATGGCAATTTTTTTTTTTTCTGAAATTCATATTTTTGAAAAATTCTTGGAAACTATCAGTTTATTTCAAAAATGTGAAATTGAAACTTCTAGCGTATGTAATTCTACAAAAAAAAAAGTTTATAAGACTTTTTTTCGTAGAATCAATAGATTTCAAGAAAATCTTGCATTAACTGACGGTATATTACATAAAGTAAAATAAAATGCACGACTGGGTCGCACGAACTTGCTCCTATGTAATCGACTACGAATTTTAAAAACGAATGTTATTAGAGAAAACTGTTCATAAGGATAAAATTAATTTTTAAATTCTTTTAGTAGTAAGACAAAAAAAAAACAGAATGCTATCCAACTATGAATTTATGCAAGAACAAAAATTATAAGTCGTTGTAGTGGTTTCTTAAAAAAAAGCTTTTATATACAAACTTTTTAAAAGCTTTTTAAGAAAAAATTTAGGTACGCCAATTTAAAGTTTTTATTATTGTTCAAATAAAAATTAAATTTACGAAAAGAAATATTGACCCGTTTCGGAGATATCGAATTTTCAAAAAAAGAAAAAAATAGATTTCTTTTTTTAAATTCAAAAAATATTAATTTTTAAGTCTTGAAATGCAATGTGTTTTAGACTTTTTAGAAGCTTCTCTATAAAAATGTTCATTAAGATCCGTTATGTGGATAATGAGAAATTCAAAATTCGAAAAAATGGTTCTATGGTAGGTACAAGCTGTAATATCTTAATTTCAATTTTTTTTATTAAATTAAAGATCGTAAAAATTAATTGAAAGAAAAAAAATTTTATCAAAATTCTAGGCGCCGTTTTCGAGAAAAATACGATTTTTGAAAACCATTTTTTTTAATTTTTTAGCATTTGTATGGTAGGTACCTTTATTTTTAGGTAAAATAAAATTTTTTTTCTCACATTTTGTAGATCATATTGAAAAACTTTTATTTATCAAGTTTAAAAAAAATCTAGCATGGGGTTTTCGAAATATTGAGTCTTGAAAAAAAAAAAATTTGAAGTTTTTTTCAAAAATCCAAAAAATTTTTTTTTGAAAATTTGAGTACCTACACAATTCTATTTATAATTTTGGGGAATTTAGCAAAAAAAAAAAATGATCAAAATCGGTTTAACCGTTTTTGAGAAAATCAAAAACAAAAAAATGGTTCAATGGGGGGTACCCTCAATAACCATTTTTCGGAAAAAAATTTTCAACCAATACCTAGATGCAATTAAATGAAATTTTTCTGTATTTTTATTTTTAAAATCTGTCGAACAGTTTTTGAGAAAAAAAAAAGGTTTATAAGATTTCGAAAAAAATTCGTATGGCAGGTACCGTTATTTTTGGTCTTAAAAAAAAAAAGAAAAAAACGTGTGGGGGGAAAAAATTAAAAATGATATCTACCAAGTTTAAAGAAAATCGGCCCAGCCGTTTAGCCTGTAGTCGAACAGACAGACAGACAGAATTGCCTTTGCCAGATCCACTTTTTTAGTCTTCGTCTGCGCTATCATCGTAATGTCAAATTTGATCAAAATCTCGAGTTCGATTTTTTTTACGAATGCATAACTTGCCTTATAGTACCTATAAGTCGCAAGTAAAAATTGTAATAAAATTAAATTTTCGTTGGCTTTTTCCTAAGTTTTATCATTTTAATGTCTTATTTTTCTAGGATATAGTATTTAAATTTTAGCAAAACTATATATATACGTACATACATATATAACCTTCTTATAAATGGTTATCAAAAAGTTTTGTTTCTGAACTAGTGGATGGTTTCTAAGAAAGTGATCTTTGGTGGCACAATCAGAAGGCATAGTCTTTGAAACACCACTTCAAATTTTGTATTCAGGTTGGTAAACTTCATTGATCAATCATTGATCACATCAATCTGAGCCACTCATCTAGTGTCAAAATTTGCTCGACTCATTACCTTCTTATAGCCAAGGTACTGCAAGGGATAGTTCGACCATATCAGAAAAATAAAGACATACTGTGATAACATTTTATGTCTGAAGACTGCAAGAGATGTAAAGGTCCTTCTCTGGTCGAGTCTCCAATAACCTCTTAAGAAGAACAGAAACATTACCAAAAAATAATTAGAAATGCCGCCTTTGCGTGCTAGGATTCGACGATGGATACCGGCAAGTATATTGAGTTAAGCAATGATCTTTACGACAAATATCAACAATTCTGTCTACCCGTTCTCGACGAAGTAAGGATAGCTCTTCGCCTGTCCATGTCTAATTAATATGCGGATTGTTAAGGATTTTTCAACTGGCTAGATAGATTTTAGCGGCATGTGGTTTTGGTGACATCTGTCAAATCTGTTGGTTATTATTCAGTTCTTGATGCTCCGATCACCATGGGAAGTTACACGATTTAACAGCACGTCCAAATGATAAAACTTTATTAAAAAAATGAGATTTCGTCAATGCAAACCTTGCGAACGTTGCGCCCATTTTATGGACGTGGTGAAACTTCACAGCCGTGTATTCAACCTTAGGTGGCCAAATTTGAGACGAACAGTTCGGTAATCAATGCACAAACATTCGTACGTCAAAGGCACTCAAGATTGGCCGAGATCATCGCCGCAGTCCGTGGAAGTGTACAGCAGAACCCGGGGCAGTCGATTTCTCGTCGTGCACAAGAGCTCGGCCTTTCGCAAACTTCAACTTGCCGAATTTCGTGTCGGCATTTGGGCTTAACCTCGTACAAGATCTAACTGACTCAGAAGCTCAAAGTTCATGACCATAGATAATGCTGTTTGTTCACTCACTTGTCTTCGGAGAGTTCAGAAGAGGACCTCTATTTTAGCCGCAAGATCATTTTTAGAGACGAGGTAACTGGATTAATGGCCATGCTAACAAGCAAAACTGGCGATAACTACCCATATGAGGCTCACCAGATGACAATGCATCCTAAAAAAGTTGCCGTTTGGTGTGCGGATTTTGGGCTGGTGGCGTCATTGGTCCATATTCGAAAACGACGCACGTTGGTGAGTAACTAAATATGAATAATGCAAAAACAAAAATTAAAAAAAAAAAATAAGCGTATGCATACAAAATTTTTTAGACATTTTTAAGAAAAAATTTTTGTACGCCAACTTTAAGTTTTTATTTTTGTAAGATTAAAAATTAAATTTCGAAAAAAAAAGACTGACCCATTTTTGATATATCGAATATTCAAAAAAATTACTTTTTTTAAAACTTCAAAAAATATTTTTTTTAAGATTTGAAATGCCATGTTTTTCGAAACAACTCTATAAATAATTTCATTAAAATCTGTTACGTCGACTTTTTTCGTTTTCCCTATCATCGAAATGTTCAGTCTGATCAAAATCTCGAGCTCCACGTTTTTTTTTTACCAATGCATAAATTGCCCTATTGTACTTTTATACCTCAAGTAAAAAGTGTGAAAAATGTTCATCTAAATATTTTGTTCATTAACATTACGTTGATAGAGAACACAAGAAAAAAGTGGGTCCGGCAATTCCTTCTGTCTGTCTGTATGTCTGAACCTTGATCTACAGCCTTAACTACTGAAGCTATTTTCTTCAAACTTGGTTCTCAAGAATCTTCGGTGATTCCCTAGAGGAGAAATTGAATTTTGTTTTAGCTTCAAAACTAACACTAAACGGCTCTAACGATTTCAATAAAAAAAATTAAGTGTGCTTTTATCGACATAGACTACATTTTGGTCAAACAAAATGTTGGCAAAAATGTTATAGACGGTAGCTGTCAACGTGCCATTTTTTTATTTTCGACTTTTTCATTAACGACTCTAAAGACTTTGACCAAAATGTATGAACAGGAGCTCCTTTGAATTTAAAATAATAAATTATATAAAAATATTCGAAAATAATTTTTTGGGTTTTTAAAAAGAATTTTTTTTTGAAAAATCAATATCTTGAAAACGTGTAACTGATTTTTTTTTTTTTAAAACTATCGCAATTTTTGTTTTAATAATACATATTCTAAAGAAATCCATTATATGTTTTTAATAATAAAATAAAATAATTTTTAAACTTTGTTTGCTTAAATTCATACTTTTATGGAAATCAGAGTGCAAATTTACTTTTAAATAAAAGCATTCGTGCATTTTATTTGTCTCAATTTTAAACTCTCTGTTCAAAAAACTAGAGAAGATCGAAGCTCTGCAATGCTCAGCTTTTAAAAAATCCATTTTCGGAAACAATGGGGCCCCTTATCTTTTTTTTAAACACCAAAGATTTTTTTTTCCAAAATCCTAATTTGGCTTAGTTATTTAAGATTGTAATTTAAAGAAACACTATATAATCAAAAAAAAAGTTTATAATCTAAAAAGTCGCCTTTTTGACTACCTTTTTCTTAACAATCCGCTCCTGACCATCACAGACTCATAAGTTTAGTATCTAGTAACTTTTTGCTATATCTATAAATAGTGTGACAGTGCGAGAGTGCTTCTTTTTTTTGTTGAAAGGTGGGAAGAGTTCCAAGGAATTGCTCTGCAAGTGGCAAGTTTTTACTTATCTCCCTCTTTTAAGTTGTCATGGTTATATGCTGCTGCCATTGACATTGTTATGGTTAATATAGAAGTTGTTTCTTTTCTTCTGGCAAATACACGTGAGAAATATTAAAGCAAAAAATTCAGAAGGGGGAGGGGGTGGAATTCAACGGTATGGGAGAAAGCGAACTTAATGCTTCTTTTCTAAGAAAGATGTTTAAAGCTCACATAAAGGGTATTATTTTGAAATAAAGTAAACAAAAATAGAAATTGTAGATTTGAAGATTGTTGATTTTGAGTGAGAATAGTATGTTGTCACAAGGCAAAACTTTATATTCTCCTGTTAAGGTTTTGAAATAATAGTTGTAATCATGAAAACTGTGTGTACCTAAAAACATTCTCTCTTCACTTCTGCAATCAATATTTCTAAGGCCAATTAAAATTTTGTGTCTTTTGTAAAGGGTTATTCATCATAATAAGGCAGAAAATAAGCGATTTTTTTCTGTTGAACTTCAGGGCAGTTCGTTGAAGCTAACTTTGAAGATGGTTGGATTATCATTATTATAGATAGATATTTATATTTTTTAATTCATCAATAAATGTTACAAAAAGTTTTGTTGAGAACAATGCCATGAACTGGGTTGCAAAATCTTAAGTCACTTTTTAGCTTAAGCTTTTGGCTTTAATTTACAAGCTAGTGGGTGACTTATGAATTAAAAAAAAATGTAATTCAGCAGCTAGTTACTGACTTATGAATTAGTAGTTTGTATATAAGAGCGTCAAAGCAGGCGATATTGAATGCTTTCTCGATATCCAGAAAACATCTGACGTTTACACGATGACTGTTGAGAGTGGTGTTATGCTGGAACTTCAAGAACAGGTGTAAAGTTGAGTGCTTTTCCCTAAAGCAAAACTGCATGTCAGGTATTAAGTTTACTTGCCTCTTCAAAGAGCTTGCTTAGGTTGCTGAGGAGTGTCATGTTTCTGACACCTTTCTTCGGAATATTTGCAGTTTTCCATTTCTTAGGAAAGGAGTTGTTGTTGAAGCAGTTGTTCAAGATGACGGTTACTGTCTCTGGCATTCTCTTAATGATAAAATTTGATAATCTATCTGGTACAGCGGTTGACTTCTTAGGCCTGCAGGTACTGATTATTTCAGCTACTTCTTTTGGGGTGCACAGGTTTGGGCTTTCAACTTCGTCACTCGCTGGATTGGTGTCGCTAAATATCGCCCTGTCCGTGTTAGGTGCCAGGTTTGTTGGATGTAATCCTTCACTTCATCAAAGAAGACTGGATCTGCAGATGTGTTAGAGATGAAATTTCCTTCAAGATATTCGGCAAACTCCTCTGTTTTGTCCTGTGTCGTTGCAACTTCTTCACTGTTGGTGATAATGCTTTCCGGCATCAGCGGTGTTTTTGTAATCAGTTTGTTGATTTTCTTGAAGGTGTCAAGTCCAGGGGCCTAATTACCGCTTCAGTGACCGAGTGAGTGAGTCCCATCAGTCATCGAATGAAAATGTCAAATTAGTGTAATCGATTGCTCGATTACGTAAGCGGTAATGCCATCAAACTCACATAATTCAGTCATGTATTACTCGAAAACTGATGCGGTAGTATGGCCCTAGGTTTGATTAATTGCAGTCTCTTGTTGAATTGGTTATTGTCATGGTATTGGATGGAGTTCCGCAACATAATGTTGGCAAATTTAAGTTCGCTCCAAACTATCTGGTAGTTGCTGTTAGTTGTGTTCAGTTAACGCTGCGCTGGTGGATCTTTTGAAGAGGTTTCTTTAACCGTTGGCGATGAGTATAAAGAATAAAGATTCCGGATATATTCGGGAAGGTATCTACTGGTATTTGTCCTTTAACGTCTTGGGCTATTTTGGATGTCCAGTGCAGTAGAAACAGCCATTTCAAGACTGCTGATGGCTGTTTCAATTTCCGTTTTCAGCAGGTTCCTGCTTTGGAGTGGCAGCGTTGTAAAGGCTTCAATATCTATTTGGAATCTGTCTACATCCAGTAGTCTGTAATTGATGATGTGCTGAGTTGGTTCTATCGTCAGGAAGATGGGTTTTTGTAGTTTGATGGTTAGCTAAACAGTCCTCGGGTATTGTTTAACAGGTGTAGTTCCTGAATTCTGAAAGTATACAAGACAAATTAGAGGTAGAAAGAAAACAATCAGGTGTCATTAAAATAAACTACTAATAGCTCGTGGTATATGTTTATGTTCAACATTATAAGGGTTTATAGGCCCTTGAGAATGCCCTGCAAAATATCTTTCCGCACAAGTTGTTGATCTTTCGCTCTATAGGAAATCGCTCAAATTCAAAAGCCTTATTATCCACATTCCTAGCAAGTTTAATTTCCCTCATTCAACAAGGTCTTACGATTTAACATACTACAGCGATACAACTTTCTTAAAACTGAGGGACGGTCAATCCTTTGACCATATTGAATACCTTTAGAAATCCCTGTCGCATTTCATAAGACTCTGTCGCCTCTTAATCCAAATTCTCGTGAAATCATATAAACATAGAACCCAGCTTCCGCAGGTCCAAAATTTATTATAAAGTCTCTTCTCTTTTTTAACCTGTATTAACTTGAACTTTCATTTATTCAGCTCCTGATTAAAGTCAATTTAAGACTATTGCAATTCCTTTGCAATTAGTTTTCACCATAGCTGGGCACCGTTAATCAAACAGTTAACTTCGTTAATCGTTAATCCGCTACTAAAAAATTTAGCTTCGTTAAACGTTAAATTTCGGAAGAATTAACGCAAGTTAACGTTAATCGTTAATCCGTTAACATGTGATAAAAATTGCATTTTTATATTTTTTTACTCTGAGCACCGGCGCTAAGTAATGCCGGTTGTCCACTAGGCGATCAACGCACAAATTTCGAATTCAATGCATTCAACTATAATGTACGGTGCCTTCAATTCTGTTCAACCAACGGGTTGAATCTAGTTTTTGGCCGTTGCTCAACAAATTGCGCAACAAGTGTACGGGTAGTATACGAGCTCGTGTTGCTCCTTGAAAATGTTCGATCAACACGTTGAGCAACATTTTCAAGATAATGTGTTGCACATTATTTGTTCAACGCGTTGATCAACTTTTTTAATTTTCTTTGCGTTGGCTGCAGTGAAATGTGTACGTGGTTGAACTATTGCGTTGCCATGAACTTGCAGTTGTTGCAAAACTGTAGTATATTTTAGTTTTTCGTCATGGATTTCAGCAATTGAGGAAAAGCCCAATATATGGGACATTAAGAGCCCCTCTTATCAAAATCGAGATGCCAGGGAATTGGCTTGGTCTCAAATTTCCTCGAAAATGCAATTGCCTAAACTTTGAATTCGAATTCACGGGCGCGGTGGGATCAATCGATTTTAATTTCTCATATATTTTATTGAAAAAAACAATTTTCTTCCCGACTCAAGAAAAAATCATCTACCCAGAATCGTCTTGGCTGTTTTTTCTTCCTTTGTCGTTCATTTTCTAATATTATTAATGCGGCAGCCGCTTTTTTTTTCTTAGAGGAAATCATACTCATACGGAACAAATTTAGGAATATTTTAAAGCGAAGGCGTGCGTCGACAATAGTATGTACCGAAATGAAGTCAAAATTGTTTCAGGTTTGACGTTTAAGTTTTTTGTTTATCGTGGTGCGTTCAACGCGTTCCCCAACGAGTGATCCTTGGTTAAGTGTACGAAGGTATCAACTCGTTCATCAACTGGTTGAGCAACCATATCGAAAACGCAGTTGATCAACTCGAAAAACTTTTTTTTCTGTCAAAATGGAACAAGTTTATCAACTAGTGCACGAGGTTATTCAACATTTGAGTAAGTTGGTCAACTAGGTGTACGGAGCTATGCAACACTGGAATAAGTTTT
Organism: Chrysotoxum bicinctum; assembly: GCA_911387755.1. Taxonomy (NCBI): domain Eukaryota; kingdom Metazoa; phylum Arthropoda; class Insecta; order Diptera; family Syrphidae; genus Chrysotoxum; species Chrysotoxum bicinctum. Next base: position 246,541,692 of record OU426987.1, read on the forward strand.
AAGAGTTGATCTACGAGTACTAGGTGTGCGGGGTTAATCAACATATGGGAAAGTTGGTCAGTTATGTGTTCGGGGTTCCAAACGCATTTTGTTCAACTTTAGTTGCTCAACGTGAATTACGTAAGTTGCTGCACTAGTGTAAGAGGTTGTAAATTCGTTTATCTAACGAAAGAGTTGAATAAAAAGTTGAACGAAGTTGGTTGAACTTATCGCGCACATAGTGGACGACCGGCATAATGAAATGATCAAACGAAACGAATCTCTTCGCAGTTTTCTCACTCGCACGCGCCGTCAAAATATAATACGTACCTACCTGTTTTTGTTTCACCCGCGGCACCTGTTTTTCGCTCCGCGCGGTAAATAATAGGCATTGGATTAACGATTAACGGACTTAACGTGGATTAACGGATTTAACGTGTCCGTTAACATTTTTAAAAGTTAACTTAAAAGTTAATCCGTTAATCAAAATTTTAACTTCGTTAATTAACGATTAACGGATTAACGAGTTAATGCCCAGCTATGGTTTTCACATGCAACGCCAATTTGTCCTCGCTTAAAAATTATTTTAAAAGCTTAAGCACTCAATGATGTTTTCAGCGCATTAGTTGAGACCTCAAGTACATATAGTGATTTAAGTATATAGTTCGGAGTAAGTACACATATACTATTTTTAGCTATTACCTAAAAGAAAACTTAATTCCAAAACTTCTGCAGCCAACATAACTATTTAATTAACTTACCACCCCCGACTGCTAACCTTTCTAAAAATAATTCATCAACTTCCTCTAGAAATTCTTTCATGTAAAAATAAGGAACTGAAAGTAAATGCCTAAGGGAAAACAAATTAATTTGCCGCAGTTCTTTATGTCCCAAACACGCAAACACGCAACTGCTTGTCTCGCTGTTTTTCGATTTTCCGATTTTCCGTCACGCTATCGTTCCAATTAAAAATATTTACCCATCCCCCCCACTTAATTAAAACACATTTATAAAGGCTCACACAAAATCAATCTTCGTGCGGTGAATAGATGATTTTGAAAAATTAGTACAAACTTTTCGGAATGTCCATCCTTCGGGTTGGGTGAAAAACGTCTGACAGAATTATCATAATTTCTCTAATAAGAGACAACAACAAAAAAGACCCTCAAGTCGGAACCACAATATCCGTCATCACTTTAGAAAAAAAAAGACATCTTTTTGTAGACGTCTATAGAAATTCCATGCTGCAAATATGCCATCTCGATTTGAAAGATCCCTGTGGAAGTTTCTCTGGCGAATCATCTCCTCCCCCGACATTTGAATCTTGACTGCAGCAATCTATGTGTTCCAACCCTAACAGTTGGGGAAGCGTTTAAATTCAAGCGCATTTATCAGACTGGCTTACTTGTGAAACATCCACTTGAATTGCATTTCTGACCATTATATAGGGCTTCAGTGGAAAGGAGAATGCATCCATTTCCGTTTCGGCTCAACCCAAGTCATTTGGCCCTCCTTGGGGCTTGGCAGTGGCCAAAGGCGGTATCAGTGGTGCTGTGGCGGTGGCAGGCGGTTGCCATCATGTAAGAGAAACCCATTTTTCCGGTCCCAGGATATCGTATAAAATTAAAATTATTTATGCACCGATGGTGAATGCATTGCAGTGCTTTAGTCCTTTTTGCAATATTCCATCTCCTGGCTGTGAAGTCCTGGGTGCCAGATTTCTTCATGTACAGCCCTTTGTGCTCGTTGCTGCTTGCTGCTGCTGCTGCGGCTATACTTCTCTTCCTGCATTTTCTGTGCTGCAATTTAATGAAGCGTAAGTTGTTGTATTGCTGAGGAATCCTGAATTTTATACGAAGGAGCAACACTCTACAAGCTCTATCTACTCCCACATATAGCTATACAGGGAGAGTGGGAGAGAAAAATAAAAGATATCCTGCTACCAAATGGATTTTATGGAACGGCATATTAACGAAGAGAAATTCTTTTGGTTTTTTGCTGCTCCGCTATTGCTGGTGCAGCGGCAAGGAGAGCAGAGTGTTTTGGTCCTTCGAGGCCGAGGCATGCAATTGCATGTTTTATTCGGTTAATAGTGTGTAATTATAGAGTTGAGGCTAAAAATGATTTATTGTGCCAAAAAATCTTGCAATGCAATTTGTCCACACCACCACCACCGACGGCATTGGGCATTTACAGGGTAAGAGGATAGGATGCGCCTCGATGGGTGGGTACTAATGTGTAATTTGTAACCGAGCACTGGAATTTAGTGAAGGGATTTAATGTTATATATTGGGAGCTGTAGGTACCTCGTACCTCTGCCTAATAACTTAGCTTTGATGTAGGTTGTTTTGTAGTGGAGATATTTTAGACAAAAGAGGCTTTTGGGATACGAAATTTTATTTATTTGAATTTACGTATAAATACCTCTATGTAATGTGTGTCAATGTACACACATTATGTGTAATTTAAATTATTTAAGTTTAGCTTTTTTCGAACGAAGATTGACGGCGGACTTGTTTTGGCTACCGAAAACCAACAGTCGTTCGGCAACGATTCCGTCTCGGTCAATATTAATTAATTGCCACCAGGGGCTTTGTGCATGCTGATCTACAAGAGCATTTTAGTCTATTGTTAGCCACCAAGGCGTAGTACCTTCTACTGACGTTAACCTGCTGTTCTGAAGTTCCATAACGGCGTAGTACCTGTCCACCATTGTCAGAATTATCCGAAGCCAGTTTTCCTGATACCAGAACATCAGGAGTGAATTTCAGGGAAACAAACCATCAGAGAAAAATCTCTTAACGCAGCTCATCAGAAACTGGATTTCGAAACACAAGAATATCCGCAAACCGAAAACTCGCTTATCAAAAAGGATCCATCATTGTATTTGAATTAAAGAGAATATTACCCTGGCGAGACCGGCGAGCACATAACAATATATAAAATAAGGTCATCTAGTAAAACATTTTAAAAACTAAGCGTGCATAAACGTTTAAAATCTTTTATTAGTACGTAAACTAAGATCTGCGTAAAATTACCTCAAACGCCTAGAGTAAAAAATTTTGTATGTTAAGAACATTGACGGATGCCAAATCAGCATAAGGCTTATCTCATTTAAGTTCGGTCGAAATTCCCGCCAATTGTTTCCTATGACTTAATATTTATTTAATGTGTAATATTACCTCAAGCCTTAGGGTAATTTTACCTAAGTACCAGTACAATAATATTTTTCGAAAGTCAGGACTTTTTAATACAAATTACTACTTCAAAAATATTATTGTATGTGGTTTTTGTTTACCATTCTTAAATCTTAGCCAACCTCTACATCAAATTTATAAATTCTACACACGAGAGTTCTGTTAGGAAATTGGTTCAGTGAATGTTTGCTTGATCAATGAGTGGAAGTAACCCAGTTCAAGTTGTGTAAGTAAATGTAGATTTTTGTTCAAATAAAATAAATTTGAATGCATACTTTGAGAATAGAGGAGTAAGGCAGCTGCCATATTCAAACAGCTACGAAGTTTCAAACAAACCAAGTTCTGCCATCCTACACAACCCTAGACAACATGTTAAATTGAAATGCACAAGTGGATCGCACGATGAGAGAAATTTTCTATATTACAAAAAATTAATGATATTAGAGAAAAATATTGAAAATTGTGAAATCAATTTTTGTTATAGCCTGCTCTTAAAAAGATTACCAGAGCAGGTCTTATGGGATAGCTTTTTTCTGATCAGTGGGCCCTACCGATTTCTCAGGGAATTGTATCAGTCATTTCAAGTTTCATTTTCAAGTATTATCATCTCTGGAAAACATCTTTTCGGTTTCACCAGATAATATTCCACCGATTCTTCTAAAAATTTGTTGTAAATAAAGTCTTGCATCTCCACTTGATTTTATATTCAACCTGTCTAAAAGTCAAGGTATTTCATAATCAGTCCCATTTGTTTTTCTGTTGAAAACTGTGAGCCCATTGCAAAGTTGCATCTATCCCTAAAGTTTTCAAAGCTGGTGTGAAAAATAAATTATACAGACTTGTTCATAATCGCATTTCTGAACACCAACATGGTTTTTTGAGAGGAAGATCTTCGAGTATTAACTATTGATTTAGAAATATTTTCTAACTACTGGCTTACCCATGTGGAAACACACTCACAAGTAGCCTTCAACCATGTTCAACATTGTGTCCTTTTGAAGAAACTTGAGATTTTTGATTTCCATTCTTCGCTCCTTGAATAGATAAATACTTAATTAATAGGTATAGGACAAATTGCCAAAATTGGCTATGTATTTTCTAAAGAAATATGTATTTAACTTTTCAGGTGGTCCTCAAGAAAGTCATCTTGGACCGCTGCTTTTCATTATTTTCATCTACGAGGGTAGTCCCAGAAGTACCCGACCTGACGTATAGATGGCGATTGTTGTTTGAAAACAATGACTATGGTAGAGAGTACCAACTTTACAAAGCTTAAGTTTGAAGTTTGACGACGCTACGTTGTTCAGTATTTGTTTGCCAGTCATCAATATTAAACGCTCTCAGTGAATTTGAAAACATGGAAAAAATTGGTCATCGTTATGTGATACAATACTTTCATTTGAAAGGCCTCAGTCAAACCAATATCAAAGCGGAGCTAGATTCTACTCTGGGGGAGTCTGCTCTTTCGTTTACAACAGTAAAATATTGGGTGGCAGAGTTTAAACGAGGTCGTACGAGCTGCCAAGACGAACACCGCAGTGGTCGACCAAAGGAGGTGACCACACCAGAAATGGTGACGAAAATCCACCGTCGACTGAAAATGCGCGAGGTATTAGACATGGTAGGCATTTTAAAAAGTGCTGTACATCGCATATTGCCTGAAAATTTGGACATGAGAAAGCTGTGCGCAAGATGGGTGCCAAGATTACTCACAATGGAACAAAAACAGCGTCGTGAGGATGTTTCAATCGAGTGTTTGGCGAAGTTTCACAGCAATAAAGCAGAGTTTTTGCGTCGATTCATAACCATGGATGAAACATGAGTCCATCACTTCACACCTGAGACGAAGGAATAGTCAAAACAATGGACTGAAAGGGCAGAATCGGCTCCAAAGAAGGCGAAGACAGTTCCATCTGCAGGCAAGGTCATGGCTCATGGCGTCAGTTTTTTGGGATGCGCGTGGAATAATTTTCATTGATTATCTTCAGAAAGGAAAAACAATCAACGGCGAGTATTATGCGAAATTATTGCAGCGTTTGAGTGATGAAACCAAGAAAAAAACGGCCGCATTTGGCGAAAAAGAAAGTTTGGTTTCATCAAGACAATGCACCAGTTCACACTTCCGTTATCGCGATGGCCAAAATCAATGAGATAAAGTTCGAATTGCTTCCTCACGCACCCTATTCGCCAGATTTAGCCTCCCTCGGATTATTTTCTATTTCCAAACTTGAAAAAAATAGCTCCGTGGTAAAAGATTTGCCAACAATGAAGAGGTGGAGTCTGCGGTTGATGGCTATTTTGAGGAGCTCGAGGGTTCTCACTATAAACAGGGTATCGAAGCTATTGAAGATCGCTGGGAAAAGTGTATCGAGCTAAATGGAGACTATGTACAGAAATAAAGATATTTTTTCCCAAATTTTTTGTTAGGTTGGATACTTCTGAGACTACCCTCGTATCTTTTTCTAAATGCCTTTTATTTGCTGATGTTTTTTAATGTTGTCATTATAGATTTAACTCATGTTGTGAATAAGGTGCAATCCAACTTAAACAAACTTAAAGATTTATGCAAGCTTAATGGACAGTACGTCAACAATAAAAAATGTAGCGCTGCAACATTTTCCAGAAGCCAAAATCCCAGATGTTTTGATTAGAAACTCTAAAACGATATTTTACATAGATTTGATAGCCAGAAAGATATAGGAGTTATTTTCGACTCTTAAATGAATTTTTCTTGCCATATAGATCATGCTATTTCAAAATCGAGCTCTATGTTGGGGTTCCCAATTTGAAATTCAAAAAACTTTGAAGATCCGTACACCTTAAAACCGCTTTATTCTTGTTAGAAAGCAACTAGAATTTTGCAGAGTTATATGCAATCCCCACATCCTTTATCGATTGGAAAAGATTCAAAAGAGATTCACTAGGTTTGCTCTACGAAAAACCTTGAAAAGTGTCTCATCCTATGAAACTTTTTTTCGAGAAGAAAATTAAATTCAAAACTTTTTTGCTTTTGATGTGTTTAATTCTAACATTGACTGTTAGGTTTTGTTTTTTTAATGTTTACTTTGCGCCCGAGAAGTTGTGAATTCTGTCTGTTTGTCAGTTCGACTACAGCTTAAGCCGATCGGACGATTTTCCTTTAACTTACAGATTTTTTTGGTTTTCGATTTTCTTGAAAATGGTCCAAAGGATTTGGATCTATTTTTTATTCTAAATCTCCTTAAAAGCTTAAACAGTATTGTGTATTCAAATTCACCATTTTTTTTTACGAACTCAGTATTTCGAAAACCATATGCTTGATTTTCTTAAGATTAATAATCAAAGAAAAAAAAATATCAAAATTCTAGGCACCGTTTTTGAGAAAAATACGATTTTTTTTAAATCCATTTTTTTAACATTTGGTGGACAACATTATTTTTAGGTAAAATAAAATTACTTTTCTCACATCTGTCTGTATAAAAAAACTGGTTTTTGTCAAGTTTAAAACAAATCGACCAACGCGATTTCGAAATATTGAGTTTTGATTTTTTTTTAAATCAATTTTTTTTTTTTGAAAATTTGAATACGCAATAATATTTAAACTTTTGAGAAGCTTTAGCATACAAAAATGATCAAAATCGGTTGAACCCATTTTGAGAAAATCAACAAAAAAAATGGTTCCAAGGGGGGTACCATTAAAAACCATTTCAGACATTTTTTTAAGCATTAGTTATTTAACTAAATGAAATATTTATAAAATTTCGAAAAAAAAATCGTTTGGCAGGTACCGTTATTTTTGGTCTTAAAAAAAAGAAAAAAAACGTGTGGGGAGAAAGAATTTAAAATGACATCTACCAAGTTTAAAGAAAATCGGCCGAACCGTTTAGGTTCTAGTCGAATAGATATAAATACACACAAACAGACAGAATTGCGAGACCCAGTTTTTTCGTCTTCGCCATCATCGTAATGTCAAATTTGATCAAAATCTCGAGTTCGATTTTTTACGAATGTATAACTTGCTTTATAGTACCTATAAATCGTGGGTAAAAATTGTAAAGGTCTAAATCAAGATCTCCATCACTCAAAATATTTATTTTTTCTTTAATAAAAAAGTAATTCAAAAACAAAATTGGATGATTAATTTTGCGCCACCTTGTACATGTGTATGTACTTCATAATCCACATATGCGGTGTGGCGTATCTGACATTCACATTCTATAAGTTTGTGTTTGTATATGAAAAATCCTCATTTTAGATATTACAATCACGACTGATAATAATTTCTCATCTGTCGTCATATCTCCATCGTCGTCGTCGCCATGTCAACAGACGCAGGATTTTCTAAGGATTCATTCATGTCGCCTGTCTTCTATCAATTTTTGCTGAGGTGTTTTTTTTCCTTCTAAATTATTATGTATTTAACCGCCTTACCCACAGCCTTCAACGTCTTCCGTCGTCTACATCCTCGTTGATGGATAATCCCACGAATCGATAAATCTATTCATTGCAAATCCCTTGCATATAAGAAAGTGAACACACGTTTGATGCCTTAACTAATCGAAAATGAATATCCATAGAATGTTGATGGAGCAGAACACAGCAAGAGGCATTCCGTGGTTGAAGCTCGCAAGACCTAAGTTAATGTTAAAAAACTTTCGATGGTAAATTTTCGAAGTTTTTCAAAGAGCACGCCTCGGTCGCATAAACATGCATTAAATGTGATTGAAACATTATGGTTATAAATGTGAGAAAAAAACATATAAGGTCACGAACAGTCCCAATTTCTCACTTCAGATGAGTCTGATATAGATTTTCTTATTTATAACCCACCATATCCAACTTGGAACAAAATTCCAGATGAAACGTGTGCAAATAACTTTTTATGTTATGCATGCCTAAGCAAAAGTTCAATACCGTGCTTCCTATTATATATACCTATTGTATATTTTTAAAAGTGATTAAAGAAGTTATAAAATCCAATTATCTTAGTAAAGTTCTCAAAACAATATATGTACATATGTATATACAAATATTTTATTATTTGAGAACTCGTGATTTCGAAAGTTTTTCTGTTATAACAAAAATATGTAAAATTGTTTTTGTTTCATTCGGAATTAGCGTTGCCAGACGTCGCGGTTTATCCGGGATGTCCCGGATTTCAGACATAAATTCATCTGTCCCGCCGGGGCAGCTTTTTGCCTGGGTTGTAACTCAAATTCACAAAATAATGCCTAATGTATCTTAATACATATCTTTCATTGATAATTAACAATCGCTGCATTGTGATTTAACCTTAAGAAATTGCTTTTAAAATTTCAATCAAACAAACCTAACTTAGCGAAGAATGTATTTTTACAAACTAACATCTGTCATTAAAATTGACAATAGAAAAATATTTCCAAATGAAAAATGACAAAAAAGTCATTTAATTAGTAATTAATAAAAGAATTTTTTTTTTTTTAACTACACGCATATTATATTTTGTACCGGGCAATATGTTAAAATCCCGGGATTTTACAGTATTTAGCCATTTGTTCCGCCGAGGTGTAAGAAAAATCTAGCAATCATATTCAGGACTTACATATGTCCCATTTTCGACTGAAGTATTCGGGACTAATATCTCCCGAATTGAATTCGAGACTTATGTCCCAGGGACTTATCTTCCTAAGCATGCATTGCCATTACTTTAGGTGTGTTCAGAAGCAATTTCTTAAAAAAATAGCCTTATCACGATATTAGTTCGAAAATGTTTAAAATTAAGAAAGAGTTAGTAATGTACTAAAAAGTTAGCAAATTGTTAAGTACCATTACACTACTACCTTATTACTAAGCTGTTTAAAATTTTACGCCATTATTTCTAGTCGCAATGTTACCATAAATAGGGAGCACTGCAAATTGATGTTAACCATTTTCTCTTACCCGAACTTGATGATATGGATGTGAACGACATATGAATCAAAAAGAACGGCACTACGTCCCGAACAGCTAATGCTACAATGGACATTCTCCAAGAGCTATTTTATGGCAATGTTATCTTCACTTTTGCAACGAGCTTTGCAAAGCCACTAGAGCAACGTCCGAAATTCGCCACCTTTGATGTAATTCTAATAACAAAAAGTCGCTAGAGGTCACCAGAAAAAAATAAGGTACAAACAAAATTTACACCCAAATTTTCTCTTTGAACACATTTTTATTTTATTTTGAAAAAGTGAATTTCAGAAAATAGAAAATGTGAAATTATCATTTATACTTCTGGGATCTAACATTACTAAAGCAGTTACGAAAAATAATAACATTAATTGAATGCCATAACTCAAAAATGCATTTCTCCAAAAGTCGCTTGAAATAATCTAGCGAAAATCTAGTTGAAATTCCGGTAGATCTTGTGACAAAGCAGCTAGAACGGCACCATTAATTATCTTACGCGGAGCGGGCCGATGTAAACTGGTTGATATCGTGCAATTTAATGCCATCCAAATTTTAATTCTGGAAAGGACTGGTGCCTCCAAATTAGACATAAGGAGGTCATCGCTGTATACTTTCAAGAATACGAATTAATTTAATTTACAAAAGAAAAGTCAACTTTTACTTTCATTGATTTGGGATGCCAAGCATCCAAATGGCCAAATTAAAACACAGAATTGTACCTACTGCAAGAAATTAGTGAGGTTTCTACACCATGCTGTAGATGAAACAGTTTGTTCAAGTGAGACCTGTGCCCAGTACATTTGATTAACTCAAATACATGGTGCTTTTGTACTCATTACATAATTTCTTGTGATGGATACATTCTATATTTAGACTGCGGGTTTTAAATATTAATGTAAGTTAGAACACGACAAGACCAAAAATTATATGACTTGGAGACTTATTTAAACCAGTTTATTTGGGAATGGAAATATAAGAGCACATTCCCATATGAGCACTTAGAAGCATTTTGACAACTTAAAATAAATGGTTATTCCACAAAATGTGCTCTGTAATAAAATAATGAGTTCTGAAAAGTGTTCAGTTTCTTTCAGCAAGTGCCATTCATGGATAGCAGCATGGAGAGCAGGTTTCACTTCAATGACAGAAGACAGATTTCAACTTTTGAAGCATTAAATTCTAAGACGATTTTGATTCCTTATCTAGTCATACACTGTCAATAGTGTTCCAACTTCCAAATCCGAAGGACACAAATGTGAATCTAGATGCATATATCTAAATCTGAAAGTATTGTGGATAACTATGAGAAACAGATTCGAGGACAAAACAAAGCCCTGGGACACACCAGTATTTACTTTGTCAATATAAGATTTCAAACCACTTAATGAAAAGTGTTTCAAATGGTATAAAAGGTATAATTTCTAATTCAAGGAAGGAGAGATTCATCAATACCAAATGCAAGCATTTTCCATGAGAAAGGTTGATGCTCCTGAAACTTCTAGCGAAATATTCATACTTTCTCAAAAACTATGTAAAGACTTGTACCTATTGCAACGAAAGCCATACTTCTGTCTTATGAGAAGCTATCGTTCTTCGAAATATTTCTTGAGCCAATAGTCACTGCTTCCATGATCTTGGAAAGATCATAGATACATTTAGGAAGATACCATTAGAAAGAACTAATTTACTAATTTGAAAGCTTACCAAGTAGTTTTGCCAGCATTGAAGAACACGTTTTCAGAGCAATGGTAAGGATACAAAAAGGGCCAGCGGATTTGTGTTTGTCAAACTCTCCTATAGAAATTTTGCAGCAGGAGCTGTACGAAAGAAGATTCATGCCATTAAGTTTTTAGCGTTTTGAATTACACGAGGGGACAAAACACTTTTCGAGGCGTCTAGCCTTATTAGCTCGAGTGAGCTAATAAAGGATTTTCAGTGAAGACGAGCGTTGGAACTGAAGACGAAGGAAGACGAAGTAGTGTTTCCAATGTTTCTTAAAAATAACCAAAAATGTTTACTAGGCACCAGTGTTGGGACTTCGCAGAAGCCAAAGAGTGGTAGAAAGATTGTCAAAAAAGTGGTAGAAATTAAAAGCCATTTTTATGTAACAAATCGTATATTCAATTATTTTGTTGAAAATAAATCAAATTTCTTTTTTCTTTTTTCATTTTTTATATTTTTCAAATCGGAAAATTTAAGTCCCGCAGCAGCACTGCTATGCGGTAAGCAACAAAGCTTCAACACATATGAAGAAATGTTTTCAAACAATAAATTGTCCATGCCATCTTTTAAATCTTTTGTCCAACGACATTGTGAAACAATAGGTGTGTTTTATTATCCACAAATCTATCTGGATCCGGACCTGGATCCTTGAAAATAAAACGATACGAATCTTACTGACAGCAGTGTTATAAGCCCGTCTCTTTTTATCCTTGGGTTTGGAAATTTTAAATTATGTCTTGTCTTTTTTCTTTACACTATAGCTTACACTACCTTACCATAAAAGCCATCTACTCGCCAGTGTAATAACTAATTTTTGGATCTTTGAAATAGATCCCGATAGAAAACAGGATCCCAAATTGTTTTTGTAATACATGTTAAAACTTAATCCAGATCCGGATTCAGATATATTTGTGAATAATAAAACTCACCTAGTGTCATTAGTTTTAAAAATTTGGAGTGATTTTCTCCGATTAGTTTTCTCCACTCATTATTTTGTAACGAAGCGTTACAATTATTAAACAATTTAATCACATTACCGAGCAAAATGCTACGACACCAACGACCCCTAATCATATTACCGAGCAAAACGCTACGACGCCTACATGCCGCCTTATAATACTTATACCTAATCATATTACACGTATTCAGTGTGTATCTGGAGTCAGGTGATCAACATCCATTTTCACACGCATAGAATTTTGTAGTTCGTTTCTTGTAATTCACACTGACTCCTAGCCGTAGATTTGATAAGTGGTCGTTGGGAAAATCGCAAAATTGTCTTTTATTCTCGTCCGGTGTTGGATACCAATCTAGAGTATAGAGAATTTTAGATCGGGCCGCAAACAAAAACCTTGTATAAGGCGTTTCGGTGACAGATAGGCATTGCCGCATTGGTGAAGCTAATCTAAATTTTTTTTATAAAATAGTAAGGTTTCATTAGCTAGAGTAGGGCAAGTTTTACGATTATTAGGAGTATTAGCTAGAGTGGGGGAATATTTATTATTATTATTATCATTATTATTAAGAGTATTATTATTTACTAAACCAACCCGTTTCTTTCCTTTGATCTCCTCTTCAAGGCAGCTCATTGGACAGGTTCTCTTTATAGAGTTCCACCCGTTTATTTCCCTAGGTTGCGTGCTAGGGACAAGAGTTTTCTATAAGAATTCTCGACTGTTTATTTCCTTTGGGTTCCTCTTCAAGGAAGCTCACTGGACAGGTTCTCTCGTTAGAGTTCCACCCGTTTATTTCCCTAGGTTGCGTGCTGGGGACACAGGGCTTCCGATAAGGTTCCCGAATCCGTTTCTTTCCTTTGATCTCCTCTTCAAGGCAGCTCATTGGACAGGTTCTCTTTATAGAGTTCCACCCGTTTATTTCCCTAGGTTGCGTGCTAGGGACAAGAGTTTTCTATAAGAATTCTCGACCGTTTATTTCCTTTGGGTTCCTCTTCAAGGAAGCTCACTGGACAGGTTCTCTCGTTAGAGTTCCACCCGTTTATTTCCCTAGGTTGCGTACTAGGGACACAGGGCTTCCGATAAGGTTCCCGACCGTTTCTTTCCTCTGATCTCCTCTTCAAGGTAGCTCACTGGACAGGTTCTCTTTTTAGAGTTCCACCCGTTTATTTCCCTAGGTTGTGTGCTAGGGACACATTATATGAAATACCGTGTTAGTTATTTAGGCTTATGAATACTGTATTATATGAAATACCGTGTTATTTATTTTAAGAAAATAAATATTGTGAATAAAAGTATATGAAATACCATGTTATGAATACAAGCCACGAAATAAATTGATTGAAAGTTTTGGAGTATAAAAAGAAACATTATTTCATTCGGAGCTTTAGACCCTCCAAACCCAAGTTTGTTGCTTCTTTGGGAAGAACCCTGGACACCGACGAGTTTTACCTCAGCCACGAAGAAAAAGCATCACAAATTGGCGCCCGAGCAGGGACATTTTGAAGGATCAACCGCACTCCGACCGCCGACCGTCCCGAAATTTTTCAAGGCAATACCGACCGCCGCCGTTTTACTCCGATTAGCCGTTGAAAAATTTATCCGTACACCGACCTCCGATTTACCTGCGACCCTTCGAAAAGTTCCACCGTATAACCGATCCGCCGCCCACTCAGCTCCGCATCTCCCAGCTCAGCAGTACCCAGCTTCAACATGACCGACTTAGATGAAGCAGAAACGAGCGAATATAATCCGTACAAAAATCTCGGATTCATATATTTCCTGAAGAAACCCGAACTAATTGAAGTATTATCAACGAGAAACTTGGAAACGAGTGGCAATATGCAAACCCTTCGCAAAAGGCTAAGCCAGCATCTTAAGGAGCTCCGAACGCATAAATCAACCCAGAACCTCTGCGAGGAATGGGAAAGCACCGTAGAAGTCAGGAATAACATAGATCCTGCTGATGAAGCGATGACTCCCATTAAGCCGCCAACAGCAAGCCACGAAGAGACACTGCCGAGATTAGCCACCAAACCAATACCGCCGCCTAAACCAGAAATTCGCCCGCAGCCTTTTGCCTACCTCACTTTAAGTTACGAAGCCGAAGTGATGAACACAGTCCGTAAATGGGGCTTAAGGTATGATTCCAATGGGAATCCCTTAGAATTTCTGGAGAGGATAGAAGAACTAACCAGTTGCTACAACATACCCCCGAACGACATACTAAGATCATTACCCGAAATATTCCGAGGAACCGCACTGGAATGGTTACGTATTAAGAGGGAAAGCTTATCAACCTGGACAGAATTCCGCAGGTTGTTCCTACAACACTTTCTGCCAGCCCGCTACGTATACCGTCTCGAGGATGAAATCTTTAGGAAGCGCCAAGGCCCCCGAGAACGAGCAAAGGACTTTATTATGGCAGTACAGTATCTGATTCGCCAGCATCCTCGCATTACCGCCGCCGACTCCATCGATAGGATATACGAGAACCTACGACCAGAATATCGATACTACGTGCGACGAAGAGACTTCGAAACGCTAGAGGAGTTGATGATACTAGCAGAGGAATTCGAAGCGATCAGAAACGACGAACGAGGGTATCGCCCTGCACCTGCTCAGAATCATTCCGCTCCGATAAGTAGGGTACCACAACTTAATGGCCAAGCGCCCAGAGCACTTGCAGTTACCACACCGCCGCCGTACGACCGATCCACACATTGTTGGAACTGCAAGCAACGAGGACACCGACGAGTTTTACCTCAGCCACGAAGAAAAAGCATCACAATTTATTAATTCTAGGTTCGTTACATTTGGGGGAAAATGTCTCTTCAGACCTGATGGCATATCAATGACGTTTTTTGGATTTAAATATTTTAATAATTTAAATTTATCGTTTGAAGAGTTAAATCTTTCTCCAATTTGAAAACATACATAATTCGACATAATAGCTGCACAGCACATTTCTTAATTCCATTAGTTTTGGTTCATCAATGTCATTTTCTAATGAGCACCTTTCAGTGAAGGCCAAAATACATTGAGAACATATTAATATTTTCTGACTTTACAAAATTTTTCGTAACAGCAGCATTGTTTGAAGAAAATCATATTTTGAATTTGAATATTAGAAAGTTTCAAAGTTTCTCCAATTTTATTGTAGATTGATTCAGCTGTTCAGTCTTCTAACTTAAATAACCCAAAAAGCTTATCTTTTATTGCTCGCTCAACTTATGGTCCCAATAAAATTTTAGGTGTGGTTGGGTCGTATGGCATAACGTAAAGTAAAAAGATAGATGAAAGGTGAGTTGAAAAAGTGGTAGAATCAGACTTTTAGGTGGTAGGTTTTCATGAACAGCAAAAAGTGGTAGAAATACCACTTAAGTGGTAGAAGTCCCAACACTGCTAGGCACCCTTAGAATATTGTAATATGTTTTTCCTCGATTGTTGACCCAGCAAAAGTTTGGCTCGTTGAATGTAACCATTACAGGAACTTCTTCCAGTTTTCTTCAGTTGAAGTGGCTTTATAACTTCGAAAATTGACTTCTCGAAAATTAATAATCTTTGACAGTTCGAACTAAATCAAGACTTTTTCTTAAGTTTGTTAGGTCTTGTCCTATGGGGAATAAAATTAATTAATAAAATTATATTTCTTATCATACCACTATCGAGGAAGTCCAGTTGTAGTCTAAAGGAGGATGTCATTTCATCTAAAGTTGCATAATTGGTTTAATATTTATGAATATTCCACATAAAAGTCGGTCGGTTCAATAGATATCTTCTTTTTGTTTTAAGAGCTTTTAGATTTATAGAAATTAAATTCGAATCAAGTTCTAATATTTTAATTAATCCATCAGTTACTTGATGAATCCAACAATGGGGCCTTTGATTTAATTTTCTTACGAATCCATAACTTTCTTATAGATCCAAAAATTGAATAATATTCTCCCTATCGGGGATTTTAGGAAAGATTAAAAGAAAAAAGAAAACACATCAAAAGTATGCCATCAATTTTGTAAGACCTTGCGTACCTATTCAATGTTCATCTATCTAAGTTTGTTGAAGGGGATCAAGGGTGTTTTTTTTTTGTATGAGAGGAAGTGCAATGGAATATGAAGACAAGTAACCATAGGTATAGAACGTGGATGATTTTCACTTTGAAAAAGTTTTCAATCCTCCCAAGTACGAGTACACTTGGGGTAGGACTTCATATATTTTAAGAAGTCAAATGATTTGGTTTTGATTTGAGAAGAACCTCTGTTCACCCTCTGCTGACTCAATTATGATTTAATGAGTCTGGTTTAGGTTTCTTTTTGTCGTACCTACCCATGTAAACATTAATGTTACATTTTTGAAGTGAGAAATACGATAATGAGTTAACTTTTTTTCCAGCTTATTTAAGCATGTATGCATGTAGACCTTATAAGTGTTTCCCTCTCAAAAGAAAAATGGAACCTTACTAAGTAAAAATTCGAAATTGAATTATGAATTTTGTGGGTTTTTGCATACCTATTGCAAAATAAATAGTCAGACACTTGAAGGGTCTATATATTGAAGCAAACCCGGGTAGAATTTTCGACTCGATAATGCCAAGGCCCCAGCTAGTTTTTCTTAGTTTCAATCATGGCCCTACCGAGCAGTATCTAGCTTGTCCCTCGCTAATTTTTTAATGCTCTGTATATAATGGGCCTTGCTAGATGTTCCTATATGGGCCCTAGATGGGTCTTCACAAGTAGCACAAGAGCTACGGCAATTCTTAAAAAATTATTAGAAACAAAAAAAAAATTTTTTTTTTTTTTATTATTGTTGATTATTTTCATTTTTTCTTCTTTGCCTCCATTCGACTCTTTATGTGGAAAATGAGAAATTATAAATTCGAAAAAAAGGTTCTGTGAAAGTTACAAGCTGTAATATCTTAATTTCAAATTTTTTTTTATTAAATTAAAGATCGTAAGAATTAATTGAAAGAAAAAAAAATTTATCAAAATTCTAGGCACCGTTTTCGAGAAAAATACGAGTTTTGAAAACCATTTTTTTTAAATTCTTTAGCATTTGTATGGTAGCTACCTTTATTTTTAGGTAAAATAAAAAAATTGTTCTCACATTTTGTAGATTATATTGAGAAACTTTTATTTATCAAGTTTAAAAAAAATCTAGCATGGGGTTTTCGAAATATTGAGTTTTGAAAAAAAAAAATTTGAAGTTTTTTTTAAAATTTGAGTACACAATTCTATTAATGTTTTTGGGGAGCTTTAGCAAAACAAAAATGATCAAAATCGGTTTAACCGTTTTTGAGAAAATCAAAAACAAAAAACTGGTTCCATGGGGGGTGCCCTCAATAACCATTTTTCCGAAAAAATTTTTCAACCAATGCCTAGCTTTAATTAAATGAAATTTTTCTGTATTTTTTTTTTAAATATGTCGAACAGTTTTTGAGAAAAAAAAAATGATTATAAAATTTCGAAAAAAATTCGTATGGCAGGTACCGTTATTTTTGATCTTAAAAAAAAAAAGAAAAAAACGTGTGGGGGAAAAAAATTAAAAATGATATCTACCAAGTTTAAAGAAAGTCGGCCGAGCCGTTTAGCCTGTAGTCGAACAGACAGACAGACAGAATTGCGAGACCCACTTTTTTAGTCTTCGCTATCATCGTAAATGTCAAAATTGATCGAAATCTCGAGTTCGATTTTTTTACGAATGCATAACGTAGTACTTATAAGTCGCAAGTAAAAATGTGCATCGGTATCTTCTTTTAAATCCATTCCTACTTTCCTAAATGTTTACACTGTGCTGAAACATTTTAAGGTCTGTCGAAATCTCTTTAATACACGCAAACTTAAAAAAAATGAGGTATAACGGAGTCTTATCGAAAGATCTTGGTAGCCAATTCACATCGCCTACGCGTGAGATAACTATGTTCGGAAAACGGTGGTGCAAAATGTTCATTGTGGCAAGTACCCCGTCCTGTTCAAACCACATGTCGTCGGTGTCCATATTATCCAATTCGTGCCAAAAAATTTGGTTATCATCGACAGCTTTGCCTTTGACGGTGATGCTCTTGCAAACATCGTTCTCAATTAAGTATGGATCGGTGATGCTGCCAGACCAACATTCAAAACCTACAGTTGCTTTCTTTGAATGCATTGCAATTTTGTGGATCTCGTGTAGATTGTGATCGTCCCAAATTCGACAGATTTGCTGGTTGATAAACGCATTTATACAGAAATGGGCCTCGTCGCTGAATATGAAATTGGAGTCAACTTCCAACTGCTCTGGAGCCCAGTTAGCGAACCACGCACAGCACATTCATCATTGCCTATGGTTACCTGAATTTCTGGGCCAGTTGAAGTTTGTATGATAGTAGGACCAAGTCATGTGGCAGAATTGACTGCCTCCGACACACTCTCATGGACAGTGGCGATATTTTCGGCAGATCTTGCCTTTCGTTGACGTACGGGTTTCAGCGGCCGGTTGTTCACTGCACCGGTCAAGATGACTTTATTTACACGTTGCGAATAGTTCTTTCCGGATTGATGATTATGGTGAACGTAAAATGGGCAAAGTACGCAAAAAGTTGCTCGCACAGAAGACCTACTTTCATAAAACGATCTAATCAACTGCTAAATATTGTTGAACGCTTTCATTCTCCGTGCTGATTCAGCAGACAGAAATAAATGACAGCCAATTTAACAGATGTGGCTTTAACAATATGGCTGGAATCACTTGTCAAATTTTGAAAATCTATATTCGAAAATCCTTTAGTAGAAGTCTCCAAAATTAAGGCTGGTATTCACCGAGCGCTCTTAAACGGCTCTTAACTTTACGAGGCTCTTAACTTAAAATTTCTTTGGGGTATTTACCAACTACTCGCAAGTGTTTTTCGAAGTTCGAAAATGAGAGCCACTCTCTCTTGTTCAGGCATACCCAAACTGTGAAATGTTGTGGAATGTTGGTCTTGGCAGCAAATGGATACTCTTCTACTTGGCATTGCTCATATGGATTCGAGTCAAATGCGTGCGTGGCAAGTCTAAGCGAACAAACTTTCAAAGAGAGCGCTCATAAGCTTAGGAGTGGTCGGGACCACTCCTAACTTTTAAGAGCGCGCGTAGATCTTCACTAATATTGCTTGGTGAATAGGTTTATGAGCTTCTTAAGTTATGAGCGCTCGGTGAATACCAGCCTAAGTCTACAACTTTGGTATAGAGCAGGACATATATACAAAGTGAAGAGTTATTTCCTTCTCCTCTTCATTCACACAGCTCCCGCAAAAATGAAACAAAATGATATCCTTTTCATGATATCCTTAGACAGTTTTCGTTTTTCTCAAGCGGGAAACACATGGTGTGTAGTGGAATGTACAGTACTCTTATTGAACAGGGTACTGTCTTCTTTTAATTGCAACACAGCCTGATATCAAAGGGCACGGTAGTGCCCAGGCAAGTTCTGGCACTACACCCTTTTTAAAGGAACAAACTCAGCCGATTTTTGACCCCTCCCTATCTTCAGTACCAATGAAGTCAGAAACTTAAAAATATTTGCTAAGGTAGTCAGGCACAGGCGCCTCACCAAATTTCAATTTTCTAGCATAAGCGGTTCCTGAGATATAAGTTTTCCTTTCAGGGGGCGTGGTATCCGCCCACTTTCTCCGAATTGGTGTTGGTTGATTGGAGCCCTTCCGATTGCTGTAAGACGATGAAATTTAGTAAAGTGACAGGGCTTAAATTGCATACTAAGAAAAAAATATAAAATTTGAGATTTTCCATTCAGGGGCGTGGTATCCGCCCACTTCCTTGGAACTGATATGTAAATTATATGGTACACTTCCGATTGCAGTAGAACAATGAAATTTAATAGAACGATCGGGCTCAAATTGTATATAAAGGATCAACAATAAAAATTGAGGTTTTCCATTCAGGGGGCGTGGAATACACCCACTTTCTCCAAATTGGTGTTGGTTGAATGGAGCACCTCCAAGATTACTGACTAAAATTTGATGGGATCACTTGGCAAGTTTTTTTTATGCCCAATTCGAAAAGTTTTAAAAACTTGACCAGTGAACCCATCAAATTTTAGTCAGTAATCATTAAATAATAAAATTTCTCTATTACATTCTAGCTGTTTAAATATTATTCTACTTTAAATATTCGGTATTAAACCTTCATGAAGTAAGAACTTGGCGCACTTTTAGATCTCAGTATTTTTCACGGCTGACTTATTACACAAAGGTTTTTGTATAGAAGAACTTCTTTTTAACATTTATGTTTTTGGTCTGATGCCATATTACAATCCACAACACATCACTTTAGACAAATGTGGTTCTAAGCTCATGAAAAACTTGTGCAGAGATAGTGACACACGGCTCCATAACACACTACACGAGATAAATGTGATCTCGGATTTAATAAGCTCCTAATCAATCTATGACTTCATCCTCAGTTAAGCTCTCGAAACTGATGATTCTTCCACATCTGCGCGGTACTCAAACCGGTGTCGATGTTCTTTATCTGCTGCATTGTCCATGGAGAGGTTAATATATGTTTTCTCATGTGTTCGAAAATATTTATCCAAGTATTTCAATTTTCCAGAGATCTTCAAACTCTTAGACATACATATCCAATAAAAATGGAAGACGTTGATTCGTAAAATTTATTCAATTTGGTTGACGGATTGTTGATCTGAAATACTGGCAAATCCTTATCCGGAAAAGGTGTCACTAGAGACCGTCAATATCTTGTCACTATCTCTTTTCATATGCTGTCGCCATTGCTTTTCTCGTGGTTTGGATAACTTATGTCAAGTCAGGTCCCATAGACCGGCCATCGTTTACCAGAGAGAATGAAGCGGGGAAAGTTAAACCTTGACATTCATCGTTCGTTATTTCTCTCGAAGTTATTGTAGATCGAAAAAGCACTCCCAGAAAAAGAAAGTTTGAAATTTTTTAAATGCAATAAAATACTAAACGAATTTTTTTTTCATACAAAAACAAACCTTAAAGCTGTGCCCTAACTTATTAATATATACAGTAATATCCAATTAATCCACTGTCTTGGCATAATCACCCAGAAGTGTCAAACACCTGTCCAGGTGGCGTCCGCACTTCTTAGGCTAAAGCTCATTCCCATAGGTTTTAATTGAATCTGTTTGTCAGCAATCATCATGATATGCCTCCAAGGACCAAGGACAAATATTCCGATATCTCCGTAGGATGTAGCAATAGGCAGTTACATAGATCCATCGCTTCAAATTAATGAAATATCAAATCATTAACTTTGATAGAAGCTCCTCTCGGATCCACAACAAACACGCTCGCATACCCACAACAAACAATCAATTATAGTTATTTAACCAATATGGCCGTTGGCTATAGATTGGCGGATGTCCTTAGGTAATCGTTCTTGTCACCATTGAAGAGGGTATGCATATGTACATATATGCATACGAGTATATGTAGCCATCATCGCTAATCATCATCACTGTGTGTGGACATACGAAAGGACACTATATACGAACACAATTGATGACAATAAATTATTCCGAAGGATATCTTTGGCTTGGATTAATTTCGGAAATAATCGGAAGCCATTATACGTAACATCCTGTCATTGTCATCACAATTCTACTGACATGTTCATATTAAATGAATGCCAAGGACGATAATGCTAGAGCAGCATCATTAAAGATGGTCATGATCATATTTAATTTTCATATTATCATACATCCAGGAATCTCTCTAAGATTAGTTAGTAGATGGAGAGATATAGAACCTTAATGTCAAGCTTGTATATATACAAGTACATATGTACATAGGTTTCTGAAAAAAACCAAGATTATAATTGTAGCCTGTCAAGCAAAACTGATAGTGAGGACATTAATAAAAAAATATATTAATTTGTGGCCATGAAACACAAAACAAAATGTTTCGAAAAAGAATTTTATATGAATGTTGAGGACTATAAACTAAAATGTATACAAAGACTTAATCCTAAGGCAATCTTATGGGTATGATTCAAAGACAAAACTAAATAAATGATATATAGGGGTCAACGGATTGCAAAAACCTAAACATAGTGATTTACAACTCTCAATTATTCGTGTGTGTGTGTGTGTGTGTTGTGGGCTGGAAGGAAGGGTACTTACAATTTTCTGCCGAGTTCGAACGTCAAAGATAAGAAGTACTTTTCATGACAAGAGATACTCTTGGAGGATTTGTCACTTCCTTGCAAGAGGCAGTCCCCTGTTTGGTTTTTGGTTTTGCGTTCCAGACTTCTTTTCTTATGTCCATTCAAAGATTCTCACTAGGATTGAGGTCAGAGGATTGAGCAGGCTACTCCATAACCACAATCTTTCTGTCCTGAAACTATATTGCTTAGCTGTTCTGCTGGTGTGTTCTGGGTCATTGTTCTGATGAAAGACCCATTTAAGCGGCATTTCGAAATTGGCATATGGCACTCGTAGTATTTTGGTTTGCAAAATTTCGTGGTAAGAATACTAGTTCATTATACTTTTTATCCAATGTATTGGACCAGCTCCATAGTATGAGAAGCATCCCCATACCATGATACTAGATCCTTCATGTTTTAGCCTTTTTGTGGAATATTTAGGATCATATTCTGCATTCAGTGGTTCTTACATGTTGACGAGATCCTTTACCAACATAACTTTTCGGGAACCTAACCCCAATGTTCTCGGGCAAACCGTATTCCCTTGGTTATGTAATTTTTTTTAAGTGGGACTTTCTGTGGACTAAGGGCACTTAAATTTCGTTCCCTCAATCTTCTTCCTAATATATACGGACACCGCATGGTAAATCAAGTTCACTCACTATTTCGTTGACTATTTCGAATAACACATTTGATGTAGAAAGGTTTCAACTTTTTCTTCAAATTGTATGGCGTTTCTTACCGTTTTTGCTGAACAACCGACAAGATTCTGAACTTTCTAAAAGGTTTTGCCGTCCATAATAAGCTTTTGAATACGTTTGCATTTTTCTTCTGTGCAGTATTTAGTACTACCCACTTCAAAGGAAAAAATTCATCCCATTCAAAACTTATACGGTGGAAATACAAATTAGAAGTTTAGGACTTATTTTTTTAAATCAAAATCAAAATAAAAAAAACACAATTTTTGAACAGAACCTAACAACCTCTGCTATTATTTTAGCAGCAAAAATACGGAAAGGCACCAGACAAAGTGACATTTAACAAGATAAAAGATAACGTACCGTTAAATTATCACTTTAAACGTTTAACCTTATTTCTATGTGTACCACTCTATAATAGACGTCAAAAAAAGTGGAAGTATTTTAAAGGGGTTGGGTACGATATCCTGCTTTTATAATCCTGTTTCTTATAATCCCGATTTTTTAAAATTCCGCTTTTTTAAAATCCCGTCTCTTATAATCCCCTTTCTTATTACGACGTGTAAGCAGTGAGGTATGTAAACCCCCCTGCTGCAACCGCCCTGCTTGGGCACACTATAGGGGTAGGTGCGAGGTTGGGTGTATGCAAAGTTTCTTTAGAATTTAAAGAATGTGGAAAATAACCAACATAAAATCAATAAGTTTTAACTACGTATTCTAAAAAAGGGGATTAGCGGGATTTGGCGGGATTTTAAAAAGCGGGATTATATAATAGATCGGGATTTTGAACAAGCGGGATTTTAAAAAATCAGTATTTTAGCAGAAGGGATTTTAAATTTTTTTTTTTAGGGATTTTTGAAAAGCGGGATTTCAAAAAGCGGGATTCCGATACGCTCCCATTTGAAAGATATGAAAAAATATAATTTTTAACAGCTTACACTGGTATATTTTATCCAGCACAGTACGTACAATGCCGGTCAAAAAAAAGCACCCTCAACAATAGTTTTATTATTAATGAAATTTTAGTGCTATTTTCTTCAACGCTTATTCTTTAACTTATTGTGACAAATCATCAATATTTTTCCAATTAATAAAAGAATTGTAAATTTCTTAATACCTTGTTTGGAGTTAATTGTGTTTATTGGGGTTTGAAAATTGCTGAAACGGATTTGTTTAATTTTTGCTCTTCAAAAAAATTGTATGCTTATAATGGGGGTATTTTTTTGGGGCAGGTACATGTAGGTACATATTTTACGACGGAAAGTTTTGCATTAGTTTTATCAATTCCTCGTCTATGGAATCATTGAAGACCATTTAATACCAAGTTTGAAGAAAATCGCTTCAGTGGTTTAGGCTGTATCTCGAGGTACAGACATACAGGCAGATAGGGCCCAAGTAACATCGTTGGAGCTAAATGTTATTTATAATGTTCTTAAATAGCTCTGAGAGAGTTAAATGCACGGCCCTAGCTCTATTTCAAAACATATTTCAGCTCTTGGTAAACGAATTTAAAAATCTAGCTCTATAATGGAGTTTCTTAACAATCTTTAGATATGTTACATTTAAGAGCTTTCTGCTCGATAAATTTGTTCCATAGTAATGTTTTTATCAGCTGTTAGAAAGCATGTTAGCATTTTGATACTGCACCCTTTGAAATAGCTCTTTAACAGCAAAAGAATTTTTTAAAGATTTACTTAAGAGCTACAAGCTATATCTTCATGTGTGTTTAACAAAATGGCGAATACTCGTATTTAAGAATTTTTGATAAAACAGGAAAAGAAAACTATTAACAGGGCTGTGATGACTCCATTTTGAAAAGAATCAAGATAAACACAGACGCCTTATCCAAAAAAGTGCACGAGCAAAATAAATATTTTTTTCTCAAATTAAAAATTGAAATAAAAAAAAATTACCATCCACTTAAAACAAATTATTTAAGAAGGGCGTTGTAATATTTCGAAGTACAATATCAACATTTCTGATAAAAATGAAATCGCACTTAGAAATCTCTCCCATGTTGAACGTATTATGGCTTTTAATTATTACCTTTACTCATTGTTCTATGAAAATAAATTATGATGCTAAGATGATTAACCAATACAATTATGTAATAATTTCTCTTCATGTTCAATAGTATGATTTATATTTACTAATACTAATAGAAAATATAGTTTATAACTCCTCGTAAAAGCACGCGGCTCTATGGCAGTTTTAGAGTGTATATTAAAGCTTTCTGCTGACAAAACATACTTACAAGTACTATTAACGAGCTAAAAAGTTCTCTCAAACTCAATGAATTAGCTGCAAGTGGGCTCCATGCTTGCTCTAAAGGCGCATCTAGAGCGTGTTTTTGAATTAACTAGCTCTAAGATTAGCTCCGAAAGCGCTTTTCAAGCATTAATACAGCTAAAAATGTTTCTTGGGGGGGGAAATGCTGGATCAACTTTTTTCGTTTTCTCTATCCTCAGAATGCCAAAATATAGAGCGCAGGTAAATATAAAGGGTTGATAACACCGAACGTCTAAAGGGTGAGCCAAATACAAGTTTCTTTTTAAAAGTGCAATAAAATGAACTAAATTACATTTTTACTTGCGACTTATAGTTACTATAAGGCAAATTATGCATTCGGAAAAAAAATCGAACTCGAGATTTTGATCAAAGTTGACATTACGAAGATAGCGAAGACTAAAAAAGTGGGTCTCGCAATTCTGTCTGTCTGTCTGTTCGACTACAGCCTAAACGGCTCGGCCGAGTTCCTTTAATCTTGGTAGATATCTTTTTTAATTTTTTCCCGCACAGGTTTTGTTTTTAAGACCAAAAATATTGGTATTGAGTAGGGGCGAACTCAGAAAATAATTTCGGGGCGGGGGGGGGGGGGTTGTGTTATGGGTCGGGTTATCAAAAAAATATGAGATTTTCATAAAAATTATTTTATTACTATACTGTAGGTACTTGTTAATTACATATTCTTTATTGTAATTATCATAAATATGTTATAAGTAAATAATATTTGCTCTTAGGGATAGGACCTATCGGAACAATTTCATACAGCTAATCGCAAAAACAAAACATCATAAAGATGTTGCAACGGATACCTATTTGGCAAATTTGAATAATGTTACCAAAAGTTGGAAAATATTCACTACGAGGGCGTTTTTTGGTGCTTCCCATTCGGGCATTTTTATTCCTTAATTAATTCTTAGACGAAGACTTTTACTACGGGCCCTGTGATGGAGGCCATCATTTGGTTCGTAAAATATCATTATTGCAACAAGAAGAAAAAGAGTGTAAGTGATTCCATAAGTGTACCTAACAATAGAGTTATAATAAGTTCTAGGTCCGCCTAGTGGTCCAAATCTGCAAAACTAAATCCGGTATATATTAGTACGTGAAGTTATAACTTGTTGTACTTTTGTGATCATAGGACGAAGAGTTATACGAAAACATAAGGACACCATCAACACTCAATTGGTACCTACGTTAACTATACTACATAATTATAACCAAAACGCTCTCAGAGGGTGCTATGTGCTACTCATCTGTAACTGTAACTTTCACACAAACGAAATGAGTGAGTTTTTTCTATTGCTGTAACTCCGACCTTGGAGCCATCAATAACTCAAACTTATATAAATCGAAATCATTTATTAGCCATAAATCGGCCCTTAAGATTAACACGGATATCTGTATCGGTATATATTTGCTCCGTTAGTCCGTTTTCTGCCCTATACATAATGTTAATTATCAAAAACGCAACTGCTGTTCGATTCGTCTCTATTTTTTAATCATCAATTCAAATTAAGACAGTTGCGTTAAAATACGAAGACACATAAAATAAAATGCACGACTGGGTCACACGAACTTGCTCTCATGTAAAAGACTAAGAATTTCAAAAATTAATGCTAAGAGAAAAAGCATAAAATTCATTTTTTTAATGACTAAAACTCCTTTAGTAGTTGGAGCTAAGCACAGGATCACATGTGTTTTGAGCAAATATTAGTTTATGCGAGAACAAATTTGTAATTCGTTTTAGTGGTTTCTTAAAAAAATAAGCTTTTGTATACAAAATCTTTAAAACATATTTAAGAAAAAATTTTGGTTCGCATATTTAAACTTTTTTCTTATTTTTCAAATAAAAATTTAATTTACAAAAAAAAATATTGAGCAGTTTTTGAGGTATCGAATTTTCAAAAAAAAAATAAATTTTTTTCTTTCAAAAATTAAAAAAATATATATTTTTTTTAAAGTCTTAAAATGCAATGTTTTTTTAAACTTTTTAGAAGCTCCTCTAAAAGTAAAGATTAATCGAAACAAAAAAAAAACTATCAAAATTCTCGGAGCCATTTTTTTGAAAAATACGATTTTCGAAAACCATTTTTTGACATTTGTATTTATTTTTAGGTAAAACAAATTTTTTTCCTCAGATCTTGTAGATTATATTAAAAAACTTTTATTTATCAATTTTAAAAAAAAATCGAGCATGGGGTTTTCGAAATATTGAGCTTCCAGAAAAAAATTGTGAATTTTTTTTGAATAATCAAAAAATAAAACTTTTAAAATTTGTATACGCAAAAATATTTAAACCTTGGTGGGGCTTCATAATGATTAAAATCCGTTGTACTGTTTTCGAGAAAATCAAAAAACCAAAAAATGGTCCCAAGGGGGTTTCCAAGAATAATCATTTTTTGAAAAAAATTTTTCAACCATTACCTAAAATGAGAAAATGAAATTTTATGAATTTTTTTTTTCAAAATTCTGTGGGACAGTTTAAGAGAAAAAAATATTTATAAGATTTCGAAAAAAAATCAAATGGCAGCTACCGATTTTTTGGTCTTAAAAAGACAAGGAAAAAAAAACGTGTGGGGGAAAAAAATTCAAAACGATATTTAACGAAAATCGGCCCAGCCTTTTAGGCCGTAGTCGAACAGACAGAATTTTGGGACCCACATTTTTTGTCTTCGCTATCATAGTAATATCAACTTTGATAAAAATCTTGAGTTCGATTTTTTTACGAATGCATTACTTAAGGCAAGTAGTACCTATAAGTCGTAAGAAAAAACAACACTAGCAGAAGAATTTATGGCACGAAAATAACACTGTTTTTTTTTTTTACAAAATAAACCCTTATTTTTTTGGTCGTTTCGGGGGGGGGGGGGGGGTTTGAACCCCTAAAACCCCTACCTGCGTTCGCCCCTGGTATTGAGTATTCAAATTTTCAAAAAAAAAAATTGGATTTAAAAAAAAAACTTCAATTTTTTTTTCAAAACTCAATATTTCGAAAACCCCATGCTATATTTTTTTTAAACTTGATAAACAAAAGTTTCTTAATATAATCTACAAGATGTGAGAAAAAAAATTGTATTTTACCTAAAAATAAAGGTAACCACCATACAAATGTTAAAAAATTTAAAAAATGGTTTTCAAAAATCGTATTTTTCTCGAAAACGGCGCCTAGAACTTTGATAAAATTTATTTTCTTTCAATTACTTTTTATGATCTTTAATTTAATAAAAAAAATTGAAATTAAGATATTACAGCTTGTACCTACCATAGAACCATTTTTTCGAATTTCGAATTTCTCATTATCTATATAACGGATCTTAATGAAATTTTTTATAGATATGCTTCCAAAAAGTTTTTTTTTTTTGAGAAAAAAGTCATTTTTTTTTCTTTTAAAATTTGATATCTTAAAAACGGCTCAATATTTTTTGATTTTTCAATTTATTAATTAAGTTAATAGTTTAGTTTCCATTCGTACAGTAATAAAAACTAAAAGCTGGCGTACCATATTTTTTCTTAAAAATGTTTTAAACATTTTCTTTATAAAAGCTTATTTTTTTTAAGGAAACTACATACTACAAGAGCTCATAATTTTTGTTCTTGCATAAATTCATATTTGCATAGCATTCTTTTTTTATCTCTTACTACTAAAAGAATTAAAAAAAATAATTTTATCTTTATGAACAGTTTTCTCTAATAACATTCGTTTTTAAAATTTTTAGTCTTTTACATAGGAGCAAGTTCGTGCGACCCAGTCGTGCATTTTATTTCTATATATTATGGTTTTATTAGTAAGAGTAAACATTCCCATTGATTGTGAAAAAAACGTCGTTCAAGCGATTACGAAGCGGATGGTCATGCGCCTTCAATTGCTGAACCAATTGGACCTTGTAAGCGAATAATCCGAGATCTTTGCGCAGAGTTCTCCTCAGGCGTGAAATGTTAAGCTGTTGAGATCGATGGCGAGTTTATGTTCGTGAATTGATCCACACTCTCGGCTACAGCACCCACATTCTCGTCTGTGCGCAACGTACGACCACAAGCATACCAGTCTCAGGGAATTTTGTGCTTCATATCGGCCAAAACTACTACTCAAATAAACCAATGTTTGGGATACACAGCACTTACTTTGGAAGTAAGTTTTCAATATTTTCCAATGTTGTTGAAGAGTAAAGCGACACTTTTCGTTCCTCGGAGGTATGAAACTGACTTTCTATCACGATTTCGAGAGGAAAACAGCTGTCAGTGTCAAAATAACCTACGATTTAAAAAGACACAACTAGATGTCCCACCCCGTAAATGAAACTTAAAACATCCTCGTGTACGTCAGGTCAAGGTCAGGACGTCAGGTACTTCTGGTACTTTATAAATGCTAAAGAGTGTTTTGTTTTTTAGTTCATACGGTTTTCACTAGTTAATTTCATAAATATATCAGTATATTTTTCAAGAACTATTTTAAACATTGTTAATTAAGAAAAAAAATTATGATCTTAGCTTTTAAAATACCTTTTTGAACATGACTCTTACCAACAATCTCTGTCATCTTATTGCCTTCATATTTTCAACATACATACCTTCCTCTTCTCTGGTATGGAAGCTGACATTTTTAAAAGAGTAGGTAGAAACGTTTACCTTCGTTCCAATTATGTCTGCTTCGTTAATAGAATTTTCCCTCTTACACAGATACTTTTGCTCCGTAAAGAAAACAAAAAACGTGCAAAATTTTATTTCACGAAGTTCACCTCCGAAGCCGTCGTGGGTCGTCCTTGAGCTGCGATAATTTTTTATGATAATAATGATAATGATTATGGTTATAATGTTGTTGTGTATTTTAAATTAAAAATTCTCAAATGTATCCTTTATAACTTGTATGTTCTCTTTGCATTTCTGTTTTCCATCGCAGATTCTGTAAATATATATATATACTGTCAATGTCAGGTTTATAACAGTTTTTTTATTTTTAAAGGGATATATTAACAATTACGCACAGTGGGAATTTCATTTTTATAAATACAAAGGTGAAAATCTGAACTTAAGATTTCATACATTTTAAAAATTCAAATATTTTTAAGAATACAAAACTCATAAATATGAAATATACTTCCATTATAATTATGACAACTAAGAATGATGTTTCCTTGAAAAAAAAAAATTTAAAAAATGGTAAATCGTAAATTTTCATCAAAATAAACATGCGTCAAAAAAATTGACTACTCATTTCCAGAAAACGTTATTCAGATTTATGATGTCTTACATATATTTTCATTTATTTCATTAATCGATTTGTGTAAATTTCTCAAGTTTTGTACATCATTAATAAATTCTTGTATTACACAATTCCATCAGTTGGAAATTTAAATACACGAACTTGCTCTTATATTTAAGAAAATCAGAATTTGGAAAAAGGATGTTATTAGCGAAAAATTTTCAGTAGAACAAAATTATTTTTTAAAACAATTTTTATATATGTAGTTGTTGAAGGTAAAAAAAAGTCATAAGCAAATATGAATTTATGCAAGAAAAAAAATTTAAAATTTATAAAAGAATTTCGTATCTGTATATTCATTTTTTAAGAAAACATTTTGGTACTTTAATTTTAAGTTTTTACTATCATACAAATAAAATGTTAATAAAAACAAACTAATGACCCGTTTTTTGGGATACCGAATTAAAATTTATTAATAGAAGCTTTTGTTTAAGAAATGTCATTTAAATCCATTATGTCGATAACGAGAAAGTCAAA
Source organism: Chrysotoxum bicinctum (assembly GCA_911387755.1). Classification (NCBI taxonomy): domain Eukaryota; kingdom Metazoa; phylum Arthropoda; class Insecta; order Diptera; family Syrphidae; genus Chrysotoxum; species Chrysotoxum bicinctum. The sequence goes on from OU426987.1 coordinate 246,572,331, forward strand.
AAATCGAAAAATGGTATACTATGGAAGGTACTGTCATACAAATGTTAAAAAATGGTTTTCGAAAATCGTATTTTTCCTGAAAATGGCTCGTAGAATTTTGATAAATTTTTTTAGAGAGAAGCTTCTAAGAAGTTGGCAAAAATTGCATTTCAAAACTTAAAAAAAATATTTTTTGAATTTTTGAAAAAAAAGTGTCCTGGGCACTTTTGACAAAAGGATTTTTTTAAGAAACAAATTTTTAAAAAAAATTGTATCTGTGAGTCTTATCTAGAATACTCAATGCATTATATTTTAAAAAAAGTATTGGAATTCATAAATAATTTTCGGAAATACAGACCTTTAAAAATTAACTGTGAAATGTGCACCATGTATAGTTCATTACAGCTCTAAATAGAACTATGTAACTCTAAATGAACTATGTAGTTCATTACAGCTCTAAATAGACGTCAATTTTGCGGAAATCCTGGCGTTAGTGTAAGAACCTGATTTATGAATAGGGACCAAGTAATGGAGCTTCCATTCTTCAATAACAAATACCTTCATTGAGGGACTTGTTAAATATGACAAGTAAAGGGGCAGAGATGGAATCACAATAATTTGTAAGCACTGCAGGAGGAATGCCGTCTGGTGCAGAACTATTATTAGATTGAACTCATTTCATCCCGGATTGAACTTCTGCACTACTTAACTTGATCTATATAATATCAATCCTACTTTTTAAGTTATTAAGTTATTAAATCCTGAATGAAAGTAAACCCTTTCAAAACAGATAGCAAAAAAGTCGACTGTGGACTCTTAATCAACGACAATATCATGCGGTCAGAATTATTGTTGAACCCGCTTTGTTCTTCCCTATTATCGTAATATCGGTTTTGAGCTCAAGATTTTAGAGTAAGGTATCTACATAAAAATTGAGATAACAAATAGAAATAATTTTTAGGTTTCTGTAATTTTTGTTGTCTACTTCGCCCCACAGTGTTGGTCTCTACTATACAAATTGAAAAACAGTTTAAACTCGATACAAATTGGCAAGAAAATGTCTTCTGGAAGTCGTTAAAGCTCGCTGTACATCGAAATATCAAGGATAACCCTCATTTTTTTTAATTTTTGTTTTTCCAAAAGAGCACAAAAGTATCAGAAATAGTTTGTAAAGGACTTTTGTAACTTTCACAGGATCTATAGTCTCTACTTAGGTCCATCTCTCTGTTTGGAAAACTATTTAAGCACTTTGCATAACCGTTAAAGTTATGCTTTAGAAAATTTTAGAACTGCAAATTCAGTTAAATTACACCGACCTAGGTATAGTAAATATTTTGACCGAAGACAAAGGGTAATTTTGTCTTTGTAACCAATTTCATCACGCAGTTCACAGAAAAGATAAACGAACAATGGAAGGAGTCTTTTGACCAAACAAAAAAAAAAACAACTACTAACTTCAATATCCCTTAATCCAACTTCCAATTCCTTACATGTGGTTGCTCTCGGTTATGTTCTTGAAAAGTTTTACAAAGTTTAGCTTTTTAACCCATTGGCGTTTTTTTTTTTTAATTTATTTTACTACGTCGCCATTGAGATGTCATCCTTAATTTTATTTTTCTGTGGTGACCAATTGAGAAAAAAAAGAGTGAAAAAGTCTTGCCGGAGGAAAAAAGTATAAAAAGTACAAAAGTAAACGGATGATCCAAAAGTTTCTCTTCACGAGTATTTTTTTCTTTGTCTGTGCTGTGTCGACATCAGAATCAGAAAAAAGGAAACCACAGGACTCTGAAGCAGAACATTCAAGTTGTTGTTTAGCGGGTGCTTTGAGTAGTTAACATGTGTACTACTAAGTTGATCCGGTAGATACTTTTACCTCGATGTAGCTGTAGATACATTCACTATGCATTAAGTTTTTACTTAATTTTCTGTTTTATATTTTTTCTTGTAACTTTGGGAGTGTGAGAACGGTTCGTCTCTAGAGTCTGGGTGGGAAAATTAAATTTAAAAAAAAGCTACTATGCTTGATGGCTTGTTCAGGAAGCAGAAAGTATAAAGTAACTTAGTAGTTAAGTGGTCAGTAGTTCGGTGTATCGTGTTTGTTGTTTTTTTTTTTTTTTTGTCTATGTTGCTCATGCAAATCTCTTAAGTTGATTCCCTATGCTTGCTTGAATGGTTTTAGCGAAACCCAGTTTACTCTAAAATGTGATAGGTATATTGCATATAGTTGAACCTTTTCGTACATATTTCCTCCACTCGCCCCGCAGCAATGGAAACAATGTGTGGTACGGATATTGAGATGGAAGGATGTAGAAAAGGATGTTTTATTTTAAACCTGTTTTGTCTGCCGGAAGTAACCGTCAGTAACTAAATTTTAAAAGTGTTTTCTTTTTTTTACAACTAAGATGATTTTACGTTAGTTTATCCATCAGAATATACTGAAGTCTATACCCAATGAAGTTTTAAAATAATATCATATAGGTAAGCACATTTACCCTTATCTTCACGACTACATCTCTAAAAAGGGTACCAAATTAAATATACATATATTCTCACAATATATATATACCTTAAACATTGATGGAACTATATAGCTTATGTCACATGTTTTTGTGTGTTTTTGACAATGCGAAAGTCATGTTGTAAATACAACCGCCATCCATTACTCTGAACACACTCTTGCAATTGGATTCATAAATTTCTCAAGCGCTGCGTTGAATATTTTCTTCAAGAGCCTAAACTGCTTGGGGTTTATTGTAAGCCCTTGACCTAAGGTATTCTCAATCAAAAGCGGTATTATTTCCAGTGACCGAAATGCCCAGGGTATGTTTTTTTTATAATTCACACGCGCTGAAGGGTCTATTGAGAGACCCTTATATTGTTGAACATAAACATAGCGATGAGGAAATTAGAGAGGGAAAGAAAGGAAGAGCCGATGAATATTGACCTTGAATGTTTAAAATAGAAATGGCAAGTGAAAACCATTCCCTGTAAATTATTCCATAAACGCGTTGCTCGACCAAAACACGGGTAGTGTATCATGGGAGAACAGATTGAGGGGAGGAATGCAACTGGGTTACTTGGAGTGAACATTGCAAAAGCAATAAAATAAGGAATTACATGAAACATTCCGATGATGTTTAAGAGATGGGAATGATTCCATGGTAGTTCTGTTTCCTACCAGTTTCAACGCTCTGTAGTGGATTCTGTCCAATAATGATGAGAAGTTTGGGTTACACACCTGCACAAAGATGTGAGATTTTCTGTGTTTTCGGATGTGTGTTGCAATTGGGGGAAGGAGGATACTGAAGAAGGGTCTTGGAAAGGCCTAGGAACAGGCTGGACAAATGCTCTTTGTTCATTTTCTTAAGAAAAATACCAGCTGATTTGTTCATATCAATATCTCGAAGGGCTCTAGTAATTATACAAGTGTGGAAATATACCAGTCCCATTGAATAATTTATGTTCTCAAGTATAATAGTGACAATGTTGCTGTCCGGAAATGTAGAGCTTGCAGCAAAATGAGCTGTTAGTACATTTATTTTATGTGAAGATTGGAAATATCTCTGTCTCCGTTAATTTTTTGGAAGGAAATAAGTCTCAGCTTCTGTACTGACACTCTAGCTGTGTGTGGAGTGGAGTATGTTATGTTATTGAACCGGGGAAACACCTGCCGTTGCTATACCCAAAACTCGGCACCCATTCGGCAATAGATGTCATGAGTGAATCTGCAAATAAGAAACGTAAGTGTTCCGAAGATGATTTCTGATACCTTACCTGACGCTTCAAAATCAGTGTGAATTGATATGATCCTCTAAACAGCTGTACAATACTAGCCAGCTATACGAACCACACTGATGTTTAACGTAATATCAAACTTCACTATCGCATCTTCTTCAGGATAAAACGAGCTGAAAATGTTTTCAACTTACACAGATACCAGCTCACCACTCAAATTGATGCAAAAATCTGTAAACACAATGCATAACCAAAATCAACCAATAAAATGTCAAATACCGATATCTTTATACTCCTGATATAAAAAAAACGACGTCGAAAACGTCTTCTACTAGTATATACAATCAACATCAACTATCTGATAGAATGAAGGGTATCAGCATTATTTTCTGCACCAACATCCAACACCACAACAACAACCAATTTCAAAAGATATAACACCCAATTAAACCTAGATTCGTTAAAGAATATCAACAAATTGATTGCACAGAAATTTTCAAAGCCAGTAATGATTGTTACCAACGTAAGACAAAGTTAAAGCATTCTCTGTTCAATCTTTACCCCCAACTCATTTGCTGTTTCCGTCTTCGTTGATGAGTTAAAACATCGATCAAACAAACTCTGGTCAGCAACTAGGATAGGACTAAGTTCGCCGACACCAAATCCTCTAGAAACTCAGTTAACATTTCAAACTTGGGGATCCCAGAATTGGTTACCTAATCAGCAACCTCAACCCAAAGAAATTAGATAAAGCTGATAGGATTTTCTTCTTCGTCCTAAATTTATTTAATTTATTCTTCGCCCATAACGCGTTCACAAACGAGTACACCAAGTCGATGAAAATATAGAAGTCCTTATCCACAAAGTACTGGGATTTCCCCCAGGCCTTCCAAGAACTTCTTCGTACAGTTTTGAATCGCCAATGAAGAAGATCAAAGCCGGAATCACCCAAGATATGAAAGTAGGCCCTTCCTCTACAGTGTCAGAATAACTTCCAAATATTAACTTGTCTGCTTTAAGAAACTTTATACGGCCTAAGACAGTTCAATAGCAGAAAATTGCTGCAATTCAGGGGGATCTACAATAACATCCAAAGCAAGGAAAAATATATGGAGATTTACTTTAATGAGTTGCTTAGTATCAATAAGCACTCAATGTGCTCAAAATATAGTCCATAGTACGTATTAAGCCATTGATAAGAAAAAGAATCTGCTTATATCAGAAATAAATGGTATCGGTCTAAAAGCAACTTCTGTTTTGGAACACTATCTCCAAGACATCAATGATGGAGCTTCAAGTTTTCGAGAATTTCTGCAGCGAATTTCTCTTCAACGGGCAGATTAGGAAGCACTACAGGAAAGCCATCTATCTCTCTTGAGAACGAAACATTAACCTCCTTGGTAAATACTTAGAGCTTTCTTCAAATAAACTTAAAGAAGACAATGCTAACCACCCAACGGTACTAATAAGAAGCACAACAGCTCAATCACGATATCACAGTCAAGGTACCTTGGCGCAAGGAAAATTCAGGGTGGCAACATAATCGCAATGGGCAACGAAAAAACAATTTCATTTTAAACTGAGTCAAGTTCACTCTACCACTGAGGCTAGACACTAACTCCAACTATACCTACATCAGAACCACCACTAGTAAACCTGCAATGAATTGAATATCCCGAGAACGGAAAACTAACCTGAATTTAATTATTAGGTTTCCATGGCCAAGACCACCATAAAACTGTGAAAGTCGTGGTCGTCATTCAGCTAGTTTCACTCAGAAGCCAATGTAACAAGAAAAGTACTAGAATTTTACGTGATCGCAGATTGTGAAATCTTCAATTTCCTATTGCGATTAAGTAACGTATGCTATTTCAATCTGCGATTGAGTGATGTCTGCTATTTCAGACTACGATTTAATAACGGCAATCTCAGACTTCTGCTAACTGAAAAAGTGGTTTTCCTTTATTTAGGCATAGAAAATCTGTCCGATCTGGCAACGCTTCCGAAACACTGACAACAAAATTCACAACTTCCATCTCAAAAATCTATAAATCCCATTTAAGTGTTTCCAGGCATCAACACAAAAACCGTTAAATAGCTACGTGACAGATTTTTAAGTACCTTTAATACAAACTTTTGCCCATGTTAACAAAATATAGTAGTGTAATGCTTCTTGTATCATTTTTAAAACCCTTCCATTATGTCAACCATAAATTTAAAGACCCACTAATAAATCAGAAAAACGACCTTCGCCGGAAACTAAGGCTGAAACTGATATACGAGTAAGCTAAGCAATGAAAGTGTGCCATTGTTGGTTAACCGAGCGTAAGAAATGCGACATGCTCTAACCCCATTGTCCGAAGGATTTATTCCTGTGTCTACCCCAGTAGCAGATAGGTATCGCCAAACAAGGACGACTAGTAGTTTATTTTTCCTGCTGATCCCAGAAGAGAGAAATCTATACAATGAGTTTTCACACAAACGAACATTAATCGTTAAACACCTGAGCAAACATACACAATAATATCGGGAAGGATTCAGGTTTGTGTTTGCGGGTGGTAGTTTTTGCAGCTTTTAGTTTTTCGTTGGAGGAAGAAGAAATTGCGGTAAAATACCCTTTTGTACACGAATTTTTATCGACGATAGCTTAGTCGTGGAAAGTTTCTTAAGACGCAAAGAATAGCATACTTTTGCTTAGTTTAGGATAAAAAAAGGTTTTAATTAAAGACATTTAAGGTCTTTTAAGTTTATCATAAAGTAGGTACTAAGTTTAATGAAGAGTTCACAGAAAAGCTCCAGTTTGCGTTTACTGTTTAAATCAAACACTTTCCTGTTACAAACATTTTTGTTTCGGGTTGGTAAATTGATTAATCTTCCTGGAGAACATGAGTGCAGTGAGTTTGCTTAAAAAGTTGACTGGATGTCCTCAACCTTTTATTTAAATTTTTGAAACCTTCCCCAAGTTTTTTAAGGAGCCCTTAAAGAACCTTTTTAATGACGGAAGGCAGTGGAAATAAAAATTCTGTAACCTTCATGTTAAAGCTGTATAGATACTCCTACACCTTAAAATGTCTTCACAAAATCCCCTCATACATATTCATGAAGTTCAGTGCTAACCGTTCAAGGGTGATGCAATGCTGTATTGACTTAACATCAAAAAGATGTTGGACTAACTAACTTCAAATCAACAGTCGCCATCAGTCTCAAGGTAAACATACATAACTGTGTATCTGTACATAATGTACATAAGCCTGGTTCAGTGTTTAATTATTGCCGAGCACCGTTCGCGTCGAAATAACGACGACTTGGGCCTTTTATCAAGTATAGACCTTAAGGTAATATTTTTTTTTTCATCTAAAACCTGACACTTATTTTGGAAAGGTGGTTGCAAATATTTGTATAAATAACTTTGTTTCGGGGATGGTTACTTTGTGCTCAGACTTTATTCACGCTTTCGTTGACACAATTGCCAACGAAGGTTACCACCATCTATTAGGTTAGTAGGTGCAGACGGGCCATAATTAGATGGGAGTGAATAAATTAAGAAATAAATCTGTTTTAAATATTGAACGTGGAAGGCTTAAAAATAATTGTTGAAAATACAAAACAAAATTGAGTAAAATCCAACTTCTCTACAGTTGACTATATACTGATGATGGTGTCCATCTTGTTTGTATTATATTTGCCAAAACCTATACCTACCAAAACCTGTGTTAAAACTTCACAATTTTTAGATTCCATAAAACTACTAAAGGGCTTTTCAAAAGGGATTTCCGAACTTTGACAGGTGATTGCGGCCATATTTTTGAAGTTACATGTGTCAACTTGACTGCCATTTATTTCTGTCTGCCAAATCAACATGGAGATGCTGTTGAACGCTATTTCAACAGCATGTCCAAATTATTCATTTTTTTATGATTTAGCCTTCTTTCGCAACATGGTGGATAAAATTGAGTCGATTAGTTCAGTCAACAATCCGTCAAAAGCTGTACGTCAACGAAGCGCAAGATCTGCTGAAAATATCGACGCTGTCCGTGAGAGTTCTGCGAGGCAGTCAATTCTGTGGGGTCTAATGTCTCAAGCTATGTAGGCTGATCATGTTCCTTAATTGTAGAGTAAGAATGAATGTTCAAAGTATAAAAATGGAAGAGTATCTAGTATCAATATAGCGCCGAGCACACCATAACTTGGCGAATATTATGTCATGATTTGAGTCAACACCCGTACAAACTTTAACTGGAATTCAGGGGCTTAGAGTTAGTTCGCTAACTGGTCTTTTCAAGAGTTTAAAGTTGACCCAAATTTCGGCCGAAAAGTAATAATCATCGGTGAGAGCCAATTATGGATGAATGGGCTCGTCAAAGAGAAAAATTGCCGATCACAATCCACACGAGATCCACAAAATTCCAATGCATTCTGAGAAACTCAATGGTGCCATTATAGGTCGATAGTTCTTTGAGAACGTCGTTGTTCAGGCCATCACCGTTAACGGTGGCCATTTCCGAACATGATTATCGCACCCGAGGTAATGTGAATTGGCCACCGAAATCGTACCATTTGACCCTGTTAAACTTCTAAAAAATTTGTGACCTTTCGGTACAAAGGTTTTTTCAACTGGGACTCTCTTGGGATCTTTGAACTTTCTCTGCGAACACACCCGCAAATTAATGATCAAACTTTCAAAGTCAAAACATTCAGTAAAAACAACGATTTGATCATGGTTAGGTTCACGAATCATTAAATCAAGAATCACCACTTCATTCATACCAACAAAATTCGATGAACGTCAGGGGCGAACGCAGGTAGGGGTTTTAGGGGTTCAAACCCCCCCCGAAACGACCACAAAAATAAGGGTTTATTTTGTTAAAAAAAAAAAACAGTGTTATTTTCGTGCCATAAATTCTTCTGCTAGTGTTGTTTTTTCTTACGACTTATAGGTACTACTTGCCTTAAGTAATGCATTCGTAAAAAAAATCGAACTCAAGATTTTTATCAAAGTTGATATTACTATGATAGCGAAGACGAAAAATGTGGGTCCCAAAATTCTGTCTGTCTGTCTGTTCGACTACGGCCTAAAAGGCTGAACCGATTTTCGTTAAACTTGGTAGATATCGTTTTGAATTTTTTGCCCCACGTTTTTTTTTTTTCCTTTTCTTTTTAAGACCAAAAAAACGGTAGCTGCCATTAGATTTTTTTTTTCGAAATCTTATAAATATTTTTTTCTCTCTCTTCTGTCCCACAGAATTTTGAAAAAAAAAATCATAAAATTTCATTTTGTCATTTTTGGTAATGGTTGAAAATTTTTTTCCAAAAAATGATTATTCTTGGAAACCCCCTTGGGACCATTTTTTAGTTTTTTGATTTTCTCGAAAACAGTACAACCGATTTTAATCATTATGAAGCGCCACCAAGATTTAAATATTTTTGCGTATACAAATTTTAAAAGTTTTATTTTTTGATTATTCAAAAAAAATTCAAAATTATTTTCTGGAAGCTCAATATTTCGAAAACCCCATGCTCGATTTTTTTTAAAACTTGATAAATAAAAGTTTTTTAATATAATCTACAAGATCTGAGGAAAAAAATTTGTTTTACCTAAAAATAAAGGTACCCACAATACAAATGTCAAAAAATGGTTTTCGAAAATCGTATTTTTCAAAAAAATGGCTCCGAGAATTTTGATAGTTTTTTTTTTGTTTCGATTAATCTTTACTTTTAGAGAAGCTTCTAAAAAGTTTAAAAAAACATTGCATTTTAAGACTTTAAAAAAAATATTTTTTTTAATTTTTGAAAGAAAAAAATTTATTTTTTTTTTGAAAATTCGATATCTCAAAAACTGCTCAATATTTTTTTTGTAAATTAAATTTTTATTCGAAAAATAAGAAAAAAGTTTAAATATGCGAACCAAAATTTTTTCTTAAATATGTTTTAAAGATTTTGTATACAAAAGCTTATTTTTTTAAGAAACCACTAAAACGAATTACAATTTTGTTCTCGCATAAACTAATATTTGCTCAAAACACATGTGATCCTGTGCTTAGCTCCAACTACTAAACGAGTTTTAGTCATTTAAAAAATGAATTTTATGCTTTTTCTCTTAGCATTAATTTTTGAAATTCTTAGTCTTTTACATGAGAGCAAGTTCGTGTGACCCAGTCGTGCATTTTATTTTATGTGTCTTCGTATTTTAACGCAACTGTCTTAATTTGAATTGATGATTAAAAAATAGAGACGAATCGAACAGCAGTTGCGTTTTTGATAATTAACATTATGTATAGGGCAGAAAACGGACTAACGGAGCAAATATACCGATACATATATCCGTGTTAATCTTAAGGGCCGATTTATGGCTAATAAATGATTTCGATTTATATAAGTTTGAGTTATTGATGGCTCCAAGGTCGGAGTTACAGCAATAGAAAAAACTCACTCATTTCGTTTGTGTGAAAGTTACAGTTACAGATGAGTAGCACATAGCACCCTCTGAGAGCGTTTTGGTTATAATTATGTAGTATATGTATAGTTAACGTAGGTACCAATTGAGTGTTGATGGTGTCCTTATGTTTTCGTATAACTCTTTGTCCTATGATCACAAAAGTACAACAAGTTATAACTTCACGTACTAATATATACCGGATTTAGTTTTGCAGATTTGGACCACTAGGCGGACCTAGAACTTATTATAACTCTATTGTTAGGTACACTTATGGAATCACTTACACTCTTTTTCTTCTTGTTGCAATAATGATATTTTACGAACCAAATGATGGCCTCCATCACAGGGCCCGTAGTAAAAGTCTTCGTCTAAGAATTAATTAAGGAATAAAAATGCCCGAATGGGAAGCACCAAAAAACGCCCTCGTAGTGAATATTTTCCAACTTTTGGTAACATTATTCAAATTTGCCAAATAGGTATCCGTTGCAACATCTTTATGATGTTTTGTTTTTGCGATTAGCTGTATGAAATTGTTCCGATAGGTCCTATCCCTAAGAGCAAATATTATTTACTTATAAAATATTTATGATAATTACAATAAAGAATATGTAATTAACAAGTACCTACAGTATAGTAATAAAATAATATATTTATGAAAATCTCATATTTTTTTGAAAACCCCCCCCGAAATTATTTTCTGCGTTCGCCCCTGATGAACGTGATATATCGAAAAATAGTCCTGTCGGTCAATCGACTAGGATTGTGTGATTTAACACTTCTAGATTTTTTTTCATGGTCTACGTTAAATCATTGATCAATGCCAACAAACCGGCATCGTTGGAGGAGCTCAGAGTCAACGAGATTTCGGCCGTTTGTATCGAAATTTTCTGGATGGAATTCCACATGCTAATGCTAGATACAAGGAACATCTGCGATGAGCTTACAAAATCATACGGAGGTATAATAAGATTTCCAATCCTAGTTCAAAGGCAGAAGCTGATGTTTTCATCAAGATATTGAGGTGTTTTCATGTTAAAGATCTTATGTAAAAAGACACAGTTCCGAAAATGTGTGTATTCAGAGAGTTCGTGTTTAAGAATTTTGGAATTATAGAAAGATATGTGGTCATATCTTGTCAAGTAGTTAAATGGAATACGGAGCTTGTTTTTCAGACAGGGAATCTAGTTTTAGGTACACTACTGCAGAATATGAGACTATTGTTACAAGTAGCGTTTTGTCCAAGCGAAGTCTTGTTTCAAGCGGGGTTAAGTTACTCGATAGCCACAACTTTCTGAGAGTACCGTAAATGCGTCGCAAAACAGAGTTTATGTGTTCTTTACAAAATAGTTTATTCGTTACCTTGAAGACAAGACTGGTAACATATTTAACGTACGATACAAATAAGTTCTTCAAGGATTATGGTGGCGAAACTATCCATATCATCCTGTCTCTTTGATATCACCATAATCCCTAGTTATTTCAGAATTAAGTGTTAGCCAATTCTGGCTTCGATAGTACTGAAAACGAGGTCATCAAGCAGGTCAATTATACTTGAAAAATACGAAAAACCTGATAGAGGGGAGAGGTCATTATAAATACAGAAAAGAATTTGGACCCAAACTCGAACCCTGAGGAACTCCGGCTATTAGGCAGCTATGTAAGTTGTGAATAATTATACTGAACTACCACACGCTAAATTCTATTTGATTAGATAACTTTTAATAAAGGAAATAGCCAGATTATAAAAACCAAAATAGCACTTAAGTTTTTCACAAAGAATTTTATTGTTGACTTTGTAAAAGCCTTGGAGAAGTCGAGTAGACATATTCAATTTGTTCAAATTGCAGTCTTATATCATCGAAAATCTTAACCATGTCAAAAGATCAAAAGTGGTTCGCTCTGAATATGATGTGATAAAAGATTTTTTGAGGTAAAGTGATCAATACTTGCAGTGTACGGATTTTCTCCAAAACCTTCGCCACGCTAGGTTAGATATACTTATTGGCCGGTAGGTACCTATAGATTTTTTTTTGGATAGGAATTATTCTAGCTGATTTCCACAAGTTCGGCACAGTCAAAGAAGCAATGCAGTGATTGTATAAGTGTGTAAGTTGAATAACAGCATACGGAATAATGAGCTTGATAAATCTCATAGGAAAACCATCTTCGACAATAGCTTCTGATTTCAGAGTTTTAAAGATCCTAATGACTTTATCTTCTGAGACAACTTCAAAAGTGAAATGCTCAACATGTTTATAACAAAACTCTGCTTTTGGGTAAAAACTTGTCGAGATTTGTGAACTAATGGTAATTCAAGTATTAACCGTATTAGGCTTGAGTTAACATTTATAAAAAAATAAATTTTGTGGTGCAACTGCTCGAAGTGAACCAGGATCTAGTGACTTAAAACTCTCAACCATTCCTGTGTGCGTGTTACCAGTAACGGAGGGGACCTACAGTTTTCTGCCGATTTCGAACTGTTAATGAGCAGCACTTTCCATAACAAGAGATAATTTTCTCTTAGAGGATTTGTCAATTCCTCGCAAGAGGCAGTACACCCCCGAAAAACTTTTTTGCAACGGCTGAGAATCGAACTCGAGACCTTCCAACGCACTAACCATTATGCCAAGAGGTACTACAAACATTTAGAGGTTTATTTTTTTCAAACTGCCATTTTTCGTACTTTTGCCCAGAGTAGTTTTGGTAGAAGGCTAGTGTCAAGCTTTGCTGGATAGAAGTTCTGTTTAGCCAGCCGATTCCATTCAAGCACATTCACTCCAAATTAACTGCCTTTAAGTCTCTATATGTGAAAGACAGCGGGCCATATTGGAAAACTCGAAATAGCCAATAGAATTTAGATCAAAACGTTTTGAATATATTGAAGGGTGACATTACATCCCAAAGGATGTCCTTGTGCTTGTTCTTTGAACTAAATGTTTGATTTTCGCCCCGAACTAGTTCCCTTGAATTCGAAGTCTCTCTTGGCTCGAATATTGTTGGTTAGATTGATATTTTGGAAATAGGCCTTCAGAACGATATTGAAGAAGTGACATTAAAGCGCATCTCTGTACTGTTCCGTTTGAAAAATCACGGGGCACAGTTCGGTCATTTTTCTATTTATCCTGATTTCAGCAATCACAATATAGGAATCATGCCAATGAATGCTTTCATATACGACTTTCAAGTCGCTGGAAAGCTGGTTCCAACGCTTTTTTAACTAAGTATTCCTCTTCTACACTGATTCGTGGAATTATTTCGTCATTGATTGTAAGTGGGTTGTAAGCTTAGTCTCTGTTACTTTCTATAGAGGATGATCATTTAGCAGCTGCCTAAAAACATTTACTATTCTCTGTGGTTCGGTCACCTTCGCTGTTTCGAAGAACTCACTTCATTATTGAAGTAATTCAAATTTGTATAAAAATCTCCGAATTTTGTTTCGATCAAAAGAATCTTTGATTTCTTTGATTTCCTTATGTGTTCTTCTCCAGGATCTGCTTTTCCTCCTTTTACTTGCGACTAATAGGTACTATAAGGTAAGTTATGCACTCGTAAAAAAAATCGAACACGATATTTTGATCAAAGTTTTCATGACGATGATAGCGAAGACCAAAAAATGGATCTCGCAATTCTATCTGCTGTCTGTCTTTCTGTCTGTCTGTCTATTCGAATACAGCCTAAACGGGTCGGCCGATTTTCTTCAAACTTGGTATATATGGGTTTTAATTTTTTCAAAATGGATGTTTTTTTCTTTTTTTTTTTAAGACCAAAACTAACGGTACCTGCCATCCGAATTTTTTCGAAATTTTATAAATATTTTTTTTGCTCAAAAACTGTCCTACAGATTAAAAAAAAAATTAAAAAAAAATATTTAGTTAGAGCTAGGTAATGGTTGACAAAAATTTTCGAAAACCCCATGCTCGATTTTTTTTAAACTTGATAAATAAAAATAAATAAAAGTTTCTTAATATAATTTACAAGATATGAGAAAAAAGAAATTATTTTACCTAAAAATAACGGTACCCTCCATACAAATGTGAAAAAACGGTTTTAGAAATCATATTTTTCTCAAAAACGGTTCCGAGAATTTCACTAAATTTTTACTTGCGACTTATAGGTACTATAAGGCAAGTTATGCATTCGTAAAAAAAATCGAACTCGAGATTTTGATCAAAGTTGACATTACGATGATAGTGAAGACTAAAAAAGTGGGTCTCGCAATTCTGTCTGTCTGTCTGTCTGTCTGTCTGTCTGTTCGACTACAGGCTAAACGACTAGGCCGATTTTCTTTAAACTTGGTAGATATCATTTTTATTTTTTTCCCCCCACACGTTTTTTTCTTTTTTTTTTTAAGACCAAAAATAACGGTACCCCCCATACGAATTTTTTTCGAAATTTTATAAACATTTTTTTTTTCTCAAAAACTGTTCAACAGATTTTAAAAATAAAGATACAGAAAAATTTCATTTAATTAAATCTAGGTATTGGTTAAAAAAATTTTTTCGAAAAATGGTTATTGAGGGTACCCCCCATGGAATCATTTTTTTTGTTTTTGATTTTCTCAAAAACGGTTCAACCGATTTTGATCATTTTTTTTTTTTAAAGCTCCCCAAAAACATAAATAGAATTGTGTACTCAAATTTTCAAAAAAAAATTTTTTGGATTTTTGAAAAAAACTTCAAAAATTTTTTTTTCAAAACTCAATATTTCGAAAACCCCATGCTAGATTTTTTTTAAACTTGACAAATAAAAGTTTCTCAATATGATCTACAAAATGTGAAACAAATTTTTTTTATTTTACCTAAAAATAAAGGTACCTACCATACAAATGCTAAAATATTAAAAAAAATGGTTTTCAAAAATTGTATTTTTCTCGAAAACGGCACCTAGAATTTTGATAAAATTTTTTTTCTTTCAATTAATTTTTACGATCTTTAATTTAATAAAACAAATTTTGAAATTAAGATATTACAGCTTGTACCTACCATAGAACCATTTTTTCGAATTTTGAATTTCTCATTATCCACATAACGGATCTTAATGAAAATTTTTATAGAGAAGCTTCTAAAAAGTCTAAAACACATTGCATTTCAAAACTTTAAAATAAATGTTTTTTGAATTTTTGAAAAAAAAAATCTATTTTTTGAAAATTTGATATCTCCGAAACGGGTCAATATTTCTTTTCGTAAATTTAATTTTTATTCGAACAATAATAAAAACTTTAAATTAGCGTACCAAAATTTTTTCTTAAAAAGCTTTTAAAAAGTTTGTATATAAAAGCTTCTTTTAAAGAAACCACTACAAGGACTTATAATTTTTGTTCTTGCATAAATTCATATTTGCATAGCATTCTGTTACTACTAAAAGAATTTAAAAATTAATTTTATCCTTATGAACAATTTTCTGTAATAACATTCGTTTTTAAAATTACTAGTCTATTACATAGGGACAAGTTCGTGCGACCCAGTCGTGCATTTTATTCGCATTTTATTCGCATGAGCAAATTCTCTTTAATTTTTTCATTTAAAGGATTTCATCAACGATTAAAATATTGCTTGAGCTTCATTACTTTATTCATACTCGTACATTACTTTAGATCTTAACTGGATAATATAATATAGCTAAATTTTTCCAATGATATTCATGAATCATGAATAGCAACTCAAATAAAATATTAGAGAACTCAATGGAATTATATACATTGTGGATTAAAGGGCCCTCAAAGTAAGCTTCTCGTGAGATTATCGATATTTTGAGATGAAACAAACATCTAAACAATCACGTCCATTATTTCATAAATATTTATAAAATATAAAATCCCCCTTCCGCAACTCAATATCAAAATATAGTTACAAAGGGATAGAACATAAAGTGCTATTCTCCGACTGCTGCTCAAGCAGCTTAACTTCTGCCTTCAAATCTTCTTCGTTAATCCTTTAATGTTTGGCTTTGTTCTTCTTCTTCGAACATTGTGTATGTTGTTATTAAATCTAAAACTCACATAAAAGATTAATTCGAAGCCAGCTATAGAACAACATAAACTCTTGGGGGAACACAAACTGTTTCCTTTCAAAAGAAAACCATCAGGAAGATCACAATATTTGTACAAAAACTTCATCTATAAGACGAGTCGTTAAAAGTGTTCGTATACTGACTATATCCCCAACTTGTATACTCCATAATTACCGGAACTTGCATAAATCCTGTGCACAATTTCAATAAACATTCTAGGATAGCGTCATATACGAGTCGAGTATATGTATAACTCTCTCACTCCGCTTTCAATTGCCTTCAAGTTAGCACTTTTCTTGTTCTTGTAAATATTTAGAGTTGAAACTTTTCACTCTGCATTCTGGGTTCTGGCCCTTCTCTCGAGTTGTCTTCTTGGTGGTTTTTCATGCTAATAGAGTAATTAGATGCTCCGGTGGTGGTGACGGTTTCTATTGCTGGTAATATACGTTAATATACCCAAAAACCAACTTATGAACAAAACAAGATAAGAAAAATCTACGGAGAAGTTCTTCTAATTTAGCGCAAAAACTTTTCGCACAGATTGCATGCTTATAAAACGAAAGGCTTTGCTAAGTCAGAAAGAAAATGGCTCAAGAACATCAAATTCCACATAACCGAGGAAGAAAAAACATTTTGTGTTGTCGACACCACGGAGGGCGCACCATGGTTTGTATTCGCATATGCTTATGCATAATAGCAGGGACGCAGAAGATTGTCGTGGGAAAAGTTTTTTAATATAAGAAGGAAATTCCCTCGGGAACTACATGTAATGAACATAATGTACTAAAGGAAACTGTACTCAAGTTTTCAGTTGGTATCCAGGACATTGGATGCAGAATGAAGTAATAGCATATTAGCTTTTCATGCGAAGCTCCAAGGAATACTGAAGTGATATCTACTACTTATTCTTTCTAAATTTGTCTTATATTCATGGAACAATGAGATTCATGCAACGTAGGATGCAAGGGAAATGATGAGGCAGAATTTTTGGCAAGAATAGGAGCAACCACATCTCTAACTAGCCCTGAACCCTATTCTATTCCATCCAGTAGAGAATGATTAAAAAAAAATCAAAAAATAAATTGAAGTTATAAGATCAAAAATATGGAGAGAACTTCTAAAGCTGAGACAGACCAAAGAGCTTCTTGGGAGCTACAACCAAGAATGCTTTACATACTGAATCGGCTTAACCCGGAACAACCTTAGAACGATAACGGGTTCTCCCACTAGTCACGACAAACTGAGGTAGTCTTGACCATACCATATATTATAGGTAGATATGATACACTCCAGCATCAAATACATAGGCAGGGACGTCACAAGATGGAAGGAAGTATTCCAAAGAAATATATCTAGTGGAGGAGTTTTAGAATGAGTTATCTCATCTTGCTTTTGACAAATATACAATAGATCTAAAGATCGGGGACCACTTTAACCCTAATTATTCATTCATTCAAGTAGAAGAGAGGAGGAGAAGATTTTGAGTAATATGAATTTCAAAGAGATCGAAGGGTCTCCCAAAAATTAAAGCAACTGGCTGCCAATTTTAAGAACAGATCACACAGTCTTTTCAAAGCACCAATTGAAAATAAACTTTTCGAAACAGCGAAGGTAATTGAGTCATTTCCAATAACTGATAAATGTACATCATGCAGACCGAGCAATAAGAAAAGATGATAACCTTAGCTGAGCTCTTAAAAAAACACAGCTTCACGATCTGATGGTTTATTCACACTGGTGTTCAAAGACTGAGGTGATGTTTCGGCAGGGTGCATGCATCCCATCAGCAACCAAAACAATTATGTGTGGAAGAACGTCCAATAAGGAGAATATTCCTATATTCAAAAACTATCGATGCAAAATTAAATAAATAGGAGGGAGATCATGTGGATCATGTAGGTTTGCAGATAACCTAAGCCTTGTTTCGACTTAAAACTTATATGTTGCCGAAAAATGGAGAGAAAATACAATTTTCTGCTGATTCCGAACGGTTAAGATGAAAATGCTAGTAGGATTTGTGACTTCCGTGCAAGAGGCAGTACGTTTGAAAAACGTATCTTTCTTATTATTTTTAGATTGCAGCCCACTGGAGAGTAAACCCAGACCTTCAGCAGTCTAACGAACTAACTTTTGCCAAGAGGTGCTACACTATACATTCACATCCCTGACGACTATCGCACGAAAGATACTATTTAGCGTATACTTTGTCAGATCCTCTACTGAACTGAGTGATAGCAGAACTCGATATCACGTAAAAACTGATCCAACTGAGTCGCGTGAAATTGGAAAAAACATGGGGCAACTCGGGAACGGCTCTTCTGAACTGTTCCCAACAAGCAAAGGTTTTCGGCAAAGATATACGCTATCATGTGAACTCTTCAATCTTCTTCTATGGCAGATGATGCGCAAGGCAGGTGTTAGCACGCAAGCTACTATATTCAACAAATCTATCAAATTATTGGAATATGCGAACAATATCCATACAATCGGCTCTTCCCAACGCTCTGTAATAGGGTCGTTCACTGTCACAATTGATGGACACCACTGAGAAGTAGTTATATTAGTTAGTTATCTACTTTGGAGAGAATGTAAAGCCATGCGTCAGACAAGAGAGTCTTAGAATACCCTGCTCCAGATTGGGGACGAACGAACCTCCGACTGGTTTAATGACCAAACTATCATTGCGGATGCAGGAGCGCTTGATCAAGATCATGGAGACTATAAAGCCGGGGCGTGTATCCAACACGGAGATCCTTCATGGAAAGGGGGTAAGAAAGCTACGTAAGTAAGTGAGTTTCAAACCATACTTTATGTTTGTAGAACTCTTCATATCATTTACAGAAAGACTACCCTCGTGAACTCTAGTTTTGATAATAAAAGTATATTGATAAGGAAGTCATGAATTAACGTGGCATTGATAAAATTCAACCAACCATTTATCGGATATTTTTTTCCATACATCACCTTGATGTCTAAATTTTGCAACTTGCAACATAATTATAAATATATATGTATGTACTATAGGGCAAGTTATTTTATTTAGATATTGGTTGAATAATAGATTTTATTTTTTTTTTTTTCAAAAAAAACTAGTGATTAATAGCGTAATACTGCGTCTCCACTGAACGATAATCTGAGATTTACTCAAATCTACTTGAAATCTTCTTGAAATCACTAGATTTAACATACAAAAATTATTCATCTCGATTCAAAATTTAAATAAATCTACTTGAAATCTACTGTACTGAACGGATTCACTTTTCCATTTCCAATGAATTTGACAGTTTGATGGAAGAAAAAAAAACAGTCTGTTGACAAACTGAACAAAAAAAAAAAAAACATTTTAATAACTGACACTGCTTGTAATTAAGATTATAGATGTCAAAATAAATCTAACAAGTCCAGTGGAAATACTACTAGATTATTTTAAATCAAACTGGAAAATAATCTAGATTATCGTTCAGTGAAAACGTAGTATAAGGCGCTGATAGATTTAGTGGCTTGTGGTAGCCATGTTGTTTTGGAGAAATCTGTCAAATATGTTGTTTATTACTGGTGCCAAATAACCGTCGCAAATTACGCGACTGAACAGCACGTCCAAACGATGAAACTAAAATTATCAAAATGAAGATTAGAAGTGGTGGCCCCTTTGAGACAACAGGTTCGATAATCAAGTAGCCAATATTCTTTCGTCAAAGGAACGCAAAATCGGCCGAATACATCGCAACGATCCGTAAAAGTGTACAGCAGAACCTCAGGAATTTCATTTCTCGTCATGCACGAGAACTCGACTTTTCACAGACTTCAGTTTGGGGAATTTTCCCGTCGCGACTTCGGGTTATATCCGTACAAGATGCAACTGACTCAGAAGCTCAAAGTTCATGACCGTTTTGTTCGCTGACTAGGCTTCCTAGCGCATAGAAGAGTATCCTGATTTCTTTAGCGCATTTTTGGGTGAATGGCAGTGTTGCCGCAAGCCAAAAAAAAGAGTCGCTAGATCGACCTTAAAAATCCGATAGATATGCTAAAATTTTGAAAAAAGTCACTAGAAAAAATTTTCAGTACACATAAAAAAAAAATATTCAATTATAAAAAAAAAAATTATTTTGTATAATAAAGAAAAACTTATAAGCATTAAGTTAACATAAAAATCCTAAGAAAAAACAAAAACAAATTAAGTCTAGAAAATATTACTATTTTTCATTTTTTAAATAAAAAGTAAAGAAGTTTCAATAATAACTTCAAATACTTATTATAAAAATAATCAATCACAAATAATTATAGCCATTATAGCATCTTCATCGATTTCATTGACTTCAATATCTAAGACATTATTGAAGTTATTTTTTGAAAACAAGAACATATATACATGCTTACAAAAAAAGTTAAGTTTACTTCCAAAACCTCCACTGCTGCCGACTCGACAAAACCAAACAAAAACAATTACAGTTAAAATTGTAGGTACATAAAATAAATCATAGAAACGAAATGACTAGGTAGTCTAGTTTCTAAAACATATACCCGCTCACTCGCAATCACACTCGTTTCGTTTCGGTCTTCTTTTGTGTGGTGAAGTTCCAAATTCAGTTCAGTGGTCGTGGTAAAAAAAGAGTCAATCGAATATCATTTCATAAGTGATAAACTCTAATGCCAGGGATGTAACATCACCAGGGGCGTAATAGTTACAAAAAATATGTTCTTGCAAAAAGTCGCTAGAAAAGTAACTAGAATTATCTAGTGACAAAAAATAATATTTTGTCGCTAAACTTTTGAAAATTCCGCTAAATATAGTGACAAAGTCACTAAAACGGCAGCACTGGTGAATGGCCATGCTAAAAAACAAAATTGGCATATATGGGGCAAGGTGCACCAGGTGACAATGCATCCTTAAAAACTCTTACCGTTTTGTGTTGATTTTAAGCCGGTCGCGTCATTGGTCCGTATACTTTTTCGAAAACGACGGTGGTGAGGAGGTCAACGTCAATGGCGAGCGCAACAGAACGATGATTTATTTATTTACAATATCCATCAAGTACATAAACTTTAATAGATTAAACAATAGGTTTATATAATAATAAAATTGAATAATTTAACAAATAATATATCCTTAAAAGTTATTAAAAATCAAATTCTTACATGTAAATCTTGTTATATTAAAATCGATTACGTCCTCATATCTATACTATTATATAAAGTAAGACTTTTGTTTGTTTGTCAGTTTGTTTGTAAATACTCCAATAGCAGACAAACAAACAAAAGTATTACTTTATAAACATTTTATATACTTACCTTTGTATGTCGATAGTAACATAGGGCCATCTGAAAATGAAAAAACTAATAAATAATATATTAAAATTTAAATTACTTTCACTTACCTCCAAAAAATATTTCCAAAATAGAAAATTGAAAGCAGCAGATTGAGAACTGTCTGCCGTTTCCAACTATTCCGCATTTCATTTCATTTTATTCCTCTATATATTTTGAGGCTGAACACCTACTTGGGCTATTGGAATAAGATACTGTTTACACGGCCATGGATACACGCAAGTTCTAGCGCATGATTTTTTCGTGCATATAAATTTTGTAGTATCTATCAATATTTAAAAAAGGCACGGATTTTAGTTTTAACTCTCTGTGCATCAACAGTTCGCAAAATCGTTGTTAGATAAAGTCACGGATTTCTGTTAACACATTCCACACGACTTTGTGTGCAAAAAAATTCGTTAAAGAAACGTGTGGATTTAAGAAGAAATGCCTTGCAATATTGCTTTCGTCAATTTTTGCAGAATTTATGTTTCAACATTCATATTCAAGTCATAAAATCATCGATTCTCAGAAAAACAGCTTTTACATATGCAAGTTTTTGCGCACGATTTTCTACGTTGAAAATTTTGTCAAATCGATAGAGCACAGATCTTAGTTGACACATTTAACACGACTTTCTGTGCATCAAAATTTTGCAACATCGATGTTCGGTAAAGCCACGAACTTCTGTTAACACATTTCACACGACTTTGTGTGCATACAAACTTTGTTCAAAAAACCTGCGGATTTTAGTTTACACATAAAATGCTTTGCAATATTACTTTCGTCAATTTTGTATGATGTTAATTTTTGCAGAAATTATGTTTTAAGGCCAGGCGCGCACATTCAATTTTTAGTTTAACAGTTGAGCTGTTTTCTATAAGAGCAAGAGAGACAAGAGTGTGAGCGTGAGTAAAGAGTTGCCAGTGCGCGGTTCTCTTTCAACTGGTGATTAAACTATTTGATTTCGATCACAGTTGCCAGTGCGCGACTATCCTAACATTGATATTCAAGTAATAAATTCATCGATGCTTAGAAAGACAGCATTTATATATGCAAGTTTTTGCGCACGATTTTCTCCGTTCAAAATTTTGCCAAATCGAAAAAGCACAGATCTTAGTTGACATATTATTGTACACGACTTTTTGTGCATCAAAATTTTTCAACATCGATGTTCGATAAAGCCACGGATTTCTGTTAACACATTTCACACGACTTTGTGTGCATACAAACTTCGTTCAAAAACGTGTGGATTTCAGTTTACACATAAAATGCTTTGCAATATTACTTTCGTCAATTTTGTATGATGTTAATTTTTGCAGAAATTATGTTTTAACATTCATATTCAAGTGATAAATTCATCGATGCTTAGAAAGACAGCATTTATATATGCAAGTTCTTGCGCACCATTTTCTCCGTTCAAAATTTTGCCAAATCGAGAGAGCACAGATCTTAGTTGACACATTGAACACGAATTTTTGTGCATCAAAATTTTACAACATCGATGTTCGATAAAGCCACGGATTTCTGTTAACACATTTCACACGACTTTGTGTGCATACAAACTTCGTTCAAAAACGCGTGGATTTTAGTTTACACATAAAATGCCTTGCAATATTACTTTCGTCAATATTGTATGATGTTAATTTTTACAGAAATTATGTTTTAACATTCACATTCAAGTGATAAAATCATCGATGCTTACAGAGTCAGCATTTATATATGCAAGCTTTTGCGCACGATTTTCTGCGATCAAAATTTTTAAATATCAAAAAAGCACAAGTTTACAACATTTAGCAAATCTTTTTGTGCATCAAAATTTCGCAATATCGATGTTCGATAAAGTCAGTTACTTGAAAAACCATATGGCCGCAAAAAATGAGTCGTGTAATCAGATCCTTAAATTTGGTGAAAGAAAACAGGAAAGTGAATAGTTGTTTCATTTCAGTTTAGGCTTGAACCGTTTATTTTTGTTCCATTTCAGTTCAGCATGTATTTGTTTCAATTCGGACAGATGTAGCTACTTACACATGCGCAACATGCAATGGTTGGCAAGGGGAAGTTTTGACTGCGTTCAGACAAATTTAATGCTCTTTGGCTAAAGGGTGCGTCCAGAAATATATAATGTTTATTTTTTATCGTTGGTAAAACCCGATAACATACCCAAGCAACACATAAACTCTTGGAGAGTACTTCAATAAATGCATCAGGTCTTAACAAGCTATTAGTTCAATCTTTTTAATACCATTTCACCTTATAATCTCCTAATTCACTCTTTAAAAGTGTTCTTTCTGTTATACTATTAATAAAACATCTTTTAAACATCTTAAAGATATTCATGACAAATGTCATTATATTGACTCTCTATATACCCTCTCTATAAAACCTTTTTAAAAGGAGTAATTTTAAAATGCTGAAAGAGTTTTTCATTTTAATCTTTCGAATACATCTTGAAGATATTCTGTGGACGTTTTCACTAAAACGTCTTTATGATATCTTAACAGGGTATCTTCAAGTAGTACTATTTTCCTCTTTGGTTGAAAAAAATGTTTTGTTTCACCCGAAATATGTGAATTGTGTAACACTTCCCATGCAATCAAGAACATATGAAGGAAAAAACTAGCTAAAAAACAACTCAAATATTTAATTGAATGTGCGCGCAGTTGCATATGATTATATTAAACAGAAAATAGACAGAAACTGATTGTTGTGAATTTTTTATCATTTTCTTTTACTCTTTGCTTACATTTTGTTTGCTCTATTTTCTTTGAATTTGACTGGCATTCGTCCTTTAAAAACGATGAAAATGAAAAAAAATAATAAAAATGAAGTAATAACCGACGAAACAAATAGTGATGACTAGGGCAAAAATATGCTTTGAAATATTAGTTTTAATAAAATATGTTATTAATTAAATACATACATATGAACATATGCTTCAATAAAAATTAATTTAAAAATTATTTAAAAATTCAATAAAATTAATTACTTAACGAAGTTAATAAAATACATTTTTAAAGTATTTAATGGCCAATAATTTAAAATCGCATGCTTAGGTATGTATATTTAAAAAAATGAAATCGACAGCAAAAATAAAGTTATTCCAAATGCATATTTCTTGAAAGTATTAGTGGTTTCAAGCAATTTCATTTTAAATGTAGAGACAAAATTTTTTTTTTGAACGAAACAAAAATGGAATTCTTCGATAATTACGGAGTCTTTTCAGAAATATTATTAAAATCGATTTAGAATCTGAAGGCAAGTACTTTTTTCAATCAATTTTATGAAAATGAAAAACATAAATTAAAATAAAGTGACTAAAGAAGCCCAAAATGAAGAAACAACAGATAGTGATAACTACGGCAGATAAAAGTATGCTCTAAAAAAAAGTTTGAAGCGCTTAACATACATACATACATATGTTAATGGTGCATATGCTTCAATAAATTTATTCTTTTTCAATGTTTACAAATAGTAATCAATACTAAATATGTTTAGTTCACCTATTCTACGTGTGCATGGTATGCAATTAATATACATTTTGGATGAAATATGCAAAAATCTACCCCAACAGTTTGTGGTTTGATAAATCATGTAACTGTAAAGGGCTTTCGCGAATAAATTTTCCTCGGAATATTTCCCGTTTACTAAACTTAGGGTAGGTGAATGATGCTCTAGAGATTCTCTCAGAATTTGTTAGTATCGGAAATAAACTTTCTAGGATAATTAGTTGTTATTACATAGGACTTTCTGTGCGAAAGAAATTTTCTCCGTAAGAACCCGGCAACGCCGGGTATTTTACGCTAGTTTATTATAATTTAACGAAGACATAGTAATAGGATCATTAAAACCATAGTTTGTTCTATGTGCTGGAATGTGTAGAAAATCACCTGTTCTAGGCCTAAGCTGTCGAATAGGAGCGTATAATTTAAATAAAGAAAGTAATTCTGAACATTGAATGTGGCAGGTCAAAACATCATGTGCAAAAAGAGCAGAAAAATATTCGCGACGTAAACTGAGCGGCTTTAAATTGATTAAGCCACATCTAGCTTCATATGATGGTCTCATAGACCAATTAAATTTTCTAACCGCAAATTTAGTAAAACGTTTTTGGACTCTTTCAATGCGTAGACGAGCATTATCATAAAACGGACTCCATACAACACAACAATACTCAAGAAAAGAACGTATTAAAGACACATAAAGGGACTTTAGAGTGTATGGATCTTTAAATTCATTTGCATTCCGAAATATGAAACCTAACATCGAGTTTGATTTAGATATTATATAATCATAATGCCATGTAAATTTCATACATATGTTCATCGAATATAACGCCAAGGTCTTTTTGCCTAGACACTCTATTAAGAGACATGTTACAAATACTATACTCGAATAAAACAGGACATAAAACTCTGTATATAGTTAATACGGAACACTTCTTGACATTAAAATACAAACCATTGCAATCACACCAAACAGATATTTTATTTAAGTCACTCTGAAGGCATTGAGCATCGGATAAAGAGTTTATCTCTTTGTATATTTTGAGATCATCAGCATATAAAAGAACATTGGAATGCATAACATGATTTGGAAGGTCGTTTATGAACAAGAGAAACAAAAGCGGACCAAGGTGACTTCCTTGCGGAACACCAGAAAAATTTACTATTTCCTTAGAGATTTCCGATCCAATTTTGACATATTGCTTTCTTCCCGTAAGATAACTACCCAACCATGAAAGCAAATTTGAATGGAAACCCAAAAACTCCAGTTTTTTTATAAGAACGTTATGTTGCACGCAGTCAAAAGCTTTAGAGAAATCAGTATATATCGAGTCGACTTGATATCTGTTTTCTAATGCACATAAACAAAAATTTGTATAGATAGTCAAGTTCGTCAAAGTTGACCTACCGCTTACAAATCCGTGTTGGAAATCAGAAATATTATTGCGAACTAAAGCATATAACTTTCTTTTAATAATAGCTTCAAAAATTTTTGGAATTATTTGAAGTTTTGCTATTGGCCTATGGTTACTTATTATTCTTTTCGAACCGGATTTATGTACAGGAGAAATGAAAGACCACTTCCATTTATCAAGGAATTCACCATAACTCAAGGACTTATTGAACAAAATAAATAGCGGGTTGATAAGACCGTTCTTACACAATTTCAAGAAAATAGGATAACCAACTTCTTATGACCCCAATTGAACCATATAAACAGAGAGGAAATATGGTTCCGAAAAGATTGGCACTCTGCATGAACGTTCTGAGAGTATGGTTATCTCTCGCAGAGGTAATGTGAATTGGTCAAAAAAGTCATGCGATTGGACCCCGCTAAAGTGTTTTCTGTGAGGTTTACTGAAGCCGCAGCCATATGCGAATAAAAAAGAGTCAATTTGACCACTAGGATCCATGCCACCGTAAGAAGTCAAGGCGACTATTTGAACGATGTCATATTCTAAACATAATGGCTTACATGGGCCTTTCAAATAAAAACAAAAAACTTTTTTAATACCTCGGACAGAACTTGTTTTATTCCATTTCAACATCTACCCGTTCCAATTGAAAACCCCTTTATTTCTCCTATAAAACTTTTTTTATTCTAAAGCTTTTCAAAATTGAATTTATTTGAATTAAAAAAAAATTAAATTACATATTATCTCAAAAATTGGTTAAATTTTTCTTAAGTTTTATTTTCACAATAATAAAAACTTAAGATGTAAAAAGCGAAGTTAAATTAGTCGGAAAAATACTGTTTTTAAGTAAGTTCCCACGATATGCCAAAAATTAAAGAACCTACATTTATATACATAAAATAAGACTTTAAATTGGTAAATTATCCTAGCCAAACACAAATAAAAGAAATCACCCTTTATAACATTCAGCCTATAATCTCCCAGAAAAATAAGCACTTTTCATACAACTGAAAACCGTTACTTAGGTGGTTTTTAAACAAACTTTTGTGTTCTACTTTTCCTTCCTTAACCGCCTGGGGACCCACAAATTCACACCATTTCATTGCCCTTAAAACAAAAATTGCTATCGAAAGGAAAAACAATCCTATATTATCCTTGTACACCATCATCAGACAAAAAAAAATCCTCCATTATCGTTACACTGTTTAGTCAGGCAACTTTCATCAGGAGGCCGAACTTTTAATTGCATACCAATGTGCATACTTTCTCCATTTAAAAACACCTCCATTAAACTCCATTATTATTTGTTCTACCTTTGTTCTTTGTATAAACGAGCTGTTTGTTTGTTTTTTTTTTTTTGTTTTTGAAGATTCAAAAGGATATAAAACTGGAATTCCACAAAAAAAAAAAAAAAACAATGGAAACGATAAACAGATCGAAGAACAAAGTATGTGCCTGGAAGCTTAAGGGATTTTCACACCCCGAATTGGAACCCAGGCGACTTTTATATCCTAGCAAAAGAAGATATTGCCGTGCCGGTAGTCCTTAAATCTTCATCCTGTCGGCTATTAAGTACACTGCTGCACTATGTAATATTGCAGTTTCTGAGAAAAGACAGTTGGTGTTTTTTTTCCTTCCAATCGCTGATGGTCAGACACCTAGCCTTAAGGATACAGCAAAAAAAATCCTCCTCAAAGGATGTTGACTTTTCCGCAGTTTTTTTTTTTTTGTCTTCTTCTCACTTTTTATTTTTCCTTATTATTCCTGCATGAAAAGAACCGAATAGTTTATCCTTTTAAATGCAACACCATCAACTTCCCTCGCGTACACACCGTTTCCGGTTCCGGTTCCAGTTCCAGTTCCAGGGCCGAGTGCCTGCCAGCCGGTGTAATTGAAAAAGGATCGCAGTGAGAAATGTAAGCATAATAACTTGTGTGCGCTCAAGGGGAAACTGATAGCGCAAACGAGAGATTTCATCTTACAAAATCACCGTCGTCGTCGGCGTCATCATCGTCGGTCGTCCTTCCCGTCTTTTGATATCCAGATCCACTATTCAAGACTGCGAGATTCAACGAGAAGTGCGCCCGGACTGCGCTTCCAAGCGAAATGCAATTAAACATTCAAGAGGGATAACGAAGGATGAAGATATGGCGTGTCGAGGGGCAAGGAAGCTCCACGAAATATTCATCGTGAAATCGCGAAATTTCCTGTTTTGTATGTTTGTTTCCTGTTTACTCTTTTTTGTCTATTCATCCTGGTGGGCTCGGGCTTCCTTCTGATGCTCCTTGTATATTTTTTTGTTGCTATTTTGAGGGAGTTGGATGATGAATATTAAAGCTAAAAGCTGCACCTATACAGCAAATACACGATAAAACATCCTACTAGATGTAGGTTACGTAACACCAACTGGCATATCCTTTTTGTATCATTTTTCTTTTCTTGTTTTTTTTTTTTAAATAAAATAGAAAGACAAAAAAAACATACATCTCTGAAACTGTATAATAAAATCGCAGCTTACTTCTGAGAGGGTTGGGAGGTTTGTTGATTTTTTTTTGTTGGTCTGTTTACGATGCAACTCCAGCAACAAGAGTCGTCTAAAAAAAAAAATAAAAAAAAAAATCTAGAAATTTCGAAAGTGATGTTCAGTGTGTCCAACAAGGACGAGGTCAAATTGACATTTTGGCAGCAATATCTGAAATTTTAACGCATCGTTGCACCTTACCAGTTTTTGATGAGAACGTTATTTTTATTTGTACAGTTGATTGTATGTTCGGCTGCAGAAATGGTAAAAAATGGAAATATGTATGCGATTGTAGTATGACAAGAACACGGGACACACAAAACTGATGCATTTGCCATATGACAAAAAGTCAAACAACAAAGGAAAGAGTATTTTTGACATTCTATAGTCCTTTTCATGAAAATGTCAATAGAAAAAAATAGGTATTGATAATGTAAATCATGGAGAGTTGTTAAGCTGTTCAAAGCTTTAAGATGCGTGGATTGTAACATGTCTTATTTTGATGTTCAAACGCAGCCATGTCAACATTGCCAACTTAAATTGTCATGTTATCACATCATTCAGTCGAAAACCTCTTTATAATAACAAAATCAATAAATAGTGGGACTATTTGGTTACATTTTGAACATAAAGGGTCTAATTTACAAAATGAAAAATGCAAATTAATGTGTGTGAGATAAGAAGTTGTCCATTTTGCTACGAATATGTTAATAAGAGCAACAACAACCATTTCCGAAGAAGAGACTAGAATCAATTAAACCTGGACCTGACAACTTGAAAAGCATCAGCAGACTAATTGGGAAGAAATCTCGAATGCTCGAATTGTCACAGGACAAAGTTGTCCCCATTTCAACAGCCGATCCAGTCACTCTTGAGAAAGCTTAGGATTCCATCCAACAAACCATGGCGTCCACCTGGATAGCGATACAAATCCGGTAAGTGACCCAATTGACACCCCGAACCTGAACACCATATAGAAGATATAAAAGATATCATCAACAACTCGAAGCTAAACAAGTATTCAGCTTCATTATTACGAGTAAGAAGCTCAAACACACAGATATCATTATCCCAACTATCATCCTCAACAACTATCTCAACAACAACCACTTCCCCCAAAAATGTAAAAACGCTTAAATCATAGCGATTCCATAGAACATAATCTCTAACTACAGGCCAATAACCTTCCTCAAGAACTTGAGCAAGCTCTTGAAAGAACTAATTCTCAGGAAACTCAAGCAGTATTGCAACGAAATTTCATAATTCGTAACATGCAGTTTGGTTTTCAGGAAATGCATTCAGCACTCCATCCATTCCTGAAGTTGACATCACGACTGCACTAAGCACACGTCGAGTCACAGTCGGATGAATCCTGGATGCAGAGAAAATATTCGACAGCGTATGGATTGAAGGCCGCATCCGCAAACTCCACTTACCAAGCTTTCCCATAGCACTTATTAAAATCATCCAATCCTATCTATCTTCCATAGGAACTTCTTTGTACAACTGGAGTAATGCAGTTCGACAATGAAAAATTTCGGAGCTGGAATTGTCCATGACTCGAAACTTGGGCCGTTTCTGTACAGTCAGCATATGACTGACAACTGTGAGAACTTTCTTTTCGCTGACTATTCATCGATGTCACCATTAAAAGTTGTGAAGAAAGAAAGCCCACATTAATAAACTTTTTCAGGACTACATATAGTCGGGAATCGACTCCTCAAAGTCAGAACTAACCTGCGTCAGAAGGAACCTAATCTGCAGAAACATATCGTTTCAACTCCTTCACGGATCAACATTGGCAAACGAAGCGTAAAGTACCTAGGAATATACTTCCGTTACGTCCAAGCAAGACGTAATGGGCCTTCAATCTTGTTCGACCACTGATGAAAAAAAGTACCGGACCTAACCAGCAGACCAAGATCCTTCTATATAAACAGCTCTTGTGAGAAGTAATCGGATATAGCTTTCCCGTATGGTTTTCTATCTCTAAGACAAAGATACCCATGCGACAACTCAAAGTTTTTAAAAGGCAAAATATTTAATGATATACTTTTGTGGAGCTTTCAGGGCGCCCCAATACACCCATTTTATTTGTCGACACAGTGAAAAATCTTGGCTTAATTTTCAACATAACCCCTACGTGGAATGAACATATAACGGTAATAGTCGGCAGATTATATAGTTGCCAGTTTACGTCACCTCTGCGAGAAAATAATGAAATCGTTGGCGCAGAATGGCAATCGTAGGGTGAGAGCGTAACGGAATCCCGCTTTTTAAAATCCCGTTTTTCAAAAATACCGCAAAAAAAGTTTTAAAATACCGTTTTTTTAAAATACCGCTTTTTAAAATCCCGTTTATTTAAGATCCCGTTCTATTATATTTCCGTTTTTTAAAATCCCGTCTTATACCGCTTATTCCGTTTTTTAGAATACGTATGTACGTAAAACTTATTGATTTTATGTTGGTTATTTTCCATATACTTTAAATTCTAAAGAAACTGCATATACCCAACCTCGCACCTATCCCAAATCCTATAGTGTGTCCAGGCTGGGGGGTTGGAGGGGTTCAGCATGCCCTCTTACATACCTCACTGTTTATACTTTGTAATAAGAAATGGGATTTTAAAAGCGGGATTTTAGAAAAGCGGGATTATAAAGAGCGGGATTTAAAAAAAGCGGGTTTATAAGAAACAAGATTATAAAAAACGGGATTATAAAAAGCGGGATATCGTACCCAACCCTCGTAGGGTCCGCTGGAACTAACATGTCGTCTAGGTCCTTATGGTTTAATGTAGACCATAAAAAATGGTGGCTCACCATTGACGGTGACGGTTTCATTAACGTCGTTTTCAAAACATGCGGACCAATAACGCGGTGCCCTGTCCCAAAATCCACACCAAACGGTATATTTTTGGGAATGCATTGTCTCCTGGTGAAAACCTAATGTGGGTTGAGGACGTCCCATATACGGCAATTTTGACTGTTAACGCAACCATTTATCCAAAAAATATTCCTCGTCACTAAACATGATTTTTCGGCAAAAATTGGGCTGCTCTGCCAAACGCCCAGTCAGAGAACAAACGGTGTTGTGTATGTTCCTGATCTTTGAGATCCTGGGTGATTTGGGTCTTGTACGGTTGTAGGCCGAAATCCCGACGCAAAATTCTTCAAGTTGCACGGCGAGGAAAAAAATAAAGGGAGCGTATCGGAATCCCGCTTTTTAAAATCCTGCTTTTCAAAAATCCAGAAAAAAAAATTTTAAAATCCCGCCTGCTAAAATACTGCTTTTTAAAATCCCGTCTTCTAAAATAACGCTTGTTCAAAATCCCGATCTATTATAATCCCGCTTCAAATCCCGCTAATCTCGTTTTTTAGAATACTTAGGTAGGTAACCTGTTGGTTATTTTCCAGATTCTTTAAATTCTAAAGAAACTTTGCATACATCAACCTCGCACCTACCCCAAATCCTATAGTGTACCCAAGCAGGGTACACTCACTATAACTCACTCACTGCTTATACGCTAAAACGGGATTATAAGAAACGGGATTATACAAAACGGGATTAAAAGAGACGGGATTTTAAAAAGCGGGATTTTAAAAAGCGGGATTATAAGAAACAGGATAATAAAAACCGGGATAATAAGACCGGGATTTAAAAAAAACCGGATTATAAAAAGCGGGATATCGTACCCAACCAAAAAAGAAACTTATAGGAGTTGTAATAAAACAACGCTCTACCAAGTTTTATAAAAATCGACTAATGAAAAACTATTTAATAGAGTTTGACATCAGTTTTCTTATCCAAAATTCCTACATTTGTTATTAATGAATTTCTCCTTCATTATATTGGAAATTACCTTCCAGACTGCTCGATAACAGGTGTTTTGGATAGTTTTGAATTATGAAGGGTGGGCCATATAGTGGTTTCTTTTTAAATTATTGGTTATTTTGACACTGACGCCTGTTTCCCGCTCGAAATCTTGACAGAAACTCAGTATCATACGTCCGCAGAACGAAATGAGTCGCTTTACGCTTGAACAACGTTGAGAAATATCGACAACTTATTTCCAAAGTGAGTTCACACATGCTGAACTGCTGTGCTCAAGCTTACGCCACTTCGTGACACTAAATTAATTAATCAAATTAATGATAGATTAAGTTGTTGTGACGCGGTTTCTGAATCTATACGTCGAATTTACTTTGGTCTTCGATCTCTAAGGTCTTCGTCACATTTTTTAGATCCTGATATAAAGAAACACTTGATAAAGAGTCTTATCTTGCCCTTTTTTACTTTTAACTGCTCTGTCTATCCTGTTCTTGATTTTGAATGTAAACGTAAGTTAAATGTGGCCTTTAACGACTGCCTGCGCTTCATCCACGGTATTCCAAGATATGTTAGTGTTTCCAATATACATACTTTGCTAAAACCATCGCAATGTTTAATGTCTTTCAATATTTCATTTATATTTTTATGAGAAATGTTTAAATAAAATAGCCAGTTGCACTCTTTACGAATGCAAATGGCGACAACTGTCAGTTTTGTTTTGATATTTCTGAATTAAACAAATGCAGAATTGAGGTTCAAAAGTAATGAAAAGCAATACTTCTCAAAATTTGCGGAATACTCGGAATTCTTGTTTAAGTGCGAATTTCGGCACATATTTCCCGGCCTACCTGCAACAATCTGAATGGATAAGTAAACAACCGTAATGTAACGTTTCTGATTCGCAACACTGATCTATTGGTAAGAGGTTCTTCGTCTATAGCTTTTGGATCATGACGGACAGCTCCGAAAACACAGTCAAAATGCAGCGTTACTATAACGTTACGATTGCGATCAGTTATTGTCTTTCAAATTGAAGCTAAACGAATATAATTTAAGTTATAAGCCATGAAAGCAACTACCAGTAGCTGCGAAAGTCACATTATGTACGTCTACAAGTTGGTTTAAACTTTACACTAAATTTACCCGATTCAATATCCCTGGTGTGTTATCGGGCCACATTTTAATTGGCGCAAACTTATGATATAGGTCAAACAATATTTGGCGCAACAAGACTGTGTACATGTGGATTTATTTCAGGGTCACCTAACTTCTCACTTTGGCGATTTCCATTGCGCGGAAAGATCATCAGATTTCACCGCTCCAAACTTTTTTGTTTTATTGGCTATGAGATCTTGGGACTCCATGTATGGTGAATCCCCAAAATATGTATGATACTCGTACCAAATTGGTTAAAAATAGGACTTTTTTCAATAATTATTTATTATTATCTGAATTTTCGAAGATTTTTCAAGGTCACAGTGAAAGGTCAACTTTTTTTTTTAGTAATTTGTCAGCCATAGATTTTTTTAAAGAATTTTCAAAAAAAATTAAGGTCTCAGAAAAAAATTTTAGCAGCTCATTCAGGCCAGTTAGGAAAAAAGTATGTCATTAAAAAGGTCAGTAAATGGTCATGAAATTTCTGTAATTGGTCATTCTTAGATATCGTTTTATTGCATATAGTTAACATCAACCTACGTAAGGCAGATAACTTGGAAACGTCAAACTATATAGATTGATATTAAAGAAAGCCCAAAATGGTTGAAAGACTAACAAGTAAAACCTATAAGACTCAAAGATAAATCAGGCACAAAACATGAATGATGTTGGCATTAAAGTCAAATCCATTTTCAATAGAGCGCTATAAAGTCTTAAAGTTGAATTTGAACTTCGTTTAGTTGGACTTCATTTAATGGTAAAGTTTCATCGTGACGTGAAGTCCTTCGATCATAAATCATAATTCAATCATAAAGTGCCCTTTTTCGAAACAGACTGTACAAATAAATTCACAGTAATGGATTTTCGACCTCGTGTCATGTAATAATACTGCGTTTGCTCTTTGCAACAGTTGCGGATGGCGGAAATGTACATAGTAGAGCATGCATGATGGTCCCAAACAAAAGGAACAAGCACATATCCCAGCCTCGGAATGAAGAGCATCCAATTGCAATAGTTCCGACATTTTTTTCTTTTTGTTTGTTTTTGCTGTAAAGCTCTTTTGTTCCCATTCGACTTCTATGTGAACACCCATTGAATCAACCTTTTGCCTCCACTGCTCTACCTACTTTCTGCTTCTATTCATTTATGAATGAAACATCGTTATGCTACTTCTATTTCTAGGAAAGCGTACATTTTCGCTGATGAGAGAGAGACTTTTCAAGTGAGTCCTACCCAGGATAACAGGATTGAATATTTTGTTCACAAAAAAAAGTGGCACTGCATAGCATTTGTGGAAAAGGATAAGTAAAGAATAAATGCAGCGGGGGAGGAGGGTAGTTCAGTGTGCAGGTGAATATGAGAATTTGTATGAATCCGAAGTGTAATGTAATTTAAAAATGTATAAGTGTTCGTCGCGTCACCGTGTCGTGAACCAGAGATAGTCCACCGAGAGCAACCTTTAGAGATAAATGTGAATCTAGTGGATTTGGTTAAAGGAAAAAGGATGAACACCAAGCTTTTTTGATATTTGCTTTTACCTGTTAATAGAAAAGTCAAATGCGGAAAGTTATATAAAGCATCATGGAAGCTGATGGCTGATTGGGGTCTGTGGTGCAAAAAAAAGAGAACCCTCTGTCGACTCCTCAAGAGCACGTTGCGGCGGGCGGTATGGCATCGTGCACCGTCACGCTTGCCATCCATTCAAAAGAGTACTACAAAAAGAACATTTTATTCAATATGTGTGCTTAGGAACTGCAAAACTACTGCCACACACATGCACATATAGCAGACCAACACACTATCACGTAAAATCCCCGATGAGGATATGTGATGATTTTATGAATTCGGAGTGTTACGAGTATGTAGGCTTTGAATCGAGCGTTAAATTGAATGCAAGTGCACGAATCAGCGCAATGGCGGCGGCCGGCGTGAAGTGGCGTTGAGGATGAATAAAACGGACGGAACTTTTGCAAATGTTTAATTTGATTTAATTGAAGTTTGTTGTTGCATTCAGGAGGAAAGCAATCTGTAGATCGGGTATATTGCACACATTTCACCCAATGTTCCATTTGGCACGAACCGTGAGGATCTCGCTGCTATGCTCTACCCAACTGAACTGCAGCAGCAAGCGGTTAGCCCAAGCTTGGAAATACGATTAAACAAAATGTTATTTAGTTTGGCAACTGGCAGCGCTCACAGATGGAAAAGTTGATTTAATAAAAGGGATTTAGCTGAGGACCCACGAGCATATGGTAATAAAAAGTGTTTGCATTAAGTTCCATCAAGAGAAGGTTTTTTTTATGTTTCCTTTTGTCGAAGCACAATCAGAATTTTTATGAGTTCCGGATATTGGTAAATGTCCTGTTCATGTCCATATGAAACTAAATGGGAATAAATTTGAGAGGACTAAAGATCGAATTTAATTAAAAAATAAAAAATAAACCAACGGCAATAAGAGAGCAGTTCAAATAGTAAATAATAACATTCTTAATTAATTGGACGTATCAGCGGAAAAGGTACGGGCGTACTCCTGCAACTATTAAGATTATGAATTGTCATGCTAAAATACATATACATAATTTCGACGACGAACTGAATTTCCAAAAAGCAAATCAAATGTTAAAAATATTGGCAAGAAATAATTCGTCTTAAATAAAAAAAGTAAAACTACTGAGGTGCTTGCAAAAAAACAAAAAAATGTTTAAGTACTTAAGGTTTTTTTTTATTTAAAAAAAAATTTACATTTACATCTAAACGAATCTAGGCTTAACGTCAAGGTTAATACAGGTAAGTAAAATACGCCCTACCCTAAGTAAAGTACCTACCAAATCTATCATACGAGAAAATTATCATGCGAGAAACCGCAATGCGAAAAACTATACTGCGAGGAAACTGTTATCCAAGAAAATTATCATGCGAGAAAACTCTCATGCTAGAAAACTCTAATGCGGGATATCTATCATGCGGGAAACCTATCATGGAAGAAAACTCTCATGCGCGAAATTTGTCCTGCAAGAAATCCTAATATGCTAGAAAAATATACTGCCAGAAAACTCTCATGCAAGAAAACTCTCATTCAAGAAAACACTTATGCGAGAAATCTATCATGCAAGAAAACTCTCATGCGAGAAAACTCTAATGCGAGAAATCAATAATGCGAGAATCCTATCATGCGAGAAAATTATCATGCAGGAAAATTCTCATGCAAGAAACCTACCATGGGAGAAAAATGTCATGAAAGAAAATTACCATGCAAGAAAACTATCATGCGCGAAAACTTCCATGCCCGAAATCTATCGTGTGAGAAACCTACCATGAGGAAAAACTATACTGCGATAAAACTCTTATGCAAGAAAACTCTCATGCGAGAAACCTAAAATTATACTGCAAGAAAACTGTCATGCAAGAAAATTATCATGCAAGAAAACTATACTGCGAGAAAACTATCATGCGAGAAAACTCTCATGTGAGAAATCTATCATGCAAGAAAACTCTCATGCGAGACACATACCATGCAACAAAACTATCCTGCGAGAAAACTGCCATGCAAGAAAATTATCATCCCAGAAAACTTTCATGCGAAAAAACAATCATGCAAGAAAACTCTCATGCGAGAAATCTATCGTACGAGAAACAAACCATGTGAGAAAACTATACTGCGAGAAAACTATCATGAGAAAAATCTTTCATGCGAGAAACCTTTCATACAAAAAAACTCTCATGCAAGAAAACTCTATGCGAGGAAACTCTCATGGTAGAAAACCCACATGCCAGAAAACTCTCATGCAAGAAAAATCTCATGCGAAAATACTATCATAAGAAAAAACCATCATGCAAGAAAACTCTCATGCGAGAAAACTTCAATGCAAGAAAACTCTCATGCGAGAAACCTATCTTGCAAGAAACCTACAATGCTTGAAATATATACTGCGAGAAAACTCTCACTCATGCACGAAAATTCTCATGCGAGAAATCTATCATGCGAAATCATAGAAATCTATCATGCGAGAAACTTATCATGAGATAAAACTATCGTCCGAAATTCAACAAATTTGAGTCAACATGTTAAGTAAACAACAAGATAACACCCCTACGTCAATGAAAAGCTATATCTGGAAAAACTACCTCTTAGGCAAATTTTTCTTAAGGTCATTTTGTTACATCCATTGAAACACCCACTGACACATGACAACGCAGTATGTTCGCTGTCTAGATTCTGAACCAGTTGGAAGCAGATTCCCCTTTCAACAAAAACAAAATCATGTCAGTAAGCAGTGTTATTTTTATTTTGAAAGACGAGTACGTCAACAAGCAAGACTGTCGGACTTGGGACAATTCAAATCTACACTAGGCACACCAAATATATGTATCCACAGAAAGTCACTGTTTGAAGTTGTGGCCCCGAAGCATCATCAGTCCGTACTTCTTCAAATTCAAATTCAGCTTGATAGATCAGTTATCGGAAATTGGAACTTTCGAATGCATGCAGCTACGCGGAACCGCAGCGACAATTTTAACGATACCATTATTCCACACATAATGTCATTGAGGCGTATCAATAAATTATACAGAATAAATCGTCGATACTACAGAATGTGTTTGACACTTTCCCGTCTCTATTGGCAAACCTCTTTTTAAATTCTATTCCTTCGCACATACAATTGAATGACAAAATAAATAATGGGAACTAATGAACATTAAAAAGAAGGCACAAGCCATTTAATCCCTGAGGCTGTCTGTTTGACGAATTCCGACCTTGTTTAGTTATATCTTCAGGCAACCACACACAGGAGATAAAATTTCTCTCACTTTATGTTTTCTTTCAATTTCTACTTGAATAAGGACTCAACACTTGGATTTTCCCATTGTCTTTCATTTATATAAACCTCCAACACAACCATCCACAAATGGCAAAATTAAATTCTCCAATACCAGAATTGGGTGACGGAGCTTAAGGCTAAACTTCCTTGGGGTGATGGAGGGATGACGACGTGGTAGGCAGTCGGCACTTAGAACAACAATCCAATCCAACACATTGTGGAACAAAAGGAAAAATCTCATTTTAAAATTTAATTAATATCTATTTAAGTATCTAATCTCGGTGCCTGAACGGAAGTTCCTCGTCTATCCTTAACCACTCCTAACACGCAACCTACAGTAGTGCTATAGTCTTTTGTCTGCCTATATCTTAACTGGCATCATTGTTCGCGTTGTCGTCGTTGTCGTCCTTGCTGTCCGGAGCTGTGTCCTTGTTCTCAATTAAATCCGTTTTCAGTTTGCCTGCCGGAGTATTCGTCGGTTGTTTGACGGGCTTTTCTTGCTTCTTGTGGGAATAGAGGTGGTGGTTTAAGAATTGGGCTTACACTACACCTCGCACTATTGCATTGTCCTCCAATTATATTGCTCACACTCCATCTGCTCCGTTTGTGCAATGAAAATATGAGACAATAACACAATGCACTTGGGACTTGGGAGGAGCTGCAGTTGCTGTCAACGCTACTCGGCTTTAAGGTGTCGTGTAGGTGATAGTAAAACTAAAAGGTTTCCTGCTGCAAAACGACAATACCTACAACTGAGAATGTTTAACGATAAACAAGTGACAGTGACAGTAACAGCAACAGAGAATAGTAGCAAAAGTAGGCAAGCTTTTGTTAAGAAGTCTAGTCTAGAACGTGCAATGTTGAAAAACTTGGGAGATTTTTTTATAGTGCAAGTTTCATACAAAGAATAAGGAAATAGTCTTTCTTTTCTAAAATTCCAAAATTTATAGCTGTGATCAACACATTTACAAGGTCGTTAAAGTCGGAAACCTAAATTCGATTTCAAAACTTGAAGTAGTTTCAACAACCAGTCGATTGAACGATCAACATATCAACTATATTGTTCTCTCTATATTTCCACTGGACTTGATGGGATTCCAGTGGAAATTCTCAAAAACAGCAAACTTTCATGAGTGCCTTTTAGTGTTCTCTAGTGATGTGTTTTCGAATGAAGATGTTCCAGATATTTTCTAAAAGTCTTTTATCTTCCCAATTTTTAAAAAAGGTGGCAAATTTTTTTTTGAAAATTATAGGAAAATATTATTAGAGAAAAAATATTCGCTCAAATTTTTTTACAATCACACTGTCAATAGAAATTAACTTTTATATAAGGAGTCTTTACAAAGTTTCTTAGCTTCTATAAACAATTTTTTACAAACTCTTCAGCGTCGCAGCTACCCCAGCAAAAGGGAGAAACGGGCTAGACTCTACGTATCGCATGAAGATGAGGGAAGTTCACCGTAGCGTGTGACGTGACAAGCGTAACTACATCAACGCATTGGCTACAGAAGCAGAAGAAGCCGCTAGCATTTGTTACAGTATGACCGTCTACAGAATTACCATAGAGCTCACTGGTGTCCAGAGCTCTTAAAAATACCTGGTAAAAGACACAAACAGATCTCTGCTAGTTTCGGAGGAGGACTAGCTCAAAAGGTTTTAAGCTTTTGTGGTTTTAAATCGCGTTTTCGCCAGTGAAGTGAACCCTATGCCCAATGAGCCGTCCGAAATAACAATCTCCCGAATACGCCCCCCAGTAAAGAAGAAATCATTTCCGCCATCAAAGCACTGAAGAACAACAAAGCGGTTGGACTTGACGGTATTCCTACAGAGCTCTTACGAGTAGCCCCAACAACATCGTGCGAGCTACTGCACCCACTTATTAGGAGAGCTTGGGAAACAGAGAGCTTTTTTAAGAGTGGAAAAAAGGAATGATTGTCAAGCTCCCAAAGAAAGGAGTTTTCACTGGAGAGGAATATGCTTTCTGCCTGCAGTAGCCAAGATAATAGCAAGAATGGTATTGGAGCGAATAAAACACCACCTCGAAGACACTCTCAACGCTGAACAAGCAGGATTCCGCACTGGATCTTCCTGTATGGATCACATGATCATCATCGAACAGTGCATTGAATATCGATCACCACTTCAACTGCTGTGCATCAATTTCGAAAAGGCGTTTGACAATATCAGTAGATAATTTATCTGGCTTGCTTTGCGCAGGAGGCGTATCGCAGATAAATTGATTGCTATTACCAAGGCTTTATGATGGATTCAAATGTCACGTCTTTCATAAAGGAAGGTTGTCAGAGGAGTTTGAAATCCAAAGTGGGGTTAGGCAAGGTTGTATACTGTCACCAATACTGATCCAGTTGGTGATAAGTGACATACTGCACGCAGCATTGCCAAATGCAAATGGAGGAATTAAGTGGACCCTGCAATCTCACTTCAAACATCTAGACAATGCAGACGACGTAAGGTTACTCTCTCACAGGATCATGGATATCCATGAAATGACAACAAGGGTGGAGAGAAGCAGAAATCGTGAGGCTAAAAATCAACACGACAAAAACTAAAACGATCAGCCTCATCAATCCAAGTAAATATCTCTGGACAAGCGGTGGAGATGGTAGATGATTTTCAATAACTTGGGAGTATTGTCTCTACGGTGACGGAACTGAACTGGACGTAAACAGCTGAATCAGAAAAGCAAAGGCTGCGTTCGGAATGTTCTTCAAAATATGGAGAAACAACTCTTTTAGCTTAAAGACCAAGCTACGACTGTTCCGCTCCAATGTTCAATCCGTGCTGCCTTAATGGTACAGCACTTGAAAAGCACGGACACTGTCACAAAAAAGCTGTAAACGTTCGTTAATAGATGTCTTCGAAACATCATGAGGATTTTCTGGCCCAAATTCCAATGCTGAACTTCA
Source organism: Chrysotoxum bicinctum (assembly GCA_911387755.1). Classification (NCBI taxonomy): domain Eukaryota; kingdom Metazoa; phylum Arthropoda; class Insecta; order Diptera; family Syrphidae; genus Chrysotoxum; species Chrysotoxum bicinctum. The sequence continues at coordinate 246,613,966 of OU426987.1, forward strand.
TGCGAGAACAGATCAGAAACCCATAGCATCTATTATACTAAGACGGATGGATTGGCCATACGATTCGAAAAACCAATAGGTGCATTGTGGGACAAGCAATGCAGTGGAACCCACTCACAAGAGAAGGCGGGCAAGTGGGGCGGTCTAGAAATACTTGGCGGAGAACGGTCGAGTAGGAATCAGCACAACTGGGGAAGAGTTGAAGAGAGCTGAAATACATTTCCAGAAATCGCACATGATGGCGCGTAGGAGTAGTGGAGGCCCTATGTCCCGTAAGGAAAACATCACGGACGTAATAGATCCTAAGACCTAAGTAAGTTAGTCTTCAGCGTCAGCTTGGAATAGAAGTGAGATGTCAAACTTCTTTGTTACTGAGACGGGATTTGCACAAGGTTGTGTTCTCAATCCGATTTTCTTAGCTCTTTTCATTGATGATGTACCGGAAAACTTACATGGTGGTGTTTTTGTGGAACATGTAAATGTAAAAACACTTTCCTACGTTGACGATTTAGTTATTCTGGGGGATAGCCCCATTACACTACATCAGTTTCAAATAAATAAACTTAAGCAGTAGTGAGAAATTTGGTATCTGAAAATAAACTCGTCGAAATCAAAAGTCATGATATTTCAGCACTCGGCAAGCATGAGACTACTAAGAGAAAGTTGGCAAGTAGCGGGCAATCCTTTAGAGGTTTTCATTGAGTTCAGGTATCTTGGTTTTGTATAATCCTAAAATCTTGATATGCGACCACATGTTAAAGAAAAAGTTGGTAATGCAAAAACAGCAATAAATCTTATGTGGCCTAGATTTTACTGCATTTAAATTTAAAGTATAAAATGCTTTACCAATTTGACAGTTGGTATCAATTAAATTGAAACGCGTAAATGTGCGGTGAGAATGCTATACGAGTTTTTGAAAACTTTTCGCCGAAAGCGGCGTTTTGAACTTGGTGTGAAAAGACTATTAAATTCGATGTTAAGACCATTAAAATTCAGTATTGTACAGATTTTCCAGTTGCGCCTTATATCAAAGGGCACGGTAGTGCCCAGCCAAGTTCTGGCACTACACCCTTTTTACAGGAACGATTTTTGACCCCTCCCTATCTTCAGTACCAATGAAGTCAGAATCTTAAAATTCCGAATATTTGCTAAGCTAGTCAGGCACAGGCGCCTGTTTCAATATTATTCTACTTTAAATATTCGGTATCGGTATTAAACCTTCACGAAGTAAGAACTTATCGTACTTTTATATCTCAGTACTTTTCACGGCTGACTTATTACACAAAGGTTTTTGTATAGAAGAACTTGGCTCTTTTTTAACATTTATGTTTTTGGTCTGATCCGTTTTACCGCGTCTTACTGGGGTACAGAATAGCAGGATTTCACTATGTGTTCTCTTCGTAAATGGATATTATCATCTTTGTAAAATGATTTGGAAATTCATAGCGAATAAGTTTGAAAATTAACTTGTGAGATACCGTGACAATGGCTTTATCGATGCCCTTTAGACGCCTTCTGTCGTTAAGATCAAGTAATATCACCGAGTGATTACTTTTGAACCCTATAGTTTTGTGAAATAATCTAATTTTTTACCAGACGAACCTTATAGACCTACTAATTACTTTTTCAAAAATCTTTCTGATGTTAGCGAAGGAGACTTAATGGTCTAATATTAAAAGGACCAGAAGAATTTTTGCTTTTTTTATTATTTGAGCAACCTTTGATATTTTTAGTAAAGTACTTAATCATTATTTGGCAAATTTTTAAAGATAAGACAGTATTGGCGTATGATTTCGATCGGACCAATAATTTTTTTTGATTAATTGTTACCCAAACTGCTTGGCCTTTAAGCAATAAGTTTTGAAATATTTCAGTATACCCTTGTTTTCAAGGAGGTGTTGCTCCCCGAATTCATTTTTTTTTTTTTAATATTGCCTACCAATATTTTAAATACATTTTTATGGATTAGATATAAAAAAATGTAGTTTTTTTTTTTAATTTAAAAACTCAATATGTCAAAACAGATTTGACTGCAGATCAATACAAATTTAAATTTGACAACATTTTATTTTTATTTATAGAAAGTTTATTAAACCTCTGGGGTTTTAAAATGAAGTCCCTATAAATTTATATTATTGAAGAAATCGTAAAGTGTAGACTGTAGTACCAGCCAGTACAAAACAGCAAACCTGCATACATGGTCCTCACATTTCAAGAATTCCCACCCGAAATCCAAAAACAAACTTAAGCAACTTTTTTCTAACCACAGTGTAATACCTATTTCTTAGTTTTCATTTCAGTAATCTAGATTTCTTATACAAAGGTACATATGTATATAAGTAATTACATTTTGCTGTTCGTATAATAGATTGAACAAAGCAAAATTTTTGTTTTGTTTTGCTTGACTTGGAAGGAATCAACTTTTGTGATTAGTAGCTTATCGCCCAAACACATCAGCATTGATCCAAATTAATACCTAAAGACAAATCTCTACAATTCAATTTGTATGCAAAGTTCATTTTCTATGCATTGCATTTAAAGACATCTCTCATTAATCTGTCAGATCTATTAATAGAAACTGTTTTTTGTTTAACTCAAAGCATAGACTTAGATGTGTTCACGTTGATGTCTTTCTGTCAAATATTTCAACATGAAACAATGAAATTCATTAGTTGAAACCATCTCGGCTGTCTCCAGAATTGACGAGTGTGTCTTATTTTAATGACTTAAGGATTATTAACGACCGACGAATGAAAGAACATTCGTCGATTTTGACATTTCCTTCACATAGCATTTTTAAATTCGTCACGAACGACGATTAAATAAAATAAAGCAAAGAAAATCAATGGCGCTAAATTTAAGTTGAATTAGTACGATTTAAGAGTGTTTTAGTATGAAACTAGGATAAAACAACTATTTTGCAAATTTAAATCAAATATAACATCATACTTTCTCTACCCTTTTATTAAAGTTAAAATCACCGAATACCTATTTTAATTTTTACTTGCGATATAGGTACTATAGGGCAAGTTCTGCATTTGGAAAAAAAATCGAACTCGAGATTTTGATCAAAGTTGACATTACGATGATAGCGAAGACGAATAAAGTGGGTCCGGCAATTCCGTCTGTCTGTCTGTCTGTCTGTCTGTATGTCTGTACCTCGATCTAGAGCCTAAGCCACTGGACCTATTTTCTTCAAACTCGGTAGTTATGGGTCTTCGGTGATTCACTAGAGGGGAAATTGAATTTTTTTTTTTAGCTCTAAAACTAACGGTACCCCCCATACACCCGTAATGCAAAATCTTATTTATCTCGAAAACGGCTCTAACGATTTTGATAAAAAAAATTAGGTGTGATATTATGGACATGGACTACGTTTTGGTAAAAAAAAATTTTGGGGCAAAATGTTATTAACGGTACCTGTCATAGAACCGTTTTTTTGATTTTCGACTTTCTCATTAACGGCTCTAACGATTTTAACCAAAAATTTTCAGCAGGAGTCCCCCTAAGTTTAAAATAATATTGTATATAAAAATATTCGAAAAATTATTTGTTGGGTTTTTTTGAACATTTTTTTTTTTTTGAAAAATCAATATCTTCAAAACCTATGAACGATTATTTTTTGAAATTATTTCCAAAAATCAATATTATTAAATACTTAAAATTCGCATCCCACATTTTTTTCTTGAAAAATTTTAAAGAAATTTCTTATATAAAATATTTATTTATTTATCTAATAATAAAACGATTTTTTAAAGTTTGTTTGCATAAATTCATACTTTTCTAGAAATCAGACGGCAATTTAATTTTAAATTCATGTTTTATAATTATAAAATGTATCTTAAATTCCAAAGTACTTTTACATAAGAGCAAGTTCGTGCGATCCAGTCGTGCATTTTATTTAATATCGTGCTAACTTCTTACGACTCTTTGGCATTTACAAACTTCAAAAAAGGTCTTTTTACTTAGGTTTTTGCACGAACTGTCATTGGTTTAGGTGTGTTCAGAAGCAATTTACTAAGAAAATTGTCTTAGTACGATACTAGTTAGAAAATGGTTAAAATTAAGAATGAGTTATTAAACGACCTTAGAGTTAGCAAATTGTTAAGTATTATCATACTAATACCTTAATAATAGGGGCGCAAAATTTTAAACGATTTAGTAATATCCTAAAGCCATTTTAGTAAATTACCAAGGATTTTGATAATTTAAAACGATATTTTAACATATTACTAAGTTAAAATCACAACCTGGCTACTTTAACTTTTTAATTTGCTAAATCCATGACTTCTGTCATTTTCCTCGTACAAAATTTCTTGGCAATTTTATTTGAAAGAGTTAAATTGTGGTTTTTTTATGATTCGTGAGCTAATTGTTTTTAAAAGTAAACAAAATAATATAAAATGTTTTCGGAAGACGAAGATTTCGATATGTTTGAAGACTCGGCTTTGTACAGAAAATTGCGGAAATTTGGTTGAAAACCTGAAAATCCAAGCCCGAATTACATGCCGTGAGACTCCAATTTCAGCAGAACTACAAGTACTGGTTTCACTACACTTCCTTGGGAGAAATAAATTGTGGTTGTCACTTTGACTTCTGACAAATCAAATTATTAGGTCCCTTTCTCAGATTAAGTTTTTTTGCTTTGTATTTTTTCACGAACTGTCATTGTTTGGACGTGTTCAGATGCACTATTTTTAATAAAAGGCAATTATTAATTTACTAGTTAGTAAAACGAAAGAAATGTTTTGAAATTTTCGAAGAGTTAGTAAATTACTAAAAGTTTAACAAATTGCTAACTGGTAAATTTCTAAGCCCTTAATAATAGGTTGTTTAAAATTTTGCCTCAGGCTGTTTAAAATTTTGCGCTAATGATTTTAAGGTTGGTTTAGTTGGCATTAGATTATTGTGAGATGTGCTTTTTTTTCAGATTAAGAATTTTTTTTTTCACTTTGTTTTATATACAATTTGACTTCTTAATCTAATTCATGATTTTTAATATTAACTAAATAATAATTTTTGACGAGTGGGCGTTTTATCCCCTGTAGTATTGATTGTTGTTCTTCTCGTAAAAGGGTGCGTTGTCGTTATGGACGATGTCTTCAAAATGATCGTCAGTGATGGAAGTGAGATGCGCTTATAAGATTAGCCACGTATCGTACCTGGTCGAAGTGCGTTTTCGATTTTCTAATTTTTTTATTTTACATTATTGTAAAAGATCATTTGATACTATATCTTGAGGTTATTTTGATATACAGTTACTCTCAAAATTGAGCGTACACCAATAAAAAATTATGATTTTTGCTCTTTTAATGAAACAGATATTAATTTTCAATGATCTATTTTATTTGATTATTATTATTTAAATATTTAATAACTAATTAAAAAAAAAAACAATAAACAAAACAAAAACAGTTAAAATACTAAAAAATGCATTATTTCTACTCACAAAATTAAGCGTATAGGTATAAAACATAAAAAACAAAATACAAATGCAGTATAATTTTCAAATTCAATATTTTGTGTGATCGCTTTTAGCATCTATCTCTGCTCTTAAGCGACGAGGCATTGATTCCACCATTTTTTTAGTGAAGGATGGAGGAATAGATACTTTCCCACACATCCTTCACCTTTGCTTTCAACTCGTTTATCTCCTTATCTGATTCTTGGTGTTATAAAGCCGCCATTCCCTCACAACAAGCGATGTGTGCTCAGAGTCGTTGTCCTGTTGGAATTAGAACTCTGATGGTAGGCTCAGCTTTTCTGGTGATTGGCACATGTTTCTTTTCAAGATGTCAAGAAACTTTCATTTATCCATAACGGTTTCTAAAATCTCGAAAGCTCATGTACCACTAGCAGCTATTGAGCCCCAGAACATACCACAATTACACCATGTTTAAAGGTGGCTACACATTTTTTTTAATAATGTGTTTGGCTATCTCTAAGCGATCTGCCTGCCATCAGAATCAAAGAAGTTTATTTTCGTTTCTTCGATAAACAAAACATTCTCCCCTGCTTTGTAGGGAACTCTTAAAATAATTGCGCAAAATTTTAAACAGCCTATTATTAAAGTACATATTAGTATGATACCACTTAACAATTTGCTAACTTTAAAGTAGTTTACTAACTCATTCTTAATATTAAACATTTTCTAACTTGTATTGTACTTAGACAATTTTCTAAATAAATTGTTTCTGAAAACACCTAAAACAATGACAGTTCGTGCAAAAAACTAAGTAAACAGACTTTTTGTAGCGTTTGTAAATAGCAAGATACTAAAAAAATAACTTGCGCAATTTCGGCTACACTACCTTGTGCAGTATGTGCAGCCGTTTTCGAAAACATCAAAGCAACTTCAATGTGATTGTCAAAAGCTCGTTATTCTTAGACGCCATATTGCTAGTGTCAAATATGCAATCGTTCTGTTTGATCAACGTCAGTTAATATTCTCGCAAACGCATTCTCTAGCCTTTCAATATTTTTTTCGCCAACTTGATTTTTTTACTGCAAAGTTGCGCCGCAAGTGATGTAATCGAACATAAGACTTTATCAAACTGTATTATCGAAAATAGTGATTTTGCATACAAATTTCGCTTAGGCCTTTCGAGCAGTTGATTTTTTGCAGTTTGCGATTATAAACATCTTGCAATTGCATTTTTGACAGAAATGACGTTTTCGAAAACGATCTGCATTCATTAACATCTACAGAAATGAGTTCTGTGGCGTAAGAGTCTCAGGCACACAGAGACAGAACACAAAAGTGATTTCCAGAGATCTCAAGAAAATGAACACGACTTGTTGTTATCATTTTCCTCCATACCAGAGATCGTTTTGTTTTTTAGTTAGCACTTAGCAAGTGAAAATGGATTCAAATATAATTGAAACGCTCGAATACAACGATAAAATTATCACCGAATTTATCGTATCGGGACTTCTGCGTATTAGATTGTTTCGACTTCTGAAAAGACACTGCTGGATCTTCGAAATATCTTGTAAAGTAACTACTTGGCTGGCCGGTTTACAGACATTAAGCTGGATAATAAATGATTCATCCTTTGACAACACTAAAATAAATCTGCTTATGGGCTTATTAATTGACATTGTTATCGTTGCAGTTGCTAATGCCGTGACGAGACGTCGAAGGCCCAGATCTGGCGATGGCTCATATGTTATTGGTCCAGATAAATTTAGTTTCCCGTGTGGGCATTCTTCGAGGGCGTTCTTTTTGATTGGATTTTTTACTATGCTGCATCCATTGCCCTTGATGAAGCCTGTGTTAGTAATTTGGGCATCGTGTGTGTGTGTTTCTCGTCTACTCATGTACCGTCACCATTTGTTCGATGTTGTCGGTGGAATACTGTTAGGCGGAATAGATACTCTCTTGCTCTATAACCTCTGGTTAGGACCTGAATTGACAAAGTCCTTCATATCTGGAGGGTACGATCATAATTCTAATGAAACTGGACTTTTGAATTATTTGTTTGCAATCATAAGAGATATCTTAGTGTGGTTCTTACTTGTTATCTATAATATCTTCAGAATATTCGAATAGTATTGAACTACATATTTAATAAAAAATTTAAAAAAAAATATTTTTCGTCAAAACAAATTTGACAATACAAACATAGGGAGGTATGCAGTCTTAAAAATTGAAGTTTTATAATACTCGTATCACGCAACCGAATATGATGTACAATGTAAATAAATTAACTTTATATTTTTTTATATTTTTATAATAAACTAAAAAAAAAATAATAAGTTTTTTTATAAATCTTTTGTATGTATGATTATCAATTTGAGCAGTGAAATGAAATGTAAAAAAGTGCGTTTCGTTGTTGTTATTTTTATAAAATTTTTCGCGAAATTTTCAATGTTTCTTATGACTATTTTAAATTTACCTAAAATACGTTTTAAGATTTTTTAATTAGCTTGAGAAACTATTTTCACTTTTGAAATTGGTGTGTTTCTTCTTTTTTTACAAGATTTAAAGAATGACATCATTTTTAAAAACTAAATTTTACCCCAAAATGAAAATAGACCGCAAGATATGTGTCTATTAAATTCATGCTTTTCATATTAATCTTTGAAAGAACTTTCCATTTTTTTTTTGCTATATTTCATGTAGACGCGAAAATTACATAAACATCTTTTACGTGAGACATATACATAGATACTACATACATACATATGTAAATGGCAAGTTATGCATTTGTAAAAAAGTCCAAAGAAAATTAAAACTAATTCATTTAGTTACAGCTAGAATGCTTGAAAATTATTTTTCGAAAAATAGATATTAGGTAATGGAATTCGGTACAATTGGAAAACGGTACATCTGATTTTGATAATTTTATAGGCTAAATCTCTCCAAAAATTGGAAAGTAGGTATTGTGTATTTTCAAGACATTTTTTTGAATATTTTTCAAAACTCTATATTTAGGAAACCGGAAACTCGATTTTTTTAAAACTTGACAACTCGAAGTTTTTTAATATGATCTACAAGATGTGAGACAAAAATGTATTTTACTTGTCTAAAAATAGCGGTATACCCACAATACAAAATGTTAAAAACTAGTCTTCGAAAATCGTATTTTTCTCCAAAACTGCACCTAGAATTTTAATAATTTTTTTTTCAATTAATTCTTATGGTCTTTAATTAAAAACCTAACTAGAAGTATTTTTTGAATTTTTGTAAAAAAAAAAACAATTTCTGTAAAAAAAAAAAAATTATTTGAAAATTTGATATCTCAAAAACAGGTCAAATTTTTTTTTTTGCAATTTAATTTATATTCGTACTATAATAATAATGTTTGGTCTTGCATAAACATTTCGTTGAGAAACCACATGGCATACTATTTTTAACTTTAACTACTTCTTGTTTAGTCGTCTGACTTTATATTGTAAACCTAACCCTACCACTCATAACCTTATTTTTTTATTTAGCTTCCGCATACATACATATAACTTGTCAAACAAATTTTTTTCGAAAATTTATAAAATATTTTTAACTCAAGACTTTAATTGTTAATAAAAAAAATTAAAACTGATTATTTATATTTTTATTTCGATTTTCTCAAATAATATAAAACTGATTTTTAAAAATTGTTTATGCTTAAGCTTCTTAAAAGTAGATTTTTTAAAAATATGTTTTTTTTTTTTGAAAACTTGACAATTAACAGATTTATACAGTATTGCAATGCAATAGCGGAACTCACAGTGCACATTTAAAACAAAAAAGCTGTTTTCAAAAATCTTATTTTATCTTGAAAGCGGCTTCTAAGGTCTTGATAAAATTCGTCTGCTTCGTCATCTTTTAACGATCTTAAATTCGACCAGAGAAAGAAACTAAGACATTACTGACAGTAACGGATTTTAATGAATTTTCTAAGACAGAAGCTTCTAATATATTCAAAAAACATTTCATACCGAAACTAAAATAAAAAAACATTTTTTTTTTTGAAAATTTGATGTATCAAAAAATTTTTTATATAAAAACTTATTTTAACAGTTTAAAAAAGTTGTTCCTGCACAAAATCATATTTGCTAAAAAGTTCACTTGGCATTTAGTTTTTAGCTCAAAATACTTAAAGAATTGTTTAAATCTTTTAAAATATAATTTTTCCTCTAATAATATCCACTTTTAAAATTCTTATTACCTTAAATATAAGAGCAAGTTCGTGAGATGCAGAATGGCTTACGATCATTTTTCTATGCTCGTGTGAGGTTGGTTCAGACCCCAGTGGTGGGTTATAATTACATAGTTCATATCTTTTTCGAATTTGATAGATTGACCTAAATGTATCATTTTCATCCATATTCATTATAAAACAATAAAATGAATCCAATCTTTTAGAAATTCATTGTTTTCATTCTTTCTTCTTCTTTCTTTTTGCAAAAGAATATAAAAACTTAAGACAAATGAATGCAAAAAATACAAAAAAATTCTCAAAAGATTGCATTCAATTGATTGGTGTACAATTAATTTGGAAATCATTTTATTTGTCAATTCGAAATCTAAGTACCTATCAAAGTGAAGTCAATTAATGCAATTTTTGAATATGATATTCATTAAAGATTGCTCTCAAAAAAGATTGCAATATTTTACAAGCTTGGTAGTTTTCCTTTAGTTGAGATAACATTTCGGTTCCACCTTCAGTTGAATGATGGTTTTAAGGTATAGAAAGTTATCTTCCATTTCAGCCGGTTGTCCAGAAATTTGCACTTGAATAGATGATGAAGTTTCTTTCTTTCGAAAAATTGGTTTGAATTTTAGAAAAAAAGTGTATTTCGCTTTCAAATGTCTAAACGATTTTTATATTTTGTACAGAACTTTAAGTTAATCGGTGCTGATCTTCTTCCATGTTAACGCCTGTCTTGCGCATTTTCTTGCCGAAACCCTATGCAAGTTCGGAATAGCTTGGAGGATTGCACCCTAGTTGCATATTTCACCGCGTATTTTCTAATGTCCCACGACACAGTTAATTTAGTCTTTCCGAGATCCCCAGTTCGGCCATCGCTATATCGCCGTGTCAAAACACAAACTTTTTAGTTGCTCGAACCAAGCAGTTGCGAAACTAAAAATTGAATGTGCGCACCTAGCATAACAAAACATCACCTCCTTATTTGGAGGCCTTTTCAGGTAAGCCATCAGATCCTGCGGTCTTGTTCTTATTAATATTATTTATAACCAATCCTACCTGTACTTTACTAGGTGATGATTCTTCGTTGATTTGAAGCGGTTTGTATTCTTACCCTATTAAACGCTCTAGATCATGTCCGTTAAACAGCTGCTGGAAATGCTGCAATTCCCTGTGGTTAAGTGACTAGCTTACCTTTATTGTTTCGAAGAGCCTGTCCAACGTCTGGGTAGTTCCCAGTTTCATTTCGTTTGACATTAGAGTCTTGAAATTATCCGCAACTAAGATGTAGGTGCCTCGCATCGGTTAGTATAATACCTACTTGTCTGATTTGGATGTTGATTCGACCGTCTGGAGAGGGCCAGCTTGATTTGTGGATTCTAAACCTTGGAAACCTAGTAATGCTTATCACCGTATTACGAGCTGCTGCGAAATATATAAGTCGGAAGCCTTTTGCCTGTTGTCGGTCGTTTCGTAGAGGCTGTGCTCACCAACTAATCTGCCGAAGATGTCTCCCTTTCCGGTTTTAGGCTGGAAACGCACTTGCGATTTCAATCGCGCGGTTTTTTAGTCACAAAAAATATAACACATGAATTTAATTATTTTCTTTTTGATAAATCGTGACGGTTTAAAGGTCGCAATTTGTTTCATTTTTCACGCGATGCGATTGTCGTAAGTTAAAATGAAACAAATGCACTCAAATGGATATGCTCACATTTGCGATTAAAATTACTACGACTTAAAAATCGTAGTCGCAACAAGAAATTGTTAGGCTAGGACCGCACTTGCGATTTCAATCGCACGATTTTTTAGTCGCAAAAATAGAACACATGGATTTAAAAGAGAATTAACGCACTTGCTACCACCAAATCATGACGATTTAAAAGTCGCAATTTGTTTCATTTTTCTTGCGATGCGATTGTCGTAAACTTAAATGAAACACATGTACTCAAATGGATATGCCCACACTTGCGATTTAAATTACTACGACTTAAAAATCGTAGTCGCAAAGAGAAATTGGCATGCACGCACTTGCGATTTTTAATCCACGATTTTTTAGTCGCAAAATGTAAGACATATGGCCTTAAATGTGTATGCACGCACATGCGACTTAAAAATCGTAGCGATTATAAAAATGAAACAAGTTCCATTTTTTCAAGCGATTTTTCTATCGCTACTTTTTTGTAGCAAATGCGTGCACTCACATAAGAAGTTGTGTGTTTTATTTTTCGCGATTAAATAATCGCGCTCAAAAAAATCACAAGTGAGTGCATGACAATAATTTGTAGCGACTACGACTTTTTAATCGCCTCGACAAAAAATCGCAAGTGCGGTCCTAGCCTTATACACGCACTTGTAATTTTTAATCCACGTGTTTTTAGCCGCAAGGAATAAGACACATGTCGTTAAATGAAAATGTACGCACATGCGACTTAAAAATCGTAGCGATTATAAAAATGAAATAAGTTCCATTTTTTCAAGCGATTTTTCTGTCGCTACTTATTTGTAGCAAATGCGTGTATTCACATAAAAAGTAATGTGTTTTAGTTTTTGCGATTAAATAATCGCGCGCAAAAAATCATAAGTGCGTGCATGACAATAATTTGTAGCGACTACGACTTTTTAATCGCCTCGACGAAAAATCGCAAGTGCGGTCCTAGCCTTAGAATTAAAGTCGGACAGGCTCCGTTCAGGAGGTAATAAAACTTCTCCTTGACAGGTTCTTCAGCTTCATGGGTAGAGACGTGTGCGCATATTAAGCTTATATTTTGGAAGGTGGCTTTGATTCTTCGGATCATAGCCAGGCGTTCGCTTAAAGTCAATAACTTTGCCGCTTAGCCTATTTACCACGACGAATCCGCATCCTAGCATGTGCATTCTTTAATCGCAGCTATCCTATAATAAATGTCGCAATTTTTTCTTTTCAGTATAACTACCTGATATCCACCGTATTTCCTGGATTGCAGTTATATCTGCCTCATACCGCGTGAGGATTGAATCAAGCTTTTGAGTAGCACCTGGAGTGTAAAGTGTTCTCACGTTCCAGGTTCATGATCTCAGATCATTGTCCTTTAGCGTTCCGGGTTTTGTTGCCATTTTGCGGTTAATCACTATCCGAGGCTCCTTATGTCTCTTTTACGTACAACCCATGGATTTTAGACAGGTATTAGAATAATCTTTAAACTGAATATAGAAAAATTCTTGCTAAGGAATTTCGAATCAAGTAGAACTTCGACCGACCTTCAATTTGTGCCCAAATAATGGATTATACTTTAACTTTTGGATGAAAGTGGAAACAATTAGTTCCCAAAAAATAAACACCGTGCCCCACTGTACTCTTCATAATACAGAACTCATAAAAACACAATTTGGACTTCTTTTAGCGCATTGCAAGTGAAATAAATTCAAATTAGGTGACTAGGCGTGAGAATTCTTTCAGGGACATTATGCAGCAGTCAAGATAGGGGTCAGCCATCAGCCAGTGCCGTCGTCATGGGTCGCCGTTATCTATGCATTTTTTCACTTCTCGAAACTACCACAGGCAGTCCCTTTACATGATGTTATGCCCTATTCTATATGAAAGTACACACCAATAGTTTTAAAAATGGAAGCAGTGCTTATGTGAAGAGCCTTACAAGTTCCTGTGAACAAGTCCAACACACAAAACAAAAAATAATGTAGGCTAGTATATTGTTGACCCCCACTTGGGTCGCCGAGTGAGTGGCAAAGCTATTCCTTTTTTAATTGGAAACATAAAGAAATAAAAAAAAAAAACAATCTTTAAAAGGACACGACATTAAAAATAAAGAGAAAAGGCAAATATCTATGTAAGAATGGCGCTTCTAGGTATAGAACAATATGCAACGTAACCTCATGAACCACTTTATTTCCTCTTGTCCCGTATTCTATTGTTGTAAAGGCCGATAGGGGCCAAGTGGATGGAAGGTTCACATTATACAAGACAGTTTTTAAACTGAATGTGTGCTTTTAGCCTCCCGCCGCGCCGCTTGAATCACATCTATTCATACATACATATATGAGCCACCACCATTCCACCAACTCCTTTGTGTATACTTGTAATTTTTTTTTTTTTAAAGGACATTTTGACAGAAGACATAAGAGCAGCAGCTAACACTATAGGGACTTGACTTGTAGGTATATACTTCTGTTTTGTTTTAAGAGGAAAGTTTAGAATGTATCTGCTGCAGGGCTGGCCAACCAGCAGTTTAAGTTAATTATGAAGGGTCGATGATAAAGTCTTCTTTTATTTTTTATTAAGCTCTTTCCTATCGGCCATGGAATTTCTCTTCTTTTTTTTAAATTGAACTTTCTGAACTGAACCTTTGGGGGAGATGATTTTAAATTGGAGATTATCTTCCAAATGCGTGATGGCTTTGCAGGACATATAATTATGTGTAAGTAGTATGAGAGGAAGCAAAATTACCTTATAAAAGACTATCGTTTTGGTCTCCCATATGTGATGCTGGATAAGATATGGTCAGATATTGAGGACATGTCTCTTTGATACTCTTCAGTTTATTAACGGTTTGTAATATTACATTACTTTGATCCTTTGTTTCTGTGTAGGCTGATGGACCGACCTCTAAGTCTTCTAGATATAGAAGTTCCTTGGATAGTATGTATTATTGCATCATTGAGTTTGACTCACCTTTTGACCTTCGGGCTTATTTGTGAGTGAATCTTTATTTCTGAGGGTTTTCTGGACTTGTTCTTTATTTGAATTATCTAATTTTCGTCCTTTTTGTGGTTCTTTCAAATAAGATAGATGTAGATAGGTGTAATAAAAAAAAAAATAACGTACCTAGTTACAAGGCGTATTATGAGGATGGATTCACTTTAAGCTGTCATCTGGTTAGGAGTTTTTTCTTCCCATCAAGATAAAACAAGGGAAATACAAAACCAAATTGACAGAAAAGATAAAGATACAACCCCTGATAAACTAGAGCAAATTTAATTAGAGATTGTCTAAGTCACTAGGGCATGAAGAAGGGATGATGGGTATTCACAAGGTATACCTACTTGTTCAGATTTGTAAGAACTTTTTTTAAATATGCAGAAGATGAAATGGATGACCTTTAAATAAAATATTTGTCTAAAATGAATGTTCCTATTTTCGTAGATAGATACCTACATGCCTAAGCATATAATTGATTGTTTATTATTTGAGAAGTGACATGATATCTATAACAAGTATGAAGGTAGTTAGTTTTCAAAAGGGTAGCAAACTTTATTAAAGAAGGGATTGTCTTTTCACATGTCTGTACCTGAATGTAGCTAATACGAGAGTCAATTTACTTGTGTTGGGGGTTTGCTATAAATCCTTCATAAATTCTGCCAGTAAACAAAACTAGGTATTCATGTTTCTTATTTTAAAGCATTTCCCCATAAAAATGTTGGCATAACATTGAGTGAATAAATTCGGAACTATTATTAGTAAATATCTACTTATAGATGTAATGAAATATTATATGATGATAGGTATTTGTTAGTTTTTTTTTTTCAAAATTATATCGGGTTTTCAAATAAGGACCTGATGGTTAAAGGAAACGATCACAGTGAAAGTTCAAAGTTGTCAAGTTGTAGGTAAGACCCTTACATATCGGAAAATCGCCTTACCGTTACCTTTTCTTGGCGCAAAATAACAACTGTCTGCTACTTTTTGTCAAGTTAATGGAAACTCTCAAGGCTATATACGCAGGATGAATTAAATAAAATCTCAGAAAAAGTTTTCTCAAAGGAGCTTTTATTGTTCACCTTTGTTTTTCTCATTTTTTTATAATTCACATTCGCTCACGGATTTGTGGAGACTCATATAATGTTAAATACAGGACGAGCGATCGGGAAATAGGGGGAGGATGTTTGAATGGAGGTGTTGATGAACATTAGTCTCAAATGTTTGCAAATTCAAATGGCAAGCGAAAACCGTTACCGATGAGCATTCCTAGTGAAATGGGTATCACGGGTGAGGGGAGGAATGCAACTGGCTACTTCGAGTGAGCATTGCTTGTGAAAGAAGCAATAAAACAAGGTGTAAAAGACATGCGAATGATTCCATGATAGTTCTGTATCCTATCGGTATGAGACCCCGGTCTTGAATTCTATTTGGACGTATAAACGCTCTATAAATGTTAGCCAGATTAGAGGGGGCGAAAAATGTCTTACATCGATATCGAAATCCATTTAGCAACATTTTTGGAATGTAATTTGTAATCATTCCAATGAAGATCGTCGTTGATACACATACCGAGTACTGACAGCTGTTTAGTTTCTTCGATAGAAGTGCTATTCAGGGACAATGGTATAAGGGGTATATTTTCATATTTGCCATTTTTCCATATTGTGCCACAACGCACATATGAGTTTTTGCATAAACAACATAACTTTTGTCATTATTTCTGCTTTAAATTAGTATATATTCAATAAAACACAGTTTCTAATTTTTTTTTATTAATTTTGGCATAGGTATACATATTTTTGAAAAAAAGACCGACTTAAAAAAAAAAAATAATTCTTCAATATTCTGATCTGAACCTTCTGGAAGAAGCATTTCTAAGGTCTCTGTCGAAAATGGCATTGTTGTTTACGTTTGCGATTTTCAAAGAGAACTGATTAAAAGATCAGAGCTTAGCAACAATCAATTTAAGACGTCTCGGTTACAATCTCTCCTTTCTAGCATAATTAAGACGATATAATCTGAAAGTTTTAAATATGAATATTTTTGTTGAATGTATTTTTATTTGTATTACGAGGGCGGGTCAATAAGTCCGTGACTTTTGGAATAAAACACAGATTTTTTGATAAAAAAATAATTTTATTTTTCAACGTAGTCTCCCTTGAGCTCTATACACTTTGTCCAACGCTTCTCCAATTTTTTTATCCCTTCCAAAAAAAATGATTTGTCGAGGTCCTCAAAATAGGCCTTTGTTTGCGAGATGACTTCATCATTGGAGTCAAATCTTTTTCCACCAAGCCATTTCTTCAGGTTTGGGAACAAGAAGTAGTCGCTCGGAGCCAAATCTGGAGAATAGGCTGGATGAGGGAGCAATTCATAGCCCAATTCATGGATTTTTGCCATGGCAACTGCACATGTGTGCACCCTTGCATTGTCTTGGTGGAAAAGAACTTTTTTCTTGGCCAAATGAGGTCAGTTTTTTTTTTCAAATCGTCATTGAATCGGTCCAATAAGTTGGCATAATATTCCCCATTGATTGTTCTTCCCTTTTGAAGGTAGTCAATGTGGATTATCCCGCGTGCATCCCAAAAAACAGTCGCCATAACTTTATTGGCTGACAAACCCACCTTGGCCTTCTTTGGCGCCGATTCACCCTTAGAAACCCACTGTTTTGACTGTTGTTTGGTCTCTGGTGTGTTGTGATGGATCCATGTTTCGTCCACGGTTACAAAACGGCGCAAAAACTCCTCCATATTGCGATTAAACAACGCCAAACCTTCCTGTGAAGTTGTTACACGATTGCGTTTGTGATCGACTGTGAGCAAACGCGGCACCCATCTTGCGGAAAGCTTTCTCATGCCCAAGTGATCATTCAAAATTGAAACCACTGAGCCATGCGAGATCCCTACGGCTTCCACAATCTCTCGCACTTTCAATCTTCGGTCGGCCAACACCATATCGTGAATTTTTTCGATTGTTTCGGGTGTAGAGACCTCAACTGGGCGTCCAGGACGTTCGGCATCTTCAGTGCTTGTACGGCCACAACGAAATTCAGTAAACCACTTTTTTACCATTGAAATTGATGGTGCAAAGTCGCCATAGTATTTATCAAGCTTAGCCTTGGTCTCGGTAATGGTTTTTTTTCGCAAGAAATAATGTTGACAGGAGCAGTGTTGCTGTTTCAGTAGAGGTCAGAAATTCAAAAAGTCACGGACTTATTGACCCGCCCTCGTATCAGAAAAACGCTCACCCAAAGTTTTTGTTCCTGGCTCCTGCTGCTTCTTCCGATAGCTGACCAATCGAAAGAAGGGCATTGGCTGTATCCATTGCATAAAAAAACAAATTTGTTACAATCAATTTTGTAACTACTTAAAAATTGCCTCTAAAATGAATTTAAATCAAATTAAAATCAATCTCTGTAACTTCAGTGGCAATTTCAGGATTTTTTTTATATTTTTTTTATTTTATTTTTCGTGATTGCTTACCAAAATGTAAGATACTCGTATAAGATCTTATAAGATAGTAATAAGCTAATATAACAAAACTGAGCCAAAAACGATACTTAAATTAATAAAATTGAAAGCATTTTAAAATAAAAGAGATACAAAAAATCAAATTAGTATAACTTCAAGTTTAAATTCAAATTTAAAAATTAAATTTTAGCACTTTTTTGATGCTTGTTGCATTTTGGTTTTCTTTTATATTACGTGGTAATGAGTTCCAAAGACGGACAGAATTTAAAAAAAATTGTTGCTCTGATGTTAGGAATGAGCAGCGAGTGACAATCAACTGATGAGATTTGTGCGAGGATCCACTTCTAAATTTTTCAAAACAGTATTGTCATTGTGGCTGGCGTCTAAGAAGTATATCAGGGAACAAAATTAAACTTCGATAATTGAGATAGTTTTCAAATGGCGCGAAGCAAAACCAGATATCCTGTCATATCTACTTAACCCGTATACATAACGTACGGTAGAATTAAATGCGACATTGAGCTTATTTACAATTACAATACATTTCACAACCATATATCAGCATAGGAATAATCAGTCTAGTCTTAGCAAAGAGAAAACGCGTTTTTACTGGAGTAAAAGCCTGGGTTACCCAAAGTTTACGAAGTGCGCCATATACCTTGCCACCAAGTCCATTAATGTGGTTATACCAGGTCAGAAAGCGGTTGAAGGTCACTCCAAGTTTTTTTGCTGTCAAAACGTATTCGATTGGAGCATTGCTCAAGACAATCGGTGGGAAATACGTGAGATCAATAGATTTTCTTGAAATGACAAGGCACTTAGATTTTTTAGGGTTTAGAACAAGACCATTCAATTCCGACCAATTCACCACTTTCTCCAAGTCCTCATTGACGCAAAATGCCCCATGATCAATAAGTACCAATGGGCAGCTAAAATACAATAGAATGTCATCAGCGTACATGTGAGAAGAACAATTTGCAAGTGATGATGGAAGTTCATTCACATAAACTGAAAACAAAAGGGGTCTAAGAATGGATCCCTGAGGCACACCAGTAACATTTGGCAAAAAATTAGATAGGCTATCTCCAACTTGCACTGCTTGTCTTCTGTTAGTCAGGGAAGAAAAAATTAATTTTGTAGCACCGGAGGAAAAATTGAAATTTTGCACAAATTGACAGTATCAAAGGCCTTTGAAGAGTCAAGCAAAACCAAAAAAGTAATCTCATCTTTATCCAATGCTTGCCTAAGGTCTTCAGTAACATTCAAAAGTGCAGTAATACAACTGTACTTTTTACGAGAACCAGATTGCTTTGGACTAAGCAATGAGTTGGCAGCGAGATAAGCATTTATTTGTTTTTGCAGAATCCTTTCAAAGACCTTTGACAGGATTGAAATGGCAGTATGGAGATAGGCCTAAATTCATGTTTTTTGGCATTTTTAGGAAGTGGTATGATTTTGACAACTTACCGTAAGTCCGGGTACACGCCAGACATCAAGATAGTATTAAAAGCAAAGGTTATGGCAACACAATTGACAAAATCATGCACAAGAAAGAAGGATGAACATCATCGAGCCCAACAGCCTTTGACTTAATAGGAAAGAACACTTTCGACGATATCAGCTCTAATTACTGCGGAAAAACCAAAGCCAGGGGCATCGCGATGATCAATAAACGAAAGGGAGTTTTCGACGCTGTCTTGGGGGGATCTCCCTCGATGGAGCAGATACAAATGTTTTTGTTGGAGCATGTTACCATCGATATCCTCAGCTGGTTTGATTTTTGTCCGTTTAAAGATGTGTTGAGCTGTTGAGAGAAATGATGGTATTTGGCTGTACGTATTCCAGCTACAACTCTATTGCGAAGCAAACAAAACGCGTGACGCAGCTCGTTCAACAATACCGTTTACAATTTTTATAAGCATGATATCGCTGTTGGATTAAATGCCTAATATTACCAGTGAACCACGGTTTATTGTTTGGTTTAAGTATTTTGCGCTCTTCCAGGGGATTTAGGGATTTCTGTGAAGACTTCCCAGTCTTCTCTTAACTTTATCTGATTTGCAAAAGTTAGTTTCTCAGTTTGAAGTTTCTTGCGGATATTTTCTGTTTTTCTTCTTTTGGTCTCTTCACTCGATTCTTCATATGAATTTTCAGGTCTGACAATCAAAATTAGAAGTGTGAAAGTCCCTCGCTTTGTTGCTATCTAAAAACAAGTCCTTTCTTCTACTAAAGGCTAATCATCCTGGTTCAAATTGAAAACAAATTTAGATTCATTTGACTTCTAACTTCCCACATTTGAGTTGTAACTTCGAAGATTTTCTTTTGAGCAAATATCTAATACTTCTTTAAATAGTTTAATTTTTGGTTTATATTCACCTCTCCACTTTCTTCCATAATGTTAAATAAATATTTTTTAGTCACAACTCTCGAACCGGATTATCCTAAAAACTGAACTAAAAAGCTTACTTTTAATGCAATAACTAATTGTTGTATGGCGTATGAGTGTCTTTTTTCCATACGATATCGTGACCAGCTTTTCGGTGCAAATACTCCTATGTGCGACATCATTAGCCCATTCCTTTTTTATGGGAACAAAACTTTTAAATCTTTACTGATGTCCATTTAAAGGATGTAGTAGCATTTTGTTTTCGAAGCATTAAACTCCACACGATTTTGTATACCTCATTTAACAATGCTATAGAGAATGGAGTTTAATGAGATAATTGTACGATAGCGTTGCAATCCACTCCCTAAGGCGATGTAAGTGAATTTGAGAACGATTATAAGAAGCTGAAGGTAGAGTTGTCAGCAAAACAATAAAGTGGATTAGAAGTTTCAGACTAGAGATCATTTATAAAAAAGAGGAAGAGAGTCGGAGGAATCAGATCAACAGTGGAACAAGATTGGCTTTCGATCTTCGAGATATTTTTTGAGCTGATGATTTATCAGCGATTCCATGACCTTTTGGAAAGAAGGGTCGTTAGTGCAATTGGTTGGTAGCAGTAGACGGAGGAAGATTCGCCTTTGTTAGAAACAGGCAGGACAATTGCTATTTCCATCTTCAAGAGAAAATTCCAGAAAAGTAGAACCGATGGAAAAATTTAAGCACTGGTTTTGCCAGCGAGAATAGTATCTGGCGGACTTTTTTATATCAGAATGTCGAAAGACTCTTGCAACTGTATACGAGTGCGAAAAAATGTGTGTCCCATTGAATGATTGACGTTCTTACAAGAGGGGTGATGTTGTTGTGAGGCACTGTACGAGGGTGGTCCGATAAGTACTTAGCCTACAAAAAAAAAAAAAAAAAAAAAATTGGAAAAGTGGCGATTTATTTCTCAACATAGTCTTCTTTTAACTTGATACATTTGATCCAACGACGCTCAACTTCTTTAACCCAACCAAAAAATAGGTTTTCTCGAGGTCTGCAAAGCAGGCCCACATGTTGGCGATGGCCTCCTTATTCGGCTCAAATTTCTGCAAGGCGATTTTTCAATTTTGCAAACAAAAAATGTCGCACGGTGTCAAAACTGGAGAAAACGGTGACGCCGCGACTACGGCGCAGGTGTGAGCTGGTGCTTGTTGAGTGAGCAAACGAGCCCAAAGCTTTCTTATGCCCAAAATTTCATGGAGGATACGACCACGCTATCTCGCGCAACTTGAATCAGCGGTCTGCCAATACGAGAGCGTGGATTTTTGACACGATATTCTCCGTTGTAGCCATTTTCGGGGCAATTGGGCGAGGCTCATCCAAAATCGAAGTGCGACCATTCGTTGAAATTCGTTATACCAATTTTTGACGATCGCCATCGAAGGAGAAAAGTCACCGTACACAGCATCTAAGCGCTCTTTGATTTCGCTGCGCGATTGCCCTTCCAAAAGCAAGAATCGAATCACCGATTTTCGAATCTTTTCCCACTTTTCTAAAATTCGCGGACAAGCTGGATATCCACACGTGGTCAAAACAAAACTAATGTCGATTTCCTTTACACACTAGGGATTTTAGGGATTTCGATCCCTTGTAAATTTTTTTCTTTTTAGTGTGCGTATTTCGTATACATGTAAATCCCTCTCCAAATACGGATTCGAAAGATTTGATCTCTGTCAAAAAAAAAATCGATTTTTTTGGTGTGAAGGAACGTAAAATCTCTCGTAAAAGTCCAAATTTGACAAGGGATCGCAATCCCTAAAATCCCTAGTGTGTAAAGGAAATCGACATAAAAGTCTAAATCGGCTGAAATTTTGATAGTAGTCGTCAAAAAGAATGTACTAGATGATAGTCAATCTCTATTGCGATACTGGCACCATCGCGGGTTAGGTTAAGTACTTATCAGATCGCCCTCGTCACTGTAGAGCTGTCAGAAAAATGAGCTGCGAGTACATTCCTTTTATAAAAAGAGCTATGTAGTTATCGGGTTATCGTTCTAGATGAACGTTGGAAATAGAGCTGTAAAAGTTGAAAAACTTCTGAAAAATATTAATTTTTTGGATTTTTTTTTTGTTCAGGAAAATTGCTATTTTAGGGCTTTTGGAAAGTATCTAGAAAGAAATACACTAAGTAGGTCAAAATATAGTATATTATCCATCAACCAAGGCATAAACTGTCAAATTCCATTGGAGGATGGCTGAGATCTCGATGGATTAAAAACATCTACAAAATCTGATTTTTTTTTTTGACGAAAAATCTATTTTTTTGCTCATTAAAATTGTGCAGAAAATATGAACGTCCAATGTGTGTATGCTTTACGCATATTCCGTATGTCGTACTTGTGGATACTTAATTTGTGCCAAAAAAAAAAGTAACGACATCGTGCGAGTAACGACTGTGATTTGTGAGTAATGTTTCGTTACTTGGCATTTCATTGAATACCCGTTACTCAGTACCGAATACATACGATTCGCTACAGCTCTAGTTGGAAACGAACATGAAATTGAATTTCTTAAGTTCTTGACAAATTTTGTTTCGTCTTCTCCATTTTCTTCTTCTTTTTCTAATTTTATCAGTTTTTTTTGGTGAGATAATTTTGATAGCATTCGTACACAGAAATTATTTGCACACTTGCGAAATCGTTAAATAAAAATAATTAAATTTTTTTACAAATAAATTATTTATTTGAATTCAAATTGTTTTTTTTTTTTAAATAGCATACACAAAATATATTTATGAATTGTACATAATATGTATATTATAATAATTAATCATTGAATTTAATTCAAACAATCTAATACAAAAAAAGAAGGAAACACCTTTAAATAATTATAAGAATTATTATGTTATTAATATAATATAATACGCAAAAAAAAAATAATAAATTTAAATATTATTAAAAAATTTTGAAATGCAACAAAAGAAAATGTGAAGAAAAAAAAATTAATATAAATTTGCATATCCATGAAATACATTAACGAAGCAAAACACTAAATATCGAATCACGAATTTTAAGACACATCGGCTTTTTCTATAACATAGTAGATATTGTATTTTTTTTAAGTTGTGCACACAATGGATATTCTTAACAATTTAATATAGAAGACAATATAAATTTTGTTTTAATTATGTATTTTTTTGTTTAATGTTTATAATGAAATAGTTTTTTTTTTTTAATATAAATTGGGGACAACGTATTTATTTAAATATTTTTCTTTTTTTAATATAATTTCAGAATTTAAGGTTTGTCCACTGGTGCATCACTACTGCTGGAGGGAAGAAGTGAAACTGTAAGTAGAAAGAAGAATATATTTGTTATTACAATTTGATTGTTTTTTTTTCTAAATAATTTTTAAAATGTGTTCCGAGTTAGAAAAAGTAAACCTTGGATTCCAGCAGAGAAGTGTGTTTCAAAGTTTGATAGCAGTCTCACCCAGCAACTTGTACCAAACCCAAGATTTTGGATGTATGATTTTGAAGACGCCTTCATCAAACCTAATTGTCTTGCCCTTGATTTAAATTTGTATATTACAAACTTGTAGGTAGTTTTTAAAATTATTATTTTTTCTCTTTCAACATTTTTTAAACATAAAATTAGTTTAGTTTATCTATTTTTTTTTAACTAAAGGATTATTTGTCTATTTCAATACATTTTTCTTGTCTTGATTAGGAAAATTATTGTTGAGAAATTTTAAAATGTCTTCACGGAACATTCAAGAACCAATATAATGTATTTCATGAAAATTTAATTGCAATCTAATATGAAGAACTAAAGGTTGCTACAAACTTCTGGGATACATAAATAGAGTAGAAATGATATGCATATCAAGCCACAACCATAAACCATCGATGATTTCAGGAAATAGATGAAAATATGTAGGAACATGTAGAATTGTTGAAAGTTAGAATGCTGAGATTTAATTCGATTTATTTATACTATGAAAGTGGTTAAGTTTTTTGTAAGTAATTACTTTTTTTTTTAAATCCTTGCGATGAAGAAGTATTTACTTACTTTTCTTAAAGTACTCGTTCTTAACTGAATAACGAAGCTGGAATTAAAATTAAATTTGTATTTGTATTTTAATTGAGGAAGTCTGTATGAAAATTTTGAACTGTGCGTAATAAGTCTATTCGAAAGTGCATGTTATAAGTTTAAAAATTTTATATTGTAGAAAAATAGCTGTGGGTTAAGCATGAGCATAGTGGAATAAAAAGCAATGTGCACTCAATTCAATAGCAGCAGTTTCGGTGCTTCAAATGAACAAGTTCTTGAGGTAATTTGCTCTTGTTAGCGTTTAGGCCAAGATCCTTCCACAAAATTGAGAGATTCCCAATAATTCCGAATAATAGCTCATTTTGAACTGAAAGAATTACAGCTACGATAGTTTCGATACTTCCACGATCGGTGTTTTGTCTTAATGATACATGAATAATCAATAGAGATTATGTTCTTTACTCGAACTTTTGCTCGATTACTACGACGGAATAAGGACTAAGCTAACTTATATAGGGTGACCCTGGCCATATGAGAATGATAGTAAAATAAATTTAAATAGGGATTTAATAGGGATGAAGAGGTCAATCCAATTGTTGATGACTAGCTGCATTTTTTCAGCAATAACGTCTCCAATGTTAGCTTGGAGCTTGTCTAAAGTGGTTTTAAGCGTAGGCTAAGTATTTGAAGTAGCCCATCAGAAAATATTCGAGTGATCACGGCCGCCAAACTATGGACACTCGCAAATTTACATTGCATGTAGGCCATCTTGTTGGAACCACAGCTCGTATATATTGATGTCATTTGTCTCTGGCCACAGAAAGTCGGTTAACATCGCTTCTATACCCGAGACCATTTGCAGAAACGATGTTTCCTTACTCATTTTGAAAGAAATGAGGTCTGAAGATGCCGCCATTCTGTAAACCATATCAAACAGTCAATATTTTTTGATGGATTGATGTTTGGTCGAATACTTGTGTTCGCTATGAAAAAAAACCGCACCAAACAGTCAATATTAATTTGTGGATGCATTGATGCTTGAAAGCTTCAATAATGGCAATTTTGCTTGTTCATTTTACTTATGTCAAAAATGGGCCTCCTCCGAGAAGATGATTGAGATGAATGAAATGGCAAACCTTATTGACTATTTTGACAGCTGGTTGTCATTGGTAATTTTAACAGCTTTTGAAACATAACCGTTGGAAAAACTATCATTGCAATCTAGTGAGCTTTTATTTTGTTAAGACCTTTCGGAGATCTTATCTTTTCAACTTGACGAACTGAACATAGATTTGTATCTAACTCTAATTGGAGACTTGCTAAAGTTTTAGTTCCATTTAAACACTCACTTCCAATCGCTGATCAATACTTAGCATCTTGTCCGCTCTGTGTGTGACAAAAAAAATTAGAACATATGAGAACGATTTAATGGGACCTTTTGTATTAATATGTCAAGAAAGTGTCCCTGGAATTATAATACCTGATATCTGATAATACTTCTTTGCTTGGACTATCACGCCGAAGGTATTTGATTCCCAGCCGATACCACCTTAAAAATGTAAAATGTTTTTCTTTTCAGGGGCACTGGCGCTCACAAGCCTCCAAGAGTAACTCTTGTCATAAAAGTTTTGTAAGCGCCAGACATTTGAAGGTCCCTCTCATTGGAACAAGGACACTGGAATGGTTGAGATATGTTAGTCATCAGGCTCTGGTTCTCTGGTAGCTTTTGCGCCTCGAAATAATTGTATCTGGATATTTCAAAACGACAACTAAGGTTGCTCAATAGGTTCCTATAAATTAAAATAATTGCGTCGCCAACTTAAGTTCATCATCTTGTTTGTCAACAGGCATTTTCCAAAAGAATGCACACTAATTTTCGGACAGATTTGTCAAATAGCCATTATACCATTTTCTGTTTTTACCAGAACGAAACCATCGCGCAAACCGAACAAAAGCTTCACAAATATTACGGAGACTCTTCACCATCGATTGGAATTATTCAGGTTTACTCAATTTCGTTGCGGTCGTTTGAGCAAAAGTAATGGATGCCGAATGTTTTGGTCGCCCAAATGAGGTCACCACACCAGATATAGACGATCGGCAATTAAGGGTGCACGAGCTTAAAGAGGCCACAGACTTATCACATGAATTAATTATTTCGATTTTACATAAATATTTGGACATGAAATAGCTTTCCGCAAGATAAGTGTGCCACGTTCGCTTACAATCGAAAACAAACGCAATTGTTTGAAAACTTCAAAGTAGTGTTTGGCGAAGTTCAAGAAATATTCGACCTAGGTTTGGCTTCGTTTCGTAAACATGGATGAAACATGGATTCACCTCAACATACCGGAGAACAAGGATCAATTCAAAACAATTAACTTCTTCTGTTTAATCGAGGACGAAGAAGGGTAACGCAGCGCTGATGGATCGATTCCAAGCCGATTTGAAGCAAGACCGGGCTCATTTGGCAAAAAAATATCTTTTCCACTAAAACAAGGAATTCCTCCCTCACCTAGCAAATTCACAATATTTAGCCCCCTGAGACTATTTTTTGTTTCCAAACATGAAAAAATTGCTGGGAGGTAAGGGATTTGGGTCGAATGAACAGGTGATCGTTTAATCAACAGCATTTTTTGAGGGGCTCGATAAATCGTATTATTTCAAAAATTCGGATAAACGTTGGATGAAGTTATCGTTCTAAAAAAGTCTGTTTTTATACCGAAAAGAGCGTTCCTTATTTCAATTGTCAGACATTTATTGTCCCGTCCTCGTACATCAAAAAAATTCATCTTTTGAAGTATTGAATTTTCAAAAAAAAAAAAAAAAACTTTTTTTTAAACTTTGTTATGTTATAATATTTACCTTTAAAAATTTTGTATAAAAGTTTTGATCAAAATCTACTCATCCTATGCATCTGCTCTCAAATATTCCATTTGAAAAAAAAAAAACAATTTACTACTCACTTAGGTGTACCACAGGGAAGTCATCTAGGCCCTTTATTTTTTTTATAAATGATGTTCTTTAGTTGTTGTTATTATCTTTCAGATAATATGAACATTTTTAGAACATTAATTGCATGGATAATGAAGCGAAGATTTATAACCCGTTTATAAAGGGTTACAAGTTACGTTACTCTTTCCTTATATATATATATCTGATTGTAACGATATCTCGAGTAAACTTCATAAGTACAAGTATGAACTCCTTAATTCATAAAAGTCATATTGAATCTACACAACATAAATTCATTCGCTTTGGTCTAAAGTCTTTCTTAGGCCTTTCACCAAATGAACAACGGCTCCGGCTTCTGCAGGTCCTAACTTTATTTTAAAGGCTTGTTAATAATGATATAAAATTTCTTCATCAACTTATTCATGGTCAAATTAACGACTCTCGGATCTTGTTAAACCATATATGGGATATTCGCAAAAAAAAAGGCTGCCATCTAATTTGTCAAAAAAAAGGTCAACTAATTTTAGAAATCGGTCTGCAATAGAAAATTTTTAATCTAGGGTTATTGTTTTCCAAGTTGACGGAAAGTCATGCACTTTTTTTGACACCTCAATTATGGGATGCTCACAAAAAATATATATCATCCGAAAGATCATTAGATGGTGATAATTAGTCAACTGTTTTTTGGAACTGGTCAGCCATAGTCTTTTTAAGAATTTTCAAAGTTTTTACTTGCGACTTATAGGTACGAGTACTATAAGGCAAGTTATGCATTCGTAAAAAAATCGAACTCGAGATTTTGATAAAAGTTGACATTACGATGATAGCGAAGACCAAAAAAGTGGGTCTCGCAATTCTGTCTGTCTCTCTGTCTGTCTGTTCGACTACAGCTAAACGGCTCGGCCGATTTCCTTCAAACTTGGTAGATATGGGTTTTAATTAAACCCCCCTCCCCCGGATGTTTTTTTCCGTTTTTTTTAAGACCAAAAATAACGGTACCTGCCATACGTATTTTCATTTAGTTAAACCTATGTAGGTAATGGTTGAAAAAAATTCCAAAAAAATATTAACCTGAATCCTTTTTTTTGTTTTTGATTTTCTCAAAAACCGTACGACCGATTTTGGTCTTTTTTTATGTTAAAGCTCCCCAGCAGTTTCAATATTATTGTGTATTCCAATTTTCAAAAAAATTGTTTAGATTTTAAAAAAAAATTTTCAAATTTTTTTTTTGAAAGCTCAATATTTCGAAAACCCCATGCTCGATTTTTTAAAACTTGATAAATAAAAGTTTCTTAAAATAATCAACAAGATGTGAGAAAAAAAAATTATTTTACCTAAAAATAACGGTACCTTCCATACAAATGTTAAAAAATGCTTTTCGAAAATCGTATTTTTCTCGAAAACCGTTCCGAGAATTTTACTTCAATTTTTTTTCTTTCCATTAATTAGCTGTTTAAAAATTTGCCCCATTCAATTTTGAAATTCTTAGTCTATTACATACGAGCAAGTTTGTGCGACCCAGTCGTGCATTTTATTTCTATAACGGCACGGTATATCTTAAAAAAAACTTTGGCCAATTACTGAAACGAGCTGACCTTTTATTGATCATTTACTGACCTTATAAATGGCATACATTTTTAAAATGACCCAAATGATGTTCCAAAATTTTTTCGGAGACTGACAAAAAAAAAATGTTCATAAAAAGAGATCTATGGCTGACCAATTCCTGAAAATAATTGTTCTTTTATCACGATAAAGCGATCTTTCGGGTGGTATACATTTTTAGCGAATATCGGAATATCGCACAAAATCGCGCATGACCTTGATTGAATGAATATTTAGAGGGGGTTTGCACAGCGACCTAAAGATCACAGCTCTTCCTCCAAGTTTATCCCTTTGATAAGTTTGATTATTTGGAGTACCTTCGGAGAGGCAAAATCGATCTCTTTCAACTTGTAGAGTCCC
The DNA here is from genome assembly GCA_911387755.1 of Chrysotoxum bicinctum. Classification (NCBI taxonomy): domain Eukaryota; kingdom Metazoa; phylum Arthropoda; class Insecta; order Diptera; family Syrphidae; genus Chrysotoxum; species Chrysotoxum bicinctum. The sequence continues at coordinate 246,643,106 of OU426987.1, forward strand.
AGATACTTGTTTCTTTGATGCATTAGTGTTTTGCATGTGCCCCCACTAAATGAGTCCTTGCAGCTATTTTGGCTAGGGAGTCTGCCTCCTCATTTCCCTGGACACCTACATGTCCAGGTAAACAGGTGAGACGTTATTTTTCTCGCCAATTTCGTTAAGCCTGCCTACATACTCCCATACCAATTTAGACCTGATGGTGTATGAGATTTCGAGATTTCGACCTACACATTCCGCTATGGCATTGACTTCCGCCTGGAAAATGCTTACGGATTGTCCGATTTCTGTGGAATGTTTGGTTCTAAGCCCAAAAATTCCAGAACCAGTCCCTTCTGTCTTTCTCAAACCATCCGTGTACTACTTAATGGCATTGGCTTAGTCATGCTCTTGGATTTGTGGAAATTTGTGTCAAAGATTGATAAGAAATTTCCCAACCCTTTTTTCGATACCAGAGAACAAGAACTCATAAAATACCACGATGTAAGAATTTTAAAACAAAATTTCGCCTTTGCGATCAAATAACTTCCAAAAAACAATATCAGCAACAAGATAATCAGAAAGTTTGACCAGAACTATTACACGACAAAGCCACAGTAATGGTCTCACTAAACGATATAAAGTAAGGACATTCTTAACAAATAGTTGTGTCTTTTATCCGGATTCTAATCCAGGGATTCATAAGAGAAAATCTACTTTTCAATATTCAAAACTATTCGATGCCGACGGAAACGAAAACCCTTGACCACCAAGACACAAACTATTTCGAACAACTTTTCATAACTATCTTGATACCTAAAGGTACTTATAAAGTTGGTCGTACTTTTATAGCCTTTTCGATTTTCGGGCTCTCATTGGAATGATAATGGTATTACATGTGAAATGACGAAAAATCTGTCATATCCGGATAGTATCAGTTTGCCATTTCATAAATTAACTTCCATTGCTGCTCATCGTCCATTTATATCAATTCTGAGTTGACCGACAAAAGGATTTCAATGGGGGACTCCTACGGGTTGGATTCTTTAAACGAAAAATATATAAAAAAAAAGCCTTTTATAACAAGAGAAAACTTTTAATTAAAATTAACAAGAGAAAACCGGCGACGATGAAAGGAAGTTGGTGATTCAGGAGGCAAACGAATTGCACAGGCATGCGGCAACCCCAACCTAACAAAGTTGTTTTGTTTTGTTTTTGTTTTTTTTTTTTTATTTTTATATTTGAATGAATGAATGAATCTCTTTCATTGACTTTGGCAAAACACCCAATACAAAAGTTCATACCACAAAAACGGCCACAGAAGAAAAGTACCAGTGGTTCCTCATCCTCAACGTTTTGAGGATGGAAAAACTCAATAAGAGAGAATCATCATCATTTAAACCAAAATTCATGCAGACAGAGAAGTTTTTCAAGTTTGCTCAAGATTTTTATTTGTCCCTGCTGAAAGATTCTGAGGGCAAAAGTATAGTAATCGTGAGATATTTCGAGTCGAAGATTTAAATCAACATTAAGAAACGGAGGATATAAAGAAGATAAAATTTATAAGTTGGTTTTCTACAGTTTTCTAAAAAAAGAAACTGTTCACTTTTCTAGTTTATATAGAAGTAATTTAAGTATACAGATGTTTCCGAAACAGATCTTGATCCAGCATTGGCTATTCGGAATATCCGAAACAGATCCGCATCCACCATTGGCTATTCGAAATATCCGAAAAGTGACGGATATCCGGATAGTTAAATGAGACAGTTTGAAATCCGACACTATCCGAATACCCACATCATCCTCTAGCATATGTTAAGATTATGCCGAAATATATTTTTCAGTTTAATATTCTTTCAACTCACCCATCTCATCAACAAAAAAAAGTACCCTTCCAATCTTAATATTTGTAGGGTTGTTTTTGAAAGGATTTTTGCCAAGTTTCATGAGTTTCTTTTTTTTTTTTATTTATATCATGGATTATGGTTTATCCGGATCTGATTTTATCCGGATATCAAGTGTCTCATGTAACTATCCGGATATTGCCAGATCTCAATTCTACTTTAGTTTTAAGATTCGGGTATTGCGTAAAACACTTATTTCTAGCTGCTTCCTTCACGAGAATTCTAATATCAAGCTTTCTTGGATGAAACCTGATTAAGTCTTAACTCAATGGTAATCCTACAAATGGCCGAATGAGCATCTCCTCCACATTTGACTTAGTTAAAAATCCGGAACAATATTTTGGAAATAATAATAATTATTTTCCTGAAGATTTTTGAAAGCATGAAGGATTATCAGGTTTTCATTTTCGAGATATTAAAACCTAAAAATTAAAAAAAGAAAACATAATTTTTTCCCTATGGATAATTTTATACCCAATTTTTTTTTGTCTACCAAAATTTTGGGGCGTACTAAAGGCGCTTCAAATACCCTTAAAAATGTTTAAGCACAGGCAAGCGTTTACAAGAATACGAGAAGATTTAAAAGAAGATATTGGTGCACATTGCGTTTGAATGGGAAATATTGAGCCGGGTTAAGTATTCCACATTCGTGAAGTACGGCTGAAGAAGGAACCTCTGAACTTCACAGTACTTCCAAAGTTGGGCCCAAGGGTAAAATATATGTGTTCTTTCCACACAAGGTGGTTTGTATGCAAATACCGAGACAGTTTTTCAGTTTCTTGAATGGAAGTTCCGCTCATGGATAGCGGAGCTGAGTTCCGTTTCAACGACAGATGACTGCACTGAGTTGTTGAATCTTGCTAGATCAGAATTTAATGATTTTTTTATATGTTCGCTTTCAGGTTCCGCATACGAAGGACAAGGACAAGATCTGAAAACGAATATGAGAAGCTGAGAGTAGTGTCGTCAGCAAAAAAAAATTGATAGATTAGAAGTTTCATACAAAAGATGATTGATGAATTTTTTGAAAGAGAGTTGGAGACAAAACGGAGCCCTGGGGCAGACCAGCATTTTAGTTCATAACTATCAGACTTAAAACTCGTATTGAGCGGTGCAAATGGTTATTTCTAATCCAAAGAAGAAGAGATTAATCTTTACCTAAATGAAGTATTTTCGATAAGAGTGCTTGATGCTAAGCTTTATCAATTGCTTTTGAAATATGAGATGTAAGATGTAAACTGTATAGATTTGTGCTCCTGTTCGTTGGGATAACCCATCAGATCATTAGTGCTATTGCTACGTCAGCTATACTATCGGTCTGCAAAATGAAGCTTTTGTTCTCCAAGGTATTTCTTATGCCGATAATTCATAAATGCTTCCATATCATTTGAAAGAAGGGACGTAGATGCAAATGGGTGACAGTTAAAGGGGGTATCTGAAAGTTTTAATTTTCTGTTCGGAATTTTTTTTTTTTTTTTCAATATCTTCATAACATTACAGTGTGATTCTACAGTACAAAAGGTTTTTCGATAAAAAATGGCACTCAGATCGCATGAAGGATTTTTTCCGATATCTCTATTTCTTTCTAGGGCTTCAGAAAATACAAATTAAGAAGGTCTGTGAAAGATCTGTCAAAGAACGTTTGTTTTTGTTTTTTTTTTTTTAAATGGGAAAAGTGAATTTTGGAATTTGTTAAGGTCTGGTAAATCATTACTGATACACCTTGGCGGAACACTGGTCCGATTCCAAGCCTCTACCACCTAAAAAAACTGTACTTCAAAGGTACTTCGCATTGCGAGGAACTAACAAATTCTGCAAGAATATTTCATTTTACGGAAAAATTATTTCCCATCTTTGCTGTTCGGATTCGGCAGAAAATTACAGGAGTCGACAACACTTTGGCAAGAATACGAGTATTTGAGAGTTTTTACTCAGTAGGTTCAGATTATCTGCGAACTTTGAATTATTTAAATCCAAGTAAAAACAATTTTCTACGACTTCTGCATTGAATTTCTGTTTGCTGGAAGTTCTCCTCGAATGAGACCACAAAACACTCAGAAAGAACATCATCACCCTGAGGAGGTGGCGATGGCGGGGCAGGAATATACATTTAGTATGTACGTCTCTATAAACTCACCATATTCACCAATCGTAATCGAAACGAAGACAAACTTCGATAAGGAATTAGAAGAGTAAAATAAAATCGATAACAAAACAAGTAAAATGGAAGAAAAAAAAAGGATATTTTCCAAACAAAACTGACAGAAGCATCCTCGTTGATGTTTTTACTTCTTTTTTTTTCAAGTTCTTCGCCTTGCCTGTTGGTGGAAATAATATTTGCCTGCTGGTAGAGCATAGCTTGTCCTCACAAAGCTCTCTTTTTAAGTCGAAAAGCTGCTTCAAGACGAAAGTGAGTTTTTTTGTTTTTTTGTTTAAAGAAGAATAATTTGTTTTGGGGGAGGTGTAGAGTTGCTTCTGGCGAAAATTGGTAGCCAAATTCATTCCATGAACAAGATGCAACTCTAGGGACAACTTATTTCTAATCTGACTATAGGAGGAGGACTATATTTTCTTTTTTTTCTCATTTTGAATTTGCCACTTGGACAATGACAAACAAAAAATAAGGAAGCAACACACACGACACATAGAGATTTATTTCTAGAAGATGGACCAAAATGAAATTGAAAACGGTCCCTGGTCGTCCAGGACTGTCCGAACATAGATCATTGGGTTTGCTCGTTGTTATAAATGTATTTTTTTTTTTGTGTATTCATTGCGCCGGAAAACTTTCCCAGTTGAGTTTATTTAAACAGTGCTCGGACTTGACAGACGACAAACAGGCATATTAAAACTTACCTACTCCAGAGGGAAAAGACAGATTTTCAAATAAAAGATACATGGGCTATGGAAATGTATGTAGTATGTGATGTAGGAATAATCGATAAGTCCGAAGACAATTGATAACCTTTTCAAAAAAAAAAAAAAAAGTATCTAAGAACTCAAGCGTTATAGGCTGGGTACATTTTACGAGGCATTGTAAGAGGTCGTGTCAATCGTTTTTGATGTTTATCTTCATGTTCTATATTACCTCGTGATGTAGAGAATATTGGAGGATTTAATAAAAATTATTAAATTGAGAAATAAGATTTGATTCACAATATAGGGCCGAACAAATTCACTTGGAGCGGTAAATAATATAGCTTTGTTCTACGATGAAGCGGTCATCGCCTTGACGTTCGTCGCCAGAAAAAAATCAAAACATTGGTAAGGAAGGTAACTATGTCAACACAGTTTTTCCACACGTTTACCGTTGATGCCGCACTGACAAGATCAAAAATGAATATTTTTTCTCATGTACGATCTATCGACTCATGCTTTGGCAATCTAGACGTACTAGATGTTAAACGGAATCCCGTGAATTTCGACATTTTATTTTTCTCTCAGGAAAAAAGGGATTTTATAACGATTTTTATGAGATGACAATTATTATAGTTCGTTCCCTATTTGTTAAGTGACAGATTTTATGGGCGAATAGCCAGGATGTCGATGGGTTGAAAACACTCAAGCAAATATAAACATTTCAAATATTCGGGAGAAGGCTATTTTGATAGCGAAAACATCTAATAAGTGAAAATACATATAATTTGACCTCTATTCGTCAAACAAATTAACTGTCAATAAAAGGATGGACACAAATGGGAGAGAGGGAGAGTGGGAGAGAAAGAGAGTAGGAGAAAGAGAGAAAGAGGGAGAATGTATTACATCTTTAATTCTGCAGAGTTTTATTTATTTATTTACAATATCCATCAAGTACATAAACTTTTACAGCCGTATTAATAAAAAACGCTTATTCCACCTATATTCCACGGTTTTGCTAAACCATGGAATAGGAGTTAAGCCATGGCTTAAATATTTTCATTAATAAAAAATAATAGTATAATGACGTTTATCAAAAATCCTTTTAAGAAAATCTTCTACAAAAGTAAGCAATCTCTTTTTTATATTCTGTGGCTACCTAAATTGATTGTCAATTGCTTGTGTCTGACTGTGGACATTTCTATTTCTTATTCCTTCGCTAAACCACCTACTTCGGTGGTTTAACTTTATCATAATTTGTAAATGTCACTTAACAGAAAATTTGTTTTATTAATGAAATTTCGCACTTAGTCCAGGACTTAACGATAAACCTCCACTAAACCATCTTTATTAATATGGGTGTTATAGATTAAACAATAGGTTTATATAATAATAAATTTGAATAATTTAACAAATAATATATCCTTAAAAACTATTAAAAATCAAATTCTTACATGTAAATCTTGTTATATTAAAATCGACTACGTCCTCATATTTATTATAATTTAACATAGTAATAGGATCATTAAAACCATAGTTTGTTCTATGTGCTGGAATGTGTAGAAAATCACCTGTTCTAGGCCTAAGCTGTCGAATAGGAGCGTATAATTTAAATAAAGAAAGTAATTCTGAACATTGAATGTGGCAGGTCAAAACATCATGTGCAAAAAGAGCAGACAAATATTCAAGACATAAGCTGAGCGGCTTTAAATTGATTAAGCCACATCTACCTTCATATGATGGTCTCATAGACCAATTAAATTTTCTAACAGCAAATTTAGTAAAACGTTTTTTTTAATATGTTCATCGAATATAACGTCAAGGTCTTTTTGCCTAGACTTTCTATTAAGAGACATGTTACAAATACTGTACTCGAATAAAACAGGACATACAATTATGTATAGTTAATACGGAACACTTCTTGACATTAAAATACAAACCATTGCAATCACACCAAACAGATATTTTATTTAAGTCACTCTGAAGGCATTGAGCATCGGATAAAGAGTTTATCTCTTTGTATATTTTGAGATCATCAGCATATAAAAGAACATTGGAATGCATAACATGATTTGGAAGGTCGTTTATAAACAAGAGAAACAAAAGCGGACCTAGGTGACTTCCTTGCGGAACACCAGAAAAATTTACTATTTCCTTAGAGATTTCCGATCCAATTTTGACATATTGCTTTTTTGCCGTAAGATAACTACCAAGCCATGATAGCAAATTTGAATGGAAGCCCAAAAACTCCAGTTTTTTTATAAGACGTTATGTTGGAAATCAGAAAGAGTTGTTTTCCATTTCAAAATTTATGGGAAAATACCCTTGCCATTTCAGGTAGCGGATTCCAAAACTGTATACCAGCGTATTGTCAATCTGTTAGTATTAGGACATACGCGGATAGCCTGATGGGCCTGTAGAAACTCTTGCGAGGAAGTGACAATACAAATCTTCTAAGTATATCCACTCTTATGAAAAGTTGCTGGCGGTTTGGAATCAGCAGAAGATTGTAGTAAGCCTTTATTGCTGATGATATGTGTGCGGGAATGATTAGAGCTGTAAGGCACCAGGTTTATGCTCTCTATAAACCAAAATGGCCTCTTATTTATTATAGTTTACTGATAGTCTGTGCTTAACCAGGTAGGAGCTTATGTTTAAATTAAGTTCTTTCTTACTAAAAAATGTGTAATAATTTCCCTCTTTCGTTAATCTAATAGATTAGAAATTAATCTTGTTAAATCTTCGTTGGATCAATTGTTCTATACTTCCAACTAACCTACGTATATATCCATATCGTGCTAAATTATCTCGATGATTTTTCATCGTTCGGAACAAATGAAACTTTCTTTCTCTCTCTATAAGTGAAAATTGAAACACCATTAGCATTTTGATAAGTGCTGTCAAAGTTAATCTCTCGATCAAGTGGTCCGTATTAATTGGCCATCGACCTCAAATTAAATCAACGACTGGATCGCACGAACTTGCTCTTATGTAAAAGTACTTTGGAATATAAAATACATTTTACAAATATAAAACATGGATTAAATGAGATAAAACTGTACAAATGCATGGAACTGCCGTCTGATTTCCGGAAAAGTTTGAATTTGCGCAAATAAAGTTTAAAAATCGTTTTATTACAGTAATTTTGTATATAACAAATTTCTTCCAAATTTCTCTAGAACAAAATTTGGGATGCCAATTTTAAGTATTTAGTAGTATAGATTTCAGGAAATAATTTCAAAAAATAATCGTTCACACGTTTTCAAGATATTGATTTTTAAAAAAAATAAATTGGAATTTTTTTTTCTAAAAAAAATCGAATATTTTTTATACAAAAATGAAAAAATGAAAAATTTGGGTTAAAATCGTTAGAGCCGTTAATGAGAAAGTCGAAAATAAAAAAAAAAAAAAACGGTTCTGTGACAGATACCATTAATAACATTTTGCCCCAAAATTTTTTTTACAAAAATGTAGTCCATGTCCAAAATATCACGCCTATTTTTTTTTTTAAAGTAAGAGCCGTTTTCGAGATAAATAAGATTATGCATTACGGGTGTATGGGGGGTACCGTTTGTTTTAGAGTTTACAAAAAAAAATCAATTTCCCCTCTAGGGAATCACCGAAGACCGAGTTTGAAGAAAATACCTCCAGTAGTTTAGGCTGTACTTTGAGGTACAGACATACAGACAGACAGACGGAATTGCCGGACCCACTTTCTTCGTCTTCGCTATCATCGTAATGTCAACTGTGATCAAAATCTCGAGTTCTAGTATATAGCAACTAAAAATGAAACAGATTCTTACTAATAGTGGAATTAATTTCGATTCAGCGAAAATTCATGTGGAATTATATCCCTGCACCTTAAGCTGTATTACCTCTATTGAAAGGCTGATTATACGGTCAACGAAAACAACACGTTGATTTCTAAAAGTTGCATTCTGTGGTGACGATCACACGTATTGGTATCCTGGGACAGAATTATAGTTCACTAGAGAGTCAGCGCGTTGATCAAATGTTCTTGGAGTGAAAAGCTTCATATATCCGCGAAGTTAATGGCTGTCAAAAATGATTTGTCTTCAATATTTGGTGTTTTTGATTTTTAATTTCACAACAAAAAGCTCAGAAAGAACACATGTGTCAAAATTTAACTCGAGAATAATCTTTGAGAACAATTATTTCGTGCGTTGAATATTGACAGTTAGGTGATGAACAGTAAGAAACAAAAAGTTTACTTTCAGGCTGGAGTTCTGTTTCTCGAATTCTAGTTCTTCACTTAAATGCTTGATTAAATTAAAGCTTGGCTTAACTTTGTCGAAAATGTATGGAATCTGAAATTTAGTTCAATCTACGATTAAGGTGAACCATTCTACGATTGTTTTCAATAAAATTTCCAAAAAAAATTAAAATTTTAATCTGTTTTTTTTTTTTCTTTTTGGTAAATCCTTAATTTGCTTATTTTATAAACGGAACATATTAAAGGGTGTTTCAATTGGTGCAGGAGGATTTTATCGGCATGTTGTTTTGATGACATCTGTCAAATCTGTTCGTTATTGTTCAGTTACTTATCATTTATCTAAATGACACAATTGAACACCCTGTCCCAATGATAAAACCTTCTTATCAAAATGAGTGTTTGTTAGGTACGCCCATTTAAAGGTAAACTCGCAGTCGACTCTTTAAAGTTTGGTTATCTATCAGCCAACATTTTGGTACGACAAAGGAACGCAAGATCGACTGAGAACATCGCCACGGTCCGTGAAAGTGTACCCGAGTCGATTCCTCAGCTTGGAGAATATGACGTCGGGACTTAAGTCTATACCTATACAAGATCCAACTGACCTATGAACTCAAAGTTCATGACAATAGACAACGCGCCGTTTGTTCATTGACTGGTCTTCAAACAAACGTTTGGAAGAGAACCCCAACTTATGCCGAAAAATTATCTATGGCGATGAGGCGCATTTTTGGATGAATGACTGTATACACATGCAAAATTGCCGTAAATGAGACGCCACCAACCCATTCGAGGTTCACAATGCATCCTCAAAAAATACCCTTTGGTGTGGATTTTGTGCTGGCGGTGTCACTGGTCCGTACTTTTTCGAAAACGACATTGGTGGAGGCGGTCACCTTACAGAACAATGATTGCTTTTGGATGAAATTGGACCATACAGACCTAGACGAAATATGCTTTCAGCAGGACAGCGGCGCTACGTGCCACACAGCGGACGCCTCGATTTGGAGGAATGATTATCTCTCGTAGAAGTGACGTGAATTGGTCACCAAGGTCATGCGATTTGCTAGACTTTTTCTTGCTGAAATCGCAGATTTATACGAGTAAACCACAATCGATTGAAGCCCTAAGGTTAAACACAACACAAGCCATCGCCCAAATTCATTCAGATCTATACGAAGTGTCATTTAAAGTTGGACCGTGCCACCGTAAGAAACACAGACGGGCATTTGAACGATATCATATTCCATACATGGGTCTTTCAAATAAAAAAAAAAGAATTTTGTTAATACCTCACACACGACTTGTTCTATTCCATTTCAATTAATTTAGTTAATCTATAGGCACAGATAAGCATCTTCAACCCCAAAATTTTTAAAAGGCTTCTTCTAACAATAACAATCAGCCTATAATCTCTTGACGATATTTACTTAACAAAATGCTGTATTACATATATTTTCTGCCTATGCCTCCATGTGCGATGCTTGGTTATTCCCAAATCGAGGAGGCTCAGATGATTTGAATCACCTCCGAGACATTCAATAGTTAAACAGAACACAAACTAAACAAACCTTAAGGATCTCAAGGAGTCTAAGCTGTTTAATGAAGAAGGCAAAAAAAGAACAACCAAGAATGAAAATCCACTACTGGGAGGAGGTAAACCCTTAAATTTTGATTCCCGAACGCACATGGGAGAACAAGGACCCAGATTTCTGTTCAAAGACAAATATGAAGGAGTTAGGAAAAGAATGGGGATGGAATTTTCCAAGGACGTGCATATACATATAGTGTACACCAGCTCAGCTATACTTATGTACGTAACATTTTTCACCAGATTTAATCTACTCGTATTATATTTTTATTCTCTCATTTTCACTCATTTTATTTCTCTTTGTGTGGAAATCCTGTGCCTGTATCCTTGCGTTTCCTTTCTTGAAGCTAAAGCGTTTCATGGTCGTAGTGCAGTGTGCAAAAATGAAAAGTAGGTGAAGATCTGAAGACTGTGTCATCCAGGGTGGCGGAAGGGGTGGTAAATTTATAACATTTTCGCACACCGAGGAACGGCGACAACGACAATAACGACGAGGAGCGACGGTGACGGTGACGATGCCATCGCCCATCATCTTGAAATAAGACGCGATTATGTTAATTCATTTGAAAATGTACTTTTATGGAGTGTAAATGGGCTCCTTTTGCAGTCTACTTAGATATGTTCCGTTCCACCTTTGTACTTTTTGGCCATGGAATCAGAGTTGGAGAGGCTTAATAACCAAAAAGACTACATGAATGATTAAAACACCGCGTGGATTTTTTTTGTCGGTTTTCGAATGGCGGTTTTTTATCATTTTTTTAACACCATTTGAATAAAGAGGAATTTATGCCGGAACAGTACCTTCCTACGTAGGACAAAAAAAATGCAATTTATTGCAAAGATTTATAAAAGGAGAGGGGCTGTATTTAAATATATATTTTATGGAAAGCGCAAGAATACAAAGAGCGACGGAGATAGGATAAATAATGTTATTGAATCATAACCACAGAGGCATGTCTAAATGTTTAAGGATAGAAATAAATCCATAGTCTGGGAGAAAATGTTGCAATATTATAAGGTCGTTTTCAAAATTCGATTTTTTACTTCAATGAAACGGAAAAAATGTTGTTGTTGTTTTTTTTTTCTCGCAAATACGTCCATAAAATTATGATAAACTAAAAACTTTGCACTACTGGACCACACGTAGTTGCTCTTACAGTGGAAGATTGTAATGTGGCAGGAAAGGTTGAGAGTTGTAAGTAACTAGGTTTAGGCTCTCTACGAGCAGTAAAGGCCTCCTATTTATTTATTTATTTTTAAGATCAAAAGAAGGTAGACATATGAAAAATCAGTCTTGATTAATCTATTAGCCAGAATAGTACAAACTTAGTCTGGGATCAATTTAACCCGTGAATTTAAGTGAAAAAAATGCAAAATTATAGTAAATGTTTCAGTTATTTGAGTGGTTACTGTGTTCTGAAGTATAGCCATGGTGGTATCCAAAGGTGGATACAAAGGTTTGGCAAATTATCCGGAGGGCCAACAAAAACTTGGAATCTTCCCCAACATTTACAAGATAATCTTTCTCTTTTTTGAAAACACAATATGAACATAAACAATCATATGTATCAAAAAAGATTGCAGATTGTTTAAAATTTGGCCTGGCAATAAGGAAAATACTGTTTTATTAAAAAGAACACTGCTTCAACGAATTTTCTAAAATGCTTTCTCTGTGCAATGCAATCCTTTTTGGATAGCGTCCATTTTTTAGAAGATTCTCAATAAAAAAAATTTTAATGATAAAATCCATTATGCCGATAATGAGATATTTAAAATTTGAAAAAATGGTTATATGGCAGGTACAGTCAGTAATATCTTAATTTAATTTTTTTTTTTAATTAAATTATAGATCGTAAGAATTAATTGAAAGAAAAATAAAATGCACGACTGGGTCGCACGAACTTGCTCCTATTTAATAGACTAGGAATTTTAAAAACGGATGTATTAAAGAAAACTGTTCATAAGGATAAAATGAATTCTCGGAACCGTTTTCGAGAAAAATACGATTTTCGAAAACCATTTTTTAAAATTTGTATGAAAGGTACCGTTAGTATTAGATAAAACAAAATTAATTTTTGTTCTTAAATTTTGTAGATTATGTTAAGAAACTTTTATTTGTCAAGTTTGAAAAAAATCAATCTTGGGGTTTTCGAAATATTGAGTTTCCAAAAAAAAATTTTTTTTTTAAATCCAAAAAATAAAAAATTGAAAATTTGAATATGGAATAATATTCAAACTTTGGAGGAGCTTTGGCATAAAATGATTTAATGATGATGAATGATTTAAATCGGCTGTACCGTTTTTGAGAAAATCAAAAACAAAAAAAATGTACTAGGGGGGCTACCAAAAATAACAATTTTTTGGAAAATTTTTTTCAACCATTGGCTAGTTTTAAACAAATGAAATTTTTCAAATTTTTTTAAAAAAATTCTGTGGGACAGTTTTTGAGAAAAAAAAAATATTTATAAAACTTCGAAAAAAAATCGTATGGCAGGTACCATTAGTTTTGATCTTAAAAACAAAAAATAAAACGTGTGGGGGAAAAAAATTAAAACCCATATCTACCAAGTTTGAAGAAAATCGGCCAAGCAGTTTAGGCTGTAGTCGAACCGACAGACAGACAGACAGACAGAATTGCGAGACCCACTTTTTTGGTCTTCGCTATCATCGTAATGTCAACTTTGATCAAAATCTCGAGTTCGATTTTTTTTACGAATGCATAACTTGCCTTATAGTACCGATAAGTCGCAAGTAAAAATGCATCAAAATTCTAGGCGCCGTTTTCGAGAAAAATACGATTTTTTAAAACAATTTTTTAATATTTGTATTTGTTATTATCAGGTAAAATAATTTTTTTTCTCACATCTTGTAGATTATATTAACAAACATTTATTTATCAAGTTTAAAAAAATATTGAGTTTTGAAAAAAAAAATTGATTTTTTTAAAATCCACAAAAAAAAATATTTTTGAAAATTTGAATACACAATGATATTCAAACTTTCGGGGAGCTTTAGCATAAAAAAAAAATATCAAAATCGGCTGTACAATTTTTGAGAAAATCAAAAACAAAAAAATGGTTCCAAGGGAGGTACCATTAATAATCACTTTTCGGAAAAAAATTTTTGACCATTACCTAGCTTTAACCAAATTAAATTTTTTGAAAAAAAAAATCTGTCGAACTGTTTTTGAGAGAAAAAAATATTTATAAAATTTCGAAAAAAATCTTACGGCGTTAACGTCATTTTTTTTTTCTCAAAAAAAAAAAAAAAAAAAAAAAGTGTGAGGGCAAAAATTTAAAAACGATATCTACCAAGTTTGACGAAAATCGGCCAAGTCGTTTAAGATATGGTTATAGGTCAGGTCATTACCTCTCAGAATTTAATAGCTTGTTCATACCGAATCATAACGGTTTTAGAGTAACGGCTATTTTTATTTTTATTTTATTTGGACAGACCTCTTCTTTGAAACAGGTATTCGCTCACCCCGTCCATAATATATTTTTGTGCTTTCGAACTCTCTTTTTCATAATATTATTAGCTATTTCATAGTTTGACAAAAATTAATTTTTTATTTCAATCTTTGAAAGAGAATTCTGAAAAAAAGTTCGTAAGGGTCAATCTTGGTTGTTACTTTAAAAAAATTGCCCTGTTCTAGCACTTTCCAAAAAAGTATAAATATGTGAAATCAATCAGACATAATTTAAAAAAAATTAATTAAATTATTTTTTTATTGTTTTTGATTTATTTATGTTTTTGATTTTTCTAGTTTTTTTTTTGTTTCGTTTCAATCAATAATCTCATCCTAAAACCAACTTAATTTGACCAACAATGGCGGTCCTAAATCTTTGGAAGCCACGCTTGGCCAATCCTTGTTCTAATGGTCATGACCTACTGTCATATCCCAGTTTGGACCATTCTTAATGGGACACCCTGCATATAATACAGAATCAACATTTCAGTTTAATTGGTTAAAACATGTATGAAGAAATTTTAAGTACTTTAAACACAAATACATTTTGGACCATAATTATATTTTGCCGGTGGTAGGTTTTGAAAACCCACTTAGTTTAAAGAATTCTCAATTGAAGAGTTAATGAAAAATTTCACAATTGAAAAAAAAAAAAAAAAAAAACAGTAAATAGCTACTAAGAATGATTTTGTTTTCTAAAATATTTTTCATATGATATCATTCAAAAACCCTGCAATATGAGTACATAGGACAATGCAAAACAGTGAGCGTAAATAAATAATCGACTTCATAATTTGCAACTTAACATCCCCGTGCTATTCGTGTCTGACATTTAATTCGTTTTTATTTTATTTGTTTTTCGTGAACAAAAAATATGTAATTTCGCCATAACTAGGACAAATGTCAAAGAGAATAAACGAACCAACTTGACGATATGATTTACCATAGCACATTTATAATGAAATAAAGGTTCTTTTAATTCCAGCAATTGTGTGGATTTATAAAGAATACCATCCACACCACATGCCTCAACTTTTGTAAATTATATTTTTTCCACGCAGTCCTTGTTTTTTTTGCGGATTATGTAGAAAAATATAAGTCGTAGACAAAAGACTATTAAGACCAATGTTGTAGATAATTGAATTTCTAACAACTTTCGTTGAGTTCATTTTTGGTCAAAAGTTTAAAACAAGCGAGATATTGAGCAAAAACTCATTTCCAAAAAATTGAAGATGGCGACTTACGCAAAAGGTGTTGGCAATTTTTTTAGACTCTTTCTAATGATAAAAAGAAGAAAAAAAAACCCAATTTTGGTATATCTTTGTAGGTATGTATATTTGAAATTGTTTTCCAGTTGAAACTGAAAATTCTTTAGAAGATATTAAACTTCCAACTCGGCAACATAGAACGCCCACCGGATCCTGTTAAATGACTTCTGTTAAATTCCTCTTAATTGACTTTCAGCTAAGAATCTAATCCTGTTAAAAATTCCTGCAATTAAGTTGATCATTTTACTCTCCTTAACTCGAATAACAAGTTTTAGAAAATAATCCCCGGAGTACGAGTATGGTAGCATCTGGTTGATAATAATTATTTGCCAATTAATGCAAACCCTTGTGCTGCACCACAATTAAACCCATTGCAGTTTTTTTCGTTTTTTTTTATAAATAAAAGTCAACCCGGGATTCAAAAACAGCAAAATTTCCTTGCTGTCCTTTTGCTCTTAAAAGCGCTGCGCTGTGCTATGTTGAAATATCGGAACATGCAAAAATAATCCGACTTTTTCCACCATGCGGCACCTAGGGGATGAACATTGAGCTCGTTCATGGCACCCACGCTAAAACAGATTTATGTGAATAATGAAATGAAATGCAATGCAGAAAAGAGTCCTTCCAGCGCAGCCATGTTATATGTACATTTTTTCGGATTTAGCATTTTCCGTTTGTGTCGGAACATTGACAACAGCAAAGTCGGCAAGCTTCCTTTCCATAACAACGACAGGGCTGTTGTACTTATGTTGTTTATAATTCTGTTGAAAATTTTCAAACGCACTTACCAATTACAATGATTAACAGGACGACTCCGATTACACCCATGATTATCATCATCTTGACGTTGGCCCACCACTGCTTCCGTTTGAGCTTGCCAGCCTGTTGCTCGAACTGGGATGCGCCGTGCTCGAGGGCGTCCGCCCTTTCGCCCAACTCTGACAGCTTCTGGTCGCGTTCTAGAACTTTTTCAACATTTACTCGCATTATGTCAACGACCTCATCGACTTTGGCTTGGGTTTGCTGCAGGTGCTTTTGGGCCAAATTCGTTTGTGGACTGCTTGATGTTGGTGGAGGGGGAAGAGTAGGAATACTGTTTTAATTATATTTAAAAATTTACAAAGTAATTACAATAAATGAAATACACAAAACGTAAAAAAAAGGTTTGGACAGGTCGGATATTATTTTGTGTTATTTGAAAGTTATGAGAATGGTTTTAGGGTTGAAGAACAAAGGACTTTTGGATCTCAAAGAATGTTTCACACAATAGAGTCAAATTAAAGGTATGTACTTGTGGTCGATTTTTTCTTCTTCCTAGGGGTTCAATAATGTAACCCTTTATAATTAGGTCCCTTTTGTTAATTAAATCCTTTCAATCGAGCCTAACATTGCTTGCTTATTATAGAAATTCATCCGTCTGTGAGTCCATTTGTACATTGACCTAGACTGATGGACAAATAACAAACTTGTTCAAACAACAACGTATTTGAATATAATACGAGTACTATAGAGGTTAGGTTAGATGGGATGATGATGCGGCAAGCCGTATCGCCTCACTCGGATCTCAATTGATCCATTGTGCTGCCCAGGGTGTGGGTAATGTAGGAAGGGTAAGACAAAGCCCAGTTCTTCGAAAAAATATTCTCTAAGGGCATCTTTGCTTGTTCTGGCTAGGCTGAGGTATTCACAAAGGAAGTGAGATAAGCCCTCTTCCACCTTTTCCTCCTTACACCCTCTGCATAAGTAACAAGTGTTGATGCCCATTCTGCTTAAAAGATGCCTGACCCTACCCCAGTTTCGAAAATGTATGTAAAGATCGATCACGATTTCCGTTTTGTTAGTGTGACTGGGTTAAAATCTATGTACGGTGAAGTATAGTACGTTTGAATGTCGGTCAGTGAAGTTTACGATGGTTCTGTGACCACAGTTGCCCCTTTTACAATTTTAAGACTCTTTAAGTCGTAGAGCACTTTTGGCCACCAACACTTTCGTGAATGGTTCGAGTTGGGCAAGTGAGTTTCTGGGGCTGCGGTTAACGTAGTTCTCATGACACTACTTGTTGAACCGATACATATAGGTCTCTGAATCTTCGTCATGGCTTTAACATTAGTCTCCTTATCCAAGGTTGGCCAACAACCCAAACAGGCGTACATCAGGATAGACATTATAATGGCTGTGTACATCAAAAATTCAGGTTTGTCGAAATTTTTTCGAAGTTTGGTTTGTGTCGAATTTTCCTAGGCTACTGCAATGTTAAGTGTATTTGGCCTTAAAGTTTATTTTTTCCAAAAATTGTTACATTATATTTTCTTCGTAAATTGTATACATTCACATAAAAACATGTGGCATGTTAGAGAAAAATTTTCAAAAATATGTCATTTCAACTTGAGATATACCTACATAGGGAAGAGCGCGGCTAAAAGTAACACTTTTTACTAAGACCAATATAATCCTCATAAGATTTGAAAATAATTCATTCAAATCTTTTTTAAAGCTACACAATTCACTTACAAAGTAGTGCAGAGCTAGCTTAGAAGAAGTCAAGATAAAGCATAAAAAAGGTCGTGCTCTTTCAAGTTTTCCCGTTTATGGGGTAAAAAAAAATTTGGGATGCGAATTTTAAGTATTGAATAATATTGATTTTAGGAAATCATTTAAAAAAATAATCGTCCATATTTTTTAAAGATATTGAATTTTTCATTTTTTTTTTTTTTTTTCAAAAACCCAACAAATATTTTTTTGAATATTTGTATATACAATATTATTTTAATCTTAAGGGGGCTCCTGCTAAAAATTTTTGGTCAAAATCCTTAGAGTCGTCAATGAGAAAGTCGAAGTTTTGGAGCTAAAAATAAAATGCACGACTGGGTCGCACGAACTTGCTCCTATGTAATAGACTAGGAATTATAAAAACGGATGTTATTAAAGAAAACTGTTCATAAGGATAAAATAATTTTTTTAAATTCTTTTAGTAGTAAGAGATAAAAACAGAATGCAGAATATGAATTTATGCATGAACAAAAATTATAAGTCGTTGTAGTGGTTCCTTAAAAAAATAAGCTTTTACGTTCAAAATTTTTAAAACATTTTTAAGAAAAAATTTTGGTCCGCCAACCTTAAGTTTTTATTATTGTACGAATAAAAGTCCAATTTCCAAAAAAAATATTAAGCCGTTCTTGAGATATCGAATTTTTCAAAAAAAAAAAACTACTTTTTTTTTTTCTAAAAACTGAAAAAAATATTTGTTCTTAAGTTTTAAATGCAATGTTTTTTTTAGGAGCTTCTTTATAAAAAATTTCGTTAAAATCCGTTATGCCGATAATGAGAAATTCAAAATTCGAAAAATTCGTTCTATGGTAGGTAAGGTACAGTCAGTAATATCTAGATTTCAATTTTTTTTTTATTAAATTATAGATCGTAAGGATTAACCAAAAAAAAAAATTTTAGCAAATTTTAGAGAAAATCAAAAACAAAAAAAAAACGGACCCAGGGGGGCTACCAAAAATAACAATTTTTTGTAAAATTTTTTTCAACCATTAGCTAGTTTTAACCAAATGAAATTTTTCAAATTTTTTTTTTAAAATTCTGTGACAGTTTTTGAAAAAAAAAATATTTATAAAATTTCGAAAAAAATCGTATGGCAGGTACCGTTATTTTTGGTCCTAAAAAAAAAACAGAAAAAAACGTCCGGGGGGGAAAAATTAAAACCCATATCTACCAAGTTTGAAGAAAATCGGCCGACCCGTTTAGGCTGTAGTCGAACCGACAGACAGACAGACAGACAGAATAGCGAGACCCACTTTTTTGGTCTTCGCTATCATCGTAATGTCAACTTTGATCAAAATCTCGAGTTCGATTTTTTTTACGAATGCATAACTTGCCTTTATGTAGTACCTATAAGTCGCAAGTAAAAATATTTCAATTTCTCTTCTAGGGAATCACCGAAGACCCTTAAGTACCGAGTTTGAAGAAAATACCTCCAGTAGTAGTTTAGGCTGTAGTTCGAGGTACAGACATACAGACAGACAGACGGAATTGTGGGACCCACTTTTTTCGTCTCGCTATCATCGTAATGTCAACTTTGATCAAAATCTCGAGTTCGTTTTTACTTGCGACTTATAGGTACTATAGGGCAAGTTCTGCATTTGAAAAAAAAAATCGAACTCGAGATTTTGATCAAAGTTGACATTACGATGATAGCGAAGACGAAAAATGTGGGTCCGGCAATTCCGTCTGTCTGTCTGTCTGTATGTCTGTATGTCTGTACCTCGATCTAAAGCCTAAGCCACTGGACCTATTTTCTTCCAACTCGGTAGTTATGGGGAAATTGAAATTTTTTTTAGCTCTAAAACTAACGGTACCCCCCATACACCCGTAATGAAAAATGTTATTTATTTCAAAAACGGCTCTAACGATTTTGATAAAAAAAATTAGGTGTGATATTATGGACATGCACTACCTTTTGGTAAAAAAAAAATTTGGGGCAAAATGTTACTAACGGTACCTGTCATAGTTTTTTTGATTTTCGACTTTCTCATTAACGGCTCTAACGATTTTAACCAAAAATTTTCAGCAGGAGTCCCCCTAAGTTTAAAATAATTTTGTATAAAAAAATATTCGAAAAATTATTTGTTGGGTTTTTTGAAAAATTTTTTTTTTTTGAAAAATCAATATCTTCAAAACCTATGAACGATTATTTTTTGAAATTATTTCCTAAAATCAATATTATTAAATACTTAAAATTCGCATCCCACATTTTTTTTCTTGAAAAATTTTAAAGAAATTTCTTATATAAAAAATTTATTTATTTAATAATAAAACGATTTTTTAAGGTTGGTTTGCATAAATTCATACTTTTCTAGAAATCAGACGGCAATTTTTTATATTTATAAAATGTATCTTAAATTCTAAAGTACTTTTACGTAAGAGCAAGTTCGTGCGATCCAGTCGTGCATTTTATTTTTTTTTAAATGCAGAACTCGCCCTACAGTACCTTGTATATCGCAAGTAAAATTCAACAAGGTTAATTTTAACATGTTACAACTTACCATCTTCAGAACTTCCTTCAATCCTTCAATGGCCTTTAATTAACAACTGAAATAGATAATTTCGGTAGCTGAGGACGATGAAGATTTTTCGCTTTCTCGCCATTCTTAATTTTCAGGTAAACCCTGTTTTTAGCTGTTATTTCTTTCCCCTGTTACTTTTAGCCCCGATCTCCACAATCCAAACTTAATAGCAAGTTGTTTATTCGTAAAAAAAAATCCGAACTCAAGATTTTGATCAAACTTAACATAACGATTATGGGGTCATGATACGGGTATAGGCTAAACGCCTCGATCGATTTTTTGTTCGTCTTTTTTTTAATTATTCTTCAAGAAGTTATTTTTAGACCAAAAAAAGCCTGCCATACAATTTGTCTATATTACTTAAGAAAACAATTTTCTTAATAGCAGTTCCACAGAGTTTTATAAGAAAAATCATAAGGTTTTAAATAAAAGCCTACCTACACTGAAAATAAAATCTAGGTATATAGGATAAAAATGTAGGTTGATCTGATAAAAATTTTGTCAATATACGTCCAACAAAAAGTTTTGTCAAATTGATAAAAATTATAGAATTTTGTTGAGGTAACAAAAAATATTTTGTTGTATCCACAAAATTATTTTGTTATGTTAACAGATAACAAAAATATTTTGTCAATATGACAAAATTTCGTAGAATTTCATGTCAATTCAACAAAATATTTTGTCAATTTTACAAAAACGTTTTCATTTTTTGTTATTGTTATTTGTTATTGACAAACATTTAAGAAACAGATTTTTTGTAGATACAACAAACATTTTGTTAACATCAGAAAAAAGTTTGTCGATGTGACAAAAATCTCTGTTTTATTTTCGTATTAACAAAAATTGGTTTGTTAAACTGACAATATTATTTGTAGTGCATATTTTGTTAAACTGACAAAAAATCATGCTGAATTATAAAAATTTTGTGAAATCAACAAAATCATTCTTTCGTATTGACAAAAATTTAATCAAAACGATAAAATTGTTTTGTTGAAAGTCAAAAACCAAAATCAATCTGTTTTTTGAAAACTCAATATGTACATAAGTATATCGAAAACCACAGCCGATTTTATTTTTTTTTTAAGATAAAGACAAAACATTGTACATTTATACCGAAATAACAGTACCTTCTTCTAATTAACTGTTGAAAAACCGTTTTCACTATCTTATTTCTTATTTTCTTCCGAAACGGCTCCAACAATTTGGATGAATTTATTTTTGATTTAAATTTTTTTTTTTGATTTGAATTAAATTTGAATTATTTTTTTTATATTAACGTTTCTAAAATGTTAAAAAAAAAAAACTTTGCATATTTATGCTTCCAAAACTTTTTTGGAAAAATCCATATTTCAAAAACGGGTCCATGATTTTTTTAAATTTAATATTTATTTGGACATTCTTCAGCCTGTACTTAAAAAATGTGTATCATTCCCTCCCTGAAAGTATCGACCAATTGCACTAACATCTGTACTTTCCAAGGTCGTCGTAAGTCGTCAAATCCTGAAATATCTCTCGGAACATAAACTTCTTAATGATCGACAATACAGTTTTCGTAGCAAAACGTCTACTGATGATCTGATGGCTTATCTGACCGAAATATGGAACAAATCTTTGCATCACTTTGCTGAAAATTATTGGGCTTGATATTTCCAAAACATTTGATAGAATTTTGCACGAAGATCTTTTTTCGAAAGTAAGTGCATTTGAATAAGATGACTCTCTAATTCTATGAAATTGGCTCTGGGATCTTGGCACCCCATATATGGGATATTCGTAAAAAAAAAGGATGCCCTCCTAATTAGTCAGTAGGTGGTCAAAAAAGGTGAACTAGTTTTGGATATTGGTTAGCCATAGAAAAATTGTAATCATTGCTTAAACTTTTGCAAGGTCAAGCAAAGTCAGTCGCGATTTTTGGCACCCCATCTGTGGGATATTCGCAACAAAGATATATTTAATTTAATTTAACTTTATTTAGCTTAAAAAAGCTATTTAAAAATAACAAGTTTTTCTTAAAATCTATTTTCAACAAATACAATGGCAAGCTTTTTAAAAGTATGAACATTTTGTTCATTTTCTGTAGATCTGTAGATTCATATAAAAGGTAAGCAAGCTTCAGTAATTGATCAGTCATAGATTTTAATAATTTTTTTTTTCAAGGTCATAACGATTTTGGTATATGTACCTCATTTGTGGGATATTCGCAAAAAAATTTATACCATCCAAAAGTTGACTGGATCTTGATAAATGTTGAAATATTTTCACTAATTGGTCAGCCATAGATTATTTTTAATGATTTTTTTTAAATTGTTTCAAGGTCATAAGGATATTTGACACGTCATAATAGGTTACTAAATCGACATTTAACGTCAGTTAGTTTGAGTAATTGGTAAGCAATAGATTTTTTTTTTTGTCATGAAAAGTGCTGCTCATTAGCCGTTCAGAATCCACAGAAAATTTTTTGTCCCCTCCATTTATCCAAATACGCACACAGAAGTGGTTGAAGGTTTCAGTCATTAGGTTTAGGCTATGGGCCTTCATGGCTTCTAATTTATTTGTTTTAAGTGTCACATCCACAAAATAAATGCTAGTGTGCCTCAGGGCTCTGTGTTATCTCGGACTCTTTTTCTTATTTTCATTAATGAACTTTAAGATAAAACTTCTTTTCCACTTCCAACGTTTTGCTATGGAATGACCACATACTTGAAATCGCATAAATTCTGCAAGATGTTTGGGTTGCCTTGGTCATTGCAAGAATTTTTCACCCCATATATCCGCCCTCTGGCTGGAGCTTCACAAACTCCTGTGCATCTTCTTGATCGCATCCAAAACAAAAGCTTCAAAATTAGTAAATTTAAAAAAAAGTGTTCTCTTGAAGTAGCCAGTTGGATTCCTACATTTATTTGTGTTTTTATAAAAGAGCAAGTTCGTGCGACACCCGTTCGTGCATTATATTTAATTAAACTAAGTTAAATTGAACATTTTGATAAATTATAAATAAATTCCATGTAAACAATCATATCGTCTAATATTATGTGCCATCACCTAGATTGACTCAAATTCGATTATGGAATGGAGTATGAGAAAGTGGATTGCTAAAATAAAGTAAAGTATTTCGCATACAACCACATATTGGGGAAAAATAAACTTTGAGAAGTACGTAATCAAATTAATAAAATACATTTACGAACATCAATTTGGGAATATTTTGTCAACAAGAATAGACAGAAACAGGACCTAAACATACAACAAACAACGTGTCCTTTCCATGTCAAATGAGTGCAAACACTTATTATCTATCCGTTTGTGGGTATGAGTGTGAGTTTGTGTGTGAAAAGGATATATGGACTATATAAATGCAAACAAACATTTCATATTCTGACTGTTTGATAAGGGAGTACAATTACGTCACACACAGCCTGAATGAATGGTTGTGACCTAGAGGAAAATTTGTTGATGCCGATAAGTGGCATCTGCAAATGAAACACTTTTACACCCAATCAAACCCAATTACACACAAGCTTCAGGCTCAGCAAAAACATGAGGCCCAAGCTGTGTTCAAAAATGGACAAAGAGAACAAAATGAAGATAGTCTAGCTTCGGTGTTTCTAAGGGTCATTGGGGTAAAATGAGGGACCTGGAGTATAAAAAACAGATAGCCCATTTGCTGATGTTCCTTCCATTAACAAAACCTCATCCTTAATGAAGAAAGAAAAAATGTTAAACTACATGTTTTCTGAGGTAGAAAAGGAAGCAAGGATTTTATATATGAACGAGTATAGACAACAACCTAGAGATGTTGCAGAACATATCACAAGTAATTAAGTGCATTGAAGGGGATAAGCAATTCCCTTCTTTTGGAAGGTAGATGCAACCAGTTGGAAGAACAAAATTGTCAAAGATATTCGAAAACTTTTCGCCCGACTTAATTTTGTAATAAAAAAAAAAAAACTACAACACACAAATGTCAAAAACAGAAAATGTTAACGAACCTGAAAGACAATAGTACACAGAACATTGCAATAAAAGGAATGAAGTTTAATGCATCAAGTTGAAAACAAAAGCAGTACCTACCGTGTGCCGTAAATATTGGACTGTTAAATAATAAGAATATTATAATTGCTCTATGGAGTTGAAGAAATGATAGGAACACTGGTTCTCAGATGAAAAACAAGGATCATTGAATAGCTCTGAAGTTTTACGAAAAGGTAAGAAAACCAATCAAGCTTAATAGGCATGAATTAAAGTCTCCAAGGAAGACCAAGGAAAGACTGTACTAGTATCACAATCGAAGCTGAGAACATTGAATTATC
The DNA here is from genome assembly GCA_911387755.1 of Chrysotoxum bicinctum. Lineage (NCBI taxonomy): Eukaryota > Metazoa > Arthropoda > Insecta > Diptera > Syrphidae > Chrysotoxum > Chrysotoxum bicinctum. The sequence goes on from OU426987.1 coordinate 246,667,780, forward strand.
ATTTCTAAAATTTGTATAACTGCTCCGATGAATAGAACTCTGTCGTTACGCAGCACCATTAAGTCAAGATGACCGAACGTAGACCAAGAACTTCGACCTCAACAAGTTAAAACTATAACGTCTGCTTCCAAGTTATTCAAACTGGTAGGAACTGACAGGTTCAGAAGTATCAGCTCATCTACAAAACATGGTAGGAAGAAAGCATGGGCGATAAGCAGAACTTCATAAGCTGTTTGTTCGATCTTCGGGAAAGGAGGCATCAGCCTCCTTCATCATCAAACGGATAGATTCAAACCATTGTGGTTTTAGGCCAGGAAAGTCTCCAGCGACCAAATATTCACATTACGGAAGATCATGAAAAAACCGCTAACCTTCAAATTGACACCCAACACCTCATGCATGCTGTTTCATCGAGGTCAGCAAATACCTCACCAATACTTTTGATGTCAAATATAAGTCTATAAACTGTCTTGCGATTTCTCAAACATTTGTCTTGATAGAATAGTGGAGGAATATCTCAAGTCATCACTGGAGGCACAGTCTTTCGAAAATCTGTTTGAAAAAATCAAAGCTTGATGTTAATGGTGGTTTTGTGATTATTGAGAACAAAGCCAAGAAGATGTTTTTTACGAGGGTAATAATAAGTAGCATATGCTAACATCAAGAAAGGACACCCAACACAAACGGTTTGGACAAAGAAAAGACTTCAATAGTTAGAATTTGTCTTCCTAATAGGCTCTGCTATAAACTCAACGATACCAGTACTTGATCAAATAGAGAACAACCCTGACCAATCTGCTTCTATGCGCTAACAAAGTATAACTTACTTAGTTACTTAGGTCCTCAGACCTTTTATGTCCATGGGGGACCCCTAGTGGGACATAGGGCATGCACAAGGCCAGCTCGCCATCGTGTTCGGTTCCTGGATATGAGTCGCAACTCCTTCCAATTCTTGCCTAGTTTGGCTGACTCCTCCTCGACTGTCCTTCTCTATGAGCTTCTCGGTCGTTCAGCTCTTCTTCCTTCTTGAGTGAAAGGATTTCACTGCATTGCGTGCGCCTCAATACAGTTGTCGCCTTTTCGAAGCGTGTGTCCGATCCATTGCCACTTTCGACGTCGTATAATAGAGTCAATAGGTTCCTGACCCGTTTTCCTGAGGAGCTCTTCGTTTGATATATGTACGATTGGGCCAGAAAATCCTAAAGATGTTTCGTAGACATTTATTAATGAACGTTTCCAGCTTCTTAGTGACACTTTCTGTTACTTTCCAAGTGCTGCAACCGTAAAGTAAAACGGATTCGACGTTGGATCGAAACAGCCGTAGCTTGGTTCTTAAGCTTAGAGAGTTATTCCTCCATATATTTCTAAGCATACCAAAAGCATTCTTTGCCTTCTCGATTCGACTGCTGATGTCCTGTTCGGTGCCACCCTCGGTAGATGATACTTCCAAGGTATTGGAAGCTCTGTACTTCCTCTATCGGTTCTTGAGAAATATTTATGAGAGAAAATGATTGGGTTCCGAGGCTGATCATCTTTATTTTGCCGGAGTTGATTTTCAGCCCCACGATTTCTGCTTCTCTCTCCACCCTTATTGTCATTTGGTGGAGATCTATGATCCTATGAGAGAGCAAGCATACGTCATCCGCATAGTCAAGATGTGTCAGGTGAGACGTCAGAGTCCATCGAATTTCTCCGTTTCCCGTCAAGGTCGCTCGCAGGACATCGCTTATATCACCAATAGAAACAATATTGGTGACAGAATGCAGCCCTGTCTGACTCCACTTTGGACTTCAAACTCTTCTGACAGCCTCCCTTCGTACATTTGGATCCATCATAAGTTGCCTTAATAATAGCTATTAATTTATCCGGGATACCCCTCCTGCGTAAACCAAGCCAAATAAATTCTCTATGCCTTCTCAAAGTCAATGAATAGCAGGTGAAGTGGTGATCGATATTCGATGCACTGCTCAATTATGATCCTTAAAGTATTGATATGATCAATGCATGAGGATCCAGCGCGGAAACCTACTTGTTCGGCATATAGTGTGGCTTCTAGATATTCCCTGATGCATTAAAGTACTATTTTCGCAACGGCAGGCAGGACGCAAATCCCCCTCCAGTTTTCGCACTGTGTTAGGTCTCTTTTTTTAGGGAGCTTGACTATCATTCCCTTTTTCCACTTGTTCGGAAATCCTTCTTTCTTTAAGAGTGGATGCACGAGTTCGCTCAATGTCGTTGGCGCCGCTTGTAGAAGCTCTGCAGAAATGCCATCAAGTCCTACTACTTTGTTGGTCTTCCAGTGCTTTGATTGCGTTGCAGATCTCATCTCTACTGGGGGGTGCAGTGCGGATTCGGGAATTTGTTGTTCCTGTCAGCTGAGCAGGTATCAGTTGAGCATTGCTGTCGGTAACTCGGTTTAATACCGACGCAAAATGGTCCTTCCGCCTTCTCTGCTGATCCTCATCTGAACTAAGTAGCGAGCCGTCTGGGTCTTTTACGAGGTGTTGTTTGGAACTGCGAGCACCAACCAGTTCCGTAGTAATGATGTAGACGGTTCTACTGTCGCATCTGTTAGCAGCATCTTCTGCTTGTTGGGCCAAAGCCTTGATGTGATAACGACAAAGTATAAGGTGGCGCAAAATTAATCACCCTATCAGATGCAGTTCCTTGGACCGAAAACTAAAGATGATATTTATCTCATGAAATCCCCAAATTAACCTGAAGCCGGGTGTGCCTGTGCATACTGTATAGAAAATAATATATAGATTCAGCAATTTACAAGCAATTCGACTACTGTATACTAAAAGCAAACCAAAATGGATATATATAATTTCATGGATCACTAAAATTGCATATATCTAATAAAAAGTTTATATCTATTTGATAGATGTTTCGTCAAATGTTTTATATCAAATATCTCAAAAACAAGAAAACCCAAAAAGTATAGCATAACATTGCAATGTACATGTTTCTCATTAAAGAAAAGTATCTATACAAAAACCCACTTATCCTATTAAAATCTTTGGTCACATTTCCATTGGTTCGTTACATTAACAATCCTTAGCACTAAGCTTTACACCACACACACACTTCTAACTCCTCTATTATTCTATCTTTTATATTCCGAACACAATATTGTGCAAAATTTCATCTATCATCAGGAAGATATCCTGACATCTTTGTTAATTGCAATTGCAACATAGATATACTGCTGGCTGCACAAAGATGCACATACAACCCATTCAATGCTTGTTGTATCTTATTCTTAAGCTTAAAACACACAGGCTACATTCAAAACCATTCGATTATTTAGCAAACTGACAAAGTGTAAAAGTAGTAGGTAGGTAGATTCAGAGCAATGCAATGCTATGGTTCAGTTAAGCTGCTCTCTATCTCTCCATCTGGCCTGTCTAACATTTTTGTGCAATGAGAAATGTGCAATGTGACATCTTGGTATTCCTGAATGTCAATCTGTCATCCTGTTTGACATCTCTATGTACGTGAGACTTAATACAAATAAATAGAAGAATGTTTTTGCAAGACGTAGAAAGCTATATCTGCATCAGAGACTATTTCTCGAAGCTCTCCTGTCAAGAATGATGTGTGCGTGTAATGAGAAAGTCAAATGATGTTTATTCTACTGGTGTGTTTCGGTTGAATTGGTTGCCATCAAGTGAAATGTTAATTAGGGTTAGGTATCCTTTGAAAGAGTGTGCATTTGAGAAATAACTTGATATCATGTGGACATGGAAATGAGTTTGAAAGTCTCTGGAAATCCTAAGGTCAATTTGCTAAAATGGAACCTAAACACCTATTTAAGTTCAACATAAACCCTAATGCAAGATCATATTATGCGGACGAAAAACTAGCGCATATGCGTTTAAGTGGATTTTAAATACCTTACATTCGAACCAGCAAACAACACGTCTAAACAATATAAGTACGTGACTTTAGTTATGACGATGGCGATAACAGAACTGGTAGAAGATTAGTAAGGGGTTGAAGGAGGTTCAAAAAAAAAATATGGAAGATTATTGAGAAGTCATCTACGTGTTTTGACGTTAAGGATCTTGATGTACACTAATAGCATCCCTCCCATTTTTCTGAACAGGTGTTCTTTAACGCTGGCAAAGCCACTGCCTAAGCTTTTACATTGTTCCTGTACTACTTCCCTCTTTCCGAGTGCATCCAAAACAGCATTTGTCCAGCATGTTCTTAAAAAAGACCGATTGCACGTTCTTTCTTTCCAAGGTCATAGAAACACTGATAAATTATAAGCTCAAGAAATATATTGAAGAACGAAAGCTTCTCAATGACCGGCAGTATGGCTTTCAATAGGTCCACTAGTGATCTGATGATCTATCTCACGAAACAGTGGCTCGATAAAGAAAGTGAGAGTATTGAACTTGATATTTCAAATGCAGTTGAGAGAGTTTTCCCATCAAGGGGGTGGCCGCACAGTGGAACGTCTAGTACAAAATTCCGGACATTGGGTGATTTTTTGTTTTCATTATTCGAAATATTTTTTGTTTGATATGAATAGAAAATTGTCGCCTCTTTTATATATAAAACCGTTTTTTTATGTACACTCTTTAATTTTCAAATAATAGGGACTCAAAGATGCAGTATTTTTAAAACCAAAAAAAATTGGAATTTTAACGCTTTTTTGTAATTTGTTTTTCTCAGACCCTTTTCATGTTTTCTTTTCGAAATAAATTTTGTAGGCATGTAATTGATTCATTTAAGCTTAACAATTAAAAAAATCTTGAAACAAGATTGTTTTAGCCTTAAAAAAAACTGTTTTTGTGAGTATTTTTAAAAAAATCTAATTTCAGGTTTGAAGATGATTTTTAAAAAATGCTCAAAAATGCTCGGTTTTTGGGTAGTCTTAAATGAATTGTGCACTTATTTGGAGTCATATTTTCAAAAAATTGGATCCGACCGCATCCGATCCCGCTTCCTGGAGGGTTTTTAAAAATCTCCCTTAGAGCTGAGAACTCTTAAATAAAATAAGTTTGTTAACTGGAGAAGGGGGTAGGGGCATCTTTGCATTATAAATAATAATAACTAACATTAAGAAATCTTAAACTATGAAAAAGTGCATACATTGACATGAAAAAAAAGAAGGAGGGGGTGGGGGATTGTCCTTGTATCAATTAAATCTTATTTGCTTTGGTTAAAGAGATTTTTTATTTAGGTTATCATTATAGACTTAATGGCAAAACAAAGTATGGCTCTCATGCTAACGGTTATTTTTTTTTCTATTAATTAAAAAAAAATGTAATCACGTGATTTTATAATAATGAATGCCATTTTTGTTTAGTTTTTTTTAACAAAGCGATCGCCTAGTACACAAATAATTTTGACTTAACTGACTATAAATATTGTTATCCAAACAGCGAAAGTAAAATCTCGGGAAACAAATTGGACTTGCTTATATTTTTTCGCAAGTTTTGTTTCAAGCTGGAAAATGGATTTGTAGAATGCAGTAACAATAAAATGCGAAAAAACGGTTTAAAACGTGGCTTGAAGCAGAATTTTACAAATTAACCTTTATAAAACCACCCCCATCAACCGCTAACAGCATTAATGAACAGTTTGATAACTTCAGTGAGCGACAAAAACAGGCGAAAAACCCAAGATTTACGTCAAAGTACATGCAGCACTACGCTTCTTTTAGCCGAAAAAATGAAGCTGAAAGGCGAAGTTAAGCTTAATGGTTCAAAAGTAATAGATTTTTTAATAAAATACAGTGAAAAGGCAAAAGAAATTTTGTATAAACAATAAACATATATTAACTAGAACAATAATCAATATAAATAACATTCAAATTAAAATGTGAACGATGTCTCGAAATACATATTAAAAAACAAAAAGTGCAAAAATGCACATCAAACTTGTAATATGAATTAAGAGCAGTACATTATTAATTGTTCTTCCTCCATAAAATTAATTTTATTTGCCTAAAGCTAAGGTTTGAAAAGTTTCAGGGGTTATGTTAAATTTTTTTTAGGAAAATTGCTCATTTTTTTCAGAGTTTAAATATAGTATGAAACTATAATGTTTCAAGTACAAAATAGTGAAAACCGTTTCAAAAGTTACAGCCCGATGACCACTTTTTCATGTTTTCGTTCCACTGTGGGCCGTGGCGCGATGGTTGTGTGCTCGCCTGTCAACCTCATTATCACAGGTTCGATCCCTGCCGTCGCGTCGTCTATGTCTTCTTTAATTTCATTAAAACCTTCTAAAATTGTCATCAATGGGTTGCTGTTTACTCAATACATGTTGTTTAGGCATAACAATAACAACATGTGATTGAGTTAAACTAGTATGCCCAACAAGGATAATACGAATAAAAAAAATAATGCGAATTATAAGGGACATAGAAATAAGACACGGCAGTTCTCCGCTTTAGTTCAGCCGCCATCCCTGGAGATAAGAAATCTGAGACAACCACATTCAGTCTCAGAACATCGTGCCACACATCTTTCCTATCCTTCTTTCTCTTCCGTAACTTCACGCGCGCGCTGTGTTGAAACATTTAAAGGGTAATCATAATCCCTTGAGCGCGAGTAAATTATAAAAAAAAAAGCTCTTTTATCGATTGGTATTTAAGAATTTCATCTTTGATGGATTAGAAACTACCTTTCAAATCAAGTCTGAAGTTCATAAAATAAATGGTGGTGTGCCACAGGGCTCCGTTTTGTCTCCGACTCTCTTTCTCTCATATTCATCACATATATTTTGTCTGAAAATTCTAATCCATTAAACTGTTTCGCTGACAACAACAGTACTCTCAGCTTCTCATATTCGATTCCAGATACAAGTTCTTGTCCTTCGAATGGGAAACAATAAACCGCTTAGAATTTAATCACATCACATTTGAATCTTTCGAGCACCGCCGCAATGTGTCTTGTCTTTCATTATACGACCGTTATTTTTATAAAAAATATTCCAGTAAAATAGCCAGTTGTGCATTCCTCTCCTTCAACAATTCAACCGTAATACTCGAGCTTTAGGGAATGCCCATCAGTTTATTCTTGGGCCCAGCTACAAATTGTTAGATTTAGAGATTCTTTTTTTAGCCGCACGACACGAATGTTGAATTCTTTATTTTTCTCTTATGGCCATGTTGAGCCATTTAAAGCCAAAACATCGTTATCTCCATTTAAATCATCTCCAACTTTCCTAAACGCTTGCAAACAAATTTAAAGGTAGTGAGTAATGATGCTTTAAGTGAGCATGAATTTAAAAAAAAAAAACAAGGAAATTCGAATTAAGGCACGTTTCTAGCCCCTAATCGATCATAACCTTCACCAACTGAACAATTTCGTGTCTTAGTCGCAAATCAAGTCTTGAACCATTCTCTAAACCAATGGGGTAAGTGGATTTTTTTAATTTTAGGAGTAATGGTATACTGTATCAGATACTACCAATCAATAAATAAATATGAATCAGGGTAAACAAGGGTAAATGTAATAAAGTTTCAAAAATTTATAATCGAAACGCAGGTATGTATACAGTTTAATCTGTAGAACAAAATCAGATCAGACTAACTCAATCAGCTATAATATGAATTTGAGCCTCAATTTAAAAGTTAGAAAGAGAAATAATTTTTAAAATCTTTGATTTTTTTCCATTTTCAATATTTTTTTATTTGAGAATTTATATTTTGATTGAAGACAGATAGAATTAGTATAATATTGTTTACAATTTGTATATTTAATAATTGTAGCTTGTAATTGGTTTTCTTTAAACTGTTAGCTGTTTATCAAAAATAAAAATTAAATATTCAAACAATTTTAAGAAAAAAATTCTGATCACAAATTTTAATTTTTTTTCATTTTTACTTGAGATAAATGTACATATGCAATGCAGGTACTATAGGGCAAGTTTTGCATTTGGAAAAAAATCGAATTTGAGATTTTGATCAAAGTTGACATTACGATGATAGCGAAGACGAAAAAAGTGGGTCCGGCAATTCAGTCTGTCTGTCTGTATGTCTGTACTTCGATCTACAGCCCAAGTCACTGGACCTATTTTCTTCAAACTCGGTACTTAAGGCTAGGTGCGCACATTGAATTTTTAGTTGCGCAACTGCTTGGTTCGAGCAACTAAAAAGTTTGTGTTTTGACACAAACTAAACGATTGCCTAAAATGAGTTCGCTATTTTGTGTAACATATAATTATATGCACCTGCGCGGACATTCAACCAAATAGTTCATCTGTTTTCTATAAGCAACCAAACAGTTGTGCAATTAAAAATTGAATGTGCGCGCCTAGCCTAAGGGTTTTCGGTGAATCAACGTTGTCACACTGGGTCAAAATGACCCAAGACGAAATTTGACCGTTCGCCATTTTATTATTTATTGGCGGATCGTCTTGAAAAAAATCAAAGATATACTTTAGATTTATTTAAAAAAATGCCGCAGAAATAATAAATTGCTATTTTACAAAGTGAATATAATTAAAAAAAAAATCGTGAAAAAAAAGTTTTGTTTTTTTTAAATCATATTTAAAAAAAGATTAATAATTTTTTTAATAATTATTATTTTGACCTAAAAATTCAGCATTTTAAAGTTGAAATATTGCTAATTAAAGAAAAAATTGGTAGATAAATGTACTTTGAAAAAAAGATATTTATTTTGGTAGGTGACTGACGTAATTTTTTTGACGGAAAAATACATAATTTTAATATTGAAAAATGAAAAATATATATTTAAATGACTTTTTAATCACTGCCAGCACATGAATTGCATAGATGTACTTTATGTTCATTGCGCATGGGTCGCGGGCAACTTGGACACTGCATTTTATTTTTTTTTTCGCCTTTTTTGATGGATAAAGATAACATTGTGCTCTTTTGCCTAAGACCGGCCTTTCTTCTTGATGCTCTTGTGATTTTTAATTCAAAATCATCATTATGCCTTGTCGAATTTCTGTGCGAAGGTACACGTTATCTAATTTATCACGCAAATACGGGGACACGAGGTATAAAACAAGTTGTTTTATTGCTGCTTGAGCTGAAAGCCTTACATTGGAATATTTACAAGTATGTAGAACGCCGCCGACCAGCAGCTCGACTCGCCTGCAATGAAATCTTTTCATTTTCCGTCGTATTTTCAACTTCCTCCGCTTCTGTATAATCGGAAGATGACGTATCCGTATTTGACTCTTCCGAAAAAAAAAAAATTTGGGGCAAAATTTTATTAACGGTACCTTTAATGGAACGGTTTTTTGATTTTCGGCTTTCTCATTAACGGCTATAACTATTTTTACCAAAAATTTTCACCAGGAGCCCCTTTAAGTTTAAAATAATATTGTATAAAAAAATATTCGAAAAAATATTTTGTGGGTTTTTTCTTTTTAAATTCCAATTTATTTTTTGAAAAAAACAATATCTTTAAAACGTGTGAACGATTAGTTTTTGAAATTATTTCCTAAAATCTATACTACTAAATACTTAAAATTGGCACTTCGTTTGGATAAATTCATACTTTTCCGGAAATCAGACGGCAATTTGATGATGCATTTGATCATTTTTATCTCATAAAATCCATGTTTTATATTTATAAAATGTATTTTAAATTCCAAAGTACTTTTACATAAGAGCAAGTTCGTGCGATCCAGTCGTGCATTTTATTTTATTTTTTTTTAATCTGTGGAACTACATATTTTCTTAAATTTCTACAATTCAAAGAAATCGGCCGAGTCGTTTAGGCTGTAGTCTTTATGGATTCGTAAAAAAAAATCAAACTCAAGATTTTGTTTAGACTTGACATTACGATGATAGGTAAGACTTAAAAGTAGGTCTCCTAATTCTGTCTACCTATTTGACTAAAGAATAAGCGACTCGGTCGATTTTCTTTAAGCTTGGTACCAAAAATGAAGGTACCTGCTATACAAATCTGTTTAGAAATTTTAGTAAATATTTGTTCTCAAAAACAGTTCCTTAGATCTTCTTAAGTAAAACCTAACTAACTCTTAAAAAAAATCCGAAAAATTGTTATTACTAATACTCAAGCATTTTTTTGTTTTCGATTTCCTCAAATTTTGTATGCTAAATCTATTTAAAATTTTGAATAATATTGTATATTAAAGTATTTTAAAAATTTTATTTAATTTTTTTTTTTTTTTTAATTTCTATAACTCGAACACTGTATACTTGTTTCTTTTTAATCTTGATAATTAAGTTTTTTTTTTAATGTTATCTACAAGTAACATACGTATATGAAAAAATTGTATTTTATCTGAAAATAACGGTACACTCGTATTTTTCTCGGAAAAGACACCTAAAATTTTGATAGAAAATTTTTTCTTCCGCTTAATTTTAACGACCTATAATTTGATAAAAAATTTGATTTTCTCTTTATCGGCATTATTGGATTTTAATGAAATTTTTTTCCGAAGTTCCTAAAAAGTTTGAAAATTCTTTTTTTTTTTCAATATATCGATATAGTTTTCACGCCCTTGTAGAGTGTATCCTTAAGAATAACACTTTAAAATATGTAATTAAAAACAAATAAAGTTTCAAATAAATCGAATTTTATTTAATACAAAACAAGAAAAAAACTTATACATATATCACCGCAAGTTACACCTAGATCCATTCAAAAACGATCAAGTGTGAGGAAAATTAAACTGCGCTGCAACACCCTGTAGTGAATTGCCATGCATCTTCTTCTGCTCTTCTATAATCAGCTCTCGCACAACTCTCAACTGTTCATAGTGAGACCACAACTGCCGGTTCGAAGAAAAGCCTACATAATTTATAACTGCATCAATTCCCTCTCTGGCGGCATCGAGAACAGAGTTATCCCTCAACGAAGCTTCATCGACTTGTCCTTCTTCAGTCGCCTCACTTTGACTCGGATTATAATCCCATTCCGAGTCTCCCTCTTCTTTAACAATGAATTCATTGCATTGTATCATTGCCGATGCTTCTCCTTTGCCTCCTCTTCCCTCCGATTCTTCGTGCTCCTTCTCGTGCAACGCAGACGAATGATCCGATTTGATTGGTTTCTGCTCCGGCACAGTCTCAGGGTCATTAATTCCAATATCACTGTCTTGGATGTTGTGCCGATATCTAAATCGACTTAACCAAACCGAATTGCAACTCATTTCAGTGATTCCTATGCCCAGTTGCAGCTTTAGATTCTCGGCAGCTGCCAGTAAGTCCGATTTCTGCACACTCACATCATTTCTACGCTGCTTCATGTACCAGGCATACAGAGCCGATTCCAAACGTTCGTCTTTCGATCTCTTGAGCGTCATTCTTTTCGAAAATGTACTTTTGTCGTTGGTGACGTCAAACTGCGAAGCGTACGCTTTAATCGCCGGCGTATGCTTTTTAATATCCGAAACTGTTTGTCTGGATATTCCGAACATCTGCGATATCAATTTACCCGAGACACCTTTTTCTATCTTTTCGATAACTTTCAATTTATTACTGATTGTGAGTGTAACGTGTTTTCTTTTTGATCCGGTTTTTTGTTGTTGCTGTTCGGATGAGGTATCCATATTTGAAAAAATAAAAAAATACAACGACAAAAGTACACAAGCGATGAGCAGGCTTACGACTGTTCGGTTCGGCAAAAAAATCAATACTAAAATGCGTCACGTCCACCACGTCTCGTCGTCTCAACATAGGCACGTTGTGTGTTTGGATTCTGACCAGCTGTGATGTCATAAAACAATTTTAACGCGCAGCTACAGTTTCAGTGTATTATGTACATGGATACCGGAATAACTGGAATTCTTAGGTAGATAGACAAATCCGAACTGACATTTGTTCGGATGATATTTTCCACACATCTATTTACATAATACAAATACATGCACATCCGGATTAAAGAGGGTTATTCTTGTTATTTATTCGGATTTCACTGTGTATTGTGTTTCTACGAAAATGTAATTAGGTATAATTATTATTACTTTTGGGTCAAGTCACCTATTTTATATTAATCACACTGGTGCACAATGATGTATAAGTTGGTCAAAAAAAAAATTACAAATTAAAAGTAAAATAAAACATAACATAACTAGGAAACAGAATGTGGTAGAAAACTGCGAAATAACGAGTTCAATCAGTTACCCATGCAAATAATTAAGAATCAATTATTCCAAGTTCGCCTAGGCGAAAAAAGCTGTTTAATTAGACGAAATGTTATTGTTGTTTCAATTTAGAAGAGGTGACTATATTATTACGGTGGACAGTTTGAAGAATTTTTTTTAAACACTGAGTGGAATTCGTGGTTTTTGTTCAATTGTCTCCTGAATCGCACAAACTTGCTCCTATGTAATAGACTAGGAATTTTAAAAACGAATGTTATTAGAGAAAACTAAAATTAATTTTTTAAATTCTTTTAGTATTAAGAGATAAAAACAGAATGTACAAAATTTTTAAGATTTTTAAGAAAAAAATTTGGTATGCCAACTTTAAGTTTTTATTATTGTACGAATGAAAATTAAATTTCCAAAAAAAAATATCAAGCCGTTTTTGAAATATCGAATTTCGAATTTCCCAAAACAAAAAATGATTTTTTTTTTTCAAAAACTCAAAAAATATTTTTTTTAAAGTTTTGAAATGCAATGTTTTTTAAACTTTTTGGAAGCATCTCTATGAAAATTCAATTAAAATCCGTTATGTCGATGAGTAATTCAAAATTTTAAAAAATGTTTCTATTGTAGGTACAAACTGTAATATCTTAATTTCAAATTTTTTTTATTAAATTAAAGATCGTATAAATTAATTGAAAGAAAAAAAAATTTATCAAAATTCTAGGCGCCGTTTTCGAGAAAAATACGATTTTTGAAAACCATTTTTTAACATTTGTACGGTGGGTACCTTTATTTTTAGGTAAAATAAAACTTTTTTTTATACATCTTGTAGATTATGTTGAGAAACTTTTATTTTTTAAGTTTAAAAAAATCTAGCATAAGATTTTCGAAATATTGAATTTTGAAAAAAAAATTTGAATTTTTTTTTTAAATCCAAATTTTTTTTTTTTTTTTTGAAAATTCGAATACTCAAGTTTTTGGGGAGCTTTAAGCCTAGTACTCACCTAGCGTGAAATGAAAAATAAATACGTTCCAAATTACACGCGAAGAATAAACTTTTTCACGTGAATTTTTGATACTCATCTGAAATACTGAATACTTTCATTTAGTAAACTCTCGAGAGCAGTATCAAAAAATTCGTTATTCATTCTTTATTTTTGTTTATAAATTTTTAATTTTTTATTTTAAAACAAAATATTTTAATTAACTGACAAATGTCCCAGTTTTCCACACTGCCTTAAAATTTTTCCTGATGGTTGTACATTGAGAAATGAAAATTTGGCGTGGAAAAAGTTGTGGAACATAATTGTTTTTCCAATCCACATTTTGGTACTCACCTCTCGTTGGGGATTTCATGCGAGTGAACCAGCCGCCACTTTTATATGAAATTTTCATTTTCACTTGAACTGAGTACTAGGCTTTAGAAAAAAAATATGATCAAAATCGGTTGTACCGTTTTTGAGAAAAACAAAAACAAAAAATGGTTCTTTTTCCATTTTTCGGAAAATTTTTTTCAACCATTATCTAGCTTTAACTAAAAGAAATTTTCTTGTATTTTTATTTTTTTAAATCTGTCGAACAGTTTTTTAGAAAAAAATATTTATAAAATTTTGAAAAAAAAAATCGTATGGCAGGTACCGTTATTTTTGGTCTTAAAAAAAAACGTGTGGGGCGAAAAATTAAAAATGATATCTACCAAGTTTGAAGAAAATCGGCCGAGCCGTTTAGGCTGTAGTCGAGCCGACAGACAGACAGACAGTAATGTCAACTTTGATTTGATCAAAATCTCGAGTTCGATTTTTTTTACGAATGCATAACTTGCCTTATAGTACCTATAAGTCACAAGTAAAAAGTAAAAGTAATAGGAGAATTTAAATTAACTAACTTAGAACTAAAATAAAATGCACAACTGGATCGCACAAACTTGCTCTTATGTAAAAGATTAAAAATTTAAAAAATAAATGTTACTAGACAAAAATGTTCATAACTATAAAATTCATTTTTGAAATGACTAAAGCAACTCATTTAGTAGTTAGAGTTAAAAACAGGAGGCCATGTGATTTCTCAAAGAACATTAGTTTATGCAAGAACAAACATTTTAAATCGTTGTAGCGGTTTTAACAAATTTCGGAACGCAAAATTAAATTTTTTCTACTTCAGAAATTTAAATATTTTAGGTTTTTGCACTCAATAACTTTCAAACATTTAAGGAACTTCTGAATAAAAAAAAATTTTACTGAAATCCAATATACCGATAATGAGAATTCAAACTTCGAAAAAATGGTTCTAAGGTAGATACAAACACTAATATCTGAATTTTAAAATTTTTCGAAAGATAATCGAAAGAAATAAAATTTTACCAAGATTCTAGGCACCATTTTCAGAAAAAAATACGATTTTCGAAAACTATTTTTTAACAGTTGTATGGTTATTTTGTGGTCTTAAAAAGAAAAGAAAAAACGTGGAATTTTTTTTTTTTTCCAAAAACCCAAAAAATATTTTTATCCAATATTTTCATACATAATATTATTTTTAATTCAAGGGAGCCCCTGTACAAAAACTTTTGTTAATGACAAAACGGTTCGATTACAACATTTTTTCCTATTTTTTTTTCTGACGAAAATGTTGTCCATGCCCTTAATAGCACACTTAATTTTTATTATCAAAATCGTTGAAGTGGTTTTCTTGATAAAAAAAGATTTTGCACAACGGCTGTGTGGCAGGAATAAAAATTGAGGCTCGAAAAAACCCTTTATCTTCGGTCAGAAGTATTAAAGAAGAGTTGCACTTAAACATCACACCAAAGAAACTTTTTGGCCAAGAAAAAGCCTTTGTTTCGACCAATTAGAAAGCGGCTAGTTTTCGCAAGAATTTTTTTTAGCAAAGCCGCAAGCCTTTTGGAAAAGTGTTATTTGGTCCGATGAGTTCAAATTTGAATTAAAAAACTCGAAAGTCAGAAAACGGGTTAGGTGCAAACCATGGAAAAGACTTAGTCAAAGGTGCATACAAAAAACCGTCGAACTACATAGAAGGATCACTCATGGTCTGAGGATGTTTTTCCTTTAGGGGCGTTGGAAGTATAGTCAAAATCGACATCAAAATGACGGGTTCTAGTTACGTCAACATTTTGAGGGAAAGCCTAGCTTCATCTGGTTCAAAAATGTCTTCTTTGAAATTATATTTTTCAACAAGATAACCACCAAAAGCATACAAGGGGGTGGCCGTGGCGCGATGGTTGTGTGCTCGCCTGTCAACCTCATGATTACAGGTTTGATCCCTGCCGTCGTCTATGTCTTCTTTAATTTCATTAAAACCTTCTAAACAAAATTGTCATCAATGGGTTGCTGGTTTACTCATTACATGTTGTTTAGGCATAACACTAACAACATGTGATTGAGATAAACTAGTATGCCCAATAAGGATGAATACGAATAAAAAAAAATAATGCGAATTATAAGGGACATAGAAATAAGACACGGCAGTTCTCCGCTTTAGTTCAGCCGCCATCCCTGGAGATAATCTGAGACAACCACCTTCAGTCTCAACATCGTGCCACACATTTTTCCTATCCTTCTTTCTCTTCCGTAACTTCACGCCCGCGCTGTGTTGAAACATTTAAAAGGTAATCATAATCCCTTGAGCGCGAGTAAATTATAAAAAAAAAAAAAAAGTAGCTAAACAGTTTTTTTTTCAAAACAATGTTGATGTACTAGAATGGCCACCTCAATCCCCCGACCTTTACCCCGTTGAGCAGCTTTTTATCTTTTTTGGAAAGTGTCCAAAATGAATGGAAGAGAATTCCAGCTGAAACTTAAAAAAATAGGATCTGCAGCATGCCCCAGCATCTTGCGGCAGTTATTCAAAATAAAGGAGGAGCGACTACCTACTATTTTTTTTTTTAATTAGCAATATGTTTATTAATACTTAATATGCTTTATGTTCGTCTTTTGAATTTGCACTTTATTTTGTATTTTTTGTTAAGAATGCAATATCTTTTCTTTTTTAGTTTAAAATGTGTAAATAACCTTTAATGACGACTTAAACAATTTTTCGAACTAAATTTACTTAAAATATTCCATAACAAAAAAAAAATTACTTTGACACATAACCCAAAAACTAATTATTCATTTTGTTTGTTCTGTTCTTGTCTCCTTATTCATTTCATTCTAGGCACTAGCGATTTTGACTTTTATTCTATCTTGTCTATTTCTAATCCAAAGTTAATGACTCATAAAATCTTTTTTCTGAAATTGCTAATTCAAAAACGAAACCCTATTTAACCTCAACTAACTCCATCCTGCTCAGGTAGTTTTATTTAATTAATTTATTATACAGGTAGTTTTAGTTAGCACTATTGTTCAAATTTGCGGATATTTGTTTTTTTTTTTTGTTCGTTTAATGAGAAAATTTATTTGAACACGCAGGGCACGCTGCCGACCTACGTTAAATTAGTGGTTTCTTTTGTGCTGCTATATTTTGAAGGAAATGAAGATTACTTAAGGGTTGTTTGTGGAACTCCTAAAAGAAAGGGAGAAGCAATAGTGCTAATAGAATTTGATTATACAAAACACCATGTTCAGGATTAAATCATGGATTATGCTAAGCCCTTAGTCTCCTATAAACCAAGGAAAATGTAAAAAGGTACATTTAGACGGGGACAGGAAATGAACAACTTGAAATAGAAGTAATCTTATTATAAAACTGTAGACATTTGGTTTTTAATAGGTGATGTGTATGGTGAAATTAAAAGTGATTTCAATTACCAAAAGCTTAACAGTTTAATGTTTAAAATTTTTATTTAAATTGTATTGAAATTCGAAATTTTCTACAATTTTCAGTATTTTAAAAGGATATAAAGTTGTTAAGTTTTACTATCGCCTTACATTTTTCAGAAAAAAACAATATTCAATGAATTTTTGGACTTGGCCAATTTTGCATGTTTGCAAGTTTTAGGGAGTGTAAGCAATGTTTGCTCAGTAAAAAATAATATCTAGGCTCTAATTTATTTCCTTATCTGTTATTTAACAAGTAACAGTTAACATTATTACATTTGTTGATCACTTAATATTAAGGATTGTTTGTTTTAAGCAGGATTGCAAAAGCTTAAGTCACTTTTAAGCTTAAGCTTGGCTTTAATTCACAAGCTTGTGAGTGACTTATGAATTAAAACAAATGTAATTCAGCAGCTAGTTACTGTCTTATGAATTAAAAAAAAATTAATTCATAGGTCAGTTGGTGACTTAGACCTACTTAGTGACTTATGAATTAAAAAAATTTAAGTCATGAGTAAGTAAGTGACTTATGAATTTAAAAAAAATAATTCATAAGCTAAAGGATGAATTCCGATTAAAAAATTATTAATTTAAAAATTTATAAGCTAGTATGATAATTTTATGACACAAAATTCTCCAAAAGCTTTCATTAATAATTAAATAATTATGTTGTCAAAACAAGCTTACAAATTTCCAATCTACCAACTAGCTTATGAATTATTTTTTTTAATTCATAGGTCACTAAGAAGCTTATGATTTTATTTTTTTTTAATTCATAAGTCATCTACAGATTTATGACTTACTGTGTTTTTAATTAAAAAAATCGTAACCCTGGTTTTAAGAGTTTATTAAGGTACTAGTACGGTCTATAACGCCAAAAAACGCACGGATATGTAATAATATTCAAACTTTAGAAGAGCTTTAGCATAACAAAATGATTTAAATCGGCTGTAGCGTTTTTGAAAAAATCAAAAACAAAAAAAAATGCACCCAGGGGGGCTACCAAAAATAACAAATTTTTTGGAAAATTTTTTCAACCATTAGCTAGTCTTAAACAAATGAAAATTTTTAAAATTTTTTTTAAAAAATTCTGTGGGACAGTTTTTGAGAAAAAAAAATATTTATAAAATTTCGAAAAAAAATCGTATGGCAGGTACATACCGTTATCTTTGGTCTTAAAAAAAACAGAAAAAAACGTGTGGGGGGAAAAAATTAAAACCCATATCTACCAATTTTGAAGAAAATCGGCCGAGCCGTTTAGGCTGTAGTCGAACGGGCAGACAGACAGACAGAATTGCGAGACCCACTTTTTTAGTCTTCGCTATCATCGTAATGTCAACTTTGATCGAAATCTCGAGTTCGATTTTTTTACGAATGCATAACTTGCCTTATAGTACCTATGTATAAGTCGCAAGTAAAAATAAAAACACAAACAAATTTCATTTAGTTAGGTAATGGTTGAAAAAAATTTCCGAAAAATGGTTTTTGAGGGTACCCCCCATGGAACCATTTTTTTTTGTTTTTGATTTTCTCAAAAACGGTTCAACCGATTTTGATCATTTTTTTTTTGTTTTTGCTAAGGCCCCCCAAAAATTTAAATAGAATTGTGTATTCAAATTTTCAAACAATTTTTTTTTGGGTTTTAAAAAAAATTCAAATTTTTTTTTTTCAAAATTCAATATTTCGAAAACCCCACACTAGATTTTTTTTAAACTTGATAAATAAAAGTTTCTTAATATAAATACAAGATGTGAGAAAAAAAAAAATAATTTTACCTAAAAATAAAGGTACCCTACATACAAATGTTAAAAAATTTAAAAAAATGGTTTTCAAAAATCGTATTTTTCTCGAAAACGGCACCTAGAATTTTGATAAAATTTTTTTTCTTTCAATTAATTTTTACGATCTTTAATTTAATAGAAAAAATTTTGAAATTAAGATATTACAGCTTGTACCTACCATAGAACCATTTTTTCGAATTTTGAATTTCTGATTATCTACATAACGGATCTTAATGAAAATTTTTATAGAGAAGCTTCTAAAAAGTCTTAAACACATTGCATTTCAAAACTTTGTAATAAATATTTTTTGAATTTTTGAAAAAAAAAAAACTATTTTTTTCTTTTATTAAAAATTCGATATCTCAGATCAATATTTTTTTTTTGTAAATTTAATTTTTATTCGAACAATAATAAAAACTTTACATTGGCGTACCAAAATTTTTTCTTAAAAATCTTTTAAAAAGTTTATATACGAGTATAAAAGCTTTTTTTTAAGAAACCACTATAACGACTTATTATTTTTGTTCTTGCATAAATTTATATTTGCATACCATTCTGTTTTTGTCTCTTAGTAGTAAAGAATTTAAAAAATTAATTTGACCCTTATGAGCAGTTTTCTCTAATAACATTCGTTTTTAAAATTCCTGGTCTATTACATAGGAGCAAGTTCGTGCGACCCAGTCGTGCATTTTATTTTTATATGGAAAGATCTGCTGGCTTAAGTTGCAAATGTTTTGCACAGCACTGTATGTACTTATGTACATACATATGTACATTCCTGGGATGGCCTACAAATTTTGAATCGTTCTTCTATTTGTTTTTTTTATCGAAACTTAATTTCGTATCAAAATGACTGGGGGTAAAAAGGAGCTTTCTATTTGCAATTAATCTTTTTAAAATTTTTATTCTTCACTCCCCATCAATTGAAGTGACAAATGCTTATACCGACATTGAATGTGATATAAATTTTCACAAAAAAAAAATACAGCTAACAAATGAAAGTTCCTTCCAGGCAAAGAGGGTTGGATCTTCATAAAAGACAATGCCTAAAGCAAGTCACATACATAAGTTGATACAAAAAAAAAATTGCCAATTAGACAAGGCTGACTATTTGTCTTGTTATTTAGTGGCAGAGGTGGTTTCATTACGAAACAATATATTCTCTTTCTCGAGACCTAATGAGCACGATTTCCAGAATAGAGAAACATTTTTCTTTAATAAGATAAGATAAATAAATAATAAACTTTCACAAAAACAAAAAAACAAAACGGAACCAGGCCAAGGGTACCCATCAAAGTTTTAAGTTCTGACGAAACAAAAACTCTACATGGCATAAGAAAAAAAAACATAAAACCTACAAAGTATCGGAGAGAAAATAAAATTTAAGTACTTTTTGTGAATTTTAAGTGGTACAGGGAGAAAGCCATTAGTTTAGAGGTTTCTTTGAATGGATTGAGGGTTGTTTTTTTTTTTTTTTTTTTTTTTTGAGAGGGTACGTTCGAGGCTGAAGGAACGCGAGCCCCAACATCATCACCATCCTTCGCCATTCGCTAGATACAAACTACACAATCATGAAAAAGAAGCGTCAGAGTGCAAGATATTGCAGAAACGATACGAACAAGGGATGAGGATGAGACATGGAGTGCATTTGAAGAAAGACAAAAATGTGCAAGTGGTGGTAATTTTATTGCACGAATGCAATTAGAGATTCAGAAACGTATAATGGGGAGCCTAGCCTGAGCTGGAGTTGTATTCGCTTGCAGATTTTCTTGCTTTCGTGTTGAAGAAGCGCGATAATTAGGTCAATTGGCCTTTTCTGGCTTATATAGCGAGCCAAATAGAGAAAAGGAGATTTGAAAGTGTTACTTATTCCAGCAGAGATAGGATAATGAAATAATTTTCAGGATTGAGATTAAGATCATGGGGTATGTTGCTTAAGAGTTTTTTTTTTTTTTGAAGCATACACCTACGCAGTGAACTCGAGTTTTAGGTAAGCTACTTCTTTGGCAAAGAGTTTGTGATGTTAAGTTGTTGGCGTTTAAAACTTCACCCATCAAATGGAAGTTCTTTTTCAAAAGTTATTAGAGTGTCAGATTTATGAATTTATAGCACCGTAACATCTTCCCACATTATGGCTATGATTCCAGAAGAGATTAATTTAGGTAGGTGCTCATTGTGGAAAGATTAGTAGTAAAGTAGGTAAGATTTGTACTCCAATAAGTCATATACTCGAAGATAGATAAAGACAATTATGATGTAATTATGTAAAAGAAGAAAGAACAGGGGTAGATTAAATAATTTCATCATTTTTACTTGCGACTTATAGGAACTATAAGGCTAACTTGCCATCTTAAAAAATTTGATCAAAGATGGCATAAAGATGATAACGAAGACGAAAAAAGTGGGTCTCGTAATTCGGTCTGTCTGTCTGTTCGAATAAAGCTTAAACACCTAAACGGCTCAACCGATTCCCGTTAAACTTAGTAGATATCATTTTAAATTTTTCCCGCACACGTTTTTTTTTTTCTTTCAAAAACTGTTAAACAGATTTAAAAGAAAAAAAAAATCACAAAATTTTATTTAGTTAAACCTAGGTAATGGTTGGAAAAAAACATCCAAAAAAATTATTATTTTAGGTACCCCCCTTGGAACCTTTTTTTGTTTTTGATTTTCTCAAAAACGGTACGACCGATTTTGATCAGTTTTTTTATGTAAAGGCTCCCCAGCAGTTTCAATATTATTGTGTATTCAAATTTGCAAAAAAATTTTTTTGGATTTTTTAAAAAAATTTCAATTTTTTTTTTGAAAACTCAATATTTCGAAAACCCCTTGCTCGATTTTTTTTTTAAACTTGATAAATAAAAGTTTCTTAAAATAATCAACAAGATATGAGAAAAAAAAATTATTTTACCTAAAAATAACGGTACCCTCCATACAAATGTTAAAAAATGGTTTTCGAAAATCGTATTTTTCCCGAAAACGGTTCCGAGAATTTTGCTTAAATTTTTTTCCTTTCCATTAATTTTTAAGATCTATAATTTAATAAAAAAAATTGAAAACAAGATATTACTGACCTACCATAGAAGGGTTTTTTAAAATTTTGAATTTCTCATTATCGGCATAACGGATTTTAATGAAATTTTTTAGAGAGGAGCTTCTAAAAAGTTTAAAAACATTGCATTTCAAAACTTAAAGAAAAATATTTTTTTTTGGTTTAAAAAAAATATCTATTTTTTTTTGGAAAATTCAATATCTCGAAATTCAATATATTCGAACAATAATAAAAACTTTAAATTGATGTGCAAAAACTTTTTCTTTAAAATGTTTTAAAAATTTTGTATATACGTAAAAGCTTATTTATTTAAGACACCACTACAAAGACTTATAATAATTATTAATTAATTAATAATTATAAAAATGTATTTTACCTAAAAATAACGGTACCCATTATACAAATGTTAAAAAATGGTTTTCAAAAATCGCATTTTTCTCGAAAACGGCGCCTAAATTTTGGTAAAAATTTTTTCTTTCGATTAATTCTTACGATCTATGTAACTATAAGTCAATACAAACACAAATTTTAATCGATATATTACTGATTGCACCTACCTAAGAACCATTTTCTCGGATTTTAAATTTCTCTCTATCCGCAAACGGATTTTATTGAAATTTTATACGGAGAATTTTCTAAAAAAAAACTTTCAAAAATATTGCATTTCAAAACTTAAGAAAACATTTTTTTTTGAATTTTTGAGAAAAAAAAAAACAATTTTATTTTGGAAAATTCGATATCTCAAAAACAGGTCAACGTTTGTTTTTTTTCAACTCAATTTTTATTCGTACAATAATAAAAATTTAAAGTTGGCGTACCAAGATTTTTCTTAAATATGTTTTGTATATAAAAGCTCATTTTTTTTAAGAAGCCACTAGAACGACTTATATATTCATATTTACTTAAAAAAGCACATGGCATTCTGTTTTTATCTCTCACTACTAATAGAGTTTAAAAAATTAATATACTGCTTATGGATAGTGTTTTCTAATAACATTAATTTTTAAAATTCTTAGTCCTTTACATAAGAGCAAGTTCGTGCGACCCAGTCGTGCATTTTATTTTTTTAGGAATATTTAATTTTCCAGTATGCTTTATTAAAAACTCGAGGTTTTGATCAAAATCAACATTACGATGACGTTGGAGAATTCTAAAACAAATTAATAGCATGACGAACGGACTAAATTTTTACATGACCAAAAATACTACAATGTCCCAAATATAGTTAAAATTTTTGGTCATTTATACAAATTATTAGAAATACTGTCTCGTCTTCTATGACTTTCGTTTGTAAGCTGTCTCCCGACTGTCTATGTTCTAGCGAGGCAGTTCGCTGCAAATTATACGCTCCAAGAAATTGTCATGACTCCTCTAGTAATTGAGCGCATTAACGATTCAATAGGACCAATCTTCTTTTCCTGAACGATCTTGATATACAGAAATCCGTTGGCCAGGATAGTATCCCCGCCATTGTTCTAAAGAGGTATTCTCCTCAGCTGGCAAAACCACTGCGTAAGCTTTCCAACTTTCCTACTTCTTCCATCCCGAGGAGATGGGAAACTGCATTTGTTCAGCCAGTTCTTAAAAATGATGAATCTTCTTCACCCTCCAACTATCGACCGATTGCAATTACGACTCTCACTTCCAAGCTCATAGAAACACTGATCACCTTTCAACTTAATAAATAACTTTAAGAACGAAAGCTTCTTAATGACCGGCAATTCGGTTTCAATGACCCTCTTCTTCGATCGTTTAGGAACTACCTTTCGAACTTTTCATTTAAAAAAAGTATAATAATTGTAATAGTTAGCGTTGCCATAAAATATAAAGTGCGTGATTTACCCTTCGTGGGCTTCCTTGGTTTGATATTCTCATCTTACCCCCTTATGAAGATCGATTAAAATTGATAAATTTGCAAACCTTACAAAAACGTCGAAAATTAGCTGACATTCTCTTTGTGCACCAATTTTTCGCTGGGACTATCAAATCGTCCTTTCTTTTGGAAACGATTCCCATTAATTCTTACCTACGTAACCATTCCTCTATTCCGCCTTTCACATCACCGTACCAACTACGGCCACTTTGAACGAATCTCAAGAATGTTGCGTGTAGCCAACGACTCCCAGGACATCCTTGACTTCCACATCAGTTATCCCGCGCTTCAAAACTCTCTTTATAACTCATCCTAATCAAAATCCTCTGATTTTATCGTTTATTTTTATGATTTAGGAAGTGACAAATTCTCCAAGAGTATATCTTGCCATGAAAAGTGCTGCTCATCTTAGCTATTCGAAATCGACAGAAAATTGAAAACACGCAAACCAGAATGGTTGAGAGTTGTATATCAATAAGTTTAGGTTCTTAACGAGTCGTAATATTTATTATATTATATATGTAATTCCGTCAACATCAGCAAACCTAATTAGATTTTTTTAACAGTCTTAAAATCTCTTAGGGTAACTACTCTCTCTAGAGTATTCAAAAAGAAAGCATAGAGTTGACCTAAGATGTTGACCTTCAGTACTATAAATCCCCTTAATGCCCATCAATTTAATAACAAAAAGTGATCAGTAACCAACATCACGGCAATTGAAGAGAAAAATTATATCCCTAAATGACATTATATTTAATGAATTAAACAACATACTTTTTTATGAAACTTAAAACTTCTCTTGGAAGCAACATCATTCACCTAGAAACGACAATAATTGTCGGTAGGAGAGCAAACATCCCAAGAAGAAGATTAAGAACTTACCATTAATAGAACAGAATTTAATATTGGTTGGCATCCCAAGGAAGCTTTTATAACCAACCGAAGACGAATAGTTGCAAAACAAAAGACGACAAGGACGACAAAAACGACACAATACAGACAATGGGCCTGCAGTACAAGTCTTCACCGTCCATCGTCAGTCGGTCGTTCCTTCGGTCTTCATTGTTGAACCCTAACTGAACAGAGTGCCAGCACCAATAAGGATCCCATCCTTTCATCCCAACATTTTAACAATTTGCTTTTGTTTTGTCCAAGACCACCATGTTTGGCTTCACCATAGAAATTCTGCTCTCTGATTCAAAGAAGCTGTTAATTGTGTTTCAGGTAATTTCATGCTATAGCTATGGAGTAAGAACTTTAACGGCATTCGGCTAATGGCTAACGAAATTTCTCTGGTTACCCTAACCTATGTATGTATGTATGTATACACAACTTTAATGTGGTTGAATAACTTAAACCACCAAGCAGCCATTCAATCGAAGAAAGAAGCCTTCTGCTACGCTAGTTCTTCCGTGTAGAATCCTTCCTTTGACCTCATGTCGATATAATATTGATTTTGACTTAATAAAGGATGCATTATTATGGAATTCAACACCAGCACAAGAGGCATCCGGTGCATAGCACTTGCATAGTCAACTTATGTCGAGAATATTTCCGATTTCCAACAGAAGAGCCTTAAAGGCTTATAGTTAATTATTCATAGCAAATTCTGTTCGTTTTCTTGTATTGGGCCTCTGGTAAATCCCATTTAAAAATCTTCTTGTACCAAGCAATGTAGATTGGAAAACAAATCGTTGTTGTTGTTGTTGTTGCTTTAATTAAAATTGAATTTCCGTTACATAAATGAATCGATGTTGATTCAGGCGTTGTTGTTGTTTTTTTTTTTTAAATCCATTTCGAATAACAAATTGGAAATTGCATTTTTCATTAAAAAATTAATACCAACTTCAATTATTCGGGAATACAAAAAAAACTCGGAAAAAAGTCATGGATTTGGGTTTATCTTCTTTTTTTTGTTAAGTTAAATGAAAAACATAAAAAAAACACCTCCACAACTCTGTCTCCCTCTCCATCTTGAATCTTTGCAAAAGACAAACAGCACAATCATTCGAATAAATTACAAAAACGATTTATGTATTTACTTTTTCCGCTGGTTGTTTTGAAAAATTAGTTCCTTCTTGAATGACAGAGCATCTTTTATTGAAAAACACAACAAATTCCAATCCAATTTGTGTCAGATATTTCGAATTTATCAATTTAAGTCAGAAAATTCATTTGGAGGGAAAAACTAATGTAAATTCTTTTTTTGATTTTGAAATTACAAATCCAACGAACGTGCACATACTTTAGACTAAATTGCCCCGAGTCAGCACTCAACTCAGTGCATATAGGGAAGAGCAGAACGAAATTACATTTGATTGGTGTTACATATGTACAACCATATATATTATCATTCACATCAGAGGAGCCACCACCCATCATCCGAGCACAATCTGTATAAATTGGAAAATTCTAATTCACAAAGAGGGTGGTAATACGTACTAGTTAGCCCTTAGGTGCTTCTGGATGAGTTACTGCCATCGTCATGATCATCGGTGATGAAATATGGGTAGGTTTTTACTTTATGTCAATGTGGTTTGAAATTGAATGTTGTATTTGGTATTGATTTGCACATCGAGCTGATGGATTTTATATTGCAGCAATTTATTAATGCAGTATTGGCTGTTGAACGTTATTTATAGAAAAGTCTCATTTGAATGTACTGTTTCGGGACTAGTTTAATATTTATGAATACATGTTTTTGGTATGGCTGTGTTTACAACTAATCTGCATATCTTCCGAAAGTGGTTAGAGTTCTTTGTTGATTAGCTCATGTATTTTTAGTTCAACGCAGTATTTGGGACTTTGGAATTTGGTGAACCATGAGCTATCTGAATAGCTTTGGCTAGTTTTTTTTTTTTTGTTTTTTACTTCTTCTGCCTCTGAGTTGTGCAGGATTGCTGTTCTGTATTAATTTTTAATACTTTTGATTTCCATTCGCAGTTTTTCTTGCTGCGTTTGGAAGCTTTTGTTGATAGAAATTGACCATTGCTATACACTTTTTAAGTTCGGAGGCAAGTTTAGATCTGTTTAGATTCTGTTTTTGGAGCGATGCCATCTTTCGTGATTTTGTTATAGTATAAGTTAATTATCAATTTGTTTTCTCCTTTGTGAGATCTTACCACAAAGCAGATATCGTGTAAACCGTGACATAATCAAAGCCTTGGTATAATTGATTCTTATTCCTCTGAAATGTCTGGGTAGCGTTTGGAAGACCGAACTTCATCACATTGAATTCGAACATTCCGCAGGGATGTATTATTGCCGTTTTGTCATGATCCTCTTCAGCTAAAGGAACTTGATGGAAATATCAATTTTTTACACATCTTTTAAATAAAATCTAGTGAATATCTGGTTTCCTGTGCATTTAGTTTACGATAATATTTTTCAGGTGCCAGATGAAATGGAATTGCTCACTTTGGTATTCCCTCTCAAAATTCTTTTAGAATCAATTCTGGGAATGTGTTTGAGGATTTGATGTTACTATGTGATGATGACGGACACCAGGGTTTGAATCTAAAGATTTGTAAGGCTGCGGCCACGCACTGTGATACGAGCGACCGAGCCATAGAGCGATGGGTGGCCATTTACTGCTAAGCTTCATCGCTGAGGAATTAGTTGCAAAAATACCAATGTCAAGTGCACTTAGTTCGTCGTAGTCTTTTAGTTGATAGTCGCGTTCATATTTATAGACCTACTATGAGATCGAGAAAACGAAGATTTGGTGTGCACCCCAAAAATCGTGAAAGGGCAAATTATGGTAAATTTAATCACTTATGTATGTCTTATCAAAATCTTCGCAGATATCCAGAACGAATTTGGCAATACTGTCGTATGTCAAACTGGGCGGCTTTGGACAGCTGAGATCAAACTTTCTGTGCTTATTTTCTTCATGGACTAACTTCGTGTCTCAGCGATCGACTAAAAAATTAAAACAGATTTGATTGCCCAGCGACATAGCTATGTCGCTTAAAAAATCGTAAATCGCTCAGGGCTTACGAGGTCATCGCCATACGATTTCAAGACCTAGAACTAGAAATTTTGTGTAAATGTAAAAAAGTACCTTTAAGAGCATTTACCTTTAAGTTAGCTGTCTCATCGACTAAAAGTCCATACTCATGAAGGAAATTAGCTCTCAAATTGGTTTTGCAACACGAGCATCCAGTGCATTTTTCTTCGCTTTACTTAGGTCCGTTTTTATTGAAGATCCGTTTAAAGGATAATAAGTGTAAAATGAATTCAGTTTCTCACTTTTGTTTCACAGAATCACTAAAAAATCAGCTCCGGTATCGATAAAATAACGCTCGTTTCATTTTCAGTGATTTGAAAATAGACGATGATTTTCTGTTGTTGATGCTGTGCGTTTCTTGCGTTAACAGAGCTTCTTTTAGTTTTCCGATGGCATGACTAGTTTTTTAAACTGGCAAGAATCCATGTACTTTCTCCCCCGTTAAACCGAAATAGCAGTGAAATTTTGCAGAATGGAAATATGGTTCACTACAGCCATAGGAGGCTTCTCGTTTAGTAACGATCGTGAATTACTCCAAATATCTCCAACTGGACGACAGACAAATTGGTTGGCCGTTGAGATGGGGTAGGGTAAAGGTAGTATTTTGGTAGTTAGGGGCTTCAGTTCAAATATAGTTTGGTTAAAATTTAGTCTAAAATCGTTGCCCAGTTACTTAATTTCCTTAAAGCCATAACATACGCAATAGAGGAAGAGTGTACTTCTGTTTAAATAAACCAACGAAGATTAAACCTTCTGTAGCTAAGCATGGATATGATCCATTTCCTGATCAAGTCCTCTACACCAACATCAACGAGTGATTCTAGAATTAATTCGGTTAAGACCTTGTTGATAGCGCCTTCTACATCCAATAAAGCTTCCACAACATTGCAAAGCCTAAAAACTAAACCTTAATCAAATATTGAGTCAGGTTAAGTATTCGAGATTCGTGTAGTTGGGTTTGAGAAAAAATCGACAGTATATTCTTTGAGTCTGATATTTGTCTCAATTGTACCCACTACCATATCAAGGGCCGGTTCAGTGGATTAACTCTTTAGATGCCAATATCATGTCCTAAGATTTAAAACACTATAACTACGAAAATTGTACAGAAAGCCGATAAATGATATCATCAAGTTTATGCTTCTGTTTCATGATTCATAACGATTCGAAACAGTAAGCCTCCGGTTGGATATCAAATCAAATAGGCAGAACAACAAATGTGCAGCAATAAAGTGGCAGAGAGAAAAGAATAAAAACATTTAAAACTAAATCAGATTCCATTTTAACCAGCGTTCGGCAATTATCTACTTTAATGGACCAACTTCATCATTAAACTTAACTTCAACAAACAAAAATAACCTTCCATTATTATGATAGCCTTTTTCAAATGTTTATGGTGTTCAATTATTTGCATATAAAAACCTTTTCAAAGTTTATGCCTCCCTAAGCCCCCAAGTAGTGACAGACACCGAAGGAACTCTCCTCTCTCTCTTTACTGTCTCTAACCAACAATATAATTGCATTAGTTTTATCCTTGCTCACGTTTCGAGTTCAAGTATGTAATTGAAAAACATCTACTTACACTATAAACTCCTCGGTCTCTCCTCGTGGAAGAAGAAAAGTTTTTTTTTTTCTTTTTATTATATCAAGAAAGCTTCTTCCTTCCACATTACACCCATACTCATTGGCATTAACATCTCATTTTCATGCGCATTCAGTTTTCCTTAACCTCCGTTTGTTCGTTCGACTCCTTGTCCTCCTGTCCCGCACGCAATGAATATGTTTTTTTATTATGTAAATAAACACACACACAACGGATGAGTATGTTCCATAGTAGAGCTTTAATTCTAGAAGACAGAGATATGGAGAGTACGGGAGTTCATTGCCTCATCACTTTTAAAGGTTTCCCACAAGGATGCCATTCGTATCATGTATCAGTGTGTTTTTAAGTGCACTTGAATCTAATGGCTCTTTGGTGTGTGTTTGTGTGTGTTACACACAGAATTTGCACACTTCACATAATTAAATTAAAATACAAAAATTCAAGAGGATGATCTCTATCGCAGAGAAAGTTGGGTCTGGAATGTTTTTGTTGAATTGCTTCCGGTCATCGAGGGTTTATTTTGTTTGTTAAATAACTATTATGTGCAGTTACTATAATCAGGAATTAAAGTTTTTTGAATTTTTTCTTTGTTTAACGTTCAAGTTAATAAACATATCCTGGATTAAAATCTTAAATTTCGTAAGGGCTATCTTCTACTACTTTAAAAACTGCAATACTAACACTAAGCAATTTATGTGTTGTTTTGGCTTTGGGTGCAGAAAAAGGGGCTGGTTAAAAGATTAAGGTTTATCTTTATCTTCTTTGTAAGCCTTTACATCCTTTTTCACGCAAATGCATCGATGAGACACCTTGAAAAAAGGAAGCACTCTCATTAAACTTTTATTGAAGCAGTATAGTGGCCATTATGAAGCCTTCAAACGATGGTTTTCGCTTGCAAAAATCTCTTCACCCAAAAACATAATATTTTCATATCAATTTCTTGCGTGAATCTGCCGAAATCGTCTGCCACTTACAAACCTAATCCTTTTCAGTACAGGAGTTAATAGATGCACTACTTATCGTCGATATGTAAACCATCCTCTAAAAGCCTAGACATTAATATAGTAGATGTATCCAAATCTATGGACATTACCTTACCTTCACGCACTGCTCTTATAAGCTCACTCGTACGAGCGACAGGTGCACCACCATTTCTTTGCCTGACTTGTACTTTTGAAGATTAAGTGAAACTACCAATAGATCGATTGTTAAATCTGTACCCTTTTTAAAAGGCCCAATGGCCAATTTATTTTATTTTTGTTGTAAAGTATCTATTGAACAACATTGCCCCTGAGTAATCATTGGTATCTTGGAATGGGCTAAGGGGAGCTGATTAGCTTTTATTACAGTCAGACAACATGTTGCCCTAAATACAATCATCTAGGCCAAGCGCTCTGACATCTGCGATGGCTTGGACTTTAAACCGGAGGTTCGGTCTGCCTTTCCGCCGCAAACATGGGGGATGGGGTTCGAACTCTCTTAGCTGGAGCATTGTTGTCCATTCGCTCAATGTGGCCGAGCCAAGGTAGTCGACTTGTTTTGGATTTCTGGACTACATCCACATCTTAGTACAGCTGATACAGTTTGCTGTTATATCTTCTCCTACATTCGCCCTCCTCGCTACAGGACCAAATATCCGTCGAAGAATTTTTCTTTTGAAAGAGCCCAGTATCATCTCTCCCTTTCTGCTTATAGTCCAGCACTCGGCGCCGTAGTAGCTGGTATAAAGGTTTTGTAGAGCGTGAACTTTTCTTAAGAGTGAGGAGTTTTGAAGTAGCAGCGGTTTCTTAGGGCAATTCTTCGAAGGATCTCCAATAAAGTGTCGTTTGTGGGGTTAATAATAATTCCGAGGTAGATGAACTCCTTCGTCTCTTGGCCACTCCATCATTCTTAACTCATTCCGTTCACTCCCAAGTAGCATCAATTACACCATCCCTCTGATGCAATTTGATAAAAATTTTCAGGTAATCATCCCTTCTAGAGAAATTTCGGAGGAAATGGTACTCTTGGAAGATCATTCAATCCAATTTCACTCCAAGGGATCAAAAACTAATGATGGGGTTGTTGGACGTGTTTACTCAGATAGACTAAATTAAAGTCTCTTTTTTCGTCTTCCTATTCCCAATCACTGTAGCGTGTTCCAGGCGAAACTTCTGGTGTTAAAAGAAGTCCTGTCTTGGCTTTAAAAAAACATGATATCAATCAAAGATATCTGCATATTCTCGGACAGCCAAGCAGCCATTAAATCTCTTGATTCTGTCTCTACCAGCTCAATAACAGCTGATCGATCGATGGTGCAGAAGTTTAACATTCACCTTTGCTGGTTGCCGGACCACAGGGACATTTCAGGAAATTGAAAAACTGATGGAACAATGATACCTTTATTGCCAGATATAGGTATTCCCATTGCTACATGTAAACTTATGCCAAAGGAAGTTGCTATAAAGAGAACAAACATTAGGTGCAACAATATAACCACCTACTTTGGCGAAAAAATAGATTTGTCCAATGCTGGATCCAAGCAAGTGCTCCAAAAGTTTAACATATTTAAGCGGATCGCACATAGGCTCCATAATAGGTGTTAGAAAAGGCTTCTCTGTACATGTGGTGCTTTATCCCAAAAACGTAGACTTTATCTGGGATAATTCTACTATGAATGATCTTAGTGATCTGGCAAATATAGATATAAGGAATCTCACTCGCTTCATAAGGAGCTCCGATAAGTTTTGCGATGAGATTAGGAGAAAGTCCCCAGGAATAAATGTGATGATGTGTGTAAACTATCTTAATCCATTTTACATATAATTGGACATTCTTGCGAATAGTTTCTGCAATAATTGAAGGCAGATCCAAAGAAATCGCAATTTCATTTTTCCATCATCATCTTCTTTGCAAGGTCATGGAAACGCTGATCAATTTTCAGCTTAAGAAATATCTTGAGGAACTGAAAGCTTCTTAATGACCGACGGTAGCAACAGGTCCACTGAGGGTATATCTCACCGAGCAGTGGTGCAAATCTTTACATCGTTTTGGAGAAATTTAGATTATTGCACTTGATATTTCCAAGACATTTCATAGAGTTTGGCATCAAGCTCTCTTATAGAAAATCCATGCATTTGGTATCGATGAATGCCTTTCGGACCGTTTACTACAAGTAGTATTATAGGGTTCCAAATCTGATATTCACAAAATAAATGCTGGTATGCCAATGGGCTGTATTTTGTCTCCGACTGTCTTTCCCATATTCATCAATGATATTTTGTCTATAACTTCTAATCGACTAAATTTTTTCGCTGACGAAAGTACCCTCAGATTTTCATATTCGTCTTTGGATTCACATCCTTGTCTTTTGGATTTGGACTTCCAACGGCACCGTATGATAAGCTTAATAAATTCTGACAGCATTGTAGAATGGGGAATCAAAAACCGTGTAGAATTTAAAGCTTTCAAAACTGCTGTCTGTTGTCGCTAAAGCGTAACCCTCCTTTAATTCACACCATCTATGGGTGGCACTAACATCGAGGAGGCTAAACAGCTTTCAGGTCAAAGCATGTGCATTACAGACAATCTTTTGTGGAGTGATCACATATTTGATTTCGCCAAAAACGCTGCAAGAAGGTTTTTTACCCCTTCTGATCTGGTTGTAATCTATAAAGCCTAAATTCGTCCAAAACCCATATTTGGGAAGGTGCTCCAATAACCCACTGGGTCTCTTGGATAGAATCCAAAAAAGCTTTAAAAATGATAGGTGATAGAAATATAATGGAAACATTTGAATCTCTCGAGCACCGCCACAATGTTTCATGTCTATCATTATTTTACCGCTATTTTCATAAATACTGTTCTAGTGAAATAGCCAGTTGTATTCCTTCCCTCAAACAATTCAACCGTAATACCCGTACTTCTAGGAATGCTCATCAGTTTACAATTGAATCATTTCGGACGTACTGTCAAGTACAGATATTCATTTTTTGCCGCACTACACGAATGGGGAATGCTTTACCCAGCTTAATGTTTTCACTCATTGCAGACATTCAAAACCAATGTGCATCGGTATATCCTTTCAAATCCTACCCTACTTTCCTAATTGCTCGCAGTGTGTATGACATTATAATGGTATTTATAACCACAAAATCATCGCTCAGAAAATTTCGATGAACTCATGAATTTATCGTGTGAAACTGCCTTCGTTCGAAAAACTGATTTCTTTATCTATTGGACAAAATACTTTTTTACCCAATTTAGCTTATCTAATTTTTTGAGGCCTCCATTGAGTTTATAAATTATAACCTCTTTTAAAACTGTTGTAAGTATAGGAAAAGATTTATTTAGACTATTTTTTAACTAGATACTCTTTGCATTCCAATGTTGAAATTCCAACCGAAACTAACCCCTCTAATAAGAATTTTGCGGTTCTCATTTCAACTGAAATTCTGCGGCTATTGATACAACCTGTACCTATATACAAGTGCATAATAATAATTGGCATTAATTACTCTAACTTTTGATGTAGACAATAACGAATCAGTTTCTAGCAATTCCCAGTAATTTTATTTTAATTTTTGTTCATACATTGTCTTTCGAATAATTTACCCTAGAAGAAATAAATACCTCTAAGTTCAAGACTGCTGACTCAAACTGAAAAAAATAAACACCAGTCATTAACTCTTCATGATAAGTTTAGTTTGATAAGAAAAGAAAAGTTTGCAAGCCTTCGGTTTTGTTCCTAAAGACAAATAACCGTAGCCATTTTATTTCTATGGCAGATAACACCAAGCTAACAATAGATCATTTACAACCCAGAAGAAGAAGTTTTCTTTGTCCTCGACTTGGTTGTTCGCTTCGAGTTGATACTTTTTCGAGTGCAGATGCACTCTAAAGGGTTTACATTTGGGACAGTTGAGGAAGGAATAGGAAATTTAACCTAAGTTATGGGCACATAAAATGAAACTTACTCAGAGGTGGAGGCGGAGCCCCATGGTCCATCATTTTGATTGTTCTCCATTTTCAACGAAACTGAAATACAAACAAAAATATAGAAAATCACAAAACTGAAGCAACGTGCAAGGGAATAATCGTGAAATGTCTAATCATTCATGGACTTTGGTTTGAAATTGATCTGCCTGCAAATGACAGATGAGAGTATTTAATAGGGATCGACCCGCCACAAAAAAGTGGTTAATTAACCTTAAGTAGAGTCACGGCCGCAACACTGGCGAATGACTATGTTTACGATCTTTGAAATTAGTTGTTACAGCTACCAAATCGCCTACTGACTTATTCGAAGACGATAAGAATTCGCGTCGTCGTAGTGGGAAAACATGAAAATTCCAACTTGAATCGCAAAAATCTACGTCATCACTCACCTCCAAGTGGAACTCAAGTTGAGATCAAAAAAGAAAAGCGATACGAGACGGAAGTGCAGTCCTGCACTAAACAAAACTAAATAAAACTCAATCGTATTCCAATGAATGTCAATTGGTAAATAATTAATGGAAATTTATTGAAAACCGAGCAACTTATTTATAGAAAAAAAGAAAACTAATTGGCAGGCTAGTGCTCCACCATCCACTCAGTCCATCCATATGGAGATTTCCGCCGATTTACATGTTTTCCCGTCGAGAATTATTTTCAGGTTCAGTATTTGCACTATGATGATGGCATTTGGCAGATTGGACATGAATCATGATTCATACTAAATCCAACAACGAAACATAGACCCTGCCCGATACACTAGGTCGGAGACAAGAAAAATAAAAAAAAAAAAACGAACGACTTGTTGCTTAGAATAAATTTTATTTGTTCGCGACTAGATGAGGCATTTTGGACTTTTACAACACAAAATTGAATTTTTTGATAGGTAATTTGTTTGATACTTACGTTTTATGGAATTATTTAACAGATAAAAATGATAAAGAACTCAGAAAAACAAAAGGCAAATTGCTGGAGATAAAAATAATAAATTGCAAGCCAAACCACGACGTTTTCACTGCGAGAACAAAAAAATTGGAATTCATTCGATCACACGATGGGTAATGTCAGAAATTTCGTTGGGTTCGTTGAGTAAGGTGACATAGCATTTGGGATGTGTTCGCAGATGGTGTGTGGCGAGTGTAGTAGATATTTGATGTAAGGCAGTAGTTTCATGATCAGTTGCAGCCGTATCTATAAGATTTTCTTAAACTGCATCTTAGAGGTTATTTAGTTAACCATACTTAAATATTTAATTTGGCTTTAAACGACGAAACTTCAATTCGTATCTATAATCGATTTTTCATTTGTACTTAACTAAACAATGGTTGTGTCACGTAACGTAAAAGAATGTGAAAATCTAGTACAGAAAAAAAACAAATGCTGCTTCATTTTATACAACACAGCTGTTTTGTGACACCTTCTTTCAGTAAATAATTGGAAGACACATTTTTTTATTTGTGAAATCAAAAAAAAAAATGGCTATCGAACACACATCCACACCCGCCGCCACAAATAAAAGACAAAGATCTGAAAATTGGGATGCCTCCTACAAGGAAACTTTTTTATTTTAGAACTTGCAATAATACACTACAAAACAGAATTAGGTATTTTATGCACAGATTGGGCGTTTTCCTAAATGCAGTGTTGCAGCGCATCATGAATTTTGATGCTTTTTTTATTCACTTGCTTCAATAAAATAACGTTATTAAATACGAATTCTAAATTTTAGAGTTTTTTTTAATGAATTGTAAAAGTAAATTTTAGAGTGAAGAAAAACGTTGCAAGGGCATCAAAATCCACGATGCGCTGCAACAATGCATTTAGGAAAACGCCTATTCTCTTCCAACAACGAGGAAGAAAGTGTCGATACAAACACTTCAAAGGCTAAGAGGGAAGCTTGGACGAAATTTCTTTGCACGTAGGTACACATACTTTAATCAATACAAATTTAATGTTTCTTAAATCGTTGCACTTTATAGTTTTAATATAATATCACAACAAACAATACCTACAAACTCACAATTTGAAACTTCAAAATTTCAAAGATGACAATCGATATGTCAAAATACATTTTAAAATGCCTTTAAGTGACCCTTAAACGCGGTTGATGGCGTTTAAGTTAAGAGGCATTTAAGTAACGTTACTTAAATGTGAAAATTGATTATAGATACCGATTTCATACTTAAGAGCTGCTTAGAGGTATTTTAAAGTTAAGTAACCTTTAAGATTTGTTTATAGATTCGCCTGTTGATGTTTTGTTAGAATTTAACGAATTAAACGATCAAATATTTAACTTGCGACCCTAGAAATTGATAGATCTACAAATAGAAATCATTAATGAACTGGGGCGTTACAAAAGGTGTTATTATTTCTAGTCTTATCACCAAAGAGGATGTCTATAGTCTGTGTAGTCTTTTGAAAAACAACTACATTTATATTAGCCGTGTTTTTTGGAAAAGTTATCCGTAGTACAGTAGGATTTTATCATCATCATCATCATCGGCTCGACAACCGGGTTCCGGTCCTGGCCTCTTTCAACAAGTCTCTCCACCTATCCCGGTCTCTAGCCGACGCCATCCAGTTGCGCACCCCAAGGCTTCGGGCGTCCTGGTCTACGCCATCTCTCCAGCGCAAGCATGGTCTACCACGCTGCCGTCTACCATAGAATGTACCACACAGAACTTTCCGAGCAGGTTCCTCTTCGCTCATGCGAGCTAGGTGCCCTGCCCACCGGAGTCTACCGAGCTTAATTTTTGTCACGATATCTGCTTCTAGGTAGATTGCGTACAATTCATGATTGTACCGTCTCCGGAATCGTCCTTCCTCACATATGGGGCCAACAATTCTCCTTAAGACTTTTCTCTCGAACGCAGCTAAGAGGTCGGAGTGCCTTTTGCTAAGCACCCAAGTCTCGGATCCATATGTGAGTACTGGCAGGACCATGGTCCTGTACAGCAGCAGTTTTGAAGTTATTGTGAGATTTCTGGATTTGAAAAGCTTTGACAGACTATAGTAGGCTCTGTTGGATTTGAGAAGCCGCCCGCGTATTTCTTCTTCTATATTGTTATCGGCTGCTACTATTGACCCAAGGTATTTAAAGGATTGCACCACTTCAAATTCGTGCTCCGCTACCTTGATTGTTTGACCAACTGTTCCTCTCGCATTCGACGCCACCATGTACTTTGTTTTACCTTCACTAATGTGCAGCCCCAGATTTTGTGCCGCCTGCTCGATCTGGATGAAGGAATCGTGTACAGCTTGTTCGGTTCTTCCGATGATGTCGATGTCGTCTGCGTAAGCCAGTAACTGGCTGGACCTGTTGACGATGGTCCCTCTTGTTGCCGTGCCAGAGTCACGGATTGCTTTCTCCAACGCCAGGTTGAAGAGGAGGCAGGCCAAACCGTCCCCTTGTCGGAGTCCATTAAAGATGTTGATTGGTCTGGATAGCAATCCGGCTATTTTTACTTGGCTTGTTACGTTGGTCATGGTCAACCTACATAGTCGTGTCAATTTATTTGGGATGCCGAATTCTCTCATGGCTTTGTAAAGTTCTACCCTGGCTATGCTATCATAGGCGGCCTTAAAGTCTATAAACAGATGGTATGTTGGGATGTTAAATTCTAGACATTTTTCCATCGCCTGCCTAAGGGTAAAGATCTGATCAGTTGTTGATTTGCCTGGAATGAAACCACACTGATATTGTCCGATGACGGTTTTAGCGTATGGGGTTATCCGGTCTTGTAGGATAGAGGAGAGTATCTTATAGGCGGTACTCAACAACGTGATACCTCTATAATTGCTGCACGTTGAGACATCTCCCTTCTTATGTATGGGGCATATTATGCCTTTTCGCCAGTCTTCTGGCATTTCTTCTTGCTCCCATACGTGCACTATAATATCATGAATTGCTTGACGTAAGGCTGGCCCGCCGTGATGAAATAATTCGGCTGGTATGCCATCGGCTCCCGGGGATTTGTTCTGTTTAAGCCGGCCTATAGCCTTCTCAACCTCTTCTATGCTTGGTGGCGGCAACATAGGGTATTCTTCTTGAAGTAGTGGAGCCTCCACTTCTGCAGTGAGCTGACCATTTAGCAATTCATTGAAGTACACTTCCCATCGCTCCAGTATGCTTTCAGGATCGGTGATCAGATTTCCCTCTCCGTCCTTGCAGTATGTGCAGCGTGGTGTGTACTGCGTCATGTTTCGGACGGATTGGTAGAACTTCCGCGCCTGGTGCGGACCTCGCTCTCGGCTGTTTTCTATTTCACAGATTAGGTTCTTCTCCCAGGCTGATTTCTTTTGTCTGTGAAGCCGTTTTTCTCTTCTTCTGAGCTCTTTATATTCCTCTTCGCGTGCCCGCGTTCTATGAGATTGTTGCATTGCTCGGTACGCAACATTCTTACGTTCAGTCGCTAGCTTGCATTCATCATCAAACCAGTCGTTCCGATTTTTACGACTGCTGCCTAAGATGGAGTTGGCAGTACTAATGACAGTATTTTTAAGACGTGTCCACTTCTCATTTACGCCCAGCATACTGGCTCCAGGACTTACTCTCCCTAAATTAGGTGTTTCTAGGGCGAGTCCTAACGCATTACCAAAGGTGTTACTGGTGTTTTCATTGCGCAGGGCAGCCGTGTTGATTCGAACCTGATCGGCGGATGCAATGCGTCTTCGCAAGGCAATCCGCCCTCGGAAAACCATACCAACAAGATAGTGATCCGAGTCGATATTGGCACCTCGGTACGTTCGTACCGTCATCAAGTTCGAGTAGTGGCGACGGTCTATCAACACGTGGTCTATTTGGTTACGAGTGACTCCATCAGGTGATACCCAGGTGGCTTTGTAGATATCTTTACGCGGGAACCTGGTACTCGCAACGACCATGTTTTTCGATGCTGCCAATTCTAAGACTCGAAGTCCATTGTCATTAGTGTTCTCATGCAAACTATGGGTGCTTGCGTAATGCCTGAATACCGGCTCCCGACCTATTTTTGCGTTCAAATCCCCAAGGATGATTTTAACATCATACCTTGGACAGGCATTGAGGGCCCTCTCGACTTGTTCGTAGTAAGTCTCTTTTTCTTCGTCTGAGGACTCCTCCGTAGGTCCGTGAACGTTAATGAGGCTGATGTTCGTAAATTTGCCTCGCACGCGAAGGGTGCATAGCCTATCGCTTATAGCGTTAAAGCCGATGATGGTAGACTTCATTTTTTCGCTGACTAGGAAGCCTACCCCGAGCACATGGTGTTTTGTATGACAGCTGTAGTATATGTCATATTCTTTCTTCTGTAAAACACCATTCCCTGTCCATCTGATTTCTTGAAGAGCTGTTATGTCAGCTTTATACTTTGACAGGGCATCGGCTAGCTGCTGAGCAGCTCGAGCTCTATAGAGCGATCGTACGTTCCATAAGAAAATTCGTAAATCGTTTTTCCTTTTTCTTTGCGTAGGTTGTCGTCGTGAGATCATTCCGTTTCCGAGGCTTGTTGTCGGTCTCGTAATTCTTTTAGTTTTACGGGACAGGGAATTAACCTGTCGCCAACCTGAGGAACCAGCCTGATCATATTAGCCAAACCTTTTTTAAAAGGCTTGTTTCTAGCGGCCGCCGCGGAGAGGCTATGATCACACTTCCACCAGTCCCGAATAGTTACGGCACGTGCATGTTTTCGTATGCTACATGTTGTTCCCCCTATTCGTCTGATGGCTGATCACCCATATTAATAAAGATGGTTTAGTGGAGGTTTATCGTTAAGTCCTGGACTAAGTGCGAAATTTCATTAATAAAACAAATTTTCTGTTAAGTGACGTTTACTAACTATGATTAAGTTAAACCACGGAAGTAGGTGGTTTAGCGAAGGAATAAGAAATAGAACTGTCAAATTCGTTTTTTTTTTATCATCGTTATTTATATCCAACAGTCTTTTTTTTTTATTTGTGTTGGTGTCAACACATTTGTTTTCGATAATTGTGATTGCCTCCGTACACAATTCTCGAAGTAGGTTATAAAATAATCAATTAATAGGTGTGTTTTTTTCGCAAGTTCATATAGAACTGTAAAAAAAAAACGAAATCGGGATTTAGGAGCTTTTTTTTCAAATAGCTGGAAGCACTGTGTACGCTATGACATTTGTCAGTTGTATTGACTAGCATCAACCAGCATCCAAAAACGTCACTTTTGACGTCTCTGAGCAAATTATCGATAACATATATATAATACTATTTTGGCATCACCATTTTTATCGGGTCTTAGATTAACTCTCGAAAATTATCTGGTCTTAGCTACCTCTGTATAGATTTAAGTAGTTGTTGCATTTGTATGTAAAGCGCTTAGTCCCGATGTCGTTTTTTTTTTCTACAATTCTATATGGACTTGCAAAAAAAACACGCCTAATAATAATTAATAAAAGGGTAAATATATTAAAAAAAATACATAGATACTTTCAGGCGAATCTATAAACAAATCTTAAAGGTTACTTAACTTTAAAATACCTCTAAGCAGCTCTTAAGTATGAAATCGGTATCTATAATCAATTTTCCCATTTAAGTAACGTTACTTAAATGCCTCTTAACTTAAACGCCATCAACCGCGTTTAAGGGTCACTTAAAGGCATTTTAAAATGTATTTTGACATATCGATTGTCATCTTTGAAATTTTGAAGTTTCAAATTGTGAGTTTGTAGGTATTGTTTGTTGTGATATTATATTAGAACTATAAAGTGCAACGATTTAAGAAACATAAAATTTGTATTGATTAAAGTATGTGTACGTGCAAAGAAATTTCGTCCAAGCTTCCCTCTTAGCCTTTGAAGTGTTTGTATCGACACTTTCCTTCTCGTTGTTGGAAGAGAATAGGCGTTTTCCTAAATGCAGAGTTGCAGCGCATCGCGGATTTTGATGCCCTTGCAACGTTTTTCTTCACTCTAAAATTTACTTTTACAATTCATTAAAAAAAAACTCTAAAATTTAGAATTCGTATTTAATAACGTTATTTTATTGAAGCAAGTGAATAAAAAAAAAGCATCAAAATTCATGATGCGCTGCAACACTGCATTTAGGAAAACGCCAAATCTGTGCATAAAATAATTCTGTTTTGTAGTGTATTATTGCAAATTATAAAATAAAAAAGTTTCCTTGTAGGAGGCATTCCAATTTTCAGATCTTTTTCTTTTATTTGTGGCGGCGGGTGTGGGTGTATGTTCGATAGCCATTTTTTTTTTGATTTCACAAATAAAAAAATGTGTCTTCCAATTATTTACTGAAAGAAGGTGTCACAAAACAGCTGTGTTGTATAAAATGAAGCAGCATTTGTTTTTTTTTCTGTACTAGATTTTCACATTCTTTTACGTTACGTGACACAGCCATTGTTTAGTTAAGTACCAATGAAAAATCGATTATAGATACGAATTGAAGTTTCGTCATTTAAAGCCAAATTAAATATTTAAGTATGCTTAACTAAATAACCTCTAAGATGCAGTTTAAGAAAATCTTATAGATACGGCTGTTTGTCTTTTAGGCTAGCCGCGCACTAGCAATTTTTAGTTACGAAACTGCTTGGTTCGAGCAACTAAAAAGTTTGTGTTTTGACACAAACATATGAACATATAATTATCTGCAAATTCACGGACATTCAACCAAACAGTTCATCTGTTTTCTATAAGTAACCAAACAGTTTCGCAACTAAAAATTGCTAGTGCGCGGCTAGCCTTATGCTCCAATTCTCACTCCTTTTTCTTTTTTTTTGTGATAATTGTTCATAATTGATTTTTCAATATAATTAACAAAACAAACAACTGTTAAAATTATAATTAGACACAAGCAATTGACAATCAATTTAGGCAGACACAGAATATAAATATGAGATAGCTTACTTGTTGTAGTAGATTTTTTCAAAGGATTTTTGATAAACGTCGCTTAACTATTCCGCGAACATTTCGTTTTTATTAATGTAAATATTTAAGCCAGGACTTAACTCCTATTCCATGGTTTAGTTAAACCGTGGAATATAGGTGGAATAAGCGTTTTTTATTAATATGGCTGTATGTGAATAACAAATACAACATCCGCAGTAGGTCCACTGCCGATAAAAGGAGAAGTGAAATCCTGCTGCGGATAGAGATTTGACGTTTATTCGAGTATCGGCAGTGATCCTACTGCGGATGTTGTATTTGTTATTCATATAAAATCCTACTGTAATACAAAGAACTTTTCCAAAAAAACACGGCTATTAATAAAGATGGTTTAGTGGAGGTTTATCGTTAAGTCCTGGAATAAGTGCCAAATTTCAATAATAAAATTCTCTGCTAAGTGACATTTACTAACTATGATTAAGCTAAACCACTTAAGAAGGTAGTTTAGCGAAGAAATAAAAAATAGAATTGTCAAACTTGTTTCGTTTTATCAAAAAAAAAAAATTACAAAAGTGCAAAGTGCGTGTCTTCACGAGTTGTAAAGGCAATTGCTTTGAAAGCAAAGTAGATTAGTAAAATGAGAACTATGAAAGGATTTAAGGTCACAAGTGGATTTCGACCAGTCATAGATGCATTTAACAGCACCCATTTAAGGATGAAAAAAAACAGGCAGGAGAAAACGGTCAATAATATGTGAATAGGAGAGGCTATTACTCGAATAATGTGCAAGTAAAGATAAATAAATAAAAATTATATAAATATAAATCCGAACATGTTTTTAAGGGGAAGTTCGCCTTTTCCGGCGACCAAAAATGCATTTTTTCTATTTTTTTTTAGTAAAATATGTGTAGACTATGTAGCTAAAACCGTTTGTCCGAATACTTTTTTTTTTTTAATTTATAGAACAAAAACGAGACCTACTTTTATGTCTCGAAAATTGACATTTAGTGGTATTTTGAGCGTAGCATGTCATACATAAATAGATTTGAATTTAGCGCCTACATATCCATACCATGATAAGCAGAGGTACCATATGGGCCACCAGGTGTCGACACATGTCGACACTTAGACAAATGCGATATGCTACTGTTGGCCACGATTACTTTAAAAGTACTTAACGGATCGTCATAATTTTTTTTCTTTTAAAGCTTATTAAATTAATTGGAGTCTGGACCAAAATCAGGCTGATATATCACTAAACACTAGATAGAACACTAAAATTCAAGCGTCCGCCATTTTTTTAATTTTTGACTTTGGGCAATTATTTTCGTCCAGACTCCATCTACACTCTTCTATTTTATAAAAAAAAAACTTTGATTTTTTTAATTTTCGATCATTTTTGCAGGAGCTAGAGTGGCCAACAGCGAACAACTTTTTTTGGAGGTGGTCTCGTTCCGAGGCGCATTATTTCTTAACGGCCTGGTATTTTTTGACGAAAAAATTATTTTTTGTACTTAATATGATAACTAAAAAGTAAACAAACTTGAATTGATTATATCATTCCTTCCATGAAAGAAAAACTCATGAAAAAGTGTCATTTTTGACCCTGAAAGAGGAGAACGTCCCCTTAATTATTTTGCTTCCTTATCTTTTTATCCTCTGTACATAGCCAGTTTGTGGCGTCAAGTTAAAAATAAAGGACATAGTTTGTCACTTGCGTGAAGGCACGCATGATTCCCGTATATATAAAGGAGCGATAAGACATCAGCAAATGAAAATCAATTTAGACAGAAAAAGAATATAAAAAAGAGATGGCTTACTTGTTGTAGTAGATTTTTTAAAGGATTTTTGATAAACGTCACTCCACTATTCCTCGATCATTTTGTTTGTATTAATGTAAATATTTAAGCCACGATTTAACTCTTATTCCATCGAATATAGGTGCAATAAGCGGTTTTTATTCATATGGCTGCTATTGATTAAATCATTTCATATTTTGGAACAATAAAAACCAAATTAATCAGGAGGGTTTAGTGGAGGTTTTTCGTTAAATGCCGGACTACGTGCCAAATTTCATTAATAAACCAAATTTTCTGCTAAGTGACTTTTACTAACTATGATTAATGTTAGTTTTTAAACTTATTTTGAAAAGAAATAATATGTAATAAAAATGACTCATAGATTTAACGATTTCATAAACCGTCTGGAACTTTTCGATAAGAAGACCAACATTTTATACTATACCACGATATGGCAGAAATATAGGTTTTTCAAGAAAAACATGGAAAAACTTGTAGCTATTTTGGAGGCAGACCTAAGTGTAGATAGAAGAGATGGAAATATTCCTGTGGATTTACAA
Source organism: Chrysotoxum bicinctum (assembly GCA_911387755.1). Taxonomy (NCBI): domain Eukaryota; kingdom Metazoa; phylum Arthropoda; class Insecta; order Diptera; family Syrphidae; genus Chrysotoxum; species Chrysotoxum bicinctum. Next base: position 246,712,110 of record OU426987.1, read on the forward strand.
GTTATGTCTTCTATAAGATACGGGGTCGTAATGATCCAGACGATTGTGGTGATATCAACGGCTTTAATCAGACTTCCATAAGTCATAGGTCCAATGACTGCATCCTTATTAGGATTAAAAAACAGTCAGGAGAAAATACTTAATATTATGTGAATAGGAAAGCGTACTACTCTATTAATGGGCAAGGAAAGATCGCTTATTAAAAAATATTTAAATATACATAAATATATAAAATATGTCTTTTAATTTTGTTTCCTTATCTTTATCCTCTGTACATAAGCTATTTGTGAGGCCAAGATTTCCATATTCATATACGAATATAAAAGACCGATTAAGTATGGAAGAATTTAAAATAACCAACAAGTTATAAACAGGCACAATAAGACACAAGCAAATGACAATCAATTTAAAAAAGATACCTACTGCTTACTTGTTGTAGTAGATTTTTTTTTAAATATTTTTGATAAAAGTTTTTTGCATGTGATACCTAAAGTCGGGACTTAACTCCTATTCCATGGTTTAGTAAGACCATGAAATAAAGGTGGAATAAGCGTTTTTTATTGATTTGGCTGTAAGAGAATATCCCATCGAACTACATAATTTTCCGCTTTGCAGAAAGATTTAACTTTCCGCCTGAATAAAATTTATAAAAGCATCATCTTAAAGTATTGGCGCAAAATTATAAACAGACAAGATAGTGTTAAGGTATTAGTATGATACAACTTTTTAATTTGCTACCTTTAAATTTATTAATTTTATAACTAGTATCGTGCTAAGGTTATTTTTTTATAAATTGCTTCTGAACCCACCTAAAACAATTTCGGTTCATGACGTTTATAATTGTCAAAGAGTCATGAAGTTAGTACCACACTAAAAAATAGCTGTTTGATGATTTTAACTTTAATAAAATTTTGAAGAATGTATGATGGTAAATTCAATTAAAAATTGAAATTTGTAAAGTGGTCGTGGTTTTATAAGCGCTTTTGTGAAATGTTAAATTAAACGTCACACATAATTACTTGCGACTTATAGGTACTATAAGGCAAGTTATGCATTCGTAAAAAAAATCGAACTCGAGATTTTGATCAAAGTTGACATTACGATGATAGCGAAGACTAAAAAAGTGGGTCTCGCAATTCTGTCTGTCTGTCTGTCTGTCTGTCTGTCTGTCTGTCTGTCTGTCTGTCTGTCTGTTCGACTACAGGCTAAACGACTCGGCCGATTTTCTTTAAACTTGGTACATATCATTTTTAATTTTTTCCCCCCACACGTTTTTTTCTTTTTTTTTTTAAGACCAAAAATAACGGTACCCCCCATACGAATTTTTTTCGAAATTTTATAAACATTTTTTTTTCTCAAAAACTGTTCAACAGATTTTAAAAATAAAGATACAGAAAAATTTCATTTAATTAAATCTAGGTATTGGTTGAAAAAAATTTTCCGAAAAATGGTTATTGAGGGTACCCCCCATGGAACCATTTTTTTTGTTTTTGATTTTCTCAAAAACGGTTCAACCGATTTTGATCATTTTTTTTTTGCTAAAGCTCCCCAAACACATAAACAGAATTGTGTACTCAAATTTTCAAAAAATTTTTTTTTGGATTTTTAAAAAAAACTTCAAAATTTTTTTTTCAAAACTCAATATTTCGAAAACCCCATGCTAGATTTTTTTTAAACTTGATAAATAAAAGTTTCTCAATATGATCTACAAGATGTGAAACAAAATTTTTTATTTTATCTAAAAATTAAGGTACCTACCATACAAATGCTAAAAAATTAAAAAAAATGGTTTTCAAAAATCGTATTTTTCTCGAAAACGGCACCTAGAATTTTGATAAAATTTTTTTTCTTTCAATTAATTTTTACGATCTTTAATTTAATAAAAAAAATTTTGAAATTAAGATATTACAGCTTGTACCTACCATAGAACCATTTTTTCGAATTTTGAATTTCTCATTATCCACATAACGGATCTTAATGAAAATTTTTATAGAGAAGGTTCTAAAAAGTCTAAAACACATTGCATTTCAAAACTTTAAAATAAATATTTTTTGAATTTTTGAAAAAAAAATCTATTTTTTTCTTTTTTTTGAAAATTCGATATCTCCGAAATGGGTTAATATTTCTTTTCGTAAATTTAATTTTTATTCGAACAATAATAAAAACTTTAAATAAGAGTACCAAAATTTTTTCTTAAAAAGCTTTTAAAAAGTTTGTATATAAAAGCTTCTTTTAAAGAAACCACTACAAGGACTTATAATTTTTGTTCTTGCAAAAATTCATATTTGCATAGCATTCTGTTACTATTAAAAGAATTTAAAAATTAATTTTATCCTTATGAACAATTTTCTCAATAACATTCGTTTTTAAAATTCCCAGTCGATTACATAGGAGCAAGTTCGTGCGACCCAGTCGTGCATTTTATTTTTATTTTTTTTTGGTTTAGAAGATCTATTTGTTCTTTTTTCGTGAAAAACCATCGGCTCTGTAGAAAAATGTTCCCATACAATTTTTGACAGCTCGTTTTTGCGGATATAAAATTTTCTAGTTTCTCAGGTTTATCCGGATTTTCCGGCCTTACATGAATAACTAAAATATGGTTTTGATTTTTGTTTATGTTTTATCATTCTAGGAATTAACAAGCTAAGATTAACAAATGATGACTACAAAATTTGAAAGAGGAAAATGAAATATGCTTCGAATGGCTGGATCAAAGCTGCTGGCAAAGTTACTGATTTTAATTTGTTCCGTAACGATCATATCACTTCTGGCGTTGACAAAATGTGGCTTTGGTGGTCTGACTGCTGATGATGGATATGACAGTGTTGATGATGGTAAGAGATCAATCAAATTATCATGTTTTACCAAAAAAAAAATGGTTTAAAATAACTCGTCAGTTCTCCAATTTATGAAAAAAAAAACGTATGTATGCAGTGTTGCCGCAAGCCAAAAAAAAAAGTCGCTAGATTGATCTTAAAAATCCGCTAGATATGCTAAAATTTTGAAAAAAGTCACTAGAAAAAAACTTCAGTACAAATATCGAAAAAAAACATATTCAATTCTAACAAAAAATTTATTTTGAACAGTAAACATAAAAACTTATGAGCATTTAGTTTACATAACAAATCATAAAAAAACAATAACAAATTCAGTTTCAAAAGTAGTAATACTTATCAGTTTTAAAAAAAAAAGTACTGTAATGTAATGTAATAAAAGTAAAAAAGTTTAAATAATAACTTCAAATACTTAATATAAGAGTAATCAATCACAAATAATTATATCAATTGCATCATCATCAATATTATTGACTTCAATATTTAAAGCAATATCGAAGTTATTTTTTAAAAGAACATTCTTAGGGATTTCGTAATTATGACAACTTTTGTTTTGTATTTTTAGTTGATTTCTGATAATCATTATAGAATTTAAAGTTTTCGTTGACATTTTATTTCTCAATTTATTTTTAACAATGTTCATCATGCTAAAAATGCGTTCCACTTCGGCATTTGAATGTGGAAGCGACATTACTGTTCTAGCAAGTTGGAATAATTCTTTATAAGTATTGACCCCAGCTGCGTTTTTATAGCGTGAAACTTCTCCCCAAAACTTAACGCTATCTTGAAGTTCTTGCCATTTTACAAAATTAATATTCGTCCATTGATTTAAAATTTTTTCTATTGTTTCGTCCTGAAACCCTAAATTTTTTGCAAGTTCAATGATAGAACGATCTTTAAGAGGTCTTAAGGTATTTTGGACTGATAATAATTCCATTGTTTTTAAAGCATTGTAATTACTTGGAACCCTTTTTTGAACCTCTTTTACTAATTTTATAGTAAAATTAATACAGCTAGTTCTTATACGACTAATTGTATCGCTTGATAATTTAGATTCCGAAATCTTAGATTCAAAAATATAACCTAGATATGGCTTGGAAATTAAATGATCCTCAATTATAATACCAAAATAGTCTTTTTCAGATTGTATAGCATCAGGAATAACTATACCGCTGCAGAGGGAACGTAGTAAAATAATTAAAGAATTTAAAAGTTCAAATGGATCACAATTTTCACCTTCAAACACTTTGATTGCCGTTTGCACTGTTCCCAAAATACTTTTCAAAAAGAAAAGGTATAGGCGGTTGCTTTCATCACAAAACATTGAGTATAATTGTTCTGCGGTATAACAAATACTTTTTGTCACACCAAAGTGAAGTTTAAGTTCCTCCCACTGTCCTAAGATTCTAATAACAGCAGGTTCAATAGACAACCAACGGGTGTCACATACTTTCAAAAATTTTAAAGGCGTTTCTCCACAATTAATCAATTTATAGATCGTACTATACTCTTCCTTACGTTTTGGTGAATGCGAAAACCAATTATAAGTTTCTCTAATGAGAAACTCAATATTTTGCGGCAAGGAACTTGCAGAAGAATGAAAAACTGCTAACTGAAGCGAATGGCACATGCATCTTATTAAAACCAAGTGAGGCAATTTATGTTCTGTTTTCAGGATCTTATAAACACTTTTCTTTTCTCCTGTCATAACAGAAGCATTGTCCGTTCCGATGCCTACCATATTTTGTATGGGTATTCCATGATGGGTCAAGCAATTTATTAATGCAGAAACAATTCCTTGGGCATCACTGCTTTCCAAAAGTTCTAAAGCCAAAAAGGCAGAAACTATTGCAGTTTTTGGGGAACTGAAATACCTAACTACAATTCCTAAATATTTGTTGATTCTTGCATCAGTTGACTCGTCGATAATAACACTATATTTTACTGAGTTATTTATCTCAATTACATTGCTATTTCTAAAATGAGGAGCCAAAACTTTGTTGATTATGTTTGTACATTTAGTTCGGTGTAGTTTCAAAGATGCTGCTTTCGAATCTTGAAATGCTTTTTTACATAACTCACTAAGGTGATCAATTTGTAAAATTGATGTGTGTTCAGCAATGAAAAGTGCCAGCATACATTCTGCTCGCAGAGTGGAAAGATCTTCATTTTTCTTTGGAAATTGGATAAGCTGATTTTTTGAAATAAGTTCTTCATGTCGCCTATGTTTTTTAGTGGAGCAGTGCTTCTTCAAATCCGAAAGTTTGGCATACATCTGGATGTGACATAAGGAACAAAATGCTTTTGTTGGATCGTCAGCAACAGGTTTTATCCAGGATTTAAACTCTGAATCAGTTTCCCATGTTTGTCTATACTTTTGCGAGTACATTTTCTTTTTCAACGGAAGATCCATATTTGACCTGGCACTAAAATTATTATTTTCAGTCATAAATTGGAAGGAACTAGTTAAATAAATCAAGTGCCTACCTCTTGCTGAAAGGTTTATTTGACGGCTTGCTGGAAAAATATTTATTTCTGTAAAAAATCTGAAAAATAATAATAAGGTTCACATTTTAAAGAAAAAAAAATACTTAAAAACGCATATGTACCTACAAAACAAGTCAAGTTTATTCCCGAAATCTGCACTTCACTACTTCAGCTGACAAAGGCAAGACCAGACAAAAACAATTACGGTTTTAAAATCTTACACAAAATAAATCAAAGAAACGAAATGACTAGATCGTCTACTTTCTAAAACATATACCCGCTCACTCGCCTTCTTTGCTGTGGTGAAGTTTCAAATTCAGTTCAGTGGTCGAGGTAAAAAGAGAGTCAAACAAATATCATTTCTTAAGTTCCCAACTCGAATGCCAGGGATGTAACATCACCAGGGGTGTAATATTTACAAAAAGTATGTTTCGCAAAAAGTCACTAGAAAAGTAGCTAGAATTTTCTAGCGACAAAAAATAATTTTTTGTCGCTAAACTTTTGAAAATTCCGCTAAATATAGTGACAAAGTCGCTAAAAAGGCAACACTGTATGTATGTCGTTTTTCGTTGGGTTTTTCAATTCCCAAGGAATGTAATAAAAATCGTATTCATTTATTTCCAGTAATACCCTTAAACGTCACCATTAAAAAACAAGAAATTCAGTCATTTAATACTTTGACAAGTAATCCGACGAAAACAACTTTATTTTTATACACTTTTTACTGAAATTGTGAAAAAAAAAACAATCCGAAATCATTATTGAAATCAGTTAATGCAAGTACAGTAGAAACGAAGTGCTAGAAATGATCTAACGAAATAAAAATAGCAGCGTTTCATTATCGCCAAAGATCCAACCCTCGAAAATAAAACGATACGGGTTATTGTAACAGTTGTGTTGTACGCTCTCTCTCTTTTGCTTATGTTTGTTGATTTCCAAATATTTCTTGTCTTTTTTCTTTACACTGTAATTTACACTACCATACCATAGGTTGGCTTAAATTGATGGGCTGACAGTTGATCTTGTTTCTTGTTACCGTCACACTATAAGATCAATGTAGATCCGTTGTAAAAATCTAGGGTATTATGACTCCCATGTATTGAAACCGTCCGTTAGAGTGTCATTGAAGAAATGTCTGTCGTTGAGGAGAGGTAAACCCCATTTAACAGCGTGATCTATTCCTTTAACCCAACTTGAGAAATGAACCCTCCACCAGGCCCGTAGGAGTATATACAGAGGATGTAACATCTGGGATTTGAGTTTCATAGTTTACTGGATGGTTTTATGTTCTTCTTTTTGGTCAGGTTTGCTGAATAGGTCGAAGGGGCTGTCCGTTTTCACAAGAGGATTTTGCCAACTTGAACAGAATTGGTCCCATCAACTCACTGACGCTCGTATTCACCGTAGAAGTGGGAACAGCTGATGTATAGGCGAGGTGCCCAGTCTCTGCTTGTTGCTGCTCGTAAAGGAAACACGTGCGTCGCTCAGTCGTTTTCGTTCGTTCTATCATTGTAATCCTTGACCCTTTTTATGTCTTTTGAATGTGGTTGGAGTCGATTTCCAATCTCCTGGTCTCCGATTTCCAATCTCCTGATAGAGCCTAGAAATCAAGCCATTTGGTAGAGTTAATACTCGTAAATTTGAACATGTTTAGTGAGGGGTTAGGCTTTATTCCGAGGACTAAGTGCAAAATGTTTTTAATAAAACAAAATGCCTACTTAGTGACGTTTACTAAGCTAATCCACCGAAGAAGCTGGGTGTCAATTCTCTATCTATAGAATCCGGCGACGGGAGTCAGAGTTACTTCGCGTTAACATTGCTGTGAATCCGGTGACCATCTGCGCTTAGTACAAGAGGTGAGAAAAGTTCCCGATTCCTCAGGAGTAAAATACTCGTATTACGATTTCCATAATCTGCATGATTTATATTCTTCGAATATTTTGAATCTTGGAATAGACTTTTCTTTGCCATTTGTTAATAATAAAATTACATATTCATAAGTAAATCCAAAAAATTTTTTTTTAAATACATATGTACCTTAAATATTTTGTGAATTGCTTTAATTTTATCAAGAGAAGCATTCATTATATGTACATAAATGCCGTTCACAGCTCACCTTGAGGAAATCTTACTCACATAACTACATTATGTACATTAAAATTGTGCACTTAAATTGAGTACCTAATTAAAATTCTTGTCTAATTAAAATTTCAAATCAAACTCATATCGATTCGCAAAATGCTTTATCTCCGTCTAGAGACAAAATTAATTCCTTTGTATTTATTCTCATTCCGGCTTCCGGATCCTGCACTTTTCCGGAGGATAGTTAGAATACAAGATACCTTATCCACAGAAACTGTCAGAAATTGTTGATTCCATTATCTCCCTTTGCGGCTAGAGGGAGCTGCAGTCAATATAAATTGCTTCTTTATATAGCTTTACCTTCTATGTTTGTACATTTACTATCGATATCTTCATCCTCACAGATTTCAACAAAATTCCAGTGATATCCGCCGTTGCACAGCACCAACACCACCAACAGCATTCGGCGCCATCACCAGCAAACCAACACAAGCTGCGAAACATCAACGCCGAAAAAACTGCAGCTGATCAAAAGGAGTACATCGACTTGCTGCGTCAAAAGGAAGAGGAGTACCGACAGGAAATCACTCGACTGACATCCGAAATAAAATCTCTGAAGCTCCAACTTATCCAACTTCGAGGTAAGTGTGCAAGCATACCATTCGCCTTTGTCGACAATGACAAGGCATCACTGGGACTTAATGCTTTCGATATCAAGGTCGACCTCTCATAACATGCTTCTTCCTTTTCCCATTTCGCAGGTAATCAGCCATTTAACTTCACCAACTCTGTTGCACTTGGTCCGCAGTTAGAACTCCTCCAACAGCTTCCATCGCCAAATACAACGGTCACAGCAGGGCACCATCAAACTGGAGCAGCATCTGGCTCCATCTATGATTGCAGCAGTTACATACGAAAACAAGTCGGAGCTGCAGAGATCCTGCGGGGACTTCCTTTGAACAACGAGTACGAGTTGATTCCATTCAATCATTTCACATTCAGCCGAGTATATCCTATCGAGCTAGGACTGGGTAAGCGGGTGGTAGAAAAGCCAATTGGCTACAAACGCAAGGATCTCTTGGACGCACTGGGTAAGGCCATCGAGAGTCTAAATAGAAATGTCAGTAGCAAGACAAATATGGGCACTGGGATCAAGTATACCCTGGATGATTTCACAGAAGGTATCTACCGTAATGAACCCACGACAGGAACACAGTATGAATTGTACTTCAGGACAAAGGAGGTAGCACATAATCCAACGAATAGCCATCAATTGGGAGGAGGAGGCGGTGGCAATGGCGGAGCCACCAACTCTGGAACAACTGGCACGACGAAGGTTGTTGTTATGAGACCCTTCGCACCATTGCAAACGATACAAATGATTGGCTTTCCTAAAGTTCACGATAAAGAGTTGATTCATATAATATTGCCATTGTCGGGACGAACAGCGACTTTTCAGAGTTTCATGGATAAGTTTGTGAAGATTGCTCTGAAGAATGACCGGAGGGTTCATTTGACGGTTGTGTATTTTGGAGAAGATGGTCTTTCGGAAGCGAGGTCTATTATGAGTCGAGTGCTAGCGATGAAGAATAGTGGTGGAAACTCGTCGAATTTGAAATTACTTGCACTTAACGAAACTTTTTCAAGAGGTGAGTCTTTTGTTTCTTAAATATTAGTTTCAACTTTTAACAGTTTGTTTGTTTTTATTTAAAATGAATGCTACTCGTATTAAAATTCGAGAGCATATTATGCAGGTACTTACGTAGTTTTTCTTTTTCTAAAAAACTACGAGTAGTTTAAAGTTTTTTGGCAACAAGTTTATGTTGCTAAGGAGGGTTAAGCATGCCATTTTTAAATCTGATATGTAAAATAAAAAATAACGAAACTTTTTCAAGAGGTGAGTTTTTTGTTTCTTAAATATTAGTTTTAACTTTAAACAGTTTGTTTGTTTTTATTTGAAATGATTGCTATTAAAATTCGAGAGCATATTATGTACTTAAGTAGTTTTTCTTTTTCTAAGAAATTAAATTAAAGTTTTGGCAAGAAGTTAATGTTGCTAAGGAGAGTTAAACATGCCATTTTTAAATCTGATATGCAAAACAAAATATAACAAATGAACGTATAATTATGTAAGATCTACCTAGAGGTGAAAGAGAGTTAAATTTTAAAAATATAGTATTTTATTTTACTCAAAAACGCGGTTTTCGGATAAAAGTTTTCGAAAACTTGTAGTCCGAACATTTACAGACCTACGTTTGACATTTCAATTTTTTGATAACAACTGTCGAAATTTGTATTAATACAATACATATTTGAAAGCTAAAAATTAAGTCGTGCTTAAATTACTTTTGACAATTTAATCAATTGTAATCATTTAAAACATATTTCTAAATTTAAAAAAGAAAAATGAACAAAATATGAAGAATAAAACTTCTATTCTATCTCAATTGTTTCAAATTCAAATTTGAATTTCTTTTGACAGCATATTGTTAGAGTTTCTTAATTTCTTTTGAAAGAATCCCCTCAGTTTCATTTTAGACGTTTGATAAAATAAATTTCTACTGAACACACCTCAAACAATGACAGTTCGTGAAAAATACTAAAATGTTAGAGGAAATTCGATTAATATTTTCCAAATCATCATTTTAATCATAGTAGGTATTATGCTTATGTCGATTTCCTTTACTCACTAGGGATTTTGATCCCTTGTCAAATTTTTTCTTTTGGTGTGCGTATTTCGTATACATGTAAATCCCTCTTCAAATACGGATTCGAGGGATTTGATCTCTGTCACAAAAAAATCGATTTTTTTGGTGTAAAGGAACGTGAAATCTGTCGAGAGATCGAAATCTTCACACAGAAATTGATTTCTCATGTGTAAAGGAAATCGACATTAAATAGTCTCAAATCTCAATAATAATCCGTAAATTGGAAAAATTGAACTTGATTACTTACTCAAGCCAAAAGTTATTGAAATACATCTAATTCAATTTGAAATTTATGAATTTCTTACGAGTATATAAAAACTTCCAACGATTCATTTCTAGATATCTCTTATTTCATTTAAATTTGTTAACGAATTTTTATTCACGTTAAATCTTTCGTCAAATATAAATTCAGGGCAAAATCGCGGTCCCTATAAACGCATGAATGATCGAGCTAATGAAAATCACCCTACAATCGAGTGAATGAGTTCAGATCGCGACCTACGATAGTAGTACCTAGATAGTAGTAGATTAATATTCAAAATTGTAACAAATTAAATTCTTAACGCACTCACATTCTAAAATTGTTATTGTTTTGGTTTGAATTAGGGGTCAGTTATAGCTATCATTGAAAATTTTTATTTCAATTTGTAAGACTATTACACAAACTTCAATGGCGCAAAATTTTAGTCGAATTAGTACGATATTAAGACAATTTAAGTATGGAACAAGGCTTAAGCAATGATTTTGAAAATTTTAATCGAATAAAGCATTATACTTTCTCTACCATTTTATTAAAGTTAAAATCAAGAATAACTATTTTATTTTTTTAAGTATCTTGCTAACTTCATATTTCAAACATCAAAACAGTTCTGTTTACTTAGTTTTTTGCACGAACTGTCATTACTTTAAGTGTGTTCGGAACGAATTTATTAAAAAACATAGCCTTAGCGCGATAATCGTTACAAAATGTTTAAAATTAAGAAAGTGTGTTTAAAATTAAGAAAGAAATAATCTACTTTAAAGCTAGCAAATTGTTAATTTGTATCATGCTAATATCTTAATACTAGACTGCTCAAAATTTTGCACCGGTAAATTGTTATCAAAATGAAGCTAATGAGTTCTACATTTGTTTTACTCTAAAAAATACTAAAATTTGATTTTTTAAACTTGAATGTGTTCGATTCACTTTTTATTCTCAAATGTCAGTTTTGCTTTTAATGGTCAACTCTAAGACATAGTTGCAATTTTCCAATGATTGCTTTAAGTGATTTGTCAAAAAAAAAATTACCATTTCAGTGATTTGTTTCAATGATGCATTTTAATGAAATCTTAGAATATAATATATGCCTCATAACTTAAAATGCATGTCAAACTGTTTTTTAAGTTCCGATGAAATTAAAAATAAATTTTGTGAAAAAATTATTGTAAAGCCTAGTATGCAGATCGCGCTAAATTTTATCTCCCACATTTTTCTCCAAACATCAGCTAAAATCCAAGCTAAATTTTGACATAAGAACCTTGTGGAGAATATGTCACAGAAAACAGCTGATCTCTAAATGAAATTTTTTCAAAGATTTAAAAGAATTTGTTGATTTCGATTTTTTCAGAATTATGAATGGGAATAAATGAGAATTATGAATTATGAGTGATTTTTGCTGTGGAAACAACTTTTTAGACTTCCGTCACCAAATATTCTTCTTAATATTATTCCAATTCAAATTGAAATTGAAATTTAGCTCGAAAATAAATGTACCAGACAATTATTTCGTGCGCTAAATTTTGACAGATAAGTTATGTACAGTTCGAAAAGAAATTTTGATTTTTAAGCTGGAGCAGCGTACCTCTCGGCTAAAATGCTTGACATAATTTTAGCTTGGCTAAATTTTGGAGAGAATTTTGTATGGGAGATAAAATTTAGCGCGATCTGCATACTAGGCTTAAGCAGTTAAAGACCTTTTCAAACAGAGCGCATTTTTGACGAGGCGTTAAGATTGTTTTTACGCAACATTCTAATCGTCGCTTTAGAAAACGTCAGACGGAGAACTATCAGCAGCGCGTTAAATATTTGAATCTTGATTATGATTTACTTACAAACTGTAAAATAGCTTTTGGAAACAATATTTTTGCATGATTTATCCATTTCCACAAGCAATTCAAAATAATTTAATGCACCAATGACAGAAAATAGTTCAAAAAATATTTTCTTACGCAGTGTTAAACAAAATAATTTGTAATCACAACGCCGCATTTCACCGCCATGTTTCAATATCACTTGTACTCTATGTGACATAGGATATGTACTGCTGTATAGAGCGTGGCATTATTAAAAGGGATAAGAGCAATCCGATTTTTTTTTGCCAACGATAGCTCAAGGAAAACATAATATTATATCAATTCGTTTAAAGGGAAACCTACTTTCAAATCTCTTTGTAAAGCTTAGCTTCTTTCGTTGGTGGCCCAGTCGCATTCAGTTTTCCACTTAAGATCATCCATATTTAAATGATTACTGTGAAATGTTTTAAGCAAAATAAGGATGCTTCCTCATATAACAACTCATACTTTGCAAAAAAAAAGAAAAGACTTTTGGGTTAGATTTATTTTGTTTTAATTTGTCCTTAAAAAATTATTACAAAACTGTTAACTGTTAACCGTTAACTGCAGACTTGACGCTTGGCGGATGACAAATCTATTAAATGTTAAATGTACACGTTAGCGCATTCAATCATGTAGGGCGTAATGCCAAATTACGTTTACCTTACGTTTACGAACATACATCCACTGTAACTGGCTGAACAAAATGGAAGGCTGTAACTGTCACTGGAGAAGCTGGAATAATTACTTAAAAGTGTCGTATATGACATTTGTTTGTGAACATAAATCTGCGGTTTTCTAAAAATTGGATCAACTGATTTACCTAAATCTTTAGCAAATTTATCAAAACAAAGCTATTATATAGGTATATGAGGAACTAAAGAAAAAGTCAACCTTGTGTAATGTGTAAGCATGCATCTAGTGGTTTGACTAGTTATATTTTAAAAAGTCAAAAGTGCTACACGAAAAAGTGAAAAGTTGGTTAACTCTTGGAGCTCCGTTTCGTTGTATTCATAATATGATTCGTATTCAATATTTTGACATCTTTTCCTGTTGCAGCTTAGTCTCCATTATGCTCGGCCAATAATTAACGAACAAATAGAGGATTCTTTCACCAAGAGGTAACCCTGAATTTAATTGGATTTACCATAAATCTTCTTTTAATCTCTAAGATTTACCATACAAATTTATTTTGTTAATATACCATAGTAGATAAGAAATAAATCTTCATTGGATCAATTGTTCTAATATCCATATCATGTTAAGTTATCTCGATGATTTTTCATCGTTTGGCAGAAATTAAACTTTCTTTCTCTCGCTTCCATTTCATAAAAAAAATTGATAGATATACTGTCAAAGTTAATTTTCTTTTAAATCTTTAAGTTGCGATGGAAGCACCACATAAATCTTTTGCCTTAAATCTCGGATAATATTTTGGTGAAAATGTAGTATAAGTCTGGTTCCACACGGCGACGTATAATTTGAATGCACATCTCTTGGTTATTTTCGTTTAAACTGTCATTCCGTAATGCGCACATTATTGAACGAAGTCTTTTTTGTCATTTATTTCTAAGCGCGTGCATTTTTTTGACGGCTCTTTTTCATTTTGTGTCTTTCGAACTCGTTTTGGAAGTTAAAAAAAGTGAAACCAAATATTGGAATTTTCAGCAATGTTGTACCTACTTCATTTCGTAACTGAATATGAACTTGTAAGTAAGTTTCTCTCTCCATTTGAATTCATCAGCGGCCATATTGAATTATGTTTCATCAACAACGGCAAAAGTGAAATGAACGAAATTCGAAAATTAAGAAGAAGGAGAAAAAAGAAATGTCGAAAAGATGCAATTAAATCAAACTTACCAGTCTTCTATAGGTGCGTTTTATTGTTCACAAATCTATCTGGATCCGGATCTGGATCTTCCCTTGAAAATAAAACGATACGGATTAATCCAGATCAGGATCCAGATAGATTTGTGAATAATAAAACGCACCTTATATCGCTCTCTGGTTTGCTTTAAAGCGCCGTGTAAAACCAGCCTAACGGATGTAGTTTCATTTAAATTTTTTCCTGAATTCTTAGCAATACTTCAAAACATATTTCCGGTTGGATCTGTTCTCCAAGGAAATCACAAAATTAACGATTTAACAGTCTATTTGAAACAAGTGGTTACTTATTAATTTGATTTAAATATTTAAATAGTCAATTATGAATTTCGAATACGAAAATTTAAAGAAAAACTTAATTATTTACAAAATAACAACATTTTAAGTTCAAATTCGTGACAGGGATACCCTATAGTCCTTCAGGGATCCAGGGATAACTTGCCTTTTAATCGAAATATCATACAATTTACTTTTCATAAATAAAGCTTCTCCATATCCTTTCGTCCATGGGCGATTAAGGATGCCACCAGGAGAAATGATCCTCCAGTTCATTTGCAATTTTAATTAACCTTAACCAATTAATTTTTTTTGTAGGTATCATTTATATTTTGTCCTTCCTCGATTATGCCTCGGGATCCAATTTGAGTTTAAGCCTTATGCAATTTTTTTTTTCATTTTCATTCATACAGCCAAAGGACTACGCGTGGGTGCGGAACGTGTCTGGGACAAGGACGACAAGAGTAAAGATGTCCTTTTGTTTATGTGTGACGTTGATGTTGTGTTCAGTGCCAAATTTCTCGACCGATGCCGCTGGAATGCAAAGGCTGGCAAAAAGGTAAGCGCATTTGCGTAATTTATTTAATTGCTTTCCAGGATTGAAGCACACCCATCAGAGGCTTCTACGTTGTGCTGCTTCGGAAATTGTTGTTGGTTTTTCGGGGCTACACAAAAAAAAGGAGGAAGACTAGGATATGGTGTACTCGTATCTGATGTCAGTGTGACGACAAGTGTCGACTTTTCTACTTGCAAGCTTAGCAGAATGTCTGTTCTTTTTTTTTTTTTTTCTGTTCGCATCCACTTTTGCGTCGTTTTCATGAAGCGAAATGAAAAAAAAGGGGAGCTGTGGTGTTGTATGTAGGACGGTACGTACCACAAAGAAAGCTATTAAGTGGGTGGGAATTTGTAATTTGCTTCGGGTGATGAATAAATACAGTGCCTTATTATATTTCCTGCTGCTCCTGAGTCAGAATTACCTCTTGCTGAAGCCTGCACCACCGCCGCCGCCGCTGTCGTCAACAATTCCAACTGAAGGCGACGAAGTTCATGCTTTTTCGCCAAGTTCTTTGGGAAGAGTTACAATTGTTATAAATGTTCGTATGCGTTTGTACGCCCGCATATATGTACATATACGTAGGTATCGTTTTGGGATGACGGTCTCAGGCGGGAACTACTAAATTGGTTACCCAAATAATCGCATTAATTGTAATGAAGTGCTGAAAGCTGAACTCTGTGTATTGAAAATGTGCGTTTGTTCCGGCTTAATTTTGGTATTTATGTACATAAATATATGTATGAGCCTTTCTATGAGAGTATATTTATATTAAATGCGGAATATAAACCATTCTCACATCCTTTTTGTATCGTAAATTATTTTTGATGGTGTGATGATGCCATTAAAACAATTAACTCTTGGTTAATTGAATGCAATTTTACGAGTAAGTATCTGCTGAGATGGCTATGATCGAATTTCACCATGTTGGAGGTTCAAAGGAACAGATTTATGTACAAATATATATCTCAGAGAGAATAATATTGAATTTAATCTGTTAATGACCGTAAACGATACATGAAATTGATGAGCACCTTCCTACCTATCGATTAGATTTAATTTGCTAATATTCTAATTCCTGCCCAAACCTACACATCTGGGATCTTGCCATTTCATACTTGCTCCAAATTATACAAAATTAAGTTCTCACACTGCATTATAAATTTACAATGTGAGGAATTTAAAACTATAATAAACAGATACCAGTGGCGTGGGATTCATACAACAGGATTCCGAAAGTGTGCCCTTTTAAAATTTCACCAAATTGTAATACATAATAACATAAATAAACTTGGTAAGAATTACCAAAAATTTCCTAACCCAAAGATGTTTTTATGTACAGGTATCAAAACACGTATCATGAACCAAGGGAATCAATGCTGAAAACCCTCAAGGATCAAAAGTAGGACCGCTGTACAACACTTATACTGCTGATCAACCAGTAAACATTCCAGAAACAAACACGAAGCTTTGTGCAGACGGATCCATCACATACGCCAACGTGTTTTTTTGAGGTTAGGAGAGAACAAGAGCACATTAAAAACCTTTAGAAATACTATCTCAAATGGGGACTGAAAATATACAGCGAAAAGACCGAACTCATCTGCTTCCGAACAACAGTGGCTATCATTCAAAACCGAGCGTTTGTTACACGCTGTGAGCGATCAAACTAAAGTTACCAGACAACGCTGAAGAAACAGTCAAATCATCAACAAAGTTCTAGGGAATCTATTTTTCCAAAAAAAAAAAAAAACTCCAGAAGCATGCAGACTTGATTTTGAAGAGAGCCAACTATTCTCTGCACTTAGAGCATTCACTATTCAGGAGGCGAAAAGTGAGAGCCTAAGTGAAATGACTAAGGTACTTGTGTACAAAAACCTTATACGACTGGTTCTGATCTAGGCCTTTCCCATCTGGTTTACTATATTACCTTCAGCAATGAAGAAGGTAAAGTATTTTAAAAGAAAGAAGCTTCCCACTTACAATGGACTCCATCGTTACACCGTGACAATAGACAACGGCTTCCGACTAATAGATGTGTTTAAATTTCGAGGGAAAACGTCGATTCCGACCATATATTTGTTGCGGCTAAATTTAAAGCTCGACTGTCAAACGGAAAGAAACTGCGAACCGCCCAAGCGAAAAGCCCTTCTCTGTGCATTCACCTACCATAAACGTCAATAATCAGTGGTCCCAATATCGCGATATCATCAAATAGGTAGCCGAAACTACCGTAGGCTACCAACCACCCCAGATAAAGAACCTGATGATGGATGCGTTCAACTGGCACGAGTGACAGAAAATGTACATGTGAATATGCTGCAGTGCAAAACAAGAGCAACGAGAGAAGAGTATCGAACAAAGAGAGAGGAAAAGAAGATCGTGCGAAGAAAGAAGAGAGTTAATCCAGCCTCGCAGCTCAAGGAGATGGAAGAGTCTCGCGAAAGAAACAACACAAAACAATTTTATAAAAAAAAGTCTGCTGGTTTAAAGACTGGAACGCAGGCTCTTCCAAACAACGAAGGTACCTAGTCACCGAACCACTGAGAATTGTAGATGCTTTCAAGCAGCATTTTCAGCAACTGTTAAATGGGAATCATGTAGAGCATTTAATAGGGCAAGAAGACTATCCGCTTCTGATCAATGGAGAACCAGTTCCATCACCTAGTATAGAAGAGGTAGGCTTAGCTAAAAATAAGCTTAAGTACAACAAGGCCACATGATATGATGGCTTACCTGCAGAGCTCTTTAAATACGGTGTTGATGTTTTGGTTATCATCAAACCATCAACCAAATATAGGGGAAAGCATGCCTGATAACTGGACCTTCAGCTCCATATGCCCCATCTACATAAAAGGTGATCCTACATTTTTCAAGAACTATCGAGGCATATGCCTACTAAATATTGCATATAAGGTCATATCCAACGTTCTAAATGTCTTAAACCGTTCTGCAATAATTTAGTTGGCAAGTACCAGTGTCGCTTCCATTGCGGCAGAGCGACTATAGAAATATTATCATTAAGGCAAATCCTGGAAAAGACCAAAGAATTTCAAATCGAGACTCACTTAACTTCAAAGCCGCATATGATAGCATTCATCATCGGGAGGTAGATGTATATGGCGATAACCGAACTCGGGATTCTGGGAAAACGAATCCAACTCTTTCGCGTGATATCGGAAAATACGCGGGAGCAACTCTTTTAAGCTATTCCAAACATACACAGGGTTTTGGCAAGGAGATTCGCTTTCATGTAATTTCTTGAATCTCGTTCTAGAGCAGAGGGCGCCATATTCAAAAAATCTGTCCAACTTTTGGGGTATGTGGACGATATCTACATCATCGGCCGTTCCCAACGTTCTGTAATAGAGTCCTTTACAGCTGTTGAAGATCAGGCGAGACGTCCACCGATTAGAGAAAAACCTCTCTGTTGATAGCAAAAATTTCAAGGTAGTTCAAAAGTTCATCTACCTCGGCGGTTATATTAACTTCACGAACGACAACTTATTGAAGGCCCGATTAAGAATTACCCTAGGAAGCCGCTGTAACACGGAATGCACGCTCTACAAACCCCCTATAATACAAGTCTTGCCCTACGGCGCGCGCCGGATGTTGGACCAGAAACAGAAAGGGAGAGATGATACTGAGCTCTTTCGAAAGAAAAATTCTTCGATGGATATTTGGAACTGTTGGCGAAGAGCGAGGCACATCCTTCTAAGAATTTTTTCATTCGAAAGAGGAAAAAGATATAACAGCGAACTCTATCAGCTGTACCAAGATGTGGATAAAGTCTAGAAAGCCAAAACACGTCGATTACATTGGCTCGGCTTCATTGAGCGAATGGACAACAATTCTCCAAATAAGAGAGTCTTCGAATCCCAGCCTCTATGTTCCCGGCGAGAAAGAACGCCAAACCTCCGGTTTAAAGACCAAGCCTTCGCAGATGCCAGAGCTCTTTGCCTAGATGAATGGAAACAGCGCGCTTGGGATCGCAGAGGATGGTAAGCTGTCGTGTCTCAGGCACGGAACCTTCATGGATCGGGTCGACATATCTGCAATCAGGTCTGCACTGTCATCTATAAAGGCACATGGTGCGTTTTGAAAATTGATCAACTAAGAAGTGACTAGCGAGATTAATAATTCTAAGCTGGGGGGAACTTTCTGCAAGAATATCTGTCAGTATTCTTTTGAACTTTGTAGCAAATGAACTATTGAGATGTCTGGAAGCGAAGATTTGCCTATATGGATTACATTAACTTCTTAAAGCATGTTGTATACGGAACAATTGGCTATAAGGCAACTCCTGTCTCATATAAGGAAAACACAGATACAGATATCCGCATCTTCTTGGACTAGCAGTAGCCATTCAATCTCTGGATTTTGTCTCTATAAATTTAGTAACAGACGTTGACTGCCGAGATCGTCGCTTATTCACCTCAAATGGGTGCTAGGCCCTAAGAACATTCCAGGAAACTATAAAGCTAACACATACGCCAAAAGAAAAACAATGATACTTATTTAATATACGAGAGTAATATAGGGTAAAAAAGTTATTCCCATAGTGACGTAAGTTTAAACTAATGCTAAAGCAAGATGCTTTAAAGAACCATAGGGGGTTCATTTCCAAAAGTGCAGTTCTATTTCTTGCATGATTTAGAACACTTAGAAAACTATCCTTCTTGTTTTTAGTTTTACCTAACGAATATTAACCCTTCACGAGGCATACAACCAACCTCCTCTAATCATCTGTCAATAATTTCCTGTTTAGAACATGCATCTGATTTGGACTTCTGTTCGCATCGGATATTCATTGTTTACTTCGAGAGAAATTCTACAATAGTCTTATAAATATAGCTATACCAATATGTACTTCCATTGTTTATTGTACTTGAACTCAGGACACAATTAAGACCTTACCGTCAATGCCTAAGCCTCGACCATCAACAATGCGTAGGCCTATATTGTTTAATTTGCTTAGTTTCAACAATCTATCAGCTAACAGAGGCTTCATTAAACTTAACGTCCATTGAATTGCACCTACTAGTGTTTTCCCCACATAATTCATCGAATCCACTCCCAAATTAGCCCTTGGGTGAGAAGCTTATGCAAGCTGCTTGGATAAAGTAGGTGCTCTGCTATCGTGCATTGTTTGTATAAATCTCCGTGCATTAGTCCAACTGTTGGCACTTGTGCCTGCTTGGCACTCACGATTTAAAATAACTTACCAACCAACTCACTCATCAATGCCAAACACATCCATTATGCAATCCTGGATCTGAATGTCTTATATACGGATATACATGGTTAAAGGAAAGGCCTATAAGGCGTCCTCTCGTGGGGAAAAAGAGGATCGCTAGGAAATGCACTTCCCGCACAAGTGCAGTTCAAACACTCTAAAGTTGTTGTAGGGTCGATACGTATAGCTCTATGAAAGAGGCGATAATACCTCACAGCGGAATACACAATTTAATTGCATATGGTCCTGACTGGCTATGAGGACCAACCCGTACGATATTTATTATTCTCCCCATTGTGCCTCCTATAGACAAGGCAAAACAATCAATTGAATGCTCTGACGGCGTCATTAGGGAATTTATCTATAGCTACTTATTAAAAGCTAAACAAAACCCACATCACCTTTTATCAAGGAGGTTTAGTCAATGTTGTTGGCTCTTACAAAGGTCCTTTCTATGTTATACAGAATAGTCGTCATCATCATAACGGCATCCGCGGCAGAGAGTTGTTTTAAAGATACATTGTGTCTTGTGCATGGTGTTTTCCTTCACCTTCACCGATCCAGGACGACAACTGGGGTTCCTAATAATGGGATTAAAACTTTTGTTCGGGCATCATTTGGGCTCATGCCAAAAAGGTTAGAGTGTGCTACAACTTACAGGCAATTCACAAGTATCCTTCGACCAGTCAGCCAGGGAAAGAAAAGCAAAGGCTCAAATTAGGAAAGCACCAGAGATACGAGCAGAGTGTATATCTACCTACTTCTGGCTGAAAAAATGAGCAAACAACTCTGGAAAACTCATCTGGTAAGGACCTCATCTGCAGTGTGTTCTCTACGATGTGAAGCCATATGAAGATAGAAGATATAGGTAGGCAATTTCCTTCCCTTTCAATTCAATACATATTTAGTAACAAAACACTACTGCACACGAAGATACCTACTTGTATGTGTAGTAATGCCTCTTCAATGCCATCTCATCACAGTCGTTGTAGTCATTACCACAAGCAGCTGAATAGGTTGAAAAGGATGCTGCCTTTTATCTTAGGTAGCTTGTATGTAGTGTTGGTGATGGTGGCAATGGCCTTAACTAGGGAATTGCAAAACTTCACTCCAGAGTAGTTACACAAGAGTCTATGTTGTCAATTTTTGCTTGTTTTTATGTTCTATTTTAGAATTTTCCAATCGACTCAATAGGAATAGTGTTGCCATTTAATATTTTTTGAAAATCATTTTTTTTTCTTACGAAAAATCATATTTTTAATAAATAAATTCAAAAAATCAAAATTAGAACCTTTTGGCTAAATGAGGTGATTGTGTTGAAATGAAAAAGTGCCTCTCATTTTAGCCATTCGGATTTGGCAAACAATTTTACGTTTGATCCATTTCTGGGAACCGAAAAAAACCACGCAGGAATGTTTTTAGGACTTATAAGTCAACTTGCCGTGGTCTGTAAATGCCATCAATTTTATTTGTTTATTTGAAATTTACTCAACTGAGTACTCGAGTATTCACGCATGAAAATTGTCAGGACAAACACAAAACTCCAAACAAAAATTTTTTCAACATCTCGAAAAATACTATAGGAACGTTCGATTGTTTAGAAATCTTTCGCATCCTCTAATAGTTAGTTTATGTCTTATTTATTAACGTCTACCCTGCGCACTATTTGGTTCAGAAGGAAATTGTAGAAATCACGTGATAGCCCATTTCTTTGCCAAAATCATATTTGTATTAATTTGTGATAGGTTTTCCGCAAATTTTTGAGAGTCATATAATATGAAGTTTTTGATGAAGCATGGAAGTTGATGAATAAATGGTCAGTCTTGACTTGAAATTTGTTGGCCTTTTCCAGAATTTGCCTCAGTGTGATGATTTGGACTATTATCAATCGGCTGAGGCAGAAAGCATGCCTCCGATTGCTTGACTCTTCGATGGAAAGGTTGTTCAATTACCAGATTCTTTGATCGCGAGACTCTTCGATCGCGAAACTATTCGATCGGGAGATTTTTCGATTCTTCGATCACACTTCGATCGCGAGCCTCTTAGATCACGAGACACTTTGATCTTATATCCGAGACTCTTTGACCTCATTACTCTGCGACGGCAAGACTCTTCGATCACTAGACTCTTCGATCTCGAGACTCTTCCACTCTTTTATCACAAGACTCTTATATCTAAGGCTATTCTATCGTCAGACTGTTAGATCACTAGACTCTTCCAGAGACTCCTCAAACGCGAATTTTACTGACTCTTCGATCACAAGAATCTT
The DNA here is from genome assembly GCA_911387755.1 of Chrysotoxum bicinctum. Lineage (NCBI taxonomy): Eukaryota > Metazoa > Arthropoda > Insecta > Diptera > Syrphidae > Chrysotoxum > Chrysotoxum bicinctum. The sequence goes on from OU426987.1 coordinate 246,734,530, forward strand.
CGATCACGAGACTGTACAATCGAAAGACTTTTCGATTGCGAAACTCTTCGATTACGAGACTCTTCGATCACAAGATTTATCGATCGTGAAACTCTTTGAACGCGAGACTAATCGATCACTAGTTTATTCAATCCTTAGACTCTTCGATCGGGGGACCCTATCATCCGAGACTTTTCGATTGCGAGACTCTTAGATTGCAAGACTCTTCGATCACCAGGCTCTTCAATCTCGATACTGTTGGATTGATAGACTTTTCTATCTGAGACACTTCGATCGCGAGAATCTTCGATCGTGAGATTCTTCGATCACGAGGGTCTTAGATCTCTTTAACTTGGAAATCTGTTTACGTTCTCTTCTGTCCAAGCATAATATTTTTCACTTTGCTCGTTGCTTCTGTTTTGCGCTGCAACATATTCGCACAATCTGGTTCGTTTATGATTTCGTTTTCATTTTTTTTTAAAAATTTTCGCTGGGCATCAGCAGCGTGCTAGACCTTAACGCTTAAATGGCGGTGAGGGCTTGATATAAAAAATCAATTTGAAATTTTGTGTTGGGCTTATTTTATTAATGAAAGCGAGAGTTTTAGTTTCAGTAAAAATCATTCCAAAACTACAGTTACTTTTGTTATTCAGGTTCTAATAGTTCATCGATCCTTTCTCCAACTTAAGATTATTTCACTTTATGAATACTAAGTAACATTAATAAAATGAACTGATTTGGCAACAATGAAAAAAGTGCAAATTGGGCAACCATCCACTCATGAAAAGTGTTTGAGTTAAAAATTAAAAAAAAAAAAGTTACTGAGGAAGGAAAAGAAAAAGATAACAACTCTTCTCGAGAACACAAACTATACGAATATATCTTAGCACTTTATTCCCTGTCTATTGAAATAACAGGCAGCATCAGCAGAGCCTCTCTCCGGCAGATTTCTAGAATAGGTTATGGGAATTCTCAGTACGGGATTGGCTTCAAGTTAATGGGGCTCCATTTTTTAAGGGGCTCCCATTTATTTTATTTTATTTTATTTTATTTCTGGAAAATGATAAAATCGAATTTTAAATATGCTGACATATAAAGCTCCTAATTAAGCTGAAATATATAATCACATTCCTATTAATGCAATGCGCCAAGGAAAGAATTGGTCATGATGGTCAATAAACATATTGAGCTTTTCTGTTAGCGAGCCATTAATTTACTTTATTTGCTGCAGTTCGGAGAATTTCAAGACCTCAGGTAGGTCTAGCTCTGTGACACTAAGCACTAAAGTGCGCCATTTTGATACCATAACTCATATGAACCTGTGGATGGAATTGATATGGCAAATTGGGGACATTCTCACGACATCATCCAGTTTGGATTAAGTTCAAATAAAACTAGAAGGTTTTGATGTCCCTTATTCTGTGTTTCATTTTGCACCATCATCCAGACATTAGATCCCTCACTCAGTCGGACCACCACACGCATCCGATATCTTCTACACTATGCCAAGCCAAACAGCTTGTTGACTGGTACTGAAAAAGTAGCCAATCTGATTGAGTAATTATTTGGACCCCGCACCGTAGGCCTCTATCAAAGCCTAGCTCGGGATCTAAGGAGTAAAACGAAGAGCACGATACAGAAGTTACCGAAATTCGTCCTAGAGCCATTTTGTCGAGTGGAGGAAAAAGATAGAGTCTTTGATCTTCGTTTCCAAAAGTTTGACAATGTCGTAAAAAAACGCCCTGCCTAATGATTGTGCTATAAATTTGGCCAAAGTAGGGCATTTGCAGAGGAAATGGAGGACTGTTTCATTTTCCCGCTGGTTCCCATAGCTATGACAGTGAGTGTTGTGAGGAATACCTAGTTCCGCTGCATGCTTTCCCATTGGCCAGTGTCCGCTACAGGTAGCTACGATCCTGCTTATGTCTTGCCTGGTTCTGCATATCAGATCAAGTGTTATGAATTTATGCTACAATGACCGAAACCCTGATAAGAGTGATATTGCGGTCAGGACCTCCATTAACAATCTTGATCCGTAGATACCTGTTTTAAATTTCGCACACGATGGTCCTATTTCACTCGTATGCGTTACTTAATCGTGGTCTTCTTCTAATGTACCTTTACTTAGATCCAAAGATGTTATGGTTCAATATATCGGTATTGGATATATTTTCTTGCTGACCACTTATTCTTGATCTTGCCCTAATTAACTGCTAAGCCCTTTTTCTTTGCTTCCTTACAATACTTACAAAAGCGCCACTGCCATCACACCTTGTTCTTCCAACTAATCCACTATTGTTGGTATATTCTGGATGATGCTTTAGTGTTGACGCGAGAGATTTTAGGACTATCCATTTAAGAACGATGTTAAAGAAGCCGCGTAGTACCCCTTGGCATAATGGTTTCCTTGGACAGTCATTAAAAGACCCTTGGATTTTGGGGGGTCTCAGCCGCTGTGACCATATATTTTTCAGAGGTGTACTGCCTCGCTTAGGAGGAAGTGACAAATCCTCTAAGAGTGCTCTTGTCATGAAAAGAGCTGCACATTTCAGTCGTGCATTCCCACTAGGCTTAGGCTCTCTACGAGCCATATTGGATTCTGTTCTTTTCTTTAATGAAATCGCATGACCTATCAAACCATTTTTTGGCATCAGAAGTATCGTTGAGGGGTTTGTCGCTCTTATTGAACTTAAAGACAACTTTGACAGGCATACCAAAACTAGACTAGACTAGCTCGTGTTCAATAAATGCCCTCTTTGAATTGTTTCAAGGCCTCTCCATGATTAAGTCCGGCCCTGGCAGCTTTACTTGTTTCTTTAGTTTTTCGCTCCAATAATGTTCTGGCTGTTAGACTTTTTATTTTTGTTTTCATTTATTCTTCACCCTTTTTGAATTCGATTTTTCCCAAGTCTTATAATCGATAGAGAAAACTTTTTACAACAAAAAATAAAGGAAATAGGTACCGAAGCTCCATTCCTCCAACCAATATGGGTGGGATGAACAAAAATAGAACCCAATGTTCAAATACACGAACATCCAAGTAACCGAATTGAAAAGTTTGAAAATATTTTTGACTTGTGATATTAAGGATCTTTACGAAGGATGTCTTCTATGAACTTAGAAAAACGACTCGTCGAAGCGACCAACGACTGACGACGGGGACGATGACGTTGGTAACGTTACGAGTACAGAATAGAGTGCATTTTTGTTAGCAAAGCCAAGCACTTCTGGGTACTGTGCTGTCAATGGGTTACCTATTCATGGATGCTCTTGCTCGTTTCTAGGAAAAGTTTTTGATCATCTATTCAGTCATCGTGTTGCTGAAAATGGATTTTCCTTATTTAATTGAATGGTTTGTTGTCATTCTCGGATGGGGATAGATGAGGAGGGGATGGAAATGATTGAGACCGTGATTCAGCAGGGGGATTTAGTACCTTTTGTTGAATATTTTTTAAAAATATATATTTGTATTTGTTTCGGAAGTGAAAGTGCCAGCTGGTGATTTTTTCTTGAAGTGAAGTGAATAGAAGAAAAGTGCTTTCATATTCCAATCACGTGGGGGATGTTAAATTGATGTTGACAAATTTTATTGGTGTGCCATTTTTTATTCTAGTTTTTGTTTTTAGGGACTTGAAGTTAAAAGTTAATTGGTTGGTAAATATAAAATTCTTTTTTGATTTTAGGACAAGTTTAAGTGAGGATAGTGATTGTAAATGTGATGGTGATAGTGAAAGAAGGTTTGATTGGATGTTTGTTCTTCAATCAAGCTCGAACGGATGAACATATTCTAATAAAATTTGATTCTTTTAGTTAACTAGTATAATATAAGGCGATATTGATTTTGCTGAATTCATTTGATGTCGCTGTCAATCATTTTTGTTTGATGAATTATGCAAATCACTGCTTTAAATTACCCATAACTGAGATTAGCACTGGCTACACTTGGTCGATATTGAAAGGTGCTTGTCAATGGATGACTTAACGATATGACGATTTGACATTTCGAGAAAGACTGAACCAGAAAAGAGATACATTATACACTATTGCAAAAATCCGAAAAAAAAATATTTTTTTTTTTTCGAAAACTTGAGAACGTTCAAAATAAAAAAGGTACAATTTTATAAAAGATACCGTTAGAAATATTTCTTGTTTAAAGATTTTGCTTCATGCCTTGAGCCTTCACACGAACAAACATTCCAATGACCCAAGAGCTTAGAGTTAATAACCATAAAACAACTGAGATCCACCAAATTACAGTAACTATTTAGTGTGTATTTTGGACTCGCGGAATCATTGGTCCATATTTCTTTGATAACGATGTTGAGCATCACCATCAACGACGGACGTTATCGGTCTATGATTACCCATTTCTCTTAGCCCGAATTGGAAGATATCGACACAAAAGACACGTGATTTCTAAACATGGTTATCTCATGCGGAGGAGATTTTACTCTGTTAGACTTGTGAGGTTTTCCAAAGTCACATATTTATGCCAATAAACCAAAAACCACTAAGCCACTGAAACCCAACATAATCAATGCCATTGCTCAAATTCAGCGTGCTTTAAACGCTAGGGTTATGAGAAATCAGATTCGGATGTTTGCTTCCCAGAGAAGCCACATGGGAAATTTTCTTAAAAACAAAATTATCAAAAAATCACGTATACGCCGTAGTGAACTTAAATAAATGCATTTTTGTTTTCTTTGCAAATTCAATGGCCAACGAAATAAGATTAGCAAATAGTAAGGTGATTATATACAGCTTTTTGAAAATTGAAGATAATATATTTTTTTAAAACTTTTTCACTGACTTAAAAATAAATTAAAAAATTATCTTTTAGATAAAGGCTGAAAGTTTTTTTTTCGAAAAACGTTTCTTAATGGCATCTTCCATAGAACCGATTTTCTTTTGATAATTTGTTGTATAAAATAAATAATAAACATACAAATTTTAAGAAAAATGGAAATCACAAGCTAAACGTTTTTTTTTCTGAAAGTTTGGTATTTAAAAATGCGTCAACGGTTTTTTTTAAATTTAATATTTATTTGAACAACAGTGAAAACTTAAAATTAACATATCAATTTTTTCTATTAGGAATGTCTTTATATAGGGTGTCCAGTATATAACGGATTACCTTGAAATCAATTAAAGAGACCCTCAAAACTTTCCAGATAAGTATTTCTCATAAAAACAGTACGACTTCCCCTAAATACCAGAAAAGCTTGACCACGATGAGATATTATTGTTTTTTTTTATTATTGTATTCTAAAAGTGTAGTATACTTTTCAATTATAGACAATGAGTTAGACTCTCATGCAGAGGGTCTTGAGTTCGATAATCAGCTGCTGCAAAAAAGTATTTCAGGGCTGTACTAATTTTTGCGAGGAATTGACAAGTTCTCCAAGAGTATCCCTTGTCATGAAAAGTGGAGCTCATTAGCTGTTCGAAAATTCGGAATCGGCAGACAACCTTAGGTCCCCTTCATTCCTGGTAACAGCATACAGGAATTCTTTAGAGCTTGAAAGTCACTAGCTCATGATTCTCTAAGAGTTGTTGCACCATAAATTCACTCTAAATTAACTGCGCTAATAGATAGTTAGTAACATTTTATACTTTTCACTTAATCCAGTTTTAAAAACGATTTTTAAATAAATTTTTTAATACAAAAGTTATGATATATTTCACCAAACTTTGACCAATAATATATTATGGAGTTATAAATCATTTCTGCGTGAATTAAACGATTAAGTCCGTACTTTATTTGAAATGACAGATTGTAATACCAATTCAAAATAAAGAACTAGGTAGGTATCCTAAACGGTTAAATTCTAAGCCCCTAAGAATTCTCTGGTAAATTGAAAAAAATCTTAGTATAGAGACTTCATGGGAAAAATTTTTTTTTTCTGAAAGGTCTTTAGGACCACTATAGCCGGTTTTCATTTTTTATAGGTATATAAAAAACATAAAACATATAAGCTAAAAAATGGAAATGCCATGTCCTACTTTATTCAATTAAGGAGTCAAAAATGTAAAGAAACATTATTAACAAATGAATAAAACTATCTATCTCTAAGCTAGAAAATGGTTGAACAATTTTTTACAAGAATTGGTTATTAATGGTACCTACCATCAAATCGTTTTTTTTTTTGTTTTGAATTTTCGATTTCCTCGAGAACTGGTAAACGGACTTTGATCAATTTTTGTTTTCTTAAGCTCAATTTTTTTTTAATTTTTTAAAATAAAATCAATTTTTTTTTTGAAAACTCAATTCGAAAACCAAATACTTGAAGATTTCGAGACTTGGTTATCAATAGTTTTTAATGTTGAAGGATTTTTTTTAATTTGATCTAAAAGTAACTATCCTCCTCACAACTGTTAAGAAATTATTTTCGAAAATAGTATTTTTCTTGAAGACTGCGATCAATTGTGCATTTTATTTGTTTAGAAATACGGTTGAGCAAAGAGATTCTTTCCTAACCACACTACACGAATGTTGAATTCTCTACAAATATCTAATTCAAAACCAATGTCTAGCATTCAAACTGTGTTTGATTTCTGGCTGGAAATGAAGTATCCTTAAAAGTACTAATTTAAACATTTAAATTTTAATTACAATACATATATGTATAGAGCGAGTTTTGCATTCGTAAGCAAATCAATCTTGAGATTTTAATCAAAATTTCCATTAGGATGATAAATAACTTGAAAAAGTGGGTTTCGCAACTACCACTGTTAAGTACATAATGTAGGTAAAGGGTGTTTAAATTTTAAGAGCCGATGTTGGTTTTGAATAAAACACAAATTATTTAGGAAATTATTGTCATTTCTTTTTATTATGATAATATTGGTATGGTTCAATTATGTATGGAACAAAATATCGGCCAAATGTGTCAAATCACATGATCTTGGCGCCCAATTGACATCGCCACCACGTGAAATAACACGGCCCCATTGAATTTGTTGCGCAAAAGAGCCATTGTTTCGTTAGCTGTGTGGCAAGTGGCATCGTCCTGTTGAAACCACATATCGTCCACATCCATATCTTCCAATTCGGGCCATAAAAAGTTCGTTATCATCTCACGATAGCGAACAAAATTCACAGTAACTGCCTAATCGGCCTCATTTTGAAAAAAATAACGCCCGATGATGATGCCGCCAGCCCATAAACCGCCCCAAACAGTCACTCTTTGTAGGTGCATTGGATTTTCGACAATCACTCTTGGATTATGATTCGCCCAAATGCGGCAATTCTGCTTATTGACGAATCCACTGAGGTGAAAATGTACCTCATCACTGAAGATGATTTTCTTCGAAAATTCATCATCCACTGTTGCCATTTCTTGCCATCATTTTGACCATTGACGACGCTTGAAATGGTCAAGAGGCTTTAGTTCTTGAGTAAATTGTATTGTAAGAGTGTAAATGCAAGTCTTTATGCATAATGTTCATCAACGACGAGCGTGAGAGGTGCAATTGTTGGGCACGACGACGAGTTGAGGTGGACGACTCTTCAGCCACATTATCGTGAACAGCAGCAATATTTTCAGCAATACGAGCTCTACGAGCAAGCACTGGTGTTTTCACATCTCCTACAGACCCGGTTTAATCAAATTTTTGCACGATTTTTCGGATTGTACGCACATTAGGACTTTTAAATTGACGTGAAAAAATCATGAAATGCACGATATGCATTTTGATTTGCACGCCCATTTTCATAATAAGCCTGAATAACTTTAACGCTTTGCTCGATTGTGTATCTTCCATGGTTCAAATTGAGTTAGTCTGAAATTGAGAAATATCAAATGAAATGCAGAAAAAAACTTGACGTTTAGGTGTGGTTCACATTCAACATAGGCCCTTAAAATTTAACCACCCTTTATATATATGTAAGTATGTCTGTACTGGGATCTACAACCTAAGCCTCTGTACTGAGTCTCTCTAAATTTTGTATTTAAGGATCAGATGTATTCCATCGAGCTCAAATTTTTGAGGATAAATACTTTAAAATTTATTTAAATTATTAAAAGAATCAATAAGAGAACTAATATTTTTCAAATTGAATAAATAATTTAAAAAAAAACACTGTTTCCTACTTCAAATAAGACATTAACAACTTCAGAAGTGGGATGAGGGCACAAGCAATTATAACAAACCATCTTAGAACGATCAAACCTCGATTTCCACTGGTTTCTCGTTGATTACTAAATTAGTCATAACGATGTGACAATTGTTTAAGATGTTGTAAATTACAAACTGGATATAGTACAGCAATATTTACAGAATCATCTTGAAATCCCTCTTTTAAATTAGACTATTGGCAATTTATCTATATTCCCACGCCACGTGCAGACAATTCTTGCATTTTAAAAATGTTTCCATATAGAGCAAAGATCGTTGAACGGAAAGTGGTCTTAGGTAATTTGTCAATCAATTCTGAAACAGTATATACATAACCAAAGTTTGACAAAAAGTTTGCAGAATCATCCAAACGAAGAAACAATTCAGCAGCGGAATTCATTTTCATTAAACCTCAAATTAACTTAAACCGGAAAACATCGTCACCACTTAACGAATCACAAGCTCGTTCGAAATCTGCTATCCATTTACGACCATCATAAGGTTCATCACCAGCAAAAGAAATGATGAAATTACTTCGAATTTTCGACTAGCAAAACATATAAAGTTGAAGCCCGTTCTTTCTGCAATTGTTGTACACGTCAACGTTTTTCTAAAAATCTTAGCTATAAATAAATATCAGTTTCTCTTTTTGCTAAACACTATTATTATTCTTTCAGTATTGTCAAAAACGAATTTCCTTTTTTCGAGCATTTTTCTCTAATTACATCCATGTTCTTATAACTGCAAGTTTTTAAAATCTCAAGTTATTTGAACAGCTTCGCAAGCTCGTTTGATCTAGGCGTGCCTTTACTTTTCTTGCCTTATTATCAAGTCAAAAAATACATTTTAGGCAGAGTGTTTTATTGTCCAGAGAAAGAAAAGTTTTAATGAGTTCAATTCCTCGAGCAGTTTTCTGGTACTGCTATATCTTCCATAGATTATTTTCTCGTTTGCAAAGATCAATAAATTGGGGGAATATGAATCTGGCCATCATTAATTTATAACACTTAAATTCTTTTTGTGAATGTTTTCCTCATCACTATTTTATCACAAAACTAGAATACAACTTGCTTTCTTTTGATTCAGAACGCCCATATCATTTCTATTTCACCTAGGTAGATATCCGACAAAAGGAAGGAAATCTTTCTCGAACTTTCTTATTAAGGCAATAGAATCAGTGATTTTCATTTTGATTATGCTACCTTTACCTTTCACATAATACCAACACACACACACACACACAAGTGAAAGCAGGAAATAGAAATTTATGTATATCATAAAATATTAATATGTGAAATTCTCTAAGACTTTTATCCTTCTATTGTTCATTTACAGGTCTACTATCCAGTGGTGTTCAGTTTATACAATCCACATGTTGTGTATACGCTCCAGGGCAAAGAAGTGCCACCTGAAACGGATCAACTATTGATTTCTCGTGATACTGGCTTCTGGCGTGACTTTGGATACGGAATGACCTGTCAGTACCGGTAAGTTTAAGTGATTCCATAAATCCTTCATGATGCCCATATGTTACAATAACATAACACTCCTCTCTTTCATCTTTCATACCTTCTTCATCTTAACATCCTGCTTAATATCCTCTGAAGCCTGAATATTTCAACAAAATGTGCATAGCACAAGTTCAATCCTTCTTTCTGGATAAAAGTTCACCAATCCTACTATCATCGCATTGGATAAGCATTACGTGTATGTTAATTTACAGTATACTAAGCAAGAAAGGGAAGTTCTTACGAGTAGATTTGGATCGTTAAATGTACATCGCTTTTGACTTAATTTTTTTGAATGAAAGAAAATAATAACAAATTAAAAACCAAAAAGTTTTCCAATAACAATGAATGGGTTTTTCAATTATCGCGTGTATGTATATTTTGGCGGACTGTGGCATCCATGTTGTTTTGGTCACATCTGTCAAATCTGTTATTTATTATTCAATTTTGGCCGAAAAATCGTCTTTATTTATTTATTTATTTATTTATTTATTCAAATCTACGATATACAATCCACAGATTTTGCTTGAGGAAATTCAATTTATATAAGTAATAAAAATTTAATTTAAAAACAATTTACAATTTAATTTCATTATTTTAAATATTTTGAAGCAAATTTATAGCTATTGTTTTGAAACGATTTCTAGGCAAAAAAACATCCAAGTTTTCATAATAGATATTAAATAATTTACAGCAATGAGAAATTGGTTCCCGCTGTCCATAGTTGGCTGTATGAGGTATTTCGACGAGGTTCATTTTAGAATATTAATTAATGAGATAATAAGGTCACCTTTATTACTTTTTTCTGCACAATTATTAGTGGTTGTACAGGGTGCGCTTTATGTTCCAGGTCGATTTTATTTGGTTGGAATTTTTATGTGAACAAAAATTTGGCAGTTGACAATTGACATTCGATAGTCGTAAAAAGTGGTCGATAAAAATACAACAACATGTTGAAATTATTTAAAATATTTATTAAAATAATTGTTCAATTGTAAATACGCGGAGAGGGTTACATGACCTTTTTGGTATTTTTCATGTGGCAAGCATGATTCCATATCCTTAAATGAAATCTACTTCTGCAGCAGGTTAATTTATACTTAGTCGGGAATTTACAAGAGTATAGAATATTGTAAGCTGACGATTGGATGATACTTATTTACGAAGATGATAGATTTTATTTAAGCTTATTTAAATAATTTATTAAATTATATAATCATTTTGACATTTCCAATTCAATTTACTGTCCAGCTTTACTCCTTCGTATTTAAAATCCATTGCCGGTTCAAATCTTAGGCACACTGAACTGCAGTTTAAACGATCAGAGCTTGTTACGTGGTACTCTTTTTTTTATTGCAATTATGCATTTTAGAAAACAGAAAGTGATAATGACTTTAGACTTACTACTTAAAACCCTAACCCCCAGTTTCACAGTGAGAGTTTAAACCCCACTTTTGGTTTAAACTTCAGTTCAACAACAAATTTGGTTTCACAGTTTCGTTTAATCCTTGAACAGAGTTCATTCTGTAGTTTAAGTTAAACGATACTATTCTGCCGTTTAAACCTCAGATCAACAATCCCTTCGAACATTTGAAAATAAAATTTATTTTCATATTTTAATTTGTTTTCCTGTCACAGGTCACAACTAAAACAAAGCAAACTTTCGTTGATTGTTTTTACTTTGATTCAGATAGAAAGAGAAAACAATTTACTTAAACTACGTTCAAACAACTGAAGTTCAAATTAGACTGTGAAACCGGACGATTTGAACTTCAAATTTAAACTCCAGTTCAGGTTCAGCAGAACTTGAGTTTAAACTCTCACTGTGAAACTGGGGGTAAGTATGATGTTTGAACCAAAAGTTCAATGACATGAGATCTAATTTTGTTTTGCTTTAGGTCGCCAGGTTATCTGTAAATGCAACAATATTACATTTAGACGGTAAACTAAAAATAGAATTTAGATACACTTAAAAGAACAAAGGTCCAAGCACTGAGCTTTGAGGAACACCAACTCATCATATGAAGTGAATAGACATACTGCCTTCTATTCGATAGATGTGTAGAAAATATATGGAGGATACTAAGTCTTACGAAAATCAAATCTATTAAATTAAGAAGGCCCATACCAGCCACTAGTATATTTTTGTCTAATGAATTATAAATTTTTCCTCAGAACAGTTGATTTCTTTCTTAAGTTCTTTCTTAAGTTCTTTCTTAAGCCCAAATTCAGTATCTATTATTCAGAAGCTTATATTAATTAATAAATGTAATCGTTCGAAAAGAAACAATTTTTTCAAAAACTTTTCAAAACAGGGATATTGGTCCGTAGTTGCTTGGATCATTCTTATCGTATTTTTGGTGGAATAGCTAAGGACTCAAAACTTTAGTTTACTAAAAACGACGTGGGGCGTCAAATACATATGTAGATAATTTTGACTTGAGACATATAGGTACTAACGTTTCAAATTAGAAATGACTTTCCTTATATCGTTTTCAAATAATCCCAATAACAAAATGAGGATGCTGTAAGTTCTAGTTATGGTTTTTAACTAAGATACTTTTAACTATTTGCAGTTCTTGTTTAGGATTTAAGGAATTATATGTATAGCTTCGGATTTCTTGGGTTAAATTTAGAAGTGTTTTAATAAATATTAAATATGACTACCCTTAAAATGTTTGAGAACAGTGCGAGTGTTAAGGAAAGTTGGAGATAATTTAAAAGGAGATACCGATGTATATTGGTTTTGAATATCTGAATTTCATAATAGGAGCGAAATATTGAGCTGGGTAAAGCATTCGTTATGTGGAGCTTAAGAAAGAATCCCTGAATTAAACAATACGTCCGAAGTTGGGCTCAAGGTAAACTGATGGGCATTCCCTGAAGTTTGATACTAACGGTTGAATTGTTTACGGGAAGAAATGCAACAGAAAAACAATAAATACAATACTTCTTTCACATATCCTTTTTAAGACCTTTTGTAAATTCTATCCTAGAGACTGAAGTGAGTTATTGAAGCACCTGCTCAAATATGGGAATTGTACCCGATCCTTATGAAAAGATTCCAGCCAGATCAGAAAGATTGAAAAATTTCTTGCAACGCAAAAGGAAACCTAAAAACTTAGCAGCGTTTTTGGTGCTGTAGAATATGTGATCATTCCACACAACTGAGAGATGTTCGGTTTCTTTAATTTTAGTGGGTATCAGCATGCGCGATGAGTTCCACTTCAACGATAGAATAAATCATTGAGCATTAAATTCTACGTTGCTTATCGTTCCAACAATGCTATCGAGAGCAAAATTTGACGGCCTTATCATACACTGCTGTTTTAAATTCACATCCAAAGGACAATTAAGTGAATCTAAAAACGAATATGAGAATATGTCATCGTCGCAAAAGATCATTGATGAATATCAGAAAGATAACCGGAGACAAAAGGAAGCCCTGTGGCATACCAGCATTTTTTTTTTTAAATCAGACTTTAAACCGTCCCATACTACTTGAACTGAATAGTTCGAAAGGTAATTTCTAATCCAAAATGAAGAACAGATTCATCAATACCAAATGCACGCGTTTTCGATAAGAGAGCTTGATATCAAACCCTATCAAATGCTTTTAAAATATCAAGTGCAATAATCTTGCTTTCTCAAAAACCAATGAAAAGATTCATTCCTCTGTTCGTTGACGTAAGCCGACGAAAACCATTTTGCCGTTCGTTGAGAAGCTTTCGTTCGTCGAATAAGATCATTACCCGTCCTTCTAGCAAGCTTCAACTTATTCTGATTTTCCTCAGTAGTCTTGGTTATTTTAACATCGGAATCTTACTTCTCTACAGCTCTTTACAGCTCGAATCAAAGCAACTATTCTCTCTTAATTCGATAGATTTTCTCTATTCGGAATATGGTTTCTGAAAAGAACAAAATTTTAATTCATATCTGCACTGGAATATCAAAATCAACACAAAGGGCAGTCAGAATTATTAAAAACAAAATATATTAAAATTCTAGGCACCATTTTCGAGAAAAATAAGATTTTCGAAATCATTTTTTAACATTTATATGGTAAGTATCATTATTGTAAACAAAAGTCGGGCAAATTGTTTTCTAAATACTGAGTTTTTTTAGTTTTTTAAATATCCAAAAAAAATTCTAGTCATTTTTTAAATTTTGTTTTTGATTTTCTTACTGAACCGATATTTTTGGTGTTGGGAAATTTAAAAATCGCCCGAGCCATTTAGAATGACTGACAGACAGACCCTTTCTTCGTAATGTCAAATCTTATCAAAATTTCGAGTTCGATCTTTTTTAACAAATGAATAAATTTTCATATAGAACTTATATAAGTGAAAATAGGAAATCAATTAACAGATAAAACAACATGGCCTCTATGAACTGTCAAAATCTGCAAGTTCTAATTCCAAAAGCTTGAAAATGCACCACTAACCAACTCTGTTTAAATAAATATATGTACGTGTCTGAAATGAACTTTTGTCAAGTGTATTGTGTATAACAGCTTTAGGTCGTCATATAAGAATAAAAATAAAAGCAAATATATTTCAAATGGATGACAAAAATAGGGGACCTAAGTGGCTACCTTGCGGTACCTCACCATAAAGGTCATCGCGGAAGAAACTTCTGAATAAACAAACATGAGGTTAAGTGTTTGGTATTGTTTTAATATTTGAACATGTCAAGCTGGATTCTTAAGATGAATTAGCAGAATTAGTGAACTAATCTAACTTCTGTTGTTGTAAATTTTACTAAAAGCTATAGCAATATTATTCCCTTCACCGCTGATTGTTATTTGAAAATAATTAAATTTTTAATTTCTTTTCTTTTTTAAACTATATTAGAAACATTGTTTTTTGGAATAAATGTTCAATAAAAAGAATTTTTAAATTTTGAACTAAACGTGGAAGAGCCCTATAAGCCCAAATGATAAATAGATAGTTACTCTGTTTTTTTGTACTAACCAAGAACTTCGAAAACCAAGTCAAATAATACATTACTGAGTTGACTATTGTTAAAAAAAATATATGTATAACCTTTCCTTCTCCACACACTGTCTAAGTCTGCATGTTCAAGCTTTTGCTCTCCCCATACCCGTACCCAAATCACTATCTTCTCTTTAACTCTTGAAGTTTTCTCTTTAACTATGCTCCTCTATTGTACATTATACAACTTTTTCCTTTTCTTTTTTCTTCCGTATTGAATATTCAGGTCAGATTTTCTAAAGATACGTGGCTTCGACGAGGAAATTGTCGGCTGGGGAGGCGAGGATGTAATGCTCTATCGGAAGTACGTTCGTTCGAATATTAAAATCATCCGTGCCACCGATCCGGGAATCTTTCACATATGGCATCCGAAGGTAAGCCAACAAAATAACCCCAATGGTCCAATTGAAAATGTTCCTTCGGAACAGAGAAGGTGAATACGAGTACCTTCATTTATAGTCAAGTTCCAAAATTGTACACTTTTTCACAAAAACTGAATGTTGGATTTTGATGAGTGGAGCAACATCAGAAATCCTATTATGGTTCTGCTACTGCCTTCCTTTCATCGTGCATAGTGTGATGTGTATTTTTGTTTTGATTTATGTTCGTCCTTGTTGGTTATCAAGTCAGTGAGGAATATCTGGTGCATGTAGGGATGCATTGTATGTGCATGTGCAGTATGTGCACTCTGTGCATGATGGCACTCTTTCATGGTCTTATGGTGGGTGATGATGAGTACCACATGTCACGTTTGAGTCTAGCATCGATGTTGGTGATTTACTAATAAGCTTTTTCTTTTCTCCATAGGTGTGCACCGGAGTGAGCAGTGGTCAACGTTTAACTGCCGATCAATATCGAGCCTGCATCAGGTCAAGGGCTCTCAATGAAGCCTCCCATGCCCAGCTAGGATTTCTGGCTTTTCGAGATGATATTGCTGCCCAGTATCATGACAATAATACCCACATTCAGACAAATAGCATTCTGTCCTCGGGCAAAGGACATCCAGCGACACTTTTTGATCAGGCACAATCACTGCCTGGTGTGGCAGCTAAGAACAATAGCGCTATTGCAGCTGCTCTACCAGTGGCCAAAAATATCAAGGACAATAATATCCATCCCGCAAAGACTGGTAGGAAAAATCGCTCGACTGAGAATCGACGAAAAACCTCGGCAGGGAACACTTGATTGTCAAACTGGGAGCATCAGGAGAGCATTTGGAAGGTAGAATTTTGAAATAAAAGTTCCATTATGGATTTGGTTTTGAACTTGCTTTTTGGGTAGAATAATTTATTTTATATTACTTATAAGTGAGTTTATATTTAGTTTGAAGTCTGGAAGTTTAATGAGAGTTGTGATAAAAGATTGTGTTTTGGTATTGGATTTCTTTCGAAGCTATATTTGTAAACTGTTTTATTTCAATTTGTGTAAATTATTAAAAATTATGTTCTACTAAGATTAAAACTTTTTTTTTGAGATAGAATCTTCTTCTTAAAATGCATTGAATGCTAAGACTTTTTCGAAAGATTTTCATTTCCTTAATTCAAACTGCTCAATTAGATCAGGTTTTCAGTTGTTCAACAAAATTTTAAACGATTTATGGATGTATGTAGTTAGAAATGTCAGTCATGTGAAGTCTTGATCAGTGACCCAATTAGCGCTGGATTGCGCCGTTTTGTTCTCATAAATAGGTGTGACCTATAGATTTACTGGGATAGGATAAAAGGTTCATGAGCTAACCTCTACCTGAAGCTCGCAATCTGCTCGTGTTCTTAATACGAAGGGAACCCGTTACACTTCGTGGTATTAAAAAATGAGATCAAGTCTTTCATCTTCAGTTTAAATAGTTCGTTAAGGTCGTCGAGGAATTAGTTTTCGAATAGTTGGTATTTCATTCTGGCCATGAGCAGGATATTAACAGAGGAAATTAATTATTGTTTCCTTTTCTTGCTGATCCCCACAACTATGGCAATGAGTATTGTTAGGAATGTCTAGCTTCGATGCATGTTTCAATATTGGTAAGTGCTCAGTGCATGTTGCAACAACCAAGGCTATGTCCTGCTTGGATCTGCATATTAGGTCATTTGTTCGGGACTTATTTTATAAGTGGGCCATATCTTTCTAGATATAATGCAGTTGGTTAAACTGCTCCATCTATCAACTGGATTCATCAAGGCCTTGCTGAAAAAAAATTTAGAATTTGAAAAAGCTGAATCAATGGCTTTAGCAGTCTCCTAGCTCTCTGTAAAATGACCATATTCCAGTTTGGTTTTGAACCTTGTTTAGGTATTTTGCATGCTTCCTCTATTGCCAGTACTTCAGCTTGAAAGACACTGGCAAAATCAGGTATCCGAAAAGACCTAGAGACGTTTAAAGACACCACACTTCATCTTTGAGCCATCAATAAAGATGGTTGTGTGAATGTTTCTCATTACAACATTATCCTCCCAGTACTTTAAAATCATTTCTGATGCCCGTAGTAGAGGTGCAATAGTCAGTGCTTGTTGACAAAATGTGTGCTAAGATCAGGTTTGTAATTTTGCTGTGCGTTAGATTTGGCAAGCCAACAAACTGATTTTATTTAAGTGTCAACGCACTGCAAGACATTTAATATGTACGAGTATATATGTACATAAGTCGTGATCTAAAATGTGAAGAAAAACGCTTAAAGCATCCGTCGGGAAAGATCGTGGTGCCTCTGTAGTACCAATAAGACTGTGTACGTCCATAAAATCATTTTCGCCTGCAATCTCCGCTGGCCTTATTAACCCGTTCTTCAATATTTATATTCTAGTTTCATTTAGGTCCAAGGGAGAATCCCAAATATTTCGCAATTGAAGACAAAAACAAAGGTGAGTTGTTGAGTCGAGGTAGAGCGAAGTATTTTAGTTTTAGTAGAGTAAATACCATCATTTCAGTTTTAGCTTGCTTAACCCCTTGTCCACAGCTTTTGGCCAAGTTGCTAACTTTCCTCAAAGCCATCTTCATGATTTTACTAATCACCGGGGTTGGCCTTCCCCAGACCAATAGTTCCACGTACGCATCGCCTTGACACAAGAGCTACTTTACTTATCCAGAATTTTCTTCATGATTGAAAGAAGAAAAAAAAAACAAGAGGAGACAGAACACACCCCTGTGGTAGCTGAGCATAGAAATTATTCATTGTCTGATATAGTCCACTACACTAAAGTCAACGAGTGATTCTTGAATGGATTCGGTTAGGACGATATGTTAAAAGATAAAATAAGATATGAGTGTTGAGAGTTTTCAAGAGGGCGTCCATCTGGGATGTCTTTAATATGGTTGGCTAGAATGTGCTTAATAGTTTTAGGCACAAGAGACGTTAAACTAATTGGTCAAAAATCCTTCGTGGATTCCATGAACCGGGTGAATGATTTAGGTAGAGGCACCCTTTGAAGATCATCTCCAACCGAGGAATTGTCGCGGATTACAAATGTTACAAAATTTGACCCCGATCCCCCAAAAAGTTCATCAAAAAACAATTTATCTGGTTATAGAATTAGTGAGGGTAGACAGTTCACAGGCATCACAAATTTACGCCCATAACTAAATCATTTCAAAAATGGTCAAGACAGATGTGTAAGTGGCGACAAAATCAAGGCCAAAAATTTCCGGAAATCCATTTGTTTTTTTGGATTTTCGAAGAAGGCTATAACTAACACTTAATAATTCAGAGCCAGTGTTCTTATGGCAGGTATGCATTGGGCGTTTGTCTTTGTTAGTTCAGAGCAGAACCTGAGTTGTCAAAAAATAAGTTATATTTCTTTTTTAGTTCAGAGTGTTCATAGCTTCGAATATGTGTTTCTTTTTTCGTTCTGAGCATGAGCGTGTTGAGAGTGCGCTCTATGAGCCAGAGATGTGAAAGAATGCAGTCTTTTTAGTATTGCAGTCAATTGAATGGAAAGACTTTTTTTTAAGTCTTTTGATTTAACCTCAGTCAGTACTGTGACCTTCAAACTAAAGTCCCAGTCAATTTTGCAGTCTTTTATTTAAAAATCATCTAAAGCTGTCAAATGAATTCAAATCAAAAGAATGCATTCTTTTTGGACTGCTTGCAGTCTTTCAAAAGTCTTTTACATTCTTTGCATTCTTAAAGTCTTTTCAATGCATTCAATGTATTTTTACGGCTTTGAAGTCTTATTACTATTTGAATACTTTTCACTGCTTATGAAAGCCTTTCGACTACATGAAACAATAATTATTGATCATGATCACTGATAATGATAATCAATTGTTTTGCCCTAGTTCAACGGCTGCAAGTGCATTCTTTTACAACTCTGCTATGAGCTTATAATAATATAACTGAGCAGCAGAATTAAAGGCTTAACACAAGCATTTGACAGTTGGAAATGTAAAACTAACAGATAGAACTGACAGGTAAGTGTTCAGGTGTGTTTAAAAAATAACTCAGAGCCTGTTTCAGAGAATATTCAGAACACACTCGACATGCTCGGACTCTGCTTAGAACCCTATTCTGAACTAAAAACGAAAAACGCATTTTAGGGCGTAGTGCTTGCTCCTGTCTAGTTCCTCATTTGACTTGACTATCCTGGTTTTTCCATTTATGGGTAAAATTTAAAAAAGTTGAATACAAGTCAATATTCTTACAAATAATATAAAAGACTACATGGACTAGTTTTTATTTGATATTTAAAATGAAATTCAGTTTGGAAATATGATCTGAAAAGAGAAATCTAGATTTTTGTTTCGGTGTGGTAAGGGTACAAAAGAAGGTATGAAAAATGCCAGTTCCCGATGTTTCCAACTTTTAATTTTCTTAAATAATTTTTTGATTTTTAAATTTCATGCTCAAATTTGTGATCCCAAAAACTCCCTTTTTGATATTGTATATTATAAAAAATTAATTCACTAAGTACTTTAAAAATATTTAAATAAAATTTTTTGTATATGTATTTTTCCATTTGTATTAAAAAAATAATTTTAATAAATATTCATAAATAAATTGCTTGGATTTTTGTGAAAAAAATTTCATTTTATTTTATTTAATGTTTTTTATTTTATGTTTGTGAATTGAGTTTTTCGTAATAAAATATAAGAAATAGAGAAATAATAATAAAAGAATAATAATTTCACCATTGGAAAAGATTTTTATAATATTTCTTACAATATATCTTAAAAAGTGTAGAATTAATAAATTAGGTATCAAAAAACAATCGTAGAAAAAATACAAAAATAATATAAAATTCTATTTAGCAGAAGTTTAATTTTAAATTATTGTATAGTAAAATAAATCGAAAATATTTATTTAATTATTACAAAAAAAAAAATATGACAGTTGATGTTTAGTCAGCCATATCCTACGGATATTTGCACAAAAATAAAACTATTATTAAGTAGATACATTTAATTTAATGTGGTGCGAATGAAAGTAACTTGATTAAATTTTAAAATTTCTAATTAAGTTAAATTTAGAAAATGTTTATATTCAATGAAAATTTGTATAGCTAAATAAATAAATATAAATACAAACATTTTGTCTTAAGTTTCATTATAAAGTTGTAAATATTTTTAAATAAGTTGAATTGATTTTGTAAATAATAATGATATTAAATAATAAAACTAAAAATTCCTATTAAAAAAAAAATAAAATTAATTGAATAATAAAATAATTAAAATTGAGTTTATAGAAAAATAAAAAAAAAAACCTAACATTCAAAATGTAATCATGGCTTCCTTATATACCATGTAAATGGGGTCGCTAACTAGAAATTTAATATAATATATATGTATATGACGTAAAAATTATATATAAACAAAAAATAATTAAATATAATTAAATCAAATAAAAAAATTGTTTTTTACGCCAAGAATTAGTAAATTGAAAAAAAAAACGAAAACGTAAGTATGTAGATCTCCAAGAAACATTGATAATACGATCCCTCAGATTCAATTTGATAAGAACTTTGAGAGAAAACAAGTAGGACATGGCATTCTTGGAAGATGGGTCAACCCATTTTTACACCGGTGGACTAAAAACTAATGACAGGGCTGTTGAAGGCTTATACTCAAAAAAGAATACATTTAAGTCTCCCTTTTTGACTTTCCAATCACTGAAGCGTGTTCGAGGCAGAACTTTGGCTGGTTAAGGAAGCCCTGTCTTGGCTTAAGACAAACTTGATATCAAATAAATATGTTCGCATCTTCTCGCCATTAAATCTCTTGATTCTTTTGTTGAATTTAAAAATGAAATTGAACAACTTTGGTTCTTTGTTTTGTGCTGAGTATTTCCATCACAAATTGCCCAAGATTTTAAAATCTAATCTTAAAAAAATATAACGCACGACTTAGCTGCACTTACTTGCTCTTATGTAAAAGACTAAAAATTTTAAAGATAAATACTTGATTTCTTAAGTAAATATTAGTTTATGCAAGAACAAAAATTATTAGTTTGTTTTAGAACAAAACTTATAAGTCGTTGTAGTGGTTCCTTAAGAAATAAGCTTTTACGAGTATATTAAAACATTTTTTAAAATATCTTAAAGAAAATATTTTGGTACGACCAAAAATTAAATTTCCAAAAAAAATTATTGATCTGTTTTTGAGATATCGAATTTTCAAAAAAAAATTATTTTTTTTTTTCAAAAATTCCATATTTTTTTAAATTCCAAAAATATTTTTTTTTAATTTTTGAAATCCAATCTTTTTAAAACTTTGTAAAAGCTTCTTTTGTAAAAAAATTTCACTAAAATCCTTTATGTCCATAATGAGAAATTCAAAATTCGAAAAAAAAGGTTCTATGGTAGGTGCAGTCAGTAATGTTTAAATTTTTCTTATTGAATTATAGATCGTAAGAATTAATCGAAAGAAAAAAAATTTTATCAAAATTCCAGGAGCCGTTTTCGAGAAAAATACTTTTTTCGAAAAAACGTTTTTTAACATTTGTATGGTGGGTACCGTTATTTTTAGGTAAAATACAAGTTTTTTCTCACGTCTTGTAGATTGTATTAAGAAAACAGAAAAAAAAATCGAGCATTGTTGGGTTTTTTGAAAAAAAAAATAATTTTTTTTAAATCGAAATTTTTTTTTGAAAATTTGAGTACACTATCTTATTCAAACTTTTGGGGAGCCTTAGCATACAAGAAATCTTCAAAATCAGTTGTAACGTTTTTAAGAAAATTAAAAACAAAAACATTGGTTCTAGGGGCTTACCATTAACAACCATTTTCGGAAATTCGAAAATTTTTTTTTTTGATGTGAGAAAAAAATCTATGGAACAGTTTTTGAGAAAAAAAAACTGTGTGGGGGAACAAAATTAAAAATGATATCTACCAGTTTTAAAAAAAATTGGCCGTGCTGTTTAGGCTGTAGTCGAACAGACAGACAGACAACTTTGATCAAAATCTCGAGTTGAATTTGTTTTACGAATGCATAACTTGCCATATTGTACCTATATGTTTCAGGTAAACATGTGTCAACCTGTGTCATTTATTTTCCAAAGAAGTAGTTTTTTTATAGGAACTCATTCCTTCTTTCTTATCTTGAATAAATCCGTATGTCCTAGATTTGTATCCTATCAAATTATGTTGATCACCCTTCATATTTTGTGCACACTATATTATCTCCTTAAAGACCTTCTAAGGCAATGATGTTCAAGTTCTGATTTTTCTGATTTATAAATTAAAACGGTTTTCAATTTTCTATCCAATTATTTCTAGGAATTTTTTCTATGATCAACTATTACCCAAAGCTGTCTTCTGTCCGTCAAGCGTAATATTCCACCCCTGCCATCATCCATGGATGGCACTTGCATCGAGGAAACCGAAAAGCTTTCTGTCCTTGGCATGTGTATTACCGACCATCTTTTGTGGCATGATCACATATTTGACGTTGCAAAAAATGCGGCGAAATGCTTAGGTTTCCTCCGAAGATGTAAGCAGTTTTTTTTCCCTTCTGATCTGGCTACAACTTATAAGGCATACATTCGGACTAAGCTTGAGTATAACTCCCATATCTGGGCAGGTGCTCCTAAAACTCACCTGCACCTCTTAGATAGATTGCAAAACAGAGCCCTTAGACTAATTGGAGACAGGTCTATTACGGAAACTTTTGTTTCTCTCGAACACCGTCGTAATGTCTCTTGTCTTACTTTGTTCTATCGCTTGTTCTATGAACAGTGCTCTAATGAAATAGCCAGTTGCATTCCTCTCTCAAAACAATTTCGCAATTTCGAATACTATACCTCACTTGATTTTCCCCCCTCATTGTGATGTACAAGCATTTAAAACCAATGTGCATTGGCATCTCCTTTTAAATCCCCTCCTCATTTCCTAACTGCTCGCGCTGTGTTATTTATAACATAAGGGTATTTATAACCCCTTGAGTGTGTGCTAATTATAAAAAAAAGAGACTGATTAGTTTGTTCCATGTTTCCATTTTTTTGTCCATACTAAAAATTGTATAGTAAAAACATATAGACAAACTGACACAAGTCCTTTTGATAAGAAATTTTAAAAGAATTGTTAAATAAAAACAGAACTGCAATACTCTTTATGAATAGCAGCTGATTCTTACCTGCGTGTTAACTTTAGACTCCGGTTCAGCTTGACACGGGTTTAAAATATTATTACGAAAATGTTCCAATATGTTTCAGGAACTAACTGCAAACGATAACGTGCCCAGTTTTAATCTAAATAAACTCGTGTCAAACTCGAACCTATCCACTTAATCAGTCATTCAACTGCACCAATTTAATAAAAAAAAAAGAAAACAAAACACCTCCTACATTGAAGGCTTTAAAAATTAGTGCTTGAACCTCATTAACTATAGACCATACAAAATGGCAACATAATCATAGACCTTTCTAATGATTTCCTGGGCTTAAGCACTTTCAGCGAAAAGTGTCAACGAACATAAACAAATCAGACCATAATTGAGATTATTTTCAGGTTCAGTACTTTCCCATAGAGTGCGGATGTTACTGACCTTTGTTCAAATCCAAAGAAAATCTACATCAGATCTTTGTTAAATTATTAGATCAGACAACCTCTTCTCGTAATTCTCAGCGATGCGTTAAAAATTCGTCAACAATAACGCCGCCACCGCAAAAAAAAATCTCAACAATATTACCATGAAATTTATGAGTTCATTCCAATTAAAGAAAAATCTGCCACATTAAGACACAAAGTCAAGAACAGCCGAAATGGTACGAACCCTATTCCAAGGTCAGTGGTCTCGAAAAAAAACAGTGCCAAAGCTGGAGATTGTCTGATTTCATTATGTAGTGATGACACTGCCCGGCTGGCTATGGTTCGATGAGGAGTCAACTTAAAAATTTTGTAACTAGCCTTGAGAATTTGTTGATGTTTATTTTGTGACATAAGCCATATACGAGTACATACATATGTAGATTGAATTTAAAAAATTATGAAATCATAAGGGCTGGAGTTGGGTTGGGGACAAATTCATGTGGCTCGGTTCGGTGATCTCCTCACAGACGGTTCTGTTTGATCCATAATACTGGTGGTAAATTGACGGCGACAAAGTTTATGATTTGCGACGAAACTTTGACAATCGTGATGATCATGCGTAATAGAGACACACACGCTTGTTGATGAAATTGAACGATTTTCGTCCGACTAAATAATAAAGGAGATGACTGGGTTGCAAGAAGTTGCTTTGTTCATTCAGACTTTTAATTTTATGGAGTTTTTGTTATTTTCAAATTGAAATATTTAAGATTGAATTTGTAATGACTTGAGTAGATAAAACTCTGGTTTTTTAGTCTTAGGTGACACAATTTTAAATCAACTGAAATTGCGATTTAAATCGGACTTAATCCATTCAATTCGATGAGTTAACTCTGGGTTTAATTATTGATGAGTCCAACCTTTATTAACTTCCCATAGGGAGTTATTGTAATCGGTCCGATTTGTCAAATTGGAATTTTTGACATTTCTCGACGTTTCAAGGTCCCTAGAGGCTATATCAATCATTTTTAGAGAGATGTCTGTGTGTGTGTGTGTACGTACGTTCGTACGTTCGTACGTTCGTACGTTCGTACGTTCGTACGTTCGTACGTTCGTACGTCCGTACGTTCTCGTACCATTTTTCGTCGTCGATACCTCAAGAACAAGTAAAGATATCGACTTCAAATAAATTTTGTTTAATAGATAATAACTTCGAAAGAGGCTGAAAGGGCGTTTATGAAAATTCAGTGTGTAGTTTTTTCACTATAACGGTTTAAAAAAAAAGTAAAAATTTTGGTTAATTTCAAATATCTCACGAAAAAATAATGCTATTGATTTCAAATAAAATTTAATGTACTCATTATAAGGTCATACAGATTTGGTATAAATTTGGAAAAAAATGAACATACCGTTATTTTTTTAAATAAAAAAAACTGAAAAAAAAAATTTCATAACCCAGATATTCTAAGAACGGAAAATAATTTGAAACTCAAAATAATTTTATTTTACGAAAAATTATGTGTTTGACAACTGGTGAAAATTTCAAAAAAAATCAGCTTAAAGTTTTTTTACAAAAAATAAAAAACTATATAAAATTCTATTGAAAATTGGTAAAAATTGTTTTTCGACTCAAATTTCTCGAGAACTAGTACTGATATTGACTTCTAATTTAGTTTATTTTAAACATAGTATAATTTTGTACAATTGGTAAAGTGTTGACAAATATTGAATAAATAGTTTTTTTTTTTTAAATAAAAAAACTATTAAAAATTCTAGTGAAAACTAGTTAAAATTGTATTTCAAGTCGAATTTCTTGGGAATGAACACCGATAGTGCCTTATAAAGTATGTTGTTTTATACATCGATACCTTCCCGTAAGAATGTATACTAAGCGACATTTCTTAAATTGTTCAGGAAACGAAAAAAACGAAGAAAGTTCTAGTTGAATCAATTTTGGTTAAACTAAGTGACATCTAACAAAATTTTTTGTTGCTCACGACAATGAGATCTTTATTAATGTCGCTTAGCATAATTTTTTTGGCGGATAATACAAATTTCAGGGCCAACATTATTTTAATGAGAAAACATGGCAGTTGATAAATTTTTTTATTTGTACTCTAGTTTCTTTTCATGCATAATAGGTTGGCAAAACCCATGCCAAAACGTGGCCATTAACATATAGTACCTATATTTCCTCATCAAAAAGTCATTTTCGAAAAAAGTGTCGCTACAATTATTAACATATGGTTACATTTTGACAAGTATCGAATTGACAGTTTTAACAAAAATATAAAAAAAATCTACTAAAAAGTGGTAATATTTATTTTTCGACTAGAATATCTTGAGAACGAGCCATTATTTAATTTTATACATTATACAATTTCTAACAATAATGGTTTATATTTGACATATATCTAGCTTTAGGTTAGGTTAGGTTAAAGTGGCTGTCATTAAAGCGTCTGACACACTTAGACCATTGGAGGTCCATTGTGATACCACGATCTAATAGGGAACAAAAAAGGTTTCCTATTAGTTAAAACCATTTGGAGCTTCTGATGAAGCGAAGGAGACTTTTAATGTCTTTGTCTATGAGATCGCTTGGTTCATTATAGAAATGTTCTCCTAGATGAAGTTTGCGTCTGTAAGAGAGAGCAGGGCATGTACAAAGAAGGTGTGGGATTGTCTCCTCTTCCTCTTCGTCCAAGCAACTCCTGCAGAAATCGTTTGATAGCACACCGAGACGTGCGGCGTGTCTACCTATGAGACAGTGTCCAGTTATGACACCTATGACGGAGCTGATCTGAGATCTACTGAGGGACAATAGACATTTTGACCGTTTCAGATCCAGTTTAGGCCAGATCCGCTTGGTCGCCATACAAGTGGTACTATTAAGCCATCTTGTATTCGATTGTTCCAGAGCGATTCGTTTCAGCATAAGTTTACTTGTAGCTATGGGCATACCTATATTTGCCTTTTCGGGTAAGATAGGCATTTCCGTTCCAATTCTGGCGAGTTCGTCGGCTTTACAATTCCCCGGAATGTCCCTGTGACCCGGCACCCAGAATAGGTGAATGTTAAACTGTTTGGCCATCTCCATTAGAGACGAACGACAGTCTTGGGCTGTAATGGAGTTTACAGAGACTGATGCTAGGGATTTCAAAGCAGCCTGACTGTCTGAGAAGATACGGATATCCGTGTTAGATATCACGTTTTCTTTAAGCCAGGACAATACTTCCTTTATCGCCAGAATTTCCGCTTGGAATACGCTACAATGGTTTGGTAGGCGGAAGGAGAGACTAAGATTTAGTCCATCTGAGTACACTCCACCACCCACTCCGTTTTCAGTCTTCGATCCATCTGTAAAAAAGTTTACTGATTTATTATCTGCTATATCTAGCTTTAGAGCGGATATATTTTGTAAGTACCCTTCCATCAATAACGAAACCATATCTTTTATATTTGAATATTTCGTTTTTAAATTTTTTTCAATTAAATATTTGAAACCGAAATAATAAAGTAATTTCTGTAATATAATACATAATTTTATAATTATATTATCAACTTAGTTTTTAGAAGAATGTATGCACTGTACATACATATGTACATGAATAAGGTTGTTCAGTTGTACCCAAGTCCCACATATTCAAATTCCATTAATAGCTATTGTAAAACTATGGTAATCTATGAAGAAAACGTCACAATATGTTTTTATCTAAATATAAAGTTTTCAATACCACAAATGGGAAGTTATCAGTGTGGGTCGCACCCAGCCTCTTTTTTATATAAATAAATAGGAAACATTTTGTGTTTATTAATCATTTAAAGTTATCCATTAGTTCGCTGTGTACCACCTAGTGTTAAACAGTGAATCTCGTGAGTTTTCATATTAAACAATCATAATTATTTCATTCGAAAAAAGACAAATTAAAAAATGGTTTTACTTAATTTCGGGGGTGATTTCGATTAATCTTGGCACACATATAGCAAGGTGTTTCATTGTGAAAGAGAATATAATAATTTACTGTTCAACACTGTTAACATAAAAACTGTTAATAATAAACGCCAAAGTTATTTACTGAACTATTTTAAATTGTATAAGTAATTTCATAAATGATGCCTTTTAGCGTTGATAATTCGGAAGAACTCTTCGATCCGTGTTGCCAAACACTTTTTTGATGCTGAAGTTTTTTTTCGTTGTATTTATGAACCCTAAAATGCCGATAGCAAATTGAAGTTGTTTTTATTTTTCATTATTTGCAAGCATGGTAAAAATTAATTTGAAAGATTTCATCTTATTTGCGAAGAATATTCCATAATAACTTCCAGAAATTTCTCTAGGGCTCTTTTAATTTGAGTAAACTCCTTTTGTAAAAATTCCAGAATGAAATATTATCATATGAAGGTGACTATTATAAGAAGGATGAAATTTTTGGGTTACAGTCGATGACGAATATAAGAAATTCCAATGTAAGAAAAACTCGATCGTAAGACTCTTATTCTAATGCACCAATTACATTTCCAATAATATTAAGTTTTAAAATGTATTTTTGTTATTCGTTTCTTGGGTAAAAATAAAGGATACATTCAGTCTGTAAGTGCAAACATGTCTTGTTTATAATGACTAATTGATATTTGTAAAAGTTTTGTAAGAAAATGTTTCCATTGTATGGTGAAACAGTTCTTCCTTTTTACATTCTTTTTGTAAGAGAATTTTATTTTTCGGTTTTTCTTTTTTTTTTTATAAGAAAGTTGTTTTTTCGTATGCTTATTCTTTTTATATAAATAAAAAAGGCTATAAAAAATATATACTTTAGCTTTTTTAACTTTCTAAAGGTGTGTCCACACCAAAGAAACATTTTTGAAATATTTCTGAAACATTACAGAAACATTTAAGAATCATTTAAGAAACATTTTAGAAACAGAGAAACATTTCTGAAAAGTTTCTGAAATGTGTCTTAAATGTTTTTGAAATGTTTACTTTGGTCTGGACGCTCTGAAATGTTTATGAAATATTTCTCTGCTTCCCTTTCCGAATGGAAAGTTTTCATTGTTTCGCAAGCATTTACAAAGCTAAATGCGTGAGTGGTTGTTCATATAAATATAAAAATGTCGCAAAAAATGTGGAGCAACGAGAAAAGAGTTTTGTGGGATCCGCTTGACGAAAATTTTAAAAATTAAATCTTAAAAGCCGGTGCTTTGTCTGAAATTTTTCGAAAATATAAATCGAAAAAAAAGATGAGGTAGATAAAAAATTCATGCGCTTAAAGTGCAACACAGGCGAGACAAAATTACACACTACTCAATAATGGATACATAAATGGGAAACAAAGAAACATTTCAGAAAGCGTCCACACCAGTGGCGTAGCGTACCATCTCGGCGCCCGGGGCGGGAGACCCATTTTGCCGCCCCCATTCAATACTAAATTAAAATTAAATTTCGAGACATCATTTCACAGGCAATGAAGTTTCTTTTATTGAAAATAAAATAGAATTAGCGGTTTCATAAACGGATTTTACGAGCCTTACGAATGAGGCTTGTGAGACAAAGCAGCATCTGCGGATTCATCTCCATGCATGCGTTTTTTCCTGCGAATTGTACTCGTTTTGAGATCGATTCCGAGTTTTTTCCAAAAAGTCTTAGAAAAGTCGATTGCGGCTTGGACGAAACGGTCTCTGCTCTTGCTCTCCACCAGGAGAGCTTTTAAAACGCAGTTTCTGAGCACACTTATCCACACTCAGTCCACATTGCTGCAGGTAAATCTGTGCGTCATCTTCTTCAGGTAGCTCTGCAGCTCAAAAGCTAAGAAAAGTGAGGAAGTTGAATGACTGCATGACTGTCAGAAGAAGACTGGCTACCGATCCGTCAATTCTTCCAGTACCTCAAGATTCCACAAACTTATTTTTAAGCGTCTTTACAGCTTCACGAGGTTCACTTTTTCTGCAGGCTTGTGACTAGATCCTTGAGATTCTTCTGGTGAGTCGACTTCGTCTTGACCCTGCTCTGTAGTGGGACCATTACGACTTCCAACTTCGACGGCAGGCACGCCTTCTTCTTCTGCCCGTAAAATAAGTTATGCATTCCCATGAATATTTGCCTGGAGGACAATTCTAGGCCACTCACGATTGTAGATGGAGGAATCTTACTTACATTGAAATCACTTCCGCTGCTGCTGGATGCCGCCGAAGACGTTAACGTAGCTTTTGAACCAGAACTAGAACTGAAATATTTCGCGTCTTCGCGTCTGCTTCTTTCTTAGCCTTTTTCTTGCGGTATTCCGCGCCGCTTCCTTTAACTCTTTTCATTTTCAAAAACTAGTTCAAAGGTTGAGTGAAGTACTGAGTGCTTAGTTTTAGAAGATTCAGCAGTATTTAAACTATAAACAACACAATCGAAATAACTTTCTGTGATGCGGGAGGGAGCGAAAACATTGAGCTGGCTGAGACCAATCCTAGTTATCTTATCATATCTCGCATATGCATATCATATGTTTCGGAACACTCCCTTTCAGTTTCGCGAGAGTTTCGGAACGTTTTGTTTTAGTTTCGCGATCAGCGCGACAATACGGAATGCACTCTTACGGCCCTACTCACCATCTACGAATTCACGAAAGCGGTCAACGACGAACCACAGATAGGGTGGCAAATTTTAAATTTACATCATTGTTGTTTGTTGACTTGTCAAACGATCTATCATGAAACATATGATTTCTACTTTACCCGCATCACCGGCGACATTTTGCCGCCCCCCTAGGCCTGCCGCCCGGGGCGGACCGCACCCCCCGCCCCCCCTACGCTACGCCACTGGTCCACACCAAAAAAACATATCGGAAACATTTCTCAAGTGTTTATGAAATGTTTTTTAAGCAAGTGGGAAACATTTCAGAAACGTTTTTTAAACAATGTTTCCTGAAATGTTTCTTTGGTGTCGTCACGCCTTTATACCCGTCATCGACTGTATTTATAACAAAAGATGGTATTTCAGGATTCTGATGCTAAAAATGTGCGCTTGTGTCCGTGCTTCTGGTTTTGATTTTTTTCCAAGTCCAGAATTGATTTTCTTTTCCAAAGAAGAACTGTCTGTCACCTATACCAAACGAACCATCAAAAGCATTCGGAATGTTTCCGGATCACCAAGCGAAAACACTATTAAAATATGATATCTTAATAAAAAATATTACTCAAAACTTTATATATATATTAAAATTGTTAAAAAATACTTATTCATCTGCACTCACCCATATCCTAGTTTAAACAAAACCACATGTCGTCTAGGTCTATGTGGTTCAATTTGGACTACATGAAATTGGTTATCATGTCGGCATTGACGGTAACCACCTTACCAATGTAAGGACCAATGACGCCGCCGTCAGCTAAAAATCCACATAAAACGGTAACTTTTTGAGGATGCACTATCAAACTGGTGAGCCTCGTGCGGGTTGGTGTGGTCAGATTTAATGCAATCTTATTTGTTAACACAGCCATTCATCCAAAAATGCGCCTCGTCGCTAAAGATGATTTGTTGGCCAAAATTATGGTCCTCTTCTAAAAGCTCCGAAACCCAGTCAGCGAATAAACAGCGTTTTCTTATGGTGATGAAACAACATGGCTTCCACACGCCGCCAAAATCTACCCGGCCATTTGAACCCTTTATAGTATGTGATTAAGTTTTATAGAAATGTTTCGCCTGAAAGGGTAATTACAAAAGTTTCAAAGCTGTGAAATGGTTAGGAGAATACACAAGCTCAGGCCCGATGAATAGAACCTCAATATTTTCCATATCATTTAAAAAAAGAGATCTACTAAACTGGCCCAACTACAAAGCGATGAATCTACAAGATCTTCTATGTCATATTATGTGAACGCTTGAAGCCATTCGTCCAGAAGCTGATAAATACATATCTATGTTATAAATGAAAACTATTTTGTATTTATCAACTCTACTTGATTACAAAAAAATGAACAACAAGACTTTGAAAAATATTGTGTCCGGTCAAAATTGTATAAAAATTATGAATTCAGTTTAGCTTTAGACTGTGAAGGAGGCAAGTCAAGGAGAAAGTTGGCATAGAATTTAACATCTGTATGACTTTAGGCCAGAAAACTCTGCTATACAACAAATATTCACATACATATAGCAGATCTTGGAAAATTGACACAACACAAAGCGCTATAAAGTTTTTTAGAGCAATGTCTGGGTTTAGCATTCCTGTCTAGCTGAGCTATTTTTGCGGGATCACGCTAAAGAATGCACGCTACTCTATCAAGGTCGGCAAAGTCTTCACTGACATCGCCGATTTCAAGAAAGTATTAGAAAACTTATTGCGCTATCATGTGTTTTCTTTAACATCCAATACTCTCGCACCAACACATGATACACAATCTTTCAAAAGGTCCATGCAGTTACTACGCTGAACAGCCAAATTCACTAAGTTAATATTTCTTCTAAAAATTTTAATTTTCTTTGCCATCTGACTGTCCCTGCTTAAATCGAATTTACATAAACCAATTACGAGTAAATAAGCTCAAAAAGACATCTGTAAATATCAGAAGAATACTTTACCAGCTGAACTGTTTCCCCTGTTGCAAACCACACGTTTACCCAGGACCTCTAGCACATAATTCGATACCAACGAGTTGGTCGATACGAGTACGAGATCGTATGATAAATAAAATAAGGAAATGCATATTCTCTTTGGCATCTCTTACCCGCGATTGCATCAATCTATATGTGCTGGCAGTTCAGCTGTCAACTTAGCTGCTAAAAAACAACTGTTTCGTCAGGGCAAAAGCTTCCGTAGGTTTGCTCAGGAAAATATTTATAATACTGTCAAATAATACATTAATACTAATCCAACAATTTGCCAAGAAATTTTACTACACTTTTACCTTCTAGTTTATGTTCCTACGATCTCTAGTTTAAGGTCAGTTCTTTCTCGTATCCCTTGAAACTCTATGCAACGTATTCCGAAAAAAGATATTTTATGAATTCTGAAAGTTGGTTTTCAACTTTTAGTCATCGGAAAATCGCTAAATCTTGTCGTAGTCATGCAGCAAAAGACTTATGATGACCTCAACTTTTGAGGGAAATATTCTCGCTCTATCTAGCAACTATAGAGAGTCTCTTGGTTAGAAAATAATTGTCTGGTTTTGATTAATGTTTCAAAGAAATGAACTCTGTCAAAAATGGATACAGGAACCTTAGGTGAGGCAATTCTTCGGGTATTTTGATTCCTTCTTCGACACAACTATCCTTACTGATGGCTCAAAGATGGAGTGGAGTGGTTAAGAAATCTTTTCTGATAATTTAGGCTACCCGAATTTGCTAGTGTTTTTCAAGCTGAATTACTAGGTATCAAGGAAGTATGCAAGGTACTCAAACAAGATCTAAACCAGAACCGGAATACGGTTATGATGACAGATAGTCATGGGGCTGTTAAAGTAGTTAATTCTAGTACATGATACTTCAAATTGGTCCAGCAATGCCGGAATGAACTTGCTAGCCATAATATTAACTACAATATCACTCTTATTTGGGTTCTGAGTCATTGTGGCATTAATGGAAAATAACGGGCGGGTGAGCTAGCCAGGCAAGGATTAGCCCTTCATAACTCACTTGCGGAAAGAGTCAACATTCCGCTCTGAGCTATAAAGGGCAATATTCACTAAATTTTTCTTAACGAATCTCACCTTAGGATTTGGCCCACTTATAATAAATCCGAATGCTTTACAAGAAGCTCAAAAATAACTCCAAAAGTCATACAGAGAAACCGAACTGAGTAGCCATTTTCGAGAAAAAAAGCAACTTTCATGAGTATATACCTTTAAAAAGAACTTGCTTTGTACAAACAGGATTGCTGGGTAATTTTTTTAAGATTTCTTTTAACACTTTATCAAATTTCATATAAGTCTCTTTTATTACAAATCCCAAACATGCCCCTTAGAATTGAAAGAAAAAAATGCAAATAAGTTGATGACCCTGGCACAAATGCCCAAGCGCTGGACTTGGATGTGCTTTTCGCCTGCAACATTTTTTTCTGATTAGCTTGGTATGAAACTGAGACGTAAAACTCATTGATTGGATCTTCCATGAAATGGCAGTAACTGACCTAATGATGTGTTCTACATAATAGCAATTAATTAATGACTAAGGGTGCTCAGCTCATGCTCAAAGCAGAAATCTGTGGAGTAGTTTTATTTCGAACCCAAGTATTTTTTTTTTTCTTGCAAATATATGCTTTGATTTATTGCCAAACTAGTAGATACCTTGAGAAATTAATGGCTGGATGAGTTTTCTTTTGTTCTTGAAATCTTTTCATGGAGCACTTTTTGAACGAAAAACAAAAAAAAATTAAGTGAAGAAAATCATCTTCGGGAAATTAATTTAATTTACCAATTTGTGTAACTTGGTGTGAAAAAAAGTGACAGCTAGTTGGTCAAAACAATGATGAATATGTCAGTGTTCATGGCATGACGAAAAGATCATTTATCTTAGTTAAGTAACGAATAACTTTAATCAAATTGACCATCTTTGCGAATTGGTTCCAGAAATTATGAATCACAGTCTGATTTATAATATAAGAAAAAACTGTAAAATGAAATAAGAACTAAATATTATTACTTATGAGTAATTCAGCTAATAATTTAGTTACCTTAGTTAAACATAAATTATCTTCTAAGTTATCCAAAAGATAAAGTTCTAATATTTCAACCAACCAATTAATGCGCTCTATACTAAATTTAAAGTTATCATTAAAAATGCAAAAGATAATAATATATTAATTTAAAAGAAATTTATTTTATTCTGTTTTAGTGATTTTAGTGGAGGCTTTCCCCCATAACTGATCTATCTGTTTAATTTAAATTTGTTCTTAACATAAGCCCCAAAACTCGCGTTTTACGAGTAAGAAGAATTTTGTTGATACTAATGGTGCTTTAAAAAGCTGTTTCAGGTCATTCACTCCCCATTAAATTAATGTCCTAATTAAAAATAGGAAAATTAAGAGTACTACCGACTTAGGCTAAGACCGCACTTGCGATTTTTTGTTGAGGCGATTAAAAAGTCGTAGTCGCTACAATTATTGTCATGCACGCACTTGCGATTTTTTTGCCGCGCGAAAAATAAAACACACTACTTTTTATGTGAGTGCACGCATTTGCTACAAATAAGTAGCGACAGAAAAATCGTTTGAAAAAATAGAACTTGTTTCATTTTTATAAGCCACTACGATTTTTAAGCCTTAAATCTGAATGCACGCACATGCGCATTCAGATTTAAGGCCATGTGTCTTACTTTTTGCGACTAAAAAATCGTGGATTAAAAATCGCAAGTGCGTGCATGCCAATTTCTCTTTGCGACTACGATTTTTAAGTGGTAGTAATTTAAATCGCAAGTGTGGGTATATCCATTTGAGTACATGCGTTTCATTTAATTTTACGACAATCGCATCGCAAGAAAAATGAAACAACTTGCGACTTTTAAATCGTCATGATTTGTTGGTAGCAAGTGCGTTCATTCTCATTTAAATTCATGTGTTCTCTTTTTGCGACTAAAAAATCGTGCGATTGAAATCGCAAGTGCGGTCCCAGCCTTAAGAAAATTTAATTTATTCACTAGGCTTTAAATAATTGTCAAGTAAATTTAAAATCAGCTTTTACAAAAAACGCCAAAATTCGGCTTTTTAGAGGAATTTTGTTAGGCTTCTGTATGCTGAGCTTGTATTCGAATATGACATCAAGATTGCTCCAGCATGTCACGTGTTTTCAGTTCGGTCAGAGCCATATTTCATTAAATTTACAAAACTGTAAATTATTGGTAAGGTTCTTGTAACTTTGTAAATTTATTTGACAATTTATGTTTCATAAAAGTTAAATAAATGAATTAGAGACAAACGAACTTGAAACTTGAAACTATGTAGTAACTTACAACTCGCAACCATTCCTATTTGCATGTTAGTAATAATATAGCATTTTTCATAAGAGCTACTTCTCTAGAATAGGCAATTTAATCGCAAGAAGTAGTACCCTCAAAATATGTCTTTTATTTTGAGGTGGATGTGGTTGGGTGGCGAATGCAGAATGATAGATGAGCGCACTTGCCATGGCGTTTCATAAAAAGTTGTCGACGTAACTACAATCTGACTATGGCGTTTGTAGGAATATTTTTTGCTTTACTAATATTTGTTATTTGTTTCAAAAAGATTTAATATGTTGTAATTTCGAATTTCCGTTCAAGAAACTGTATTTGTTAATGTTTCTGATTCTTCTCCGATCACCAAATCAATTGTCAATGGCGGTTCTTAGTGGATAATTAACTGCTAAATTTTTGTTTCAATTTTCAATTTCGATTTAGGATTTGCAATAAAAGAAAAAAATTGATATAAAAATAAAGAATGAAAAGATTAACATTTGCCTCAAGGGACTTATCTTAGTGCCTTTCTTATTTCTTTAACATTTACCTTGGCTTGTGCATGCAAATCCATCAAATACATGTACATATGTGGTTTAAAATAATTGTCAATAAATACATCATTCACGGTTGTTCATTAATAGCTGCCGGGCTAAGATAACACTACTGTCTGACTCCATATTAAGAATTGTTTTCAACCCGCTGAAATTATTAAACCCGGCAATAGGGTTCCGATTCTACCAAACAAACCCCACTAAGATAAATTGGATTAATTACACACGAATACACATACTCGTATGCCTGCAAAATTCGAAAAACATAGTTTTTTCTTGCCACAAATATACGGGAAAAACAAAGGAAAAGGAAATTAAAGCTTTTCGTCAAATTGTAATATGTATTGGAAACTCTTTTACGACATATTTGAGGGCGTCCCGGTCCTTGTCAAAACAAAGACACAAACATAGTTGGGTTAGAATCAGGCCCTGATCGAAGCTAAGACACAAAAACGGTTGGAATAGAGTTCCCAGTCTTGAGTTCAAATACATCGTTAGGTTGTGAAACTTCTATCGCTATCGATGAGGTAAAACGTGGTAAAAACAGTTTCTCGGAATTGGTTGGCAAAGGCTGAAGTCCCAGTGTCGATTCTTGAGCGATTCCAGCTTTTATGCATTTGATTGATATGTCAGGGATGATATTATAATCCTTGCAATACATCTTAAGCCTCCTGAATAGGTCTTCTTCTAGAATCTTGCTGATGGTTTTGAAGAAGTTTATCTGACTTTGGTTCGGAACTAGGGTTTAGGTGCCTTTCTTCGATATTGTGACAATCTTCTTGTAGAAAAAGGAGAAGTTGTAGATGCAGAAGCTTATGAAAACTGCTATTATATTTCGCAAAAAAATCTATTTTGTCAGCAGCAAATGCAGCCTATTTTTTCCGCTAGCTCTAAGTTGCCTGATAGCAACATTGCCCCTTCTGAACTTGAGAATGTTAATAAATAATAATTAAATATAACAGGCATATTTCCGCACTTTTTGAAATTTCCCAATAAAGCCTAGTACTCAGTTCAAGTGAAAATGAAAATTTCATATAAAAGTGACTGCTGGTTCACTGACATGAAATCCGCAACGAGAAGTGAGTACTAAAATGTGGATTGAAAGAACAAATATGTTCCACAACTTTTTCCACGCTATGATTTTCATTTCTCAATGTACAACCATCAGAAAAAAATTTAAGGCAACGTGGAAAACTGTGACATTTGTCAGTTGGTTTGAATATTTTGTTTCAAAACAAAAAATTGAAAATTTTTAAACTGATTCAAAGTGAGTATCAAAAATTCACTTGGAAAAGTTTATTCTATTTTTATTTTTATTCTCCGCGTGTAATTTGGAACGTATTTATTTTTCATTTCACGCTAGGTGAGTACTAGGCTTAAAAAAAGAATTTTAAAGAAAGTCTTATTTTCCCTTATTATATTTTTGTTTAAAAGTATTTAAATATATTATATGTATACAATATATAGCTTGTGATGATAATCTGCATATCTGGTGGTTGGGGAATATCTTTTAGGTTAAGCCTTTCTTGAATCAGATGTTAAAAGTTGAAGTGACAGTCAGAATTTAGGGGAAAAACTGTGTAACCTGCTTACAATGCTCCCCATAAACCAAGCCCTTATATGACTGCTATTAAATTAATTCTAATCTTATAGCCGGGGTTGATTTCCAGCAGTAGACTAAAAAAGTTGGTCCCGCAATTCTGTTTACCTGTCTGTCTATTCGACTACAGCCATAACCGCTCTTCCGATTTTCTTTAAACTTGGTAGATAGCATTTTTCAATTTTCCTCCCAAATTATTTTTTTTTTTCGTTTTAAGATCAAAGGTAACGGAACCTGCCATACGTTTTTTTCGAAATCTTATAAAATTTGTTTTTCTCAAAAAAAGTTCCACATATTCTTTTGAGAAATAATTCACAACATGTAATTAAGTTAAAGCTAGGTAATGCATAAAAAAAACTGGTTATCAATGCTACTCCCCCTAGAACCATTTTTTTATTTTTTATTTTCTCAAAAACGTTTCAACCGATTTTGATTATATTTTTTTTGGATTTAAAAATAATCAAAATATTGGATTTTAAAAAAATATAAAATATATATAAAAAAATAATACGAGTACAGTAAAAGCTCTACCTCTACTTGCGGACAGCTCCAATAAGCGGACAGTTCCCTTAAACGGACACATTTTCGGGAACAAACTTCTTCTTCGAAAATCTCATACAAATAACTTTCCTATAAACGGACACTTTCATAAACGGACGCGGACACGTTTTCTTGCCCATTTTAGACAGAAAACCTCAAAATGTAACGTAAAAGAACAGCAGATCTGTTCTAAGTACAGTTTATGTTTAATACGTAAGTAAATCTATAGAAAATCTCCGATAACCGGACGCGTAGCTCTAATATAATAACTGGACAGTGCGAGACGGGTCAGAAAGGAGGTGTCGGTGTACATTGGTTTTGAATTTTTGAACATTGCAATGACTGGGAAAGACAGAGCGTGGTAAGGAATTCCACATTCGCGTAGTACGGCTGGAGAACGAATCTCTGTACTTCACAGTACGTCCGAATTTGGGCTCAAAGGTAAACTGATGGGCATTCGTAGAAGTGCGAATATTACGGTTGAATTGTTTAAGGGGAGCAATACAGCTGATGTCTATTTCACTAGAGCATAGTCCGTTAAAATAACGGTAAAAAAGGGTGAGGCAAGAAGAGTTGTAAATTGCCAATGCATTGGGCAACAAAAACTTATTGGTTCACACTTTGGCAAAAAGGTTTGTTTTTTTTTTTCAACCACGACATGAAATATTTTATCTATCCAAAGTTTTTTAAATTTAATATTTGAAAAACACAAGCTGCAGAGATTTCAAGAAATAAAGAAGATGTTCGGGGAAAATGGCAATATAGATCGTAGATGCAATATTAATCAGAATTAATATAAAGTTAAAAACAAAAGTTTTTTTTTTATTGCTTTCCCTTAACCGGACAAAAATTGGGGGACCATGAGTGTCCGCTTATTAGAGCTTTCACTGTATTTCCAAGATTCCATGCTCGATTTTCTTAAAACTTGGCAGTTAAAAAACTTTTTTTTAATACAATCTACCTACAAGATGTGAGATTTTTTTTTATTTTATCTAAAAATAACGGTACCCACCATACAAATTCTAAAACGTATTTTTCTTAAAAAGGACGGCTAGAATTTTGATAATTTTTTTTCTTTCAATTATTTTTTACAATCTTTAATTTGAATAAACAAAATTTTGAAATCAAGATATTATTGAATGTACCTACCATAGAACCATTTTTTCGAATTTTGAATTTCTCATTACCGGCAAAGCGGATTTTAATGAAATTTTGTATAGAGAAGCTTCTAAGGAATTTAAAAAAAACATTACTTTATATTTAAAATATTTTTTTAATTTGTGAAAAAAAAAAATAAATTAATTTTTGGAAAATGCGATATCTCAAGAAATGGGCAATATCTTTTTTAAATTGAATTTTTATTCGTATATGATAGTAAAACTTTAAAGTTGGCTTTCCAAAACTGTTTCTTACTGTATTTTATTCATTATCATAACTGTACCGTTATTTTTATAAACACAGTTCTAGTCAAATAGCCAGCTGCATTCCTCCCCTTAAACAATTTAAACATAATACTCGCGCTTCAAGAAATGCCAATCAGTTTACCCTTGAGTCCAACTTCGGACGTTCAGTTAAATTCAGAGATTCTTTCTTTAGCCGCACTACACGAATGTGAAATGCCTTACCCGAATCTATATTTCGCTTCTATTATAATATTCAAACATTCAAAAACCAATGTGCATTTGTATATCCTCCTTAATTCTCTCCTACTTTCCTGAAACGCTCGCACTGTGCTAAAACGTTTTAAGGGTAGTCATAATCCCTTTAGTGCATATAAATAAAAAACAAAAATTTTATTTAAAAACCCATTAGGCATAGACTAATCTCTAATTGCTTGAGAAATTACATAGAATCCTGTTATTAGCTCTACTACTACTTAAGGACTTGTTTTTGGCATTGCACGACCACTGTTACTATAGAACCTCCACCACTGGTGGAAGCAAAGCCAGAAATAAGATTGAGATAGAGTTTCTAGGGCACTAATTAATTTTTTTTAAGAAAATCTTCAAAGTCACTTCGGTACCAAGCGGCTTAGAACCTTCCGCATGAAAACCGCCAGGATCAAGACCAATCCATGAAAGATCGACAAATGATTTTTCTTCCTTAATTTTCTTTATTTTAAATCACATTGGGAGAAGTGTAAACTTTTAATACTTTCCAATAGCTATGAGACCATCAGCTCCATGAGGTTTGGTTCTTTTAAGTCTCCGAACAGTTGGTATAACTTTCCAATCGCGTCTTGTATTTTACAGCGTGTTTTTTGAGCACTCATGAGTCACTTTGAGATAGAAAGGAGATGTCGATTAACATTGGTTTTGAAAGGTTACAACATTGTAATAAATTTAAATTGGCAAGGGCAAATTGTGACGGGTAAATTATTCCACAGCCGTATTGAACGACTTAAAAACAATCGATTCTTAGTATATACGGTTCGCACAAAATAAGGCTCGAGGGTGAACTGATGAGCATTCGTACCTAAACGGATATCACTGGTGAACTAATTGAGGGGAGGAATGTAAATGACTACTTCGAGCGGGAATTAATAAACTGCAAAAGACACGAAACATTCCGATAGTATTCAAGAGATGGGAATAAGTCCATGATAGTTCTGTTTCTATCAATTTAAACGTTCTGTTTTAAAATCTATCCATTTGAGCACCAGCTTCCATTTTATAAAAAGTTAGAGATTTTTTCCATCAACTATTTTTTATTACTTCGTTATTATTGCCGATTACGTATAAAAGGAATTACAAATATTAAAATGAACTACGCAGTTATTATAAATTGTACTAATTCCATATAAGTAGTTAAAAACAACGCTCAAAAAACCACCAGACTTTTAAATTCCACATTCAAGCACAAATAGAATTAATCTACCCTTACTCAACCGCTGGCACTCGTAATTTACAAGCTGAACTGTTCTGCCAACTGTTGAAGGATCAACTATTATTGTGCAACATTTAACATCGTTTGCCAACAAAAAAAGATAACTTCCCAAAACAATTTCAATTTATTCTCAAACAAAAGTTCAAAGCTGCCAAATCGATTTAAACACAACTTTACCGGATCTGCATAATGCCGCATATAATTTATGATGCCTTCCCGCAAGTTATTTTTGTGAAAATTCCCGATCCTCCTTTTGACGATGTATCTTATTCCTTTTGTATCTATCTGGCCTGTTCCTGCTCCTGTTCCTGCACTGTCTGCGATTACTATATCAACTCAATCAACATAACTAACGCAGTTAACCTTTGGCTCACGAAATGCAAAACATCTCCCAGGCCCTAGTCAGCCCAGTGCAGTGTTGTGTGCTTCTTGCAGTTGTTGCAGATACTTAAAAGAAGATTCTTAAGTGAAAACTTGCAGATACGAGGACATAGTTCTTTCTTGGATTTTTCAGAGCATGTATACCCTTTTTCCTGGTATTATTATTGGCAAGTTCTTCACTTCACATTCACATGGCGTTCAGTTCCGCATCCGCACTTGCTAAAAGAATTCACTAAAACTATCATCCTCTTTATGAGAGTGGAGTTGCAGTTTTGGAGCTAAGACTGAACACTTACCATTCCCGAGCCAAATGGAAATTAAATTGATGGCTGAGCATATTGGCGCACTTCTAATGCGCATTCATCCTCTACAGTCTACACCCAAAACATTTCGCTTCAACTTCCAGATCCAGTCGTTACTGAATGTAT
Organism: Chrysotoxum bicinctum; assembly: GCA_911387755.1. Classification (NCBI taxonomy): domain Eukaryota; kingdom Metazoa; phylum Arthropoda; class Insecta; order Diptera; family Syrphidae; genus Chrysotoxum; species Chrysotoxum bicinctum. The sequence continues at coordinate 246,776,368 of OU426987.1, forward strand.
CTTTTTCTTCATTCTGCATTTTTGAATCAGAATCTCTCCTTGCCCTGCAGCATTGCAAAGCTTTATTATTCCTTTGGCAGGGAGCTTAAGTGAATGCTAAAGAATGTAAGAGGAATGTTGAAACAGAGAAAATGTTTTCTTGTTTTTTTTTTTTTTCTTTTAATTTTAATTTTTCTTTACTTTATCTGGGAGTTTTATGGATTCAAAAAAAAAAAAGGTAAAAAAAAAGGATTCAACGCAGATCCTTTGGTAATTACTTCAGTTTTTAGTATTTTTCTGCATTTCTTTTTCCAGAGACAAAGAATTCAAATTACATTTAGATGCAGAAAAGATTTCCAGTTTGCCAGGATTAAAAGATAAGAGCTTCGTTTCTTTGTGGTGGGAGGTGGGATTGTTTTACGAGTTCTGATCCGATGCAAGAACGAAAATTTTGACATTCCTTTAAGAATATACTAATGGCTGATAAAGCCATTAAAATGCACACAAAAAAAAATAATAAATTTTAATTTGAATAAATGAAAATTCCAGAAATGGAGTATGATGGTGCTGATTCCGAGGACTCCCGGAAAGAAAGAAGGTTGGGATGACTGAAATATTTGGTTTGAATTAAATTAATTGAATATGAATTTAAATTGGGTTGCTTATTATAAATTCTTATAATTTATTTCAAAACTAGCGGCTACAGTCTGGTGTTGTCCGGGTGAATTACGGGTCTCTATATCCAGTGTTTTTTTTTTTTGGCGTTGTGTGTGAATTGTGGGAATTGAATCAGAACAATTTTAGAACCATCAAAAATTTATTTAAATACATAGATTAATCGAAAATGAATTGTTTTGACAATCCTTTGTTGGTGTTTTTAATGCGTTCATCGCAACTCTTTTCACAAACGTTCAAGATTTTCTCATTGATGGAGTTAACATTCTTGCATTTGTAATTCTACAAAAAATAAAATGCACGACTGGGTCGCACGACTAAGAATTTCAAAAATGAATGTTATTAGAGAAAAACTTTTCATAAGCATAAAATTCATTTTTTAAATTACTAAAACAACTCCGTTCGTAGTTGGTGCTAAAGATAGGATGCCATGTAATTCAAGCAACTATTAGTTTATGCAAGAACAAAAATTATAACGCGTTGTAGTGGTTTCTTAAAAAATTAAGCTTTTATATAAAAAATTTTTAAGACATTTTTAAGAAAAAATTTAAAGTTTCTATTATTGTTCGAATAAACAATAAATTTACAAGAAACATATGGAGCAGTTTTTGAGGTATCGAATTTTCCAAAAAAAAAATGATTTTTTTTTTTTCAAAAATTCAAAAATTATTTTTTTTTAAGTTTTGAAACGCAATGATTTTTAAACTTTTTAGAAGCTTCTCTATAAAAAATTCATTAAAAAAATGAGAAATTCAAAATTCGAAAAAAACTGTTTCATGGTAGGTACAGTCAGTAATATCTTGTTTTCAAAATTTTTTTATTGAATATATAAATGAAATGAAAAAAATTTTTTTGCAAAATTCTCGGAACCGTTTTCAAGAAAAATACGATTTTCAAAAACCATTTTTTAACATTTGTATGGAAGGTACCGTTAGTTTTAGGTAAAACAAATTGTTTTTTCTCGCAAATCTTGTAGATTATGTTAAGAAACTTTTATTTGTCAAGTTTTAAAAAAATCGAGCATGGGATTTTCGAAATATTGAGTTTCCAAAAAAAAAAATTTGAAATTATTTTAAAAAGTCCAAAAAATAAAAAATTGAAAATTTGAATATGTAATAATATTTAAACTTTTGAGAAGCTTTAGCATTAAAAAAATGGTCAAAATCGGTTGTACTGTTTTCGACAAAATCAAAAACAAGAAAAATGAACCTAGTACAACACTAGTTATTCTAGAATAATTAGGCTAAAGACACCGCAAAGAAACTAAAGGCTGTGAAGTTTTCTATTATTCACTAGACCCTGTTGGTTATGTTTAAAAATATGAATAGAATTAAAGAAAAATCGTAATATGCATGAAATTCATTCTTTAAATTTTTAAACAAATCGAAAACTAAAGATTTTTTTCAATAGGCGTTTCTTATCTTTAAATTTAAATAAAATAAATTTTAAAATTTCTTATAAGGCCCGTGTAAACCATTATGTATGAAAAGTAACATTATTAAAATTTTTGCCGCGGCTTTGCTGGGTGGCGCGTATCCCAAAACTTCCAATTGCCCATAACTCTGGGGCATAAATCAGGTTGAATTTGACCAATGGTATGGATTATGTCGGCTTTCAGATCAGCGGGGGTTTCTTGTTTATCAGCATCGACCTATCACTTAAGTAAACCACACAGGAAGAAATCTAATTTCCAATTCATAACCCGTTTCGCGTAAAATAACCATGTTCGGTAATCGGTGGTAAAAAATGTTCATTGTGGAATGTTCTGTATTGCACGCAGCGCTGGCCGTCCTGTTGAAGGGATAACCTAGCCAAATGTCGTTATCAAAATAGTATGAATCGATCAGGCGCGGATCCAGGATTTGGTTCAGGGGGGGGCAATTTTCCTGAAATTTTGCTTAACTTAAAAAAAAATGGTCCATCACATACTTACGCTTTTTTAATTTTTTTATGATTCTCTGCATTTCTGTCTTAACCCTAGAAAGGTAATCTTCGTCGATTAGACGAACATCATTTTTTCTTTTTAAAATTTCTCATAGATTCTTCATAGATCTTTAAGGAGAATAAAAAGTCACAAATCTAAAAAAATAAAATGAAAAGTGTGTTTTTATTAAAAAAAAAGGTTTGATAAAAATAAATTATTAACATCTACAAGAATTTGTTAATAACTTTTCGAAAAAATTGCATTTAACTTTAACTTCGTCGATTCGACGAATGATTACCTTTAACGTACTAAAAAATATGATTACCTTTCTAGGGTTAAAATATTTAAAAGGTATAAACACAATCGAATATAAAAATAACAAATTATTTAATTATCTTAAGAAAAGCATGTGCAGGTACATAATAAAATTCGTGTATAAATAACTATAAAATAGTAAATCAAACATCTTCGTTTGCATTACTTTAGCCTCTTTCAATAATGCTCTGTATGCATGTCTTAAAGTATTAAATAGGAACTCGATCTTTTTGTATGGCCGGTTTTTGAAAACCTAGTAATAACTTTCTCAACATCGATCGGGATTTGCTTATGGATCTGCACGAGTGCCACACCGCGGAGGCGGTTTTCAGCCATTGTTGACCTTAAATATGTTTAAAGGCGCCGCAACGAAGAAAAAGACCTTTCTGCCGAAGAATTTGTAACTGGAAGCGTTGCAAGAATAAGAAGGAAACTATGTATAATACAAAACACATCCTTATTGCATTTATCAATTAAATCCAGGGCAGTGTCAGGCAGATTGTTCTTTTGCTCATTTTCTCTTACCCATTTTTCGCACCACATCACCAGTTCATCTTTAAGCAAAAAAAGGGCAACATCTATATTTAAGTTTAGGAGTTTTCCAAAGCGATCCAATAGGGACCTAACGGTGGTATCAAACTCATCAGTATTATATTTGATTATATTTTCCGGGATGAAAATCGTGAGCTTAAACACATCTAATGTTTCAGGTTGAAACGTTTCACGCAAATCAGTTAGGACAAAGTCGAGTACAGGTGCAAATAAAGATATTCTGTAGTATTCTTCAGCTGAATTTGTGTCAAAATTGGTTCGGTAGATTTGGCGTCCACCATGACGTGGGATACGAGGAATCTTCAACTCAACATTCAATTGATCACCTAAATTTTTTGCTCTCTGCCAGATATTTTTGAAATTAGTATCTATGTTCTACCGGTGCGGTGACTTGAAATAACGAAAATTGTGTCTTTCACCAGCATAGCGCTGCTGGTAGGGTCAAGAGATTTCGTTTGTAGCAATTTTCTCAAAGACTGTGTTAAAGACAACACATCACTTAAACACAATACTGAGAGAATAAACTGGGTATTGCATAAGCTTATTACATACGAGAAAGCTTTGCTGGCTGTACTTGGGTGATGCCACTGCGAGATCGTTTCGAATGTCTCCACAATCTTGGCTAGGTCTAAGGAAAACTGGAGTACACCTTCATGCCGGTCTACCCACCTAGTCTCACAAAGTGATGTGAGTGCACACCCCAAGGTGCTCATGAGGACAGTTTTTCGCTTTGGGTGCGATTTGAAGAACATTATTACCTCTTTCATGATTGTCACAGCGTCTCAAATGGCAGGAACTTTCGAACTTCGAGAAATAGAGTTGTTAAGCTCGTGACTGTAGCATGGAGTCTTCACAGCATTTTTCGCTTCCTTTTGAATCACCGTCACAGCACCTCGAACTTCTGAAAGCATAACAGCACACACATCTGTCCCTATTCCCACACGTGATTCAAGAGGAAGTTTGAGCTTCTTTTTTAGCTGGAACAAGATAATTTGCCCTTTAGCTTTGCCAGTTAAGGACAAGTCATTTGATGTAGAACTTCCCTCCAACTTCTCTTCGGCAGATAATATTTTTCCGGTTTCTCTCCAGTTTTCCTCATCTGACTCGTATTCTTCGTCAGTTCTGGAACAAGTCAGTTCCTCAAATACATCTACGAAAGTTACAAAATCCTCACGAATATGACCTTCATGAACGTATCGTAAGATTACACTCAGCTGGGAAAGATGAGATACATCCGTTTTCTCATTGAAAAATATGGAACAGTAACGTGAGGCCCGAACGTTACTCAAAATTTGATCGAAAACCTCATTCCTACAGCATGAAATAAGTGAGTTCTGTGTTGTTTTGCTTATGTATGTAGCATTAGAAGAGGCTGACTGCAAATGTTGTTTTAATTTTTTGGTCTCCAGCATATACTCGAAGCCTTAAAAGTTCCCTAAAATTTCCTTCGTTCACGGTCACGTCAGATTGGTTTGAATCAACTGTGTTTTTAAGTATAGCTCCATCATCTCTATGACCACGAAATGCTAAATTTTGCCGTCCAAGGAAGATGATGGTTTCTACTATGGGACGAAGGCGTTTCCTGTTTTCTTCTACCTTTTTAAGACGCTGTTGGTTTACACGGTTGACTATTTCCAGGTTTGGGTTATTATAAGTGTGAAGAAACTCAGTTCCGTCCTCAACAGCTCACTTGTGGTAAATGTTATTAGCATGATTTTCCAAGTCTCCCTTTTGTCCAAAAATGACTTTAAAGTTTATTATGGGTTTTTTCACAAGGCTTTGTAAAGGCACGGTTTTTTGACCACCTCCAACACTTCCAGTGACAAAGAAAGGGCGGTATTTAAAAAACAAACCCTGTTTTGATGGTGAAAACACAAGCCAAGAATATTTGCTGAGATTATTTCTGGCTAAAATACCTTTTGACCACCTTACCTGTTACCTTTGAGAAAGTGCGAAGAAAATGGAAACTTGTAGTCCTCTTTTGTATGCGAAGGATTTGATAGAAGCTGATGTTTCGTGAAGTCATCAATTTCGGACTGATAACAAGACGTAGACTCAGAAAGCGGGGGAAAAACAGGTGCAACTCTCGCACTAATTGAGCTCTCACTTCTCTCTGTGCATTTAGGAGAACGGTGAGAAGATTGAGCAATAGGATCAACATTATTACTTTTATCCATTTTAGAATCAGAAGTTTCAGTAAAAGATAAAACTGGTCTCTTATTGATCGGTTGAAAAAATGAGTCAATGCTTCTGTTATTTGAATCGCGCTTTTTTGACGACCTGGTCGGTGATCTCCCTTTAAACAATGTAAACTTGCGTTAATATGAGTGGATACATTATGTGTACCACCCAACAAAAATGATAAAAAGGTAGACGAGAAAGAGCTAGTATCAAAATGGCAGAGCCAATAATTTTGAGATAATGGGGCCTTTTTGGATTACATCTAGAACGATAGATACAAGAATTTTTCTATTATGCATATCATTTAATACTTTCAAAAATAAATACCATTTTGTTTTGATATCTACGAGTACGATGCACAGCTCAAGAGATATTTAATAAAGCGTTTTTCCTATCTTAGATCATATAAAATTAGATTTTTCTTAAGCAAAATCATCATCTTTTTGATATTAGGAAAATTCATTGAAAATAATGGTACCTACATAAATAACATGAAAAGTGAAAAGTGATGCGTAAGCGTTGGCGTGTTGGTTGTTATAGGTTAAGGCTAGGATTGAAAAAAATTTACTTTATAATTGTGAAACGAAGAATTGCCGGAATTGTCCAGGGGGGGGCAATTGCACCCATTGCCCTCCCCCTGTATCCGCGCCTGGAATCGATAACGGCGCTTTGTTATCTATGGACGTAACACGAAAGGCAACTGCAGTCAATTTAATTCGAATGATAAATCATTGGAAATAGTAATGCGTGGAATCAGTAGACGTACGTCTTCGCCTTTCAATTTGCCATTTGATTGCAGTTGCCTCGATTAATTCCGTTGCACAACCTTGGGGCGTTTAAATTTAGAATTAGAATTGTGGGTAGTCCAACTTTCAGTGTTAATACGTTCTTCGGTATTTAGGGGGGTTCAAACATTCAGTCGACTTATTGACAACTTGTTCTTCGTCCATTATTGTGTTGATCGATTTGTCTTTGACTGTTTCACCCGGAAGTTTCTATTTAATTTGCTCATTAAGATTTATAATCTTTCAGTGGAAACATTTTTGCATTTGATAGATATTTGGAGGGAGCGAAATTTCATTCATGGTGCGATCAATTGGAATGTTAGCATTTCCGATCTACGAAAGTTTGGAAATGTTTTGGCAGACGGGTCTTCGAGCAAATGCACACGCATGTTCATCAATAGAGTGATTTTCTCGACTCCATTTCAAATATATGATGATTAGAGGTGAGCTCATCTGAGGGTGTTGATTACGGAATAACAGGCTAATTTTGTAGAAAATCACCAGCAAGAACAATAAGAAGGCCTCTCATCGGTTGGAAGTTTCTTGAAAATCACGCAGAGTTCGGGCAAGCGTCTTAGACGATTATACTTATGTGTCCTTGTTTATTTATTTTTTATTTATTTATTTTTTATTTATTTATTTTTGTTATTTTTGCAGCAGATTAGTGTTTCCGTCTGGTTAAAATTTATCGTAAGTTTGAGTGCGCAGTGTGTCCGCCTATTAAGAGCGTTGATGCACTTCCCCACTGCGAGTGCAATTTAAGACTGCATTCTTTATCGCAAAACAACCAACCATCTTGCTTACATATATATCGTTATATGATATCGAAGTGTTGTTCGTGTACAAGGTCCTGGATACTGTTTCTGCCCCGTATCGAAGCCAGAATTTTAAGTTGAATATGCATTTTATTCTTGAAAGGGAGGGGCACAGGGTGATTGCCTATGCGGACAAGAAATTAAGCTGGAGGCCCAATATCCAAGAGAGAGTCAACAAAGCCAACATAGCTCTTTTCTCTTGCAAAAAAGCCGTATGTAACGAATGGGGTCTACAAACTCATATAACACACTGGCTTTAAATCTCAGTCATTAGACCGATACTTACATATGGAGTGACAGTATGGTGGACTGCGCTGGAAACAGCAACAAACCGCGATAAGCTGAGCAAAGTCCAATGAACAGCCTGTTTAATCATGGGTGGAGCTCTCCGCTCAACTTCTTCTGCTGCACTTGATGTTTTTTTTCATCTCATACCGCTAGATATTTTTAGCAAACAATCGGCCGCTAATACAGCCATTCGACTTAAAACCTCCTCGCAGTGGATCAATGATGAAATTGGCCACTCTATTATACTGAACTCGTTCAATACTCTACCTAGTAACGTCGATTACACCACCCCCCATCCAAAATTTAATAAAAACTTTCAAGTGCCCATCCGTTCCAGGTCTTCTTGGGAAAATGAGTCGTTTTTGATAGACGAAGCAATTCATTTCTATACAGATTGATCTAAAACCGATGACCGATGTCTATCTTTTCGTCTTCCAATCACTGTAGCGTGTTCCAAACAGAGCTTTTAGCAATAAAAGAAGTCCTCTCTCTTATATCGACTACTGATCTCAGACAGTCAAGCTGCCATAAAGTCACTGGACTGTGTCTCCATAACGCATAAAATTGTCGATCATCTCTGGTGGAGATGTCAAAACAGTTTAACATTCACCTTACATGGGTGCCGGGGCATAGAGACATTCCAGGAAATTGTAAAGCCGACGAACTTGCAAAAAACGGAACAATCTTACCTTTGTTGGATAGCAAATCTAACATCGGCATACTCCTAAACGCTCAAAACAACTAATTTCTATTGGTAGATTGCATATTAGCTCCGTTATAGGTGTCCTTACTGGACACTGCCTAATAGGAAGACATGCTTTTCGTCTTGGATTTCCTGCAAATGATTTCGCAGAAGCTGCATGGATGAAGAAAAAGAGGAGTCAGTTCCTCACCTTCTATGTTCTTGCCCTGCCCTAGCGCAAAGACGTAGACTCAACTTGGGAGACTACTACTATAACGATCCTAGTGATCTAAATAATTCCGACATTCACTGCCTCAAACGCTTCATTATTAGCTCAAAATGGTTTAACGAGTAAGGGTGATTTCTGAAATCCTTGTGGTATCACAACGGACCTTTTCCGGTCAGCAGCCACTTTAAACTAACCTAACCTTTGCATTTTATTATTGATGTACATACTCGTATATGCAGATGTCCTCAATCACGATTTTTGGTGTTAGTCATACCAAACTATGAGCGTGTGGCAGGCCTCTCTTTTACCCTTTCGCCGAGTACATACAAATATCGATTTTTATATGCATGAAAGTATGAAAATAAGACCACCACATTAGAGAAGATTTCCTGAAAATTTCATCAAAATCAGTCACGCTATTTAAGAATACATAGGAAATTATACTGACAGAATATAAATATTCAATAATACTCGTTCCAAAAAATAATTTAAAAAAAAAATACGTCCAAACTGTTTTTGATTTTATTTTTCGAAAATCCCAAATATATTTTTTTAAAAAGATTTATATGCAATATGATTTTAAGTACAAAGAGTTACGAGTATAATAAACAAATTTAAATCGAATAAGAAAATCGAAAATCGAAAAACACTTTAAAATTTTTATTTAAATTTTGTTTTAAAAAATTGTAGACCAATCCTACAATAATTAGTATTAATAATTTGTTTCCAAAAACAAAAGAGCTTTTATCGAAATATATTAGTTTTGTCATAACTATTATATTATGACAAGTACTGTTAGTTTTTATTATCAGCCGCACTGTCTCTTAAGAGGAAGTGATAATACTGTATACTGTTAGTATACTCATGGAACGAATATGTCTCAAGAACTGAAGTTTCTCTGTCAAGTATCAATGGGATAGTCTACAAGAATTTTCCAAGGCACAAGTTAATACTATATAGAAAAATGTGTCAAACGAAATCCTGAAATAAATTACCGCAACCAAAATATTGCCATCATGTCGGACGTTAGGCCCGGTGCACACAAGCGTTCTTTTGACGCGCGGTACCGCAGCGTCACCGCCTTTGCGTCTTACAGTATTCACAAATGAATTGAGTGGTGCACACACAAGTGCGATGACGCTGTGGCATCGCGCGTGTAAAAAGACTCGCAGGCTGCGATACCGCGCGTTAAAAGATCGCATGTGTGTACCGCGCCTTAAACTCCTATGCCATTCGTTCTAACCTGGCTAAACGACCTCTGAATGCATAATAATGTTAGACTCCACTGTGTACCATAGTAACGGTACGGTACAACAGAAGTAACGGTACCTCTAACGAGGCCTGAGCCCTATTATGGGTTAGGAGATAATTTGATGAAAAATAGAATCAAAACGATCAAAAAACTGAGGCAGACCAAAATGCTTGTTAGGAGCTACAGCCAAAAATATTTTACATCCTATATCGGATAAAGTGGGAACAACCTTAGAATATACATACGGGTTTTCTTACTGGTCATTGTAAACTGGGAAGACGTTTAAGAATCCTTGGCCTGGTGAGCACCAGGAAACACTGGACCATATTTTAGGTAGATATGATGCTCTTGTGCATCAAAGCCGCAGGTATCTGTGACATTGCCAGATATAAGAAAGCGAGCTGAAATCTCTGAAATGCTCTTTATACTTAAGTTTCTCAAGGAGGCAAGTCTGCAGTAAGAGCGATCTTTTACACTCAGCTCCAGACGGGGTCACAATAGATCTAAGGTCACTGTTCACTTTAACCTCAAATTATTCATTTATTCAACTGACAAATCTTCCACGAGTATGAGTATCTCTAGTCACTAAAAGAGGCACTCATTTGCCATTCAGCAGAAAATAGTAGGTCCCCTCCATTCCATTTGGTTTAGGACTCTCTTTGAGCTGTAATGACCTCTAATTTATTTATTTTATTTATTGTTTATTATTCAGTGACTGATGCTACATCACCGATTCCTCGTCATGTAAAAGAACCCGTGCTATCGAATACTACAACTTACTGAATTTTTCGATGGAATTTGGGCTTATTCACTTTGGAGATGCACTAAGCCAGGAGATCAAAGTTGAAGACCATATAGAAAATACCATTTGTTTACTGAATTGGGGAAAGAGCGTTTGGAAGAAAACCACTATTTTGACCCAAAGATTATTTTTAGCGACGAGACACATTTTATATAGGTTGCATCCAAGTCACACTCAGCGCAACAGAAAACCGTAGGTATTTATCCAATTAAAAGCTTGCTTTGGGCGGATTTTGGAACAGCGGCGTCATTGGTCCACTCTTCGTCGAAATTGATATTGATCTGATCATCGCCATCAAGAGCGAGTGCTTGAGATCAATGATAAGCAATTTATTTTGAACCTAAGTGTCTGATATGTTCTAGTGAAATAGCCAGTTGCATATTCCTCCACTTGAACAATTTAACCGTAATACTCGCACTTCAAGGAGTACCTATGAGCTTACCCTTAAGACCAACTTCGGATGATGTACTGTTAAATTCCTTCCTTAATGCCTTACCCGATATTTTCCACCCACGATGATGTTCAGAGATTCAAAACCAATGTGTATTGGTATATCCTTTTAAATCCTCTCCAAACACTTTAAGGGCACTCATAATCCCTTTAGTGCGCCCAAATTAAAAAAAAAAAGATTTGAGGGTAATGTTATCTCTTGCGATGGTTACCGCGTAAGACTTATTCTTTTAAAGTTTTCTGAAGTCGCAGGTCTATGCCAATAATCCGCCTTCTACCAATATTTCAAAGTCAAGTCAACATAGGTTCTCGCTTAAATTCACCCGGAATCATGCGGCAGAGTTATTGAAAATTTGACTTCTCCGATCCGTGTCACCTCGTGAAACCACTGCAGACATATGAATGATGCCATATTCCATACATAATGACCATGTATGCCAGTTCAAATAGAAAGAAGTATTTTGTTTTATTCTGTTTTAACAAGGACCTGACGAAACCCATCTTTTCGGGCTTCTTATCAGAAGGTTAATTTTTCTTAATACTTTAACATTTCACATCAATCCCACAGAACTAAAAATAATGACAGACTAATCTACAAAATTTAAGGAAATTAAAACAAAATTTATTCGACCTAAAGTTCAAAATATGGATTGTTCCAACTTCTTGTCCATCTTCCCACGGTTCCTTCGTTGCGTAGTTTATCAACAACGCCGAAACGGAGTTCATAATTTAAATTGTTACCATAAAACTGCCCTCTAAGAATTAAACTTCAACAGCCTACAAACTCACGACTCACCTTTACCGAAATACCAACAGAATTTTGTGTTTGAAACGTCTGAAATAGTGTCCCAGTATTTGAACTCGACCCTTTTCTATTCGCACAATTTAATTTATTCACCATGAAACGGTATAGCGTCGTTGTTTTCGGTTGTACATGGTCGACTGGGTACCATTTATGTTCAAATTTCAAATATCCATTTGCACCTCATTCGACCGTTATCTTCGCTCCCTTTTTCGCTCCTCTAAAACCAAACTCCAAAGCGGCGCTAAAGTGCCTATACGCTGAACAAAAGGACAAGAATTTAAAATTTTAATTAGAATTACGCCTTTCATGGCAAAAGGGAAACAAAAGTGAATGATATCTTACCTTAACGTGGGTAGTATAGCCGGATACAATCTAACTGCAGTTAGAGGAGGTATTCGCCTTATCTGAGTGAGCACCGACAGCACTGGTTTGGCGTTCGAAATCGTTGCCTAATGCTTCTCCGGAGGGTTAACTTCTCGTTCTTTCAACATTCAACTTTGTTCCATACCGGAAGTCTGGAAATAGACAAACCGTTAGATAGATATTTTGTAACAAAAAAAGAATAATCAACGGGAAAATGCAGAGAGCAAATAAAACCGTTGAATGTATCACTTTCTGCTGCACTCAGGCACCATTAAATGAAACTGTTTGCATATTCATATCAAACAGGATGATTCAGTGAGGGGGAAATATCGTCTGCAGATTGCACCATAGCAATTTCATCTCAGATAAGGCTTCTGATGTCCTGGCAAAGGATTTGGAAGGATTTGTGCTTTGCTTTCGGTTGATGAAATGCATTCCTTTTCCCTGAGTAACCATTGTAGGCTCATATACCTATATGTGCTGCTTCAAAAACTTCAAATCAAAATTAAAGCAGATGGGTTGGTTTAGCCAGTTTAAGATTAAAACCTTGGTTGATTTTTGGGGTGCAGTTCAAAAAGTTTGTGCATAATAATTAAATGCAATTTCTAATGGAGTCTTGAGATGTTTTTATTTTTTTTTTCAAACTTAAGTTGCAGTGGTGTTAATGAAGAAGCGAGATAATTTTGAACACATTTAAGGAAATCGTAAAAAACAAGGGCGCAAAATTTTAAACTATTTAGTAGTATGTTGTGCCATTTTAGTAAGTTACTAAGTTTAAAAAATGATTTTGCTAATTTTAAACGATCTTAGCATCTCACTAACTCTTAACATTTTATTAAAGATAAAATCACAAAGTGGCTACTTTAACTTTTAGTAACTTGCTATATCCATATGAAATCTGTTATTTTCCTCAAAAAAAATATCTCTTGCCAATTTTATGGGAAAGAGTTAAATTGTGTTTTCTTATGATTCTTGAGCTGATTGTTTTAAAAAGTAAAATAATATTAAATTTGTACGAATGTCGAAGATTTTTATATATAGATATGTATATGTAATGTATGTTTGAAGACTCAGCTTTGTGCAGTAAAGTGCGATGTTTTAAGTCCCGATAAAATCGTATTGAAGAGCTGAACGATGAAGAATTTTACTTCAGGTATAGGTTTGACCAGCAGTTCGGTTTTTGGTTGAAAACCTAAGACCGAATTACAAGCCATGGGCTTCCGATTTCACCAGAATTTCAAGTACCTACTAACACTACACTTCTATGGGAGAAATATTCATGAGGCTGATGCTATTAAGCTTACTTCCTAATAGAACACAAAGGATATATTTACTTACTTGCTTACTTAACCGGCTCCCGATACGATCCATGGAGGTTCTCTGCCTGAGATATTGCAGTCTTCCATCGGTTGCGATCCCTCGCGAGCTCCCTCCAGTCGTCGAGACCAAGCGCCTCTTGCGTCTGTATACCAATTAATCTTATAGGAGCATTACATGGAATGGTCCAGTCCACAGTGGGGAAAATAATAAAAAAAAAACATTTTGAAAAAGGTTGTCACAAATAAACAAATAAAAAAGAAATAGTAGGTTGTCCCTTTGACTTTTGAGTTTTTCGACATTTTAAAATATTATTTCCGTTCCCCAGAACCAGTTTTGTTTGTTTTGTTAATTTTCACAAACTATCATGATTTAAACGTGTTCAGATGCACCGTTTTTAATAGAAGAGATTTAGTATTTTACTAGTTAGTAAAACGAAAAAAAAAACAGGTTTAAATTTTTCGAAGAGCAAGTAAATTACTAAAAATTTAACAAATTGTTAACTAGTAAAATTCTAAGCCCTTGATAGGTTGTTTAAAATTTTGATCCAAAGTTTTTGCACTTGTTTCTTTTGTTTAAATATTTCCCAAAAACTGATAATGTCCAAAGTAAAACTGTGTTTGCTTGTTTTCCAATTTCATTCATAAAGAATAAGAGTAACTGGAATAAAATGACGGAAATGTTGGCAGAACTTTGATTGATTCATAAGAGTGCGTTCGTTGATATTGTTTTATCTTATTCTCTTTTTTCTCAGATCAAGAAATAATGTACTGGATAGGAAAATCAAAAGGTATAGGATTAGACAGGCAACGTAAATAGTCAATGCATTTTGTAACTGCCATTAGTACTTTCTCAAATTATGTTATTCGTTTCCTATATCTAGTCAATTGAAAGTGTGAAATTCAACGAAGGTCGATGGCAATTGACTAACACGTCTTCGAAAAATATAAAAACAACATTTTATGACAATTTAAATGTAAAATGAGGCAACAAAAACGACAGATATATGTAGTATTTTGGTACTAGTGTAGCATTCTAATACTAAATATATTTATTCGGGAGTTCCACAAGGATCGGTTGGCGCCTCTTTTTTACATTGTATACGTTGCTGATTTCCCAGACCTCTTTAATTGAAAAGCAGCTGTGTTTGCAGATGTTACTGCTATTATTAGTTCGAGTGAATAAAAATCAACGTAAATAAAACTCAAGCAATCTTTTTCACTAGGAAAAGAAAACCCTGTGCTTTGGCCATTAAGTCATTTGACAATTAACAATAACTGTGATATTCCGTGGATAAATTCTGTTAAATATCCTTGTGTATATTTTGACAAGAAATTAAATTACCGGGAACATGTAAACAACACTTTAAATAAAGTATCGCAATTAAAATGTTATATCCATTGATTTGTCGATGCTCTAATTCAAGTTATTATTAAAATTATTATTTTCAAAGTCATTTTTCAAGCAATTATCCTTATATGCATGCCCAGTATGGGGATAGTGCGCAAGATTTCATACTAAGTACTCGTAATAAAAACTTCGAATCTCCCAAAATAAAACATTGAAAATGATGTTAGATCTGCCCTGGAATTACTAGTTTGGTATTTATTTATTTATTCATTTGTTCATTATACAATTAATTTGTGCATTAGTTTGTTCATTGCTTATAAACGTATTTATTATTTATTTAAATATCTATTTATGTATTTGTTTTATTCTTTATTCATTTTCTTTTCTTGTTTTTGTTTATTTATTTAATTATGTTTTTTTTTCAATGTTTATTTATATATTTTGCAATTGATCGATTTTTGATTAATTACTTACACATTAAAAAATTATATACTTAAAATTAAATATTTGGTATTAAAAACTAAACAGATCAATTATCCGGCAATTCAATTAGTTTTTAATTTTTTTTTCACCAAGTAAACAGACTTCTTAATAGAAGTCCATACCACAAATTTAAAAATATCAAAGGAAGGTTTTTTTATTCAAAAAATAAATTCCCTTTTCTTTTTGTAAATCCTTATCATCATTTTGAATGTATTTTTCAGTTGTAAGATATAAACTAAATATCATATCTCTGTGCAAGCTGTGTATCATTGTGAATTGTAGAGCCTTTATTCCACGATTTATTTATTCTCTTACTTTTAATTAGATGGGGTTATTATCAGTATATACGGAACATTTCGCTGGAGGTTAAGTCACCATCAAGAATTTAACGAAGAATTAATTTAAATAAAATGCACGCTGGATCGCACGAACTTGCTCCTATGTAATAGACTAGGAATTTTAAAAACGAATGTTATTAGAGAAAACTGTTCATAAGGATAAAATTAATTTTTTAAATTCTTTTAGTAGTAAGAGACAAAAACAGAATGCTATGCAAATATGAATTTATGCAAGAACAAAAATTATATTTATTAAATTCAAGATCGTAAAAAATAATTAAAAGAAACAAAATTTTATCAAAATTCTAGGCCCCGGCCGCCGCTTTCGAGAAAAATACGATTGGGTTTGGGGAAGCTCAAATTAAGATTTCCTATAGCTCTAAGAACTTATGGTCATGAAGTCTGGTTTTTTCTTGATTAATGAATACCATTTTGTACATACGAGTATTAAACGGTCTTCAATTCCATTACGACATCGTTCAAATGTTTGCCTCGGCTTGTTACGGTGGTGGCACGGTTCCAAATGGTACAGTTTTCAATGACTACCGCAATGGCCTGTTCTATGTTGGCTTTATAAGCATTGGTGTATTGTGGAATATTTCCATAGCAGGAAATCTCAGAAGAAAAATTCTAGCGGATTCAAATCCCATGACTTTGGTGGCGAATTCACATCACCTCTGCAATAGAAAATCTTACCCTCAAATTGTTCTCCGTATTCGCTGTGTGGCATCTAGCACAGTCCTCTTCTTTCAATTTGGGCCAAAAGAAATTGGTTATCATCGTTCTGTAGCGTTCGCTATTGAAGGTACGAACCAATTCGAAAAGTACGAACCAATGATGCCGCCGCCGCCGCCAGCCCGAAATCTAAGCCAAACGCTATTTTTTTTTGGGAAGTCATAATCCCTTTAATGCGCGCAAATTGTAAAAATAAAAACAAAGGAAAAATTGTAATATAAGTTTTTTTTTTGATGTATATACACTTATTAAGAAAAAAATTTTGGTACGTCAATTTTAAGTTTTTATAATTTTGCAAAAAAAATTAATGACCCGTTTTTGAGAAATTTCTACAAAAATTGTTAGAAAAATTATTTTAATATCAAAAACAAATAAAATTGTTTTGAATTAAAGATTGTAAAAATTAAGCGAAAGAGAAAAACTTTTATCAAAATTATAGGTGTTGTTTTTGAAATACATATAGCTGTACGATTTTCGAAAACTATTTTTCAACATTAGTAATACTTATATTATTTTACAAGATTTGAACACAAAAAAACTATACCGACACCAAAATCCGCTGTACCGTTTTTGAGAAAATCGGAAAAAATGGGTCTATGGGTGGAACCATTAATAGTTATTTCCTGGCAAAAAAATTTCTGATCAAAATCGAAAACTATTCATACGTAAATTATGTTTTGGCAAAAATTGGTTAAGTCAAAGTTACTATGACAAAATTTGAATTATGATCGTGAGAGTCGTTTTCGAAAAAAATATGTTCCCTCTATAATTGTTTAGTTTACAACTCTTGTTTCGAAATTATAAGGGGACCATGATCAAGAGGTGTTAACTAACTTTGATTGTTTAAAAATACTAACGCAACATTTTAGTCGAATAAGAACCATGTTAAGACAGTTTGTGTGATGATTTTGAAAATTCTAATCGAATTCTCTAGCATTTGCACCAGGTAAACAAATTTATTGAAAATCAACTCAATCCTTAAGGCTAGCCGCGCACTAGCAACTTTTAGTTGCAAAACTGTTTGGTTACTTATAGAAAACAGATGAACTGTTTGGTTGAATGTCCGTGAATTTGCAGATAATTATACGTTCAATAAAATGGCGAACTTATTTTAGGCAATCGTTTAGTTTGTGTCAAAACACAAACTTTTTAGTTGCTCGAACCAAGCAGTTTTGCAACTAAAAGTTGCTAGTGCGCGGCTAGCCTAAAGCTGCACAAGTACCAATCAAATAACTTATAGTTTTTTTATAGACCGACATACAATATACATATGTACATTACATAATACAGAATCCATCCAAATGCCGCAGTGATTAAAATCTGAAATTATATATTTTGTTGTATGTATAAAGTTGCACTTACATATTACGTTACTTCTCCTACGTTATGGCTCCTACACTATCGGGTGTATCGTAAGTTAAAATAAAAACCAAATAGGAAGATTCTATCTTTTGATTAATTTAACCAAAACTACATACATCAAGAAATCCCAAAAAATTAAATCATCCACCCAAAATTATGGTCGAATAGGGTGTCCAAGTCAGAAGCAACAATCTCCCGACCCTTTCGTCAGCAGAGCAGAACGATGTCTCGTTCATTCATGTCTCGTTACTCAAAATTATAAAATTTACCTGTTGAACTCGCCGTTGAACCACCGATGCAGATAAAAATTAACTCATTCAATCATTATGGCGGTGACTCTCATTCTCGATATTTAATTGCGCCATTTTCTGATTAAGCTGCCCAGACCATCCACCATGAGTTTTCAGCTGAGGACACATTGAACACCCGCCTCTCTTAATGAACTCAAATGAAAGTGAAGTTTAAATTGAGTGTCCAAGAACTTTTTCGGCAGCACTCGACCGACCACAAAACCCCCAAGATACAATAAATACATCCATCAGATACAAATTCTTCATCACTCGTAGTTATCTCTCGGAACCGAGCAGCAACAGGTGGTGAAGGTGATGGTGTTCCCTTAAAAACTTTGGATACGAACAAATTTAAACAAACTTTTATCAAAATTACGGGATTCAAGATCAATTAAATTTTCCCTCCCCAACTGACCGGGAGAATATTGAAGGATCGCAAAAAGGACCTTCATTGTTCACCTCGCTTTTTTCTGTGACGCGGGATTAATAATAAACAAAAAATTGCGAAATAACGGTCTCATGTGGCGGTACAACTTTTATTGCACATAAATAACCAAGAATAATAGAGAGTGTGAGGGGAAACATTGAATTTGGGGTTGTGGCGATTTGTTTTGTTTCCTTCTGAATTTACATTCACAGTGCTTTAATGTCCTTTTGCGGAGAATATAACACTCACAATAAATCACACGAGGATTGTTGTTAAATAAGATTGAAATACACGCGCGACAAAAAGGATATTCAATATTTATTCATATATTCGAATATTTAATACATTTCCACATATCTACTTTTGGGTCCTCGAATATATACATGTGTAGGAACCATTTGGCTGAGCTCTTCCTAGGTATTCGAATATTGTGACAATAATTCAGTGAATTGAGATTCAGTGTTGGCAGAATAAAATAAATATTTATTAAATTATTGGCAAGCGAAATGGCGTCATTCAAATTGGTATGTACATTCATGTTATTATATATTATTTCGGGGTTTATCACGTTAATATGTATTGAGCATTTATTGAATCAAGCTGGAGAGAATATTTTAAAGTAATTTGCTATGATTTCTTTTTTGTTAAAACAAGTTTTAATTTTTAAGTAGATACATCACTTATTACTTGACTTGTTGGTTTTTTGATTTGCTGTTGTTTTCATTGTTTTAATATAAAATTTGTTTTTGTTTTAATTTAATTTAAGCTAATTAAAGCTTGTTGATGTTGTAAATCCGATTTAACAGGGTGATTCAAGTTTATCCCGATACAATAACAAGAAAAAAAAAAATTAAAATATTGGGTCAAAATTTTAAGCAATCTATTGTTAAGGGCTTAGCATATTACTAGTTAGCAATTTGCTAAACATTTATCAATTTACTAGCTCTTCGAAAATTTAAGTCCTTTTTTTCGTTTTACTAACTAATAAAATACTAATTCCATTTTAATAAAATCAGTGCATCTGAACACGTCTAAGCAGTTACAGTTGGAGACAAAAAAATAAAGTAAATAAACCTAAATAGTGGGAACGGACCAGTTTAAAGTGTCAGAAACTAAGAAGCCAAAGCGATAACCTATAATTTGTGACTGGAATAGACCGTTCCATATAAATATTCTAACAGTTTAATTGTTGCACATAAGTATATCCCTTGTGGTTCATTAGCAATATAACTTACCAGCATTAGCCTGATGGATATTTCTCCCAAAAAAGTGTAATGTTACTCGTACTGGTAACTCTGTTAAATCGGAAGCCCACGGTTTCTAATTCGGTCTTCAAACAAGAACCGAATTATTGTCATGTCAAACCCTTACCTGAAATAAAATTCTCCATCGCCTAGCTCTTCAAAAGAATTTCCGGGAAACTTAAAACATGGCACTTTTCTGCAAAAAACTGAGTCATCAAATATATCAAAGTTCATTTCATTCAAATACATTTCATATTATTTTATTTCATCTGAAAACAATTAGCTCGCGAATTGCAAGAAAACGCAATTTAACTCTTTCAAATAAAATTGCCAAGAATTTTTTTCTAGGAAAATGCAGATGCCATATGGATGTAGCAAGTTATTAAAAGTTAAAGTTGCCATTTTTATTTGCGCCTTATAATAGTATCTAAGACAAGTTATGCAATCGGAAAAAAAAATCGAACTCGAAATTTTGATCAAAATTGACCTTATGATGATAGCGAAGATTAAAATGCTCTGCCGATTTTTTTTTTCAAAACTCTTCATTTTTAAAACCCCTTGCCCGATGATTTGTTAAACTTGATAAATAAAAGTTTCTTAATATAATCTACAAGACGTGAGAAAAACAAAATTAGTCTACCTAAAAATAACAGTACCCACTATACAAATGTTAAGAAATTTGTTTCGAACATCGTATTTTTCTTGAAAACGGTTCTGAGAATTTTGATAAAATTTTTCTTTTTTGATTAATTTTTACGGTCTATAAATTAATAGAACAAATTTTGAAATGAATATATGACTGTACTTACCTTAGAACACTTTTTTCGAATTTCTGATTGTCGCTATTACGGATTTTAATGAAATTTTTCATAGAGAAACTTTTGAGAAGTTTAAAAAACATTGCATTTCAAGACTTTAAAAAAAAAATCTTTTGAATTTAAAAAAAAAAATCAATATCTCAAAAACGGCTCAATATTTTTTTTTTGAAATTAATTTTTTGTTCGTATAGTAATAAAAACTTTAAGTTGGCGTACCAAATTTTTTTCAAAATAATGTTTTAAGAATTTTGTAAATAAAAGCTTATTTTTTAAGAAACCACTACAACGACTTATAATTTTTATTCTTGCTTAAACTAATATTAGCTTGAATCACGTGGCATCCTGTTTTTAGCTTCAACTACTAAAGGAGTTGTTTTAGTCATTTAATAAATTAATTTTATGCTTATGAACAGTTTTTCTCTGATAACATTAAATTTTGAAATTCTTAGTCTTTTATATAAGAGCAAGTTCGTGTGACTCAGCTGTGCATTTTATTTGATTTTAATTTAAGTAAAATGTTAAAATAAAGTAAAATCCTAAAATCGTTTACAATTAGGAAAATCTTCTTTTTATAACTTAGTTACTTACTAGAATGCATATTTAGCATTTTAATTAATCATTTAAAATTTTGCGCAACTGGCTATTCATTTTTAACAGCCTAGTGTTAGAATTCGGTAACTTTACAGTAGTTTACTAATTTTTCTTAATTTTAAACATTTTCTAACTAGTATCATGTTCTGGCTAATTTTTAGTAAATTATTGCTTCAGAACACACCTAAAGCAAGGACAGTTCTTGCAAGACCCTAAGTAAACAGACCTTTATGACGTTTGAAAATGTCAAAGAGTCATATGAAGTGAACACGATTCTAAAAAAAAGAAATTGCACGACTGGGTCGCACGAACTTGCTTCTATATAAAAGACTAAGAATTTTAAAAACCAATGTTATTCGAGAAAACTGTTCATAAAGATAAAATAATTTTTTTAATTTTTTAGTAGTAAGAGATAAAAACAGAATGCTATGCAAATATGAATTAATGCAAGAACAAAAATTATAAGTTCTTGTAGTGGTTTCTTTAAAAAAAAGCTTTTATTTAGAAAATTCTTAAAACATTATTTTGAAAAAAATTTGTTACGCCAACTTAAAGTTTTTATTACTATTCGAACAAAAAATTAATTTCCAAAAAAAATATTGAGCCGTTTTTGAGATATTGAATTTTCCAAGAAAAAAAATGACTTTTTTCCCAAAAATTAAAAAAAAAATATTTTTTTAAAGTTTTGAAATGCAATGTTTTTTAAACTTTTTGGAAGCATCTCATTAAAAAATTTCATTAAGATCCGTTATGTCAATAATGAGAAATTCAAAATTCGAAACAAATGGTTCTATGGTAGGTACAAGCTGTAATATCTTAATTTCCATTTTTACTTGCGACTTATAGGTACTACAAGGCAAGTTATGCATTCGTAAAAAAAATCGAACTCGATATTTTGATCAAAGTTGACATTACGATGATAGCGAAGACCAAAAAAGTGGGTCTCGCAATTCTGTCTGTCTGTATGTCTGTCTGTCTGTCTGTCGGTTCGATTACAGCCTAAACGGCTCGGCCGATTTTCTTCAAACTTGGTAGATATGGGTTTTAATTTTTCCCCCCTGGTCGTTTTTTTCTTCTTTTTTTAAGACCAAAAATAACGGTACCTGCCATACAATTTTTTTTCGAAATTTTATAAATATTTTTTTTTTCTCAAAAACTGTCCCACAGAATTTTTAAAAAAAAAATTGAAAAATTTCATTTGGTTAAACCTAGCTAATGGTTGAAAAAAATTTTACAAAAAACTGTTATTTTTGGTAGCCCCCCTGGTTCCATTTTTTTTGTTTTTGATTTTCTCGAAAGCGGTACCACCGATTTAAATCATTTTTTTTATGCCAAAGCTCCTTCAAAGTTTAAATATTATAACATATTCAAATTTTCAATTTTTTATTTTTTGGATTTAAAAAAAAATCAAAATTTTCTTTTGGAAACTCAATATTGCGAAAACCCCATGCTCGATTTTTTTCAAACTTGATAAATAAAAGAAAAAAAAATTTGTTTTATCTAAAACTAATGGTACCTTCCATACAAATTTTAAAAAATGGTTTTCGTAAATCGTATTTTTCTCGAAAACGGTTCCGAGAATTTTGAAAATTTTTTTCTATAATTTAATAAAAAAAAATTTGAAATCTAGATATTACTGACTGTACCTACCATAGAACAATTTTTTCGAATTTTGAATTACTCATTATCGGCGTAACGGATTTTAACGAACTTTTTTATAAAGAAACTCCTAAAAAGTTTAAAAAACATTGCATTTAAAAACTTAAGAAAAAATATTTTTTCAATATTTAGAAAAAAAAGTAATTTTTTTTTGAAGAATTCGATATCTCAAAAACGGCTTAGTATTTTTTTTTTTTGGAAATTAGACTTTTATTCGTACAATAATAAAAACTTAAGGTTGGCGTACCAAAATTTTTTCTTAAAAATGTTTTAAAAATTTTGTACATAAAAGCTTATTTTTTCAAGGAACCACTACAACGACTTATAATTTTTGTTTCTGCATAAATTCATATTTGCATAGCATTCTGTTTTTATCTCTCTTATTTAAAAAATTCATTGTATCCTTATGAACAGTTTTCTTTAATAACATCCGTTTTTAAAATTCTTAGTCTATTACATAGGAGCAAGTTCGTGCGACCCAGTCGTGCATTTTATTTTTTATTAAATTAAAGATAATCAAAATTAATTGAAAGAAAATTTTTTTATCAAAATGGTTCCATGGAGGGTTCGCTCAATAAGCATTTTTTGGAAATTTTTTTTTCAACCATTACCTAGCTTTAACTAAATGATTTTTTTTGTGTTTTTATTTTTTAAATCTGTCGAACAGTTTTTCAGAAAAAAAAAATTTATAAAATTTCGAAAAAAAATCGTATGGCAGGTATCGTTATTTTTGGTCTTAAAAAAAGAAAAAAACGTGTGAGTGGAAAAATTTAAAAACGATATCTACCAAGTTTACCAAAAATCAACTGAGCCATTTAGGCTGCATTCGAACAGACACAATTACAAGACATCCTTAGAAAAAATTAGGCTTTTATACATTTTACCAATAGATAAAAGAAAAGTACTAAATTAATTTTTAATAGTTTTGGGCAGTTATTCACTAATCTAGAATTTGATAGAAAGAAATGCGCAGATCTTTTCAAATTTTATGATCCTATACTGGATTGCACTGAAGCAAATTTTATCTCAGAAGTAAAAATGTGGATAGACAACGAGTATGCGATATGATCATCCAAAATATACTTTTAATTACCATTTGAAAAATAGATAAATCAATGATAAAACATTCAAAAATTTGTACACGATCTTACGAGTTTTGGTAGTATTACCTGGAAACTGCAAATCCGAAAAAAATCATTTCATTTTCTTCTTTATGGAGAATAAAAAGATATCTTCGAAATTTTGTGGGCCAAAAGCGCCTTAAATGGTCTTGCTTCTTTAAACATTCATACTCACATACCACTTTCTAATGAAAAAATTATTGGAGAATTCTTCTAAATACAAAGAAAACTTAAATAATAATAAGTTCTGCTTGTGAAATATAAGATAAATTGCGCAAGTTTAAAATATTTAGCCGACCCGAAACACCACCCCCACCCCTGACCTTAGATTCGCCACTTGCCTCAAAAGTTAACTAAAGAGCATTCCTAAAAACGCGAATATTACAAATGTTTCTGTCATACTTCTATCACCTATCATTTTAAATTTCTGGCAACGTCGAAAGAAACCTTAACATTTGCAGCGTTTTTAGCAACACACGTCGAATATGTGGTCATTCCACAACAAGATGGTCTGTGTTGTATACACCGAGGGCTGAGAGCTGATCGGTTTCCTTAATGCAAGTGCTGTTCATGGATAACGACATGTTGAGTGGGTTCCGCTTTAACGAATTAAATTTTTAAAGTATTAAATGACAATACTACCAAGATCAGAATTTAATGAGCTTATCATACGCTACCGTTCTAAATTCCCGTAGCATTTCGCCAGTATAACAACCTACAAAGGCATCTAATTATTGAAATATTTTAAATTTCTTAATAACTCAATATCTCACAAGCTCAAATTTTCCACACACAATAGGTTAAATGTTTTCGATTTTGTTTTCCATTAATCACAAAATCCATTATCTGAACCTTCCTTCTTCTAACCAAAAGTTCCTTTCTTCTTCTCCTCTTCGTCAATATTTCACCATAATATTGTCAACTCAAGCTGACACCTTGAATTCTAAAACCGTCTAATGGACTAAATTCAACAATTTAATCCATACTCTTTCACTTTTCGGGTACCCGAACCATCCGCTTTCGTCACCCAGTTTGCCATTAATATCAAATCAAATTTTTTCGCAACTAACCACTCCGTGTTTTTTTTAATTATTAAAAACAATAACATAAATTCATTCCCCAATATGCTCTCGGCAATGTCATCAATATGCTTAAAATTATTTATTAATATACATATATGAAAATAGATGCATAGTATAATTATGTGGAAAATAAAAAAAAATAATTTTATCGAAGGGACAAAATAAATTACTACAAAACTTCAAGCGAAAAGTAAAAACCAACAACAACAAAAGTCCACCACATGACTGTCGTCCACCCCGCGGAGTATATCGAGATTAACATTTTTTTAAATTATCGTTGGGGTTGTGTCCTTCTCAAACTGGCATTAAGGATTTCCTTACTAAGAAAAAAAAAACTTCGGGCAATAAAACCTCTACCACCACAACACAAACGAAGTGCTTAATGGAAACAAACTGCGTCAAAATGGTCACAGGGGGCTCCACTTTACCATGTCCTTCCATCGTTCACCAATATTATATTTATTTACAATTATAATGGGGAAATCCCGGGCTTGGCTTTTATTATTTTATTCATCGCTTTCAATAACTTTTTATAATATTCGCATTCAATCATTTATTATTATTATTATTTTTTGTTTTAACTTTTATTGATTTATATTCATTTTTTTATGTTGTCAAATTGTTTGATTCTCTGTTGGATCGGACATAAAGATAAAATATAAAAATGGCTGTCATCGATGTGGTGGCGTTCGGTTGGTTTGGTTTTTAAATTATTGTGAAGAAGCGACAATCGATTTGCAAGTGAATGCATAGCTAGCAGAAATAAAAAAAGAACATTTTTAACTCTTTTAACTTATTTGTATAAATGCTGAAAATTCGTAAAATGACACATATTTTAATACGAGTATGTAAGTACATAATATGAGGTCAATTAGTTTTGAAAGATAGAGTAACAAAGAAGGTTTACTGAAGAAGAATACAGTTTTTTCTGATTAAACCATAATGAAATTGTATATGCAATTAGTTCACCCAAGACCAACTTTTACTCTGGCCCAGGTGACATACCTGCTATTGTCCTCAAAATTTGCTGCATTTCAATTTATCTTCCGTTGCTCACTATTTTCAATAAATCTCTTCAAGAAGGTAACTTCTTAGAGAAGTAGAAACTTTCATATCTCGTGCTCATTCATAAATCTGGTGCTAAGAAAAATATAGAAAATTATAGTATCAGTAAACTCTATTATATTCCTAATTTGTTTGAAAGTTTAGTGAAAAGGAGACTGGATTTTATTACATCTGAATTTTTATCAGCAGAACAGCATATAGTTTTGTACCTGGTAGGTCTACAGTAACAAAGTTGGCGATTTTCATATCTTATGTAACTATAATTAAATGGAAGTAAAATTTCAAGTTGCTGATGTTTACACTGACTTCAGTAAGACTTTTGACTCTGTTAACCATCAAACATTTTTAAGAAAAGCTTGAAGTATTTGGATTTCACTTAAAAGTGCTAAACTGGTTGTCGTCTTAACTCACTGATAGAAGTCAACAGGTGCACATAGGTAATAGGTTGTTCAATAAGTTTTGTCGTTCGATAAGAAAAACACAACTTTATGGTTCAAAATACACTTTATTATTCAGTATAATCTCCTTGAACATTAATACATTTGCTCCAACGATCCTCCAATCGGTGGATCCCATCCCTGAAGTGAGAATCCGGAAGGTCTGCAAAATATGCTTCAACAGCCGTTATGACCTATTCATTTGATGAAAAACGCTTGGCACGCATAAATTTTTTGAGTTCTGGAAACAAATGGAAGTCGCTGGGGGCCAAATCTGGTGAATACGGTGGATGCTCCAACAATTCAAACTTTAATTCATGGATTTTAGCCATTGTCAAAATGCTCTTGTGACACGGTGTATTGTTCTGATGAAAAAGGATTTTTTTCCAAAAGGTTGCAATAATATTCAGAATTAATTGTTTTACCAGTTTGCAAGTAATCCACAAACAAAATTCCTTTCGCATCCCAAAAAACTTATGCCATAACCTTTTTGGCCGATTTCCGGACACGAACTCGTTTCGAGGCCGAACAACCAGGTTCACACCACTCTTTAGCCTCTTGTTTTGATTCGGGATCATGGTGATAGACCCAAGTCTCATCCATAGTGATGAATCGACGCACAAAATCCACTTTATCCTTTTTAAAACGCTCCAAATAATGTTGCTGAGAAAGTCGCATTCGAATGTGTTTTTGTTCCATCATTAGCGAATGCGGCACCCATTGTGCACACAGCTTTCTAAAGCCCAAAATTTCACTTAAAATATGGCTCACACTGCCTAATGAGATGTGTAGAGCCTCTACTAAATCTCTCTCAGTCAATCGACGATCTTCCAAAACCATATCCTGTATTTTGGCTATGATTTCTGGTGTTGATGCGCTTTTTGGACGTCCTTCACGTGGATCGTCTTCAAGGCTTGTACGACCACGTTTAAATTCAGCAACCCATCTTTCTACTGTTCTCATTGAAGGTGAACAATCATTATACACTTTCAACATTCGTTCGTGAATTTCTTTTGGTGTGCTACACCTTCCAAAAATAAGAATTTTATCACTGCACGATATTCAATTTTTTCCATCGTAAACAAATACTTTGACACGGCGACACTAAATGGCTTCTAAACAAAGAATGAATTGACAGATTGAAATGAAACTTCACATACGTTAATATGAAGAGTGTACCAACAAAACAAAAAAAAATTGGGCTAGTAGCAACGCCTTCTCTTATCGAACGACAAAACTTATTGAACAGCCGGTACATGCTCTAGGAAAATTATTTTTTCATCATGTGTTCGCCAGGGAAGCCAACTTGGCCCACTTCTTTTCATTGTCTTTATTAATTATACTAGCCGACCCAGCTCTTGAAATTCGAGTGCCAATTTATTTATTTAATTCATTCTCATTCAATAAAAGACAGAGAATTCATGATTTTTTTTAAATTGTTGAATGCAATGAGAAGTACCTACTAAGCACTCAATCCCGGAGTCTAAAGGAAAACAGTTAATGGTAAACAAACTTTCAAACCTATACACATTTTTGACACATTAACAATTTTTGTTTCGATTCTTTCATGTCATTGTCCTTCATATGTTGTTATGGACATAATATTGGAATCGAACCCACGTGTCGCCGGAGTGACTCCAACCTGTGAATTTTGTGCTACATACATGTGATTTTTCTTTTAAATTACACTCTCATCATTTTTTCATAACGCGCATAAAGAAATATAGCTAACTTCAAAACCATAAATTCAATTTACTTTTGTAAAACTTTTTTTGTTTGCACATCGATCGGCCAGCTGTTTATTGTCAACAAAAAATGACTTAAATGGAAGTGTTCCAAAAATGAGGTAGGTTTGAGCCTATGGAACGCATTCAGCCATGGAGATTTAAATTTGTATCGTAAAGTGCTTTACACATGAGACACGAACTGCGAACTGCGAATTGCGAATGGTCGCGAATTTTGACATTTCTTTCACATGAGTAATTTTTTTGGTCGCCGAACAGTGCGAATTGTCAACAAAACAAAACTAAAAGTAAATAAATTAAAGTAAAATGAGTGCTAAGAAAAAATATTTAAAGAAAAGGTGGTTTTTATGCAGTTTCATTTGTTACCAATTATATTATTTTAAATTATTTTACCCTTTTTTCCATAGATTCACTCATTTTTTTTTTTAATTTTCCGTATAGCAACACAACACAGTAGAGATGTTATACATTTGAGGTTAGGTTCGAACGAATTTTTTAGTCGCCGGTTTGTGGAATGCGTTCACTAGTTGTGGATTGCGAATTTACATTTGACAGTTCGCAGAAGATACGTTGTTGGTCGCGTAAAAAATATTAAAATACAAAATATTTCAATTTATAGTTATTTTATGCAGTGTTTTCCTTTTAAATCGTTGATTCGATCATTAATTCACTTCGTCGTAAAGTTAAAACAAAACAAAAATTGATATTAGCTGTGAAAATTGCTTAAAAAGATTTATTCGCATTCGCAGTTCGCAGCTCATGTGTATAGCACTTAAGTCATGTTCGTCCGCATTTTTGACGACGCGACGTCTCACGACTGCATTTTCTATCTTCTCTCTTTCCCTGACAAATACATTTCGAGTATTTTGTATTCTTTTTTTCGCAAATATTTAAAATTCAAATGCAGACAAATGTAAATAAGTTTTGAAAATAATATAAATACGCAGAGCTTACACTTTTGCATTACTACTACCCCTATTATTGTAAAGCCATAACTGCAATGAACTTGAAAAGTGAAAATGTTAAAAAAAAATCAGATCTCCTTTTCCAACTCAATTTAAAATTTTATCTCCCATCTCAAAAAACCAAAAATTAAATGTTTCACTTTTTGAAAACACTAATACATTGAATAAATTGCTTCAGAAAATGACCGATAGATGTCGCTAGTGTATCTATATGTGTATTCTTTTTCATTTTTTCACTTATTGTATTTTTTGCAAAAATTGCCAATTGTAGTAAACGCTTGATGGTTTAAATGGTTCAACCTTTTTACTTTTTCACTTTTTAAAAACACTATTACATGGAATACATTTTTTCAGAAAATCACCGATAGATGTCTGAACTGAAATTGTATGGTGTAAATTATACGCTCTTTTCACCAGCAGTTGTCGCTCGTAAATGTGTGTATTCTGGCGATTGGCGATTGTAGTTAAAGCTTAATGTTTTAAAATATTATTGTAAGAGCTCAACTAATAAAAAAAAAAAAAACACATGCCTAATATTTATATTGATAATAGCTGTGTTTTATTTTCCCCCAGATCTGATCCGGATTGGATTTTGTTTTCAAAATAACATGTAAAACAACAAATACAAACAAAACTGTTCCTTGTGTTGTTTTTGTTATACATGTAATTTTGAATGAAGATCCAATCCGGATCAGATCTCGAGAAAATAAAACACAGCTAATATTTCTTCACTTAGGGGGGTTCACATTCAACAACATGTTTATCAACTTTTATCGTGTTGGCGGATTTGTGTAATGTGAATCGGGTCTGGCTTTGAGTTTTGGCTGAATGCTTTCATTTTTCATATTCTGGATTTGACATTTTATGTGTCAGTCGATTTGACATTTCTAATTATGTGTCAGTCGATTTGACATTTCTAATTGTTTTTATTTTCCGGGCATTTTTTGGCAATTTTTATTTATTTTTTTAAACAATTTTTGTGTTGTATATTTAAATAATTTGGCATTCTGCACATCTATCCAAAAAATGCTTTCGTTTAATATGTAATTTATGCCCCTTCCGTTTTTGTGGGCCGCGAAAAGTGCACCACAAAAAATATGTTCCCCGTTTTATTATACGATTATTTTTGCGATTAATCTTTATAATTTCCTGATACGCATAGATGATCTTAAACTCTTTTTAAAAGTAAAAACTTTTTAAGATTTCCAGCTGATTCTGAATGTCACCTCAATCGCTTGTCGAATTGGTGGCGCATATAAATGGTCTTAAACTTACTCGTAATATCAACAAACGCAATTCAATTTCTTTTTCGGGAAAAACATTAAGTCTATTGTTTGATTATGCCATTGAATGTAAGCGTATATATCGGGTCTCACGATATAATGATTTGGGCATTATAGTTGATTCTGCCCAGTCTTTTAAGCCATAATTTCATAACTTAATCCCTAATGCCAACTCATGGGAGGGACTCATTAAGCGAAATGCAAAGGATTTTAGAGAACCTTATGTACTTCGAAAGTGAAGAACTAAACGGAGAAATCATTTTTATTTGATTGAAATCTCTAAATCAAATTCTTTCGTATAAAAATTCAGAGAACAGTTGTTTTATGTGACATTATTCTCCACAACATAATATCTAGTGTCAAAATTAAGCAAGGACTTAAGCTAATGTTTGATGTGGGAGACCAAAGGTTTGAGCAAACTCCGTACTGGGCTTCAGCACTCATTTTTGAAGATCAACAAATTCGCTTAAATATTGCTATATTTAGCTAAAATTAAAATACATATATAATAGAGTCTTTATCAACATTATATTGACGTACCAAATTTGTTTCTTAAAAATGTGCAACCAAAACTTTCAAAAAATCTCTGAGGAAACTGAAAAATAGTTAGAGAAACGTGGGATACGAAAAGAAGAACTACTGGATCAATTTAAATGATCATGAAAACCCAACCAACCGAATGATTCAAAAATTAGATATACTTACATATATGGTATGTATGCTATGCATGCTTATTGCTTACATACATAAATAAATATGTGAATAAATATTTTCAAAAATTTCATTTAAAGAAATCAGATGGCGTTGTTTTTTTTAGCTTAAATTATTTAGGGAGTCGTTTTAGCAATTTGAAAAATTAATTTAATGTTTTTGAACAATTTTCTCTTATTCGTATAATATCCATGTTTAAAATTATAACAATTATATATGTTTATAAGTAAGTTATTGACTTAGTGGTGCATTTTATATAAAAACATGGTTTTAAATCCAGTTGAATCGTGCGTCGTTAAAAAGGATCTAACTTTCACGTATTTTACCTTATGATTACCTTATGAAATTCCAAAATCTAAATTATATTTTAATAAGATCAATCCAAATTTAAAAAATTTAAAAAAAATGTGGGAGTAGGTAAAACGTGATACAAAATTTGAAAGTTGATATTACTTTACTTAATGAGAAGTTCACTGGCTTACAAGATTCGGCTACCTCCGATTTAGAAGAAAATTTTCACAAGAAAGAAGTTTAGAAAACGAGAATGTATTAACTTTAGGTAATATAATAGCTGAGAATGTGATAGAAGCGATTTTATGTAAAGGGTGAGCCAAATACAAGTTTCTTTTTAAAAATGCAATAAAATAAATAAAATTAAATTTTTTTTCGATATATTATTGCTTAATTAAGAGCAAACATTTCCATTAATTATAAAATAAAACGTTGCGTTGTTCAAGTGGGTGCCTCAGCTGGATTCGCAGAAGCGCATTCTGTCACTCCAATTTTCTAAGACTTTGTTGATAATTTCGGGCTGTATGTAGCTCTCGGATCGCTTGGATGATATTGATATTTGCCTTAAGTGCTTGAATCGTTTCCGGATTGTTGGTATAACCATGAGTTCTTCACGGTTCATCACAAAAAAAGTCCAAAGAGGACAAATTGCACCTCCGAGGCGGCTAGTTACTTCGCCAAGACAGCTGATAATAAGATTTGGGTATTTGGTACCCAAAATATCGATTGCGGCATGGGTTGTGTGGCATGAACCAGAGATCATTCAAATCCATGTCTTCAATTTTAGTAAAAAAAAAGTCTTTTAACATGGTTCTGTAATGCCCACCGTTCACCGAAACCTTGTCCCCAGCCTCGTTTTCGAAGAAAAATTGTCTAATGATGCCGCAACTTCACAATGCGCACCAAACTGTCACTCTCTGTGGATGCATTGTCTTCTAGACAATAACGTATGGGTTTTTCGAGCCCCAGATGTGGCAATTTTATTTGTTAACGTATCCTCCGCGATAAAAATGAGCCTTATTAGAAAAGATGATTTTTCGCCGAAAATCGTTGTCCAATTCAAGAGCGGGAAACAGCTGTCAGTGACAAAATAAGCTACAATTTTAAAAGAAACTACTAGATGGTCCACCCTTTGTTAAATCAAACGCAGTTGGGCTAGAAACAATTCACCCTTCTTACTCTCTTACCTTTTCTTCTCTCTTATTAGTGGAAAATGGCTAAGATTTTTCCTGTTCCCAAAACCATAAAAGGTGATGAGTTCAGACCAATTTCAATACGACCATTTTTGTCAAAGGTGTTCGAATGAATTATGAAAAAAACGGGAACTTGAAAACTAACTTGCCCCTAAGCAAACTGGCTTTCGAAAGAAAATTAATACTATTACGACTCTAATAGCTAAGTATTTCTGAACATATAAAGAAATCAATTGATAAAGAATAGATAATGTTTTCGATTCCTCTTGACTCAAAGTTGTGTTAAAACTTTTTCGGTCCTACAAATTTTCTTCAACTGCAGTCAAACTGGTCTCTTCGTATTTAACAGATTGACAGCAAGCAATTGAATTTACCAAAGCTCTGATTAATTTTTTACCACCAGCAAGTAGTGTTCCCCAGGGAACAGATAATACAGATGATTTTTAAGATGCATGTAAGCTGGCCTTTGGGCCTTATTGAACACTTTTCAACCATGATCTAATAATCAATCCAAAAACCTATCAGTGTTTTATAGTATTTAAGAATATTCTTGATTTTCCTTACTTTCTTTCAATAACCTTAAGCGATTCTTTAATAGAATTTGTAAAGTCGGCTAGTAACCTTGGACTTATGTATTTAATAAAAACTTGTCGTGGCAGGATCATTATAACCTATGTATAGAAGTAGCAAAACATATAGTGTGCTCCGTGCTTCATGGGCCACACAGTGTTTTGTGAATTTCCAACTAGAGAACGCGAATGTTCCAAGATATATTTTAAATTTAACTTGCATATTGACAATAAATAATGTGAACTAACTTGAACTTTTCCATCAAATATAAAACTAAGCTTTATTGACATCGAAATCAATTCTTCTTCTATTGAGCAAGTAAAATGTTCTACATTTATAATTCTCTATGCTTCCTAGTTTCTTTAAGCGAAGCCCATATTTCCATATTGACATGACAAAAAATTATTATCACCTACCTATAGTATACCCCTGTCATAGTTTCAAACCGCGTCGCAAAGTCGTGTTGTCATCAACATCGGTTATTATGCAGAGCTTGAATCACGACGAAGTATAAAAATTGAGTCAATATTTCTGTCTATGCTGGCCAACATCATCACCACCACTATTTCGTGCAATTCTCCACGCTTTGTTAACCAAGCAAACCACTTCCGGCGGCGTGTTTTACATGGACCACAAAATACTCACTCTTGTTGGCCGCAGACTTTTTGGAGTACCAACGTACCAACTACTACCAAATATCCTCTTTTTTATATATAGCAACACACTCCGCATCAGCTGATTGAGGTTGTTTATATTTTGTAATGGTGGTACAAAAATCTAAGCACACTCGTACATGACGAGGGTTAAATTAACATTGTTTCACGACGAACAATACATTTTGTCTTAAATCAATCTATTCTGCTTTATAAGGGATTTTTTTTTTGAGCAAACAGAGTGCTAGCTTGGAAAAAATGCTCTGACTAGAAATTGGGGCTTGAAGCAATATGGTGTTCAATTTTTAACAAAATAAATTCAGTAAAATTATTTAAAAAATTGTTTCCAAATATAAAACTTTTTGTAGTTTGTATGCTCTAAGTTTTCAAAACGTGCTTCGAAACGGTTTGGTTTATTTTTATTTTTCATAATTTCTACGTACTTTCTACAATTCCACTGTTACAGATTAATCTTTTTTCTTTTTGTTTTTTAAACCATAGATATCTGTCACTTTGCGAATTTTCAATTTAAATAATATTTTTTTCAAGTCTGATTTTTGGGGAATTGAATTTGAAAAAACAAAGTACGAAGTGAATATTCGAAAAGTCTGGTAAAATAGACCCCAGGTTCCTGGAAATGAATCTTGAAAGGCTCAAGATTTGGCCAGTTTGCAAAAAGAATTTCCATTTAAAAAAATGGAATTTAGTTACACTTTTGCACTCAATTTCCTATAATACTTACATATGTAGGTTTTTTTATATTTTATTTTTTATCTGAAAAGAGTTTCAAAATCATTTTTGATTTCGAATGACAAAAGCCTCAACTTGAAATGTCGTAGCTGAAAAAGTCAGCATGAATTCAATCAAATGACATGGAGTGTACGTTGGTCACTTACAACTTGTGCTCGCTAACAATCGAACACGATTAATTAAGTATATTTTTGCTAGCTTAGTTACTGTTGTGTTTTTTAATATTAAAAACAAGGAATTCTAGTACAATTTACGATATATATGTAATCATTCAGTTTTTTTTTATGAATGACCCATTATGTGGGTACAGAATTTTGTTGTCGAGATAGTCGTGCGACAGAGGTGCCGAAATGTTTAACTTATTTGTTAATTAAATCTATTATAGCTACCATTCGGCAGAGCCAAAAAAGATGTAATGCTTTCCATTTGTATGATTCTAATCGTAGCCCGGGTAGAATTTTCGACTCGATAATGCCAAGGCCCCAGCTAGTTTTTCTTAGTTTCAGTCATGGCCCTACCGAGCAGTATCTAGCTTGTCCCTCGCTAATTTGTTAATGCTCTGTATATAATGGGCCTTGCTAGATGTTCCTATATGGGCCCTAGATGGGTCTTCACAAGTAGCACAAGAGCTACGGCAGTTCTTAAAAAATTATTAGAAACAAAAAAAAAATTTTTTTTCTTTTATTATTGTTGATTATTTTTCATTTTTTCTTTGCCTCCCTATATTCGACTCTTTAAATGATTTTTTGCTGGAATGAAAGAATTTTTTTTTTTTAATTTACCTCCACTGAGATTCGAACTCGAGTCCTCTCGCTTGCCGTGCTTGTGCGCTACCTATTGCGCCACTGTGATATATAAAATATCGTGTCTCAAAGTGCTACTCAAATAACTCTCTTTTAATTATACTGTTTAAAAGACTTAAATACGTATTAAAGAATCTGAAAAATACCGATTTAGGACCAAAACAAAAAAGTTATGTTTTTAGAAGGATAATGGATAGCCTTTTATAGAGACATACATATATATAGGCACATCTAGGATACATCAAGTAAAAACTATATAGCCCCAGTATAAGTAACATCTGAGAATGCCTATAAAGAGGCGAGACTAGCTAAGGCCAATATAACACCCAGATACAATTCCTTATCCAGGCTACATCAAGTAAAAACTATCCAGGTCCCTTGCAGTTTATATGTTACAATGCCAATAAAGAGGCGATTCTATCTACGGCCAATATATCGCCAAGGAAAAGTTTCATATCTAGGCTACATCAACTTAAAAATATCTAGGCCCAGTCTAAGATAGTCCTGGAAAAGCCAATAAATAGGCAGTTCTAGCCAGGTTCAATATAAAGCCAGGATAAGCATAAATTAGTCAAGATCCGCCAGGCTTGCATCTGTCTAGGCCCAGCATAGGATTTACTATATAATGGCCAATCTAGCTAGGGCCACCCTATTCGATAGTGTTTCCTAGATAATTTTCTACCCGGGAGGTAAGCCATCTCTAAGTCTTGTGCTTCAGCTGCCATTTTGAAACAACGATAGGAAATTAAATAAATTTCCTTGCTAAATTGTCCTATATATGGACAGGAAATTTCATTTCCAAAAAAATCCGACAAGGCTGAAATTTGATAGAGAGCTTTGCTTGTATGTAAGTCTTAAGCCTTTTTATTAAAAGTGCCTTTAACTTGGACAAGGGCTTAAGATTTTTGGGAAATGAAGGAGGGTGAAATTAAGTTTTTTGAAAATTTCTCGAAAAATATCAGTTTTGTTTTAGTTTGAATTTTCTAAAAGAAAAAAATTTAATATTTTGTTTGAAAAATTTATGTAGATATACAATTTTATTTTCAACTTAAAGAAGTTTCTGTATTAAAATTTTGATCGAAATCGATAAAGCCGTTAATGAGAATGTCGAAAATAAAAAAACGGTTCTATAACAGGAGCCGTTAATAACATTTTTCAGGACACGTACATAACTTTTATAACTTTTTTTTCCGTTCCGGCAGATTTTGTGTCTTCGCTGTGTGCTTCGCATCCGGAACCCTCCAATTTTCCACAACTCTGGTACATAAATCAGACTGCATTTGACAAATAGTATGCATTATTTTGGCTTTTAGGGCAGAGGTTGTGGTTAATTGGCATAGCCCAATACGACTTAAGAAAAACCTCACAAGACACTTCTAACGGTGTCAATTGGCACGATCTTAGTGCGCAATTTCACAGCATCTCCCACGTGAGATAACTATGTTCGAAAATCGCTCGAATTCGGGTCAAAAGAAATTGATTACCATCGACCAATACCGCTTGTCATTGACGGTTAGGCTTAGCCAACGCCACGCCGCCGTTCTCAGAGAAGTATGGACTGATGATTGCACCAGCCAAAAATTCATACCAAATAGTAATTACAATTTGGTGGGTCTTGTGTAGTTTGTGATCTCTCCAAATTTGACAATTTTGCTTGTTGGTGAGCCCATTCATCGATAAATGGGCCTCGTCGCTGAGTATGATTTTTTGTCCCAAATTAGCGCCAACTTCGAACATCGAACACGTCGTTGATTTATTGTTGCCAACTCTGAGCTCCTGGGTCAGTTGAAGATTGCAAGGGTGTAGGCTGAAGTCATGACGCAAAATTCGCCAAGTTGTGGTCTGCAAGTTGTGTGCGGCGGCGCGGTGTGGAATTGACTGCCTCGGATTATCCTGCATAATCTTTATGACCTCTTGCAAATAAGTGACTAGAGTATCTCTCGTCGTGAAAGGTGCTTCTTATCTTAGGAGTTCGGACTATGTCAAAGAATTGAAGGACCTCTCCATATTGTCTGACATTACGCACAC
This sequence comes from Chrysotoxum bicinctum, assembly GCA_911387755.1. Taxonomy (NCBI): domain Eukaryota; kingdom Metazoa; phylum Arthropoda; class Insecta; order Diptera; family Syrphidae; genus Chrysotoxum; species Chrysotoxum bicinctum. Next base: position 246,813,776 of record OU426987.1, read on the forward strand.
AGGAAAGGTTAAGAGTTCTAAGCCGCTAAATTCAGGTTCTCCCTTCGCCTCTTAGTTATTTTAATAATTTTACTGTGACTACTATTAAAATAATAAGGCAAAGCTCGTAGAGTTTAATTTCTCCCCTTTAAAACTCTTTGAACTGGTCTTGGGATTACGAAGAAATTTGAATGAAGTTTTTCGCTACGATGAACTCCCTCATTTAAACGGAATTCCCGAATGTTTTGACCACCAAAATTCCAAAGGCTTTTATAGGGTATTGTATTGTTTTTTTTTTGTTTGTTCGAGAAAGAGAGTGAAAAAATATGGAAATTTTTCTGAAACCGGAAGTTCGTCATTAGAACGTTTGGCGTTGAATCATTTACCCTGGAGATTTCCTCTTTTGCAGTTAGAAAAAACAGACTATGCTTGACCACACTAAATTTTAAATCTGGATAAAGGAAAGAACCAAAAGCAAACCTACCCAGACCCACCTATTCTAAGAATCTAAGGACGTGATGGTTCAATGCATGCCCTTTGTGACAGACGTAGCGTCATAGTAAGGGTTCTAGTCGTTGGGAATAGAAAACTCTTATTAAATCACAAAAAAAATATTTTTTATTCTAGGAAAATATGACTGTTGTTAGATGGATTTGGTTGGGTTTTATTTTTGATTGTATTTCTTTTGCTCTCTTTTGGGGTATTAAGAGCTTTTGCAGCAGAATTTGGGCGGAAAAGAATTTTTCGGCGTTATGGTCACAGGCCATTAATTGGTACCGAACGAGAAAGAATGCCGCTACTTTGTGTGCAAATTGTTTCAAGTCTTAAATATGTTTCATTTTCGACATGCGAAAAATGTATCGCACAGAAACTGTCGTCACAAAGATGAATTTTAGTGCTTTTATTATTCAAGAAGCCATTTCATGAATTGACAGCAGTTTTTAATTTAATTTGGTAGTCTTTTAACTCAACATAAAGGAGCATTTTTCTTTTTGAAAAAAACTTGTCATTTTGAATTTAATTGTTTGGTACAAAACTATGGATTTTTATGGTATTCACTATTTAAAATCTTTGCGTGAGACTTATGGAAAGCTAAAGCACGAAATTCGGCTAAATATAACCGGTCTTTCTTGAGACAGTGGCCACACTGTTAAGTTTTTAATAATTTTAGTTCAATTCGAAAACATTTTGAACGTGACATCAACTCTAATATGAATGCATATGAGTCGTTTTCCGAAACTATTCCAGACGAAGAAATAGTTTTTTTTTTTATTGATGAATGACACCAATCGCCGAGAGTTGCACCAAGGAAATTCTCCTAAGGTCACAGAGTGGAGTCCTGTTTCGTCCGTTTTTTTTTTGAGAAAATGAAGTCACACAGTAAGAGTGAATTTAGACCGGTATGTGAACATGTTGGAGGATTTTTTTTTTCTTATCAACGACTTGATAAATTGAACAAGACGGAACAACGGTTCATACTTCGGGAACATCGCTAGATGTTTTGAGAGAACAAATTCTTATCTAACTAAGCGTCGATTTGTAATTTTAATTGCAAACGGAAAAATCATTCGTTAGAAACAACGTAAAACTTGTGTTAAATTAAACAAGTCAAACTGCTTATTAATATACATACAACCTGAAAACTCACCTGGTTTAAATCAAACGATCCAACCCGGTTAATTCATTAACCAAATTAGTGTGCAATTTTCATAATCTTATGTTAGATAAAATAAGGAATTGGATGTATTATTTTGAACATCACCATTCGGTTAAATCAAACGAGAACTTATTTAGTTTTAGTAATTTTAGCCCCCTTAAATAAATCTTGTTAATTTTAAACAACATGTCCATGTCCATTAGTTTAATTGTACCAAGAACATTGCTTAGTATTAAAATAATTTTAAGTGCTTAGTAATATATATTTTAGGTAATAATTTCAAAAATAATTGTTTTCAAGATATTGATTTTTCAAAAAATAATTTGAAATTTTTTTTCAAAAAAACAAAAAAAAAATATTTTTTCGAATATTTTTATATACAATATTATTTTAAACTTAAGGGAGCTCCTGGTGAAAATTTTTAGTTAAAATCGTTAGAGCCGTTGATAAGAAATTCGAAATTCAAAAAAACGATTCTATGACAGGTACCGTTAATAACATTTTGCCCAATTTTTTTTTTACAAAAATGTAGTCCATGTCCATAATATCACACTTAATTTCTTTTTTATCAAAATCGTTAGAACCGTTTTCGAGATAAATAAGATCTTGCAATACGGGGGTATGAGAGGTACCGTTAATTTTCTCCTCTAGGGAAACTACCGGGATTGAAGAACATAGGTCTAGTGGTTTAGTCTGTAGGGAGAGGTACAGACATATAGACACACTGAAACATGTTTTTTGTGTACTAAATTTTCCTTAAATTTTTTATAAAAAAAATTGATATATGCAAATTGTTAGTATTTAATAAAATACATTTTAAAACGTAATTTAAAAATTTAATCGCTTATCAGTTTTCAGGATATTGAATTCAAGAAAAAAATTGTATTATTTTTTTAAAAATCTAAAAAGTATTTTTTCGAAAAAAATTTTAGTTAATATTTTTTCAAATGCAAAGCAGCTTCTGCATGAAAATTTTGGTTAAAATCGTTGGAGCTGTTGGTGAGAAATTCGAAAATCAAATAAACGGTTCTATGACAGGTACCCCTAATAACATTTCCCCCCAAATTTTGTTTTGACCAAAATATACTCTATGTCTATTATATTACACTTAATTTTTGTTATCAAAATCGTTATGGCCGTTTTCGAGTTAAATAAGATTATGCATTATGGGTGTATGGGGGGGTACTGTTTGCTTTAGAGCTAAAAAAAAATTTCAATTTCTCCTCTAGGGAATCACCGAAGACCTATTGAGTTTGAAGAAAATAGGTCCAGTGGCTTACGCTCTAGATCGTACAGACATATAGATAGACAGACGGGATTGCCGGAACCACTTTTTTCGTCTTCGCTATCATCGTAATGTCAACTTTGATCAAAATCTCGAGTTTGATTTTTTTTCCAAATGCAGAACTTGCCCTATAGTACCTATATCCCAAGTAAAAATGTGCTAGATTAATCAGTCGTAGTTATTTAATTCAAACACGTCACTCGTTTAAAATAAACAGTCTTTGAAATTGCGGTTTATAGCCTAGTTTATCAATATATATATATCTAAATGTTTCAATTAAGACTACATTCCTATAGTTTATTATTTTAAACAATTTCATTTAATAGAGTACGTACCTTTTGGCAACGCATCTTCTACCGAAAAATTCGTTGTATTTAACAGATTTTCTTAGCCCACAAAAAAACGCTCCCACTTAGATTTTATTTTTTTGTGTGCTGCAATCCTCTTCCACGATTTGGTCTTTACCGAGTTTTTTTTTGGGTTTTTCGTCATATAAAATAATATTTTCTATGTTGTACCAGATAGGTACTTGAAAAACACTTATTAACCCAGGAGCTACTGAAAATTTTGAATCTGCCTTCCGCTGAGCTTGTTCGGAAAACGATGTCAAAGTTGTTCTGGCGCATTTCAATGATACGGAAACGAGGACATTCTTAGCGGTTTATAGTTGAAAAGCACAACATCCTTCATCTGAATCTAATCCCTGCCATCGTTCTGAAGACGTTTTTTAACGCAGAGACAACCTCTACGTAAGCTTTTCCATCTATCCTAATTTAGTGATCCATTTCCGAGTGGACGAAAAACAGCATTTATCGATCGTGGAGAAGGAGAATCTTCTAGTTTCACTAATTTTCGTCAAAAAGCTATTTTATCTTCATTTTAATAGATCATTGAAACTAAAAAATATGAAAAACAAAATCTTTGTAATGACCAAACGTACGGCTCGTGATCTTATATATGTAGATCAGTGGAGAAAGTTTCGGAGAGAGATTGATTAAAAAACTTGATATTTCTCAATCATTTGATAGATTTTGACATTAAGTTCTTTTATCAAAAATACGTGTATTTTGAATTTGTTGAACTAGAAATTAAGCCTTAGACGGCCTGATATTCATAAAATAAATGCTGGTGTGCCTCAAGGCTCCGTTTTGTCCCCGAAACTGTTCCTTTTATCTTTATCTTAAGCTTCTAATCCACTTCATTGCACCTCAGCACCCTCAGCTTTTTATGTTCGTTTATAGACTCACAACCCTATTCCTCGGCTGTGGAACTAAAACGGCAGGGTATATTAAGCTCATTAGATTGCGATCTTGACTCAAGTACTGAAATTTGATGCTTTGATAACACACACTGCTGTCTTTTGTCGGCCAAGCGGAATATACCACCCATGTCATTATCTATGAATGACACTTGTATCAAAGAAACTGTTAGGCTTTCCATAGGCGGTATGTGTATTAATGACCATCATCTGTTATGGAATGATCACATATTTGACGTAGCTAAGAACGCAGCAAACCTCCCTGTAATATGCTCTTATTAAAAAGATTTCTACTGTCAAACTCTGATTCGTTTTCGAGTTATAAGAAAATAAAATGCACGACTGGGTCGCACGAACTTGCTCCTATGTAATAGACTAGGAATTTTAAAAACGAATGTTATTAGAGAAACTGTTCATAAGGATAAAATTAATTTTTTAAATTCTTTTAGAGACAAAAACAGAATGCTATGCAAATATGAATTTATGCAAGAACAAAAATTATAAGTTCTTGTAGTGGTTTCTTAAAATAGAAGATTTTATATACAACATTTTGGTATGCTAGCTTTAAGTTTTTGTTACTGTACGAATGAAAATTAAATTTCAAAAAAAAAAATATTGCACCGTTTTTGAATCGAGTTTTCAAAAATTCATAAACTCTTTTTTTTTTTAAGTTTTGAAATGCAATGGACTTTAGGCTTTTTAGAAGCATCTCTACAAAAAATTTCATTAAAATCCGTCATGTCGATAATGAGTAATTCAAAATTTAAAAAAATAGTTCTATGGTAGGTACAAGCTGTAATATCTTAATTTCAATTTTTTTTTTTATTAAATTAAAGATCGGTAAAATTAATTGAAACAAAAAAATTTGTATCAAAATTCTAGGCTCCGTTTTCGAGTAAAATATGATTTTTGAAAGTCATTTTTTGACATTTGTATGGTGGGAACCTTTATTTCTAGATAAAATAAAACTTTTTTTCATACATCTTGTAGACTATGTTGATAAACTTTTATTTATCAAGTTTGAAAAAAATTTAATATAAGGTTTTCAAAATATTGAGTTTTAAAAAAAAAATTTTGAAATTGTTTTTAAAAATCCAAAACAAATTTTTTTGAAAATTTGAATACATAATTCTATTAAAATTTTTGTGGAGCTTTAACACAAAAAAAATGCTCAAAATCCGTTGTACCGTTTTTGAGAAAATCAAAAACTAAAAAAATAGTTCTTTGGGGGGTACCCTCAATATCCGTTTTTCGGAAAATTTTTTTCATTCAGTACCTAGCTTTAACTAAATAAAATTTTGTTGTATCTTTTTTTTTTCAAATCTGTCGTGCAGTTTTTGAAAATAAAAAAATATTTATAAAATTTCGAAAAAAATTCGTATGACAGGTACCGTTAGTTTTGGTCTTAAAAAAAAAAAGAAAAAAACGTGTGGGTGGAAAAAATTAAAAATGATATCTACCAAGTTTGAAGAAAATCGGCTGAGCCGTTTAGGCTGTAGTCGAACCGACAGACAGACAGAATTGCGAGACCCACTTTTTTAGTCTTCGCTATCATCGCAAAGTCAACTTTGATCAAAATCTCGAGTTCGATTTTTTTTACGAATGCATAACTTGCCTTATAGTACCTATGAGTCGCAAGTAAAAATATGAAATAGGGCGTTAAATGAGCAGTATTTTGAATATTTAAGTCTCACACAAACATATTAAACAAAAAAAAAACCTTCAACACAATTGCTCCTTCCTGTGCCCAATTTTCAAGTATTTTCTTAGCCGCTGTAAAATGTTTTTCAAAGCTGTACTGGTCCTTGCCAGGAAGTGAGAAATTCTCCATGAGTATTTCTTATGATGAAAATTGGTGCTCATAAGCCGTTCGGCATTGGAAGAAAATTGTAGATCCCTGAGCGTTTTAAAATACTTGAGGTTAAGAATCTTTACGAGTCGATGAAAACTATGTCTTCCATCTTGTAATATCTCCTTAGAACCTTAAAGTTATTAGAGATGACATCTTCTGGTTTAAATAGGAAAAGGTCATAACATTACAACATTGACAGTTCAAAATTATTGATATTTCAACTAAAAGTTACATTTTACCGTAGCTTCATTACAGAGTGGAACAATAGAAAGTTCATAATTGTATTTTAATTGAATATTCGCGTTAAATGTATGGCCCCATTTTCCAATAATTGTGGCTTAACTACTACAAGTTATGAGTTAAATCATAAAATGTCGGTATCACACACTCACATTCACAAATGTAATCCCTCATTTAATAATTACTCCCATTTACCGCTATTATTTAACCAACACGAGCATGTCTAACCAAACTACGAGGAATGTTGAACATGAGTTAAAACTCATTCATTCTCTATATTTTGTAATGCGAAATGACGATTTTATCTGCGACCAAATTTCACAATACAAACACAAAAAAAAAAAAATTTAAACAATTAATTTATAAATTCAAATAGAGCAAATCAAATACAATTTAATATTTTTTTTGTATCTATCTATTTGTGCCATTGCTGAATAATTGGTGAACCTATTAAGATTTTTTTTTGTATTATTTAGCACAATCATCATAGCTACTATGCGATATGACTTTTTATCATAGAAAAAAAAATGTTTAATAAATAATCGGCACAAAAGAGGATTTATATTGAGCTCATGCAGCTTTACATCGATTATTATTTTTGTAAGCTTTTATCATACAATAAAAAGCCAAAGTACCTATATCACGCAAATTTAATGCAAAATCCCTAACCAAAGAAGATTACATCAGAGGATTCCGAACATTGACCTCAATGTTTGAAGTTCGTTGATGTGTAAGTTTATAAAATTAATGCCCGTAGAGTGTGCCTCTATTATTTGAAATTTACTCTTTTATATGCTTCGGTTTTTTAGAAAAAGTTTAACAGTGGGAAAACGAATTATTTCAAATAATATTTAAAAAAAAACCGAATTAAATATTTTTCTTGCATATTTGTTTGCACGGATTACTGCAGCTGGGCAATTAATTTAAAATTGAAGAATTAAAGTATTAAGGATTTGGCTTTATGCTTACTTAAATGTAGTTTAATTTAAAAAAATATTAGAATTAAAACAAAATTGTTGGGATTGACGTATGTAGTTTTTTAATAATTATTGGGAAAGACTTTTAGTCTTAAATTATTATTATGAAATTGTGAAAATCTTTTCAATTATTTTAAGCTTGACATTTTATACATTAAGCCAACTTTGTGCATGCAAATCCTAACTAATGTATCTATAGTAAGTGGTTCTTCAGTAATTATGGGAATTAGTTGCGAACATTTGAATGAGCATAGTAAAAAGCTCAACAAATGCGATGCGATTGTCGTAAGTTAAAATGAAACAAATGCACTCAAATGGATATCCTCACATTTGCGATTTAAAAAGTCGTAGTCGCTACAAATTAGGCTAGGACCACACTTGCGATTTTTCGTCGAGGCGATTAAAAAGTCGTAGTCGCTACAAATTATTGTCATGCACGCACTTGCGATTTTTTTGCCGCGCGATTACTTAATCGCGAAAAATAAGCACACTACTTTTTATGTGAGTGCACGCATTTGCTACAAATAAGTAGCGACAGAAAAATCGCTTGAAAAAATAGAACTTGTTTCATTTTTATAATCGCTACGATTTTTAATTCGCATGTGCGTGCATTCACATTTAAGGCCATGTGTATTACTTTTTGCGACTAAAAAATCGTGGATTAAAAATCGAAGTGCGTGCATACCCATTTCTCCTTGCGACTACGATTTTTAAGTCGTAGTAATTTAAATCGCAAGTGTGTGCATATCCATTTGAGTACATTTGTTTCATTTAAGTTTACGACAATCGCATCGCAAGAAAAATGAAACAAATTGCGACTTTTAAATCGTCATGATTTGTTGGTATCAAGTGCGTTAATTCTCATTTAAATTCATGTGTTCTATTTTTGCGACTAAAAAACCGCGCTATTGAAATCGCAAGTGCGTTCCTAGCCTTATGCACGCACTTGTAATTTTTAATCCACGATTTCTTAGCCGCAAGGAATAAGACACATGGCGTTAAATGGAGGTCTCATAGCTGTACTGAACCAAGTCATGTTAAAGAAATTCAAAATTAACGCCAGGATTTCTGCAAAATTGACCTCTATTTACAGCTGTTAGGAACTACATAGTTCATTTAGAGCTACATAGTTCTATTTAGAGCTGTAATGAACTATACATATATAGTTCATTACAGTTCTAAATAGAGGTCAATTTTGCGGAAATTTTGGCGTTGGTTTTGGATTTTTTTAAAATGACTTGGTTCGGTTCAGCTGTGAGCCCTCCAAATGTGAGTGCACGCATGTGCGATTTTAAAATCGTAGCGATTATAAAAATGAAACAAGTTCAATTTTTTCAAGAGATTTTTCTGTCGCTACTTATTTGTAGCAAATGCTTGCACTCACATAAAAAGTAGTGTGTTTTATTTTTTGCGATTACCATAATCGCGCGCAAAAAAATCACAAGTGCGTGCATGACAAAAATTTGTAGCGACTACGACTTTTTAATCTCCTCGACGAAAAATCGCAAGTGCGGTCCTAGCCTTATGTGCTCGGATAAATATAATTTTACTTTTTAAAATAATATTTTTCATTTTTCGTCATTGCATTTTGTGGTTAGTTTAGTGTTTTTGTTTCTGTTTTACTATATGTTTGTTTTTAATTTATTTGGTTCGTTCTTGTTGATTCTCATGGTTTGCTATTAGGTTATTTGTTGACATATTTTCTAACAAAATCACTGGTGAAGTGAATAGCTTAGAAATATTATTTGCTTTCAAAGCAGCGGAGATGAGCTTAAGTATATTTTTCCAGGGATACTATTTCTTGCAAAAAATATTTGCTCGAATATACTTGTATATACAATATTATTTTAATTTCAAAGAACAAAATGGACAAAATCGTTTCGATAGGAAAGTCGAAAATCAAAAAAAAGTTTCTAAAACCGGTACGCCGCCGTTAAAAACAGTTTTTCCTAAATTTTGTTTGGCCAAAATATAGTCCACGCCCATAATAGCACAATTATTTTCTTTTATCGAAATCGTTATGGCCGTTTACGAGATAAATAAGATGTATCGTTATGGCTGTATGTAAGGTATCGTTAGTTTTGGAGCCAAAACAAAAAATAGATTTCTCCTCTTGATTAAAATAACTTTAGTGGTCTAGTAGAATGAGATACAAACATATCTGTATGTCACACAATTGGAATTGCGGGATCCATTTTTTTCGTGTTCGCTATCATTGTAATGTCAACTTTGATCAAAATCACGAGTTAAAAACTTGCCCTATAGTACCCAATTCGCAAGTAAAAATTGCGTGTACTATTTGACGAATAGTCTACATTAATTCCAAACAAAATTTAATAAAAATGTATTTAGCGACGCTGTCATGGAATAGTTTTTTTTTTCGATTTTAACATTAATGGCTCGACCAAGTTGTATCAACATTTTTTTAAAAGGTTCTCCTTTGAATTTGAAATAATATTGAATATACAAATTTTCGACAAGATATTTTTTGGGTCTTATGAAAAAAAAAATTCAAAATTTTTTTAAATCAATGTCTTGAAAACGATTAGTTTCTAAAATGTATATTACTAAATAATTGAGATTGCCAGCCCAAATTTTTTTCTAGAAAAATTTTTAGGAAATTTCTTATATAAAAAAAGTTTAATAATAAAACAATTTTTTAACTTTGTTTGCATAAAATTCATACTTTTCAAGAAATAATACTCCGATTGTACACATCAGAACATTTTACTCTAATTAAATCTATGATTTTATTTTTAAATTTTAAAGTAGGTACTTTTAGATAAGAACAAGTACGTGTGATTTAGTAGCGCATTTTAATTTTTTTTTTAATATCATAAATGACAAGTTTTTTTTTATAAAATATTGATTTTTTAAAAAAAACTGTTCTACAGAATTTAAAAAATTACACAAAATTTCATTTAGTTAAAGCTAGGTAATGTACTAAGCAAAATTTCGAAAATGGTTGGTAACCTCCTTAGAACCAGTTTTTTGTTTTGATTTTGTTTTTTTTTCGCGTATGCTCCCTAAAAGCTTAAATAATATTGAGCTTTCGAACTTTCAAAGTTAAAAAAAAAAATCAATTTTCTTATTTCAAAACTGAATATTTCGAAACCTCGAATTATTTAAAAAAATTAAAAATTTTTTAATACAATCTGAAAGATGTGAGAAACAAATTTTTATTTTATACAAAAATAACGGCACTAACCATACAAAAAATGGTTTTCCAAAATCGTATCTTTCTTGAAAACGCTTCCTAGGATTTTGATAAATTTTTTTTTCTTTCAAAAAATGTTTACGATCTATAAATCAATAAAACAAATTAAAATTAATATATTACTGACGGCACCTAACATAAAAACATTTTTTCGAATTTTGAAACTCTTATTATCAGCATAAAAAAAAATTTATAAAGGAGAATCTAAAAAGTTTGAAAAACATTGCATTTCAAAACTTAAGAACAAATATGTATTGAATTAAAAAAAAAAAAACAATTCTTTTTTGAAAATTCAATATCTTCAAAATGAGGTTCTTTTTAATTCAATTTTTATTCGTACAGTAAGAAAAATTTAAAGTTAGAATATCAACATTTTTTCTTAAAAATGTTTTTAAAAATTTGTGTAATAAAAGCTTATTTTTTGACAGCAACTTATAATTTTTTTGGTATAATTTCATATTATCTTAAGAACTCACATGACATTCTATCTTTATCTCTTACTACTACAAGACTTAAAAATGAAAGCTTTAAAAAAAGAAATTTCACTTAAATCCGTTATGCTGATAGTAAGAAATATTTTATCTATTGAATTATATGTACATACATATATCATACAAATTCATCGAAACAGAAGACATTAATCAAAATTCTAGGTGCCTTTTTCGACAGATACCTTTACAATTTTCAAAAACGATTTTGTAATAGTGTTGTGGGTCTCTGTATTTTTGAATAAAATAGTAATTTTTATACTATACATCTTTTATATAGCTAGTATTAAAAATATATAAAAATCTAAATACACAATACTTTTTAAGCTTCTTGCGAGGCTTAGAATAAAAAAATTGATTAAATTGAGTTGTGCGGGTTTTGAGAAAATCGAAAGCACAAGAAAGGGCTCTATGAGAGGTACCCTTGTATCACACTTGTATGAACTATATATACTAAACTAATAAATCACTAACTTATGAACTTACATATTACTTGCGGTTTGTTTAAATAAGATTAGGACTATATTTCTTTTATTTACATGAAGTGGCATTGTTTAAGGTGTTCTCGGAAGCAATTTATTAAAAAATAGTCTTAGCCCGATACTCATTAAAAAAGCCTCTAACAATAAGAAGGAGTTATGGCATAGCTTTAAAGTTACCAAATACCTTACTTTTCTTATATTCTGGCATCTGAAATTATCTTATACATATACATATGTAGTACACAAGGCGTGTTGTGACGAATATTACGACTTAAAATTGGACAAGTACACTTAAAGGTGTACCCAGAATTTCGGTAGTAAATATTTCAAAATGTTTCTCGTTTGTGTACTTTACCATGTTACTTAACTCGGTTTTATTTTACATTGACAGATCATAAGAAAGTTTAAGGGTGTGTTCATTTTAAAACAGAAAATCGCTATGTTCTAACTAAACAAACGGATACGCGAATCGAATTGCAGACTTATGAACCCACCGAAGTGGGACATTATTGGCTCATGTCCTTTTGAGTTGTGTACCTGACTCTTCGCATCATGCCTACGAACTGATACCGGTAGTTAACACTGCTATCATAATTTATTTACTGCTGATTGTAGTAGTTAGTTTATGTACATTTTTAAAGAAATGAATAAAGGTGGTACATAACTTGGTTTAGGTTCGTAATTCTTTAATAAATTATACATTGTGTTCCATTTGCATATTTTTGTGCCTTTGTTTTAATACAAAAAGAAAATTCTAATCCGATTATTACTCGACGGATTCAAGGTTAAAGGCCCCGCAACTCTTGCGTAAATATTTTATTATATTTGTATGTGTCAACTCTACACCTGATGTGCCTCAGTTATATGATCTCATATTATTAATTAAATTGAATCTCCAGCTAACCGTTAACTCAATAATAATAAATTTGTCAAGTAATTTATGTACGTACGAGTATGTATGTATTTAAATTTGTTGTTTCTCTGTTCTATCTTCTCTACTAACAGTTGATAACCCTCCTGCTGATATGTCCTACAAATTGGGCACTCTCCATGACATCATCAGATTCACTATCGGTGTCATCCAAGTCACCTTTGTCCAGCTCGAAAACAAAAGAACCAGCGCCAGCAACAGACGCAGCAGCAGCAACCTTGGGTGATTTATACCGTAAGAGCAGGCAATCCAGATGTGTACGATGCTATGATGACAGGTAAAAGGAGTTCAAGGATTAATTCCGGCATTATGTAGTAATTCTGTTTTATTAACTTGGAACTGATGTTTTTTTTTTTGTTTTGGGTCCACTGTATATAGATACGGAGATGACTATGAGAGAAGCCGGTATAATACTGGATCTGGTGGAGGTGGCAGTCGGGGACCTATGTCTAGTGGTGGCTATCCTAGCTATCCCAGCAGGAGTTACGATGAAAGGCCCGGTAATTGGTATTATCCTCGAGAAACAAATGATCGGCATGATGAGAGTAGGGTGGGTTATGGCGGCGGAAGAGAAAACGACAGGTATTACTACCCCTACAACGGCTATTATTACGAAAGGTATGCGTAAGTTTAATTTTTGTTGGATTTAAATAATGAATTTTGGTAGATAAATTTTTGAAAAAGATGTAGATAGTTTTTTTTTGACCCAAGCAAAAATCACTATTTCCAAATCACAAAAACTAGACTTAGGTATAGCACCATTGGCTTTTAGCACAATTGCCCCTTTTATACTCGATTGAATTTTGTTTTTTTTTTTCTGTTTTTAGAGAACAAGACATTTCTGAAGTTGTGAAAAATTAAATTTGAATTTCGTTTGAATTCAAAAGTCAAAGAATTTTATTTTTTCAAATCTGGAAAAAGTCTTGGAACAAACCACAAAATTCTTCAAATTGTCCTGTTCTTTTATTCAGAAAAAAAAATTCATGATTAAAAATAAGTTCTGGAAAACATGGTATACATTTCCATTATTTCTTGAAATTTTTAAAATATCTTTAAAATAAATTCAAATACTTATGGAATTTGTGACCTTTTTCAGGAACGAAGATCGATACAACACAAGGAGTTATGATCGTTACGAACGTGATCGTTATGATAGCCGCTATTCCCACGAACGTTCTCCGAGTGAAACTAGAGGCTATGGCCATGGTTATGAGAGTCGAGACCGTTACTATCCCAACGATCGTTCCAATGACTTCTATCGTGGAGGTATGTTTTTGTTTTGATTTTAGCTTGAAAAAGTCAGTTTAAATTTGTGTCTTTTTAAGGAGATCGTTATCCCGATCGTAACCGTGGCAGCAATGGTGGTGGTATTTATGATCGTTACGGACAAGATGATCGGTACTCAAGATATGATAATCGCAACTATCGTCCTTGGGATGAGACGTACAGGTAATGTTTATATTAATCAGAATCTGATCGACATTTTTTAAAATTAATATTCAACTCCTCTAGAGGCTAGGAAATATTTTCATACAATCAAAAATTAGATGCTCAAAGATAATTTATGACAAGTCTCTATATATAATTTGTTATAATTCAAAAAAGATATTTAATAAAACAAGCATCTCAAGATTTCTCTATGGATTTAAATATCTGAACAAGTTTATGAAAACTAGTAATGGTAGGCAGCTGTTGTAGTTGGAGTTGGTCAAAATAAAATTTATTTTGAGAAATTTCTCTAAGTGAAGTTTCAAGAAGCGTAGCAAGGAAATTTGTATATAGCTCCATAAGTTCTATTAAGCCAAAGGAGACTTAAATTAAATGCACGATTGGGTCGCAAGAACTTGCTCTTATGTAATATTACTTACAATTCAAAAATGAAGGCTATTAGAGCAAAATGTTCACAACTATAAGATTATTTTTTAAATTGGTTAACACAAGTCCTTAGTAGTTGGAACTTAAGCCAAAGTTTAAAATTTAAAACTCAGGAGCGCTTTTAAACAACAACAATTTAAAAAGCTATAAAATACTTAAAAGATTTTTAAGAAAAAAAAATTTTGGTAAGCGAATTTTAAATTTTTGTATCCTAAGAATAAAATTTAAATAAAAAAAATAGTGAAAGGTACGTTTTTGAGATTTACGAATTTTCAAAAAAAAAAAAAATTTGTATTTCAAAAATCAGAAAAATATTTTTTTTCTTAAGCTTAGACACGCAATTTTTTTCAATTTTTTTTATTAAACTATAGGTTGTAAAATTTAAGCAAAACAGAAAAATGTTAAACAAAATTTTAAAAGCCTTTTTCGGCAAAAATACGATTTACGAAAACCAAAACAAAATTTTTAATAGCTTATAGATAGTATATATTTAAGAACATTCAATTGTTAAGATTAAAAAAAAATAAGCAAGGAGTCTTTGAAGCAGAGTTTTCAAAAACAAATTTTGAAATATTTGTTTTTGCAAGATATTTTTTTTTGAAAATTTTAAATAAAATACTATTCAAACTTTTAAGAAGCTTGATCGAAACCAGTTTTTTTTTTTTTTTTTATAATCTACCCGCGCTCAAGGGATTATGATTACCCTTTAAATATTTCAACACAGCGCGGGCATGATGTTAATGAAGAGAAAGAAGGATAGGAAAGATGTGTGGCACGATGTTCTGAGACTGTTGGTGGTTGTCTCAGATATTTTTATCTCCAGGGATGGCGGCTGAACTAAAGCGGAGAAATGCCGTGTCTTATTTCTGTCACTTATAATTCACATTATTTTATTTGTATTCATCCTTGTTGGGCATACTAGTTTTAACTCAATTACATGTTGTTAGTGTTATGCCTGAACAACATGCAATGAGTAAACCAGTAAACCCATTGATGACAATTTTTAGAAGGTTTTAATGGAATTAAAGCGACATAGACGACTGCAGGGATCGAACCTGTCATCATGAGGTTGACAGGCGAGCACACAACCATCGCGCCACGGCCACCCCCTTATTTTGTTGAAATTCAAACATTTCATTTGCTTGGGGCATCTTTCTTCATTTCAACAAAAGAAAAAAAAAACATTGTACGAAGAGCTTAAAAGTACTTGTAAGTACTCGTACTTGAACATCTAAAAATCTTTCTTGCAAAGATTAAAAACAAACTTTTAACTAAGTCGTGTGCCCGTATTCAACTAATCCCGGTAACAATTCTTGCAACACAATTCTTGCATTACATTCATGTCCTTTAATTCATTCTGTTCGTTTGTTCATTGGTTGGTTGGTTGGTTGGTTGCATGCTGTTCATTTCCCACATGTAGCATTGTAAGCGGAAAGAATTCAAATTCGAAAAACCTCCAACAAAAAAAAACTTGCATTCCAGCCGCACATGCACGTGCACAAACATCCTGTATTCTGCTACCGCTACTGCTGCTCTAGCGTATTCTACTGATGGTGTTTAGCAGTATTTCCATTCTCTACTTCTTCTTCTCTGTTAATCTCATTTTTTGAAATGGAGTATTGTACTCTAGTTTTTTGCCTTTCTTAGTACATATTGCCATTCAAAGTCCCCTTGGTCGAATACTATAGTGTTCCTATTCACAACTAAGGCATTTTTAATACACAAGCAAAAATGCAATTCCATAGAAACGAGAAGAAATGGAATCACTGGAGCAGCACTGCCTAGCCTGCTCCACTTTTTAATACCCACACAGGACGAAGAAAAAATTCAGTCATTCGGGAAGCTTTAAGTGCCATTAAGGATGAGTGTAATGAAAATTTGCCAACACTTTTTGAGTAGAGACGGATCGGAATCGGAGTGAAATAGAATAACCCTTTCGACTTTACATTACTGTAATTAAATGATATAGCAAACTTTCTTTTTAAAGCTCTATAAATCTACACCAGCGATACTGGTTAGTGGAGCGCAGTCTTTATTGACATCTACTATTCTCTTTGGTTTGGTGAATAGATTATCCTCGATGTTTCAAGGAGCTTGTGTTTCGGTCTTAAAATCAACACTGTTTTCGGTGTTCGCATTTATTTATAGTAGAGAGAAAGCCAAATAGTTTCCTCTTGATAGGGAGGGTAGTGAGCTTCATCCGTAGAGACACCACAATCAGGGCCGGACAAGCTATACGTGCAAGCTGTGCAAATGCGCAGGGCGCTGAACTCAAAAGGCGCCTTGGACAAGCGTTAAAAAAGCCACTACTTCATAACCACTACCATTGTATATAAACTTTATAGTATTCTCATGAGGCTATTTGTTCCAAGCGCAACCTGGCACCCTGACAAGTAAAGGAATGTCGCTTTATAAGTTTATATACAATGTTTCTATGGTTGAGTGAAAATGTAGAAGAACAAATTATGAGAGAGTAGAAACGTTTTTTCGATTGAATACAATATAACAGAAAACAACTTGCAGGCAGAAGATTTGTCTAGACAATGATAAAAGACAACAACAAAATTGGGCCGGCAGAAAAGAACAAAAAAAAAGACTTGTGTGTATGTAAACCTGATCCATATTTAGAGAGATGATTTTCAATGTTTTGGCCAATTATTTTTGGACATTCGACCAAAATATTTTTGCCAAAAATAATTTTGGACATTTTGTCAAAAATATTTTTTTAACAAATTTTTTTTTCCACAATATTTGTATTTTGAAGAAATTTTGATTTTTCATACATTTTGTTCTGCCCATTTTTTTTTAATATGAAATAATTATTTTAAATCAAGAAATATGACAAAAATTTGCCACCCAAGGTACTTTCAAACGTGATTTCTGGCCAAACTATTCATCCTACAGAATTAAAAATTACATATTCGTGATCTAGGGAGAGCCACCAATCACGTATCGCATATGAAACGAAAAACGAATTTTTATCTTTAAACGTAATTTGCGGCTAAACGGAGCCTCGTAGACCTCTCAAAGTTGACATCTTCTAACGTGATTTCTGGCTAAACTAGGCATCTGAGCGAGTTAAAAATTGCCTATTCGTGCTGTCAATTTAGTATTGAAACGGCGGGATTTTGTGATGCGGGATTTCGTACCCAACCCGATTTAAAAGAAAAGTCAATTTCTTTTCGAAACTCAATATTTCAAAAACCTAATGCTCGATTTTTCTTAAACTTGACCAATAAAAGTTTCTTAAAACAGTCTAAAAGGTTTTTAAGTCGGCGGCGTACCAATTTTTTTCTTAAAAATGTTTTAAATATTTTTCAGTTTTGAAATGCAATATTTTTTAAACTTTATGTTTATAGAAGCTTCTCTCTAAAAAATTTCATTAAAAAGAAAAAAATTTAAGCAAAATTCTCGGAACTGTTTTCGAGAAAAATACGATTTTCGAAAACCATTTTTTTAGATTTGTATGGAGGGTACCGTTATTTTTAGGTAAAATAATTTTGTTTTCATATCTTGTTGATTATTCTAAGAAACTTTTTTTATCGCACGAACTTGCTCTTATGTAAAAGTACTTTAGAATTTTAAATACTTTTTATAAATATAAAAGGATGATTCCATTATAGCGGGTGCAACATTTAGACTCATTTGAAGTACATTTAGTAATAAAATAAGCAAAATATTTAATGACATTATTACTTGAAGGGATACATTTTTACCTATTTATTTTTAATGCATTTAGAATTCTAAAATTTCTCTTTCAATACATCTCTCCCAGTGTTGTTCCTCTACGTGTCGACTTTGATTGTCTACATTAATGCGTAGACAATTGTGTCGACAATGTAGACAATGTAGACAATGTCGACTATGGTGTCGACAATGTAGACAATGTCGACTATAGTGTCGACAATGTAGACAAAGCATGCCAGCCAATCTGTCATTCTTGATTTCTCTGTCACATTGTTTACTTCATTTAAGAAAATTTCAGGTGTTAATTTGAGTTTTTATTCAAATATTGGTCGACGAAAAAATAAAGGTTTCCATCACCTAGGTTTTCTTTTAATGGAAAACAATAACAAATTTGTAGCATATTGTACAGTGTGCAACAAAAATCTACAAAATACTGCACAGGTAAATAAAAATTTGTTAAAAAAAAAGCATATTCATATCTTAATAATAATGCCTTCACATTCATTTACGAAAGCAATGCCTGTAAGCAATCCCAATCACCTGCGATATCTTAATCCGGCGATGTCTCTATGATTGTTTTGATTGATGACAATGATTTTGGCTCGAGCTCTGATTTATTAGACGAAACATAATAAGAAAAATTTAATGTCTACGTTGTCTACATTGTTGACATTGGCATGTAGACAATCAGGAATTGTATACGTTGAATTGTCTACACGTAGACAATCGTGTAGTCTACATTTTTTGTCTACATGGAACAACACTGATCTCTCCACATTAAATCAAGAGTCCTTTTTCTGCATGAAGCTCAGCGTTTTTGTTAAGTTTTCGTCAATTTTCTGTAAAGCAGTCTCTTTTCCTTGTTTAATTTCCATTTAACCATATATTTTTATATAAAAAAGAACAAATTTTATTATATTACATAATTAAAAAAATAACTTGAACAGTAGAAATTATTATTCAAAGCATATTTTATTAATGAAATATAATAAATCACGTTATAATGTTAGTAGTCAATAAGTTGCACCCGCGATCTTAATATTGCGATCGCAGGTGCAGCCAATTTAAATCAACGTTGTCTGTCGTTCAACGTACAACATATTCCTAATAACGACTGATTTAATTTTAGTTTTGTTTTCTTCTTACTTTTTGAAAGTTTCAAAACGCTAGCACTTTATTTCTGCCAAAAAAGTAAATTTTTATATCTTTTATGTCGCGGGTGCAACAAACTTACAATGGCTATTTGCAATCAATAATAATAAATTCGTACATGTTTTTATGCAAACGATTAAATGGCATGTTGCTTCATACGTCTATTGAGTAAAGCATAACTTAAAACTGTCGGAAATAGCTATTTTGAGCTTATGTTACCAGTTACAATAATTTCAGTTCGTACCGACTCTTCGTATGATAATGTTGCCAAGCGCAAACAAAAATGTTCTCTATAAGTTAGGTCTCAGGTTTTGTTTTTATTATTAAATATAGTATCTCTACTTTGAATATTTATCAAAAAAAGTAAAAAATATTGTAATTCAAAAATTTGTGTCAAAAATCGTCTATAGTGAATCGCCCAAAACATGGATTTAAGGAGATAAAAATGTTAAAATGCATAGAATTGCCGTGTGATTTCCGGAAAAGTATGCATTTTAAATGTCCATGTCCGTAATATTACATCTAATTTTTTTTATCAAAATCGTTAGAGCCATTTTCGAGACAAATAAGTGTATGCATTACAGGTGTATGGGGGTTACCGCTAGTTTTAGACCTAAGAAAAAAATTTCAATTTTTCCTCTAGGGAATTACCGAAGACTATTAAGTACCGAGTTTGAAGAAAATAGGACATACAGACAGACAGACGGAATTGTCGGACCCACTTTATTCGTCTTCGCTATCATCGTAATGTCAACTTTGATCAAAATCTCGAGTTCGGTATTTTTTCCGAATGCATAGATAACTTACCTTATTAAAGTACCTAGAAGTCGCAAGTAAAAAAAGTTTATGTTTACTTGCGACATATGTAGGTATAGCATTTCCTAAAAATTTTCAGAAGAAGCTTTATTCAATATGTAAATTAAGTTTTTAAACATCATCTAATAGTTTTTGGAGACAAATTTTCTATTTTCCTATTCTATTTTATGTCTTTATGGATAAAAACTATTTTTTGTTTTTATTATTTGAATAGGTAGGTACCTACCAAAATGTAGGTATCTTTTTAATTTTTATTATTATTTTTGTTCTTCAAAATGAAACCAATTGAAATTTTGAACAACAGAAATAATAATAATTATAATCAATGCACATCCATACCAATCAAAAAATCCTAATAAGAATCCATTTAAAAAAATTTTCCTACTGAATCTATAAATCTATTTAAACTACAACGTTGTATTTTGATAAGGTAATATCAAAATTGAGCAACGTTGCTTTGATATGACTATAATAGACAAAACACAAAACTCCAAAACCAATGCTGAAAAATGAAAAATAATAATGTACCTACATACATACATATGTGTGTGTATCAAAACAACACACGTCGATGGTGCACAAAAAAAAAAACAACAACAACTAAAGCGAAGATTTTGTAAAAAAATTTCTGTATTCACTTGGCATATATGTAGTATAACAGTTCTCATGAGGAAAACAGCTGTATTTTACATCTCCCTTTGTCACCCTACTGATATATAAATCAAAAAGTAAACTTTTCATTCTAGTTACTCTTTAAAAATTATTTCACTCTCACTCTAATATCAAATCACTCAAATTTCTTCGCAACATTTTGGCGCTACTGCAGCGATGGTAGCGACTCTAGTGAGCGGACAAGAAGATAAAAAAAAATGCCTCATGAGAATACTATAAAGTTTATATACAATGATTGAAATATCTGAGGCTGGAAACGTTGAGAATAGAAACATGCAGTCATTAGGAAGTAAAATTTTAGTTTCAAGTTTATAGGTATGTTGCATATTAATCTAGTTTGATATTTTAGAAAAAAATAATGGCGCAAAATTTTAATTGAATTAGTACGATGCTAAAGCTGTTTTAGTAATGTCATTGTTTTAGGTGTGTTCAGAAGCAATTTATTAAGAAAATTCTTGTAGTACGATACTAGTGAGAAAATGTTTAAAATTAAGAATGAGTTAGTAAACTACTATAAAGTTAGCAAATTGTTAAGTAGTATCATACTAATATACCTTAGTAATAGGCTGTTTAAAATTTTGCGCCAATATAACTAGTAAGTATTTACAAACTCCGTCTGCTAATTTATCTAATAAATATGCTACTAAAAACTCTATAGTGGAAATGCGATCAGAAGAACAATTCACTAACGTGCAATCAGCTGAAGCCATAGCTCTAAATCTATATACACCATCACAGTTTCCTCAAATAACAGTTTTTTGAAACTAAAATTAATAAAAAATACTACTTCAGGACCCCAATGACTCAGGAAAGATAAATTGACTAGTCAATCATGGCTATAGAGAAAGAGCTTGTCAAGTCATTATATTATGATGATCTGGTAACTGAGTTTGCTAAAACAGAAGCCAGAAAAGTTAATCTATTGCAATAAATTCGGTTCTATTTATTTTTATTAAAATAATAATCTTATTATTATTTCCTACACTGAATAAATTAAATATGAATATAAGACTTTTAATTCAACAACAATTAATGAGTTCATTATTTATTTGTATGTTGTTATGTTTTTGAATTAGTTTTTAAATATTTTTTACTTCAAAAAATATTTTTTTCAGTTCCTAAATTTTTGTGATATATTTTTTGACTATTATTTTTGTGATATATTTTTGATTTCTTAGTTTTTAATAAAAATCATATTTATTTTAATTAAATATACCTAAGCATTATCTAGGAATAGGCCTCTTGGGGATCCCTTGTTAAAAAACGCATTGCAAAGGGTACCCCTTGGGTAATGAGGAAATTACTTTTTCCGCCAATCCAATCCAAATGAGAGGCGCCACTGATAAGGCTTGCGCAGGGCTCTAATTTAGCTCGGGCCGGTCCTGACCACAATATTAGATTTATGTACTCGTAGGTTATTTCGAAAATATATATATAAAAACATTAATTACAAATTAGATTTTATAAACCTTATTTTTCTCCGTAACAGCTCTTAAAGTTTTACAATACATTTATGTGTAGCTATTATAATAGTTGTTTAGGTCTATCTTTCGGTAAGAGACCTTTTTTTTTCTTGCTAGTATTGCACGCTCTATCATTACTTTTAAATGAAGGGGTTTCCAATAGGGCCGAGTCGATGTTGACAGTCTGTGGCGGCCATGTTTTTTTTGCGGCTAGTCTGTAAAATCTTTTGATTACGGTTCAGTCATTAATGCGAAATTATCATGGCAAGTTATACGCATTATGTAAGTAAGCCGCCATCGACCGATGCCCACAAAGACAGTATAACCCAGGCTTAAATAGGTATCTATCTCAGGGTTTGCTTATTCCATTTCTTTTTCTACTTCGACCCGGCAAAGCCCTTAATAATACGAAGATAATTAAATATATTTTTTGATAGTTCAATAGTTTTTTGTTTTGTCTAACCTAAAAGAAGTATTCCAGGAAACGCAATAACCCCACCCACAGACATTCGAGCTTGGTTCCACAAATAGTTAAACAGAAAATAGATTTTTGTTTTTTGAAACAAAAGTCACAATTTATAAATGTCCCACTTTTTTCCCATTTTATCAGGGCGTATTCAAAATACCGTTTCGATGTCAAATTTGGAGTTACCCAGGATTGTCACTTAGTACCACTTCTGTTTATCTTAAATATCAATAATCTATCTCTTTATATAGGTTGTGGTGTAGTTCTTATTTTTTTAAAGCTGTTTATGTTTTAATGCATTAAACATGTGGCTAGTCATATATTTTCACAAGATGAGGGGTTTTTTTCCTTTGGAGAAATAAGAGAAATAAGGGTTTGAATCTTATCCTTTCAAAATGCCAGGAAATGACGTTTTTCTAAAAAAAAAAGAGGAATTACTATACAAATTATAGCAGCATACACTCTATTGTGTTTCAAAGACCTTGGTGTTAATCTTACCTATCAAGCTTACTAAGCTTACTTATTACGACAAGCTCTATCTAAGAGTTTGCTTAGCTGTAGTCTAAGGAATTTCAAGATCCCAATTTAACCCTTGGTCTGTATGTTTTTCAATTAGGCCGGGTAGATCATGAAATGGAATAAAACAAGCTGAGTGTGAGGTATTAAAAAATTCTTTTTTATTAGAAAAGCCCATGTATGACAAATGCCCGCCTTAGCTTGCTACAGTGGTAATGATCCGAGAGGTCCAATATCCAATTATTGGCTGTGTGGGTTATTCGTATAGGTAGATCTGTGACATCAGAAAACCGTTCAAGACAAAGTCAAGCGGAATCAAATCGTATTATCTTGGTGAGAAATTCACTTCAACTTTGCAATAGATAACATTACTCTCAAATTTTTCGTGCAGATTGTGGCATCCGTTGTGTGGTACGTAGCGTCTTTGTGGTCAATTTATGCCATAAGATAGTGGTTATCATTATTCTGTACCAATCGCCATTAACGGTGACCTCTTCATGTTCGTCGTTTTCGAAAAAGTCGTGTTTGAAAAATTATGGAGGCCACCAGCCCAAAATCAACACCAAACGATAATTTTTTGAGAATGGATTGTCACCTAGTGAACCTCATGTGGGTTGGTAGGTATCGTCCCATCTACGGCTATTTTTCCATTTATCCAAAAATCTCGCAAAAGGTGATTTTTTGGCCAAAATTCGGGTGTCAACAGAACAACATGGCCGCCACATTGTGCCCGAATCTATCCGCACCAGTTAAAAACCTTTATATATACTTACACATATTGCTAAAATTAAGCGAAATAGAAAAACAAAATTATCAAAACTGTTGATTCCGTTTTCGAGAAACATAAAAGTTTAATTGTTACGAGTAACATTTGTATAATGGATATCGTTGTTTTTAAATAAAAGAAACATGTTTTCTACATCTTTTAGATAGTATTTTAATATCTTATTGTCAAGTTTCAAAAAAATGGAGCTTGTGGTTTTTGAACTACACACATATAGAGTTTTCAAAAAGAAATTTTGAGTTTTTCTTTTTTAATCCAAACTTTTAAGACGTCTTGAGAGCTTAAGAATACAAAAAAAGATCAAAATCAGTGGCGTGTACAGTTTTTGAGAAAATCGAAAACGCCAAAAAAGTTCTATGGGATTTACCACTAATAACCATTTTTTGACAAATGTTTTTAACCATTAGCTAGCATTTATGAAATGAAATTTATTGACATTTTTTTTTTAACTTTTGAACTAAAAGCAAATATTTTCTCAAATTTCGAAAAATAATTGTATGTGTAAGTAAAAAACTCAAAAATGTCTTCTACCAAGTTTTAATAAGAATTACGAGACTTTCAGGCAAATAGTGAGGTTGTTAACTAAACATTCTAAGATGGATATGCACTTAGACCTATAATTACCTATGGCGCAAAAGAACCAAACCAGAAAAAACTAGGATATCACTAGAAAAAGTTCAGAATCTCACATGCATATGCTTTACTAGAGCAATGAGAACTTTCCCTAGTACATCAGTAATGGAGGTTTTCATACACCTCAACCTACTATACATGTGGTAATAGGAAGTGTAGCTTAGGGAGCTATTCTAAGATTCACCAGGAGAGGTAAATGTATAGGAATTTGAGAAAGAGACCAATCAAAACATTGCCAATCATATTGAACAGCCAAGCCTTAAATTCCTGTGCTATTGGTTCTTATTTGATATAGACCACGCAGAAGCTTTTGGTTTGCATGGATGTACAGGAATTGAATAGACCTTTCGTTTGATGTATGTCTCGATAGGTTTGAGAAACATTGGAAAAATTATGATTTTTATTTTATTTGACAGGGGGGACCCGAGGAATTTTTTAAATAATCCTCAAAATTTTTTTGCCATGATTTGGTACGAATGTTATTAGAGAAAACTGTTCATAAGGATCAAATTAATTTTTTAAATTCTTTTAATAGTAAGAGACGAAAACAGAATGCTATGCAAATACGAATTTATGCAAGTACAAATAAAATGCACGACTGGATCGCACGAACTTGCTCTTATGTAAAAGTACTTTGGAATTTAAGATACATTTTATAAATATAAAACATGGATTTAATGAGATAATAATGTTCAAATGCATAAAATTGCCGTCTGGTTTCCGGAAAAGTATGAATTTATGCAAATAAACCTTAAAAAATCGTTTTATTATTAAATAAATTTTTTATATAAGAAATTTCTCTAAAATTTTTCAAGAAAAAAATGTGGGATGCGAATTTTAAGTATTTAATAATATTGGTTTTAGGAAATAATTTCAAAAAATAATCGTTCATAGGTTTTGAAGATATTGATTTAAAATTTTTTTTTTTTTAAAAAACCCAATAAATATTTTTTCGAATATTTTTATATACAATATTATTTTAAACTTAAGGGGACTCCTGCATAAAAATGTTGGGTTAAAATCCTTAGAGCCCTTAATGAGAAAGTCGAAAATCAAAAAAACGGGTCTATGGCAGGTACCCCTAATAACATTTTGCCCCAAAATTTTTTTTGACCAAAATGTAGTCCATGTCTATAATATCAGACTTAATTTTTTTTATCAAAATCGTTAGAGCCGTTTTCGAGATAAATAAGATTTTGCATTACGGGTGTATGGGGGTACCCTTAGTTTTGGAGCTAAAAAAAAAATTTCAATTTCTCCTCTAGGGAATCACCGAAGACCCTTAACTACCGAGTTTGAAGAAAATACCTCCGGTAGTTTAGGCTGTAGTTCGAGGTACAGACATACAGACATACAGACATACAGACATACAGACATACAGACATACAGACAGACAGACGGAATTGTCGGACCCACTTTTTTCGTCTTCGCTATCATCGTAATGTAAACTTTGATCAAAATCTCGAGTTCGATTTTTTTTCCAAATGCAGAACTTGCCCTATAGTACCTATATCACAAGTAAAATTATAAGTCGTTGTAGTGGTTTCTTAAAAAAAGCTTTTATATACAAAATTTTTAAAAGATTTTTAAGAAAAAATGTTGGTACGCCAATTTAAAGTTTTTATTATTGTTCGAATAAAAATTAAATTAAAAAAAAAAAATATTGAGCCGTTTCTGAGATATCGAATTTTAAAAAAAGAAAAAAATAGATTTTTTTTTCAAAAATTCAAAAAATATTTATTTTTAAGTTTTGAAATGCAATGGCGCAAAATTTTAAACATTTAAAACCCACTCTAAATCAATTTTAGAATGGGAGTCGACTCTAAATATTAAGTATAAAACGAGAACTGACTTTTTGTTAATTTTAAAGGACATAAACTATACTTTAACGTTAAAGAGCTCGTCTTACTTTAACAGCCACAAATAGCTAGTTTATCTTTTAAAAGTGTACTTTATCCATATTGACAATGTACATTTCATACCAAAGCAAATGGAAGGAAAAATGTTTACTGATGTTTTATTAGATTTTTTAAAGATGTTCTTTGTAAATAGACTGAATCACTGAATATTATAAATTCAAAACAATCGTACGAAAGTGCTCTACAATTAAAAAAATCTGTAGATACAAATGTACATATCTTATGTATGCACGCGCGCCGCCGAGACGAGTACATATATAGCTAAATGAATCTGCACCTTACAACACCAAATTGAGTTTTTTATGCTGTGAATTTGCGATTTATACTTTATTTTCATCTAAAATAATGTAAATAACTTATAAACAATCAAAATCTGTACCGATGTAGTATATTAAATGAACTTTTTTCGGCGAAAAATTATTTGGTTTGAAGTTGTCTGTTCTTTTTACTTTTTTTTTTTGTGTTTTTGTAGTTGTGTGAGTTATGCATCTGTCAAATTAAGGGTTGTTCAACGCAAATTTGCTTAGGTTCTGTTGTAAAACCCACATTAGTTAGAAGAGTTGTCTAACGTGATTAAAATTATGAAAAACTTAGACAAAGTCTCTAAGCTAAACGACTGCGTTAAGTAGAGCCGGTTTAATTGCTTAAACGAGAACTCTTTAAAATTTTGCGCCAATGTGTTTTAGACTTTTTAGAAGCTTCTCTATAAAAAATTTCATTAAGAACCGTTATGTGGATAATGAGAAATTCAAAATTCGAAAAAATGGTTCTATGGTAGGTATAAGCTGTAATATCTTAATTTCAAATTTTTTTTTAATAAATTAAAGATCATAAAAATTAATTGAAAGAAAAAAAATTTTATCAAAATTCTAGGTGCCGTTTTCGAGAAAAATACGATTTTTGAAAACCATTTTTTTAAATTTTTTAACATTTGTATGGTGGGTACCTTTATTTTAAGGTAAAATTAAATTTTTTGACTCACATCTTGTAGATTATATTAAGAAACTTTTATTTATCAAGTTTAAAAAAAATATAGCATGGGATTTTCGAAATATTGAGTTTTGAAAAAAAAAATTTGAAGTTTTTTTTAAAAATCCAAAAAAAAATTTTTTGAAAATTTGAATAAACAATTCTATTTAAATTTTTGAAGAGCATTCGCAAAAAAAAATGATTAAAATCGGTGGTACCGTTTTTGAGAAAGTCAAAAACAAAAAAAATGGTTCCATGGGGGGTACCTTTAATAACCATTTTTCTGAAAAATTTTTTCAAGCATTACCTAGACTTAACTAAATGAAATTTGTGTTTTTAGTTTTTAAATCTGTCCAGCAGTTTTTGAGAAAAAAAAATATTTATAAAATTTCGAAAAAAATTCGTATGGCAGGTGCCGTTATTTTTGGTCTTAAAAAAAAAAGAAAAAAACGTGTGGTGGTAAAAAATCAAAACCCATATCTACCAACTACCAAGTTTAAAGAAAATCGGCCAAGCCGTTTAGGCTGTAGTCGCAGCGACAGACAGACAGACAGACAGACAGACAGACAGAATTGCCAGACCCACTTTTTTAGTCTTCGCTATCATCGTAATGTAAACTTTGATCAAAATCGCGAGTTCAATTTTTTTTACGAATCCATAACTTGCCTTATAGTAGATACCTATAAGTCGCAAGTAAAAATGACAAAAAGTTAAATCAAAGTAATGTCTTCTCTGATTGTTTGTTCTGTAAGATTTTGCAAATCAATATTATTTGTTGATCTTAAAATACATTTCAGAAAAATAGGAATTGAGTCAATCCCATTTTAGAAATGTACGGATATAATCTAATTTTCTCAAAATCTTATTTCCGTCAGGTCCATTATTTGCCAAGAACTCAAAAACTCAATTTTATTACAAATAACTTGAGACACAACAAGTACGGAGTTTCATCAAAATCGTTAAAGCCGTTTTCGAGAAAATTTTGAAAAACAGAGTTGGCAGCTGCTAAAAAAATTTCTGATCTAAGGAATCAAATTAAAATACTCTGAACCAAATTTAGCAGAACATTAGTTTCGTTTTTGTTTTAGAAGTATGTCGTTGTTTCTAAAACAAGTTTAAGAGTCACTCAAAAACCTCGTGATCCAATTATTCTTCACAGCACTGTACATGTACATTCCACGCGCCGATGGGATACCAAACATACTTGTACACATTATTAGCCTGCTTTCCTCATTTGGCTGATAGAAATGATTTTTTCCCACCTCTGGATCTAGATGTGAACTCCCAAGGATTATGCTCTATGTCCTGGCATTAGCAGGTGTAGGTTGAGTGTACAGAAAACAGCCTCCTTAGTGTTTCTGGCTTGGTGGGAAGGCTCTGATGCTGGTGCGTCTCTATGGAGGCAGACAACATATCACCTGGATTATGTAGATGAATGCGAAATGATTTGTTGTGGAAACGTCGTCGTGAATTTATATGTATTCTACACGTACTCACCTATTTAGTTAGCTAGGTATATGTTCAAAAATGTGGGTCTGCCTGTGTTGCTTGTTTTTGTTTGTGTCAATCCTTTGAAGTGGGTATCTCATTTGGGAAATTCAGACATTTTGTTTTATTTGTGATGTAATTTCCTTATTTTTTTTTGTTTTGAGTATGGTGACAATTCATGCTCTTATACACATTTGGGTTAAGCGCGAAATGAAATAACTGTCGACGAACGATGATGATGATGATTCCGACGACGATTCTGCTGAGACCACAAACCACCAAAACATGTGTCACACGTTTCATAGGATCCGGGATTCTCGTCTAATATGGGAAATGAAGACATCTTATGTGTACTTTCTCACGTCTTGGTTTAGAAAGAAAGTTGTGTGTCGTCGTCCTTTGATATGTGCCAAATTTTAATGTTTACACCGCTTTGACGCGGTGACGTGCTAAAATGAATAAAATGTGTACTTTTGCAAGGATTTAGGAGCAAAGGATTAGATTCTCGTACGAATGTTTATCTTGGGGCTCTAGAGGATGGTACGAGCATGTATGGGGATTAACATTGTTTGTTTTGACACAGAGCTTAGGATGGAACAGGAGTCGAATACCTATATGTTATTTGCTTATAAATATTGTTCTCTTGATAATTCATCGAACATTTTTTATCAAGTTGCAAATATTATTACAAACTCAAGCCCAAAATTCAGACCTTACCAATTTCATTCGAATAATACTCTTGAGAGCTATTAGAGATAATCGACTAGTAAAGATAAGTTTGTAGGTTTAAATTAGAATGTATTGCACCAAGGAGACTCTATGTATAATGTTTATTTTAACATCCTTAGGCTAGGAGACACGTGTGTCCTATTATAACATACCAGAACCATTATTACTATGCAAAAAAGTTTGCAACAGCAAAAAAAAGAAAAGCTTTATGTGTATTACACTCTAAAAGGAAGGCCTATGATCTTTTGTCCTTGGGTGGAAAGGTACAACTAAAGATATGTTATAGGTAGTTACTTACTCTGCATAATTTTCCATAAAAAGTTGAAGCCCGAGGTTCATTTGCTTAGAAATAACTTTTAAATAAATAAAAATGAATATACAGATGAAACTGATTCGATTCAAAATATAAAAAAAAATAACATATGATGAGCCTAACAACTTAAAAATAAAAAATATTATTTTCCAGTCTACGGAATTGCCTTAACATCTGAAGTCTCGAGTTCGACGAAAATTGATTCTTCCGATTAGAGAGATCGAATTATGAGACCCACTTTAACACTATAAGAATTTAATCTGAATTAGTACCCAAATAAAGTTTATAAAAACTTGGGTTGTGTTTTAAGAAAACTTTACAGAGAGTTTTTGAGAAAAAAAATAAATATTTTCTAAGATTTCGAAAGAAGTTGTATGGCAGTTCTTTAAAAAAATGAAAAAAAAATAGTGGGGGACAAATTTTAATATGATATCTACAAAGTTTAATGAAAATCAGTAGAAAAGTTGACAGAATTGCGAGACTTTCTTTTTTAGTTTGTTCTGTCATAACGAAATAAAGTAATATCATATCTGATCAAAGTCTCGAGTTTGATTTTTTGATGAATGCTTAACTTGTCATACAACACTAATGTGTCGCTAGTAAAAATGTTCTCTCACCCAAAAACAAAATCGTTTTCGAAAATCTCATTTTTCCAGCTTCAAGAAATTCGATAAAATTTTGTAAATTTTACGATCTATTAACTAATACGAGTATAATTCCCTAATAGGGAAAATTCTATGAAACCGAAAAAGAATTTATGATTTGATTGGAGCTGTAAATAGGCTATTAGGGTAATAGAAGTGTTTCCGATGTTATTAAGCCAATCCCACACAGAAGAAAACCAGAGTAAGTCCAAAGGTAGTAAACAATTTTGTTCATTTGCAAAAATCTAGGTAATACTACTACTATTAATACTACAAATCTGTGTTCAATTACAAACTTTACGTCAGCTGACAATGGAAAGTGAATTTGCTTTCAACACAGTTTTCTATTAATTTGCCGGTGCCAGAAAGTTGCATAACTCCCCCTATATTTGAGAACGCGAGCGATTTTATTGTGCATGCTTTCGCATTCGTACCGTCAATCAGGAACGATTCAATTTTTTTTCATCCGAACCATGCTTTACTTGATATCATTTGTCCCGATCCAATCAGTAGCAGCATTTTGGTCTTCTATTAGAAGTTTAATAAATGTTCACACTGCACTCCGCTTTTTACGTAAATTTGCCATCTTACAAAACAAAAATAAAAATTAGATTAAATTATTAAATTAAATTATGAAAACTGACTGTTATTTATACAATATTTTGGCTATTAAATAATTAATATTTTTCGTCTGAGAAAATGGTCAGTCTCTTATTTCTTATAGGGGCTAGTTATAGCTATGACTGAAAATTTTCATTCCCATTTTGAAGACGAATAAACAAACTGCAATGGCTTTAGTTGGTACCAAAATTAAGATAATGAGTACTTAGTAGAATTTTTTTACTCTATAAAATACAAGATTCTGATTTAAACTCTCTTTTAAATCTACTTACTTAAATCACTAATAGAAATCAATTTTAATTTATTTTCGTTTCTTTAACTTGGAACACAATCGTTCCACTGCACTGGTGGCTTGTCACAAAAATGAAGTCAGCATTCCACTGATTTGTTCCAATGATGCATTTCAATGATAGCTACAACTGGCCCCTAAGAAATAAGAGATTTTTTGTTTCATTTCTCTTTGATTTTACAACAAAACGGCATCAAATTGGGTCATTATTGTGTTGGAATTGGTTAAAATTCGGATACTGAAGTCCATCGAAATCATTCATTCATTTGAGTGAAATGAAAAACACCTAATGATCGATTGGTTGAAATGATCGATTCAGTTTGGTGATCGATTGTTGAACTATTCGATCATTTGAAAAGAACGCTATACATAGCTCTTTTGCAAGAGAACTGAATGATATTGATATACACAAATCCGTCGGCCCGGAAGGTATCCCTCTAACGTTCTATATATTATGTTCTTCAATGCTAGGAAAACCATTGCGTAAAAGTTTTTTCATTTGTCCTAATCTACTGGTCTCTTTCCGAGTGGGTGGAAATCTGCATTCTTCAAGCCTGTCCCTAAATAAGGAGAATGTTCTTCCTGGCCAAACTATCGTTCAATGACACTTATGACATGTTTTTGACCAGCTCAAGACAAAGAATTCTGGGAAATGATCTAATAAGACCAACTTCCGACTTCATACATGATTTCATTTTTTGCACTTTTCAGTTTGATGTTGACATAAGAAATACCACTTGAACTTTGAGCTTTAGGTCGTACCGTGATTTTAACTTTAAAAATTTAATGGTGAAATTTACTAGCTTGGAGTGGAATGAAATCTACTTTTCACCGGATGTGAATGTTAAAGTTACATTATTTAACTACCTACTAACGCGGCTATATGATAGCTATGTCCCGATAGTCACTAGGGAATTAAAGGCAAATAGATGTCCCTGGTTTAACAACAACATCAAGTATCTGATAAGGGAAAGGAAGCGTTTCTTCCGGAGATACAAGTGTAATCCTTCTGAGTTCAATAAAAGACAGTTTTTATTTTCTCGTAACAGAGTTAATTGATGTGCCACAAGGCTACGCTTTGTCTCCGGCTTTCTTGCTGGAATTTTTCAATGATCTTTTGTCTAAGACTTCAAGTTCATTAAATTGTTTGTTTCGCTGACGACAGTACAATCTGTTTCTCATTTTCGTTTCCAGATTTATGTCCTTGTTTTACCGCTATGGACTTAGAACAGCAGCTTATAAAAAGCTTTTTAAATTCTGATGTGGATAGTATTGCCAAATGGGAAAACATAAACCGCTTAGAATTAAGTGCTTCAATAACAAATTGCAAAATACTATCTAATGTCGTTAAAGCGCAACCCTCCTTCATTTCAATATCCATGAGCGGTACTTGTATTGAGAAAACCGAATAACTGCTCTCAGTTCTCGGCATGTGCATCAGATAACACTTTGTGTTAAAAGATTACTTTAAAGATTTACTTTGACGTCACCAAAAACGCTGCCAAGTGTTTAGTTTTCCTTGAATTTAAAGATTACAGCCTTCTGATCTAGTTGTAATCGTTCTATTTTTCGAAAGCTTGAGTATAATTCTCATATTTGGTACTCCAACAACCCACTTGAGTCTCTGGATATCATCCAAAAGAGAGCTTTGAAAAGTTTACCATCGATTCCAACTTCAGACGTTATGTAAATTTCATAAATTCTTTCTTTTGCCACACTACACGAATGTTAAATCAATTTCTCCCTCCTTTTATGATATTCAGACATTCAAAATGAATTATCATCGGTATCTCCTTTTAAATGTTCTTCTACTTTCCTAAAACGCTCGCACTGTGCTCAAACATTTAAAGGGTAATCATAATCTCTTTAGTCCACGCAAAATTATAACACAAACACAAATTTTAAATTAAAAACATTTCTAACAGTATAGAGTCATTCTGTTAATTTCTGACTTTCGCATTATTGGATTAAAGCATTTAAAATTTTGTATACAGAAACTACATAAAAGTTAAAAAAAAACATTAAATTTGAATCATTGTGCAAATTTCAAAAAAATAAAAAAGGACCTGTTTTTGAGATATCGTATTTTCAAAAAAATTTGGAATTTTTTCAAAGATTCAAAAAATATTTAATTTTATGTTTTGACATGAAAGGGGTTTTAATCTTTTTGGAAGCTTCTGTTCAACAAATTTCATTTAAATCCAATATCTTAATTTGTTTTATTAAAATCGTAAGAACTAATGGAAACAGAAGAAATTGTATTAAAATTGTCATTTCGACTTTTCAAGCAAAATACAATTTTATAAAACCATTTTTAACATTTTTTCTTATATCTTGTAGATGCTGTAAAAAAAACTGTTAGTTACCAAATATCATAAAAATCGAGCATGAGGTTTTCGAAAAAAAAACTTAATTTAATTTTTATTTAAAAATCCAAATAAAAAATTTCTTGAAAATGTTTAAAACAAGCTACTGTTCAAACCTTTTTGGAGCTACAGGATAACAAAATTGATTAAAATCCGTTTGAAGGAAGTTTCTGAGAAAGTTAAAAACAAAAAGATGTTTTTATGGGAGGTAAACATTAACAACCATTTCTTGGAAAATAAAATTTCAAACATTTTCTAGTTTTTACCAAAAGCAATTTTTGGAGTTTATTTTTATAAAAATATGTGGAACAATTTTTGAGAAGAAACAATTTTTTTTTTTAAATTTCCAAAAAATTTATGGTACAGTAGATAACGCTATTTTCGATCTTAATAAAAAGTAAAAATTGTGTGGGGGTAAAAATTAAAGAATGATGTCCAAGTTTAGCACCGTTCGAGTCGTTTAGGCTGTAGTCGAACAGAAAAAATTGTGAGACCCATTTTTTTCGTCTTTCCAATTATCATATGCCAAATTTACCACAAGTAAAAAGTGAACGTAGGTTAAAGCCTAGTACGCAGATCGCGCTAAATTTTATCTCCCATACAAAATTCTCTCCAAAATTTAGCCAAGCTAAAATTATGTCAAGCATTTTAGCAGAGAGGTACGCTGCTCCAGCTAAAAAATCAAAATTTCTCTTCGAACTGTACATAACTTATCTGTCAGAATTTAGCGCATGAAATAATTGCCTAGCACATTTATTCTCGAGCTAAATTTCAATTTCAATTTGAAATGGAATAATATTTGAATAATATTTAGAAGAATATTTAGTGACGGGAGTCTTACAAGATTTTCGACAGCAAAAATCACTCATAATTCATAATTCTCATTCGTTCTCATTCATAAATCTTAAAAAATCATACTTTAAAGCAAATTCTTTTAAATCTTTGAAAAAAATGCATTTAGAGAACATCTGTTTTCTGTGACATATTCTCCACAAAGTTCTTTAGCTTGAATTTTAGCTGATGTTTGGAGAAAAATGTGGGAGATAAAATTTAGCGCGATCTGCGTACTAGGCTTAAGCAGTAACGAACATTTCTAAAATTAAAAAAAAATATATTTATCTTTGTATTTCAAAATTAAAATATTTTCTTTTTTATTTTATTTGGAGCTACAAATTCGCCACTGTGTCCCTCTTGCGGACGCCCATATAATACAATAATTATTATATTCAATTTAGAACTTGGTTACATAAAATATTTTGTCTTTATTTGTCAACTCTACGAAATAATTATTTAATTAAAATTTGTACATCTCTGAATGTTTACCAAATTAAATATCTTCTCTTTTTTTAAATTATATTTTCATATCACTCACAACAATTGGAACACCCTCCTGGGCCACCAACAAATGAAACACACATACAAAATAAACACTCAAAAACAACAACAACAACAACTATTCACACTGCACAAACAACGGACGACTCCGAACAAATAAATGCACCACGAAAACACCAACCGAACAACAAAACAATCAAAACTGCGATAATCTTCATCAACATCACTATTACGGCTAAAACACTACTCCAACTCCACACAAAATCATTCTATCTCTCTGAAAAAAAAACATGCAACACGACTTGTGTCCTTATACCCTCATGATGGTCTCCCTTGGTGATGTTAAGCAGGGGACAATCGGGCTTCGATAATTCTGGCCGTGGTTATTATTTCGCCAACGAAAGACAAAATGACTACTACGAACCCCCGCCACCGCCTCCGTATGGCCACCAATCTCGCCCCTTGGGCCCAGGACCGGGACCATCGACACCAGGTCCAACTTACCTGCCAAGGGATCCCCATGAACAATCTCGTCCATCAAACTCCCATCATGGTTATCCGGACGATAGGCCAGGATCGTCGTCATCACCGTCGTCGTCGGGTTCCTCTGCATCTGGTTCCGACTATGGTAACCGACCGAGAGATGACGGACACGGATCTGGATCCGGCGGCAATGGTGGTGGTGGTGGTGGTGGTGAAAGGAATGGAAGCGGGAGCGGCGGAGGAGGTGCCACTGGTGGTGGCGGTGATAATAAGAACGGATATTCTGGCGGTAGCTGGAGTTATGGTAATGACAGGGAAAAGGATGCCAGCTATAAAGGAGGCATTAGGGATCAGGATAATCAGAGGTAAGCTGCATAGGAAATTTTACGACGGATGGAGATTTTTATGTTCTTCTTTTCATTTAATGTCCTGCAGAAGGAGCAAATCGCCGCAGTTGCTCTGAGCTCCTACTTTGCATTTCTGCAGGTTTTGCTTCTGTTTGATTAAAGCTCTGTCTACAAGTTAGAATTCACTCGTTATAGGGTATATTCGCTTTAAGGGATTCATCGAAACAAAGAGTAAATATCATAGACTTTAGGTACCCCTTGAGATGATGGGTAGTGTGTTGGGACTGTCATGCTGCAAAAAAAATAAATAGTTTTTCAGGTGTGTACTGATTCTTGCGAGGAATTGACAAATCTTTTAAGAGTTTCTCTTGTCATGGGAAGTGCTGCTCATTAGCCGTTTCGAATAGGCAGAAAATTGTAAGTCCCTTCCATTCGTGGTTGAGAGTTGTAAGTCACTAGCTTTAGGCTCTCTACGAGCCTTCACGGCTTATCATTTTTATATCTGAATGTAGAACAGAAGAGGCACAAAAAAAATAAAAAGTAGAAATGGCTCAAGCATACTCAAGAATCAAGATTTATGAATTGTTAAGCAAGAGAGAGAAAAATAAAAGAAAAAGGAATAAATAAAGGGAAATGAAGAGTAAATTCAAAATTAGACCAAGGATCCTCACCTCATATTATTATCGATGTTTACTACAGTAAAACCCGCTTAAGAGAAACGGCAAAATGTCACAGTCTTTCTTTTACTTAAGCGGGTTTTTCACTTAAACGAACCCCGCTTAAGTGAAAAATAATTTCACTTAAGCGGAGTTCGGATAAGTGAAAAAAAAATTTCACTTAAGCGGATTTAAAAAGTCCATTAAGCGGAGATTTAATGCTAGAAACAATATTTTTTGTATCTTTTGAACTTGCATTGAAAGAAGTTAAATAAAACAACGATTAAATAACACAGAAATAATTTATTGAAAAACGAAAACTAGCAAATTTTTGTTCTGTTCGATTCAATTTTTGTTTTTCATTTAAGAGAGTTTTTTCAATGAAGTATATTAAAAATTTACTGAAAATATGTTTCAGTTATCCGGGTTTTTCACTTAAGCGAGTTTCACTTAAGCGGAGTGTTTTAAGGGAAATTGGTCGGAAAATACTTGGGGATGAAGAAAGTGTTTCAGGTAAGCGGGTTTCTCTTAAGCGGGTTTTACTGTATTGTGTACTGGGATGATGGCAAAGTTTCAATTGTTACTGCGTATTGAGTAAGCTGTGTAATTGTGACTTAAAAGGCAGCCACACAATATTTTCAAAACTTTATAGAAATAAAGGTGTTTAAGATTAAGAATACTAGAGCTGACAAATAATGGAAAGTTTTGTTCATGTTTCCTTTTCTTCCATATGGTTCTTAATAAATTCTTTTGTGATACTAAAAGAGGTTTTAAAAATGGTTTTTGATGTGTAAACATCTTTCCCGGCGCACAGTGATCGATAAAGGGGAAAAAAAGTCAAAAATTTTGCGCCACTCGGATTCGCATCGAAAATCCATTCTACAAGTTTTTTTCGGGTACATATATGTTGTAGAATAGAGATCCAATTCCCCCCCTACGAAAAAAAAACATAAACATTATTCAGAAGAGATAAAAAATTTACTTGTGCTTGAAGATAGGGATGAAAATGATGAAGTTAATGATGATTTAGAAATTAATAAAGAGCAAAATTATTGAAAACATGAATTTCTGACCATAGGGAGGAATTGGATCTCTATTCTACAACATATATGTACCCAAAAAAAACTTGTAGAATGGATTTTCGATGCGAATCCGAGTGGCGCAAAAGTTTTGACTTTTTTTCCCCTTTATCGATCACTGTGCGGCGGTAGAGTGAATCGAAAACGTGTGTAAAACTTATACGTCCCGTGTAACCTGTTACGGTTACACGTTCTGTGTAGCAATCTACCTTACCGACGATTGCATTTAACACCATGTTTACATTGTTAATATTGCGTACTTACGAAATCGTGTTTACAATGGAGACTTTGAGTACTGAAATCTCAATTTTATTACTTTCCATTGCTGGCTAGAACTTAATTCAATCCCTCAACATTTCTTCACCTCTCGACCAATTAGGCTTATTCTGCCACATTTGTTATTCTGCTATAGATTTTCTGTTATGAATCATAAAAGATTTCCACCTTAAAAGATCTTTTATGATTGGTATTCAGAGGTTCGAACTTTTATAAAAGTCTGTTAGACTAGTCGCGCACTGGCAACTGTGATCGAAATCAAATAGTTTAATCACCAGTTGGAAGAGAACAGCGCACTGGCAACTCTTTACTCACGCTCATACTCTTTTCTCGCTTATGGAAAACAGCTCAACTATTACGAATTAATTTTAGGCAATCAGTTTGTGTCAAAAAAACAAACTTTTTAGTTGATCGAATCGAGTTGTTCTAAGTGCGCGGTGACCCATATAAGCCCATATGTTTCATTTTAGCAACTAAACAGTTGTTGTGAAACTAAAAATTGAATGTGCGCGCCTGGCCTTAAAAGGATCGAAATAGTTCGTCGACACAATTTTTTATGTTGTTATTCGGTTTTAGTTGTTAACTAGTGTTTTTGATCCCATAAATCTTAAATTCACTTTATAATTTTTTGATTATTACATTAAAAGTATCCTAAACACAAGTAATAATCTAAAATGAACAAGAAAAATGTGTTTGGACTCGTTCCGAAATCATTATTTTACTAGAAATAAGTAAAGATAATAAAGTAATAGTTGATTATTTCAAAACGTTTTTACACGACATAGTCCAAAAATACATGTGTTTAGGTGGAAAGCGTTATGTACAGCTATGAAGAGATATTTTTGGATTTAAGTATAAGTGGAAGGGATAAATTGTGGAAAAATAGTGGCTTTCATTTTTAAAGTAACAAACTAGTACGATTGCATTGTATGTTTATTGGGTACGTTCGATAACAAAAAATCGGCACTCGGACGAACGTTGATGTTTACACATCTTAACCGTGAGTCCTGGCACTCACACTTTTTTTTTATCAACCATGCAACAAATTATACCGTATTGTAATTTCGATTGTACTAACCCATAATAAATAGTTTCCATCAGTTTTTTACAGCATAATTTTTTCAAATGAAATATGATATAAGTGGTTGAAGACAATGATTACTTTAATTTTAATGCTTGAATATGAACTTTCCAGTCCATTTTGCTGTCAATTTTTATTCCAGGATATTTATATTCAGTAACTGGTTCAATACTAAAACAGTTTAAAGAACAACTATTATTCAATAAGTGATAGCTTGAATTTCTTATGAAGTACAACAAGAGTTACTACTTAGTGAGATTTTCATATTTACAGCGAGAGATTCGAAAAATATAATTCTGAATGCCAAACTAATGTCTAAACAACTCTAAGTCATCATTAATGTGTCTGAAACCAATCAAGTAAAGTAAGACTAGAATAAAGACACGCTTTATCATCAGCAAATCCAACTACCTTTGAAATTAAGACCAAAAAAGAGGCTGAGTGCGACCCACACTGATAACTTCCCATTTGTGGTCTTGAAAACTTTATTTTTAGTTTTTTTTCAAATAACCAAATTTGCAGCGAAACAAACTTTAGCTGTAAAATTCAAAGAAACATTATTTTAAGATTGAAAAGCATTTTAATTATTTAAAGAGATTTGAAATTGAGATTGTTGATGTATAAGTTGTTGTTTGTTAAAACTGTCAATTCGATACTTGTCAAAATTTAACCATATGTTAATAATTGTATTATGACGATACCTTCCCGTAAGAATGTACTAAGCGGCACTTTTTGATGAGGAAATATACTATATGTTAAGGGCCACGTTTTGGCCTGGGTTTCGCCAACCTATTATGCATGAAAACTAGAGTACAAATAAAAAAAATTATCAACTGCCATGTTTTCTCATTAAAATAATGTTGCCCACTGAAGTTTGTATTATCCGCCAAAAAAATTATGCTAAGCGACATTAATAAAAATCTCATTGTCGTGAGCAACAAAAAATTTTGTTAGATGTCACTTAGTTTAACCAAAATTGTCTCTTAGCACAATATGATTCAACTAGAACTTTCTTCGTTTTTTTCATTTCCTGAACAATTTTAGAAATGTCGCTTAGTATACATTCTTACGGCAAGGTATCGATGTATAAAACAAGATACTTTAGAAGGCACTATCGGTGTTCATTCCCAAGAAATTTGACTTGAAATACAATTTTAACTAGTTTTCACTAGAATTTTTAATAGTTCTTTTATTTAAAAAAAAAAAACTATTAATTCAATATTTGTCAACATTTTACCAATTGTACAAAATTATACTATGTATAAAATAAACTAAATTAGAAGTCAATATCACTACTAGTTCTCGAGAAATTTGAGTCGAAAAACAATTTTTACCAATTTTCAATAGAATTTTATATAGTTTTTTATTTTTTGTAAAAAAACTATAAACTGTTTTTTTTTTTGGAAATTTTCACCAGTTGTCAAACACATTAATTTTCGTAAAATAAAATTATTTTGAGTTTCAAATTGTTTTCCGTTCTTAGAATCTGGGTTATGAAATTTTTTTTTTAGTTTTTTTTTATTTAAAAAAATAACGGTATATGTTCATTTTTTTCCAAATTTATACCAAATCTGTATGACCTTATAATGAGTACCTACATTAAATTTGATTTGAAATCAATAGCATTATTTTTTCGTGAGATATTTGAAACTAACCAAAATTTTAACTTTTTTTTTAAGCCGTTATAGTGAAAAAACTACTAACTGAATTTTAATAAACGCCGTTTCAGTCTCTTTTAAAGTTATTATCTATTAAACGAAATTTATTTGAAGTCGATATCTTTACTCATTCTTGAGATATCGAGGAAGAAAAATGGTACCAGAACGTACGAACGTACGTACACACACACACACAGACATCTCTCTAAAAATG
Organism: Chrysotoxum bicinctum; assembly: GCA_911387755.1. NCBI lineage: Eukaryota > Metazoa > Arthropoda > Insecta > Diptera > Syrphidae > Chrysotoxum > Chrysotoxum bicinctum. The sequence goes on from OU426987.1 coordinate 246,854,673, forward strand.
ATTGATATAGCCTCTAGGGACCTTGAAACGTCGAAAAATGTCAAAAATTCCAATTTGACAAATCGGACCGACTACAATAACTCCCTATGGGAAGTTTATAAACCGTTAATATAAATAATAAATAAGAAATAATAGTGGACCTAAGACGAAACTTTGTAGGACTCCTATGTTAATACTTTTTACTTCGCTTAAAATATCACCTATTTTGACTGTTTGTGTTCTGTTTTTTCAGGAAAGAACAAAATCAATTTAACAAAAGACCTCTGAGTCCAGCTTTCACTAATTTTCTTAATAATATCTCATGGTCGACTGTATCGAAGGCTCGATTGGTTTGTACTGGTCATATTATTGTCTTAAATTCTTCATTGTATTATTTTCTTCAAATTACAATTTCAACAAATGTTGTATTGTAATGGCAAAAGCAGTCAGGCTGATTGACAGTTTTAATGATTATAGAGCTATAAATTTAAAGCATATTTTTACAAGTTTTGAATGTATAAGAATTTTAATTTATAATTTTAATGATCTGTAAACATAAAATAAGATTTTGTATAATTATTTATTTATGTTACTAGTTTTTGGCAAGTTCCAAAATGCATTTTAAAGAATATAATCTTTCCCATAAATGATCCATCAAATTACAGAATTACACTCCTTAAATTATTTACCTACCAGTATACTATTAGTTCGCTTAACAACTTGAGTGGAATTAAATGGACTTATTAGTGAGTTAAAAGCGGGATTTAGGGCCAACTCCTCAACGGTTGACAATATTTTTGTTAAAGGACGTTTTTTGAATTTTGTTTATTATAACAACCACTTGAATGAACTATTATCGAGTGTATATAGTACAGTCTGGAGTTATAGCTATTTCACGGGTTCTAAGCCGATCAACAGATTCCTTTTTAGTGGTGCCTATAGCCTTTATACTTTCAAGTTTTTCAAGACGCTATGTTGGGTTTCAAATCTCAGTGAAAGCCAAAAAGTGTTTCGATTAACCTAAACTCTCATTCAAGTTGCACTTACAAAATACATTAAAGATATTGAAAAAAGAACTAAGTCGAAAAGGTGTTCCATTTTATTCAAAATATTAACTTTTTGAAGCAAGTGCAATTTATGTTATTTGATATGCGAGTCAGGTATATGGACATACGAAGAAGTGAAGAAACTACAAAGATTCTTCCTGAAACACATCTGTAGGCCACCAACAAACATCCCAACACACATCCTCCATATCAATTCAGGTCTACCTCTCCTTTGGTTATTTACTTTATGGCTCCATTTCAGGTACATCCTAAGAATAATCAAACTTCCCAATCATCATCTAAAAGTAGTGCTTCAACAGCTTATTGAGAGAGGAACTAATTTTGTGCAAAAATGGCATCCGGCCACTGTACACCTTAAACCTTCGTCCAAAGCCCTCAGCCCGCTAGTTTGCGCTCTAAGGAATCAAAAGAAGGGATCAGCATAGAAGAAGAACCATTTCCTCGTGTTGAGAAACAAGATCAAGTCTTTGATCTTCATTTTAAAAAGTTCATCAATATTGTCAAAAAATGCGCTTTCAATTGGCACTGGAAATTAATGTCAGTTTTTTTCCTATTAGTCTTAGCCTAGCTTACCTGCATGCTCTCCTATTGTCCACTGATCGCTACAGCAACGATTCTGTCTATATCTTGCTTGCATCTGCATATCAGATCAAGACTTCGGGGTTTATTATAGGCGATCCTTAAGTGTATACTCTGCCTTTTGATCACTTAAAATTGTATAAGAAATGTGCGTATTCGGAATTCATGTTGGCAGAATTCCTGTTGTGGAACATAAAATGCCGTCAACAACTTCAAACAGATCGCCCAAAGGGTGAAATAACTGATCTTGAAGATTGCAAAAATAATATGTTGCATTATTTTCGAAAGATTGTAAGAACTTAAGGTACTCTACCAATTTCAACATTCCACCGGAAATACTATTTTCGGCCATGAAACATAGCTTTAAACAATAGCTCAGAAACTCTACCGGGAAGATAGACTGGCAACATTAGGATTATTGTTGTCTATTCATCAGCAGACTGAAATCGAGCATAAGTAATTCAACAATTCAATAATAGTGTGTAGTTTTCCCTCGTGTCTTTTGTTCGGATTCTATTTTTTTTTTTTTTTGTTTTTTTGAAGAAAGATAATGCATTTTAAAGCGGCCTTATTGTAGCTTTGTAGTAAAAAATGGGTCTGCTGGGTAGCGGCAATGTATTCAAATTTATAGCAACGAAAAAAGGTCTAATCTGCGTATTAGATCCTTAATCGACACCTATAAAGTAATTTATGTTCTCAATATGTGTGTCCCAGTACCTAGCTAATATTTTTCAAATATTTGTATGTAACTTTTACTTATCAAAACAGGTTGCAACTTTATGAATTATATCGACATTAAAAAAAGGCTTTTTCTCCTTTCGCCCCTAATAGCTCTCCGTATGGTGGCGGACGCGGTCGACCATCATTAAGTGGAAGTTATTTGCTCGATCGAGATAATAATGTTCCTGAAACATCCATGGCAATTAATCCAGAAAAGCCAGGTGATAGCCAAATAAGTGATTCGCCGATGGCATCAAAATTAACATCTCCATCATCATCAACATCGAAATTAAATGAAGCTCTTGTGACTGAGTCAAAGGATTCCAATTGATAAGTGGACCGAAAAAATTCAACAGGACGTCGAAGAAAAGGACCAGGAAATTAACTTTCACTTATATTTGAATTTTGAAATGAATTTTGAAACGATTGTCCTTTTTTTATAGAAATTTAAGGGAATTTGCATTTAATGAGAAAAATTACTATAATCTCTTTGAAGCATAATTTTCAGCATTTAATTAAAATTTAAGGAACCAAGTAAAAAAAAATACAAAAATAAAATTAACATACTTTACAATTTAATAAATTAAATATGATTAAAATAAAATTTAGGCTTTTTCTTTCTTGGTGTAAGATTTTCAGTGAGAGATATATCCGAGTTTTAGAGTTACGAGTATATAAGGTGGTGATGGCGCTCGACAGAGGAATGGATTTAAAAAATCAAGAGAACATACATGGAAATTTTATTTTAAATCTGTTTTAAATAATGTATCGTCCAAAAGACAGCTCGCACACCTCAAACGTAGCCTTAGCTTTTTTTCAAATTTTTTCATGCACTCTTTTAAGTATTTCTACAGGAATTTGCAGGATGCGGGTTTGAATGTTTCATTGGATTATGGGTTGATCGTTATAAACAAGAGATTTTGGGTACCACCTGATGAAAAAATCTGAAGAACGTGCTGGCAAAATTTATTCGCCTTTTATTAAGATTAGGCGCCCGGAGAATCTGTATCGCTGAAAAATGTCATGCAAACAGTGGGTTTTACTTTTTTTTACTTTTTTTTTTTTTAATGAGCGTGCTCTAAAAGGGTTTACTCTACCCTTAATTAGTCATATTAACAGTGTGAGATTTAATAAAATAGGGAAGGATTCAATACGAGGTATCGATGCGCATTAGATTTGATGTTCTAAATATTTAATGTGGAGGGAAAAGTGTCAAGCGTTCGTGTAGTACGGCTAAAGAGTGAATCTCTCTATTTGACAGAACGTTGGAAGGGTGTACTCAAGGGTAAGTTGATAGGCATTCCCTGAAGCACGAGCATTGCGGTTGAATTGTTTTAGATGAGCAGTGCAACGTTCCGTCAGTATTCATCTCAAGAGATGTAAAAGTTTCCGTTATTGTTCTATCACCTACCATTCTTATAGCTCTATTTTGAATTCTATCCAAAAAACTTAAGCGTGATATGAGTACACCTGCCCATATATGGGAGTTGTACTCAAGCTTTAAAATGAATGAAGGCCTCATAGATTACAACCAGATCAGAGAGAGTGAAAAATTTCTTGCATCGTCGGAGAAAACCTACGCATTAAGACAAAATTTTGACAACCTCGAAAATGTGGCCATCCCGTAAGAGGTTGTTTGAGTAATACATACCGAGAACTGTAAGCTTTGCAGTGTGCCACTCTTGGATAGTGTTATGGCAGGTAAGTTCCGCTTTAACTACAGCACACAGCATTAAGTTTTTGTCCCCATTGGACAAAGCTGTCAAGATCAGAATTTTATGAGCTTGTCATACGCTGCCATTGAAGTTCAAAATCCGAAGAGCACGGAGATGAATGAAAAAGTAATATGAAGAGCTGGGAGTACTTTTGTCTGGAACACAATTTAATGGATTAATACTTTTAGATATAAAACCATTGATGAATATCAGAAAGAAAGTAGTAGAAAGAACAGAGCCCTGGGGTACACCAACATTTATTTTATGAGTATCAGACTTAAAACCATCCATTATGACTTGTATTGAGGGGTCCGAAAGGTCATTTCTAATCATGATATTTCATTCTCTAAAGTGATTTAAAGATTTGTGCAACTGTTCGGCGAGATAAACCATCAGATCCCAAGTGGACCTATTTCTACGAAAGCCATACTCCCAGTATTGAGAGTTTCCATGAACTTGGTCAGAAAGAACGTAAGTGCAATTAGACGTTAGTAAGAAGGCTGAAGAAGATTCGCCTTTTTAGCTGACCAAATACCGTTTTCCATCCACTCGGAAAGTGATAAGTTGAGCAGGACAGATGGAAAAGCTTACTCAATAATTTTCCCAGTGTTTAAAGACAACTTTTCAAAATAAGGGGGGGGGGGCGGTGGGTAAATGTCTAAGCCAGTGGATTTGTTAATATCAAGATCTATCAGTACTCTTGTAACTGCACGAGCTCGTGTGGGTTGTGGCTACCTCCTTTACTGAAACGAGATACCTTCCAGTTCGTTCTGTTACAATGCGGGCAAGAATTATGGTCAGGTAACGTAAAATGGTCACATTAGCAGCCGTATTATTCCTGTTTTCGAAGTGAACGCCTACAAGATTATTATTCAAATTCAGTTCGTTTACTGTCAATGTTTTCTGGGATACAGACCGTTCTCTGAGGCCAACTTTTTGTCGTGGACACATTTTCAGTACTCTTGAAGGCATTATCCCACATAAAAATTTAATTTTGACCGTGAGCAGTGATATTAAAATGTGAATGGAAGGCGTTTAAAAAATTAGCTTGAACACAAAAACACGCTTTTCAACAGACCATTTCATCTTGGTGATCGAAATTACCCCACATTTTACAATCTACGACCGTTGAAAAAGAAGTTAACATCAAATTGGGTGCGATGAATCGGAAACTAGGATAATTTTGCACCGAAAAAGTGGTCGTTAATGCTTTATAAATTAAAACATTTCTTTTAAATAATATCATGGAACAAAACTATCATGCCAAAAAACTATCATGCGAGAAAAATAATATGTGAGAAATCTTTCATGCGAGGAAACTGTCATTTGAGAAAACGATCATATGAGAAATCTATTATGCGAAAAAGTTATCATGCGAGAAAACTTTTACGCGAGAAAATTATCATACGAGAAAACTATCATGCAAGAAAACTGCCACGCGATAAAACTATCATCCAAAAAAGCTATCATGTGAGAAATATATCATCGGAATATACTTAATTCTTCAATTTCGGGCTAATTTACCTTAGTGAATGTTGGTAGTCCTGCATGGATTTCCCGTAAACATAGCCATGAATCTTGCGGAGCGTTCCGTATGTACATACTATATTAAATTGCTCAGGTGTTAATTGAATAAAATTCCTGGGAAAAGTTAAAAATTTAATGCTCGACTGGGTCGCACGAACTTGCTCCTATGTAATAGTCTAAGAATTTCAAAAATGAATGTTATTAGAGAAAAACTGTTCACAAACATAAAATTAATTTTTTAAATGACTAAAACAACTTCTATAGTAGTTGGAGGTAAAAGTAGGATGCCATGTGATTCAAGCAAATAAAGAACAAAAATTATAAGTGTTTGTAGTGGTTTCTTAAAAAAATAAGCTTTTATGTAAAAAACTTTTAAAACATTTTTAAGAACAAAATTTGGTACGCCAATATAAAGGTTTTATTATTGTTCGAATAAAAATTAAATTTACAAAAACAAAATATTGAGCTGTTTTCGAGATTTTGAATTTTCCAAAAAAAAATAGATTTTTTGTCCAAAATTCAAAAAAAAATATTTTTCTTAAAGTTTTGAAATGCAATGTTTTTTAAACTTTTTAGAAGCTTCTCTTTAAAAAATTTCATTAAAACCCGTTATGCTGGTAATGAGAAATTCATAATTTAAAAAAAAAATCGTTCTATGGTAGGTCCAGTCAGTAATATCTTGTTTTAAATTTTTTTTTATTAAATTGTAGATCTTAAAAATTAATCGAAAGAAAAAAAAATATAAGCAAAATTCTCGGAACCGTTTCCGATAAAAATACGATTTTCAAAAACCATTTTTAAACATTTGTATGGAGGGTACCGTTATTTTTAGATAAAATAAATTTCTTTTTCTTATGTCTTGTAGATTTAATTAAAAACCTTTTATTTATCAAGTTTTAAAAAATCGATCATGGGGTTTTCGAAATATTGAGTTTTCAAAAAAAAATTTGGAATTTTTTTTTAAAAATCCAAAAAAAATATTTTTGGAAAATTTAAATTCTTAATAATATTCAAACTATTGGGGGCCTTTAGCAGAAAAAAATGATCAAAATCCGTCGCACCGTTTTTGAGAAAACCAAAATACAAAAAAATGGTTCCAAGGGGGGTACAAAAAATAACATTTATTTGGAAAATTTTTTTCAACCATTACCTAGTTTTAACTCAATGAATTTTTTTTAATTTTTTCTAAGAAAATCTGTGGGACAGTTTTTGAGAAAAAAAGTATTTATAAATTTTCGAAAAAAATTTGTATGGCAGGTACCGTTATTTTTGGTCATACAAAAAACAGAAAAAAACGTCCGGGGGGAAAAAATTAAAACCCATATCTACCAAGGCTCTGTAGTCGAACCGACAGACAGACCGACAGACAGACAGACAGAATTGCGAGACCCACTTTTTTGGACTTCGCTATCATCGTAATGTCAACTTTGATCAAAATCTCGAGTTCGATTTTTTTTGCGAATGCATAACTTGCCCCATAGTATCTACCTATAAGTCGCAAGTAAAAATACGAGTCGTGAATTCAGAGATATCTGTCGTACTCGTAGTTCAAGGAAATAAAACCTCAGACGAAAAATAAAATAGGAATTAATTTTACTGTGAAACAAATACCCTAACATAATGTAACGTATGGTATAAGTTTCCATTTTTACTTGCGACTTATAGCTTAATCAGAAACATCTTGTTTTATTGACCTATAGAGCCCGCACAAATTATTCTCTATAATAAATTTGAGAGGTTACAAATAATTCCCTTGCGACTTATAGATACTACTCGTATAAGGTAGGTAGGTAAAAAAAATCGAATTCAAGATTTATGTAAGTGCTTTGCACATGAGATACGAACTGCGAACTGCGAATTGCGAATGATCGCGAATTTTGACATTTCGTTCACATGAGTAATTTGTTTGGTCGCCGAACAGTGCGAATTGTCAAAAACAAAAAAAAAGGTATTGCAGTACGTTGCGGGATGAGCTTCTACTTCAATTAATCAAGATTCACTCATTTTTTAATTTTCCATCTAGCAACGAGCAACACAATTGCGATGTTTGACATTTGAGGTTAGGTTCGAACGAATTTTTTAGTCGCCGGTTTGTGGAATGCGTTCACTAGTTGTGGATTGCGAATTTACATTTGACAGTTCGCAGAAGATACGTTATTGGTCGCGTAAGAAATATTAAAATACAAAATATTTCAATTAATAATTATTTTATGTAGTGTTTTCCTTTTAAATAATTAATTCGATTATTAGTTTATTTCAAAAATAACAAAGACGAACATAAAACCGAAAAAGACGTACGCTCAAGTCACAGCGCCTGAGAAACTTAAAATTAATAAACCTGACTCCGTTCAAAATGTGTTGTCCCTTATAATTGAACGGTTAGAAGAACAAGGGAGAATTAATACAATTATTTTTGAGAAACTGGACAAATTTGAGTCGGCGGCTCTTAAAACACCAAATTTATTGTAAACATGGATCAGTCGTCAGAAAAACTCAAAATAATAACATGGAACGCGAACGGACTTACTCCAAAAATTGAAGAACTAGAAACAGTTCTTCTTAATGAAAAAATAGATATTTGTTTGATCTCTGAAACTCATTTGAAAAAAGACTCGAATTTAAGTATCAAAGGTTATTCGGCTTACCACGCATGTCATCCATCCGAAAGAGCAAGAGGTGGTTCTTCCGTATTTATCAGAGAAAATATCAATCATTCGTTTGAGATGAATATCGAGCTCGATGCAATGCAAGTAACTTCCATTATTTTAAAAGTTAGACACGTTCTTTTTAACATTGCGTCTATTTACTGTCCTCCTCGGTCCAAGATAGACAAACAGGAGTTTAAAGAACTCTTCAATGCATTAGGTCCAACATTTATTATTGGCGGCGACTTCAATTCAAAACATACATTTTGGGGATCACGATGCATCTCGACGAAGGGTAGACAACTCTACAAAGCGGGTACTGAATGTAACGTCGAATTTTTCTCTTCAGGAAAACCAACGTATTGGCCAACCGATTCAGCAAAAACTCCCGACCTTGTCGACTTTTTCATTGCAAGAGGAATTAACAGAAAATATGTGAAAGTAGATGATAACGTCGATTTTTCTACGGATCACTCGGCCGTAATCCTAATAATAAGCAGTAACGTAATCGAAAAAGAAAAGCCCCTGTCTTTAACAAATAATAACACAAATTGGGACAAATTCAAAGAAGATTGCGAAAACAGTATTATACTGAACGTCTCCCTGCAAACTCCGTTTGAGTTAGAAGATGAAACCGACAAATTTATAAATATTATCCAAAAAGCAGCTTGGGATAATACACCGGTCTGTAGTAAAAAGTCAAGGCAATACGAAGAAAAAATTCCAGCAGATATAAAAGAATTGATTCGCGAAAAACGAAAAGCTCGAAAAACATGGCAGCACTCACGTGCTCCTCAGCATAAATGTGTAGTCAACTTTTTAACAAACAAAATCAAAAACTTGTTACGAGATTTTAAAAACAGAAAGAATTCTTCCTATCTTGAAAGCCTCACAGCAGACAAAAAAACGAATTATTCTCTTTGGAAGACGTTAAAAGGTATTAAAAAGCCTCAAAAAATGTCGGCACCGATTCGAAAAAATAATTCTGAATGGGCAAAAACTGATCAGGAAAAGGCGGATTTATTTGCTGAGTACCTCGAGGAAACGTTCAAACCATTCGATGGTCAAGAGTTTCCGACAAATGAAGGAGAGTTTCAACCAAGGCCGGACAGTTTATCTATAAGAAACATCACTTTGACTGAACTTGTCCAGGAAATAAAACGGCAGAAAAATAATAAAGCTCCTGGTTACGACCTTATTAACAGTCGTGTCCTCAAAGAGTTGCCTAAAAAAGCAATGGTTAAGCTTTTACAGCTCATTAACGCTGCTTTAAGACTTGCGTACGTACCTTCGCAGTGGAAAGTCGCCGAAGTTATAATGATCCCCAAACCGGGTAAGCCACCGAATGAGAAAAAATCGTACAGACCAATTTCTCTCTTGCCTACAACATCTAAAATATTTGAAAAATTGCTTCTTAAACGACTGTTACCATTCATTGCAGATAAACGTTTAATTCCCGAACACCAATTCGGTTTCCGGAAAAAACACTCGACAATCGATCAGGTTTTTCGGATAACTTGTGAAATTGAAAAAGCATTTGAAGAAAAGAAGATTTGCTCAACTGCATTTCTTGATGTTTCCCAAGCTTTCGACAAAGTCTGGCATGACGGGCTTAGATATAAATTAAAAGTCTTTCCAGAGCAAATATATAACCTTCTTGAATCGTACCTAGAAAATAGAATCTTTCGGGTTAAGCAAGGAACGGAGTATTCTGAGTTTAAGGAAATTAACGCTGGCGTGCCCCAGGGTAGCGTCCTTGGACCGATTCTATTTGTTCTCTATACTCGCGATATACCCCAAACAGAAGGTACAACTTTAGCCACTTTTGCAGATGACACAGCCGTACTCGCAATATCAGATTCAATAGAAACGGCGACCTCTAAGCTTCAAATGGCATTAAATAGCATTTCAGATTGGACAAGGAAATGGCGAATTGAACTTAACGAAGCGAAATCCACGCACATAAATTTTACGTATAAAAACGTAAACACCTTACCCATCTATATTAATTCCATGCAAATTCCATATACAAATGAAGCAAAGTATCTAGGTATGACTCTAGACGCGAAACTTAAATGGAAGGCTCATGTTAAAAAGAAACGCGATGAACTCGAAAATAAACTCCGCGAATTGACATGGCTTATTGGAAGATATTCCAATCTAAGCGTGTATAACAAGCTGCTTATTTATAAGCAAGTACTGAAACCAGTTTGGACGTACGGTATACAACTTTGGGGTTGTACCAACGAAAGAAATATACAAATTTTACAAACATACCAAAACAAAGTACTTAAGACAATAGTTAATGCTCCATGGTATGTAAGAAATAGCAACTTACATAGAGACTTAAATATAGAAAGTGTAGAAAACGAAATTAAAAAATTTGCCACAGAACTAAGATCACGACTTAGAGATCATAGAAACAACGAAATCCGACAATCGCTTAGCGAGACGAACGTTTTTCGGCGATTGCACCGAACAAGACCTCTTGATCTAGCGCAACAAAATTAATTTCTCCACTCGAATCTTGTGGAACTTTCAGGTCCTCCCGTTGGGGAGCTTCCTGACAAAATGCGAACGAAACTGCTGCCAAAACTACTTGTTAAGCTCGACTTAGTTGTAGTATCTCTATAGAAGATAAGGGAGGTGTTTTTTTAGTCAGTAAAAATCTGACACTACTATAAGCATCGGGCTTATAGTGTCTTCCTGAAGATTTCTCACCTTCCTACGCAAAAAAAAAAAAAAAAAAAAAAAAAAAAAAAAAAAAAAAATTAGTTTATTTCGTCGTAAAGTTAAAACAAAACAAAAATTGATATTAGCTGTGAAAATTGCTTAAAAAGATTTATTCGCATTCGCAGTTCGCAGCTTATGTACAAAGCACTTTAGATCGAAGTTGGCATTACGATTATAGCGAAAACGAAAAAAGTGGGTCTCGAAATTCTGTCTGTCTGTTCGACTACAGCCTAAACGGCTCGGCCGAATTTCGTCAAACTTGTTAGATATCGTTTTTAAATTTTCTCCCCCACTAGTTTTTTTTTTAAGACCAAAAATAACGGTACCTGCCAAACGAATTTTTTTTTCGAAATTTTATAAATATTTTTTTTTCTCAAAAACTGTCCCACATTTTTTTTTTTTAAATTTAAAAAAAATTTATTTAGTTAAAGTTAGGAAATAATTAAAAAAAATCCAAAAAATGGTTAGTTTTGATACCCCCTTGGGACCATGTTTTGGGTTTCTAATTTTCTCAAAAACGGTACAACCGATTTTGATCATTTTTTTATGCTAAAGTTCCCCAGCGGTTTGAATATTATTGTGTATTCAAATTTAAAAAAAAAATCAAAATTTTTAAAATGCACATTCTCGATTTTTTTAAATTTTATAAATAGAAGTTTCTTAATATTAGTTACAAGATTTGAGAAAAAAAATTATGTTACCCAAAAATAACGGTACCCTCTATACAAATGTTAAAAAATGGTTTCTGAAAATCGTATTTTTCTCGAAAACTGTCCCGACAATTGGGCTAAATTTTTTTTAAGATTAATTTTTAGGATATATAATTAATAAAAAAAATTTAATCAAGATACTCGTATTACTGACTGTACGATAGAACGATTTTTCGAATTTTGAATTTCTCATTATCTGCGTAAGAGATTTTAATAAAAAATTTTGTACAGGATTTTCTAAAAGGTTTAAGAAACTTTGCATTTCAAAATTAAAAAAAAAATAATTTTTGAATTAAAAAAAAAATCTATTTTTCTTGGAAGATTCGATATCTAAAAACCGGCTCAATATTTTTTTGGAAATTTAATTTTTATTCGAACAATGATAAAAATTTTAAATTGGCGTACCAAATTTTTTCTTAAAAATGTTTTAAAAACAAATTATAATTTTTGTTCTTTCATAAACTAATATTTGCTTGAAACACATGGTATCCTGCGCTTAGCTCCAACTATTAAAGAAGTTGTTTTAGTCATTTAAAAAATGAATTTTATGCTTATGACCAGTTTTTCTCTAATAACATTCATTTTTGATTTTTTACATAAGAGCAAGTTCTTGCGATCACAAATTTAATATAAATATACAATTTTTGTTTTAAAAATATTTAGTTCACTCAATGTATTCATCAGATTAGTTCCAAGCGTCAAAAAGTAAGATGTTCGTTGGGTTGAGTGAAAATACGTCCACTTACAATAGCCACATACTATCCTCCCTATCCCTTAACGAAGCCCCTTTTATAAATATATTTCCTCTTGCAGCAGGCTAAAATACTAATGATCTTAATTATTATGAGCTCAATATGTCTTTCTTAATCTAAGTACTTGAATTGCTTTACTATGCTGCCCTCTTGTGTATGGACTTCAAGTTAATTATGATCAACCTTCTCTTGAAACATAACCCTTACATCATGCTATGACCATTTTCTTTCCCTTGCCATTCTTAAGCGGAGAAGCTTTCCGAAGTCAAAATTAGTGTATGTACATATTCAGCTACTACCACTGTAATCATCTAACTATATATCGATTAACTTTCACCACTCCATAATTCTTAGCTTGACCAGTCGACCACTTCGTTTCCTAGCCTTAAGCGATTAAGGAAAGAGCATTCCAGAGTCCAGACCTGAATTCCTTTTAAGCATATAACTCTGACTCTGAGGAGAACCACAAAAACGGACATTACATCTCTCTACGAAAGTTTAATTCATAAATTATTCGTCACTATCAAACTTACATTAATGGATTCTATGGCAACTTCACGCCTTGCGTCGTGCAACTTGGCTGTAAGGGGATTGGATACAGGACTCAGGCTCGGGAAGTATGTCCATTTGCTAGTGTCATGTTCACATCCGTTGATGAAAATGCCGTCGCCATCATTTGCAACTCCCTCTTTTCTGTTTGCTGGTCGTTCCCCCCCCCCCCCCTCTATCCTTAAACACGGAAGAAATTGTGTTGAAAAAAGAGGAATTCCTCCATGTGATTTTCCGCCCGCAGCCGCAGGCAGGCGAATGACCGCGTATTCCTCCTGTGTCCTGTCACTGATTTATGAACATTAAATGAGAATGAGAAATGTATTCCCGTAAATGTCGTCGCAGCAAGACGAAAGTTGGCCAACATTACCACCACACTATCATCACTATTCACACTCTCTCCCTGCCAATGGATGTCTCCATCATTTCCAACAACTCCTAACTACCGCACCGTCTTGGTTTGGTGTGATGCATAGTAATGCGATAACATCTTTGCTGTCAGGGCAAAAATTACTATGTCCCTGGAGCATCCGGCTTGAGATGCTTCCACCAGAGACTGGGAAAGCTGCCCGCCCGGATACCGTGGCATTTAGACATAAATATGTTAAGTTTGACTACGCTAACCAGAGTGCCAAGGGATGAGGGCGACACGTTGGAAATCCCCTTAGAACTTCTAGAAGACTGGGACACGTGTTTTCAATTTTAGTTTCATGCCCTTTTACATGCCATATCCTATCCTTTTGACTTATAAGTTGCAGTTAGAAGAAGGGAGTTAAAAACGTGATTGGTAAAAGTTCGATGAAATTTCTTTCGGTCTACAGGATTCAGGAATCAGAATGTGATTTAACTACGAACTTTGAATTATCTTAGTTTTCGAGTATATGGAATATTCAAAATAGAATGTATAACGTGTTGGCGGAAGTTAAGGAACGAAAAGTTTTACTTTATACTGCTGGCTGCTGCTTTTAGAATTTAATTAACTTGATGGGGAAAAATTGGCCAAAGTTGCATTTTCTAATACGAAATTAACCCAATAAGGGAAGGGCTCTTACTTGAGTTTGTGTTGTTGGGTTGTTATTTATTTGAAAATATAATTTTCAAAAATTCCTTATTTCCACTATCCTCTGATGGCAGAACTAATACATTTGGCAGTAACGAATTTTTTTGATATCCATTTTTAGTTGGTCCTTAGGGCCAGTGTTGTTTTGGTGTAAGCAAAATTGTGGTTTTACTCAAACTTAACAGTGTGGTTACAGAGACGTCCAATATTTTGCGTTCTCGGTACAGTCCACGGCTGAACCGATTTGATCAAAATTGTATATAAGACATATTTATATATGAGATTATCTATGGAGGAACATATTGAATTTTGGTTTAAAAGCATCTAGAACACATCTAAAACACAGCTAGAACAGAAAGTTCCCAACAACGATTTTGGTTTCTGTCAAATTTTTAGAAACCGGTTCTAACAATTTTGATTAAAATTCTTACCTTATCACATTTTTCTGAAGCAATGCGATAAAATCTAATACTTTATGCTTTCAATGCGCAATTGAAAGCTGGGGACCGAGCTGGCTCATTGGAACGCTGCGAAAGATTGTAGGTATACGTGAAAAATGTGCCGAAAAAATGTCCATTGAGTGGTTCAGAGCTGTAAGTTATTAGCATCTGGTTATTCAAAAATTGTGCATCAACAAATTTTATTTTATTTTAAAACTAAACGCTGTGAACGCGAGACGGAGAAGCGACGAAACATAAATCTTTCAGAAATACAAGACCGAGATGAAATTTGTAACAAACGCATCGCCTTGTATCTTGTCTGGTGTCTTGCACAACTCCTGGTAATATTCAATCTAAATAATTGAAGCTAACACTGTGTTTTTCTTTTAATAATAATATTTTTATTTGGGACATATAATTACTATATAGCAGATTTTGACCAGACTTAACATTACGATGATGGAAAAAGAAGAAGAGAAGACGAAAAAAGTGGGTCTCGCAATTTTGTCTGCCTTTTCGACTACTGCCTCAACTGAATTTTTCCTCCTACACGTTTTTATTTTTTGAAGTAAAACTTCTTTTCCGGCGTTGGGGGTAAAAAAATTTCTATGCAGCTGTCAGTGACATGTCAAAACGTCACGTTATCCGTCAAAGACAGCGACATGTTTTTAGAATACAAAATGTTTGTTCGTAGGTTATAATCTTACAGAAGCTTTGCTTGAGGAAAAAGAAGTTTTACTTCAACCGCGCGTACGTCAGTACACACAATCTTTTTTTACAACCAAAAACAACGGTACCTGTCGATTTTTTCCGAAATTTTATAAAATATTTATTTTCTTAAAAACAGTCCACAAATTAAAAAAAAAAAATTATAAAACTTAATCTAGTTAATGTTAGCTAATGGTTGAAAAATATTTTTCGAAATATGGTTATTAATGGTACCTCCTTAGAACCATTTTTTTTGTTTTTGATTTTCTCAAAAACGATACAACCGATTTTGATAATTCTTGTATACTTAAGCTCCCCAAAAGTTTGAATAATATTGTATAATTGAATTTTCAAGTTTTATTTTTGGATTCCCAACAAATTGAATTTTTTTTTTCAATACTTAATACGTATTTCCAATGCTCGATTATCTGAAAACTATATCAATACGATATGAGGAGACAAATTTTATTTTGACTAAAAATTACGATAGGTACCCACCATATAAATGTTAAAAGAAGAGCGAAACGGGTCCAGTTCCCTGTTAGTTTCGAAGGACATCCAGCTCATCTTCGACACATTAAAGAAAAAAAGTCAGCAATATTCGATGGTATACCCAACGTGGAACTAAGTCACGTACATCCTTCTCCGAAAAAGGGAAAGGACAACTCCGATCCGGCGAATCTCAGGTTTATCAGTCTTCATCCGAATATCAGTAAGGTATTCAAAAAAAATTATAAATAGAGCTCTGTACAAGTGGCGGAGGACACAAATAATATGCGGATACTCAATTCGGATTTAAAGCGGGACATTGGAGCATGATACAATTCATGCCGTTTCTAAACTAGTCTCTGATATCCAATGGAATAAAATTAAAAGGTAATTTACAGGTTCCTGTCTGGTTAATTTAGAAAAGGCTTTCGACACCGTATGATTAAAAGTTCTCTATCTTAAGCTAACCAGACTCGGCATAAGTAAACCACTATTATATATTATGTTGCATGGCAAGCTCAATTTTAGAAAGTTTGTGGGCAAAACTAGTAATGCAACTTCTACCGTAATCTTCCATATTAAAATTGGTCTTCACCTGATAGCGGTCAGCTCACCGATCTTATTCAGTATTTTCACAAGCAATTTAATATAGGTAGCCTAACTCAGATTTGGAGTACAAACAACCAGGTTCTATCCAATGGAGCCAACATAATTGACAATTTTTACTTGCGACTTATAGGTACTATAAGGCAAGTTATGCATTCGTAAAAAAAATCGAACTCGAGATTTTGATCAAAGTTGACATTACGATGATAGCGAAGACTAAAAAAGTGGGTCTCGCAATTCTGTCTGTCTGTCTGTCTGTCTGTCTGTTCGACTACAGGCTAAACGACTCGGCCGATTTTCTTTAAACTTGGTACATATCATTTTTAATTTTTTCCCCCCACACGTTTTTTCTTTTTTTTTTAAGACCAAAAATAACGGTACCCCCCATACGAATTTTTTTCGAAATTTTATAAACATTTTTTTTTTCAAAAACTGTTCAACAGATTTTAAAAATAAAGATACAGAAAAATTTCATTTAATTAAATCTAGGTATTGGTTGAAAAAAATTTTCCGAAAAATGGTTATTGAAGGTACCCCCCATGGAACCATTTTTCCTGTTTTTGATTTTCTCGAAAACGGTTCAACCGATTTTGATTATTTTTTTTTGCTAAAGCTTCCCAAAAACATAAATAGAATTGTGTACTCAAATTTTCAAAAAAAAAATTTTTGGATTTTTAAAAAAAACTTCAAAATTTTTTTTTCAAAACTCAATATTTCAAAAATCCCATGCTAGATTTTGTTTAAACTTAATAAATAAAAGTTTCTCAATATGATATAGAAAATGTGAAACAAAATTTTTTATTTTACTTAAAAATAAAGGTACCTACCATACAAATGCTAAAAAATTAAAAAAAATGGTTTTCAAAAATCGTATTTTTCTCGAAAACGGCATCTAGAATTTTGATAACATTTTTTTTCTTTCAATTAATTTTTACGATCTTTAATTTAATAAAAAAAAATTTGAAATTAAGATATTATAGCTTGTACCTACCATAGAACCTTTTTTTCGAATTTTGAATTTCTCATTATCCACATAACGGATCTTAATGAAATTTTTTATAGAGAAGCTTCTAAAAAGTCTAAAACACATTGCATTTCAAAACTTTAAAATAAATATTTTTTGAATTTTTGAAAAAAAAAAAATTTATTTTTTTCCTTTTTTTTGAAAATTCGATATCTCCGAAACGGGTCAATATTTCTTTTCGTAAATTTAATTTTTATTCGAACAATAATAAAAACTTTAAATTAGGGTACCAAAATTTTTTCTTAAAAAGCTTTTAAAAAGTTTGTATATAAAAGCTTCTTTTAAAGAAACCACTACAAGGACTTATAATTTTTGTTCTTGTATAAATTCATATTTGCATAGCAATCTGTTACTACTAAAAGAATTTAAAAATTAATTTTATCCTTATGAACAATTTTCTCTAATAACATTCGTTTTTAAAATTCCCAGTCGATTACATAGGAGCAAGTTCGTGCGACCCAGTCGTGCATTTTATTTCTTTTCGTCACAAGAACAGTCAAAGGAAACATTTATTAGTTTGTTACAATTGCATATGAATAACTTAATCCTTAAATGTATGTTAAAACAGAAAGTCCTTGTTAGATGAAGCTTAAGACCGTTAAAAGAAATTTGTTCAAAACAGACGATTTGTTAGAAGTTCGTTATTTTATTTAATAATTAAATAATAAAAAAAATACAGATAAATCCTCCATTATTTAATCGTGAATTCTCAATTTACATTCTTCTGCTCTTAGTGCCAATTCACGAATATTTCGAAGACATCCAGCCGATGCAAGTTGCAAATCTATATCAGTCGAAGAAAGTGTTTCCAACAAAAACGGTACCACTCCGCTCTGAAATATTGAAAAATCAAAACAAAAAATTTGTTTTGAAAATTATATTTCTCACCTGATGCATTGTAATACAGTTCCTCGGATCAGAGGAAAGTTTTTCCAGAGCCATTGCGCAAGTTCGGTGAACTTTTGGATTGTTGCTTATCATATAACCGACTATGGGTGTAACAGCACGCATTCGACCTAGTTCTTGAGTATTGTTTCCATATCCAGCACAATTTGCAATAGCAGCTGCTAGGTTCTCCCTTAGCAGATCATCAGAAGTATTCACTTAAAGAAAAGAATTTTGAACACAAAAAAGCTGAGAAAACCTCACCAAAGTGCTAATACCTAAATCAGCAAGTTTAACAATAACTTTCAAATCAGTTAAAATTGCCAAATTAGTTGTATCCTTTGCAATAGTTGCAATAGCAGCACAAACTGCTGATAAAACGAGAATGTCCTTAGAGCCTAGAAGTCCCACAAGCAATTCCATTGCTCCCACCAAACTTCGAACCAATTCTCCAGAATTCTGTCAAAAGAGTTTCAAAGATAATTCTTCGCAGGTTTTCACATACACTAAGTTACCGAAGCATTTTCAACACAAGGACAAATGGCGTATGCAGCATAAGCCTGCACCCGACTATCTGTATTCTTGAGCAAAGACCAAATCAATCGAACGGCATCGAGCTCTTCTAGGACCTGCATGCACTCTTTATCCTCCGCACATTCCTTAAGAGCCTTTGCTAAATTCTCCAGTAATGGGGCATGGGATGAATTCAACAGAGCCACAAGACTCGGCAGACCACCAGCAACACGAAGGGCATTTCTGTTACCTTTAAAACGAACACATTCAGCAATTCCACCAATGACATTCGTGAGAACTTCATCAGACTCGTCGTTTAGCAACTGAGCAAGGACGTTGATTGTCCTTAAAGTATCCAGTTTTTGGACGTTTGCATCAGTTGCAGCACATTTCCAAATGGCACCTGTCGCCCCCGACAAAAGAGCTTTGTTATCCCGATTGGCTTTGTCCTTTACGATCATGACCAAAGGCTCAAGACCACCAGCTTCGCGAACCAGATCCCTCGTGGTTGGATCTCTTGCACATCTGTATAGAGCAATGCTGCATTGCATCTTCAGGTCTAGATTAGCCGAATGCAAATGTGATACGATGTCAGCAATCATCCCTTCCGTTGTAATAGCCAGCTGAAATTTAGCCTAAAAAAAAAACAAACAAACTGAAATCTGTCCAAACCTTACAAATCTCTTTCATGCCTGTGAAGAACACTTCTGTATCGTGCCCATAATTGGTATCACAACTTCAATGTGAATCGATTTCAAAAGCCTTGCCATCAAGGGGACAATTCCAGTTTTTCTCATAACTTCAATATTGTGCTTCGAATCTGCCAGGGACCACAAGGCTTTAGCTCCAGCACTTGCCATATTCACACTCTCCTTTTCATCTAGGCTCAGTTCTTCAAGCGGTGTTTTGAGGACACTTAATTAAAACAAAGATTTATTTAATAAGACCCCCTTTTCCATGTCTTCAGACTCACGCCAACTTAACATCCATCAAATCGACCAACTTCGGAATGCCCCCACTCTGCCGCACATACTTCCTGGCCAAACGAACTTTCGAAATATTAGCCAAAGTCTCACCTGCCATTGTTTTCAGATCCTTTGCTGAGCTATTCAATATGTCAACTATCAATGGCACTCCGCCCAAATCAACTATGGTCTTTCTTATGTCAATATTTGATGAAATCTCCGCCAGTATCATCAAGGATCCCAAACGACACTTCATATCGTTGCACTCGAGCAAATTCACCAGCACTTCAATGCCACCGATATCTTGAATTGCAAATTGATGAATTTGCACTTGCAAGTCATAGTCCTTGAGGCAGCATAGTGAAACAATTGTTGCCGTTTGATTGCCACCCTTGATGTATTTGACAAGCTTTTGAATATGCCAATATTCAGCTGGAATCTCAGCGGTGCGGGCGGCATCCTTCCAACGTTCTTCTTCGTCCGTTGATGAGAGCACTTCAGTCGATTCTGAATCGTAGTTTGCATCGGATTTTCTCCTTTGCGTATTTCTTTCGGGACAACTTCCGCAAGTCAAACCGTTTTTTTGGCGTCTCAACTCACCGGATGCCCGACGCGTCTTGCCAATAACTACAGACATGGTTTCTGTTTCCCAAGATGAATGTGATTATATTCTGCGTTTGTTTGATTAAGTCTGATTCTGATGTAAGGATTTCAAAACGGAATATGTACGTTAGGGGGCTTTGTTTATTTTGATTCGATTTCCGAAGCTTATTTAAATGTTGCTAGGGAGAAGGGTAGCGTACTCGTAAGCTGTGTGTATTTGGGCCGCGAGTCATGCGCTTATCTTTAAGTGCAGCTAATATTTGTTGATGGGATCAAACAAACTGGATGTTAATCGGGGTACGAATTTGTGGCTTGTGTTTAAAGATGAGGAGTCAGTGTTTGTACTTATTTATTCTATACAAACTCAGATTGCTTAAATACACAGTTCATTATCCCGTACAATTAGGAAAAAAAAAAACATTGAACCTACATAAAACAGCCAAATGCAAGCTGCTGTTTTATCTCTGTGTTAAGAAAGGAAATACTCAATGTTTCCTGTTACCAGGCACATACTCTTTGAAGGTAGCTGTGTAATACAACAATACTATGTACCTTTGTAGCACTAGAGTTCAAGCCAGTTCGAATTTTTCGGAGTTGCAATTTCCTGAAATTTTATTTCCAATGTTTTTAATTATAGGACCTCTGAAATTTCGCGGCACCAGGTCTAGGGTTAGACAGTTCTTACTCGAAGTATAATAATTATATCAAATGTATCGTATTATGTTAATGGAATACTAGGCCTTACTTTAAAACCACTTGTGCAGCTAACCGATTTTCTTAAAATTTAGAACTTTAAGATTTCAAAGAATGGCCTGATGGAGGGGAATTGCATTCACTGCTCTAAAAATAAAATGCACGATTGGGTCGCACGAGCTTGCTCCTATGTAATAGACTAGGAATTTTAGAAACGAATGTTATTTAAGAAAACTGTTCATAAGGATAAAATGAGTTTTTTAAATTCTTTTAAAAGTAAGAGATAAAAACAGAATGCTATGCAAATATGAATTTATGCAAGAATAACAATTATAAGTCGTTGTAGTGGTACATAAAAGCTATGTACAAAATTTGTAAAACATTTTTAAGAAAAAATTTGTTTAAGTTTTTATCACTGTACGAATAAGAATTAAATTTACAAGAAAAATACTTTGCCGTTTTTGAGCTGGCGAATTTTCCAAAAAAAAAATGACCTTTTTTCCAAAAATTGAAAAAATATTTTTCTTTAAGTTTTGAAATGCAATGTTTTTTAATTTGTTACTAAGCACCTACTTCTACTTCTTTATAAAAAATTTCATTAAAATCCGTTATGTCGATGATGAGAAATTCAAAATTCGAAAAAAATCGTACTAAGGTAGGTACAGTCAGTATAATATCTTGTTTTCAATTTTTTTTTATTGAATTATAGATCGTAAGAATAAATAGAAAGAAAAAAAATTTTAGCGAAATTCTCGGAACCGTTTTCGAGAAAAATTCGATTTTCGAAAACCATTTTTTTTAACTCTTGTATGGAGGGTACCGTTATTTTAAGGTAAAATAATTTTTCTTTGCTCACACCTTGTAGATTGCTTTAATAAACAAGTTTTAAAAAGTTTTAAAAAAATCAAGCATGGGGTTTTCGAAATATTGAGTTTTCAAAAATTTTGAAAATTTGTTTAAGTTTTGGAAAATTTGAATTCACAATAATATTCAAACTATCGGGGACCTTAAGCAGAAAAAAAAGTATCAAAATCCGTCTAAGCGTTTTTGAGAAAATCAAAAACCAAAAAAAATGGTTCCAAGGGGGGTACCAAAAATAACAATTTTTCCGAAAATTATTTTCAACCATTAGCTAGCTTTAACTCAATAAAATTTTTTGAATTTTTTTTAAGAAAATCTTTGGGATAGTTTGCAGGTACCGTTATTTTTGGTCTTAAAAAAAAAGAAAAAAAGTGTGGGAGTAAAAAATTCAAAACGATATCTACCATGTTTAACGAAAATCGGCCGAGCCATTTAGGCTGTAATGGAAAAGACAGTCAGACAGACAGAATTGTGAGACCTACTTTTTTGGTCTTCGCTATTATCGTAATGTCAACTTTGATTAAAATCTCGAGCCATAATGGATATCGTGAAGAAAGCGTTAGAACGGAAACAAAGGTGTATCAATACTGGCGGCACCCATTTGAAGGACATCATCTTTTCCACTTAACAGAAAAAAATGTAAGGGTCCGAAAAACTTTCCTTCATTGAAAATAATTTTTTGTATTTAGTACATAAATGGAAATTCAAAAACGAAATCGGTTGATTAATCCTGCGCCACCTTGTTGATTATAAAAATTAATCGAATAAAATTAAAAATAAATCGGTGAGTACCTTTATATTTGGATAAAAAATTTAAATGTGAAGTTTTATAAAAATCTAGCACTAGGCTTTCGAAATATTGAGTTTTGAAATGTTTTGTAAAAATCTATATTTTTTTAAATTGCGAAAACAAGTGTACAACAACTGTAGTCGAACAGCAAAACAGACAGAATTACGAGACCCATTTTTTTCCGTCTTCCCTTTATATCGTAATGTTAAGTCTAATAAAAATCTCGAGTTCGTTTTTTTACGAGCTTAAAACTTGTCATGTAGTACCTATGTATATGTATATACATATATCGTTAAAAATATGTTTTATTGTAGGCATGACATATATGTACATTTTGGAATTTATACAAAAAATGGTATTGAAGTTATCTATCATAGAACCGTGCTTTTTTTAATTTTCGACCTTGTCATCAACGGCTTAAACGATTTTGATCAAAAATCTTATACAAGAGCTACTTTAAATTAGAAATAATATCTATTTTTTTTTTTATTTTTTTTTATACGAGTAATCTACCCGCGCTCAAGGGATTATGATTACCCTTTAAATGTTTCAACACAGCGCGGGCGTGAAGTTAATGAAGGATAGGAAAGATGTGTGGCACGATGTTCTGAGACTGTTGGTGGTTGTCTCAGATATTCTTATCTCCAGGGATGGCGGCTGAGCTAAAGCGGAGAAATGCCGTGTCTTATTTCTATGTCGTTTATAATTCACATTATTTTATTCGTGTTCATCCTTGTTGGGCATACTAGTTTAACTCAATTACATGTTGTTAGTGTTATGCCTGAACAACATGTATTGAGTAAACCAGCAACCCATTGATGATAATTTTTAGAAGGTTTTTAATGGAATTAAAGCGACATAGACGACGGCAGGGATCGAACCTGTCATCATGAGGTTGACAGGCGAGCACTCATCCATCGCGCCACGGCCAATTGCTGTTCGTTTGTCTCCCTAAAACTCGAGAATGGCTGGACCGATTTTGCTAACTTTGATCTTGAAATATTTGTGGAATATCAGGGAAGGTTTAAACGGTGATAAACATAAATAATAAGTAACGAAAAATACTAAAAACATTTGATGTCTTTACATTACAAATTACTGTAGAAGACATTGATCATAATAGAAGATACATATGTGTTTATTGATGGTAAATAAATTTTTGTCGTGCTTGGGCATGACAGCACCCAATCGTCCTATGAGCGTGCCATTTAACCATGAGTTGCAAAGAGAACAACAATACAATACTGAAGTATTGGCCGAAACAGTTCGTTTAAATGTTCCGCAATTGTATGAACAACAAAAAATTGCTTACGATACTTATTTAATTGCTGTTGGCAAAGATCAGATAGCAAAATGAAGTAGTCCTAGCATTGGGCGCAGCTGCGCAGAAAGAAAAGAGCATCCGCAGATTATCAGCTATGGTATCTCGAGGAGTCTAGCACCGCCACAAACACCCGCCGGTTCTATAAAACAGCCAATCAATTGGCATCAGGTTATAGGACCGGCACGCAAGCTCTTCGAAACAGCGAACGAAACCTAGTCACCGAAGCACAGGAAATTGTAGACGTGCTTAAACAACATTTCCAGCAGCTGCTTAATGGGCATTATTTAGACGAAATCACAGGGGAGCAAAGAAGCATAAGACCACTTAATGAAGATCCAGTCCCACTACCCAGTATACTGAAGAGGTTAAGAAAGCCATACGCAAGCTTAAGAATAACAAATCCGCAGGCTAGGATGGCCTACCTGCCGAACTCTTTAAGTATGGAGGAGATGTCCTGATAGGGTGCATGCATCAGCTCATCAACCAAGTGTGGGAAGAGGAAAGCATGCCCGACGACTGGTCAAATAGCTCCATATGCCCAATCTACAAAAAAGGCGATCCTATGTCCTGCAAAAACTACAGGGGCATATCCCTGCTTAGTGTTGCCTACAAGATCCTATCCACCGTACTATGTGAGCGTCTAAAACCTTTCTGCAACACTATAATCAGCACGTACCAGTGTGGCTTCAGGCCAGGCAGATCAACGATAGACCAAATCTTCACATTAAGGCAAATCCTGAAAAAGACCAACGAATTTCAAGTCGAGACCCACCATCTTTTCATCGACTTTAAAGCCGCATATGATAGCATAAGTCGCCAAGAGCTTCTATTGGCAATGTCGGAACTCGAGATCCCGAAAAAACTGATCCAGCTATGCCGCATGACGTTACAAAATACGCGGTGCAACGTGCAAATGGATAACAGCTCATCCGAGCTATTCCAGACGTGCACAGGGTTCAGACAAGGAGATGCGCTATCATATGATTTCTTCAACCTAGTCCTGGAGCAGATAGTGCGCAAGAGTGGTGTTAACCTGGAAGGCACTATTTTCAACAGGTCTTCCCAACTGTTTGGATATGCGGACGACATCGATATCATCGGCCGCTCCAAGCGAGCTGTGCTAGAAGCGTTCACAGCTATTGATGAACAGGCGAAACGCGTTGGTCTTGAAGTTAATGAGGACAAAACAAAGTATATGCTATCAACAAACAAAGCCGCATTTGTCCATCGCCTAGGACAAAACGTCACTGTTGGTAGCAGTAATTTCGAGGTAGTCAAGGAGTTCACCTACCTCGGAACGAACATCAATCCCACGAATGACACCTTAGTGGAAATTCGACGAAGAATTACCCTAGCAAACCGCTGCTACTTTGGTTTGGCCAAACAAATGGGTTCAAAACTCCTTTCTCGAAAGACAAAGTGCACGCTATACAAAACGCTAATTTTACCAGTTCTACTCTACGGCGGCGGCGCCGAGTGCTGGACGATAAGTAAAAAAGGGGAATTGATACTGGGCACTTTCGAGAGAAAAATTTTTCGGCGGATATTTGGTCCTATATGCAAAGAGGGCGAATGGAGGAGAAGATTCAATCGTGAATTATACGAGCTGTACCAAGATGTGGATGTAGTCCAAAAAGCCAAAACACGTCGACTACACTGGCTCGGTCACAACATCACCAAAAACGGCGCAATGGCGAAGATTCTACAGATATACAAATTGATCGTTTGGGATGGACAACAAGAGGTCACTGGAGGGCACTTAACAGAACGTTTAAAGATTTTCGTGACAAACAAAAATTTTTGGTAGAGCCATTATTATGTTATCAGGTGATTTTCGTCAGACTCTTCCAATTGTTCTCCGATCGACTGTTGCTAACGAACTAAACGCAGGCTCAAAATCATCTAATTTCTGGCGACATGTAAAGACACTTTAATTACCAACTAACATGCGAGTGTTTTTGCAAACAAGATCAAACTGCGATTATGTTTTCGAAGCAGTTATTAGATATTGCAAATGGTAAGGTAGCAGTTGACACCTTGGTCGGATTAATACGCAACTCAATGATTTTTATCACTTCGTCGACTCAAAAGAACAGATTATTCAGCGTGTTTTTACGGACATAGAACAACAGTTAAGAAACCATAATTGGCTGAGTGAACGAGCTATATCGGCAGCCAAAAACATAGATGTCGATGATTTCAATGCAACCTTTAAGAATTTTCGTACAAATCAGTTGAGACTGTTACAAACCAGCATGACGTAGACAACTATCCCACAAAGTTTTTAAATTCCCTGCATTTGCCTGCACTACCGTCTCACAATTTACAATTGGATCAGCTGTTATTATGCTGCGTAACATTAATCAACCTCGACTGATGTGTAATGGAACGAGACTGGCTGTAAAAAAGCTAATGAATAACGTGATCGAGGCCAAGATCATCAAGGGAAAATACAAAGGAGAGGATGTCTTGATTCTGGGTATAATGATGGTAGATAGAAATTTTGTAATAAGCTTTGACAATATTTTTCAAAAATATATGTGGGTGATACGAAATTCACCGGGTCATCTAGTTGCATATAAAAATTTTCGAAAAAAAACTATCTATATTTGGAAAATTCAATACTTCGAAAACGAATATATATACTTAAAATTGGCGTATACAATTTTATTAGAGAAAATTTAAAGAAATTATTTACCTAGGAAATAAATTATAAATTAACCTCATTTAACAATTTTTAAAATTTGTTTGCAATAATGTATGTTTTTTTTCTCTCAGAAATCAGACGACTTTGAGTTTTTTTAAACTCAAACTCTTTTAAGAGTTACATATTTTAAAACTTCAAACAATTATGAAGTTCATTGAACATTTTTATATAACTACATCCAAGTTTAATAATAAATGGTTTCCACTAAGCATTTCCTTTATTCAAATTTAATTAAAAAAAACTTTTGAGCGAGATATAATAATTTTTTTTATTTATTTAGAAGGGTCATTTATGCCATTATCGTACAAAATATAACATTATTCAAATGTTCGGGGCGGCTTCGCTGGGTGGCGCACGAAGAAGACCCAATTTCATAAAACAGTTTAATCTTTGCAAATTTTGTGAAACACTATACGAGTAGCTCTACATATTTTTTTGTGGCATACAGTTTAAGAAAGGTGCATATACATTAAAGCAGGTACGTGCGATTTATTTATTGTTGATTTTTTCTAAGTAATTGTGGAGAACCTTTGAAACAACAAAGTTTAGATACAGACAATTATTTATTCGCTTTCGAAAATTCCTTTAAATTTGTACGACAAGCTACCTAATAATAACGGATTTTGTTCCTTTGAAAAAATCAGTTTTATTAAATCTATTATAATTATTGTTCTCCACAAAACAGTTTTTTCAACCATTATTTTTGTCCGTTTTAGTAGACTATCCAGACAAAAGACAAGGAGTTGTAAGTGAATGCTTTGATCTAATATCAAAAAGGGATTTTGAAGGATGGGTATACAGACATTAATGAGCTACATCACTGGTTAGATTCGCAGCAGATATCTTCGTAGTAGTTCAAACTGAAAATCCTTAAATCAAAAATTTAAAAAAAAAACATCTTAATTTTTTGAAATATTTTCATATATTTTTATTTTTTGTGCACACTCTTTTAATTAATAAAACGTAGGTAATACAAATTAATTATATTCTTAAATATTAAATCGCCTTTAATGTACCTATTTAAATATAAGTTACTTGTTTGAAATTTTACAAAAATCTTTAAGTAAAAAAAAATAAGGAATGTTTGGAGTATTGAAACATTATCTTTTTATTATTTTTTTTAATATTATGTAATTAAGATGACACAATTTTTATTTAACCACTTAGTCGGTATAAGTGTTAATATTTTTTTCATTTAATTTAAATAATGACATCATTTCATATTCTTTTCTTCTTGTTCTCAGTTTAACAATTTTTCACAATTTTTTGACAGCAGTTTACGGAGGTTTTTTGTGTAGGGCTTAATTATTATATGTATGTAGTTCTATTTATTTTATGTTTTTTACCTGATACCTGCAGATAACATTTGTTGGATGAATCAGTTTTTTTGTTTGTACTGTTATGGATGAAGTTAACATTAATGAAAATAACAAATAACAACTTAGTAAATGAACATTAACAATAATTAACAAAAACAAGTAATTATTTGTAATCAACTGAATGGGAACAAAAACTTTACGAAACAAAAAAAAATATTTTTTTTTAAATAACCAAAAGGACGATAAAATCATATGAAATCAAAAATTGAAGCGAACAAAAATTATTAAACGAAAACTTAACGCGAACGAATATAACTAATAACCAAAGAGTGAAAACAAAAAATAAAATAACACATTCAGTTGTTTTTTTTTCCTTCAACTTACAAACTTAGCAACAAATCAAATTAACAAACTTAACACTTAAAAAATAAATAACGAAAATTGTATAACAATTATAATAAAATTTAACATTAAAAAAACTTAACGAAAACTTAACAACGAAATAAAACATAACAAATTAAATCGATGAATCTATGTTCAACATAGATTGGCAGTGAATGAATATTAACAAAATTAATGCTGTTGCATATTTTTATGAGTATACTTGATGATTTTTTTTTATATTATTATGATTTTTATTACTTATTTGTTTTATATTATTTACCTGCTGAGAACATACCCTGAACTTATGAATTTTAGATTTGTCTGTGTCATCGTTATTGGATGATTTTTGTTCGTATTTCTTATTGAAATGTTTTTTTGTATATTTTTGATTGGCGATATACTTACTTAAATAATTCTTTTCTAATTCTATTAATTGATTTTTCAATAAAATCTAGCCTAATTAAGCAAAACAAACTCAATATATTGGTGGTCTTTGAAGATTATACTCGTATAAGAAAAACTGCAAGAATATTGTTTTGGGTGTTGATTGAAGAACAATTTTGTACCAGCAACGAAAAACGATTTTTTTTTGAAAATATATTCTATAACAGCTTTAAATATAACATTGTTAAATGATGTGAATTAATGTAATGCAAGGTAATTTATAAATCTATGAATATAAATTTTGGATCCTCAAATTTCAGTCACAAAAAAAATAAAAAAAAAATATTATTTTAGTAAAGAAAACATAAATTTTTAAAACTGGCTACAAGAAATTTTATAAAATATTATATATGTATAAGGCTTTTGTGATTCAGACCTGAGGAGTTATAAATTGATCACTGGAAAACAATTTATTGCATAGTTTCAGGTGGAAATGTTTTAATTCTGTCTTCATATATTTGTTAAGAGCGATTAACTCATGGAAGTTTGCTTTTATTTTATGTGAAACTATTTATCGTTGAAGTTGGCTTTACTTGATGATAAATATATAATCAAGCATTGTTGACTTTACGGAACTGATTTAATCGCTATGTGATTTTAAGTATTGTTTATTTAAATTTTAGGAATTTGATTTAAAATTTGAAGCAAGAAATAAAATTTAATTTTACTTATCCAAATTAGCCCGTTTTTTTTATTAATTTAATTTTTTAAATGTTAAATTATTTTTTTTAATTAATTTTAATCAATGAAATAATTTGTTTTATTATTGTTTTTTAATTTAATTAAATATTTATATAATTTTGTGTAGTTTTTTATTTATTAAACTAAGAGCGTTCTTATTCATTTTTTTGTTTAGGTTTGTATGAGAAAAGTAATTCATAAAAGTCTCTATAACATAGCATCTATTTATGAGAATATAAATATATAATTATTTTGGCGTTTGGTATTCTTCCTATACATGAAGAAAAATCAAATTAAAATAATTAAATATAAAATATGATTTTCAGAAAAATAAAAGAAGATTAAATTACGAATAGAAAATATAATATTTCGAAATATGTAATATGTATTTCATTAAATGTGTAGGATGAAATTCCAAGGAACCTTAGAAAACCAAGCGGCAATCAATGCTTTTTTTACATAAAGGAATGTTGTAAGAAATATATGGAGTTTCATTTTAAATGAACAAAAATAAGATGAAAGTCAAAATTTAAACAAACTCGCACAACAATCAAACAAAAAATAAAAAGCTTCAAAACGTATAATTTAAATTTTTTTTTTTCTGAAATGAATTGTTTGGAAAAAATACCTCGAATCAACCGTGATAAGTAATTAACTACATAAGAACGAATATGAAAAAAAAAACATATTAATTTAAGAAAAATATAATTTGAAATTAAAAATGCCTTGTTTGGTTCTATCAACAAAAAAAAAATAAAAATTGAAATGAAATTGAAAAAAAAGACACATTTTTAAACAAATAAAATAATAAAGCCTGAACCGAAATTATTGAAAATTCAAATAAAATTGAACATTTTGATAAAAATAAAAGAAAATCAGATTTAACAATAAGAAACGGCAATAAAATTTAGTTTTTTTCGAAAAAGAAAAGTTCCGAAAAACCAAAAATGAAAATCAACGAAAAATTACAAGAAATAAAAAATTCTTAAAACCCACTGCCGTAAAGAAAAAAAAACATAAAGAATGAAATAAAAATCAAGATAGAACGTAACAAAAAACTGAAAAAGAAAAAAAAAACGAAGTAAAAAGTATTATAGAAAATTGAGAAATCTAAGAAATGAACCCATAGCAATTTAAAACAGAAATCAATAAGAACAAAAAACTGAAATATGTAAATGCAAAGCGAAAACAAATAAGAAAAATTAAAAATTTTTGAAGAAACTCGAGAAAATAAAAACTAATAAAAAAGAAATCATAAGAACTCAAGCCCAAACTGAACAAAACATTAAAAATGGAAAATTAAAAATGCAGACAAAATAATTGAACCAAAATAAATGTTCAGAATAAAAGATACACAAAAAACACGAAATAAAATTATTTGGTTAAGTAGTCTCCATGTTGTGTGTTTATTATTTAATAAATGTAAAAATGATAAAAATTTGTATATTTGTATATAATTTATTTATTTAGTTTTAAAAAAGGTTTAACACAAGATTAATTTTAATTTGAATATAATTTAAAGCGACGCGTTTCGGATATAATATATCCATCATCGCGCTTGAAGTTAATAAGTCAAGCCCGATGATGGATATATAATATTCGAAACGCGTCGCTTTAAATTAAATTAAAATTAAAGTTAATGTTGTGTTAAACCTTTTTTAAAACTAAATAAATAAATTATATACAAATATACAAATTTTTATCGTTTTTACATTTATTAAAAAAGGAAATAAAAATTACACGAAATTTAAACAAAATCAAGCTCAAAACCAAAATTTACAAGAAATCAAAGTCTAAAAAAAAAAGTTAACAAAAATTGACACAAATAAAATTTCCGAAAAATCATTAATCAGAGATTAGTAGAAAAAACCATTTAAATTAAAAACAAACATACAAAAAGAATTCATAAAAATTGAAAGGCCGAACTGAACTTCAGTTCTTGCACGAGCTGTATTTTATACGGTTTTACACCAAGATCTTTGCGTAAAATCTTCCATGTGGTCGAATAACACAAACCCAATTGCTGCGAACGGCGACGAATCGACATTTCACGGTCTTCAGCAACACTCTCAGAAACAGACGCAATATTCTCTTCTGTACGCACTGTACGCATTCGAGTGGTTGGTTTAATGTCCAATAAAGTAAACTGAGTGCGAAACTTGGTCACAATCGCATTAATTGTTTGCTCACTTGGTCGATTATGTAGACCATAAATCGGACGTAAAGCGCGAAACACATTTCGAACCGAACACTGATTTTGGTAATAAAATTCAATGATTTGCAAGCGTTGCTCGTTAGTAAGTCTATTCATGATGAAATGTCAAAGCATACTGAGCATCTTTCTCTTTGACACCATGTCTGAAATCCCGCGTGATCTGTCAAATACTAATGCATGAAAATCCTAACCTCAAAAAAATCACCCATTAGATAGAACTGGAAAATTGAAAATGCAAAAAAAAGTAAAGAACGAAAATGAATTCTTAGAAAAATAAAAGTAACGAAAAGCACGAAATAAAAATTACACCAAATTCAAACAAAAATCAAACTCAAACCCAAAATTCACAAAAAAATAAAATCTCAAAAATTAAGAAAAATGAAAATACAAAAAAATTAAAATAAAGATAAGAAAAATATAATGATGCAGAATTTAGTAAAAAAAAAGACATTGAAATTCAAAACGAGATAAAATAAAGGAACGAAAATTGAAAACTTTGGAAAAAAAAACTCAAAGAATAAATTAAGAAAACCTCAAAAAAAGAAAACCAAAATTTAAGATTAAAACGAACAAGAACCTAAGGAATTCACAAAAAAAAATGGAAACAAAAAATATAATAAAACCGAAACTGCAAAAATGAACAGAAACAAAATTAAAAAAAAAGGTAAAAACTAAATCACGGAGAACTCGAATCTTAAAAAATCTGAAAGAAATCATACAAAAATAATAATGGAAACTGACACAAAAATTAAAAAAAAGCAAAACTAAAAGAAACAATTTAAAAAAAAAGTGAAAAATAAATCACGGGGAACCTGAAACCGGAAAAAAACAAATCATAAAAATGAAAATTGATAAAAAAGAAAATTTAAAAAAAAACAACATAAAAAATAACTAAAAAACGCGGAGAACTCAAAAAATCTAAAAATCATACGAAATAATCATACAAGACTGCAAATCAAAATAAAAGAAAATTTTGAAAAAAAAAAATTAAAAACAAATCCGGGAGAACTCGAAGATAAAAAAAAAAAACAT
The DNA here is from genome assembly GCA_911387755.1 of Chrysotoxum bicinctum. Taxonomy (NCBI): domain Eukaryota; kingdom Metazoa; phylum Arthropoda; class Insecta; order Diptera; family Syrphidae; genus Chrysotoxum; species Chrysotoxum bicinctum. The sequence goes on from OU426987.1 coordinate 246,887,392, forward strand.
AAAAATTGAAATTACCGGAAACGAAAATTCAAAAAAAAAAAAAACAATAGAAATGGAACACAAAAACAAAATTTCGAAAAAGATAAAAATTGATCATGGAGAAAAAAAAATCAAAAATAATGCGTAATAAAAATTTAAAAAATAAATCAAGAACACAAAGTAAAAGATAATTGAAAAACTCAAAGTCAAAATAAAAAAAAAACATTAAACAGAGTAAATTTAATATTCGTTGATTGTCAATCAAATTTAAAAAATGGTACAATTTGAGTAACAGTGCACGAACGAATTGAAAAAAAAAAACAAAAACACATAAATGAATAATTGACACAAATTTAAAAATAAATAAATTAACTCATAAATGGGAGAGAACCAAAATAAACAAAAACTTAAAAAAAACAAAAACGCAAACCAAAAATATTAAAATACACAAGAACTTTAAATTACAAAAACGATCAGACAAACTAATTAAAAATATTAACTTAACCGCAAATGAGCAAAAAGTAGAAGACTCAAAATCAAACCGAAACAATAATAAACAAATTTGAAACAAATACAAAAATGTAAAGGAAAATAATTGAACCGAAATATATAAAAGAAAATTAAAAACTTCAAGCAATTGCAAAAAAAAACTATATAAAATTTTAACAACATTTTAAAGAAAAAATAAATAAAAGAAACACGAGAAATAAATAATGGATACATTTAACAGAATTTTTGAATTTTTGTTTGATACGAGGCGGGTCAATAAGTCCGTGACTTTTGGAATAAAACACAGATTTTTTGATAAAAAAATAATTTTATTTTTCCACGTAGTCTCCCTTGAGCTCTATACACTTTGTCCAACGCTTTTCCAATTTTTTTATCCCTTCCAAAAAAAAATGATTTGCCGAGGTCCTCAAAATAGGCCTTTGTTTGCGAGATGACTTCATCATTGGAGTCAAATCTTTTTCCACCAAGCCATTTCTTCAGGTTTGGGAACAAGAAGTAGTCGCTCGGAGCCAAATCTGGAGAATAGGGTGGATGAGGGAGCAATTCATAGCCCAATTCATGGATTTTTGCCATGGCAACTGCACATGTGTGCACCCTTGCATTGTCTTGGTGGAAAAGAACTTTTTCCTTGGCCAAATGAGGTCGGTTTTTTTTCAAATCGTCATTGAATCGGTCCAATAAGTTGGCATAATATTCCCCATTGATTGTTCTTCCCTTTTGAAGGTAGTCAATGTGGATTATCCCGCGTGCATCCCAAAAAACAGTCGCCATAACTTTATTGGCTGACAAACCCACCTTGGCCTTCTTTGGCGCCGATTCACCCTCAGAAACCCACTGTTTTGACTGTTGTTTGGTCTCTGGTGTTTTGTGATGGATCCATGTTTCGTCCACGGTTACAAAACGGCGCAAAAACTCCTCCATATTGCGATTAAACAACGCCAAACCTTCCTGTGAAGTTGTTACACGATTGCGTTTGTGGTCGACTGTGAGCAAACGCGGCACCCATCTTGCGGAAAGCTTTCTCATGCCCAAGTGATCATTCAAAATTGAAACCACTGAGCCATGCGAGATCCCTACGGCTTTCACAATCTCTCGCACTTTCAATCTTCGGTCGGTCAACACCATATCGTGAATTTTTTCGATTGTTTCGGTTGTAGAGACCTCAACTGGGCGTCCAGGACGTTCGGCATCTTCAGTGCTTGTACGGCCACAACGAAATTCAGTAAACCACTTTTTTACCATTGAAATCGATGGTGCAGAGTCCCCATAGTATTTATCAAGTTTAGCCTTGGTCTCGGTAATGGTTTTTTTTCGCAAGAAATAATGCTTAATAAGCACACGAAATTCACTTTTTTCCATTTTCTGACGCAGCAAGTTTAAATTTTGACAGGAGTCAACTGACAGATGCCTGTTGACAGGAGCAGTGTTGCTGTTTCAGTAAAGAGGTCAGAAATTCAAAAAGTCACGGACTTATTGACCCGCCCTTATCAAAGTGACTTTGTTCCTTACTTTTAGTTTAGAAATTTAATCAATACAATGAAAGATTTGATTATACGATATCAAAGTTCCAAGTTTCCAATTCGTTTTAACAAAAAAAAAATCAAAATATAATAAAACAATAAGAAATAGAAATTAGAAAAAATAAATTTTGTTAACGAAAGAATTTTTTTTATATTAAAATGATTTTTTAAATCCCATCTGCAGCATTAAATAATAAATATCTGTGTAAAACAATAAAATTCAAACAGAAAAATAAAAATAATAATAATTTAACAAAAGATGAAAAAATGTCCAAAATCGCTTAATGCAAAATATTTTCCCATTTTATAAAATTAATTAATTAATTTATAAAATAAGATAAACATTTTTAACCTTCAATAAAACAAAATAACAAAAACCACTGTCCGGAATAAACAACAAATAACAAACAAAAAGGCACAGTTTGGTCGTGAGTGTAACAAAGCTTAATAACAATGAAATCCAAATTATTGTTAAATAATTGTTATATCTCCTTGTATTGAAAAACAGATTTAAACAACGAAAAACTCAAAGAATTTCATTTTTCGACAAAAACCAAAGACGGGAAAATTTTAAGAAATTATAATTAAATTATTAAATATTATTACCAAATTGAGTTTAAATCAAATTAACTGAACCGCGAAACGTATACAAGAAATAAAGGATGCAAATAATTAATGGCATTAAATGAAATTCTTTTATTTAAAGAAAAAAATGTCTTAATAGAGGAGATTTAAGCCAACAATTATTGAATATAATTTGTTAACGAAAACAGCAAAAGAAAAAAACTTAACAATTCATGGTGAACAATATTAAAAAAGTCATTCTAATTAAACAAATAAATGTTAAATAATCAGAACAAAATTTTTAATGAAAATAACAACAATAACAATTAGTAATAACAAATCAAAACAAAAACTCAACGGTTAAGAAGCAAAAACTATGTAAATATTGAAAAATGTTCAATTCTTTTGTTCAATATTTAACAAATTTTTGTATTTGTTTAATAACAAAAGAAATATCAGACTTTGGACATTTTTTCGCAACAAAAACAAAAAATAATAAATCTGAAATCATAAAAACTAAAATAAAATTGAACTAAAAATTAAAACAACAAATAAAGAATTCTAAAATAAAAAACGAAAAATAAAATAATATAAGAAACAACAAAATAAAATATTTAATATAAAATAAATAAAATAAAATAAAATAAAAATAAAATAAATGAAAATAAAATAAAATAAAATAAAATAAAATAAAATAAAATAAAATAAAATAAAATAAAATAAAATAAAATAAAATAAAATAAAATAAAATAAAATAAAATAAAATAAAATAAAATAAAATAAAATAATATAAAGCAAAAACAACAGAAATATTAACAAAAAGTTACGAAATAAAATAAATAAATAATGCAAAAAATAAAAAATACTAAAAATTTTAAACTAAATGAAACAAAAATTAAAATGAAGAAATTGACAAAAAAAATAATCAAATTAATGAACACAGAGATAAAAAGCAACACAAGTAAATGAAAATTTGGGAAAATAAAAATAAAACGAAAATAAATAAATATAAAAAAACAAAAAATAATATAAAATAAATTATATAAATAAAAATTATAAGAAATAAAAATTATAGATAATTAAATAAATAAAAGGAAAACATAAACGTAACAATTTTTTTTGCGTTTTTTAGATACATATTTTGGATGAACAATTAACAATCCACGGATATTTTTATTTAATGCTACTAATGAGGAGTATATATATTTGAAAAACGATTCTTATTAAAAATATAATCTGAGTTACATTAAAAAATTTTATCAACCTGAAGAAGTCGACCGACCTTTATACGATTAAGATTGATTGATTGAATTTATTGAAATGTATTTTTAGTTTAATTTCCTTAAATTAAATTAAAATTTTTTTTATTTGCATTTAAGAACTATTTTTTTTGTTATGGTTGCTTATTTTTGATACAAAAGTGCATGAATTGTATAATTGCAAAAACGAAAATGTCCAGAAAATCAAAAATAAAATTAAATTTAATGAAATAAAAAAAAAATAATCAAAAACAATTTTTAGAAGTTAGAAGGGACTAACATTTTTAAATTTAGAAAATAAAACCAAAAAGAAAATAAAATTTAAAGAACACCAAAAGAAAAACAAAAATGTATCATTACTTGCTTTAGGACTGTCAGACATAAGAATTTCGTTGATTTAATTTTGGGTTAAAAAAACAAATACTTTTATGAAAACAAATTTAAAAACGGAAAATTGTAAACTTGAATAAAAAAACGTTTTAAACAAAAATCTATATTTTTTTGTTAATTTAATATTTGGTTGTATGAGAGTAATTTTTATTTATAAAATTGAGATATTTTTAAAACAATCAATTAAAAAAAAATACCCTATTGTAGACACCAAATAAATGAAAATAAAATGTAAAAATTAGGAAAGTGCCCAAACGCCATTTTAAAAGAGTTTTTAAAAACTTTATTCTACTATTTTTGTTTCTGAAGAAATGGGAAGAAGTTTTGATAATAATTATTATTATTATTTTTATTTAAGTTATTTAAGTTGTTTGAGAATGTACACTTGTTAGTAAAGGGTGGTTAAATTTTAAGGGTCGATGTTGATTTTGAATAAAACACAAAAAATAAAACACGATGACGAGTTGAGGTGGACGACTCTTCAGCCATACTATCGCGAACAGCAGCAATACCTTGTTCAATAAGTTTTGTCGTTCGATAAGAAAAACACAACTTTATGGTTCAAAATACACTTTATTATTCAGTATAATCTCCTTGAACATTAATACACTTGCTCCAACGATCCTCCAATCGGTGGATCCCATCCCTGAAGTGAGAATCCGGAAGGTCTGCAAAATATGCTTCAACAGCCGTTATGACCTCTTCATTTGATGAAAAATGCTTGCCACGCATAAATTTTTTGAGTTCTGGAAACAAATGGAAGTCGCTGGAGGCCAAATCTGGTGAATACGGTGGATGCTCCAACAATTCAAACTTTAATTCATGGATTTTAGCCATTGTCAAAATGCTCTTGTGACACGGTGCATTGTCCTGATGAAAAAGGACTTTTTTCTTCTGCAAACCGGGTCTTTTTTCACGAATATTTTCCTTCAACTGGTCCAAAAGGTTGCAATAATATTCAGAATTAATTGTTTTACCAGTTTGCAAGTAATCCACAAACAAAATTCCTTTCGCATCCCAAAAAACTGATGCCATAACCTTTTTGGCCGATTTCCGGACACGAACTCGTTTCGAGGCCGAACAACCAGGTTCACACCACTCTTTAGCCTCTTGTTTTGATTCGGGATCATGGTGATAGACCCAAGTCTCATCCATAGTGATGAATCGACGCACAAAATCCACTTTATCCTTTTTAAAACGCTCCAAATGTTGCTGAGAAAGTCGCATTCGAATGTGTTTTTGTTCCATCGTTAGCGAATGCGGCACCCATTTTGCACACAGCTTTCTAAAGCCCGAAATTTCACTTAAAATATGCCTAACACTGCCTAATGAGATGTGTAGAGCCTCTACTAAATCTCTCTCAGTCAATCGACGATCTTCCAAAACCATATCCTGTATTTTGGCTATGATTTCTGGTGTTGATGCGCTTTTTGGACGTCCTTCACGTGGATCGTCTTCAAGGCTTGTACGACCACGTTTAAATTCAGCAACCCATCTTTCTACTATTCTCATTGAAGGTGAACAATCATTATACACTTTCAACATTCGTTCGTGAATTTCTTTTGGTGCTACACCTTCCAAAAATAAGAATGTTATCACTGCACGATATTCAATTTTTTCCATCGTAAACAAATACTTTGACACGGCGACACTAAATGGCTTCTAAACAAAGAATGAATTGACAGATTGAAATGAAACTTCACATACGTTAATATGAAGAGTGTACCAACAAAACAAAAAAAAATTGAGCTAGTAGCAACGCCTTCTCCTATCGAACGACAAAACTTATTTATTTTCTGCAGTACGAGCTGTACGAGCATGCACTGGTGTTTTCACATCTCTTACAGACTCGGTTTGCTCAAATTTTTGCACGATTTTTCCGATTGTACGCACATTTGGACGATTAAATTGACCGAAAAATCACGAAGTGCACAATATGCATTTTGATTTGAACGCCCATTTTCATAACAAGCCTGAATAACTTTAACGCGTGCTCGATTGTGTATCTTTCCATGGTTTAAATTGAGTTAGTCTGAAATTCAGAAATGTCAAATGAAATGCAGAAAAAACTTGACGTTTAGGTGTGGTTTACTTTCAACATCGGCCCTTAAAATTTAACCACTCTTTATTATTTCGTTTTATTTCCCGAACTTCATTTACATAATATATTAGCTCAGCCAAAGAAAATGATCGTGAGAAAAAATTAACATGGACACCATGTAAATTTTTAACATGATGCGTTATGTTGATTTGAATTTTTATAAGATTATCAACATGGGTTATAATTATTTTAAGTTTTTCAAACTGTTACAAGATGTCTTGTTTAAATAACGGGTATCATTTTATTAATTTACTTATTATAATGTTCTTGTGGTTGTTGTATGATACTTTTATTCAATACTTGGATTTGAAAAAAAAACTTTGAATATACAGTGTTTTTTTTCTAACCTAAATCTTATTTTATAGCTAGTGAAATTTTGTTTCCTAATTTAATTAATAAATATTAAATTTTAAATGAAAATAAACTTAAAGTACTTAAGTTCACCTTAAGTACTTAGGTGACAGCTTATCCAGAGAAAAATGTAACCGATTAGCTTTAAGTTAAACTTAAATATTTAAGTTTCGTATAACCAGATGGGATCAGTCGGCTCTTTTAAAGGTGTTGAACCAAGTTCGGACACAAAATTCACCACACAAAATTTACCAAGTTGAAGTCTGCGAAAGACAGAGTCCTTGTGCCCCGGGTTCTACTTTCACGGACCACGGTAATGCGGTCGATTTTGCGTTACTTTGACGAACGAATGTTTTCTGATTGATAACCGAACCGGCCATTTCCAATTTGGCCACCAAACTTTGAAGAGTCGAATTTGAAGGGCTACCACGCCTACCGTAAGAAGGCGCAACGTTTGGACTGTCGAACAATCATGTTGATAATAAGCTTATATTATTCGGACGTGCTGTTCAATCGTGTGACTTGTCAAGGTGATTTGGTATCAGTAACAGAATAATATACAACAAATTTGAAAGATCTCACCAAAATAACATGGCCGACACAGGTGACGAAAATTATTAAATTAATAAATACAAGAAAAATAAATTCACAGAACAGACTGCAAGACTGGCTGCATGAAAATCCTATTTCAGCGTATTTGTAGTTTTTTTTTTGTTTTTAAATAATTGAGTTTGTTTTGCATTCCTAACCTAGTAATAGTAAAATGTTTATATTAATAATGGAAAATATGAACTTGAAGAATAATATAAAAAAAACGTAACGTGAAACGCAATAAATTTTGGAATATAATAAAATTTTTGTATAAGAAACAAACACATTTTTGTCAACGATTAAAAAAAAATCTGTTTTTTTTTGTATAGAAAATTTAAATAAGAGAATCTTTTTCAAGATAAAAAACGAAAATTCTTAAGATTTTCTAAAAATAATATTTAAATCTTTTTTTCTTTAAGAAACCTCATTTAACTTTTATTTTTTTTTTTTAATTTTTTGTATTTATGTAACACACAAAATTGTTTTTATAATTTTTTTTTTTGAAATGTTTAATTTTAAGAATGTTTATTTTTTATGAAATTCCAATTAATGTAAATGTTTCATGTTTTTCCTAAAATTTTGTCTGTTTAACCTTGAATTAAGTTCATACTTTTTTATTTGTATTTGAAAACTTTATATTTCTACCAAATCCTCAGCCTAAGTGGATAAAAGTCCCTGCCTTTTGGAGGTTATTTAAATTTCAAGAAAACCCTTTTATAAAATTATTTCACAACTTTTAAGGCAACATGAATTTTTTATAATTTTTATAAAAAAAAATACACTTTTTGTATTCAATTTTCTGCCAAAAATAATACCTGTCTATGTGCATAGAGACATGATGGTGATGCCTTGATATTATTTTAACCCCATGATTTTTTTTTTTTTGAATTAAGGATTCGTTGCAAGCTTCAAAAATATCCAATTTCGCAGTATCAAGCCGATGTGAAGGCAGCGTTCCATTACCTTGCATCTTCTAACTGCACTGGAAATTTAAAATTATATATTTTGTGTATATTTTCCAAGAAGTTTGATGTTTGGTTTGTGTTGGTTTCATCATCATATTTATTTAGACGAATAATTTTGGCTGCATTCCTCATTTCCAGACCAAAAAACAAGAAGAGGACCTGTTGTGTGAAGCGATCTTCTGCAATGTGTATTTTTGTGAACTGCAAAACTATATAATCTGTCGGTTTATCTATGGATTGTTGCATAAAGTTGAGTTGAGTTGATGTCGGATGTATAACGATGATGATTTAAGGATAATCTGTCAACGGTTGATGTTTTTTTGCTGCTTTTGTTTTGTGACAAGGATAGGTACATATTGTAATATGATGATTGTTGTTTTCTACTTTAAGGATTTTTTTTGTTTTGCAATTTTATAAGTGACTTTGTGTTGTGTTCATGTTATGTATCTTGTTGACATATTTTTGATGTTAAATATTTTTTGTTGGATTTATGCATTGTTTTTTTTTTTATTTTACAGAACAAAATTAATATTAAATTTTGATCCAGAATTCATAAATCAAGGACCATCAAAAATTTAGCCTTCCTTATTCGTCCATGCATTGTAATTTTCTTAAACCCTCGGAGCAAGTTTTTACTGGTGATGAAAATGAATAATAAATTATCTCTCATATTATATATGAAATTCTTGCGGGAAAAGCAAATGGAATTGCTTGAGGGAGTTTTTTTTTCTTGATTTCAGCTGTGTGGTGAGATGATCTGTAATTAAAGCAAAAAAAAAAAAAATAAGAAATTGTAAGAGGAAAATTAAATAAGAAAAAAAAATTGTGTCAGAAAGTGCAGTGAGAATAATATTATTTTAACTCTGTAATAAGACATGGCTGGACTAGGTAGAATTTATTTTTAAGGAAAAAATTAATTAACAAAATTCTCCTAAACAAAAATGATATATAAAAATAACAATTTTGAAAGTCAAAAATCCTATTAGTAGATAAATGAAAAATAAAAAATGTTCCTGTTCTTAATGTTGATATTCCTCCAGTTTTTAAATTCATTCAATGAAATGTATTGCAACAGATGTGGTTAAAGTATAAACAAAGGTTTAGAAATTCTTTGGGTACTTTGTCCAAATTAAACAAGAAATAAAAACAATAAAATGAAGTCTTGCAGATAAAAAAAAACAGTAATCTTTCTATTATTAATATGAGCTTCCAGGATATGAAAGTTTTCCAGTCAACCTTTAATGCCAGTTCTGAGATCGATGTTCTGAAAAATACTTCTGTTTTTTTATTTTTAGTTTTCAAAGAGTATATTCATATATGCCAAAATACTAAGACTTTCATCTTTTATAGATTTTTAACATTCAAAATTAATGATTTTGCTCAAATTGTCTGTCACATTTTTGGTACGGTTTGTTTGTGACAGCTGTTTAGGTGTCACTTTCATACACTTTGTTTCTTTTTTTTGAGAAAGAAAAGTTGTGTGAGCTTCAGTGCCACTATAAATTGAAAGTTTAGTGAAAAAAAAGTAAAAAAAGATATCAAAATAAAAATATAAGTAAAAATATGCTATTGTATTTATTAAAAAAAAAAATTCTTAAAAGTTGTTGAGAGAAAAATTTGTCTTCTTCTCTTGAAGAATCTCTTCCTTAAAAGATTCCTTTTGTAAAATTTTACTAAATAATCGAACAAATATTTACGTTTATTTGGGCTCTAAGGGCTTAAAGTTTTGTTTAAAAAATAACGATTTCACTTAATTTTAATTTTTTTTTTAATCTACTTAAAATAAAAAAGAAATGATCGTAAGCTTTTAATTTAAATGACTTTCTGTTAGTTTTAGTTTTAGGATTTAGATATGAGCAGGGCAAGGATAATATGCGTAAGAAGGGAAGATATGCGCTTAAAAATTAAAAATATGTTGTGAAAAATTTGAAAGATAATGAATTGAAAATTAAAAAAAAAATCAGTTTCTTATTTAGAAAAAAAAAATAGATATAAAATAAACTTAAAAAATTATATTCCAATCTCGTTTAAATAAGGAATAATTGTCAAAATTCTTTGAAAATCTCTTTTTCATATATTATACCATACAGTTTTTTTTTTTTTTGAAATTTTCAAAAAGAAAACTTTTACTATTTGGTCGCGAAAAAAAACTTTTAAAAATTAAAATTGATCTTTCAACGTCAACACTACAGATGTGACAGGAGCAATTCTCGAATGAAAGAATTTCACATGTTGAATATTTCTACAGGTTCTTTTCTTCATTTTTATTTAAAACATTTTCAATTTTGTTCAAAACCTTGAACCGAATTAATTTATGAAATTGTATCTTCCATCACATTAATTTGATTGTATTCCATCTCAGCGGCTTAGTTATATTTCATTAAAAGTTGGAATTTATAAAAACTAAATGTTTTTTTTTAACAATCACTTGTTAGGTATTAATTTTTTTTTTAATAGATAGAGCTTCGGAACCATCCAACTCTTTGACTACTCTCTTTACCGTTTCTCATTCCAAGTAATTTATTTTGATAGGAGGCGTTTTTCTTTTTCTGAGCAGAGAACTGACCAGTCATTTTATTTTGAGCTCATATAGGGCACTCCGAGCTCGCTCTGATTGAAAATAGAAAAATAACCTGAGCGCTCTGATGTGTCTGAGCTAAAAAAGAAACACAGATCATTTTTTGACAGTTCAGTTTCCTGCTCTGAACTTGAAAAGAAAATCGCCAAAGATAGAATTGGAGTAAAGAGTACGGTATGGAAAAACATGACAACTGGAATTTTGTTTACTGCTGTAAAGTTGGCACTTCTATTGAAGTTGGAATTCATAGTGTTAACGTGCGCACGTAATTTTGTAAAAGTAAAGACTTAAATTTTTAAGTCTTTTGAATATTTCAAAAATATTAACTAAAAATATGCATTTATTTTAAAAATATGTCCAATAAAGCCAAAAATGCAAATATATGCATTTATAGTAAAATATGCAAAACTATGCTCTAACGATTTTTAAGGAAATTTACTGATTCGAAAAACTAGCTTATTTATTTTATCAAAAAAAAATATGTTTTAACATAGAAATCCTTGCCCTGGTAATGAGTGCTCTTATTTTTGAAATATAATAAAATTGTGTTCAGACTGAAGGTAATTTGTTGCTAGCAACTTTTTCAACATCAAAAAAAACTCGTTACTCGTTCAATGGCGCAACAAAATTTCAATAAAAGTTTTTAAAATGCTAAGCATGCAGTATGAACTAGAAAAAAAAAACTATAACAAACTAAAACCAATTTAAGATAATTCATTGCATATTTTTAAAGCGTAATTTTTAAATGTTCATAAAATTTTCCAGTTGTAAGATATAGTTTAAATATCAAATCTCTGAGCAAGCTGCGTACTATAAAATACTTGTAAAAGCCATTATCTATGAAAATAAAAATATCTATCTATCTATCTAATTTTTTATCAAAACATTTATTCAAAGTAGGCACCAGACTAAATATTTTTCTTCAATCCACTCCTGTTGAGCAAATACAAAAAGTCATTCAATGAAAAATCCATATCTAAAAGCCATTCCAAATATAGCAGTTTTCAAAATTTCACCAGGCGGCTATACTATTCCCAATATGGCACTTTTCAAAATTTTACTAGGCGGCTATACTATTTGTCCTTCATTTTAATTAAAATAAAAAAGTGAAAATTAAACCTCAAGTCATTTCTTATTCATGAATTCAAATTAAGCGGATTGAATTAAATTGTCTTCAATTATATTCTTTTATTTTTTAAACGATTTAAAAAAAAATATCATTCTTTTTATAGTTTTACTTAGAGAACGAAAGAAAGTTGGTGACTTTCAGATATATGTCATCGTAATTGCATGAAGAAAGAAATGAAAAATCTTTTGGATGAATTTCCTAAGCTAATTGATTCAATTGAATTCCATTAGCGATCTCAATACTGTCACTGCATCTATATATATTTTATCGATTGTTGAATATACAAAAAAAAAAAACAATATGGAATCTTCTACATCAATTAGGTATCTATTTGTGAATCTACTCAATTCGAGTTGTCCCGCAATGAATCTCAAAAAAAAAATGGACTTAAATGTCAAATAATGAATATAATCAACAGAAGAGCTACCGGAATGTTTTCTTTATTTGTAACAAAAGAATTAATTTGATAATAATTTCTATCTGGTTTTGTATGCTTTTAAAAAAAAATAGTGAAAAATTAAAATATTAATGCCAATTGATTGTTTTTTCTCTTCGAGTTTTCAGAGATATTCATTCTACCCCTAAAATTATGCAATTAATAAGTTAAGTAATAAATAAATTTTATCTTAAAAAATATTTCCATCAGGAAATGAATTTGTAATGTTTCAATAAACAGATACAATATCTACTCAAATACATATTTGCATTTTAATATTTCAAGAAAGAAAAAAAAAACACCTGTTAAACTCATCAAACAAGGGGTTTTTCACAATTCATGGTTGAAATGACCTAAGGAGGGTTACTATAGTTAAAGAGGGATAATATAAAACAACCATTTCCCTCATAAGAAATGAAAAACACACACACAGTGTATTTATGTTGATTTCTTGTATTTTTAGGGGAACAATTCAATGAAACGATTATATTAGTTTTTTTTACATAAGCGACTGAACTCTATTATAGAACCTTACAAAGCAACAAGTCTAAAAGGAGGAAGTCAGTAAAATAGGGCAGCACATTAATGTATCGAATTGTTATAAGGCAAAAGCAGTGCAACAAAAGAATACAAATATTTATTCCGTTGGTATTCGAATTTTTATTGTGGTTTCGTATGTACGTATGTATGTGTGGAGATATTTTGTTTTTGAGGGTTATTGTTTCAGAGGTCTTACGAAGTTTTTGTTTTTGTTTTAAGGGATTTGTAGGAAGAAGACAATTGCGTGTGGATCAATGAACTAAAACTCTTATCACATTTTATTCGATTCGATAACAGTTTTTTTAATTGTGGAAAAATACAGACATTAAAATAGGCAAGAATAGTTATAAAACAGTGATTCAGATTCAGATTCTGATAAAACAGTGTATACATAGAGCAGATAAACTATTTTTTAATTAATTTAAATAAATATTCCTCGCTAATGAAAGGCACAAAAATTTAGTGATCAAATTTTATGATTGGATTTAGAAGGTTGAATATTTTATAAAATTAAAACAAAATGGGTGATTCAGTCGAAAATTTTTAAGACTCGCCAAAAATTTTTAATTTTACCTATCTTTCTTTTTTTACTTTAAAATTTTATTACATAATTTATATTTTTAGAGCCTTAAGTCTTCTCCTCAACTCCTATAGTTAAGTCACAATCATAAAACTTGACTTGAAGCTGATCTAATTTCAGAAGCTATTTTAAATCAATAGTTTCACTCTAGTTTTAATAATTTTATATTTGAGCACTCAAATTGTAACTCATCACTACATAATTAATGAGTACATATTCAGTTCAAAGTTTATGCTGCTAGTAGTCGAAATCAGTTGGCATTAAATTTACAAAACTACTTTTTCATGTAAAATTTTGGACAATGTATAGTATAGAAAAACACTAACTTTTTAAGAATTCAGAGATTTTGGAAGTACTGAATGTGTACTGAATGTACACTACAAAATGATCAAAATACAATGAAATGATGAAACATTTAATAAGTTTGAATTAAATATAAGAACAATTCCGTTTAGTACGAGTATGAGTACGTGTACATAACGAAAATTAAAATATCTATTCTTTAAAATAGATTTTTTCAATTTCAATATTAGTAATAATTTTTGAGAGTTTCAGAATATCTCAACCTCCCAAAGACCCCATAAGGTTCCGATAAACGGTCCGAGAAAGATTTTAAACAGTCTTGGCACCTTGACAGGTTGAGAGATTTTTTAACGCCCAAAACCCCACTTCTGGTAATAGAGTACTTAAATTATAAGAATGTACTGAATATATGCGCTTAAAGTACTAAAAAAGCATGTACACTTTGTATTATTTATTTCTTTTTTGCTGTCTAATGTTAAACAAAAATCTTAAATTTATTTAAACAATTTTGTTATTAAACTTAAAAAATTAAGGTTAAGAAAAAGAACATTATTTTTTTCTGGTAGATAAATTATGTTTTTTAAAGTATTAACACATGTCAACCTAAGACCCGATATGGTATCGATAAACGTTCCCAGTACGATTATTAACAGTGTCGAAGCCTTGGGAAGTTGAGAGGTTTTGAAAATCTCAAAAAATCACTTTTGATAATAGAGTACTTAAATTATAGGAATGTATTGAGTGCATTCAGTTCAGTAGGTTCTGAAGAAGCATGTACAATTCGTATTTTAAAAACTTCCTTACTGTCTGCTGTCTATTGTAAAAAAAATCTTAAATTTATTTGAACAAATTTTTCATTTCACTTAGAAAATTACGGCTAAGAATTGGAGCTATATTTTATTTTTGGTAGAAAAAGTGTGTGTTTTGAAAGAATCAGTACATTCCAACCTTCAAAAGTCTCGATATAGTAATAAACGAATTCAGTTCATTGGGAGGTTCTCGAATTAATGTGTGTTCTCTACTGATAATACTTAATATGTACGAATGTACTAAATAGCCAAACAGTTCTAAAAAAGGATAGAAAATTTGTATTATAAACACATTCTTATTGAAGGCAGACAATTTCTAAAAAAAATTCTTAAATTTGCTTAAACAAATTTAAATCACAGCACAGCTGAATAATAGATAGCAAACAAAATTTATAGTGTGTGTTTTTAGCAATAAAAGTGTGTTTTTGAAAGTGTAAGAAAATTTCAAGCTTTCAAAGTTCCGATATGGTAATTAACTACTCCATGACTATTCTTTACAATCTCAATACTTTGGCAGGTTCGGGTTTTTTTTTTAAGTACACTACAGATAATAGAGTACCTAATATTTACATATGAATGTACTGAATCCCAATTAAGTATGTACTAAATCCGCATTAAGTTCAGATATACAATTTGGCTTATGTAAACATTTTTATAAGAAGCTGTAAAAACTCAACGTAAAAAACGACATTAGATTTTTCAAGAAAATTACCATTTTTTTCAAATTTAAGACAAACATTAAAAACAAATTTAAATAATTTCTGATTAAATAAATATTTTATTTTTTTAAATATTTATTTTTGTGTCGTTTTAACACCTTGGCAACCCTATTGATATTTACAAAACAAAAAAAAATATCAACATGCCACTGTAATTGATATCTCCTTATTCTCACCACTTATGTATGAAATATAAAAAAAAATATTTCAAGATACTCGTACAATATTATATCTTACTTCATTGGAGTCACGATTCATGTAGCCTGTCATTCAATTCATTCGAACAAGCTTCGTTCTTATCAAAAATTACGCAAATTAATCAAACAATTTCAAGTCGTATTCGTAATATAGAAATTGTATATAAAATACTCTGAACTTTGGACTTCTCTTGAAGAAGAGTGACTTGATTCTTCAAAAAAAAAACGGTTTTTTAATTGGCACTTAAGTTGATGGCAGTAAATATTGAGCAATAATTGGGTGATGGCGCCTATAATAATAAACGCAACTAACCACAAACTCAATAGATAAATAGATACATTATGAAATGAAGTCAAGGCCTTGTGAATTAGATATTAAAGATACAAAACGATCTAGAACTCATTGGTCAGGCTTGAATTACTTTGCTCGTACCATATAATATGTAAATTAATGGGGAGACAAATTTAATATGTGGTTATAAAGTTCCTACCGGAAAAAGTAATTCAGTAAAAACCTCAACACAGTTATGTCTTAAAAGAATTACAGATACTTGTTGCTGGCAATAATTTTCTATCTTTTCTTTACAGTATCATTATAATTTTTTGTCAACAGAATCGGGGTCAATTACATCTCGAAATTCGCATTTCAATAAGCACACAAGTCTGATAATAAAATAAAAACAAGTCTCTCACTCTCTTCTATCCCTTTTGAATACCAAACAGATTTGAAATGAACTTGTTACTTCAACCCAAAATGCCATATCTATACAACCTGTCACTTTCACCGAAACTCAAACATGTATCTCAAGCGAAATTCCATCACTTCGGTCTGATGCCAACGTAATAAAATCCCAAAAAAAGATACTTAAACTTTCACGCAAATTATAGGTAGTTAGGTACTCGTACATTAAACCAAGCTAAGATACTTACAGTGGGTTCGTTACATCGGTTAATCCATCGAATAAGAAAATCCCTAGTAACGGTCGGTGTTTGTTGTCGTTTGTACGATTATTGTTCGGTCGGATGACTGCGTTACAGCAATAAGTTTCATTTTCCGCAGAAGAATATTTTTTATGATAATAAATCATCATTATAATACACCTTGCATCCAGTGAGAGGGATACACAAAGTATCTATTGCTTGTCGTATGGAAAGATAATAATCGCAATTATTATGTATCTTATTACGTGATTATGTTGATTTTATATTTGAGTTGCTTTCTCTTTCGTTGATTGTCATCGTTGTCACTTTCAACAAACACCACAATCAGATACTTTTGTTTTAAGTTCTCAGATACACACATTGCACTTTGTATTCACTTCGATTTGATTGGAAATTCTGGATAAAGTTTCTCTTTTTGTTTTCTGAATTAATTCACTAAATTGGATTTCTTAATTTTTGATACAATATCAAGTTTCACTCATGCACACAGATAGTTTTTTTTTTTTTGTTTTAATTTATTTCCAAACTGGGCCCAATTCGAGAACCAGCCCCAGAAAGGGCCGCAGAGCCACACCACTCTATATTCACTTTTCGATCGGTGTATCTACTTCGAGTTGCAAACCAGAAATGCGATGATCGTTGCAAATGCTGATCCTATTTATACTTGGCGGGCGATTTCGTATGAAACTTCAACCACCGAAATTTTGAGGAGTACATAGTACACACCGATGCATTGGAACACCCTATAGCAAGAACAAGTACGTATATGGAATCTTAATTGAATTCATATACCACTACCACCATCTTAGATACATTATCTAATCGTTTCTTTGGCTGAGGCTCTGATGGTAAGGAAGGAAAGGATCAGTGGGAATTTTTCTTAATTTCTGTTTGCCTTCATATACGTACATGAATAGATTACAGAGGCAACAATCAACGTTCCCCTATTCTGTCTTGCTAAGGGCATATCGAATATGGCACACACAGTATAATAAATTCTATTGTTCAAGCCGGGCACTGTGAAGATATTTTTCAGTTTTCTCATAGAGATTTTGATTTCTTGGACGGATTGACTTTTTAGAGCAAAGGGTGATTTTTGTGAAAAACCTTCTTAGGGCTTTCGAAATTTCTAAAGATTCAAAAATCTATCTTAGGGTGATGTATGTTATGTATTTTTGTATAAATTTTCCCATGAGGATCTTCTTAAGTTGTTTTATTTTTTTTTTGGTTCAAAGTTGTTGTTGTAAAGCTGGTGTTGAAGATACTTACTTCTTAAGAAATAAAAAGAAGCTTAAAACCAGCTTGATATGTTATAACTTGTTCTTCGATCATTTAATGGCATTTTTGTGTAAGAAATTGCAAGCAATTACCTTATGTGTCGAATAAAAAGTATCTATGTAAGGAGTATCTGTATGTCGTCTATATAAGCTGGCTAGTGCGGTTATTTGGTAAAATCAACTTTATATTTTTGGTGTAGGATAGATTTAGGAGGGAATTTGAAATGTTGTCATTGGGTATAGGTAGTTACTCAATAAAGAAGACGTAGATACAAAATACAATTTGGCAATGACTGTTCCTAGTTACGTGACATTTTGTTTGTAAAGTAATACTGGTGTATATTTCACCACATACTAATATAAGTCTAACTTTTTGACAATGTTTGTATAAAATGTTTAAAACGAAATATTATAGAGTATATATTTCAGTTATGAATTTCAAGGTTATTTGATATTTCACGGGCTTCTAGGGATAAATATACGGTTAGGTAGGTGATACTTCATGTAGCTTTTCATTTGCAATACTCGTATACATATATATATATATGTATGTTCATTGAAATATGTATGTAGGTATATTTAACAAGTTATTGATTCGTACAAAAAATCAAGACTTAAATAAGGAAGATGAAAAATAAGGGGTCTCGCAGTTCTGCCTGTGAGTTCGAATACAGAATAAGCAGACCGCTCAGAATATTTTATTCAAACTAACTACATAGGTACATACTCGTAGCATTTTAAAAAATTGCCCGCAAAACATTTTTTCATTTTTCTTTTAAGACCAAAAATAACAGTACCTGCCATACAATTTTTTCTGCAATTTTCGATTTTTTTTTAATTCTTAAAAAGTTTTTCAGTAAAATCTGGTTTAAAAAAATTGCAATAAATGGTTATTAATGGCACCTTCCATAAAGCCATATTTTCTTTTTGACATTTTTATGCTTAAAAGTTCGTTATTGTTGTTTTTTTTTTAAATTTTTTTAAATAATTTTAAATTATTTTGAAAACTTTATATTAAGGTATGTATGTATATATTTTGAGAACCACATCCTTGATATTTTTAACTTGCCAATTAACAGTTTTCTAAACCTATCTAAAATAAGATAGATTTTTGTCCCAAATTGGACTCAAGGTTAACTATTGGTTGTTTTAGTTTTTGAATTTTGATGTTTCTGTTGTGATTAGCACTCTTCTTCAGACAACTGCAGTAAATAAGAATTTTTAAAAATTATTTCATATTTTATTTTTTATTCTTATATTTCTTTTGTAAATACTTATTTATTGCAGTTGTCTGAAGAAGAGTGTAATAACATCCGAAACGTTTCAGCCAAAAAATAAAAAACAACCAATAATAATTGATCTTCAGCCCAATTTAGGACAAACATCAATTTAATAAATGAAAAAGTTCAAGAAGAAAGAAATCATTTATACCATCTTAAACTTGAATATATTTTTACTTGCGACTTATACATTTATAGGCAAGTAATGCATTCGTAAAAAAAATCGAACTCGAGATTTTGATCAAAGTTGACATTACGATCATAGCGAAGATGAAAAAAGTGGGACTCGAATTTCTGTCTGTCTGTTCGATTACAACCTAAGCGGCTCGGCCGATTTTTTTCAAACTTGGTAGATATGCGTTTTAATTTTTCCCCCCATACGTTTATTTCTGTTTTTTTTTTAAGACCAAAAATAACGGTACCTGCCATACGATATTTTTTGAAATTTTAAAAATATTTTTTTTTCTCAAAACTGTCGCACAGTTAAACCTAAATAATGGTTGAAAAAAATTCGGAAAAATTATTATTTTTGGGGCCCCTCCTGGAACCATTTTTTTTGTTTTTGATTTTCTCAAAAACGGTACGACCGATTTTGAGTATTTTTTTAATGTTAAAGGTCAATAGCAGTTTCAATATTATTGTGTATTCAAATTTTCAAAAAAAAAATTGTTTTTGAAAACTCAATATTTCGAAAACCCTTAACTTGATAGATAAAAGTTTCTTACGATAATCAACAAGATATGAGAAAAAAAAATTATTTTACCTAAAAATAACGATACCCTCCATACAAATGTTAAAAAATGGCTTTCGAGAATCGTATTGTTCTCAAAAACGGTTCCAAGAATTTTGGTTAAATTTTTTTTCTTGCGATTAATTTTTAAGATCTATAATTTAATAAAAAAAATTGAAAACAAGATCTTACTGACTGCACCTTTCATCCGGCATATCGGATTTACATGAAATGTTTAAGAGAGAAGCTTCTAAAAAGTTTAAAAAACATTGCATTTCAAAACTTTAAGAAAAATATTTTTTTTTTGAATTTTGAAAAAAAAAATCTATTTTTTTTTTGAAAATTCAATATCTCGAAAACGGCTCAATATTTTTTTTTGTAAATTTAATTTTTATTCGAACAATAAGAAAAATTAAAAATGTTTTAAAATTTTGTATATAAAAGCTCATTTTTTTTTTAAGAAATCACTGCAAAGACTTTTAATTTTTGTTCTTGTATAAACCTATGTATATTTGCTTGAATCACATGGCATCTTATTTTTACCTCCAACTACTAAAGAAGTTGTTTTAGTCATTTAAAAAATTAATTTCATGCTTATGAACAGTTTTTCTCTAATAACATTCATTTTTGAAATTTAGTCTTTTACATAGGAGCAAGTTCGTGCGACCCAGTCGTGCATTTAATTTAAATCTTGACAGCTAAAAGTCTTTTAATATAATCTAGAAGAAAAAATTGTTCTTTATTTAAAATGAACGGTATCCACCATACAAGTGTTCAAAAATAGTTTTCGAAAATCATATTTTTCTTGAAAGCAGCACCTAGAATTTAAATGCAATTTGTTTATTTCGCTTAAATTTTACGATCTATAGTTCAATAAAAAAAATTCAAATAAGATATTACTGATTGAAATACCATATTTTTGAATTTCTCATTATTGGCATAACGGATTTTAGTGAAATTTTTTAAAGGGAAGCTTCTTAAATGTTTGAAAACATAGCATTTCAAAACTTAAAAAAAAAAAGAACTGACAAATTTTTTTTGACATTTAATTTTTATTCGTTCAATAATTTTGATTTTGCATAACATGTTTTTTATTTTGCTATAAAATCTCCTAAACTAGTGCATTTATGCAGACATAATTTTAAATTTATTGAAGTAAGGTAGGGGGACCAAATAAGGCCCTGTTCCCAATAAGCCCCACTTGTCAGAAAACATAGAAACGAACAAATAACGGGACTTTTTTTGCTTTCCATATTTTAACCATGTCTACAAGAACACATACAAAAGAAAAAAAGCCAGCTTCGCGATTCAGGTCTTGACCTATAGATCAATGAAGTTCGTCTGGGGGTGAAGAACTACCAAATTATAAAAAAGTAGTGTGTTTTGTGTTCTTTTTTAACAAATTTAAACCAAGTAAGTACCTATTTTTGATTTTTCCCGTATAATATATGATATTTTAAGTAAATTACAACATTTGTTTGTAAAAAATGTTTGATCGTTAGTTTTAAATAATTCATTTTTTTAAGTCTTGCATGTTCCTAATAAGGCCCACAAAAATAAGGGATGGGCCTTATTGGGCACACGAAAATTTGCTTTTAATTTATTGGGTCTTATATTATATTTTTAATGTGTTTCAGACCAAATGCCAACTTTTTCCAAAAAAGAGCTTCTTATAGGACAGTAACCAACATAAAAAAACGCGTTGCAGGTTAAGGAATATTTTTGTTTTATTTTTTTTACGAAAAAGTGAAGTTTAAATTTTTTTGTTTAAGTTTTTTGCTAAAATTAAGTTTTTTTTTTAATTTGTGTTTTTGTTAAACTGAAGAGACTATTTTCCTATGAAATAAATTTAAAAGAAGATGTTTGTTAAAAGATATTGATTTTTTTGTGTTTTTACTTGCGAAATTCTTAAGAAAACTAAGTGGGTCTTATTAAGACCCCATGGGCCTTATTAAGAACGACGTAAGCTTTTTTAAATGTCAAAAAAATATACTTTTCAATTTAACGAAAACAATAAAATCTATGTTTTCATGTAGATTAAATGGCAAAGAATCATAACCTTTTTAGTTTACTCGGATACTCCCAAAAACCTAGCAGATATTTCGAAAAATCCGTTAGGTGGGCTTTATTTGCCCCCCCCCCCCCCTACCTTATTGCTAGTAAATTGATTTTGTATGTCCTAAATTTCTTTGAGAATTAAAAAAAAAAAACGTATACCACTTTCATGTATTTGAAAAATAAACATTAAAGGGAATACTTTCAAAAATTTAAATTTATAAAATTGGTAGACAGTTAATGATAAAATCGAAAATAGTAGACAAAACCATATTTTTGGAATTTTTGTTCGATCAAAATATAGACCGTGATGTCTACAATACTATACATAATATGTTTACCAAAATCCGTAAGCCCGTTTTCGAAATGTCGATTTCTTCTCTAGGGAACCACTGAAAAAACATTATTACCAATAAAGAAAACAGACAGAAGTGTGAGACCCATTTACTTAGTGTTCTCCACCATCGTAATGTAAACTTTGATCAATATCTCCAATTCGTTTTTTAATGCGAAATTCGCCCTATAGAACCTACATGTAGGTATGTATGTATGTACATATACTCGTATAGCAATTCTATCTATTTGACATAGAGCTTTCACTACTCGGTCGAATTTTGTTAAGACTTAAAAATGATTCCTCCTACCGATATATTTCTTTTTTTTGATTTATTGAAAACGGTATAACTTATTTCAGCCATATTTTGCTTGTTATGAGTTTATTAAAATTAAAGAAACAAAATTGTTTGGATTTTTTAAAATAATTTAAGTTTTTTATTTTTTTTTTTGCAAATAAATTATTATTTCTAGATCGTTTTTGTGAACGTTAATGCAAACAGGTTTTTAGAACTTATTATCTAAAATATTAAAAGAAATGTTTTTTTTCTTATTTAAAAATAATGTTACCAACAATATAGGAATGGTAATAACACGCTTTGAAAAGACCTAAATTTCTAGAAAATGACGTCAGGGAATTTAATGAAACTGTTACTTCGTCCCTTAAATTGTGCGATTGTATGTTGCAATATAAAAATTTTAATTAAATTAACAAATTTTGATAATTGAATGTAAGCAAGTTCGTACGACCTAGTTGTGCATTATATTTATTTAGAAGTAGTGAGTATATAGGAATTTTGCAAATTTTATTTCAAATGATACATTTATCCAATTTCAGTACTTATTTTTATTGAAACAAATGTTAAACGTCAACGACTGAAAGAAATTTTACCGCATTCAGTTTTAATATTTTTTGAACCTTTTGTTTTCAGGGTATCTGATGACCTTATTGTTATTTGTATTTTTAGCTAGGTATCAGCTCGTACCTATTTGAAGCGTTATTTAATGATATTTTCAAAAAAAGTTAATATTTGTTCGTTAGTACCTAATTTGATTGTAGTCAAATTAAGGTATTCTTTTACTCTATGGAATATTTACAATAGAAAGCTTTTATAGCTTCACATAGTATCTGAGGCTTTTGGATGACTGAAATATAAAACATTTTTGTTTAAAACGAATTTTAATAAAATATCTTTATTTTTTTCATTTGGTATTTTAGTATTTAATTTTCAGACTTAGTTTGGATCTTCGTCAAAGGTCTCCTCCTTTGATGACAATTTCCACCCAGAAATGTATGAGAGCTATAAGTCACTATGGTTATCCGTTCTCTACTAGGTGCTGTGTTTTTATTGCTTTAGCCAAATAATGAAAAACTTTTTCGAAAAAGCGTTTTCTACATACCTATAGTGCCTATTGCATGTAAGACTGTCAATCGTATTTCAAAGCTAGTTATATCCATTGATATAATGTCCATATAAATGCACTTAAAAAACAGCTCGTATTGTATTACTTTTTAGCTTTCAAATGGAACCATCATGAAATGCTTCCAAGTCGAAGACATCTTCGTGCATATTTAAAGACCTTGGAATACTGGGTTTCATTTGATCGCTTAGCTCACTTAAATTGAAATTTGTAACAAATATATGTACAAGATATGTAGAAGCCTCTACATATTATTCAGAGACTTTAAGATCAAAAGAACTCCTTATATTCTATGCATCTCCCTATTCATTGAGCTACAAATTTGATTGAGAAATATGAGTTCAATTGGAAGCCGCTAACCTCCCTCAACCTCTCCACTCTCTCACCATAAATACAAATCTGACACCCACTTTTAAATGAAATAATCATAAACATGCGTGCAAATGATAAATTAACCCGCATTTTTGTGGGGCAGCATCAGCAAAACAGTACCAAGCTTGTTAGCCATATACAATTTTTTCTCAATATTTTTATTCTCGAATCATAAATTCTGAAATGGGCGTTCTTTATTGCTCTTGGATAAATATTCAAAAAGATACAAAATATTATATATACTCGGCTCGTATATGCATATTACAGTTAATTATCTTTTCTATGACTTTGTTTGTGTGTATGTCGCCCTCTTATTCATTGAAGATTTGTGTTTATAACAATCTTTGAAGATAAGTACCATAAATGTGTTTTGAGTGTGGGCGGACAGACGACAGTTTGTTAGATAAAAAATCGTTTACTTAACGCTTATGTCAGTTATTGTTTCGTATTTGTATAAGATCTCTTTGGAGACGATTGTTGCTGATTTAAGATAAGTAAATGACACAAAATATAGTCTGCGAGGTATAGTTGGAATTTAAGAAATGTTTGTTAAATCAACTGCTTTCAGCAAATAGAAATGGTTTTTTTGTTTTTAATATCTTTAGGTCACTTGAACGAGGCAAAACTATACCCAAAGTAAGCTGAAAATAACTTACCTTATTTGGATGAATAATCTAACCCTTTTCGTTTTTTACTTGCGATATACTCGTACATCATATTATATATTATTTAAAGGTTCGTTAAGGTAAGTTGTGCTTTCGAAAAAATAATCGAACTCGAGATATTTATCTCACGGAAAATTATCCTAGGAAACCGTAGCTACTTCGGTTAGGCAAAATAATTAAGTTCAAAACTCTTCACTCGTAAGAAAAAGTGAATGCTCAACGAACGCTTTTAAAAGGCTTTTTAATTGGCCCGCATAGAGTTTGGCAACGTGTGGCGGACATGTTGATTTGGTGACATCTGTCAAATTTATTGTTTATTATTCAGTTATCGATAACATATCATCATTGCAAATAATTCCATTGAACAGCAAGTCCAAATGATACAATTTTATTATCAAAATGAGTGTTCGTTTGTTCAAACATTGCGTACGTTGCGCCGTACCGTAGACGGAATGGTGGTGGCCCTTAACAGTCGACTCTTCAACGTTTGGTAAACAAATTTTGACCAAAACTTCCTTAGCGACGAGACATATTTTTGGATGAATAGTTGTGTTAACAAGTACATTGCCGTAAATAGGACGAAACTTACCCTAACGAGGCTTACCAGATGACAATGCATCCTCAAAAAGTTACCATTTAGTGTAGATTTTAGGCCGGCGCACAGTGGAAAATAATTGGATGTTTCTGATCAAAAATCTATAACTTTTTTGTTTTTAAAGATAGAGTATTGAAATTTTGCACAAATACAAAGGAAAGTATTGTCTTAATGAATAATTGCTTTTAATATAAGAATAACGATAATAATACTTGCATATTTAGAAAAACAAACTAAAAATTTATAAAAACTCCATGGAACAATTTATTGTAAAGGGTGATTGCAAATAAGGTGTGACAAAAAGCTAGAACTTGTAGGTTATGTTGAGGCAAGACAAAAATTGATTAAGAGGGGGTCTTTATCCCCAATTTAGGGGGGAGGGGAATACACACAAAATTATTTAGAAATACTTACAATGTCATGCAGTTTTTTTGAAAGACAGAAATCCATTCTTTAATTTGTCTTTTAAATCGATTTATTTGAGCAAATATTTTTTGAAGAATTGATTTTCAAACTGAAAGTTTTGAAAATTTAATTTTTTCAATACCGTTATAAATTTCAAATCAGATGATCTATTATTTCTAAGACATGAGAAAATTAAAATAAAATCCCGATTAAATAAAAAATATACATAATACATATGTGTGTATGTATAAAAAAAACTGCATGGAAAAATGTCTGTGTACCTACACATATATATAAGTAGAAAAAATAATTATAATAACATACAGTGAGCGTCAAAAGTGAGTAAACACCAATATAATTTCTGGAGTTATATGGAATTCGATCAAACAAATAAGCAATGAATTCTGATAATAAAAATCAATAAAAATAAATCAAAACATAAATAAAAATTCAAAATATAGCTTCCTACAATTTTTCCTAATAGAAACTAAACATACTCCATATTAACGCGTCACAAGTAAGAAAACATCATAAACAGAATATAAGGAGCACAGAAAAATAATGATGGTGTGGGGAATGGGGATGTATGGCAGCATATTCGATCGGGAATCTTGTTTTCATTGAAAGTACAATGAATAATCAAGACTATCTGAACATCCTAACCAATAACCTTCAACCGACCTTACGAAAATAAGGGATGCTTAGCAATCGGATCTCTTAGCAAGACAATGATCCTAAGCATACCGCGCAGTTTCTTAAAGAATGAATATTTTATAGGACTTCAAAGCACCTCGACCACCTTCCACAATCGCCGTACTAAGCTATATACAACATTTATGGGATCATTTGGACCGGAAAATTTCACAAACGGGTCATCAAGAACAAAGATGATCTTAAAAGGGTTTAATTGAAGAACTGTCCCAAATATCCTCCGATGTTAAAAATAACATTGTTGTTTCCATGTCACGCTGACTAAGAGATGTTATAAAGTCTAAAGGTGATCAAATGAAATACCCAGTTTTTTACTTGAGGTACTATATTTATTATTTTAAACAAAATGCATGGCCGCAATCAAAAAGTAAATTCTTTACTTTGCCTAACTAATCAACAAGTTTTAATTGGTCGGATATTTTTAACATCTTATCACAATAACCATTCAAATAAAAAAGGTTTAAGGAACATCTCGATTAAGCTGTATTCTAAAAGTCAAATAATGAAGTTGGTTTTGATATTTGCTTATATCTTCAAAAGTATAAGTCCTACGACCATCCGGTTTTCATTTTTTAATTCCAAATTTATAAAAGCATTGAATTTTTAAAACAAAAATAGGACTAAATAATGTAAACTTTTAAAAAAAATCACTTCGAAGAAAAAAATATTAGTTTGTTTTTTAAAGATTTTGAGTTTGAAAATTAATTTCTCAGAAACTGTGTAATAAAATAATTTGTTTTGAAAAGTAAATCAAAGAATTAATTTCTAGCTTTAAAAAAAGATATAGTATGAAATTGTAAGTCTTGCCATTGTTTTTTACTATTTTTTAAAATGGCTCATGTAGCGATTTTTAGTTTTCTGGCTTTAATCATTAGTTTACTGATAACTTCCAAAATCGCACGTTATCGCAGCTGATTTTTATAAATGTTTGTTTATAAGAAACTAAACTACCAATTAATATAAAAAGCAAAGCATCGCGAAGCATCGCTAACTATAGTTAGCGATACTAAAAGGCTCTGTGAACTTGAAAAATATTTTTTTTTATTTTATTTTAAATTTTAATTAATTACTTGTGAAATAAATCAAAGTTTATAAAAACGTAAAGTTGTTTTAATATTTTCATAAAATAAGCTTTTCAAAAATGTATAATACTTTATACCTATTCCTACAAAATCTTATAGAAAACTAAATTTCAAAGTGATGAACCAATCGGCCTTGAATTGAAAATTTAAAAAAATAATAAACATTAATGCTTTAAAAAAATGATTCATACATATATTTCAAAAAATTCTTGCACTTTCGTAAAGATTGACTATTTAGCTTTCAGATAAAATTCAAATGTAAAATTAAAAAAAATTTTGTAAAAATCATTTATGATCAGCTGTTGTTCTACCATTTTCCACTGTGCGGCGGCAGCGTCATTGGTTATTAATTTTGTCGAAAACGACGTTAGTGAGGCGGTCACTGTCAATGACGAGCGCTACATAACGATGAAAACCAAGTTCTTAAGGGCCAAATTGAACCATAATGACCCAGACAGCATGTGGTTATCTGTCGCAGGGAAAACGTCAACTGGGTACTAAGGTCAAGCGATTTGACTGCATTGAAAACGCAGCTCTATGCGAAAAATCCACAAACGACCAAATGAATATACCTACCACAGGCCATCGCTGAAATTCAGTCGGATTTATGCGGAAGAGTTATTGAAAATTTGACCACTCGAAAAAGAGCTTGTATAAAAAGCCGAGGTGGGCATTTTAACGATGACAAATAAGTTCGTTTTATTTTTATTTAAGACAAAAATTGTCCGGCACATAATAAATAAAATGCACGACTGGGTCGCACGAACTTGGTCCTATGTAATAGACAAGGAATTTTAAAAACGAATGTTATCAGAGAAAACTTTTCATGAGAATAAAATAATTTTTTTAAATTCTTTTAGTAGAGATAAAAACAGAATGCAATGCAAATATGAATTTATTGCAAGAATAAAAATTATAAGTCTTTATATTGGTTTCCTTAAAAAAATAAGCTTTTATGTGCAAAATTTTTAAAACAAAATGGTACGCCAACTTTAAGTTTTTATTATTGTACGAATGAAAATTAAATTTAAAAAAAAAATATTGAGCCGTTTTTGAGATATCGAATTTTCCAAAAAAAGACCTTTTTTCCATAAATCCAAAAAAAAATGTTTATGTTTTAAAATGCAATGTATATTTAAACGTTTTAGGAGCATCTCCATACATTTTTTATTGAAATCCGTTTTTACGATAACGAGAAATCCAAAATTAAAAAAAATGGTTCTATGGTAGGTACAAGCTGTTATATCTTAATTAAAATTTTTATTTGCGACTTATAGGTACTATAAAGCAAGTTATGCATTCGTAAAAAAAAACGAACTCGAGATTTTGATCAAAGTTGACATTACGATGATAGCGAAGACTAAAAAAGTGGATCTCGCAATTCTGTCTGTCTGCCTGTCTGTCTGTCTGTCTGTCTGTCTGTCTGTCTGTCTGTCTGTCTGTCTGTCTGTCTGTCTGTCTGTCTGTCTGTCTGTCTGTCTGTTCGACTACAGGCTAAACGACTCGGCTGATTTTCTTTAAACTTGGTAGATATCATTTTTAATTTTTTCCCCCCACACGTTTTTTTCTTTTTTTTTTAAGACCAAAAATAACGGTACCCCCAAACGAATTTTTTCGAAATTTTATAAACATTTTTTTTTTCTCAAAAACTGTTCAATAGATTTTAAAAATAAAGATACAGAAAAATTTCATTTAATTAAATCTAGGTATTGGTTAAAAAAAAATTTCCGAAAAATGGTTATTGAGGGTACCCCCCATGGAACCATTTTTTTTGTTTTTGATTTTCTCAAAAACGGTTCAACCGATTTTGATCATTTTTTTTTTTACTAAAGCTCCCTAAAAACATAAATAGAATTGTGTACTCAAATTTTCAAAAAATTTTTTTTTGGATTTTTAAAAAAAACTTCAAAATTTTTTTTTCAAAACTCAATATTTCGAAAACCCTACCATACAAATGCTAAAAAATTAAAAAAAATGGTTTTCAAAAATCGTATTTTTCTCGAAAACGGCACCTAGAATTTTGATAAAATGTTTTTTTCAATTAATTTTTACGATCTTAAATTTAATAAAAAAAATGTTGAAATTAAGACATTACAGCTTGTACCTACCATAGAACCATTTTTTCGAATCTTGAATTTCTCATTATCCACATAACGGATCTTAATGAAAATTTTTATAGAGAAGCTTCTAAAAAGTCTTAAACACATTGCATTTCGAAACTTTAAAATAAATATTTTTTGAATTTTTGAAAAAAAATCTATTTTTTTTCTTTTTTTTTGAAAATTCGATATCTCCGAAACGGGTCAATATTTCTTTTCGTAAATTTAATTTTTATTCGAACAATAATAGAAACTTTAAACTAGCGTACCAAAATTTTTTCTTAAAAAGCTTTTAAAAACTTTGTATATAAAAGCTTCTTTTAAAGAAACCACTACAAGGACTTATAATTTTTGTTAAAGACTAAAAAAGAATTTAAAAATTAATTTTATCCTTATGAACAGTTTCCCCTAATAACATTCGTTTTTAAAATTCCCAGTCGATTACATAGGAGCAAGTTCGTGCGACCCAGTCGTGCATTTTATTTTTTATTAGATTGAAGATCATAAAAATTTATTGAAAGAACAAAAAAATTTATCAAAATCGTAGGCGCCGTTTTCGATAAAAATATGATTTTTGAAAACCATTTTTTAACATTTTTTAAAATTTTTATGGTGGTTACCTTAGCCACACTGGCTGTCCTGATTTTTAACGAGTATTGAATATGACTTATCATCGCGAAAAAAATAGTCTGGTAAAAAAACGATGCATTTTCGCGGACTATGTATGTTAATTTATTGATGTTCGTGTAACTAGTGAGTCATTTGAAATTTTTTGACAATAATGAGTTGAACGAAACAGCAACAAATAAAAATATAAATAAACGCAGTACTTGTTTTCATTATCGAAAATTATTTTGAATCGTTTACTTTAACAATTGAAGGATAGATAAGTCTTTGAGTCAAACATGCACATTCAAGGCTAAATTGCGTGTTTTCGTTTTCAAGAAAAATATTTATTTCTAAATAAATTTAACACAGAGAAAATTATATGGTGTACTAAATTTAAAGACGAAAAATATTAATGTCGTCCAAAAAAAATGGGTTTTTCAATAAGGACGGGTAGGTGTTGAAATGAAATAAAATAAGCTGTGTGTGAGCTATTTACAACATTTTTTGAAACGCCCATGTCCATGTATGCCATTATATATGGAATATGACTCATTCAATTGCCCAGTTTGACTTCTCACCTCTGCAAAATCCGGATGTGCAAACTTGATTTTTTTTTTTCGAAATGGAATTCTAATTTTTCTTAACTATATTGACCATCATCAAAATTTTCGGAAAACTTCTATTCAAATATTTCATCTTTACCTATTTCAGGGTCCCAACAACAGTTATAGTATTGTTTTTGTAGAAGAATAGTTGTGTATGGTATAATTAATGTAATCAGTCAAGTTTTCTGTTTAATCCGTGAATGGGTTGAGCAAAGATCTGTACATACCACCGAGGCCAATACCTTGTTCAATAAATAAAACCCCTCATCAGAGCCGTTACTGACAGATGTTTTCATTTCTCCTAAAAAGTGGCTCACATCACCGAAAACTCCAAAAAAATCAACAGGAAGCGACAAGAATTCTAAGTTACCAAATCTTTCTGTCCCCCTGCTGACTATAATCTTCAACAACTATCTGAAAAACAGCTATTTCCCTGCGGCCGGCCTGGAAATTGGAAGAAGCCATCCCTGTCTCGAAGAAGAACAACCGCGCAAAGGATATCAATTTCGTTATTGCTCTGCTGTATGATCAAGATACTGGAGGCACTAATATTAAAAAAAAACTCAACGTTTTCTGCAGTGAAAGAGATGTCATACCGGAGTTCCAGTAAGGCTTTCGAAATAAACACTCTACCCTAAATTCACAACTGGCACTTCACAGTGATGTTACACTTAGACGCGCAAAAAGCATACGACTATAGCGTGCTTGCTGGACATTGGAAAAGCTTTCGACAACATCACATACACCACCGTTTTTTTCACCAGAGATTTCTCCCAGTAAAGTGCAGGACCACTTATGGGAATACTATCTCAAATAGCAAAAAGACCAAACTCATTCTTTTCCAAATAAGAGTGACTGTCAATTGAATACGAGCCTTTGCCTTTTGTATTGAGATCAAACTAAAGTTTCCAGACAACGTCAAGTCATCAACGAATTACTTGGGAATCAACTTTTCCTCTCTGCGCTTGGTTCAACACCTACTCAGAAAGCAAAATGGACTAAGTAAAAAGAATAAGCTGCTTGTGTACAAAGAACTTACCTAACTGATTCTGATAAACGCCTTTCCCATCTGGTTTACTATATCAGCTACAGCAATGCAGAAGATGAAGCATTTTGAAAGAAAGATGCTTCGCATTTGCACTGGAGTACACCGTAGCCTACTAAAAAAGCTGTACAAGGAAACAAAATTAATACTACTGGATAAGCATTTGCTGCAGCTCTCCGCAAAACCATCAGGAACCTGGAAGATCATCGCAACTCGGAAGTACAACAGCTCCTCCAGCATGAACTAGAACCTAGTGACAGGTATCTATACTCCCGAGCCATCACTGACGATCAATTTGAAGAAATCATTACAAGTTTAAGGTCCCGCAGAATACTGAACCTAATGACTAACAATCCTCAACCATTTCTGTTGTCGTCTGGAATGGAGAGAAACTACAATTTCCAGCTCTACTGTAGCAGGATTTGTCACTTACTTGCAAAAGATAGTACCACTGAAAATCTAAAACAGCTACCTTCTGGGATAATTATTGATACTTCCTCTTGTTAATTTGTGACGGAGCCTAGATTTTTCCACCAGTGCCAGTGGCGTAGCGTGCCATCTCGGCGCCCGGGGCGGGAGACACATTTTGCCTCTCCCAATCTTCCTAAAACTTATTTTTAAGCGTCTTGACAGATTCATGTATAGCGCTCCAGTGCGTTTCAGTGACGCGTTTTACTGCTGATGCAGAAAAGAAGGCAAATAGCTTCTCCAGAGTTCCAAAAAACGTCACGGAATTTACTGATTCAGAAGCAGCGTGCACTCCAGCCAAGTTGAGTGAGTGGTTTGTGCATGTAACGAATGTAGCTTTAATCCAGGCTTGAACTCCATTGTGGATCCCTGACATTGTGTTAGCGTTGTCATAAGCCTGTCCTCTAAAGTTCTGTATGTACGTCTGATGTTATCTTCGCGATTATATCGTTGCTGAGATCTTCTGCATTTGGTACGAAGAAGTCAATGAAAGATCCTACCACGGCGCCATTTTGTCCTTCGATATGTATGTATCGCAGAACTTGGCTCATTTGGTCATTGTGGGAGATGTCTGGTGTACTGTTGAAGATTACGCAATAATATTTAGCTTCTTGAATGCGACGGATGATGGTGGATCAAACTTGCTGTCCCAGTAAGTTTATCAATTCATTCTGGGTTTCTGGAGATAGATACGAAACTGGGACTCTTGCTCTCAGCTTTATCTTTGTCAGATATTCCATTAGAAGAGGGTCATATTTAGCTTGGAGGTGCAATAACTTCAGAAAGTTCCCGCGATTGCCACTATCATCTCCTCAAATGTCTTCTCGATGTCCTCTGAAGGCCAGATTCTGTTTGGCTAAGAACTGGATAATATCCAGCAACCGGTACAGTACATCCATCCACTTCTTCTCCTCACTTTCGAAAACTTCTTGTTGTTTCTGATCGATGGTTGTTTTACGGCTCAGGCGAACTTCCAACTCCTTCCATTTCAAGAAGCTCTGCTCATTGTTTAGGCTGTTCTCATGGTCTCCAATTCTTGAATTTAGCTTCAACCATTCGTTGAATCCTTCTTCAGATGCGAAGTTCGAGCCGGAATTGACAAACAGCTTGCAACAGAAACAATACAATACCATCCATGTTCGGATAACCTTTTCACCGTTAGATAATGGTTTGTAGAACCACTCTCTGGTTAGTTTTCGGGTACCGCCTTTCGTTGAAGCCCCTGAGTGAACAACATCGGCAAATTTGGAATCGATGTTCAGTACTGAGTCAGATCCGCGACGTACTAGAAGCGTTCTGACTTCGTCTGTCATAGTAGAAGGCCAGCAACCTACATGCTTGAGGTACTTCTGGTGAGTCGACTTCGCCTTGACCCTGCTCTGTGGTGGGGCCAGACACCAGAACGACTTCCAACTTCTACGGCAGGCACGTCTTATTTTTCTGCCTGTAAAATAAGTTATGCATTCCCATAAATATTGGTCGGAGGACAATTCTAGGTCACGGACGATTCTAGATGGAAGAATCATATACTTACCATACATTGGAATTACTTCCGCTGCTGCTGGACGCCGCCGAAGACGTTAACGTGGCTTTCGAAACAGAACTAGAATTGAAATATTTCAGTAATGCACCTTGAGACTTCTTCGCATGTGCTTCTTTCTTAGCCTTTTTCTTGCGGTATTCCACACCACTTTCTTTGGCTCTTTTCATTTTCAAATAGAACAACGTTTCCGTCGAATCTTAGGGTGCATTCCGTTATTGTCGGGCGACTAGCGAAACTAAAACGAAACGTGCCGAAACTCTCGCGAAACTGAAAGGGATCGTTCCGAAATATATGATATGCGAGACCTCTGGCGGCGCTGGCGGTTACCTACTTTACCTACTTTACATACTTTATACATATATATATGTGGGATGGGGCCTGACCATTGAAGTAGCATTTTACAAAACGAACAGAACTAGTACTTGAACGTGACATGAACAGACCTTACAATACAACTTAACGAACGAACGACGAAGTAAAAGGAACATGCGCCCCTCTCTATTATTTCTCCTTTTCTTTTAATCTTTCTTTAAATTTAGTCGTTATAAAGATATTCATTCCAAGCGTTATCTTGAATCAATCGGTTGCCACACGTCCTCTTAGTGTCCAAAAAGTGTTAAAATAAAGATATAATAAATATTTTATTATTACGAAATAGAAAGTAGCGTTTCTTTTAGAGTGAATTAAGGAAATCCTACATTTTGGGAGCTCTAGCCGGGATTGGAAACTAAAAAGGGCATCATCCCTTAAATATTAGTGCCGCCGCGACAGCGAAAAAATATATAGAGAGTGTATATTGAAATTAGAGAAAACGATCAAAATACCCATTTTTGTAGTGCCTACGTGACGGGCGAAGTGTGAAAGTGTTAATATTATAAAACACAAAGAAAAGGAATCTTTGATTTCCTTGAGCGTCGCGTGCATAACGTACATAACGGAGAAACTATATGCTGGATATACAGTTGCAGTGCCTACGTGACGAACAAGCTATGTATATGGCTATGTGCAGAAGTGTCTATGTCTATGTTATTTGAGCGTTGTGAACAATAACAGGCAAAAGAGAAGAGAAGACAGAAAAGTCATTTGAAAACTAAAAACAGTGCTGTGGAAAAAAAAAGTTATTTAAAGAAAAACATTGCTGTGAAAAAAAAAAGATATATAAGTAGAAGAAATACATTTGAAAAATAAACTATAAAAAAAAAAAAAAGAAATAGTAAAGGGCACCAACGAGAAAGCGTAATTCATTGAAATTTTCGCTGTTGGATGCTCCAACATAGAGGAAGAGACGTGTCCAGTCATCAGATCAGTCATCACATCAGTCATCACATCAGTCATCACATCGATAGATCATTAGAATAAATGTAAATGGTGAGTGACGTTATTGTGGCTTTTATTGTTGAATTAAAATAAAGTAGCTTAAACATTTTGTCTTAAATTCAAAGTAAATTATTCTTTTCTATTATTGTAAAATGGAGAGGGACGCAATTTTGGCCTTAACGGTAGAGGGACTTAGGACAAAGTTAGAAGAACTCAACTTGACGACGATAGGGTTGAAAAGAGCACTTCAGGATAGGCTCCTCCAACATTTCGGTCTGTCAAGGCCGAATGAAGGTGAGGAAGACAGTGACGGGGGTAGTTATTCTTCGATCCGCTTGATTAATGCTCCACCGTCAAGAGGGACAATATTCACCTTGAGAGATATCGAGGATTCTCTAATGCCTTTTCATGGAAGTGGTAGCTACGACATTAATCATTGGCTACGGGGTTTCGAAGAAAATGCTGTAACTGTCGAGTGGAATGACTTACAGAAATTTATTTATGGGAAACAGTTACTTAAAGGGGCCGCCAGACTTTTTGTTCGAAGTCAATCCAGCATAAAGGACTGGAAGAGTTTAAAGAGTGCGCTGATCGATGAATTTGGCACTGTTCTATCACCAGCTGAGATCCATCGTCAGCTCCGATCAAGAAAGAAGAGGTCCGCGGAGTCATTGAGAGAATATTTGTACGAATTAATAGAGATAGGGAAAGCGATTGAGCTAGATGAGAGTAGTCTCATCGAATATTTTATTGAAGGGATTCCTGACAGTCGTCAGAATAAGCTCGCTCTTTACCAAGCAAACACTATCAGAGAATTAAAAGGTCACATACCCATTTATGAAAAAATACGTGGACCGAACCAACAGTCGTCATACTCGCGGGGAGGAACACAAGCTGGGACAAGTGCACAATATTTTAAACAGGAGAGACAGGAACGAAAATGTTTTAAGTGTGCTGGGACTTCACATCTCGCCAAAGATTGCAAAGTACTCAATATTAAATGTTTCCGTTGCGGACAGGAGGGGCACAGATCGTTTGAGTGTGGACAAACACAAGCAAATAATAGAGGTGATCAGAAGAATAAGAGGACGGATACAAATCGTGTTCATACGGCAACGACAGACGAACTTCCCGAAGTTCGAGTGTCACTGGCAGTAAGCAGCCGTCGAATCTTTAAAGAGATCGAAATTAAGGGGAAGAGTGTGTCAGCACTATTCGACACAGGTAGTGACGTGAACTTAATACGTTACGATGTTTTGATTAGGTTGGATTATGTTGAATTAGGTCCAATTAAAAAATGTTTGTCTGGCATAGGCCAAAAGAAGGTATTCACCTTAGGTAGTTTTGAAACTATAGTTAAAATTGATGAGTTTGAGTTGAGTCTAGTTTTCCATGCAGTTAGAGAGGTCGACATACCCTATTCGGCTGTAATGGGAAATGAAATTTTAAAAGAGTTGGATGTTAAGATCACTGAAGATGGTGTCGAATTTTCCGTTAGACAAACCCTAGAGGCAGAGGTTAAAACTGTGGTTAAAAACAGTAACCTAGCAGGTACACGAGGATGTGCGAATAGCAGAGCGAGGTGTGTTGGGGTTAACATGAGCGATAAGTACTTTGCCAGCAGGGGCAACGAGAGCCAGGGGTTGGAAGTATTGGATCGAGGGGGTTACGAGAACACAGTCGCTAGAGAAGTAGGAGTGTGTGAACTTCTAGTAGAGTTTGAAGAGATTTGTTTGTCAGCGAAGGAAGACTTTGAGAGTGGACCACTGATTGATCTTGACCATCTGAGAGTTGGTGAGAGAAAGAGGGTGATGGCAATGATAAACAGCTACGTACCGAAGAAAAACCGGAAGTCACCAGTAGAGATGAAGTTGGTGTTAAGAGATGAGGTACCAGTGTACCAGAGACCGAGGAGAATATCGTATGCAGATCAACAAACTGTGGAGCAACAAGTAGAAGAATGGATACAAAACGGAGTTATAAAGCCTAGTTCTTCAGAATACGCGTCACCAATCGTCCTAGTGCAAAAGAAAAATGGAACGAAACGCCTGTGTAGCGACTACAGGAAATTGAATGAGAAGATTATTCGAGACAATTTCCCGATGGTCATGATTGATGATGTTCTGGACAAACTACAAGGCGCAAAAGTGTATACCACCTTAGATCTAGCTAATGGATTCCTCCATGTCCCCATTGAGCAAAATTCGAGGAAATATACATCATTTGTCACACACAACGGTCAATATGAATTTTGTTACGTGCCATTTGGTATATCAAATTCACCAGCGGTGTTTTGCCGCTATATCTCTTCAGTGTTGCGAGATCTCATTACGAATGGAACGATAATTCTGTACATGGATGATATCATTATTCCCGCCAAGGAAGAAAGCGAGGGTTTGCAGAAACTAGAGGCTGTGTTGAGAGTTGCAGCTGAAAATGGATTGAAGATCCGATGGGACAAATGCCAGTTTCTAAAGAGGAAAATTGACTTTTTGGGTTACATTCTAGAAGAGAATACTATACGACCATCAGAAGAGAAGACACGAGCAGTTCGAGACTTTCCGATGCCTGTGGACGTGAAATCGCTTCAACGATTCATTGGTCTCACATCGTATTTTCGACGATTTATTGAAGCATATGCGATTGTAGCAAAGCCTTTATCCGATATGATGAGGAAAGGAATCGAATTCAAAATGGGTGTCGAACAGATAGTTGCAGTAGAACAGTTGAAAGAGGCATTAACCAGCGCACCTGTGTTGAGATTGTTTGACCCTAAGGCGCCAACCGAGGTTCATACCGATGCCAGCATGCAAGGGTATGGTGCAATTCTATTGCAAAAAGACAGCGAAGATCAGAAGTTCCATCCTATACAATATATGAGCCGAAAGATAAAAGTCTACGAAGAAAAATATCATTCTTATGAATTAGAAGTTCTCGCTATCGTCGAAGCGCTTAAAAAGTGGAGAGTTTATTTATTGGGTAGTAAAATTAAGATCATAACGGACTGCAATGCATTTACGATGACGATGTCTAAAAAAGATGTTCCATTAAGAGTATCCCATTGGGCAATGTTCTTGCAAGAGTTTGACTACATCATCGAACATCGTTCAGGTACTAAAATGAAGCATGTGGATGCTTTAAGTCGAGTAGCGTGTCTATTGATCGAAGAGTCGTTAAACCATCGAATCATAGAAGCAGGCATTAGTAATGCAGATGTCAATAAAGACATATTTGAGAAAAGGCAGAGTTCTGAGGAACTGAGGGGTAAAGAAACCCTAGCAGGCATTAGTAATGCAGATGTCAATAAAGACATATTTGAGAAAAGGCAGAGTTCTGCGGAACTGAGGGGTAAAGAAACCCTAGCAGGCATTAGTAATGCAGATGTCAATAAAGACATATTTGAGAAAAGGCAGAGTTCTGAGGAACTGAGGGGTAAAGAAACCCTAGCAGGCATTAGTAATGCAGATGTCAATAAAGACATATTTGAGAAAAGGCAGAGTTCTGAGGAACTGAGGGGTAAAGAAACCCAAGCAGGCATTAGTAATGCAGATGTCAATAAAGACATATTTGAGAAAAGGCAGAGTTCTGAGGAACTGGGGGGTAAAGAAACCCTAGCAGGCATTAGTAATGCAGATGTCAATAAAGACATATTTGAGATAAGTAAAACAAACGTAGATGTCAACCAAGGCAGATTTGAGCAGGAAAAAGCGATGTTGGACGAAGAAGTTGTAGAGGAGTTGGAAGTGGAGCGCACAGTGGTGTGGGAGGAGGCTCGTAGGAAAATTGAGGTAATCCAGCAAGAGAACCGAAGGTCCTTCGACAGAACGCGAGTCGTCACACAGACGTACAAAGTGGGAGAGTTGGTCGCCATTAAGCGGACTCAGTTTGGTGCAGGTTTAAAGTTACGTCCTAAATTTTTTGGACCCTATAAAATCGTAAGAAAGCTAGCAAATGGACGCTACGAAGTCCAGAAAGTAGGCGACCATGAAGGACCAAATCATACTAACACAGTAGCGGAGTTTATGAAGAGATGGAGTCGTTCATTCGGGGCCGAATGAAGAAGCAGGACGGCCGAATGTGGGATGGGGCCTGACCATTGAAGTAGCATTTTACAAAACGAACAGAACTAGTACTTGAACGTGACATGAACAGACCTTACAATACAACTTAACGAACGAACGACGAAGTAAAAGGAACATGCGCCCCTCTCTATTATTTCTCCTTTTCTTTTAATCTTTCTTTAAATTTAGTCGTTATAAAGATATTCATTCCAAGCGTTATCTTGAATCAATCGGTTGCCACACGTCCTCTTAGTGTCCAAAAAGTGTTAAAATAAAGATATAATAAATATTTTATTATTACGAAATAGAAAGTAGCGTTTCTTTTAGAGTGAATTAAGGAAATCCTACATATACGTGGTCAAATGTCTGCCCGTTTGTAGCGCCACTACCAGCGGTCTCACACTCATATGTTTCGGATGGCTCCCTTTCAGTTTTGGAACGTTCCGTTTTAGTTTCGCGAGTCGCGCGACAATAACGGAATACATCCTTACGGCCTTACTCACCATTTACGAATTCACGGAAATCAGCCGAGAGCGTCAACGACGATGTCGTGAAATAAGGCCAACTTTCAAAGTGTCGAAGTGAAATAAGACCAACTACTGAAAATTGCTCTTATTTCACTTGGCCTTATTTCACGGCACCGTCAACGACGAATCACAGGCAGGGTGGCAAATTTCAAATTTACGTCATTGTTGTTTGTTGACTTGTCAAACGTTCTGTCATGAAATATATGATTTCTACTCTACCCGCTTCACCGGCGACATTTTGCCGCCCCCTCCGCCCCACCCACGCTACGCCACTGACCAGTGCCAGGCTGGACAGGTCAGATAGTTTTAAATAAAGCTAATAATTCAAATTCCCATTGAAAGTCTTGACTGACCACAAATCCTCACTGATAAGCATAGATGATAAAAACTTATTGTAAGAACTTTTACAACAAAATGGCAGATGTTTTTTCGAACCCCCAATTAGAACTTCCTTGCCCTGAAATATAACGACTTGCAAAACTGCAAGCTGCAATTAGTTCCGATAATGTGTGTGTAAAGGAGTGCATATTAAATTGCACACATTTGTACGACTTAACCCCTTGCTTAACCAATGCAAACTCAAACATATAATTTTTTCGAGCATCCATCAGTATTTCAGTATTTTTCAATATAAAACCACCCAAGTGAAATCAAATGCGTAGAACTCATAATTCAAGATCTTATTACGTCAACCCTCAAAAGAAAAACACCAATTACCTACACACTTTCAACCTTACATTCGCAAACTAAAAAAAAAAACAACAGCAATCTCCTTTGAAGCACCTGGTCCCTATCATCACATGATGGGATACCTCTGCACTACGGGGTGTATAAGTGTAAGATCATAAATCGAGCACACCGTCCTAGAAGAAGTAGGACGCCATTCAATAGATTTCCGTAAGCAATATAAAATGGTGATTCCCAAACATCCTTACTTTCTTCACGTAGTAAATCTGAAGTAACGAGCAAAGTTCCTTCTTCTTCTTCTTTCTATTCAAATGCAAATTAGGGAAAGGACCAACTACTGTAAAATAGAAGTACCTTGGTAGGTAAGGTACACTGAAACTCCATTATACAAAGGCAGAGTCTTGAGAAAATCATTTTCAAACACAAACACCGATTATGTGCATATAATGTGTTATCGTTGTAATACTCAACGCAGAAACAGACAGGGACGCAAAACAAGGATACCGAAGGACTTCTGGATGACGATTATGTCGAAACCATCCAGCAGGGGTTGTGCAGGAATTTTCTATTCACTTTATACCAATAATTCCTTGCTTACCTTTGTGAACTGAAGAAATACTAAATTTCTGCGCAATACATAGGTTTCCCTGTGTTAATATATCCTTCAAAGGATTCTAAAGAATAATAATAATAAAAAAAATCTTTCGTTTCCTTCCGATTCAAATTTTACAAAAACAACACAAACCAGTCAAGTCAGTCAAAAATAAGGGATAAGGATCTTGAAAAGGGGGAAAGAAAATTCCCATGGATTGGGACTGGGAGTCGCGTCGCAATTGGGTCTTGAAATTGCGACGTTAGAATAAATTTATCGACCACCCTTGTGTTCGCAGGAAATCTAGTTTGAGAAGTTATTCCCAACAAGGATTTATTGCGTCTTGTCACGGATCAGGAGAAAAACAAAACTTTCTCAGCAACGATGAACCAGGGAAAATGGCAATTTCCTGCTGGTCGGCTTTGTTTTTTTTTTTCTTTTTTTTTCTGGAACCGTTTTGTAACGAATTTTCAATTTGAATATATTTTTCCGTTAAACGTTGGCTTTCCGCAATAAATTTTATTCCCCTCTGGCCTGCCTCGCTGATAAGTAAGTGTCCTTAATTATTAGTAAATTGATGACGATGAGTGGATAACGTAACCGACAAACGTTTTCAAATATGCGGGCAGCCTATTTTCCTCACTTCAGATTCATAGCAACATCGAGTTGGTGGATTGTTTGGGGTGTGAGTGCATCAGGCTCGTGAATGTGCGGGTACCACGAGACTACCAGCAGGAGTAGTGCTCCTGCTTCTGTAAAATTGGAAGCAATCCCAGGATTGAGAGTATTATTTGTATTGTGGAATAATGTTCTATTCCCACGTGCCATCTTTCAACACGACTGCATGCTATCGGGCGGGCTCCGGACCGGCCTGATGTGTGTGTTGGGTTGTTTGTCAATAGACAGGTGGGCTCGTGCTGGGTGTAGATACCTACCTAAAGTTATTTTTTATTATTATTTTTATTATGAGATGGAACTTCGGTCATTGGCTGCAGTTTTTCATTTTTGTAACGATTTTTCATTTGATGTGAGGACTATTCGCCAGGATACCCGCATTAGATGTCAATAAAGTCGAGTATCGCGTGTGTGGAATTTTCAATTTTCCATTTTCCCATGTTTTTGAACACAGAGGTAAATATTTTATTTGGATGGAAAATAAAAATGAAGCTGCAAAGTAAAATGAGTTAGACTGTTGTAGCCGTTACAAAATTCTCTTTTTTGCAGATGATATTTTATATGTAATGAAAAATACAAAAAAAAATACTTTTTTTTAGCTCTTTTGTAGACCGATGAAGGGATATAATATTTACCTAGAAATGTGGATATTTTTTTAAATAGTTTGTATATTTTTTGTGGGTGAATATCGATTAGGTTTTTTTTTAGCTTTGATATTTTTTACCTATTGATACCTGTGAAACTAATATTCTAAATTTAGCTAGGGAATTTTTGGGGGAGATAGCAAATAAAAGAGAATGCCTAAGGGCTGAGAACTATGTTACTAACTTTCTGTATTTTTTGATAAAGA
The DNA here is from genome assembly GCA_911387755.1 of Chrysotoxum bicinctum. Classification (NCBI taxonomy): domain Eukaryota; kingdom Metazoa; phylum Arthropoda; class Insecta; order Diptera; family Syrphidae; genus Chrysotoxum; species Chrysotoxum bicinctum. The sequence goes on from OU426987.1 coordinate 246,929,860, forward strand.
ATCTTTTCAAATATATTTGGATTTTGATCAAAAAGATTCAAATAATTAAAAACAAGTGGTGCAGAAATGCGAAAAAAACTTCATTCCATGATGTAGTAGGTACACACGAGTGTCTGTTTGAGTATCTATTATAGTCTACTGTCTCTAATTGGAACTGGAATTGTTTTTTAGCGTTTTGATTTTTTTTATCTTTGTAAGGCTACAGACCTGGATTTAATGGAACCTAAGTTCGTTAAACTGTTGCTACCATATTTACTACGCTATATTACTCATATATTTAATAGTATACTTACCACATCCAAGTTCCCATTAGAATGGAAGAAGGCCAACATTATTCCCGTCGCTAAAAAGCAAACGGTTACTGCTACAGAATTCCGGCCCATTGCTATTCTCCCGTTTCTTTCAAAGGCGTTCGAAAAAAATATTTTGAAGCAGATACAAAAATACCTATTGATCAACAACCTGCTAAGTTCCTGCCAATCTGGTTTTCGACCAAAGCGCAGCTACAAATTTGCCTTACTTTTTGTGACTGCTAACACTGATAACACTGCTAACGCTTTTAGATTTTTCAAAGGCCTTTGACACTGTTAGCCATCCAATTCTATGTAAAAGGCTGCGAAGAAGCTTTGGTTTGTCCTTAGAACCCTGTAAGCTTGTTCATTCATATCTTAGCGTTCTTCCACCTTTTTCAATGTCTTAGATGGAGTGCCTCAGGAATCTATCCTTGGACCAATCCTCTTCTCACTGTATATAAACGAGCTGGCACATGTTGTTGAAAATCGTCTGATTCATCTTTATGCTGATGATGTACAGCTCTTTATAAGTCGACCCTTTGTAGCAAAAAATGATCCCGTTGCCTTAATGAATGAGGACCTGCTTCTCATTCTACAATGGTCCAAAAAGAACCATCTTTGCTTAAATCCTCTCAAATCAACAGCTCTTCCAATCCATTGCAAAACATTTGATCTTTCGATCCTCAGCCCCTTAAAGCTTGAAGGCGAAATCATAGACTATGTAATTTAGGGATAGTTTTCAATCGTACCCTTACATGGAACGACCACCATAATAGTGCAAGTGGAGAAGTCTATGGTAGTCTTTGTGCTCTTCAGTTCACTCGAAGTTTCATCCCTACAAAAACTAAATTGCTACTTGTCAAAACTCTTTTAATATACCTATTATGTTATATGCATGTGAAATTTTTTGCAACTGGACTCTGCCACTAGCCGCAAATTAAATGTTGCATATAATAACATTACTTGCTACGTCGTAGATTATACGACGGTCGACGGTATGACCACATATCGAACTTTGCACTACGTATATCTGGCTGTAGTCTCGACTTCCGATCGGTGAGCTATCTGCATGAAATCATTCAAACTCAACAACCGGATTATCTATACATGACAGGCTGAACTTGCCTAGTTCATCAAGGTCTTTTGTCCCTATACAACCTCGATTTAAATATCTCATTACTGAGCGTCAATTTTTGTCCATGTTACATGCCCTTGGAACTCCCTGCCCATTGCGATGAGAAGTATAAGAAGCGCGAATAGGTTTAAATCTTTAGTTTTCAATTATTTGGCAAATCGTTGACAATATTAATTAGGAGAGTCCTCATCTTTATCATTTTTCTTTTCTCTTGTTTTCTCTTTCTTTTTTTTACATTTTCATATTTATATTATACATATGTAAATAGAATCTCTCTTTTTTCTATTTTAAATAAAATTTCAAATTCCTGAAATAATTTAAAGGCTGCAAAACTTTATAAGACTTAAGTCCTAATTTGTAAGCGATTTTGAAATAAATAAATACAAATACAAATACAAAATTAAATATTTCTTCGTAAGGCTGAAGTGCAAGTAAATCCCAATAAAACTCGGGTTAAACCATTTCGGGCGCCTACCATTTCCAGTTGAAACTTGAAATTTCACAAAGGTACTGGTACTGCCTATTTGAAATCTGTTAAAAAAAAACTTTGGTAAAGCTTATGGTTTTCCAGAAAATCCACGTTGCGTTTTCACAATGATCACCGTAAGAATCATCAACATTTTTGAAAGAAAATTTTCTTCTTACATGGAATATGAATTAATTTCATCTGAAAACTCTTAAGAAAAATGAATTTAATATAGAAACACAGATACAGATACAGGGTAATGAAAAGATTATTGGAAATTAAAAATTAAAAAATTCCTAATAAGGGATAGATACAGTATATTTATACCTACAGAGTGCACCATCTAGTGGTTTGTTTTTAAACCATAGGTTACTTTGATGTTGACAGCAATTTCCCGCTCAAAATCTTGATAACAAATCAGTGTCATCCCTTGGCGGAACGAAATGAGTCGCTTCACGCTTGAACAACGTCGTGAAATATTGAAAATTTATTTCCAAAGTGAGTGCTGTGTAACGCAAACAGTGCGTTTTTTGAAAAGAAGTTTTGTCCGAAATGAAGCACCCTCCGGGCGTGCTGTACGCAAGTTTGTGCAAAAACTTCGTGAGACTGGTATGCTAGTGGACAGCGCTCATGGTTCTCGTCGTCGTAAGGTGCGCACGGACAAGAATGTGGCTGCTGTAGCTGAGAGTGTGGAACTCAATTCACGAACATCAACTAGCCATCGATCTCAGCAACTCAACATTTCGACCACTAGTCTGAGAAGAATTCTGCACAAAGATCTCGGATTATTCGCTTACAAGTTACAATTGAATGCTCACGACTATCTGCTTCGCAGATTGGGCCTTAGGCTGAAAACACACCGGATAAAGCAAAACATGTTTTTTTGTTTCGTGAAACAAGAGAACATTGTTTCTTATGAGACTAAACACACCAAAGAAAACAAAACAAAACACATGTTTTTGTTTTGAAGTGTTACGATGGTGGTTGTCGAAAATACATGCTTTTGTATACGAGCAACACACACCGAATGCAACAAAACGGTTTCGAACAAGGGTCGTTGACGATAATTGCATACTTTCTTATGGCGCAACGCACACCAAATGAAACAAACATAAAAACAAAAGCAAAAGCAAAACAGAAAAACATGTTTCGTTGCCGATAGCTGACCTATTTTTTTTGCGAAACGAAATTTCGTTGTTTTTATTTTCTACTTTCGTTGCACTTTACAGATTTATTTGCTTCTACGTTTACTCTGTGCGCAAATTTTAAATAAATATGAAATATGTAGATGGAGAGAAGTTAATTTTTTTTTAATTAAGGCAAGAAGCCCTATCTATAATAATAAAGATAAGGAACATGCCAATAAACTTACTATTGATAAGCTATGGATTGCTACTTCCTACTATGACATTTGAAGATTGGCAAGATTAAAAGCTTTTCTCTTTTCTTATAAATAAACACATAATATCTGTTTTGTAAACACAAAATTGTTATTTGTGTCTACTTGCCGTAGAGTTATAATCTTTCAGCCGGAGTTAAGCTTTTACGATAGTTCGTACTTTGTTTCATTTCAACGCACACCAAACGAAACAAAAAAACAAAACGTTTTGTTTTATTTTATTCTGTTTCGCTTGGTGTGTGTTCAAATAAAAAATGTTTTTTTGACTATCAAATAAAAAACGTTTTGCTTTATCCGGTGTGTTTTCAGCCTTAGTGCAGCTTGAATTGGACAACGATCTTTTCTGACGAAGCTCATTTGGGGCTTTTATCTTCGAAAATGAGGCTGGGAATGACCTTTCGGTCAACAGTGGGCGTTACAGAGCACTGTTGACCGACTTTTTTCTTGCTGAAATTGAAGACATGTATTTGGACGACCTCTGGTTCATGCAGCATGGCGCGCCCATGCACACAATCGATTTTTCGCACACCAAATTCCCAAATCGTATTATCAGCCATCTTGGCGATGTCAATTGGCCGCTTCGGAGCTGCAATTTGACCATTTGGACTTTTTTGTATGGAACCGTGAAGCACCGATGTTATGCCAACAATCCGGAAGCAATTCAGGCACTTAAGGACAATACGAGTATCATTCAAGCAATCCGTGAGCTACAGCCCGAAACCATGAACAAGGTCTTGGAACATTGGAGTGACAAACTGCGCTTCTGCGAAGCCAGATGAGGCAGCCACTTGAACGACGTTGTGTTCCATAATTAATGGAAATGTTTGTTCCAACTAAGAACTGACTAAAAAAATATTTCAGTACAACATTTTCTCCCAAACCGAATTTAGGAAATTTTCAACTTCGAATATGTGGTCATTCCACACGAGGTGGTTTGTGAGAACTGAGAGCTGTTCGGTTATCTCAATAGAAGTGCCACTCGGCACTAAATTCTACGCGGTCTATGGTTCCTCATTTGACAATGTCATCGAGATCAGATTTTAATGAGCTTTTCATATGCAGCCGTTCTAAATCCACATCCGAAGGACAAGGACATGAATCTGGAAACAAAAATGATAAACTAATAGAACTGTCATCAGCGAAACAATTTAAGGGATTAGAAGTTTTAGGCAAAAGATCATTAACATGAAAAAGAGAGTTGGATAAAAACGGAACCCTGGGGCACATCAGCATTTATTTTATGAATAAAAAACTTGAAGCCGTCATATACAATTTGTATTGAACGGTTGCAAAGGTAGTTTCTAATCCAACGAAGACAAGATTCATTAATATACCAACTGCTCGCATTTTCGATAAAAGAGCTTGATGCCAAACTCTATCAAATGCTTTTGCAATATCAAGTGCAATATTTTTTGTTTCTCCAAAAGGATGTAAAGATTTGCTCCACTGTTCAGTGAAATAAATTATATCAGACCACCAGTTCACCTATTAAGCTACGAAATCCATGCTAATGGTCATTGAGATGCTTTCGTTCTTCAAGATATTTTTTGAGCTGATAACTTATCAGCGTTTCTATGACCTTGAAAAGATGGGATGTAAGTGCAATTGAGCGATAGTGAAAGGGGTAGAAGATTCACCTTTTTAAGGGACAGGCTTATCCACTCAGAAAGAGACCTGTAGAGTAGGACAGATGAAAAAGCTTACACAATTATTTTGCAGCATTGAAAAACACCTCTTCAGAGCAATAGTGGGGATACTATTTGTGCAACTGGAATTGTGTACATATCAAGCGCGGATACAGGGGGAGGGCAATGGGTGCAATTGCCCCCCCCCTGGGCAGTTCTTCGTTTCACAATAATTATAAAAACCATAACACTTTTTTCTTTTTACTTGCGACTTATAGGTACTATAAGGCAGGTTATGCATTCGGAAAAAAAATTGAACTCGAGATTTTGATCAAAGTTGACATTACGATAATAGCGAAGTCCAAAAAAGTGGGTATCGCAATTCTGTCTGTCTGTCGGTTCCACTACAGCCCAAACGGCTAGGCCGATTTTCTTTAAACTTGGTAGATATGGGTTTTATTTTTTTTTTCCCCGATGTTTTTTGATTTGATTTTTTAAGACCAAAAATAACGGTACTCGTACCTGCCATACGATTTTTTTTTTGAAATTTTATAAATATTTTTTTTTATCAAAAACTGTCCCACACATTTAAAAAAAAAAACTCATAACATATCATTTAGTTAAACCTAGGTAATGAATGAAAAAAAAATTCCAAAAAATTATTATTTTTGGTACCCCCCTTGGAACCATTTTTTTGTTTTTGATTTTCTCAAAAACGGTACAACCGATTTTGATAATTTTTTTAATGTTAAGGCTCCCCAACAGTTTCAATATTATTGTGTATTCAAATTTTCAAAAAAAAAAATTTCAAAATTATTTTTTGAAAACTCAATATTTTGAAAACCCCATGCTCGATTTTCTTAAAACTTAATAAATAAAAGTTTCTCAAAATAATCTACAAGATATGAGAAAAAAAATTTATTTTACTTAAAAATAACGGTACCCTCCATACAAATGTTAAAAAATTGTTTTCGAAAATCGTATTTTTCTCGAAAATGGTTCCGAGAATTTTGCTTAAATTTTTAGTCTTTCGATTAATTTTTAAGGTCTATAATTTAAGACATTAGTCACTGTACCTACCATAGAACGATTTTTGAAAATTTTGAATTTCTCATTATCGACATAATGGATTTTAATGAAATTTTTTATAGAGATGTTTCTAAAAGCTTTAAGAAGCATTTCAAAACTTAAAAAAAAAATCATTTTTTTTTGGAAAATTCGATATCTCAAAAATGGGTAAATATTTTTTTTTTGGAAATTTAATTTTCATTCGTACAGTAATAAAAACCTAATGTTGACGTACTAATATCTTTTTTTTTAATATTTTAAAAATTTTATATATAAAACCATATTTTTTTAAGAAACCACTACAACGACTTATGTATAATTTTTGTCCTTGCATACATTCATATTTGCATAGCATTCTGTTTTTGTCTCTTACTACTAAGAGAATTTAAAAAATGATGATAATTTTATCCTTATGAACAGTTTTTTTTAATAACATTCGTTTTTAAAATTCCTAGTCTATTACATAGGAGCAAGTTCGTGCGGAAAGTTATGCATTCGTAAAAAAAATCGAACTCGAGATTTTGATCAAAGTTAACATTACGATGATAGCGAAGACTAAAAAAGTGGGTCTCGCAATTCTGTCTGTCTGTCGGTTCGACTACAGCCTAAACATTTATCATTTTTAATTTTTCACCCCCACACGTTTTTTTCTTCTTTTTTTTAAGACCAAAAATAACAGTACCTGTCATACGAGTTTTTTTTTCGAAATTTTGTAAATTTTTTTTCTCAAAAACTGTTCTACGGATTTAAAAAAAAGATACAAAAAAAATTCATTTAGTTAAAGCTAGGTTCTAGTTGAAAAAAATTTTCCGAAAAATAGTTATAGAGGGTACCCCCCAAGGAACCATTTTTTTGTTTTTGATTTTCTCAAAAACGGTATGACCGATTTTGATCATTTTTTGTTTGCGTAAGCTCCCAAAAAATTTAAATAGAATTGTGTACTCAAATTTTCAAAAAAAAAAAATTTTGGATTTTTAAAAAAATTTCAATTTTTTTTTCAAAACTGTTAAAAAACCGTTTTCAAAAACCGGCCACACAAAAATATTAGAATTAAGTATTTAAGTACTATGTATATCATGTACAACACTATAATTCCTTCATTTAAATTTATTAATTCATTTTACGAGTTCCTATTTAATACTTTAAGGCATGCATACAGAGAAATATTGAAAGAGGCTAAAGTAATGTAAACGAAGATGTTTGATTTACTATTTAATAGTTATTTACATACGACCTACATATATTATGTACCTGCACATGCTTTCCTTAATTCAATTTAATAATTTGTTATTTTTATATTCGATTATGTTTTATGTTTATACCTTTTTAATATTTTAAGACATATAGAAATGCAGAGAAATGGACCTTTTTTTTAAGTTAAGCAAAATATCACGAAAATTGCCCCCCCCTGAACGAAATCCTGGATCCGCGCCTGGTACATATCGATATCTTTCAGTACTCTTACAGCTGTACGAGTGGGAAAGAAGAATTGTTCCAAGAAATCATTTACGTTCTCGAGTATAGTGGGAGTCATTTAACTTTCTAGGAGCGTCAAATCAGCAGCGGACAAATGAATAAACATTTTTACATTTGATTCATCGAATATAATCATTATTAGTCTTTTTAGCTTATTTGAACTTATTGCGATTTTCCTCAAAGGGGAAATTAACTTATACGAACCTAATAACATTTTAAGAAAAAATTTTGGTACGCCAATTTAAAGTTTTTATTATTGTTTGAATAAAAATTAAATTTACAAAAAAAATATTGAGCCGTTTTCGAGATATGTATTGAATTTTCAAAAAAAAAAAAGATTTTTTTTTTCAAAATTCAAAAAAAAAAATTTTATTTTAAATTATAGATCTTAAAAATTAAGCGAAAGAAAAAAAATTTAAGCAAAATTCTCGGAACCGTTTTCGAGAAAAATACGATTTTCGAAACCCATTTTTTAGCATTTGTAGGAGGGTACCGTTATTTTTAGGTAAAACAATTTTTTTTTATTAAATCTTATTACTTATATTAGAAAACTTTTATTTATCAAGTTTTGAAGAAATCGAGCATGGGGTTTTCGAAATATTGAGTTTTCAAAAAAAATTTTGAATTTTTTTTTTTAAATCCAAAATTTTTTTTTTTGAAAATTTGAATACACAATAATATTGAAACTGCTGGGGAGCCTTAACATAAAAAAAAATGATCAAAATCGGTGGTACCGTTTTAGAGAAAACCAAAAACAAAAAAAAAAACATTTTTTGGAAAATTTTGTTCAACCATTACCTAGGTTTAACTACAATAAATTTTATGAATTTTTTTTTTTCAATCTGTGGGACAGTTTTTGAAAAAAAAAATATTTATAAAATTTCGAAAAAAAATCGTATGGCAGGTACCGTTATTTTTGGTCTTAAAAAATCAAATCCAAAAACATCCGGGGGGCAAAAATTAAAACCCATATCTACCAAGTTTGAAGAAAATCGGCCGAGCCGTTTAGGTGCAGTCGAACGGACAGACAGACAGACAGACAGACAGAATTGCGAGACCCACTTTTTTGGTCTTCGCTATAATCGCAATGTCAACTTGGATCAAAATCTCGAGTTCGATTTTTTTTCCGAATGCATAACTTGCCTTATATACTCGTAGTACCTATAAGTCGCAAGTAATAATTTTTTGGTGCCTTGAGTTTTGCAGCTGTTTTTACTTGTACTTCTAACACTGATTTCAAAACCATTTTTCCTTAGCCGCTCTAGTTTTTGAGTTACAGAAATATTCAATTTACTGTAATTTAAGAAAATCATATGCAAGAATTTTATATGAAAGAATGTTCGAAGGGGAATTACTAGCCCGTCTACCTGTCATAGAAAGATCGAGAAGCACATACGAGAACCTTCGCGAAAATAATAGAAACTAAATTTTGCTACAAGAAAACTGCGTTGCCGACCTGGACACAGTATGTTTTTAATAGTGAAAGAGTAAAGTTGGTTGTAACAAGAGATAAGTAAATTGTTTTCGGAACTTAGTTTCGGTATATTTGAATGTTGAACAATAAATTCTTTGGTTGTAAGAAGTTGAAGTGTTTTATTTACGAAATAGATAAGTGGAAGTTTTGAACAAAGTAAAAAAGTTCTATTTATTACGAACCCTTGGTAAAACATTACAATACTTTAAGTGATTAAGAGTTAATTTTCAAAAATGTCATCTAGCCGCATAATCTGTGTAAATCATCCCGAGCACTTTTGTTATGTATGTGGTGAATACACGACAAATCAGAACAGAAAATCCATTACTGAATTTGTGAAGAAAGCATACAATGCTTATTTTGGTATCAAACTTGGTGATCAAGATAAATCTTGGACACCACATGTAGTTTGCAAAACATGTACTGAAAATCTACGTCAGTGGACTAATGGGAAAAGGAGGAGTCTGAAATTTGGTGTGCCTATGGTTTGGAGAGAACCAAAAAATCACTATGACGACTGTTATTTCAGTCTAGTGAATATCAGAGGCATCAATAGTAAAAACCGAAGCAAATGGACGTATCCTGATTTAGATTCTGCTCGACGGCCCATCCCTCATTCCGATGAAGTTCCCATACCAACATTTCATCGGCTACCAGATCTTTCGGAGGATGAAATAACCCACTGCGATACAGATAAAGACAGTGAATATGAGGAAAATGCATCAAGTCCCCAACGATTTAACCAAAGTGAGTTAGGTGACCTCATCAGGGATCTTAACCTCTCAAAACAATCTTCTGAGTTACTGACATCCCGGCTAAAAGAAAAAAATCTACTTGATGAAGGCATATCTAACAGAAAACGAAGCTTCTTGGGTTCCAGTACATCAAATCAGCAGTGAAAAATATATTGTATATGAAATTTACTCACTAGTATCTTGTCAATAGAATTATTATTTTTTTATATTTATATGTAAATGTCACTAAATGAGCTTGGATTTTCAAAGAAAAAATGTTTTACTTTCTTCTTTTCACAATTTGGGTATTGGGTATTTGTAAGTGGCGTCAGGTTTGCAACCTGACCCCAGAACATGAAAACGGGAGCTGCTAGGCAAAAACCTATTGCAGATTCATACTCAGGAGGTCGAATTTACTAAAGAACAGTTCAAAAAGTATCGGCACCAAAATGTGTGTATACCTGTGTTTTCTGATTTTTTTTTTGTTTTCTAGGCTGTGAATTCATAATATTATGTTGATAAAAATCTCAAAGGACACAATTTTATCCTGACAGAAAATTTAATTTAATATAAAATTTAAACGTTTTCACTAAATAAACAGCCGCACCTACTTTTAATCCCGAACAAACATTAATGGTTTGGGAAATGAAATGATTAAGGACAATATCCTTCCATCAATAATTTATTCATTTCCACCTCCAACATTCTGCTTTTGTTCATACAATATACTTGTGCGAGTATTCGAAATCCCAATTCCGAGAAAATACCCAGAGATCCACCCACGACCCACAAAAGCGTCGAAATCCCTTGTTAACAACATACAATCATATGGCGCTAGTTGATGATGAGATGATATTATTATTGTCCCAGCTTTATGCAGGGGAGTAATTTTGCTTGTCATTGAGTTGGAGTTGAGATTGTGTGCGGCTTGACATAGAATTATAAAGAACTTGCCAATTTAATTGCATCGAAATTAGTCTGGAAGAGACAATAGATTTGAATTTGATTTGCTTGTTGAGCAAGGTAATCATTTGCTGCATGAATTTCATAACAATATGGCTGGGCTTAAGTACTCGTATATATGTATGTATATGTAGATGGTATAGCTTTGTTACTCATTCTCCGGTTGCACTAATCACTTTTAAAACAATTTTGAATTTATAAATGCTAATTGGATGGTTTAAATTTGTCTCGTCGACTGGAGTGTTTATTTAATTAGTATTGACTATGATAACATATAGGACTAATTAAACTGTAATTTGTACATAGTTCCATTCAAAACAAAACAAAAAGCATTAATACAATTCCTACGGATTCCGAATGACTAATGAGCAGGACTTTTGATGCAAAAGATACTCTTAGAGGATTTGTCACCTCTCGGCAAAAGTTAGTACACCCCTGCAAATCTTTTTTGTAGTAACTGATATTCGAATCCACTTAATGAGAGTCCTTGAGGAACTACAATTAAATACAAGATTTAAAAATAGTTTGCTTTTGAGATAATAAAAAATTTAATAGAAAATATCTTTTTATAAAATGAGAATCAACAAGAACGAACATTTTCATTAAATTCAATGGCGCAACATTTTAAAACCGGATCTAAACTGAGAGTCGACACTAAAAATAATTTTTAAGGCCAGAGCCGAATTGTTTTTAAATTTTAAATGACATAAAGTAAATTTTAACATTAAAGCGGTGGTGGTCTAACTTTAGCAGCAGTAAATACCTTCTTTGTCTTTTTAAAGTTGCTATACTTCATCCAGAATGACAATTGTTATTTCATTCCGCAATGTTATTTGTTTAAATTTACGTTACAATGCGAAACCTGGGGTGGAATCGGCTAAGGTGATAGTTGATTGTGATTGTCATTTTGACTATAGCTGTCTCCATCATATCAATAAAGAAATATAGAGAGAGCGATTGTCAAAATGACAATCACAATCAACTATCACCTTAGCCGATTCCACCCCTGTTTGAAATTACCCAAAAGTTAGATAAAGTCTTCCCACTAAACGCACTAAACGAATGCCTTAAAAAGAGTCGGGTTTAGTCTTTAAACAAGCACAGAGTGCTTAGCCTTAAAGTACCTCCAAACATTTTTTAAGTTTACACTTTCTGCCGATTCTGAACAGATACTGAGCAGCACTTTTCATCAGCACTCCTGGAGGATTTTTCACTTCCTCGCAAAGATATACATATGTATATGAAAGAACAAACATTTTAGGCCGTTGTTGCAGCTGGCTAAGAAATATATCTGTTTATAAATTTTTAAGGTTTAAGGTTTAAGTTTTAACTAAAAAATATTTATACGGTACAAAGATAACAAGGCCACGGAGATTACACTGAATTTTTACTCGGATGAAAAAATTATTTTGTATGCAAGTTTTAAAGGAATTAACTGTAATAATTAAATTATAATAAAACATGAAATTAAAGGTTTTTTGACGTACTATAAGATAATGCATAGTAAAAAATTATTAAAAATTGTTTAGTTGTGTGAAAAAGCGAAAATGTTTAATTAGGTTTTTTTTTCCAAATCTTGTCACACTCGTTCAACTAAGTATTCGGACAACAAAACAAAAATTTTTTTTTTTGGCATATCATAAATCAAAATAATGGCGCAAAATTTTAATCAGCCTAGTATTAAGGTTTTAGTATGACACTACTTAACAATTTGCTAACTAGTAGTTTACTATTTCATTCTTAATTTTAAATTTCCTTAATAAATTGCTTCTGAACACACCTAAAACATTGACAGTTCGTGCAATAAACTAAGTAAACAGACCTTTTGTGGCGTTTGTAAATATTACGATATCTACTAATAAAATTAAAATAGGTATTCATTTTAGTTATACAACTTTTTTCCGAATATTTACCACATCCATATTAACAAAGATGGGTTAGAGCAGGTTTCCCGCTAAGTCCTGGACTAAGTGTCAAATTTTATTAATAAAAAAAATATTCTGCTAAGTAGGGTTGCCAGATTTTTCTTGCACCTCGGCGGGAAAAGTGGCTTTAATAATGAAAAATATCGGGATTTCATCATATTGCACGTGACAAAATAAATAAAATACACGACTGGGTCGCACGAGCTTGCTGGTACGTAAAAGATTAAGAATTTAAAAAAATTTAAAAATAAATGTTATCAGAGAAAAATTAATTTTTTAAATGACTAAAACAACTCCTGAAACAAGCTCCAACTAGCAAAGCACAGGATGCAATATGATTTAAACAAATATTGATCAATGCAAGCACAAAATTATACTTCGTTGTAGTAGTTTCTTAAGAATATAAGCTTTTACTCGTATATAAAAATTTTTTAAATCATTTTTAAGATAATACCAATACGTCAATTTGAAGTTTTTGATTTTTTTCCAATAAATATTAAATTTACAAAAAAGATATTGAGCCGTTTTTGAAATATTGAATTTTCAAAAAAAAAAATATTTTTTTCAAAATTTAAAAAAATATTTTTTTTGAGAGTTTTGAAATCCAATGTTCTTTAAACTTTTTAGAAACTTCTCTTTACAAAAATTTATTAAAATCCGTTATTCCGATAATGAGAAATTCAAAAGTCGAATAAATCGTTATGTGGTAGGTACAGTCAGTAATATCTTGATTTCAAATTTTTACTTGCGATTTATAGGTACTTAAGGCAAGTTATGCATTCGGAAAAAAAATCGAACTCGAGATTTTGATCAAAGTTGACATAACGATGATAGCGAAGACTAAAAAAGTGGGTCTCGCAATTCTGTCTGTCTGTCTGTCTGTCCGTTCGATTGCAGCCTAAACGGCTCGGCCTATTTTCTTCAAACTTGGTAGATATAGGTTTTAATTTTTTTCCCCCGGATGTTTTTTGATTTGATTTTTTAAGACCAAAAATAACGGTACCTGCCATACGATTTTTTTTCGAAATTTTATAAACATCTTTTTTTTCTCAAAAACTGTTCGACAGATTTTAAAAATAAAAAAACACAAGAAAATCATTTAATTAAAGCTAGGTATTTGTTGAAAAAAAATTTCAGAGAAATGGTTATTGAGGGTACCCCCATGGATTTTCTCAAAAACGGTACAGCCGATTTTGATCATTTTTCTTTTTTGCTAAGGCTCCCCAAAAACCTGAATAGAATTGTGTACTCAAATTTTCAAAAAAAAATTTTTTGGATTTAAAAAAAAAACTTCAAAATTTTTTTTCAAAACTCAATATTTCTAAAACCCCTTGCTAGATTTTTTTAAACTTGATAAATAAAAGTTTCCGAATATAATCTACAAGATGTGAGAAAAAAATTTTATTTTACTTAAAAATAAAGGTACCTACCATACAAATGATAAAAAAATAAAAATAAATGGTTTTCAAAAATCGTATTTTTCTCGAAAACGGCGCCTAGAATTTTGAAAAAATTATTTTTCTTTCAATTAATTTTTACGATCTTTAAACTAATAAAAAAATTTGAAATTAAGATATTACAGCTTGTACCTACCATAGAACCATTTTTTCGAATTTTGAATATCTCATTATCCACATAACGGATCTTAATGAAAATTTTTATAGAGAAGCTTCTAAAAAGTCTAAAACACATTGCATTTCAAAACTTTAAAATAAATATTTTTTTTGAATTTTTGAAAAAAAAAATCTATTTTTTCTTTTTTTTTTGAAAATTCGATATCTCAGAAACGGCTCAATATTTTTTTTTTTGAAATTTAATTTTCATTCGTACAGTAATAAAAACTTAAAGTTGGCATACCAATTTTTTTTCTTAAAAATCTTTTAAAAATTTTGTATATAAAAGCTTTTTTTTAAGAACCCACTACAACGACTTTTAATTTTTGTTATTGCATAAACTCATATTTGCATAGAATTCTGTTTTTGTCTCTTACTACTAAAAGAATTTAATAAATTCATTTTATCCTTATGAAAAGTTTTCTCTAACAACATTCGTTTTTAAAATTCCCACAGTCTATGACATAGGACCAAGTTCGTGCGACCCAGTCGTGCATTTTATATTTCTTTGAAAATGACTTCAAGCATTTCCACAACATTTTTTCCAAATCGGCAAATTTTTATTTATTTATCTATTCAAAAATTTCTTAAAGCTTAAAAAACTTTCACAACATTTTTGTTTTAAGAATTGTATTTTAGTACAAAGTGGGGCTAGGAGTAACAGTGAAGAGAAACAGTGTTCCCCTAAAAATAAATAATAACCTGAAAGCGAAAAATTTCCATCGTCTCTATATCGTCTCAGGCTAGGTTTATCGGTTGTCAATTGGGAGTCACCGAAGAAAGTTCTGCCGGTGGTCCCTAAAATTTTCAGGTCTAAAACTTTGTATTTTGTTGTATTTTTGATCTTTTTCTTCACACGAATGAGAAAATATTTTTCAAAAACCAGATTCTTTGTCCGCATTCGTTACTGATCGCCAAAATTTTTTGTTTTAATAAATTGATAATTTTCTTAAAAAACGATTCCTCATTTTTGTTATAATTTTTGGTACGATTTATCCCATATTACAACTCCACATAGTTGGGGTTAGATGACACGTCACTACTTATTTTATTGCAATATCTTGGCGTCTTCTTGCACATTCAGTGCAAAGCTGCACTTTTTGGTAGATTTTGTGGCTTTCAAATTTAAAAAAAGGTTTGTCTTAATTATGTTTCCGATTGCGTTAATTTGATAAATTCGATAGAAATTGATTGGACTTTTAAAATTTTTAATTAAAATTCCTCATTAATAGGAAACCACATCGCCTTAACTAAAAAGGTATCATTTGACGTCCTTGCCGACCTTAATGATTTTTTTTTTAATCAGCTTATTCAATCATCTTTCTACTTTCTATTTATGTACTCGTAGGTATTGTGTATACGATGCAGTTACCTACAACAAAAGTCCACTCTGATAACCAGACCTTATGTTATAATATAGCAGACGGTCATCTTATATCTATTCAACCGATTCGTAGGTAGGTACCTAACATCATCATACAAAATAGCAATGTTATGACTCGCTTTTATGAAACCTGATATTCGAAAGGCGTAAGCAAAAATCAGATATCATAAGCAGATGAAGCTTTCCAACATTGACATTCCGGAAGTCACTGCATGCTCAATAGGAATGTAAACCTACTTTGAAATACATTAAAAAAACACCCTTCAGCTACCTGATATCTTGGGTGTCACAACATATCTTTTCAATTTCAATTACAAATCCATCCAAGAACTTAATTACATAGGTACCTACGTAAAGTGACTATGACTAGGTAACTATGTCTTCCTCGAACTGACATCTGCTGTCTTGGGGCGTATCTCCGCTACCAGCAGCAGCTGAATCCAACCCATCTTTTTATCTTGCTGTCACAAACCGTAACAATCCATTCACGACATTGTGATTGCGATATACTTTAACGCACCTTGTGTCCGCATGGCAACGCGCAATTTATAACAAAGGATCCCGGGTCAATGTGATTTAAGTAGGTAACATCTCAAAAGTGTACATGTCGTGCGTCCTTAAGCGTCCACTTTTCTGCTTTCTGCTTCTGCACAACTCATGTGTCCGAACAATAGAATGAAACAAATCTCAAAGGATATATAGGTACGACCATATCTTGAATATTTTTTTTGCAAAAGAAGTACTAGGTACAACTCACCTAGATATTATATGTATGTAGCTCCAGAAGCAAGAATATTCTTATGCCCAGGTATTTCTAGGGACACAATGGCATCATGTCAACCGCCAACCACGCAGTGGGAATTCCTGTCCAACGACAAAAACTGTTCAAAAAACATTGACTTAGGATAGATATGCTTCTGTGGGACTTGGTCTTTTTGTCCATCTGGGATAATCTTAAAGTTTGTGTAAGTAGAATCCCTTATTTTTCGTAGGGGCAGAATTTTAAAAGGTGCACAATGCCACAATGTAAGATGTTCTTCCGTCGTCCGTCCGCACGAGGATATAAATGTCTGGTACACACATATAAATTCTATCTTAGGGTCGAACTAATTTTAAAGCTAAACTCGAACTCTATAAAAGTATAAACGAGGGGTTGCTTTTGCTTTTGCTTTATCCTTTCTGCAAAGGTATAAGAGCGGAGCTAGCTATATCCTTGATTTGGATTTACTGCATGCTGCAAGCAACAAAGAAGAACAATTTTTCTTGCAAGAAAGGACATCTTTTAGGTAGGTACCTACCTGTGCGTTTTTTTTTTTATTTTTCTTTAATCTTTGTTCTTTGTTTTCACTTTCGGAATCTTGTTCACGTTCATATTATTCGGTTTTCTTCCTGAATGTGTGTTTGTGTATTAAAGACGACGCCATTGTGTCTGAGGCAGTATTACCTATATGGATCTGATCCCGTTGCCGCGGTTTTGGTTTTTATTACCAGGGTTCTTTTAGTATTTCATTTTATTTTATTTGTTTTTTTTTTTTTTTTCAAAACGACATCTGCCAATGGACCGCTTCTTAAGACTTTTTGGCACATGAACAAACATACAAAGGGAAATGTCTAGTCTCGTTAATTCTAAGGGAAATGGCATTGCGATTTATCTGCAACGACAAAATCGCAATAAAATTATGTATATGTACCCGTTTAAATGGTAAAATTATTACTTACCTAGAATATAAATCACTTGGACCATTGTAATGTCTTAGAATAATATTTTATGGGTTCCTTCGAAGTAGCTTAGGATCGTCATTTGGAGAATTAAATGCTTTTTTAAAGTAAATTGTGTACCCTGTCTTCCCTTAAGCTAACGAAGAAGTATTGATTTGGGTCTTAAGGTTAAGAACTTGGAAATTTTTGTTTTTCTGTGGATATAGGTATGCACCTACATTAGAGTGGTTAAAATTTAAGCTTTTCTTAAAAGGTCAAATTTTGCTACTTACATAACTGCGAAGGCAGTTCATTTAGGGCCAAGGCCAATTGCACAAACAGTTTGATCGACGTTTCAAAATTTTAAGACATCCGTGTGGGCGAATCTGAGTTTCAATCACCATGCAAGTAGGTATATGATTGGCAAGTATCAAATAATTGACCTCTAAGCCTTCGTAAAACCTCAGTTTATCCATCAAAATTGGTGGGTTGAAATTTTGAATCGTGTCGTAAGCTGTTTGTTTGCAAAACAAATACCTTACATCCTATGTAGTACCTACCTACCTATAAACTGAATATTTTTGCTTTTCTATCATATTTTTTTGGAACTTATAAACTGTAAAAAATTCATCGTTATAAGGTATAGATGCAAGCTCTATTAGTTCTAATTTTGAAAAGTAGACCTAAATTAGTTAATTTTATTTTCTATTATTTTATAATTCACACACGCTCAAGGGTTTATTGTGAGACCCTTATAATGTTCAACATAAACATAGCAACAATAGACAGCGTTGAGTTTTCGAAGCATTAAATTCCACACGATTTTTAATTGCGACTTATAGGTACCTACTACTTATAAGTTATGCATTTATAGAAAAAATCGAACTTGAGATTTTGATTAAAGTTGACATTACGATGATAGCAAAGACGAAAAAAGTGGGTCTCGCAATTCTGTCTGTCTGTTGGACTATAAACTAAATGTCTCGGCCGATTTTCGTTAAACTTGGAAGATATCGGCGCAAAATTTTAAACATTTAAAACCTACTCTGTTCGCGCACATGTTGAGTTTTTACACTCTAAGTCCGCAATTGGGCGGAAAACGGAGTGGCAGAGCTCAGCATGTGCGCGAACAAGCCTAACTCTTCTTTTATGACGTCTACACCTGAACGTACACCAGTGTTCCTCAAACACTGGTTAATTGGTGTTGTCGGTGTAGACGCCATTTGCTTTTTTTCATGTTGGTCATTCTCAATTCAACTCTCATACCAGCAAGTCGTATCTTTTTGTTCAGTCGTGGCCACAAGCATTTCTTGTATTTTTTTTTCTTACAAAATTAAATTCATTTTTAATAAAGTTAAAGTTGTGTTCAAAATTAAAAAAGTTTTTTTTAATAATCTTTTGGCCATAGTTTGTGCCGAATTATACTCTTAATCATCTTAATCTTATGATGGGAGTCAACTCTAAATATTGAGTATAAAACGAGAACCGACTTTTTGTTAATTTTAAAGGACATAAACTATACTTTAACGTTAAAGAGCTCGTCTAACTTTGACAGCAGCAAATAGCTAGTTTATCTTTTAAAAGTATACTTTATCCATATTGACAATGGTCATTATATACCAAAGCAAATCGAAAAAAAAATGTTTACTGTTGTTTTATTCGATTTTTTAAAGATGTTCTTTGTAAATAGACTCAATCACTGATTATTATAAATTCCAAACAATCGTACGAAAGTGTTCTACGATTAACAAATCTTACATACAAATGTACATACTTATCTTATTCGTGCACATCGGCCGAGACGAGTATAGCAAAATGAATCCGCACTTTGCAACAACAAATTGAATTTTTATGCTGTGAATTTGCGATTTATACTTTATTTCCATCTAAAATACTGTACATATGTAAATAACTTATAAACAATCAAAATCTGTACCGATGTAGTACGAGTATTAAATGTACTTTTTTCGGCGAAAAATTATTTGGTTTGAAGTTGTCTGTTCTTTTTACTTTTTACTTGCGATATACATAGGTACTATAGGGCAAGTTCTGCATTTGGAAAAAAAATCGAACTCGAGATTTTGATCAAAGTTGACATTACGATGATAGCGAAGACGAAAAAAGTGGGTCCGACAATTCCGTCTGTCTGTCTGTATGTCTGTACCTCGAACTACAGCCTAAACTACCGGAGGTATTTTCTTCAAACTCGGTAGTTAAGGGTCTTCGGTTATTCCCTAGAGGATAAATTGAAAGTTTTTTTTTAGCTCCAAAACTAAGGGTACCCCCCATACACCCGTAATGCAAAATCTTATTTATCTCGAAAACGGCTCTAACGATTTTGATAAAAAAAATTATGTGTGATATTATGGACATGGACTATATTCTGGTAAAAAAAAAATTTGGGGGGAAATGTTATTAGGGGTACCTGTCATAGAACGGTTTTTTTGATTTTCGAATTTCTCACCAATGGCTCTAACGATCTTAACCAAAATTTTTATGAAGGAGCTGCTTTGTATTTTAAAAAATATAAACTAAAAATTTTTTCGAAAAAATAGTTTTTGGATTTTTAAAAAAATAATACAATTTTTTTTTTGAAAATTCAATATCTTGAAAACCGATACACGATTAAATTTTTAAATTGCATTTTAAAATGTATTTTGTTAAATACTAATAATTTGCATATCAATTTTTTTTATAAAAATTTTAAGAAAAATTTAGTACACAAAAAACATGTTTCAGTGTGTCTGTATGTCTGTACCTCTCACTACAGCCTAAACCACTGGACCTATTTCTTTCAATCTCGGTAGGTAAGAGTCTTCGGTGATTCCCTAGAGGAAAAATTGAAATTTTTTTTTAGCTCCAAAACTAAGGGTACCCCCCATACACCCGTAATGCAAAATCTTATTTATCTCGAAAACGGCTCTAACGATTTTGATAAAAAAAATTAAGTGTGATATTATGGACATGGACTACATTTTGGTCAAAAAAAATTTTGGGGCAAAATATTTTTAGGGGTACCTGCCATAGACCCGTTTTTTTGATTTTCGACTTTCTCATTAACGGCTCTAAGGATTTTAACCCAAAATTTTTAGCAGGAGTCCCCTTAAGTTTAAAAGAATATTGTGTATAAAAATATTCGCAAAAATATTTGTTGGGTATTTAAAAAAAAAAAAAATTTTTTAAATCAATATCTTCAAAACCTATGAACGATTATTTTTTGAAATTATTTCCTAAAACCAATATTATTAAATACTTAAAATTCGCATCCCACATTTTTTTCTTGAAAAATTTTAGAGAAATTTCTTATATAAAAAATTTATTTAATAATAAAACGATTTTTTCAGGTTTATTTGCATAAATTCATACTTTTCCGGAAACCAGACGGCAATTTTATGCATTTGAACATTATTATCTCATTAAATCCATGTTTTATATTTATAAAAGGTATCTTAAATTCCAAAGTACTTTTACATAAGAGCAAGTTCGCGCGATCCAGTCGTGCATTTTATTTTATTTTCTTTTTTAAGACCAAAAATTACGGTACCTGTCATATGATTATTTTTCGAAATTTCATAAGTATTTATTTTCTCAAAAACATTTTAATACATTTCAAAACTTAAAAAAAAAACAATTTTTTTTTGGAATATTCGATATTTCAAAAACGTCTCAGTATTCTTTTTGGAAATTTATTTTTTATTCGTCTGTATTTATTCGTGATAAGTAAATTTTTTCTTAAAAATGTTTTAAAAATTTTGTATATAAAAGCTGTGTGATGCCTCCTGTAAAAAAATTTAATGTTGCCTTTAATAACGCCATCAGATACGTCTTGGCCTTCGTAGGTTTGATAGAATATTTCATTTTTCAAAGATAGTGTGTGATTTGAAATTTGATGAATTGCTTAAATTTCGATCGCTAAGCATGCTCTTCAACATACTCAAAACCCAACAACCTCCTAGTCTTTTCAATAGAATTACGTTCTGTGCTTCCACTAGAACAGCGCAGATCCTACAACCGCGGGCTTCTTGTTTGACAACTGAACGTCAGTTCTTTGTTAACACTATCCGTCTCTGGAACTCTCTGCCACGTCATATGAGAGATATTGCAGGTAAGAGGAGATTTCAAAAAGAACATTTATTAAATTAATTTTTTTTTAAATAAATATGTGAATAAATGCTTTTTATTTTAATTTCTTTTCCTTTTGTTTGCATACTTAATTCATTTTTCTTTTCTTATATTGTAACAAAAGCCGTCTACAGATTGGTTTCATTGGAATAAAAACTAATTATAACTTATATAAATAAATAAATAAATCTAAATCTAAACATTTAAATTTTCAAAATTGCCAATCGATATAAAATATTTTGTCATTGACCCCTCACAAGAAAAAAATATTTTAAATACGTCAGAGCATCGAATGGTATAGGTCTTCAGTTGTTAAGGCATTTTACCAATATAAAGTATTTAGTACTTACAATTTACAATTTATTTTACTAAAAACTTTTAAAATTTAATCTGAATGGTCTCGAAATATAAGTAATAGTCATTTAGTTGTAATATCTCCCTATGGTGACCGATGTATTTATACCTTTAACATCTCAACCAATAATTTTATTCACAACCAATGCAAGTAAAATAATTGGCTTAGCCAAAAATCCTCCTGGGAAACATTTGAATTTTCATTTATGTTTTAAAAAAAATACAGTTAGGTATTAACTCATAAATCCTTATTTATTATAAGTGACATGATCGAATTAAAGAGCTGCATTCGAAATAAATCATCCGCATGACAGCACAAACACCATACATAAAACACGTACATATATCGAAGAATACTACAAATACTTTATGTTGTACTCTAAATAAAATTCCATTCACAGAATCCTTGAGATATATTTTTGCAGTGAGGAGCCAAATTCCCTAGCACACCCAAAGTCTTGTTGGTTACTTACTTTGGGGTTTCTAGGAGCGCATTGAAGGCTATTCTTCTTTTTGCTAATAATAGATACGCCAAGGATTTTATCAAAGGATATTTTTTCCACAGAATCCTTGAGATAAATTTTACTAGCTATTTTGGTATTTTAGATTTTTTTTTTCAGAATCTCACAATCTACGCCAACACATTTTGGTGTGATATTCGATTTTTTGCTATAACACTCACTATACTCAGTGATTTTCACTTTGTATAAAACCGATAGAGAATCGGCTAATAAATTTTGAAGTTCATGCGAGACTTCGAGTGGGTTTGGGTGCAATTTTTCAAATGCATTCACATTCAATCGAGAGCTAAACAGAGACATTTCGCATTCGATAACCGCCCGCCATGACGCCAAACGAGATGAGTCGTCTTGTGTTTCTGGGTTTATTGTTCGTTTGGTTGCATAAAATAAGAGGAGCAGCAGTGAAGCCAGAAAGTGGACGGCTTAGCAAGTTTATATATTTCTTAACTTTGTTTTAGGTAAATAGTTATAAAAAATACTGTAGCTTATTTTAAGGAATCAATTCAGGCAAAATTTGCTTTTACTCCTAAAAAGCCAAGTGGAGATTCTGAACGCAATTATTGTATATGTACATATATATCTGTTTTTGTATCAGAAAAACTGTCCATTCCTTTTTTTTTCGCTCAGCAATCTTAATTCACTAGAGCAACGAGCAACCAGTTTTGACTGCGTTGCAATTGACGAAACGCAGCTCTGATTGGGATTGCCGCCTGGCTATCTATGAAGACATAAATGTTCTTGTTATTCAGTTTAAATGTGGAAAGATATTTTGCGGCCCGCAAACTGCGGTCAGCCATCAGACGAATAGGGGGAATAACATGTAGCATACGAAAACATGCACGTGCCGTAACTATTCGGGACTGGTGGAAGTCTGATCATAGCCTCTCCGTGGCGGCCGCTAGAAACAAGCCTTTAAAAAGGTTTGGCTAATATGATCAGGCTGGTTCCTCAGGTTGGCGACAGGTTAATTCCCTGTCCCGTAAAACTAAAAGAATTACGAGACCGACAACAAGCCTCGGAAACGGATCACACTGATCACACGACGACAACCAACGACGCAACGAAAACTGAAAAACGATTTACGAATTTTCTTATGGAACGTATACGATCGCTCTATAGAGCTCGAGCTGCTCAGCAGCTAGCCGATGCCCTGTCAAAATATAAAGCTGACATAACAGCTCTTCAAGAAATCAGATGGACAGGGAATGGTGTTCTACAGAAGAAAGAATATGACATATACTATAGCTGTCATACAAAACACCATGTGCTCGGGGTAGGCTTCCTAGTCAGCGAAAAAATGAAGTCTACCATCATCGGCTTTAACGCTATAAGCGAAAGGCTATGCACCCTTCGCGTGCGAGGCAAATTTACGAACATCAGCCTCATTAACGTTCACGGACCTACGGAGGAGTCCTCAGACGAAGAAAAAGAGACTTACTACGAACAAGTCGAGAAGGCCCTCAATGCCTGTCCAAGGTATGATGTTAAAAACATCCTTGGGGATTTGAACGCAAAAATAGGTCGGGAGCCGGTATTCAGGCATTACGCAGGCACCCATAGTTTACATGAGAACACTAGTGACAATGGACTTCGAGTCTTAGAATTGGCAGCATCGAAAAACATGGTCGTTGCGAGTACCAGGTTCCCGCGTAAAGATATCTACAAAGCCACCTGGGTATCACCTGATGGAGTCGTAACCAAATAGACCACGTGTTGATAGACCGTCGCCACTACTCGAACTTGATGACGGTACGAACGTACCGAGGTGCCAATATCGACTCGGATCACTATCTTGTTGGTATGGTTTTCCGAGGGCGGATTGCCTTGCGAAGACGCATTGCATCCGCCGATCAGGTTCGAATCAACACGGCTGCCCTGCGCAATGAAAACACAAGTAACACCTTTGGTAATGCGTTAGGACTCGCCCTAGAATCACTTGATTTAGGGAGAGTAAGTCCTGGAGCCAGTATGCTGGGCGTAAATGAGAAGTGGACACGCCTTAAGAATATTGTCATTAGTACTGCCAACTCCATCTTAGGCAGAAGTCGTAAAAATCGGAACGACTGGTTTGATGATGAATGCAAGCTAGCGACTGAACGTAAGAATGTTGCGTACCGAGCAATGCAACAATCTCATAGAACGCGGGCACGCGAAGAGGAATATAAAGAGCTCAGAAGAATAGAAAAACGGCTACACAGACAAAAAAAATCAGCCCTGGAGAATCAGTGGAGAGACTTGTTGAAAGAGGCCAGGACCGGAACCCGGTTGTCGAGCCAATGATGATGATGAAACTGCAAGTACCTACGTTTGGAGAACACTGCAAAAGTTTGGGAGCTTTAATGATCTATTTATGGGTGGGTTGACTGGGAAGATGCCTGATTCTACCACATCTTCAGTTTTAGAACCGTCTGCAAGGACCGATACATGATTTGCGTTTAGGACCCGGTTTTCCAACCATATTTACCTTGTTGGAATATTATGTTAGTGTGACTGGGATAAAATCTATGGCGCAAAATTTTAAACGATTTAGTAATATGTTAAAGCCATTTTAGTAAATTACTAAGGATTTTGCTAATTTTAAACGATTTTAACATATTACTATCTCTTAACATTTTACTAAAGTTAAAATCACAAACTACTTTAACTTTTAGTAATTTGCTAAATCCATATGACTTCTGTCATTTTCCTCGTAAAAAAATTATTGGCAATTTTATTTGAGAAAATTTAATGAGTTCTTTTTTTATGATTCGTGAGCCAATTGTTTGTAAAAGTAAATAAAATAAAATAAAATGTTTTAGGAAAACGAGGTTTCGATATGTTTGAAGACTCAGCTTTGTGCAGAAAAGTGCGATGTTTCAAGTTCCGAGCAAATCCATTTGAAGAGCTGGACGATGGAGAATCTTACTCCAGTTGTAGGTCTGACAAGACAACAGTTGGTTGAAAACCTGAAAACCCAAGACCGAATTACATATACCATAAATGAACGAAGGTATATATGAAATCAGAAAATAATTTCAATTTTTAAGTGGAGTGATTGAATTAAATTCAATTGAAAGTTTTAACGACCTCAACTCCAAAGTGCGTTTCACACTGTGTTACTACTGTGAAATTTATAAGAGTTGGTTAACATCTACCAATAAATAATAATTGCGTCTTAGAAGGTTACGACAGCATCTAACTGATGAGCCCACTGTCGTACCTGGGCGAAACGCACTTTGGAGTTGAGGTCGCTATACCATAAATGTTTCAAGAAACACGAATCAAACGATCTACTCACTTTATTGTTGTATTCTTCTTCTGCTATATTCTTCTTTGAGTCCAAAACAGCAAACTTTTCGCTATTTGGTGAAAAGGAGACAATAAACAATAACTAGGTAAAATAAAATTACTAAATAAATTATTAAGATGTCACTTTGGTTCTGTCACTTTGACTTCTGACAAATCAAATTATTAGGTTCCTTAGATTTTTTCACGAGCTGTCATTGTTTAGACGTGTTCAGTTGAACCGTTTTTAATAAAAGGCAATTAGTAATTTACTAGTTAGTAAAATGAAAAAAAAGGGTTTTAAATTTTCGAAGAGCTAGTAAATTACTAAAAGTTTAACAATTTGCTAACTAGTAAATTCCTAAGCCCCTAATAATACGTTGTTTAAAATTTTGCGCCTATGATTTTAATAAAAGCGTTTTATCCCTTCGAAGATCACTCAACACCCAACATCCCACAAACTTTCACATGTCTAGTATTTAAGTTAAAATAGGTTTAGATTGTCTAAGTTTATTATTTATTGTGTTAAAGCCATATAAATACATGATATCGTAAGTACTCGTATCAATGAAGACACTAATTTTTAAGTAGTTTTGTTTTTTTTTCCCACTATCAAGTAGATAACAATGTAATTGTAGTAATTTTTGTCTAAATTAAACCGCTGAACCGCAAAAGCTAATTCGTATCATCCACTCGTACAAAGCTTTCTTACTTTTTGGGTCTTTTTGTCAGATTTTATTTTCGCTTTTTTTATAATTAGCACACACTCAAAGGTTTTTTGTATACCCTTAATATACCAGAGACACAGTGTGAGTTTGATTTTAAGATTGAAGCGTTTGGACGAAGAAGGGGGTAAATGACATTTGCAACATTTCGAGATAAAAGGCCTTAAAGTTTTTTGTTGAGAACTTTTTTCGTATTCCAATCTAAATAAAATTGACATGTTACTTTTATTTCATTACAGTAGCTTGGTATATATTTAAAAAACAAACAAAATTTTTCAGAAAAAGAGCAGTTAACTCTTTCTTGCACAAAAAGCTTATTAGTATTTTGAATTTTTAAGAATACAAAGGGGTTAAGTAACAAAATTCATTTTTTTTTCTTTTTATTTTGAAAAGTTGTTTTCTGTTCGCATGGTTCCGATAAAGCTTTTTCATAAAACCAGTGGTGTTCCCTTGGTATGAACATCATTTGTTCCTTTAATTTTTTTATTTTCTCAACACAAAGCTGCTTTATCTTTTTTTTTCGGACGAAAAAGTCTTGGTTTTTGTCTGGAACTATTCGGATGTTTTTTGCTATAACATTGAATAAAGCATCTTCCTCGTAGCATTCCTTATAAAAATAGCATCCATATTTGTGTATTCGAAGCCATTTAACGCTATCATTTAATATGTTTTTTGTAACATTTTTAACGTTTAATTTTACTGGCAGATTTTCTAATAATCGAAAGTGGTTCTCCATGTCAATTATAAGGGTGTTTTTTTTGCTGGCACTTTTTATTATTTTTCGGTATTGCTCAGCAGTGTAAATGGTTTCGTTTTTTCGTAACCCTTTTTCGATTCTTCCAAAAGCCCTGTCGCTGTCAAGATAAGTATGGCCAACTTCAGGAAATTTGTGGTCAATCAGTTCAAAATATTCCGTCAAAATAAGGACTTGGTATATTCACAATAAAAAGAAGTTTTTGTTTTGTCCAGGGCAAGAATCGGCATTTTCACATTCTTGGAAGAATGTATAGAGTGCACTCTTTACCTCGGTGCTTCCTCTGTCTACAACATCTTCAGTCCAGGTTAACATAAACTATATCTCCATATCGGAAGTAATGACATGGATTCCTAGATTATAAAACCACATCTGCCTCAAGTAAAGTGCCTTAGACGTGGTTAATTTTGTTAAAGGCATGGTTTGCTGGAGGTCAAAAGTAATATACTTATAAGACGTTGGGATCGGACCGAGCTTTTTCGGAGTCAATTTTTTGACTTTAAGTGAGCTGAGTTTTTACCAGAGTCACAAATGCTACAAGTGTCACTTTCTTGGTAGGCGGAAAGACAGATTGAATTTCGTGTGGAATATTTGTTGGTAAAAATGTTGACTAACAAAATATTCGACATTTTTCTCTTGTTCGGTGCATTTTTCAATGTAAAGGCTATATAATTTAGATATATTTAGCAAAGGTGAGAGATAAAGTTTATTTAGGTTTTTGTTCCTTGAGTAGTGCGATTCTTCGTCTGGAAATTCGTTAATATGCTCCAAAATATAGTCGATTACATGATCGAATATTTTATTTGGTCGGTTGAAATGCTGACCTCTTTTATCCAAAGGTGGAGCGGTTACATTATCAGAACACCCTCACATAATTTTGTAATAATATTAAACACCCTATGATAATGAAGAAAGATACAAAGTATCTTTCCATATACCAAATGTAATGCTCACACAATGATTCATAATTTCATTGACGATATCCGATATTATAAACATAAACAATGCTCACACAATGATTCATAATTTCATTGACGATATCCGATATTATAAACATAAACTGCATATCAGCACATTTTGCCTTCAGTAACTTGTGTACACAAAGCATCTTTAATAATTCCAATAGAATTCTTGTGTCAGCAATTTTATTAAACAAAGAGCAGCATATGATCTTCAATCATATTGCTGAGTAAACAAATATGAAGTATAAAAGGGTTTCTTCGATCACTTAGAAGTTTAGTTCTAATTAGTATTCCAACGTATAGCTGAAGATTTCCCCCCACCAGTGGTAAGGGATCTGAAGCTCATAATAAATTTATATTATTAAAAAATCACTAGTGTTTTATTTGATGGTGGTATTCTCACAAGAGAATACAATATATATATTTTTTTGTTAACGAAACGAACTGTAAACAAAACTGAGCGAACTCACATCTGTTCATTTTGCTTCGAAGAACGTCCAATTTTTACTTGCGACTTATAGGTACTATAAGGCAAGTTATGCATTCGTAAAAAAAATCGAACTCGAGATTTTGATCAAAGTTGACATTACGATGATAGCGAAGACCAAAAAAGTGGGTCGCGCAATTCTGTCTGTCTGTCTGTCTGTCTGTCTGTCTGTCTGTCTGTCTGTCTGTCGGTTCGACTACAGCCTAAACGGCTCGGCCGATTTTCTTCAAACTTGGTAGATATGGGTTTTAATTTTTTACCCCCGGACGTTTTTTTCTATTTTTTTTTAAGACCAAAAATAACGGTACCTGCCATACGATTTTTTTTCGAAATTTTATAAATATTTTTTTTTCTCAAAAACTGTCCCACAGAATTTTTTTAAAAAAATTCCAAAAATATCATTTGGTAAAAACTAGGTAATGGTTGAAAAAAATTTTAGAAAAAATTGTTATTTTCGGTAGCCCCCCTGGGTCCATTTTTTTTGTTTTTGATTTTCTCGAAAACGGTACAGCCGATTTTAATAATTTTTTTTATGCCAAAGCTCCTCTAAAGTTTGAATATTATTACATATTCAAATTTTCAATTTTTAATTTTTTGGATTTTTAAAAAAAAATTCAAAATTTTTTTTTGGAATCTCAATATTTCGAAAACCCCATTCTCGATTTTTTTCAAACTTGACAAATAAAAGTTTCTTAATATAATCTACAAGATTTGAGAAAAAAAAAGCAATTTTAGAAGAATGAAATGTACACTCGTATTTGTATAAAAAAGCTTGAAGGAGATGCCGTCATTTTCTTTTATGACACCTTTATACATAAAATACATAATACACCTAAATACATAAAGATAATTATTATGAAAGAGCCTAGTGTTAAGGTAAACATACTTAGCAATTTGCTAACTTTAAAGTAGTTTACTAACTCGTTCTTAATTTTAAAAATTTTGTAACTAGTATCGTACTGATGCTAATTTTTAATAACTTTCTTCTGATCACACCTAACACCATATCCGGTGATGCATTTTGACATTTATAAACGTCAAAGACTCATACAAAGATAGCACGATACCAAAAAAATTAAATCGCTATTTGATGATTTTAATGTAATTTTAGTATGATGTTTAACTCAATTAAAATTTGCATAATCGTCGTTTAAGCCGAGTATCATATTAATATCGTGCTGATTCGAAATTTTGTCCCAGTGAGCTTAACAAAAAAGCTTCCAAAGCTTGGACAACTACTATACATACTGAATATAAAACATTTAAATAATTTATTTACTTTGAATTTTAAAGCTTAAAATAGTACCACAGCTATTATTAAGGTTTCACGAATCAATAAACTAAACAAAAAGTTATGACATGAACATACTTCAACCCCTGAATTGGATTTATTTCAGAATCTAGAACTCGCCACATTCCCTCTACTACGAACACGGAACTTTTCAATCGTTTGCAAGTGAATTTAGATTCCGAAACTACAATACAATGTTCATCAATTATTTAATCATGCTCGGGGACATATCAGGGAACGGTTTTATTAAAATATATAAATAAGGTATGTATGAATTGGTCAAAACTATTTTTCTGTAAACACTGTAGGTTTCATAGGTATAACCATATGTAAGTGTGTACTCGTATGTACCTAAATTGCTTTCAACAGGCTGCTCGTATTCTTCGCAGTACACAAGCTGCAAATGCAGTTAAAATTTTAAATATACATTTTACAGAAGTATGTGGAATAAACTAAAGATTTTATTATTATTTTGCCAATGAAGAGATTTGTGAAGAAGTCTTCATAGAATTGTCGCTGTAGTGCAAATTTTCAGCGCGTCTTTGAACAGACGCTTCGCGTAGCTTCGCGTACAGAAAGCCCAACTGATTTTTTGGTACTTCTGAGATATCTCCCCAAACATATATGTATGTAGAATTGTTATAACATTAATCAAAACAGTCAACTTTGGACAAAAAAAATGGCTTACAGACTTCCATTTTACATGTTTTTTTTTTCTATTTGCCATATACATTCTTGCATTTTTACTCATATCATGTTAATCTCAAGTCATTTTTACGTATGCATAACTTACCTTGCCTTTAAAGAAATTGCATAGGTATATAGCAATTCGTAAAACACAAGAATGACGACGTATTAGTTTAGGAAAATTAAACAGTATGTTCGACAGAAAACTTTCTTTTTATTTGATTTTTTAAATATTAAGGAAAATATCTTAGTAAAAACGAGGTCCGCAGTTCTGTCCATCTGCCTGTCTATCTATCTATCAGACATTTTTGGCTTACCTGCCAGTCTTATACTTTCAGAAATTAATTACATTATATACTTATAACACAAGCAAAAGGGTGAAATAAAACCCACATTGATATAAGTTCTCTTGGGTGTTACCAATGTGACTTTAGATTTGGTCTAGCATTTCAACATTCCACTAGATCCTGGCGAAAACCCACAAATTTAATATCAATACCCGAATTCTGTTCATTGATTTCAAGCCCGTGTATGATAGTGTGAATAGATAAGAACTGAATTGTGCCATGTTCAGCTGTGATATCTCTTCTAAACTGATAAGACTTACCAGAAAGATGTTGAAAAAAGATCACTACTCCGTCAAAAATAGAAGGGTCTAAGAAAATGTGATGCAATTGCTCCAATATTTTGTTCGGAAAGGTATGTTGTTCGCAAGAACTAGCCCAATCATCTCAGGCACTATCTTAAATACATCATACCCAATGCCTTGGGAAGGGCAAAGTGAGAAATTATTGGTGCTTTCAGAAGGTTAAAGTCAGTAGCGCAAAGAATGAGGCTGCTTATAAATGAGGGTAAAACGAAATACAATTTTTTATCAATTAGAGTTGAAGCGAACCGTAGACTCGGTCGGAATGTGCCGTCAGTGCAGAAATTCAACATAGAATAACTCTCTATTTCTTTGGGCTAACAAATCAATTGTGTAATAAGGCTGTATCGAGAAAAATTAAGGAGACACTGTACAAAACACTCATCATCCCGGTAGTGCCCTATCAGACAGATGCACCCTTACCCTTACCTTTGATGTTTGATATTTCTATGTACGATTTATGGTTCAGTTTGTGGAGAATAAGATACAACAATGGGTTATACGTGTTTTAAAGCGAGATGAAGTGTCAAAAAATTACTTTTAGAACCCCTTAGACGCTCCGGCAGGTAAAGTCTTTAAACTCATATACCAGATTGCTCGAAATGCCAAAGTAGACTTGATGACCTTTCCAAGTGGAAACTTACTTCGTCGGTTTGGCTAGAGATCCAACCTGGTAGAGAGGCATATAGAAGTGCGCCATATTTTATGTCGGTTATCGACTGCTTAGCCTTATTTCTAAGTAACGTGGACGGTCTGTTGGCACTATTCTTTGAGTTAATTGTAACTTATATGAAAACAAATGCAAATTATCCTTCAAGATGCACCGTAATCTCGTTCAACTGACGCAAAAATGATGAGCGCGGTGACGACGCAACACGTCAGGTTTTCGGCAGAACTATCCCTTATCGTTTCATCCAGTTTATTGAAACGTTTAGCATGTTGATGACTGTTGAATTAATACAACTGACCGAAGGAATACAGCTTCTCTCTTTCTGTGTTTCGTTTCAGTGTAAAGCTATTTATAATTGAAATAGTCTTGAATTGACGTTTCAAAAATATATGTACTCAAGTCAATCCGCTGAATATTGTCAAAATTATTCAGTATTTACTTACTGGCATGAAAGATTGCGCTCCAGGTACTAATCGAGCGCCATAAATAAAATACATTATCGTAAAAAAGTAAATCAGTTAAGGATAAATTAAATACTTTGTCGATTTTACTTTCAAAAAAAATTAATAAATACTTTCCAAAAATTAAGTAAGCAAATCATATTTTTCGCACCTTGTCAAAAAATAACTTACCATATGACAGTTCAGTGCTCAAGTGACAACCTGATGTAAATGCTGTCATAGACATTTGTTATAGAGAAATATTTATATCTATTTCTCTCCCCGTACCTCTTTCTCGACATAAAACTTCATCTTTATCCATGCTTTTTGATATAATCACAGACTGCGATCATTGCTACGATCATTGCTAAATAAGAGGAAAAAGTTTTGGGTAATTTTCTAACGATCTGGATCTCCAACCGCCTATTTTTATTTTTATCTTGGTACTTATCTTCACTTTGGCAAACTGTACAACTCTCTCTATCAACGCTATTTTATCCAAACCTTAAAATCCCTAATTCTTCATCCAATTCTTCGACTCTAAATGAAAATCCACTGGCCACCCTTAATTCCACTCTTTCAATTAAAAAATTCCAAAGAAACCACCAAAATACTAAAATTTCTGTAATTATTTTTAAAACTGATGACTCCTTTTAACCTGATTCTTAGGATTTCGGCCCATTTCTTCTTCATTGCGTTGACCCATTCCTCATTTAAGATAAGTTAAGTCATCTTAATTATGAGTTTGTACATACGGTCCCTTAAAATAATAATGAAAGTGCGTTGAACTGTAATGCCGCTGCAAAAAGGTTTTTCGGGGTAATACTACCTCTGACGAGGAATTGATAAATTCTCTAAGAGTTTAACTTGTAACGAAAAGTTAAGATTCGGCAGAAAATTGTAGGTTCCTTTCATGTCTGGCAACCAGCACTCAGGAATGGATGAGAATTGTAAGTCACAAGGTCCTGGTTCTTTTCGATTTATTTATAATTATGAGTTTATTCTCGGCACCGATGGTTTCAAAACACTTGTGTTTATTCCTATATCAAGGAAAAACCCATCAGATATTGAAGACTTCTTTTATAAGTTCAATACATAAAAAGGGCACAAAGTGTAGTGTAAAGTTACAAAGTATCGTCTTATTGCTTAGCTTTTACATATTCTCAAAATCTTTGAAACTGTTTTGTACGAAAATTTAAGTTTGCGTCTCTCATTACTCCTGTGGATAACTCGGCTCTCTCAAAGGAAGGTCAACAACGACAGAAAACGTATTTCTTACTTCTAAGACTTCGAAAAGAAGTCAATGTTATCTCAATTTATTTTCGAAAGGCCTTGGACAAAATCGCATTGATTTATTCTTTTCAAACTGTCCAACCTGGCGTTCAAACCTATCTTCTTGAAATGGATTTCATCTAACTATAAACTTCGTTTCAGATCTACTTTCTAAAATACATATGGGTCCCTCAAGGCAGGCACTTAGGTCATCTTCTTTTTATTCTTACTATTATGTTATTGAAATTGTCATAATTATATTCCCACACTGAATATACGATAACAAGTTTTTTAAGACTATTTCTTAAATACATGATTTTTTGCGTTTCAGTTGATAAAGAGCTCAACTTTCTCACGAGATTTTTCTTAAAGCAAACTCAGCTCTTGGCTTTGTGAAACGGTGATCAAGTAAATCCTCCGACTCTATGTGATCTGATCCCTGCGCTGTAGATAATCTTAGTTCTTTCTAAAATATGCCTCTCAAGTGTCGTTTCATTTTATCAATAAATTCATATATTCGGCATCGAGACCATTCAACGTCTTTTCTTACAATTTGCCCTTCGTGCTATATCTTCGAACAACGCTTTGATTCTACTTGAATATCAACGCTTAAAGAACAAAGGAGAATAACGACGCTTAACTACATATGTATACCTCCTATGTCGCATTTAGAAAACTTCAAGGGGGACACAAAAAAACTGATTATAGTCTCAAAATTAAAACGCATAATAATAAAATTTTATACATAATTATCAGTTTTGAATATCTATGATGTGAAATAGTTTAAATTTTAAAAATTCAGCGAAGCAGATGGAAATTATTAACGAAAATGCATCAAAAAGTGAGTTTCACAAAAAATTTATGTTAGGAGATATTCATAGTTAACCGTCGATAACCGTTATTCTCTTCATTTATCGACTACTTGTAGGATCTGTTGACTGGAAAACTCCTTTGAACTCCATTTTTTTCAACACTAGTTTCCGTAATTGAAGAAATCCTCGTCTCTTCTCTCTGCCCTTCCAATTCGCATGCTACGCAGGATTAGTAGTATGTAACATTGACTGTTTCGACTTCGATGTCAGTTTACCCTGCCTAAAACTGCGTCCCCTTAACCATCCATCAAATTCACCACACTCTTAGTTTTAACTTACGAGTAAAATAAGAGCGATTTTAAGATAGTTTAAAATTAACCATGCCACCATTTCTTGTCATCCCAACTATAGGTACGGTACCTATGCAGTCTTCAGCTTTCATTTCTTCTCCTTCATCCGCAATTTTTCAACCCTTTAGCAAAAAAGCTGAAAGTGTCATCAACTATCTACCACGTTAGGCATAAAACATTCAGTTTTTTTCCTCACCCAACCAACTATAGTGTCCAAGTCTCCCAAGGCGCTGGCAGTTTTGCCGCAAAAAAAAAATAAAAAGATATCCTCCCGAAGAAAAGTTTGTAGGTTCTCTTCTTCATCAGCTTCAAGCCGTCAAGCCAAAAACAAACACAAAAAAAAAAAAAACAAAGAATACAAACACAAAAACAAAGTGAAGGAAACAACTGTCTGCATTTTTTGGATGCCAGAGCTAGATTTGAAATTTCCAACTCCTCCTGGTCCTGGTTCTTCCCTGTTTTTTTTTCTGATCCTGGCCGATGCTGTTAGTGCCTTTTTTGTGCCTTGAAAAATCATAGTCCTGCAATCGCCGAGAGGCAAAAAGTGTAAAAGTGTTTTGTGGTGCAAAATGTTTCTATGAGGCAACACTATACTTCTATATAAGTAAAAGTGTTGGATAGCGGTTTTGGCTTCTTCCATTTTGAAAAAAAAAAACAAACAAAGAATAAAAAGAAGAACTGCTGAGTGATGAGCCATGAGATGAGAACCATTTAATGCAGAGCACACCGAGGTCTTGGAATTGGAAGTTGAGTTGCAAGCTACGTTGGAGGAAGTTACAGCCAACAGCAATGGATGCATTCAGCGTTGTTGCCGTAATCGCAGTCCCCGTCCGTCGTCGATAGCCTTTGTCAATAATGATTTTAATGAAAACAAAAACAACGAAGAGGACTTTTTATGTCCTTCCCTTTCGTCTAGTGCGTCATCAGATTGTCCATTTTTCCAGGACATTTGAGTTTGTCGGAGTTCTATATTTGCTTAAGCGGCAGAAACAGTTTGAAACTTTTAAGAACAAATGGCTGTGCTTAAGCTGATTTTTGTATTGGTTCTTGTTTTGGCGATTTGCTATCAAACGAATGTCAATTGCTTTGACGATGATTATACACTGTTTGTTTCGCACAAGTTCGCTGTGGGACAGAGTCAACTTTATCGATTTGTGACGATGCCTGAACTGGTCGATAGGGTAGGTATGTTTATAAATATTGTTTTGTTTTAATGCAACGTTTTGTAGGCAGTGTTGAAGGCTAAGCTTATACATACTCGTAACTGTTATACTTAGTAATACAACTATTGCTTATGAGAGTCAGGGCTCTTTTCCGGAGGCCATTCTTTGGATTTCATACGCGCATACTTTAAATGACGTCGAACTGTTTTAAGAATTGTTAATTGGAACTGGGAAAAATATAACCAAACATAGCTATGTTAATAGTTCAACATGGAGAAATAGGTCATTTATTATTGGTTTTCTCTCCAATTATTTAGTTTTTGATGATTTTTCGGTAAAGTTCGTTAAATTGTAGAGAAGCACCCGAAATTCTATTTGTCTAGAAAACGGTCGCTATCTTTCATTCAATATTGACTCTTAGCTCTTCTAACGACGCACGCGCACGCCGCTTTTTGGCATAGACTAACGATCTAACTCTAGAGGAGTTGAATCACCCGTTCTAGGCAGCCAATCGACAGGACTTTTTCTAGATACTCGTACATACACGTTCATCGAATAGAGTTCTCAATAAGTCAGTTGTTACACCCCTGTGTGGCTTGTGGCACGTTCTTGTTGAAACCAAATATCTATATCTTTACTGTCTATAATTCATGCAATTGTCGAAAGAAAAAACATTCCAAAATCACTGTAGCGATCTGCATTGACTGTAATGCCCCAATGACAAAGACTCGATACCGGCATGAAAACCGCACCATTTTTTTTTTTTTTTTTTTTTTTATAATCGGCCAGAGACAGTGTGAGCATTAAAAGCATAACAATTTTTTGTGAATAAAGTGATTTTTCGTGAAGTACGAGTACATGAGAGTTTTCACCTAATAAATAACGCATATTCTGTTTGCTGACGAATTCGTTAAGCCAAATATGTCCTCCAAAGAACTACGACTGTTAATTGGTGTTAACTCTTTTAAAGTTGCCTTCAAAGACTCAGAATTTTGGTAAAAACTATTAATTATTTGTGAACGTTCCGTGATAAAAATGTTGTTTTTACTGAATGTTTCGACACTGACTGTTCGAGAATTGAATTAAGGATGCGTTCATAGTGAAAGTTCAAAGTTATCACGTCCCACTTGCACCTTTTATAGTTTTGTATTAATAATTAAAAAAAAAAACTCTTATATTCCATTAATAAATAAATTTATAAATAATATTTTTTAATTATATCCTATGAACAATAAATGATGGTTGATTGCATGATTTTGAAATACAAATTACACAGAGTAATGGGTAATTAGAATTTTTTTTAATTCAAAATTAAAATTGCAATGACAGCTTTGTATACCTATACACTTTATAGTATTCTCATGAAGCAACAGGTTTTGGGGGGCAAACTTAAAGACCCTGGCGCAAAAGCTCTGAGTAGAAAATAATTGAGTCTTTGTATCGTCGCGTGAGGTTAATGAATGTTCTATGGGAAAAATTAAACTTCCAACTAAGGTTGTCGCTTTCGAAAATGATGTTATTGATATTTTTTTTTAATTTACGATTTTTGAACATATGTTTTTCTATGAATTAACTTTAAACCAAGCAAGTACATAAAATAAAAGTGATATAAACATTAATTTTAACTAAAAGTACATTATTTAAAAACAAATAATGTTTTTTTCAGAATTTCTTAAATAATGTTGAAATAAAATGTACGACTGGGTCGCACAAACTTGCAATTATGTAAAAGACTTAAAATTGAATTTTCCATAAAAAATTTGAATTTTTTTTGAAATAAAAATAAAAATTTTAATTTGACAACATTATTTAAACTTTTAAAGAGCTATATCATATTGTACCAAAATTGATCCAAACCCGTTGAACCCTATTTTAAAAAATCGAAAAAATTAATTTATGTGGGGTACCATTAATATGCAATGTTCGAAATTTTTCTTGTACCATTTCTTATCGAAATTTTGGAGCAGTTTTTTCAAAAAATATTTTCTAAAATTTCGAAAAAAATACGAGTGTACCATTAGTTTTGGTCTTTAAAAAAGAAAAAAAAATGCTATCTCTAACAAGTTAAGAGCAAATCGGGCCAGCCGTTTACGCTGTAGTCGAACATATAGACAGACAGAATTACAAGACCCACTTCTTTCGTCTTCCCTATCATCGTAGTGTCATGTCTGATCAAAATCTCGAGTTCGATTTATGTTACTTGCCATATATGTTATGTATAGTACCTACATTAGACTGGGCCAAAAAAATTGACTATTTTTCAGAATGACAAAAAAAAATTTTCGTAAAAGTTTGAGCCCTTAATATCAATTTTAAGAAGCTTAATAAATTGTTATTTTTCGTTAGTTACAAAATTCCAAATTAAAAAAGTAAAATCGAAGAAAAATAACAATTTATTAAGCTTAATTACTCAAAAACGGCTTGTCTGACGAAAATTTTCAATCAGACCTTTTTTGTAGGGAATTTAATTTTATATAAAAGTAAGTCAAAATGAATTTTTTTTACTTCAATTTTTTGTCAGTTCTGACGCAAAACATGAAATTATGACTAAAAATCAAAATTAGCGATGATAGCCCTCTTAAAATTGATATTAAGGGCTCAAACTTTTACGAAAATTTTTTTTTGTCATTCTGAATGATATTCTCGATATAAGTATCTTTCAAAAAAAAAAATAGTCAATTTTTTTGGCCCAGTCTAACCTACATACATTATAGCAAGTAAAAATTGGTAAGTACAAAGTTTAAAAAAATAGAGTAAGTTGCTTTCATAATATTGAGTTTTCAACTAAAATTAAAAGATTTAAAGAAAAAAAAAAGAAAAAGATATATTTCTCAAAAAAAACTTTTTTTTAATTTCTCTTGGTGAAGACTTGCTTATATTTGACAAAAATTCATAGAGTAATGTTTTTTTTTTTGATTTTCTTAAAAACGGTACAAATAATTTCGATCAATTTTTGTATGCTTGAGCTCCTACAAAATTTTAATAGTATTGTAGATTAAAATTTGTAAGCATTTTTTGTTAGTATTTAAAAAAAAATTTCAAATGTTTTTTTTTGAAAACTCAATACATACATAATGTATCTCGAAAATCACAAGTTGGATTTTTCTAAAACTTGATAATCAAAAGTTTTTAACACAATCTACCAGACCACAGCACCGAGGATCTTAATACAACATTTTTTCGCATTTCGCTTGAAAAATTTCAAATTCAAATTTTTTTGAAAATTCGTCATCTCAAAAACAACCAGTGAGTTTTTTTTGAAATTTAAATTTTATTTGCACAACAATAAAAACTTAAAATTGGCGTAACAATTTTTCTTAAGAAATTTTTACATACATGTATATAAACTTATTTTTTTTTTTGAAAAAGCGCTACAACAATTTTTAATTTTTGTTGTGGAAAAAATTAATATTTTTTAATTGAGAAATCATATGACATTCTGTTTTTAACTCCAACTAATACAACATTTAAAAAATGAAAAATGAAAACTACCAAAGGTAGTTTTCCCTGCATTTTCGATAGTATAACCTCCCGTTCTTGCAGGTTTGAAGATTATTCTGTTTTCACAATTATCCTAAGGTCAATCTTACGAGTGATATGCTTTTGAAATTTTACCTATAATTATAAAATAAAATTCCATTTCGCATAGTCTGTTTGAAAAACCCATATTTTCACAGATTAAACAAATTATATTCAGCCGAAATTCTAATTTTTTCCTTACCTACAGTATGTACCTGCATTAATTAGTCTTAAACTTTTGTTAATCCTCCTTTAATCCTTTTTAATGAAAATTAAAAGTTAACAAAGCTATAACTTGTCATTAATTATTGGTGACACCGATTTTGTTACCCTTAAAAAAATACAATCTTCTGACCTAAATAAATATATTTTCATGCTTTAACTCCTCTTAAATTGGGGATAATTGAACCTAACTGGTGTTGCCTTAAACTTTTTTTTATCACAACCTCATTTATTCAACAAAAAAAAAACCGAAACCTAACCTCCCGATAAACTTTTCCAAGTCTCTAAGTGTTACAAGTCAAATGAAAGGTCAACCCCCCCCCCTTCAATTCACTGTCCCGCTTCCAAAAAAAATCGTAAAAGTCCTATTAATTAAAACTTCAAGATTAGATTTTCTTTTCAACAACAATAACAAACATAGGTAGATAAAAATGAAAATTTCGTCATCCTCAAAAGTGTACGTTCTAAAAGTTTTTCTTTTCTCTCTTTTGCTCTTTATTTAATTGCCCCTTAGACTTGCTCTCTTTCTCTCTGTTTCTGCTGTTTGCTCGGTCTTCTTCTCGTTGGTCGATCAAAATTCAGAAATGTTTTATAATCCACGCGGCCCTGTGTTTTTTTCTTCCTTAAGTGCTCAATAGATTTACAGGCAAACAAGGAAACACAAAAAAAGCGAATACGAAACACAAAAAGTTAACTTCGAAATGAGTCCGGTATCTGGCAGTCATTAAAATGTCAGACGTGTCTTAAGCCACCCACATAATCAAGCCACCTCAATAAGGACCAAAAGAACGACAACGACTACGGTTAGTGGTGGTCGAAGTCACCTCCTTTCACCCTCCTTGCTTTGTCCTGAAAATAGTGGTTGTCCGACTGTCGTGTAGTAGGTACTTTTGGACGATGACGTCGACCGCAATGAAAAAGATCCCCTCAAATGAAAGCCGCAAAGGGAAAACTTCGAGTCAGCAGTAAATGTCCTCTAAACCTACTTTTCATTCCTCCTTATTTTACTTAAAGCAGAATTAATTAAAGTTTTTTTTTTTTTTTATTAATATTTTATTTATCCCTTTTGCAGTGGATGAAATGGCTCCCATTCTTCATGGCTGCTGACTTTAAACCTTTAGGAGTTGGTAAACATTTTATGATTTTTTCAAGTGAGTTTTTGTAGCTGTTGTTGTTGCGGAGATGGGACTGTATTTTTACGATGTATCATGATGAAGCTAATTTTTAATTTTAGATGATTTTCAATACCTCATTAAGGTAACGGAGCATCAGACCGGGAAATTTCTTGCCTTAGAGTCGGAGCTATTTTTGCGACCCAGAATTGAGTTGATTTTCAGTGAGCTAGAGGGGCCGGAGGATGGAGACACATCGAAACTGGAAATTCGAATGAGTTTTCAAAGGACTTCGGTTTTATTTCAGGTTCGTTGTGGTAGCTGGTAGACTGCTTGGATAAAATTGCAATCTAGTTTGTGGAAAAAAGTTTATCAGTTTAGAGGTCAATAAACTTCTATATGGCGACCAGATAAGAACGAGAGGAAAAGACGTTTTAATTTAATTGATTCTGACTTTATTTTGAATCTAAATACATTCAAGTCTTAATGTATGAAATATCACATGATAAAAAGGGACACTGTGACTGCTTCAAGTGATCGGTGCAATTACTGATGATTCGCGGCGTTATTCCGGTAAGAGGTAAAATTAGGCAGAAGTAAATGCCATAGGCATATGTGCTGGAAGAAACCTCGATAGAAAATATAAAAACCAAAACATTGCCATCATGTCAGACAGTCAGGCTGCACTAAAAGCACTAAGCTCCTACACCATCAGCTCCAAACTTGTTTGGGAAAGCGTGATTAAGCTTAATAAACTGGGCAAGAATAACACTGTCACGCTTCATTGGGTACCAGGCCACGTTGGTGTCCAAGGCAACGAAGTGGCAGACTCCTTAGCAAAAATAGGTGCATCGACACCCCTTACAGGGCTAGAGCCCTACTGCGGAATAGGAGAAAACGTGATTAAAAACAAAATCAAAACAGAAGAGGAGACAAAAAGATCAAAGATCTGGAAGGAACTCCCTAAGCTAAGACAGGCAAAACTCATACTCGTTAGTCTTCGTAGGATAGTTGGAAAAAGTGCTCTCAGTATAAGTCCATAATAGCACGCCTTATCTTTTTTATCAAAATCGTTAAAGTCGTTTTTGAGATAAATAAGATTTTACATTACGGCTGTATGAAGGGTACCGTTAGTTTTGGAGCTAAAAAAAATCAATTTCTACCGAGTTTAAAAAAAAAACAGGTCCAGTGGCTTAGGCTGTAGGTAGAGGTACAGACATGCAGTCATACAGATAAAATTATGTTTGTCCTTCGTCATACAGATATATAGACAGACAGACGAAATTGCCGGACCCACTTTTTTCGTGTTCACTATCATCGTAATGACAACTTTGATCAAAATCACGAGTTCAATTTTTTTTTCCAAATGCAGAACTTGCCCTACACTAGATTTTCGAAAATCATTTTTTAACATTTTTATATTGGGTACCGTTATTTTTAGATAACGCACAACTTGAAGATTGTATTACAAATCTATTAATTGTCAAGTTTTAACAAAATCTGAAATGGGGTATTTGAAATATTGTGTTTCGAAATGTTTTATAAAAATTCAAATAAAATGTTTGGAAAATTTTAATGCACAATACTATCCAAACTTTTAGGGAGCTTTAGCAAAAAAATGATCAAAATCGGTTGTACCGTTCTTGAGAAAATCAAAACAAAAAAAGATTGGTTTCAGGGGGTATTATTAATAACCATTTTTGGAAGCATTATTTATTATTTATTGAATGAAATTCTTATGAAATAAAAAAAAAAATATTTTATAAAATTTCGAAAAAAATTGTATAATTATTGTTGGTCCTTAAAAACAAAAGAAAAAAACGTGTGGATGATATCTACGAAGTTTAAAGAAAATCGGCCGAGTCTTTTAGTCTGTAGTTAAACAGACCCACCAGAGACCCACTTTTTACTTGCGACTCATAGATAAGAATTTCTGCAAACTTGATAGATATGGGTTTTAATTTTTTCCCCCCGGATGTTTTTTTCCTTTTAAGACCGAAAATAACGGTAACAGCCATACTATTTTTTTTTTAAATTTTGTAAATATTTTTTTTTTTCAAAAACTGTCCCACTGATTTTTTTTTAAGAAATTTATAAAATGTTTCTTAGTTAAACCTAAGTAATGGTTGAAAAAAAATATAAAATTATTTTTGGTACCCCCTTGGAACAATTTTTATTGTTTTTGATTTTCTCATTTTTTTAATGCTCGATTTTTTCTTAAAATTTGATAAATAAATGTTTCTTAAAATAATCTACATGAGAAAAAAAAATTATTTTACCTAAAAATACCGGTACCTACTCTCCATACAAATATTAAAAAATGGTTTTCGAAAATCGTATTTTTCTCGAAAACGGTTCCGTGAATTTTGCTTAAATTTTTTTCTTAAGATTAATTTTTGAGATCTATAATTTAATAAAAAAAATTTTAAATCAAGATATTACTGACTGTACCGGCATAATGGATTTTAATGAAATTTGTTAGAGAGAAGCTTCTAAAAAGTTTAAAAAACATTGCATTTCAATACTTTAAGAAAAATATTTTTTTTTGAATTTTGAGAAAAAAAAACTATTTTTTTTTGGAAAATTCAATATCTCAAAAACGGCTTAATATTTTTTTATGTAAATTTAATTTTTATTCGAACAATAATAAAAACTTTTAATTTGCGTACCAAAATTTGTTCTTAAAAATGTTTTTATGTAAAAGCTAATTTTTGTTTTGTATAATATATACTATTAGTATGTTGCAAGTTAAAATTATGGCTCGTGAAACGTGAACGATGTGACGCGTTATTAAACTAGTCCTTAGGCTTGACCCTTACCGATATAGTACTGGACAACGTTTTTCTGAGGCTCTGCGCAAGAAAAGAGCCACGAGATCAACGAGATCACGCAAACGGCGGACACAGGAACATTCTTTTCACTTCTGAACAGAAATTTTATCGCCAAAATGATAGAATTATTGCTCACAGTTCTTAGGAAGCCGCGAAAAAGGTTGGGAAAGTCCAAAGACGCAATCGTCCGGTTTAAGTGATGGTTTGGTGGATGGCATGTCGTATGATGGTGTTACTAATCTGCATTCCTGTCAACAAGTAGTAAAAACACGTTTTAAAGTGACGTTTTGGAGAAGCTGGTGCAGTTGTTAAGTAACACCTAATTTGCTCGAAAGCAACAAGTTTGCAACAAGATTATACATATGCGCCCGCCTAAATACACATTTGATAACTGAAAGCTTAAAATTTTGTTTTCGTTTTAATCCTGGCATGGCAACATCTGTCGAAAAATTTAGATTTTAAAAATTTAATTCCAATCGAAAAACAAACCGATTTTTTAGCCAATAGAATGCAAAATTGCCAAAATTTACTTATCAACGTCTTACGAGTTCCCGCAATGTCTATTACATTTCGCCGTTTCGTGAAGGCTTATCAACTAATCCGCTGAAGATGACATGGTTCTCCGGACAGACTCCGTCCAAAAGGTAATACTAATAAGACTTCTACTAAATAGGTTCT
This sequence comes from Chrysotoxum bicinctum, assembly GCA_911387755.1. Taxonomy (NCBI): domain Eukaryota; kingdom Metazoa; phylum Arthropoda; class Insecta; order Diptera; family Syrphidae; genus Chrysotoxum; species Chrysotoxum bicinctum. Next base: position 246,973,995 of record OU426987.1, read on the forward strand.
TCGTCTTCATCTTCATTAGTAGGAGCAGTGGTTACATACAGCTTATGTTAAAAAAAATGTAGGACCAATTAATAAAAAAAACTTGACCTTTTAGAAAGTATGATTTTTTAAACTTCCACAAACTAGGTGTTAAAGTTATTGAACGAAATTTCATAGAGAACAGCATTCACACAAGACATGTTTTTCTCATTATTTAGAGCACAATCGGAAGACTATATCGGAAGCTGCTGGAGCCGAAATTGATTGAGTCTTTGGAAAAACTAAATGGAATACTAAACCAATTGCCGAAAACTAGATGTTGTTTTGACTGTACCGACTCTAAAATGAGAAATTCAATATGTTTTTATTGATATTGTAATTTAAGGATACATAGAGCAAAACATTTTAAATAAAACATATATCGATAAATAATTTTTATTTGTGTCCGTTCCTTTTATTTGTCGCAAGACGATTTTGTGAGGTATTAATTGAAGTATAGATCTTGGCATAAAGGACAATGACTTGGGCTGTCATGCAGAAGGTGTGGGTTCGATTTCCAGCCGCAGCAAAAATTATTTTCGGGGTGATACCGCATCTTGCAAGGAAATGATCAATGATCAAAGAAAAGGTATCTCTTCTTAGCAGCCCTTATTCTTGCTAAGTTACTAAATTCTTTGTTGAATTGTTCTGACAAATATTATTTCCCCTGTTTATTCCTTACGAAAATTAATGAAATTTGGTACACTTAATGACTTGGGGTGCTGAATTCATTGATACTATCTATTTCCTTAAATTTATTGTTGGATTTTCACAATTAAGATCTAAATCGCAGAAATCTTCAAAATTTCGAAAATTTAGAAGTCAACTGGAACTGAAACGAATAGAAAAGAAAAAGCATGATTGGAGGTGCCAGAGTCTTCACAGATCACCTGAGTGAAAGACTCCGTTTTTTCTGCGCTGTGCATTCTAATACTGCTGATGCCAACAACAAGTGACAGCCAACAACGCCTTAGGCCATCTAAACAATGTGACAGATGATGTATAGGGTGACCAGATAGCAATTATAATTTTTTTTTATTGTTATGTTTCAGCAGCTGTCAAAGTTACCAGTGACATCCCAGTAAACTATTTCATCCGGACGACCTTGGAGAAAGCCGTGAGTTTGATAAAATTTAACGTTGAAAATATTTACCAGAGATCGGGAGTTTGACCAAAAAATCTTCTTCTCGGACGAGGAACATTTATGTTTCTGCGGTTATGTCAACAAGCAGAATCGGGTTATCGAAGTGAAAAAAATCCAGAAGTTATTCGACCAAGCATCAATGCATTCACGAAGATTGATGTGTCTTGGGTGTTTTGTGGCTTGGCGGCATCTTCGGATCTTATTTCATTTGAAGGACTCACCGCTACTGACAGAACTTGATAGCATCGCTGCAGCCAAACGTTCGAAGTTTTTTTTTTTTTTATTATTTTATTTTATTTTATTCCAATTTTAAAGCTATTTAACAAACATTTCTCAAAAGTAATATATATTGAATATATTTAATATTTAATTCCAATTCAATTAAAATATGCATGATAATACAATAAAAAGAGATATTTACAATATTATATACTACGAAACTCTGGGATTATGGAAATAATGATAATACACTTTGTGGTATAAACAACCAGTAGCAAGTGTATAGCTATTTACGAAAAAATTCATGATTAAAAGCCGAGAAGATTGAAAGAAAAGAAATGCGCGATGTAAAACACACTACAAAAGGAAAGTGAATGAGGCAAGGAATTTTTTGATTTTGAATGAAGCATGATGCTAGTGAAAGAATTACTAAAAAATTATTATAACGAAACACATGTTTAAACTTGGTTAAGAGACCACTCGAAGCAGAGTTTCCACCTCAGACCGTGAAAGTAGCCAAACTTTGAGTTTTTTTAAAAATTGATTTCTTTGCGATACCAGATTGGATATATCCGCTGGCAGTTTGTTGAAAATGAATGGGGCTATAGAAGTTATGAAACGTCGACAGTGCTCTTTATTAACTCTAGGGATGTCGACTACCAGACAATTTCTTAAGGAATACACTCCATTTCTTCTATATTGAATATTACCACTTCTTATGAAAAATATTTTAAGAATTTTAAAGATATAGAAATAACGTAACGGAAGGATTTTTGCAAGCTGAAATAATGGTAGAGAAGGCTCATATTTATTTTTATGTAATAATAACCGAATTATTTTCTTTTGTACTGCAATTATTGGATTCAGGTTGCTTATGTAAGCGCAGCCCCAACATGCAAGACCATATTCAAGTCGTGATTGAACCAATGCGTAGTAGACTGCAGAGAGCAATCTTTGTGGAACAAGCTTGCGCAGAAGACACATTTTATTCAAGGAAATATAAAGAATTCTTTTTAAGGACATAATATGCGATTTCCAGTTCAGTTTGTTATCTATTATTACTCCCAAGTATTTAAAATCTCTGACAAACTCAAAGGCAAAGCATTCATTTCTGCAGTTTACTTTGTCGCATCTAAGATGATGGGAGATAATGTTATCAATAACAATATTTGGGTTGGATAGTGAAAAAAACATCGCTTTAGATTTCTTGCTAAGTAGGAGTTGATGATAGTTCAGCCAGATATTTATCAAGTTTAAGTCATAACCGATTTGTTCACTTAGCGTTATCAAATCATCATTTGCATATGAAAGTGCAAGATCGTCAGCATAACCAATTAGATGGCCCTTTAGTGGTAGGTTGAATACTGAATTTATGTAAACGAGGAAGAGGATTGATCCTAAAACCGATCCCTGTGGGACGCCAGTGTTTGGACAGCCCTCTTCATCACTTAAAAATCCATTTACTCTTACTCTTTGTTTTCGATTTATTAAATAGGACTTAAACCATTCAATTATATTTCCTCTAAAACCAGCATTTTCAAGTTTTTGTATCAGCAAATTATGTTCAACCAGATCAAAAGCCTTCGTTAGATCGAGAAATAGTGCTACCGTTTTCTTATTATTGTCTAGAGCATTATAAATATTGCCTAAAAAGGCCAAAATTGCATCTTCAGTGCACTTGCCTTTCATAAAACCATATTGAAATTTATTAAAAAAATAATGTTTTTCTAAAAAATCAAGCATTTTAGATACAATGATTTTTTCAAAGATCTTAGAAAACACCGATAACAAGGATATAGGTCTATAATTATTTGGATCACTCGTATCCCCTTTTTTGAAGATTGGTATAATTATAGAGGTTTTAAGGCAATCAGGAAATTGTCCGCATTGGAAGCTTTCATTAATGATGTAGCGTAATGGATCAAGTATTGATTTTGCTATTTTTTTTATAACCGTATTACTAATACCATCTATACCACAAGAGTTCTTATTTTTCAAACTATTTATGATAGTTAAAAGTTCTATATTACTAACAGGCCCATAGAAAAAGGAACCTGGATTTGTTGTGTCAAAAAGAATTCTTCTATTGCTGTCATTTAAATGTATATGAATGTCAGGCTTAACATTGTTGGCAACAGTTTTAAAGAAAACATTGATGCCGTGGCCTAGATCCTCATTGCTCTCGAGTATTATGTTATCAATTTTAAGGGACTTTAAAACGGGCTCATTTTGTTGCTTTCCTAATATATCATTTACGATACGCCATTGTTCTTTTGGATTGTACCGACTTTCTGAAAATTTGTTGCTATAATACTCTATTTTTTATTTTTCTATGAGATCGCGAACATTAGTTTGAAGCTCTTTATAAGCCTGTTTAAATGGAAGTTGGTTAATCTTTTTTTTATTTTTTGCATAGAATTTATTTTTTTCATATATTTTTGAACAGATTTCATCAGTGATCCATGGCTTTATTTTATTAATTCTACTATTATGTTGAACACTTTTGCAACTGTCTATATATTCCTTAAGTTTTTTCAAAAACTCTGTAAATGCACTAGAAGGACAGTCAGAATTGTAGACAGAAAGCCATCTCTCTGATGAAAGACACTCATTCAATTTGGCAAAATTTATTTTAGAGGATTCTTTTTTAAAAGCGGGTTGATTAGGAGTATCGTTAGCAGTAACCTTATTTAAAGCACCCTTAAAAGCAAAGCCAGTAGCGTGGTGATCTGAAATACCTAGTTCCAGAATAAACGGGTAAAAATTGATAAGATCTGCGGACTTGAGAAAAATGTGGTCAATGCATGTTTTCGTCTTATTGGTTTCTCTTGTTGGTTGGTTTATAAGTGAACGAAACCCTAATGAGGACAGAAGGAGCATGTAATCATCACATTCCTTTGGAAGATTAAGTATATCTATGTTAATATCCCCCACCAAACAAATATTTGCACACTTAACAGAGCACAGTAGACGATCAAGGTCATCGAGAAAAATATTACTATGAACAAACTGGGCCCTTATTATGAATTACGAAACGAACGGCAGAAAAAACGAAACTCGAAGAAACGAAAGTCATGGCGAAGAGCGATTACAAGATACGAAAATAGAAAGCAAAAAAAGTTGCCAGGCAAAAACGAAAAATGATAATTTTTTAAAAGCGCTTGTAGGCCTAGAAGGTTAGAAATAACTTATTTTTATGTTTTTCACAATTTTATTTATTATTTACTTACATTTTGTTGCTCACTTAACAAAACAAAAACCAACCAAACAAAAATAAAAAAATAAATGACATTTGACAACTACCGCCAAAACGAAAGCTGAACGAGAGCTGAAGGCACTCGTAAATAAAAATACGAGTATCGTCATTTTTACGATTCTCGTTTTTCTTAATCGCAATTTGACGATTAAGTGCTACTGCAATCGTTTTTCCTAATCGCAATTTAACGAATACGCCTTATTTTGAACGAGTATCGTTTTTCATAATAACCCCCCTGTAGTCGATATAAACAAACAAAAGTCACAGAGAAATTCTTACCAAGTTTTATTTTTAAGGCAACACAATCGGCACTTTCAAAGTCTGGAAAAGATGCCTCTTCCACAACAAGTTCATTTTTCACAAAAACAACTCCCGAAGGATACTTTTCATTACAGTGAGGGTATATAAAATAGCCAGGCAAAGAATAATTAAGAACTTCGTTTTCAAAAACCCAGATTTCCGTTAAAATAATAATTTGAGGCATAGTAGTAAAACTATTTTCTAAGTGTACACAAAAGTTATCAAAATTTTTTCGCAAACTTCTTATATTTTGGTGCACAATTGTTACGTCTAAGTTAGAACTACAGAAACAAGAACCAACATATGTTTCATTTAAATCATTAACACAATTTGGATCACATAGGTCATTTAAGTTACTTAACATAATTTATCTGATTCTTTTGTTCAAGATTTAAATTATAATTGTCTAAGATCTTCTAAACTCCTTATATATTTGACCTCAGATCCATTTGTTCGTCTCATCATAATTCGTCCACGTCGCACCCATAGGAATTCATAGTTAAACTCTTTTTTTGCTGTTTTAGCTTCCTTCAGAAGATATTTCACATCGCCAGGTAGCCAGTCGTTTATGTAAATATTCCCCTTAGCGGAATTCAAAATCAAATCTGCCTTGATTGGCTTTCTATTTGCATATAACGTTGCAAGAATTTTTTCTTTTGTACATATTCGCATTGTCTTTAGCACCAGTACATCAGAATCGGAAGGCTTTCCATTTACTCTCATTTTTTTTCTGTAGCAGAGGTCAATGTCCTCGTTGGATATTTGCAGTCCAAGTCCAGTGTTTATGATTTTAACAGCTTCATCGGTGACACATTCATTGTCAACAGCAGGTACATTACGGATCTCCAAATAGTTGGCATGGGCCAAACAGTCAACACTACTGAGACGCTCTTTGCATTCAATTAGCTGTAATTTCAGTTGTTCATTCTCTTTTTTAATCTCATTCGCAACTATGACAGCCTCCTCTAAGGCAGTGAGACGGCTATTCATTGCATTAAGTGCAGTTTCGGTAGAGGAGAGTGTTTTTTTAAGCTCCATGATTTGATCGTAGACTACTTGTAGCGTGATGTTGGTGGGCTTATCGTTGTTTGTCCATTGAGATGACATAGATAACCTGCCGGAATCATTTCGTCTTTTTTTGATACACACATCACAATTCCCCACTTTTTTATTATTAACCAAATAGTCTTGATCGGCTTGTTTTATTTTTGCGCAATCTGCATGAAACACTTCATTACAATCATTGCACTTTATTTTACTGGAAGTTTTTCCAATTTTTGTAGTACAAACTGAACAACTCGACATTTTACTTCTTTCTTCTTCGACGGCTAAACTTAAAATTTTGTGAAGAAGAGATTTGGTAATTGGCTTTTTTGGGGCTAGTGTTAATAATTGGCCTCGACTTGGCACCACTCGATTATTTCCTCTGGGGCTACATAAAGTTATTATAGTCTACGCTGACAAGCCAACCATTTCAAACGATATGCCATTGCTGGAATAACGCTGGGAGTAATAAAAAATTGAACAAACTGTTGGAAGCACTGCCATCGAAACCAAAAGACTGCTATTTGAATTGTGTACTATTCCATAAATTAAGGCATGAATATAGCTTCAAAATAAAGCCAGGATCAATTCTGCATTTCACTCCGTGCATTGTTGTTTCATTTAAAATTATTTTACTAATATTCTTATCTGGTCACCCTACAGAACAAACGAAGCGTTTTCTAGCACAAGAGGGTCGAAAAGTCTTGCAATCAAAGCAGCACCCTGAGCTTTGATAAAATAAAAGCCGAGCAACTGGGTATTGGCGTAAAAATTGTACCGCACACAGCGTTTAATATTAAAGAGCTCGATTCAAAACAGCCATGGTATCCTCGTCGCCAAACCACAGGGTATTCCCGGTATATTCAAGCAGCATTTCCAACAGCTAATCAACGTCATGTTGATCAGGTATTAGAGCAAGAAGATGACGCACTTCCGCAGTCAATGAAGAGCCAGTTCCATCTCTCGCTTCCCTACCGTGCCCTCCGTTTGAGTTTTTAGATCTCAAGCCAGCGAGTATTTTGACGGAAGTTTACAGTGCGGGGCACTGTTTGATCACTCAATCGGATTAATTTCTGTTCCAGCAACAGTCAACAAGCTGCCTAGCTTGGCACATTGTAGATGGTGTCGGATGAGTGTGGGTGTGGAATTTGCTGAACAAAAAGGAAGGAAGAATAACCAAACTCCAACTTTGGTTTAGTTGCGTTTATTATCTGTTAAATTACAAAATACATTTTAAGTTATACTAACAAATTATAAATCTAAAAGCTTACTCGTTTTTTACCTCCCGTCAGGCTACAATGCACAGCAAAGACAAAGAAATTATTTTGACTGCGGGGTTATATATAGACGTAAAAGAATGTCATGAGATTACTAACACATATTAATAATTCGTTGAAAGGTTATAGATGTCCCGTAACTGGAATGCGCGCGTTGCCAATCCTCAATTAATTTATTAGTCCATAGGGCAAATTACGACAGTGGGGGTACAGTTAAGTGAGTGATACAAATTCCGGATGATTGTGCAAAAGCAAACACACAATAAGTGACCACGGTTGCCACTTGAAAAAAAAAAATTGTGTCCAAAGTTGAAAATAAAAATGACCAAATGTAGTTAAAAATGACCAAAATAAAAAAAAAGAAACACAAACAAACAAAAAACAGAACAATTAATTCATCACATTTGTTTGAGCATATGTTCTTATGTATATTACACAGCTTACACGTTATTTTTAAATTATTAAAAAATAAAACAATAAAAGATCACGATTGCGCAAAATTTTAGCTGAATTAGTACGATTTTAAAGCTGTTTTAGTATGAATCTAGGTAAAACCAACGATTTTGCAAATTTCAATCGAATTTAGCATCATACTTTCTCTACCCTTTTATTAAATACCTATTTTATTTTTTTAGTATCCTGCTAACGTCATCAAAACAGGTCTGTTTGTTTAGTTTTTTGCATGAACTGCCATTACTTTTTAGTAGTAATTTATTAAAAAATAGCCTTAGCACTATACTGGTTAGAAAATGTTTAAAATTAAGAAAGAGTTAGTAATCTACTTAAAAATTAGCAAATTGTTAAGTAGTATCATCATAATACCTTACTACTAAGCTGTTTTGCGCGATATGTTTATGCATGAAGATCAGTTATTGCCACTTAATAACTAAACAAATAAATTTTTTGCAGACCAATAACCATTACTAGTTTTTTTATCTTCAGACTCTTTGGCTAGCATTATATTATTAATAATTTCAAAATTGAGTCTAATTCTTAATTTAGTTTTTATTATACTTAATTCGCAAAATACACAATATTTTGTGCGGTGGGACTGCGCAATATTTTTAGAAATTCTTTAAATTGGCTTATACGGTTGGCACTATAAGCAAAAATTGTATGTATTATGTTGCGACACTTTTTTTTAACTTCACTATAGGAACTTTTTGCAATAATATGCAAAGCGAAGATGCAGCGAATGGCAAGTGCATTAAAAAAATGACATTGCTTTTCAATTTGCCTTGATGGTCATTAACCTCACTAACTATAACACTAGCCTCATCAGTTGAAAGACCAATTAAATTTTCAAATGGTATATTTTATTTTTACCCAGCGAAGAAGCAAAATTATGCAAAATTAACGCACAATTTTAAGTTTTCCAGCTACCTATCTATCATTAAATTCGCAAGTGATGGAAATGAACGCATTCAGTTTTGTGCATTCAGTGATCGTGCTGGGGTATTGTTGTTCGATTAAAAACATTAATGCACTGTTTACATCATACGCTAATAAAACTGCTTTTGGTATACATTTCATTTTTAAGAACATAAAAAGTAAAAAAAAGTTTTTTTTTCAATTCGTTGAAAAAATGACCAAATGGAATAAAAAATGACCATGTGACCAAGTGAAACAATAATGACCAGATTTGGTCATAAATGACCAAACTGGCAACCGTGTAAGTGACATCAAAACATACAAGATCCTATTTTCTTTTTTAACTCAGTTCAAACCGGGTGACTCCGTGAGAATGTCCATAATCCCCCATATCAATTCCATTACAGGTCAGCGCTGATTAGACTACGGGGCTAGATTGCCAGTGGCCCAATTTGATAAACTACCTAACTAAAAGGCTCTTCTGAACTTTTCCAATCATGCACAGGGCTTAAGTAAAATGATGGGCTATCATGTGAAAGCAGTTTCGTTCAAGGGAAGATGGTGCTTAGGACAGGTTTTAATACCGAGGGCACTATATTTAACAAATCGAATAAACTATAGAGACACGAGGGTAGGAGTCGACTGTTCATCGGCTGTTTCCAACGTTCCGTAATACAGTTCTTCACAGCCACGGAAGAACAGTCGAAACCGACTACGACAAAGCGTCACTATTGATAGCAACAACTTCGAAGTAGTTAAGTTAAGTACATCGATTTCGGAAAAAATAGTAACGAGAGTTGTGATCTGATGATCCGACTTTGATATGGGTGCACGCTCTACACAACTTTTCTACTTCCCATCTTTCTTTATGCTGCCAAGTGTTTGACGATAAGAAGAAAGGGAAAATGTTAGTTTTATGTACAAGAAGAAATTTGGTTTTATGTATAAGGCGAGATAATGGTGCACAAATACAAAACTCTATGTTCAAAAAATAACTACGATATCGAGAGACTGAACAACTAGGCTTCAACCGAAGAGTCTTCAAGTTCCAGCATTCAGATTCGAGGCGACAAATAAACTACCGAACTTTTGCTTCAAGCTATAGTTTGCGATTGTAAAAATAAAAAAATAAATAGGAGGTCATGACAGCTAGCAGAGAGCCTAACCCTAGTGACTTACATTACAACTCTCAATTATTCCAGGAATGGATATGACCTACAATTTTCTGCCGATTCTGAATGGCTAATGAGCAGCACTTTTTATGACAACAGATACTTGATACTTTTAGAGGAAGAGCATATTATGTCAAACCCTCTGGAGGATTTGAAGTTCTTGAGTCACAGTCAACTACCTTTCATAGATTTGGAGCCGAAGAAGGAAGTAAGTTAGACATTTCAAGCCCTGGAATTTTTAGAATGAAAAAACCAACATATGAAAAGTAACGCATGAGAAATACAGGATGTAGGAAACATTAAAACGAGGTTACTAAGTCTTTGGTCTAGGCACCTTTCCAGCTATGATGGATCTCTTGCAGAAATAAAATAAAATGGACGACTGGGTCGCACGAACTTGCTCCTATGTAATAGACCACGAATTTTAAAAACGAATTCAAATACGAATTTATGCAAAAACAAATTTATGAGTTCTTTTAGTGGTTTCTTAAGAAAAAGCTTTTTTATATAAAATGTTGGTATGCTAACTTTAAGTTTTTATTACTGTACGAATGAAAATTAAATTTCCAAATAAAAATATTGCACTGTTTTTGAAATATCAAATTTTCCAAAAATAAATTGTTTTTTTTTTCAAAAATTCAAAAAATCTTTTTTTTTTTTAAGTTTTGAAATGCAATGGGTTTTAGACTTTTTAGAAGCATCTCTACAAAAAATTTCATTAATATCCGTCATGTCGATAATGAGTAATTAAAAATTTAAAAAAATTGTTCTATGATGGGCACAAGCTGTAATATCTTAATTTAAATTTTTTTTTTATTAAATTAAAGATCGTTAAAATTAATTGAAACAAATAAATTTTTAACAAAATTCTAGGCTCCTTTTTCGAGAAAAATACGATTTTTGAAAGTAATTTTTTGACATTTGTATGGTGGGCAGTGGCGGCTGGTGAGTTGTTGAACAGGTGGTGCACTTTACTTGCTCACTAAGTATAGGTATTAAGATTAGAAATCGCAAAAAAAACAACAATTTACATGTATATGTCGATTTTTTATTATTTTGTATAATTGCTCGAAGAATTTCAACCATGTATAAAACTGACACGTTTATTACATTTAGCAAGGAATCATGTTTTTTATTGTTTCACTTAAATGCGTCAAATCGTGGATTCAGGTAACTTTATTTTAAAAAGATTTATTACTGTCTTTAATATACCTAATCACTAGGGTTCGGATTTCCATGCAAATGCATATTTTTTTAGGAACACCTTGGAAGCAAGGCAACTAATTATGTATACGAATCAAGAAATTTCCTTTAAAATGGCATTTAACCGTTAGTGCATATTTTTGCATATTTTACTATAAATGCATATTTTGCATTTTTTTGTGCATATTTTACTATAAATGCATATTTTTTATAATAAATTTATATTTTTAGAGTACTACCTACCTATATTGTTCAAAAACTAAACTAGACAGTAAAAAAAATATAAATTTTTATGTTAGTGCAAACAAACCTTAAGACTTTTATCTATTTCTTTTATTCATTTGACAATCTTGAACCATATTCAAACACCACAATATAAAGCATTATATAAACAAAGGTGCATATATGTATGAACTTGACTAAATTGTGACGGCAAAACATTGAAATGAAAAAAAAAAAACAAGTCTGTGTGTTTGAAACTGTATAAATGAGATCGAAATTTAAACGATCATCTATCAAAAATGAAAAAAAGTGTGTGGGTATAATGTGGTAAAGCTTAAAGCGCGAAACAAATTGAACCAGCAACAGTTAGAAAATGTTTAAAATTGAGAATGAGTTAGTAAACTACTTTAAAGCTAGCAAATTGCTAAGTAGTATCATACTGATACCTTAATAATAGGCTGTTTAAAATTTTGCGCCAATGTATTTTTATCGTTCAATATAAAATAGACCAGCACTAGCAACGTCAACAGCGTCGTTTGGTCAAAATCCAAAATTTGCTGTTGCTGGTTACAATAACACAAAATGCAACAACAATAGGAGGTATAAATGTCAAAAAATGACAAAACGATGCTGGTTTAATTTGTTTGAAAATAGTATTTGCTGGCCAGCGTGCTGTTTGCTGTTGACGGCGCTGGTGCTGTTGCTGGTTTAATCTGTTTCGCGCATAAACCTTAACACGTTTCATGTACAACAGCCAACTGTTTTCAGTTCCGACCACACATAAACCACTACATATAAACTGAAAAATGTTGACTGATGCACTCATGCTTAGTTTTTGAGTCTTATTTGAACTTAGAGATGAAGAAAATGTGTTTTTATATTGAATAGAAATTAAGTTGAATTGGTTTTAAGTGCATATTTTAAATGCATATTTTGCATTTTTAGGAGCATATTTTAAGCGCATACTTTCAGATTTTAAGTGCATGAGAATCCGAAGCCTACTAATCACTGTTAATTTTATCCCACACCACACACTGTACGTACACAGTACAGAATCGAACCAAAACCAAAATAAAAAAACAATTACTAACCTAACTCCCACAAACCTACACTATTTAACCAGTCACGGATAGAGCGAAACAACATTACATATTCGCAGGCGCAGCGCATTCTAGTCAAACATCGGTTGCTGTTGCTGTAGTTAATCTTCGGTTCTCGTGCGCTGCACGAGAGCAGGCTAATACACTTCAATGAAATATCTTTTGTCTCACGCGTCAGGGATACTTGCTTGAAACTCATACAAGTTATATTAGCAGTCCTCGTGCGCTAGCCGAAGCGCACGAGAATTTTTACTTGCAGGGAAAGTAAGTCTTAATAGTAAAGCAAAGCGCTTACATTGTTTCGTCATAATTGGAAATATCTGTTTGTGTTCTTGTATGTTTAAAAAATAAATATTAATATGGGAATCTAAAAATAAAGATGCAGTAATATTTTGTAATTTTTAAATCTTTTGAATTGGTGGTTCAGCGCACGAGCGCACTTAAGGTACAGCCGCCACTGATGGTGGGTACCTTTATTTCTAGGTAAAATAAATTTTTTTTCATACATCTTGTAGCCTATGTTGATAAACTTTTATTTATCCAGTTTGAAAAGAATCTAATATAAGGTTTTCGAAATATTGAGTTTTAAAAAAAAATTTGAAATTCTTTTTAAAAACCCAAAAAAAAATTTTTGAAAATTTGAAAACATAATTCTATTTAACTTTTTGGGGAGCTTTAGCAAAACAAAAAATGATCAAAATCCGTTGTACCGTTTTTGAGAAAATCAAAAACTAAAAAAATAGTTCTTCGGGGGGTACCCTCAATAACCATTTTTCGGAAAAATTTTTTCATTCAGTACCTAGCTTTAACTAAATAAAATTTTTTTGTATCTTTTTTTTTTCAAATCTGTCGAGCAGTTTTTGAGAAAAAAAAATATTTACAAAATTTTGAAAAAAATCGTATGGCAGGTACCGTTATGTTTGGTCTTAAAAAAAAAGAAAAAAACGTGTGGGGGGAAAAAATTAAAAATGATATCTACCAAGTTTGAAGAAAATCGGCCGAGCCGTTTAGGCTGTAGTCGAACCGACAGGCAGACAGACAGACAGACAGAATTGCGAGACCCACTTTTTTAGTCTTCGCTATCATCGTAATGTCAACTTTGATCAAAATCTCGAGTTCGATTTTTTTTACGAATGCATAACTTGCCTTATAGTACCTATAAATCGCAAGTAAAAATCAGCCTTAGGAATGAAATATCTTATACGGTTACATATTCTGAACACTGAACTTGTTTTGCTAAAATTCCTCATGAATAGTTCGAGATTAAAGGCAAGATAAGCCACATGACGACATTCTTATCTACACCAATATGATAGTTTGTCATAATAAAATTTACAATTCTGTTTTGTTTCGTTGTGACATTAAACTTACATTTGTCAGGGTGCGAAATGTTATATTATTTCACTCAATGATATAGTTTTTACAATCAAGTTTGCTAAATGCTGGTAGTGAAATTATGTCAAATTATGCACCGAAAAGTCGTACTGAAGACTATGAACGGAGCAAATGCTAAATTTTCGCAAATATTTCGCAAAAATGTATACTTTGAGATAACTACCAATTAAATTTTCCTGCCTTCCATTGACTCCATTTTTATTAATTTATGTGATTTAAATCGTTCCTCAGAATCTTAGAGCCATTGGAAAAGTTTTTGTTTGGAGGTATAACCAAAATATGAGTCTGAGCCTTTTTTTGCAGGTGCATGTGTCATATACAAAAGTCTGGCAGGTTTTTTTGTCGCCACATGGTCTGTGTGAGGGGTTAAAGATATTAATTTTTGTCATCTTTTGTGTCAGAGGTATAAAAACTTCAATTCCTTTTTTTTTTTTGCTTTTTCTAAGATCTCCCAAAAAACAGCCAACAAGGTTTCGGCAAATATATATTCACCCCTATTACAGAATTCGGCGAATGAGCTAAAGTGACAATTTCAATTCATTTCCAAACTTTTGCTATTACTGAATCCGACGAATGAAAGTTGAACGAATGTCGGTAACAATCCCTGCACCACTGACATTTTGTTCAACTTATATGGTATTACAGATTTCGCAATCCATTCGCACTCCATACAATTTCTATCATTTTACATTCGCACCAATTTCGAGACGAATCTGAAGTGAATTTTTGATTAAACGAAAATAAACAATGGAGAGTACAAAAATTTAAGTCAAAAGCTTATCATACTGAATGCTAAAGTGTTTGTTTAACAAATTTTAATAAAAAACGCACAAATAGCAACGCAACCAGAGAGCAAGAAATCTAAAAAAAAAAAAAAAAAAGAGCACACGGTTGGTTTTGAACCGTCCTCCATCTTCGTACTAACCACTCTCAACGATGCTTGATTTCGTTGATCGAAAACGATACTATTATCACAGCCTAGGCCAGTTGAATAAATGTTTGTTGCTGACAGTGTCGATACGAAAGTTCATAAATGATAAGGTAATTTTATAAATCGACAATGTATTTCATCCGACGAATTTTATAATTGAGTTTTACAGCGGATGCGAATCAAGTCAACTCACCGGGAGTAAAATTCTGCGAATTCTGTAATCGACATGATTTTATCTTGGGTTCTATTAATCAGATAGTCAAGATTTAGATCTTTAGATTTAGGGAAAATAACAGATCATTATTTCCTACTTATAATATGGGAATTAAAGTTGTTATACCCCTGGCACAAAAACAGGAATTTTTGATACAAATGGCGACGCTAATCACAATAAGAAACTAGCACATCTTAAAAATTTGAAAAACAAATCTTTTGCTAAGTTTAAAATAACTTATAATTTAGACGACAAAAATCATTTTTGTAAGCTACGTAATGATTTTAATATTCTCAGTAGGTTCTCACACAGAAGTTATATCTTGAATTTAGAACTGGACTTGAAGACTGACCCAAAACGCCTCTGGTCGTTCATTAATTCCAAACGAAAATCTATTGGAATTCCAATGTCAATGAATTTTAGAAGCAAAGAATCCACAGATGTCAATAATACCTTAGAGCTCTTTACTCAGTTTTTTGAGTCTGTGTATTCTAGTTCAAGTCCAAATTTTACTCAGCCTCCAGGGAATATCCATAAGGTTGTTATTGGAGCTATACATATAGAATACTCTGATGTTTTAAACGTGTTGATGGGATCCCTGCAATAATCTTGAAGCGTTGTTCAAACTCCCTTTGTACACCATTACTATATATTTTTCAATTATCATTTTCAGCTGCGGAATTTCTAGATGAATGGAAGTCTTCTTCCTTAATCCCCATTTTTAAATCGGGTTCAAAAAATAATATTGATAATTATAGGGGTATTTGCAAGCTATCCGCAATTCCAAAAGCTTTTTGAAAGTTTGGTAAAAACCAAACTTGATTTTCTTGTAAAAGAACATAATAGTGATGCTCAACACGGGTTTATGGTATTTCGGGAAGATCAACCGTTACAAACCTGGCTTGTTTCTCGTCATTTGTTGTGGACGTTATCGAAAATAGAAGTCAGGTGGATGCTGTATATACAGATTTTAGCAAAGCTTTTCACTCGGTTAACCATGAAATCCGGCTTCTCAAACTCGAAACATTTGGAATCCATTCTAATTTACTGAAATGGATATCTTCATTCTTAATTGGAAGAGTCCAAAAAGTAAAAGTTCAAAGATATATGTACATCTAGGTCAATTAAATGTACTGGTGTCCCTCAGGGTAGCCACCTAGGGCCACTGCTTTTTATTATATTGACATTGTTAACTGTATCAGCTAAAACAAATGGCTTATATATGCTGATGATCTGAAATTATTTTTAAAGATAACTTCTATTGATAATTGCTTTAAGCTTCAAAAGGATCTTGACGATTTGTCTAATCTTAATGTCAAAAAATGTTTCGTTATTTCTCTATCTAGAATTCAATTCAGGATATTGTTTTTGTGCGAGATATTCTTTGTTACCATATTAAGTGTCATTTGTTACTTGCCATCGTTCATATTTATGGCCCAACTCGACCATTAAGGGAAAGACACCTTCTTTTTGAGCCAACGCATAGAACAAAATATGTTATGAATGAACCAATTTCAAGGTCAATAAATAAGAGAGTTCAATAATGCTTATGACCATAAAGATTTGATTCTCTCAAGAGAAAGATTTAAAAATGAACTGTATTAGGGGAGAAGGGGGTACATTTGACACTTAGTTTTTAAAAGTCTGTATTTCCGAAAACTGTTAATGTATTCCAATGTTTTGTTTTATATTTGATTTATTGATTATTCAAGATTATGCTTACATATATTTTTTGTTTTAAAATATTTCCACATTTTAAAGAAAAATATTTTCTTAAAAAAGTCATTTTGTCAAAAGTGGGGCACCTTTGACTTTAAAAGGGGTACATTTGACAATGGTGGATTAAACCCCACATCGTGTGCATTATATTTCTAAAAGTATCAACGGATCTAGCACGTCTGTTGTTTAAATAGCAAAAAAGTAAATTTTTGTTTTTAAACAATTTATTAAACAATATAACGAAAAAAATAAATCAATAAATTCACTTTATAAAAAAAAAACAACAAGAATAAAAAACATAAATTATATCATTAATAAACATAAAAAATCAGTCCATATAAATCTAAATTCAAATTTATCGATATCGACATTATTTCTTAAATAATTTATTTAATATTAAATTTCCCAAAATCAACGTCAAACAAATATTTTTTTTACAAAAGTCAAAGGTGCCCCAAAGGAACTTTATAAGTTTTTTTTTTTTAATAACTAATATTATATTTTCACAAAACTGGTTTTAATTTATTGAACTTTAAGAATAGTACTATCATAATATTGATTCACGATAAAAAATTTTATTTTATTAGATTCATAAGTTAGATTCATAAACACGAAAACACGTGGTACTCCACGAAGAGTTAAAGAAAGACTGCCAAATTTCATAACGTTTCTTTAAATCAAACTAAGCTTCTTCCTTCATCCAAACTTTTTTTTTAAGGGCACCATCATACCGAAAAACGCAAAGTCAAATGTGCCCCGGTGTCAAATGTACCCCAGCTTACCCTACTTATTCTTAAGAACTTGATATCTGGTATTGTTGTTAAACTTTTATTATTATTATTATTTATATTTATATTTATATTTATATTATATTATCTTTTATAGTACATATATTTATATTATTTTTTTTATATTATATTATTTTTTTTTTTATATTAATATTGTTATTATTATTAGTATATTATTATTACTTGTATATTTAAATGTAATCTGAAATAAATAAATAAATTTAATCAATATCATAACGCATGCACCTATAAAGATTAATACTCGTATTTTTTGGTAATACCTCCAAACCAAAAATTTGCTTTCGAGTCTTGGACTATTATGTTATCTCTCCGCAGTCATATCTAGATTCAATATTCGACTTACTTTAATACCTTCCATTTATCAAATAATATAAGGGCTATGGCATAGAAGGTCGTATGCAATAACGTTGTCTATTTAATCTTAAGCTAATCCAACCAGTATATTGCGGTGCAGAAGACCTTGATTAAACATCCACCACAATTACCACGTGTATGTCTCTTATCAATGAATTGGAAAATTTATCAAAAACTTTTTAATAATCATCAGTTTATTCCCAACAGACGTATCACTTCGACGTTTGATCGAAACGGATAAATATTGCCGAACATAATGAACCCGGGCAGGCCCAGAAGTTATTTAACAAGAAAGTTTGTGTTGATTTATTTCGTTTTGATTGTGTTTGGACTTTTAAATTTGTTCCATTATCAACAGGTAATGTATCTTTGTTCGGGTTATTGAATCAAAACATGACGGTGCTGATTTATTCATAAAGTTTAAAACTCAAAACGAAATGCTGATAAGAAATAAAAACAGAAGAACGTGATACTTGTTCTGATAAGAATAATTTCCACACGCTTGGTTTCTGAGACTTTTACATACTTAAAAAAAAAATATATTCTTTCAGCGAGATACACGACTTGCTGGCGCGAACTTATGTGGCAAGAGCCAATCTTTCATAAAATTTATCAATTATTAAAAGGAAATAGTGAAAGACGTCGAAAGTATCAATTATAAGAAAATATGTATTTGTTGGGGGTATTGTACTGTGACCTAGATATCTATTGTGCCCCCAAACGTATGAAAGGAATTCATATGTTATAGTTTTTGTGCAATTTGTTTACGTGGATAGATGTTAAAACCTTCAATAAGTTTTATGAGTATCAAAAATCGCATGGTCCTAGGAGGGTGAGATTCTTACTTCACCAAAACCACCTCCTTTTGTCGATTGCAACTAAGTTGAAACTTATATTGCAATTTATTATTACAAAATTAAATAACATGTTGCTGATTACTATCCGGTGACAGTTGACAGTTCCAGTATTTCAAGATCTTAAAGCACCAAGTCAGAAGGCTTAGACTAGAGATGCCGCGAATAGTGACTCGGCCGAATACCGAATATTCGGCAGCCGAACATTCGGCCAACGATATGTTTTGTATCTATCTCCTATGCAACTTTTGACAAGGCAAAAAAGTTTCTGGGTATGTTTTGCTATACAGACAATATTGAAAATGATGAAAATGAAATTAAGAGACGACTTCAATATTTGATCAAAATGAAGCATTATTTAATGGACTATATAACTGACCATATATGCTACATTTTATTTTTTAGGTGCCTTACAATAGTGTGTTCATAATTCAGAGTTCACAAAAATATCAAGTTCATAACATGTACCTACATATGGCTAACTTTATAGAGCTCTTTACATGATCGTCCATTTCACTCAAATATTAAATTCGTCTATTAATTTGATTGTTGATAAGGCCCGTTGAAAAAACTGCCATTGAAAACGAAATAAAATTACTGTTCTCCAAGATCGGACGGCAGACACAAAACAGTATCCCTATTTGAAAACATTATTTGCTAAAATCTAGCTTTCATCTCCCGGTACTAGTGTATATAGTGAGAGACTATTTTCAGAAGTTGGAATTGTTTACGAAGTTAGACGTATGTACTGTACATAACATACATAATCATTTGCTACCAACGAACGCTGAAAAAGCAGTTTTTATTCATCACAACTTGCCCTTAGTAGATTTTAAATACTAAAATAAAAAAAATTTATAAAAATAAGGCATTTTTTGTAAGATATCAAATCTTTTTTTATTCTTCATTTAATCGGCCATAGCGAGGTATCCGGAGCGGAAAATTCTCCGATTTTGTACAATTCGGCGGATTTTTGCTTCGAGGTATTTTTCCGAACAGCTGTTCGGAATTTTTCTCCGACATTTTTTTAACGCAACCGGCGAAGCGCGTCGAAGTGCTATCAAGTGCTTTATTTGTGAAATTTCTGACGGCTTAAAGCAATTGTTTTTCCGATTTCGTCCGACGCAAATTCTTCGCGGAACAAATTGCGCCAACGCATTTGTGTATTATTATTCTGTCAGATAGGATAACTCGAAAGCAATTTGGGGACAATTTTCCGCTCCGAACGGATACCTCGCTAAGGCTGAATATTCGGTATTCGGCCGAATGTTGTAAACTATTCGGTCGAATACCGAATATCAAAAAAATAGGCCGAATAGGCCGAATACCGAATAGTGGCCGAATATTCGCGGCATCTCTAGCTTAGACCTTCGAAGATGGCGTTCTTAATTCACTCGCGTTCAAGGGTTTATTGAGGCTTTTGAAATGTTAAAAATAGCACAAGCCAAGGGGAAAATTAGGGAGGGTTGGAAGGAGGTGCTTCGAATCTTTGCAAATCGAAATGGCAAGGGCATAAAATTGTGCCGGGTAAATTATTTCATAATAGTTTTGTGCGACTAAAAAACGAATTTCTGTAATTGACGGTACGACCAAAATTATGTTCGAGGGTCACGTGTGAATTAATTGAAAGAAGAAATGCAATGCAACTGACATTCCGAAGCTTTTCAAGAGATGGGAAAGATTCCATGAGCGTCCTGTTTCCTATCAATTTTATCGATCTGTTCTGGATTCTATCCAAATAATAAAGGACTGCACCAGCCCAAGGATGTGAGTTACAGACGTACAAGCGCCTTATAGATGGCCGCCCGCCAGTTTAGAAAAAGTAAACAATTTCTTACATTGAAATGTTATGCAGTCTCGAGAATGTGGTTATTCCAACTAAGATCATATAGTTGAAACACATTTAACCATGCTGTATAGATCGGAGTTTAATGAGCTTATCATATGATACTCTAGTGGGCAGAAACCATAATCGACAAAACTAAGCACAATCGCGAAGTAGAAACAACACACACGTGTAATCGCCGCCCGCGCATGCCTAATGTTAACCAGCCAGCACATTCTGAATGCGATCTAGAACAACTCATGAATGCTCTTAATGTTCCATTTCCGCACTTCTTCGGATGCATCATCCATATGCATATCAGTAATTATCCGACGTTGGCCGCGTGTGGTATTTTCTTATAAAAGTGCTGGAGATAAACAAAACTCAAAAAAATTACTAGCGTATTTAAGTTATACAAAAATTTAAATATTATAAAATTAAAATAAAAAATGTGAAGAAATAAAAGTTATTGAAGAGTTGTTATTGCACACTACAAATACCGTTGCAATTTCACTTTCGAAAAGATGGGCGTGAATTTGAGAACGAGTAAGAAAACCAGAGGGTGGATACTTCGGAAAACAGTGAAGTGGATTAAAAGTTTTAGACAAGAGAGAATGACTGGGTCGCCATCTAAAAAAAAATTCATTAGAATCCATTATGTCGATAATGAGCAATTCCAAATTCGAAAAAAAGATTCAATGGTAGTTCTATGGTTCAGTCGTAATTTCAATTTTTCTTGTATTCAATTATAAATCGTAAGAATTAATCGAAAGAAATTTTTTTTTTTTTAATTCTAGGTGCCGTTTTCGAGAAAAATACGATTTTCGAAAAATAATTTATTTTTCTCCCGTCTTGTAGATTGTATTAAGAAACTTTTATTTATCAAGTTTTAAAAAAAATCGAGCATTTGAATACACAATAATATTCCAACTTTTTGGGTGTCTAAGCATACAAAAAAGATTAAAATCGGTTGTCCCGTTTTTTGAGAAAATCAAAAACAAAAAAAGTTTCTAAGTGAGGTACCATTATTAACCATTTTTCAGAAATTTTTTTTCAACATTTACCTAGCTTTAACTAAATGAAATTTTTTGAATTTGCTTTTTTGAAAAAGTTTGTGGAACAGATTTTTGATTTTATTTTTTTTTTTTTTCAAAAATTCAAAAAATATTTTTTGAAGGTCTTGAAATGCAATGTTTTTTAAACTATTTAGAAGCTTCTCTATAAGCAATTACATTAAAATCCGTTATTCTGATAATGAGAAATTCAAAATTTGTAAAATCGTTCCATAGTAGTCAGATCGTAAAAGTTTAACTGAAGATAAAAATTGTATCAAAATGTTCGGGACAGTTTTCGAGAAAAATACGATTTTCGAAAACCATTTTTAACATTTGCTTGGAGGGTACTGTTATTTTTAGGTAAAATATTTTTTTTTCTCACATCTTGTAGATTTTACTAAAAAACTTTTATTTATCAAGTTTTTAAAAAAATCGAGCATAGGCTTTTAGAAATATTGAGTTTAAAAAAAAAAATTTAATTTTCTTATAGGTATATAAAAAAATGTGTTTTTGAAAATTTGAATGCACAATAATATTCAAACTTTTGGGGAGCTTGAGCATAAAAAAATGGTTAAAATCAAATGTACCGTTTTTTTTTTTGAATTTGTTCTAAGAAAATCTGTTGGACAGTTCTTAGGAATAAAAAATATTTATAAAATTTCGAAAAATATTCGTTTGGCAGTTACCGTTATTTTTAGTCTTAAAAAAATGTGTGGGTGAAAAATTTAAAAACCATATCTACCAAGTTTGACGAAAATCGACCGAGCCGTCAGTTAGGCCGTAGTCGAACAGACAGACAGACCGAATTGCGAGACCCACTTTTTTCGTCTTCGCTATCATCGTTATGTCAACTTTGAACAAAATCTCGAGTTTGATTTTTTTTTGCGAGTACTGTACTAGCTTTATAGTGCCTATGAGTCGCAAGTAAAAATGAGGAAGAGAGTTTGATAAGAGAACCTAGTGCCAAACTCTATCAAATTCCTAAGAAATAGCAAGGGCAATAATATTACTTTCTCCAAGACTTTGTAAAGATCTGTTCCACTCTTCGGTGAGGCATGCGACGAGTATCAGATAATCAGTGAAACAATTGCTACAAAAGCCGTATTTCCGGTCAGTCAGAAGATTTCGATCTCCAGTGCAAGTACAGTAGGGGCAATGTTGATATCAGAGCTGAAGAGGTATTCAGGTTTTCGTTGTAGATGAGCGTTGGAACCGAAGATGGAGCAAAATTTTGTCCGTTCTTGAAAAATGTTCTAATAAAAGTGTTCTATGATTTCGCGCAATTTTTTTTATTTTAAAGCGAGCTGTGGGAATCCTGAGATCCCTGTGGAGATCTTAGTTTAACCAAGGCGAAATTTAAAAATTATCTTAGCAGTTTATTTTCAAACGTTTGTAAGCTATTCAAATTAGAGTCTTGAGTTCAACCCGAGAGTTGTATAAAGTAATTTGTGACAAAAAGGAACGTTCCTTTCAATAAACTCATTTCTCTGAGTTTATTGTACTCAATTCTTTCCATTTTAATTTAGAGTCCAAAGTAATTCATTCCGAGATACTTTAAAGCTCGTGCGGATTGATTTTAGTTAATTAAGCACTATCTGCCATGTTTTTGTCCATTCATTGACGGTATCAAGAACATTTTGTTAGTTAATAGTGACTTCAATAGTCATCTTGCCCACTTCTAGTATTGCAGTGTCTTTAGCAAACTTGGTGAGAATATTGTGTTCCGTTTGAAGTACATCTCGGGTGATTAAAAAGTTCACAATTGGACCAGGCACACTTTCTAATGGTACCCCCAGCCACTATTTATTTGATTTCCGTGATTTACATGAAAAAGGCTATTCTCTAGATATTCTTGTAGAATACTATTACATATCCTTCAAGCAGTAAATTAGGCCTTCGTGGCACACACCTAATCAAAGCTTGCGACACATGTAAGAAAACTGCCAAACAAACTTTCTTTTTTTCAAGGACTTTCTTCATGTCGTCAGTGATTCTATGTACCTACATGGTCAATTGTCCAATTTTCAATGACTCTTCCGCATAGATCCGGAAAAACTTGTCCAAAAAAAAAATATGCCATTTTTCGATAGCAAAAACAAAATTTGTTGCTGGAAATTAATTATTGACCCTTAAAACCCCAGATAAGTCATAAAAATCATTGTTGTACGATAAAAATTTTAACCAGGGCGCTTAAAGCGCTCTGCACCTAGTGGTACCAAAAACTGTCAAAAAACCCTTTTTTCAAAATTTTCGCGCTAAATGTCACTTCGAGACTTACCTACATACCTAGATTATACTGGTTCGTCTTAAAACAATTTTATAAAGAAATAGGCTGGAATCGATTGATGGTTGCATGGTTTTCGTCATTCCCTTTCCCCCAATTTTCATCACGCTTTTAAAACAGCAAAAAAAAAAACTTTTATGAAACGCATGGATTAAGAAAATAAAAATTTAGAAATAAAACAAAAACAATAAAAAAATAATATTTTCCTTTTGGTTTTCACATTTCACCGTGTGTCGAAGACGGTTTGACTGCCGGCACGATGACTCGACATTTTGAACGTTTTTTGACATTCCAGCTGTAGAACACCGAAAAAACACACAACGCTCATGCTACCTTCCGTCTAATATTTTTGAGTCTAAGCAAATGCGCATTCAAGTAGGCATGTAGAAGAATAATAATATTCGTGTATCTTCCTCTCGGATGCGGCTCCAAAGAAAACATCTTGCTACTCAATTTGCAGTAGATACTACAAGAGTTTGTTTAAAAATAGAATTTTGTACTAATTAAAAATAAACTAAAAAAAATATAAATTTTATATCAAAATTCGTATCAGAATATCCACGAATATCGAATGGATTGAGGGAGCCAGCATGTGTCGTTGCGTGTGAATTGAAACTTTAGTATCTCTTTAGGCACCGTTAAGTTCTGTCCTCGGATAAAACCAATAATAATAATTATTTACTTGCATTTTTTATTGAATCCTATACGAATCCAGGAAAAAGGACAAAATTAATTCAACTACGCGTCGCGTTGTGTTGTCATCGTGCGGACGATAATTTACTTTTACCCAACATTTGTTCATTATCGGTTACTAGCAATGAGAATGACCAAAGGGAATTGAAATTTATGTGCGACACCAAGGACGAAGGACGACACAGTGCGACAGTAATTGTATAGCTCCTTCGGTTAAATTATCCCTGAACAAAACGTCGATAAACTTTTTACACTCCGTGTCACTAAATTGGGGTCAAGAGTTTGGCAGGAATTCGCTTCGCAAAGGGCGTTTATCAAAATATCAAAATACTCTTACGTATATTTAGTTTGTCTCGCAAAAGTTATTTCCGCTATTTATTATTATTATTATTTCAAATTGTTCATGGATTTGGATTTAGTTAGTGATCAGTTTTTTGTTTTAAATAAAATATTTACATTGATAAATGACATATGTTCGACAGTTAAGTAAACGTCTACCGTAAAATGGGGTAACGTTTGCACTAACGAACATTCTTTTTGATAATACAGATATCGGCTTAAGGTAAATATTTAATATTGATTTTCAATAACTAATAGAGCTGCAACGTTTCGGGTGTTTTTACACCCTTCTTCAGCCAACTGATTTGAAATTGTATAAATATGGTTACGGTCGCGAAAACTAGAAACATTTATTAAGTTATGTCATTTGGAAGTGCTGTTTAATCTTATTACTTGCGATTGTGATTTGGTAACTGAATAATAAACAACAAATTTGACAGATATCACTAAAACAACATGACCGCCAAAATCTACCCACGCTAATTGAAAAACTCCTTATATATTTTGAAACTTTTTAAGTTCAATATTTATTCCGCAGTCTTCTGGAACTGTGATTTGTTGTTTAAACATTAAAAAAATATAGCAGCACTTCTTATTAATTCACAACATACCTCACAGACACAGAGATTTCTTAATACAGTCAAACTTCTTTTTAACGAACTTCTTTATAACGTAACTCTCTCTATAGCGAAATTCTCTATAGCGAAATTATCTTTATAAGGAATTAATTTTTTTTGGCAAAGTTGTTTCTTTCTAACGAAAGGTCAATTTTCAAATTTGAAATCAAAGCCTACTACGATTTTTTTTTTTTTTTTTGTTTGTTTATAATTAGCGCGCATTCAAGGGGTTATTAATATCCTTAAAATATTTTAACACAGTACGAGCGTTAGTAAAACAAGGAAGGGTTTAAAAAGAGATACCGATGCTCATTAGTTTTAAATTTTTGAATATGACAATAGGAAGGAAAAATAGAGCTGGGTAGAGCATTCCACATTTGTGTAGTCCGGCTAAAGAAAGAATCTCCGTATTTCACAGTACGTCTGAAATTGGGATCGAGGGTAAACTGATGAGCATTCCTAAACCTCGAGTATTACGGTTATTTCGCTAGAACACTCTGTTTATAGAAGTAACGGTAAAATAATGAAAGACAAGAAATATTACGACGGTGATCGAGAGATTCAAATGTTTCT
This sequence comes from Chrysotoxum bicinctum, assembly GCA_911387755.1. Lineage (NCBI taxonomy): Eukaryota > Metazoa > Arthropoda > Insecta > Diptera > Syrphidae > Chrysotoxum > Chrysotoxum bicinctum. The sequence goes on from OU426987.1 coordinate 246,999,983, forward strand.
GTTATACTTCTATCACCTATCAACCTAAAGCTCTTTTCTTGGATACTATTCAAAAGACTCAAGTGCGTTATTGGATCACCTGCCAAAATATGGGAATTGTACTCGAGCTTTGGACGAATAAGCCTAATAGATTACATCTAGATCAGAAGGGGTAAAAAATTTCTTGCAACGTGTCCTTCTTAATTTTAAAAGGGAACTCTCCATTTTTGCAAGAATTTTCTTAAAGTGATAGAATTTATGTGTGGATGTGTGGAAAGTGTGTAAATACATTAGAAGAGCTCAATTATTTGAGACTGAATTTTGACTTTATTTAAAAATGGGAGCGCAAGCCTATTTTAATATCGGACAAATTGTCGCTAGTTTAAAAAGGTAAAAGGGGAGAAAAGAAGTTGTTGAAAAATTTGGAGTGTCCTTAAGTCCATTGTCGACAATTTTTAAAAATGAAGTACAAATTTTAAATTGTCCCGAAACAAGTTGAAAAATACGACGATGTGGATAATGCAATGTTGAAGTGATTTTTGGTGTACCTATTTTTTAAAAAAATTAAAAGAGCACTCGTAGTGCTAAACACATTTTCTATATAACGAATTCTGTAAATTCTGTATAAAACTTCTTTACAACAAATCAATTTTTTGTTCCCTTGAAGGTTCCTTATAGAGAAGCTTGACTGTATATTTTATACTAGTTTTAATTTCTATTAATTTTTCTTTTGATTTTCTCAAAAAACGGAACAAGTAATTTTGATGATTTTTTTCTGCTTAAGCTTCTAAAAAGTTTGAATAGTTATATATGTATTTTAATTTTCAAGAAGAGTTTTTTTTAACGTTTAAAATTTTTTTTTAAATTTTTGTTTTTGAAATCTCAACATTTCTAAAACCAAATTCTCGATAAAATTTTTAAACTTAACTCTTAATAGTTTTTAAATACTATCTTTAACAATTAGATGCAAATTGATATTTTTACTTGCGATATTCGTACATACGACATATGTATGTATATAAAAAGGGTGGGCCAGCAATAAAATGAACAAAATTAAATTTTGTGCGTGTAATATGGTTTTGTTATTAAGAGCAACCATTCCCATTATATTATGAAACACAACGTCGTTTAAGTGGCTGGCTCGGCTGGCTTCGCAGTAGTGCGTTTGTCGCTGCAATTTCCCAAGACCTTGTTGATGGTTTTGAGCGGAAACAGCTGTCAGTGTCAAAATAACCTATGATTTAAAAAGAAACTAAAAGATGGTCCACCCTTAAGGTGCCTGTCTGTATGTCTGTACCTTGATCTCAGGTTAAATCACTGAAGTGATTTTCTTCAAACTTTATATTTACGGTTCTTCGTGCTTAGCTCCATAATTTACGGTACGTTCTATGCGGTCGTTATACAAAATCTTATTTATCTCGAAAACGGTTCTAAGGATTTTGTCATTGACGTTTTTTGATGTGTATACAGAAGTTCCTTTATATTTGAAATAATATTGTTTACAAAAATTTTCAAAAAAAATACAAATTCAAGTTTTTGGTTAGTAAAACTAATATCTGGAAAACGACTGAACGATTCGTTTTTGAAATCATTTCCTTAAATGTATGGCGCAAAATTTTAAACACATTATATCTACTACTTAACAATTTGCTAACTTTAAAGTAGTTCACTAACTCGTTCTTAATTTTAATCATTTTCTAACTAAATTAATATATTCCTCCTGAATGCCCCTAAAACAATGACACTTCACGCAAAAAAAAATAAGTTTACAGACGTTTTTTGACGCCAAAGAGTCATGTGAAGTTAAAACGATACTAAACAAAATAAAGTAGCTAAGTTTTAAATTAATAAAATGCTGGAGAAAGTATGATGCTAAAGTCAATAGAGATTTGCAAAATTGTTGTTTTAACAAAGTATCATACTAAATCACCTTTAACATCGTACTTATTCGACTTAAATTTTGCGTCTACATTATTAAATACTTGAAATTGATATCCAAAGTTTTATTTTTTGAAAAATGTTAAGCAAATTTTGTATATTACAAATTAATTTAATAATAAAACAATTTTTCAAACTTTGCTTGCATAAATTCCAACTTTTCCAGAAATCAGACAGAGATTTCATGTATTTGAACATTTTCCTTTAATAAAATGCATGGTTTTTTTATTTATAAATAATTTTTAAATTCCAAAGTACGAGTACTTTTACATAAAGTGCAAGTACGTGCGATCAAGAAGTGCATTTTATTTTTAAAACAAACGGTACCCATCATATAAATGAGAAAATATGGTTTTCCGAAATCGTTTGTTTTTTAATCTGCTTAAGCTTCCAATACTAAAGGGCTTTCTTGGTAGTTTTAACAAAAGAACAAGTTTTATGCGTTCTGTATTTTGCGATAAGCTTAAATGATTTTATCTTGATGATTAAACTAACTCAAGATAGATAAAAAGCTTACTGCAGTTTTTTAGAAACATTTAGTACCTAAAAACCATCATTCTCATATTTTTGTTATCCGCCCTTGGTAAAAGAAGATAATAAAGTGGACCTCTCAATTTATTCAAATACCTTTCTACGAATGTTCTTATACAAGATACTATAATGATGATGATGATTGTTAAGTGGAAAAAAAAAACAAGATTTAAAAAATAAGCTAGCTCAATCAAGTGAATCGGACTGTAGATATATGTTTGTACAATGTCCATTGTCCAGTCGCCTAACTGGACAAAGACCAAGAAAGTTATATACCTAGCCGTTCTTTTTCTAGGAGCTGTTAACTTAAGGCCCCACCTTGTATACCTATATGTAAACGTGCTTGTAACTGTCCGTCGATAAATCAGGCCAATCGATACACATACATACATACAAGAACATTATACCTAAATGTGTTTCCAAGTTTGTTTTTTCCTTCCCTACTAATACTACCCCCAAGTTGTATGTTTTTTCCGGTGACTACAAGAGTCCATCAAAAGGCGCGGTTCGGTTTTATTAGAAACGCGAGTGCATTTAAAAGATATTCGTCGCGCTAGTCGCGTGCTATAGTTCCTACCAAGAGTGACCACACAATATTTTGGATTGGTGTTCCTTAATCATTAGATTCGCGCGTTCATTGATTCCAATCGAACTGAAACATGATAAGCTACGAGACCCGATATCAATTTATATATTTTCTACTCTCCGGAATTGTTGCTGGTGTGATAATTGTTTTAATTTACATTTCAATTCAGGATACAACTGTGAGTAAATTCAAATTATAAATATTCCCAAGTACTTATTTTTAGAATTATTGGAACAAGAAGTTCCTGGAAAAATTGTAACATGACTCATCAAATTCAAACTGAAAAAAATTAAATTAAAAAAAAACAACATTAATTTTACTAAGTGCTTTATTTGTTTGTGTTCTATCTGACATTTTGTTTGACTTCTTTATGCTTCCAAAATACCTAAAAATACTGTCGAAACTTATGCATAAAAAAAAGAGTGACATTTTGACATTTATATTGATGCCATATACCTAAATATATTTGTTAGTAAATAAACAAAAACTCTTTGTGCTCTGATAATAAATTTGTATTTATAAATTTGATTTGAAATTTGTAATATCTTAGAGCAAGAGCAACAAAATTCTACACTGAAAAAATTTAATCACTGACGAAATCATATTTGACACTTTTTTTCAAGCTAAGACAGTTTACTAACACAATACATACAAACACTTAATGGCAGCCATTTTATTTCGAAACTTTCTTAAATATTAATTTTAATACCACTTTGTGCTTCGGAGAACAAATTTATAAACCACATTCGAGATTAAGGCTAGGAACGCACTTGCGATTTCAATCACGCTGTTTTTTATTCGCAAAAATATTCATAAAACATGATTTTAAATGAAAAGGTACGGACTGGATACCAAAAAACCTTAAATATTTTAAGGTCGAAATTTGTTTTTCTTTTTTCTGGCGTGCGATTGTCGCAAGTTAAAATGAAACAAATGCACTCAAATGGATATGCTCACACCTGCGATTTAAATTATTATGACTTAAAAATCGTAGTCGCAATAAGAAATTGGCATGCACGTATTTGTGATTTTTAATCGCAGGATTTTCTAGCCGCAAGAAATAAGACAAATCGCGTTAAAATGCGTGGGCTGCTCTTCTGGTCTTGGATAGACTAAGGGCATTTAAAATGGAATTGAGATGAGCTCTCCTCTGCCTCTTCATAATGACGCCATCTACACGAGTCCGAAGAGCTAATACCCTTTACTTGCTTAACATGAGTAAATATTCTGTTTTTTTTTTCGCTCGAAATATTCGGCCGTAGGTTCCATGAAACCCGACAAGAGTGTCAATTGGTGTGAACCATCTGACGTCCGAAGCCTCAAGAAAATTCTAGTGAATTTTGATATATATACATATATCACGATGCACAGTGCGGCCGATGGCATCTTTTTGCGGGCAAAAGTCCAAAATAAAAGTTTTGAGTTAAGGGTTTTTTGTCATAAGGCTGTCTAAAGGAGACGCCTAGGAGACGAAAAATGTTCATAGTAGAATCTCTTGCCGCAAATCCCCCCCATAATCTTAGCCTGAATGTGGCTGCTAAGTTAACGTAGTGACGAGTCGTTAAGATAGGCTAATGGACACTTCCATCAAAACACGTGTAAAAGTTTTTATTTCCAAGCAAATCTATTGCAATAAAATGGATTCAATAGCTGCAGGTGCGTAAAATAAGTTAAAAAATTTTTGAATAAAAATTCCTAAATAGTATCTACATTGTTAGACAGAGATATGTCAACACTATTTATTTACTTGAAGAAAAAAAAAAAATTGTTTGAGTGGAAACTTTTTTTCTTGCTGTTTCTTGTTCTCAAAGCTATTTAAGATAGTTAATAAAAGTATTGTGTACCAAATTAAATAAAATTCAGCTGCCCGTAGCTGCCCGTTGAGTTTTTTTGTGCATTAAGGTACTAGTACGGTCTAACGCCAACAAAACGGACGATTTTTGGGAATTTTTTTCTCGGAAACTTTATTAGATAATAACATAATTTTTTTTTTAAATAATAAATACATGCGTCAAGAATACAAATTTTTTGAAACTTTTGAATTTTGGCCGAATTATAGAGTGCGCAAACGTCGACTCATCAAAAAATACATTGTCCCATTGCGGACAGCTAATCTCAGGATTGGCTGGACTGAAACAAAAAAAACAAAGTGGGTTATTTTAAGGAAGGTTTCTTACGAGATAATTTACCACAATTTGTTTTAAAAGTAAAAAAAAACAAAAAATTTCAAGCTTTGAAAAAATAATTTTTTTTTTGGAAATTTTTTTGGAAATTTTTTTGACCATTTTTGGGTCGCCATTTTTTTGTTCATAACTTTTTGGTCAAATTGTGAAAAATTGTCTTAGAAAACATAAAGACAATTAAGTTGCAACAAGTTTTTTGAAAATCGGTTCAGTAGATCCGGAGATTAACTGCCCGCAATGGGACAATGTGTTTATTGATGAGTCGACGTTTGCGCCCTCTATAATTCGGCCACAATTAGAAAATAAAGACAGAAAAAAAATGTTCTTCTATTCTTGACACATGTATTCATTATTTAAAAACAATTATGTTATTATCTAGTAAAGTTTCCGAGAAAAAAATTCCCAAAAATCGTGCGTTTTTTGGCGTTCTAGACCGTACTAGTACCTTAATTTACAACAATATCCCTGGTGTTGTATGCCCACGTTAGTTCACAAACTTTTAATTCATGGCCCCGAAATAATAAAATATTCAGTGTTACCTATCTGTCAAGTGTCGGAAGATGCACAAGAAGCATGTAATAATTTTTTTTTAATCTATCAAGCTAATTTCGCAAGAAATCATTATCGTTAAAAGACAATGGAGGATGTTTTTAAAAGATTCCTAATCGCATCCGATCCATTAATATCTAGTTGTCGGGAATTACCTCTAAAACCACTTAAATCTTTGTCTAAGGACTGTATCAATTTGTTAGCGCCTCCACCTGTAAAGAATCAAACAGAAGATGAACAACAAACTTTTGACAGCTCTTCTGCTTCTGAAACAGATACAGATGTACATAGATGATTGTGACTGTTACGAGATGGGCAATGAAAACTTTTTCATATAAATATCGGATTAACTTATACGAGTATATTGTTTGCTCATATTGTATTTTGTATTTCTAAATTTATCATTTATAAATTACTGTGTTCGATTTAAATAAAAATGTATAAATAATTTTTTTCCATTTTTTTGTTATATAATACTGCCATATAGCATTCCACCATTTTGAATTTGATCATTTTTAATAAATTTTCAAGCCCTAATAATATCAAAACAAAATTTTTTTCCTAACTATTTCACTTTTGATAATTTTTTTCGTATGACATGACGCCATATTAGGTCGGCCATTTTGAATTTGCTGATTCTGATAACAGATTCGTAATCAGCGACTCCAAAAACCCCTATATACCAATTTGTGGATCATTCTCTACGTTTTTCGACTTTTGGCCGCAAAAAGCGGCTTTCGGCCGCACTGTGCGATGTCCCAATGCCCATCTGAGGATATACATACATAAATGTCCGTTGCACTAAGAACAGCACAGTGCAGCAACAATCTCTTAGTTTCAACTTAATAGTGATTGAGGAAATTATTTGAATTGCCGCCTGGCTGTCTATGAAGATATCGATATTTCTGTTTACTAATTCATGTGAGCAAGATGTCTTGTGGCTTCGCAAACTGCAAGCACTTCCGCTTGTAATACAATGCAAAAATTTCGAAGATTTATTGATACTAGCCGACCCAGCTCTCGAAATTCGAGTGCCAATTTATTTATTATTTATATTATTGGCAGTGTTTTCAAGCAAATTTATTAAATTAAATTTTATTTTATGTAATATGCAAAGTGTTCGACAGTGCAAAAACAAAAATGACCCACAGTGTGTAAATGCGTGTCTCAAGTATATTCTGCACATCTCCGTAACTGTGGCTTTCCAACCATATAAAATTTATCGAAATCGGTTAAATACTTTTGGAGAAAAGTGTACCACAAAAAACATGTTTGCCGTTTTATTATATGATATTGGTATTAGGTTATCTGAGTAGATTCTTAACCCTAACCCATCGTATTTTTTGGAGATGTCAGAGTTCCAGAATGAGATGATTTTCGTAGATTGACCTTCTTTATTATATTTTTCCTTACAAAAGGAAATAAAAATTATATCATTGACATGGTGCCTTATGAATGAAATAAAGGTTCCTATGCTATAACATTCTTGTATTTAATAGATTTAAAGAGAATTATATATTATATATTTGTCCAAAATCGTAAATACAATACAAATACAATACAATTATTATAATACAAATACAATACAATTATTTGTATTTGTATTGTATTTGTATTGTATTTGTATTGTATTTGTATTGTATTTGTATTGTATTTGTATTGTATTTGTATTGTATTTGTATTGTATTTGTATTGTATTTGTATTGTATTTGTATTGTATTTGTATTGTATTTGTATTGTATTTGTATTGTATTTGTATTGTATTTGTATTGTATTTGTATTGTATTTGTATTGTTTTTGTATTGTATTTGTATTGTGTTTGTATTGTATTTGTATTGTATTTGTATTGTATTTGTATTGTATTTGTGTTGTATTTGTATTGTATTTGTATTGTATTTGTATTGTATTTGTATTTGTATTGTATTTGTATTGTATTTGTATTGTATTTGTATTGTATTTGTATTGTATTTGTATTGTATTTGTATTGTATTTGTATTGTATTTGTATTGTATTTGTATTGTATTTGTATTGTATTTGTATTGTATTTGTATTGTATTTGTATTGTATTTGTATTGTATTTGTATTGTATTTGTATTGTATTTGTATTGTATTTGTATTGTATTTGTATTGTATTTGTATTGTATTTGTATTGTATTTGTATTGTATTTGTATTGTATTTGTATTGTATTTGTATTGTATTTGTATTGTATTTGTATTGTATTTGTATTGTATTTGTATTTGTATTGTATTTGTATTGTATTTGTATTGTATTTGTATTGTATTTGTATTGTATTTGTATTGTATTTGTATTGTATTTGTATTGTATTTGTATTGTATTTGTATTGTATTTGTATTGTATTTGTATTGTATTTGTATTGTATTTGTATTGTATTTGTATTGTATTTGTATTGTATTTGTATTGTATTTGTATTGTATTTGTATTGTATTTGTATTGTATTTGTATTGTATTTGTATTGTATTTGTATTGTATTTGTATTGTATTTGTATTGTATTTGTATTGTATTTGTATTGTATTTGTATTGTATTTGTATTGTATTTGTATTGTATTTGTATTGTATTTGTATTGTATTTGTATTGTATTTGTATTGTATTTGTATTGTATTTGTATTGTATTTGTATTGTATTTGTATTGTATTTGTATTGTATTTGTATTGTATTTGTATTGTATTTGTATTGTATTTGTATTGTATTTGTATTGTATTTGTATTGTATTTGTATTGTATTTGTATTGTATTTGTATTGTATTTGTATTGTATTTGTATTGTATTTGTATTGTATTTGTATTGTATTTGTATTGTATTTGTATTGTATTTGTATTGTATTTGTATTGTATTTGTATTGTATTTGTATTGTATTTGTATTGTATTTGTATTGTATTTGTATTGTATTTGTATTGTATTTGTATTGTATTTGTATTGTATTTGTATTGTATTTGTATTGTATTTGTATTGTATTTGTATTGTATTTGTATTGTATTTGTATTGTATTTGTATTGTATTTGTATTGTATTTGTATTGTATTTGTATTGTATTTGTATTGTATTTGTATTGTATTTGTATTGTATTTGTATTGTATTTGTATTGTATTTGTATTGTATTTGTATTGTATTTGTATTGTATTTGTATTGTATTTGTATTGTTTAATTTTCTTTCTTGCTGAATTTAATTTGACCGATGTACTTTGTTATTGAGGATCCTAAATAAGCAAAGAAAAACAATCACGTTTTTTGTTCACCCCGAATTGACGTAACAGCCTAGGAAAGTTAAATCAAATTCCCACACAATTTTAAATATTTTGACTTTGGGCGTTTATTTACATGTAATAGGTGTTAAGACGTAATTGTTGGCCCAAATCCTTAGTGTATCCAGATTCTCTGGCTAATTTACTGCGAGAAACATGAATCAGCTAATCGAAATAAGCACTTTCGGAAAATCAAGTTTTTTTCCGCCTTGGCCTCACTGTGCGGCGGCGGCGGTATGTGCCACACAGCGGACACCACCTTTGAAATTCTGCATGAAAGATTAAGGTGCCGTGAATTGGTCATCAAGTTCATGCGATTGGAACCCGCTAGACTTTTTCTGGTGGGGTTTCTTGAAGTCGTAGGTCTAAGGTGAACATAACACATCAGGCCATAGCTCAAATGACAAGATTAATCTTTTAAATGCTTTTTTTGTTTGCTCTGTATAGTTGGTAATGAATTTTAATTAATGAGTTATAAATAAAGGCTTGGCTAAACTCAGTAAGGACTATCAACGTACCCTCTTGGTTGAATGTTCGTCTCTCTGCTAAAGTGTCATATCGATTTGTTAAAACAATACTACTACTCAGCTGAACCAAGAAAGGATAGATATCTATTGTTTTCGTATTCAGTTTTTAATAAATTATTTAATTTATCTCCAATCGGTCATTAGGGCCTATCGCTACCATCAGGTAATTCGATTTTATAGCTGCCATTTAGAACAGAATAGACAGCTAGTGTTTATAATGTTGCTAGATTAGAATTGGTGATAGCAACTTTTTATAGCCTTTATGAGGAATGACTATACCTCCTATATTGACCTTTAAAATTGATGGAGTGGTATCTCGCAAAAAGAAAATTTCATTAAAATTTGAAGGTTTATGAATTCAACAGAAATGTGTAACTATACTACGGGTATTAAGGATATAGTGTTAAAAGATGCCTGTTTAGAGTCGAAAACTCTTTTGAATCCGACTTAATTGTTTTAATCTGATTACATTGCTCCTTACCTCGGGTGGGGGGTAGCAATTTCGAATTAAACAAAATGAATTGACTTCTGGATAAAAAGTGATTTTATTATTAATTTTCATGGCTATTTATACTTGATTCATAAACACATTTGACAATAATTTTCATTTCATGGGAATCTAAATGTGGGAAAATAAATGTAATAGGATAGGAGAGCACCTGTAAAAAGTGCTGATAGTGCAATTTTGGTGGGAACGATTAATGCAAAGGTATGGATCGTGATGTTCATAGGGAATAAGGTGTTCTAGATTGTGATAGGGTGTTATAAACTGAATATACTGCTTAAACATCCTCCCCGGCGTTGAGATCTCGGAGCTCAAACTCTATAGTCTGTGGGGATTGAGCATTTGTCATCTTCCTCCGTAGTAGCAGCAAAATAATGGTCAGGATTACAACTCCAAAACATGAAAGGTATCCAATAGAGTACTGATGAATATCATGGTGGGAAACTGGTAACGGTATTAATTTGAACAACTGGAACATTTGCGCATTTAATAATGGCATTTTTACAAGGAGTAAAATTGATGATGATGTAACTCGTGCTTTGACTCGTAGAAGTTCGTATAGCTTTGGAAGATTATGTTCATCATACCCAGGTAGTATAAGTGAACTGGGTATTATTTTGCGAATTTTATCCAGTTCGGTCAACAGTTGTCTGGGAGAAAGAAGTAAAGCGTTTATTCTTCCATGATGAGTATCTGAGATAGCATCTATAGAATTGCTATTTGGATGCGTTGAAAGCTGTCCATTATTTGAGTGACGTAAATCGTGACAAAGTTGAACAGTTCTGTTCTTTGTATGGTTTTATTAAAGCGGTCCATTGAGTCATAAGCGATTGTCAGCTGCTGTTTTACTTCACTAAACTGTTCTTTTATTGAAGACAGCGATTTGTTGAGAATATTTGTTGTAGATTCTAGTATTGAGGTCTGATTTTTGCTCAATTCAAGAAGATGATTTTCATTATTATGGACCATTTGGATATTGTCTTCGATGTATTGTGCATATTCTTGATCAAGAATCCCGAATAATGTATTTGCAACTTTACCAACGAAGTCAAATGGGGACCTTCTCTTTCTTATTGCGATTCCGTTTCTGTATTTCAGAATGTCATTTAAATTTTCTGATTCCATTAGACGCATTTCTAGATGATTTATGATGGCTTTACAAAGATTATTCGAGTTTGGGTTTTCCTCGCATCTGGATTTTAATTGAGTGATACTTCTTTGTATTCCTTCAAATTCAAGCCAATAACTAGTCATATTGAAGTAAACAAACAGGTTCCATTCGTCAATTATCAGCTTAGCCTCTCCAATATCCTCAAAATATAATCCGGGACTGGTTTCAAAATGTTGAATATCTACTGCACTTGGTTGAGGCGTTTCTCCAAATGCGGTGCCCAGTATCAATAAGCAAATAACCAAAATTGTTTTGATTGGATTTAATCTTATTCTTTGTGTTGGCACAGAAGATAGTTCAGGATTGCGTCGCTTTCGATTTGAGGTTTCCTGAATTGGAAGAAAACGGCCTTTTAGTGGATGATTAACCTTAGTACGAAGATGTTGAGCCCGTGATTTGACTTCAGAAGATTTCTTCACATGACCTGGTTCGGATGGATCTTCTTGCTTTGGTTGAATTTCAGTAGGAAGGGGACACACTTTGGCAATTGATCTTCTCACTTCTCCTGAAGAGGTTTTAATATCCACCACTCTTTTAAGTTTATCCGGTCCGGTGATGGTTTTTAACACTCTACCCATTGACCATTTAAGAGCAGGTAAGTTATCTTCTTTAATTAGGACTAATGTGCCTGGCTGGATGTCGGTTTGAGGATGTTTCCATTTATACCTTTGTTGTATTTCTTGTAAGTATTCATTCCTCCATCTACGCCAGAATTCCTGATGAATTGATGTTACTAGCTTCCATCTAGCAACTTGGGTCAGATTTGGTGCTTCTGATGATTCTGGATCCACTACTGCAGTTAAAGGCGCTCCAATCAAAAAGTGCCCAGGAGTTATGGCTTCAAGATCATTAGGGTCATTCGACATTGAAGTTAATGGTCTGGAATTAAGGATCGCCTCTATTTGCGCAAGGACTGTTGTTAGTTCTTCTTGTGTTAACGATGTGCTTGAAAAGATGCGCTTCATATGGTGTTTGGCTGATTTCACAGCTGCCTCCCACAAACCTCCAAAGTGAGGAGAACGTGGAGGTATAGGTTTCCAGTCAATGGCTCTTCCAGTGCAATAATTTTGTATTGATTCTTGACCTTCCTTAGTAAAAACCTTGGAGTTGAGCTCGTTCAGTTCGTTTAGAGCTCCTATAAAGTTGGTAGCATTGTCAGAAAATATTTTTGCTGGACATCCTCGTCTTGCCACGAATCTTTTGAGTGCTCCAAGAAACTCCTGAGTTGTTAAATCCGTCACGAGTTCTAGGTGTACTGCCTTTGTTGAGAAACATATGAAAACTGAAACATATGCCTTTGTTGACTGTTTACCACGAATTCTGTAGTGAATGTATACCGGACCGAAGAAATCTACGCCTATATTCATGAATGGTCTTGATAGTTGGACCCGTTCGGAAGGCAAATTTCCCATCAACTGTTCAATACTTTTGGGTTTCACTTTGAAGTATTTTATACAATTACCAACGATTGATTGGGCCAACCGCTTACCTCCTAGTATCCAGTAGTTTTGTCTCGCTATGGATAGTAAAGTCTGTGGTCCAGCGTGCATATGTACTTTGTGAAGTTCGGACATCAATAACTTAGTTATTTCATGTGAGCTTGGAAGTATCATCTGATGTTTTGCTTTATATGGAAGATGAGAAGCATCTAGTCTTCCTCCCACTCTTATCACATTTCTATGATCAAGGAATGGTGCAAGCGAGTTTAGATGGCTGCTTTGGGATACACAACCATATTTAATAAGTGCCTTTAAATCCTCTTCAAAGGCAGTTTCTTGAATGTACTTTACAATGTGGACGGTTGCTGATTTTAGCTCCTGTGGAGAAGAAACAATGTCCACAAGTCGGTAATTTTTAGCTCGCCTTAGGTTACTTATGAAACGTAATGAAAACGATGTAACCCGTTGCAGGAATTTAAACGAGTTTTTATGATTAATTCGTTTAATAAAGTGGTAATCCATATTCGATTTTGCTAGCAGTACCGTCTTCAGGACTTTCATCTCTAATATTTTATCCTGGAGCACGAATCTCTGGAACTCAGGAACTGGCTATTTAGATCTCTAGAGTACTAGCAATAGGTGCATAAATCTTTGGAACTCAGGAACTGGCTACTTGGATCTCTGGAGCACTAGCAATAGGTGCATCAATCTCTGGAACTCAGGAACTGGCTACTTGGATATCTGGAGCACTAGCAATAGGTGCTTCAATCTCTGGAACTCCAGAACTGGCTACTTGGATATCTGGAGCACTAGCAATAGGTGCTTCAATCTCTGGAACTCAGGAACTGGCTTTTTGGATCTCTAGAGCACGAGCAATCGGTGCTTCAATCTCTGGAACTCAAGAACTGGCTACTTGGATATCTGGAGTACTAGCAATAGGTGCTTCAATCTCTGGAACTCAGAAACTGGCTTTTTGGATCTCTAGAGCACTAGCAATAGGTGCTTCAATCTTTGGAACTCAGGAACTGGCTACTTAGATCTCTAAAGCACTAGCAATATGTGCTTCAATCTCTCGAACTCATGAATTGGAACTCAGGAACTGGCTACTTGGATATCTGGAACTGGAACTCAGGATCTCTAGAGCACTAGCAATAGGTGCATCAATCTCTGGAACTCAGGAACTGGCTACTTGGATATCTGGAGCACTAGCAATAGGTGCTTCAATCTCTGGAACTCAGGAACTGGCTACTTGGATATCTGGAGCACTAGCAATAGGTGCATCAATCTCTGGAACTCAGGAACTGGCTACTTGGATATCTGGAGCACTAGAAATAGGTGCATCAATCTCTGGAACTCAGGAACTGGCTTTTTGGATCTCTAGAGCATTAGCAATATGTATCAATCTCTGGAACTCAGGAACTGGCTACTTGGATCTGTGGAGCACTAGCAATAGGTGCATAAATCTTTGGAACTCAGGAACTGGCTACTTGGATCTCTGGAGCACTAGCAATAGGTGCATCAATCTCTGGAACTCAGGAACTGGCTACTTGGATCTGTGGAGCACTAGCAATAGGTGCATAAATCTTTGGAACTCAGGAACTGGCTACTTGGATATCTGGAGCACTAGCAATAGGTGCTTCAATCTCTGGAACTCAGGAACTGGCTACTTGGATATCTGGAGCACTAGCAATGGGTGCATCAATCTCTGGAACTCAGGAACTGGCTACTTGGATATCTGGAGCACTAGAAATAGGTGCATCAATCTCTGGAACTCAGGAACTGGCTTTTTGGATCTCTAGAGCATTAGCAATATGTATCAATCTCTGGAACTCAGGAACTGGCTACTTGGATCTGTGGAGCACTAGCAATAGGTGCATAAATCTTTGGAACTCAGGAACTGGCTACTTGGATCTCTGGAGCACTAGCAATAGGTGCATCAATCTCTGGAACTCAGGAACTGGCTACTTGGATCTCTGGAGCACGAGCAATAGGTGCTTCAATCTCTCGAACTCATGAACTGGAACTCAGGAACTGGCTACTTGGATATCTGGAGCACTAGCAATAGGTGCTTCACTCTCTGGAACTCAGGAACTGGCTATATGGATCTCTAGAGCACTAGCAATAGGTGCATCAATCTCTGGAACTCAGGAACTGGAACTCAGGATCTCTAGAGCACTAGCAATAGGTGCATCAATCTCTGGAACTCAGGAACTTGCTACTTGGATATCTGGAGCACTAGCAATAGGTGCTTCAATCTCTGGAACTCAGGAACTGGCTACTTGGATATCTGGAGCACTAGCAATAGGTGCATCAATCTCTGGAACTCAGGAACTGGCTACTTGGATATCTGGAGCACTAGAAATAGGTGCTTCAATCTCTGGAACTCAGGAACTGGCTTTTTGGATCTCTAGAGCATTAGCAATAGGTACATCAATCTCTGGAACTCAGGAACTGGCTACTTGGATCTCTGGAGCACTAGCAATAGGTGCTTCAATCTCTGGAACTCAGGAACTGGCTACTTGGATATCTGGAGCACTAGCAATAGGTGCTTCAATCTCTGGAACTCAGGAACTGGCTTTTTGGATCTCTAGAGCATTAGCAATAGGTACATCAATCTCTGGAACTCAGGAACTGGCTACTTGGATATCTGGAGCACTAGAAATAGGTGCTTCAATCTCTGGAACTCAGGAACTGGCTTTTTGGATCTCTAGAGCATTAGCAATAGGTACATCAATCTCTGGAACTCAGGAACTGGCTACTTGGATCTCTGGAGCACTAGCAATAGGTGCATCAATCTCTGGAACTCAGAAACTGGCTACTTGGATCTGTGGAGCACTAGCAATAGGTGCATAAATCTTTGGAACTCAGGAACTGGCTACTTGGATCTCTGGAGCACTAGCAATAGGTGCATCAATCTCTGGAACTCAGGAACTGGCTACTTGGATCTGTGGAGCACTAGCAATAGGTGCATAAATCTTTGGAACTCAGGAACTGGCTACTTGGATATCTGGAGCACTAGCAATAGGTGCTTCAATCTCTGGAACTCAGGAACTGGCTACTTGGATATCTGGAGCACTAGCAATGGGTGCATCAATCTCTGGAACTCAGGAACTGGCTACTTGGATATCTGGAGCACTAGAAATAGGTGCATCAATCTCTGGAACTCAGGAACTGGCTTTTTGGATCTCTAGAGCATTAGCAATATGTATCAATCTCTGGAACTCAGGAACTGGCTACTTGGATATCTGGAGCACTAGCAATAGGTGCTTCAATCTCTGGAACTCAGGAACTGGCTTTTTGGATCTCTAGAGCACGAGCAATCGGTGCTTCAATCTCTGGAACTCAAGAACTGGCTACTTGGATATCTGGAGTACTAGCAATAGGTGCTTCAATCTCTGGAACTCAGAAACTGGCTTTTTGGATCTCTAGAGCACTAGCAATAGGTGCTTCAATCTTTGGAACTCAGGAACTGGCTACTTAGATCTCTAAAGCACTAGCAATATGTGCTTCAATCTCTCGAACTCATGAATTGGAACTCAGGAACTGGCTACTTGGATATCTGGAACTGGAACTCAGGATCTCTAGAGCACTAGCAATAGGTGCATCAATCTCTGGAACTCAGGAACTGGCTACTTGGATATCTGGAGCACTAGCAATAGGTGCTTCAATCTCTGGAACTCAGGAACTGGCTACTTGGATATCTGGAGCACTAGCAATAGGTGCATCAATCTCTGGAACTCAGGAACTGGCTACTTGGATATCTGGAGCACTAGAAATAGGTGCATCAATCTCTGGAACTCAGGAACTGGCTTTTTGGATCTCTAGAGCATTAGCAATATGTATCAATCTCTGGAACTCAGGAACTGGCTACTTGGATCTGTGGAGCACTAGCAATAGGTGCATAAATCTTTGGAACTCAGGAACTGGCTACTTGGATCTCTGGAGCACTAGCAATAGGTGCATCAATCTCTGGAACTCAGGAACTGGCTACTTGGATCTGTGGAGCACTAGCAATAGGTGCATAAATCTTTGGAACTCAGGAACTGGCTACTTGGATATCTGGAGCACTAGCAATAGGTGCTTCAATCTCTGGAACTCAGGAACTGGCTACTTGGATATCTGGAGCACTAGCAATGGGTGCATCAATCTCTGGAACTCAGGAACTGGCTACTTGGATATCTGGAGCACTAGAAATAGGTGCATCAATCTCTGGAACTCAGGAACTGGCTTTTTGGATCTCTAGAGCATTAGCAATATGTATCAATCTCTGGAACTCAGGAACTGGCTACTTGGATCTGTGGAGCACTAGCAATAGGTGCATAAATCTTTGGAACTCAGGAACTGGCTACTTGGATCTCTGGAGCACTAGCAATAGGTGCATCAATCTCTGGAACTCAGGAACTGGCTACTTGGATCTCTGGAGCACGAGCAATAGGTGCTTCAATCTCTCGAACTCATGAACTGGAACTCAGGAACTGGCTACTTGGATATCTGGAGCACTAGCAATAGGTGCTTCACTCTCTGGAACTCAGGAACTGGCTATATGGATCTCTAGAGCACTAGCAATAGGTGCATCAATCTCTGGAACTCAGGAACTGGAACTCAGGATCTCTAGAGCACTAGCAATAGGTGCATCAATCTCTGGAACTCAGGAACTTGCTACTTGGATATCTGGAGCACTAGCAATAGGTGCTTCAATCTCTGGAACTCAGGAACTGGCTACTTGGATATCTGGAGCACTAGCAATAGGTGCATCAATCTCTGGAACTCAGGAACTGGCTACTTGGATATCTGGAGCACTAGAAATAGGTGCTTCAATCTCTGGAACTCAGGAACTGGCTTTTTGGATCTCTAGAGCATTAGCAATAGGTACATCAATCTCTGGAACTCAGGAACTGGCTACTTGGATCTCTGGAGCACTAGCAATAGGTGCATCAATCTCTGGAACTCAGAAACTGGCTACTTGGATCTCTGGAGCACTAGCAATATGTGCATCAATCTCTGGAACTCAGGAACTGGCTATTTAGATCTTTAGAGCACTAGCAATAGGTGCTTCAATCTCTGGAACTCATGAACTGGAAATCAGGAACTGGCTACTTCGATATCTGGAGCACTAGCAATAGGTGCTTCAATCTCTGGAACTCAGGAACTGGCTACTTGGATCTCTGGAGCACTAGCAATAGGTGCTTCAATCTCTGGAACTCATGAACTGGAACTCAGGAACTGGCTACTTGGATATCTGGAGCACTAGCAATAGGTGCTTCAATCTCTGGAACTCAGGAACTGGCTACTTGGATCTCTGGAGCACTAGCAATAGGTGCTTCAATCTCTGGAACTCATGAACTGGAACTCAGGAACTGGCTACTTGGATATCTGGAGCACTAGCAATAGGTGCTTTAATCTCTGGAACTCAGGAACTGAAACTCAGGAACTGGCTACTTGGATATCTGGAGCACTAGCAATAGGTGCTTCAATCTCTGGAACTCATGAACTGGAACTCAGGAACTGGCTACTTGAATATCTGCACCTATCTGCACCTATTGCTACGATTTACGTGAAGAATCACGTCGGGGTCACCAATGTTTATAGTCGAAAACTCTTTTGAATCCGACTTAATTGTTTTAATCTGATTACATTGCTCCTTACCTCGGGTGGGGGGTAGCAATTTCGAATTAAACAAAATGAATTGACTTCTGGATAAAAAGTGATTTTATTATTAATTTTCATGGCTATTTATACTTGATTCATAAACACATTTGACAATAATTTTCATTTCATGGGAATCTAAATGTGGGAAAATAAATGTAATAGGATAGGAGAGCACCTGTAAAAAGTGCTGATAGTGCAATTTTGGTGGGAACGATTAATGCAAAGGTATGGATCGTGATGTTCATAGGGAATAAGGTGTTCTAGATTGTGATAGGGTGTTATAAACTGAATATACTGCTTAAACAATGCCAAGGTGGAAAGTAATCCCCCTTCGGGTATTTTGAATGTTGAAATTTGAAAACATTTTCTGTGCCTTTTAATAATTTTTTTTTATGGTATAAATGTACATATCTACATGTACATATATGAACTTTGACAGAAAATTGGACTGAAATTCACAGAAAATCAAACAGTGTCAAAGTGAAGAAACTTACCTAGTTATTTCAAAAGTTAAATATTTTTAGAAAAAGAACGCACCACCGGACTCCGCTACGTAACAAAAAGTTTGTTAGACTTATGTATATTTAGACAGGGGTGTTTTTTGATACAACATTAAATTTGTCCACCCATATTCAAACAGAGGTGTTATCTGAAACGATCTACTACAACTATTTGCTTGGAGCATTAAAATGGGTATTAACATGATGAATAATTGATGGATGAAAAACATTATCGTTCACTTTCCTCAAACATGCTGTGGTTACATCACATCTCATTAGAATTTTGACCATGCCGGGCCAACTCAGAGCATAAATGAAATTTTAGATGAGGAAATGTACTTGATTTTTATATTTCAAGTTAGCGAAATGCTTATTTTTTAACCTAATAAAATCCACCGGAATTACCGCTATTGTTAAGAAAACTCATTTTGATATATTTTATTACGATGTGCACAGCTAGGGAGCCTCATGGAAAATGAAATTTGTTACAGGCTTGATAAGCATATGTGTTTACATTATCAAATATGCTTTGTCAACCCAGCACAATATCAAAACATTTTGAAATCCATCCAGCAGACTTGCCAAGTCGCTAAATTGGGCGTTAACATTTTTAAAATCAAGCCAATCACGCCTTGCTTGTCAAGCATATTTGAGAATGGGAACGCCGCTAATAATAAACGAAAAAGTGATACTCAAATTAGACTTTTAGGGCCTTATTTCGCGCTTCTTTCATTCGTTCGTCTTTAGTCTTTTTCACAGCTTAGATGAGAGGTGTAAACACGTGGTTTTTTCCGCAACACTTCTTCCCATCACAACAAATATGTCAAAGAGATGAAAGACGAAAGAACTAAAAAATAAAATGCACGACTGGGTCGCACGAACTTGCTCCTATGTAATAGACTAGGAATTTTAAAAACGGATGTTATTAAAGAAAACTGCTCATAAGGATAAAATGATTTTTTTAAATTCTTTTAGTAGTAAGAGATAAAAACAGAATGCTATGCAAATATGAATTTATGCAGGAACAAAAATTATAAGTCGTTGTAGTAGTTCCTTAAAAAAATAAGCTTGTATGTACAAAATTTTTAAAACATTTTTAAGAAATAAACTTGGTACGCCAACCTTAAGTTTTTATTATTGTACGAATAAAGGTCTAATTTCCAAAAAAAATACTAAGCCGTTCTTGAGATATCGAATTTTTCAAAAAAAAAATATGTACTTTTTTTTCTAAAAATTGAAAAAATATTTTTTCTTAAGTTTTTTAATGCAATGTTTTTTAAACTTTTTAGGATCTTCTTTATACAAAATTTCATTAAAATCCGTTATGCCGATAATGAGTAATTCAAAATTCGAAAAAATCGTTCTATAGTAGGTACAGTCAGTAATATCTAGATTTCAATTTTTTTTTTTATTAAATTATAGATCGTAAAGATTGATCAAAAGAAAAAAAATTTTAGCAAAATTCTCGGAACCGTTTTGGAGAAAAATACGATTTTCGAAAACCATTTTTTAAAATTTATATCGAAGGTACCGTTAGTTTTAGATAAAACAAAATTTTTTTCTCAAATCTTGTAGATAATGTTAAGAAACTTTTATTTGTCAAGTTTGAAAAAAATCGAGCATGGGGTTTTCGAAATATTGAATTTCCAAAAAAAAATTTTGAAAAAATTTGAATATGTATGAATATGTAATAATATTCAAAGTTTTGGCATAAAAAAAATGATTTAAATCGGCTGTACCGTTTTCGAGAAAATCAAAAACAAAAAAAAATGAACCCAGGGGGGCTACCAAAAATAACAATTTTTTGTAAAATTTTTTTTCAACCATTAGCTAGTTTTAATCAAATGAAATTTTTCAATTTTTTTTTTTAATTCTGTGGGGCAGTTTTTGAGAAAAAAAATATTTATAAAATTTCAAAAAAAATCGTATGGCAGGTACCGTTATTTTTGGTGTTAAAAAAAAAAACAGAAAAAAACGTCCGGGGGGAAAAAATTAAAACCCATATCTACCAAGTTTGAAGAAAATCGGCTGAGCCGTTTAGGCTGTAGTCGAACCGACAGACAGAATTGCGAGACCCACTTTTTTGGTCTTCGCTATCATCGTAATGTCAACTTTGATCAAAATCTCGAGTTCGATTTTTTTTATGAATGCATAACTTGTCTTAGAGTACCTATAAGTCGCAAGTAAAAAAGAATCGTGTAATCGAGACTTTTGATGGCATTATGTGGTTTGACAGATAAGGGGCAAATTAAATTTTAACGTATCGAGAATTATATCGTTGCAAATGTCAACCGATTGCCCTTAAGAGCAGAAAATTAATAAAAAACGGGTTTTTTAAATGTGAACTCCGAAAATTCATTTTTTCGGAGCATAAAATAAAAAGCAATAGGCTATCATTAACTTGAAGGGGATTTGTTTAAAACATTGAATTAACGGGCAATGAAATTTGACACCAGTTGTTTCGTCTTTTTGACACATTGGGTGAGAAGTGAAGAAATGTTGGAAGAATTAAGATAATGGAAAGTATTTAAATCGAGATTTCGATCCATTGACACCATACGCTAACTTTAAGTTTACAATGGAAAGACGATGTAGGTAGTAACTACGAAATATTCCCAATTTCTCCATCACATGTTTTTCTTTTTTTTTTTAACCAAAAATAACGGTACGTAGGTACCATACAATTGTTTTTTTTTTTTAAATAATTTACAAAATTTTATTTACTTAAAGCTATAGGTAATTTTGGAAAAACAAAATGTCTAAAAAATGCTAATCAATGATACCCACCTTAAAACCTTTTTCGCTTTTCATTTTTTCAAAGACGGTGCAACCGATTTTTTGTATGCTAAGGCCCCCCAAAAGTTTGAATGGTATATAATTTTTGCGAATATCCCAAAAATGAGGTGCCAAATATCGCACGAGATCATTCGTGGCCTTGCAAAAGTTTGAGTCTTTATTAAAAATTTTCTTAGGCTAACCAATTTCCATAACTAGTTAAACTTTTTTCAACAATTAGATGGCATACTTTTTTACGAATATCCCATATATGGGTTGCCAAGATCACAGAGCCTTGTTTTATCCATTTAAAAAATTAATTATATATGGTTAAGAAAATTTTTCTCTAGTAACATTAATTTTTTAAATTTTTAGTCTTTTACATAAGAGCAAGTGTGTCCGATCCAGTCGTTCAGTTTATTTTTCTTAAAAACCTAAAAAAAATTCTGGCATCAGAGCAACCGTTTTCGATTTTTATATGCCGTCTGCTCTAAGCTTAAGAATACTTTCACATAGTCACCGTGAGATCAGGTACTCGTATTTAAGACAGTTTTCCGTTTCTCGAATAGAATAATTTAACAAATTTCCATTCCGAGTCTATTCAAATCCTTCCCAAAGATTAAATGTATGTATGTATTTTCGGTAATCAATCAACTAAAAGTTCGAAGCTTACTCGTTTAAGCCCCCCACTTACACATAGACTCACACAATCCAATTGCATTGTCATTGTGATTATAAATTTCCCACGTGGTCATCTATTTCCGTTAACTTAAGTACACCCTTCTAATAATACAATAAGGCACTCTTAGGTCTTCAATTTCATTGAGCAAAAATATGGCAATAGACTTGACTTACTAACAAGGGTCTGGCATTCATCTACATATATGACTTTTGTAATCTAAAATGGTTGACAGGAATATGACAAAATGAGCAATACCGACCATTCCAATTTGTTTCCTGAAGTCAGACAAGTATTTATAATAATGACACAATGCATACATTATGTACCTAAACAAAAATTTAAAGCTCGTTATTGGCTTAGACAAAATCTATATTTCTTTTTCCTGACAAAACGGTTATTGATTTTTATGACGAGTTTTCAAGTTCATTGATTTTGTTGTTTTCTTTTAGAATGAACATCGAGCAGAGGAGGTGATGAAAATTCAACAGACCTTGACGTTTCTCAAGCCGAAGAAGGAATGGAACTACAGCAATAACTGGCAACATATCGGGGATCCGTACTTTCGGCAACAGGTGTATTCAGCTTATTTTGATCCAAGAACGGAGCTGTATAGTAAGGCAATAGATTTAATGAAGTTTGATTTATTTGATTAATTTATTATTGGTTTAGATCCCAGTGACTTTGATGAAAATTACATTTACTATGGATCCATCAGGGTGTTTGCCGTACTTCCTCTGCGACTGCAATACCCCATCACGTGCTTTATAAAGTAAGTAAAAATTGAATGAACCTGTTGGGGATTAAAAGATTAAAAGGGAACATAAAGTCTCCATATAAGTATAAGGTCTATAGAGCGTAGCCTTCTATTTCGAAAATTGGTATTAAAAATGTATTATTTCATGGAGCTCCTGGTGTAAAAATTTTGACCGAACTCTGTGAATCCGTTAATTAGGAACTAGAAAATCTATAAAAACGGTTCAATAGAAGACACCTTTGATAACATTTCTAAGTATCAGGTTGGCTTATCGTTCAACACTCGGAGCAATAAAGCAGGGCTGACGGTATACGGATTTTGTATAATTCGCACTTCGACTTTCGTCAAATCTCCACTAAGGTGTTGTTCGTGGAGTTAATATTAACTCTGAGATACTTGAACTCTTTAACTTCTTCGAAGTTACTGCTGTCGATAATGAATGATGTTTTGTCCTAATCGGCGGGCAGATGGTTGTTGATGGCATGAACTTGGTCTTGTTCCCGTTTACTTCCAGTCCAACTCGTTTCGCCTGGTTTTAAATCACTTATTACGGAACTCTGTTGATGTTTGGAGTAGTGCGGAGGTGCTTTTGCTTTGTTGCATATTGCATTGTATCCCAGGATCCCTAGTTAGGCTACTGCTGAACTAATGTGGAGCTCCTGAAGAGGAATTCTTATCATATGCGGCTTTGAAGTCGATGAAAAGATGGTGAGACTCGGCTTTGTCCTTTTCAGAATTTGGATCATTGTTATGATTTGGTCTTTGGCCGGTCTGCCGTAAACTGATACTGACACTGATACTTGTAATGTATAGTGCTACAAAAGAGCTTAAGATGGTCAAACAATATTATGAATAGTACATATCTTTCATGCAACGTTTAGCAAAGGTATGCCTTAAAAGTTCTTGCATAGCATAGGATCGTCTTTTTGAAAAGGGATCATGTGGAGCTGATCGGGTATATTTCCTTCCACTGAAAATTTGTTGAAAATTTGATGCAAAACATCATTTCCAAATTTGCAAAATTTCTGCTAGTAAGCCATCAAATCCGGTGGCCTTTTTGTTCTGTAAGTGATGTTGTACTGGTTTTTCATGGATGTGCTTTTGCATCTACTGTCAGGAAGTCATACAATTCCTCCCTCCTTTGTTGGTTCTTCATTAATAACTGTGGTTTCGACACTGTCCAACTACATACTCTCAGGACGATTTGGAAATTCAAAAATGGATGAAGAGGGAATTAGGTCTTCGTTGAATGCGTTATAGTTATAATACATAGAACCTGGAATTACGGATCGGTTAGATCCCAAACAAAAAAAGAGGCTGGGTGCGACCCACACTGATAACTTCCCATTTGTGGTCTTGAAAACTTTATATTTAGTTTTTTTCAAATAACCAAATTTTCAGCAAAACAAATCTTCTTCTTCTATATCTATATCTATATCTATATCTATATCTATATCTATATCTATATATGTATATAAAAATCAATGCCACTTTTCGTTGTGTTTCTATAACTCAAGAACGGGCTTACCTATCCAAACCAAATTTTATGGCTTTGTTTGGACTATTTAGTAGATGGTTTATGTGAAGTTTGAACAAAATCGGTCGAGTGGTTCTTCATTTATCACATTTTTTGTAACAAATGAATTCAATAAATGTCGGATCATTTTGTTAGTGGGGATTTTGCTGTCAAATTGAAACTTATATTTTTAATTTGATTTATTCTTTTTTATAAGAAGCAATAATGTCACAAGCCGGGCGAACAAATATAGGTCGGCGAACGCGTAATACAAATGATGTGGCATTACTAAGTCGATCACAGACTGCAGATGAACGCGCACAAGCTAATGAATCGCAGTAAACGTAATGCACGAAATAGATCGGTTGACCCTGTACCTGTACTGAACCTTGCACGCCGATCACGAATACGTCGTGCTGCTCTTTTGGCTAAATTGATGCGTGCTGTTTTTAATTACAACAGTCCACATTGTGATGCGACTAACTTTCCACGTGAAAAGCCCGGCATGTGTTGTGCTAATGGCAAAGTGAGATTTACAGCATTAGAAACTCCACCCAAACCATTGTATTCATTTATTTTTGGGACATCTCAAACGTCGAATCACTTTTTGATCCATATTCAACAACACAATTCGGCATTTCAAATGACTTCTTTTAGTGCTACTAAAATTATTAGAGATAATTATGCCGACATTTAAGGAAAATACTTCAACATGATTGTCCCATGTTTATATCAATCTGAATCATAAAGTATTCGATAGTTTTGAAAATTCCGATCCAACATCTACCTAAAATTGCATACATGTTACAGACTTCCAGATTTATCATCAAGCTGGTTCGTTATTGCCATACTTCGAAGCTGATCATCAATTTTTTCAAATTTATTTTATTGGTGATAAAAATCATGAATTGGGTCAACGTTGTGCAATTGTTTCGAATACAAGACGAGAAATTATTCGTGAGCTACAAAGGTTTTTCCATCAGCATAACGCATTAGTTCAATTGTTCAAAATTGCTTTCGATCGTATGCTATCTGATAATCACAAAATCGTAATAAGGGCTGATAGAACATCGACAATTGATGAGGTTGCAATTGTAATTCTTGGTGATCAGTTTCAATCCCGTGATATTGTACTTCATCGCAGAAATGAGCAATTGCAACATGTTTCGGAACTTCATCGTATATGACACAATCATGCAAACCGTTTCCAATAATGCAGGTGGATTATATTTCTTGGATGCGCCTGGTGGTACAGGCAAAACGTTCGTTATGTCATTGATTTTAGCTATTCTAAATATTCGATCGGAACAAAAAATTGTATTGGCACTTGCATCTTCGGGAATTGCTGCTACATTATTAGAAGGTGGTCGGACTACACACTCTGCACTAAAATTGCCATTGAATGTACATGTGATTGAAACTCCAACTTGCAATATTTCGAGAAATTCTGCTATGGCAAAAGTTCTGCGATTAACGCCAATTATTTTATGGGATGAGTGTACAACAGCGAATAAAAAATCACTAGAAGCATTTAATCGAACAATGCAAGATTTACGTGGTAATCAACAGTGTTATGAATCAAGATGCGGCAATGAATTATCCAATTGAATTTTTAAATTCATTGGAACTAGCTGGTATGCCACCGCATTGCTTGAATTTGAAAATTGGTTCTTTGATTATTGCGAAATATTAATCCACCAAAACTGTGTAATGGCACCAGATTGGCAGTGAAAAAGTTATTGCCAAATTTGATTAAAGCTACGATCTTAGCTGCTAAATCAAAAGGAGAAGTTTGTTTGATACCACGTATCCCTATGATTCCAACTGATATGCCATTTGAGTTCAAACGATTACAATATCCTGTGCGTTTATCATTTGCGATGTCCATCAACAAGGATCAAGGGCAAACACTTCAAGTTTGTGGAGTTAATTTGGTGGAATCATGTTTTTCACATGGTCAACTTTATGTTGCCTGTTCCAGAGTCGGTACCCCCAGCCGTTTGTTTATTCATGCCCAAAATGGAAAAACAAAGATTATTGTTTATCCAAACGTTTTGGATTAAGTTTTAAAATAGCTAGCAATTAATAAAATATTTTTTTGTTTGAATAAATAAATTTGATGTTGCAATTAATTTTTTTTTATTATTTCACTTTATACGTAGCGAAGCACGTACCGGGCCGCTAGTATTATTATAAGATTAAAAAGCATTTTAATTATTTAAAGAGATTTGAAATTGAGATTGTTGATGTATAAGTTGTTTCCACGTGACCCAGGAGGTAAACTTCCACGCGTTTAAAAAAAAAAAAGTATTAATTCAATATTTGTCAACATTTAACCAATTGTACAAAATTATACTATATGTATAAAATAAACTAAATTAAAAGTCAATATCACTACTAGTTCTCGAGAAATTTGAGTCGAAAAAAAATGTTTACCAATTTTCAATAGAATTTTATATAGTTTTTTATTTTTTGTAAAAAAACTGTAAACTGATTTTTTTTTTTGAAATTTTCACCAGTTGTCAAATACATTATTTTTCGTAAAATAAAATTATTTTGAGTTTCAAATTGTTTTCCGTTCTTAGAATATCTGGGTTATGAAATTTTTCAGTTTTTTTTATTTAAAAAATAACGGTATGTTCATTTTTTTCCAAATTCATACCAAATCTGTATGACCTCATAATGAGTACACTAAATTTTATTTGAAATCAATAGCATTATTTTATTTTTTCGTGTGATATTTGAAACTAACCAAAATTTTTACTTTTTTTTTAAACCGTTATAGTGAAAAAACTACTCATTGAATTTTAATAAACGCCCTTTCAGCCTCTTTCGAAGTTATTATCTATTAAACAAAATTTATTTGAAGTCGATATCTTTACTCGTTCTTGAGATACCGACGACGAAAAATGGTACCAGAACGTACGGTCGTACGAACGTACGGACGTACGAACGTACGAACGTACGTACACACACACACACAGACATCTCTCTAAAAATGATTGATATTGATATAGCCTCTAGGGACCTTGAAACGTCGAGAAATGTCAAAAATTACAATTTGACAAATCGGACCGATTAAAATAACTCCCTATGGGAAGTTAATAAAATGCACGACTAGGTCGTACGAAGAGTCTTTGAATTTAAAAAGTGACTATATTAAATTTGTATTAGTGTAGGAATAAAAATTCAATTTCAAGCAAACAAATTTGGCCGTTTTTGAAATATCTAATTTTTAAAAAAAATGATTTTTTTTTTTCAAAAATTCAAAAAATATTTATTTTTTAAGTTCTGATATCCGATTTTCAAGTTTTTTAGAAGCTTTTAGAAAAAAATTATTAAAATCCGTAAAAATTAATCGAAAAAAAAAAATTTTCAAAATTCGCCGATTCCGAAAAAAGTATGATTTTCGAAACCCATTTTTTAACATTTGTATGATGGGTACCGTTATTTTTAGATAAAACACAATTTTTTTCTTACATCTTTAAGGTTGTACTAACAAACTTTTAATTTTAAAGTTAAAATGATTAAAATCGGTATCGGTACCGTTATCGCTTTTTGAGAAAATCAAAATAAAAAAACGGGTTGTATCTACCATCAATAACCATTTTTCGGAAATTATTTTTTCAAGTATTATCTAGCTTTAACGACAATGAAATTTTTTGATTTTCTTTTTTGATTTTAAATCTGTGGAACATATTTTGAAAAAAAATATTTTACAAAAAAGCGAAAAAATCGTTATTTTTGGTTTTAAAAAAAAAGAAAAAAAATATTATGGGGGGATGGAAATCAAAAATGCTTTCTACCAAGTTTTAAGCAAATCAGCTGTGACGGCGACGTTTACTCTATACTTAGTCAAACAGAGAGAGAGAGAGAGAGAGAAAGATATTGAAAGAGGCACTTTTTTCGTCTTCACTATTATCGTAATGTCAAGTTTTATCAAAACCTCTATTAAGATTATCTTAACAAATGCCGAACTTGTCATATATGTAATAAACAATACCTATGTATAGATTGCAAGACATGACTGTGTATACTCATACGAATGATGTGAGAAATCGGTTGTTTTCGAGAACTTTTAAAAACTACTGAAAAGAAAAAAATGTTCTCTCGAAATTAGAGGAACAACAATCAAATTTGTAGATAATGTTATTCGGCCTTAAATTTTGTGTTTAACAACTTTTCGAGTTTAAATAATAAAGAGGTGGAATTTTCAGGAAAATTTTGTCCAAGCAAGTGGTCAGTGCTTGTCAATAGTTTTTTTTTATTTTGGGATTTCATTTGAGAAATATTTCTTGCGGTAGTAAAAAGCAAATAAGGGAATTCGGTGAATGTACCCGATATGTTTGAGGCATAGGCATGCCTACTATTACTATTTTAAAAATACAAACACACTTCAATAGTAAAATTTCTCGATTTACGCTTGAAAAGAATTTAAACTTAAGCTTTAATCGAATTGCATTCTGTATAGTGTCATTCAAAACCAAGTTTTTTAAAGCTTCTGATAAAAAATTCATAAAAGTGAGATCGCATATGTACATAGTTTCCCACAATACTTTTCGGTTTTTTATTTAATATTATTATTATTTTTTTAAATTAAATAAAAATAATCGACTTTAAAACAGTTTTTGAGTCACCCTGTCCAACATTGATTTCATTATTTTAAAAATATTTTTACCTGTACATATGGCACTATTTGGCAAGATATCATTTCGTAGAACACGGTGTTTGATTTCTTTTACATTTTTTTATCAAAAAATATGACGCGTAATCTATTTTTTGTTTTCAAAATTAAAGAAAATATTATTTTGTTCGCAAAATCTGTTCCACATATTCTTATAAAAAAATATTTTATCCTAGATTTTAAACTTCAATTTTTTTAAAACTTATTTTTAATGGCATATTCATCCCAACACTTCAATTGATTACAAAATTAAGATAACGGTTAGTAACAGAATTTTTGAGTTTCAAAAAAAAAACCCTTTTTTTCCAACATTGTTGATTTTTTATTCATCTTGGCAGCTAAGAGTTTTTCGATTCTATCTCAAAGATTTGGAAAAAGAAATGTTCTTTTATTCAAAAGTAACGATTCATACTACGAGTATATAGTTACTACACAAATGTTAAGATTGTTCGTTGCTCAAATGTTGCGTCTATTTAACAGTAGATGTGGTGGCCTTTCACAGTCGGCTATTTAATGTTTAATGGCTAAATTTGAAATGGCCCATCTGTTAATCAATCAGGCAAATCGAACGTTAAAGAAACGCAAGATCGGCCGAGAACATCGCTGATCCATAAAAGTGGACTCCCGAACCCGAGACAGTCGATTCCTAGCCTGAGCTTCCCTCGGAGCTTTCGCAGACTTCCACTTGGCTAATTTTGCGTGGGGAATTAGGCCTACACCCGTACAAGATCCAATTGACCCAGGAGCTCAAAGTTCATGAGCATGGGAGAACGCCGTTTTTTCGCTGACTGAATTTTGAAGCGTTAGGAAGAAGACCCCAATTTTGGCTGAAAATCATCTTAAGCGACAAAGCGCATTGGCTGTGTTAAAAAGCAAAATTGCCGTAAATGGGATAACACAAGACTACCAAGAGGTTCAAGTGACAATGCATCCTCAAAATTTACAGTTTCGGTATAGATTTTAGCCCGGTGGCGTCGTTGGCGAGGCTGTCACCGTCAATCGCGTGCAATACAGAACGATGATAATCAATTTCTTATGGCGCGATATGAACCATATAAACATAGACGATATGTGGTTCCAGCAGGATGGGGCTATGTGTCACACACACATTGACATTTTGCATGAACGATAAGGTTAATGTTATCTTTCGCAGAGATGACTCAGAGATGAATTGGTCACGAAGGTGATGCAATTCTATCCCGCTAGATATTTTCTTGTATAGTTTCCTGAAGTCTATGCAAATAAACAGCGAATGACCGATGCGCCGATGCCTTTAATGTAAACATAATACTTTAAACAGACCACTCGGATCAATATCATATTTCTTACATAATGTCATTCATGGACCTTTCAAATAAAAAGAACTTTGTTAATACTTCACACACAGCTTCTTTTATTCCGTATCGAAATATACCCGCCTTTATTGATAAACCACCGCAACGCAATATACAATTTGCTGTCTATTTCTGTAATTTTTAAATTTTTCTTCAAGACCTCTTGATTCATGGTACGATTTATACAAAAATATCTCGAATGATTAAATTAAAAATTAAAACGATTTTTTTCTTCTCAGAATAAAGTTTTATTTTAAGGGTTAATCACACTGAAGTGCCAATACATTTTAAAACATTCTCACTCCCATTTGATGTCATGTATAAATTGCCGCTCCGATACATATGCCTACAGCTCAACTATTTTTACTTGCGACTTATAGGTAGATACTCGTACTATGGCAAGTTATGCATTCGGATAAAAATCGAACTCGAGATTTTGATTAAAGTTGACATTACGATGATAGAGAAGATTAAAAAAGTGGGTTTCGCAATTTTGTCTGTCTGTTCTACTACAGCCTAAAGGGCTCGGCCGATTTTTTTAAACATGGTAGATATTATTTCTAATTTTTTTTCCCCACACGTTTTTTTTTTCTTTTTTTTTCTATTTGTACTCAAATTTTCAATTTTTGGATTTAAAAAAAAATTTCCATTTTTTTTTTCAAAACTCAATACTTCGACAACCCCATGGTACATTTTTTTATACTTGATAAATAAAGTTTTCTCATTATAATCTGCAAGATGTGAAAAAAAAATTATTTTACCTAAGAAAAAAAGGTACCCACCATACGAATGTTAAAAAATGGTTTTCGAAAACCGTATTTTT
Organism: Chrysotoxum bicinctum; assembly: GCA_911387755.1. Taxonomy (NCBI): domain Eukaryota; kingdom Metazoa; phylum Arthropoda; class Insecta; order Diptera; family Syrphidae; genus Chrysotoxum; species Chrysotoxum bicinctum. Next base: position 247,031,369 of record OU426987.1, read on the forward strand.
CTCCACCTTTACTTACCATAGAACCATTTTGTCTAATTTTGAATTTCTCACTATCGACAAAACGCTTCTAAAAAGTTTGAAAACATTGACACCAGTGTTGGAACTTCTACCACTTAAGTGGTATTTCTACCACTTTTTGCTGTTCATGAAAACCTACCACCTAAAGTTCTAATTCTACCACTTTTTGCTACTCACCTTTCAAATATCTTTTTACATTTTATTTACCATACGACCACAATCACACCTAAAATTTATCCACAATATTAATCCTAATATTTTGACGACTGCATGTACCAGGGGCGAACGCAGAAAATAATTTCGGGGGGGTTTCAAAAAAATATGAGATTTTCATAAATATATTATTTTATTACTATATTGTAGGTAATTACATATTCTTTATTGTAATTAACATAAATATGTTATAACTAAATAATAGGTGCGTTTTATTATTCACAAATCTATCTGGATCCGGATCTGGATTAAGTTTAACATGTATTACAAAAACAATTTGGGATCCTGTTTTTTATCGGAATCTATTTCAAAGATCCAAAAATTAGTTATTACACTGGCGAGCAGATGACTTTTTATGGTAAGGTAGTGTAAGCTATAGTGTAAAGAAAAAAGACAAGACATAATTTAAAATTTACAAACCCAAGGATAAAAAGAGACGGGCTTATAACACTTCTGTCACTAAGATCCGTATCGTTTTATTTTCAAGGGAAGATCCAGATCCGGATCCAGATAGATTTGTGAATAATAAAACGCACCTAATATTTGCTCTTAGGGATAGGACCTATCGGAACAATTTCATACAGCTAATCGCAAAAACAAAACATCATAAGGATGTTACAATGGATACCTATTTGGCAAATTTGAATAAAGTTACCAAAAGTTGGAAAATATTCACTACGAGGGCGTTTTTGGTGCTTTCCATTTGGGCATTTTTATTCGGGAATTAATTGTTAGACTTTTACTACGGGCCCTGTGATGGACGCCATTATTTGGTTCGTATAATATCATTAACGAAACGAAAGAAAAAGAATGTAAGTGATTCCATAGGTGTACCTAACAATAGAGTTATAATAAGTTCTAGGTTCACCTAGTGGACCAAATCTGCAAAACTAAATCCGGCATATATTAATACGTGCAGTTATAACTTGTTGTACTTTTGAGATCATAGGAAAAAGAGTTATACGAAATCAAAAATTAATGTTGTTAGAGAAAAAGCATAAAATTCATTTTTTAAATGACTAAAACTCCTTTAGTAGTTGGAGCTAAACACAGGATGACATGTGTTTTGAGCAAATATTAGTTTATGCAAGAACAAAATTGTAATTATACTTCATCCAACAAAAATATGCAGTACACGTCTTATGGGAGAGCTTTTTCAAAATCAGTAGCGTTCTATATTTTTGCACCATACTAAATTGAAAGAACTCCTCCATAAAAAAGTGTTTGTGCGCCCATAAATTTTCGTTTGCATCTGACGCAGGCCCGACGTCCTATTGACTGCACATCTGAGTGTGCACCAGTGTTGCCATAAAATATTTTTGGAAATCGGGAGATTTTCGTATCAGAAATCGGGGAAATCGGGGAATTAGAAGTTGAAATAATCTTACCTACTTTAAAAAAAAATGTTGTTCATCATTTTATTTTATTTTATTTAAGTTCATTTTTAAAATTCATATTATTTGAACACAGTAAGTTCTTTAAATTAAAAATAAATATTTCTCCTCTAAAACAAATAGTCTTGTATATGGGTAGCTTATAACAAACTTTAACATTAAGTTCTTCTAGCTTACAAAGACAAAAATAGTATATGAGCGTTTAAGTTGAACCTATATTTAGAAATATGCGTTTCCTTTCGCACTCACAAACGAACTTATTGTTTCAATTTTGTTTTTAAATTAAATATATTTGTTTTAACTGAATTTTCTGAATAATTAATCAGAAAACTTAAGATTCAAGCAATTACACTCCTTATACTTCAAGAAGTCCTTAGATAGTAAAATTCCTTATAAAGTTCCAACATCAAGGCGATTTCTGAGTTTTGTTTTATTTAAATTTATTTATTTGAGAACAAGTTATCTCAACATTAGCTGAATAGTCTGGTACTGTTAATATCGATGAAATAATGTTAGCCATCAATGGAAAAGCCAAATATTGATTGGTCCTTTTGATTGAACAAACAATTTTCCAAAATATTTCTCCCTTAGTATTTTTAAATTAACGTCACAAGCTGCCTATGTACGGAGGATAAAAAGATAAGGAAGCCAAATTAAAAACATGTTTGGATTTATATTTACTTATATAATTTTTATTAAGCTGTTTTTATTTCACATTCACATATTTTTGACCGTTTTCTCCTGCCTATTTTATTAATCCTAATATGGGTGCTGTTAAATGCTCCTATGACTAGTCGAAATTCATTTACGATCTTAAATCCTTTCGTATTTGTCATTTTTTTAAGCTGCTTGGCTTTCAAAGCAAATTCATTGACAAATCGTGGAGACACGCACGTCGCACTTTTGTTTAATTTTTTTGATAAAACAAAGCAAATTTGACAATTTTATTTCTTATTTCTTCGCTAAACTACCTACTTTGGTGATTTAGCTTAATCATAGTTAGTAAACGTCACATTTTTTTTATTAATGCAATTTCACACTTAGTCCAGGACTTAACGATAAACCTCCACTAAACCATCTTTATTAATAAGGGTGTAAGAATTTAAGATATAATTCATTACCATGATCTTCTTAATATTTTAAAATAACTTCCACTTTCAAGATAATCTACTTTGGCTTCAAATGCAAAGTACCTACATTTTGAGGATTCGTATAATTGTAAAATCCGCGAAACAACACATTCTTATGATAACCAACGAGTTTGTGATGGATGAAGCAGCTATAATAATTTTTAAAATTCTTGATATTTCGCTACTCTATTTGACTGTTTTGAATATAGTTATATATATCGCGACACATTGTTTCAACAACTGTTGAAGTTTGAAGCAGGCATAATGATGTACAGATGGTAAAAGAGTTGCAGATGCATTTCAAAATTATAATGTTCGGGCAATAACCCTTTGGTAATGAAGCAACAGAGTTTTTACTATCTGACAAATTATTTGCTACATCCGCCGCGCCGTCGCAAAACCGATTACATTTTCATAGTTAAATGCAAATTTAAGTTATGCTATTAAGAGCGGAGAATATACTCGTATGAACTTTTTTTGAAATATGAAAATCGGGAGAAAGTGCACTATTTACATCAAAAATCGGTGTATCGGAAATAGGTTTAGAAATCGGGAGAAATACGATAAATCGGTGTTTCTGGCAACACTGGTGTGCACTGAATTGCTGTGGCCTATGGCTGTTGGTGCTATTCAATTTCAACCCCTATTAAATATTGATGTGCGTTCAGAGTTACCCTTGTTCATTTCGTAACTTGTTCAATTTTTTTTTCCTTGGGTTTCTGTTGAGGTGCTTTTGATTTTAGAGCTTTAAAAAAAGGGTCCGTTTAAAATCAACACAACGATAATCCTGTGAGAGCTTTAATGAAGGACAGATTTATGCTATTCACTGTAGCCAGAATGCGAAGCAAACGTCCTATCTTGCCCACACTGCATATTTTTGTTGGACAGAGTATAGTTTTAGTGGTTTCTTAAAAAAATAAGCTTTTGTATACAAAATTTTTAAGACATATTTAAGAAAAAATGTTGGTACGCATATTTAAACTTTTTATTATTGTTCGAATACAAATTTAATTTACAAACAAAATATTGAGCAGTTTTTGAGGTATCGAATTTTCAAAAAAAAACATAAATTTTTTTCTTTCAAAAACTAAAAAAATATTTTTTTTTAAAGTCTTAAAATGCAATGGCGCAAAATTTTAAACATTTAAAACCTACTCTAAATCGATTTTAGAATGGGAGTCGACTCTAAATATTGAGTATAAAACGAGAACCGACTTTTTGTTAATTTTAAAGGACATAAACTATACTTTAACGTTAAAGAGCTCGTCTTACTTTAACAGCAGCAAATAGCTAGTTTATCTTTTAAAAGTATACTTTATCGATATTGACAGTGATCATTTCATACAAAACCAAATCGAAGAAAAAATGTTTACTGATGTTTTATTCGATTTTTTAAAGATGTTTTTTTTTTGTAAATAGACTGAATAACTGAATATTATAAATTCGAAACAATCGTACGAAAGTGCTCTACGATGAACAAATCTGTATATACAAATGTATGTAGGTACATATACATTTGTATCTTATGTATGCACGCGCGCCGCCGCCGCCGCCGGCCGAGACGAGTATAGCTAAATGAATCTGCACCTTGCAACAACAAATTGAGTTTTTATGTTGTGAATTTGCGATTTATACTTTATTTCCATCTAAAATAATGTAAATAACTTATAAACAATCAAAATCTGTACCGAGGTAGTATATAAAATGTACTTTTTTCGGCGAAAAATTATTTGGTTTAAAGTTGTCTGTTCTTTTTACTTTTATTTGTGTTTTTGTAGTTGTGTGAGTTATGTATCTGTCAAATTAAGGGTTGTTCAACGCAAATTCGCTTAGGTTCTGTTGTAAAACCCACATTAGTTAGAAGAGTTGTCTAACGTGTTTAAAATTATGCAAAAGTTAGACGAAGTCTCCAAGCTAAACGACTGCGTTAAGTAGAGCCGGTTTAATTCCTTAAACGAGAACTGTTTAAAATTTTGCGCCAATGTTTTTTAAAATTAATCGAAACAAAAAAAACTATCCAAATTCTCGGAGCCGTTTTGAGAAAAATATGATTTTCGAAAACCATTTTTTAACATTTGTATTCTGGGTACCTTTATTTTTAGGTAAAACAAATTTTTTTCCTCAGATCTTGTAGATTATATTAAAAAACTTTTATTTATCAAGTTTAAAAAAATCGAGCAAGGGTTTTTCGAAATATTGAGTTTCCAGAAAAAAATAAAACTTTTAAAATTTGTATACGCAATAATATTTAAACCTTGAAGGTGCTTCATAATGTTTAAAATCGGTTGTACTGTTTTCGAGAAAATCAAAAACCAAAAAAATGGTTCCAAGGGGCTTCCAAGAATAACCATTTTTTGGAAAAAAAAATTTTCAACCATTGTCTACCTAAAATGACGAAATGAAGTTTTATGAATTTTTTTTTCAAAATTCTGTGGGACAGTTTTTGAGAAAAAAATATTTATAAGATTTCGAAAAAAAAATTGTATGGCAGGTACCGTTATTATTTGGTCTTGAAAAGAAAAGAAAAAAAAGCGTGTGGGGCGAAAAAATCAAAACGATATCTACCAAGTTTAACGAAAACCAGCCCAGCCTTTTAGGCCGTAGTCGAACAGACAGACAGACAGAATTTTGGGACCCACATTTTTCGTCTTCACTATCATATTAATATTAACTTTGATAGAAATCTTGAGTTCGATTTTTCTTACGAATGCATTACTTGCCTTATAGTACTTATGAGTTGTAAGAAAAACCAACACTAGCAGAAGAATTTATGGCACGAAAATAACACTTTGTTTTTTTTTCTGTAACAAAATGAACCCTTATTTTTTTGGTCGTTTCGGGGGGGGTTTAAACCCCTAAAACCCCTACCTGCGTTCGCCCCTGGCATGTACATTTGTACATGTCATAATTGAAGTTTGTGCTCCACTTATGCTGCTAAATGTATGTAAGGTTTGCCAAACTCGTTCGCTTAAAAAGAATCATAGAGCAGTAGAATCCCTTGTTTGATTTTTGAATATATACTGCACTCGTTTGAAGAACCTACTTATAAGGCTTCACAAATTTCTGATTTTTTTTAAATAAAGACAATATAGTTTTTTGGAAATTTTTCTCAATAAATCTTAAAATTATAAATGAGTTTAGTTAAACAGAATATTTCAAATTTCAATCTGAACACAAATGTAAGAAACCCTGAAAACTATTTACCATTTTCTCAAATGTATTTTAGCCTTCACTTAGAAAGGTACTCATTAGAAAATGACATTGACATTGATGAATAAAAACTAAGAAAAGTGATCTGAAGCTATTATGTCGAATTATGTTTTCAAATTAAAGAAAGATTTAACTTTTCAAACGATAAATTAAAATTATTAAAATACTTAAATCCAAAAAACGTGATTGATGGAACAATGCCATCAGTTTCAGGTCTGACGAGACATTTTCACCAATTATAACGAATCTAGAATTGATTAATAATGAGTGGAGAAAACTAATTCGAGAAAATCACTTACTCCAAAATTGATGACATTGTTTCATAATGGCATTTGAGAAAAAATTTAAGAGATGGTATGAAAAATTTATTGTTTGAAAATATTTTTTCATATATGTTGGAGCTTTGTTGCTTACCGCATAGCAGTGCTGCTGCAGAAGCATTAGTAAAATATGCTTCAAGATTTAGATTTCTTGACGGCTTATATATGTACAAACAAAAATAATTGTAATTTTTTGAAGTCTTAACTAATTTTATTATTAATTCAAACGGCTGCTATACATTCAAGTTTTTGGTTTGGAACGAGTCTAAAATGTATCTATGTATGACTTTCTTTTAGATATAATGTGATCTTTAAAACATAAAGAACCGAAATGTTATTTCTTCTATTTTTGTATTTCAATTATTTTCAATAAATTTATTTTCTACGATTTGCTACGTAAAAATGGCTTTTAATTTCTACCACTTTTCTACCACTTTTTTGACAACCTTTCTACCACTCTTTGGCTTCTGCGAAGTCCCAACACTGATTGACACTCAGTATAATTAAATGACTTATGTGGGGTGAACAATATTAAGGAAAGATTAACATAACATAATTAAATACAAGAATAAAAAAAGAAAGAATAAACATTATTTTTGTTATAAAAGACAATTAATAAAGTTTAAAACTAATTAATGTAGTCAACAAAACATCGATTTGGTTACGATCAATTTCAAGAAGCCATATTTTAATTTTTTGCAAGTATAATTTTAAGGTTCGAATACAACGAATATTTTTGGGGAACATATTAAAGAGCTTGTAGTACACAATGGAGTAGAAGTTTCTAAAGTGAGTCGTTCGAAATGAGGGGACGGATACATAGCTGTCATGGTTGCTTCGCCTCAGAATTTGGACTCTGTAGATATCCACATCTCATAAAGAATATTTTAGAAACTTTGAAATAATATAAATGTCTCACAGGTAGAATGTTCAGTGATCTAAAGAGCACCATAGAAGGATACAACCGGTTGACCCCGCAGATTTTTCTTATAGCACACTTTTGCAAAATGACCAGAGACTGAATTTTAGTTAGGTAAGCACCACCCTAACTAATCCCATACTGAAGTTTAGAATGGAAAATTTCAAAATAAGCTGTTTTTAAGGTTTTGTGATCACAAAATTTTTTGAGGTGGTAAAGACTACGGATTAAAGAACGTAGATATTGCTTCAAAGTTGAAATGTGATTTGTCCAACTCATATTTTGATCAAACAAAATACCTAGGTACTCGTTTATTTAAAATCATTAACAATTTCAACATTAAAACAATATTGCCACAACAGACTTTACCTTCATCAAATCGCGATAGAGCACCACCACCATTACATGTACAGTTTAACATTCTTTAACGTTGGCAGTTTTGAGCATGGAATAATATGTTTACATCTGGAATCGCTTGTGTTCTTAGACTGAAATAAATCAATTTAGTTTTGTTACTTACATTAAGTTTGTGTTTTGCAAACCAGATACGCAGTAGGTGGATATCAAAATTTAGATCAGCCACAAGTCTTAAAGGGCTAGGTGAGGCATAAGCTATACCAAGATCGTCAGCAAAAGCAGTTACCTTACCAACAAATGGAAGGCTGAACAAAGAGTTTATATAGACGAGAAACAGGATAGGACCAAGGACCGACCCTTGGGGAACACCAAGGTTTGAAACCCTAGTGTTACTTAAAAAATCTTCAATTTTCACTCTTTGGGTCCTGTCTTTCAAATAGGACACAAGCCAGTTATAAAAAAAACCACGGAATCCGATATTATGTAATTTTTTTAAGAAAAATGCTATTGTCGACTATATCAAATGCTTTGCTTATGTCTACAAAAAAAACCAGCACAATATTTTTTCAAAAAATTTTTTTGTCATTTAAGCCTTTATTAATTAAAGTGCAAAATTCAAGAAGAGCATCTTTAGTAGAGAGCCCTTCTCTAAAACCGAACTGCGAACTATTGAAGAAATTTATTTTGTTAAGATAACGTAACATTCTATATTTAACAGCTTTTTCAAATATTTTCGATATGGAGGATAGCAATGAAATAGGTCTATAATTATTGACTTCTTTTTTTTACCTTTTTGAAAAAGTGGAATAGCGCTAGCACATTTTAATTTAAATCGAAAAACCCCAGTGCCAATGCTTAAATTAATAAGATGAGCTAGGATATCAGATACATTCAGTGCGATTTGTTTTAGAGTTTGATTTGGAATACAATCATCACCACACGAGAACGAGTTATTGAGAGAATTGATTAACCTATATACCTCAGATCCAGTAACTGGGTATAAAAATAAACTAGGTACTATGATATGTGCTATCTACTAAATCAAACTTCGGCTTCACATCTATTACAGAAATCAATTGAATCCGAAGTTTGACCTACAGAACCAAAAAAGTCATTGAATTGGTTACCAACAATTAAAGGATCTTCAAATTCTACACCGTCATTATTAAGTACAATCGAGTTTGAAATATTGGATGAATTAGTGTTAATTATACTGTTTATAGCTTTCCATTCCTTTTTAGCGTTGCCTTGCGAACTACTCATTAAAGAGGAATAATATATAATATAAACAATGCAATCTAATTTCGCAGTTAACCTTTTTGCACATTTTTTTGTAACGATTTTTTAAAACATTATTAGATGGGTGCTGAGAACATTTTTTAAGTAACTTATTTTTGATTTTAATTTTCTTCAGTATTATGCGGTTTATCCAAGGCTTCAAATTCATTTCTGATTTTTTAATCACTAGGTTGAAGCTTACTTATATAAGATTGTAAAATTTCTCGAAATAAATCATATGCATTGAAAGCATTACTTTCGGCAAAGACTGTATACCAATTTTCAAAACGTAGGGAATTATTCAGTAGATCAAAATTTAACCTTGTTTTAATAGATGAAGATGAAGCATTTTTCCTACGTTCCAAGTTTTTCATGGTGCTGAATAAAATCCCAGTCATACAGTGATGTGATATATGAAGATCAAAGTTAACACCATAACATTGACTCAAAGACAAATCTTTTTCTTTGGAAAATTTGATATCTCAAAAACGGCTCAATATTTTTTGGAAATTTAATTTTAATTCGCACATTAATAAAAACTTAAAGTTGGTGTACCAAATTTTTTCTTACAAATGTTTTAAAAATTTTGTAGGTATATAAAAGCTAATTTTTTTTAAAGAAAGCACTACAACGACTTATAATTTTTGTTCTTGCATAAATTCATATTTCCATATCATTCTGTTTTTATCTCTTACTACTAAAAGAATTTTAAAAAATTAATTTTATCCTTATGAAGAGTTTTCCCTAATAACATTCGTTTTTAAAAATCCTAGTCTATTACATAGGAGCAAGTTCGTGCGACCCAGTCGTGCATTTAATTTTAAAATGTTACCTATTGGTTTTGTATGTATGTATCTTGTAAATCTTTTACAAGGAACGTGTATCGAGAGCGGAGCGGAACATATTTACACTTTCGTTACTGAATTCTGGTACGTTTCCAACCTTATTATTATCGCTGCAAGAGCAGATCGATAAAGTATCGCCACAAATTTTGATCTGTTAAAAGGTGAACAAATTTTCCCCTCAGTATCTAACTGTAAAATTGTGAAAACATCTCTGAAAAATCATATTTTTCTGAACATGCCCTTAACTATATATTTCAAAACTGTTTACCTTAATTTACTGAATTTAGCATAGAAATCAAATCCTTTTCAAAACCACTGACACATTGATAAATTGCGACTCTTCTAAGTCAACAATTCTTCCATTACAGTCCCCGCCGCACATGTGGACGAAGGCCATTACTAATCGTGATGACATTTTTACCCTCATAGACGTCACATCGTGGGTAAAATGTAAACACATATTGCTTTGTTCCCGTAACTTACCCACATAGTCATATGCATGTAAATAGTCAGGAGTTAGCTGGCCAAACTTTTCAATATCCTTAAAAGCTTCACAAAAAATAAGTTACTATGAACTTAAATCTATTACTTTTGCCAACTATTTCCCATTACAACGCCCTCGTCCGTCCGGTCGTTCGCTCGTTCGCTTCAAGAATCAATTCCCTGCCAACATAGATTTCCTCAACCAAACCATGACGCAGAGTAACTTTTCCTTTAATGCCAGCAAAACTTTTAAATTTGTTACCATACTGAAAGTAGTAGAACCATCTCATCCACCACTCCTAACGGCATCGCCACCACTAAACCAACCGCAAAGGAATTCCGTCGTGACATGCATTTCGTGTCCCATGAAAATAGATATCCCATTGGCCTGCCACCTTCAGTGCCAATAAATCAGTTCGATAGGAACTTTAAGACCGAGCCGGAGAAAAATTCCACCTTCTCCCGTCGATATCTTATAGCCCAGTCCTGACTCCCACGTTCCCAGTTCCTCGATGGCCATAAACCAAAGATTTACTGCCTGAAAGGTGGGGTTTGTTAACGGTATTTTCTTGTTCTTAAGTTTTCTTTTTGTTTCTTCCTTCACAGATACGATGATACTTACATCAAACAGGTAAAGGCTTACGAAGCCCTTCCCATAAACGAGCACGAGAACATGAAGTTTTCCGGCTACACCATCATGTGTCCACTTCGGCTGCGGCGAGGAGCGGCCATTGTCAAACTACCCGAGTCCGTTGCCATAAGCTACAAGGAAAATCCGCTCAGCGAAGAGGTGCCAACGTATGTGCCAATCAGGTAAGTCTCTTGCATTCGCCGGATCAACCTTCAAACTTTACCTTTAGTTATTCGAAGGAAAATGTCCTTGCTAAGCCGAACAAAACGCTCGCCATCTGCATTGGCCCACTGCAACAGTATTACAGTCAAGTCCTCCGCCTAGTCGAGTTCATTGAAATCTACCGCCTGCTGGGTGCTGACAAATTCTACTTCTATCGACTGGATGTGAGTCCTGAAATTGACAAGGTCCTCGCCTACTACGAGCGTGCCAGGCTGGCCGAAGTGAACGAGTGGAACTTCAAGGGCTATGAGTTCGAGGTGGAGGTGCGATACGCCGGCATCATGGTCCAGCTAAACGAGTGCGTGTACCGAGCCACGTTCGTGGATGGCTACCGTTATGTTGCTGTGGTGGATCTGGACGAAATCCTGGTGCCACTCAAGTGCAACACTCTGTTGGACTACCTGCGGGCGGCGGAAGATGGGCGCACAAGTGCGTTTGTCTTCAGGAATGTGTTCTTTTTCAAAAAGGGCCCAAACGATACTATGAGCATGCCGCGCGGGGTGCAGAATCGATTTTTATACACCCAGGTGAAGGTACAGCGGACATTCCTGCCCCTGCCAACCCACGTGAGGAGTAAGTGCATTGTAAATGGCAGGACCACCATCGAGATGGGTAATCATCGGGTGTGGCGTCAGTTGGAAGGCATCTCCGAGACAAATGTGCACATTAAGGAGGGACTGATGTTTCATTATCGTGAGAAATGCACCGGGTGTCGGGCAGACCCATTGATTGTGGACTTTACGGCACGCCGGTTCGGGTCGATTATATGGGATCAGGTGGATGGGGTGTGCATGAAGGTTTTCGAAAATGGGATCTGTCCGATGGATTGATGGTAGTTGTTGCTGCACTGACGACGGTCCACCCGATAAAGTGGGTTTATTTCAGTGTGGTGCATATTTATATTACCCACCTACCTATATACGGGGCAAGTGCAAATAAAATGAGAATTTATTTTTACATAAATAATAAAGTTTTATACTATTTATTTAGAGAATTAATGTGTTTTAAAAATAAAAAAAATTAAACTTGGAAATCATTAAACTTGGAAATCATGGGTAAGTTCAGAAATTTGGTTTATTTATTAAGAGGAAAACTGGGACTAAAAAACTGAAAACTAAAGCTGTGATTGACAAGGCAAGATATTTGGAAAAGCTGCTTTTGGGACTTCGATTACAGAAATGTTTATTATTGCTACAATAGTTTAGAAGCAATCCCACTTCTGATCCTATGTATATTAGATCAATGCCAATGACTATAAGCTTCTCCGTTAAACGTGCAGAATAAAGGAAAAATATTAAAAGCTAGAAATGGCCAGGAGAATGTATTTTTAGGACCGAAATTTGGCGAGAGCTTTGCCGGTCTGAGTGGCTTTGGCAAAAAAGATTACGAATACAAAAATTGTATTTCTAAATTATATGATTGAAATATTTAATAAAAATTTATCTGCCCAGTTGAATTGTGTTGGCTTCTTCGTGTTTCCTTCGTATTCTCACAAAGTGCATACCTGTGCAGATTTGAAAGAGCTTCCTCTCAAAAATTGACCTCTCAGTCACAATGATTTGGTCATCGTGTACCACGTGAGGAGCTTCTCTTGTAATTTAGTCCGTTTTTTTTTTGTCATCAGGGGGTGAACACGTAAGGTACCAAACGTCTCTTTGCATTGGTCTTAATACTTCTGTGGTGTTTGTCTAGGGATAACCTTCCGGAGTGACTGACACAAATTCAGATTTAGAAGTGTTGAATTCTGTGGATTTCTACTTTTTCCTTGGTAACAATGGGTGATGGCAATTTTTTTTTACGTAAGGAATTCATCAGCAAACTGAAGATTATGAGAATGTTTTAATTGAGGCCCGTTAAATTTGTAGATATCGAAAAGTAATTGTTGATTGACACTTTCCTACCTGGATACAGAAAGCTACAAATATTTTGTACGAGCGAATGAGAGCAGTGAAGGTGAAAAAATTAATGATCCATAAAACTACGGAATGCTTTTTCAACTGTGACTTGGTCACTTTTTGGATGAAACCAGTATCGTGGATGAAGTGAAGAGTGCATTTCTCGGACACAAAACCTGCATTTCTGATTTGATTCAGAATAAAAATAACCGTTGTAGCGACTTTGTCCCTAGATCTACCGGAATTCCAACCCAATCAGCGATAAAAAAAAATATTTTGATGTTACTAGATTATTTCGAACGAATTTTTTTTTTTTCGTTTTTCGGAGACAAGCATTTTTATGAGTTAGGACATGCAAATAATATTATTTATAACATCCCTGGAATTTAAATAATAATTTGACATTTAATATTCTGAAATTCATCGTCGATATCCGAAACAGATATCACGTTTTCCTTGAGCCAAGACAATAGGTACTTCCTATAACGCCAGAATTTGCGCTTGGAATACGCCACAATGGTTTGGTAGACGGAGACTAAGGTTTAGTCTATCTGAGTACATTCTACCACCTATTCCGTTTTCGGTTTTTGATCCATCAGTATAAAAATGTACTGATTCATTTTCCATCAAAGCCCCTTCTTTCAAAGATGACCTTGAGGGAATGGTGACATCAAAGTTTTTATCGAAAACCAGCACGGGAGTTATGTAGTCGGAGTGACTTGGGTATGTTCCGAATAAGTTCAGAATGATGGTGGGGGCAATAGAGTTATCGGTCCATTGAGAGATGGCTTTGAGACACGTATACGGCTGTCGCGCCCATTTTTTTGCTGTTAATATTGAGGGGTGTGAGGTTGAGGAGTATGTCTATGTCTAATGCAGTGGAAAGTGTCGAGCGGAGGGCTCCGCTGATGCACATACACGCTTAACGTTGCACTTTGCTTAGTTTATCGCGACTTGTCGCTTTATTTAAGGCTGTCCACCATACAGTCACCCCATAAGTGAGTATTGGTCTAATGACCGCAGTATATAGCCAGTAAGCCCCATTTGTTCCCTACGTTATTAATAGTTGTACTGGAGGACTTTTACCGACGATTCTGTTGATGATCTTTCTTTAGATATTTTTTGTTTTTGGTTTCTCAAAACATTGGTGACAATCGACCTTGTATTATACTATCTTCCTCTGAATTTTGATGGCTTCTGTTTGAGGATGAAAAAATGATAGGTCATAGACAACTGTGATACAGGAAACATTTTTATAAATTTAACTAAGATAGTAACTATTATTTGAATAAGCTAATAGGTTTCAGTATTACTTGAATAAAATTTAAATGATTTTTTCACAGTTCTGAAGAAGAACTTTTGGAACCAACTTTAAGTGTAAATAAGTTTGCCTTGGAAATTTAGAAATTTTTTATGGTAATTGGGTGACAAAAGCAACCATGCTGTTCTCCAGACGGTCGAACCACAAACTAAATCGAATATGTGATAATTGATGAAAGCCACGTAACCAACTTTTGAGATATGTGTTCATTTCGAGGAGCAAACGTTTACTGACCATTTCTTATATGTTGTAGCCGGTATAAATAGATGGGAACTACAAATTTCTTCTGAGTCCGAACTGCAAGGTGGAGAAGGCGGAAATGGCGACCACCGGCTGTTTAGTCCTTTGGTCCAATTAGAGCTGAAGTGCGCCATTTTGATACCATAAGTCGTTTATACGTGGATAGAATTGATATGGGGAATTGTGGACATTCTCAGGGAGTCATCCAGTTTCGATAAAGTGTGTTTGATTTTGAACAATCATCCGGAAATTGCATCAATATCTTAGCCAGACCACCACACTCATCCGACACCATCAATATTGCGCCAAGCTAGTCAACTTGCTGACTGGTACTGAAAAAGTAGCTAATACGATTTAGTGATTACCCGGTACCCCGCATCGTAAGCCTCCGTCAAAACCCTCAGTCCGCTAACTCAGATCTAAGAAATCAAACTGAGAGCACAGCACAGAAGTAACTGAAGTTCGTCCTGGAGCCATTTCGTCGCGTTGAGAAAAGAAATCAAGTCTTTGATCTTCATTTCCAAAAGTTCGTCAATGTCGTCAAAAATGGGCCTCCAAATGATTGTGCTTCTCTGTGGGAATTTGTAGAGGAAGTGCATGCTCTTCTATTGACCAATGTCGGATACAGGTAGCTACGATCCATGGTCTGATCAAGTATTCGGGATTTATTATAAGAAAGCCAAATCTCTCTAGATATGATAAAAATAGTTTAACTGCTCCACCTAGGTTTGGATTTGCTAAGAAAAATTGAGAAACTTTTGCTCTTCATAACTCCGTGCGGAATGTCGACTCCTTCCGCAAGTGAGTTATGAAGGGCTGATCCTTGCCTGGCCAGCTCGTTCGCCCGTGCGAACTGTTAAGATAAGAAGTATTTTCAACGACAAGATATATGGAGTATTCGTCACGTCCTTGCATGAGACAATAGCCCTCAAAAACAATGTTTGTGTTTTTATTTGTAGATGACACCAACTGGGCAGCAAACCTGGACCTCTGGCATGAAGCTACAATAGTATGCTTAGCTATATACAAAAAAGGGCGCAGGTTCTTACTGACTTACCAGCAGAGCTTTTCAACTTATGGGTGATGTTTTACTAAAGTGCATCCATCAAATCAGTACCAATTGTCTCATGATCAAAAAAATGTCCTTGAACGACTTCACAGTCGCACAGGATAGAATTCATATTCAGGAGCTTTATATGGCAGGGCGGGACTTTGGGACTTTGGGATCCCTCGAAATCTGATCGCAGTGCAATATACAATTAGGCAGATGGAAGTATTGCCATGTCCTAATCTCAAAAGTAAAAATTGTAAAACTTGATGAAAAAAAAATAAAGAATATATGTATTATAAAAAAAAAAATAGGGAACAAATCCTTCGAACTATTCGAAGCATGCTTAGGGTTGCGGCGAGAAGCTCCACTATCAATTAATTTTTACAATCTCGTTCTTAATTCACAACTCATGTTGACCTAGAATCAAATGAAAAGCAACCCCGATTGAGGAACGTAGACAACTATGCTAGAGTAAGACAATGGAAAATATAATGATCCGCAGAGGAGGCGATAGCACAGAGAAAATAATTTTTAGCAAATCAATTCAATTGTTACCGTATGCGGGCGAAATTAACAAACATTCCATAATAAACACTTCACGGCAATTCAAGAATATGCGAAACTTATTGGCAGAAACAAAACAAGCATAAATTTAGCATTGCGAGCTTATACACGGTTCACTTTACGAATCGCCGATTCCACCACGCTGGCCCATAATCTGCACCAAACTGTGCCTTTTTGCGTATACGAGTACATGGTCAGTGAAATACCATGTTTGAAATGAGAACGTCTTAAATTCCACTGTTTTACATGTCGAAATACCCGGTTTCAAAGTTGACCTCTTCACTGAATATTATTTTGTTTGTGCTGAAATCGGGATCCAGCTCTATGCTATTACTTGCCTCGTTAATTTGTCTTTAGATAAATAAAATAACATGGCCGCTGTTAACTGTCAAAATATAGCCAACCTTATGAGAAATCACTGATGATCTGGTTAACATAGACATTTAGCAACCTTGCAGGTTTCATGAGGACCTTTAAGTGATCTAATTAGTCCGAAGCAGGCCTCCTTCATTCGTGCGGTATTCATTTATGGTCCAAGTGTGTCATCATATGGGGGCAGAGCTCTACATTCGTTCCAACACCACCAAAATGTTTGATGTCTCGCATTTTTTTTACCGCAATTTTTACAAATAGTGCCGTAGTGAAATAGCCTTGGGAATACCCATCAGTTACCTTAGAGTCCTGTTAAGTGCAGGATGCTTTATTTTGCCACACAGCACGGATGTGGAATTCTTTTCATGGCTCCATTTTTCCCTCAAATTTGTATATTAAAAGCTTAAAACCAATGTGCATCGGTATCTCCTTTTCAATCTTTATATGTATATTCGGCCCTAGCGAGGTATCCGTTCGGATCGGAAAATTCTCCGATTTTGTACGATTCGGAGGATTTTTGCTTCGAGGTATCCTTCCGAACAGCTACTCGGAATTTTTCTCCGACATTATTTTAACGTACCCGGCGAACTGCGTTGAAGTGCGATCCAGTGCTTTATTTGTGAAATTTCTGACAGCTTAATGCAATTCTTTTTCCGATTTGGTCCGACAAAAATTCTTCGCGAAACAAATTGCCAGAAAGCGTTTGTGTATTATTATTCTTTCCAATAGGATTCCTCGAAAGTAATTTGAACCTCCGACGAAATACGAGTATGCGTTGCGGACAATTTTCCGCTCCGAACGGATACCTCGCTAGGGTAAATTAGACTATATGGGCATGAGTTTACTTGTTGAGAACGATGACGAATTGACACATTTCGATCACTATCAACACTACCCAGCACGTTAGGAATAACGATTTGCGAAAACAATCGATAGTTTTTCAAATTAATCGCTCTGATGAACGATAATTACAACCATTAAATGCACGTAATACCCGATATTTTTCTCGAATTGAACCATGTATTTCAAAATTTATTTGAAAAATTTCCAAACGTTACCCTGGCGCGCCATGGCGTGAGACTATTTATGATGAATTACCAAACCAAACATAATCTCAAATTGGCAGCATCAAAAAACATGGTCGTTGCGAGTACCAGGTTCCCGCGTAAAGATATCTACAAAGCCACCTGGGTATCACCTGATGGAGTCACTCGTAACCAAATAGACCACGTGTTGATAGACCGTCGCCACTACTCGAACTTGATGACGGTACGAACGTACCGAGGTGCCAATATCGACTTGGATCACTATCTTGTTGGTATGGTTTTCCGAGGGCGGATTGCCTTGCGAAGACGCATTGCATCCGCCGATCAGGTTCGAATCAAGACGGCTGCCCTGCGCAATGAAAACACCAGTAACACCTTTGTTAATGCGTTAGGACTCGACCTAGAAACACCTGACTTAGGGAGAGTAAGTCCTGGAGCCAGTATGCTGGTCGTAAATGAAAAGTGGACACGTCTTAAAAATACTGTCATTAGCACTGCAAACTCCATCTTAGGCAGCAGTCGTAAAAATCGGAACGACTGGTTTGACGATGATTGCAAGCTAGCGACTGAACGTAAGAATGTTGCGTACCGAGCAATGCAACAATCTCATAGAACGCGGGCACGCGAAGAGGAATATAAAGAGCTCAGAAGAACAGAAAAACGGCTTCACAGACAAAAAAATCAGCCTGGGAGAAGAACCTAATCTGTGAAATAGAAAACAGCCGAGAGCGAGGTCCGCACCAGGCGCGGAAGTTCTACCAATCCGTCCGAAACATGACGCAGTACACACCACGCTGCACATACTGCAAGGACGGAGAGGGAAATCTGATCACCGATCCTGAAAGCATACTGGAGCGATGGGAAGTGTACTTTAATGAATTGCTAAATGGTCAGCTCACTGCAGAAGTGGAGGCTCCACTACTTCAAGAAGAATACTCTATGTTGCCGCCACCAAGCATAGAAGAGGTTGAGAAGGCTATAGGCCGGCTTAAACAGAACAAAGCCCCGGGAGCCGATGGCATACCAGCCGAATTATTCCATCACGGCGGGCCAGCCTTACGTCAAGCAATTCATGATATTATAGTACAGGTATGGGAGCAGGAAGAAATGCCAGAAGACTGGCGAAAAGGTTTAATATGCCCCATACATAAGAAGGGAGATGTCACAACGTGCAGCAATTATAGAGGTATCACGTTGTTGAGTACCGCCTATAAGATACTCTCCTCTATCCTACAAGACCGGATAACCCCATACGCTAAAACCGTCATCGGGCAATATCAGTGTGGTTTCATTCCAGGCAAATCAACAACTGATCAGATCTTTACCCTTAGGCAGGCGATGGAAAAATGTCTAGAATTTAACATCCCAACATACCATCTGTTTATAGACTTTAAGGCCGCCTATGATAGCATAGCCAGGGTAGAACTTTACAAAGCCATGAGAGAATTCGGCATCCCAAATAAATTGACACGACTAAGTAGGTTGACCATGACCAACGTAACAAGCAAAGTAAAAATAGCCGGATTGCTATCCAGACCAATCAACATCTTTAATGGACTCCGACAAGGGGACGGTTTGGCCTGCCTCCTCTTCAACCTGTCGTTGGAGAAAGCAATACGTGACTCTGGCACGGCAACAAGAGGGACCATCGTCACAGGTCCAGCCAGTTACTGGCTTACGCAGACGACATTGACATCATCGGAAGAACCGAACAAGCTGTACACGATTCCTTCATCCAGATCGAGCAGGCGGCACAAAATCTGGGGCTGCACATTAGTGAAGGTAAAACAAAGTACATGGTGGCGTCGAATGCGAGAGGAACAGTTGGTCAAACAATCAAGGTTGCGGAGCACGAATTTGAAGTGGTGCAATCCTTTAAATACCTTGGGTCAATAGTAACAGCCGATAACAATATAGAAGAAGAAATACGCGAGCGGCTTCTCAAATCCAACAGAGCCTACTATAGTCTGTCAAAGCTCTTCAAATCCAGAAATCTCACCATAACTTCAAAACTGCTGCTGTACAGGACCATGGTCTTGCCAGTACTCACATATGGATCCGAGACTTGGGTGCTTAGCAAAAAGCACTCCGACCTCTTAGCTGCGTTCGAGAGAAAAGTCTTAAGGAGAATAATTGTTGGCCCCATATGTGATGAAGGACGATTCCGCAATTTACCTAGAAGCAGATATCGTGACAAAAATTAAGCTCGGTAGACTCCGGTGGGCAGGGCACCTAGCTCGCATGAGCGAAGAGGAACCTGCTCGGAAAGTTCTTTGTGGTACATTCTATGGTAGACGACAGCGTGGTAGACCATGCTTGCGCTGGAGAGATGGCGTAGACCAGGACGCCCGAAGCCTTGGGGTGCGCAACTGGATGGCGTCGGCTAGAGACCGGGATAGGTGTAGAGACTTGTTGAAAGAGGCCAGGACCGGAACCCGGTTGTCGAGCCGATGATGATGATGATTGTTTTAGATGGTAACATCACCAAGAACACTCGTTTTACCCTGTGACTAATCTGTGAGGAACATTTTTTCTCTTATCTACACATTTTCACTACTAAGGCTGAATTGC
Organism: Chrysotoxum bicinctum; assembly: GCA_911387755.1. Lineage (NCBI taxonomy): Eukaryota > Metazoa > Arthropoda > Insecta > Diptera > Syrphidae > Chrysotoxum > Chrysotoxum bicinctum. The sequence goes on from OU426987.1 coordinate 247,051,449, forward strand.
GTTCTAAAGGCAATTTTAAGGATTTTTGTTCGAGTGTTTAATGCCCTGTTTCGATCCAAGCTACACGCTCCAGCAAAACACCCTGTTTTTGTTCCTAAATCTCTTACTGTTTTTTTTTAATACATTTTTTTGAGATCAAATATGAAAAGATAAACTAAGTACTTATCTTGAACATTATCACTCTCTTTCTTTTTAGAAATTATTTTCAGACTTTGATTTGTGAGAAACATTTTGACCCCAACACAACCTATTATTTTCTACACGTTTGTTCCTTCTATTTGTTTCTAATCTAACTCTAATCGATGCTCAGAGCTGCTTTAGACCCCCAAAACGAAAAAAAATAATTCTGCTATAATGGTTTTCGATGTGCCACTCCCTATGAATATAATCCCCCTTCATTCTGACACTTTCACTTTACTGTCAATTAATTTCCTCCTTGGCGTATGCAATTAATTACAAAAAAAACCCACCCCACACTGGCGGACATGAAACAAAATAATGAAGAACTTTCTCAAGCTGCAACTCCATGTATGTATGAAGATGTTACAGAAGATTCCGCCCTCTCAAGCTTCGTAATTCGTTATTCCGTTGCTATTTATACCCTCGGAACATCGTCGAACATCTCAGAATACTCACCTTTTGCCATGACCCATCCTCAACCCGGAAAGGAATGTTGTTACAAATCTGGCTCATTAGACTAGCTTCTGTTCTCCTTACGACCGACGCGGCACTCCAACTTCAATCCCATTAACCTAGAAAACACGGACTGAAAAGCACCACCATGGTCCCATGTTTGAAAGCTCTCTATTTCCTTCATGGTTCTCACAACTCAACCCAGCGGACCATCTCGTGCCCAGTTCATCATTTCCATATCCGTTTAAGTAGCCAAAAAAAAGGGTCGTGTCTCGTGACTTGTCTATAGCGTGTATTTCATTAGTCTTAGATTATTATCGATGATGACCAATTTTTCTAAGCCTCGAGTCGTGTCTTCAGGGAGGCATGACATCACCTGATCCTGAATCCAGCACCCTCCATGTAAATATTGCTTCCTTGTGATTCCTAATTAGCCATTCTCACACGTTACCGCACCATCCAGCCGTGGTGTTATTGAAGAATTGAGGGGTGGCGGTCGAGAAGTTCTGCATGCTCTGTGTGTGTCAGTGATGAAGACAGCCTGGCCTGGCCAGGTCATGATGCCAAATCGATGAGCTTTTTTTTTGTGTTTGAGAGGAAAACGCAATTGCGCATTGAACGGCACCACTTTGCGGATGAACACGTTCAACCACCAAGAATGTTGTTGATGTTATTTGTCGCAACATTCCCTGTGTTGCTGCAGTGTTTTTGATTTCTTCAGTGTTTTTAATTTTTAAATTATAAGTTAATTAATCACTTACAATCCACAAGCCGTGCAGCAAACCCCCTCAAGGGATAGTGTGTGTGTGAACAACAGTTTGAAGTTCCGGTGCAAAAGAAATTCGTGTGTTTGTTTACCTTCAGTTTGCAGGAAGTTGCATGTGGCAGAGTGAAGTGAATTCAGACTAACGGTGACGAAGCTGTAGTAGCTACACGGAAATTGGGGTAGGTAAACACGGAAATGTTAGATATTTTAAGGAGCACTGAACTTTTATCGCCATGAAGCATGAATGCGGTCAAAGGGAAAAGTTAACACGATATGGTAATTTTTTTCTTCTTCGTAAAGTGTGTATAAGTTTAATTTACCGGAAATTGAATCGAAAAGACCCGATGCTAAAATTCACTCGGTTATGTTCTGTTGCAAGTGTGTACCAGAAGGGAGGGTGATTTTGAAGTATAGGTAAGTAAAGTAGCTGTTCTATCTTGTTGGTGGGAGTTGGTTTTTGTTGGATGGTGTTTTGCTATCCAAAGGAACTCGTGTTTTTTTTTCATTTTTCATTTTGATGAGTAAAAGTTTTATGAACATTTAATTATTATGTGGCCAAGAGTTTTGAAATTTTAAGATAAATAGATAAATCACACAATATTGCTACAAGGGTGTCTGGTTTGTGTTGTGACCGACAAAAGAAAGAAACAACACCTTTGAGTTCTATTCTAAGACTGACTTTATTAAGAGCTTTAATATATTAATACCCAGAGCTTTATTACATGCACATCGTGTATAATATATAATGATGTTAATATACATATACATATATCTATAACATCTCTTCGCCACTAAATAAAATAAAATAAAATATAAATATAAATTCTTTTGTACATAATTCAGTTTCATTATTTCATATTCAATTCAATATTTTAAGATAACAATTATTCATAACCTAATCTATCTGGCTTTCTTGTCTGGCGAGATGATCTTCTTAACATAGTGTTGTTTTCGTTAAAGTTATTAGATTCATATCCACCTGTTTCAATGTCGTTATTAATCGTAGGTTCTCTTATGGATGGTGCAATAGCATCAGTACTAGTAATATCGACCTTATCATTATTAATTTTAGACTCCACACCAGTATTCAAAAGTAAAGGTTGTTCATTGAAATTGGGTTTGTCTTTAATACTATCGAAATGAGGATTTTCGTATTTGTGAGCATACTCTTTTTCCTGATCCAGTGAAGAACCTACTTTTCTTATTTGGTCTATATGTCGTTTCCATTCGCGGTGATCATCTAGTATTACAATATAATGTAGTGCTCCAATTTTTTCTTTAACTATGCCGAAATGCCACTTTATACGTCTATTTAAGTACTCTCGCACAGCCACTCTATCCCCCGTTTTCAAGAGACGATCACATGGTTGCCCCTGCACTTTACCTTCAGCGCTGACACTTTCCGGTAACATTAAATCAAGTCTTGATTTAATGTCCCGTCCAAACATCATCATCGCTGGTGACTTTCCGATAGAAGGGTGCACCATTTTCCTATAATCCAATAGGATATTACATAATTCTTTTTGAAAATCTATACTATTTTCTTTAAGGCTCTTTAACTTTTGTTTAATAGTTTGGACATACCTTTCAGCCTGGCCATTTGTAGCGGGATGGTAAGGAGCTCCCATTTTATGAATAATACCATTATTTTTAAGGAAGTTTTGAAATTGATAATTGGTAAACTGAGAACCATGATCGCTTACCAAGACTGAAGGTATTCCGAAACGGCTAAAAATATCTCTACAAACTTTAATTGTGGACTCCGTTGTTATATTTGGAATAATATATACCTCAGGCCACTTAGTATACGCATCTACTAATATAAAAAAATATTTACCAAAAAATGGTCCTGCAAAATCTACATGGACACGTTGAAATGGCGAATTCGGTGTTTCCCATGAATGAAAAGCGTTTTTTTTTTGGATTAGATCTAATCATCTGACATTCAACACAATTTTTTATCATTTCCTCGATATCGTTATCAATTTTTTCCCACCAACAATAACTGCGAGCTAATGATTTGGTGCGTGTAGCTCCGAAATGTGTTGCATGCAATTCGTTCAAAACTCGTTTTCTTAGACATGGTGGTATATAGACTCGTGATCCTCTCATAACACAGTCTTTCTGCAATGTAAATTCTTCGTGGGCAATACCAAATCTAAATCTTGGTTCCACCGTTCGTCCAGTTCTAAGACCATGAATTAAAATACTCATTGTTTTGTCATTAAGAGTTTCTTTCCCCAGCTCTTTAACTGTTAAGGGAAGCGTAGTAATCTGCCTAATTTCTAAAACATCTACCTCATCCATCGCATACTCCGAAAAATCTTTGACTGGTAACCTCGACATTCCGTCTGCATTAGAGTGTTCAGTTGTTTTACGAAAAACGATTTCATAATCAAATGCTTGTAAATAAGCCGCATAATGCTGCATTCTGGAAGCGGAAAGAGCTGGTATGCCTTTTTGAGGTGAAAAAATTTGTGATATAGGTTTATTGTCCGTCATCAAAATGAATTTACGACCGTAGACATATTGATAAAATTTTTTAATGCCGAATATGATTGCATATGCCTCTCGATCAATTTGGCTGTACCGTTGTTGGGTGGCATTTAATGTTTGTGAAGCGTACATAATTGGTCTTTCTGTACCATCTTCTAATTCGTGGCTTAAGACTGCACCAACCCCATATGGAGACGCATCTGTTGCCAATATTAGCTTCAACTTTGGATTGTAATGTGTAAGAAAATTTTCAGAATGCATTTCAAATTTTATTTTATCAAATGCGGATTGGCATTTATTGTCCCAAACAAATTTTACTTTCTCTTTAAGCAAATTATTAATTGGGTATAAGATGGTGCTTAGGTTCTTAAAAAATCTTCCATAATAATTAATTAAACCAACATAAGCTTTTACCTGATCTCTATTTTGTGGTGGTTTCATATTTTCGATAGCATCTATCTTGCTCCTAGTTTTATGGATGCCATCTTTATCAATAGCAAAACCACAATACTCTATTCTATTTTGAAAAAATTCACATTTGCTTAAATTAATGCGCATATTATTGTCACTTAATCTACGCATTACTTCATGCAATCGCTGTAAATGTGTTGTATCATCAGGACCAGTTATTTTAATGTCATCAATAAATACACTGACACCTGGAATATCATGCAATAAATTTTCCATAAAGCGCTGAAAAATAGCGGGCGCTGATGCCACACCGTACATAAGACGAGTTGGTGTATAGAGGCCTCTGTGGGTACTCAGAGTCATGAATTCCCTACATTCTGGGTCAACCTCCAACTGTAAATAAGCTCTTGTTAGATCTAATTTACTAAATTTTTTACCCCCGCTCATTGAAGCAAAAAGCTCTTCGATGGTGGGAAGAGGATGCTCATCCACCAACAAGTGTTTATTTAGAGTGACTTTAAAGTCCCCACAGAGACGAATTTTGTTATTACTCTTTCGAATGGGGACAACTGGTGTCGCCCAATTGCTATGGTTTACCTTTTCCAATATGCCTTCATTAACCATTCTAGTGATCTCTTTTTCTACATCTTCACGTATGGCGAAAGGGACAGACCTATGCTTTATAAATACTGGTTGGGTACTATTGTTTATTTTGAGTTTAGCCTGAAAGTTTGGAATTTTACCTACTTCATTAGAAAACACATTTGGATATGAATCTTTTAGTTTAATTATTAAATTTGTTGCATGCATATTAGAATCAGTATTTATAAAATTCAAATTCAATTCATATAATTCATTTAAATTAATACCAGCTAACTCATTTAAATTTATATTTAATTCTCTAATCCATTGTCTTCCTAACAATGGAATTCTATTCATATTTGTAATATATAATTTTAACGTTTTGACAACATTTTTATACGATACTTTCGCATGCGCAAAACCTTCGATAGGTACTTTTTCTCCACTATAGCTTCTTAGATTAATTTTATGTGATGTATCAATTACTTTAAATGGAAAATATTTTGTAAAGTCTTTCTTACTTATTAACGTTAATCGACTTCCTGAGTCTACAACAAAATTAATCTTATTGCCTTCTGCACCAATTTCAGCAAAAAATTCATCGTTCTTATTTTTAATCAAATCTAATTTGAAAATACTTTCCACATCACTATCGTTTAATTCTTGAACAAAATTAGTTTTATTTCTATTTAAATTTCTTAGTTTAAAACAAAATTTTCGTAAATGCCCCTTTTTGGAACAAAATGAACAAACTGTTTCTTTATACAAGCAATCTATTTCCGCGTGTGCACCCCCACATCTGCTGCACTGCATACCCTGCCGTTTGTTGTAGTTAAATCTGTTATTGCGGTAATTACCTTTTGATGAGCTTGAATTCTGATTTTTTACGGCTGTAGAGGATGTTGTTTCAAGCTTATACACCGATGCCGTCTCTTTCTCGCCTTTTCCGATCATAGCTCCTCCTGCTTCCGAAAGTTCTATACCCTTGGCAATGTCCACGGCTAATTCTAGGTTAAGGGATTTTTTTTCCAAGCAACGATTCTGCACGTGTTTGCTTCGTAAGCCAAAAACGAATTGATTCCTTAAAGCGGTTTCTAAGTACGACCCGAAATTACAAGTGGCGGCCAAACGTCTCAAATTAACCAGATATTCAGATACATTTTCACCTTCGTGCTGCTTTCTATGATGAAACTTAAAATTTTCTACGATCTCTAATGGTTCAGGGTTGTAGTGTTTCTCCAATATTTCCACGATTTCCTTATAATCCTTATCTTTTGGTTTTTGTGGTGACAATTTGTCGCTTAGCACATCATAAGACTCCTGGCCCATATAATGTAGTAAGAAGTTTTTCTTCTGTCCAGCTTCAACTTTAAAAATATCGAATGCTCCTTCCAGACGTTCAACCCAGCGATTCCATTTACCTTTATTTTTGTCGAAATGTTCGATGTGAAAACTGGCATGAACATTATGGGCAACTTGAGCCATTCTTAGTGTAGTTTTGTTTTTTAACTTTTTTTTTTTTTTTTCTTTTTTTTTTTTTCAGTTTTTAGATAGTAATAAATTCTTTATTTGTATTTATTTTTTTTTTTTTGTTTTATTCTCGTCGCCAAACTGTTGTGACCGACAAAAGAAAGAAACAACACCTTTGAGTTCTATTCTAAGACTGACTTTATTAAGAGCTTTAATATATTAATACCCAGAGCTTTATTACATGCACATCGTGTATAATATATAATGATGTTAATATACATATACATATATCTATAACAGTTTGATTAGCCAAAAATTTGAATAGGTGATGCTGGCATAAGTTGATCAAGTCTTGGCGCAAAAAAATAGGTAAGAAAAAACAACTTCAATAAGAAATAAGAAGTTTTGTTTGACAGTTTTGCTGTCAGGTGCTTTTATTATAAAATAAACTTGACAGTTCTGCTGTCACATTCTTTCATTACAAAAAAATTTCAAAAATGAATTCTGTGGTGTTTGGTACAAACATGATAAGTCCATAAAGTAATTTGCGTTTGTACGTTCAATTTACATGGACCTAAGGCTGAAACGGGTTGACTGATTTTCTTCAAATTCGGAAAACTTTTGAAAATATTCTTTGAACAATTATATTCCAAATTTTAAGAAAATCGGTTTACCCGTTTAGGTTCGAGATCGATATAAAGTGAATGTAAGGATGCAAACTATTTTATGGAGTTATCATGTTTCTACCAAACACCACAGAATTTTATTGGAGAAAAACATAAGATTTTTATTTAAATGACTAAAACAACTCCGTTAGTAGTTGGAGCTAAAAACAAGATGCCATGTGATTCAAGCTAATATTAGGTAATGCAAGAACAATATCATAAGTCGTTGTAGTGGTTTCTAAAAAAAAATAAGCTTTTATATACACAATTTTCAAAACATTTTTAAGAAAAAAATTTGGTATGCCAACTTGAAGTTTTTATTACTGCACGAATGAAAATTAAATTTCCAAAAAAAAAATATGGAGCCGTTTTTGATATATCGAATTTTCAAAAAAAAAAGTGATTTTTTTTCAAAAATTAAAAAAATATTTTTGTTTAAAGTTTTGAAATGCAATAGTTTTAAGACTTTTTAGAAAAAAAAAATTTCATTAAAATCCCTTGTGTCGATAATGAGTAATTCGAAATTTTAAAAAATGGTTCTATGGTAGGTACAAGCTTTAATATCTTAATTTTAATTTTTTTTATTAAATTAAAGATCGTTAAAATTAATTGAAAGAAAAAAATTTATCAAAATTCTAGGTGCCGTTTTCGAGAAAAATACGATTTTTGAAAACCATTTTTTAACATTTGTATGGTGGGTACCTTTATTTTTAGGTAAAATAAAACCTTTTTTCATACATCTTGTAGATTATGTTGACAAACTTTTATTTATCAACTTTAAAAAAAATGTAGCATGGGGTTTTCGAAATATTGAGTTTTGAAAAAAAAAAATGAAATTTTTTTTAAAAATCCAAAATTTTTTTTTTTGAAAACTTGAATACACAATTCTATTCAAGATTCTTTGGAGCTTAAGCAAAAAAAAATGATCAAAATTGATTGTACAGTTTTTGAGAAATTCAAAAACAAAAAAATGGTTCTTTGGCGGCTACCCTCAATAACTATTTTTCGGAAATTTTTTTTCAACCAATACCTAGCTTTAACTAAATAAAAAAATTTTGTATTTTTTTTTTTGAATCTGTCGAACAGTTTTTGAGAAAAAAATATATTGATAAGATTTCGAAAAAAATTCGTATGGCAGGTACCGTTATTTTTGGTCTTAAAAAAAATGCACGACTGAATCGCATGAACTTGCTCTTATGTAAAAGTAGGTACTTTGGAATTTAAGATACATTTTATAAATATTAAACATGGATTTATTGAGATAAAAATATTCAAATGCATGCAATTGGTCTGATTTCTAGAAAAGTATGAATTTATGTTAACAAAGCTCAAAAATCGTTTTATCATTAAAGTAATTTTTATAAATTAAAATTTTTTAAGAAAAAAAAATTGAGATGCCAATTTTAAGTATTAAGCAGTATAGATTTTAGGAAATAATTTCAAAAAACAATCGTTCACACGTTTTGAAGATATTGATTTTTCAAAAAAAAAAATCCAAAAAAAACCAAAAATATTTTTTCGAATATTTGAAAAATTTGGTTAAAATCATTAGAACCGTTAATGAGAAAGACGAAAATCAAAAAACAGGTACCCTTAATAACATTTGTCCCAAAATTTTTGTTGACCAAAATGTAGTGAAAATTTATGATTTTCCATTCAGGGGGAGAGGCAATTATATGAAGCACTTCCGGTTTTATGTTGAATATTTTGAATTTGCTGGTTTACTTGGCAGGTTACTAATAATTTAAAAAGTTATGAAAACTTACCAAGTTAACCCTCCAAATTTTAGTCAGTAATACTCGTAATAATAACGAAATTTTTAATAATAGGTATTTGGAGTTGATCAGAATTATCATTGTTCGCTATTCCCGATTGCGTCGATCACTTTGGAAAGTCAACAAACCAGATGACCAAACGAGACGGTTCGAAATGAGCTTTTGGCGATCAGATAAACAGCATAAGACATTATAAGGGTCTCAATAAACTCTTGAGCACGGGTGAATTGTGGAAAAAAAAACCTTTGCTTTTTTACTTAATTTTATAACAATATTTCAACAGACATAATGAAACTACAAACTTTAAAATAAACACACGTTGTTGTCCATGCCCATGGTCGTAAACTCTGAGCTCCTGGGTCAGTTAAAGGCCCAACTCATGATGAAAAAATTCGCCAAATACTTGTGTACTGCAAAAGACCGAGTTCTTGTATGCAGCACGTAATTGGTTGCCTCGGATTTTAATTTATAATCTCACGGACAGCGGCGATATTTTCGGCCGATCTAGCATTTCATCGACGAACGGGTGTTTCCGAATTATTTACTGAACCGGTCGATTTGAAGTTATTTATCGCGTTGCGAATAGTCTTGAAAAATGACATCAAAACTATAATTTTTCAAAATAAAATTAGCTACAAGTAAATAACCGACTCTGGCACGGCAACAAGAGGGACCATCGTCAACAGGTCCAGCCAGTTACTGGCTTAGGCAGACGACATCGATATCATCGGAAGAACCGAACAAGCTGTACACGATTCCTTGATTCAAAATAGCTTTTTTTGCCTTTAGTCCACAAAAATTGGCGTTTCGTCCGGGTGATCTCACATGGACTCATCAGTTGACTGTGAGGACCTTGTCAATACACGCAATTTTTGTTAAATTCAGTTCATCTTACATCGATTTTTTGACAAAAATCCAATGTGAACTATATCCAACCAAGATTAAAATTGTAATCATTAAAGTTGGAAGTGTTAGCCCGTGGCTCGGTAGACTCCGGTGGGCAGGACACCTAGCTCGCATGAGCGAAGAGGCTGCTCGGAAAGTTCTTTGTGGTACATTCTATGGTAGACGAAAGCGTGGTAGACCATGCTTGCGCTGGAGAGATGGCGTAGACCAGGACGCCCGAAGTCTTGGGGTGCGCAACTGGATGGCGTCGGCTAAAGACCGGGATAGGTGGAGAGACTTGTTGAAAGAGGCCAGGACCGGAACCCGGTTGTCGAGCCGATGATGATGATGAAATTAAGTTTCAAATTATATTTTAAAATAATGTTGACAGAATTTATATGAGTTGCCTGCCCGACAGGTGAGATGAAACCACTATGTTGCGTTTTTGCCCAACGTTCGCTCATGATGGATACTTGTTTCAATTCATTCCGTATGTTGGTGCATGTTGTGAAAATTCATCTGAATTCGGTTTGGGAGAAAATGTTGTACTGAGTCTACTTTCGAAAATCGATATAGCAAGTCAGCAAACGGTTATTTTCGACAATTTTTGTAAGTCCCTCAAAATAATGTATTGTCTTTCTAAATTGAGCTATTTCGCAACAGGTAATAGAACTGCTCAAGCAGCGTTGACCAATCCAAAAGAAATAAAAAAAAGTCGTATTCCTATTGATTTTTCATTCTAGAAGAAAAATAAAATTGCAGCTGTTCGTTGGAATAACAATTTGATTGTTACAGTTTTACAAATTTATTTGATGGACCAACCAATCAAATAAGCAAAGCGGTTTGATCGAAAAAATACGTCAACACACCAATGCCACACAAAGTTCTTGAGTTTAACGATGAGATGGAGTTGATTTGTTTGATAACGCAAAAAGCAACTATTGCATTAGAATTCGAAGAAAGAAGTGATAATGGCCATTCTTATCTCAATCTAATGGACACAACGTCGGTAAATGCATGGAAGATACATTGAGTTTGCAAAAAACTTGCTAAGTAAACACCATATTGTCACAGCTAGAATTTAGAACATTTGTTGAAAATCCCTTTTTGCAATCGGAAATAAATATTCAACCTGTGATTCAAATGGATGGAAACCCAAATGAAGAAGTTCATTTTGATAACACTAATCATACAGTTATCAAAACAGAAAACCGTCTTGATGTCGCAAGTGTTATATCCATACCGGTTTTCCATACAAAAAGTGTAATATTCCTCTTGATCAACAATCTTTGTCATTACAATATTTATCTATATTTAATTTATTTTTCAAAAAAGTATTCAAATAAAACTGATTTTGCTTTCAATAATTTTGATACCCCATTTGGTATGCTAGGCATTTATACCCATGTCAAAATCAGCTGATTCGAAAAAGAAGTAAAATAAATATGTAATTTCTTAGGAAAAAAATACAAATTTAAATGAATAAAGAACCTAATAAGATAAGATTTTGAATATAATTTCTAAATTTCTTTCAACAAATCATATTTATTTAGTACATATTTATTTCAGTCTCATTAAGTGAACAAAGTAAAAGCAAACGAAAACGACAGATGAAATATAAACCTACAAATAAACAATTCACTTTTGAATAAGCTAAAGGATGCGTTGGAAAAGTATAATTTATTGTATGTCAAGTTCAAATAGAGTTGAAATTGATGGTTATATGTACATTATGTAGTAGGGGCCAAAATAAGATTCTTAAGAACTTCCCCTAAGCTATAAACTCGATTTAGATAATGTTTGATAAACAAAATGTGAAAATCACTGATTCAAATTTGACGTAAAGGTAAGAATCACTGAAAAATTTTCTGTCAAACAAAAGTCAAAAATATTAATACAGTAGACTCTCGTTAACTTGAACATACGATAACTTGAACATTCCAATAACTTGAACAAATATTTTTTCCCTTTACGCATTCTACACCTTGAACGGACTATTCTTAAGACTCAATACCTTGAATTTTTCCCCTAAGTACTCTATAAGTTGAACAAAAGTAAAATTTATAGGAACTCTGTAACTTGAACAAAGTTTAATATTGAATTTCTTAAATTTTTTAATTTATGCAAGGTACCTGGGATGTTGGTACAGAATGCAAACGGTTTTTGTAAAGGGGAATCCCAGGAAATTTCTTTAGCATTTCCGTATCAGGTTTTATTCTTCATAATCGGTGAATTTCTGAATTTAATTTGAACACATGCGTATTTAGGAATCGAAAAACTTTTCAATTAAAAGTATTTATTAATAATATCATTATTTATGTTTTAAAATCATAAAAATGAATCATTATTAAATAAAAACAACAATTTTTTAACTTTATCCAGTAACTTTCACAATCCTATAACTTGAACACGCCTGGTTTCGTCCGTGTTCAAGTTAACGAGCGTCCACTGTAAAATCAAATCTTGATGGCATTTAGAAACACAAATAAAGTTTCCGTGTCAGAAAAAATCAGCAAGGTCATTCTTCCTTACATTACCTATGTGATGATTTGCAATATGGGGCATTTACACGATAAAGTCACAAGTCTTAAAAAAAAGGAAAAAAAAACTTGTGAGTCGTCCAAATCCAGTATTATTTCCTTGCAAATGTCACCACAAAGCCCTCCAATTGTTTTTTCATTGACAAAAATATAATGTCATTCCTTAACTTTTAATCTATTGGCATCGCATCCACCCTTCGCTGAATTTCATACTCTTATTTGACAGATAGGGAACATGCATTCTTTTGTGATTTCAGATTCGAAGCCACATTATGTACGTTAACACTTTGACAAATATTACACGCCGACGCCAACGCATTTAGAGACAACATTTAGGCCTATTCGGCTAGATCTTTTATTCTTCTATTCTGTTATTCTGCTATGAATTTCCATACAAATGTTTGAGCTGACAACAAATCTTTTTTGAATTTTAATTTTGGTATTCAGCACGCTAAAATCTGTTATAAAATCTGCTAAGAAAACTTTTAGGAACTGTCAAACTTTCGAACATAGAAAAAATCTTTTACGAATAGCATTTTTGGTATTCAGCATGCCAAAATCTGTTATGAAATCTGTTAAAAATCATAAAAGAACAAAAGACAGACTTCTGTGACTTTTATCATAAAAGATTTCAGTAAGTGCACAGGTATATCAAGTAAAAATGGATATTTATTTTTTATTTCGTCGATGAAATGTTCTTAAAAGGAGAAAAATGTAAGGGAATATATTAAAACACTTACCATATAAACAAATTAGGTAGTAAAGTATTGCCATGATATTCCCATGAAAGCTAAAACATATGAGGCAAAATCGTGTTCCATCGTATAGATACCAATAGTGTGTAGTGTGTAAGAACTTTTTTGTTCGTCATCCATTTTAATTATGTCAGATGAAATATTTTACTTAATCACAGCTGATTATGATAACAGATTTAGTTCAGTTCCATAACAGATCTCGTTTTCGAAGTAATTAATATTCGAAACTGCATAATTTTTGGCTTTAGTGAAAACAAACCATTAAGTACACAAATATCACCGAACGCATCCTCAAATAATCAAAACATGCCAACCTCACACAAAAAAAATATTTGTCTTCAATCAATTTGACCGTGATTCTATTCCAGACGTTCCAAAACTTAATATGCACTATTCTTACTGCCTAATGTATCCGCAATATTTTTTTGTTGTTGTTTACTGTGTATAATTTTGCTGCGCTGCCTATACAACTACCAATAAAAAACCGACTTATAATTAGAATTTAATTTTCAAACATCCATCGTTTTTTTTAGATAAATAAATGCTCAAGCCAAAAAGTATGCTACACTCTTTGAATGTGATCGATTTTCATTTGAAAAATTCACCACTGCAGAAGAAATAACTCACCACGGAAACGTAGCGAATTCGCCGCATATCAATGTTACAAATTGTTTTTCATTTCATCTTCGTGATTACGCTGACTTTTGCCGGCATAACGGCAAACTTTTTGTTTACATGATGAAAACTATGTACATGTATTGATTTTTTTGTTGTTGATTCGAACTTCTAGTCAAAACGATAATTATACAGTTTGTTTGGTTCTAGTTCGCTGGCTAATTCTTGGATTCGTGTCTAGTTCTCCTTTTGCCCATGTGCATGAAAAACAACAACACTAAATGCACACGAGTGACTTGCCGTATTTTTTCTATTTTTACAAAAGAAAAAAAAATTAACAAAAATAATTGCCATGAAAATTGCAAACGAACTGATCTTGTGCTTCCATTCAGTTTTCAAACGAATATCGCTCTGTATTGCCGCCGCTGTACCTACTCGTCTGTTTTTGATTTGTTTTTCTCGATATAAACAATTTTTAAATAATTATTACATTAATTTGGGATTTGTTTAAAAATCATATTTTAATCTGATTTTATTATTTACACGGACATTGTTTTCAAGGTTTGTTCGATTCAGTGGTGGGTCGGGGCAGTTTTGGCTGAACAAGGAACAACCTAACCGCAAGGAAGTGCAAGAATGTAAGAACTGTTTGTTTATATTAGTGCCGCAACCCGGTGTTTTCAGTTCGTTAGATATAAGATTTCAATGAAATTTTTAAAATATAAATAAATCATCTAATGACGTTTGTTTTTCCAAAGTCGATTCAAATAGAAATTACCTTATTTTTGTGAATTTTTCTTTTAACGAGGTGCAATTCGAGCGATTATATTTGTCGCTTTCGTGTGATTTTTTTGTTTGTTGTTGTTTTTAATAAAAAGTGAATTTAACTATTTTTAGATAGCCAGTCGGTATTCCCTCTTGGTGTGATGATGCTGTGATGTTGGGTAGAAAAAGCAAAAGTTTTTTTTTTTTGCTTTTAATGACATAATGGAGAGTGTTGAGTCATGGTGTTCCTTTAAGTAGATAGGTACTTGTATATTATTTTACTTTGGCGTATCTACTTGCCACTATTTGGTGCGGTGTCTATTTATGTTAATGTGGACTTTAAGTGCAGGTAGATGTGCATCATTATTGTGGATGTGGGCTCAGTTGGATAAAGTGAGACTGAAAGTTGGATTTTTTGTGTTAGTTTTGATTTAATTTTATAATTAATATGATTGAAGCAGTGTGTCGGGATATTTTTAGATGACCGATATGATATGTTTGACCGAAGATTGTTGTGAAATTATTTAATCACGAATTTTACTTTGATTAGGATGTCAGAAACTCAGACCAAAACAATTACAAAAAATTAATCAGACCAAAAACATAAATGTTAAAACAAGAGCCAAGTTCTTCTATACAAAAACCTTTGTGTAACAATTCAGCCGTGAAAAGTACTGAGATCTAAAAGTATGCCAAGTTCTTACTTCATGAAGGTTTAATACCGAATATTGAGACAGCTACAATGTAATAGAGAAATTTTATTATTTAATGATTACTGTCTAAAATTTGAAATTTTGCGAGGCATCTGTGCCTGACTAGCTTAGCATATATTCGGAGTTTTAAGTTTCTGACTTCATTGGTACTGAATGTAGGTCGGGTTCAAAAATTGCCTAAGTTTGTTCCTGTAAAAAGGGTGTAGTGCCAGAACTTGGCTGGGACACTATATACCGTGCCCTTTGATTAAAAGCACACAAAGAATGAATAAAAGGATTAGCATGAAACCGGTGTGCAGCGCCACAAGAAGGAGAAAATTGTGAACAGTGATTGACGCCGAACTGTCAACCAAAATGAGTGCATTTGATAATTTGCACAACTGACTTTTAGTCTATTCTTTATTCAACAACTTCTTTCTCTAGCAACTTATCTTCCCAACCTAATAGACCCAGGGGCGTATTTACCCTAGGGCTAAAAGGGCTACAGCCCAGGGCGGCAAGTCTGCAAGTCGCCCCTAGCAATTGACCAATTTATAATATTTTTTTGAAGCGATTAAACTTTCAAAACATACAAGCAAAAGGGCGCATGCCACCTCTAACAATTGTCTAATTTACAATATTTTCGAAGGATAAACAAAAAATACAAAGATTTAAAAAAATGCGATTTTTTGAGTTTTTCAAGCATGACAATTTTTTCAGTGCCGTGAGTGTCCGGCTGTGAGAGAGTTCACTGTAATATGCCACTCACTTTTTTTACCATTTACTATTCTTATTTTTTATAAACGATTTTTTATAATGAAAAAAAATATTTACAGACTGAACCTATTCTTTGCAACAAATTTCAATGAAACGAAAACATTGTCTAAAAAAAACACTTGCTGCTATGTAGCTCTCCAAAAATGGGCTAGAACGGATCTTAATTTTTTGTTTCTAAGCCATCTACAATAAAAAGTCCCTTTTCATTAAAAAAAAAATTATAAAAATCCATCAAGCCGGATTCTAGATATAAGGTCACACACAATTTTTTATTTTTTATATACCCAGCAAATCATGCCTCAATTTTTTTAGTTTTGGCTGACTCGTAGTCTTATATACAAATACCCTTCCCTTCGTCAATAGTTTTGAACGACTTAAGAAACAATTAATGGTTGTTTTTTGTACAATAGCTTATAATGATGGATAAATAAACGGATAGGTATTATTTTGAAAACTATTGGCTCAAAATTTTATTCGAATTAGTACGATGTTAAAACTATTTTAGTATAATACTAGGTTAAAAAGACGATTTTGCTAGTTTTAATCAAATTAAGCATCATGCTATCTCTAAAGTTAAAATCGTCGAATATCTATTTTATATTTTTAGTATCGTGCTCACTTGTCCCAATTTAAGTCCCTTGAGACAGAAATATTGTCTTAATTTTGGGGTTCTATACTCAAGCAATTCAATATTGTATCAAAAAAATTCAATGTGTTGATACAGAGGTTGAAACTGTGTCCAGGCTCAACGAGGCACTCATATTGTTTGTGAGAAAAAAACGAGAATGCTTTGATGTTTTTGAAGAGATGGGAAAAAGCAAAACCTCTGAAAATTACAAAATAAACCAAAAAAGAATCGTCAAGAGGACAAAACGAGATGATGAGTGTCGCGAAGGGAGGTTCTTTTTTGTGGTCGTGAAAATTTCAAAATAAATACTTTCATTCCTATTTGCGACCCATTATTGAGTGCGCTAAAGAGAAGAAATTCATCCTATGAAGCAAAAACAAATGGTTTTGTTTTGTTATCTAATTTATTATGACATGAGTGAAGAAGCAATTCGAAAAAATGCAATCACTCTTTAGAAATTATACCCGGTTGATATTGGGGAAGATTTTCAAGAAGAGTGTGTCTTACTTAAACATTTTCTGGAGCAAAACTACTCTGAAAATATGAGTTTAAGGCCAGCTTAACCTTCATATAAGAGAAAACGAATTGAACGAAGCATTTTTATATGATGAGGTTGCATTAAGAATATACTTGTGCACTGCAGTGCAGAGGTGTGTAAATCGTTCAACAATCGATAACGAAAATGATTCGATCATTTGAATCGATCGATCATTCGATCATTTTCATTTCACTCAAATGGTTCAATACTGTTCCAATTCGATTTTCGTTTCGATTTCGATGATAAGATTGAGTTGAGGTTTTCGAAAAAAAAATTCTATATTGTAAGCCATAAATTGCCAAATGCCATCGAATGATGCGGCTACTATGTCCATTGATTAAAAAGCGTCAAAAAATTCAAGATAAAGAGATTTCATTTGTTGCTCCTTAAAAGATCAATTTTAGGACTAATAATTACTGAATGAATTGGTACTATCGAATAAATTAACTTTTAAATAGATACTATCGCATACATATGTAAGTGGAAAGTTTTCATTCGATAAGTCTCATTACTAGCTCAATTCCCCCAGTAAACATACCAGATCATGGGCCCTTATCGCGTAAGAGTAAAGTGATTGTCATTTTGACAATCGTTCTTTCTATATATATTCAAAATGACAATCAACTATCATCTTACGTGATTCCACCCCTGATACCTCAAATAACACCAAATCGAATCGAGTAAATCATAGTTAATCGAGTTAACTGATATAAAAGATCGAGACTCATTGAAATGATTGAGATTAAAATAAAAAATCGAGAAACGAGAATCATCTAAATGATTGAGATCGGGATCGATTAAAATGAAAATTTGTGATTTCGATCACCAATACTTTTCGATGATCGGATCGAAAAAATCGAATCGATCCTGATTGACACAGCTCTACTACAGTGACGAATTGTAGTGCAGAAAGATCGTTTTCCGTATTGAAATGAATAAAAACCTAGATATTTATGGTCTCGCATTAGCGCCTTAATAGTTTAGCTTTATTAAATATAGAAGCTGAACTGACAAAAAATTTAGATAACGAATCTATTGTTAATGAATTTCGTAATGAATATACACACAAAAAGAAATTTGAAAACATCAAATATTATGCATTTTGTGTTTTTTTTTATTATTATTTTTTATTACTTTATTTTCATTGTTCTAAAGGGCGGCAAAATGTATCAGCTCGGGTTGCCAAATCCTTAAATACGCCTCTGAATAGACCATCTCTTCCGTCGGTATCTTTTTGTTCTCCACAACTAGGATATTTTAACACCTTTTTTGTACACAACAAAATTTTGAGTTAAAAAGTCTTAATCTCTTCAATAATTCTTCACTTTTCTTTTTTCTTTATCAATCACCTGTTCTAGTAGGTTTTTCGAAAAAAAAAAAAAAAAATGTACTCTTCGCGGACTTAATTCGTCTATCCCGCCACAACCATATGACTATCCTTCTCAGATCATTAGTCCTTTGTGAGTCGGTCGCAGGCTAATAGCGAAATCAAACTCTTTGGCTAAAATGCGCACCGTAGCTGAACCTTAAAACACCAACAGTAGCTCAATGGATGAGTTCAGCACTTATCCGTCAATTCCAATTAGTCAAAAAGTTAAACAAAAAAATGTTGAAACTTCTCGCAAAGTCGCGAGCCCAAACTGACCCAGAGAAGTTTGAAAGAAATAATTTCGCCATATGAAATCTATGTAACATTTCAACTAAAAGTCGAGGGAGAATCCGCTGACGCACTCGAAAAGATATTTAATTTGTGACTTATCATTTTCAACCATTTCTGTGTGCGTGTTTGGAGAAATGAAGTAGACCTACAATTTTCTGCCGATTCCGGAAACGGCTAATGAGGCAGTACTTTTAATAACAAGATATACTCTTGAAGAATTTGTCAATTCCTTGCAAGCGAAAGTTAAATTACGTTTAACCCGTAGACCTTTGCGCAGAATTTTAACGAAAAGGGAAACACATCGCAAAGTAATTTTTACTTGCGACTTATAGGTACTATAAGGCAAGTTATGCATTCGGAAAAAAAATTGAACTCGAGATTTTGATCAAAGTTGACATTACGATGATAGCGAAGACTAAAAAAGTGGGTCTCGCAATTCTGTCTGTCTGTCTGTTCGACTACAGGGTAAACGACTCGGCCGATTTTCTTTAAACTTCGTACATATCATTTTTATTTTTTTCCCCCCACACGTTTTTTTCTTTTTTTTTTAAGACCAAAAATAACGGTACCCCCCATACGATTTTTTTTCGAAATTTTATAAACATTTTTTTTTTCTCAAAAACTGTTCAACAGATTTTAAAAATAAAGATACAGAAAAATTTCATTTAATTAAATCTAGGTATTGGTTGAAAAAAATTTTCCGAAAAATGGTTATTGAGGGTACCCCCCATGGAACCATTTTTTTTGTTTTTGATTTTCTCAAAAACGGTTCAACCGATTTTGATCATTTTTTTTTTGCTAAAGCTCCCCAAAAACATAAATAGAATTGTGTACTCAAATTTTCAAAAAATTTTTTTTTGGATTTTTAAAAAAAACTTCAAAATTTTTTTTTCAAAACTCAATATTTCGAAAACCCCATGCTAATTTTTTTTTCAACTTGATAAATAAAAGTTTCTCAATATGATCTACAAAATGTGAAACAAAATTTTTTATTTTACCTAAAAATAAAGGTACCTTCCATACAAATGCTAAAAAATTAAAAAAAATGGTTTTCAAAAATCGTATTTTTCTCGAAAACGGCACCTAGAATTTTGATAAATTTTTTTTTCTTTCAACTAATTTTTATGATCTTTAATTTAATAAAAAAAATTTTGAAATTAAGATATTACAGCTTGTACCTACCATAGAACCATTTTTTCGAATTTTGAATTTCTCATTATCCTTATAACGGATCTTAATGAAAATTTTTATAGAGAAGCTTCTAAAAAGTCTAAAACACATTGCATTTCAAAACTTTAAAATAAATATTTTTTGAATTTTTGAAAAAAAAATCTATTTTTTTCTTTTTTTTTTTGAAAATTTGATATCTCCGAAACAGGTCAATATTTCTTTTCGTAAATTTAATTTTTATTCGAACAATAATATAAGCTTTAAATTAGCGTACCAAAATTTTGTCTTAAAAAGCTTTTAAAAAGTTTGTATATACAAGCTTCTTTTAAAGAAACCACTTCAAGGACTTATAATTTTTGTTCTTGCATAAATTCATGTTTGCATAGCATTCTGTTACTACTAAAAGAATTTAAAAATTAATTTTATCCTTATGAACAATTTTCTCTAATAACATTCGTTTTTAAAATTCCCAGTCGATTACATAGGAGCAAGTTCGTGCGACCCAGTCGTGCATTTTATTTTTTTAACTAGACATTTTACGATGGCCATTAAGCTAAGATTAGTTTGGAGTGAACAATGTGTCACACTTGCCGTAAACTTCATGTCATAATCCCTGTGTGGGCTATTTGTCACACACCTGATGCTTTTGTGGACCACCCGTGACACGACTTTCAGAATTAGATTATTAGATCTGGTTGTGTTGCTCTTGAAAGATAATTTTAGAGCAAGACTTCTGATTGATGGATACCAGGTTTCTTCTGAACTCTAAACGCTTTGTGGAGCCGCTACAGAAAAATAAAATGCTAAAAGTGGAAAATAGAAAAGGTCAATAAGACTTGGTGTAAAATTTATACAAGGGGCGCAAAATTAATCATCCAATTTGGTTTTTGAACTACTTTTTTACCAAAACAAAAAAAGATTTTCAGTGATCGAAGTCTTTATTTGAATCTTTACAATTTTTTCTGTTAAATGGAAAAGATGATATCCATCAAGTGACAGTCGCCAGTTTGTATACACATTTGTGCCCATTTGATCGCATTTTCCATGACTTCAGGTAATAACTGTTCGCATTCCTGTCGAATATTCTCCTTAAGGGCTGCGGTTGTTTGCGTCTTATTAGCATAAAACCGTGACTTCAAGTAGCTTTAAGGAAAGAAATAAGGGATGGTTAAATCGGATCTTTCTGGCAATGCCAAATCACCAAAACGGAGGATTACGCTACCAGGAAACGCTTCCTTCACAATATCCATTGCTGTATGTGTGATTGAGATGCCCCTGCTGAAACCACATGTTCACCAAGCCCCGATCATCCAATTTCGGCAGTAAGAAGTCGATTATAATGGTAATGTAGCGTTCGCCAGTAACAGTGACCGTATCGCCGATGGCGATATTCTCGGCAGAACGACCAGTTTCGTGACGGCCACGCCCTACATGGTCCCCTGTGGTTCCAGTCTTTTCGAGTCGAGTAGCTAAATGCCAGAATGTTTGCACAGTTGGCGCAAATCGATTAGGAAATCGACGAATCGACGACGATTCACGCTGCGCTAACACCACCGCAGAATATTGGTTAACAAAATCGACACAATTACTCCACGCTCTTGTAGATTATAGCGCTCCATTGCTTGTCTGTTTGTACACTGCAGCTATCTAGTTCACAAATGTCAAATATGATTGACGTAAGACGCCATTTTCAAAAATCACAGAATCTTCCGATAGGGTGATTCATTTTGCGCCATCTTGTATATTTGAGATATAGGGTGGTAGATCGTACAAATTTGACTACACAGACAAAATTTTCTCAAGACTTTTGGAGTCGTTTTGAAGAAAAGTTGTTTTTTTTTTTTTCATTAAAAATTAAACGAATTTTCTAGTTCCCAAAAGAATCGAGAACATGGTTTCAAAATATTTAGTTTAAAAAAAAAGTAGTAGTATTTTGAATTTGTTTTTAGAAACAAAAAATGTATTTTGGAAATTTTTGTGAAGTTTTTGCAAGAAAAATTTAATTAAAACCCGTTATATACTTTTTGAGCAAATCTAAAAGGCTATTTTAAAATGAGGTACCATTAATTTCTATTTTTTAGAATTTTTGAAATTTTTATAAAAATATTTCCGATATATTTTGAGAAAAAAAAAAACATATTTACTTTAATACTGAAAAAAATGTAATACAGGTACCGATACTTTTAATACAATCTTTCGAACAGATTAGGTTGAAGCTGACCTGACACACCGACAGAATCGCGAGATTCATTTTTTCAACTTTTCTATCACGAAATATCACGGTTGATCAAAATTTTCAGTTCGTGTTTTTTTAAAGATTAAAAATTTTGTGATTTCGTTGGTAGATCAGCCTTAATTTAAAAAAAAAAACGATTGTTAAAATTTTGCCTCATAAATTAAGCTTTCTTACATGAATCAGATGGTATTATTTTTATAATGTATAAAATGTTTGTAGTACGCCTTGGAACAAAGGTAAGTGCGTTGGACTGTCGGAAAAAAGGTCTTAGCTTCAACTCTTAGTAGCTGGAAAAATGTTATTCAAGGGTGTACTGCCTCTTGCGAGGAAGTAAAAAACTCTCTTGTTTCTCTTGCCATGAAAAGTGCTGCTAATATTAGCCATTCTGAAAATTCTAGGTCCTCTCTATTCATGGTAACTGGTTCTCTACGAGATGTTTCACCGCCAAATGTTTGTAAAAAAAAATTTATCATTTGATGAATTTCGGAAGATTAAATTAGGTATTTACGGAATATTAACAGTCGTACTACCTAAATTCTTTCTTACAAATAACCATAGCTGCTGTGCTAGGCGTTTCGCATCCGTGAGGTCCAAATACCGCTGAGTCTGGCGGATAAAATTCATGCTGAATTGGAGCATTGGCATAAAGTATGTTTCCAAACTGTGTCTTTTATGATTAATTAATAAAGTGTTATTAGTTGCACGTGTTGTCGACGGCGTCATTGTTATTCGCATTAAGAGTATACAAAAAAGGCCATGAACTTTCGAAATTAAGCCATCCCTATTAAAAAATCTGTTATAAGCTTACCATAGCTTACCTATTTCGAAATTTTGTCAAATAAATAGTAGCGTAAGAAAATTGTGAAGCATCCTATACATTTAACACAACCCTATAATGTGTGTAGCTAAACGGTATGTTCAATTTCTTTTTGACTTCAATATCTTTCTCAGTATGTAAATATACAAACAAAAAAACCATTTCCCAATAATAATACTTAAGACACATTATTACCAACGCACTTTAATCATAAGGAGAACATTCATTGATCACCTTATCATGCATTTGTAACTTCTTAATTTACTCTCAGTTATGTCGAAATTACAAATTGCTGCACTCCCCCTCTCCATTATGCAATGATTTGTATTGAAAATCCATTATTCCATCTGCAATCTTCAAAAAACAAAAATCATTTCTCATTAATTTTGAACCTTTCAAACTAATCACATTTCCCAGGGGATTCATATCAACATGTGGTTCTCCACTGATTCATAGTTGTGTTTTGTTTTTCGAATCGAACACAGTTCCCAGTCTTTGCCTCAGTTTTCAATTACTCGTAGTCTCAACGCGAAACGCCCTAAATCCGCACATTAAACAAGAATTCATTGTCTTCTTAAGACCTTTGTTGTTGTTTGGTTCCAAATCATTCATCATTTCCAAATACCATGTTGAAGTTTTGCTCTCCAAAGTCATCACGTAGTTTTCAAAAAGTAAGTCAAACATTTCGTAAATGAATAAGTTTTGGAACGTACCTAGTTACATTTGTGGAAATTATGAAAAACGTTTTCGTATTATAATAAAGATCAACTTGTGCAAAACTGCAATATTGACAGTTAAGTGAACTGCTTTAAAATTCGTTCAATTCGACAAAAGTTTCTTCACACACGTGCATGAATGAACTGCAAACTACTGAAAAAAAGTTTTTTAATTTAAATTTTAAAAAGTTTTACCTTGAAAAAAAAAATAAAATATCCACCTACAAATTAAATAAAACAAGGCAAAGGCAAACACCCGGTGGCAGCACATCATAACGGGAGTGATTTTCTAATCCCGGAATATGAACCGAAAAACCAAGTGACTACACTCGAAAAAATGGCTGTTGTAAAAATAAATATATCTGCTTGCTTTTGCGGTTTAAGGCTATAATGCAATCAAGCAGAAAAGTGTGACAAAAAATCTCTGGTTTTTTAATTATACAAAATTTTTTAATGCAATGTTGTGTCTTTGATTTACTTTAACCGTTGTGCAATGAATAATACATAAAAATAAAAAAAAATTATAACTTCGCTGTTGTCATTTTTGCCATAAACTAAAAACGCAAATAAAATCATTTATTACATAAAGTGTATGAAGTTTAATCAAAATCGTTTAAGTCGTTTTTGAGAGAAAAAACTGAAGTGGACATAAAGACGGACAAACGAATTGACGAGTGGTAATTTTTTAGTGAGGCAACCAATTTTGATGAAATGTATGGGTATGATAAAAATATGCGAGATATTGTAAATTGACTGTCCCCCCATTGCTGAGCTTTCGCTAACAGCAAACGTGTTTTAAGCGGAGTATAATACTGAAATGACCATAATATACGAAACGCACCATGAACTTTGCCAACGGGTGTGATTATTCCAAGTCATTGTATTATTGAACAACATGCGAAAGTTTTTTGCAGTTTTAAACATATGATATAGCTTAATTGTTCAAGTATAAATAGGGAGAGTAGTCAAGGTTTAAGGCTTTCCTACTGATTTTAGAAGACAAAGAAACAATCCATTGCATACTGTTCAGCGCAAAATTTCTTCACGATCTATGTCAATTGTTTGTGCACAATCTTGCACATCAGCTGTATATATTTGGATAAAGAAGCTTGTAATTTGATTTTGGAGCTCATTATTGTATAGTGAGAAAAGAAGAGGTCCTAAAATAGAACCCTGAGGGACACCTCACACCTGAGTAATTCGAAAAATTGATTCTATGGTAGGTCCAGTCAGTAATGTCTTCATTTCAATTTATACTTGCGACTTATGATAGCTACGATGATAGCGAAAACCAAAAAAGTGGGTCTCTCAATTCTGTTTGTCTGTCTATCTGTTTGTCTGTTCGACTACAGCCTAAGCGGCTCGGCCGATTTTTTCAAACTTGGTAGATATCATTTTTAATTTCCACCCCACAGGTTTTTTTTCTTTTTTTTAGACCAAAAATAAAGGCTCAAAAACTGTCCCACAGATTTTTTAAGAAAAAATTCAAAAAATTTCATTTAGTTAAAGCCAGGTAACGGTTGAACAAATTTTCCTTTCCAAAAAATGGTTATTTTTGGTAGCCGTCCTGGAACCATTTTTTTTGTTTTTGATTTGCTCAAAAACGGTACAACCGATTTTGATAATTTTTTTTAAGTTAAGGCTCCACAGCAGTTTCAATATTATTGTGTATTCAAATTTTCCAAAAAAAATTTTAGATTTAAATAAAAAAATTCAAATTTTTTTTTTTGAAAACTAAATATTTCGAAAACCCCATGCTCGATTTTTTTTAGATTTGATAAATAAAAGTTTCTTAATATAAATTACAAGATATGAGAAAAAAATTATTTTACCTAAAAATAACGGTAGGTAGATACCCTCCATACAAAAAATGTTAAAAAATGGTTTTCGAAAATCGTATTTTTCTCGAAAACAGTTCGAGAATTTTGCTAAAATGTTTTTTCTTTCAATTAATTCTTACAACCTATAATTTAATAAAACAAAATTGAAAACAAGATATTACTGACTGTAACTACCATAGAACAATTTTTTCGAATTGTGAATTTCTCATTATCGGCATAACGGATTTCAATGAAATTTTACATAAAGAAGCTTCTAAAAAGTTTAAAAAACATTGCGTTTCAAAACTTTAAGAAAAATATTTTTTTGAATTCTGAAAAAAAAAATATTTTTTTGGAATTCAATATCTCAAAAACGGCTCAATATTTATTTTGTAAATTTAATTTTTATTCGAACAAATGTTTTAAAAATTTTGTGTATAAAAGTTTAATTTTTTAAGAAACCACTACAACGACTTATAATTTTTGTTTCTATCTCTTACTACTAAAAGAGTTAAAAAAAAAATAAAATGTATCGTTATGAGCTGTTCTCTAATTCCTAATTCCTAGTCTATTACATAGGAGCAAGTTCATGCGACCCAGTCGTGCATTTTATTTTTTTTTTTTAAATTAAGCGAAAGAAAAAAATGTGTATCATAATTATAGGTGCTGTTTTCTAGGTTACGATTTTCGAAAACCATTGTTTAAGTTTTGTGAATTTTAGATAAGTAAAATTTGTTTTCTCACATTTTGAAGATTGTACTAAAAACATTTAACTGTCAACTTTTAAAAAAATCTAGCATGCGGCTTATGAAATATTGAGTTTCGAATTTGCTTTTTAAATCCAAGTTTTTTTTTTTAAGTTTGCTACCCAAACTTTAAGGGAGCTTTAGCATAAAAAATGATCAAAATTGGGTGTATGGTTTTTGAGAAAATAAAAAAAAAGATAGTTCTATGGGGGTACCATTAATTATAATTTTTCGAATTTTTTTAAACATTACCTAGCTTACACAAAATAAATTTTTTATAATATTAACAAAAAAAATCAGTGGAAAAAAAATATTTAAAAAAAAAATTAAAATTCTATCTACCAATTTTAAAGACAATCGACCGAGCCGTTAAGGCTGAAGCAGTGTTGCCAGAAACACCGATTTATCGTATTTCTCCCGATTTCTAGACCTATTTCCGATACACCGATTTTTGATGTAAATAGTGCACTTTCTCCCGATTTTAAATTTAAAAATACGTTCAGATATTTTCTCCGCTCTTGAATGAACATAATTTATTATTTTACTAAAAATTTTGGCAGTGCCTAACTTACGGTTTTCTCTTTTTAAATTTAGTATGAAAACATATTCCTTGCAATTATTGTTAACGTCGTTGTCATTGTCTTTGTTCTTCTTCAAAATAGCTTTTTTGGCCTTTAGTTCACAAAAATTGGCGTTTCGTCCCGGCGATCTCATATGGACTCATCAGTTGACTGTGAGGACCTTGTCAATACGCAATTTTTGTTAAATTCAATTCATCTTACATCGATTTTTTGACAAAAATACAATGTGAACTATACCCAACCAAGATTAAATTTCTTCTTCCTTATCTTGTTTGATTTGGTGTGGGGCGATGCGTTTCGGTAGTTCTTGTTAATATTTTCAATTACACTAATAATATAAATGTAGATCCATTTTCTTTATCTTTTAGCGAAATGTTAAAATCAGACTGTACCTACAATATAATAAGCAATGATAATTTGTACCTCGGGAGCGATCTTAAGTTACAATTGGACAAAAATCTTATTTCAAGCTTTGAAGTTGAACGATTTAAAAACAGCTGTATAAGCGTTTACGTTGAACTTTGTAAGCAAATATTACATAGGTTTGATTTTAAAAATAAACATTTTCAGGCTTTGACCTTATTAAAACCAAAACAAACTGTAAATAAACAAATTGATCAACTAAGTAATCTTTTTAACTTATTTCCTAATATTATTCATTATTCTGATATGCAGCGAATCGATTGTGAATATACTCGTAGAGAAATAAGTAATCTTGACTTTAAAAGCTTAATATATGAAAGCTTTGATACTATTAAAATTGAAATATTTTGTAAAATTGTTTGTTCAATCAAAAGGGGCATTCAAAGTTTGGCCTTTCCATTGATGGCTTACTTTATTTCATCGATATTAACATTATTAAACTCTTCAACTAATGTTGAGAAAACTTTTTCTCAAATAAGTTGATGAAGAAAAATTTTTTTTTTAATAAGTAAAATTATTTCAACTTTTAATTCCCCGATTTCCCCGATTTCTGATGTGGAAATCTCCCGATTTCCAAAAATATCTTATGGCAACACTGGGCTGAAGTCGAACAGCAGACAGACAGAATTACAAGACCCAATTTTTTCGCCTTCTCTATCATCAAAATGTCAACTTTGATCAAAATCTCTAGTTCGATTTTTTTACGAATGTATACTATATCTATAGTATGTATTTATTTGAAAATTCGATATCTCAAAAACGGGACATTATTTTTTTGGAAATTTAATTTTTATTAGAACAATAATAAGAACTTAAAGTTGGCGTAGCAAAATTTTTTTAAAATTTTTATATATAAAATATTATTTTTTTAAGAAACCACTACAATAAAATTGTTGTTTGTATTTGTATTTGTATTAATTCATATTTGCTTCAGAAATTACTGGGTTTTTTGTTTATTTTTTCTTAAAGAGTTTTATAAAATTAATTTTATTCTTAAGAACAGTTTCCTCTAATAACATTCATTTTTAAAAATCTTATTGTATTAAAAAGGAAGTTAGTGGGACAAGACAACTCTCAAAAAAGTTGACAGATTTTTAACAACATGGCTGCTATAACCTCAAAAAATGTGTACCATACATATTAATAGTGTTCTTTTTAGCAAATCCGGTTATACAAAATCTTTTCTTGCGCTCACTTTTTTAATTTTTTAAAATAAATACAGAATTGTAGAAGTCACTCAAGATCGGTTTTTCAACAATCATTTCGAAATTTGATGGCATGGATTATATTTTCGAAATATGTTTTTTGGCCGAAAACACTTGTGTTTTAGAATGCTTTGATGAACTAGAAGTCTTATTTTTTCTTAACATATCATTTGATTAGATAATAATGATAAAAAAATAGTTCCCTAAATTTACCCGTAATTTTTCAAGTGCATAAGCCCTCGCTTAAATTATGATTAGAAAATTTAATTAAACTTTTCTGAATATTATGCACATGGCAAATATTGAGTAAATATATTTCTTGAATTCGCAGAGACTAGCCGAACGTCAACCATCCATAGAGAACTTCTATCAGAAGGCTGAGGACGTAATTACACAACCGCTGGAGCTGGATGTACGCCTGAAAAATAAATTAACCGAACGCGAACTGTCTCAACTATTGCAGTCGAAAAAACCCCTCATTATAGCCTTAAGCAGGTGAGTTAGAAGTTAATTTTTGCATCACTTTTCCCCTATTGCAAAGTTTCGAGGGTATGATGACGTGTATGATTATGGTGTGTTCTGCTCATTAATG
This sequence comes from Chrysotoxum bicinctum, assembly GCA_911387755.1. Taxonomy (NCBI): domain Eukaryota; kingdom Metazoa; phylum Arthropoda; class Insecta; order Diptera; family Syrphidae; genus Chrysotoxum; species Chrysotoxum bicinctum. The sequence goes on from OU426987.1 coordinate 247,080,408, forward strand.
TGTGATGAGCAAAAGTTTAAACTGTGCTGTGTGCTTCCTCTGCCAACGTGATTAACTAAGTTTTATTAATATAACTGCATGTTGCATGCAATTTGCATAAGTAGAAGAACAAATTTTTATTTAAATAGTTTCAAAAAAAAATTTAAAAGTTAACATAAAAAACGATAAAGCAGGCTAAACTCTCACAAGGGGCTTACAAAATAAATGTCAAAAGATGTTCCTTACTACCTTATTTAATATTTATAAGAGTAACTCTGTACAAAAGGAAAAAGTTATGGGTATTGTAAATTAGAATAAATTCTTTAATGTTTTGTGCAGAGTACTGGAAAAAATTGACTGAAATTGTATGTACGATGTGCTAAGGTTTTGTCTAGAAAATTGAAACTTCTTGGAAGGCTTAAACCGGTTTTATAATTCTCTACCACTGCGATTACACATATTAAGAAACAATATACCGATCTGTATCAGCTTTTAAAGCCTCTGCAAAGGGCTTGCACTATATTTGAACATTCAAAAAGTAGTAAGGTAGTAACCAGTAAGCGTATCATGCAATTTGGAGAAAATGCGAAAGGCTTTGTTAAAGCTTAGATGGGGTACGGGTACTTTAGTATTTAAGTAAATTAATTAATTAGAGCCCATTACGGCTCGCTGAGAATCAGTACCTAGTCACTTATGTGGCTAAGAGCAATGCAGGGGACCTACACACTAAAGGTCTGCATGAATACATTCATTTACCTTCTCTGAGTAAGCACAGTACTTCAGTGTATTCTGTTCGTTGCATGCATAGAAAGTAGTGTACACTGAAAATGAATACACTATTCTAAAAGAACAAACACTGCACACCATTCGATTCCTTTATAATAAAACGAATACACTGTTTGGTTTCTCTCCTAGGCTTGAATGCTTGAACCAAATAGAACAGAACAAGCCTAACAGTTATAAACACACCGAATACAGCGAACGCAGCGAGTATAAAAAGAAAAACGAATACACTGTTTGGTGTCTCTCCTAAGTATTTCTGGAATTATAGATAATTTTGAATAGCAAAATCGATAATAATTTACAAATTTTAATTATATGGGCAAATTTTAACTTTTGCCATGCGTCGAAATATATAGACATTTTTATTAAATATTCAGGTTTTGGAACTTATAATATTATATATATCATTGAGTTTTAACTATTCAATTTATAAAATGAACCATCGAGATAGTGCGAAAGTGTTTGAAATCGAAAAAATCATCGAATATTGAGACTTTTGGCTGCGTGCGTGGATAATTAACGTTTTGTATTATTGCAAAAATAATGTTTAACATAAGATTACTTACAATTTTTGTTTTTTTCAGATAAATGAAGGTTAAAATTAATTGAAATCATTCATTTTGAGTGCGTGGCTTCCTTATAAATAATCCTATATGATATAAATTTTAGAAAAAACTGCTATGCGTGATTTTTCGTAAATCTTTAATTGTCACAAATTTTCGTGTCTATTTTTTTAACATTGATCATGGGGCATTTTTTATGGTCTGCATCATTATTTAAGTTTTAAGCTATCTAGAGTAAAAAAAACTTTGGCTTCAATGCGTGCTTCATTATGTACAAATTTTATGAAGTTAACAAAACGAACGTAAAAAACGTAACTGTTTCAAAAAAGGCACATTTTTTACTAGCACACCAAAGCATTGTTTGATTATACCCTTACAATGAGCGTAATTTAAACAGTAAAAACTATAAAAAAAATGGTAAAAGTGTTAAACAAATAAGTTTTAAAAAAGAAGCTGTGAAGATTAAAAATAAAAACCAAATCAATTAACTCGGTTCTTAAAATAAATTATTTTAAATTCATTTTTCTATACTTTATACCTTTATACTCTTCAACAAACAATACATATGAGTTATTTTAAAGTTTTTTATTTATTCATGGTTTATAATTGAAGAAAACTCAAATTTACATGCGTGCCTTCATTTTTTTTTTTTTTTTCAAACTCAAGAAGTTAAAATTTACGGGGATAAGCCCATATCTTTCTTAAAAATGAAATATGCTCAAGGAAAATGTACTAAAACTTTTTTTGCAAATTTTATAGAACATTATAATACAGTTTCTATGTCATTCATGGTAATGTTTTATATATTTGAATAAGAGCTTATTTTTGTAGACAAGATAATTTTTCAAAATGCGTTAATAATGTCAAAATTAATGAGTGATATATGTATACTGGAAGAAGCCTTTAAAAAAACTTAATTGAAAATACTTTTATATCAGCTTTCCTCTTAGATTTAAGGTTTTGTAATCTTTTACATAATATGTTTATTTAAAGAATAAGCAAACCAATAATATAAAAATACTTGTTTTCTCCATTTTTAATTTTGTATACAGATTTTACATTTTTAGTCAATGGAAAAGAAACACAACTTCAATTTCTTTTAATATTATTTTTTCAGATTAATCATGTAGAGTTGGATAATTTCTTTTCACAAATTGTATATTTGCTTTAATGACAGTATTCTCAGACCTTAATTTTATAGATCTGTTGACGATTTCGGAAGTTAGAAACTAGTTTATGAACCATCTCGTTTGAATTGTTTTATGAAAATTGTTTTTTTTTTCGAATCCTTATGACCAATTTTATTGTGTAACTTGTTGAATTGATCGTTAAATATTGTTCGGCATTATCTTAGAGCAGGGTTGTGGCAATAAATGAGTTTTAATTTTTGTTCAATATTCAGAAATTTTTCATCAACTTTTGAATTTTTAATTATAAGAACCTATCCCAGTTTTGCTTCACACAGCTTTTTAGTATTAAATTTGGTGTCAGTTTGGAAAAAAATTTAAACAAAAATAAAGATGACCATATTTCATTGAACTATTGACCTCAATCATAAAGACTCGTAATACTCAAGTTAGAATCGATACAGAAAAATCGGCATTTTTTCACGATTTTAATTTTTAATCTTATAGTGAGAAATTAAATAAAGTTCCTCTACCTCGTCTCCCGTTGCATACATATATCAAGTTATTGCCTATGAAACATTATAGAGAATCATTACGATAGTAAATTTGCATCATAAGATTCTTAAAATTATTCAATTTTTCATCAACTTTTAAATTTTTCATAAAAAAAACTTGAAATTAAAAGAACTTTAAAAGAACTTTACCCATTCTTTTAATATGGTCAGTTTTACCCTTTCCCAATAGCTTGAGTTTTCCACTTTCTTTATTGATCTTCACCTTAATGATCGGATAATTTGATTAAAAGTTAAAGTAAAATTTGCCGTGAACAACTTTTCTATTTGTTCACCCTCACATTCTTTAGTAATTGAAAGTTCTCAGTTCGCTTGGTGTACTCGGTGTGTTTAGTGTATTATTTGGTGTATTCGATGTTTTCGATATAAACTCGCTGTATTTGATGCATTTGAGAAAACAAATCAAATGGTGTATTCGTTTCGAGTGAATACACGATTCTTTTGTTTTGGTATGGGGTGATGATTCATTTGTTTTGTTTTAGAAGAAGTGAAAGCAGCAAATAGTGTATTTGAAAAAATATAGAATGGCTTGGAAGTGGTTTCAAGCCATTCGTTGCAGATGTTTACTACACACTATAGCACTTTTCATGACAAGAGCTACTCTGGAAGGATTTGTTATTTCAAGAGTCAGAACACCCTTGAAAAAAATTTTTGCACCGGCTGGGAATTGAACCCAAGGCCCTCCGCATGAAAATAAATTTATTACACTAACCATTATACCAAGGGCTACTATTTACCATCAACAAATATAATTCCCGAATACCTATAGGAAAATGCTGATTTCAAACCTTGGCACATGGCTTGGTAGCTGACCTTATAAAATTGTCTCACCAACACACGCATGTAACTGAGAAATATAGGGTGTTGAATGTTGATGATTATAGTTTGTAGCTATCGTAGTCGGGTGGAATTTGTCTCATTCGACAGACGTACTTTTAAAGTTTGACTAGGGCGTACCGCGCATTTGCCATACAGGCATATTTTTCGAACGCCTGTTCTGTAATATTAAGCCATACTAGACCCTATCCCGGTTCTAAAGCAGGATTGGAAGTATTTATATCTAAGGGTTTTGTAGAGCATTATACTTTCCGGCCATACATACCGGTCATAAGAAGTCGTTCGTGATTTTGAAGTTATTACTATTAATAGTACCATTTTGCCCTAGTCAACAGAGAACAGACAGATGTTTGTGTGTTGGGACCAACAAGTTTCAATTTCGGACGTACTTTTAGGGCGATTGAAGAATTGACAACTTCCAGAATTTGTCTCAGAGTGAAGATTTAGAGTTATTACTACAGAACAGACAGTATGTTAGATAGTATTTTTTATCTTTTTAGCAGGATAATTCTTGCAGGAAATAGGACCGCTTTTTTGTAGATCGGGGCAGTTATATGGCACGCTTATTTGGTTGATCTTTTGATGCATGAGCCCTACCAAAATATGATTTCCATATTTGAAGAGCCACTGCTGTTAAGCCATCAGACTCTACGATCTAGCTTTTTATATACAGGCCTACTTCTTATCGATCTGAAAGACTTTGTATGGCTTGTATCTTGTTTCTCAATGCAAATGAGATAGGGCATAATAAGTTCTTCTTTACTTTTTTAAGAGGGCTGTGAAGATACCATCTACTCTTTGGGGGGTTTTGTTTAAATAGTCTCTGTTTAAGCAGCAGAGTGTTTGTCTGGCTCTTCACTATCTGTAAAGTTTTCATGATTGTACCGAGGTACTCATGATTTCTTCCCTTTTGCAAGAACTTTGTCTAGTCTTTCCGTCGCACGGTTTGAGGAAATATTCTTAGAGAAACATATGAAACTATTCCTCTTTTCTTCGCACCTTGTTGTAGTTAGTCAACTCTAGCAGTAACTATGCCATTCCTTGGTTCTTTTAGCTTCATAAAAAAGTTTTCTTACCTTGAATCTTATAAGAGAGTTGTATGCCTTGCTTTTGGTTTAAGGGGGCAACTTTCCTCAAATTCATCTTGTATAGCTCCATAAAACTCATTAACTGTAATATTTTACTTGTACTTGCTGGGCTTATACGAGTATGTTCCAAGTTTGATCTGAAACAAGTTTGTTTGTTTTCTTAAGATTCCTCCCGTATAGGTATTCTCTGTGAGAAAGCCTTTTAAGGTAAATACTTTTATCCTGTGATCAGAAACCAAAGATTAATTGAATACTCTCCTATTCCTTATTAGAAAGCCTACATTGGCAGTTGCAAAAGATACTCGTACATCCAAAATTCTTTTCTTGTTCTATAGTAACAACAGAAGGGCTATCCTCTACATTAAATATTTCTAGATGTTTTACTAACATGAAATCTAAAAGATACTCACTCTATTGGTGTTGGTTTATATCAATACTACCCCATGTTGTATGATGTGAATTTGCATCACATCCAATTAACAGTGGAAGTCTTCGATGGTTACTATAGTCAACAAGCCCCTGTGTTTCAGTCGGTGGAATGTTGGTCTCATCCCCAGCTAAATAGACTGCTGCTAATACTAATGTCCATGTACTGCCCTCGGTGGTAATTTGGGCTTGTATCGAGACCAGATCCCTCGTCATAAATTCTGAAAGACATACAATTTATATTATTTCTTGCAAGTTCTAGTCCCATATTCCATATTAATTTAGAGTCCCTGCTTGTCAATTATCTATCCTGACCCCCCTTAATTCTGGGTTTTTGATCAGTGCTAAGTTGTCAACTGTGAACTTCCTCGCTTAGAGGAGCGCGTTCAGTAATTTTTGAATGCCTCTTCATCAGTCAGCAATTTCTCTTCCTCCTCAACTGTTGGAAGCATTTCGTCATTTTCATTTGACTTGAAGAGAGAGGTCTATGCTCTCCATCTATTCGTTTCCGCGACCCTTTAGAACAATTGCCAGTGAAAGCTGTCTTAATGAAGACCAATTTTCATCGACACCTCCTTTCTCTCCCTCTCTTATTACCCCACAGCTCCGGCTATGTTTACGTTTAACAATATATAAACGTATCAATAAACCCAAGAGCTCATGTGAATTGGAAAAAAAAAGAAGAAATCACATGAAGTACTCGTATGTTTGGAATAGTTTGGAAGGGCTTTGATTAAAAGGATGAAAATCTATAGAAAGGAATTGAAGATTTGATAAATGGTCAATCCGCCGGGCCACACCACAATAGTACTTGCCGATCTTAGTCCTACAGAACGGCTTAAGATAGTCACACAGTACATTGGATAGAATGTGATATTTTCTTAGCAGGAATATGCTATGGTAATTCTTGCAGGAAATACGATAGCTTTTTTGTATACTTCGGGGATGTGTAGCTAATAGTTCAGACATATGGCACGGTTATTTGGTTGTTGATTTGATGCATGGACCTTGCTTAAAATGAGAACCCCCATATTTGAAGAGATCTGCTGGTGAGCCATCAGATTTTTCGGCCTCTTTAATAAAAAGCTGTGGACTTGTTCTTCAGTGATTGCTGGATTATCTTCTTGTCCTATTTTTTCACTATTCTTAATAGCCAATTAGCCAGCACCTACTAGAAATGCTTCTTGAAAAAATCCACTATTTCCTATGTGCCGAGGACTGTTTCCAAGAGTCTACATTCCGGTCTTAAAACCAGTTGCCTATTTCCTGGTGTTGTTTCGATCGGAAGACTCTTCAATCTAGTACTTGAGCTGGGATCTTCTACTCCTCTCTTCTCATAGCTCGATGCTCTTCTTCTCCCACTGCTCTTCTTTTGCGCTACAATTTTGTTCAGTTCAACACAATCATCATCGTAGCACGGGTTCTCTTCCTCGAGAAGTTGGTAGCCTACTATAGTTTCGGCTATCTGTTTGATGACATTGCAATACTAGGACCACTGATTTTTGGCATTTGTCGTAGGTGAATGCATAGTATGGAGAATCTTCTAGCTGAAGTTTTCTCTGTAAAGACTCGCAACTCCAGTTATGCTCACGGTTGCCACTTGAAAAAAAAATTTGTGTCCAAAGTTGAAAATAAAAATGACCAAATGTAGCTAAAAATGACCAAAATAATTTCACAAAGAAACAGAATACAGAACATCGAATTCATCACATTTTATTTGAGCATATATTCTATATATAATAAATTATTAAAAAAAAAAAACAAAAAATAAAAGCAGGTACAACAAAATTCACAAAATACCTTATACATATGTCTGTATACATACAAACAAAATAACAAAATATAAATACTACATACTAATTTCTCACAGGTTTTTAAAATAAGATCACAATATGTTCATGTATGAAGATCAATTATTATAACTAAATATATAACTATAAATATTAATATGTATGTTTTTGCAAACGCTATTTAAAAAAAAATTTTTTTTGCAGACCAAACATCATTACTGTTTTTTGTATCTTGGAGCTCTTTGGCCAGCATTATATTGTTGATGGTTTCAAAATTGAGTCTATTTCTTAATTTAGTTTTTATTAAACTCAATTCAAAAAATTTACGCTCAGCGGCAGCTGAGCTGTGTGGAAGGGACATTAAATTATAAATAAAAGAATTTAAATTCGCAAAACAATACTCATTCAACCCATTTTTAAGAAAACTAACTTTTTCCCAAAATTCACATATATCCAATTTGTCATTTAGGTTGTGATTTTTTGAAAATCTGAGCATTTTCCATTCCGTTACCACATCTTCCGGATCACCCTGAATCAAATTTGGAAAACTATCAATTAAAGATGTTATTGAAATTTCGGACTCCGACAAAACAATTTTTGGAGTTATTATTGATAAGTTTCTCAAATCGTCATTAGCGAGGTCGAATCTTAGAAGCAGTTGCTTTAAAAGTTCCAAATAAAATTTTAGAGCGTTTGTTTTAACTTCGATTTTATTAAAAGTTGTGAGGTTCGATTTTTTCAGATATTCTTCGGCCTTGCTACCAATAAATACCTCTGTAATGGGTAAGTAATCCTCTGTATTTTCTAATTTGAATTCTGACCACGACTTAATATTTCTTATATAATTATTATTAACAAAATTGCTCAAAATTAATTTAACCGTCGTTTCTATTTGTCCATGTAAGTATGGTAGACGAACGTTTTCTGATTGAAATTCTTTATTTAAATTGTTTATTATTTTCAAAATATAAGATAAAAACAAGAAATACACTTTAGTTTCAGGTTTGCCCATTATATTTGCTAGTTCACATGACTTTATTCCGCTTATCTCTAAATAGCATGAAATGAAATATAATTGAAGTGCGTCCCACTGTTCCACAACCCGATTGATAACATTTTCTAATGCGAGCCACCTTGTTAGTGAAATACCCAATATTTTGTGCGGTGGCACTGCGCAGTATTCTTGGAACTCTTTAAATTGGTTTATGCGGTTAGCACTATATGCAAAAAACTTATATATGTTGCGACACAGTTTTTCCACTTCACTAGGAATTTTCTTGCAAGCATATGCAGAGCACAGATGCAGCGAGTGGCAACTGCATTTAAAAAAAAACAGATTGCCATTACTTTTTAATTTGGCTTGAAGGCCATTTACCTCACCAGCCATAACGCTAGCCCCGTCAGTTGAAAGACCAATCAAATTTTCAAATGGAATTTCATTTTTGGAAAAAAATTGTTGTATGCATTGATAAATAGTTTCAGCGTCACATTTGATGAGCTCAATGAGCCCTAGGAACCTATCTTTTATAATTTTTGTATTTTTATCAACGTACCTTACAACAAGAACTAAAGATTTTTTTGTGGAAAGGTCGGTGGTCTCGTCGGTAATTAAAGAAAATTTCGTGGTTCGCAGTTCAGAACAAATTTTCTGCTTTGCTTTTGTTCCTAACGTCTCCGCAAGTTGAGTAGCTTTTGTGCGGCCGCATTTGATTGATTTTGCAATTTCTGAATCGGGACAGCATTCTTTTAAAAGATTTGGCAAAAAATCCATTAGAAGAAAGGGAAGATTGTGCATAATCAAGAACTGGACAAGTGTTAGCTCCGCCAAATATACGTTTTTGTCCAAACTTGACTGCTCCTGTCGCAAGCACGAATCAATTTGTATTTGGTTTCTTTTTTGTTCAATGTTTTTTATGTGAACTTCATTCTTTTCATGCGATTTCAGGTGGCCTAAATGGTTGGTTAAAATTTTTTCGCAGGGACTGCAATAGCTTTTGTTTTCCTTCTTTTTAAGCCATTTAAAGGTGTTTAGCCATTCTAGGCGAAATTTCCTTTCCCTTGATGTTTCTTCATTTGAATCACTGAAAATATGTTTGTACGTAGGTATGTTTGGACATAAAAACTTTAAAACCTTGTAAAAAAAATTTACCAGTTGCTAGAACAATGGGGCTCAGCTGCTTCTATGGGAGTTTCTGTTGTCTGTTCAACTACTTTACGTGGCTTTTTGGTCACAATAACAAATCTAAAATGTTATTTAGGTTATACAAATACGGTCTATAATAAAATATGTTTAATCTACTTGTCCATTTTGTAGGAATATTTTTTCCACCAGCAAAGAAGAAACAGCACCTAAAATTAACAAACAATTTTAAATTTTACATCTGTCATTAAATTTGCAAGTGATGGAAATGAACGCATTCAGTTCTTGTGTATTCAGTGATTTATTGTATTGTAGTATTGTAGTATTGTAGTTCAATTAAACAACTTAACGCACTATTTACATAATACGTTAGAAAACAGATTTTGGTATACATTTAAATTTTGAGAACATAAAAAGTAAAAAAAGTTTTTATCTTTTCATTTCGTAGAAAAAATGACCAAATGGAAAATAATATGACCATGTGACCAAGTGAAAAAAAAATGACCAGATTTGGTCATAAATGACCAAACTGGCAACCGTGGTTATGCTAAGGCGTCAAACATCTAATTTCTCTTCTGCATTGTTCACAATTGCAGTCAACCTCTGAATTAAAGAGTAATTAGGAATTAATATATGCACACGTTAAAGATGGGGGATGCGTGCCTTGCCTATGTTAGAACATGGTTAATTTGGTTGCTAGTTCAATTATCTGAAGAGCAAGAAATTGTTTTGATGATCCTTAGGCTGGGAAAGAATTGCTATTTATCAGTGTATTACAAGTTTCTGCTTAATTTTTTAGTTGGAAGCCGTTATCTGCGATCGTTTCGGAGCAGCTGTCGTTATCAACTAATCCGACGAAGATATCCTATTGTCCGGCTTCAGCATCGAATTTTTCGAGAACGGTTTTCAGATCGTACTCCGGAGATATTCCGAAGGCTCCACCTTCTTCAGATTTATCGGTATGGGTTTGGTGAAGATCACTTTTCTGCTTAAATACCCATAACAAGTCTGCATCTCAACAAGTTCGGTCATTTCTTTTCTATCCATTTTTATATTATGCACAAGGTCCATGTTCGATTCATAAGCACGGCAAAAATGTTTCTCAGATTTGGTCTCCCTTTTTCGGGGAGGTGAAAAATCCTCCAAGAATATTTCTTGTCATGAAATGTGTTTCTCATCTTAGTAGTGTGTTTAAATGTTTTGCCCTATAGTTGGTGTGTAAGCGCACCACGCTAAAATGTTAAGGCGAGTCAGCTCGCCGTAAGGTTGAAAGTAAAAAGCAAACGATATGAATACTCTTATGACTCTGTTTTATTTTGCCAAAATCAATTCCTTAAATACTATTGTCTTAAGCTGTTATATTTATTTTCTATCTTACTTCTACATATAATATTATATATTCAGAATTATTCTATTCTCTTATTGGCTACAATATCTAAAATAGGATCTTATTACTATTGAGTGACAATCAATGCAATCGAGTGGAATGGTGCTGTTGTGCTATGACTAACATACTCGATTGCACTTTATATGTTTTGTAACTCATTTGTTGAATGGGCAGTGGCGGTGCATATGTGGATACACTACAGTTCGGACTACAGAATTCTAAGTCCCCTCCATTCCTGCATGCACGCACATGAGAGAGTTGTATGTTAGCTAAGATTTCTATCAACCATTGGACACTAATTTATTTATTTTATTGTTTCTCACAGATTTCGGTAATAGCTACCTCATACCAGTGAGGAGCTTTTGTAATACTCAGGGGTGGAAAGTGGCCTCTCTTTCTCTTCTATCTGCAAAACAACAAATCTTAAAGATTCTATTTCATTTATTTTCATTGTTTATCTTCCCCATTTAATGCGTTAAAGGTTTCTAGGCATGACGCATCCATCGACTTCATAAGCTTTTAATATGAATTTTTGAAAAATTTAATTTGAATTAAATTAAAATTGAAATTGTATCCCTGTTAGCTAAATACCAATAGGATTCATACCGTTACCAGTCTATCTATCTATCTATCTATCAATTCATACTGGATAGACTCAGTTAAAATGAGACTCAAAGCATATTAATAAAGTACATTCAAAGTAAACATAATTATTTGTATTCCATCCTATTCACTTGAGCTGGTAGATAGATACTCGTCAAGCTTGTTCTTTCCATCCTCAGCATAACATCTTTTCATCTTCATCTTCAATCCAAGTTATTCACAATAATTCCAGCTTTTTGCAATATTTTCTCTTTATGTGTTTATATTATTTTTAAATTTAATTTATTCATTTTCTTATGTTCTTGTTTGCAGTGAAATATCTAACGAGGAGAAGCTTCAAGATTCCCAGATAAAGGATCCGACTGGTGCAGGTATGTGTGAAATTATCTTTCATTTTGTATTTGCACATCTTCACTTTTCCTTATTGTATACCAGCGAGAAAGTCTGTAGAAAATGGCGCCCAAGAAAAATTTTGTTCCAATTTTGAATTTGTCTGTTTCTAGGAACATAAAAAGAAAGCAGCATCATGCGATGCTTTCTATTGACTCATAATATAAAATCACTCCTTACAATTTGACAGTCACAAATACATATTTTTAACTAAATGTTTGCTGGTGGTGGTGGAGGTGTGGGTTGAGTGTTGAATAGATCTTATGGATAATCACAATTCTACACGGTTGAATTCTTTAGAATATTCTCAAAAGAAGCTCAAACAAGAGAGAAGTAAGAAGAAAAATTTGGGTTTAAATTTATTTAAGGAAATTGTCTTTAAAATATATTTCTTGTGAGTTTAAGAAGAAGACATAAAAAATAAATTGAAATAATTGACGAAAACATCAGCACATAGCCGAATTATGTTACGCAATTTAGATTCTTTTTTATAGTTCATATTTGAAACGGTAGAATGCACGTGTGTAGTTTGTGAAGAGATTTGGTATGACACTCAGTGGCTCCAAATTTAAATTCAGGAGCAGATTAATGAACAACATTTTTAATCGTTAATTGGATAATTATTCAAATATTAAATTGAAGTATGTTTTTTATTAAAATAAAGTTAAAACTTAAAAACAAAAATAAAATGTTTCAAAAAAAAAATAATTTGTATTCAAACCATAAGGTAAGATCACACAGTTCGACAAACCAAGTTTCTTTTATTAATTATTATAAAACAAAAGTAATTTGAAACTCTCAACTGAATTACGAACTTTCGAGCATCCATGCACAAAAGAACAACTTTACGATAAATCCTAGCTTCATTCGGACTCAATTATTTTTGAATCTTCTCAAAATACAACTTAGTTAGAATTACAAAATTTAAAAAGTCGTTTAAATTCATCAAATAAAAACATATCAATTTACTTGTAAATAATGAAGAACTATGGCCCTTTTTATCGGCCATAAACTGAATTTGGGATTAAAAGGGTGTTTATCTTGTGTGAAGAACTTAAAATTGGAAACACTGTTTTCCCAAGGAAACATTTTTAACTGTTTAAAAGCTTGAACAGCGCTTGCGAAAATAATCTTAAGGGGCCAGTTATAGCTATCATTGAAATTCATCATTGAAAATTTTCATTTCGATTTTTAAGACAATTAAACAAAATGCAATGGCTTTAATTGGTACCAAAATGAAGGTAATGAGTAGTAGAATTTTTTGTACTCTATAAAATACAAAATTCTGATTTAAACTTTCTTTTAAATCCACTTTTATTATTTCACTGATATAATTCAATTTCAATGAACAATGAAATCAGCATTCCACTGATTTATTCCAATGATGCATTTCAATGGGTCTTGTGAATAAAAAAAAAGTTAAAGCTTTTTTTTGGAGGAAGCTAAAGCCAACTAGTCATAGCTTTTACTAGCAGCTAAAGCTAGACAGTACTAGCTTAAGCTTTGTTTTATGTGAATAAAAAAATGATAACGCTAAATAGCTTATGCTGGAAAATTCTAGCTTAAGCTTCGTAATTTAAGGTGTTCGTTTTTTTATTCACATGTTTCAGCTAGTTAGCTTTAGCTAAAACTGGTACATGTATGACCGAAAGGAAGGTTTTTTTGCCTCTATTTGTTATCTGTTCTACAGGGCAACTATTGGTTTCGGCTAAAAAATGTTTTTAACTTTTCGTATGTCAGTTTCTGGGTCTATACGTTCACAGTCCTATTTTTTGAGATATTCCCTTATGTTTAATTAACAACTCGCACAAGTTAATACTGAAAATAAGAACTAGTCAAAGCTTTCTAGACAGGTCGAAAAAATCTTGAAATTTTTGTAGCTTTAACTATAATATTCTAGTTTAAGCTATTTTTATTCACACAAATTGAAGCTTAAGCTAGGAAAACAAGCTAAAACTAAATGAATTTAGCTTTGGCTATTTTAAAATAGCTATTACTAGAAAACATCTTTAACTAGCTAGCTTAAGCTTATTTTTATTCACTAAAAATCAAGCTTTTACTTAAAAATCCAAGTTTTAGCTTTAGCTTTTTTTTATTCACAAGGCCCAATGATAGCTATAACTGACCCCTAAAGCTCGGTTATTCAATAAGGGACTCTAAGGCTTTTAGAGCAACAATTGAGATCACTTGAGTTTGAGAGAATTATGTGTTGAACGTGTGGTGATTTCCAAGAGCGATTTAGTTATCAGAGATGTTGATATACTGCACTTTGAAGGATTACAACGTTGTTCAAAAAATAATGGGGCAAAATTTTAAACAACCTATTGTTAAAGGCTTAGCAACTTCCTAGTTAGAAATTTGCTAGACATTTAGTAATTTACTAGGTCCTCGAAAATTTTAATCAATTTTTTTCCATTTTGGTAACTAGTAAAATACTAATTCCCATTTACTAAAAACGTTGCATCTGAACACGTCTAAACAATGACAGTTCGATAGAAAAAAAATAAACAAACCTAAATCCTAATAACTTGAAATGTCAGAAACTCAAAATTTCATTTGTTATTTGTTTGTATTTAATTTTTGTAATTCGGTCTTGGATGTTTACGTTTTAAACCAAGAACCGAACTTTTGTCTTTTGGTTTAGCTATAGTAAAATTCCCCATCGCATCATCCAATTCTTCACAAAGATCTTCTCGGAATTTAAAACATCGCACTTTTCTGCACCCAACTGAGTCTTCAAACATATCAGAATCTCCGAAAACATTACATATTACATTTTTTACTTGATACGAGTATATAGGCATGACAGGGAAAGTTCTGCATTTGAAATAAAATCGAACTCGAGATTTTGATCAAAGTTGACATTATGATGATAGCGAAGACCAAAAAATTGGATCTCGCAATTCTGTCTGTCTTTTCAACTAGAGCCTAAAGGACTCGGCCGAATTTCTTTGAACTTGGTTACCATTTCTAATTTTTGCCCCCACACATTGCTGGTTTACTCATTACATGTTGTTCAGGCATAACACTAACAACATGTAATTGAGTTAAACTAGTATGCCCAACAAGGATGAACACGAATAAAATAATGTGAATTATAAGCGACATAGAAATAAGACACGGCATTCTCCGCTTTAGTTCAGCCGCCATCCCTGGAGATAAAATATCTGAGACAACAACCTTCAGTCTCAGAACATCGTGCCATACATCTTTCCTATCCTTCTTTCTCTTCTTAACTTCACGCCCGCGCTGTGTTAAAACATTTAAAGGGTAATCGAATCCCTTGAGCGCTGGTAGATTATAAAAAAAAAATAATAACGGTTTAACGATTTCTTTTCGAAATTTTATAGATATTTTTTTTTTCTCAAAAACTGTCCCACATAATTTTTACTTGCGACTTATAGGTACTATAAGGCGAGTTATGCATTCGTAAAAAAATTCGAACTCGAGATTTTGATCAAAGTTGACATTACGATGATAGCGAAGACGAAAAAGTGGGTCTGGCAATTCTGTCTGTCTGTCTGTCTGTCGGTTCGACTACAGCCTAAACGGCTCGGCCGATTTTCTTCAAACTTGGTAGATATGGGTTTTAATTTCTTACCCCCGGATGTTTTTTGATTTGATTTTTTAAGACCAAAAATAACGGTACCTGCCTTACGATTTTTTTTTTCGAAATTTTATTAAAAAAAAAAATTCAAAAAATTTAATTTAGTTAAACCTAGGTAATGGTTGAAAAAAATTTTCCAAAAAAATGTGTAGTTTTAGTACCCCCCTTGGGACCTTTTGTTTTGCTTTTGATTTTCTCAAAAACGGTACCACAGATTTTGATCATTTTTTTATGCTTAAGCTTACCAGCAGTTTAAATATTATTGTGTATTCAATTTTTCCAAAAAAAATTTTTGGATTTTTAAAAAAAATCTCAAAATTTGTTTTTGAGAACACAATATTTCGAAAAGCCCATGCTCGATTTTTTCAAAACTTGATAAATAAATGTTTGGAAGAATAATCTACAAGATATAAGAAAATCGTATTTTTCTCGAAAACGGTTCCGAGAATTTTGCTTATTTTTTTTTTCTTTCTATTATTTTTTAATATCTGTAATTTAATAAAAAAAAATTTTTAAAACTAGACATTACTGACTGTACCTTTAAAATTTTCTTATATAAAACCTTTTTTTTAAGAAACCACTACAAAGACGTATAATTTTTGTTCTTGCATAAATCTATATTTACTTGAATCACATGGCATCCTATTCTTACCTTTAACTACTAAAGAAGTTTTTTCTTAGTCATTGAAAAAATGAATTTTATGCTTATGAACAGTTTCTCTAATAACATTCATTTCTGAAATTCTTAGTCTTTTACATAGGAGCAAGTTCATGCGACACAGTCGTACATTTTATTTTTAAGAAAATCATAAAATTTCATTTACATAGTTAAAGCTAGGTAATGGTTGAAAAAAAAATTCCAAAAAATGGTTATTGTTGGTAGCCCCCTGAAACCATTTTTTTTTGTTTCTGATTTTCTCGAAAACGGTATAACCGGTTAAAATTATTTTTTTTATGCTAAAGCTCCTCCAAAGTTTAAATATTATTACATATTAAGATTCTGAACTTTTAATTTTTTGGAATTAAAAAAAAACAATTTTTTTGGAAACAAAATATTCACCATACAAATGTTAAAAAATGGTTTTCAAAAATAGTATTTTTGTCGAAAACGTTTCCGAGAAATTTGATAATTTTTTTTCTTGTGTTTAATTTTTACGATCTATAGTTAAATTAATTTTTTTTTTAATTTTGAAATTATATTACTGACTGTACCTACATACATACCACAGAACCATTTTTTTCTAATTTTGAAATTCTCATTATCGGCATAACGGATTTTAATGAAATTTCTTATAGAGAAGCTTCTGAAAAGTTTAAAAAACATTGCATTTCAAAACTTAAAAAAAATTATTTTTGAATTAAGAAAAAAAATCTATTTTTTTTTTTTGAAAAATTTAATATCTCAAAAGCGGCTTAATATTTTTTTTTTGACATTTTTTTGTATTCCTACAATAATAAAAATTTTTGGTTGACGTAACACAATTTTTTCTTAAAAATGTTTTAAAAATTTTCTATATAAAAGGTTATTTTTTTAAGAAACCACTACAAAGACATGTAATTTTTTTGTTCTTGCATATATTCCCATTTACATGTCATCCTATTTTTAACTCCAAATACTTAAGAAGTTCTTTTAGTCATTTAAAAAATGAATTCTATGCTTATGAACAGTTTCTCTCTAATAACATTTATTCTTGAAATTGTTAGTATTTTACATAAGAGCAAGTTTGTGCAAAATCTTATTTAACTAAAAAATGGCTCTAACAATTTTTATAAAACAAGTTAAGTGTGCTATTATGGGCATGCACTACATTTTGGTCAAAAAAAATTTAGGAAAAAAATTATTAACGGTACCTCTCATAGAACTGTTTTTTTTTTTTTTCATTTTCGACTGTATCATTTTAGAAAAAAAATAATTTTTTTTAAAAAATGCTATTATTACTTTTTCAATCGCAGGCTTAGCTAACGTTCAAGTTTATATAAAAAGTTTACTTTTTTCAGTTAAATTTACCATGACATCAAATGAAATTTCCTTGTTCTTCTTCTTGGGCCCCACTGTTGTTTTGATTTTGGTTTCTTAATAAAGTTATGCTTCATTACGTCTATCGCCGTCGTCGTCGTTGTGAGAATTTGCCAAGAAGGGAATAAAATCACTACTTCACTCAAAGGGAGCAAAATTAGGGCAAACATCTTATTTATTTTTTTTTTTAAATCTATTTTGTATCGTTTCTGCATTCAGGCAAACGGAACGAATTGAAATAATGACAAGCTTCATGTCATTATTTTTATATTAAATAAAAAAAAATGAATACGAACCGTCTAAAGTCGCTACCTACCTTAAGATAGTTGAGAGTGGGTGTTGTTAGGGTTCGAAGACAAAATTATTGCAGTTTTGTCGCGTTCACAAAAACGAAAAGTCTATACCTTTCCACTACATACTATTTCTCTGGTTTCGGAACTTCATTTTGTGTTTTGTTTAAAAGTTAAAAAATAGTAGATACAAAAAGAATGTAAAATCTCTAGGTAAAATGAAATTTCCAATTTTTTGTGCACCATGTTCCGGAAATGCTCATGGACAAGTGTTGTCCTCCGTGTCATCGTCGACAAGGAGGACATCCTCAAATTCGAGCACAAATCGAAAACACAAATGGATGGAATGTTTTAAAAGAATTTTTGTAAAATCACCAGAAACATTATCTAGGAGGAGGAGTGACTGTCCCAGTGGAAATGGAAGTGCAAGTGCAAGTGAAGTGAAAATGAAAACAGTGAATTCGGTTAGACAAGCAAATAAATATCGTAATGTTAACATTGCGGGCAGAGGAAACAGGAGAAAAAGGCAATGTGTACGTTTTTCTGAAAAGATACCAGAACGGAAAATGTCCAAGAATAATGTACAAGGACACGAAGGTAAGCTTAAAGGATTTATTTAAACATGGACGTCATGTTCTTCAAGTATTCTTCTCGTTTCAAGTTTCCTTAGATATTTCAGGGGTAAAGAATGTTGGTGATGTTTTCCTTGTGGTAAATATTTATATTTTGTAAGCATTACCAACAATTCCTATGTGAATGAGTGTATCTTTGGTTTCCATGATGAAAGCATTAAAGAGTTTTGTGTCCACATCGTGTTAAGGATTTTGTTCTGTTTGGTATGTTCTTGAACGTATGAAATAAGAAGTTCTTAAATAAACATAAAAATAAAATAGAAATTCCTTTCAATTATAATATTTCTTCCAACCAACGCACTCAGGCAAAATTTCCTCGAAGAAATAGTCAACATTTTTGTTTCTGTCCATTCCGGCATTAATGCATTGAAAATAGATATTTTTAAGAAAATACAGAATATTTAGTAAAATTTTGTTTTCTTCTTCTTCTTCTTCCTTTGTTCGGCGCTGTTATGATCTCGATGTCGAGGGGATCATTACTCTCCCACGTATCTGCTTCACACTAGTGATCCGCCTGTGGGGTTCGCCGGGTTGACCTCAGAAATCGGCGGCAAGCCTCCCGGTTTTGTATTGTTCCATTTCTGAGGCCAACTGAATGCTGGTGTTTTTGCATTTGTTTGTACCAGGAGTGTTTAGGCCTACCTTTCTTTTTATTCCGAATTGGAACGTTGTATGATATTGCCTTTTTGACGGGGTTCTCAGGATCTCTCCTTTGAACATGGCAATACCAACTAAGTCGGTCGTGTTCAATTTTTTGGGAAATGGTATTTTTAACATGAAGGCTTCCTCGGATCTTCGTACTTCTAATTCGATCAAGCTTTGTAACTCCTGCTGTCATACGAAGCATCTTCATCTCAGCTGCCGTTAGCTTACTCTCATACTTTTTGTACATTGTCCAACATTGTGAACCGTATGTGAGTGCTGGACGCACAACTGAAGTGTAGAGCTTTTCTTTCAGCTTAGGGGGCATTTTTCGGTCACAGAAGATAGCAGAATTTTCCCGCCACTTCATCCACCCTACGCTTACGCGATGATTGATATCGTCATCACAAGTAGCTTCGTTATTTATCATAGACCCCAGATATTTAAACTTTTCACACTTGGGAAGCACTACTCCATTCAAATAAATGTCTGGAATAGGCCTGTGTGGATCAGAAAATGGGCAGCATAGGTATTCTGTCTTTTTCGCGCTTATGCGGTACCCACTTCCTTCTAGAACATCCACCCATGCGTCAAGTGCTCGTTGTAGGGATATCGGGTCTTCACTTATGATGGCTCCATCGTCAGCAAAGAATAACTGATGTACTTTTGGATCCGTCACTTTGCCTTCAAGCAGGTAATCAAGAACTGTAATAAAGAGCAGGGGACTCAAGACACTTCCCTGGTGTACACCTACTGTGATTTCGAATTCTTCGGTGACTCCAGCTGCGCATCTTACTTTAGTAACTGCTCCATCATACATGTCCATAATTATCCGCACATAGGTTTCTGGAACTCCTCGTTGCCTGAGGGCCACCCATATTAGATCTCGTGGTTGCCGATCGAATGCTTTTTCAAAATCAACCAATACGACATGCAAATCCTCCAAAGAATCCCGATGTTTTTCCATAATTATTCTTATACTCTGGATTACATCCGTGGTTGACTTACCCCCGACAAACCCGCACTGGTCATCAGATAGCCTAATTATTTTTCGCAGTCGGCTACCCAAGACTCGCTCAACGATCTTCATGGTGTGTGACATCAGCTTAATCGAACGGTAATTATCACAGCTTCGAGTATCACCCTTTCCTTTATAAATTGGAAGAAGGTAACTTTCCCTCCATTGATTAGGCATGCGATCACCTCGTATAAGTTTGGAGACAAGAATCATGAGCCATCTAAACCCGATGTCTCCCATCTTTTTCCAAAACTCTGAGGGTATTTCGTTTGGGCCAACAGCTTTTCCCTTTTTGGAGTATTTTACCGCCTCACTAACTTCTTCGACTGTGACGTCGGATACTTCGCTTAAGTTAGGTGAAGCTATTGGAAAGTATAGCCTTGGGAATTGTTCGTTTAGAAGTCCGTCACAATACTGTCGCCACCTGTGAAGAATTTCGTTGTCTTCCACAAGTAGTTGGCCTTGAGCATTGTTAATGAACTTTGGCGAACAAATCTCCTGGGCATTTCTTCTTCTTTGAGCGGCTATTTTGAAGAATAAGCTTTTATATACAAAATTTTTAAATCATTTAAAATAAAGCTTTGTACCCCAACTTTAAGTTTTTGTTATTGTACAAATAAAAATTAAATTTCCAAAAAAAATATTGAACCGCTTTTGAGATATCGAATTTTCCAAACAAAAAATGGTTTTTATTTTAGAAATTCAAAAAATGTTTTTTTTTTTAAGTTTTGAAATGCAATGTTTTTTACACTTTCTAGAAGCATCTCTATAAAAAAATTTCATTAAAATCCGTTATGTCGATAATGAGTAATTCAAAGTTTAAAAAAAGGATTTATGTTAGGTCCAAGCTGTAGTATCTTAATTTCAATTTTTTTTATTAAATTAAAAATCGTAAAAATTAATTGAAAGAAAAGAAATTTTATCAAAATTTTAGGCGCCGTTTTCGAGAAAAAAAATACGATTTTTGAAAACCAATACCTAGCTTTAACTACGAGTTACGAGTACATTAAATTTTTTGTATTTTATCTGTCGAACAATTTTTGAGAAAAATAAATATTTACAAAATTTTGAAAAAAAAAAATTGTTTGGCAGGTACCGTTATTTTTGGTGTTAAAAAAAAAAGAAAAAAAACGTGCGGCGGAAAATTAAAAATGATATCTACCAAGTTTAAGGAAAATCGGCCTAGCCACTTAGGCTGAAGTCAAACAGACAGACAGACACACAGAATTGCGAGATCAACTTTGTAAGTCTTCGCTATCATAACTTGCATAACTTGCCTTATAGTACCTGTGAGTCACGAGTAAAAATGCGTTCCACATTTTGGTAAAAAAATATGTTATTCACGGTTCCTGTTATAGAACCTTTTTTTTTTGATTTTTTACCGACTCAACCGATTTCGATGAAATTTTTCTTTGATTACGCAATCGAATTTTTCATAAGACTCGGGTACACATTATGGTGGTGAGTTCCTATATGCTTTTAAAATTACTCATTTGTGTGTTTTTATTGTGTTGGTATTAAATTTTTTGGTTATTCTGGTGCTATATTACAATATTACCTAGAGTGAAATAAAAAAAAGAAGTAGATTTGGACTTCTTATTGTAAAATTGAAGTGGAGGTGGGGTGATGGCGTGCTTGTGTAGTTTAAGGCATGTCCGGGGCTCTGTTGAACTCTGCTGGTATTGCTGCGGATGCACAATCCATGCCCTAACGTGTATGGGTGCTGAAGCGGTAATGCTGGTTTGATGTTTTGATGGTCTCGTCCATCGATTTATCGGTGGGCCGGTATTGCTACCTCGCACAAAGCTGTCACTTCCGGTTCCTATCGACCTCATCGCAGTGCCTGTGGATAGGTTACGTAAGTAACTGAACTAACTGGATAGGAACAGTCTGGACGGTGTGTTATTAAAGTAGGAATCCACTAAGGAGTGTGTATCAACTCACCAGAGGGGTGCACATTCTTGGTTGATGGTTTCTACCTTGACTAACAGTGTATCTGGGGTTGACAGGCCCTGAAGTTTTGCAGGAACTTCATCTGTAAGTGACCTTCACCACGGGAGTCTGAGGGCTATAGCGTACGTCTTCTGGCTCTCCTATTCTATCTTCGGATAGAGAGGTGCAGCTGTCGCGTGCGTGCTCTCTTTCTCAGACTATCTATGAGGTAGGCCCCCTAGTGTGAGTATCGTGGTGGCGTGGTTTATTCCGAGACACATGGTTTCCAGGCGTGCCTGGATTCAAGATGTGTTAGATAGACCTCGCCTCCTAAGCAAGAGGTGTGTTCATGCCTGCAACATGTCACAGCTTTGCGACCGGCATGGCTTCGGCTATGACGGGGTTAATCGTCAGGACCCAATCTGACCCCGATGGAGGTAGGCCTCCCGTAGGTTTAAGCCGAGAAACGGCAGGTACTCACGTTAAACCAAACGACGGTTCTGTAAAATTGAAGTAGGTTGAAACAGTGATTTTTTAAATGAAGTAGATTTCAGTATTTTGCTGATGGTGCGAAGTAGGAAGTAGATTTTAAAATATTTTGAAAAAAAAAGTAGATCTACTTCAATTGAAGTAAAGTGATACCACTGACACCAATCCTTGTCGAGTACAGGAAAAAAAACAGATTGACAAAAATGTAGAATAAACTTGAAGTTAGTTTCGTTTAGTTAGTTTTTGTATGCCTTCGAAAATTTGTTGCGTTCGGAAACAAAGTGTTTGGAAAGTTTTGGTCGCGTTCACACGAACAATTTTATATTGCGATTTCCAAACACGATTTAATTTCGACGTCTTAAAATTTCGATTGTATTTTTTTAAATGCATACCTGCTACAAACCGTGTCAGATAATATTCTTCCGGTCAACTTGGAGCAGAAGCAAAAAGCGAAAAATAAAGATATTAAGCGTTATCAAGAAAGTTGTGTTTAGAAAACTAATAAGGCAACAAAATATTGGAAGATCTTCTTCATGACCTCTTGGTTTCTTCCCATTCATTTATAAGCTGTATGAGGGGACTCAATATCGACGATGCTTAAAAATATTCTTGAATCTCCTCAAGGCCAAGAAAATTATATTTTAATGTTGGGTCAGCTCAAGAAATAATCTCAGTAAGTGCGAGAGGGTTTATATTAGAATGAAATCAATATTAAAACACAATGAAAACACCTTTAACATTCTGTTTTACCTCTGTTTAAAAATAAAATATTTTATTGCACTTTCAATTCACACAGAAAGTGTGGCGACTTGAGAACGTAATCGATTTTATGGAACAAATCGTCTTTCGCACTCGTACAGTTGTATAAGAGTTCTGAAAGATCTCGATATACCTACACAAATCCGCTGGCCCGAATGGTTTCTTTCCAATTGTTTTGAAGAGGTCTTCTTTAATGCTTGAAAAACCATTGCGTAAGTTTTTCCATCTCTGCGAATCTACTTGTCTCTTTCCGAGCGGATGAAAAATAGCATTTGTCGAGCCTGTCCCGAATCTTCTTCCACCTCTAACTATCATCCGATTGCACTTGGGTCCCTTTTTGCTTTCTTAATGGAAACGGCTCTTCTTTCATGAAAACGGCTAAAGAAATAACTTGAAGAACGAAAACCTCTCAATGGCCAGGACAATGGGGTTCGTAGCATTGGGTTCACTTGTGATCTGATGGTACATATATTAAACTGAACGTGGCACAAATATTTACATACATCATTTTGAAGAAAACAAGATTATTGTACTTGATATTTTAAAAGTAATTGATAGAGTTTGGCACCAAGCTTTCTTATTTAAAAAATGTATTTATGAATCTCTTCTTGGTAAGATTAGAGATAACCTTTCGGACTGCTCAATACAAGTTGCATTGAACGATTTTAAGTCTGAAATTCATAAAATAGATCCATGTGTGCCACAGGGCTCCGCTTTCTCTCCAATTCTGTTTCTCATATTCATCACTTATATTTTGCTTGAAATTTCTTATCCATGAATTTTTTTTCTGATGACCTCAGTACCCTCAGCTTCACATATTCGTTCTCAGATTACTTGTCCTAGAATGGCAGCGTGTTTTGAGATCATTAAATTCTGATCTCTGATCTCTTCGATGCGAAATGACGATTCGACATCTCCAAAAACGTGTTTCCTGCAACGCACGTTGCAAGGAATTGTTCAACCATTCTGATCGGTATTTAATCCATAGGGCCTATATTCCTCCAAAGTTTGAACTCAGTTAACATATTTAAGTCTCTTGGACAGAAAAAAAAAAGATTTTTAAAAATACAAGGTTATATTTAGAACTATAACCGAAACATTTGAATTTCTCCAGCACCGCCGCGCCGTAAAGTTTCTTGCCTTTCATTATTTTACCGTTATGTTTATAAACCGTGTTCTAGTTAAATAGCCAGTTGCATCACTCCCCTTAAGCAATTCAACCGTAATAATAGCGCTTCGGGAATTTCCCAACTTCGGACGTACTGTTAAATTCAGGTATTCTTTCTTTAGCCGCACTACACGAATGTGGAATAATTAACCCGACTCAATATTTCCCTCCCACTACGAAATTCATGCATTCAAATCTCTTTTCTCCAACTTTCATTAATGCTCACAATGTGCTCGAACATTTTAGGGGTAGTCATAATCCCTTAAGTGTGCGTTAAATATATACTAAAACTATTACTAATATTTCTTACTCATTTTTTCTAAAAAAAATCAATTTTTACTTAAAGTATTAAGTTTTTTTAATAATAATTTGTTATTTTAATTGACGGCTTCCAGCTTTAAAAAAAAAAATTGAAAATATCTAAAACTCTGTCGAAAAAATATTTAATTTTTTGTTTGTATTTTCTTTTTTTTTTTTGTAGTAAAACAAAATTTTACTGTGCAGGGACGGGTTAGAATATTCCTGCAGCGCCTCCCCGCTTGTCGTAAAAGGCGACTAAAGGAGTAAATACATCTAGGCCACAAACAGCAAGGTGAACCTAGCGACACGTAACACCTATAAACTTTCCCAAAAGTGTGCATGACAGTCCCTGGGTTGGCACGACTGGAGATCACCGGTGCCGTAAAAGAGAGATCAAATACAAAACTGGAGCATGCACATGTCGATACTTACATACTTACAACAACAACAAAAAAACGTTTCGCAGGATTTTGTGAATTCAAGCATTATGGAAGTACTCGTTCGAAATGACACTACCCCGCCAGGCACTACCATTGTTACACATGGTACTGATCCTGGACCGAGCAGCAATGCTCGGGTCAGAGCTAGACGGATTCCGGGGGCTAGCAAAGTAATGCCGCAGATTATACAAAATCTGAGAGTTGCGAGTTGGAACGTTGGCAGTATGACAGGTCGAAGCTTCGAGCTGGAAGAGATGATGAAAAGAAGGCGAGTGGACATCTTATGTGTTCAAGAAACAAAATGGCGAAACACGGGAAACAGGCCCCGTTTCTTGGATACGAGGACAAAAAACTATAAGATGTTCTACTATGGAACGGAAAAGGGTAAAAACGGAATCGGAATCATCCTTGCAAAACATCTATTAGGCAGCGTATTGACCATTTCGAAATCCAGCGACCGTTTGATGTCCCTTAAATTGGTGATTAAAGGAAAGTTGTGGAATATTGTCACTGCAAATGCTCCCCAAATTGGATGTGAGCAGGTACAAAAAGATGCATTTTAGCTAGACTTTCACAATCTACTTAAGGACATCCCAAAGGAGGAGTTTTTGTTCGTGGGCGGAGATTTGAACGGACATGTCGGGAAGACAAACGAAGACTATGAAGATTGCCATGGAGGCCTCGGATACGGCACCAGGAACCCTCCTGGTGAAGACATCCTGAGCATGTGCAAAACATACGGTCTTATCGTGCTAAATACCATGTTCGTCAAACAAAGCCGACACCTGGTCACTTACAGCAGTGGTGGAAATGAAACCCAGATTGATTACCATTTGGTATCTAGTTTCATGAAACCCCGGGTAAAAGATTGCAAAGTGATACTAGGAGAAGCGATCGCCCACCAACACCGTCTCCTACTGACAGAATTTTTTATGGAGACAGTGAACGACAACAAACATACAAAAACTTTTGGGAAGATCAAATGGTATAATCTGGATAAGGAAAAAGGCGAAGCTTTTATTTCGAATATGCAAAACTTTCTGTATAACAACACCGATATAGTTAGTTCGAAATGAAGAGAGTACAGCACAAAGTATGTGGGATCTCCTACAGAGAACTTGCAAAGAAAAAGCCAAAACACTGTTAGGGGTTTCAAAAGGACACAACCA
Source organism: Chrysotoxum bicinctum (assembly GCA_911387755.1). Classification (NCBI taxonomy): domain Eukaryota; kingdom Metazoa; phylum Arthropoda; class Insecta; order Diptera; family Syrphidae; genus Chrysotoxum; species Chrysotoxum bicinctum. Next base: position 247,106,556 of record OU426987.1, read on the forward strand.
ACAAGGCAAAGAAACATGGTGGTGGAATGATGAAGCTAAATCAGTTATAAATAAAAAGAAAATGGCTTTCAAGGCTTGGTCGAAGTGCCCCTCTAATGATACAGAGCAAAAGTCACGCCTCGAAGTGGAATATAGAAACTGCAAGAAAGAAGCGAAGAAGAAGTGCGCCCAAATTCAAGCAAAGAATACAGAAAACCTGTATCGGGAGCTGGATGAAATTTCTACCCCGACAGCTGGTGCTATTCAAGAGCTATGGCAAAACATGAATAAGGGCGCAACTATCTTCAAAATAGCCGCTCAAAGAAGAAGAAATGCCCAGGAGATTTGTTCGCCAAAGTTCATTAACAATGCTCAAGGCCAACTACTTGTGGAAGACAACGAAATTCTTCACAGGTGGCGACAGTATTGTGACGGACTTCTAAACGAACAATTCCCAAGGCTATACTTTCCAATAGCTTCACCTAACTTAAGCGAAGTATCCGACGTCACAGTCGAAGAAGTTAGTGAGGCGGTAAAATACTCCAAAAAGGGAAAAGCTGTTGGCCCAGACGAAATACCCTCAGAGTCTTGGAAAAAGATGGGAGACATCGGGTTTAGATGGCTCATGATTCTTGTCTCCAAACTTATACGAGGTGATCGCATGCCTAATCAATGGAGGGAAAGTTACCTTCTTCCAATTTATAAAGGAAAGGGTGATACTCGAAGCTGTGATAATTACCGTTCGATTAAGCTGATGTCACACACCATGAAGATCGTTGAGCGAGTCTTGGGTAGCCGACTGCGAAAAATAATTAGGCTATCTGATGACCAGTGCGGGTTTGTCGGGGGTAAGTCAACCACGGATGTAATCCAGAGTATAAGAATAATTATGGAAAAACATCGGGATTCTTTGGAGGATTTGCATGTCGTATTGGTTGATTTTGAAAAAGCATTCGATCGGCAACCACGAGATCTAATATGGGTGGCCCTCAGGCAACGAGGAGTTCCAGAAACCTATGTGCGGATAATTATGGACATGTATGATGGAGCAGTTACTAAAGTAAGATGCGCAGCTGGAGTCACCGAAGAATTCGAAATCACAGTAGGTGTACACCAGGGAAGTGTCTTGAGTCCCCTGCTCTTTATTACAGTTCTTGATTACCTGCTTGAAGGCAAAGTGACGGATCCAAAAGTGCATCAGTTATTCTTTGCTGACAATGGAGCCATCATAAGTGAAGACCCGATATCCCTACAACGAGCACTTGACGTATGGGTGGATGTTCTAGAAGGAAGTGGGTACCGCATAAGCGCGAAAAAGACAGAATACCTATGCTGCCCATTTTCTGATCCACACAGGCCTATTCCAGACATTTATTTGAATGGAGTAGTGCTTCCCAAGTGTGAAAAGTTTAAATATCTGGGGTCTATGATAAATAACGAAGCTACTTGTGATGACGATATCAATCATCGCGTAAGCGTAGGGTGGATGAAGTGGCGGGAAAATTCTGCTATCTTCTGTGACCGAAAAATGCCCCCTAAGCTGAAAGAAAAGCTCTACACTTCAGTTGTGCGTCCAGCACTCACATACGGTTCACAATGTTGGACAATGTACAAAAAGTATGAGAGTAAGCTAACGGCAGCTGAGATGAAGATGCTTCGTATGACAGCAGGAGTTACAAAGCTTGATCGAATTAGAAGTACGAAGATCCGAGGAAGCCTTCATGTTAAAAATACCATTTCCCAAAAAATTGAACACGACCGACTTAGTTGGTATTGCCATGTTCAAAGGAGAGATCCTGAGAACCCCGTCAAAAAGGCAATATCATACAACGTTCCAATTCGGAATAAAAAGAAAGGTAGGCCTAAACACTCCTGGTACAAACAAATGCAAAAACACCAGCATTCAGTTGGCCTCAGAAATGGAACAATACAAAACCGGGAGGCTTGCCGCCGATTTCTGAGGTCAACCCGGCGAACCCCACAGGCGGATCACTAGTGTGAAGCAGATACGTGGGAGAGTTATGATCCCCTCGACATCGAGATCATAACAGCGCCGAATCAAAAGAAGAAGAAGAAGAAAAGCTTATTTAAAAAAAAAAAAAAACTATAACTACTTATAATTTTTGTTATTGCATAAATTTATATTTGCATAGCATTCTGTTTTTATCTCTTACTACTAAAAGAAATTAAAAAAATAATTTTATCCTTATGAACAGTTTTCTATAATAACATTCGTTTTTAAATTTCCTAGTCTATTACATAGGAGCAAGTTCGTGCTACCCAGTCGTGCATTTTATTTTTTATAAAAATCATTAGAGTCGTTCTTGAAATAAATTTAATATTTCATAATGGCTGTATGCAAGGAACCGAGCTAAAAAAACAAACCATTTCAATTTCTTCTCTAGGCTGCAGGTTAAGGTGCAGACCTGCAGACAGACGGAATCACTACTTTTTCGTGTTGTAATGTCAACTGATAAAAATTACAAGTTTAAGTTTTTCTAAAGGAACTAAAAAATCATTTTAAAATCTACTTCGATTTTTCTCAGTTTACTTCAATTTTTTCTTCAAATCTACTTCGACGCTCTCTAGTATTCTTAAATTAATTTCAGTTTAAGAATTGTTAATTAATATTATTTCACTTGATTTTAAAAGTGTTTTTGATTTCTCAAAGCGATAAAGAATTAGCCATCATCGAAATGATATAGATTTCAGGACTATCTGTCAACATTTTATGGATGGTTGTTGGCATATTGTACCAAGGATACCGTTCTACGAAATATTTGCGATACCGATGCATTAATCCTTAAACAGACTAGTTCAAAAACTATTCCCATTTTATTCTCAATTCTAAATAAAATCCTTCAATTTTTTTTTAAATCATGTTCAAATAACACTTAATATAGCACAAAATCCTCATTTATTATTTGTGAAAATGTTAGTCCTCCTGCAATGTTAGTGTTTGTAGGATTCAAATATCTCTCAAATAGATCTAAAAATGTGATTTATAGTATGAAAAATGGGCTAGCTTAATTGATAAATAGACATGCATGCATTGGATATAAAAATACCTAGTAGTCAATTTATCTAAACAAAATAAACTTTTTTACATAAATAAATTTGCGGAAATTGTTTCAAAGGTATTATCAATTTCATCCAACAACAATAGATATGTGTTTTAATAAAAAATAAAAACAATTTTCCATTCACAATTTTTGCAACATTATATTTGTTGAACTTTTTATTACAAAAAAAAAAAAACATAGGTTTGTGAATGTATAAAATGCAATTAGATAGTAAACGCTTTTTCCTCGTCATCGTCATCCCGAAAAATATAATATTTCAGTGAATCAGGAAGGCAAAAGAATTTTTGTGTACAATCTAAATTAAAACACACAAATGAGTCGCAGGTACTCGCTTCGAAGATGCCTGCAGTTAGGTTTTTTTGGAATTTAAATTTATAAACCAAAGTGATGGGTTTTCCCAATGGAATACGAGTAAATCAAGTTGTGCATGAGATATTAGAAATTTTTTTTTTTAATTTGAAAGACCAATGTATACGATTACGTATGTAATTATCACACCATTCAAATGCTCGAAACAGGTGGAGGGGATCCGAGTGGTCTAATTCTCAATGACTTTTCCGCAAAGATCCGGCTGGATTATGAAATGTTCATTTTAAGGGCTTCGGTCGATTGTGGATTACTTGCATATACTTATACATATCTGCGACTTTAATAAATTCCACAAGAAAAAGTATAATATGGGGTCAAATCGCATGACCTTTGTGCCAATACAATTCTTCTCTACGAGAGATAACCTTACCCCTAAATCGTTCTGCGTTTTTGAGGCCTTCTGTCATGTAGTGAAATTCCCATAATCCAAAAGGAGTGGTTATCGCTGTTTTTGGTACATCAGATGGTTCAACTGGGACTTGATGGTAAGCTTTTTCCAGATCGATGGTGCTGAAGACTTTTTTGCCATGGCAGATGTTGACGAAATCTTGAACATGGGCGATTGAATATTTGTCCGGTACTGTTTTGTCGTTGAGGCGTCTATAATCTCCACACGGTCGCCACGTGTTGTCCTTTTTTGGAACCATGTGCAAAGGAGATGACCAGTTACTTTTTGATGATTTGCAAATGCCTTGTTCTAAGAACTGGTGGAATATGGCCTTTGCAGATTTGAGTTTTTCGGGTGGTAGTCGGCGTGGTTTTGCCGCGACTGGTGGACCAGTTGTTAAGATGCGATGGGTTATTCCTGTTTTTATTGCCTTGCGTTTTGATGGCTGCTTTTCGAACAGGTCTTTGAATTCCTTTAAGAGATACGAAAAAGGATTATTTGTATCGATCAATTTTACCTGAGGAGTGTCAGAGGAAACAATGCTGCCCACGTTGAATAATTCGATAGAGTTGTCTATTAATTTTCTGCTTCGTAAATCTACTGAAAGATTAAAGAACTTAAGAAAATCAGCGCCAATAAGGGGCGTGGCTACGTTCGCAACCGTGAAATGCCATGGAAACGTTATTCGTAGGCCGAGCGATAGAACGAGTTTCTCTTGTCCATAAACGTTAATTTCAGATCCGTTTGCCGCATAAAGTTTGAGGAAGTTAGATTGTTGGTTGTTCGTGGAGTATATGAGGCGATTTTTTGGTGGAATGATAGATACGTCCGCACCAGTATCAATCAAAAAATTACGTCCGGTGGTTTTATCATACACAAATAGGCGAGCTGATGAAGCACCGAGTTCATTCGCCTCTATTTGAACTCGGCATTTTAGTTTTCCGTCGAAAACGTGCATGGTGGTCGGCATTTAGTCGCTTTCGATCCAAACTTGTTGTGAAACCAACAATAATCTTTTTTCTCAGAACCACGGTCCTGTGAGTCTCGTTGCCTGGAACGCGATGGAGTGCGATCGCGACGGACACGTTGTTCGAGCAATCGAAAACGTCTAGTCTACTGATGTCGTCCATTTGCGTTGACAGCCTGGCTAATGGTGCAAGCGAGGGGTCTTCTTTGTGAGAATTGCTCGGTTGCTGGGTTGTAGCCACTGACACAACGTTTGTGGTTTAAATAATTCGATCGGCCATTTTCGCCACCTTGTCGAGTGGTTCGTCGCTCCAGGGAGACAGTATTTGCTGGAGGTTCATGGGTAGGCAGCCCAACCACAATTCTGCGAGGAATTTGTCCTCGAAGTTTTCTCCAGCGAGATTTCGCATTTCCTCAAGAAGGCGTGAGGGCTTTTTATCTCCTAAGTCCATCTGCGAAAGAAGTTTTTTAATCTTACCATGATCACTGGGTGTAAATTCTTTGATGAGCAGATTTTTGAGGGCGATGTATTTTCCTGAAGCAGGAGGTTGTCTTAAAAATCCACAAATTTTCTCGGCTACCGTTTGACTAAGCTGAGAGACTACGGTGTGGTACATTGAATTGTCGGCACTAATTCGATTTACAACAAACTGCGATTCCAGGAGGAAAAACCATAGCTCTGGGTCAGATGTAAAAAACTCCTGAGTTTTGATGCGACTGACATTGAACATCTGCGAAAACTCAGTCGTCTGAGTTTCGATGCTGGTGTGGTCAACAGGTAGGACGTCCACTGGGCTTGCTGTTTTGCCATCGTCGTCTTGCTTGCTCGTCATTGCAAAAAATAACTTTGTTCGGAGATCGGGGTCACCAATTTAGCTCTTCGAGATGAAAGAAAAAGCTCTTTAATAAAATAAATTCAATATTTTATTTTTACTTAAAAATATAACAAAATAAAATTTAACAATTTGTTGGACTTCAGAAACTGGTATGCGATGACTGTTCGTTGTCGATGTCGAATCACGAATCAGTTCATTATCGCATTTTGATTTTGTTGTAGATTAATCTGGTGATGTGATGTGCGGGACTTCGTAAACGGTATTTAATTTTAATCCGTAAGAGGATTATCTTATTTACTTATGTATATACGTTGTGCACGTCGTCATTTATTATTTTGTCAGTGTTGCTGATTGTAATTTATTGTAGTGATGCTACAGTGGCATCCTCTGCACATATTCGCTACGTACATAATGCTCCGATTTGGGCCATATCAAATTGGTTATCATCGTTCTGTAGCAGATTGCGGTTGCCGATGAGCGCCTCACCAAAAGTCGTTTTCGAAAAAGTACAAGCCGATGATGCAGTCGGCCCCGAATTCCACACCCAACGGTAAGTTTTTGAGTGTGTTGTTGTCGTCCCATATACGGCAATTCATCCAAAAATGCCCTTCGGCCCTAAAGATGAGCTTACGGTCAAAATTGGGATCCTCTTCCAAAAGCTCCGAAACCCAGTCAGCGAACAAAGGTCGCTGTCTTTGGTTATGAACTTTGAGCTCTAAGGTAAACAGGATTTCGTAAGGGTATAGGCCCAAGTCCCGACGAAAAATTCACTAAGTTAAATGTCTGCGAAAGGCCGAGGTCTTGTGCATGGCGAGAAATCTAATGCCTTGGATTCTGCTATACACTTTCACGTACCGCAGCGATGTTCTCGGTCGATCTTACGTTCCTTTGACGTATATGAATGAATGAATGAATATTGAGAGGAGGTTAGCACTGCGACCTTAAGATCTATTGTGCCCCCATCCAGAGGAAGTTAAGTTGCTAATCCTAGTATGTGTTCCGGCATTTCGTCATGAGTTTTGCAGAATCTGCATGTGGGGCTGCTTTCGAGGCCAAGAATACTACAGTGTCTTCTTAGTTTGAAGTGACCGATGAGGAGTCCAGTTACTATACGTAGACTGTTTCTACTAAAGTTGATAAATTTCATGAAACAATCTTGGTTATAATTATTTCCCAAGAAGTAGTTTGGCCCGCCTTAGTTTTTGGAGTTATTTCCAATTTTTGAATCTTCCTTTCCCACAGTAGGGCTCAGGCCCTATTTAAGCAGTCCTTTCGCCTATTTTTGCTAGCAAGTCTGCCTGCTTATGTCGCTGGACACCTACCTGTCCAGGTATACCCAATAAAGTGACACATTATTATTCTTGCCAAATTCGTTTAGCCTTCCGTCACATTCCCCCACAACAACTTAGACGTGATGGTGTATGAGCTTAGTGCTTTGAGTGCGGCTTGGCTATCTGTCATTGGACAAATGTTGGCTGACTGATAACCGAATTGGACATTTTAAATCTGGCCCGATACCTTTGCTTGCCATTGTGATTTGCCATCAGTAACTGAATAATAAATAACAAATTTGACAGATGTCACCAAAACAACATGGCTGACACAGGCACCCAATTGAAAACGCCTTTATATTCATACAAAATCCCATAATATCTTTAAATCAACTACACGAAGCTATAACGAAGTTTATTGGAAACCTTATCGAAGTTGAACAAAGAAACCAGGATGTCTTGTCTCAAAGTTAAAGGAAAAAAATCTAATTTCAAAAAATTTCTTAAAAATATAAATTTATTTAATATTTCAAAAAACACATCATTAATATTTATTTTATTTTTTTTGTAAATAAAAATTTTCTTATAAACGAAGACTATAAACTCGTTAAGGCTTCCCATTAAAATAACAATCAACTTAAAGGAAATAATTAGCAATTTAAGAATGTATACATGAATACATGAATTAAAAATTAAAATATTCAACTTTAAACTTTGCACTAAATAAAGTCAAAATTGTTATATTTATTTTGTTTCAAAAGTCAAATTTATCGAAGTATACTTTTAAGCTGAACGATTTTTCTAACCCTCTTACATCCTAATTTTTATTTATTTAATTTTTAGAATTTCAATAAGGATATAAATTTACTTTTCTATGAACCCAATACGTGCCTTTTAAATTATGTTTGCAAGTTATGACTATCTTTTAACTTAGGGTATTATATTTCGTTTTTTAGTTAAACCATTATATTTGTATGGCTTATGTAAATTGGCGAGGCAAAATTCATAGTCGACTGCATGTAAAATTAATTAAATTAGATTGTTATGCATTTTATATTTTGATGTTTTATGATTAAATAACTGTGAAATGTGAATCTCCCAAACAAAGTAACAGTATCAAACCGAACTCTACAAAAAAAAAAACACCATGTTTTTAAAAATATTTTATTTTTATTAAAAATATTAAATACTTAAATATACCAAGCCCTGTAAAATACAAACTCTTTGCAAATATTGAAAAAAAAACTTCGACTATTAACTAGTTGGGTCCCCCAATAATTGTAACAGACTGAAATTTAAATTTTCTTGTTCCTCAAAGTTTAAATCAGTAAAATGTTCTCTATCTAACAAATATGTATCCAATTTGTTACTTTAAAAAAATCCATCTATGCATTAGTCGGCGGGAAAAAGCCATGAGACTAAAAGTGTTCAAGTGTAAATTCTGAACCTTTCTTGCCTGGGGTCAATCTCTTTATAGCTAGTGGCTAAAAAGATAGAAGGCAGCAAAGCTTTTCGTTTTCCAACTCTAAGGTCAAAATTTGAAAAAAAAAAAAAAAAAAAAAGAACTGTCGTTTGTCAACTATACTACCCTCTATCTGCTTGGGCCCTAATTACAGAGAGTTCGATTTGAGTCACGAAGTGTTAAGAACTTCAAGGTAACTGTTTCTTGAGAAAAACTTTTTTCCCTTCGACCAGCACGATTCGAGATAAACTGGTTTTCATAAAAGTGGCAGAATTTTCAAGAAACCTTTTGGTTGATTTAAACATTGAGGAACTATAAGATCCAGAGTCCAACCTTCTTAAAAATTAGTTTAATCTTACGTCGTAGTTTGACCAATCTTACAATTTTGTCAGTTTACATTTCATATTCACTTAATTTAATCAAAAGAACCCTTAACTTTCTCGCCTCAAGTCCAATGGTCAAAGGTTTTTCAGGAACTTCTGTCCCAGCTGCAGGAAAATTATTATTAGCTGGGGTCATAAGTCCATAGACTTCACAAGATTTCAGAAAATTTAAAACCTCTTGGACAGCTGGATATTTCAAAATGATATTCTGCTTAGCCATGCCCGCAAGAAGTCCCAAAACACACCGCTTCACATGTAACCAAGTGTCAGCATACAATCTCGATCCAGAACCACCTTCCAGAGCATGAGCAATCCGTGATAGACCAAATTCATAATTAGACTTGGCGCAATAAAGTGTTCCGACAACCAAATTGACAATGCACAAATGATGATACTGTTTGCCTTGGGACTCCTTTTGCTCTTCGGCTTTCTCGACTTTCTTCATCAGCTCTTCGGCTTCGTCATTTTGAAAAGTCATAATGTAAGCTGCACATAAGTTGGCTAGCACAGCTGCTGACACAGTCATTATGTTGTCAGAATGCTGTCTGACTATTGGTTCGTAGAAGGCAGCTGACTCCTTATATTTGTCACCTTGCATGAATAGAACATGGCCGGCATTTAGACGCCAAACTGGATTTTCCGAGCAAAATTCTGCGCTAGAACGGAACTCACGTTCGGCGCCGACAAAGTCATCGTCCCGCCAAGATAGCCAAGCTCGAGACATTACCACTGGCAGGTAGTATTCCAAGGCGCTCTCGTAGTCTTTTAATGCCTGTCGCAGAGCATTTTGATCGGTTGTAGTCCGAACTTCCTGAACCTTAGCTGCAAGTCCTCTAAGCTTGCTTGCCAAGCTCGAGGATAGAGTTCCGAGTTTCTTTTCAGCAAGTTCAGGTGAAGTTTGAGCTGTTATTAAGGCATCCAATAGTTCATACAAGTACTGGGATAAATATTTGTACGTAAGGTCTGTGTGCTCGGCCAAAATGTCAGCCGCTGTGTCATACATCTCATGCTTGCAACACAGCAACAAAATATTCGCAAAAGTTTCCTTCGGACAAGCAGGGGGCCCGAGTTCGAGAAGAAAAGCCAGCTTCCTTAACCCAGCAACAGGCCCGCTTGGATCGGTCAAAGCCATGTTGTGTAAAGTCACCGGATCCAATTCACTCTCAACCCTCGGAGGTAGGTCCAGCAGGGCCTCACGAGCTGCTTCGATATTTCCATCCTGGTACTCAATGGCAGCCTTTAAATTGAGGGCTTGAGTGATTCCAGACAAAGCCATAGTTATAGGGTTGCCGACACTGCGAGCATTGCCTTCGCCCTCCATTTGAGCGCCAATTCCCAATTCTGGATGATTACGAATGCCTCGTTCGATTATCTCGGCAGTATAATCCAAAGATTGGGCCTTCTCCTTCTTGCGAAAGTGACACAGGGCTAAATTGTATGCCATCAAAGGATTAAATCCCCCGATCTGCAAGCCCGAAACAAATCTCTGAACTGCATTTTCATATTGGTCGGCTTGATACAGCAGACATCCTTCATCATTAAGAGTTTCCGCATTGCCACTCAACCGCTGATTGAGAACACCCTGTGCCCCAGCAAAGTCCTCACTTGAATACAAAATGGCACTTTGCAGCTGAAGGATTTGTTCCTTAAGTTCCTCATTGTCGATAATTTGCTTGAGAACCTTCAGTGCCTCGGCAAATGTTCCAGCTTGGTAGAGGGATTGCGCACAGTAGAACTTATACTTAGCTTCTTTCGGCACAAGGACACACAATTGCTCATAGCAGGTTGCAGCTTCTTCGTACCTCTGGGAGTGGTAGTAGCAATAGCCAAGTGTAGAGATTCCAGCCCTTGTTGTGGCAGCTTCGCCGAAATTATTGATGCATTCGATTACATCGTCGAAACGTTTGTCTTTGATTAAATTATAGATTGTCCTTGTGACATGGCCTTCTCGCAGGATTATTCCTTGATGAAGCATTATTTAAGAGAACACACCACAGAATTTAGAATTAAACTGAATTTTAACCGAATTAAATGGAGAATGCTTGTTTGGGTAATTTGTGTTGTCAAGGCCACCAGGTAAGTCATGCGCAAATGCTAAGCCACAGAACTACGTGTAGACGGGTAATATGGTTAAATTTTAATACCCAGAAAAACCGTTCACCGAAAGTGCTTAAAACTACCCCTCGATTTCCCAAATTAGTATTTACATAGGACAAACATCCTTTTTGGTGGGCAGCAGAGTTATTATTATGCCTCCCTCCATTTATTTACCAAATTCAGATTGAGATTATATTTTTAAATTATTTTTTATTTAAATAAAAATTGAAATATCAACAAACCTTAGACAAAATGCCTTTATTTGTTTTTTTTGTATTTATTTGGAAGAATGTCAAAATCAATTGAGAGGAAGTTATGGCCTTGCAAGCAAACATCACCATCACGTCCATCGAGTTCTAGATAAACATTTTCCTTCGACGAGTTTTTTTTATATCTCTATTGATTGTGTGTTGACTTTCTGGATGAAAGTTGGACTTTTTTTATGAATTCATAGACGATAGGGAAAAATGAGTATAGAATTTGGCAACAAAAGAATTGGGTTGAATCCCAAGTAGGTAAGTTATTTTAAGGGATGGTTTTAGGCAAAATGGCGCCCGGGATGGGAAATATGTGTTAGTGGTCCAGGTTCGCACTAAATGATTCGAAATCTGAATTTCTTGAGATAAATAAATTCTTTTTTTTCCGACAGTCAAATCATCCATTAATAAACATAAGCAAAAGTAATGATTAATTATTATTCAGAGAGAAGAACCTGTAATCAGCACAAAGATTGTATGCAACATTTATGTACAATTGACGTGTACTGTGTTAGTAGACCGATTGCAAGTCCACCATCAATGAGAACTGGCCGAGTCAATAATTACGAAGTCAATAGAAAATTAATCACTTGTAATGAATACGGACGATTTCCGTACTCAATACATCACTATGGATAAGATATTTCGAGATATTGTAATGACTACATGAATATTTAAAACTCGGATTAACATGTCGGAGATAGGTGCCACATAAACAAAAATGTTTTTCTTGAGAAGAATCCTGCAGGAGTAGGAATATTATTCAACGAAAAGTGCTTCTCAATTTAGACGTTTGAAATATGTATAAGGATAAAATTGCAGGTCCCTTCCATATTTCCTAACACGCGCACAGGAATGATTGAGAGAATAAAGTCACGCAATGAGCGGAAAGTGATAAGTTTAAGAACAAAGTTTAAACGATAGTTTTCCACTCTGAAATGACGCTTCCCGGTCAATGACCGCTACAACCAAACAATCGCTTAGCATTTTGTCAGCATGCCGCTTTGCCACTCTCTCCTAATTGTGTGGCCTTGGCCAAAGTCGCTAGGTTCATGTTCCCTTCGGGTCGTTCAGTCCATAATTGCTTCCACCCCATTAATACGTACATTTAGCAAATTATGCATTCGTAAAATAAAACTTTTAATAGAAAATATGTAGAACTCTAAATTTTTATAAGACTAATGTCAAGATGATAGAGAGCACGAATACTGTGGGTCTCGCAATTCTGTCTTTTTTTTTAAGGCCACAAATAAATAAATTTTATTAAATATTTTCTTTTTCTCAAACTGAAAAAATTAACCCCCACCCCACTTAAAATCTTGACAGTTCATTGATTTTTAATAATATCTACAAAATTTACGAAAATTTTTTGTACTTTATAAAAATAACAGTACCCACCATACAAAAATTGATTTTTTTTTTTCAAAATCGTATTTTGATCGAAAATGGCTCCTAGAATTTTGGAGAAGATAATTTTTCTCCCATAAATCTTCTGGTCTGTAGTTTTATAAAAATAAAATGCACGACTGGATCGCACTTACTTGCTCTTATGTAAAAGTACTTTTTAAATTTTTGACCCACACGCTTACTTCTTTGTTTTTAAGACTAAAAATAACGGTACCTGCCATACGATTTTTTTTCGAAATTTTGCAAATATTTTTTTTCCCAAAAACTGATTTAAAAAAAAAGAGGGTACCCCCAAAGAACCATTTTTTTTTTTGATTTTCTCAAAAACGGTAAAGCTCCCCAAAAACTTGAAAAGAATTGTGTATTTGGATTTAAAAAAAAATCAAAATTTTTAAGATTTTTTTTAAACTTAAAAAATGAAAGTTTCTCAACATAATCTACAAGATGTATGAAAAAAACTTTTATTTAACCTAAAAATAAATATACCCACCATAGAAATGTTAAAAAATGGTTTTCAAAAATTGTATTTTTCTCGAAAACGGCGCGCGCCTTGAATTTTGATAAAAAAATTTTGTTCAATTAATTTTAATGAATCTTTAATATTATAAAAAAAAATTTTGAAATTAAGATTTTACAGTTTGTACCTACCAAAGAACCATTTATTCAAATTTTTAGAATTACTCATGAACGACATAACGGATTTTAAAGAAATTTTGTGTAGAGATGCTTCTAAAAAGTCTAAAAACCGTTGCATTTCAAAACATTAAAAAAAAATATTTTTTGAATTTTTGAAAAAATAAATCATTTTTAAAAAATTATCATATTTAAAAAATTAATTTTATCTTTATGAACAGTTTTCTCTATATAACATTCGTTTTTAAAATTCCTAGTCTATTACATAGGAGCAAGTTCGTGCTACCCAGTAATGCATTTTATTATTTTTTTTTTTTTGATTTTCAAAAAATTTTCAATTTTCGAAAATAGTATTTTTATCGAAAACGGCTTCGAAAAAATTGAAAACATTTTTTGTTCTTTTAATTCTTACGATCTATGTATAATAAGAAAAATTTGAAAGTAAGATATTACTGACTGTAGGTACCTACCTATAGAACCATTTTTAGAAGTTTTGAATTTCTCACTATCGACATAATGGATTTTTACAAATTTTTTTATAGAACAGCTACCAAGAAGTTTAAAAAACATTGCGTTTAAAGACTTGAAAAAATAGTTTCTGAGTTTTTGAAAACAAATAACTTTTTTTTTTGAAAATTTGAATAGGCTGTACCGTTTTCGAGAAAATCAAAAACAAAAAATGGAGACAGGGGGGCTACCAAAAATAACAATTTTTTGGAATTTTTATTTTCAACCATTACCTAGTTTTAACTAAATGAAATTTTTCAATTTTTTTTTTTAATTTTGTGGGACAGTTTTTGAGAAAAAAAAAATATTTATAAAATTTCGAAAAAAATCGTATGCCAGGTACCGTTATTTTTGTCTTAAAAAAACAAAAAAAAAACGTGTGGGGGAAAAAAATTAAAACTATATCTACCAAGTTTGAAGAAAATCGGCCGAGCCGTTTAGGCTGCACCAGTTGTTTCCGACTTAAGGAAACTAACAGAACAATCAGTCTAATGGAGTCAAATCGCACTATTTCGGTACCAGTTTACGTTGCTGTGGATTGAGATGGGCATGTCCTCAAATTGGTCAAGCCGAATGTGTATTGAAATTAAGGGTTTGATATGTCGCACCATCCTGTTGAAACCACATTTCGTTCGCAACAAAAACCCTTAATTTTATCGATCAGTAGCACTCTCCGTTGATTGTAATGGAATGCCATGGTCGTTTTAAAAGAAGTAGGGACCAATATTGCTGCCGCCAGCGTGATGCTGGGCCACAGCTTTCTGCAAATTCATTGCTACTGCGTGGATCGAAAGTGGGAGCTGATATTCGAAGATCTTTTTCGGTGGAGAAGCATCGTCCATTCGATTGATTTAGCCGATATGATTTAGTCGAAGTGTTTTAGCTTTCTGGACTATATCCACATTTTGGTAGGTGATTCGCCCTCCTCGCACAATGGACCAACAGATTTTTTTTTCGAAAGTTCAAGTATCAACTTTTCCCATTCTGCTATGAAAGGGCTGTGATAGTCAGGAATGTTTGAAAACGAAAGACTTGTGCATTACGTGAATGCGTTATATACTCATAAATATCCGTTTAAAGATGCAGGAGCCAACGATACTGAAATGAAATAGCTCTAAGTCAACATAGAGGCTGCCTTTCACAACTTCAGTATGATCATATACTATGTACCTAATCTACTATCGTAAAATGTGATAAAAATCTACGCCATAGTAAAGAAAAAGAAAATATATGTAAGAGCATTAAGGTTTTATCTTGTATAAAAGTATTCGAACTTGGGTAGTGTGAAGTTACGATTACGAGCATATGGAACATTCTTCTGAACAAAAAACGTTTCATATTGTGAAAACCAGGTATTTCTTTTTCCAGAAATAACTTAAAACTGAATTGATAACAACAAATAACTTTTTAGAACTTCCTTCCGAAAAGAATATATCGATAGGAAGTGACGATCAAACTTGCATATAGAAATCAGAAATAGTAGTCAAAGGTTTTTCTAATAAAATGGTGATGCGATGCTAAGACGTAATTTCATTTGACAAGTGATATAGTTCTGTACATTTTTATTTTAAATCACAGAAGATAGCTACTCTTCAAAGATGAATTCCTTTCTCACAACAGGTAGTACCCCTGAAAACATTCAAATGGCATTAGCTGTCGAAAATCTAGGACTTTTTCATCACTGTCCGAAATCGTTGAATATGTATCTCTGTTGAAAATGTTAAAATTGAAAGCTCTGAGTCAACCAAGTATATAATTCGCTTACGACAAACAATAGTTAAAAAAAGTAAAAGTCCTATATTTTATTCCTATAATATTATAAGCTACTAAGTTACAATATTGACAGCTTTTTATGGTGTTTTTGCAGGCGAGTTCCATTGTCAAATACAGTTTAATTTAATTTTGCTTTGATCCAAGCTTCGCAAATCATCAGTGACACTCCTATCAAATTACATGATTATCTTTCGTCATTCAATAGAATCTTCTATTGAATAACCTTATTTTATGAACTGACAACTCCTTCAACCTGCTAACAAAAAAAAAAAAAAAAAAACAAAAGCCTCCCTAATGAATCCATCAATAACAAATAGAAAAAAAAACCTAGCCCAACTAAATCCAGCTTAAAAAATCATTAACAGAATAAAAACAAACCTTTTTAAACTACGAATTCAATGCCAAAACTCTCCTCAAAAACTCATCCCAATCACAGAAATTGATCAATTGTGAACAGTGAGGCAGTGGCTCCAACAACAACAACAAAAAAACGGTCCCAAAACGACCAAAAAGCTACCTAGTGTTTCCAATTACACTACTCCGGTGATTTCCACGCATGACTGATTTGAATTACTGATGTTTCCGGTTTTGTCATATCGGTTGCAATTAGTTGTTGTGTGTGCCTCACATTTGGACACGAATACGTACCCATACCTCATGTGGTGCCCAGCATTCAACTTGTTTGTCGTCATTTCCCCGAGAAGTATAGTCTCTAGGTAATATCTCTTTGACTCTCGGATGTTTATTATTATTGAGGTTGTAATGGGTGTGGCAATGCCACTCACTATCCATTCCATACCCATAACCTACCCTCAAAATCCCTAGATGCTACTTAACCGTATCGGGACCGCTTAAACAAGCCAAATAAACCTAACCTTCTGCTTGTAGTCATTGACATAATATTAACCCTGCCATCGTGTCTCGTGTGCATCATGTCGTCCATCACGACGCAGAAACGGGAAAGAGGATAGGATAGTAACTAGTCTCCGAAAATACGGGATCTCTATAGTGAAAGTAATTTCGCATACTGATAGGAGGGATTCCTACTGTCGGTGTTGCCTAATGCGACAAATTCCTTTTGAAATTTTCTGGAAACTATTTCGTCATTTTCAAATTCAACTAAAAAAGTTTTGTTAAGGTCTAGAGCTATTCGTTACTTAAATTCAAAATCTATATAGAGAATCAGAACTGTAAAGTAAATTTTTAACAGTAGTCTGTAATGGAACTCCTCGTATTGTACTGAAACTGTTCGAATACACTATGTATTTTCAAGGGGGAAAGATGTTTTCATTGGGCATAAACTTATTAAGTCCTAAGACAATCACCATTCATTTGACATTTGACAGATTGTTAAACAAAGATTACTTATCTTCGTATTTTGCAGAGTTTGGCTTAAATATCTGTTTCCAGAGAAAGCGATCCAAGAAGCAGTGAATGTTTCTTTTTGGCTATGTGAATTAATCAAAACTTTGGCACATTGAAATGTGGTGCAAAATGTTGTAATGTAATTACGGAAACACTTTGATGGTGCGGAAACATGTAAGGTATATAGAAGTATATTATAAAACTGAGAAGGCCTGCGAAAGAATGGAAAAGAAAGCATGAATTAAAATAAATGCATTCAATTGACTGTTATACTATCTCAAAAGATGATCAATTTGACTAGTGATAGGCACTATCGAGTATCGAATCGATAGTTAGTAACGAACGGATCTAAGCTATCGAACGAAGTCATTCAATCAGTAAAGTAGAATTTGGATTTAAACGCTTATGTTTTGAAAAACCCATGTAACAAATGATATGGAATGTGAAACTATTGACTCTCTTTACTCTGTTAACTGTTAATTTAAACCAGATAAATTCAATAAAAAGTGACAATTTTCTATTACTTGAACTTGTTTTTATAAGCAACGACTTAGAAGCTTTAGTAGATTTTGTCATTGAACCATTATTAAGGAACTCAATCTATCAAAAAGCCTTAGAGATCAAGATAAATTTTTTGGAACTAGATAAGCTAAATTTTCATATAAATGATTTGAATATTGAATATGATTATGTAAAAGTTGATTACCACCAACGCGTTGAATAATTATTTCTCTGAGGTTAATTGGGACAATTTTTTCGATACGAATAATTTAGAAAATAAATTTTCCAAATTTAGAGATAAAATTGAAGAACCAAAAATTGGTTTTGTGCCATTGAAAAGAATTATAAAAAATAAGCTCATTAGGCTTCAAAAAAAAATCAATGTTTTTCAATTTACCGTGAGCAATTCAAAAACCTGAGAAAAGAGTACGAAATACTTAAAAAGTTTTTTTTTTTTTTATAACAAGTACATATAGTAATTGAAGTATAGAAATGAAAATAAAATCTGACTTGAAAGCTTTTTGGACATTTTTGAACGGTCAAAGAAAATCGTATGGTCTTCCACTTAATATGAGATTAAGGGATAAAATTTCATGCGATGAAACAGAGATTTATGATATGTTTGCTGATTTTTTCCAATAAAATTTTGTATTGGAAAATTCAAGTTGAAATTTTGCCATTAACCACCAGCCAATTACCCTGTTTAGGTCAAATAATATTGACTGAAGAAGAGGTTTTAGAAGAACTCTCGTCTTTAGATGATAATAAAAAACCTGACAGTAATGAAATAGCTCCTTTATTTTTAAAAAAATGTGTAAGAATAGTTTATCGAAACCTCTTTTAATGTTGTTCAATTTATACCTCAGTTTGGGTCAGTTCTTAAATAGTTGGAAAATATCAATTATTATACCAATTCATAAAACAGGTTCCAAGCAGGACGTCCTTAATTACCGACCGTTTTCTAAGCTTCAGACAATTCCAAAAGTTTTTGTAGCCTGGGGATTTCAGATAAGCAACACTGGCTTGTGAGTCAACGATCAACTAAATTAAACTTGTCTCTTTTTTCAAACTTTTCAAAGACTTGACTGAGTACAGCACGATGTGTTCATAAAAAACTGTAATACTTAGATTTCCACTCTCAATTGTTGAAATGATTTGATCAATATTTGAAAGTACGTACACAGTTCGTAAATATTGGATGTAGGTAAAACTTCGATGATAGTACATAATTTATCAGGGGTTCCTCTTGGGAGCCATTTGGGACCCCTTTTGTTTGTACTTTTCATAAATGACCTTCCCCATTGTATGAAATTCTCTGAAAACCTACTATTTGCAGATGATTTTAAAATATTTAGATGTATTAAGTGTTCAGTTGACTGCATTTTTTTGCAAGTTGATCTCAATAGGATTTTCCAGTGGTGTGCAGATAACTGTCTTCTAGTGATGGGTAGGACACGAATTTGAAATGAGTTTGTATGAGGTACTCATTTTTTGAAATGAGGTGGTACTTTGTCCCACCTCAAATGTCCCATGGTACATACCTATTTAAATGGATATTTTGAAATTCGAAATTAAACAATGCGTATTTTTTTTAATAGTATATATTTTTTCCAAAAACAGTTTTTAAATTGCATTAAATAAAAAGGTTACAAAAATTAAATATCAATAAATATAATATATTGAATTAAACATCCTTGATACAAAACACTTTATTTTAAAATAAAACATTTAAAAACAAAATTAATAAAGCTTTAGTTTTTAACAGAAATAAAGTTTAAAATAAGTAAATATAAAAAGATATAATTAAAAAATTAATCTAAAGAAAAGTTTAAAAGAAAAAGTGGTGTTTTTAAATTTAATTTAAGTTATTAAAAGAAAACAAAAGCATTTAATAAAAACATGAACACAAAAAGATATTTTTTAACAAAAAACAAATATTTTATCACATTCAAAATAAATTGAATCTAATGAGTTTAAAAAAATACATCATTACATTTTTGCATTTAAAAACAATATTTGTCCTACTTTCTTCCCACTCAACATGTTTCTTCTGTTAAGACCTGGGGCCGAATTACCGCTTCAGTGACGAGTGAGTGAATCCCATCAGTGATCGAATGAAAATGTCAAATTGGAGTAATTTATTGCTCGATAACGTAAGCGGTAATACCAAACTCACATAATTCAGTCACGTATTACTCGATAACTGATGCGGTAATTTGGCCCCTGTTCTGATCACTTTTTTTACAAACAAATTTGACACTGGACAGGACACTGGACTAAATACAACACTAATGACTCTTCACGTACGCAAACTCAGCACAATTGATTGATTGATTTTTTTTTTCAATTCTCATATTTGATCTTGATCTCTAAACCCTAGTCTCTTTTTTCTAACACTAAAAACAAAACAAATACAAATAAAAGGAATGCACTTGCATTTGCATATCAAAACGAAAATTCCTACTCCTTCAAACAAATTTACAAAACCTCCTACTTCAAACTGTAAAAAAACCTCCTTCCTTTTTTAACCCTTTGATTGTATAATTTTCGATAACGCTTTATACCTATCTTCATTGTTTGTTACATTGTATTCAGTGCAACATTCATTCATTCATAAGTCCCACTCATTATCTCTTCTCATTTTGTCTCCTCAAACAGATGCAAAAGAACCTCAATCCTTAAATGACAAATGTCCTAGTCTGGTACAAAGTCCCAGCCTGGTACAAAGTCCTAGCCTGGTACAAAGTCCCATCCTGGTACAAAGTTCCAGTCTGATACAAAAACCCAGCCTGCGACAATGTCACGAACAGCGCTGCCGAACTTACTCCCATAGGAATATTTTACTCCTTTCGTGGAGTCGATACTCATATACTCCCCATGTTACAAAAATACTCCCCAAAAAAATAAATTAAAATTAAAAATAAAACAAAATTGTAACAAACCAACTTAAAGCAAACATATTGTTTTTTCGACAAATTGCACATCTCTGTTCTTTTTTTCCATACAAGATCGCATATCGTTGAACTTGCAAACATCCCTGGATAACAAGATAAAAAGACAGAGATAATAAATATTGTTTCCTCTTTTTAATTTATCAAGTGCGAGCGAGATAGTTAAATCGGACTTCGTTCAATCCAATTTACCGTTTCTAAAAAAATACAAATTGATTGTTACAAAGCAAATAAAATGCACGACTGGGTCGCACGAACTTGCGAACTTGGAATTTTGAAAACGAATGTTATTAGAGAAAACTGTTCATAAGGATAAAATTAATTTTTCAAATTCTTTTAGTAGTAAGAGACAAAAACATAATGCTATGCAAATATGAATGTATGCAAGAACAAAAATTATAAGTCCTTGCAGTGGTTTCTTAAAAAAAAGCTTTTATATACAAAATTTTTAAAAGATTTTTAAGAAAAAATTTTGGTACGCCAATTTAAAGTTTTTATTATTGTTCGAATAAAAATTAAATTAAAAAAAAAACTATCGAGCCGTTTCTGAGATATCGAATTTTCAAAAAAAAAAATAGATTTTTTTTTTCAAAAATTCAAAAAATATTTTCTTTTAAAGTTTTGAAATGCAAAGTGTTTTAGACTTTTTAGAAGCTTCTCTATAAAAAAATTTCATTAAGAACCATTATGTGGATAATGAGAAATTCAAAATTCGAAAAAATGGTTCTATGGTAGGTACAAGCTGTAATATCTTAATCAGACCAAAAAACATAAATGTTAAAAAAAAAACCAAGTTATTTTATACAAAAACCTTTGTCTAACAAGTCAGCCGTGAAAAGTACGGAGATCTAAAAGAACGCTAAGTTCTTACTTCATGAATGTTTAATACTGAATATTTAAAGTAGAATAATATTAAAACAGCTACAATGTAATAGAGAAATTTTATTATTTAATGATTACTGACTAAAATTTTATGGGCTTACTAGTCAAGTTTTCAAAACCTTTTGAATTGGGCATAAAAAAAACTTGCCAAGTAAGCCCATCAAATTTTAGTCAGTAATCATTAAATAATAAAATTTCTCTATTACATTGTAGCTGTTTCAATATTATTCTACTTTAAATATTCAGTATTAAACATTCATGAAGTAAGAACTTGGCGTTCTTTTAGATCTCAGTACTTTACACGGCTGACTTGTTAGACAAAGGTTTTTGTATTAGAAGAACTTGGCTCTTTTTTTAACATTTATGTTTTTTGATCTGATCTCACTCCTTTTTGCAAAGATTTTAATATTTTGCCATGTCAAAATCTCGAAAGATGCGGAAAGATAGAAGGGTGGACTCGACCTACTAAAATTAACTTAGTTTATAGCTTCCTAGTGTGCTCCATATAAATTAAAATTTTTCTCAGAAAGTGGGCGGATACCACGCCCCCTGAATGGAAAAACTCAATTTTTATTTTTGGTTCTTTATATGCCCATTGGGCCCTACCGTTCTACCAAATTTCATTGTTCTACTGCAATCGGAAATGTGACATATATAATTTACATCAGTTCTGGGGAAGTGGGCGGATACCACGCCCCTGAATGGAAAACGGCTAATTTTATATTTTTTTCTTTGAATGCAATTTAAGCCCTACCACTTTACCAAATTTCATCGTTTTACAGCAGTCGGAAGTGCTCCATTCAACCAACACCAATTCGGAGAAAGTGCGCGGATACCACGCCCCCTGAATTGAAAATTTCAAATTTTCGATTTTTTCCTCTGCTTGCATGACAAGACCTACCGTTGTGCAAAATTACAAGGCTCTACGATGTCGGGAAGTGCTCCATAATTTTGATGATCTGTCAGTCAGTCAGTCAGTTACGGTTTTTGTGATTTTTGAGGCCTTATATCTCAGGAACCACTTATGCTAGAAAATTGATATTTGGTGAGGCGCCTGTGCCTGACTAGCTTAGCATAATATTCGGAGTTTTAAGTTTCTGACTTCATTGGTACTGAAGATAGGAAGGGGTCAAAAATCGCCTGAGTTTGTTCCTGTAAAAAGCGTGTAGTGCCAGAACTTGGCTGGGCACTGCCGTGCCCTTTGATTTCAAAATTTTTTTTAATAAATTAAAGATCATAAAAATTAATTGCAAGAAAAAAAAATTTTATCAAAATTCTAGGTGCCGTTTTTGAGAAAAATACGACTTTTGAAAACCATTTTTTTTTAATTTTTTAACATTTGTGACGTTAACAATCAAACAGAGGCTAAAAAAAATGAACATGAAACCGAGCAAAAGGGCGGAAAACTATAATTCCTAAAATATTTAAGATAATTTAATGCAGTAAATTTTATAAAATTTGTAGAAGTCTTTTTTATTAGATTGACTAATAAAAATACTAAAGGGACCTTTTATTTTCGTCCTTTAGTGAAATGTTTTTTTTTCTAGGCAGTTTTGTTTGTTAAAAATATATTTAGCGCGTTTTGAAAATAAGTTTCTTAAATTTTGATTCTCAAATGCCTGTAAAATTAAAAAAGAAGAGAACATTTAAGTAAGGAAAAGTTCTTTTTATTGGAATTCATTAAAACTTATTAAATAATGATAACAAAGAATACGATAGGTAAACTAAAGATCCTTTTATAAGTGTCAACAATTTTAGCGCCCAAAATTATTTAGCTCCTTTTGAAAAACAATCCTATCTATTTGATTTCATTTAGAGAAAAATAGAGCTGTTTTGAAAATTACAAGCATTGTATGAAAAATAGCACCCATTTGATTGTTAAAAACATTAAAATAGTAATAACTTCTAAACCAGCCCGTTTTGAAATACAATTTTTCCACCATTCTATAGCTCTCTTTAATACGCAAATTTTGGTATACCACACTCCATATTTTGAAAAAGTGCCTTTAGCACCGTTTTGATTGTTAACGTCACATTTGTATGGTGGGTACCTTTATTTTAAGGTAAAATGAAATTTTTTTCTCATATCTTGTAGATTATTATTAACAAACCGTTATTTATCAAGTTTAAGAAAAAGCTAGCCTGGAGTTTTCGAAATATTGAGTTTTGAAAAAAAAATTTTGAAGTTTTTTTCAAAAATCCGAAACAAAATTTTTTGAAAATTTGAATACACAATTCTTTTTAAATTTTTGAAGAGCCTTCGCAAATAAAAATGATCAAAATCGGTTGTACCGTTTTTGAGAAAATCAAAAACAAAAAAATGGTTCCATGGGGGGTACCCTCAATAACCATTTTTCGGAAAAATTTGTTCAACTATAACCTAGCTTTAACTAAATGAAATTTTTTTGTATTTTTATTTTTTAAATCTGTCGAACAGTTTTTGAAAAAAAAAAATATTTATAAAATTTTTGGCCTTAAAAAAAAAAAAGTGGTGGCGGAAAAAATCAAAACCCATATCTACCAAGTTTAAAGAAAATCGGCCGAGCCGTTTAGGCTGTAGTCGAACCGACAGACAGACAGAATTGCCAGACCCACTTTTTTAGTCTTCGCTATCATCGTAATGTCAACTTTGATCAAAATCTCGAGTTCGATATTTTTACGAATGCATAACTTGCCTTATAGTACCTACGAGTATAAGTCGCAAGTAAAAAGTACAGATGAAAGTTAATTCGCAGTTTTTCAGACGAATATTTTGTTAAAAAAAGAAGTATCAACTTACTCTAAAAGAATGGAAAAGTAAAACCATCCTTTCATATATTTTGAAACCAAAGCAACCTCACATCATAGACCACACTTGCTACTACTAGTCTATTTCAAGTTTGCACTTTAAAAGCATCATCTGATTAAACCGTTATAATCTGCATCGAATGATCAATGAGGTTTGAAGCTCACACTATTTGTAAACAACTTTGCATTAAAAAAAGCAACAAATCGGATATTTTTTTCTTGTAGTTTTCGCCATGTTTTTGGGAAAATTTACCTGTGTGCGATGTGAAGAAAATTAAAACTGATTGCCAGGCCTACATTTTGCAGAAAAGTGGTAGCCATCAAGACTTGATCGAAAAATACAAAAAACAAATTTAAGTTTGAATTTTGACTTTTCTTTTTCTTTTGTGAATTTCTTATTTATTAAAAACGCAAATATTGAAGTTCCTTGTTTTAGAATTTAAAAAATTTATTTGAAAAAATTGTTTGTTTACTTTTGTCACAGTCTTATTTAAATAAACAAAATACGAAAGTTAATATCCCAAATAAGCAGTAAAGAATAAGTTGCTGGAAAATCAATGTACACTAATGTACAGTATATGTATATCTACATAGTTTAAATTAGAGTTAATTTATTATTAACTCTCTGATTATTAAAAAACACAAATATTTAAGTTCCTATTTTTATTACAAATGAATTAAGAAAATTTAATTCATAGAAAACGTTTCTGTGTTTTTTTCGTTGAACTAATAATTTTCTTGATATTTTGGCGATACTCCTCAACTATCGTAAATACTCCCCAAAAATTACAAAAATTACTCCTCTGGAAAATTTTAAAACGGCAGCACTGGTCACGAATTTTGTTTGAATGGGACTTTTGAGTAAAAAGTATTCAACAACTCAACTCACATTCATTTCATTTCAAATCCTCATCTTACACAAACCTCATTCTATTTCCATTGGTTTGATCTTTGGTGGGTAGAGAGTTTGAGGCCTATTTCCTCCTTTCATACAATTAACTACAATACAACTTCATTCTGCATCAGCATCAGTCTCAGTCTTAGTATCAGGCCGATGAGTGAGATGCTCGATACGAATAGTGTTTTTTTTCCATGAAAGAGTAAAGAGAAATATTTTTCGTTGCTTTTGTGGTAATGGTGAGGTGTGAGGTAATACATTTTTTCGTTTTGAGGTGATGGGACATTTCAGATTGGTGTATGGGACATTTTGTATTGCCTCATGTATGAGGTACACATCACTACTGTCTTCACTTAAACATCTCGAAGTGTAAGCAAATGTCTTATACTAGGTCCCGCAATACTATACAATTTGAATACAAGCTAAATAACACAGTTCTTGAGAAAGTTTCAGTTTTTAAAGATTTAGGTGTATTTTTCGATACAAGATTGGATTTAAATAATGACCACCATGATCATATAATTGGAAAATGCTCGGATTTTTAATAAGAAATTCAAAGAAATGTACAGATCCACATACTTTGAAAGTATTATATTACTCATTAGTGAGATCTTGGTTGGAATATGCCTGCTGCATTTGGTGCCCAATATATACATACAGTAAGCATCAATATGATAGAGGCTGCTCAACGAAGATTTACTAAAATGCTCTTCTGAAATTGAGCTGGGTAGACAGTATTATACCATCTTATAATCAGAGATGCTTACTTTTGGGCCTTAAAAACATGTTTTATGTAACCATGTTGATTGCTCCATGCCTCTCGCACTTTACCCAATTTATACTCATCGAAGACCTCTCAGAGAAAGAAATATCTTATTTTTGTCGCGCGCCATTACTCTAGTTATGGAAAAAGTGATCCCAATTTATTACAATTAAGTAGAGTAAAGTTTAAAAATGCTTTGAATGAATAAGTGTTATAACACATTATTTTTACTTGCGACTTATAGGTACTCTAAGGCAAGTTATGCCTTCGTAAAAAAATCGAACTCGAGATTTTGATCAAAGTTGACATTACGATGATAGCGAAGACCAAAAAAGTGGGTCTAGCTCTGTCTGTCTGTCTGTGTGTCTGTGTGTCTGTTCGATTACAGCTAAACGGCTCGGCCGATTTTCTTCAAACTTGGTAGATATGGGTTTTGTTTTTTACCCCCGGATGTTTTTTGATTTGATTTTTTAAGACCAAAAATAACGGTACCTGCCATACGATTTTTTTTCGAAATTTTATAAATATTTTTTTTTCTCAAAAACTGTCCCAACGATTTTAAAAAAAAAATTTCAAAAAATTTAATTTAGTTAAACCTAGGTAATGGTGGAAAAAAATGTTCCAAAAAATGAGTAGTTTTGGTACCCCCCTTGGCACCATTTTTTTTGTTTTTGATTTTCTCAAAAACGGTAGTTTGAATATTATTGTGTATTCAAATTTTCCAAAAAATTTCTTTTGGATTTTTAAAAAAACTTTCAAAATTTGTTTTTGAAAGCTCAATATTTCAAAAACCCCATGCTCGATTTTTTCAAAACGTGATAAATAAAATTTTGGAAAAATAATCTACAATATATGAGAAAAATAAATTCATTTTACCTAAAAACAACGGTAAACTCCATACAAATGTTAAAAAATGGTTTTCGAAAATTGTATTTTTCTCGAAAACGGTTCTGAGAATTTTAGTTAAATTTGTTTTCTTTCTATTATTTTTTAATATCTGTAATTTAATAAAAAAAAAACATTTTAAAAACAAGATATTACTGACTGTACCTACCATAGAACGATTTTTTAAAATTTTGAATTTCTCATTATTAGCACAACGGATTTTAATGAAATTTCGTAGAGAGAAGCTTCTCAAAAGTTTAAAAAACATTGCATTTCAAAACTTTAAGAAAAATATTTTTTTGAATTTTGAAAAAAAAATCTATTTTTTGTTTTTTGAAAATTCAATATCTCGAAAACGGCTCAATCCTTTTTTTGTAAATTTAATTTTTATTCATACAATTATAAAAAATTCAAATTGGCGTACCAACATTTTTTCTTAAAAATGTCTTAAAATTTTTTTATATAAAACCTTATTTTTTAAGAAACCACTACAAAGACTTATAATTTTTGTTCTCACATAAATCTATATTTGCTTGAATCACATGGCATCCTATTCTTACCTTTAACTACTAAAGAAGTTTTTTTTAGTCATTTAAAAAATTAATTTTATGCTAATGAACAGTTTCTCTAATAACATTCATGTTTGAAATTCTTAGTCTTTTACATAGGAGCAAGTTCGTGCGACCCAGTCGTGCATTTTATTTTTTTTAAATTTGAAAGAAATTGGTAAAAAATTAAAATTTTGCTTATGCGATATAAAAGATCAGTTTTAGGGCTTACAAGTGACATTTAAAATGCATATTCTATGTACGTCAAAAAAAGAATTTGTTTTATATTAGTGAAGTCAATATATGATATGATATTAATGGATTTAAAAACCTCCAAAAATTGTGAACAAATTTTAAACTTTATTTACTACTGGTGAACCAAAATAATCTATGATGGGTGAAAACCGAATTCGTCTTCAATTGTTTTTTTTTTTTTTTTCGTCTTCAATAAAGTTCATTACATAACTTTCAGATTCTATTAAATGATAGTTGCGATGTCCAAGGATTAAAAAACACCGAAAAAACCCGAAAGCTGGTCATCAAAAAGCCTCATAAAACAATATAACAATATATACATCCAAAACACATACAAAATTTAGTTTAATAAACAAAACCCAAGACTATACATGTACATCAATGAGAGAGATTAAAATGAATGAAAATATGACTGAAAAAAAAATAGAAATATGCATAAAACCGTTCAGTTCAGCTATCAGTAAAAAAAAGGTACTTGAACCAAAAAACCTTGCAAACTTACAAAGCTAATATCGAGTGAAAAAATAATTAAACGAAAAGAAAATACTGAAAAAAGTTTATGAATGTCTAGTACATAATAAATAAACGAGCAATTACGAACAAGATATTAGTTCCCATTACTAAATTTGACGAAAAAAGCCATAACTTTGGTTTTTTGAAATATTTCTCTTACCAAGCTGATATATTTTTAAAAATAAATTTTATACTTATTAACAGATTTCTATAATAACATTCGTTTTTGAAGTTCTTAGTCTATTCCACAAGAGCAAGTTCGTGTGACTAAGTCGTGCATTTAATTTTTATCAAAATCGTTAGAGCCATTTTCGAAATAAATAAAAAAATAATTTTAATTCCTCCTCTAGGCAATCGCCGAGGACCCTTAAGTACCAAGTTTGAAGAAAAAAAAAGCCAACGTTTTAGGCTTAGGATCGAGGTACAGACAGACAGAATTGCGAGACCCACTTTTTTCGTGTTCTCTATCATTGTAATGTCAACTTTGACCGTAGCAGTAGTAGTCTGGACTGCAGTTTTTCAGTGCGAGAAGTTTTTGAGGTGATACACACGTCACTGAAAACTTTTTCGAAAAACTAATGACTTCTTTCAATTATATATTTGACATTGACCCGCAAGCTTTCGTAACTTACCCCCTTCAAAAAGGGTAATGTAAATGACCCTAAGAATTATCGAGTCTTATAATTTATTATGAAAATCTTTACCGGCGTTATTTTTAATGGGCTTTCTGAACTCACTGGACACAACAAAACAAACTACTCAGCAAGTACCAAGCAGGCTTAAAAAAAGGAAATTCGACTGTTGATCATATTTTCTCTCTAACCTTCATTTCCAGATCTTCTTTAGACAAGAGAAAAAAGTTGGACGCATTTTTCATAGATTTCAAAGCGGCTTACGACTCAATCGATAGAAACACTTTTTAACTTCCCATAGGGAGTTATTGTAATCGGTCCGATTTGTCAAATTGTTTTTTTATAAATTAAACTGCCTCGGAATCTCTTCAAACATGTTAAATGTACTAGAACGGCTCTACCAAAACAATATGTTAGCGGTATGGGATGGTAACGAAGGGTCAAATTAGTATTAAAAGTTCATTGTAGTCATACAAGGATGCCTATTAAGTCCGCTTCTATTTTCTCTCTCTTCCTGGATGACATCCCATCGGCTCTTCCCTAAGAATAACGACTGGTGGTATCAACATCAAAGCTTTAATGTATGCAGACGATATCGTCATATTAGCGGACATTTTGCTCTAATTAAGTCCATGTTTCCGTATTTATAGCAATTGTAAGATTCCATAAGTACGTTTCAAGCAAGTAGGTGCGATCCACAAACATGTATTTTACTCGTAATTAAAAACGATTCTTAAGGTGCAAATGCTATTCCAATAAGTCCAATAAAATTCATGAGAACAAAGTGGCAACCCTGATTGCAGGTTGCAGGTTGTAATAGAAACAAAATTATCGCCCTGACGTCATGAGTAGATCAATATCAAAGGTGGATTCAAGTTTCTCCTCACTCATGCAGCATCTTGCCGTTTTATTCTTTTAATAGACCGCACGCTATAAAATTCTCATTTACTTATAAATATGTAGCTGCTGATGCTCTTCTGTCTAGCTGAAGCTGTGATGCTGATGCTGCTGCTGCTGCAGTAGCAGCGGTTTTAACCTATTTTTGCGGTACCTTTGAAGTATGAACGTGTTCAATTGCAGCTCTACCATGTGTCTATATCCAACATAGGTGTACCTTGTTCAATGTTCAACACATGAGAAGCTCAATCGATTGGTATCGCGTTTGGGGCATAATATAAATTTAACCGACCATATGAGGGCATTCTTGCCACCTTATGTGGAAATAAGCGATTATAGTAGAATGGATTTATTTGTATCGTTGCGTCGTCGTCGTCAGTTGGTCGTGTGTGCATTTCAATTATTGGTACAGCGGCAAACAGTGACTTACTACAAATTGGTTATAAATTGATGGCTTTTAAGTTTGAAGTTATGTTGGGCAAATGTTTTTTTTTTTTCTTTCATTGGTGTGAGGGAGAAAAAAAACCAAACGATTTACCATAAAGTGGATTATTGATCTAATGACACAGACGGCACATGCTGTGAGGTTTGAAACTTGTTCAACAAACAAAAAATCAGGTTAAAGATTATTTTTTTTAAAATAAAACAAATTCTTAATTTTAGATTGGTTAAACATAGGTCAAAAATGTAGTTGGAAAACATAAATTTTACTTTATAGAAAGATATAGAGGGCGCCTTAAGCAATATTAATACATCTGCGCTGTTATCTCTGAAGTTAGATGGGCCGCGAAGTAGTTATATAAATAAATCACTGATACAAGTGTAAACATCGCGCATAACTAATGTAAACCAGTCAGCGCATTCTGAACGCGATCTAGAATACAACCCATGAATGCTTTCCGAACGCACCCTTAAACTTCCATTTCGCAGTTCTTCGGGTGCATCATCTATGCATATCATTTATTCTCCGACAATGGCTGAACGTGGTATTTTCTTATCAAGGTGCTGGAGCTAAACAAGAATTCCTAGCATTTTCTAGTAAGAAAAAATACAATCTTATAAAATTGAAAAATTAAAAATTGATAGTGTGAAGAAATAATAGATATTAAAGAGTTATAAATGCTCACTATCAAATTGATTAATCAGAAAATAAATAAAAATTGAGTGGATTCTATGTAGATTATATATGGTACATACATGTATGTTGTATTTGTTATTTGTTCAAAATCCTACTAAACTACTGATAGATCTGCCAAAAAAACACGACTATTGTATTATCTTGTCTTAAAAAAAGATATATATGGAAATTGCTAGTCTTCTTGATTTTAAACAGAACATGATTAATTTTGTTAAAATCAATTAAATTCATTAGCTTGAATCAAATTTAAAAAATTTAATTTCTATCAGAATTTTTGCGATTAAAATTATTAATTTTCTCGATCCAAATAAACATAGCTCTTGAAATCGAGGTTATAGCTTTAATTGCTTTGTGTTTTAAAATCATTTAAAATCATTTTTCGCCAAAATAAATTCCAATTCAAATATGTACATTTAATTTCTCAAGCACTCGCACCCATCCCCCAAGAGGACACACCTCTAATTCACAATTTCAATCATCAAAAATGTGCGGTACAATTAAAATTATAAACATTATACCTCGAGGCATATCCAAAAGAATTTAGTTTAAATTAAAACTGACAAGAAATCAATAGTGTTCAATATAAGCAATGAATAGAAAATTTAGTTAATGCGGTCAAAAAAATTATTGAAATCGTCTTATGCGTCATTAGATAATTAAGTTGCTTAGTATCTTATAGCCCGAAGTTTTCAAACTTTGAAAAAGTAATTGCAGCCAAGTTTTTGAAGGTACATCTATCCAATTAGGTGTCATTTATTAAGTCTATTTTGTTAAATCAACATGGGGAGTAATAAGGTTCAACAACATGTGGAAATGATTAAATTGTTTCATCAAAAAGGATCTACTCTTTGAGGAACATACATAACTATTCGCCGGCTAGGTCAGGTTGATATGGCTGTTAGCAGAAGAGCCGACACACTTAGAGTTGGTCCATTGTGATACCCATACCACATCTTTGAGACCTTCTCATCATCATCATCATCATCGGCTCGACAACCGGGTTCCGGTCCTGGCCTCTTTCAATAAGTCTCTCCACCTATCCCGGTCTCTAGCCGACGCCATCCAGTTGCGCACCCCAAGGCTTCGGGCGTCCTGGTCTACGCCATCTCTCCAGCGCAAGCATGGTCTACCACGCTGTCGTCTACCATAGAATGTACCACAAAGAACTTTCCGAGCAGGTTCCTCTTCGCTCATGCGAGCTAGGTGCCCTGCCCACCGGAGTCTACCGAGCTTAATTTTT
This sequence comes from Chrysotoxum bicinctum, assembly GCA_911387755.1. Lineage (NCBI taxonomy): Eukaryota > Metazoa > Arthropoda > Insecta > Diptera > Syrphidae > Chrysotoxum > Chrysotoxum bicinctum. The sequence goes on from OU426987.1 coordinate 247,138,222, forward strand.
GTCACGATATCTGCTTCAAGGCAGATTGCGTACAGTTCATGATTGTACCGTCTCCGGTATCGTCCTTCCTCACATACGGGGCCAACAATTCTTCTTAAGACTTTTCTCTCGAACGCAGCTAAGAGGTCGGAGTGCCTTTTGCTAAGCACCCAAGTCTCGGATCCATATGTGAGTACTGGCAGGACCATGGTCCTGTACAGCAGCAGTTTTGAAGTTATGGTGAGATTTCTGGATTTGAAAAGCTTTGACAGACTATAGTAGGCTCTGTTGGATTTGAGAAGCCGCCCGCGTATTTCTTCTTCTATGTTATCGGCTGCTACTATTGATTGACCCAAGGTATTTAAAGGATTGCACCACTTCAAATTCGTGCTCCGCTACCTTGATTGTTTGACCAACTGTTCCTCTCGCATTCGACGCCACCATGTACTTTGTTTTACCTTCACTAATGTGCAGCCCCAGATTTTGTGCCGCCTGCTCGATCTGGATGAAGGAATCGTGTACAGCTTGTTCGGTTCTTCCGATGATGTCAATGTCGTCTGCGTAAGCCAGTAACTGGCTGGACCTGTTGACGATGATTCCTCTTGTTGCCGTGCCAGAGTCACGGATTGCTTTCTCCAACGCCAGGTTGAAGAGGAGGCAGGCCAAACCGTCCCCTTGTCGGAGTCCATTAAAGATTTTGATTGGTCTGGACTGGATAGCAATCCGGCTATTTTTACTTGGCTTGTTACGTTGGTCATGGTTAACCTACATAGTCGTGTCAATTTATTTGGGATGCCGAATTCTCTCATGGCTTTGTAAAGTTCTACCCTGGCTATGCTATCATAGGCGGCCTTAAAGTCTATAAACAGATGGTATGTTGGGATGATAAATTCTAGACATTTTTCCATCACCTGCCTAAGGGTAAAGATCTGATCAGTTGTTGATTTGTCTGGAATGAAACCACACTACCACACTGATATTGTCCGATGACGGTTTTAGCGTATGGGGTTATCCGGTCTTGTAGGATAGAGGAGAGTATCTTATAGGCGGTACTCAACAACGTGATACCTCTATAATTGCTGCACGTTGTGACATCTCCCTTCTTATGTATGGGGCATATTATGCCTTTTTGCCAGTCTTCTGGCATTTCTTCCTGCTCCCATACGTGCACTATAATATCATGAATTGCTTGACGTAAGGCTGGCCCGCCGTGATGAAATAATTCGGCTGGTATGCCATCGGCTCCCGGGGATTTGTTCTGTTTAAGCTGGCCTATAGCCTTCTCAACCTCTTCTATGCTTGGTGGCGGCAACATAGGGTATTCTTCTTGAAGTAGTGGAGCCTCCTCTTCTGCAGTGAGCTGACCATTTAGCAATTCATTGAAGTGCACTTCCCATCGCTCCAGTATGCTTTCAGGATCGGTGATCAGATTTCCCTCTCCGTCCTTGCAGTATGTGCAGCGTGGTGTGTACTGCGTCATGTTTCGGACGGATTGGTAGAACTTCCGCGCCTGGTGCGGACCTCACTCTCGGCTGTTTTCTATTTCACAGATTAGGTTCTTCTCCCAGGCTGATTTTTTTTGTCTGTGTAGCCGTTTTTCTATTCTTCTGAGCTCTTTATATTCCTCTTCGCGTGCCCGCGTTCTATGAGATTGTTGCATTGCTCGGTACGCAACATTCTTACGTTCAGTCGCTAGCTTGCATTCATCATCAAACCAGTCGTTCCGATTTTTACGACTGCTGCCTAAGATGGAGTTGGCAGTACTAATGACAATATTCTTAAGGCTTGTCCACTTCTCATTTACGCCCAGCATACTGGCTCCAGGACTTACTCTCCCTAAATCAAGTGATTCTAGGGCGAGTCCTAACGCATTACCAAAGGTGTTACTGGTGTTTTCATTGCGCAGGGCAGCCGAGTTGATTCGAACCTGATCGGCGGATGCAATGCGTCTTCGCAAGGCAATCCGCCCTCGGAAAACTATACCAACAAGATAGTGATCCGAGTCGATATTGGCACCTCGGTACGTTCGTACCGTCATCAAGTTCGAGTAGTGGCGACGGTCTATCAACACGTGGTCTATTTGGTTACGAATGACTCCATCAGGTGATACCCAGGTGGCTTTGTAGATATCTTTACGCGGGAACCTGGTACTCGCAACGACCATGTTTTTCGATGCTGCCAATTCTAAGACTCGAAGTCCATTGTCATTAGTGTTCTCATGCAAACTATGGGTGCGTGCGTAATGCCTGAATACCGGCTCCCGACCTATTTTTGCGTTCAAATCCCCAAGGATGATTTTAACATCATACCTTGGACAGGCATTGAGGGCCCTCTCGACTTGTTCGTAGTAAGTCTCTTTTTCTTCGTCTGAGGACTCCTCCGTAGGTCCGTGAACGTTAATGAGGCTGATGTTCGTAAATTTGCCTCGCACGCGAAGGGTGCATAGCCTTTCGCTTATAGCGTTAAAGCCGATGATGGTAGACTTCATTTTTTCGCTGACTAGGAAGCCTACCCCGAGCACATGGTGTTTTGTATGACAGCTATAGTATATGTCATATTCTTTCTTCTGTAAACATCATTCCCTGTCCATCTGATTTCTTGGAGAGCTGTTATGTCAGCTTTATATTTTGACAGGGCATCGGCTAGCTGCTGAGCAGCTCGAGCTCTATAGAGCGATCGCACGTTCCATAAGAAAATTCGTAATTCTTTTTTCAGTTTTCGTTGCGTTGGTTGTCGTCGTGTGATCAGTCCGTTTCCGAGGCTTGTTGTCGGTCTCGTAATTCAAAAGTTTTACGGGACAGGGAATTAACCTGTCGCCAACCTGAGGAACCAGCCTGATCATATAAGCCAAACCTTTTTAAAGGCTTGTTTCTAGCGGCCGCCACGTAGAGACTATGATCAGACTTCCACCAGTCCCGAATAGTTACGGCACGTGCATGTTTTCGTATGATACATGTTATTCCCCCTATTCGTCTGATGGTTGACCGCCATCTACATATACATATATGAACATAATGTGCTCAGAGTTCCAAACGTACTAACCAATTCTCCTAGGGGTAGGTCAACATTTTTTTTTTCGTATGACGGCATATATGTACTTTAATATATTAACTTTAGCAATTATAATTAAAAGCCTAAAGCGGTTAAAAAAGTGAAAATAGCACCCAGTCCACCATTCGATATTTGCGAATTGTTTCACTTTGCGATTTAACAATATGCTAGTTCTTGTGACCGTTCAAAAATTATTCAACGGTTAATACTGGATTTTAACTTTAAGTCTCAACTGAATATTTTTAGTACCAGTCATTGCAATTGCTTAATTGCATACAAGTTCATCTTATTAAATTTTCAATAAATTAAAAAAAAAAAACAGCATCAAATTCGAGTACGAGGAAAACGTAAATCCGAGAGATATCATTTATTAAATAATTAAAACCGTTTTACGATTAACACTCAACTGCTGCTATAATTCGCCGTGCAATTGCTATCATTGAAGTTTTGACTACGCCCTGACGATGGGTATGTGAGCTTTTTATATAAACGTGATGACGTTATTTTGGCATTCAAGTCCAGTGCGCTTGATTTATTTATAGATATGTGTGCATGAGCTCTATAATCCCGTTAAAAGGAATGCGTGTTCGTGGGGTAATTATTTGATCGACATCAAATTATAGGTGTACAATGTGATGGGGTAAGGCAGATAATTTTTTTTGGAAAAATAAACAAAATATATGTATTTTTAATTTGATTATTATTATTACTATTTTTTGAAGGCCATCATCATCACTGAACCGTGTGAGCAATAAAGACAGATGTTTTTATATGAAAACAGATATTCTGATTAAATCACCTTGACATTAAATTTTAAGAATTTCTTTCGTTTAAATTAAAAATTCCATAGTGAGCAAATGCAGGGTGTACCTATTCAATTTTGTTGTATATGTTGTACTTATATAATAAAAGAGAGACACACCTGAATTAGAAATAAATTTAAACGTTTATGTCATTAAAATGTAATATTCAGTTTATTACTTTCAGAGTCATAACTATTGATATATGTATGTATGTACGTGGTTAAAAGAATTCTGAGGAAATTATAGAAGCAGTATTCTTTAAAATATTTATGATAGGAACAATAGCTTAGAATGAAAATTCCAAAAAGGTGTTATGGAAGCAAATTATTCATCACTGCAAAAGTTTCGAATTGATGTTGTTTTTTGACCAACTTGTTCCTTATCTTAGGTCAAGTGACTGCCTTGAAGGATACTTGATGAAACTTAAACGGAATAAGAAAGAATATTATCAATAGACACAAACTAAATCCCTATCAGGGAAGATGTAACCCCAATATTTGAAGTTTGTTCAATGTAATTAAAGTGACTCACTATATCAAAAGCTTTTGCGAAGTCTCGGTATTAATCACGTCCTTGTCCCTTCTTCAATAAAATTGATGGATTGGTAGCAGTGGAGGGTGATGGCCTGGCCAACATCTTTCTCAAAGAATTATAGACCGATGATGCCACCAGCCCAAAATACACACCAAACAGGGATTTTTCTGGGTGCATTGCAATTTGGTGGAATTTGTGTGGATTGTGTTCATGCCAAATTCGGCAAGTTTGCATATTGAAGAACCCATTCATTCAGAAATGAACCCCGTCGACGAATAAGCTTTTTCGACATGGAATAAATTTGCCACTATTCGAGGGCCCATTTAACGAACACACGTCATTGTCCATGGTAGTTTACTCTGAGGTCCTGGATCAGTTGCAGTTTGAAGAGATACAGCCTCAAGTTATAACTTAAAATTCGCCAAGTTGTAGTCTGCAAAAAGGTCTTGGATTCTCTTACACATTCTAACGGACAGTGGCGGTATTTTCAAATATTGAATTTTATTGACATATGAGTATTGGCAGATTGTCCACTGAACCAGTCGATTAAAATTTATCCACCACTTTGTCTTTTGGAAGGATGATTATTACGACCATAAAATGCACGAAGGGCTCGAAGTGTTGCTCCATTTCCATTTCTATTTTCCAGCTCCATTTTCATAAAACAATAAAATCATTTGGAAAAACACATTATATAAATGACCGTCAAATTGACAAACATACCTTCAAGAATATGGCCGCAATCACCTTTAAAATCTCAGAAGTCTTTGTTGGAATATTCTTTATAAAGAATAGTTTAGCTAGGAGACTACCTTGAGGTACACCTTACTTCACGTTTATTATATCAAGAGTGAGTTATCTGAAAAGAATTTCTGAATGAAAACTGAAAGTTAAAAATTGAGTAAAAAGATAATATGAGACAAATTTATTGTCAATTGACTGTGGAACATCATATCAAAGGACTGAAGTCTGAGCAGGCATGATTCACTAAATGTCAGTTCTCAACAACTTTATTTTATTTACAAACGAAGTGAATTCCAAAAAATTATTAACTGGAAGATTTCTTTTTCATAAGCCTATGTTGATCGGTCACTGGAAAGGGTTAACTAGTTTGGGTGAATATGAAAGCTTAGCTATTGAGCTTTGATGTGAAAAAGCACTACGATTTTTTATTTTGTGGACGGGCATAATATCTCAAAAATAATCACCCTATCACAAATTTGACATTTAGGTATGAATTAGACATCTGATGTATACAAACAGAAGAGCAATGGAGCGCTATACTCCGCAAGAGCGTGGAATAATTGTGTCGATTTTCTTGACCGGGCGCTTAGCTGCTTGAATCGAACAGACTGAAACCGCTGAGAACAAGAAGAAACATCAACCAGACGACGGGCCACGTAATTGAACATCACATTTTAGTGAAAGTCTTACACGTGTTTTCGTACAAAGTGCAAATAGGGCATTACCTAATGCCTGCTGATCGTCCGTCGCGTGTAAATGGATATTGTGAAGGAAGTCTTTCGTGGTCGAGTAATCTCCCGTTTTAACGATTTGGTATGGCCAGTAGGATCATCCGAATTAAACATCCCAGACCAACAAGCCTCTGACAATCGCTGTCCTTAAGGAGAATATTCAACAGGAATGCAACCAGTTATCATCACAAATCTTTTGGCAAGTTATGAAAAATGCGTTAAAACGGGCATAAGTAAAATTGGCGGCAGCCACTTGACGAATATTATCTTTTTAACGTACAGAAAAATTGTAAAGGTTTCTCAGGCCTACAGAACCACAAATTTTAATAAAACAAAAGCAATGTTGAATATTTACCGGAAACGTAACAGTGGGATATCTATCTGTCATATAAATGCTCAAAGCCTTCGAAAACATCTGGATGAGTTTAAGGGCCTTATTTTAGCTTTTTATAATCTCGATACTAACCCAAATTTAAACAAACAAATATTTTCGTTTAGAGATTTCAAATCCTTAAACATGCAGTCCTTAGAATCAAATGTTTTGAATTCTAACCTTCAAAGCATATATCTCCTTTCTGATGTTAATGATCAGGTTAATTTTTTCACCGACACAATCAACAACCTGTTCGATATTTTTGTACCAATCAAAACAATTCGAGCAATAGTGAGCTGGGATGGTATAACAACACCATTGAACAACTTATAGCAAAACGAAATGCTATATGCTATAAGCGTTGGAAACAATTTCGGGTCCAGGAATTCTTCGATTATTATAAAAGATTGCGAAATACTGTAGTTGCTGAGATAAAAAATTCTAAACGAAGATTCTATGCTTCAAAATTTAATAATCTAACCTCCAAAAAACTTTGGCAAAATATCAAATCACTTGGTATCTCAACTCAGCAAAAGAGTACTGATGAAGAATGTGACGTTAATGAGCTGAACAAATTATTTGCGGCTTCCTGCTTCCGTTTATTTCGCCATTCATAACCCATATTCTTAACACTATTTTAACCAGCTCCCGTTTCCCTAAACTTTGGAAAGCTTATAAGATCATTGCAATTCCTAAAAAATCAAACTCAAAGAATATCGACCAATTTCTATTCTGCCGTTCCTTTCAAAGGCGTTTGAGAAGGTAATAAGTCGACAGATCACTACCATTCTCGATACTTACCAGTTGCTTACTCCTATCCAATCAGGTTTTAGACCAAATCACAGTTGTATCACAGCGCTTTTGAAAATTGTGGATGACATACGGTTGTAAATGGATAAAAACTTAGCCACAACGTTGATTTTATTAGACTTTTCTAAAGCTTTTGATACTGTCTCGCACAGAATACTTTTAAAAAAGTTAAAGCATTATTTTTGCTTCGAAAGACAGAAAGAACTCAAGCGGTTTTTGCAAATTCCAAGTTATCCGATTTCGTTTCAACTCACGCTGGTGTACCCCAGGGATCAATTTTAGGCCCTCTCTTTTTCACGCTGTTCAACAATGACTTACCCTTGGTCCTAAGAAATTTCGAAATTCATATGTACGCTGACGATGTACAAATTTGAGTTACCCTATTGGAATGGTTGAGGATGCAACTTCTCGAATTAATGATGCGTATATTGCAATGGTCACATAAAAATCTTTTGAAACTGAACGCAAAAAAATGTCAGGCTATTGTTATAAGCAATACTGCTATTGACACAACATGCTTACTTTGCGTTGAGCTTGATTGATCAATGTTGAACTACGAAAGCACCGTAAAAAATTTAGGCTTAACTTTTAATCAAACTCTGACATGGGATAGTCACTTAGCATGTGGTCTTGGAAGAAACATATGCCACTCTTCGGATATTACACCTGTCTGGTGGCTGTCTTCCAATCGCAACAAAAATGACGATTGCCAAAACCCTTGTCTTTCCCGCTTTGTTCTATGGTAACCTTATTTTCTGCAGTGTGGATCATGTGAGTAGAAGAAAGCTTCAAGTTGCATTTAAAAACACCGTCCGATTTGTATATGGCTTGCGTGCGTCGCTTTGACCGTGTTTCTATGTATGCTAAAAATGTCTTTGATATGCCCTTAAACAAACATCTAGATTTTCTAGTACTGACTTTTCTTTTTAAACTAATGCATAGCAAAAATCCTGCATACTTATTTGAAAAACTTATTTTTCCTGTATCACAAAGAAGTAAAGTTCTTATTTTACCTACTTTTAAATACAAAAACTCTAAGCAACAATATTTTGTGCATGCGGCTGGCCTTTGGAACTCCCTGCCAGCTGACCTGAGAGGACTAAACAGCTATAAGACTTTTGAGACTCTTTTGAAAAATCACTTCAGATGCTAAAATTTTTCTAAACTTTTCTTTAATTCTTTAACTTATCGTATATAAGTAATTCTCATTTATGTACATATGTATTTCTCTTATATTTGAAAATCTATTTTATATATATATTTTTTTTTATTACTATAAATGTTTTTAATTAAATATTTCTTAACCGAATATACTAAGCATAACAAAAAAGACACCATGTCTTAATATGCCTATGATTCGATACCAATAAATACAATAAATAAAAATAAATACAAAAATATGACTCATTGAGCTTTGACAAAATGTATGGAAATGACTACAATAATTGACTACCTACAAGGTAAAACCTTATGACTTATAGCCGCAAACTGCAATATCAAGTCGTGCATCATATTTTTTGATCCAGAAATTAAATTCTTAATAGGTTTTAGATAATGATATATATATATATATATCATCATAAATGTATGTATATAGATACATATATGTATAATGATATCTATATAATTTGATTATATTTTTATCCTCAAATTAACTATCTGGGTGTTGCTAAACGCTCTTCAGCCAACTTCCATATTCATATTTAATGTTATAAAATCCAATTTATACCAAATGTTTGGATAGAATTGTCATCGCTTTAATTTAATTTAAATTCATTGTCGACACTCGACTTGACCTTTCCCAAAAATGTACAAACAAACAAAAACACACCTTTAGAATTAAGTATGAACAAATAAAGCCCAATAGCAACCTACCTATGTATATCTCGAGTGTAGGTGCATACCTATAATTAATTCAAAATATAAATTGTTATTCTCCATTTAATTGTCAAAACAATTCATATGCTTGAAGAACCCTTATCCGTCATAAGTTTGCTTTGCAACAACACACAATCATTATTGTTGTCTTCACCTCGCTCCATAAGACCGCACAAAAACGTTTTGACAGTTTGTTGTCACACCAAATAGAAGAAATCCAACTTCGACTCTTGAAAAGCAAACACAATCCAATTTCATGCAAATAAAAATCCGTCTGTCCTATCCCAACAAAACAATAAAACATTTTACACCGCGCGAACTAATCAAATTCAAAAATAAAAAACAATCCGTACCTACTTACAAAGAGCCCACAAAAGTAAAACGAGAAAAAGTATTTACGTCTACGACAGTGTACGAGTATCTATGGATAGACAAATAAAATCAATATTCGGAAAATCAGAAAAAAATCAATTACCTCCTATCCCTTTAGAGAGATCACATTATCTATTCCAATAAATTTAAGAAGCAAAAAAACTAAATCGCCTCAGATCTTCTACTTTGAAGGCTTTCGAAACTGGGCTACCGCAACCTCGCCACTTTAAACTGATTAATAACGCTCCATTACTTAGCAATTAGGTTTCAAGCTTAAACGGATTGCCCATCGCTAAGTCATAATCATTCTTTGCATAACTGATGATGGACGATTTTCCGGAATACCAATTCTTTGTCGGAAGGGACGATGGGGCAGGAGGGTACTGGTACTTCTGCCGAGATAGTACATACAAGCGGAGTACAACGATGACGACAACAATGCATCAATAAGCTCGTCGAATTTCATGAAAAGCATCCGACGAATTGATTGAATCTCAATCGGATTTCGCAGCGAACATTGATGCGTAGGTCGAAACACTAGATCCGTTCAACGGGAACAAGAGACAACAACTGTTACACTCCCACATAAATCTAAAGCAATCTTCAAAGGCTTTTCCTTTCATCAAAAATCAATTATTATCGAGAAGGCAGCGGCAGTGGCAAGGGACAGCAACTCGTACCGTGGAGCATTCCCAATATTCCCCATAGCCTTCGCATCGCCATCAAATCAACAAGCACAGAGCTCAGAGCTATACAGCTATTTGAGCCGCATTAGCTCACCCTCTCCCTATTCTCCCATCACTGGAACTGGGTGTCTCTGTGAATGCGTTTGCCTGAGATGGGGATGGGAAAGGGAACTCATTCGTTCCCATTCAGCATTCACTTAACCCATTCATCCAATTCGTATTGCATCGTAAAATTCCCGCTGCCGCTGTCGCACCGCATGAAAATATCACAACACAATCCCGGCCAAGCCTTGATCGTTGTTGTCAATTTTGCACAATATGCGACAGTAATGCGATGATGATGATGTACAAGGTGTGGATTTGCTCGATTTAGAGAACTAGTGAAAGTCTAATGGGGCGCTGTTTTAAGTGAACAAAGATGACAATTCAAATACGAATTCTAACTTGATATTGTAGCTAAAGCGACTGACTTCAATCTAGAAATATGAAGAATGTTTAGTTATCTGTGCTAATTTCAAACCGAATTCTGAGGTCTCTTCAAAGCGCCTAACGAATTGCCTATGTTTCACTGGCTCTATAGGGCAAGTAATTATTTCATGTAAGCACGAATTTTTAAGTGCTCATCAAAACTTACGCTGTTATGATCGAGAAGTTAAAAAAGTGTTTTTCGTTTTGCAGTTTGTCAGTCTATGCATAATGTCCATCTGTACGTGCATCGACATAGACCCTTCATGAATGGGTCCCGAAATTCCATCTGTTTGTCTGTATGTCTGCGCTTCGCCTAATCCGCTGAAGAAATTTTCTTTAAACGTAGTTTTCAAAATCTTATTTATCTTGAAAACGGTTCTAACGATTTTGATAAAAAATAAAATGCACGACTGGATTTTTAAATAAGCTTTTATATACAAAACTTTAAAAATATAATTAAGAAAACATTTTGGAACGCCAACTTAAATTTTGTATTACTGCACGAATGAAAATTATATTAAAAAAAATACTGACCCGTTTTTGAAAAATCGAATTTTTAACAGAAAAAATTGATTTTTTTAAGTTTTGAAATGCAATGTTTTTTTTAACGTTTTGCAAGCTTCTTTATACAAATTTTCATTAAAATCCAGTATACCGATAGTGAGAAATTCAAAATTCGAAAAAAATAAAATGCACGACTGGGTCGCACGAACTTGCTCTTATGTAACAGACTAGGAATTTTAAAATCGAATGTTATTAGAGAAAACTGTTCATAAGGATCAAATTATTTTTTAAACTCTTTTAGTAGATAGTAAGAGACAAAAACATAATGCTATCCAAATATGAATTTATGCAAGAACAAAAATTATAAGTCGTTGTAGTGGTTTCTTAAAAAAAAGCTTGTATGTACAAACTTTTTAAAAGCATTTTAAGAAAAAATTTTGGTACGCCAATTTAAAGTTTTTATTATTGCTCGAATAAAACTAAAATTTACAAAAAAAAATATTGAGCCGTTTCTGAGATATCGATTTTTCAAAAAAAAAAAAAGAAAAAATAGATTTTTTTTTCAAAAATGCAAAAAATATTTATTTTAAAGTTTTGAAATGCAATGTGTTTTAGACTTTTTATAAGCTTCTCTATAAAAATTTTCATTAAGATCCGTTATGTGGATAATGAGAAGTTCAAAATTCGAAAAAATGGTTCTATGGTAGGTACAAGCTGTAATATCTTAATTTTAAAATTTGTTTTATTAAATTAAAAATCGTAAAAATTAATTGAAAGAAAAAAAATTTATGAAAATTCTAGGCGCCTTTTTCGAGAAAAATACGATTTTTGAAAACCATTTTTTTTTTAATTTTTTTAGCATTTGTATGGTAGGTACCTTTATTTTTAGGTAAAATAAAATTTTTTTTCTCACATCTTGTAGATTGAGAAACTTTTATTTATCAAGTTTAAAAAAAATCTAGCAAGGGGTTTTCGAAATATAGAGTTTTGAAAAAAAAAAATTGAAGTTTTTTTTTAAAATCCAAATTTTTTTTTTTGAAAATTTGAGTACACAATTCTATTCAGGTTTTTGGGGAGCCTTAGCAAAAAAAAAACTGATCAAACTCGGCTGTACCGTTTTTGAGAAAATCAAAAACAAAAAAATGGTTCCATGGGGGGTACCCTCAATAACAATTTTTTTGAAATTTTTTTCAACAAATACCTAGCGTTAATTAAATGAAATTTTTTTGTGTTTTTATTTTTAAAATCTGTCGAACAGTTTTTGAGAAAAAAAAATGTTTACAAAATTTCGAAAAAAAATTCGTATGGCAGGTACCGTTAGTTTTGGTCTTAAAAAATCAAATCAAAAACATCCGGGGGGAAAAATTTAAAACCCATATCTACCAAGTTTGAAGAAAATCGGCCGAGACGTTTAGCTGCAATCGAACGGACAGACAGACAGACAGACAGAATTGCGAGACCCACTTTTTTAGTCTTCGCTATCATCGTAATTTCAACTTTGATCAAAATCTCGAGTTCGATTTTTTTTCCGAATGCATAACTTGCCTGTACCTATAAGTCGCAAGTAAAAATAGTTCTATGGTAGGTACAGTCATTAAAATTTTACTTAAAAAAGTGGGTCTCGCAATTCTGTCTGTCTGTATGTCTGTCTGTCTGTCTGTCTGTCTGTCGATCTGTCTGTCTGTCGGTTCGACTACAGCCTAAACGGCTCGGCCGATTTTCTTCAAACTTGGAAGATATCATTTTTAATTTTTTTCCCCCACACGTTTTTTTTCTTTTTTTTAAGACCAAAAATAACGGTACCTGCCATACGAAGTTTTTCGAAATTTTGTAAATATTTTTTTTTCTCAAAAACGGCTCGACAGATTTGAAAAAAAAAAATTATTTAGTTAATTTGAATGAAAAACTTTTTCAGACCCCAAAAAAGAACTATTTTTTTAGTTTTTGATTTTCTCAAAAATGGTAAAACGGATTTTGATCATTTTTTTTTGCTAAAGCTCCCCAAAAATTTAAATAGAATTATGTATTCAAATTTTCAAACAAATTTTTTTTTGCATTTTTAAAAAAAATTTCAAATTTTTTTTCAAAACTTAATACATATTTAGAACACCTTATATTAAATTTTTTTTTAAACTTGATAAATAAAAGTTTATCAACATGGTCTACAAGATGTATGAAAAAAGTTTTATTTTACCAAGAAATAATGGTACCCACCATACAAATATCAAAAAATGACTTTCAAAAATCGTATTTTTCTCGAAAACGGAGCCTAGAATTTTGATAAAAAATTTTTTGTTTCAATTAATTTTAACGATCTTTAATTTAATAAAAAAAAATGAAATTAAGATATTACAGCTTGTACCTACCATAGAACAATTTTTTTAAATTTTGAATTACTCATTATCGACATGACGGATTTTAATGAAATTTTTTGTAGAGATGCTTCTAAAAAGTCTTAATTCCATTGCATTTCAAAACTTAAAAAAAAAAGATTTTTTGAATTTTTGAAAACAAAAAAATTATTTTTTTTTGGAAAATTCGATATTTCAAAAACGGTGCAATATTTTTTTTTTGGAAATTTAATTTTCATTCGTACAGTAATAAAAACTTAAAGTTAGCATACCAAATTTTTGTATATAAAAGCTTTTTTTTAAGAAACCACTACAAGAACTTATAATTTTTGTTCTTGCATAAATTCATATTTGCATAGCATTCTATTTTTGTCTCTAAAAGAATAAAAAAAATTAATTTTATCCTTATGAACAGTTTTCTCTAATAACATTTGTTTTTAAAATTCCTAGTCTATTACATAGGAGCAAGTTCGTGCGACCTAGTCGTGCATTTTATTTAATTTGCTTACGGCAAAATTCTTAGCAGGTGGTATGGATCCTAATTTGCATTATTTACCGTAAATTTGTTTTTCTCCTAGTATAGCAGATAAACAAACTATATTTTTTATTCTATGACCTTGTGTGTTACCCACCCAGTTGCCCTTATTTTGTTCTTTTTATAAAATCTGTTTCGTAATCTTCTTATTTTATCTGGCCAAAATCATTTTTTTAACTAATTAGAACACATTCTCTTTTACTTTAAATTTTAAATAGGAACAATCATGGAGCTTTTAGCTTAATGCCATTCTTTCAGACAAAAACAAAAAATAGAACAGCGCCTTACCCAAATTAAACACGCAACCCAACCCTGTTAATGTCCCACATCACCGCACTCCAGAAAAGATACATTGTGTGTGTTGCTCTCCATTCAAACAAATAGCACACACAACCTACAAGATACAAAACAAACTATAGCTCTATTTTGTACTCTCGCTGTGCCTATTACTTTAAAGTCAATCGAGTGCGAACCCCACCAAAAATAAGCTTCCTCTAGTTGCCCCTGCCACAAATAACAAAATAATAATGTAAAAAAAAAACACACAAACTACAGAGTTGTAGTACACCGAGTTTATGTGTGCACCGCCACTGTCTCTGTAGAGCTTGACTAACTGAGTTGAACTCTGCCGCCGCGCCGCTGCCACCGTTTGCGTTTGCGTTTGCGGGTCTCTTGTGTTCGAACTCAAAAACTTAGCTCGAATCCACCAACAAAACTAGCGAACAGAATTTCGTGTTTTGTTTGAAATTCAATTCGAATTTTCATTCCCCAAAACGTATATTACCAAGTTTAGTTGAATTTTTGATTAGAATACGATCAGTTGAGAGCAATAACGCTCTAACAGTTAGACGCGCGCTCCATCACTAAATCGAAATCCTAACCTTCTATCGGTGCTCGTTTAGATACTTGAATTTGTGTTCTGTCATATGATAGCAGATAGTTAGATACTTTCGCACTTCAAGTCTCATAACGCTGGTACGAGGTTTTTTTAAGTGTGCTAACAGCTGACCCCAACGGCCTTAAGTCAGAAACAGGTAGTTAAGTAACACCTTGATAAGACCTGGCGTCTTGTCGCGACTCCTTTGTGTGTGCAAAAAAGTATCTTTCTCAAATCGTGTTTGACACTTTAGCAAGAACTGTGTCTATCTTTCAGGCGCTCTGTGTTTTATTGTGCTTTAATTTTTTGTACCGTTGTTGATGTTCTCATCGGCTATCAGTGTGTTAAGCTGATAACGGAAATCTAAGTGCCTGAGTTATTGCGAGAGGGAGAAAAGGCAAACCGAGAGAGTGAGAGATAACAACAATCAAACCGCGTTTGATGTAGGTGTGTTTTACTGTTGTATCTATCGTAGGTATTTCGAAACGTATACCCTCCAAAAGTGTGTTGATAACGGTTGAAAAAGTAGCAATTAATTAATCTCCAAGGAGTCTGATAACTCTGTGCTGCGAATTTACCAAACAAAAAAATAAAATATAAAAGTTCGCCAAACAACAGCCGTAACGTGGAACGGAAAAGCAAAACGCAATCGATAACAATCAACGCAGAGTGAGGATTACAACAAGGGACACATTTTTGGTATGTATTTATATCTCTCTTTATTCTTCCACGTTCCACCCCCTCTTTGCTGGGTGGGAGGTTTTTTGGTTCAAACAAACATCATTTTAAATCATTACAAAATAGCACCCTTGGTTTGAATATTTAATTAATTCAGATGAAGTCCGACAGATAACTACCTACGAATCGAATTATTTCGTTCGATGCGAGAATACAAACAAAAACTCAGAGATATGACATAGATAGACAACGGAGGCATTTGCATAGAGTAGGTACCTACTATTTTACACGTTTTGATGTCGTATCTGGAAACGATTTCCGCTCCTCATTATTTTGAGTCCCCCTTCAGGTGCAGGTGAATTTCATCAGAACTGTTGTTTGTTCTTAGTTGTGTGTTTTTTTTAAGTTTTATTTTGGAGGATAAAATTCGAATGAAATTATTTTAAAATCAAGTAAGATAGATAATTATGATAGAATTGTGAGAAAATTGAACAGATGATAGTAAGGAGTGTAAAGAGTACGAGTACCTGTGGTTGAGAAATCTCACACAACAGTTCTATCATTTTGCAATACAATATTATAATTAGGGGTAAAGTATTGATGCATCAATTTATCTATTGCAGGCGCCCTATGTATTTCGTAACAGTTCACATCCACAAATGTTCAGGACAATACATATGTATAAGATTTCAATTCTATATGGGACTCTAGGAGCAATTATTTTACACTTTTAAGTCGCACAAAACGCGTCTCAAAAAAAATAAAAAAAAAAGTGTTTTTTTAGCAAAGGTTGTTTTTTTAAAAGGTATAAAACTTTGATTTGAAAAATAGAGAAAAATGTTTTAAATAATGATGAAATGGGCTTTCTTTGAAAGATAGTTTTTTATTATTAATGTTTAAACATGATTTCGGTCATGCGGTCACCGCGCCTGGCGCATACAAAGCTTTATCTGGATTTTTACCCTTGCTTCGCAGTTTATAAAATTAATGGGTACCTACAAGTTTAATTTTTGAGCACGATGACTAGTTGACACACTTCTATCATCATCAACACTTCACTGCAAATCAGCAAGATCTTGTTCTGTGCTCACTGTCCGACGACACATCTTACGTGATTCGTACTATTGTTAATAGTAAAAAGATTTCGAAAACCATCCATTGTTTCTAAAATTAATCGCTCTGATGGACGATTATTATGAGCACCATAAATCACAAGATCGCCCGAAGTGTTTTAAACCAAGTTTTTCGAATTAAATTTGAGCTCTTTGCAAACTTTGCTCTGGCGTGGCGTGAGTCTATTCATGATGAATTGTCAAAACAAACGAACCTCAAAACAACAGAGAACTTTCAAATCCGCTGTCACAGAAAACCGTGTTGCAAATTTAAAGTTTTCCCCTTCTAAAAAAATACCCTTTACACAGATAGAAGAAAGGTAACACTAATTACAAGACGAGAACAAATATTAAAAAAAATTCTCAAATAGGTATCTTTTAACTTAAAAAAATTGTCTGCTTGCCTTGACAAATTTCTGACACTCTGAAAACAGGGCAATGCAGAGCTTCATTAATAATCTTCCTTCAAAATTCGGACTGAAGAATTTCAATATGCCGAAAATATAACTTGATTCTTATAAGTACTAGTGCAATTGATAACTGATTTTGAAACAATGATCTTGAAATTATTTATTAGAATCAGTATATACGTGAAGTCCTAAATTTTTTCTTGTTTAGGAACACCCAAAATTTATTTTATGATAACTTTGTACCTATTTTTCTACTTAAGTTTCAATTTCGCAGATAGAAAATTTTCTGATGACATACTAATATCCTTCAACTATTAATTAATAATTTTTTTCAATCTGTTCAACATTTCTGAAGTTTTCATATTTGTCACCACACTCATAGCTATAGACAGAAGAGGGTTTGATGCCCCATTCCAATTTAAAAAATATGCATTTCTTACTCTTATTTTTCTTTTTAAACTGCACAAGACTCACTAAATAATAAATGACAAATATAAATAATAGATATTATCATAATATGTAGATATTATCTCAATAAAATTAAAAATTTGACGGGACAAATTTCCGACGTATCTGACATATTTATGCAGAGGTTTTTCACAAGGTCTTCTCTAAAAGGTATAATACACTTGCTTAGGTTTGTTTCATTCCAAGATTGAGTAAATTAGATTCTTTTTTTCTTACTGCCATTTAACAACGTGAATTAGGGTTAAATACATAAATCTTAAGAAATTGCTTTTAAAAATTTCAATCAAACAAACCTAACTTAACGAAGAATGTGTGTTTGCAAACTGACATCTGTCATTAAAATTGACAAAAGAAAAATATTTGCAAATGAAAAATGACAAAAAAGTCATTTAGTAGTTAATAAAAGAATTAATTTATTTTGATTTACACGCATATTATGATTTTTTATTTTGTCCCGGATAATATGTTGAAATACCGGGATTTTTCATTATTTTAGCCATTTGTCCCGCCGAGGCGTAAACAAAATTTGGTAACCCTAATTAGAGTAGAGCCTACTAGATCTATTTTATTACCCCATCACTGATGTTAGTGTAACAAAATAGTAGGTATCTACCTAGACTAATTCATAAAAAGAATTAAATACGTACTGTAATATTTAGCGCTCTTTTTCGCAAAATCTAAAAAAAAAAAATAAAATATAGTTGTTTTTTTTTACAAATAACTTAACATCACATTCTTTCAAAACATTTAAAATTTGGGTACCAAGATTTTAAGAAATACTCGTACTTAAGACTGACGTGCTTTAAAATTAATTTTTTTTAAAGTTGGGGCATTTTTACTTGCTACGTACTAGATATATGATAAGCTGTCAACGGCCTTAGCTTTGATGAAAGCATCGCTTCCCAGCATTTGATAATGGGTAGTCGGGGTGGGGTGTTAGAGCCGTGGCCGGCTTGCATACCTGTTTTTTAGTCACAGGTTTAGTTTTAAAATGAATAGGCACAGTGGCACAAAAAAAAAAAAAAAAAAAAAAAAAAAAATTACATTCTTCAAATGTACAAAAAAAAAAAAAAAAAAAAAATACATTCTTCAAATGTACAAAAAAAAAAAAAAAAAAAAAAAAAAAACTCCGCTGTGGTTGTTCTAGTTTTTAAGTAGTTTTAGTTTAGTTTTAGTTTATTTTAAGTAGTTTAAGTGGTTTTAGGTAGTTTTAATTAGTTTAATTTTAGTTTGTAAGTTTTATATAAAAAGTAAAAATGATAAAGAATCCGAGTTTTTTAAATTTTCTCGAGAAAAAAAAAAAAAAATATAGATATAGTTTTTGAATTCAAAATAGTTTTTTAGGCCGAAAGGCAGTAGTTATAAGGATATAGTTTAACTTAGAGTGCCCGCATGGGGCCAGTAAGTTAGTTGTAAGTTATTGATAAGTAGGCTAGTTTTATGAATTTTTGTCTAGCATTAAGATAGTTATAAGTTTGAATTGAATAAAAATGAATTATAAAAAAAAAAATAAAAAAAAAAAAAAAAAAGCATCGCTTCCCATCGATCAGCGAAATTAAGCATCATTGCGCATGGTTAGTACTTGGATGGGGGACCGTTCAAATACCAACCGTATGCTGTTGACATGTGTTTCTTCTGTTGTTCTTCCTTTCTGTCTGTCTCTTTCTGTTGTATTGTCTAAGCCGATGGCCTCAGTTGCCTGTGCTTTAAGTGTCTCTACTTCGTAGATTTATCTACATAGTAGTGTAATATGTAATGTAATGTAATATGATAAGCTATAAATTCGTAAAAATATCGAACTCAAGACTTTTGATCAGACTTGATATTCGTATTTTGGGCTACGAAATTTTATCTTTTCGACTACAGACTAAGCGACTCGGCTGATTTTCTTTTAACTAGTAGGTATCATATAATTTTTTTCTTTTTTTTTTTAAGATAAAAAATAATGGTACTATAACGTCTTCTATTTATATTCTTTCTCAAACAATATTTTATTTTAGAATAATTTAATAACAAGTTTGAAATAGTATACTTAGAGCTAGGTATATATTATATTATATTGTAAGGTATTGTTAAGAAGTTATGATCATATTGTCCTTACAACTGTCGACTCAACATATAATACAAAATTGTTCAAAACCTGCACCTAACAACCGACAAGTGGCATTGATTGATTCATTCCGAACTAATTCCGATTCCGTTCAAGCATTTGATGAAAATTCCGAAACAAAATCTCAACATCTTGATGAATTAAATCATGTAAGTGTAACTTTTCTGCCCAAGAGTTTTGATTCACATAGTAACACATTTACAGTACCTGCAATAATTTTTTTTTTTTTTTAAATCATAGGAAATAGTTTTTCTCAAAAACTTTTCCATTGATTTTCCTTTAATTCCAAAACTTTAATTTAGTAAAAGCTAGCTAGTTTGAATTTTGTTTTTGAAAATTGGTTATTAATGAAACCTCCCATAAAATTTTTACTTGTTTGATTTGATTTTCTCAAAGACAATTTTTATATCGCAAAGCTTTAAAGAAGTTTAAATTTCAAGAATTACAAAAGTCAATTCTTTACTACGATTTGCTATTTGAAGTATGACTTGGAATAATCATTTGATCTAACCTTCCTAATTTCACCGAAGGATTGAAGAGAAAAAAATTTGATTTGATTTGAAAAAAAAAAAAAAATACCCAGCGAATTTCATTCCGCCTAAATTCGATGAAACTTCTTTGGAATCCCATTAAATTCAATACATTTTATTTACACGAAAATGGATTTCACACATTTCAGTTCACCATCGTCCACGCTCGAAAGTATGCAATTTCGGGTTTTCACGATCTTCCAACTTTTCAAGTCGAAATAAAAAAAATCGATCTCGAGATTTTGATCAAAGTTGACATTACGATGATATAGAACTCGAAAAAAATGTGTCTCTTGACCTAAGCCTGATCCGTTAGAGAAGGAAATTAAAAAAAAAATTAGCTCCAAAACTAACAGCACCTGCCATACAGCCATTATGAAAATACAGCAAAAAAAAAATAATGTCCAAAACGGCTCTAACAATTTTGGTATATGCTATTGTGTGAATGGTCTACATTTTGTTCAAATGCATCCAAATGTTTATGCAGGTGTTGCCTTGTATATTTATAAATTTTTGAAAAAATATTTTTTGGATTTAAAAAAAAATATTCAAAATTTCTTCGGAACATTCAATATCATGAAAACGATGACCGATTGCTTTTTTTCAAATTATTCACTTAAATTTATATTATTAAATATCTATAATTGTTCAACAATTTTTCTTTTCAAAATTTTGAAGCAATTGTATACATTAAAAACTAACTTATTAATAAAATAAAATTCTTCTAAGGATTTTTGTTAATTTCGTTTGCATATTATTAATTTTATTTCTTGAGCTCAAAGTAGCTTAAACTATTAGTTTTGAGTATTTGAAGATTTTCTTAATTATTGTTTTTATACATATAATTTTTAAATTTCAAAGTATGTACTTGTATATAAGAGCAAGTACGTGCGATCCATATGTGCATATTATTTCGTTTTATTTTATTTTATAATTTTTGTTCTGTAGATATTGACTTAAAAAAAATAAATAATAATTCATTTTAAGTAAGATAAATGAGTTCGCGAATATCATGCTTTCTGCTTTAGATCAAAATATATTTTTTATTTTTCTCTAGATACTCGTATTAAAAACAAATAATATCTTTTTATCTGGTGAAATTTTCCTTGCCTTTATTTTTTTCGTATTTTCATAATGTTGATGACAAA
The DNA here is from genome assembly GCA_911387755.1 of Chrysotoxum bicinctum. NCBI lineage: Eukaryota > Metazoa > Arthropoda > Insecta > Diptera > Syrphidae > Chrysotoxum > Chrysotoxum bicinctum. The sequence continues at coordinate 247,159,374 of OU426987.1, forward strand.
CGATCACTGTTGAATTGTTTCTGTGACTAGATACATTCATAGATAGGTATTCCATAGAGAAAGGTCGACTGTGATGACGAGCCCCATTATAACAGCTCTATGATACATTCAATAAGTGTTGCCACTTTAGTTTAATAGATTTCTGTAAAGTTTGACAGATTTTTAAATTTGGTAATCGTTTTTTATCAATTAATGAGTTAGATTGAACAAAAGCATGAAATTTATTATTTTATACCTTTTTTTAGAGGTGGGCAACATTACAGAATTTTACTCAATGGAAACAAATTACGTAAATAAAACTAAATTTTTGCCTAAATTTGTTTTACATAAAACATTTTGGTTAAGTTGATCCAAAATTTTTATGAAAATAACGAGGCATAGTTAAAAGATTGATTAACACCAAAATAAAATCGAGAAGGATTTGGGCTTTTGGTGGGTTAACGATAGGATTTTTCTTATCTCTTTTTTTTTGTTGTGGAAACTTTAATTTTTAAAGGACATTTCTGAAAACTTAAGTTTTTGTAAAAAATGTCAATCTAAATTCAATTTTTTAAAATTAATTATGAAAGGTCGAAATTTTGTCGCCCTGTGGCAACCATGGCTTCCAGTCGTTTCAGATTGTAGAGATTCACCATAGTAAAATCCCCCCGGATGATTAGTTGATTTTAATTTGATATGCGTGGATAGAATTATAATAATTTGCATAGACAATTATGAGTAACGATCGCAATGAGCGGACGACCAAATAAATAAACGAACGAAACAAAACGAACCAGCGAATGACTTTGGCTTATTTCGGAAGCGTTTTTGTCTTAATTTGTTCCATTTCATAAATCTAATAAGGCGACAAAAAGATAGCTCGTCTTAAACGAAGCTACCATCCACAATTTAAGGTCAACATTGACGTTTTGCTACACATTTGGTCTGAAGATGAAATTGGCAACCTAATTCGGATAAATAGTATAAACGAGTAGTAGAACAATAATCACAGGATGTCAAACATTTTGTAACGGTTTGTCTAGCAAAATGGTGGGTGACATCGTCACATCGCTGAATCCGAATTAAGGTATAGCGAAGAAAAGTGGGAACGGCTGTTGGCCAGATATGGAAATACCTACATTGTTTTTTTTTTATTTTGATGAGGGTTTGGCGATTGGGAAAGCCCCATTCAACGTTTTACTATCGATTGCTTCGAAATATTTGACATTGACATGGTAATTTGGATAACTCGTAGTACCGACTTATCTTCTAGATGGCGTGTCTTTATCATTAGATTTGCTGGTAATGCAGCGAACCTATATTCTGTTGTGGGAAATTAACTTAGCGGGAGTGCGTGGTGTTGAAATTGAATTAAGTTCTTCGGTGGTGAATTGGTCTTATCAGAAGAAGATAAAGTTGGTTCTACTTCATGTGGATAATTACATTGAATAAACCTAAAACTTGAATTCGAGATAATTTAAGATATAAAAATAAGGTTACATGAAGTATGTCCCCAATGAAAAATGGCTCTAGAGCAAAAATTTGTAAGTATGAAAAACTAAAATCGATAAAATTCTGTTGGATTGGGGTGATTCGTTTTTTTGTTATTTATTTGGGACTTTTTTTCTGTTATCATTTTGTGGTCAAACTACACTATGTAAAATTCCTCCATATTTTAGTCTTTCAAAAATAAAAAATGCAACCAAAAATGAGGCCTTTTTTCGTAAAGACAAATTTTCCCAATTTGAATGGAAGTATAGTGCCGAAAAAAATCCCAATCGCCGGGAGGACATAAACAGTTTTTTTGGGCAACTGTGCCTTTTAGCAGTTTAACTCTCCTTTTGGGGCCATTTTGCTTAAGGGCCTATAGTTTTTGCCAAGTGCTGTGGTTAAGCTTTTGTACATTGAGCTTGGGTCCTAAAGTAAAAACGCATTTGTTTCAAATTTGGTGCAGGGTATTTTATATGATTCCCTTAATAAAACAGTCAAACTAAACACAAATAAATCGGCGATACATCGGAAAATAAAATGCTCGACTGGGTCGCAATAATTTGCTCTTATGTAAAAGAATACAAATTTTAAAAATTGATAGCGCAAAATTTTAATTGAATTAGTACGATACTAAAGCTATTTTAGTATGATACTAGGCTAAATTTGCAAATTTTAATCGAATATAGCATTAAACTTTCTCTACCCTTTTATTAAAGTTAAAATCATCGAATACCTATATGTACTTTATTTTTCAAGTATCTTGCTAGCTTCATGACTCTTTGACATTTGAAAACATCAAAAAAGGTTCGTGTACTTACTTTTTTACACGAAATGCCATTGTTTTAGGTGTGTTCAGAAGCAATTTATTAAGAAAATTTTTTTTAGTACGATACTAGTTAGAAAATATTTAAAATTAAGAATGAGTTAGTAAATTACTTTAAAGTAAGCAAATTGTTAAGTAGTATCATATACTAATGTCTTAATAAAAGGCTGTTTATTTTTTTTTTAAATCTGTGGAAAAGTTTTTTAAAAACAAAAATATCTTACAAATTTTTGAAAAAAACAAATTGCAGGCAGGTACGTATATTTTTTCTTAAAAAAAAAGAAAACAAGGCGAAGTACCCCTTGTCATAAGATTTATAAGAATCTTGTATTGAAAATGATCCAAATACTTGGGAACATGTAGCTTACCCGCAATGATTGCACACTCAGAAGCATTTAGAAGTACAATTTAGGTACTTAAAAAAGTGCCTTGGAGATTTTTTTTTCGGTCATAAAAATTAAACAGTTTCAAATTTGATCACCTTTCAACAATCGCAAACGCAGAAAAATAATATCTACCCGAGAGCATTTTCCCGTAAGCTAAAAATAATGTGTTAAAATTGACATAGCCTCGGGTAAAAACTACACAGTGAATGCTTCTAAAATTTACGTAGTTAACTCGATTAAATAAAATTGTTAAACGAGTAACGTACATATATAACATCTATATTTTAGTAATTTAACGCATTCCTTTTTAATAATCAATAATATTTTTGTTGTTTAAATTAAAGGAGTATCTTAGTTAAAATAATTAACCAAATTTATTTATTCTTAATAAGTGAATGGGTTAACATTTTAAAACTAGATAATCTTCTCGTCTGATTTTACCGACTATAAATAAATGAATAAATTTGGTGGTACAACAGCTCGGAGTGAACCAGGACCTAGTGACTTACAACTCTCAACCATTCCTGGGTGCGTGTTACCAGGAACGGTGGCTGTAATACGAGTATTACACTGAAGATTGTTTAAATTGCACATCAATTTGCTTCAACCAATAAACCAGATTTGTTTAAATTATTAACTGAGTTGACTCGTGTAATTTTAACCGGGTTAGTTTGCATGTTGTATATTATACAGTGGTGGACACAAATTTAGCACACTGAGATGGGTACTACCATATTTTTAATTTTCTCTCTTGTTTTGTTCCAAGCAACGGTACATTTTGAACTAATATATGACAACAAATCAGAGAAAACAAAACTGTATATTTTCATATGCAATCCAATTACATAGTGAAAAAATCGTTGATAGTTTGTCATTTGCATTGTTTTTGGTTGGACATCAATTTAGCACGTGTACAAATTTTGGTTATTTTTTTTTAATTTGTGGGTTTTTAATGTTATATATTCAAATAAAATTTAAAAAAAACATTAAATAGTCATGGCATAAGGGCAATGGTGTTCTGAGGACAAAAGGAGTATTATCATTAAGATGAAGTCAAAGGGTCGCATAGTAACGGAGATTTCTGAGCTGCTAGAATGTTCCAGGAAGATGGTCTACAATGCTCTTAGACATTTTGAAAAGTATGAAGTGACAAAACATGTAAAACAAGCCTCTCGCACACGAAAGACAACAAAGAGGGAAGATAAAGTCATTTACATGTTATCAACAAAGGATCCATTTAAGACCTCTAGTGTCATTCGAAATGAATTAATGGAGAATTACAATGTCAATGTATCCTGAAGAACCGTGAGACGACGCCTGAATGAAAAAAAATTTGAGAGGGTGCATTGCGCAAAGAAAACCATTGGTTTCGAAAAAAAATCTGAAGGCTAGATTAGAGTTTGCCAAATTACATCTAGGCAAACTACTAAATTTCTGGAAAAATGTACTTTGGAGCGATGAATCAATGTTCTGTCGATTCAAATCAGATGGAAAAAAATATGTGTGGCGTCCACAAAATAAGGAACATGATCCAAAATACACCATTAAGACGGTGAAGCACGGTGGTGGAAACGTGATGGTCTGGGCTGCCTTTTCTTGGAACGGTGTTGGTCCAATAGTGAAGATAGACTCCAAAATGGACCAGCACCTGTACAAAGATATTTTCTCGAACCATATGATTCCATATGCCGAAGATAATTTGCCGGTTTTATGGCGCTTCATGCACGACAATGACCCTAAGCACACTTCAAAACTAGTGAAAAGTGCCTTAGAGGTCAATAAAATGAATGTTTTAAAGTGGCCTGCTCAATCACCCGATCTGAACCCGATCGAAAATTTGTGGAATGACGTTGAGCAACACATTGAAAAACAAAAAACCAAAAATTTAACAGATTTGTGGCAAGAGATACAGAATGCTTGGTATTCAATACCTAAGCAACGCTGTGAGGCCTTATACGAGAGCTTGCCAAGAAGACTCAATTCAGTATTAAAGAACAAAGGATTTCCAACAAAATATAAAAGAAAATATAGTTTTAGTAACGGTAAATAACATAACTAAGCAATTTTTATGAAATGTGCTAAATTCATGTCCAGACAAAAGTATGTTTTCTGTTATTTTTTTAATTTTTTTCTTTCAGATATAAAATATATAAGATTTTATTTTGGAAAAATATACTTATATCCGTAAATAATGTAAATAACATAAAAATGAAAATATTGAAATAGAAACAAATTTTGTAAATATAGTTTAATTTTTTCTTTTATTAATGTGCTAAATTCTTGTCCACCACTGTATATATATTAGCAATCTCACTGAATACTTAAACGAAATTATTCGCAAACAATATTATACCGTTTAGTGTTGCTTCGCTCCCATTTCCAAGCTCTAGAATAATTGACCGACTTGGTGATAAGATCATCGAAACTATAAGGGTGTACTTCTCAAAATAATGAACGCATCTGAAGATGGTTTGATTCTTAATCCAATAGACTTCGCCAAAAGTCTTTCGCATATATGAATGTGCTGAGAAGATATACTCATATTTTGTGCCATTTTAGGTCTTCATATCTGGAAAATCTTGAAAAACAAAAAAAGGGTCCATTAGGGCTCGTTGGGAGCCTAAACCTATTGACTTACAACTCTTAACCATTTATCAATGCATGTTACCAGAAATGTGAGAACCCTACAATTTTCATTTCTTGCTAACATGAAGTGTTGATTTCAATTTATTCAATTACACTTTGTGTAAAAGAATGCGAATGACGAACATAATTCTTCAAAAGTCTTTGTCTAAGTCCCCAAAGATTGATCATTTAAAATTTTTCAAAAACTTTACTTCAGAGTTCAAACAATTTTTAGTTTCGTTATTTAACTGCTTGTACGAATACTGTTTCCTTCCCGAAAGTTTTAATAACTTGTGATATATTTTCAATTTTCAAAATAGGAGATAATTTTTGAGCGTTACAGATGTACTCCAAAACTTTATTCGATTAAAAAAATATATTTTCGACAATCCTCTATATTAGACTTACTAGTAGGGTGGAGCTATTTTCAATTACTGGTCATGTTTTTGCCCTTTGGGTATTCCCAAGAACTTCTCTTGACACTGTCAATCGAATATGCAGAATGTTTTTGTCTATCTCCGAAAAGTTTTTGTGTTAAGTTGACAGTTTGTGAAGGGTCAGAAATTTCGTATTGGTTTTAAACGAATGCAGGTGTTCCTCAAGGATGTATTTTTAGGGCCAATCTTGTTTGATGTTTTCATTGATGATATTTATGAAAATTTGCAGCGTGGAATCACTTGATCACGTATCCTGATGAAAGTATTACTATATGCAGATGACTAAGGGTAGCCCCTCTTCTTTTCGACTTCAGATAAATAGGCTTCGGACGTACTGCAGAAATTAAGACCTGCAAATATACGTTGGAGAAACAAAAATGATGGTGTTTTAAGCTGGATGAAGTAAAAGGCTAGAGGAACATTTATTTCTGAGTCGTTAACCTTAACCAATCTTAGTAAAGAGGAAACATTTTCAACTTCTCTAAGGTAGAATTTCTTCTTTGCAAATCTACGTTTTGGTCAACGAAAAAATAAAGAAAAAATATGCCCCCAGCCCAGCTATGTCATCTGTCGTCTGTTGTGGGGTGCGCACGTGTCGAGAGCTTTCTTTCTTATATTGGTAAAACAATTAAAATGTCTTGCAACTCGTGTAGAAGAAAAATTAAAACCTCTGAATCAAAAGTTATCTGCGGTGATTGCAAAAAAGTTTCGCATATTTCATGTGTAAATATACAGCAGGTTGATTTGGACGATTTAAAAAGGACCAACAAAAGTTGGAGATGTGATAGTTGCATTTCATTGAAACGTCGTGATTCATATTGTGGTGCGTCCTTTGATGGTACATCTCGGTTAATCAATACACCTAAACCGATATCCAAAATCACACTTGAAACGATTCATACTGAACTTCTAGCTATTAAAGAAATTCAAAGAAAACAGATTGATGAACTGCATGCCAAGAACATGGAATGTGAGCAGAAAATTTTGTTTCTGGAAGACAAGGTCAATAACTTGGAACAACAATTGATAGCCAACACAATTGAAATCTACAACATTCCCTCCGTAAGCATCGCTAACTCCTCCAGCTCCAACATTGATCTAGCGCTTAAAGTGATTCGTGATGGAATGGATGTTGGTGTGACAGAGAACGATATTGATTACTGTTACATGAAAAAAATTTCGAGACATGATCAGAACTCAGAGAACGACGATCACCAAAGCTTTACCAATATTCTTCGCGTCAGGCTTACAACTCGTCATTGCAAGGAGAAAATTATGAGAGCAAGAAAAGAAAGGAAAAATCAGCTGACAACAAGTCTACTTTGCTCTGAGGTAAAAGCGCAGAAGATGTACATCAACGAAGCCTTAACCTACCAGACCCGTCAGTTGTTGAAAGCTGCTAAGTCATGGAAGATCGATAAGAAATATAAATATGTTTGGACCAAAAACGGAATTATACACATGCGTAGGGACGAGGGAGATAACATTATACGTATTTCGTGTTTAGCTGATTTTGAAAAATTATGAATTCTGATAATTTGTTCCCTCGAACAATTCCAATTGCATGTGTTAATCCAAATAATTCTTCTGATTACTATGTTGACTTTTGTATACATCAAAATATTCGAAGTGTAAGAAGTAATTTTTCTCCATTATTAACTCAGATAAACTCTTTTATAAATTTGCCAATAGTTATTATTTTAAGCGAAATATGGATTTACGATTACGAATTAAGTTTATATACTATCCCGGGGTATATGCCACCTTTTGGTAATTGTAATGAATCGAACCAAGCGGGGGGTGTTATGGTGTATGTCAAAGAAGGTTATACGTGCGACTGTTCTAAAATTAATATTTCAAGCGCTGATGTTCTAAAACTTTCTTTTAAATATGATAATGATTTGTTTACTATGTTGTGCATTTATAGGCTTCATGAAGTTAACAAAGGTACTTTTATCAATGATTTAAATGATTTACTAAGTGTGTCGAAAGAAAGAAATTTGATTGTGTTGGGTGATATAAATATAAACCTATTAGATGAGTGCGATAATTACACGGAGAGTTATATGTTCCTCATGTCATCTTATGGTCTAAAAAGCATGATCAATGAGCCAACTAGAGTAACTGATTCAACTTCGAGTTGCATTGACCATATTTTTATAAGGGTAGATAAAAACTTCAATAAGGTTCTTAACAGTGCAGTTTATGACTATAGACTCACTGACCACCGAATGATTTCACTAAGCCTTAAACTGAATTCAGTTCATTCTAACATTATTAATTCAACTAGAAAGAAACAAACAATAAATTATAGCATGCTGAAAGCAAAATTAACGTTTGAATTTTGGGAGCCGGTTTATTCCGAAAGTGACCCATCTTCTGCTTTTGACATATTCCTTTCCATTTTACAGAATCATATAAAGTCTTGTACTTTTGAGTCCATACATATTTCAAATAAGAAAAAACACCTGAAACCATGGATGACAACCGCCCTTCTATACAAAATAAAAAGAAAAAATCGTTACGCAAAAAAAATAGCTAAACATCCTGATAACAGTAATTTAAAAAAATACTATAAAAAATTATGCAAAATAGTTACTTCCAATGTTAGAGATATACGCAACAATTACTATTTAGACATGTTCGAACGTGCTAATGGCAATAGTAGAGAGGAATGGAAGGTTGTAGATTGCATATTGGGTAAGCAAAAACAATCTATAGAAATAAAAAACCTCGAAATTGATGGAATCTGTTTATCTGACTCTGAAAGCATTTCTAACAAGTTCAATGAACACTTTACTGAAATTTCAGAGAATTTAAAACCATCTTTTGAACGCTATATTTCTTGCAGCTGTAACGTTTTTGGTAGTCTTATTCTCAATGACATGCAAGCAAATAGTTTTGTATTTCATACAATTAACTCTGGTGAGCTTTTCAAATTAATAACATCTACAAAAAATAAAAATTCATGTACAAGTGATGGCATAACAAACTTGTTTTTAAAAAATGTTGCTTGGCAATTAATTGACATATTAACTTACTTGTTTAACTCAAGTATAATTAAAGGTTGTTTTCCCCAATACCTTAAATGTGCTGAGGTTATTCCCTTATTTAAAAAAGGCAATAAAAATAATGTCTCTAATTACAGACCTATTTCCCTTTTACCTACTTTCGCAAAACTTTTTGAAAAGCTGATTAAAACCAGAATGCTTTGTTTCTTAGATCGTAATAAGTTCTTTAGTGCTAACCAATTTGGCTTTAGATCTGGTTTGTCAACAGAGGATGCAATTCTCAGGGTATGCACTCATCTATATCAAGGGTTAAACGGAAATCTATCGACAATGGCTTTGTTTATAGATATGACTAAAGCCTTTGATATGGTTGATCATCAGATATTGCTTGATAAATTGTTTAATGCTGGGTTTAGAGGACCAATGTACAGTTGGCTAACTTCTTACCTTAAAGATAGAACACAAAAGGTAAAAGTAAACGAGATTCTCAGTAGTTCTAGAGTTTTAAATAATGGCGTGCCCCAAGGATCTGTACTTGGCCCGGTTTTATTTTTGATCTACATCAACTCGATCTTTAAGCAACAATTTAATGGCTTAGTAACTGCGTTTGCTGATGACATAGCTTTTACTTACATGTATCCAAATAACTTTGAATGTGTTGTTAAGATAGGGGAAGTTTTAGAAAAATTAAGGATGTGGTTCGTCGCTCACAAGTTAATTATAAGTGAAAAAACCAAATTGCTTACTTTTAAAATATCCGGTACCATTTTAAGCGACTATAATCTTTTTTTTCATGCGCATGACTGTACAAAATTCAGCTTACCGCTTCACAATTGCAATTTACAAAACTTCGACAGCAGAAAATCATGCTCTAACACGTGTTTTAAAATTGAGTCCGTTAAAAATTTTAAATATCTAGGGGTGTTAATAGACCACAACCTGAATTGGAAAGATCATTTTCAAACAATAAAAACACACATGTGTCTAGTTGCTAGAAAAATGTATCTAATTAAACCTTATTGTTCGAAAAAAGTTCTATCTAGTATTTACTATGGTCTTGCACACTCTAAGTTACAATATGGCATTACCAGTTGGGGTGGGACTTATTTTAGCACACTGGAACCTGTTCTCATTGCTCAGAAACATTTGGTTCGCATTCTCTCTAATTGTAATCGTCGCACTCATAGTTGGCCTTTATTTAAGAAACTTCAAATATTACCATTAAGGCATTTATATATTTTCAAAGTATTTAGAGAATTTTTTAAGCAAAGTGGCAATATTCCAAGTAGAAATAATCAAACATACAACTTACGAATAAACAACTTGGCTTTTGTTAACATACCAGTAGCACGTACAACTCATTTTTCTAACTTTTACACGCATACTGCCCCAACATATTTTAATAAGCTTCCATTTTCAATTCGTGTTATCCTTAACAAAAACGTTTTTATCAAACAAATTAAATATTGGTTATTTACTTTTGATCATACAAACATTGAGTCAATATAGTCAGGATTTCAATGAAAAGGTGGCATAAGATGGATTTTTTTTTTTTTTTTTTTTAAATGTTTTCACTTTACTCTTTTTCCTCATTCTTTTATATTGTTTGCTTTTTCATATTTACTTAGTATACTTTTGAATTCCATTATTTAACTTTCTTCTCATTATGTTCAATTAAACACTTTTTTTCTCTTTTTTAACCTTGTAACTGATGTCACCCCACATCAGATTCATTCATACTTATTTAAATTTATTGAAGTGTCGTTCAACACTAATTTAGAACTTTATGTTCCTTAAATTATAGAACGGCTACTTGTTTATTCATTCTTAATACTTTCGTTAAGTTATGCTTTTTGTAATATCTTTTAATTTTAAGTTGTTGTGAATAAAATGAATTATCTAAAATCTAAAATCTAAAAAAAATAATGTATAAGATCTGGTTTTGTTGTAAATCGACAGAATACTAATAAACTTAAATGAGTTTTTTTAAAATCATGAAAAACTATATTCCATTGCTTCGTTTGACGAATGTAGCTAGAGGCATTGAAGATCTGAAAATATTTTAAAAATTGTTAGAGGTGAGCTAAGTTCATCCTAATTTAAAATATTTTTTGATATAATGTGCTACACTTTGTCAGTATTTCGGTAACACATGCTTGATTTTTTTGAAACTTCACAACTAACAAAAATCGTTCTCTTATCCAAAACGAAACAGTACCCACCATACAAATATCGAAAAAATATGTTTTTAAAAACCTTAAAAATATATAAAATATATTTAAAGAAAAAAATTTGGTACTCCAATTTAGATACTAAATTGTGCTAATTAACTAATAATTTGTTAACATCGAATTTTCAAAAAAAAAAAATGTTTTAATTTTTTGTTTAAATCCAAAAATGTTCTTCAAAATTTTTTACATGCAATGATTTTAAAACTTTTTAAAAGCTTCTGTATAAAGAATTTAATTTAAATCTCTTGTGCCAAAAATGAAAGAGTAAAACATTGAAAAATAGATAATAAAGTCTTAATTTAAAGTTTTTTTTACTGTATGGAATATCGTAAAAATTAAACGATACATAAAAGTTTTCATTTAAATACTAGAAGCTGTTTTCGAGAAAAATATGATTTCCGAAAACGAAGTGTTACAATTGTGTGGTGGGTACCGTTATTTTTGGATAAGAGAAAAATTGTTTTTGTTTTATCTTTTTAGATAGTAAAAACTATGACTTGCCAAGTTTCAAAAGAACCGAGTATCTGGTTTTAAAAAAAAAAATAATCTAAAAAATGAAAATTTTAATACAAAACATGAATTAAACTTTTGTCCACAATCACAAAATTAGGGCAAAATTAAATAGCCATAAGCAAATATGAATGTATGGAAGAATAGCAATACATTTTAAATCCTTAAAATACAAAAGTTTTCAGCTATACTTTTTTTTTTTTTTTAATTTGGCATGTCATTTTTTAGTTCATTACTATGCAAATAAAAATAAAACTTACAAACAAATTAAAGACCCCTTTTTTGATTATCGTATTTTCATTTGAAAATTTGAATTTGTTTTTGTAATTTAAAAATATTTTTTTTTTTAACTTTTAAAAAACTTTTGGATACAAATTTTCATTTAAATTCATTATTATGATAATGAGAAAGTCAAAAATTAAAAAATGGTTTTATTGTACTAGTTACTGTCACCAGTATCTTAATTTGATTTTTTTTATTGAATTTAAGATTGTAAAAATAAAGTGAAACGGAAAAATTTTTCTCAAAATTCTGTTTTCGAGAAAAAATAAGATTTTTCGAAAACCTTAGTTAACCAATAAAAATTTAAAATAGTAAATAGATAGATTTAAATAAGATGCACTACTGGGCTGCACGAGCTTGCTTACTAACAATTTCAAAAACAAATGTTATTGGAGAAAACTGTTCATAACTTTTCGAGCCAAATTAAAGTTCTTATTAGTGTACGAATTAAATTATTAAATTTGAATTTCCAAAGAAAGTATTGAGTTATCGAATTTTCAAAAAAATGATTTTTTTTTTCAAAAAATCAAAAAAACAGAAAAAGAAAACTATTAATACAAAATATAATTTATAACTCTACTTAAAAGCGCTCAGCTCTATGGACATTGTAGAGCATATAGTAAAGCTTTAAGCTGACAAAAAATACTTACAAGGACTATTAGAGAGCTCAAAATTGCTCTCAAACTCAATTAATTAGCAGCAAATGAGCTCCATGTTTGCTCCAAAGGCACATCTAGAGCGTGTTTTTGAATTAACGAGCCTTAAGATTAGCTCTAAAAGTGCTTTTCAAAATTTTATACAGCTAAAAATGTTTCTTGGGCATTGAGTAATTCAAATTGCGAGATGTTGCCTTAACAACTTGACTTCTATAACTTTACAAATTTCAAGAATCGCTTTTGCACGACTCTTTAGAGTTATTTTCAATTTTATTCTCAGAATTCCTCTAATGAGGCCAAAATAATATGATATTTTATATTTCTACCAAAAATAGTAGTTCTTGTACATACAATCTTCAAGAATCATTCATTGAATTCAATCAAAAGATGGCAATCATTGACTTTAATTTGAGACTGCGACTTCAAATTTGTAATCGCTATTCATGATGAATGAAAAAGATTATAATAACTTTTTCCCCATTCATCACACAGCAACCAATTGATAGCAATGATCTGGGAATTCATGCAATCTTAACATTTTTTCGCATCAAAACGAATGGATTCAAATGAATCTAAAAGAACGCAAATAATTCAAATGAAAACAAATTGCAATCAATTGGTTCCTGTGTGAAGTGGGTGAAAAAGAGTTGGCAATACTTTTCATAAAAATTAATGGTGATTTCAGATTTTAAGTCTCAGTTTCAAGGTGAATTCAATGAATGCAATCTGTTTGCGCCGACACTTTGGCTATTTTCCACCGATGAATCCAAAGATACAAAATAATAGGCGACACAATTTAGTTAATTTGTAACACTTCTTCAATTTTTTTTTTTATTAGGTTTCTAATGTACTGATAAGGTTTACAATTTTGATTTTAGGTTTTAAGTTTTAATTTAAGATTTTAGGCAACCCAAGTGGTTTTTACAAAAGATTGTTTTAGAATGCCAGAATGCTTTATGATGTATGTACAAGGCGAAGACGACCGCACGTGAAAAACCCAGAGTACCAACGCACAAAAACAAAAAACCAAGTTCGAAGGGAGGTACCCTTGCAATCAACATTGGCGGTGGGCTTACATGACTTTTTTTTTTTGGTTAAACATTCCGGCCGCCTTGCATCCTCGCATGCAAAACTAAAGATATCTTTTAAATTAATGTCTTAACATTAGTTTGGAGATTTTATCTACATATTACATTTAAAAAAGATGAGAGCAAAATTTATAATTTCAATGGAAGAAAATTGTATAAAAATATCGATTTCATTATTTACATTTATATAGTTTGATTTCAATAAGAAAATTAAAATAGATTATACAAGATATATTTTAGTGCATTTCATTAGGAAAATTTTTCATTTATGTAAAAATTAAACTGAGGAATCAGGATTTAAACGTACATTAAGATAAAAAACGATCAAAGTTTAGTTTTCGAAAATTTTTTTTTTTTGCTTTGTTTTGTTTGTTGTTTGCTGTAATCAATCCGATGGCAAAACACACAGTTTGACGACAGAACGAGTAACAACCCCTTTTTGGGTCTTTACATCTACAACACGTACTCTATCGTCAGAACCACGGTAGACCTTTAAGAGTTGAGATAAATAGGATTTGTAGGGAAGCAGTATAGGAAACTTTTCGTTATAAGATAAGGAGGAAGATGCAAGTCTACCTTGTGAGCGCATTATTTGACTAGAGTCAAGAAAAGGACTGAGGGATAAAAGATTACTTTTCGGTTTCAATTTTGTTCCTTGAACAAGAGCTTTATATTCTTCAACAAAATGTTGTTTTTGAGTTAATTTGATGATTTTAATTTTCGTAGATTTAATTTCTTCGTGAGAGAGAAGGTTTGATGTGTAGCTATCTCTAATAGATTGCTTTCGAGTTGAGTTGGCAAAACGAAACACATAGCTCAAGACTCGGAGTGCTCTATGCCAAGACGAAAATCGGGATAGAATTTCACTTTCGAAATCGCCTGACTGCATTGCAACATTGGCGAGTTTTCGAATTGGTTTATATTCGAGGATTAATTCATCGGGAGGATCGATTGGCGGAGTTGAGGGCCAATCTAGTTTCGATCCTTGAAGCCAATATGGTCCCGTCCACCATAGTTGTCGAGACTTTAATTCACCCGGGGAGATACCACGGCTCGCTAAATCAGCAGGATTATCCAAGGAGGGGACATGACTCCATTGAATATTAGGAACGTTAGTTAAAATTTCCGATGTTCGATTTGCTACATACGTTTTCCACGTGCTTGGTGATTTACTAAGCCACGCTAAAACAATCGTGGAATCCGTCCACAGTCGGATGGGGATATCATTCAGAAAATCAAATTGGTTAAGAAGCACTTTAATCATGTGCGACAGAAGAACTGCACCTTGGAGTTCAAGACGCGGAAGGGAAATGGTATTAACTGGTGCAACCTTGGATTTGGCCCATAATAGATGAGATGTAACAAGTGACGAACTGTGTCGCACTCGTACGAACACTGTTGCTGCGTATGCCTTTTCGGAGGCATCCGAGAATCCGTGGAGTTGTAACTTTTTCCACGGGGAATAATCAACCCATCGAGGAATAGAGATTGTTTCGATATCGACAAATTCGGCCAAAAAAGATTTCCACCTTTGTTGTGAAAGAGGCGTAAGATTTTCATCCCAACCGGTTTGATCTTTCCAGATTTGTTGCATGAGTATCTTTGCAGTCACAATAACGGGAGCGAGCCAACCAGCTGGATCGTATAATTTTGCGATCGTTGATAATACATCGCGTTTGGTGACAGATGTCATCGCTAAGCTTTGAGGGTTTGTAGAGAAAGAAAAGGTATCATTGGAGGCGTTCCACTGAACACCTAGGGTTTTGGTAGAACTGTCGTGTTCGATTGTTAGGAAGTCCTTTTTTAAGAGATCTTCATTGGCGATATGATTGAGTAACTCGGAATTGTTCGCTGTCCACTTTCTAAGATTAAATCCAGCAGATCGGAGAGCATTTATAAGCTCGATTTGCGATCTACGTGCAGACAAAATATCGTGAGCGCCCGAAAGGACGTCGTCCACGTAAAATTCCCTTTGCAGGATTTTTGACGCTAGAGGAAAACTAGTTTCAACATCTGAAGCGAGTTGATGAAGAGTGCGGATGGCGAGATAAGGAGCACTATTAACTCCGAAAGTTACTGTGTTTAGATTATAATCGACGATTTTGTGATCAGGACTTGGGCGAAACAAGATGCGCTGATACTGCGCATGCTCAGGATGGATACCAATTTGGCGATACATTTTTTCAATATCGCCGTTAAAGACGTATCTATAAAAACGCCAGTTGAGTAATAGCAACGTTATATCACTTTGTAGCACGGGACCCGCATGTAAGAGGTCATTTAAGCTTTTACCATTGGAGGACACGCTAGAAGCGTTGAACACGACCCTTAATTTGGTAGTGGTGCTTTGAGGCTTTAAAACGGCATGGTGAGGCATGTAATACGATTGAATATTGCCATCATTCCCTAGTTCGTAGGGCGGTGTGGGTGTCATATGACCTAATTCAATATACTCTGAAAGGACTCTATCGTATTCTGCTTTGACCGCTGGTTTAGACAGTAAAGCCTTTTCGTTACGAAGAAATTGTCTCATTGCGTTTGACCGAGAAGTGCCGAGTTGTGACTCGCCCGATGGATTCTTAAATGGTAGCTTAACAACATATCGACCTGTTGCATCTCGAAAAGTTGTGTTGTGATATAAATCTTCACAAAATTGGTCGCATGAAGTAAGCATGTGGGTTTGAGGTAACTCCTCAATTTTCCAGAATCGTTCAATAGCTTGATCAGTGGAGGGCTCGTCACTATACGAGACAAAGGTTGAAAAGTTTGAAATCACAGGGACATTTTCATAAGGTCCCAAAAGCACCCACCCAAAAACTGTGTTTTGAGCCATCAATGAATTGAAAACATTTGTTTTCACTCCTTCCAAGATTATAAGTGGATACAAATCTGCTCCAATGAGCATGTCGATAGTTGAACTTTGATAAAAGAGAGGATCTGCCAAAGGAAAGTCGAAATTACATCCAGTTTGACCAAGATCCAGTGAAATCGCAGGCAGGTTACATGTAAGCTTCTTAAGAACTAAAGCTTGAGCATGTATTCCAAAATCTTTCGAATTATTGGAACAAAGAGTGAAGGAGCACAGTTTTGAAGAAGAAGCAGTTTCGGTTGCCCCCATACCACATATGCGGGCTTGCGTAGATTGAGTTGACAAACCGATCAATTTCTGAAAATGTTCCGATATAAAAGATACTTCCGAGCCTTGATCAATTAAGGCACGAAGATTAAAGTCAGTTCCTTGATGTCGAATCTTAACTAGAGCAGTTGCTAGTAAAACTTGACGATAACTCTTAGAAAACATGACATTATGATTGGTGGTTTGAGTGGACTGTATGCTTTGATAATTTTCTTGAAATGAAGAAGCGCCATGTGGTGCAAGAGTGACTTGAGATGATGAAGTGACATGTGGTGTAGGAGCGACTTGAGATAAAGATGATGAAACTTCTTGATTTGAAGCTGTGGGCAAACTTCGTTCAAAATGTAGCAAAGTATGATGCTTGCCCTTACAGCGCAGACAAGTGTTAGTACTCTGACATTGATTTGCATTGTGAGTCAATGCAAGACAGTTGAAACAAAAGTTATGTTTGCGAACTGTTTTGTGTCTGTCATTCACAGACATTTTTAAAAATAGTGGACAGAGTCTTAGTGGATGCTGTGCACTGCACACTTGACACGCAGGAATAATTTTCATGTGAAAATTTCGAATTGGCTTGGACTTCGAGTTAGGATTAACTGAAGTTGGTTTGATAACTTGAGATTTTATTGATTTTGTAGTGTTCTGTTTCATTTCAGAGACACTTTCGAGGATGCGATAACGGTCCGATAAGAATGTATTCATTTGTTCCCATGTTGGAATATCAGTGGGTTTCGTTAATGAGCTTTCCCAAAGATTGAGAGTTGTTTCTGGTAGCCGAGAGGCACACAGATAAGTGATGATTGCATTCCAGGAATCAACATTGATATCGTAAGACTTTAGTGCAATCAAAGCATCATTAATATTACTTTGTAGTGACTTTATGTCACTACTAGATTCAATAAGAATTGGTGGTTGATTTAATAAAATTTGGATTTGGTTGTTAACCAAAATCCTTTTATTTTCGTATTGTTCTTTCAACGCGTTCCACGCTAGATTAAAATTGTGATCTGTTAAGCCGAACTTATTAACAATATCGAATGCTTGATCCTTTGTTTTGGCACGTAAGTGAAATAGTTTCTGCACGTCACTTAACTTGGAATGCTTTATGTACACCGCCGTGAACATATCTCTAAAGGATGGCCACTCTAAATAGTTGCCATGAAATTCTTGAGTATCGCACGCAGGAACTTTAATATTGTGAGAACTTTGTTCAAACTTTGAAATAAGAGGATCCTTTTCTTCTATACTTTTCGAAGAATCGGAAGTGACACCCTGTAGTGACTTCAAAAAGTCTGAAATATTACTTGTACACTGAAAATACGTTTCGGCACAACTTTGATATTTGGCTTTAACCTCACTTAAAGAGGATAACAATTCAGCATCAACGCTTTTCATACATAGAGTATATTTCGTTTTGACATCGAGCCATAATTCTAACAATTCTGTCCGATACGCTTCCAATAACGAAACCGTATGAGTGGCACTTGGTTTGGCCTTAAAGGCCGCATGAAACTCGACCAATTGGTCGGAAGCGAAAATTAAATCGTCCAGCAAACTCATTATGGCGACAATACTGCGCGCTTATAAGCTCAAACAGATTATTTATCAAACAAAAACAAAATGACTTAAAGAATTGACTTTGTAAACTATATGCGCGATTTTGTATGAAAAGTACCCAATATACGCAAAATGATTTTGATTCCAAATAAAAAGTTGTAAAATATAATATATAATGTGTGTATGTAGACACAAATTTATTGATATATAGCACTAAAATATATATTATATAACGTACCTTGTACAAAAGCTTGAAAATTTATGATGATTTTTGATGATGATTCTCACGCTGATAGAAATACAGATGAAGATGATTATGATGATGAACTTGATGGTATTCACGATTATAGATGATGATGATTCTGATGCTGAACTTGATGATATTCACGATTACAGATGATGATGATTCTGATGCTGAACTTGATGATATTCACGATTACAGATGATAATGATTCTAATGCTGAACTTGATGATATTCACGATTATAGATGATGATGATTTTGATAATGAACTTGATGATATTCACGATTATAGATGATGATGATTTTGATAATGAACTTGATGATATTCACAATTATAGATGATGATGATTTTGATAATGAACTTGATGATATTCACGATTATAGATGATGATGATTTTGATAATGAACTTGATGATGATAAAGTTGATTATGATGATAAAATCCACGACGATGATGATAGATGATGTTGATTCTGATAAAAATCACGATGATGATGATAATAGATGATGATAACGTTAATTAAGATGATGAAAATCACGATGATGATAGATGATATATGCATTAACAGTTGCTGATGGCGTGGTTAGCGTTAACTGTAATGCAGTACAGTACTTTGCGTTAACCGTTGACCCTAGTGGCGTGAGCTTAACTGTTATGCACGCGGTTAGCAACGATATGTGCAATGTAAAACGATGATCGGTCGGTGGATGATGAAGATGATTGTTGCCGATTTTGGCAGCGGCGATGAGGATGATAGCTGAGGCCCGACAACCTTGGCTTCAGCAATGGTCGATGGTGGCAATGATGACGAAACTCAGCAATAATGCGAGTAGCACTGGACGACGGTGATGATTTTCACAACAAAAATATGCTTTGTCGTGGTGGCCAATGCCCACGATGATCACTAGTGCACCAAATCTCAATTAAATGCGATTAAAATCCGGTTCGATGGTCCAATGTTTGCGCCGACACTTTGGCTATTTTCCACCGATGAATCCAAAGATACAAAATAATAGGCGACACAATTTAGTTAATTTGTAACACTTCTTCAATTTTTTTTTTTATTAGGTTTCTAATGTACTGATAAGGTTTACAATTTTGATTTTAGGTTTTAAGTTTTAATTTAAGATTTTAGGCAACCCAAGTGGTTTTTACAAAAGATTGTTTTAGAATGCCAGAATGCTTTATGATGTACAAGGCGAAGACGACCGCACGTGAAAAACCCAGAGTACCAACGCACAAAAACAAAAAACCAAGTTCGAAGGGAGGTACCCTTGCAATCAACATTGGCGGTGGGCTTACATGACTTTTTTTTTTTGGTTAAACACAATCTTTTAATTGAATTCATTAAATATTGAATTCTTTTACAACTCTGCCCTTTTCATTTTTGTTTCGTATCTTTCTGAATTCGTATCAAATAGTATTTGTGCCATATAATTATGTTATGAAATTGATTCAATTGCAACTAATTTTAGCAAACTATTTGATAAAATTCTTCACAATATATGTAACTATTTTCGAATTGAAATCATATGGATTCCCATTTCTGTTTGTATCTTGGGTTCAGTATTAGGTATTTCGATGATCGGATGCACACAGTTTTGCTTAGGGCTAACACCTTCAACCCTATATACTCGATATAAGGCGTCCTGCAAGGGATTTACCTCGGCCTCCTGCTCTTCTTGTGAAGTATTGAGCACGTTGAGCTTACTTTACAAGGATATGACCCGGAGACTTACACCAACACTATGTGTATCCCCAAACAGATAAAAAAGTTTCTTTGCTGCTGCGGACTTAAATAACTTCCAAACCCTTATCTGCTACCGTCACAATTTCCTTGAGTTAAATGTTAGTAAATTACTTACTCCTGCAAACGCCTTCCTCTTCCTCAACATTGTTACTACATGAGTAATGAACAAGTTTCTGTTGTTACTTCCATTCACGACTTACGGGCTGTTTGTGGCAATCAGCTGAATTTCCCAGCTCGTTATGATTCCATTATTAAGACAGCAAATTCAAGCTTGAGATTCATTAAACGCTGGCGCTGGTCCAAGAAATTTTCAAAATCTCTATATATAACTTCTGTTAGGGACCTGCTAGAGTACTCGTCTCAGATTTAGTCATCCTATCATCATGTTCACATTCGGAGAATTGAATCCATTCAACACAGGTTAGTTATATTTGCATTAAGGGCTTAGGCCCTCCTACAAGAACCCCCTTAAACTGATCAATTTGCAAACACTCAGCAAACTGTTTTCCTGCATCAGTTATTTTCTGGAGGTATTGACTGTGTTGACTCACTTAACAAGAGTGTAAGTGGAATATAAATCATCGTTGTTTGAGATCAATACCACTGTTCCATACACCCTTTCACCGAACCGAGTACGGCCAAAAACAGCCCCTGACAAGAATGCTGATAAAAGCCAACAATTCCAATATCTTACATCTAAGCTGTTCAAAAACCGCCCTTAAGAATGCTCTACAATAACTATCATTTTTCATCTCCCACATTCCATCTTTAATTATCATTGAGTTATTTTAGGTCAAAGCTGTAAGAAAGTTTGTTATATTTTTGAATTAAGGTAAATTAAATATTAAAAAGAAAGAAAGTTTTTTTTCGGGGATGTACTGCTTCTTCCGAGGAATTGACAGATCCTCCAAGAGTATCTCTTGTCTTGGAAAGTGCTGCTCATTAGCCGTTCCTGGTAACACGCACACAGGAATGGTTGAGAGTTGTAAGTCACTAGGTCCTGGTTCACTTCGAGCTTTTGTACCACCAAATTTAATTTATTTTTTATAAATATTAAAAAATTAAATAAATTTTTGAAGTTTTTTTGGTGTATGGACTGTCTTAATGTCTTAAAATAATTCTTCAAATACACGAACCCCTTAAATATAATAAGGTATAAGTAAAATGTTTTCAAATAAACTACTTAATTAAATTACTTCATTCTGCCATGATTGCTTTTCTCATTCAAAGATTGTGGTTGAACTCAAGAACCACCAATCCCACAAAACTTTTAATCCTATTAACAGTTAATCAAAAGGAGGTGTACAAATTTATATTAACATCAATAAAATTATAGTACCCCTCGACGGAAGGTAGAAGTTTGGTTAGGACTACTCCCGTCCCGACAATCAGTTCTTTGCCATTCAAAATAAAACCGTCCGCTCTTAAATAATGCGGTTTCTCTTCCAACACCACAAACTAATGAACACAATATAAACAATAAAAACATCATCATCATTATTGTTGTCGGCATTTGTTTTCCTAATTATTACTCACGACTCACGAGATAGACACAATTAAATGATCCCAATAAAAGATTAAAAGGGCGCAAGGCCACAATAAAGAAACAAAAAAATAATAATAATCTTAGGCCATGTCAAGTCCAAGAGAATAAGAATCAGCCAAGCTGTTAGATGTTAACATCCATTTGACATCTTTTACTCTTCAATCAATGGTAGTTCTCAATTTTTGTTGAGAAGCTGAGTTAATAAACGCCCCCGTTTATCAAAAGGGCATTAGTGCGGATGTGTGGTTGTAGTTAATAAGACTTTTTTTTTTGTTTTTATTCATGAGCAAAAAAAATAGCAAAAAGTTGAACTACTAATTAAACCCACATCTCACAATGTGCTGTAGCTCAGATAATTTAATTATATGTAACCGACAGTCGACCACTTTGCCGTCGTTTACTATCCATCCTCAATCCGCCCTTTTGTTTCATAATTTTTTTATCTATATTGTTTCTGAAATCCTTAAGGCAAGTTATTGGATTGAAAACATATTTTTGGAAATTAAATTAAAAAAATAGAAAATGTCAATTTTATTACTAAAAAGTCCAAGTTAAGATTTTTTAATGCAATCATATCTGTTTTGGGAGAAGAAATACACAATTATATTAATCAGGTTAATTTCATGTCGAAAATACTGGTTTTTGGAATATAGCTCTGCGAAGTTAAATTTTACCGAAAGAGTGTAAAACTCGAATAAACAATATTTACAGAACAATACAAATTTACCGTTTAAAAGTTATATGCGAAAAACCTGTATTCTAATGGTAAAAAATATATATGTAAATCACCTTTTTATGTAGAGAATATTATGATCCTCAAATTGAAATGGAATTATTTTTCGACAACTTTGGCATTTAGAGTATAAAGCAAAAAAACCAGTATCGTTGATTGTTCGTGTCAAATATAAAGTTTTTTTGTCAAATTTTAGGATCGGATGTATAGCCAAAATATGAGTATGAACATTATAGGTGCATTCTTCATGATCTTAAGGGTAGGGTTTTTTTTTCACCTTTGGTGTTGGTGTCGATTAGGAGATAAAAATTTTCCTATTTTGTGTCTTCTATTAAAACAGGAACAATTGTAAGCTATTTAAGCGAACTGTATAGGCTTTTTTGGAGACTTATTTGTCGATTTTTGCTTTTTTTTGAAATCTCCCAAAAAATTTAATTTGGCTACCTTAAGAACCTAATGTCTAAATTAGATCGCCAAGGTTGAGAAGCTTAGGCTTAATTATTCAAAAAAAAAATAATTAAATTAAGAAAATTTCCATTTTTAAACCCATCACCCAAATCACAAGAAACCTGCCAAGCTTTTGTATTCGATAACATGAATATATCCGCTCCCAAAATTTGCTGTCGGCTGCTACAGTAGGAGTCATAGGTACGCAAAAAGGCAACATTTTCGTCATTTTACGTATTTTTTCAATAGAAATATGATACAAATAACGACATTTTTGGTTTTTAGGCAATCATATGGTCTAAAAATTTTGATTGGACTACTTGGAATTTACTGTTTTAAAATAAACAATCAATAGTTTTTTCACATATGTATTTGCATTTAATATCTTTTAAGCTTTTTCGCCTTTTTGTGTTTATGGATTTCTGATATATTTGTTTTTGCTATAGTTTTAGCAAACATGAATTCCTAAAACAACACCTCGCAGAGAAAGGGACTTGTGTTTTTATTTTTTATAAATATGCCAGAGATCCGGCTCGAAGGACTAAAATCTAGGAATCTAAGTGATTACATCTCGGTGAATGACCATTTACCTCGTTTAAAATGTTCTATTTTCGGTGCTGTTTTGAAAAATATTTTTTGAGAAGTCCATAGTCAAAGTCGCAAAACTAAAACACTCAATATACATATAAATCTTCTTGACTCATCACTGTGTATCTTCAGCACGTTTCTGCTTAAATGAAAACCACGATTATTCGAAAAATATTTCCTTTAAATTATAATTTGTTTTCAAATAAACAAAAAATGTCGTAGATCCGGCTCGAAGGACCAAGGAATCGAACTGACTGGAACTCAATCCTATCAGTGGTGGGAGATCGAATGACCAACAATTAACCTAGCTGGAAGATATGTAACATAGCTTGAAATGTTCTGAATTAGCTCCTGTTTTAAAAATCTAGTGGCCAAGTGGAGACTTATGATTTTATTTTTTATAAAAACCTCGTAGATCCGGCTCGAAGGACCAAGGAATCGAAGTGACTAGAACTCGATCCTATCAGTGGTGGGGGATCGATTTTTGAAAAGTCAACAGTCCAGACGTCATAACTGAAACACTCAATTATTTAACTTACAAAACTTATCAGCGTGTATTTAAAGCACATTTGCAATAACATGGTTATGTCCGATGTACTAGTAAATTAGAACCAAAGAACCATTAATTCAAAATAGCTTAGTTTTCTGGCCTCAAAGTCCACAAAATGATAATAGTGCTAAGTCTTATACTTGACGGATTTATTTCAGTAGTATATAGAATTTGTATTATAAAAACCTTGATACCAAGTATATTATATTTGTTTGAATATACCTAGCCTATACTCTATACATACAAAATTGTAAAGATTTCTTTAAAGCAAAATAAATTATTTTTCTTGAAATGAAGTAACATTTTTTCATTCAGTATATACTTAAAAAAACACATGGAGGGTAAGGCAGCATAATTTCAATGTTTCTAAAATCGGCTCTATAGCATTTTTAAAATTGGAGTTGACTCTTAGATATATGTGAATAAGGAAAGAACCCACTATTTTATAAATTTAAATAACATAAGGCATGGTTTAACGTTAGAACACTAGTCTTTAATAACATCAAAAGGATTCCTTATCTTTTAAAAGTTTAATTTTGATTTCTTTATGTGTCGAATTTTGACTAGTTAGTTTTGAAGAAGTTAGACAAATTAAGGCCTTTCATTTATACGCTTCTGAGTTAACTTAAGTCGAAATTACACCTTACAGGAGGAGTGTTTCGCCAAAGTTCTAATAAGAATGTCAAAATAAAAAAAAATCTATGAAAGGGCTTTCAACTCATCGCATTAAGCAGTAGCACTAAGTTTACAGGGATCAAAATCCACGAAGCACACACGCATTTGTCATAGTCACATAGAATACCTGCTACAAAAAGTCTCCGCTCTGCTCTTACCTACCGCAGATACCAACTAAAAATCAGTGATCCCAATATATTGGCAACACCCATAAGGAAACTGAAACCACTATAATTAAAACGACTATTTAAATAATGGTGATGATTAATCCGGAGAGAAAAAAGATGACAAACAATTCACTTGTAAAAAATGGTGCATCACTAGGAGCTTCGTGCTAGGAGAAGTACTCAGTCTCCCGGCTTAAGAAAAGTGTCTACAAATGTAGGCTTTTTAAAAGAACCCAGGAACTAAGTGCTGCTTTTTAAGACTAGATCGTAAACATCAAAGGTGGACTATCTGCAGTTCAGGTTCACTGAAGCCCAAGAAATATAGATTTATGAAACGACCGCTTCAGGGTTGGCCAAATACAAGTTTATTTTTAAAAATGTAATACAATGAACAAAATTAAATTGTTTCCATTTATCATGGCTTTATTAGTAAGAGCAAACATTCCCATGAATTATGGAACAAAACGTCTTTTAAGTGGCTGCCTCGGCTGGAGTTAAATACACCTTGTAAGCGAACAATCCGAGATCCGGAAAACAGCTGTCAGTGTCAAAATTATATAATATGATTTAAAAACAAACCACTAGATGGCCCACCCCGTATATGTGATTCAATTCTCAGCCAGTATTGAAGAAGTAGATTTGTGTTTCATAGAAATAGCTTGAAAACAACAAGAACACCGCTTCTAATTGCTTAAAAGTAAAACGTTTCCAATTACGAGGGTAATGTGTTGGTTGGAGCCAGACATAACATCATCAAGCATGTATGAGTAGAAGAAAGTTGCACGGTGAATGAAATATAACCTCCATTAGTTTCATCTTAGAAAAGGCAATCACACGAGAATGTCTTGCAAACTCTATCGAGGAATATCAAAAATGTGCAAAATGTCGCATGTAAAATTCTATCCAAGCTACTGCTTTAGTCTTAAGCCGTTCACCAAAACTTAAATTGGCAAGTACCAGCGTGGCATCCGGCAAATCGATCATAGCCATAGGTCAAATCTTCAGACTAAAGAAAATCCTAGACTCAACACCCTTTCTTTGTTTTCAAAGCCTAATATGAAAAGTGCTCTATATGGCTATGACCAAAGTCAAGATCCAAGAAAACTGATTGTTGTGTGTTGGTTTAAATGGTAAAATACGCAGTGAATTTTGAAATTATGAATAGCTCTTTAGAATTATGTGGAGGGTTTCAGAAAGAAAATTCACTATCATACGATTTCTTCAATTTCATTGGGTACATAGAACAAACTACTTCACTTTCACTTTGGCAGATCTACTCAACTACAAATGTATACGCAAATCTATCGAAATAATGTCATAATGCCATAATAAAGTCCCTAAAAGCAAATGGAGAGTCCAACAGGCTAAACTTGTTGGTCTTAAATTCCAACCAAATAAAAGATATCTACTATCAAGCAAACCATAGTCTACTGCTTTGGACAATAAGTCACCTTCTGTTGATAGCATCAACTTGAGGTAGTTAAAGACTTCAGGTGCTCTGGAATATATTACTCCATGTAGTTAAGATCCGATGAACAATTATCCTAACAGACCGGTGCTTGTTCGATTTGGCGAAATGGGTTCAAAACTGCTTGCTCCGTGCAAAATCTTCAAATGCCTTATAAATATAATATTTACTTCCAGTTCTTACACCCCACCGAGTGAATGATAAGCAGACATTGAGAGCAGGTAAATGCGACCTCAACAAGTTCTCCTTAATTTATTTCAACATCCAGCTTCATGAGATTTTTCCATCTATTTAGCACAAATCATGTCAAACGTAGAGTATTCAATTCGAGTTCACACACATGTTACACATCATTTGTCATTCGAAACATGTGTTTCCGAAGTATGGTTGTTTTTGTTGTTTCCTGTTATGCCGAATCCAATAGTCTAGCAACACACCCCTTTCATATGGAAAAGCGGGCATGATGGTGTTTTATATTCTGACTTGGGGTTGGTATTTGGCAATGTACATTTACTATATTGGTCTCTGTATCGACGTACGGTGACCTTATTTGATGAACAGAAAGATTCGGTTAAACGGTTTGTAAACCTTAACAAAACTACCTACCTTCGGGTTTTGGTACAAGATTGAACTGAATAGCGTAGTTTATACGCACAATGAGCTATTAAGGAGCTATTAGAAATTGAATTCGTTATGCACTGTTGAACATGAATGAGACGAATTTACCTAACCTAACCTATCCGAATTGGGGACAAGAATAAATGATTTCTTTTTTGTAGAGATATACAAAACAGAGAATCGGGAATGTTTAGTGATGTATGCCGAATCATGGCACACCTAGTTCTATCTTAACGTGACATACCTAACCAAATAACGGAAATCAATTGAATAGCCTTCAGAAGTTTTAATTGAATTATAAACTAGAGAAATAAAAAGTTAATTTTGTGTTTATTGAACTCACAACATTTTCTTATGAAATGAAGTGTTGTCCCCGCAAATCAACAAAAGATTGTTAATTCAAAAACTCTGTTTTGTGGTGAAAGGGTAACAATAAAATCTAATGACCAGTTCCCGGCTCCGGGGTATACAATAAAACTGAAAGAATTGAGCTGCTTGTATAGGCATGCGAGTATAGGTTTTGATCATCACATCACCATAATGAAAGTTATTTTATTTTAGTTCCTTGGTCGTCAAAGAAGAATGGTTAAAAGTAAGAGAAATTCAAAATGGCAGGAAAATGACTTGAACCAAAAATCATTTCAAAATAATCACAGCTCAAAAACCAAAACACTTTTTTCTTCTTAAGTGGGTGAGGAAACAATCTTCACAGGCCTTAAAAAAAAACAACTTTTTTTCATGTCGTGTTTTTTCAACTTGCACCGACTATGGGGTAAGTTGTAACATCTATCGGAGAAAATGGAGACAGGAATTAGACAAGAATGAGTTACATTTTTTTAAGATCATCATTATTTTTGCTGATTTGTTTCGTAACCAAGTATCATGAGCTTTGGCTTATTACATATATCTTAAAAGGTTCATAAGCTCCTATATCCAAGGGAAGACATTTGTGGAAATAATATGAAGGAAATGTCAACATTTTAAAACTATTTTCTTTATGCTTGTCAGTCTGTGAATAGTGAGGTGCGAGCATTGATTGTAGAGCAACACCAAAACTGTCAGAATGAGATGGCCTTGTGTGTCGTATAAAGTGATCCATGAATATATTGAATTCAAGACCCTAACTTAACCAGAACCCAAATGCATGTCCACAAAAATAACCGGCTTATATCTCTTTCGTGGAAAGAGGATGACCAAAAATACAATAAAAAAGTTACAAGACTTGATCAAAAATTTGCGATCTCACCTGGACTCATTCTTTTGACCAGTAAGGGCCCCTTCAATACACAATTTCCGACAAAACTACATAGGATTTTTGTCGATGGATTCAGGTAAAATGAACTGAATTTAGCGGAAATTGCATATTCACGGGCTCAAACTTGTCAACTGATGAGTCCAAGTCAGATCGCCGGAATTAGGTGCAAAATTTGTGTGGACTGAAAAGCTATTATGAGTCTAATCTTATTCAATCAACATAATGAGCATATATTACGAATCAAGTCCAAGTTAATAGTACTAGGTCTTCTTCATAGCAATACTGATTTATTTCAATTATATAAAGTCTATGTTACAAAACTTGGTTATTTCTAAGACAACCCGAATAACTTTCTCTTTTTACCAAATATCAATTGAAGTAGATAAGTTGATACAGCTTTTGGAGCTTGTGGAGAAGATTAATATTTTTTTTTCTCGCCATTCTTAATTTTCATGAAAGGCCTCTTTTAATTAAGCTGTTACTTCTTACCCCTGTTACTTCTAGCCTCGGTTTCTCTCATGAATTTACTTTCTTATTTTCTTTAATTAGAAGATGCTATAGTCCAGAGTGGAGCAGGACCCAAACCAACAACCTTCTTTCAGCCAGCTGGAGTACTAGCTAACTGTTTCCAGTCTTGCATGTGAAGTTAGCTGATGTTGTTTTGTATTAATGTGCACCACCTGAGTCATAGACTTCCTGTCCTCTACCATACCTAGGGGTTGGACTCAAAGATTTTCTAACCTAAAAAATTTGTGCTCATTTGGTTTAACTGAGCCAATCACCTCAAACATTGGCTTTTTACTGTTTTGGCT
The DNA here is from genome assembly GCA_911387755.1 of Chrysotoxum bicinctum. NCBI lineage: Eukaryota > Metazoa > Arthropoda > Insecta > Diptera > Syrphidae > Chrysotoxum > Chrysotoxum bicinctum. The sequence goes on from OU426987.1 coordinate 247,188,437, forward strand.
ATGTTAGTGTCACTCTATAGCCCTATCTAGACCTTTCTTAAATAAAACTTCTATAAATGGAGTATCTACTTTACCAAACTGTAAATTGAACCAGCTTATTTCGGCTACCTCTTTGATGATACCGCGTTATTGCGACTATTGATCTTTCGTCTGTTGTAGGCAAATGAACAGCGGAGAGTCTCTCGCTCTCTCTAAACTCTGACAGTCTATGTGTACTAAGGGGTCCAACGTCGAGTTTCTTCCTCAGTTTTTCTTTCCCACTTTAGCATTGAAGTCCACAAGTACAACCTTAACTTTGACATTGTACTCCAGACAGGCTGCGTAGGCTCTGTCGACGAGGTCATAATACTTCTGCTTGATAGTTACTCCAGCTCCTTTGACTAGGGCGTGTACGCGTTTAATGATAATACTCAGGAAAGTAGCTTTAATTCGACTTACAGCCAGGTGATATTGGGTTAAAGTCAATAACTCTTCTTCGACCTAACTGAAACTGAATGCTTCACTTTGGATTCTTACTAGAGAATTTTTCCTCTACAGTCTTTTTGAAAGTGCCTTGGTGGGAGCACACTTTTATTACGGAGTTATAAGTAGTGAAAAACAACATGCCAATAATTTGAGGCTTTTCTCAAAACACGAGTTCTGCGATCGCAAAGCTCTTGATTTAAAAGTAGCACTATAAGCCCCTCCGCTACGACAAGGCTTACTCATTTGAACAGGAAAAAACATTGAAAGCAAATTTTAAATGTGCCACAGATACCTCTATTACTCAAATGATTATAAGATTACATTGGACACAATTGGACATAATTTTTTTTATCGAAAAATTCACTCATGGAATGGAATCCTGAAATACAAAGTCCAAGAAACCCATACCATACTCATACCAAGTATCTCTCGTCATAGTGGTAGGTACGTTGGAGTGTAATGCAGAGGGTTTTGAGCTCGATTTCGATTCTTAGCCGCTTCAAAAATGTGTTTCTGGGCTGTACGAGAAAGACATTGATACTCCAAGAGTATCTCTTGTCATGAAAAGAACTGATGATTAGCCATTGGGAATAAGCAAAAAATTGTATGTTAAGGCTCTCTAAGTGCTGTGATGACCTCTTATTTATTATTTTTTTAATGTTTTAAATGGTCCTGTAGAAGACAAGAAAAAATTTTCACAATTTCAGTATATATGTTTCAGTCGTTTTTTCGTTTTTGAATGAGCTTAACTTAATAACTTAAAACTAAATGAGATAGTAAATATACGACAAAAATCTTGTTTGTTTGAAGCTTAGCTTCTCAAAATCAATGAGGAATAATGGCGATGATCCGTTCTTAGGAATGTCAAAGAAGGAAGGTTTTCTTACGTAATACCATCTTATTTTTTCTTATCGCGGTGTTGGCTAAACATCGATACTCTATCGATAAAATCGATATTTTTCCGTAATCGATAATAGTTTCAAGTAATCGAAGCTATCGCAAGCCTATGTGCTATTCATTTTCATTAAAACCAACTTTCGTTTTCTGTTTTCTCCATCATTCACAGTTTTGAAAACAGATAATCATCCTTAATTTTGTTACAAATTAAAAAAAAAAATTATCGATAATATTTGCAAAAACATCGATAGTGTCCATAGTGAATTATTTCGATGTTTAGCCATCCATCACTACCACTTCGCATACTTTCTTAAAACAATTAAAAATGCATTAAAACTTATGATATTCGAATATTTGTCAAAGCTTACCTACCTACTTACACAAATTCCAAGTTACATTAAACCAAGGAATCTCAAAACGTTTAGTAGGTACTTTGGAAAATTACAGCATTACCAAACCAAAGGTCATGGAAATAGAAACGATTAAAGTCTTAATTGTTACCCATCTGGTTGTGGTATAATTCCTTCCATCACCATCATCGTCACAATGTTTCCTCCTTGGGATTTCAATTTCTCACTACCAGCCAGTACCAAGGGGATGATGTTCATGTCGCTATAAAATTAAATTCCTTAATTAACCCCGTTAATTATAATGGTCTTGCCATTTCTTCCATCAAGTTATCAATAGCGAACCATAAAAGTCCCAACACGACAAAGTAGACAAAATAAATTAATTAAAACTACTCGTAGATGGCACTGTTGCAGTTGTTAGTGTTGCTTTTGGTTTCACAGAGAGGACAAAATGAAAATATCAAAGTGGACGAAGAAAGTTCTTGGGGCATAAAGTCATCTACTCTTCTTCAAAGTAATCATTTAACTAAATTTACAAAAGAAATATCTGCACCAGCACTGACTGCCAAAAGAAGAATAAAAGAACAAAAGTTCAATTCCAAAACGAAGGAAGACACAAAGTCGTATGCTTTGAGAAGATGCGCAACTGGAAGACGATTCCACTTCAAATGAAAAACGTGCCAGTGTATCCGCCTGTCACTTCGGTATACACTTGCATTTATTTTTAGTTTGAAGAGATCATGTCTGTCAGAATTTTTGTGTCTCTTGAGTTCAGTTACGCACGTACTTTTTACTACCCTTTCCTTCCTTTACCCGACATTGTGGTTTCGAGAACAAAACGGAACCCCATGATATTAAACTGAAGTTCAGACTTGGACTCGCCATCAAGAAGCGGTGCCCTTATTGTAATCCAATTTATGAAATGTTCTCTAGTGGTACTTATGGTAGCCATTCCTATACTTTAAATTTATTACAAATGGGGTGGGGATATTGGACGACGACGTCGGAAACGACCCAAACGACAGCCCTTTATGACCGAAGAGGAAGAGAGATACATCAATTTTATTTCAAATGGATTGTAAAATGTTTTTTCTTTGTATGTAATAAAGGACTATAAAACCTACTCCTCACGTGGGAAGACCAGACTTGCCTGGTGGTATTGGGATTAAGAGGATAATTTGCGTAGTTTACTACCTTGGATCTTTTTCTAACAACGCCAGGTGGATGTTATGTGCTATTCAATCGTGAATGTTTCAATGAATTCCCAAGAAAAATTCACATAAATAGGTTTCCAGGTACGAAATGACGTTTTTATGGGATTTTGTTTTGCCCATTCTACAACTCAATTTTTATACTTCTTGTTTCGGCTTTAAGGTTTAGTTAAGTATAGGTGTTTAGATTTAGGAATTGCAGTTTATAAGGGAGGAGCAATTTTGTTTGCTCTCGTTATTGCTCAATACAGGAAGCTTAATAATAGTCGTATACGAGCTTTTGACTTTGAACCGCTTGCACTTTGCGTTCCATCTTGAATTTCAGTCGAAACAGGTATGAGGGTTGGTAAATAATTCTCTGAAATCAAAACAAATGTCGTCAACACCTCGTAGCCATCTTTTTTTTTTTGCCAAGAAATTTTCTGACAGATCTGTCAAATAGTTTTGTTGTGGCAGCCATTTTATATAGACGCCAACGATCATTTTCGAAGCGGAAATATTCTTCAAAACGTCAAAAAAAACGCAATCGTGTGGCAACTTAAAAGGAATGTTTGACGATGGTCAAGAAAAATTCGAAGAAGGTTTTGCGTATAGTTAGGTAGCTGTGAATGCAACCTGGGTTCACCAAAACACCCCAGAGACCAGTTGACAAAAATATACGAATAACGTCAATGTATGCTTGTGAGAACAGAACGTATTGGCGATAGATTTTTTGGGATGCGCGCGACTTTATTGACTTCGATTTCTTTGCAAAGAAGCTCCTGGATCGATTCCAGGACAATTTGAAGCAAAATAGGCCGAATTTGTGGGAGAAAAAGATTCTTTTCCATCAGGGCAACATCCCAGCCCACAAGTCCACAGTCGATATTGCAAAATTGCATCAGTTAGGTTACAAAATCCCCCCTTAACGACCAGCATATTCTTGAACGATAACAGCATATTTTTCATAAATTCAGCCCCCTGCGAATATTGATTGTTTCTAAAAATTAAGAAATGGCTCGAAGGTAAGAGATTTGGGTCGAATGAACAGCCCATCGTTGAAACAAACGCCAATTTTGAGGGGCTCAAGAAATCGAGGGAAACACAAAATTGGAGAAACCTTGGATGAAGGGTAACAAACTTAAAGGAGACTATGTTGAGAAGTAAAACGTTCTTATGCCAAAAAGTGTATCCCATATTTAATTTTTTAGGGACTTATTGACCCACCCTCGTTTCTATTTGAAGGAATGTCCTCAAATTGGTCGATATTGCAAGCAATATTTGTGTCAAAATAAAATTCCAAGTTCTTACTAAAAGTAACAATACGGTGCTGGAGAACTACAAAAAAGTGATTCACGATATGACTTTTCTGGGTCTCTTTAATTAACGTCTATCCGTTAAGCTAGAGTCCAAATACATGGACTGATTTTCTTGTTAACACTATCAGCGTATTTAAGACGGCTTAGTTACTTTAAACCTCACGGCGTTTCATTCATAAATAATATAAAAAGAATTGGGCTCAACCTACTGCCCTGAGGAACTCCAGAGTTAATTATAAATCTTTTTGACTGATGGCTATTAAAACTCAAAGAGTATGATCTGTCAAGCAAATAAGATTGGAGCCAAGCAATAAATTTACACCCTGAAGAGAGAGCCCTAGCTTTAGCTTAAGATTGCAGGAAGGATAATCTGATGACAGTAATACACGACGAGGATATGACAGCTGCCGTTGACCCATAATTAATGGCTAGTACTAAAAATCCTTATTGACCTCAACTTTTAATATGTCAAAATGACGAAACCTCGCGTTAGATGAAAGACCAAGTAAGCTGCCCTAAATATAAATAATACCGTTGATCGTATCTTCTACTATCTTTCCGAAAGTACTTTTATAAGAGCACACCTTCGTTATAGTGTATTTAGTAGTGACACCCTAATCTACATCGCTCTGTCGACTATAGAAGGTGCTACTGCATAAACGAGTTCCACGATTCCCTAGCTCTTAGTTTTATAGTAGTATACACCTTAAGTCCCTTGACTGGGTCAAAGCCTGACCACATAACAAAAATGCAAAAATTTTGTATTGATAACTTACCGAAAGCATACAAATTATTGACTACATTACCAAATTTCAAATGTTCCGAAGAACAGCGTAGTACAGAGCTAGGCAAGACATTTCACATTCGTGTAGTTTGGCTGAAAAATGAATCTCTGTACTTATTGGCACGTTGCAAAAGTAAATTGATGTGCATTTCTATAAGTGCAAGAATTACCGTGGAAATGAGTTACGGTAGGTAGAAATGCAGCTGGCTATTTCACTAGAACACTGTTTGGATAACAATAGAATTGTGAAAGACATACCATTCGACGCTCCCAGAAAGTGTTATGACTCCTGCTGCACCCAAGAGCGTAAACGATCTTAGTGGATAATTTTTACTGAGCACTCGTACAGTTGCAAGAGCACTGAATGACCTCGATACACACAAACCCGCAGGCCGGGAAAGTTTCCCTCCAATTGCTCTGAAGAGGTCTTCTTCAACACTGGAAAAACCTATGCGTAAGGTTATCCATCATGTGATGCTCAACTGGTGTCTTTCCAATTGGATGGAAAACAGCCTGTCCCTAAGGTTGAATCAAATCTTTTTCAATATCGTCCGAATTAAACTTACGACCTGAAAAACGCTGTTAAATTATCATCTCAAGGAATATCTTGACGAACAAAACGTTTCCAATAGGTGATTGCAGTAGCCATGATGGTATCCACTAGATAAAAGTGTTGGGCAAATTCTGCGGAGGGGGATTCTCCCCCTATGAGAATCACTACCCTTCATGACGAATTCGGGCTACACAATTACATTTGAGCACGATTTTTTTTTTTGAAGGCATGAAATTTCATAACCCGGTCAAGGATGCGGTAGCAAGAACCTCCCCGCTCGACGAGCTAGAATGAACAATGCCTGCCATACCATGCTGCCGTATAACTTGAACACCATTTTCTTCCTGAGCCTGATGTGCCTGTGACATGGGGGTTGTAATGGTAGTAAGCGAAGGAGAGATTTTGTTAACCATCGGTTCCGTTACATGATCTTATGGTGTACGAGTATCTTACCGAATTCAGAGAAAACATGATTATTGCACATGTTATTTCAAGAACATTTGATAAAGTTTAGCATTTAGCTTTCTTATTGAAAATGTCTGCATTTGGCATCGATAAATCTCTTCTTCGATAAATTAAAAATAAACTTTCGGACTGCTCAATTCTAGTTGTGTTGGATGGTCTTAAGTCTGAAATTTATAAAATAAATACTGGTGTGCCACAGGGCTTCGTTTTGTCTCCGACTCTTTTTTATGTATATATTTATCAATTATTTTTCATCTGACGCTGCCAAGAACGATGACAAATGCTTAAGTTTCCTCCGAAGATGCAAGAAATTTGTCACCCCTTCTGATCTGGTTATAATACTATCATTCATCCAAAGCTTGAGTTCAACTCCCATATATGACCACGAGCTCCTACAACACACTTAAGGTTTTTGGTTAGAATTCAAAATAGAGCTACATACAAAATTGATAGAGCCATAACAGAAGCCTTTACATCTGTTGAGCATCGACGTTTCATTTTAGGTCTAGCAATATTCTATGCCTATCAGCTTACCCTTGAGCTAAAATTTGGACGGTAGTACCTATTTCAAACCATCAGAAAAAAGTTAAAACTACTCTCACGTTTCACCCCCCACCAATTCCTGAAAATTTATAAATAACTTAATGATTATAAAACTAACTTAATTATGTTTGACTTTATAATGAAACAATATTAGTATCACAATGAATTAATGACTACCCTTAAACCGCTCAATTTCCAAACTAAACACACATCTTTCCACGCCAAAATCCCCACCTCCCCATAACGAATGGCGCAAAAAAAAAAAACGATTCGACTTAGCAAAACCCAATCACATCTGTCTATTCCAAAATCCCACAATCATGTTTTGTCGCCTAAAATATGTGTGCCCCTATGGTTTCTATAATTAAAAAGCATATTAATTGAACAAATATATGTAACTACGTAATTAAAACCTAGTTTCCCAGACCACAATCACAACTAAATGTCATTTTTAATCGAACGTGTCATTTTCTCGGATTTAATTCAATCGGTTTTCATGGATTTGCAGTCATATAATATTGGAAGCTTCCCGCAAAATTTGTCCCACTTTTTCGCCGTCCCAGTTCGATATGGCCGTGCATCTAATCTCTGTGACAACATATTCACCTGTCAAACATGCACATAATCCGCTCCAAAAAAGAACCGCAAACACAAAACATCGAAATGTATCCATTTCAGCCGTTTGTCAAACCAGGAAGGGTTATTTCCAGCGCCATAGAGACCGACCGCACCCTCCACACACTGCAAATACATTCAAACAACAACGAGCTCCGTACCGCATATGTCAACTTTCTGGAAATGGGTTGTGGGGCTTGCAACGGAAAAATGAATACAAAAAATATGTGTGCTGAGGGATTATTTTCAATTGCAACATCGACATGTTCTACCAACCTTTCAAATTTGCTAGCCTGGCTTGAAAACCTGCAAAACCTTTAGCAAAGCCAAAAGTATACAAAAGAAACCACCAACTTAAGCAATATCCATACATGACATAGCGAGCGGCGATGGGAGGCGGACAAGCTTGGTGCAAAGTTGCTAGAACGAAACCTCTAACGCACACGGTACAAGTCCACACAAGGTCTTTATGTGCGGTCTACGTATGTTGACATGGAGTAATGAAATCCAAATGTGAAAAGCTTTAGCCTTACCGCTCTTTAATCTTTGGTCCACAATTCGGTTGTTCATCGTATAAGGATGCAAATGCAACTACAAATCCTTTCCCTCTCTTATAATAGAGTACGGGTCTGGAAGTGGGTTGTGGACACTGGGCTAGTGGGGACACTCTTTTGTGTGTGTTAATGGCCGCTTAAACAAATTTCAAATTGAAATAGAATCCACCAACACCACCACCCAAGGGTGTGCCTTTATTTTGCAGAAGAATCATCATCATCTGTTGTGTTCCGAATGACGAAGGACAAAGGACGAAAAACGATGACTAGGACTTAAACAGTTTCAATTTAGAATTCGATGTTGTTCTTTGGGTGGTATACGGTGCAAGAAAAAATAAGGGATCAAAGGCTAAGGAAATGTTTTAGATTTGTTTCAAAAATTGTTTCATGTTAAAATAGATGAAAAAGAATTACCTTACCAATAGAAATAGGAAGAATTCTTAGCTAACGAAAAAGTGCTGCAAAATCATTGTTTTTAACTATTACAGTTTATTTAAAGAGAAAATTATTCACTTCTATGCCAAAATCTCATCTTAATGCAGTTTCCAGCTTTTTATGCTCAATCACTGGCAGATTTGAAGGATACTACGAGTATAAAGGTATTCATGCATCCATATATTTTTCCGCTTTGCAGAGAGATATAACTTTCTGGCAGAGGTTTGCATGAATACCCCCTAAAAAATACTTGTTGGAGTGTGGGTAATAGTCAGTTATTCATTAGACGACAAAGTCCAATCAGAAAAATCTTGTGTTATCAAAAATTTTTGTCATTCAAAATTTTGACTTAAAAGTGATTCTGTTTTCTTCTTTTAATTTTACAACACAAAAATTTGTTGCTTAAAGATGCGGCAGAGTAAATTCTATTCCATGGTATGAAGAAATTTTTATATGAAAGTTGAACTGGATGGTTCCAAGTCTGATATTCATAAACTAAATGCTGGAGTGCCCCAGGGCTCCGGTTTGTCTCCAAATTTCTTTCTCATATTAAAATATCAATGATCTTTTTTCTGAAAATTCTATCTTCTGTATTTCGTATGTATATAGGTTTAGAACGGCAGCGTCTAAAATGGTCAAAAATCAGTTTACCCTTGAACCCAAATTCGGACGTACTCATTAATGGAGAGATTCTTTCTTTAGCCGCACTATAGGAATGTGGAATTCTCTACCTGGCTAAAGTTTTCCTCTCGATGTAATATTCAGACATTCAAAACCAACTTTAATCGGTATCTCCTTTTATATCCTTGCCAACTTTTATAAACTCTCGCACTGTGATCCGACAGTTTAGGGAAGTCATAATCCCATCAGTGTGCGCAAAATTATGAATCAAATTTAAACATCTCATTTCACAGGAGATAAAATTAAATTATCTCGTTTCTCAGGTTTATCCTGCCTTTCCGGCTTTAGTGAATACCCATAATATTTACGAGTAGTTCTACAGACAAACGAAAATATTGCATTATTTTGGTATAAAATCGAACAAAACGAGGTCCGATGAGTGCAAAAGGACTTCCTAGTCCGATTCCGTCAAATTGATATTAGTAAGTCTAGACACTGTGGGTACAAAATATTTGTATTCGTTATATGATTCGTATCAGTTGCGTTTGCTTGTGTGTGCCCACACACACATGGATTATATGTTGCTTTACAAAAAAAACTTTGAAACTTGTGTTTTTTCAAATTTTAAATATTTTTTTGTTTTTGAAACTTGAAAATGTATTGCTTTTAACTTGCGTCTATAGGAAAAATATAGTGCTACTCCTTGTCAAATATTTAGTGCATTGGATTTTTTTTTCTGGGGTACTAACACTTGCGAGCAATAGACAAATCCGCAAAGAGTGTATTTTGTCACTAAATATACGTCTCATCCTAAATTTTCGAATTCGGTAGAAAAGTGTAGATTCACTCTATTCCTCCCGACAACATACGCACAAGAAAGGTTAAAAATTGTTAGTTACTGAGTTAACATAAATGTTCACTATGATCAAAGGTGCTTCTAATATACATATTTGTTTTTTTTACATAAGAGCTTTATGATAATTTATACAAAATAGAACTCTAAATGTTGATCGATGATGTTCTATATGTCTTTCTGTTCAGCTGCAGTTTAAAAGGCTGGGCCGATATTCTTTAAGCTTGACGTGTTTTTTTTAAGTATTTTTTTAAGCACTACCTAAATATAACTTTATCTGCATGAAAGCCTTTTCTCGATATTGGATTTTCTCGAAAACATTACGTAGTTTGAGTTTTTTTGTGTAGTCAAACTATCAATAACAAATATTTTGGATTTGCAAAATTTGACACCTAGCTGGTTCTATTACTAAATAATAGATACCAGATCTCAAAAGATTTGAATTAATTTTTGTGTACATTAACTCGTAAAAGAATAAACAACATTGCATTTCAAAATCTTCAAATATTTTTTTTTTTCGATTTAAGATGAAAATATGAAATTTTTATTGTTCTTAGAAATTTTTTAATAATTGTAAATACTATGATAACTTTTCAAAAATATAAAGGTTTCATTTTTTTTAAATTTATTTATATATGTTTAAGAAATCAGATATCATTCTTTTTCTTAGCTATTGAGTAAATTGTATTGCAATTGAAATAAAATGCACGACTGGGTTGCACAAACTAGCTATTACGAGTAAGTTTTAAAATGGATCAAAGAAAACTACAGTTAATTTTTTAAATATTCAAAACAAATTCTTTAATATTTAAAGCTTGAAACAGAGTGCCACGAGATTTTTTAAAAAAATATACATTTATGCGAGGGAAATACTCGTAATTTTAAATCATTTAACACTCTTGTTTAAAAAAAGCCTTAAGATATAAAATTTTTAAAACATTTTAAAGAAACAAATTTTTATTATTCCAACACAAAGTTTTTATTAGAGTACAAATAAAAATTAAATTAAAAAAATATATTGATTTGTTTTCAAGATATCGAATTTTGCTAAAAAAAATTTAACTTTTTTCAAAAAATCCAAAAACTATTTTTTTTTTATTTTTGATATGTAATGTTTTTTTAAGCTTTTAAGATTTAAGAAGCTTCCGTATAAACAAAATTATTAAATTCGGTTATGCAAAAAATTGTTTTATGATAGGTGTAAGGTCAGTAATTTCTTAATTTTATTTTTTTTTTAACTGAATTTAAGATCGTATGAATTAAGCAGAAAAAAACTTTATAAAAATCTTGTGTGCCGTTTTCTTTAAAAAAAAAATATTTTCCAAAATAATGAAATATCAATTTGCTTCTACATCTTTTAAATAGTATTAAAAAAAATGTTAACTTTCAATTTTTAAAATTATAGAAATATTGAGTTTTTAAAAAATTGAAATTTTTATAAATCTCAAAAGAATTTTCCTTGGAAATTTGAATAAACAATAATATTAAAACTCCTTAGGGGCTTAAGCATACAAAAATTTATCGAATTAAATTAAAGTTAAAATCGGAAACGAAAAAAATAGACCTCTTGGATGTATTCTATTTATAACCTTATTTTGGAATTACCGAGTACACCATTTTTTAGTTTTCACTAAAAGTAGTTTTTCGATTTGTTTTAACCTGTGGAAAATTAGCTTGGAAAAAAAATATTTTGTACAAATTCGAAAAAAGTATGGTAAGTACCGTTATTTTCGTTACGGAAAAACAATAAATAAAAAAAACCTGTGAGGGGGAAATACCATACACTGAGCTTAAAGAAAATCGGTTGATCTGTTTGGGCTGAAGTCGAACTGATAAACAGAATTACATGAACCACTTGTTTATGGTCTTCCCTATTATTGTAATGTTAAGTCTGATGAAAATCTCGATTTCTTTTTTTTTTACGAATAATGCATATTACCTTTATGTTGTAAGTAATAAAGCTAATGGTGTTTTCATTTCGCAAAATTATGTAATGAGCTTTTGATATGTGACTTAAACACAAACATTAATTTCACAAGAAAAATGACAAAGTTTAATGAGCGTCATTGCTCAGAATATTTTTACCTACATAAAAAAACATTATTTTGTCTCAACTTTTTTGTTTAAAAGTTAAAATAAACAAAATATATGCTTGGACGAATGTAAATCATGTAAGTCCAGAATTCAATATAATTCCCGTTCTACATTTTAAACTCAGTAAACTTTTATTCCATTTTTGTAATTAGTAAAAAATAGAAAACTTCATACAATTTATCAATTTTTTGATCCACTATTTTTTTTTAGTAGTGCTAATTTCCTCAATTTCACTTAAGAGCAAGGATTGATATTGAAATAGAAAAACAAATAGAGAAGTTTCATCGACGATATAATAAATTTCTTTGAAGGAACAGAAAGACCAAGCAAGACCAACCAACCCATTGGTTTGCCCGACTCCAATTGAATTGTAGTTTAGTTTAGGGGTGATGTTCACATTCTAGTGATAGATGATCAAAATATATACATATATTTGTTATGCAGATGGAAAATTTTGAAATCCATGGTTATACCGAAATACCTACAAGAAACAAGAAGCACCATTATCAAATGAAGCCAATAGCGCATATAAATCTCAAAGATTTCCAGAGAGTAATTTGGCAAAATTGGTTTCGATTTGTTTTTAAGCTGTGTATAAAGATTGAGGAATAGATTTGCCAGCACAGTCGAGTGATCCATTTACTTTTTGCCAAAGAGAAAAGACCGAAAGGGTAAAGTATAGATATTGTGTTTTTTTTTTTGTTCTTCTTTAGAAAAACTATTCTAATAGTTTAAGGAGTAAGGTTGTATTTGGGTGATTAAGTTTTGACTCACAATCTAGTAGATTTGCAATTGGAGGAAAAGATTGTTTTTAACTTTTACATGTACAAATTATTGAAAAATTTCAAACTTTTACGCAGTTATTAAACGTTTTTACATTTACTCATACTTTTTTTAAACTGTCAAAGTTAAGTGAATCTCAGAGACCGGCAGAGCTTTTGCTAACAATGACACTCTTAATCTGTCAGTTTACCAGTGGAAGCACTTTCAACAATCCATTAGAAGTGATAGCACTGATCTGCACTTGGCGACCATAACGAATTCCTTGGTTCAATGAGGACTGCCCACTGGTTCTCGTTCTGATTGCCTACAAATGCAATGTTTCAGACTATTACACTCGAGAAAATGGCGGTCAAGGTTGTAACTCTTCCTCACTGGACTATAAACAAGAAAAGTCCAAAAATAAATAAGAGCTTAACATATAATGTACCTATGGCTTGTGTTCTGTAAGGGTATTATTTAGAACACAGCTGAGGAAGAGTGATGATGAGCCAGTATTTATAGCCTTCTGTTTGCTTGATTTCCTTATATAGAGGCAAAATTTCATCTAAGGCCCAAAACCTACCTACCTACATTTGCATCTGTACTGAGCTGGGATCCTTAAGTGGAATAGAAGATTTGGACAAATTTCCATATTATGTTATGTTATGTTTATTTTGTGAAAATCAACATGTGTTTGTCATAAATTTACATAAAACCATGTTTTATAGGTACCTTTATACCTACAACAACTCACTTCTGAAAGGCTTATACGAGAGTATGTGCTATAGATAAAAAGGGTAAGGAATGACGGACATCCATCAAATCTAGAGATTCATTTTGTAATTTTAAAAAATATTATGTGCTCAGATAAATGTGTTCTTTTGTGCACTGATTGCTCTGAAATAAATGGTTTGTTTTCCATTTGGAACAAACAATTTGATATGAATGTTTGGATTGGATGTTACCATCAATTAAAAACAAAACAGTTCACAAATCTTCAATTAAAAGGGAAGTATTGGTTTTAAATTTTCACAAAGTAAACAGAAACAATTTGATTTAATATTTTATACTGAAGAATATGATGATGGATAGAGGGATATTTTATTTTGCAGTAGAAATAGATTTAAATTGAGATTTAGAACAGGATTAGAAACTAAATTTTACATTACGACTAGGTAAAGAGAAAAAATCACATTTGACCATTTGTTGGTAATAGCGCCTTCAGTAAAAATATCGGCTCAAAATCTTAAACAGCCTATTTTTGAAAAGTAATTTTAATAAGTTTTTTTTTTTTTTTTTTTTTGTATAATTAGCGCGCACTCAAGGGGTTATTACTACCCTTAAAATGATTAACACAGTACGAGCGTTAGGAAAATAAGGAAGGGTTTAAAAGGAGATACCGATGCACATTAGTTTTAAATTTTTGAAGATTACAATGGGAAGGAAAAATAGAGCTGGGTAGAGCATTCCACATGCGTGTAGTCCGGCTAAAGAAAGAATCTCTGTATTTCACAGTACGACCGAAATTGGGCTCAAGGGTAAACTGATGAGCATTCCTAAAAGCGCGAGTATTACGGTTAAATTGTTTAAGGGGAGGAATGCAAGTGGCTATTTCGCTGGAACACTGCTTATAGAAGTAACGATAAAATAATGAAAGACAAGAAACATTGCGACGGTGCTCGAGAGATTCAAATGTTTCTGTTATACTTCTATCACCTATCATTTTTAAAGCTCTTTTTTGGATTCTATCCAAGAGACTCAAGTGTGTTATTGGAGCACCTGCCCAAATATGGGAATTGTACTCGAGCTTTGGGCGAATATAAGCCTTATAAATTACAGCCAGATCAGAAGGGGTAAAACATTTCTTGCAACGTCGAAGGAAACCTAAACACTTGGCAGCGTTTTTGGCCACGTCGTATATGTGATCATTCCATACAAGGTGGTCTGTAATGCACATACCTAGCACAGAAAGTTGTTCAGTTTCCTCAATGCAAGTGCCGCCCATGGATAGCGGCAAAAGGGGAGGGTTTCGCTTTAACGATAGAAAACAGCATTGGGTTTTTGAAGCATTAAATTCTACACGGTTTTTTATTCCCCAATGGACAATGCTGTTAAGATCAGAATTTAATGAGCTTATCATACGCTGCCGTTCAAGTTCCACTTCCGAAGAACAAGGAAGTGAATCTTTAAACGAATATGAAAAGCTGAGGGTACTATCATCAGCAAAACAATTTAATGGATTAGAAGTTTCAGATAAGAGATCGTTAATAAACATGAGGAAGAGAGTCGGAGACAAAACGGAGCCCTGGGGTACACCAGCATTTATTTTATGAGTTTCAGACTTGAGGCCATCCAATACGACTTGTATTGAGCGGCCCGAAAGGTAATTTCTAATCCAACGAAGAAGAGATTCATCAATACCAAATGCACGCATTTTCGATAAGAGAGCTTGATGCCAAACTCTATCAAATGCTTTTGAAATATCAAGTGCAATAATCTTACTTTCTCCAAAACGATGTAAAGATTTGTGCCACTCTTCGGTGAGATATACCATCAGATCACCAGTGGACCTATTGCTACGAAAACCGTACTGACGGTCATTAAGAAGCTTTCGTTCTTCGAGATATTTCTTGAGCTGATTATTTATCAGTGTTTCCATGACCTTGGAAAGAAGGGACGTAAGTGCAATTGGACGATAATTAGAGGGGGAAGAAGATTCACCTTTTTTAGGGACAGGCTGGACAAATGCTGTTTTCCATCTACTCGGAAAGAGTCCAGAGGAATAGGAAAGATAGAAAAGCTTACGCAGTGGTTTTGCCAGCGTTGAAGAACACCTCTTCAGAACAATGGGAGGGATACTATCCGGGCCAGCGGATTTGTGTATGTCAAGATCTTTCAGGACTCTTGCAACTGTACGAGTACGAAAGAAGATTCGTCCCATGGAAAAATTTGTGTTCTCAAGTACAGGAGGAGTCATAACACTCTCTGGCAGCGTCGAATTAGCAGCAAAGTGTGCTGCAAGTAAATTGGCTTTATCTAGTGAGCTGACATAGGGGGTGTCATTGATAACGAGCGTTGGGACCGAGGACGAAGTAGTATTTCGAATGTTTTTTACAAATGACCAGAAATTTTTACTACCCTTGGGACATTGTAGTATTTTTTGCCTAATTTGTTGGTCATGCAAGAACTTGGTCTGTCGAATATGATCATTGCAGGTCTTTCTAGCTTGTTTAAACTTATTCCGGTTTTCCTCAGTAGGGTTGGCTTTATAACATCGGAAACTTTCTTCTCTGACCCTGATAACCTCTTTACAGCTCGAATCAAACCATGAGTTCTCTTTCGGTTTGATAGATTTTTCCCTATGCGGGATATAATCTCTCATTCCGATGAGAATTAAATTTGTAATCATATCTGCACTGGAGTCCACGTCACTATCGAGGAAGCATAGTGACCAGTTAAAGTTTCTGAAGAAAGCATTGAGACCGTCCCAGTTGGCTTTCTCGTATTGCCAAACGGTTCTCTTGGGGGTTTTCTCTTTAACTGGGATTTTTTGACACGAGAAATTTGCAGATATGACACAGTGGTCTGATGTGCCTAGAGGAGATAATACACTGATGGTGTATTTATCAGGATCAGAGGTAAGAAACAAGTCTAGTGTGTTGGCATTTTGACCTGCAACGTCAGGAATTCGAGTTGGCTCATTAACAAGCTGAGTCAAGTGGTTTAACTCAGCAAAGACCTCAACATACCTTCCTTCGGGTGTTGTCTGACCAGAAAAGCGAAGCCAACTAGAATTGTGTACATTGAAATCGCCCGCAATGACGATTTCAGTGTGAGGATAATGGGAAACAATTCTTTGGATGGAATCGGACAGAGCATCAAATTCGTTAAAAGTTGAATTTCTGTCCAGGTTTGGACTTCGATAAATGAAACAGGTATGAATGATGTGCTTGTGTACCGTGAATTTTAACCATATAAAATTGAAGTTCGTATTTAAACATTTACCATATTGGGGTTGAAGTTGGTACGCAACATCATTTCTTATATAAATCGCGAGTCCGTGATGTGGGAAGAATAATGGCACTAAGCTATACCCATGCAGAGTAAATTCCGAATCATCGGTATTTTCACCTACCTGAGTTTCACTTAGTGCCAAAACAGCTGGCCTGTTGTTTACAGTGTGGACGTACGTGGCATAGAAATTCATTCGCAAGCCCCGAATGTTGCTAAAATCAACCCTAAAATCACTTACCATTGGAAAAATTCACAAAACGAAAAAACTAAAACAAACGAGTAGTCTAATTTGACAATTAATAAATCTCAATACCAATTGCATTATTCAATACACATTGCCATTAGTGTTATGCCTAAATGGCAACATGCATGAAATCCGCCCCTGGAATAAAGAGATTAACAATTATCAAATATCCATTTGTTGTTATCTACACCTGATTCATCGTACACTCTATGTGAGATTACCCACACAGTGTACACGATGATCAGGCTATAGATTAACTGTTTGATTGAGAAAGGGAAAGGATGGGACGAGGGGTTAGCACTTGCTGACTGTGATTATGTAATGATTTTTTTTTTTCTTATTTTTTTTTTTTTTTTTTTCACTTTGCGGGGGCACTTATTTAGATTATTGGTTTGATTTATTGAGGGGTGATTAAAGATTTTATTTCTGGGTTATTGTTTTTTATTTTTGGGTGATTGTTTTTTTTTTTGTCAGGAAATGGACTTTTAATATTTTAATATTTTTTGACAATTTACCTACCTACCTACCATTGAACAATTTTCTGAATAAACTTTTTACTACTTTGATAACTCTTTTTGAGAGAGTTCTATGACACACTTCTAAATCCTAAAACTCAAAACTCTTCTAATCCTGAATGTAAGTCGATTTCTATATTGTTGTTTTCATCAAACGTTTTTGAAAAGTCCATTTTCCAACAAACGTAAGAAAATTTTATTTCTAAATGCCTTTAAAGTCCAACTCATTCAGGTTTTTGTCGAGCGATGGACACTAGTTGTACTACTTTTCTTGCATTGAAATTTATATTTACAAATTTTCTTAGGCTAAAGAGTTCCAAAGTTTGCCACCTTGTACGACGAACTGAGTGACACAGATCCGAGTGGTCCAATTTTCGATGACTCTTCCGCATAGATCCGACTGAATTTGATGGCCTGTGTTTTGTTCACATTAAGGGCAACAATCACTGCTATTATTAATAAAAAATGGAGTCCCACAAGAGTCTGTAATTGGTCCTACGGTCTTCTCCATGATTGATTGCTCTTATTCGTATAGGCCTGTGACTCCAGGAAACCCCAGAAGAAAAAGTCGCATGATATTGGTGGCTAATTCGCGTCACCTAGACATATCTTAAATCGCTCATACAGAATGTCAATCGTGGTGTTCGCTGTGTGACATGAAGCACCATCCTGCTGGAACCACATGTCGTCCAGGTCCACATGGTTTAATTTGGACAGCCATAAGAAATTGATTATCATCGTTTTTTAGCACTCACCATTAACGGTGACCAATTAACAAATGTCGTTTTCGAAAAGTACCAAACGGTAACTTATAGCCTGGTGGGTTGGTGTCTTCCCATATACAGCAATCTTGCTTGTCATCATCATCATCAGTCATTCATCCAAAAATGTGTCCCGTCGCTAAAGATGGATTTTCAGCTCTCTTCCAAACGCTCTAATGCCCAGTCAGTGAACAAACAGCGTTTCCTATCTTCATGAACTTTGAGGTCCTGGGTCAGGTGAATCATGTACGGGTGAAGGCCCACGTATCGACGCAAAGTTCAACAAGTTGAAGTCTGTGAATGGCCAAAGGAATCGACTGCGGCGATTTACTCGGCCGATCTTACGTTCCTTTGACGGAATAAATTTGATTGCCCATCAATTTACCCTTGAGCCCAACTTCGGTCGTACTGTGAAGTACAGAGATTCGTTTTTTAGCCGTACTACGCGAATGTGGAATTCCTTACCACGCTCTGTCTTTCCCAGTCATTGCAATGTTCAAGAATTCAAAACCAATGTACACCGACACCTCCTTTCTAACCCCTCCCTTTTTTCCTAATGCTCACGCTGTGTCTCTGACATAATAAGGGTATACAAAAAACCTTTGAGTGTGTGCTAATTATAAAAAAAAAAAAAAACCGAACCGGTAATCTCAAATTTGATTACCAAACGTTGAAGAGTCGACTATTATGGCCCACCACATCTACCGTAAAATGTGCCCAACGTATACTCTAACGAACACTTATTTTGTTGGTAAAATTTTATCATTTAAACGTGTTGTACAAACTCATTTTTTCCATGGTGATTTGGCATCAATAATAATTGAATAATAATAATCAAAAGTTCTGAGAGATGTCACTAACATAGCATGGGCGCCACAGGTTGCTAATTAAAAAATCCTTTATGAATGTTCCAAAAGAGGGTACTATTAAATATTATGCAAAGGTTCTTGGCGGATGCAACCCACTCTATTGGTCTTTGTGCGTGTGCCTTCCAATAAATAGCCAGTGCTTTTGCCTTTCCAGGGGTTAAACATAAGCTATTTTGTATGGTCCAACTATGAATACCTTCGAGTTCTTAATTCAAAAGGTGAATAGTCTGATGAAAAGTAGAATATGGGCAGCCTTGGATTAGTTAAACATCGTCAGCATACAGGTGGATCGAAGACTATTTTAATACACTGTTTAATTTATTAATATTCAGGGAGAAGAGCATTGGCCCGATTATAGTCACTTGTGGGACTCTATTTTGTATTGATAATAGCTGTGACTGTTTTGTTCAGCTACGAAATATTGCTGGGTTTCATTTAGATACGAATAAATTAGTTTTATCGAACATGTTGAGAAAACTCAGTTTTAAACTTAGATACTACACAGAGTCGAATGATCGATAGATTTGAAAGCTATCGAAAAATCAAGAAGCTTTAGAACAACGGGCGTGTTAGAACAAAACTAAGAAAATCTAATTGAAAAGTTTAAGTCTCCGTACAGAATAAATTTCAGTGAGGTGTAATCTAAATCCTTTAATGAGTTCAGAACTTTCGGAAAATTATAGCTTTTATGAGGTGTATATACTGTGCAGAGCATAATATTATTCCCGTTCTTAGCGTGACCTTAACAAAATTGGAATCAAAAAAACAATCTAAATTCAACATGCGTATGATTTTAGCATGAAAATTTTCACGGACATAGATTGCAACGCCTCCACCAATACGATCTTGTCTATCTCCCCGAAATAGTTTCATTCTGTAGCCGTTGGTAGTGGTAGCAGTAGCAGTAGCAGTAGCAGTAGCAGTCGACGTCTAAATTTGTAGCAATGCACAAATCGCGCAAAAATAGGAATTTTTTCTCCTGTGCCCAGATAATGCATGTAAGACAGTGTTTCGGACAATGTTTAATAATCGGAAGTGGAGCAAGCGAACAATGCTTTTTGTTGTTGTTGTTTACATGCTTACGTACAGCACAATCTATAGAACTGCATATGTGGTGTAAATACTCGTATAATGTCAAGTTTTCATCTTTCAGAAAACTATACTTTTCGAAAACGCTTGACAAGGTTACTCAGTAATTTCTTGTTAAGAAAATCTTGAAGAAGATTCTTACGTAAAAAAAAAAATTTCCACTAATACTTAACCTATCGTCAGCCATGCCTGGTAAGTTATTCTCATATCTTGCAATCTCTGAAGGGGTGCCTCAGGGTTCCATTCTTGGAATCTTTTTGTTTTCTTTGTATGTGAACGAAATTCTAAAATTCATATGTTTGCTGATGACCTGCAATTAAAGTTGTGTAGCCCGTTAAATGGCATGAGTAATGCTGGAACATAACATTTTTTTAAATCCGCGGAAGTCGAAAACACTATGCACCAACAAATGCCCTGCTAATACGTCAAACTTTCCGCGAATTCGACTTAGTAGATCAAGTCTTGCCTGTATGGATTTCGACAAAAACCTGCGTATTACAATAGCCAATAGCAGACTTATATCCAACCATACAGTAGAACAATTTTGTTCGTAGAATATACCCAAGGATCATTTCCAAAATATTCTTGACGAATTAGGGGGCACCCTATATATAGCGTTTGCCATTTTTTTTTATTGGTGTTTGAAGCGCTTGTGTCTTTTTGAAGCTCCTAACTAATAAGTATAGTCGTCCATACTTTTGTTTTGCTTATTAATGAGTCAGTATCCTCATAAAACAAGCTATCCAAAAAAGAACAAAGGTAACCGAAAAACATGAACCCTTACATTGCTCAAAGGCCCCCTTTCCAAATCCTGCCCTGATTCACTTTAAATTAAACTATTTTCACCATCTCCACTTGTCTCATTAAATTAAGTTAACAACTTAGAGCTATTCAAGTTCTCAACCCCAAATTAAAACCTTTCCTATTTAGGTCGAGTCGTTAGCAAGTTGGTAGTATTATTTCAACCCTTTGAAAAATAAAGTCGCACAAATTAATACACAAATCACACTCAAAAAGCAGAGAGCATAAGTATTGCAACATTTCATTGACAAAATGTCTCTGCATTCCGCAAATACTGCCCCACAACATAAATATTGAATAGAATCCCTCCATCTCCAATTGAATGAAAGGATGCACAATCATTAAATTATATGGGTCACTAGATTTTCTGTTAAGTACTTTGGATATGAAGAGAGCTATAGATACGAAAATGCAAATGCAGATTGCGAACGAGACCCCAAAACTAGTTTTCTGTCTTTTAAATGAGCCTATTTGCATGAGCAGCCCTCTATATATGCCAACACGAGTGCGTTTATATTTGACGGCCACGAAAGAAATTGCGACGATGATTCGAACCCCTAACATCATCTTTCCTCATTTGACGAATTGGGGCAAATATAAAATGAGCTACACAAAAAAAGAATCCGGTGAGGTTTGTTGACGAACAGAGGTAGAAAAATGAAGTCAAAAAGAGTGACATGAGTTTCTATGGGATTTCAACAATTTATTGTCATATGGAGACAGCAGCCATTCAACTCAAGTCTGGGTGCTAAATCGGGCAAAACTGTCCTTCTGTATAATAATATGGCACTGTTTTATTTTTTTTTTTACCAAAGTTGAATGTGACAGCGAGTCTAAATAGTCTAATGACAACAACGACGAGGACGCCTTAAATAAGGGCACAAGTCGGTCGTTTGTTCTATTCAGACGACCAACAATACTTACCAGCCAGAGATGTCCGGCACAGCCCAGCCCGGCCAGCCTGTCTGTCTGTCTGCCGCATAATAATTATAACTCTAGCATTTGCATGTAATTAATAAAACATCATTGGGGGTTTGGTGACGGGGACGGTCCGGCCTTCGTTGGATGGCCTGATGGTTTATACTGAATATGTATAGAAATTGAGAATGCACAGTCGCTGCCATGACAATTCTGTGTCACTTGAAAAGGATTTTCCCCCCATTAAAAGCAGCAGTTGGAGCTATCAGTGTTTGGATATGGCGGATGAAAAATAATACGGATGCTCTTGAAGAGCACACACATTAAGCTTACAGTGTGTGGTACAGAATATGTAACAAGTTTTTTTTTGTAATTTTTTGTTTTTATTAAATATAATTATAATCAGTGGAACAAATAAAAATTGAAACTTGTGGGTTACTACTCTCAACCCTCTCCGTGTTTTCAGCAGGAATGGGACCTACAATTTACTGTCGATTTAAAGCTGTAGCTGAGAAGCTTGTATTATTGCAAAAATATTTATCACTTACTCGCAAGAGGCCGTACCCCGGGAAAATATTTTATTATAATATATTAAGGTAGCTGAGGATTAATCAGCAAACTCAGATATCTGGCGTAATATTTCAACGTTCTAACCATCATACCAAGGGGGGTAATCCGTATATGTAAAAGCAGCCCAACAAAAATATCGTATGGAAATAAGGTACTGCCCTACCTACCACGCATTCTTCCCCCTGCATTTATGTGAGAGGGTGCGAAAGGCAACTTTCAAAAACCAAAATTAAAAAAAATATTCAAAACAACGCCAACACTCTTACAGTATTTTTAAAGCATTAAACAGCTCGTGGCTATTTATCATATTTCATACCTACTACTAATACAGAATTACTTCAAACAGGGATTCTTGAAAAAATATCAACATAACCCTTTTACCTATAATACTGCCCGTACTTTCCTGACTCCTGACCGTACCACGGAAGCATATTAGAAGATTAAGTTCATGAAACTGAAGATCGTTCCACTCGCCTTTTGAAAGACTAGACAACCAGAAGTTGTAATTTGCTGACGTTTCCTACGTTTAACTGGAATTCAGTGAAGTCTGCTGTGTCAGACGGTAATTATTTGACGTCCGCTTTCTCAGACTGTAATTTAATAATATCTGCATACTTGCTCACTTGACTTTTGCTATCTGAGACTGTAAATCATTGAATGCTGTACTTTACAGCCTGTAATTTTGTTATCTGGTACTGTGATTAAGTGATGTCTGCTATCTCAGAATGTAATTTAGCGACGGCTGCTATCTGCGATTAATAACCGTTTTCTATATTAGACTGTGATTTTGTAACGTCTGCTATTTGAGATTGTGTTTTATTCACGTCTGCTATCTCAGAATGTAATTTAGTAACGTTGGCTATCTGGAACTGTGATTTAATGAAGTCAACTATATCAGACTCAGGCTGTATTCTTATCCTGTAATTAAGTAACCTCTACTAGGAGTGGTGATTAAGTTATTAAGTGACGTCTGCTGTCGCAAGATTTAATTTAATGACGGCTGTAATCTTCCTCTGTGATTAAATAGAGTCTGCTATCTAAGACTGTGATTTAGTAAAGTCTGGAACTGTGATTGAATACCGTTCACTTTCATGGACTGTAATTTAGTAACCTCTGATATGTGACCCTGTTATTTAGTGACGTCTGCTATATTTGAACGTAATTTAGTGACGTGTGCTATCTTAGACTGTGATTGAATTTAGTAACGCTTGCTATTTGGGATTATGATGTTATGACGTCTGCTATCTCAGAATGTATTTAAGTGACATCTGCTATCTTAGAATGTTATTTGGTGAAGACAGGTATCTAAGGCTGTAATTCAGTGATGTCAGCTATCTAAGAATGTGATTTAGTGATCTGCTATGTGGAAGTGTGATTAAGTGACATCTGCCATTTCAGAATATAATTTGGTGACATCTGCTATCTTAGAATGTTATTTGGTGAAGACAGGTATCCAAGACTGTAATTCAGAGATATCTGTTATCTCGGACTATAATTTCATGACCTCTGCTATCCCAAACTGTAATAACATCATCTTTTTTGATAGGCTGATAGTTAGTCAAATCCGCTGTAAAAGACTGTGATTATATATCATCTCCTATCTCATATCTTACTAACTATGCTATATTAATAGTTTCCTGTCTTTGACGTTTGCTATTTTGGATTGGAACTTAGTAAAGTTTGCTACTTCAGACTGTAAATTAATGTTTTGGCCAAGGAATATACATATTTTGAGTTATATAAAGCATATCTGAACCAAAAATCTTAAATTTTATTTTATTTTTAAATTAACAATTAATACTCCCAATCAAAAAAACTACATATTTTCGAATTCAAAATTTTATACGAAAAAGAACAATATTGAGAAAACACATTTTACAATTTTTTTTAAATTTTACGAAATTAAGTATTTGTTTGACTTTAAGTATGCAATTTTATTATAGCTTTTGATTAAACAACTAAACACCAAATGCTTCCAAAGGTTCTTTTAAAAACTATGAATATCATACTTTTTTTCTTAGAAAAGTGTTCATCTTAAACTTTCATTTAAAGTTTTCATGATTTCGAAATTTTTGTAGACTTTCTCAACCAACACACTGTTATGTGATTTTCTTCTCATATATACACATTCTTGACTTTTCATACTTCATTCAAAAATTCTGCAGCCATCATTGTTAATGATGTCAGTTTTCTCAAGTTTTCGTAAATATTTATTTTTTTTTTCACTTTCCATCAAAATAATATTATACTTCCAAGAATTTATGTATGTATGTGTGTTATGTATATTTATGAAAATTGATTTTCATAAGTGACAGTGGGAGAAAGTTCTTCTACAGCAACTGAATATGAGAAAACAATTTGGGTCTGTCGACCACAAGGGATTTTCCGATGAATATTGATGACAGTAAATGCTTTCAAGAATTGAGTGTTTTTGACACATTTCTTCTTTATTTTTTTCTTCTTATCTGTTCAACAATTTATTAAAATGACAGCTTTTAAAAATGCTTCCTATTTTAACGAGTATAATATGAAGCAAACATTCAAAATGCTAAATACCAAAAAATTGAATCGTACAACACATGGTTGCCAGGTTTTATTAATAGTGCTGAGTTATAACTTTGAAATGATGTTTGGAAAAGATAGACACGCAACAGGTCTGAAACTTTACTGAAGATCAATTTTAATAAACAAAATTGTGAGTTTTAGAGTAATTTGAACTATTTAATTGAACTGTTTTTGGATTTTTTTTTGTTTTTGAACCTTCAAAATACGAAATTTTGAATATTTTGAACATTTTGAGGTAGCATTTTCGGACTATTGAAAAATGCCATCAAAATTATTTTTTTTTTTTTTAAATAATATCAAGTGTATGTAAATAAAGGTTAAAATTATATTCTAGAACAATTATATTCTAGCTGACAAGTGAGATGAAAGCGCTGTGTTGCGTTTTCGGAATGTTCGCCTAATATAGTAGCATTTGAACCAAAAAAAAATATTATAATTATATTCGTTGCGTTTTCAAATAAGAATGATCGGTTTTTTCTCAGAATATTTTGGGCTTATGTTTAAAATATACTGCTATAGAGCTTGAAGATTCAAACAATGCATCAACATCTAAAAAAGAATTAACAAGAATCTTCATTATGAGTTGCCAAAGTGGTCAGAAAGTCATCGACTTGAATTTTCAAAAACAAAAAAAAAATCAATAGACGTGCCAAGTGAAAATATACTAGCAATACGCTTAACAATATGCTCAATGAAAGATTTATGGAATATTTTCATCACCTTTCAATATAGATGAACAATTTATACCCTACTAGGGACTTCATTCGGCTCAAATGTTTATCAGAAGAAGACCCATTTGTTTTGGATATACAATATACATATTGGAACTTGTGCTCACATCATGGATACTTGTTTCAGCTCATTCCGTATGGTGATACAAGAAGTGAAAACATTCCAATGCCAAATGAAATATGTTTACGAATTTGTGAAATTTCAAGCTTTTAAGTAAACTGGAACTGGTAGGTTAATTCCAAAAATATTGTGTATGGGTAGGGAAGACCAAAAAAGCAATTCTATTTGGCTGTTTGTTCGAATACAGCCTAAGCGTCTCATCTGATTTTCTTTAAATTTCGTAGATTTCATTTTTGAATTTTCCCCCGAGAAGTGTTTTTTAGACCAAAAATAACGGTACCTCCCACACAAGTTATTTCGATCGAAATTTTATAAAATATTTTTTTTTTCTCAAAAACTCTTTCATAGATTTTTAAGAACAAAAATTCTAAAAATTAAATTTATTAAGAGCTAGATAATGGTTGAAAAAATTGTATTAAAATTTTCAAAACAATTTTTTTTGGATTTAGACAAAAAAAATAAATTTTTTTTGTAAACTCAATATTTCTAAAACCTTAAAATTTATAGTTTATGTAAAGTGATAGAAAAATATTTTTTTTTTTCAAAACGAACCAATATTTTTGATTCACTTAATTTTTACATATATAGATTTTTAACTTCCCATAGGGAGTTATTGTAATCGGTCCGATTTGTCAAATTGGAATTTTTGACATTTCTCGACGTTTCAAGGTCCCTAGAGGCTATATCAATCATTTTTAGAGAGATGTCTGTGTGTGTGTGTGTACGTACGTTTGTACGTTCGTACGTTCGTACGTTCGTACGTTCGTACGTGCGTACGTTCGTACGTCCGTACGTCCGTACGTTCTTGTACCATTTTTCGTCGTCGATATCTCAAGAACGAGTAAAGATATCGGCTTCAAATAAATTTTGTTTAATAGATAATAACTTCGAAAGAGGCTGAAAGGGCGTTTATTAAAATTCAGTGAGTAGTTTTTTCACTATAACGGTTTAAAAAAAAAAGTAAAAATTTTGGTTAGATTCATATATCTCACGAAAAAATAATGCTATTCACTTCAAATAAAATTTAATGTACTCATTATAAGATCATACAGACTTGGTATGAATTTGGAAAAAAATGAACATACCGTTATTTTTTTAAATAAAGAAAACTGAAAAAAAAAATTTCATAACCCAGATATTCTAAAAACGGAAAACAATTTGAAACTCAAAATAATTTTATTTTACGAAAAATAATGTGTTTGACAACTGGTGAAAATTTCAAAAAAAATCAGTTTACAGTTTTTTTTACAAAAAATAAAAAACTATATAAGATTCTATTGAAAATTGGTAAAAATTGTTTTTCGACTCAAATTTTTCGAGAACTAGTAGTGATATTGACTTCTAATTTAGTTTATTTTATAAATAGTATAATTTTGTACAATAAATTGGTAAAATGTTGACAAATATTGAATTAACAGTTTTTTTTTTTTAAATAAAAAATCTATTAAAAATTCTAGTGAAAACTAGTTAAAATTGTATTTCAAGTCGAATTTCTTGGGAATGAACACCGATAGTGCCTTCTAAAGTATGTTATTTTATACATCGATACCTTCCCGTAAGAATGTATACTAAGCGACATTTCTAGAATTGTTCAGAAAACGAAAAAAACGAAGAAAATTCTAGTTGAATCATAGTGTGCTAAGAGACAATTTTGGTTAAACTAAGTGACATCTAACAAAATTTTTTGTTGCTCACGACAATGAGTTCTTTATTACTGTCGCTTAGCATAATTTTTTTGACAGATAATACAAATTTCAGGGGGCAACATTATTTTAATGAGAAAACATGGCAGTTGATACATTTTTTTATTTGTACTCTAGTTTCCTTTTCATGCATAATAGGTTGGCGAAAACCCAGGCCAAACCGTGGCCCTTAACATATAGTATATTTCCTCATCAAAAAGTCATTTTCGAAAAAAGTGTCGCTTAGTACATTCTTACGGGAAGGTATCGACATAATACAATTATTAACATATGGTTAAATTTTGACAAGTATCGAATTGACAGTTTAAACAAAAATATAAAAAAAATCTACTAAAAAGTGGTAATATTTGTTTTTCGACTAGAATATTTTGAGAACAAACAATGATATTGACTTTGCCATTATTTAATTTTATACATAATACAATTTCTAACAAATGGTTTATATTTGACATATATCTAGTTTTATAGCGGATTTATTTTGTAAGTACCCTTCCATCAATAACTAAACCATATCTTTTATATCTGAATATTTCGTTTTTAAATTTTTTTCAATTAAAATGTTTGGAACCGAAATAATAAAGTAATTTCTATAATATAATAGATAATGCATGTACTGTACATACGTATATGAATAAGGTTGTTCAGTTGTACCCAAGTCCCACATATTCAAATTCCATTAATAGCTATGGTAAAATTGAAGAAAACGTCACAATATGTTTTTATCTAAATATAAAGTTTTCAAGACCACAAATGGGAAGTTATCAGTGTGGGTCGCACCCAGCCTCTTTTTTTAATTAAGCTATAACTGACAAAACCTACCACCGTAGAACAGTTTTTTTCGATTTATAGTTTTCTCATTAACGGATTTTTATGAAAGTACAGAAGGTACTAAAAAGATTACTTAAAAAAAATATTTATTTTTTAAATGTTGAAAATAGTAGTGTTCCTAGGTACCTTCCTACCTGGAAAAAATGAACAGCGTTGCCACAATGTGAGAAGTGCCACACTTTTTGAAATTTGATTTTTTCTTAATATGTTACTTTCTTTTATCCATAAAATGTCTGTCTTAAAATGTTCCTCCTTATAATTTTATTTTTAATTTTAAAGTTTAAAAATAGCATCAGTTTTCTTATTTTTGGTTTTAATTTCACGTGATTAACAGAAGGTACGTTTATATTCATTGGTAGAGTTAGCTTGAACCACGCTTCCAACCAGTTGTATTCGCGCTTTCTAGAAAAAGATGTTTCCAAGTGGATATCTCTCTCTAAATCTCTGATATCTTTTTTTTTTTTTAAAGTTTCACTTCTATCAGGCTACCAGGCACGAATTTTTATTTGAATTTGTTTAAATTTTTCTGCTCTTGTTTCATTTCTTTTTTTTTTAAATTGTTACACTTTCGTGAAAGCCTGTGGCAACGCTGATGTTGAACAATTTAACTTTTCTTCGTAATAGTTTTTACAAATATCTTCTTATTCGATGTGTCGGAATTATATAAGACGATAGTTTAAGTGATTGTTATAATATAAACTTTTATGGTGTAATACTTCAAAAGTTGAGAATCGAGTTCTATAGCTGTTTCATTCAGGAGGCGAATTACAAATTAGCACTTTTTCGGTCAATATTCATACAGCTCTGGCAATCATTGTATGAAAATCTTTTCCATTAGCTACAATTATGTTTCGTTCCACTTTTGTTAACGCAGCACTGGATGAGGGGCACTTAGCTCATTTTTTCTTTTATAAATAATTATTACTGAAATTTCAGACATAGCCCTGCGGTACTTACATACTAGGTCTTGAATTTTCACAGATTTCACTATACTTACAAACAAAAAGTCCCAAATACGTTGTTTTATTTCGTTTACTAATGTGAATGTAAGAACCTTGTCCATTCTGCATAAATGCACAAACATCATGAGATCAGCCCTAATTATTATTCTTTTATCGTGCGAATAGAACTTAGCTGTCCTCGTGCTGCAGATGATGCCCCAGCATGCATTATGAATAGAAAAAATTTTAAATTAAAAATAATCTAATGGCAAACTAAATAATATACACATACCTTCCTCTGCAGACAAAAATTTTAAGTACCGACTCTGCGAGCATGATGGTCAAACAGTTTTCTCGTAATCCATTTTTAGAGATGAGCACATCATACTTGTAATAATCTGTTGTTTTTCTTATCCAAAAAAAAAAAAAAAAAAAACAGAAGGCACTTCAAATGGAAATTAACATCATACTTAACGTTAAATTAAAATTCCCTTAAGTTTTAAAAATGGATTAAGAATGAAACTGCATTCAAATGTAAGGAGAAAGTAAACAAACTCTACTCTATAGTAAAATGGTAGAAATAATATGCACGGCTGGCTCGTACACGTTATGGCTTTTATGGATCAAGGGCATTTAAAGAGGTAAAACAGTGAAGATTTAATGCATGGGCTTATTAATGAACAGATTCACTAAAATGAAACATTTGAACCAGACAAATGTTATACAAATGCGTTTTTTCTCTCAAAATTTATTTTTGAAAATTTATCCTGACCTTATGAACATTTTAGCCAAAAAAGGTCAACATACATAAATATATTTAAATATGAACTCAAGAAATTCTAAAGCTAAGTAGTTGTCAGTTCTCTTAGACAGAAGGAAAAGAAATTTAGTCAAATTCGATTGAGCCAAGACTTGTATAAAATAAAATGCAGGATTGAATATCACGTACTTGCTTTTATGAAAAAGTATTTTGGAATTTGAAAATTGTTTATAAATTAAAATTTTTTTTAATTTATAAATTTATAAAATTTTCTTAAAAAAACTTAAGATTTCAATTTTAAGTATTTAATAATAAACATTTTAGGAAATAATTTTAAAAAAAATTAATCGTGTACCTGTTTTCAAGATATTGAATTTTCAAATACAAATTTTCATTATTTTTTAAAAATCCAAAAATTATTTTCTCCAAAAAATTTTATTTACAATATTTTTCAAATTCAAAAGAGCTGCTGTATGAAAATTTATTATTAGAGCCTTTAATTAGAAAGTCGAAAAACACAAAAAAAACAGTTTGGAATCACCGAAGATTCTTTAATACCAAGTTTGAAAAAATTGAGGTACAGACATACCGACATACTAAAACATGTTTTTCATGTAATACATTTTTTTTTTTAATTTATTTTTTTATAAGAAAATTTGATGCGCAAATTTTAATACTATACATTTTAAATTATTATTTTTTTTTTAAATTAATCGCTTACCGGTTTTCAAGGCATTTAATTTTCAAAAAAAAAAAAATATAATTTCCAAAAGAGAAGTTAAATAATTTATATATAGAATGTTATATCAAATTTGAAGACGATCCTGTTTAAAATATTGATAAAAATCGGTAAAACTGATAACTAGAAAAAACGGTTCTATGACAGGCATCGTTAGTAAATTTTTTTCTTGAAATATTTGTTTTTGCAAAATGTATACCATGCATAAAATAGTACAATTAATTTTCTTACCAAAAACGTTAGAGCCATTTTCGAAGTAAAAATGATCTTTCATAACGGCTGTATGGCAGATACCGTTAACTTTGGGGTAAACAAAATTTCAATATTCTCCTCTAGGGAATCACTGAGGTCCAAAATTTTAAGATAATATCTTCATCGTACTGGGCTTTAGGCCGATGTAAAGGGCCAAATACAAGTTTCTTTTCAAAAATCCAATAAAATGAACAAAATTAAATATTTTCCATGTATTATGGCTTCATTAGGGGCTGGCTTCTCAGTAGCGCAATTTGTCACTCCAATTTTCCAAGACCATGTTGATGGTTTCAGGCTGTAGCTCACGGATTACTTGAATGATATTGGCCTTAAGTGCTTGAATCGTTTCTAGATTGTTGGCAGAACATCGGTGCTTCACGGCTCTCCACAAGAAAATCCAAAGGGTCAAATCGCAGCTCCGAGGCGGCCAATTAACATCGACAATACCGCTGATAATATGTTTTAGAAATTAGGTGCGCAAAAGATCGGTTGTGGCATGAACAGGAACCAGAGGTCGTCCAAATCTATGTCATTGTTTGGGCTACACAGCACTCACTTTGGAAGTTTTCAATATTTCCCAACGTTCTTCAAGCGTAAAGCGATCCATTTCGTTCCGCGGAGGTATGATACTGACTTTTGCAAGATTTCTAGCGGGAAAAAGTTGTCAGTTTCAAAAAAGCCTATGATTTAAAAAGAAACCCACCCAGTACAGAAATACAGACGGAATTGCGCGGCCCCCTTTTTCGTGTTCTCTATTATCTTAATGTCAAGTTTGAACAAAACCTCGAGTAATATTTTTTTTTCAAATGCCAAAACGTGCCTTATATTGCAAATAAAAAAGAATCGATTAACCATAATTTTTAGAATACTTGTGTCACTTAAAAAATTTCACTTAAAAATAAAGACTTATGCATTTCAACTACATTATTTTCAAACTTCCCCCGGAACATACTATTAGAACTCCATTCCTTACCTAAGATATCTTTGTTCTTATTTATAACTGAAACTGCCTTGTATCCAAATTATTATCCCAGCACGTGTTGAGAAACGTCTTACACAACTTTAACACCTTGCCTCGAGGAAAACACAAACTATAACAACATATTCCAAAGTGTCGTGTTCGTCGTGTCCTTATATCATAACCCCCAAGGTAAACCCCTTAATAACTCATTAAATACCGTCACGTTTGCACTGTGAGTGAGTTCACGAGGTGGCAGCGAAGGTGGCTTCGCAAGGAAACACACCTTTTACCTTCTTGTAAATTACCGTTAAACTACGTGCTGGGAAAATCCAAATCTATGTAAAGCATAAAAACATACATATTATAAATAGTTGACATGAGATTTTTCAGAGCCGAGGACAACATGTCGATCGGACGGGTATAGAAAAGCTCTTAAATTAAACTTGAACATATGAATAAAATTGAAAAGAAAAACCAAATAAGGAATGTTTGCGACAAGGCAAGGTATGCCGAGAAGAAAACATGCAAATATAGTTTTTGAAGATTTTCATCTCACCTTCACAAGACGTCTTCTAGTTGTTTTTTGCTGCGTGTGTTTTGTAATAAAATCGAGAATACGTCCTCTAGGTGTGGCTTTGATTTTCCGTGAATTCCTAGAATGTTTTTCCTTTCAAAACTGCAAGGTTTTGTGTTTTCCTTAACGCTGTGTCACGCTTTTATTTTCAGATTTTCTAGTTACACTCTAGTAACGTGTTGAACCGGAAAAACGTGCTCGCAGAACCTTGACGCTGAGCTATAGAAAAAGAGTTTTATTCTGAAATTTTTCGCAACTGGGTTATTGGCTGGATTTCACAAGGAATATAGTTATAAAATAATATAATAATAATCACACAAGATTCTTTCTATTTTTTAAATATATTTTCACTTAACGCTTAGTGTTCACATCCTTACAGAAACTAAATGAAATAAAAAATAAAAATAAAAAAAATCGAGACGTGTGAGCTCTAGTGAAAAATCTATATTTAGCAAAGAAGAGTTTATAGTTCTGATGTATTTTGATTTAAGTTGTAGGTAATTACAAATTTTTACAACGTCAATAATTGTTGTTGCATGCCTATTCCATGGTGCAAGTGATAATAAAGTATTACTAAATTCCAATTTGAGCTTGCAAAACTTTTGTTTGAAACAGTTAGTAAGTATTGTCATCTTAATGTCAGTCTCATCTTAGCCATTCGGATTCGGCACAAAATTAAGTATTACCTCTGGTGAAAAAAATAGTGTTATTTATTTTGTTTCAAAAGATAGAAAGTTCTCTTTGGATGTGATCTTACTTTTTAAGTTCTCTAAGCATTTTAGCTCGCTTGCACTTGACTCACAAGCAGATAATGTAGCCTAGGCCCCAAGCTCAACACATCTTCTAACCACAACTACTCATTCTGTGTCTTAATCTATTGACCTCCAATAGAAACCTCTCGTCAAATAAATTCTAAAGATTATAAATTCTAAAGATTAGTCGCAAATATGTTTTTGCGTTTGTAATTCGCTTGTACCTCGAGTCCAACTTTCATTTTTTTTTTAAACCTAATCTTTGCCTTTTTCCATCAGAAAGTGAGATGCCTTCGCTTTTAAACTGTTGCCATTTTGCATGCTCATGCTGAGGACTTTGATATTTCTTACCATCTGATGGAAACAAAATTGGTCCCCAGTTTAAGCAAGTTGGAATTGTTCCATTTTCTTTTAATATTTATAGCGATGGTGATCTCAACCAATCTATGGGAGATAACCCTTGTCACGGGGTTCTTATAACTGTCCAAAATACTCTTCAATCATCTCTTTTCCGGAGCAATAAATAAAATCTTTTTTTTTTGCATTTTTGGACTTTTTTTAATCCACCCACATCATGGCTATCCTTTGATGGAATTTCACATTTTATGACTTGACAAACAGCGGACAAATTCATTTGGAAATTTGTGGCTTACAATATAGAGCATTGAGTATAGAGTATTTTGGGAGAACTATCATAGACTCTAGTCAGTCTTATTGTAACTATTAGTTCAAACCCATTTAGATTTTTACAAACATTTTGGTTACAGCAAACAAGAGTAGATAAAACTGGATACTCATTAGGTGAGGTGACCATTACCATTATTACCAAATAAAACATATTTTAGAACAAATAAGAAAGGTAGGGTTAGTGACAATGTTTCCTCAAGGCCTTCATATGACACATTTGTACTATTCAAATAATAAGTAATTAGTTACAAATTCTACTTGAACTGAACGAATGAATAAATGAATGAATTCGTTAGATAGTTCAAATCATTCGATAGTGCCCATCACTTAATAATATCCTTTTTTTCATCATCTTAAATAAAATTCTTTAGATGATCAATCATATGATATTGATTCCAATCCCCAATCTGCGAAAAAATGTATTCTATTCGTAAATGGTCCAGAAGAAATCAGCCTTTTTCAAGTTAGTGTTGTTATTTTGATAGTCAACTAGACCTTGTTGTTAGGACCAGTTCCTTATACTGTTTCGTAGATTTATTTCCCATTCCCCATATATCTATCTTTCAACAAATATTATTATCCACGATTTTTCTCGTTCTTAAATTATTCTCCTCTATAAAACTTTTCCTACTATAGCACAAGGTTCTCTGCAGCATTTACCTCATTCAACTCCTTCTTACGAGGTCCGCCAAGGAAGCCACTTTGGTCCTCTTCTTTTCATTCTAATTTTTAACTATATAGACTTAGCTATTAATCATTTCAAAATCTTCTATTCCATAAACATCTAGGATATTCCTGTCTCTACCAAGTTAGAGGTATCCCATATTACGAGTATATGGATAGTCAACTAGACTTAATTGTTATGACAGATTTCTTGAACTCTTCAGTCTCACTTACTACTCTTTCCCTATTTTCTTTTGACAAATATTATCAGTTTTTCTTGCGACTTATAGGTACAATAAGGCAAGTTATGTATTCAAAAAAAAAAACCGAACTCTAGATGTTGATCGAAGTTGACATTACGATGATAGCGAAGACTGGAAAAGTGGGTCTCGCAATTCTGTCTGTCTGTCTATTTGTCTGTTCGACTACAGCCTAAACGGTTTAGCCGATTTTCTTTAAGCTTCTTAGAAATCACTTTAAATTCTTCCCCCACACGTTTGTTTTTTAAAACCAAAAATAACGCTTTGTGCCATACGATTTTTTTCGAAATTTTATAAATATTTCTTTTTCTCAAAAACTGTTCTACAGATTTAAAAAATAAAAGTACAAAAAAATTTCATTTAGTTAAAGCTGGTTAAAAAAAAAATTCGGAAAAATGGTTATTGAGGGTACCCCCATGGAACCGTTTTTTTTTTTTGATTTTCTCAAAAACTGAACCACCGATTTTCATAATTTTTGTATGCTTAAGCTCCCCACCAATTTAAAAAGATTTATGTATTCAAATTTTCAAAAATTATTTTTGTTTTTATTTTTAAGAAAAGTTTCAAATTTTTTTTTTCAAAACTCAATATTTCGGAGACCCCATGCTAGATTTTTTTAAAACTTGATAAATAAAAGTTTCTCAATATAATATACAAGATGTGAGAAAAAAAAATTATCTTAGCTAAAAATAAAGGTACCCACCATACAAATGTTAAAAAATGGTTTTCAAAAATCGTATTTTTCTCGAAAACGGCACCTAGAATTTTGATAAAATAATTTTTTTCTTTCAATTAATTTTTATGATCTTTAATTTAACAAAAAAAATTGAAATTAAGATATTACAGCTTGAATTTCTCATTATCGACATAACGGATTTTAATGAATTTTTTTCTTCTAAAGATGCTTCTAAAAAGTCTAAAAACATTGCATTTCAAAACTAAAAAAAAAAATATTTTTTGAATTTTTGGAAAAATTGATATCTCAAAAACATCTCAATATTTTTTTTGAAAATTTAATTTTCATTCGTACAAGAATAAAAACTTAAAGTTGGCGTAACAAATTTTGTTCTTAAAAATTTTGTATATAAAAGCTTAGTAAAAAAAAAACTACTACAACGACTTATAATTTTTGTTGTAGCATAATTTGCATAGCATTCTATTTTTATGTCTTACTACTAAGAGAATTTAAAAAAATAATCATATCCATATTAACAGTTTTCTCTAATAACATTCGTTTTTAAAATTCCGAGTCTATTACATAGGAGCAAGTTCTTATTTTATCAATATTTGCCTTTAAAAACTTCTCCTACTACAGCGATACAGATCAACCTCACGTATCCACTTGCGGAAACCCCTAGGAGAGCCACTTTGGTCCTCTTCTTTTTCTTCTTGCCATTAATGATATTAACCTATAAACATCAATCATTCCAAAATCTCACTCTTCACCAACTTTATTATTACGAAGTCTTACAAAACAATTTCTTCGATACATAATTCGATTTTTTTTTAACGTTATTCAGACAAGTTCGCAAAATTTTTTTTGGTGCTTAATATTGATTTTCATTTACTTTATTACATTTCACTTTTACTCCCATTCTTTACTTCTCCATTAGCAACCTATTTTCCACTTCTATTGTGGAACTTATTCGAGACCTTGGTATGTTATGTGACTGAGGGCTCAATTTTCTAAAACAACGAAGATAATAATATAGCTCTTTAGGCCAAATCAGCACTTAGTTTTTGTGAAACAATGCCTGGTCTAAAGAATTTTTCAACGTCTACATGACGATATTACTATGTAATCTTTGTTCTTCACGTCCTTCAATGCTCCCTTAGTCCCTTAGTCCCCTACCTGTCAAGTGTGGTCCCCTTACAAATCTACATATCCAAAATTGAGAACTTTCAGTGTAGATTCCAACGATTTGGTCTTTGTGGTCGTTCTTGGAATGATCTTTTGTTTTTACATACTACGCAGATAGCATTTCGAAAAAAAACGATCCTTCAAATTTTGAACTTTAGTCAAATAATAATTGCTAGAGAAATAATGCGGAAGCTGAAAATAAACTCCACAATCTTCGAAGTTTTACATTTGACAATCAGTTGCTTTTGGTCTTAGAAAGGGGGCTTGAAATGCAAGGTGGAACTTTACATTTCATCTCGAACTGTTTGTTAAGTTAACTACACAAAACTAGCCTGTAGAAATTCTTCTTTGTCCATTTTATAAGAACTGTTGAGTTCTGTGAAAAATTTGTATATTAGTTCTGTTTAAGTCCCAATTCGAACTCCTAAATCCTTTGCAACCTCACAGAGTGATGAATCTTGCTTGGAGTTCTTATGAATAAAATGAAAAGGCATTGAGTGCTGTGGTCTTGGACTAAGAGTACAATATTAGGGCGTCATGGTTTCTGAAATTAAGTCCACAAGCTAAGCTGACTCTCAGGGTTTCTAGGTGATTCATTTATCATGTTGTCATGCATGTAGTCCTCATAGACCCAGCATCAGTGCACTTCTATCTAACTTCTATCCACCTGCAATTGAGATGAATGTCAAGGAGTGGAGATGGGAACCAAACAGTGACTGACACTAAGAGCACCATGATGATAAACCAGCCAGTAACAGAAGTTTTGTTGTTGTCTATTGTTGTTGCTGTGGTCGTAGTCGTGGATCATCAGAGTGAAGATGTCTTTTACGTCTGCTGTTTGGATAATTAATACTTCGACTAATGAAGTGGATCAACTTTGTAGAGATGTACGAGTATAAGTGTATATGGATCAGAAGGAAGAAGATGGATTTGGTTTTTATTTTTGTAAATTTTTACAAAGATTCTTTTTCAGGACAGAGGATAATGCAGTAATGAGGAAAGTGGATGGTTTCTTTGGATAAGATAATAGAGGGATACTGATGGTTTGGATTAATTATCATGCAATCCAAATAAAAGAAAGAACTTTTGGATTTTTCGTTCTTCCTTTGAAATGGAAAACAAAATAAAAGTTATCTTAAAGGAAGTTTCTTGAAATAAAAAGTTGAAAGATTTTGCTGATTTAAGGAAAGTTCTAACTGTGACACAATTAGGTACTAACAGATAAAAGCCATCCATGACAGCCATATCAGGTCTTGATAGAGATAAATTGATGATGGTTTCTTGTTAAATTTTGAAATAAAGAAAAATTATTCTATTGCGACACTTGAAGATAGCGAAGAACTTTGAGTGTGGGTTCACAAAAAGGTGAAAAGGCAACCATAGTGAGAGTTGTATACGTCAGGTTTAATTTTTCAAGAGTGAGCTTATTAATACCAAAAAAGTTTGAACTTAAATCAGACATGAAGGAGGTACATTTGTATTTTTTTCTTAAGAGCTTGGCGTTAAAAGCAAACATTGGTTTTTCGTTGATACAAATTTTGAAGATTGAATAAAACTGAAAAACTTCTAGCATGCTATGCTTTCGATTTGTAACAGTGTAATACTACTTAGACGAATAGGCGGTTTGATAATTTGGTAATTTTTCATTCAAATTTTAGTCGAAATTAATCTTGAAATGATACCTCCCAACTGTTTTTATTTTAATTTATAATTGGTATAATGGTTAGTGCACTGGACTGTCCTGAAGAAGGACCGCTGCCGCTGCCGCTGCCTCTAGCGAGGAATTCACAAATCCTCTAGTATTGCTATTTATCCGTTCGGAATCAGAAGTAAATTTTAGATCCCCTGCATTTCTGATGACGCACACAGGTATATGGCTTAGAGTTGTAAGTCACTAGGTTCAGGCCCTCTACGAAGTGTTACGGCTTCCTATTTTGATAGTTTAACGAAAAACTCATTTTTATTTTGTTTAAAGTATTTTTGAAAAATAGCAGTTTATATTATTGTTTAACCATACATGTATTTTTTTTATAAAGGTAAAGCATTCCACATTAGTGCAGTGCGGCTAGGGAAAGAATCAACGAATCTCTGAATTTAACAACGTCTAAAGTTGAGCTCAAGGGTAAATTTATGGACATTCCCTAAAGCAAGAATATTACAGTTGAATTGTTTTCCATCTAACTATTGTTGGTGACAATAGCCAACCAACAATAGTCAGATGTGTACTGCCTACACAGTGAAAACCAGGAACAGTATGGAGGCTGGCTTGTACTCTGAAAATAGACTGTACGAGACATTGATTGGTGGTAATTTCGAGTTGGTTTCTCAAGGAATCAAGATCTCGCACCTGCTGGAAAGGATTGGCTACCTTTCTTCCAAAGATAAAATGCAACTCGGACTATGTCCTGAGAGCTTTTTTCAATAGCTGGTAATTGAATCCGCAGTGCTTGGAAGGCCAAAAGTAGTGAGATAAAGTCTTAGCTGACAGGTGCTCACTATAAAACCTATCTTTAATTGAAATGTTTAAGGACAAGAAACTTTGAGGATGTTAGAGAAAGATTTAAATGTTAAATATTTTTATTACCTTCCATTTTTAATACTCTTTTTAGGGTTCTATCCAATAGAATCACGTGTTACCAGCCGAATTTTGGGAATTGCACTCAAGATTTGGATGATTAGATTACAGCCAAACCAGAAGAGGTGACAAATTGTTTGCATCTCCGAAGAAAATCTAAACACTTAGCAGCGTTTTTGATGAATCATATGATCGTCTAACACACAAATCAGAGCTTTTCAGTTTCCTCAATGCATATGCCGCTCATAGATAGCGACTTCAGCTTAAACAACATTCGGCAGCAGTGAATTTTTTGTAGCATTAACTTCAAGGCAGTTTATGATTCCATATTTGACAAAAACCATCAGATCATCATTGGACTTATTGCTACGAAATACATAGATACTGCCAGTAGTTGAGAAGCTTTCGTTCTTCAGGGACGCAAGCTCATTATAATAATTATAATAATAATATAATAATTATAAGTCTTTCTAGCTTGCTGGAACTTATCTCGGTTTTCTACAGTAGGGTTGGCCTTATAACATCGGGAACGTACTTTCCTAACCCTAATAGCCTTTCTACAGCTCGTGTCGAACCAAAAATTCTATTTCGGTTTGATAGATTTTTTCCTATATGCGATAAGATTTCTGATTTCGAAAAGAATTAAATTTGAAATCATGTCTGCACTGGAGTCCAAGTCCTGATGTAATCGTTGAAACCATTTCAATTAGCTTTCTCGCATTGTCAAACGGTTCTCTTAGTGATATTTTCTCTAACTGGGTTTTGTCATATTCTGATTTAAAAACGTATTATAGATTTGGATCTTTCAAGATCTATACATCTAGGTACCACTTTCGTGAACAAATTCTTCGAACAACTTATCTTGGTGAAGAAGTCAGCTTATGCTACCCATAACTCATTTGACCAATGACTCATTTGTCAGTCATTTTTTTTTGGCAATCTAAATTATTATATATACCTACCATCTGATCCTTCAGCAGCGATGGCCAATATATACATTATGTACTTGGAATCGACATTTCAGAGGGCTTGGCGATTAATATGAGGTCCCAAGTAAATATCTCAGTCTTTTTAATGAAATTATATTGATTCGAAGGATATAGGTTGATAAGCATTTGTTTTTTTCTATTACCAAGAATTGGATCTATAAACATTCACTCAATTGGAACTGTATTGAAAGACATTAACACTGTGCCATAGAAGGCAAAGAGATTTTGGCCGCTGACCATGACTGACCTAGTTTGCTCCACACTTAGAAATTTTTGACATAGAAGTTGGCCTTACTGTCTTTAGGACTGACCATGAGACATCTCGGCTTCCCTAAATTTGAAAAACTTCAATATCGTCTACTTATCGGTATCAGTCTTATTTAATGTAGTCATATTTGTCTCTCTTATCAAACTGCACTGTTCAGACGTAAAATATGTTTGATCAAAATCCAGCTAAGATATTAATGAGAAAAGATGTTCTATGAATGGTGTATACTGGTTATAAAAGGGTAAAAGGAAATCATTTCCTATCAAAAGAAAGATCGAGTCTGTCATAATATCATAATATGCCATACCTTAAATTTAAGCCACATATTTATGAAGCTTACTTACAATTTTCTGATTTCTAAAAATGTATGAATTTATGCAAACAAAATTAAATAAAATGGACGACTGTGTCGCACGAACTTGCTCCTATGTAATAGAATAGGAATTTTAAAAACGAATTTTACTAGAGAAAACTTTTTAATTCGAGAAAACTTTTCATAAGGATAAACTTAATTTTTTAAATTCTTTTAGTAGCAAAAGACAAAAACAGAATGCTATGCAAATATGAATTCATGCAAGGACAAAAATTATAAGTCGTTGTAGTGGTTTCTTAAAAAAAAACTTTTATATATACAAAGTTTTTAACAGATTTTAAAGAAAAAAATTTGGTATGCCAACTTTAAGTTTTTATTACTGTACTAATGAAAATTAAATTTCCAAAAAAAATACTGAGCCGTTTTTGAAATCTCGAATTTTCCTAAAAAAAATGATTTTTTTTTTCAAAAATTCAAAAATTTTTTTTTTTAAGTTTTGAAATGCAATGGTTTTAAGACTATTTAGAACCGTCTCTACCAAAAATTTCATTAAAATCCGTTTTGTCAATAATGAGTAAATTTTAAAAAATGCTTCTATGGTAGGTACAAGCTGTAATATTTTAATTTCAATTTTTTTTATTAGATTAAAGATCGTTAAAATTAATTGCAAAAAAAAAATTATCATAATTCTAGGAGCCGTTTTCGAGAAAAATACGATTTTTGTAAACCATTTTTTAACATTTGTATCGTGGATACCTTTATTTTTAGGTAAAATTAACTTTTTTTTATACATCTTGTAGATTATGTTGAGAAACTTTTATTATTTATCAAGTTTAAAAAAAAAATCTAGCATAAGGTTTTCGAAATATTGAGTTTTGAAAAAAAAAAATTATTTTTTTTAAAAAATCCAAAAAAAATTGTTTCGAAAATTTGAATACACAAACCTATTTAAGTTTTTGGGTAGCTTTAGCAAAAAAAAAATGATCAAAATCGGTGCTACGGTTTTTGAGAAAATCAAAAACAAAAAAAAATGGTTCCCTAAATACCCATTTTCCGGAAAATTTTTTTCAAACCAGTATCTACCTAGCTTTAACTAAGTGACATTTTTTTGTATTTTTTTTTTAAGGCTGTCGAACAGTTTTTGAGAAAAAAAAATATTTACAAAATTTCGAAAAAAATTCGTATGGCAGGTACCGTTATTTTTGGTCATAAAAAAAAGAAAAAAAACGTGTGGGGGAAAAAATGAAAATCCATATCTACCAAGTTTGAAGAAAATCGGCACTGTGTTTGGGGGAAATAATATTTTCTAAGATTTCTAAAAAAAAATTGCTTAAAACAAGAAATGAAAAAGATCTCTCGGAGGCCGAGTCGTCTAGGCTGTAATCAAACAAACAGACATATTTGCGATGTAACTTTTCAATTTTTACTGGAGCTCATTTTATGGGTGCAGTATAGTATTGGGTGTCGGAAAAATATCAGTGAAAAGTGAATATGTTATATTTTTGTCGAAAATTTGATTTTTTTATTCCTCTAGACTCGTTGTGGTTGTGACGGTTTTAATTGGTAATCTCGGCAACTAATTCGTTATCTTCGAATCTGCTTTCGATTGTGAAATAAAATCCACTTATGCATTTTTTTTTAAATTTCTGTATAAAAATTGTCATATGATGGAAACTTTCGTGTGGACTTTTTTGGAACTGCAACTTCTCTTTGAGCGATTTTCATCCCACTCATTAATTTTTGTTGTGAATTCTGGCACAGAAAAAGTTAGTGTAGAAAAATTTCTCCATTTTCTCTTTGGAAGCATTTAGTCTTCTTTTTTCGAACTTCAAATAACATATATGTATGTTCCAGACTACAGGTTTTTGATCATCTGAATGATAGTAAGTGATATTTAAAGATAAGGTTTTTCGAGTTTCTAGATACCAAGATTTGTCTAATATCTAAGCCCTCCACGCTTTTCAATTGCCTCTAATCTTGAACTTGAACTGTCATTTGAAGCATATTCTTTTCTCAGCTGTTAAAAAACTTATGAAAGCTAGTTTAAAAATATTATTAAATTAAATTCAAAATACCCATTTGTCAAATTAATAGATTTGCGGAATTATTCAATTATCTTACCAATGCGAATTAATAAATTATTAGATTTTTCCTCCTTTTTTTTCGAGGATAACATAAGAACCCCATTGAACTCAATTATTTGCCAAGTTAGCAATAATTAAGTTCAACAGTCATGGCGGCGTATATAAATTTAAAATGACTCATTTGCCTCATTCCATCCAATTAACGTCAACTATAAAAAAAAATATCTAATTTTCTGCACTTACTTAGATGATGAGTTAGACGGGAAGAGTCATTCCCATCTCTTTTTCCACTTTAAACAATTATCTATTGCAGATCGTGAGAAAGAAAGCTCCCAGTGTAAAATCACACATCGCCACGAAATTATAGTCCGTTCCACATTATTTGCCAATAACAAAACACTTGCAAACAGGTTAAAGTTCGCCCTAATACATAAGATACTTTCAATCGGCAACCGAGTGATAATTTGCATCTACAAACTGAACCGAGAGTGTGCGAATTACGGTAGCAAAAGTATACCAAGTTGCAAGACAACAAATAGGCATACATCTATCAATTAGTCGCGTCTCGCCTGTCCGCAAATAATGTGCCTGCATCAAACCACAGCGTGGCACTCATTTATCTTTTCGAATATGAAACCCCCGCCGCAATTGTAGTAATTATTAACCTGGAGATAGATGCATTTTTGCATCTTGAGGGAGCTGATGTAACCATTTTCCCATTACATCATGCATTTTTTTTATGCGTCGATGGTAATTGCTCCAATTTGAAACCTAACACGATGTATTTCTGTAGAATGGTTTTGAGTTTCACTCTTAGCTTATGCTCTAACCACTGTTATAGC
Source organism: Chrysotoxum bicinctum (assembly GCA_911387755.1). Taxonomy (NCBI): domain Eukaryota; kingdom Metazoa; phylum Arthropoda; class Insecta; order Diptera; family Syrphidae; genus Chrysotoxum; species Chrysotoxum bicinctum. The sequence goes on from OU426987.1 coordinate 247,232,187, forward strand.
CGCAATGTTGTGATGATGTCATTAAAAACCAATCGAAGATACACAGGTTTATCCACAAACGTCAAGTAGATACTTTAGGTGGATCTGTTGGCAATGACGTCACACTCGGGAAATACTGATTGATTATTATTGTATGAAGTATCTTTCGAGTATCTCACAATCATACATTACTTTCTGTCTCGACAGTTATCTCAAGACGCAGATAAGTTACCTACCCGTGTCGACCGCCACTGTCAAACAGTGGACTACGAGAATAAATCATTAGGCGTTTTTCTGTTTTAGTTCAGAACAGAGCCTGAGTTGTCAAAAAATAAATTGTGTTTCTTTTTTAGTTCAGAGCGTTCAGAGCTTCGTAAATGTGTTTCTTTTTTCGTTCTGAGCATGTTCTGAGCGTGTTCAGAGTGCGCTCTATAAGCTCAGAATAAAATAACTGGGCAGACAGAGTACAATGCTTAACACAGGCATTTGACAGATGGAAATTAAAAAAAAAAAATGTCGACAGCTAAGTGTTCAGGTGTGTTTCAAAAAATACTCAGAGCGCTCAGAGCACGCTTGGTTCAGAGGATGTTCGGAACATGCTCGACATGCTCGGACTCTGTTCAGAGCTCTATACTGAACTAAAAAAGAAAAACGCCCATTGGATTGAATTTTATTAAAAGAGATTGTAATTTTGTAAGTTATTTTCCTAAAACATTATTACACCCACAGACACGCCCACTTTTTAATATTTAATTGAGGAATGTTTAATAAATTAATTTATTTTTTAAATTGCGCCTCGTGGCTAAAGACGATTTTTCGGTCAAAATTGGGGTGCTAACTGGGCTCCGAAGCATGTAAGCCTGCTGTACATTTTAACAGACCCCGGCGATGTTCTCAGCCGAACTTCTATTGACGTACGAATGTTGGTTAATTGACACTACCGAACCGGTCGGTCGTTTCAAATTTATCCACTATAAGCTGAAGAGTCTACCGCGATTCATAAGCAAGGAGGTCACAGAGACTGGAGGGGATCTTTCAACCCAAGGCCTATAACATACTTTATTGGCTCTTCAAAAAAGGTGTTCATACCTTTGATTTGAATTCAACGTGGAGACGAAAAAAGTGGTAGGTATCAAGTGAAGCTAACATAGTAATCGTGAAATTTCTTAGACCATCGTCTAACTGACGCTAACATAGAGATATTACTTAAACTAATTACTATTTTCAAGTTTTCCATGGTGATTGTGAATTTAAAATGGCAACCAGTTAAGAAAATGAGAGGTTTTTGAGAGCGAGCAAATTTTCCAAAAATATAGATATTTAGAGGGAACCCATCTACGATTGGAAAGGGAATATAAAAAATTCCTCTATGAGTTTAGAGAATGTCTGTAAAGCTAGCAGATAACGTGCATTAATTTTTTGGAAATTATTTTCTGATTATTTGTTGTTGAACTGATAGAAGGGAATTCGAAATCAATGAAAATAGAATCTCGGCTTGTTTAAAAAACAGTCAATGACTGACATTTAATAGGAATGAAGTTGAAAACGTTCCTAACGATTACTAACATATTCTGTTCTTGCAAATGAACTACAAAAATACCAATTTTACTATAACTTATACATGTTATTGATTTACGTGACCTTTTTAAAAAACGAATTTAATATGAACTGGTTAAAGCGGGCTTTAGGTGACCTAAAGCCCGCTTTAACCAGTTCATATATAACTTATACATAAAATAGTTTAAGTTAATTTAGAGTAGGTGATGATGCGGCAAGTCGTACTATCTTCCTGAACAATCCTGAATTTTGAATGAATTTTAAAATGTAAGAACAGATATACATCATTATTAATTTAAATCAAAAGAAGTGGCCCTTAGTTACTACCTTGTGGAACTGCAAATTTTACAATGAAGGGATTTGAAATATTGCTCCTTGATTGGTCCTAATGAAACTAGACACAAACCATTCTTTAGTTCAAAAAAGTTTTTTAAAAAATAAAATAAAGTTAAAGAATTGTTTATTTAATTTATTTACATATTGTAATGATAAGTTTAGCATTTACACAAAAAACTATTACCATCAAACTTGTCATAAATATAACAGAGTCTAGGCTGTTTTTTTTAGCTTTCTCGATAAAAATTTTTCTTTTCTTTTAAGACCAAATAAAAACATTCCTGTCATAGATTTTTTTTCGAAATTATAAAGATAATATTTGGTCCAATTTATTTTGAATTTGACAGCTAACAGTTTTTGAACAACATCCAAAAGAGTTGAAAAAAAATTGATCTTTTGTTCAAAAATATGAAAATCTTATTTTTCTCAAAAAATGTTCGAAACATTTTAATTTTTTTTACCGCTTAAATTGTACCATAGACATTTTTGAATTATGACATTATTTTTATAGGAGATTAATTCTTTTTAATCGGTAAACCAAATTTAAATGAGACTTTTTATACAGAGGACATGGAAATTGCAAAAGTTTAAAAAAAACATTGCATATCAAAATTTAAAAAAATAAATAGCCGTTTTAATACGATTTTTGGAAATAATTTCAAAAACTAATCGTTAACACTTTTTGAAGATATTGATTTTTCAAAAAAAAAAATTGTTTTTTTTTTTCAAACAACTCAAAAAATATTTTTGCGAATATTTTTATATACAATACTAGCGTACCCGTGCGGGAACTCCCGCAAGCAAATTTTTTTTTTCAAACTGAAGTTTTTCAAAATAAATCATGTGTCTAAAAGTTTCTGTAGATTCGCTCAGTTTTTTCTTGCATTGAAAATCTTGTGTGAAGTACGGAATGTTGTTTTTGGGTGTTTATTTTACTTCTGTGTGTCATCGTTGAACAGTTCTATTTGAAAAAGACGATTTACCACTGAAATAATAAACACGTTTAGCTTAGCCAAGAACAACTGTCACAACTGATCTCCTGTTCAACATGAGAAGTTGAAAGCGTACGAATTATTTTTATTTAACGTATGCATGTACCTGGATTAAAACAAAACAGCAAACCAATAAATCCAATCAAGTCCTTTTCTTAAAGGTAATGGATCCAAGCGAAGGATATTTTGAAAAAACTAACAAACAATGAGCAAATCACATACGTATGTAACTATCCTATAATAATGTATGTAGTTAAACCTGTAGGCACATAATGTTTAACTTACTTACACAAATATTTGTCAAATTTTTTTTGTTTTTAATTCGGAGAATTTTATTTTTGTTTTATTTTTTTTAAAAACTTTTTTTGAGTGTTTGTATCGTTACTGCTTAGGTAAATTAATCAAACAATGCCCCTCCTCTGGGTCCGCAACACCAAAGTATGGCATTTCAATGCAACTACTTATATATAAATATACTACATTTCAGTGCAATACGAAGATAGAAGTAGAGATAAATAATTTTGGGGTGTTTCGACCACCCAATGCCCCCACAAGTAGCACAAAATGGTATAATTTCGGTATCACATTTCTTAATTCATACTTTATTCCTTCTTTATTAGGTATGTCAATTTATGCCTACTTAATTCCATCTTAATATGATCTTTATAAGGTATTGCTTTAAAGAACTTAACTTGGTGTGTTTACTCTACTTAAAGCATTCTTAAATACTTCTTAAATTCGGATTTCTTAAATCGGTTTTTTTTTGTTACTAAATTCCTTCTTTAATCCTTCTAAAAACATAACTTTTTTGTTTTGGTCCTAAATCGGTATTTTTCAGATTCTTTAATACGTATTTAAGTCTTCTGAAATAGTATGATTTATATTGCCGTTTTCGTACTTTTAGTTTTAGGTGGAAAGCAAAATGTGTTAACTGAATTTATTAAATCTTTAAAAAAAAAGAGATTGTTTCATTATTGCAGACAAACAACAATTAAAATAGTATTTATGTAAAATGTGACTTTTTTGATGACATCCGTTTATGTAACTGACAAAATGTCCATACTTAATTCATACTTTATTCCTTCTTTATTGGGTAGGTGTGCCGATTTATGGCTACTTAATTCCGTCTTAATTTCGTCTTTTTTAGGTATTGCTTTACAGAACTTAACATGGTGTGTTTACTTCTACTTAAAGCATTCTTAAATACTTCTTAAATTGGCAATTCTTAAATCGGTTGTTTTTGTTACTTAATTCCTTCTTTAATCCTTCTAAAAACATTCCTTTATTTTTCCGATTCTTTAATACGTATTTAAGTCTTCTTAAAGAGTATAATATTAAAAACACGAGAGAGTTATTTGAGTAGCACTTCGAGACAAGGTATTTTAAGTGTCACAGTGGCACAATAGGTAGAGCACAAGCACGGCAAGCGAGAGGACTCGGGTTCGAATCTCAGTGGAAGCACAGAGGTAAATTAAAAAAACTAACTTTTAAAATTCTTTCATTCCAGCAAAAATTCACATAAAGACTAGAATAATAAACAATAATAAAAAAAAAACAAACAGATAATAAAAAAAATTTATTTTTATTGTTTCTAATAATTTTTTTAAGACTCTTTAAGAAGGAGTTAAGAAGTATTTAAGAAGATGTAAGGAACTATTTAAGAAGGAGTAATGAAGTATTTAAGAAGAATGATATCCCGATTTAAGATCATTTTAAGACTCAATTTATCTTCTTATTTCCTTCTATCGGACCGCCCACTTGCGCCTTTTCTCTACTTAATAGGAACTTAAATCCGTCTTATAGAAGATGTCAGATACCGATTTAGAATTCTTAAAGACTTCGTTAAGTAATTCTGTGCTACTTGTGCCTACTCTGATAATAAAAAAAAGTAGCCTATACGGTAATCCAGACTATAACTTTTTTGTGTGTTAAATTTTATCAAGATCCATTCAGTTGTTCAAGCGTTATTGAGTAACAAACATCCATACATCGTAACATTCACATTTATAATATTAGTAAGATAGTAGGATAGGATTAATTTAAGCTTAAGAGGGCACCTGCTAAAAAATTTGGTTTAAATGCTCAAAATTTCCAAACAACACTTATTTAAAAGCCAAATACAAAAGTTTATGTTTACAACTAAAAAAAGAAATTCCTTTATGTCGAGATAACTTTTATAGGGCAAAGTTTAATTTGGCGAAAGGCAATTTGAAAAGTGAATGGCAAGTCGTTAACAGCATTCTAAATAAACCTTGTTCGGATAAAACCCCTACGGCTATACGGATTGGAGACAATTATATACGGATTGGAGACAATTATATTACTGAAAAACTTGCAGTAGCTGATGAGTTCAATAATTATTTTATATCTTGTGTATTGTAAAAAGCTTACAGCTGGCTTATTTATTGATATTGCGAAAGCGTTCCACATGGGCGATCACAATATTTTATTGGCGAAGCTTTATAATGCAGGTTTTCATGGGGTTTTTCTTGAGTGGTTTACTTCATATCTTAAAAACAGAGCACAAAGTGTGAAAATTGATGAAGTTAGTAGTGAAATCAAATATATCAATATTGGCGTACCTCAAGGGTCTGTGCTGGGACCGATTCTCTTTTTGATATATATTAACTCACTCTTTAATTTGAATTTTAAGGGTAAACTTACGGCCTTTGCTGATGATGTTGGATGTTCCTATGGCTCAAACAGTCCTCTCGACCTAATTTGTGATATCAATTAGCAAAAAAAACAAAGATAATGTTCTTCAACTTGTCTTCACATAATTTCTTTGATCAAATTCTTTACTATCACGCACCTGAGTGTCATCGTTTCAAACTTCTTGACTGTACCTGTAGTTTAGATAATTCTCATGAATCTTTTTTTGAAAGTTCCAGTTGCTGTGATAATTGTTTTTTGATCGAAAGTGTCAAAGAATTTAAATACTTAGGGCTTTGGATTGATTCAAGGATGAGTTTTTACTATCACACAGACAGTCTAAAAAAATATTACCGTTGCGCTGTTAGACACTTCTTTTACTTGCGTTCTGTATGTTCTTCTTTTCTCTTGAAAATCATTTACTATGGAATTTTTCATTCAAAGCTTCAATATGGGATTGCTTGTTGGGGTGGTACTACTAAAAACAAAATTCAACCTCTTTTGACTTTACAAAAATCTGTTTTAACGAAAATCTGTCGTAAAAATAGACGTGAACGAAGTTTCCCTTTGTTTGTTGATCAAAAAATTTTTCCTATTCGTAAAGTTTTGGCTTTTCAATCAAAATTATGATAGTCTTGAATCTGTGATTTCTAACATTTTGATCTAAATTTAGTTTGATTTTTTATTTTTTATTTCTTATTAATTTTATATTTTACATTTTTTTCATTTTTCATCTTATTTTTTAGTTTTTCTTTTTTCTTTCATTGTTTTCATTTAATTTACCTTGGTATTTAAAATACAAAATGTCATTTAATTTTTTCATAATTTTCAAACTATTTATGTATCTGAATTTTGTAAATATTTAAAATTGAATTTTATGTGAAATAAAAACTTAAACTCAAACTTAAAGAAATATCAACCTAAAGCTAGATTTTGCTAAACTTAATTCTTCGAAATTTTTTTGAATTATTATATTAAAATCTGTGGAAAAGTTCTTTAGATTATTTTTTTATTTTGAAAAAAAAAAAAAAATGAAATCGGTAGATTTTAAAAATGTTATTTCCAATTATAAGTAGAATTGCTTGGCTAACTTTTTAAGGCTTCCCTATGATCGTAAGGTTAAGTTCGATAAAATACATTGGTTCAATTTTTAAAGAAATTCATATTTTGCTAAATAGGTACAGGATCCATGTTTTTTTCAGTAAATTTTAAGTTAAACACAATTTGATAATTTATATTTTATTGGTTACTTATATGGCGCCTCTTGCGCAAAGGTTAGCTCTATTAAGCACATTGTGCTTAACAATTTCGCAAACTTCTGCTATAATTTGAGCAATTTAATTTCTAATATTGTCATTTAGCTTCAAAGTTGTGGTTTTTCATTCATGTACATCTTTTTAAGTACCCCCATAAGAAAACATCTGGAAGTGTCAAATCAGAGGATCGTTTCAGCCAGTCGATGAGATGTGGCACCATCTTGTAGGCCTTATTGATCCAATCTGGAAACAAGCAAGTTTTCAAACTTGTCCGGATAGCGGTCACCAGTAACTGTTACAGCATTGTCTATGACATCCCCAAAGAAAAATGATCCAATAACGTCGCCCATATAGTCACTCTACGAGGATGAAGTGATCTTTGACATATAAATCGAGGGTTTTCAGTTAATAGTGGCTAACAAATGAACTGAAAGTGAAAGAGATTAAGGATTGTGTTTTATTATTCAACTTATTTTTACTTGTTTGACCAACCTAAACTAGACCCCGATGTAGTTGGTAAAATCCTAGATTTGTGTGTTATAACTTAATCAATAAAAATCTTGAGTGCACTTTTTACTAATCTTGTTCAACCTATCGTGCGCTGAGATATTAGCAGCACTTTGTGTTATAATTAAATTTTTATGTGCACACAAAACAATTTCTAAATAAAATTTCAACTGACAAATTTCATTAAAAAAAAAAATCATAAGCAAATAAAATCGACCTGCATTATAAAATGCACCCTGTAGCTACTTTTTATAGTAAGTGAAAATCAAGCATTTTTCAAAGTTATGTTAAATCTTGTAAATCTTTGAATATTTTACAACCAGAAAACTTAGAATTAGTTTCGTTAGACTTGACAATTTTTTTTTTAATTTTGTATAAAATATTAATTCATTGAAAACAACTTTTGCTGTAAAACGAAGCATACTCTAGCTTTTAACTTATACCTTTTTAAGATTTTTTTTTTCTTCAAAAACTAACCAATATCAAAATTCGAAAATTTTTTCACAATGAAACATTCAATATTCGCAATACCTGTTATTAATTTATTCACTCTCGTTTACGGGTCAAATTAAGAATTAACTGCAACTCATTTCAAATCTTCTACTAATAATACAAATCTACCCGAAATTAAATCGATATTTGAATTTAGAATGTAACATAGGAAGTTCGAAAAAATACACAAAATCAATCTGTAGACTAAATAAAAAAGTCTACAAATTGATTTGTAACAAATTTATCTCAATTTCAACGTATATTATGCCCCACTATATCGACTGTGTGTCATTTGCTATAATTGAAAATGTACTTTAAAAGAAAAATCTTCTGCCAATGTCCAATCAAACAAGCCGATAAGAGAGTCCCTGTTTACAAGCTTTTGTTGATACTTTTTACATACCCCCGCCCGTCAATTGAATCTGATAAAAAAGTACTTTTATTTAGCTTTTTGCGTAATCGAAAGTGTTGCTACTATTTCTTTTTTTTTTTTTTGGGTGTTTATTTTTATTTTTATTTAAACACAAAAAATAAACTATTATTTGATGCATACCTATTTTTTTTTGCCAGTGTTTCACACCTTTGTGTATTGGTGGCGGATGTATGTACTCGTATATAGATACACGAAACGAAGCGTGATCGATTGTAGTCGGATTGCCCCCTTATTTGTGGTAACGATCAACCTCTTAGCTCATCACTAACAGTATACGGTTAGCATTTGATACGATTTGTGGTGCTTTTTTTAATAACAATATATTATTTTAAATTTTAAATTCAAACAATTTACGGTGTTTTGTTTTATCTTACAATGAAAGGAAAGATACATTATAAAGATACCTTACCTTTTTATGGACTGAGATGATATCTCTTATAGACTTTAAGACGTGTCAGCAAAAAAAGAAACGGAAAAAAAAAACCTATTGTGTAAAAGATACAAAATGTTTGGTTAACTTTAAGGCACTTTTCGTGTACCAAATTTTATCTTTGGATCTTAAACTAAGCTAATCAATAAAGTGAGAGAGGAATTATTATTTATTTAAAAAGAAAGAGAAGACTCTATCAAATGAAGTATCTTTTCTGAAACACAAACTGGAATGTGTTGTTGTTTATTTTTTTTTTTTTATTATTTTGATCATAAAAAGTTTGACAGCTGATTCAATCTCTTCTCTGACCTTGAAGTAGATGAATACTACTAATTAGCAAGCTCTTTATTCCAGTTGTATGTTTTTATTGAAGCTTATAGTTTTTTTTTGGCGACAATGAGTCATGATTTGCAAATTAACTGTTTAGTTATGGGTTTGAATCTTAAGGCTATAGGCGCCAGACATGATGATTGATAACAGTCATGTTAAGGAAAATAGGTTTTTGTTCTTGTGTTTTAGATATGTACATAAAGTTGGTTTATTTATTTATTTGTATTGATAAGAAACTTTGATAATAATTCTGTAAGAACACTCGAGCCTATAAGATCTTTGATAGAAGTAATAAATCTAGTTAGGTTGGTACCTTTAGATAGTTTTTTTTTCTTTTATTAAAATTTGTTAGTTGGTGGTTTTAAATATGTAGATGATTTTCATAAAATTTTGAGTTTTCATAAATTTATATTCCCACTTACTCTGAACAACATTTATTTGTTTATTAAAGAAAAAGAAGAGACAAATTATTATCATTGATTAAAGCTTATTTGCATTAGTATATGATATGCCAAGCACGAACGTTAATAATTTTGTTTTTAGTCATTTCTATTTATATCTTGACTGAAGTGATGTTTTACGTCGTGTCGATAAGAACCTGGCTTGACAAGATGTTGTCTTATTTATTTTAAAGGCTTTCTTAAAATGACTAGCTATTGCAATAGAAGCAAATTTAAAATAAAACTATAATAAGAAAAATAATAACTTTTGTTATGATCATACAAGAAATTTTATGGATTAACTACATTTAAGAACTAAAAGAACCACAGTAAGTTCGTATTCAGAAAAATGTGTGGAAAATCACCAACTTTTTGTTTTTTTTAGTAGGGGAAGGTGGCCTAAAATGGCCCTCCTAAGGAAAATGTGTCATATCTCACAAAAATGTGACATTTAAACTTAAATGTTATATTCTTTTCAAAGCTTAATTAATAACGCTTACATTTTTACTTGCGATATAGGTACTATAGGGCAAGTTCTGCATTTGAAAAAAAAAAATCGAACTCGAGATTTTGATCAAAGTTGACATTACGATGATAGCGAAGACGAATAAAGTGGGTCTGGCAATTCGGTCTGTCTGTCTGTCTGTCTGTCTGTATGTACGTCTGTACCTCGATTTAGAGCCTAAGCCACTGGACCTATTTTCTTCAAACTCGGTAGTTAAGGGTCTTCGTTGATTCCCTAAAGGAGAAATTGAATTTCTTTTTAGCTCTAAAACTAACGGTACCCCGCATTTACCCGTAATGCAAAATTTTATTTATCTCGAAAACGGCTCTAACGATTTTGATAAAAAAAAATTGGTGTGATATTATGGACATCGACTAGGTTTTGGTAAAAAAAAAATTTGGGGGAAAATGTTATTAACGGTACCTGTCATAGAACCGTTTTTTTGATTTTCGACTTTCTCATTAACGGCTCTAACGATTTTAACCAAAAATTTTCAGCAGGAGTCCCCCTAAGTTTTAAATAATATTGTATATAAAAATATTCAAAAAATTATTTGTTGGGTTTTTTTGAAAAAAATTTTTTTTTGAAAAATCAATATTATTAAATACTTAAAATTTGCATCCCACATTTTTTTCTTGAAAAATTTTAAGGAAATTTCTTATACAAAATATTTAATAATAAAACGATTTTTTAAAGTTTGTTTGCATAAATTCATACTTTTCTAAAAATCAGACGGCAATTTCATTTTAAATTCATGTTTTATATTTATAAAATGTATCTTAAATTCCAAAGTACTTTTACATAAGCAAGTTCGTGCGATCCAGTCGTGTATTTTATTTTGCTTTACGAGTTCAAAAAGTTTCAAAAAAAAATTAAAGTATTTAATTTTCAAAAACTCTTCAAATTTTAAAGATCCAAATTCCCCGGGTAAAATGGCATACTGGTATGTCTTTTACCCTTGCAAGTAAACCAACTAGGCACGTAACCCAAAACCTATTTTCAATTTAATTCAAACTTTATTTTAATCAAATCGTAGTTCAAAGTAAAATAGACATAAACAATAATCAATAAAAAAAAATAAAAATAACAATTCATTTTATTGGTTCTACTTTTGTTGATGGCTAGAGACAGTTTGACCTGTAAAATTTCAAACAATAGCTTGAAGCTGCTAATATTTCGTTTATGTCAGTGATGCCAGATAAACTAAAGAATTGTGTTACCAAAACCTTCTAATTCTGTTCGATTCTACAATTTCTAGCAAGGGAGCCATTTTTCCTTGGTATGCCATTTTAGGCCATCTTCCCCTAAATTTGATGGAAATGTTTGTTTCAGAGTTTAAATTGGAACTATACTTATCTCATCTATGGAATGGTTTAGTCTGTCATTGATAGTTCACACTAAACACAAACTTGCTGGTGGTGCCACCTGTTTACTCACGCTTTTTGGTTTTTACTTTCTATTTCTATTTCTATTTTTGTTTTGTTTTTTATTTTCTTAAAAAATGGTGTACTAAGTTTGAATAGTATTGCGTATTCTAATTTTCAAACAATAAACATTTCTTTTTTTTAAAAACTCTATATTTCGAATACCACATGCTTGGTTTTTTGAATCTTTGCAATTAATAGTTTTTGAATACTGTCTGCAAGATATATGACAAAATTTTAATATTGTCTTCAAGATGTATGAACAAAACTTTTGTTTTATCTAAAAACAAATATTTGTATACAATTTTTAAATTCGGAAGTCTGTACTTAGACATAAGAGTAAGTACTTGCGATACAGGCGTGTGTTTTATTTCTCTTTCCTCCAGCTCTATCTTTTCATCCCCACATACAGAAAAAACAGCGTGCGCCACAGCGTGGTATGTCGCTCTTTAAACGAGGGATTTCGACACATCGGTAGTGACACTTCGCTAAACAACACACCACACAAGACAAGTGTGGTTCGGCCCTAAGCAGTTTTAATTTTCTTTCTCAAATATGATTTTATCTACATGATTTACTTGCTTGGTTGTAAAAAGTTCTACCATTAGAATGAATATATTTTGACATTCTCGTTAGGGAAAGCTTATATTTTATTTTACTATCCGAGACAAAGTGCGTTGGACTATAACGTCTGTTGTCTGACTACTGACGGGCACCATCGAGCATATTTAACTATCGGTAGTAAGTGACTAACTTTCTTGAACGAATTCATTTATTCATTCATCGAGTTAAAGCAGAATTTTGATTTAAAATCTTATTTTTGTAATAAGACCAATGGATCTTGTAAAAATTAGACAGGAATTTTAGGATAGACTAAGCAAACATCAAAAATGAGAAAAAATAAATTATGATTCGGCTTGTTCTCCGGGAATGATCAATTTAGGGCTAATGGGTGACATTTAAAATATATTTTATGTGTGTTCTTTATTTGTAAAGAATTAACTGTCCAATTCTATTGAAGGATGGCTATAATGTCGATAGATTGAAAAACCTCCAAAAATTGTGTTTACTTTGAGGTTTTATTTATTTCCCCGGAAAAGATAAATATAAGGCGAGTTTTAGAATATAATACTCCATATGTTATTTAATTGGTGAAAAAGATCAACAAGTCTTGGAAATTGGTCAGCCATAGAAAATATATAATCTAGACTTAAGCTTTAACAAGTACAAAAAATTTTGTAATAAATGATTTTCTATTTCCTTAATAAATACATCCATAATTTTGATCAATATTTAAAGAAAAGTTTTTAGGAAAAGTAAAACGTTGTTTTCGTGTTTTACTAACGATATAGCTTTGACGGGAAACCCAATTTTTCGAAGATGCCTCAAAATATTTTGATAACATTTTTCAAGTGTATCCTCTAAAAAAATTCAGAAAACATTATTCTGCAAACGAACAAACATATTACATAACATATTATAGTTACTATAAGACAAGTTATGCATTCGGAAAAAAATCGAACTCGAGATTTTGATCAAAGTTCACAGTACGATGATAGCGAAGACTAAAAAAGTGGATCTCACAATTTTGTCTATCTGTCTGTCTGTCTGTCTGTCTGTCTGTCAAACTTGGTATGTATATGTCTATCATTTTTAATTTTTCCCCCCACACGTTTTTTTGTTCTTTTTTTTTAAGACCAAAAATAACGGTGCCTGTCATACGAATATTTTTTCAAAATTTTATAAATATTTTTTTTTTCTCAAAAACTGTTCGACAGATTTAAAAAATAAAAATATAAAAAAAAATCATTTAGTTATAAAAAAATGTCCGCAAAATGGTTATTGAAGGTACGCCCATGGAACAATTTTTATTGTTTTTGATTTTCCCAAAAACGGTACAACCGATTTTGATAATTTTTCTTATGCTTAAGCTCCCCAAAAATTTCAATGGTATTGTGTATTAAAATTTAAAAAAATAAAATTTTTTGGATTTAAAAAAAAATCATTTTTTTTTTCTTCAAAACTCAATATTTCGAAAACACCATGCCAGATTTTTTTCAAACTTGATAAAATTTTCTAAATATATTCTACAAGATGTAAGAAAAAAAAAATATTTATGTTAAAACTAAAGGTACCCGCCATACAAATGTTAAAAAATGGTTTTCAAAAATCGTATTTTTCTCGAAAACGTAGCCTAGAATTTTGATAAGATTTTTTTTTTCAATTATTTTTTATGATATTTAATTTAATGAAAAAAATTTTTTAAATTAAGATATTACAGCTTGAACCTACCATAGAACCATTTTTTATAATTTTGAATTTCTCATTATCGACATAACCGATTTTAATGAAATTTTTTATAGACATGCTTTTTAAAAGTTTAAAAAACATTGATTTGAAAACTTTAAAAAAAATATTTTTTGAATTTTTGAAAAACAAGTAATTTTTTTTTTTTGGAAAATTCAGAATCTCAAAAATCGTTCAATTTTTTTTTTTTGGAAATTTAATTTTCATTCGTACAAAAATGAATTTTATGCTTATGTTTTTCCCTAATAAAATTCAATTTGAATATCTTAGGCGTTTACATAAGAGCAAGTTCGTCCGACCCAGTCCTGCATTTTATTTTTTAAATTCAAAAAATTCAAGAAAAAAAAATTAAAAAGTTTTTTTGTTATTTAATGTTTCGTAAAAAATTCTGTTAAGTTTTTGTTTTGGAAATTTTTTGAGAAAAGCCAATGCAAACATTAAAGAAAATACAAAATTAACAAACATCGAAATAAAAGAGGCATACATTTTGTACACTGACCAATACAAAACGGTTTGAACAAATTCTTTCAAATTATAATTGGATTGACATTGATGATAATAGATAGGTATCAAAGTTTTTTTTAAAATGCGCTAAAAGTCATACAAAAAGCGTTTTGATTTAATACAAAGTCAACTTTTTAAATAATAGGTCTATATATTGAAGAAGTTCTCGCTAAAAACGTGTAGGTTTTTTTCGAAAAAAAAATAAAAAATGAAATGGAATTCGAATTCTTAAATTGTTAGTTCCAAGATAGGTGTGCACCTAATTTAAAAACATATTTTTTTTAAATCTTAACTCAACAGTAATCCAGCTTAATAAAAAAATTCCAACCAAGTGAGATTTGAAGTGGGTTAAAAAAAATCGGTTAAAAATAAAGAAGTCTCGATTAAAAACTACCCAGTAAATGTTGCTAAAATAAAGATTAAATTTCTATATTAATCAAAAAAAAAAAAACTTTGTTATGCTTTGCTGTATTCCAGTGTTTAAATATTCAACAAGTGACTTGCTTAAGTTAAATAAATACATTAATTCAATTTTATATTTACATCTCTTTTTCAATATTAAACAATATTCTCGTTAGACTAAATAATTCTTTTGTTGAAACATAACTATAAAAGCAAACCAATATGATTCATTTAAGCTAACGAATTAAATATGCTACAATTTCGAACATTAAATTGCACCTGCATATGCAGCGTAATATACTCGTATATTAAGCAAAGGTGAAATTTGCATGAAAATTTGTCTTCAGCCTTTGCGATTTAACGTGACATTGTTATGTTCAAAATGAGAAAATATAAACAGATACACTTTTTCATCCATAGTTCAGCTCCTACCGGGTATATGCTATATACCAATCTATAAGATTGGCTCCACCAATTTCAAACTATTTCAATGCTTGTTGAACTAACGTTTGACAATCATTTTGCTTAGGCATTTATTTACATTAAACATCTTTTAAAACTGGCAACTCTACATTCAAACAAATGATCTAAGCTTTTATCAAATGAATAAACGTATTCATAAAGCAATTTTCTGTCTTCCATATTTTCTCTTCCTGTCTTAAAACTTTTAAAGAGCCGACAATAATCTATACAAATTTGTATCCACATCATGCATGCACTATAATTAGTAAAACCTCTATATCAATTAATTACGTTGCATAATATTGTTTTCTGACATCAAAACAGCAAAGAAAATAAAGATAAGGAACCAACAAAAGAAAAACAAAAACAAAAACAAAACAACAACACACTGCCTCTTAAAGAAATCATCCTATTTTTCTTAATTTTTTGTTTATCCTAAGAAAACAAAATAAATAAAATCAAAAAAAAAAAAAGAAGGGCCCTTCACACAAGATTGCAAAAAGAAATCAACTCACAAAAAAAAAAAAAAAACAAGAACAAAAAGGTTACTCATACGCCACAGTGTTCGCTTCAATCCAAACAATCTCTCGGCCCAAAGAATAACATTAACGATTACTGTGAATTTAAAAGAAATCCCAAAACAGAAAACTGTATTTTTCGCCATGACTTTGTTGTTGTTGTTGTTTTTGCTTTGTTGTATCCAGCCAAAGGTTCGACTAATTGAAACGGAAGCGCAGTCGCAAAACAGTGCTTCCCCCTTATTTACTCACACCAGGTTAATTGTAGGGTTGCGCGCTTTGAAAGCAGTCGTCCAAACGTATACTCTCCGGAATTTATTATAATTTGTTGTTTCTGACTTTGACTTTCAATCCATTTGTAGAAAATTTATTTGACGTGCTAAAAAAAATTAATTAATATATCCTCTCTCACATATAAATTCTACATACGTGCATCTACTAAATTAGAAAACAAAAAAATAAACTAATTTGAATAAAAAATTTTAAAAATTCTTTTGAGTGTTTTTTCCGTTTCTTAGTTTTGTGTTTGCCTCCCCGTCATTCTATCTCTCTCTGTTTGTGCTCAGTTCATTACTTTTTTGTATAACAAACAACCCTACCTAGTGTATCTATTCCACTCAAAATGCCTCACACAGTCACTTTACTCACTCAGGTGACAAGCAGCTGACACTGATCGCGCGGTACAAATAAAAAGATACGTCTTTATCTTACGCAAAAAAAAAAAAAAATGTTTAGATACAAAATTCCTGCAAAACGCCGGTTGATGATGTGCACCTAACTTATTTTGTGTTTTTTAATTATTTGTTCTCGTTTTATTTGGCGGTCAAACATTCGAATGTATCTTTTGATTTGTATGAATTTCAAAAAATAATTTCATTCTCAAATAAAAATACACAAAAAGTATCTTTTGGATAGAGAAGTGTGCCCGCTGTTCGGTGATGGTGTATTTGTGTAGATTTATTTATAAATTGTTCCTAAATAAAGGAGAATAGCTTATGTTTTTTTTTTTCTTAAATAATAATTTATAGTTATTTTCGATTTTTTGGATAGAAGAAAAAATTAAAAAAAGATACAAAATAAATACGAGATCGGCTCGAGAAGCTCTCTTTGTCGTCGTTCGTGGTGTGTGAATTTTATGCTTGTGATTTTTTGGTGGGCATTTATTTTGTCGGTGAAATCCGGTCTAGTCTCAGTTCGGTCCATCACGTTATCGAGTTGAAAAAAAAAATTAAATTCACGAAAAATTCTTACGAACGAACGAGAAAAATTAAAAATATTTTTAAATCGACGGTAAACAACGCGTTTTTCGGTTTGAAAAATTAAAAAAGATATATTAATACTTCAAAATGCCTAATTATCGTAAACGGAATAACAATAATCGCAATAAAAACAAAAATAAAAATAAAAGTACGTCGTCGTCATCGGTAAAACAAGATATTCGAGTTGTCGAATCAACAACAGTAACAACAACAACAACGCCAGGCATTGAGCCAAATTTACCGGCTGATGCTAGAAACTCATACACCGCCTCCGCAGAAAAAAGTGTTTTCGAAGAAAAAAATGTCGTCGTGGTTGTCAATGTTGATGAAGCCTCTGCTATCTCACCGTTGAGAAATGAGGAAATCGACGAAAATGCAAGCAATGTTGACATAGATACTTTTAGTGGTAGTGAAGATACAATACTCAAACAATCTAATTATTCTTCTACTTTTTATTCTTCTTCTTCTTCATCTAAAAAATCTACAGAAATCGAAGATCGGCAATTGAATAGAGCTGTTTTCAACATTGGAGACAGTACACTCGGGGATTCAGTGATAAGAGAAACATTCGCCAAAGAAGTTATTTCGGGTAAAAATAGCTTAAAAACGGGGTCAGCTAATTCAAAGGATGCAGCAGTGTCGGCTGCGGATAAACCGGCGGCAACAACGACACAACCGATAGAAAGTACGAGAATCAATGAGTCGGTTTCGGAAAAAGTGTGCAATGTATCGGAACAAAGGTCAAAAAGTACGGAGAGTGCAACGGAAGTGGTTGAATCAAATAACCAATCAAGCCATTTTTCGTCAAAAGAAAATTATTCGTCAAAAGTGATCGTGCAAACGGTTAAAAACGGTTCGGAAAAATCGGTGAGTCAAGCAGCACCACCAACGTCAGTGGAATCATCAACTGTGATCGTGCATCAAATATCAAAGGAAGATCCAAAAGTTCATAAGCCTAAATCTCAAGTGATCGTAAATCGTGAAGAACAATCTTCATCGGCACCTTCTAGTCATAGAGCATCCAAAAATGGAGTTGATTTGTCAAAAAAGGTAATTTTTGTACAAGTATCAAAGAAAAAAGCTAAAAGATCAAACACTTCTTCTCTGCAGACCTCAACTAAAGCAGCAGAGAGCTCTACAACTCAAACATTGTCATTTTCGAATGTGCGTGGGCAACCGTCAAGGCAGATCATATATGATGAACCCAGAAAAGTGATCGTCGACAATTTTCCAAGTGGCTTTGGGCCATCGAGAGCCATTATTCATCAAATTTCTAAAGAAGAAGGTTTTGAAAATGTCAACCAAAGTAGTTCAAAGGTGATCGTGCATCAGATATCGCGGGAAGAAAATCAAAGGAGTTCTTCGTCAAATGAGTCAGTAATAACGCAACATAGCTTACCGCAAACCACGGACTATAAATTGATCGTTCATCAAATTTCACCGTCGGACAATCGTTCAATGGGAAGCAAAGCATCTTCCCCAAGATCAGCAGAAAGTTGTGAGGATTCAGAAAAAAATATCGATCACTCGGTATTTCAAAAGAGTTTTGCAGAAAACATATCGAAAGGGTTTAATATTGATCAAAAAGATCATGACATTCATAATATCTCCAAGAAGAATACTCTCGATCATTTTGAAGAAACCCAAGCTGAGTCTTCGGATAAGAGTAGAAAAGTGATCTTGATACCAATTTTGCAAGAGAATTCAACCCAAACATCACCATTGCCCTCTTTTAATGAGAAACAACATCATTCAAATCTTTTGGAGATCATTAAAGATGAAAATAGTGAAACAAAACCTTTGACAAAGTCTGAATTTGCCCGACAAACTTCATCGTCGCCTTTGTCAAGATCACCAGTTATTTGTTTTGAAAATCTTTCAAAATCTTTTGAGCTAAATAAAGATCAATCTGAAGATTTATCCAAGTCAATCGGTAATACTGAAGGATCAGCACCAAAAATTTTACCAAAACCAACTGCAGAAAACTCACCAAAGATAATCGAACATCCAATAGTTAAGAAGGAATCAACTGAAACAGCCTTACAATCCAGTCGAAAGTCTCCTCAAAGAGCTGAAAACCTCGAACCTCTTAAAATACCATCTTTTCCTTTAACTCGCCCGGCAAAGGTGATCGTTCATCCGATCATCAATGAAAAAACAACTAATCCAGTTTTTCCACTTTCTAAAAAATCCATGGAAACTATCGATTCGTCTTCGAAGAAGATAGCTAGTAAAATTCTTAAAGAAGTATCTTCAGAATTAAAATCTTCTTTCTTGTCAGAAAATATTAAACAAGAAATTGAAAAAGTAGAAAAAGTCTATTTAGATCCCATCAGGACCTCTTTTCCAGTATCTTTGAAAAATCAAGCATCTTTCAGGCCTGGTTTCTTCGAAACAGACATCTTTCAAAAGGAAATCAATCCTTTAGACAGCGAAGCAAAAGTTATCGTCCATAAAATTTCGACAAATGGCCAAAAGGGCGCAGAATCACAGTCAAAACCTGACGATCTTTATTTTACAGCATCGAAATCAACTGAAGATAAGTTCGGAGAAAAAGTGATCGTTCATAAAATTTCGCAACAAGAATCAATTAAATCGCACTCAGAGTCTAATGTTAAAAAAGAGTCTTCTAGTTCGAGTTTCCCAGTTTCGGCTTCATTCCCTATTTCAGTGGAAAAAGAAAGACACGCTGCTCAGTATACTGAAAGACCTCAAGATTCTCAACAAAAAACTATTGATCTTAAATCCTTGCGAGATTCCGCAGAGTTTCGTCAATCCAGTTCGACAATGACATCGACTTATGGTCTTACAGAAATGGAAAACAAGAAAGAAATTGTTCAACAAGAGTTCAATGAAACTCCACCAAGTGATCTTCAGGAACCAGCAATTAACAAACCAAACTTTCCAAGTTCTTCAGGACTTCCTTCAAACAGTCAGGAAATACCATCATTGGGCTCCGATAAGGTAGTTCATCAGATTTCACGAGAAGAATCACACATATCACGCTCTGAGTCAAAGGAAACTCGTGAATCATATGACTCTATCAGCAAATCGGACTTAAAACATGATAAGCCCAAAGTGATCCTCCATCAAATTTCACGAGAAAACACAACTTTAAGTCGATCGCCATCATTCCCCTTGGCCAGTGAAATAAATGGAGAAACTGTTAAGAAAGACGCAACAAATCTCAGGGATTTCTTTCCTTTGTCTGCTGTGAAAATCCATCATCCAGAACAATACAACTCGAAGTCAACAGTTCTTGAGCAGAAAACAATCAATTTTAAAAAATTACGTGATGAGTCAAAATTAAATCAATCGAGTGCCACCATGACATCACCTTATTCCCTGACATTAATGAAAGAAAAGAAAGATCAGACAAATGAATCAAATTCTCTAGGATCTTCTCACACTCCATTCCCTGTATCAGCAGGTAAGGAGAAGCAATCTTCATTCACAACAAAACCGATCTTTCAAGGAAAGTTGGATCAATCAAGTTGTCCTCCCTCTTCGTTTCCCTGTTCAGCGGAAAAACAAACACACGCTACTCAGTATGCTGCAAGACCTCAAGATTCTCGACAAAAAACTATTGATCTTCAATCCTTGCGAGATTCCGCGCAGTTTCGTCAATCCAGTTCGACAATGACATCGACTTATGGTCTTACAGAAATGGAAAACAAGAAAGAAATTATTCACCAAATTTTGAAAGAGAAATCACCAAGTGATCTTCAAAAACCAGATCCTGAACAACCCGGGTCCACAAGTTCTTCTGGACTTCCAAAACATACCGCTGAAAATTTAAGTTCTAGAGATCATCTTCAAGAAACTATAGATTATCAATCCAAACAAGAGACCTCTGACTTCATTCAATCCAGTTCTACAAAATCTACAGCAGATTGTACAAAAGAAAAGGGAACAAATAGAGATCGACCAAAAGAAATCGTTCATCCAATTTTGAGGGAGACATCTTCAGGTGATCTTCAACCACAGTCTTCCAATCAACAGACGCTTTCTCCCAAAGAAGGTGGCCAGTCTTCTGATGGATCATTAATGCCAAAAGAAATTATACACAAAATTGTTAGAGAGGATTCTTCAAGAGATATTCAGCCACAAACCCTCGATCATCAGACCTCACAAGATGAATCGATTTCCTCGTCAGAAGGAAGTGTGCTCACAGCAATTTATAACGAATCTCCACGATCAATATCGCCTCCAACAACTGAAGCACCAAAAACCAAGGAGTCTTCAGAAGAACAAGCTCCCAAACGCTCATTTTTCCTAGCGCCCTTAGAGCTGCCCAATAAAACTCAATCTCAGACTGTCGAAGTGAAGCAGAATCTACAAATGATTTCCCCTGAATTTGTGAAGGTTTTCAACCATCCAGTAGTACGTCAAATAGAGAAACCTCTGGGTTATCGTGTAGAGTCACCGCAACCCGAAAAAATACCAATGATCGTCAAAAAGAGCAAAAGTTTCGATGATGATGATGTAGTTATCCAAGAAATGAGTGATACTAGCTCCGCAGGTGATACTGACAATCCTCCAGTTATCTCCGAAGTAGAATCCGAAACAGATACCATTGAAGCAGTTGATGATATCTCCGAAATGCCTACATGCTCCTCGTTGCTGAGTATTCAAACCCTCCCAATCGATCATGAAAGTGACAATTTATCACCTAAATCCTCGCAGGAATATAAGTCCCGCAGACAACAGAATCGTGCAGCCTTGGAGTCACACTTTCTCCCTCAATTCCTCGCTCCAAACTTCCTTGACAGCATCAAAGAAGAGAACAGTGACCTAAGCGATTCAGATCGACGAAGTTCCTGCTCCGATCGCGTTGATGCTCCAGTGCATCATGGTGATCTTGACGATGACGTATTTCTCGATCCACCTAAGAAAGCTAACGCAGTCTATCCCAAGAGCAATCTGGATTTCTCAAAGAAACATAAACACGTTCTCAACGTCCATCCTCCAAAAACAAGCGTCATCCGTGAAGAAGCCTCACCACCCTCAGTAGTCGAGGCGAAGATCATCGACCAAGGCATGATCGAAGAAAGTTGCTCCTCCTGGTCAACTGATCTCACGCCCGAATCTGAGGCAGCTGAAGTAGTCTATATCGATTCGGCATCCAGCAGTGTATCAGATTTACTCGAACTCGACTATTCTCAAGGCCAACCAGACGATTCCATTGACGTCCGCATCCAAACACCAACCATCGATCTTGAGAGTGTTAACGAAATGTTTGCAAACTGTCAGCAGATTGAAAGTAATGATGGCAAAATATTTGTTCCACCATCCGAAAAGCCACCTCCGCCACCACCTGTTAACGACAACGCCGACGTACACTCAAATTTAAATGAAGGAAATTTATTAGCATCCCATAATAAAAATGATCTGCCAGATACAACAAAACTTAAATTAGAGAACGAAAAGGAGAAGTGCAAAATTCTCGATGAAATAATTTCCGAAAAAATAGAAACTATCTCAGAAGCAGCAGGAGATACTCACAAAAGTTCTGCCTCTACCTCTGCCACTGCCATTTCGGTGAGTGCTGAAAATTCCATTGCGAACAATTTAAATAGTTGTGACAGCGCGATCGACCAGATCGCTACGAGCAATACATCGCCATCCGTTTCCGCCGCGTCCGCCGTAGTTGTTGTCGGTTCGATTAAAAATATGGAAAACATACGCGAGATTGTGAATAGTTCGGCAGCTTCGTCAAAAAGTGAGTCAGACGAGATCACTGATCGTACTGATCATGGATTTTTAAAACCAAATTTCATGATCGGTCAGCCATGTTCAGATCATACACTTAAATGTGACACTAACTCATCCTCATCATCGTCGTCGTCTACGTCTTCCTCTACCACCACCAACACAACCACCACCACCACTACAAAAATCCTTACGTTGCATGATTTAAGTCAGACCCTTGACAGTACCAAACACTTGAATAATCCTTTTGTTAGCCCTAGTTCTTCAGCCCTTGATCGTCAAGAATCCCTCGATAGTCATGGCTCTGATCAGTCACAAAGCACCAATCAGAGCCAGTGTACGGCCATTAATCAAGGATCATTACCTAATTGTGAGTGGAATGAATTTGATACATCAACGGATACTACTTATGTTTCAGAATCCGATACTGCGGCCGGACTTGCTTCATCTGAGGCATCATCAACTTTAACGAGCAAAGGAGCACACACATCGGGTGACGAAACGGAGTCTCCACCGATTCGGAAGCTTCGATCACTGTGCACGGAGGCACTAGCTTCTATGCCATATGGTGAAGAAGTTCTTCAAGAACTAGCAACGGTTGCAGAGACCATTCGAGATATGCCGTACCCATTACCAGATCTTCCACAGATTCAGGACATTCAGTTGTCCTTGGGATCGAATCCACAAAAGACCTCATCGATCACCCTTTCGCAGGTGCCACCAAGACCTACATCACACTCGGGACAGAAATTCAAATCACCGCCTCCGCCACCAGTTCCAGAGCCACCATCAAAATATGACGCCTGGCTGGGTGTTCCCTCCGAGAGTGATCCGAATATTCTGGTGTGTCTATCGCCCTCTCAGAGAAATGCCGTAAAAAGTGATTCCACAGCGGACAGTCTTCTGGACATGCACAAGAAGTTCGTCGAGCGTCGTGGCTATCATGAGTACACCACCAAACAGGTAAACGCCATAAATCAAGCCAACATCTCCGAGGCTCCAAAACTCAGCAAAGTCGATTCTCCGCCACCACCACCGCTGCCACCACGTCCACCAACACAATTATCAAATCCTAACGGAAATACTGACATAAATGATTTTAATGATGATGAAGAGGACCAGAATAACCATCGATTGTTGGCAATTATCCGAGACACTCATGAAAGCCACCAACAACAACATCAACAACAAAAATCATCCATGACATCGACGAGTGAAAATACTTCAAGGAGAACCGAGAGCGGAATTCATAATACCGTTAACACAGGCAAAAGCAACGACGGGGCAAATTCTCATCTTGAAAAAGAATTCGCGAATACACCTTGTTCAGTTAACAAACAATCTCAGGAACGCAAGTTTATTAGTGAAAGTAATAAATCCGACGGCGGAGAAATGCATCAAAGTGAATCGGAACATTCGACGAAGATCGGTGGTGAAACGGTTATGGGAATGAAATTCCCCACGAGTGAATATTTCGATAGTATTTTCGATGGAAAAAATAAACGCTTTTCGAATATTGAAACCAGTATCCGGCCGGAATTCTGTTCGCAGATCCTTGCGACTCAACCGAAACGGTACTCCAATATCGAAACGTCATCTTTCGAATCGAAAAAGTGCGTGGAAAACGGTAAAGTTCTATACGATGTTAGTGATTCGAAACGGGAAAAAATCAGTGAAGGCGATCTGCCAGATTCTTCATCGGCAGGATCTGCAATCTTCCCAGATATTTCGAAGGCCAAAACAAATGGGCTAGATGGTAGTTTTCCTTTTGAGGCAACCGCAAATCGATCTACCGCATACGATTCAAGACCACAGACCGGTGGCGACAGTGAAAATATTATGTCAGCATTTAAATTAAACACCACACAAACGACAGCGCCACCAGCAGCAGCAAATCGAGTTGAATCCTCACCCCCAGCACCGCCAGTGCCTCCGCTGCCAACAACCTTAACCGCAGATACAACTGCAACTAGTTCGACGAGAACAACAAAGTCCACTTCAACATCAGAGAGTCATATAAATAGAACTTTCAATGCTAAAATGAGTGAAAAAACTTTCGATGATATTGGGCAGCGTGCCAAAGAGGCAGCCGCCACCACCACTAGTAACACAAATGAGTCGTCGTCGTCGTCCACAGATAAAAAACCATCTGATGCTTTTCATCATGAGAAACTTTTCAAAGAATTCGATGAGCTCTCGAATTTGCTTAAAGATGAATTGGAATCGGGCAAGCGAAGGCCTCCGGCGACCTTGAATGGCAATGACATACCCTCGAATGTGATTGATTACAATCGTGTGGCAAGGGAATCCAAAATACAGAACAGCCATGTGTCATCGACCACAAGCACTGAAACAAATCGTCGGGAGCAAATGAAGAAACTGGCTGAGGAGATCGATCTTACATCCAGGCACAAGCTGCAGCAACGGCGCGAGATGAGAATCCCTATAGTAATTGAAAAGTCCGCAGAAACTGGGCCAAGGTCTGCTCCGGTACTCACTCAGGAACCAAGGTCATACGAGATACCCGTGCGAGTAGAAAGCGGACATAGTATCCGACCCAATCTCCAGCATCAACGGAGCTATGAGATTCCTGTTCGTGTTGAGCAAACCTCGAAAGGAAGTCGTCCAAGAACTTACTCCGAACATCAATCCCAGCCCAGAACCCATGAAATCCCTATTCAAGTAGAGAAGCCGCAACCGGACCGTTTCCGACGTGCTGAGAGCATGTTCAACATCTCCGACTCTACCGAAAGCCGACACCATCTCCATCATGACGATTGGATGAAGTATGTTGGTGACCTTGGATCCTCCGAGAATATATGCAAGCCCTTTCAGCGCGAGGTTGAAATATGCTACCTTGGACGACGTCCAAATATCCGTGCGCCACGTATGTCCGCTTCGACAAGTGATCTGTCCAGCATTCACACCTTTGACACCCATGGCGCCTATGACGTTCGCAGAACAGCACAGACTCCTCGGCCCCAACAGCCTCCTCGCCGGGCATACCTTAGTACTCAGTCCTTGATCGATACAACTCCAATCACTCCATGTGTCAGTGCCCGACGATCACCAGCTCCCCAGAGACGATCCTCTCTTCCCCGGGAAATCCATGACAAGCAATTAGAATACATCACAAGCAAGGAACAGCAACTTAAGTATGAATTCGAGAGACTTGAAAACGAGCGCCGACATTTGGTTGACGAAATGAACCGGGTCCAGATGAACCAAAGGATCAGCCGGGAGGCCTATCGTCAGAGGCAACTGCCTCCTCTGACAGAGGACGAGAGTTTCCGCCAGCAGATGGCCGAAGAATGGCTGCACAAAGTTGCCGAGCGTGAAGAACGTCGTCTGCAGAAGATTATAAAAATCTCGAAAATCAATCAAGAGGCTGGAGTCCCCGTTGCACCTCCCAGAAGACACTCTGCCGCCGATGACATTGGCGATGAATTCCTTCGTCGAGTCAAAGAACGTCGTTCAAAACTCTGCATGCCTTCCGACAGTGATTGGGAGAGTGGCGCCGAATCCCAACCCTTACCCCGAACCGATGGTAGTCGAAGTGAAAATGAAGAACCACCAGTTACAGTCTTCGAAGGTCAATCTACCACTAATATCAAACAGCTTCCAAAGCATTTACGTGAATTCGCCAAGCTCACAAGTCAAATGAAAGAAGAACATCGCGAAGAAATGACCGAGAACACTTCCACTAGTGCTTCCAAGATGACAGCTCTAAAGACAACTGTCAAAACAACAAACAACAACCACAGCACTCAAGAGTCTCAGTCAATGCAACAAGATGGTGAGTCTAATGTTGATGATCGTGATCATTCTTCTTCTGTTTCTTCAAACAATAATAATAATATCGATGCTTTATCATTGGGTCGTAGTAAGCGTTTTGTTGGGGTAATGGCTGTAGTTGGTTTGTCCCTTGGTTGGACGGTTTTAAGGTCTTTCATTAACAAATAGTTAAGCTTTTTTTTCATATTTAATTATTCATGTAAAAAATAAATAGAAAATAATTCCAAAATCAACAGTCACTCACAAAATTCACCAGACACACAGAAAAAATTTATTTTATATCATACATATAGTATGTATATAATATATTTAACATTTATATTTTTATTTATTTAATTTGTTTTTTTGTAACATAACAAAATGTGTCCTAAATTTACTGGGTGATTGTTTAAAAAATAAAAAATATAAAAATGTAAACTCCATACGCTTTGTATCTGTCAGATATGTCAATGTTTTAACACCAAAGAGATTTTTTGTTTTTTTTTTTTAATTAATATTTTTGCTTGTTTTTGTAGAATTTGATTATAGGTTTACACAATTTCGGGAGACATCATCATCATCATCTTTATTTTCGAGCTTTTTTGATGACTTTAATAAATTTGCCAGTGAGAATTTCTGGCAATTATAATAATCCAACTAAAATTAAAATTAACAAAATAATAAAAAATAAAATTACTTTAGATAAAAATTAAAAACAGCGCTCTCAGCGCCATATTTTATGTGATGTTTGTTTTAAGTCGAACGACGTTAAAATGAATTTTTAACGATTACAATACTGTCATGTCGTTTTCTTTTATCAATTTAATAAAAAAAAAGAAGAAATGTTTTATGTATAACAAACAAACTGTGCTGTCATATTTGAATGAAATATTTGTAATAAAATTTGTTTTGTTTTTGAAAAAAAAAAGTTTGAGTGGTTTTATTTTTATTTAACAACAATCTCATGGAACATTATATTGGTTTTGCTTTATCCTTAAAATAATACGCTTTGCTTTGGAATGATAAGAAACAAAAAACAACCCTGCTCTATTTGGCTGATGTTTTGTTTTATTTCTAACCAACTGTATCGTCCAAAACTGAAATGAATCCAAAAATATAAAACACACATGAAGAAGGTAATTTAAGCTCGATAATATAAGAAGTAAAGTATTGGGTAAATAACTATATATGTACATAATTTAAGGGAAAAACGTCGATTCTCATTTTTTCTACACTATAAAATGCATACATAAATAGGACGCACTTTTAAATTAAATTATTACTATTTGGTCTAGGTTTTACTATGCAACTGTTAACCGTCGAAGTGCACACAAGATTTATCGCTTTTAATGTTAGTAACTCGTCATTGAAATAAATAATTAAAGTCTACCAATAATCAACATTTACATCGAATTCAAAAAATAGTGAACTTTACAAAACAATCCAATCATTATCTATTCGTCCATTTTCCACCAAGACACTTTTGAGTTCTAAGTTTTTAAAGGAACTTGAAACCGTTTTTGATTTGAGTATATCTGAGTGGACTGACAATAGTCAATTTTTTTGGCCCAGTCTAATATCTGAGGATAAAGAAAACTTTAAAAGAATATGGGCTCTCTTGTATCGTTTGTACCGATTTGTTCAATTCTCAATTAGAAAGCAAAATGGAAAACGAATTTGTGTTATACAAATATTAAAAACTGTCACTTGTATCAAAGATCAAAATATATTCCAATTAAATTTAATGAAACAAAATATTTACTGATCAAAAAATGTATTACAACTAGCAGACGCGTACTTGCATTCTGCTGCAAAGTCTTCAAAACTCAATATTTCGAAAACTCCATGCTAGATTTTTTTAAACTTGATAAATAAAAGTTTTTCTATATAATGTATAAGATGTGAGGAAAAAAATTTATTTCACTTAAAAAATAAATGTACCCTCAATACAAATGTTAAAAAATGGTTTACAAAAATCGTATTTTTCTCGAAAACGGCACCTAGAATTTTGAGAATTTTTTTAACTTTCAATTAATTTTATGATCTTTAATTAAAAAAATTGAAATTAAGATATTACAGCTTTTAGCAACCATTGAACCATTTTGTCTTATTTTGAATATCTCGCTATCGACATAACAGATTTTAATGAAATTTTTTAAGAGATGCTTCTTAATAGTTTAAAAAACACATTGCATTTCAAAACTTTAAATTTTTTTTTTTGAATTTTTGGGAAAAAAGTAATTTTTTTTGGAGAATTCGATATCTCAAAAATGGGCTCAATATTTTTTTGGAAATTTAATTTTCATTGGTACAGTAATAGAAACTTAAAGTTGGTGTACCAAATTTTTTTATTAAAAATGTTTTAAAAATTTTGTGTTATAAAAGCTTATTTTTAAAAAAAAACCGCTACAACGACTTATAAATTTTTGTTTTTGCATAGCATTCTATTTTTATCTCTTACTACTAAAAGAATTTAAAAAAAATAATTTTATTCTTATGAAAAGTTTTCTCTTATAACTTTCTTTTTTTTTTTTAAATTCCTAGTCTATTACATAGGAGCAGGTTCGTGGACGCAATCGTGCATTTTATGTTGCTTTTTCATAAGACCAAAGTCGTGCGATCCAGTTGTGGATTGTATCTTAAGTCGTTTTCATATGATAGTAAGGAATTTACCTATTATGTATAGGTTTAAAGACTTTAAATCGATTGGAGAACCTATATTTCAGAATTCGCTTTATTGTATATGTATAAATCATTTTACTCGTAGCTTAGGGCAAGTTTTGCATTTTGAAATAAATCGAACTTGAGATTTTGATTTTTTTTTTTCAACCTACAGGCTAAACCGCTGACGCAATTTTCTTCAAACTTGATATTTATGGTTCTTCTGTGATTTCCTTGAGGAGAAATTAATTTTGTTTTTTTTTTGGCTACGAATCAAGCGGTACCCGCCATACAGCAGTTATGCAAAACCTTATTTATCTCGAAAAGAGCTCTACGGATTTTAATAAAAAAAAAATTAAGTGTGCTATTATGGTAAAAAAAACACAAATGGAAACAAATGTTATAGACGGTACCTGTCATAGAACTGCTTTTTTTGATTTTCGATTTTCTCATTAACGGCTCTTAAGTTTTTGTACAGGAGCTTCTTTAAATTTAAAAAAAAAATTATATAAGAATATTCGAAAAATTTGGTTTTTTTGAAAAAAAAAATAAATCCATTTTTACTTGCGATCGACGTAGGTACTATAAGGCAAGTTATGCATTCGTAAAAAAAATCGAAATCGAGATTTTAATCAAAGTTGACATTACGATGATAGCGAAGACGAAAAAAGTGGGTCTGGCGATTCTGTCTGTCTGTCTGTCTGTCTGTCTGTCTGTCTGTCTGTCTGTCTGTCTGTTCGATTACAGCTAAACGGCTGGGCCGATTTTCTTCAAACTTGGTAGATATGGGTTTTGATTTTTTACCCCCGGATGTTTTTTGATTTGATTTTTTATGACCAAAAATAACGGTACCTGCAATACGATTTTTTTCCGAAATTTTATAAATAATTTTTTTTCTCAAAAACTGTCCCTGCGATTTTCTTAAAAAAAATTCAAAAAATTTAATTTAGTTAAACCTAGGTAATGGTTGAAAAAATTTTTCCACAAAATGAGTAGTTTTGGTACCCCCCTTGGGACCATTTTTTTGTTTTTGATTTTCTCAAAAACGGTACCACCGATTTTGATCATTTTTTTTATGCTAAAGCTTCCTAGCAGTTTGAATATTATTGTGTATTCAAATTTTCCAAAACAAATTTTTTGGATTTTTAAAAAAACTTTCAAATTTTTTTTTTTGAAAACTCAATATTTCGAAAACCCCATGCTCGATTTTTTCAAAACTTGATAAATAAAAGTTTGGAAAAATAATCTTTAAGATATAAGAAAAACAAATTAATTTTACCTAAAAATTTTTTTTCTTTCCATTATTTTTTAATATCTGTAATTTAATAAAAAAAAAATTTGAAAACAAGATATTACTGACTGTACCTACCATAGAACGATTTTTTAAAATTTTGAATTTCTCATTATTAGCACAACGGATTTTAATGAAATTTCGTAGCGGAAAGCTTCTAAAAAGTTTAAAAAACATTGCATTTCAAAACTTTAAGAAAAATATTTTTTTGAATTTAGAAAAAAAAAAATCAATTTTTTGTTTTTTGAAAATTCAATTACTCGAAAACGGCTCAATACTTTTTTTGTAAATTTAATTTTTATTCATACAATAATAAAAACTTCAAATTGGCGTACCAACATTTTTTCTTAAAAATGTTTTAAAATTTTCTTATATAAAACCTTATTTTTTAAGAAACCACTACAAAGACTTATAATTTTTGTTCTTGCATAAATCTATATTTGCTTGAATCACATGGCATCCTATTCTTACCTTTAACTACTAAAGAAGTTTTTTTAGTCATTTAAAAAATGAATTTTATGCTTATGAACAGTTTCTCTAATAACATTCATTTTTGAAATTCTTAGTCTTTTACATAGGAGCAAGTTCGTGCGACCCAGTCGTGCATATTATTTTTTTTGAAAATCAATGTCTTCAAAAAGTGTGAAGGTTTATTTTTTGAAATTATTTCCTAAAATCTACATATATGTATTACTAAATACTTAAAATTGGCATTCCAAATTTTTTTCTTGGAAAATTGAATTCAATAATAAAACGATTTTTAAAGTTTGCTTTAAATTTTATGTATTTGAATATTATACTAATCTAATTAAATACATGCTTTTATGTTTGTAAGCAATTTTCTAAATTCTAATGTACTTTTACATAAGAGCAAGTACGTGCGATTCAGTCATGTGCATTTAATTTTATTTAAATTTCAAAATTTAACTTTTTGAGATAATTTATATTTTTAGAAGCATTTTGTACACAAATATTTAATATAAATTTGTTGAGCCGATAATTCTTTTTTAATATTTTCACGAGTAGTTCGTTCTCGAGTGTTTTATTCGTTGAATGGCATGGATTTCTTTTTTGGACTTAAAAACAATACGATGCAATATTTTAAGAATATCAATGAAGTAGTCTTAAAAATACGGATTTCATTAAATCGTTTTTGATTTAGTCACTTCTTCTTGGACATTTTCAAGAACTTGATGAAATTTCTGAAAATGTAATTAAAAAAGTATTCTGAAAAAAAAAAACTTTAATTTAAATTTTTTAACTCATTTTAATCTATTTTTTGAGACATTTTTATACGTAGTATGGGAACGCACTTAAAGAATCGGCTAGTTTTGAAGAAAAATAACAAAACAAAATATGTGTGTACTGCATATTTAAAAAAATAAAAATATATGTACGAGTATGTATAATTCATTTTTATGAACTTTCATCTACAACTAGTTGTGTTAATTTTTTAAAAGCAAGAAAATCAGGAAGAACTATTCAGAGCTAAAACCACTTTTGATTATTTCATTTTTGAAACAGGAAACAGCATCATTTTTGGTATTTCGGCTTGAGTTGTGCGGTTTTGACAAAATTTTAATAAAATAAACTACATTAAGCCGTTTTATGTCATTTGAGCCCGAAGATGGAATTTATTCCTAAAAGCGTCATTAAATTAAAAAAAGATTGTGTGTACTGACGTACGCGCGGTTGAAGTAAAACTTCTTTTTCCTCAAGCAAAGCTTCTGTAAGATTATAACCTACGAACAAACATTTTGTATTCTAAAAACATGTCGCTGTCTTTGACGGATAACGTGACGTTTTGACATGTCACTGATAGCTGCATAGAGAATTTTTTACCACCAACGCCGGAAAAGAAGTTTTATTTCAAAAAATTGAATGTGCGCGCCTAGCCTTAAATGAAATCGAGAAGAAAAGTACAAAACTCCCATGCCACTTGACAAGCAAGTTGCCTCGCTTTGTTTGTATTACCCTAGGGCTGCACGTGCAAGTATTGGCAAGCATGTTGTAATCTTGTAATGTACACAAGCATTTCTTATTAACCCGTACAAACCCGAGCAACTTAGTAGTCACCTGGCATTAATTCCAGTATCCAGGCAACTTGGAAAGCAAGTACACTGACAGCGGCACTCTTGTAAAATTAATTATTAAAGTATTTGATTGATTAGTCGGGTGACGTTCAAATTTATAAATACCAAAACAAATGTCGGTGGCGTGTGCGATTAAGCGAATAAATATTATTAAAAAGTATAATTTCAAAACTTTCAGGCAACTTGATGGTCATATGGCATGCCGTCTATGACAGCAAGAATACAAATGGTAGTGGATATACCCAACTTTTTGGCCAGTACTTTGTATGCGAGGGTTAGGTGTTGGTAAAATTTATTTGGATTGCAATATGCTTGTCAATAATTATTCGGTTGCATAGCCATTGCGCGTCTGAACCTATAGTTTTATGTTTATCTTTGAATGCAGCCATTTGAAATATGTAAATTCTAAATCGTATCCAACTTCATGTTTTACTTTGCACATGCTAAAAACATGTCGCTATCTTTGACGGATGGCGTGACGGTTTGACATGTCACTGACAGCTGCATAGAAATTTTTTCACCCCCAACGCCGGAAAAGAAGTTTTACTTCAAAAATTAAAAAGTTGTGTAAATTAATTTTTAAATAAAACATATAACATCAAAATAATTTTATCTACTTAATTTATTTTATTTTATTAAAATTCTTACAGTAAACAGCACTTACATATACTTAATTAAAATAAAATCTTTGACCATCATTTTGAGTTAATATTTTTTTTCGGTAGAAGGGTGAAGAGAATCAAGAATATAATTAAAAAGAATAAGTTTTATAATAAGAAATATTAACCACAGTCACCGAAAATTATTTAAAAATAAAAAGTCTTTGAAATACAAAAATGTAAGCAGCTTAAATAGAAAACCCCTAAGTCTTAGAGTATGAACAGATAGAAACAGATGAAAATGTTATTTTCTTTTTTTGCATTACGAGAAACATAATTTTCTTACCAACAAATTCTCCCGGGCTCAATAAGTTAACTATTTGAATTGGTTCAACAATAAATTTGGTTTCACAGTGTTCTGTAAATCTTGAACAGAGTTCATTTTTAAGTTAAAACTTAATTTTAAACTCCCACTATGAAACTGGGGGTAAGCAATTATTTCAAAAAGACAAAAGTATGCTTTAGATCTCTCGCACAAATTTATGCAGTTAAGGCGGCCCTTATTTGTTTGTTGTTAACACAGTTAATGTTTCATAAATGCATTCCAAATCTACATTCTTCAACTACCTAAATATTTATAGAAAGTATGCATTAATAATTCCCTGAAAATTTCAACTCAAAAATGTATTTAATTTTTACGCGTGCAGAAACAAATCTGATTTTCAATAAAAAATAAAACTATTAAAAAGCCATTTAGCAGAACCATTAGGATATTGCTTAATTGTTCTTAAATTTTTAGGAATTTCATTTTCAGCTTAGCTGTGATTTTTCGGATTCATGCTGGACAACTTAGATTTGTCCTTCTATTCCATTTGACCATCCATATACATTAATAGGTTTGAGTAACAGATTATTTTACTCACAAAAATATTAGACGAAAAGATTATCTACTTATTTTTTTTTTCTTTTTTTTAATTAATCCTGTATCCTGATAGGCATTTCCACAATGAAAACCATTTTCAACTAACCAATTTTTGTTCGAAAATGTTTATTTTCATAACAAATAAAACCTGGGCTGGCACTGATCACTTGACTTCTGTAGGGTGATGGTTAGTTTTTCGACTTCTGAATCCGGTCACAAGTAAGGGCTAGAGATTGATTTTTCTTGGTGAACAAAAGTTTTTTGAAAGTAAAGCGAATATATCAAGACCCAACACAAGAAAGAAAAATAGCTGATACTCCGGCCTAAACCAAATCGTTGCACACTTTCATAAGATGGTGTAATTTAATTCAAAAATAATGCATGTTTGCGTTTATGTTTAAAGCCAAGCTTCATTCTGTTGACAAACAAATAAGCTTAACCTTGGTTCCAAAATTAAACCACCCATAAAGCCCATCATTATTGTCAAAATAGGACGTGACAGATTAGTTTCTTGTGACAGCATAACATCAAAATAAACTTTAACTGATACTGTTGTCATAGGTATGTACTCGTACTCACTCATAATCATAACCATTGAACCAAATAATTATGTCAACATCAAAATCCTCTCAAATTGTCAGGGTTGATAATAATTGTTCCACTATTCTCGCTCTATAAACGAATTAAGTCACCCAAACACAATCATTGTGCAATTAATTAGCACAATTAAATATTCAGCTTATGGATGTGATAAGCTTACGATACTTGGGAGAGTATAAACGACATATATGTCACCTACTATACGTGCATCAGCTGTGGGTAGGTACTAAATGCCACTTTAATTTGGATTAATAATTTAACATCATCGTGTGC
Source organism: Chrysotoxum bicinctum (assembly GCA_911387755.1). Taxonomy (NCBI): domain Eukaryota; kingdom Metazoa; phylum Arthropoda; class Insecta; order Diptera; family Syrphidae; genus Chrysotoxum; species Chrysotoxum bicinctum. The sequence goes on from OU426987.1 coordinate 247,266,897, forward strand.
CGCTATCTGGTTCATTAAGTTACAATTATACTTGCACACTCCATTAAGGATGGACGTTATTTTTTTGTTTTTTGAACAAACCAACATTTACTTTTAATCTTGCATGTCAATATTTTGTATTCCAGGGATGCAAGAATCCAAACAATCGAAATTCATTCAGATTATAGTCCGGCAGATGTCACTGCAAATGATGGTCTCACTTAAAACTGAATGACACTTCTACTCATGGGACACAGCTATTCATTCTAAAGCCTCTTCACAGTGGATGAACAATAGGGGATATCGGGAATGAAATTTCCCTCGGCATTTTTCCCTGCGTTCAAAATTGTCAACTTGAATAATGCCGAAAGTTTTCCTTGGAATTTATTGGTATCGGGAATAAAATTTCATAGGGACCTCGGCTCTCATTTCAAAAGGCCAGCCGCCAGCTTACAATGAACAGTGCAGAAGTTCTGACGTTTCCAATTTTCGAAAATGGGAACAATTCCGAGGGAAATTTTGTTCATTATATCGATAGTCCACAACGAAATTGTCACCTCCGTAATTTGGAAATAATTCAGATCTTTTATAATTTTGATAGAAACCTTCAATCCCTTCCCACGCAGGTCTACTTAGAAGGATGCGACATTCTTGAAGTATGATTCAGTCAATTTTTATTCTGACGGATCAAAACCTGATGACTGGTTGGTGGAGGCGTGTACTCACACAGACAAAACATAGGTTTCTCATTTTGTCTCAGTAATCATTTAGGCACGTTCCAGATGGAACTTAAAGAGTTTAATGTAGTTTTATCTTGGATGAGAGAAAACGTGATATTTACAACGGATAGGGATACCCCCATTTACACAGATCCGCAAACTGCTATAAAATGTGTGGACTTTGTCTCTCTAAGCTCCAAAACAGCGCCATTAGCTGTTTCAGAGAATGTTCATCAGTGTACCCTTGAGCCCAACTTCAGACTTATTGTTAAATCAGAGACTCTTTCTTTTGTCGCATTACACGAGGGGAGAATGCTTTACCCGGCCCAATTTTTCCCTCCTACTGCGATGGTCAGGCATTTAAAACCAAAATACATCGACATCTCCGTTTAAATCCTCTCAAACTTTCCTAAACTGTGCTCAAACCGTTTAAGGGTAGTCATGAGTTTTTTACTGGGCGTGAAATATAAAAAAACCTCTCTCTTTGAGATGGCGTAGCAATTCAATTTTCACCTTTGCTGGGCGCGGAGCCATAGGTACATTCCAGGAAACTGTAAAGCTGATGATTATGCTAAAAGTGGAACAATAATAAGTATCCTAACAGGTAAGACAGATGTTGGTATATCCATCATCGGTAGGTGTAAGCTTATGATAAACCAAGATGCAAGCTTGAGGTTGAACAATATCATGACTTGCTTGGCGACAAAATAAGCAAATTGCACATTATTTACGTTTTCGGGGTTATAACTGGACACTGTCTAATTGGTAGGCATGCTTCGCGGTTGGTATCTAGTCCAACGATTTCTGGAAAATGTCCATGAATGAAGATTAGGAGGAAACAATTCTTCCACTTTTGTATCCCAAAGACGCAGAATCCATTTGGGTGACCTCTACTACAACGGTCCGAGTGATCTGCCTAATACTGAACTATGTAGTCTTGCACGCTTTATTAGGACTTCAAACCGGTCCAACGATTAGTGAAAAGCTTTCCTAGATCCATGTAGTATTACAACGAAACAAAATTGGTCTTAGTATGTCGGTTTTCCGGCGGCAGTAACTTCTACCCAACCTAAGCTACCAATACGATGATAAGGGGATCATCGAGAGCTTTTCCTAAAATGTCTGCATTTCTGCAAGGTTTGAAATGTTTTTGAAAATTCAAAAAAAAAACTTCTTTTTTTTAATCATGGGCAATTGAACTTTGAATAAAGATCCTTGGTTTTGATACTTAGCTACATTCTTAAATCTTTTAGCAATCCACCATATCTGAGTTTGTAGTTTCTTAACGGGTTTTTTAATCAGTCACGTTAATGAAACTTTTTAATCAAAACTTGATTGAAAGTCCCATAATGCACCTTCAGTCGTGCCTCCGCCTTGAACATTTATAATCTAATATCACTCATAAATCAGAAACACGTTTGAGTCTTTATCTGAATTTAGTAAACATTGTTATCTTAAAGCATTATTTACGCTACCTAGACCTACTTTTTATATAAATGGTGGTTTTCAGCTTAAGAACCAATCAAAAAAGGTGCACGTTTGACAATAAATATTCTTTCAAAAATCAATTGTCATCAAAACTTCTATTATACTCTTTAACTTCTACACAAGATTCATTCAAACCTTTTAACTCGAAGCACAGCTGTAAACCGAAATACAATTTGTCCTTCTTGTCAACGCAAAGACTTCTCAAAAAAACACACACACACCTCCACCAACGCCATCTGTTTCATTGAAAACCAAGTCACGATTCAAAAGCATGATGAAAGGTGCCTACCTATAATTTATATGCAGGTCATGTATCGAACACCAACCAGGCTCTCGAACTTGCTCACGTAAATTCAAATCTATGATGGAAGTGAACCAGAATGTGAGCTAGGACAGGCAAGCGGTAGAAAATAAAAGTTTCCGTTCTTAGGTGTTTTAATTTTCTACCGTTTGCCTGTCCACGAGTGTGTGTTTTCTTTTTTTCTGTTTATGGTAAAACCATCATAAAACGTATTCCGAACGGAGGTGATTAGGAAGCTACTTTAGACGAAATTGGAGATGTTAACAATTTTAATCAAGGAAATTTGGGTTTCGGCGATGAAAATTTAATCATTTTTATACGACTCTGAGCAAATGTGCATTCAAATTGAGCATTAACGTTTCTTTACGGAGACAAAAACACATAAAGACGATCCACAACCGATTATCTGAATGAATTTGTTTCGAGAAGGTTGCCTGTTTTAAAAGATGGCAGATAGCATTTATCTTACCATATCATTATCGTCAAACTAAAAAATCTTTGATTTCCTTATTTGTTCATTACTTCGATTCAATCTTGTAAAGTTGGCTGTTAGTATCAATCAGGGTTTTCTCCAAACAAGTGCCAAAATCAGATGTATTTATGCACTTTATGGAGTACCTCAAGGAAGACATTAAGGGCCTCTTATCTTTGTTCTGACTTTAAATGATGTTAAACTAATTTTTCCTTGCACAGTTTTAGAAATTTAAGCCGATACCATTGGAACTTTGATTTTTTAAGAACTTCTATGTGCAAAATTTCATTAAAATCCGTTGTGCCGATAACGAATTCGATAAGCTGTTCGACGCTCTGCACTTTGCACACAGTGAAATCGTTGTTACGGGCGATTCCGATGTATAAAATTCTTCGGAACTGCGCCAGACAACACCCGAAGGAAGGTAGGTATGTTGAGTTTTTTGGTGCTTTATATTTTTTGTTGGTACCACCCTGACACTCTCTACCCAATATTAACCTCAAATTTAAGCAAACCGGCCAAAAGACATGCAGCCATAGTCAACTTTCTCTATCAACAATAACCAACCACCAGAACTGGTTCCTCTATTTGGATACATCCCTCCGGTCCCGATCGGAAACAGTCCTACTGAACAGAAGGCGCTCTGCTCCGCTATGTGTGAGAAAGTCTCGCCGCCTATCCACAGTTCTTCAGCCGTCTTGATAGATTAGTAGAATGGCCATTCTATCCTCGACTTTCGAATGCATCGGGCGCTTAGTAGCACACTCTCCAAATAACATTAGTTAGGGTAATATGCCCCACAAATTAGGCTGTTGGTCGAGAATGTCGCACTTGAACTGTGACCCCGAATCACCCTTGACATAAAATGATCACTTCTGTTTATGTTTGCGCCGTTGTATAGAATATGGTTGGAATAATAATGTTTGTAATACGACGCTGGTGTTCTCTGTAAGAGCAGCATTTATATTATGTCTTTCGAAAATAAAATACCGATCCAACCAGATTCCAGGGTAGTACAGTAATCGCAATGTCAGTGGATTTTGTCGAATTCAGAAGCTGTTCTGAGGGCAATTAGATCGTCGGCATATGCAACTGCCTGAGTAAGATGGTGTAAATGCTGAATAGAATCGGTTATTTGACCGCTCCCTGCTGAAGAATCTTTTAAATATCGAAGCCTCCTTTAGAGAACATGTGCATAATATAACATAGTGGTTTACGGGAGCGTATCGGAAGCCCGCTTTTACAAACCCGAAAAAAAAGTTTTAAAATCCCATCTGCTAAGATATTGCGTTTTTAAAATCCCGTCTTCTAAAATCCCGCTTGTTCAAAATCTCGATTTATTATAATCACGCTTTTTAAAATCCCGTCAAATCCAGTTAATCCCGTTTTTTTAGAATACGTAGCTAAAACTTATTGATTTTATGTTGGTTATTTTCCAGATTCTTTGAATGCTAAAGAAGCTTTGCATACACCCAACCTCGCACCTACCCCTAAATCATATAGTGTGCCCAATAAGGGGGGTTGAAGGGGGCAGCATATCTCACTGCTTCCAGGTCGTAATAAGAAAGGGAATTATAAGAGACGGGTTTTAAAAAAATGGGATTATAAAAAGCGGGATATTGCACCCAACCCGTGATTTGGACAGAGCTACATAATGTATATTAACAATTTTTTCGAATACCTAACTGATACTCGGAAGTAGACTTATCGACCGGAAATTTTCCGGATTGGAGTTGTCCTTTAGTCTTTTCGGGAGGGGAGAGGATTTACCACAGCTATTTGCCATCGCTCTGGATAATATACGTTATTCAGTGTCTTGTTAAATAATGTGGTATAAATGTCACTGCCTCCGAAGAACTCTAATATTATAAGTGTATTATCGCCTCTAGCACTATTGAATCATACTTGCAAATTTCTAGTGTTTACAAAATCCAGTTAGTTCCTAAGACAACCGTTTGGCAATACGAAAAGTAGAGAAGTAAGCTTCAGATGTTATAAAGCCAATTCTACTGAGGAAAACCGGAAAAAGTTCAAACAAGCTAGAAAGACATGTAATGATCAAATTTGACGAACTAAATTTTTTCATGACCAACAATTAATGCAAAAGCAACAACGTCCCAAAGGTAGTAAATACTTTTGGTCATTTGTAAATAATGTATGAAAAACTACTTGGTCTTCGGTTCCAACCCTCGTCTTCACTCCTTTTGTCAGCTCACAAGAAAAAACCAAATTGATGCTTGTGAGCACTCTTAATTCGACGCTGCCAGAAAGTCTCATGACTTCTTCTGTAATTGGGAATGTAAGCGAATTTATGGGACAAATCTAGTACTAGTATAGTCGCAAAAGTACTGAAAGATCGTGACATACACAAATCTACAAATCTGCGAGCCCGGATGTTATACTTCCCATTGTTCTGAAGAGATGTTTTTCAACGCTGCCAAAGCCATTCCGTAAATGGTGTCTTTCTAAGTCAATGGAAATTTTTTCCAGGCGGTCTTTAAAAAGGCAGAATATTCTCCCCCCTCTAACTTTCATACAATTCCAATCTTACAACCCTTCTTTCTAAGGTTGTGGAAACGCTGATAAATTATGAACTGAAGCTTCACCGAAAACTATATTCTGGTACCACAGGATATAGTGCTGATAAGCTAGGGTAATTTCTAGGTCGCAAGGCACTTGGCCTCTCTACCTCTAACTATATATGAGATAGGACCCCTGGTGGGACTATCGTGGTGACTGTGGTTGCCCAAAATCACAGAAACAGTCGGCGTTGAGGTTTTCTTGGATGCAAGATGTGTTCGATAGGTCTTGCTTCTTATAGAATTGCTACTGGGATAGTGTAATATTATACCAGCGCAGTGATAACCGCTTAATTTGATTCCGTAAATGTAGGTACTCGTAGGCCCACCTTGGAACTAACCCTTAACTGCTTAAGCTTTAATAATGAACGTCAAATGAATTTTTGCTTCTGAATAAATATCTTATGATATATTTCACCGATCAGTGTCTCAAATCTTTACATCGTTTTGGAGAAAGTAAGATTATTGATATTTCAAAAGCATTTGATGAAGTTTGGCATCAAGCTCTCTTATCAAAAATGCGTCCATTTGGTATTGAGGAATTACTTTTTTCATTAGATTAGAAACTACCTTTCGAATCGCTTAATAGAAATTGTATTGGACGGTTTCAAGTCTGATCTTCACAAAATAAATGGTGGTGTACCTCAGGGCTTCGTTTTGTCTTCGCCTCTTTTCACTACTACATTATTTTGCGGACGATTCTACCCTCTGCTTCTCACAGATAGGACTTATGAATTTCTATCCTGATAAGCCCCTCTATATGCGTATGCTCACGAAATGTTGTCATTCTTAGTGGTTCCTCCATTTTTGAAGCTTATTAATATTTCTTGAAAGAAGATCTATGATCCTCTGACGAAAAAAAAACACAATATTTTCGAAATATGATAAAATGTACATATATTTTAATTGCTTTCGGTTTTCTATTTCTAGTTCCATCATCTTTTTCTTAAACCTCATCGTTAAATACAAGATGATTTATTTATACACAAAATTTATCAGAATTTTGAAAATATAAATCTTATTGTTGCTTAAAGCAAATATGTTAATCATCCTATTTTTGTGTCGTATAGAATTCACTCCATAGAAATCGTAAACGTTCCGTTTAACGTTTCGTTTATTTTTAGAACAAGACGTAAGGTCAACTTTTATCTATTTCAATTTTGTTCTCAATTTCCTCCAACAACCAATTTAACCGAATAAATTACATAAATAATTGTTCATATCATAACCAAGCTGTCAGCTCGTACATTGTCCATTTGATCCGGTTGAATTCACACACCATTCATTCACAATCCCAAATTGTATAGGAACCTAACAAAATTGCACGCCAATTTCTAGTCACGACCTTCGATATAATCACAATCCATCTCTCTCACATCTAAGCGATTAAAATGCTATAAAAATAATTCTGCTCGGTTTTTGTTTTCTTTTATTTGCTTTTTTTTTTGTTTGCCTATTTTGTCTCTCTGATGTGCGATGATCGCATTGAAGGTTATTCCAGGGATGTGAACTTGCTACAATTGGAGACATTGAAAAGTAGCACGCTATTAGAAAAACCGAATGGAGTAAGAAAGTGTGGAAATATCAAAGTAATCTACAAATTTAGTTCATTAGCGATTCTTTTTTGTTTTTAGAATTCTTTTTAAAGATCTGTGTGTAAAATCGCAATACAAACTTTAGATAAAATAAGTGCGAAGCTTAATGAAAATCGTTATAGCTGATTTTTTTTATTTTTTTTCCAGTAGTGTCATTAGTATGTATTTTTATTTATTTTCTTTGTTTTTTAATTTTGTATTTTACTATACAAATTTAAAATTTAATGTGTTTTTAATTTAAATGTAACAAGAAACAAAATCTCATATTTGAAAAAAAACAACCCCTGAAGAAGTTGGGAACATCCAACGAAAGAAATATGAAATAAAGTTTTTTATTTGCATAACGAAAAACGTGAGCAAAAAACCTGATATAAAATCAAATAACAAAAAACTGTTCTCTGAAAATTAAATTACAGATTTTAGATGAAATTGGAGAATTTTTCTTCTAGTGAATAACGTAAAAACGCTTTGTATAAATTTGAAGGAAATAGATTTATTCACTGAAAATCTAGCTCAACGAACAGACAAAAACCACTTTTCCCTCTGGTTTTCGAGATACGAGTATTATAACTAGAAATATAAATCAAATGCACGACTGGATCGAACTCAAAATTTTTTTTAAAAAGTTGTAGAGGAGTTTTATTATTTAAAAATATTTGCTATGCCAATTTAAAGTATTAAATAAAAATAATTTCGAAAAAGAATCGAGATAATAGATTTTCAAAACAAAAATAGATTTCTTATTTTTCAAAAATCCCAAACAATTTCTTCTAAGACTTTCATACTCAATATTATTTTCAATTTGAAAAGCTCCTCTGTAAGCATTTTGATTATAATCGGTTGAGCCGTTAAAGTGAAAGTCGAAAACAAGAAAACACTGTCCTATGACAGTCACCATTAATAACATATTTTTTTTAAATGCTTTTTAGCAAAATGTAGCTACACATAATTTTTGTTTTGAAAATTGTTAGAGCTTGTTGTGAAATATATAAGATTTTTCATAACGGATTTATGGCAGCTACCGTTTGTTCTGGATTTTAATAAATATCTACTTAATGTATATTGAATTAAAATTAAAATTTAAATTTAAAATTACAATTTAAATAAACTATTTGTAACTTTTACTATCAATTAATGTTGGCTTAGTAGCCCATTGCAAAAGATGCTTAGAAACAAATAAATAAAATGAAAATGAAAAAGAACAAAATTGCTTCCGCGGCTTAGGCTGTACATACATACATCCAAATATACAGATATTATATAGACACAGAGTTACAGTCTTCCTGAATTGAGAGGCAGATTTTTTTCGTGTTCTCTATTAACGTTATGTAGAGTTTGATCAAAATCTCGAATTCTATATTTCTTCCAATTGCTAAACTTGCCTTATATTACCATTATCGCAAGAACTTAAATGTGGTACATTTAAAAAGATTTCTCAAGCAACTAGAGGCCATTACGCTCGTAAAGAGCCTTTATCTATTGACTTACAGCTCTCAGCCATTTCTGTGTGCACTTAGGTATACATTTTCTGCCGATTCCGAACTTTTTTTAATGAGCAACACTTCCTGACAAGAAATATTCTTTTAGGATTTGTCACTTCTTCTCAAGACACAGTATACCTAGAGAACTTTCTTTAAGGCAACTGAGAATCGAACCTAAGTTCCCCAGCATAACAGTCCAACACACAAGCCATGATGTCAAAGGCTACTACACTTTTAGGAAGAGTTACGAATTTGACTCGGAAATGTGAAACAAAGAATGTATCGAAAATCGTAACCGATGCGATGGTGGAACATAGTAAGAAGATTTAAATTCAGAGCTCAAATGCCTTTTCATTTCAAAAAGTTCATCGGTTTTTGTGAACCTAGTATCAAAATGAAAATAAGTTTGCAATTCGAATCGAATCTCTGAAACAAAGCCATGATTTGACCTTTTACAGAAAATAGGAAAAGATGTTTGACTATTGAAATCCATATGGTCAAAGTTGAGGGAAGCGCAGAGTGCAAGAACTTTAAACTTCTGAATCAAAATGAAGTCTTTCTCTTAAATGACACGTCACGTCCGACATGTTTCTGAAGATAATGGTGAGGTTAGTATTTAAATTTTTAGAGGAAAAAAAACTTGTTCAAACCAGATTTAAGTTTGAACAATACCATAGAAGATCAGTAATAACAATTGAATTTTTGTTTACGACACAGACTAAGAGCATAAAATCGCTTACATAAGACATAAGAAAAAAAATTTCATTGTATGAGTGTGGGCGAAAAAGTTCAATTTACTGGAAAAGTCTACGAGAAAGCAATAAAACAGGACTTATTAACAAAACTGTCAAAATAATTCAGTTACAAAATCTGGAAATAAACTAAGATAGGGACTACCAAGACCATTTTATGAACGCCTTAAAATGTCTTATCTAAAAAATTAAGTTAGTAATAGATATGCAAATATACTCGTATTTAAAGCCCTTACCATCAGCAAAGGCCTCGATTATACCTTTGAAATCATGTTTAAAAAAACATTGATAAAAATGAAAAAAGTAGGGCCTCCAAAATTGAACCTTGCGGAACACCAATACAAATACTGCGTTAATTACTAACTATTTATTCTTTTATTTGCTTTCTATTTGTTAAGTAAACAAAAAGAAAATGTTCCAAGAAATAATATGTATAGACAAATTGTTGAGATATCGAATTTTCGAAAAAAAAAATTTTTTGAATTTTGTATTGAATATTGAAAATGTTCACTAAAACCCATTATGCCAATAACAATAAAGTCAAAATTCGAAAAAATGGTTCTATGCATATTTTTAATATCATATTATAGATCGAAAAATTCAGCAAAAGTAAGATTCTTAATCAAAATTTTAGGTGTCATTTTCAGGAAAATACTATTTTCGAAAAAAATTTTTCATTTTTAGATAAAATACAAAATAAATTCCCAAATCTTAAAGTATTAAAAATCTGTTCATATGTATGTCAAAATTAAGAAAAAATCTAGCATGGACTTGCAAAATAAAGAAATTTCCATATTTTTTTTTAACCCAAGAAAGAAGCTTTAGGTTTATAAAAATTTACCAAATCAGTTGCACCATTTTTGAGAAAAACAAGGGTGTACCAGTAATAACCATATTTTGGAGATTTTTTCAACCATTGGCAAGCTTTGACTAAATGATTTTTTTTTTTAATTTTTTGTTTAGTGTGCTTAATGAGCAATTGTTAAAATAAAATTAAAAAAAAATTTGTATGGCTGGTACCTTTGTTTTTGATCATAAAAATGTGATATTTGGATTTTTTTAAATTTTTTTTTGTAGCATATTTGTTTTAAACATAAAATAGAACAGAAAAATAAACCCTAATAGAGCACTCTGCATTCTCTCTTCATCTACCAAACATGCTAATAATACAGGAAATTCATGCAGTTATAAGTGCGAATTTTGAGAACTTAGTAAACTTCTTTAAAATTATTAAGCAGTACCATGCTAAAAATATAACATTTCAAAGTTTAAAATTTAAGGTCAAAGCTACTTTAAAATACCTGGGGATTTACATTTATTTTCAGTTTATTCCATTTTCAATTATTTTACATTTTTAATTCTATTTTCAATAATTTTTTCATGCTAAAATTTTGTGAAATCATTTTTGAAGACAATATGCTCTGCGCTTAGTTTTAAAATTCAGTATATTCCTTTTACTTATTTTTTTTTTATTTAAAATTTGCTTCAATTGTATTGAGAACGTACTTAATTTGCTTGCGACAACATTGCCATCACTGGCCTCTATTCCCTCCCCTGTCAGCTGAAATTGAAATACCTATAGTTCCATTTTGCATGAACATTAACTCACAAATCCACCTGACACACCAACAAGCATTCTTTAAATTCTCTCTTTACATTTAGCTTTGTTCTTTCTCCTACTCATTTACTCTTATCTATTCCATGAGTTATAAACAACATTTGAACTTGTGGGGTATTTTTATTTTTACGCAGCTATTTTCGACTGTCTAGCCTAACGGTCGGAGGAACACATATTCAAATCAAATATGTGCACGTGATTTGCTCGCTCCCAAGGAAACAATATGTAAATTTAGGGCAAATCCATTCTACTAATGGGAATACATATTTCTTTAGAAACATTTTTTGCATGTGTGGTTGTCATTTTGTGTGTACTTTTATCGCTCTCTCTCTCTCTCTCTCTCTCTCTCTCTCTCTCTCTCTCTCTCTCTATCATAAAACTAACAAGCTAATTATTTTTAATTTAGCTGCACACGTCCGTGATTTAGAACAACAACTACTGTCACACAACGGCAAGCGACCTAAGCTTGTCACAATTTTACGCCATAGGAAGCCAGCTGAGTGTGGTGGCAGTGGTGGCGCTAGCAACTGCCAGCAATCCAGTTGCAGTAATACAAATTCAGCTATTAAGCGCAGGAAGCAGACACGCTTTCTACTAACACCGAACCGTCGAAGTTGGTCCGAGAGTGATCTCCTGCGCGAAATCGATAAAGAGCTTGTGTTGGCGAAGGGCTTTCTCTATGCAAATGGTATGGGGTCTCATGTACATTGTGTGTGTATATTATCTTGCTGTTGTAGATAGATGTGTTACCCTGTATATTATGCTGCCTATTTCTACCCATGCTTGTATATCTGTCCTGCTTTGTTGCTTTTTCATGTTTATAGTTTAAGATTATGCTAAAAAGTATGCAACACTTATTTTCATAGAAGATCTTTGACATCGAACAGAGAGAAAACTTAAAAGCTTTTTCATATCAATCACAACGTAAGTATAGTTCTAAGAGTGTAAATCAGAGTAAGAGTTCATGGGACTATGTATGTACTTACTGATATCTCGATGAAAATATCATAAAGCGATCGTAGGGGTTTTATGATCAGATAGATTTTATGTGGTCATTAATTAAATTTAATTATTTTTTCTTTACATCAACATATCCTTGGTTTTTAATTCGTTTGTTCAATCAGTGTCAACAATATGTAGGGGGATCAACAGAATTTGGCATCGAATTGTTTTTAATGGGATATTTTCGATGAGATTTGATGATGGATTTGTTGCTTAAGATCGCAAAAAGTCTGTAAATATTATGAGACATTGTTTTGTGACATGTGTGGTTTTTTTTTGTTAATAAAACTGAATTTCATTTATTTTTCTTAATTCCATGTAAGTTTTTTTTTATAATTCACGCGCTCTCAACAGTTGATTGAGACCCTTATAATATTAAACATAGCACAAGCGATGGGGAAATTGCGAAAGGGAAAGTATGTGTCTAGGGACATTGCTTTTGAAGGTTTGCAAATTCCAACCGGTTAAATTATTCCATTATTGTTCTGTGCGATCAAAAAATGAACCTTTATGTATATTATTCCTTGTTCCTCCAAAATTATGCGAAAGTGTTAATTAATGATCATTCCTAGCGAAACGGGTATCACCTATCACGGGTGAACTAATTGAGGAGAGGAATAACTTCAGTAAAATAGACATTGAGCTGGTCTTAAAAATTGTTGAAACTATAGAAAAATATTGCTTTAAAAAAATTTATTTTCATGCCTAGGAAATGTACCGTCCTTTCTGGGTTTATTTAACATTGTCATTTATTAAAATATAGATTATTAATTATTTGGAAATATGTTATTATATTTTAAAGATAATGATCCCTATAACGGCTTCTATCTTACTCGGAACTTGTAACGAATCACAATCAAAACTCACAGAATCCATCATTGTGCTAAAATTGCATACAAATTGCATTTCATTACAAATAGACTCAGTGATAGTTATTTCCTGGATTACTATGGGATTCTTGATATAGAGCTGAATTCCTCTTAAATAGTATCAAATGTTTGCTTCGATCTAGCGTGTTTTTTTCAGGAATTTTCCTAAAATTTCAAGCCTTAGCATTTGGAATAAAGTTGCCTGATTATTGACTCCTTTGGCAAAACTCATAAGTCCAAACAAAATATTAAATATTAAATATTAATATTAGTTAAAATCATAAACTTGGGACATTATATGTTCTACAAGGCTTTAACTCAGGAGGACCAGATATGTATATCTATAATTAAACGGTAGCTTCGTCCTTCGTCCTGTTTGAATCACAATTCTAGATTGTTCTCTCCTTCGATCTTACAAAAATTTCAATGATTGATCTGCATTAAATTTGGTCTACAATTAATAGCAAATTATTCATGAATTTGGACAAAATCTGGTCCAGTGAGTATGTATACAAGTGGGCGCAATTATTTTTGGAGTTCTTATTATTTTATTTATTTTCATGCCCATTGAGGTGAAAAAGGACCTCATAGCTCATTATGAGTTTCAGAAAAAATTCGTTGTTCTCTCGTAATAATTCTTAAGACTCTTAATCAAATTTAATTCGTTTTTGATAAAGCTGAAGATCGATGCATCGAATTTATGTTTTCATTTAGGATAGCAGATCTCGATAAGTATCTTTAATATTTATTTATTTATTTATCAATTGATTCAAGATCTGCTGATTACAAACATAAAAAATTTATCTTACATTTTACATAACAATAAAAAAAATACCTTACAATTATATACATAGATGTATTTAATTTGACAAATAATACATAATCAAATACAATGGTTTAACAATTTTTTGAAGACATCTCTACTAACAGAAACATCAATATTACTGCACATTTCATTGAATAATTTTAAAGAGCGTGTTATCGGTTCATTCAATCCGTAATTAGTCCTATGATGAGGAACGTAAAAATAAACGTTTTTAATACGTAACGATCGACTGGGCACATAAAAAGGAATCAGAGAAAGTAGTTCGATAGAAGTTATTTTATTATCTAAAATATCTTTTATAAATAGAACGCATTGAATTTGCCTCCGACTTTTAAGCGGTTTAATGTCAATCAGTAGACATCTCGAATTATAGGTAGGTATGGGACCCATCCAATTAAATTTTCTTAAAGCAAATCTCGTGAATCTTTTTTGAATTTTTTCAATCCGATTTATGCTATTTTCATAGCATGGTGACCAGATTACACAACAATATTCCAAGATTGGAAGGACTAGAGACATAAATAAAGTTTTTAGTGTATATACATCTTGGAAATCATTTGAATTTCGTTTAAGAAAGCCTAGTAATGAATTTCCCTTAGAAACAACGTAATCAATGTGTGACCGAAAATCCATTCTTGAATCAATATAAACTCCTAGATCTTTGATACAGTCCACTCTTAGAATTTTATAATCATTAAAACAATAATCAAAATTTATGATTGACGTGGATCTTGCTATCAATATCAATGATATTGGAATATTTTAAACGCCAAAATGTTGGGCGCAAATTTTCCTAGGGGCGATGTCCGTTACTTTTTTTAAATTGTATCTCGTTATATTTTATTTTAGTGAGTTTTAAAACTTTTAAAAAAAAAAAATTTTTAGGAGAGGATATAGGCCGCAATAATTTTTTTAGAAATAAAATAAATATGACCCAATGTAGAATATACGTTTCTCTAGGGGCGATGTTTCTCCTTTTTTTTTTATTTTTTTTTATTAAGCTTATTTTACCGTGAAATTAACAAAAAAAAAAAAAAACAAAAAGTTTGGACCCTTATAACTTTGGATTGACTAATCGTAGGTAAAAAATCTGTACATGAAAAAATTAGAATTTCCAAACTCTAGGGGCGATGTTTTTTCTTTTTTTTATTTTTTTGTCTATTAAAGTTTTTTAAACATGAAAGTTAAAAAAAAAAAAAAAAAGTTTAGACCCTTATAACTTTGGATCAACTAATCGTAGGTATAAGAACGGTACATAAAAAAATTAGAATTTCCAAACTCTAAAGCCGATGTCTTTTCTTTTTCTTTTATTTCATGTTCTTGAGTCATTTGTGTTCTAGCAAACTTGGTGCCAGTGCCATACTTGTAAACGGTGGGCAGAATTTGGATGTCTGAACTACTTGAAAAAAACTGAGGAAGAGTTACAAAATGTATATTTTCTCTTCAGTTGTGACTGTTGTTCTAGATGGCTGGCGTTACAAGAGGAATAAAACTTGAATCATCGTTAGAACTAAACCTAGTATAATTTTGTTTTAACTAAACTAATAGCTCAACACCATCCTTTTTTGCTTTAGCTAAACTAAAAGCAATAAATATTTTTCAATTCAAATTTGTTAAACATATCTCATAATATCTATCTAATTATTATAATAGTTATTCTATAAAGTATATTCATTCTGGAATTTTCTTTGTCTTTGCTGAAATTTTGTTTTTGTTTGTATAACAATTAATCTTTTCTTTATATAATTCCAATTTTGTATAATTATTATCAGAATTATTGAAACTTGAATCGAAAAAATAAAAATTCATATGAAGTAAATATTATAATTTTGATAATATACAATTATTAATATAATACAATAAAAAATATAAAAGTATTACAAATAACCAACATCTTAACTAACTAACACAAAACGTAGATATCTATTTTCTTTTTTGTTTTAATTTGTTGCTAGACAACAAATGACTCAAGAACATGAAATAAAACAAAAAGAAAAAACATCGCCCCTAGAGTTTGGAAATTCTAATTTTTTCATGTACCGATTTTTTACCTACGATTAGTCAATCCAAAGTTATAATGGTCCAAACTTTTTGTTTTTTTTTTTTTGTTAATTTCATGGTTAAATCATGGTTAAATAAGCTTAGTAAAAAAAAATAAAAAAAAGGAGAAACATCGCCCCTAGAGAAACGTATATTCTACATTGGGTCATATTTATTTTATTTCTAAAAAAATTATTGCGGCCTATATCCTCTCCTAAAAATTTTTTTGTCTTAAAAGTTTTAAAACTCACTAAAATAAAATATAACGAGATACAATTTAAAAAAAGTAACGGACATCGCCCCTAGGAAAATTTGCGCCCAACATTTTGGCGTTTAAAATATTCCAATATCTTTGATACTTATCGAGATCTGCTATCCTAAATGAAAACATAAATTTCGATGCAGCGATCTTCAGCTTTATCGTTTTTGTTGATTATTTTGTTTTTACTTTTGAACCCATGGAATCTTGTATGCAAAAAGGAGAAAGTGCCGTAAGATTCCTTACAAAAACCCACTTAACTGCTGAGAAAGTCACCTTATAGAAGTTTTTAGGTTATAATCAATACTTGTTTTTATCGGATGAAAATTTACCTAATTTCGAACTGCACCGCAGAATATAACAGCCAGTTTCTTCTTACTGAAAGCGCTGGACCATTTGAAAAATTGTTGGAGCATGCAGACTCGAATCGTAGAAGTTAAGATGCTTCATGTGATCAAGAGGCATCAGTTAGGAAGTTAACGGCCAGTTTCGCTCAACGTTAAATGAGTTAGTATATGAACAGTTTTGGTAAAAGTTATAAAATTAAGCGTAAGCTCACTTAGAAAAATGAAATTGATTTGTTATTTTACATCTGTCAGTTTAATCAAAATATTAACTTTCACTCTTGCTTATAACAGATTCGAAATGCTTCGTACTAACTTGAAAACTGAGCTGGTATACTTCTTAATTTAATGGTATTTCCAAAATAAAATAAAGAAAATGTTGAATATGGAGAAAATCTACAAGATTAAAAATAAATATATAAAAAATAATATTCAGCCCTATCGAGGTATCCGTTCGGAGAAAATTATTTTCCGATTTGTTCGAAATCGGAGAATTTTCTACAGAGATACCCTGTCCGATTGACATATCGGAAAATCTTCCGATAAAATGTGACGCTCATCAACGCATTGCGGTTTGCGGTTAAGTACATTCAGCAAAGGATTTTTGACAGTTGTGCGTTAAATTTCTTTGAAAATTCTCCGATAGAAATTAGTTGCTGATTATTTTAAGGAAAATGGAATAGAATGAATGCGATTGTATGCTTCATATTTGTTTGTTCTAAAGTGGATATCTCGAACGAAATTTAAGTTCCGATTGGAACAGACTATCGTTTCGGAACTTTTTCCAAACGGATACTTCGATAGGGTTGATTATTTTTCGAAAAAGTCTTCCACGGTTTTGATGAAACACATTCGTTGTGCTAAGATTACTACATGTTGTGTTGTTTAAATAACTTTTAAATGGAATACATTTTTATAATTTAGATTTTATTGATAAATTATTAGGTCTTTAACATTATTTATGGAATATGATGTCGGTCAAGTGAGCGCCTCTAGAAGTGACGCAATGGTGAGCTCGTTTAAGCACATTTTGCATAATAATTTCGCAAATTTCTGCCTTAAAGCATTGTAGTTGTGATTGGTTTATTGATGTACATCTTTTCCTCCAATTACCGCAACACTTAAAAATTGACAAATCAGGGATTGAGGGGGCAAGTCCATATCTCCATTTCTTAAAATTATTTGGCTGGAAAAAATTGAGCGGAAAATTCTTATCGTAGCTCGAGCTATATGTGATATAGGACCGTCTTGTTGGAACAACATGTTCTGTGGGCCTAATTGATCCAATTCGGTAAAAAAAAAAAAAATCTGCCAACATGTCCTGATAGTGGTCACCAGTAATAATTAGAAGATTCCCTATATGGCATCCTCAAAGAAATATGGCCCTATGACGCCGCCCAAATTGTGCGCCTTACAGTTACCCTACGGGGGATTAGAGATCTTTGGTGTATCAATCGAGGTTTTTCAGTGCCCCAAAAGGGGTTATTGTGCTTAGTAACAAAGCCAGTCAAGTCGAAATGTGCTTCGTCGCTAATAATGATTTTTTGCCAAAAATGGTGTTGCTTGCCTTTTCACTGTAAATGTAATAAATCACTCACTACGACTTTTAATTTTACTCGCACGGTGTCTGACGCCAAAATTCGGCCACTTTTGTTCTTGTTATGTGCATTACGGACCACCTTGTACCTATAAAATGACGACATATTAAAAAAAATATGGGTGATAGAAGAAAAATAGAAGCATTTGAATCTCTCAAGCCCTGCTGCAATGTTTCTTGTCTTTCATTATTTTACCGTTATTTTTATTAGCAATTTTTTAGTGAAAGTGCCAGTTATATTCGCTCCATAAGATAATTAAGACGTAATTTATTTGCGCTTCAGGGAACACTATCAGTTAACTTTTATACCCAACTTCAGACTTACTCTTAAGTTTAGAAATTCTTACTTCAGTCGCAAATGTTGAAGGTTTACCCTATTGTTACGATGTTCGGAGATTAAAAACTGATTTGTATTGTTATCTCCTTTCAAATCCTCTCCAACTTTTCTAAGCCCTCACACTGTGCTTTAGTATTTTAAGGGTAGTTATAATCTCTTTAGTGCCCTGAAAATTATTTAAATAAAGGGAATGAGTAGTTTTTAAATGGTTCACCCTGTGTAAGTCGATTTACTCTTTTCTTAAAGAACCAACTAAAATATCGATATTGGCATCTACTGTCAAGGGTTACGGTTTCAAATTTTCATGATCGTACAATCCAGGACTATGTGATGTGATGCAACTGCAAATAGTCATCCTCACTTACTCCGTTTTTCAGATAAATATTTCAGGTACTTAATGTGAAGTGGGTAACGCTGCCACTAGGTGCTTTTATTTGAACAATTTAGCAATCAGGGTTATTTGTTTTATAAGTTAATTTTGGTTTCATCTCACAACAAAATCTTTCAACCATCACAAAAAAATCGGAACAAAAAATAAATTATTATTTCTTTATTGAAGAATTGTCTGTGGACACTGTGGCGTATACTTGTTATTTTAGCTTTGCGTGAACGCGACGTCGAAGGTAGAAGAAGTTAAATGCAATAAATAAATTTTGTATTCTTTTGTATTTCCCAGCAATTTTCACTTAGAAATAACAAATGTGTGTCATTGGTACTGCCTCCTATTCGGAAGTAACAAATCCTTCAAGTGTATCTCTTGTCGCGAAAAATGCTTCGGGTTCGGAAGAAAATTGTAAGTCCCGTCCATTTCTGCCAACAACTCATATATGTACAACAATGGCTGAGAATTAATAGTTATTAAGTTCAGGTACCATATGAGCTATAAAAGTTTTTCGATTTTGAATTGATTCCAAAATAAAATTCTATGAGACTTAATTGTTTCACTCTTTAAAAAGCTTAAATGTTTCACTCAAAATCCCCTCGCCCACCCAAAAACAAACTGAGAACAAAATTTAACGAAAACTTTTGGGGCAAAATATAGAAAATGTTGCAAGAAATATTCAAATCTCTCAGCCAAAAAGAACAAAATTAAGTTTTCACCTTCGGGCTGATATTCTTTCTGGCTAAGAAAATTTGAGGGAAAAAAAATCAGTCTCTGTGTTTTCGTGTCGGTTTTCGAATTCAGTGGTTAAGAGCGCGTTCGTCTAGCTCCATCATAGTCGATTTTTTGTTTTGCCTATTTTTCGCGTTAAAGTCCGAACGGATATGGGACAGGGTTAGTTACAAATTGATCGCCGTGTGCCAAGAGAATTATTTTTTTTTTGTTTTTGTCAATTCGATTTTGATTTTGTTTTTGAAAAATATATCACAGTACCTGCCTACACATTTGTGGGGGGACGATAAAATGTATTTCTGTCATTCAGTGACCTAAAGTGAATTTATTTGAAACAAATAAAATTATTATTTTTTTTTTTTTTCAAAAATGTGTTGTTTTTGAAAAACAATATTTTTAGTGCGACTGTGTGTGTGTGCAATCAATTATTTTTGTTGAATTGCAATAAATAGTTTGAAAATATTTACTTCCACAGAATCCATTGAAATGTTTGCACCGAAATTTAAAGCTACAGCACCACCGGGTTCAGGTACAAGCTAAATCAACAACAACAAATCATTCCTTCAATATTTTTGGACTTTTCATTTCAATATTCATCATTTTTTACGTAGTTATTTACTTAGACCAGCAATTATATGCCTTGACAGTTTATTGGACTTGAGCTATAAGAAAGAAAGAGAGAGAGAAAGACAAAGGGAGCCAAACAAGTTGTGTGTACTTAATAACAGCCGGCTTCTTTTTAGCCTGTTTTTTTTTTTTCAAAAACAAAAAGACTAAAATTCGCAAGACAACTCAGCAATAAATCAATTTTGAATTTTTGATAATTATTCTTTCCACAAATTGTTTTTATTTTATTCGGTCATAACGGAATAGAAGTGTTTTGTTTACAAGATGATGGATTTTTGGTATCAATACGCGCGCAAAACGAATATGCGGAGCTTAGAGAGGCTTTTCGCGTTTTTTTTTCGGAATTGTTTATTTTGGAATTGAGAAATCGGGAGCAGTAAAAATAGAATGTCAATGTTTTCAAAATGTTTTGAGTTAATCACACGTATTTATAAATTTAATGTTTAAACGAGACTTTTGGCAGCTATTTATGTTAAACTTTGACACTTCATTTTGAGAAGGATTAACGTGTTTATGTCATGATTTTAAATTAAGGGTGTTTTTTTAGAGGCCAAGAACTTTAATTTCAAATAAAACACAGAAAAATGTTTTTGATATCCATGAAATTGGCTTTATGTGAGAGATCAGTTTTTTTTTCATATATTTTTGCATATGGTTTCGGGGATGTGCCATGACTGGCGCATACATGGCGTCATCTGGAGGTAAAATGTTTATAATGTTTATACACTCTACGCAAAATTTTCCATAAAGTGGATATGTACAAGTTTAAGTGTTGAGCATGATGACAAATTGACACTTTTCAGTCATCTTCAACACTACATTGCACATCAGCAATCGCTTTCCTTGTGTGCACTAAACGACGTCTTACGGAATTCGTATTATTGCTTAGAATAAACGTATTGCGGGAGAGAACTAAGGTTTCTCGAATTAATCGCTGATCTGATGGACGATAAAACACCATTCAACGGACGTAACGACCAATGTGTTTCTCAAATTAAACCAAAATAAATATAAACAATTTGCAAACCTTGCTCCGGTATGAGTCTATTCATGATGAATTACCAAATCAATCTAACCTCAAATCCGGTGTCATAGAAAACAGTGTTCCCAATTTAAAACAATTTTCGTCTGAAAAAAACATTCCTTACAATCAGGTTTTAGACGAAAAGGAAAGGAATTTGTCATTAACTTAATTCAAATATATGTACGAGTATCTGCTTAAAAATGTGAAAGCAGGATCAAGATCATCCTAATACTAGAAAACGTAATATTGACCTAGTTTTTGTTTATTCTAAAAAAACGGCTTTATATTTTCTTAGTTAAATAACTCGTGTCAACCTAATAAGGATTTAGTACGGAAGAAAATGGCTTTTATATACTTTAGCGGAGCATTGCTAAAGCCATTTTGTCGCATTCAGAAAGATAATCAGATCTTTGATTTTCTTCTCCGAAAGTTCGTTGGGGTCATCGAGGAAGGCCTTCCCAAAGGAAGTCATCCTATAATTTGCTAAGGCGGGGCAATCGCAAAGAAAATGAACCACAGTTTCTTTTTCTTGTGGATTTCCACAACTACGGCAGTGTGGGTTGTAGGGGATGTCTAGCTTTATTGCATGTTCACCTATGGGCCAGTGCCCGGTGCATATTGTTGTGATCCTGGCTATGTCGCGCCTGGGTCTGCATATTAGATCGTTGGAACGTGAGTTGTTGTAAGTAGGCCATATCTTTCTTGATATGACACAGTTTGTGAGACTGCTCCACCTACGGTTGGATTCATTGAGAAAAATCGAGAAGATTTTTCTCTTCATAGCACCAAGAGGAATATTTACGTTTTCCGTTAGTGAGCTATGTAAGGCCGAGCCTTGCCGAGCTAAAGCTTCAGCCTGTTCATTACCCTCTATATCACTGTGACCTGGAACCCAAATGAGAGTGACCTGGAGGTCAATGTTCAGACTCGCCAGTTCGTACCGACATTGCTGGACAAGTACTGAGGTAGATGTAGATGATTTAATGGTCTTAATGGCCGCCTGGCTATCTGAGCAGATAGCTATATTTCGAAATTGGTTTTGGTTAGATTGGAGCAACTTGCATGCCTCCTTGATTGCTAGTATTTCAGCTTGAAATACACTCGCAAAGTCTGGTAGTCTGAAGGACTTGGAGATGTTAAAGGACTCGGAAAAAATTCCTGAACCAACACCGCACTCCATCTTAGATCCATCAGTGAAGATTATCGAATCGAAATCCTTTGTGACAACATCATTTTTCCAATCCTCTCTGGTGGGAAAAATGGCTTTGAAATCCCCGCTTGGGCCAAGAGGAGGTACGCAGTAGTCGGTGTTCGATAAGAAAATATCCGGAGGAATCAATTTTGTTATGTTTCCATGACCATAGGGTTTGGAGAACCAACAGTTAGATTCTTTAAGTCTTACAGCACTGCATGCCACTAGGTATTTTATATGAAGGTCGAGTGATAAAAGGTTCAGGATAACGCTCAGGGCATCTGTTGGGCATGATCTGAGAGCCCCTGTAGTGCCGACGCTAGCCGTTCTTTGAACCCTTTTAAGTTTTCCGACGTTATATTGCTTGCTAAGTGCAGGCCACCAAACAATCGATCCGTAAGACAAAATTGGCCGTACCACTGCAGTGTACGTCCACAAAATCATCTTCGACTGAAGGCCCCACTTCTTACCAAAGGTCTTTCTGCAGGCATAGAAAGCTATACAGGCTTTCTTAACCCGTTCTTCAGTATTTACCTTCCAATTCAATTTGGGGTCGAGAATAACTCCAAGGTATTTAGCTTTGGAAGATAAGGAAAGAGTTTGACCGTTAAGTCGAGGTAGGGTGAATGTAGGTATTTTAGTCCTGGTAGTAAAGAGCATCAGTTCCGTCTTACTCTGATTAACTCCTAGTCCACTACTAGTGGCCCAGTTGCTAACTCTTTTCAGAGCCAATTCAGTGATTTCACTAATCACAGTGGTAAACTTACCTGATACCAATAAAACCAGATCTTCAGCATACGCTACAGTTTTCACACCACTACCTCTGAGCTTGACGAGAATTTTGTCCATGACTAAGAGCCATAGAAGAGGGGAGAGAACACCACCCTGGGGAGTTCCCCTACTAACATTAAATAAAGAATTTTGAGTTATTTTAAAGTAATCTAACGCTGTTAAATCCATGGTTAAAAAAGAGCATCCAGGTTAAATTTTACCTGGAGTCCGATAGCAAGGCTGATCTTCAAGATTTAAGTTGATTTCAATGTTTTTCTTATTATTAATTGTATCACCCCAAAAAAATAGGACTGTTTCACATTTTTCTTCGGCTCCAAACTCATGTGATGATTAGAGAAAACCAGTACAAAAATAACGTTTTGCTGGTCTAAAAGATTTTCAGGCAATAACCAAGGTTGTTATAAAAATTGTTGAAATTTTTAAAGAAATAAAAATTAATTGGTTTTAAAAGTTAGAGAGGCATTGAGTAAAGATATACCTAAATATTTATTTTGTAGAAAACAATTTATGCGAGCTTATTTTCTAGTACCTAAATTTTGAATAATCATAGAAAATGTATTGTTGTGCAAAGTAATTAGTTTCAGTTTCTTCAAATTGAGCTTTTGAAATTGTAAGGAAGAAAACGGCCAAAAATTAATTAAATTTAATCTAAGAAAGTTAAGTTATTCCTTGACTATGTTTTAAAATATCAACCTTTTATTTCTTACTCCTCCTATTATTTTTAAGGTTTTTTTCTTTAAATTAAATTTTTATTTCAATTTTTCTAAAATAAGATTTAAATATGTTTTCATTTATTAATGGATTATTCCAGAATTTTTGACTAACATTTTAATTGATCTACATACTTTGAACTGATTCGTCAATTAAGAATCTCATTTCTGTTGTACAGTATCTGATTAGGTCTCTAATCTCTAGATTTATTGATTAGACAAGTTAACTGGTACTTCCCAGGAAGCTTCTAAGCTGTTAATGACACTAACAAGAATGTGTGTCTAATAATGTTTTTTAACTTATCCAAAAGATTTTATTACAAGAAAAAACAAACTTCACTGGGAAAATGTTCCCATGTAGAACCAAAAGATCTCAGATCTATTTGTCTATCATCATTCCTTCTCAACACTCTTGAACTAGTGATTGATATTCATTTAAGAACAAGCCTTGACACTTCGTCTCTCTACCACTCAGCACTCTCATACTACAAAGAGAAATCGGTGGACATAAATCTTAATACCACTGGTTAGAGCCATATAACAGTTCGTCTATCATAAAGGGTATACTATGGATGCCTCCCTTGATATACAGGACGCTTTTAAAAATGGCCACACATCTGTAATTTCATCTACACTGTCATCTCTGAATGTAGAAGGTTCAATCAAATCAAAAAAGGATTATTATCTCTCCTTCTTTGGAACTAGGAATCGAATGAGCTGTTGAGATATCTTGAAGAGGAGAGTTTCAGAGTGATTGCCTATGCAGATGACAATGCTTTCGTTTTCGTATCAGAAAAGCATCCCTATACCCTAAAAGATGTCTGATAATATGCTTTAAACGAGCTAAAAAACTGAGCCGATCGGTACATATCCGTAATTTACCCATTTCAGGAAATTTTAAAACTAACAAACACTCTAAAAGTGAAACAATGATACATTTATTGCCAGATAAGGCGAATATACATAGGTATTCTTATTGCTATGTGTGAAATTATGTTAAACAGAGAACAAACCTTAGGTGGAACACCTGATCGGTGAAAAAACATATTTGGCTTATACTGGGACTGAAGTGCTCCAAAGGTTTAATATCTTTAAGCAGATCGCACGTAGGCTTCGTAATACTCGTATGTGTTATAACAGGACACTGTTTAATAGGCAAGCACGCAACAATTTGGAATTTATTCTAACGATTTCTACAGCAGCTGCATGGACGAGGAACAGGAGGAATCGATCCCTCATTTTGTCTGTAGATATCCTGCTTTATCCGAAAGACGAAGACTCCATCTGCGAAATTTCTAGTATACTGATCATAGTTATCTGGCAAATAAAGATATAATCTCGCTCGTTTCATAAAGAGCTTCAATTGGTTCAATGATTAGGGAGAAAGTCTTCAATATTCAATTTGATATCACAGTGGACATGCTCATGATCTAATTCTGTTGGCTATCCTGCTAACAGCCACGTCAACCTTACCTAAGTGGTATTTAAGGCATCAACATTAAAATTTCCAAATAAAATTTTCTGTCATCTAAGATAATGTGCTCTGACATATGTACATACTTGTCATCCCAGAGTTTAGGATTGTTGACTCGAGGACTTTCTGAGCATTGCTCATAGAGTTTGCGGTTGTATGATCTTCTTGTATTTACCTTTCTTGTATAATATCCGTGGAATCCCAGTTTCGGATGCACTATTCTCCTTATTTTCTAACACTCGGCGCCATAAATTAGGGCTCGACATTCTCAATTGCTCAAGCTCTGCTCAGTGCTCAGTGCTCTGCTAAGAGTTAAAAAAGAAAAATGCCTTATGCCTCTCAACACATCTTATTCAATTTTACTGGGATTCTAAGCTCAGCCATCGCCATTTAGAGCTCCTGACAATGAATGCTCTGCGAGTTTGAAGTCTTCAAAAGGTCTTCTAAGAAAATGTTTCCATTAGCTCATTTCGATCAGTTTTGTTAATTCAGTCAGTAACTTTTAAGTTTTTTTTTAGTAAATTATTATTTCTACACATTTATGTAGACAATTTTTTTTTAATTTATGCATTTTATAGCCATACAGATGTATTTTGCGCTTAGATATATATTAAGTATATGGAGACCAATCTTTTTCCAAAAATTTGAAAAACGGATACATAGGGAAATTTGAAGAAACTCTCTCTTAAGGAAACGTTGTCTTTCAGTGGGATTAAATGTCAATCCTATTAAATATCTACCAAGAAACTTCTGCCACGCATGAAACTTATTCGATTAGCTGGTGAAGTAATCGACACCCAGGAATTAGATAAAATATCTAGGAATAACGCGGAATATCAAACTCCTTTGGAATGCACACGTCAAAAGAACTGTTGGGAAAGCAACAAAAGCCTTTATGATATACAAGAAACTGGTAGGCAAATCATGGGGATATATGCCGAATATCCTAAGGTGAATGTACACCATGATGGTAAGATCCAACACTACCTATGCTGTGTTTAAGTGGCACAAAAGAACTGAATTAGAAATAACTAGGAAATCACTAGATAAAGTTTAAACAAATTTCCGAACGTTAAAATTGGAAATTACTCTTTGGAACTCCCAATACTGAGGTAAGCCAAAATGATTCTTGGGCGAAAAAAGAACGCTTGATATCCTACCTATATCGCAGGAAAAACCTCAGAATAATTACGGATTTCCACAATGGTTACTTCAGACTGAGAAGACTACTTAGTATAATTGGTATGGTGACCAAAGCTCCATGAAGATTCTGTAATGTTGACAAGAAAACACCGAACCATATTTATTTGGTAGATGTGATACAGTCGCGCCTCAAATAATTAGGGATCTGGGTCTCCACCAGATAGATGAGAGTGAATTAAAATATCTGAAAATATTCCATACAATTAAGTTTTTCAACTAAACTAAGTAAATCTGGAGGAAGAGCTGTACTATGAGCGATCTTTCTCAGTTCTAGACGAGGGCACAATAGCTCTATAGTGCTTTTTAATCCCAAAAAAAAATATTTATTCATTTATTTATTCTTAGCCTTGCATGGAGTTTTCATTTTTGCAACAAAAAAGTCAATATGCGCCACAGTACGTCGATGGCAAGAATGCCGATATTGCAAATGACGGAATTAAATAATTGAATAATTTTGTGTTTTGTAGTTTTTGTACGTATAGGCTTATAGACAAACAATAGATCTATTAACAATCACCTTGAGCTCTCTTAAATCAAAAAAGTTTCTTTAAAATTCAAGAAGTTCCGATGATTGAAATAATTAACCTCGAACTTTTTTTCTGAAAGCAGGATATCCGTCGCCCACTGGATTTTCTGACACAAAATCATCTCTTTAACTTCTATCATGATCCGATCCAAATGTGATGTATGAATAAAAATATATCAATGGATATGCCAACTTATAACGATGATTCACTTAATGTTTACACATGTTCTACCTATCCCAACAGAACTTACGTCAACTAAATCGACAAGAAAAAAAAAACACCCAACTGGATTCCTTCAAAATGATTTTTCGAGTAAAATAAACAACATCATTATTCAACTTATGATTCGTGGCCAGGGAATGCTCTAAATGCTTCCAAAATGATGGACAATATGGAAATAGCAATGAGCAAAATTACACTTCACATCATTTGATTGATGTCAATTTTTTTTTCTGATTATAATTGTAGTGAATTTAAGTTTGTATTTATATATAATTTTAAGAAAGAGTATTCATTATTTAGTTTCTTCAATATGGATAATATTTCAAAATTCTAACTATCACCGATTTTTGTAAAAACCACCTACTACCACGCCCTCTCGCATAGTATTTAAGTATTCTCTTTACTAAGCTCCTTTGAACCAAAAAATTGGTTACGAGTATATTCGACATATAACTGGGAAAGATTAGAACTATTTCTGAAATGTTAATATGAGGCGCTGGGAAAGTGTTTTTCTAACTTTTGGAACTTCGTAAAAAAATGTTAAGTTCGTCAATTGAGTTTCATTCTCCGAAAATTTAACTTCTTTTTAATCGTGAACATAATTTCTCTTAAAAAACTCCTTACTTTGCTGTTAAAATTAGGAAAAATAATAACTGTTTTATTCACTTGCCCCAAATCTTTAGAAAATGAAAATCCAGCTCCTTTTAACCATTGGTATTAAGTTCGCCTAAATCTATCATATTGATAAAAGAAAATATATCACTTTTTAGTTAAGTTTCAATTTTAGTGATATTTTGTCACAGACAGCGTTCACAAAAATGAATTAAGAATTTTGAATTGATCGACCGATGTGGTGTGTAAAATGAATCCATATGGATTAGTTCATAAAAATTGGCCCTGAATTTTGGTTTCATTTTAATTTTGGAATTTTACTTCCATCTAAAAAAAATAATAAAATTCGAGTTCATTGAAACTAAGTGGGTTGTAAAATAATGTAAAAAAAACAACCAATATTTGAAGAGCAATTCAAAAACAAAACAACTTTCGAGCTAAGTGCATTTCGATTTGCCTGACACAAATCACTGACACTCATTTCAAAAGAATCCAATAGAATTACCCCCTCACACTAAGGGAATGCTAAAGTTTTGAAGGACAATTCAAAGATAAAGTTCAGCCATCTTGTACAGTTCTTATTTGGTGTCGGAAAATAAATTAAAGAAAAATGTTTCTTGACTCGAAAATCGAGGGCAATGAAGAGGTGAATTTAAGTATTTAGGTGTTGAAGATGCAGGTACGCAGGCAACTACATGAGTTTAGTGTTTTAGATTCTGTCTGGTGTATTGAATTTGAGTTCTAATTTCAGCATCCCATTGATTGATGAGCTCACGACTAAATAATTCAATTGGCACCGGGCCCATCGTCGTCACCTTAAGGATGTTGATTTGTCGCGCTTTGTGTGATAATAATTTGCATTGAATTCTATCATCGATTTGGTGTGAAATGCATTTAAATTTTAATTGGATTATGTTGTGAGGAGTGATGCAAATTCAATTTGATAGGCAGTTTAATTTGCAGAGAAATAATAATAATAAATCTAAGCATGCATCCGTAAGACCCATTTACTAATATGAAACTTTGACACTTGAGGATAACTCAATAACCCATAAATATTAGATTTTTCTTCGAACAAATTCGGACAAAGCTGAATTTTGTTGGAGAGCTTTATTTTAATGTCTTAGAGTTTTCCTAAAATGTACCTTAAATTTACACCGGGATTGAGTTTTTAAGATCGGATAAATGGGGCAATATACTACTTTTCAAGACTACTTTTCAACTAGATTTTTGAAAGAAATTTCAAAGGGCCAATAGAAATAGCCATCCAGCCCTGTAGCCCAACTACCGCTGAAGTACGCCATTTTGATATCATAACTGATATTAACCTTTGGATGGAATTGATATGTGAAATTGTAGATATTCTCACCGAGTCATCCAATTTGGATTAAGTTCAAAAATATGAAAGGATCTAGTAGGATTTGCTGTCTCTTATTTTGTGTTTGCTTTTGTACAATCATCCGGCATTTGGATCACTCACTGAACCGACACTGATAGGGAACTTGTTCACTGGTGCTGGAACAGTATAGCCAATTTGATTGAGTAATAATTCGGCCCCCTACACTGTAAACTGACGTCAAAGATCTCAGTGCACTAAACCGAGATCTAAGGAATAAAACGGAAGACACGACATAGATGTGATCAAGTCTTTGATCTTCATTTCCGAAAGTTCGTAAATGTCGTCAAAAAAATGCACTTCCTAATAATTGTGCTCTAAAGTTGGCCAGATCAGGACAGCAAGGGTGATGTTGAATACCTAGCATTGCTACATGCTCTCCTATTGGCAAGTATTACCTACATATAGCTACGATCCTGCTTTTTCCAATTTTGCATATCAGATAAAGTTTTCAGGATTTACTTAAAGGTAAGGGTAATATTCCTAGATATAATGCAGCTATCTATGAAGGACTGATCTTTTCCTAGCCAACTTGTCCGTCTGTTCATTCCCAAAACAGTGAAATTGAGGTTAAAATTGAGGCGAGCAAGTTCATATCGTCATTGCTGAACCAATTAGGTGGATTAAGTACTAGAACTAATAGCTTTAAAAGCCAGTAATGCTTTGGATCTTGTTTGAGTTCCTTACACGCTTTACTGATAGCCAGTGATTCACCTTGAAAAATACCAGCAAATTCGGGGAGTCTCAGGAAATATTCCTGAACCAACACTCCATCTTTGAGCTATCAGTAAAGATAATTGTGTCGAAGTCTTTCGTCACGTCGGCATTATCCCAGTCCTTTCTTGATGGGAACATAACCTTTACTGACGCCCATATTAAGGGTTTGGTAGTCCCATACCGTACCCATACTATACTTTTCCGATTCCGTTCTTGAAATTGTTCAGGTCAGTTTATTGAGTTGTTCGAAATAAAAAGATCGGACAAAGTACTAGAAATTGAAGAACATTGTTGTTCCTATTCTTAATTTGGCTAATATAATTCTCAAGTGTATCTTCTAGATCTCAACATTTTACCCCTATAGTATTTGTTCTAAATCCAGCCTGCTTAACCTATTAATTGCTCGTTCAACTTTTCAAAACAACAATAATGTTAACTCGGCTTGAAGAAAATCTCAGTACCAAGAGCTTTCAATCTCACTCCAACTATTTATTTTGTCTCGTCTATCTATTCGCCTACAAATTTCCTCTTCAAATACGTTTCAATGTTTTAGGTATAAATCTGGAAAGAAGTATCCAAATTTTCATAAATCCAATATTTTTCCGGAAACAAACCCAAATTCTTTAAGCTTTCACATAGCTCTTAGATCATCACCTCATGAGACTTGGTTATTCTTAATTTCCGAAAATTATCTCGTAAATTAAAAAAGGTTTCCATTTTTGAGTTGTTATGACTTCGCTGATTATAATGATACAGCATCTTTCTTAACGACTTCTGTGAGCATTTCTACACGAAGAGCAGGATATAAGAGTAGATCGCTTTTTCTTATGCTCCAAGGACATTTATTATTCCACGAAGAACTTTTGAATTTTTTGAATGGATTCATCATTTGGCAAAATCATATACTGTACTTTCAACTGATTTTCTTTGTTTTTGATAAGATTTTTTTCCATTTAAGAACGAAGCTTAAGTTAATATGCGTGGATTTTGTTTTGTTTAGTTTGATACCCTATTATTGTGTCCCTTCTCTTATTTTATCGACTGCAATTTTTACGTAGCATTAAAAAAAGGATTTATAAGGATCCAATATTGCAGTTTCACGAACAAAGCGGGGAATGATAGCGTTAATGTTAACTGGAATGTCCATAGCGTATAACAAATACAGGCTTGGCCTTAGGACACCTCCTTGAGGTACACCGATTTCAATGATATTCTAAAGATTCGTTCGGTAACGTAAGAGATCTTTATTTTGTAGAACTGCTTGGGAATTTCCCTATGCAGTTTGTACTCAAGTCCGAAGTGACAAACTCTGATAAAGTGTTCAAGCCTACGTTAGAACAGAGAGAATACCTGTTTTCAAGTGAGGTTTCTTCAACATCCTTAATTCGATGCTCTTGGTCTGTGATGGACTTTTTTTCTTAATCCAAAGTGATAGACCGGAATTAATTTTCGAATATTGAAGGTTTGAATATTACTGCTGCAGTTGTTGTTGAAGTATGTGAACCATCAATATTCATAAGAAAACCCGTTTCTTCTATAATTTTGCTAAGCCGTTTTTCCAAAAAAAAAACTTTGCAAGCATTGGTATATACTGTAATGGCTGAAATGTTAAAACGGGTAGGTAGATCAAACAAAAACTCAATCTACGAAATACTTAATACTTAATAACTCTTATTTTTAATACTTGAAATAAATGTAAGTCTAGGTTGAATTTATATTTATTTTAGTAAGGCATCGGATTCAGTTGATCACAATATTTTATTAAAAAAAGCTTGAGTATTTTCGTTTCCATTCTCAGATGATTAGATGGATTTTTGTTTTATTTTGAAGAACAGAACTCATTGCGAACTGATTAATCCCAAAATTTCAAGAAGTATTGGATTAACTTCCGAGGTTCTACAAGGAAGTCAGCTTGGTCCCTTACTTTTTATATTCTACATTAATGATATAATAGATGACTATTGTAATACAAGCTTGTGGATAATTGAAAAATATTGGTTTTAAATTTGATTAATGATCGATGTAAAAATTCAATTTGATTAAGATCGTATTTCAAACTGGTGATCTTAAATTAGCTTAACTTAATATCAGTTATTTTAAGAATTTTACATTTTCGAAATCAGCATACGTTTCTCATTTTCTATGTAAAATTAATTCTAATCCTCAAAGTTTAAGTTAAGTTAACGACTCAAAATTTTAGTTGAACCTGTATGATGTAAAAACTATTTTACTAGGTTAAAAACTAAATTTTCCTAATTTTAATCGAAGATTGCATCATGCTATTTAACGTTTAATTAAGTTTAAAATTATTGAATATCTATTTTACTCTTTATTCTCCTTCATATGACTCATTGACACTTCCAGATGTCAAAAAGGTCTTTTTTCTTAGCTCTTCGCACGAACTGTCATTTTGTTTAGAAGTAAAGAAGTAGTTTATTAAAAAATGCCTTTAGCAGAATACTGGTTCGAAAATGCTTTAAATTGAGGACCATTTGGTAAGTAGTTTAATTCTAATACCTTAATACTAGGAAATTTAAAATTTTACGTAAATTACTTATTTAGGCAATGTTGTTTACAAAACTTAAAACGGCTTAATGGAATTCTTTGAAGGAAATAGTAAGGATCTTATATTTACTGATATTTTACTAAACATCTGTACCTCCCTGGTTAGATCAAAAATTGAATAAACTTATGTAATTTCAAATCCTTGCCACAGAGATCAGTCGGATAGAATTGAAAAAGTGCAAAGGCAGTTTACCAAAAATATGTTACGCGGAATGCAGTGGAATTTCAGTCCTGCACTTACTTTAATAGTTTTAAGTATATCTCTTGGATTGGTACTGAAACTCTTGGCGCTAAAATTTAAAGTGCTTCTAAGTTAATAATCTGTGATTGAGTTTTCGAAGAATTCATGCAGGTCATACACGAAAAGGCAGTCATTTTGATTCAAAAAATTTATTTAATTCTCTTTAAATCAAGTCATTAGTAAAAATACATATAAGTACATACATATCTACCTACTGTGTATTCCAAAAATAAAATATATACATGTATTTGAGAAACATAATATTTTTAAACTATTATTTCAAATCCTCAGTTTTCGAAGCCTTCCTTATCTATTTTTGTATTTAACTAAAGAAGAACTTATTCTTATTGATTTATGAGTATCTTTTTAGTTTTTATTCAATTAACATGATTGATGCGATCATTTGAAAAATAAATTTCCAAGCACATAACCAAGCAAAATTATAGCATGTCATATCAGGAAAACATTAAAAATCTTAAAAAACACTAAGGTACTATATCAAACCAAAAGCAAAAAACAACACTTTTTTATTCATCTTTAATGAACAGCCGTCAAAAAATAAATTTATTTTTAATATCATTATCTGGACCAGAGTATCCCCTGACGTCAAATTTATTCAACCTACTCTTGACTCAAAAACTTATATTTCCCATTCAACAAAACTAAAAAAAAAAAAGCAAAAAAACAAGAACCTCAAATAAATGAAAGAAATGTGTGTAGTTTCAAAAAAAGAACCCCACATCGAAATGGCAGTGAAATTTGAAGAAAAAAAAATACGATTTTGTTTTGGCATGGATTCAATTTGTTCAAAGATAATAATACTTTACCGCCTTTCCCCTTTGACGACTTGCCATGCTTAAGATGCAAATGTATCTCATAGATCAACATGACTCATGCGGTGTGCTCTCTAAGACACACCTGTAGATATAGAAGAGAAAATAATCATCATCATTTCTGATGTTCTTTTAAAATATACGAGTATATCAACAAAGAATCGACGCGCCATATATCGACACTAAAGTATCTTAAATCTACATACTATATATAACATACATATGTATATATAATTGAAAAAGATATCCTATTTTTAAAATTCAATTTATGTCGCGACAGTGCGCTTAAATTCATGAAAAGTTCTTCTATTTTTTTTTTTGTGAGACTTTGACAGTAATTGCTAAAGAAGTGTAGTCAAGGAGGCTTTTACAAACTCATGCCCCAGGGGATTTATAGAATTTAGATTTAGTTAAATTGTGTAAAAACAAAATGGGATTATTGATTATTATTATTTATAAAGTTTAAGAAACTTTAATTTTCGAATGCTGAAACAAGACACAAATAATAGTGACCCTTTATGTTCAGGTATGAATATAAAACATATAGCTATAAGGAAATTTCACATCGATGAAACTTGGGGAAAAAAGTCATATTAACATGAGAAAGAAAAGTGTGTCCATAGCCAGTTGCATTCCTCCCCTTAAACAATTCAACCGTAATACTCGCGGTCCATCATTGTACGAGTACCTTCTGGCTCAACTTCGGATGTACTTTTAAAGTCAGACATTTTTCTCTAGCTACTCTACACGAATGTGGAATGCTATATGCGGCTCAAAATGTCCCTTCTATTATGATATTCCTCCTTTTCAATACTCTCCATTTTTCTTAAACACTCGCACTCAAATATTATAAGAGTAGTCATAATCCCTTAAGTGCACGAAAATCAATTTAATTTATATAAATATAAAAGGCATAAGAATGTTCTATAACGGAAAGCAGGGATCTTTTTTTTTAAATGAAGTTTTACAACTCCAGAAAAAATTTTAAGGTTATGTTCCCATCGAGAAAGGACTGGGATGATGACGTCGTGACGAAAGACCTCGATACAAATATTTTTACTGATGGCTCAAAAAAGGAGTTTGGTGTTGGTTCAGGAATCTTCTCTGTGACATTATATAAATCTGGGCCGTTTAGACTACCCGACTTTGAAGTACTGGCTATCAGGGAAGCAGGCAAAGCCAGGATCGTAGCTACCTCTAGCGGACACTGGTTAATATGAGAGCATGCAGCAAAGCTAAGTATTCCTCACAACATTCATTGTCATAACTGTGGGGACCAGCCAGGGAAAAGGAAACAGTACTCTACTTCCTATGCAAATGCCCTGAGCTGGCCAAATTTAGAGCAAAATCTTTAGGAAGGCCATTTCTTGACGACATTGACGAACTTTCGGAAATGAAGATCAAAGACTTGATCTATTATCTCAATGCGACAAAATGGCTCTAGGACAAACTTCGGTTACTTCTATGCCATGCCCCCTTTTATCTTCTAAATCCCGAGCTAACGGACTGGGAGGCCGGATAATACTCAATCAGATTGGCTACTTTTTCAATGCCGGCCAACAAGCTGCCTATCTTGGCGCAGTGTATAGATGGTGTCGAATGAGTGTGGTGGACCGGCTGAGTGATTTATCCAATTTCGGGACGATTGTGCAAAATCAAACACAATAAGAGACATTACAACTTAGTAGAACCATATTTTTTAACTTAATCCAATCTTACGAGTGATTTTTAAGAGCTATTGGAAATTGAAAAAAAGTGAGTGTGCTTATGACCGCACGACTGAAGTGAAACTTCTTTCGCTCTATCTATATGTATATATATGAATGTGTGTGTGCAATATATACATGTATGCACATATACATATATTAATTTCCTACAAATATTTAAATGTATTTTATGTTTTCATTAGTAAATTAATATTTTTGCATAAATCTTTTATTTTTCATTCTTTTATTCGTTATTTTCATTATTGGGTACATCAGTAATTACTGTGGTTGATTGTAAAACCGAGACAATAGGCTTATGATACGAGAAATACGATACATATATTTTAGAATTAAAATTAGACAGAAATCTAGAAAAAACTGCATCGATTGTTGTTCCATGTCTTGTAGTTGGCTCATTACGGTCATTATTCATTTGTAATTCTAATTTATCTCGTAGAAAGTTTATCAAGAGTTGTCCATCTTCGGATGCGAAATTGATATTGAAATCTCCTGCTAAGATTAGTGGCAACGTATGATAGTTTTCTCCTAATTCTTCAGAACCTACTCGACCATAAATCATAAGTCTTCTGTATATAAACTTTATGATAATATTAACTGTGTTATTGGGCGAAATGTAAGCAACTACCATTATGATGTTTGTTCCATCGTCCAAAACACAGTGAGCAGCACATATATCACCGTTCGCCTCGCCTGATCACACTTTTCGTAACGCGTTCGTCAGCTTACTCCCCAAGCCAAGCGCGCGTAAAGAAGTTTCACTTCAAAAAAAACATAAAATTCAGAAAAATGCATGAAATCTTTATTTGAATCGATAGTACGGTCGATATAATTTAATGTTTGAAGATTATTTCATGCAAATGTTGGCTGTGGCTGCGCCTTAAATGGTCCATCCACTTAGTCCAATCTTTTTCTAACATTTCGGCCGGTATCTCACGAATAAATGCTTCAAAGTTGTCTTCCAGTGTGTCAATCGAAGCGGGCTTGTCCCTATAGACATGAGCTTCAACATCATCCCACAAAAAATAGTCAAGAGGCGTTAAATCGCACGATCTAGGCGGCCAATTGACCAGCCCCAAACGTGAAATAAACTCTCAATTGGTCCATTGTTATGCGTGCTGTGTGGCATGTGGCACCGTCTTGTTGAAACCACATGTCATGCAAGTCAAGCTCATCCATTTTGCGCAAAAAAAAGTTTGTTATCATCGCACGTTAGCGCTCACCATTCACAATAACGTTGCGATTCGCATCATCTTTGAAGAAATACGGCCTATTGATTCCGCTAGCCCATAATATGCACGAAACAGTGACTTTTTCTGGATGCATTGGTAGCTTTTGCAATGCTTCTGGCTGCTTTTCACTCTAAATACGGCAGTTTTGCTTGCTCACGTATCCATTCAACCAGAAATGAGCTTCGTCGCTGAACACAATTTTTCCATAAAAAACTCGATCTTCGGTCAACTTTTTAAGAGCCCATTCACAAAAAATTCGGCGTTGTGGTAGGTCGTTCGGCTTCAATTCTTGCACCGCACCGGCTGTATTTTCAAAAGCTTCACACCTAAGTCCTTCCGCATAATTTTCCACGTAGTGGAGTAACAGAGGCACAATTCCTG
Source organism: Chrysotoxum bicinctum (assembly GCA_911387755.1). Classification (NCBI taxonomy): domain Eukaryota; kingdom Metazoa; phylum Arthropoda; class Insecta; order Diptera; family Syrphidae; genus Chrysotoxum; species Chrysotoxum bicinctum. The sequence continues at coordinate 247,303,741 of OU426987.1, forward strand.
CGAATGGCGTCGAAATGATAATTCACGGTCATCACTAATACAGGCCGATACAACTGCGATATTTTCCTCCGTTCGCACTCTACGTTAGCGTGTTGGTGGTTTAATGTCCTACAATGTAAATTTTGTGCGAAATTTAGTCACAATAGCCCGATAGCTTCCTCAGTAGGTCGATTAAACTGACCATAAAATGGAAGAAGCGGGCGGTTAACTTTCTTAAGCACGCATTCTGATAATAAAATTCAATAATTTGCAAGCGTTGTTCGTTTGCAAGACAATTCACGGTTAAATTATAGACCAAACTGAAGATGTTTGACAGTGACATAAAACACGAAACGTGCGTGAGCTGTCAAAACCAGTGTTGCCAAAAAGAAAATAGCAAAACAATCGCCCATTATACGAAAATGTGAAAATGTCCACATTTTCCCAAATCAATTCCATTCACAGGTTCAGAGGAGTTATAGTATCAAAATGGCGCACTTCAAGTTGCCATTTCTAGATACCTACCTACTACCCCTACTTCAAAGCAGAGCGCTGAGCAGAATCTGAGAAAAAATATGAAGCTCTGATGAGCAGCAGTGGTACCACTTTACTTCAATTGAAGTAGATCTACTTCTTTTTTTTTTCAAAATGTTTTAAAATCACTTCCTACTTCGCACCATCAGCAAAATACTGAAATCTATTTACTTCCTTTTAAAAATAATCGTTTGAACCTACTTCAATTCTACAAAAAAAACCGCAAATCTACTTCTTTTTCTCTTTTCCACTCTAGGTAGTTATAACCCTAGAATTTTCGTGAACAAAATTTACTTTAACACAATATAAATAATAATAAATAATATGAATCACTACTTTTTCGTGTTGTAATGTCAACTGATAAAAATCTTCAGTAAATTTTTTTTTTCTAAATGCAAGTATAAAGTCATTTTGAAATCTACTTCGATTTTTTTTTCAAGTAACTTCACTTTTTTCTTCAAATCTACTTCGACTTTTTGTCTCGAGTGGTAACACTGATGAGCAGAGTGAATTCAAAGCTCTCTGGTTTAATATTGAAACACACTTGAGCACCAACTGTCATATGATTATGGTTAGTTTTGTTTTATTAGTTATTTCTAAAATTGTTATTCCGCATCAGTACAAAACTCTCATGCGAGTGTTAAAAGTGACGCATTTACCTCCTTCTGCTCATTTCACTGCTTCGGATCTCATAGACTTCGCTCTAACCACGTTCAGAACCGAAAAAGAAACATAAATTAAAAGTTCAGAATAATATGAGCTTAAGAATAAACACAAACTTTTTTCCGTGAGTACCTGTTACAGCCTTCAAAATCCTCTATGAAGACCGAAAAAAAACGTGCTCAAGGAGGGTGAGATTGTTACTTCACTAAGGCCCCTGGCTCCTCCCGATTTTTTTGTTTGCTTAAAATGTACATGCTCTCAAGGGTTTATTAAAAGACCCTTACACAGCACGGCGGCGATGGTGAAATTAGGAGGGGGAGAAAGGAGGTGTCAATGAAGATTGGTCTTGAAGGTTTGAAAATTGAAATGGCAATGAAAATTCTTGGCGGATAAATTATTCAAAAATCTATTTGTGCGACTAAAAACGATGGTTCGACGAAAATTAGGCTTGAGGGTGAACTAAGAATCATTCCTAGCGAAACGCGTATCACATAACTGATTGAATGCAGGAATGCAACAGGCTACTTTGAGTGAGCATTGTTTGTCAAAGAAACAACTAAGTTGTAACTTATCTACAAATTTATTTGTAACGAAAATAGATATCGTGTTGCTGGTAACTATTCGGTGATAGCTCCCATGTTTTTCACGATCTTAAGGTCGTTTCCCGTCTAACGCAAAAGGTCATAAGGTTGAGTCCTTCCCAGGTGCTGTACTCAATTTGTCCCATCGAAAATTTCGATATTGTTCTATTAGCGTGTTCTGAAAGCAGTTTGCTATAATTTCGCGTAAATCTTGGAAATTTTGAGATCCCTGTGAAGATCTTCGTTTCTTATATACCAAGGCGCATTTACAAATGATCATAGCAGTTTATTTTCAAATGTAGTACCCCCTGGCATAATGGTTATTTCATTAGACTGTCATGCAGAAGGTCTTGGTAACACGCACACAGGCATGGTTGAGAGTTGTAAATCACTAAGTCTAGGTTTTCTTCGAGCTGTTGTCCAACCAAATTTATTTATAAGCTATTCAAATTATAGTTGTGACTACAACCCCAGAGTTGTACACCGTAAGTCCGGAAAGGTTTAAGTACCTGTCTGTATAAAATCGGCTTTATTTCGATACTGATCTAAGAGTGTTTCCCGAGCAACTAGTTTATCTTTCTTTAAGTTTATTGTTCAATTCTTCGCATTTCTTTTTCACATTTGGTTGCCATTTTCAATGCATGTCCAAAGTCAGTCAATCTTAGATATTTCGCCTCGTTTGCAAGCGGAATTCAAACTGTATTAATAAAAACTATTTATTTTTGTATACAAAAAGTCCAAGTAGACTGATTTTAGTTCGTCGTTTACTGTCCGCCATGTTTTTGCCTATTAAATTATGCTATCAGTAGTCTTATGTAGCTTAATTGAAGCTTCAATAGTCGTCCTGCCCACTGCTAGTATTGCAGTGTCATCAGCAAACATGTCTTCTGTTTGAGGTATATCAAGCGTTAATAAAAGGTACAAAATTGGACCTAGCACACTGTCTTGTGGTACCCCAGAAATTATTTCTTTGAAATCTTCAAACATATTCCCGAATCTATTCTCTAAAATATTCTTTTAGAATCGTATAAAGTCCTAGAGGCATAACTCATCTTAGTTTAAGATTTAGGCCTTCATGCTACACCTTATATTTAAAACTTGCGACATATTTAAGAAGTACGTTGAGCAAGCATTTGGTCAATTATCAAATGCTTTCTACAAAAGCCGAACTGATCTTCAAGTATAAGATGCTTTTCTTCTATTAATGACTGTAGGCACAGAAGTCAAAAACTTTCGATATCATGGGAAGAAATCGATATGAGTTTTGATATGAGATTTCCTTGATAGTTTTCTCAGTTTCAGAACCATTTTAACTTCCACAGCTTTCCATTGGATCAGAACGTACTCTAGCTATGAAGTGGCATTTATTATGTAAAGAAAATTAGACCACCTAGTGCGAAGAAGCATTTTGAGAACTTCGGACGTAATAAAGTCATATCATATCATAAGTCATATAACCCGTGTTCTTTTTTTCATTCAGCCCATATTCAGAAAAAAATCAGCTGGTCTCATACAAGTGTAACCAGAATCAACTTTTGAGATAAAATGAAAAACTCGAATGAAAACTCGGGTGGGAAAAATGTTATGTTTAATTTTAATATTGCCGTTATTTGAAAACGTACTAGAATATTTTATTACCTAAAATTGAAAAAATTCATAGTTTTTCGTTACAAAGCCTGATGCTCAATTTGTTACTCAATCAATTTTTGCCCTTACACCAGAAAATCTAAATTGTAAAAAAGAATGGGATTGAGATATCCATAGTTTCGATTACATCTATAAACCGACTTAATTGAAGTGTATTGTTACCAGATGACCTAACTAAGAAATATTTTTTTTCTCAGCTTGTGGATTGTTAAGGAATCTTAAGCTTATAGTAAATATTATGTATGTTTCCAAGAACAACAACAGTCATAAAAAGATATCTACTATTGATGATATAGGTCCGGGTAAACAATTTAAACTTTGAAAAACAAGTTCCAAACCTTTGGAACCAACAGCTCTATAAAACCTTTCATGTATTCCTTAGTGTAAGCATGTATCCTGAAAGTTAAATAAAAAAATGCAAATGCCTCTGTCGTCTTCTCAAAACAGAAGGAAAATATTTTCCTTCCACTCCTCTTGTCTTTCTCTTTCGTATAAATCCAGAAACAAACCAATCCGTTGTTAGTTTATGCACCTCATTATTATTTTCCTCATCAACTTTCTGTCAAAAAATTTTGATATATCACTTTGCCATCACTCATTTCTTTCATTCTTCTTTTCATAAAACTAAAAAAAAAACCTACGAAACAAAAACGAAAAAAAACAGGAGTCTGGACACCGAAAAATCAAACGCCAACGTCCTCCAGAACCAGCTTGAACGAATTGCAACCCATTCACAACAGCAATAATAACAACAACAACAACAACAACAACAGCAGCAGTAGCACGAATTCATCTCCAGTGAAAGATAGAAGAAGCGAAAATCGATCATCATCGGCTTGTGGGCGTAGCCAAAAAGCTATCCCAACACCACCACCACCACCATTGTGGACACCACAGCCCGAACGAAAACAATTCCGTCCGGTGCATTTTGAGTCGCCAACCCTTCAAAGGAAATACGTACAACAGCAATCTTCGTCAAGCGAAGTACCATCGCCTCCGTGGTCCTATACAAATTCACAGCCATTTCCAGGATATCAATCACAGAGTTGTTCAAACCTCAGCCAAAAGGATACGGCAATTTCTTGGCCACCACCGTCCCAAGTATCATCACAGGTAGCACAAGTCCAGGGAAAGAGGGCGATTGTTAATGAAGTCGAGGACGACACAGTAGACGAAGGATTTGCACCGACCACAAGCATAGCGGAAAAAATCAGAAGTAATTTCCGGTGAATTAAAGCCCCGGTGCATCTTTGTTTGCTGCCGGAAGGGCTCTTGACTGTCCCATGCTCATTAATCTCATTGTTTTTTATTTCTTTTTTTTTTTTTTTTGATTTTTGTTTGCATCCTCCTTGCTACAACGCTCGGTAAATTGATGGTGTTGTTGGGTGTAAAAAAGGTTTTGAAAGATCAAATTCAAACAGTGAGCTGCATCGGCCTTTAGTGCGGCTTAATCCACATGAAAAACCTGCCATTTTAAAGCCAAATGAAGTCAGTAAGTATGAAAAGAAGAAAATCTATGTAAATTTTAAGGTTTTTCTAATAAATTATTATTGTCGTTGTCACCTAGTTTGCCTTCACCTGAGTGACTTTTTTATCAACACAATCCTAATACATAAGTTCACAAACCCAAAAAAAAAAAACAAATTATTTGTATTCATTATAAACAAATTCAATGAAAACTGTTCAATTTTAAGTAAACAATTGTGTTTATAAGTAATTAAGTGTTGCATATGTGTAGGCTTAAATAGATTAAATTTATAATCTATTAAACTTCTGCGATATTTTTCATGAGACATATCACATTTCAACAAATTGATTGAAATATTAACAAAATATAAACTAATATTAGCTTTGAAAAAGTGTTGCATATTTGTAAGCTTGAATAGTTTAAAATTTCTTTGAAACCTCTACGATATTTTTTATAGGAAATATAACAGTTAAAGTTAATTAGCAATTAATTAGTTTAACTGTTCAAAATATTTCTTATAAAAAATATTATATTTCACTTTAGTTAATATTAACCAATTCATTGATGTAATTTATTATTCTTAAAAAATAATATTTCAAACAGAATTAGGTATTGCATTGTTTTCCCAAATACTAAGGCAAATAATTTTCCTAATTTACTTATAATATAATAAAAATTACTTCGTTTAATAGTTAAAATATGGTAAAAAATACTTTTTATTACAAATTTAAGCTTAAACATGCTTATAGCATAAAGTGTTATATATTTTTAGGAACCTTATACATGTTAGGCACCTCACAAATTTATATTTTGTTTTGTCCATATTGCCTTATTTTCAGTTCAGTTGGTATATCGTGTAAATTTAAAAGTATTTCAAGACATATGCATCTGAGGAAAATAAGTAATAGTATATTATGTTGCATATTTTTAGACATAATAAAATTAAAATATTGAAAATAGAATTATTTTATTGCAAAAAATTAATATTTCTATTTTTTTATATGCTTATTAAGAAAAAATTGTATTCACATATTTTGTGGGGAATTCATTTTGTATCATAGCTACAGTTCTAATACCTCGCAACGCAGAAAAATAAAATTGTATTCGAATGTAGTCTTATAGTGGAAAATATTTAGGACATGATAAACAAAGTCTGGTAATACCTCATATCCGAAGATGAATTTATTTTGCTGAAAAACATCGTAATCCAAGGCCCAGTCTTTCTTGCAAATAAAAATTATGGCAAGGAAATAACTCGAAACCTAAAAAAATAACTCTAAGGACGACATATTATACAAAATCTCTTAATAACATTAACGATATTAGGTTAACTTTTTGTCTGAAATACTACATAACCCAATAAATAATATGAAAGAAATAACTCCTGACCCATAACAATATCGTAGGCTAATATAGAATACCTTCCCGTATGCAGACAAAATAATATTTGATAACTCAAGATACAATAAACGAAGCTTTAGTTAAAAACTGATACTTCCAAGCACTTGTTTCATCTGAAATCCATCTTTGGATTTCCTCAAAAATTTAACGAATCACGAGATATTAGAAGCACAAAAGCTCTAGCTACGACTTGGTCAGTTTATAGGTCCAAATTATCGCCTTAATACGTTTTTGGTGTCTCCTTAAATTGACTTATTTTATCAGGAACTAAAACCACGATTCTCCAGAGAAGATCTGGTCAATTCATCGGTTCAACATTGCTTAAATTCATTTTTTGATTCTCTAGAAATTGATTATTTCATCGTAATATGGTATTAGAACAAAGAAGAACTGGTTAGATGCTAGATCCTTATTACCTACATAATTTCTTAAGTACATTTTTGTTTCTCTTGGAAAATGAAATTTGCCTTGATTTTTGTTTTAATATGTTTTTTGTATACACTTTTCGGAAGTACGAGGTATTATAACACCTGCCACTTATCAATAACGAATCAAATCATATTACTACATCGCTTCAGAAATGTTTCGAATTGTAAGTTTATATTCAGATAGGAAATCATATTTTCAGGAACACATTATTTATCAAATTAAAGGAAAGTTGTGAGCGTACTTATACCGAAACAAAACAAATAATGGTTGCATACTTTTTGGCATACTCGTATAATCAATATTTAATTTAAGAGAATTTATAAGCTTAAATTTATGTTCAGCTTGCTTTATGTATATAAATAGCCTACCTACAAAAAATTTAAATATTGGATAGTATCAAATGGAATTATGAGTTTAATTTACCATAAATTAAAAAAAAATTATTGCATATTTATTGGTTACGTAAAATGTACAATGTGAAATATTATTTTTAAATTTAAGCAAAATCAATATTAAAATAGTTAAACATATATTATATGCATACAAAAGTATTTAACAAATACATTGCATACTCTTAGGATCAAATGTAATAGCGGAAGGTATTAAAAAATAATTTCATCTACACTCATTGTATCGCATGTCCTCTCTAGAAATAAAAAGTAAGATTAGTTTTAGTTGCATCCTTTTTTCCATAATAAAGGACCAAATTTTAATTAAATTTTGAATTTTATCAACAATCATTGCATTTCAGTTTTTTCTGTTAAAAACGAGTATATGAGTGAACCGGAAACGGAATACGACAAACCAAAGAAAATGGCCCAATTAAGTCGACGACAGTACGATGGTATTGGACCAACAACAAAACACGGAATGCCAGTTATTCTTAGATCGGTAATGAAAAAAAAAAATTACAAAAAAATACAATTCAAGTGAATTATGAATCAACTTCTTCTTCTTGTTCTCATTTTTGATAATACCTTCGTCGTCATCGTTGTCGTCGTTATAAATATTATTATCTACGTTTCACGCACAGGAAGTCAAGGAGCCAAATCAACATGAATGGTATAAAAGGATATTCCAAACGATACACAAACAAAAGAATCCTGGTACGAAAATAAATCGATGGCATTGTATTTGTATTTGAAAATATTATAACGTTTCCTTAGAAGCAAGAAATATACATCGCGAGCTCTATACCATAGATACTATGGCAAAAATTTCCGATAGATACAAATTTCAAAACTAAAATAATGCACAGACGAAAGTTGAATAGATTCGTATAATGCTTTTGATTCGAAGAAGAAAGGATAATTTTTTGTATGGATCGAATATTGTTCTGTTCGTTTTTGAGATTCCTTTTATCCTTGTTATATCGGTTCGTTAGCCAAATTATCGATAAAGATGGGATTTTGAATGAAAACCAAATAATGTATCTTATGTTGCAAACGTTATTTTACTTCGTGGTTCAATTTTTATAAATAATTGGAATTGAATAGAAAAGAGGAATTATATTTTGTAGATGAACTTCTTAGTCGAATATATTTTGTAGAATTTGATTAATTCTAAGAAGAGATTGATTTGCATCTTTTGCTAAGTTAGGATATTCTTTTGTAGCTTTTCATGGATTTTCAATTATTATCAATTGATGAGTATTGAAATCTGGTATTTTAAAACTCAATTTACTTAAAACGAATCACATATTCATCGGTAGGAAGAGTTGTTAATTTCGCAATTCTTGGATACAACATCTGCAGACTCTAAAATTATCACAAACGACTATTGATTATTGTTTCCTTACTTACTTTAAAAGTGCCCCACTAAAAAGATAAGTTTGCTTGTGACTTATCTCTCCCCATCCGGATGGTTTGCCTGCAATATTTGTGAAAAAACAAAAGTTCTAACTCCCTCTGCCAGCCATATGTCCTCAGCATTATTTCTTCTTTGACTATCTCAAAAAAAATTTGCAAAGAACGATATTCCTAACTATCGGCCTATAGCTAAACTTTCTAGGCTCTTCAAAAGCATTGTGTACGAATCTCTTTATTAACACTGCAAATCTATCTTCTCTCCACAGAAGGCAGATCTACTACAACAAATCTTTCGGAATTCGTTTCAGAGCTTCTGAATTCATCAGAGAGACGAAATGAATTGGACGATATCACCACAGATTTAAGTAGAGCCTTTGATAAAACACGTAAAACATGTCTTGAAATTATTTACTTAAATTTAAGGCCCTCGGTTTCTTACCCTTTCTCTCTATCTCATGTCTCAAATCATACTTAGAAAACCGCCAATATAGAGTAAGGTTTAAGCTTTCAATCTCCGATCCCATTTGTGCTCAAGGGTGTTCCTCAAGGGAGTCACCTCGGACCCTTAATTTTTTATCTTAACTATAAACTACGTTATCAATGTAATTAATGATTCAGGTCTCTCCATATTCGCTGATGATATGAAAATAATAAAATGTCGATTCTACTCCTACTGACTCTATTTCACTTGAAAACTATCTTAATTTATTCCAAACCTGGTACGACAAGAATTTTGTAGATCTTATTGTGATCAAGTGTCGGTGCATAACTTCATCCCGTTAGCGATTAGTCCTACCCTCCCGAAAGAATAATTCAACACCTGGGAATTATTTTCGATGATCAGTTAAGGTTTCGTCCCTATTTTGATCACATTGATAACTACATATTAAGGCCAACTTTTTACTCGTAAAACGTTGGCCTCAGGAATTCTCGAACCCTCATGTCACTAAGTCCCTTTACATGATATTTGTTAGACCAATTCTTGAATACGCTAGCCAGGTTTGGTCGCATTATCACAACTCTCATTCCCAAGGAATTGCAGCTGAGCAACGCAGATTTCTCCGATTTGCCCTTCGTGGTCTTTCTATGTCTGATATTCTCATCTTACCCCTGTATGAAGATCGATTGACATAGATCAATTTTCAAACCTTACAAAAACGTCGTGAATTCACTGATATTCTCTCACTGATATTCGGTACCAGCTCCTACTAGGGATTGATTGATTGATTCGTTCCTTCTTTTGGATATAATTCCGATTAATACTTATCCACGTAACCTGAAATCCACTTCTTTCTTTCGCCTTTTTTTATCACCGAAAGAAGTACGGCCCTTTTGATTCAATCTTAAGAATTTCCATTCAGCCAATAACTTCCAAGACATCTTTGACTTCTAAATCAGTTCTTCCTTAGTCCTATCCGAAACTCACAATAAAACTCGTCCTAATAAATATTCCGCAATGTATTTAAGCTTAGATTTTAGTGCTTGCCTTTAATAAGGCGTCGCATAGAACTGTGACTTCAGAAAACCCCAAAAGAAAAAGTCTAGCTGTGTCAAATCGCATGACCTTGATGGCCAATTCATGTCACCTCTGCGAGAGATAATCGTTCATGCAGAATGTCAATAGTTGTGTTGTCAGGTTTGTGGCTCGTAGCTTCTCCCAATCGGGAATTTTTTTGAGGTTGCATTGTCATCCGGTGAACCCCTCGAGTGGATTGGTGTCTTCCCATTTATGGCAATTTTGCCGGATAAATGCGCCAAGTCACTGAAGATGATTTTTCGGCCGAAATTTGGGTTCTGTTTTTGTTCCTGTCAGCGAACAAACGACGTTGTGTTCGTATGGTCACTTACTTTGAGTTCCAGGGTCAGTTGGATCTTATAAGGATGCAGGCGCAAGTGCCTACGCACCCTCGAAACAATTTCCATCAAGTGGTAAACTGATAGATCGAGAACAAGGACGGATGCAGGAATCTTTATGTTTAGAAAAAAAACTTTCCATAGCGATGGAAAAGTCCATCAGCATTTTCCAAGCGGAGGTACACGCTGCATGCCGTAAGGAAATGCGTGGATCATAATGTAGAAAGAAACTATCGCAACCAGAACATTGCAATAATTTCAGATAGCAAGGCTGCACTCAAGACACTGAGCTCATATACCATTAGTTCTAAATTTGTGTGGGATTGCCTACCAAAGCTAAACGAACTTGGCAGACAGAATAAGATCACACTTCAGGGGGTACCTGGTCACGCGTGTGTTCATGGAAATGGGGAGGCTTACTGTTTAGCAAATATATGTGTATCAACCCCTTGAACAAAGCCTCAGCTCTAATGCGGAGTAGGATAAAACATTATCAAAAAACAAAAAATAAACAAGAGCAGGAAGCAAGTAGAATCACAAACTAAAAAGAACTTCCAAAGCTAAGGCAGGAGAAACTACTACTGGGCGCAATTACAACCAGGACGTTTCACAAACTTTATAAGTAAGAACAACATAAGGTGTCCGGACACTGCAAACATAAGTTAACTTGGTGTAGTAAGCAGCGCCACATGTAGATTCTGCAACATGCATGAGGAAACATCCGGCAACATTCTAGGAGACAATACCTGGTAGAAGAGAGCGACCTATCTTCTCTGAAAATGCCCCAAATATTAAATTTCCGAGATCAATAGATTTCAAGGTAGAATTGTAAGATCAGCAAGCTCAACCAAATTAAGGTCGGCGCACATTAGAAATCTAGGTCGCAGTACCTCCATTATAACGGGTGATTTTTTTGAGGTTAGGATTTTCATGCATTAGTATTTGACAGATCACGCGGGATTTCAGACATGGTGTCAAAGAGAAAGATGCTCAGTATGCTTTTACATTTCATCATGAATAGACTTACTAACGAGCAACGCTTGCAAATCATTGAATTTTATTACGAATGGGCCCTAGAAAAGTTGGCAGAAAATCCGCTTTTTTATCGACAAATTTTGTTCAGCGATGAGGCTCATTTCTGGTTGAATGGCTACGTAAATAAGCAAAATTGCCGCATTTGGAGTGAAGAGCAACCAGAAGCCGTTCAAGAACTGCCCATGCATCCCGAAAAATGCACTCTTTGGTGTGGTTTGTACGCTGGTGGAATCATTGGACTGTATTTTTTCAAAGATGCTGTTGGACGCAACGTTACGGTGAATGGCGATCGCTATCGTTCAATGCTAACAAACTTTTTGTTGCCAAAAATGGAAGAACTGAACTTGGTTGACATGTGGTTTCAACAAGATGGCGCTACATGCCACACAGCTCGCGATTCTATGGCCATTTTGAGGGAAAACTTCGGAGAACAATTCATCTCAAGGAATGGACCGGTAAGTTGGCCACCAAGATCATGCGATTTGACGCCTTTAGACTATTTTTTGTGGGGCTACGTCAAGTCTAAAGTCTACACAAATAAGCCAGCAACTATTCCAGCTTTGGAAGACAACATTTCCGAAGAAATTCGGGCTATTCCGGCCGAAATGCTCGAAAAAGTTACCCAAAATTGGACTTTCCGAATGGACCACCTAAGACGCAGCCGCGGTCAACATTCAAATGAAATTATCTTCAAAAAGTAAATGTCATGGACCAATCTAACGTTTCAAATAAAGAATCGATGATTATAATTCGTTCATCATTCATGTGCACGGCGAGGAATTGACAACTTCGGTTCTGCTATAAACTTTCATGGACCGCGACGATGTTCTCGGCCGAACTTGAGTTACTTTGACGTACGACGAATATTCAATGATTGAGTACCGATTACCGAAACAGTCGTTTGCCCACCATGCGTTGAAAAGTCGACTGTGAAGGACCAGCACAACTATCTACCGTAAAATAAGCGTAACGTCTGTACTCAGTAATTAAATGATAAGCAACAGATTTGACAGATGACAGATGGCACCAAAAAAAAAAACAATATGGCCGCAACAGGCCGCAAAAATCTACCCGCTGTGTTCGATTAGTTCGATTATCTACATACATATTATGCAGTTGTCCTTAATAAGTCCAATACATTTAAAAATGCAATTTACTTAAGGTCAATTCTACAGAAATTATAAATTCTTCTAAGAACAAATAAACCATTTTGGAACAATACAAATCTATGCCATCGGAAACAACCAGAACCCCCAGATAGAGTGTGTTTTTTTTTCATATTATTTTTTAATCTTGAGGAAAATACTCATACAAAATACCAGAGCCCACATTCTTCTCGGATGAAGGCATTTTATAATTTACTATTCAACTTTCGTTTAGTGCTAGAAGAAGAAAAAAAAAAGAAAAGAAATTTGCAACTTAGCCATGCTCTGGAAACTTTTAAAATAAAATGTTTCGAGCCACCAGTGTCCTTAGTGGTGGACTGATTACAAGAATGCAAAGATTAAAAAAAAAAATCAACAAATCCTTCCTCATCGTCCTTATTATTTTGTTTTTCTTTTCTTTGGTATTTTTATTTATTTATTAATTTCTTTTCCTGCCTTGCTTTTATCCTTCTTATTACAACTTTGCCGCAAATTAATTATATTTGTGCGCTTCTGTGCGAACTTTTCATTCTTCATTTCTATCATTTCTTAAGTTGATTTTTTATTTTTTTTTTTTTATTTAAGAATATGATTATTATTATTTTCTGCTTCGAATCATTTTTATTTACTTCTTCTTTTGTTATTTTTTGGTTTTAATTTTTTTTGTTGTCCTTATCTCATGGCCATTTCAATAATTTGAATTTTAAATTAAACAAACAGAAAAGATAATTAATAATGAAGTTCCCGCTCTGCAGAATAAAAATATAGCCATGGCGCGGCGTATAAATTATTGCAATTTACTGCAAGAAAAATTAAAAACAAAAATATAATCAAACAAAACAAATCACGGATGATGGAACATTTTTGTTTTGTTTTTCTTTTTTTTTTTTTACTTTTAATTTTGTTTATTTTTCGTTTGCATTAAGAGAGAGATATTAAATAAAAACAAAATATGGTTTTCTTGTTTTGCTTTTTTTTTCTCAACGTCCGCGCTCCCTCGTGGCAGATGATTACGTGACAATACGCTACAAATGTCCCAGAGGTGAATTATTTATATACCTTTTACATTAAAATTTCCATAAATACATATCTCTGGAGGAGTAGTTAGATATTTTCATTTAGAGTTTAAAAGCTTTCCTCCAAAATTTCACGCTGACGCATGGATTTCAATTCATTCCAACATCGGTTTTCATCTGGTTTTTTTTTTATTAGGGAATGCCTTATTTGAATAAAAACTCAGCATTTAATTTTTTGTTGCTTTGCTTGCTTTAAAAAAAAATGCCACTTGAAGCTTAGTCTTGCTTAAGATGCAGGACTTGCATGGAATCATATTTATATACCTAAGTAAAAACAATACCAAAGCATGCTTTATAAAAATGCATTTTTTAATTTATAAGATAATTATAACACTTTTGCGATTAACCATACATTCATTTCACCTCTCAGCCTTAGTCACCCTTTAAAAGAGGGTAGATATTTGGGGATATTGATTGACAAAAAAATAAACTACGAACTTGACAAGAAGTCAGCCAATACCTCTTAAATAGATTATTATTAAAATTTTAAGTAAATTATTTTTTAATCATATTTTTGTATATTTTTTTAAAACAAAAAACTCATAAAAATGTATATAACTTTTTTTAGGATGTATTGATCAATGAGGTCATGAAAATCATTGTGGACAAACTGATTTTGTCACTTATGTTTTTTTTAATAAGACGAAAACTAATATTTATTTATTTATTATAGCGAATATTTATTTTTATTTGTACAAAAATTTTAAGATCGCTTTTAATCGACGACAATCTGATTCATCGTTATTTTCAACCAGAGGTATAAAGGGTAGAAACAGCATGAGCCGCCTATTGAATAATTGTGATAGAGGAATAATTTAAGCAGGAAGAAGTAGTATAGTATAGGACATAAAAAGAAAACGGTCGACTTACTGCTTTTTAAACAGAAAGTGAAAGCTCTTATGTATAACCTAAGAATTTCGAAAATGTATGTTATTAGAGAAAACCTGTTCATACGAAAAAAATCATTTTTTAAAAAAACAAAAACAATTCCTTTAGTAGTTGGAGCTAGAAACAGGATGCCATGTGATGCAAGAACAAAAATTATAAGTCTTTGTATTCGATTCTTAAGAAAATAAGCTTAAATATACAAATTTTAAAAACATGTTTAAGAAAAAAATTTGAATACGCTAACCTAAAGTTTTTATTATTGTACAAATTAAATTTAAATTTCCGAAAAAAAGTGATTCTTTTTTTCAAAATTCAAAATATATTTTTTTAAGTTTTGAAATGTTTTTCAAACTCTTTGGAAGCTTCTTTGTAGAAAATTTTATTAATTTCCGAATAATTAAAAATTTGAAAAAATGGATCCATGCTGGTCAGTAATTCATAGATCATAAAAATTAATCGAAACAATATTCTACGTGCCGTTTCCGAGAAAAATACGATTTTCTAAAAACCATTTTTAACATTATTTGTAACCGTTATTTTGAAATAAAATACAATTTTCTTCCCACATTTTGAAGATTGTTTAAAGAAATTTTTATTTGTCAAGTTTAAAAAAAAATCGAGCATGGGAATTGCGAAATATTAAGTTTTCAAAAAACAAAATTTGAAGTTTTTTTAAAAATCCAAAAAAAAGTTTTCGAAAATTTGAATAAATAATAATATTCAAACCTTTGAGGAGCTTTAGCATAAAAACATGATTGAAATCGGTTGTACCATTTTTTGAGAAAATCAAAAAAAAAAAAAAAAAAAAAAATGGTTCCGAAGGGAGTACCAAAAATAACAATTTTTTGGAAAATTTTTGAATATTTATAAGATTTCGAAAAAATCGCATGGCAGATAGTGTTATTTCTGATCTTAAAAAAAAAATTAATTACCAAATTTAAAGAAAATCGGACGAGCCCTGGATTCGGCCATACATTTTTTTCGAAATTTTAGAGAATATTTTCTTCACAAAAACTTTCATTTAGTAGGAGCTAGCTAATGGTTAAAAAAATCTGATTTTGATCAGTTTTTATGCTTAAGCTCCTTAAAAGTTTGAATTGTAGGTATTGTGTATTCAAATTTTCAAAATTTTTTGTTTATTTAAAATGAAAATCAAAAAACTCTTTATATGAAATACCCCAAGCCCGATTCGTTAATTCTTTACAGTTATCAGTTTTCTAATACTGTCTACAAGATCAATTTTGTATTTAATCTCAAAATAACGGCATCCAGGACACAAATGTTGAAAATCGCTTTTCTCCAAAACAGCATTAGCAATTTTGATAATCATTTGTTCCTTTCGTTTGATTTCTACGATCCACAATTCAATAAAAAAAGAAATGATTTTGGATTTTGCCTTACTTATTACCGGCAAACGGATTTTAATAACATTTTGTATACAGAAACAGAAATCAGTTGAACACTGTGCTTCTCCTGGTCTTATATAAATTTTAAAATTAAAAACAAAAACTAAGTTAAATTTTTTTCTTAAACTTAGAAATATTTTTTTTTTATTTCTATTTACAAAATTTATTATTTAATGTTTTCTGTTAAAATCTATTAATTTTAAAAATAATATTTACTTATTAATTGTAACATTTCTACCATTATGCTGCTACTCTCAGTTTTCAGAGAATGCAGTTGTCAAGGTAATTGGAAATAAATATTAAAAAATATATTAGAATATTAAAATATTTTATTATTATATAATAAGCTCTCAATTATACTTAAATTTTGCTTTAAGAAAATCAATAAGTTCTGCTATTCAAATAAGTCTGTTTTAAAAATTCCAGATTTTTTTTGACATTCAGTTCTGTAAAAATAAGAATTTATAAAAATTTAGAAAATTGATATTTCTGCAGAAAAATTAAATTTCGTTAATTTATTTCATGAATATCATTATGTACTTCAAACCGTCTAATACAGCTTGTATAAAGCAGTCCCAAAGGTAATTTTTTATCCAGCGAAAGAAGGGACTCTTCGAAACCAAATGCACGCAGTTTCAAAATCAAATGCTTTCCAAATTTCAAATGCAATTACCCTTCTTTCTCCAAATTGATGTAAAGACTAGTCCATTTTTCAGTAGGATATGCTATCAGATCACAAGTGGGCCAATTGCTACGAATGCGATTTAAAAGCTTTCGTTCTTCGAGAAATTTCTTAAGCTGATTGTTGATCAGAATTTCCATGACATTGGAAAGAAGGGACGTTAGTGTAATTGGTCTGTAATTTAAGGGTGAGGAAGATTCACCTTTTTTGGGGACCAACTGGACAAATGCCGTTTTTCATCTACTCAAAAACAACCCAAAGAGAATGACATATAGAAAAGCTTATGCAATAGTTTTGCCAGTGTAGAAGAACACCTCTTCAGAACTAAGGGGAATATATAATCTTAGACCGAAAGCCCACAGCAATTTTTGGGTGTGATTGATAACAAAAAATAATTAGTATAATAAGATAGTCCTTAAGTAGTAAAGTTTTTTCCAAAGTCTAAATAATTGTGAAAACAACTTTGCCATAACTTCAAAATGTAGCAGCAAACTGCGTTGCAAGAAAATTTGCTTTTTTTTCGGAGCTGACAAAAGCAGTGTTATTGTGAACGAGTGTTGGAACCGATGACTTAGAAGAGAGTTTTTAATATATTTTACATAAGATCGAAAGTTTTTACTACCTTTGGGATATTTTAGTATTTTTACGAAGATTTTGATCATGTCAGAAATTTGTTCTTCGAATATGAGCAGTTCAGGTTTTTCTCGCTTGTCTGTTTATTTTCCGGTTATCCTCAGTTGGGTTTTGCCTTGTAGTATCGAACGGAAGCTTAACTCTGTCAACCTAATAACCTCTTTAAAGCTATGATCGTATTCATATAATTCTGATTGGAACTAACTCCTTTAGTTCTGCCAGGTATAAACGTTTTCATTCCATTGAAAATAATGCCTGTTATCATTTTAGCACTAGAATCTGTGTCACTACCAAGGAGACATAGTGATCAGTTAAAATGTTGAAAGAAGTTATTTAGACCGTCTCAATTGGCTTTCCATTTAGTCAAACGATAGCTTTGTAGGAGAGAGTGTTATCGGGAACGAGAACCCAAGTGTGTCATATCGTCGCTGAGTGCAGCAATTTGGAACCACCTTGTGGAGCATTTTGGACAATCATTTGCATTTGTTTGCGTATAAAGTGCAATTGACTTAAAGAATATTGCTCGTTTGGAATACAGCCAAATCAGTCCCGTACCGACATAAATGACAGCGCACCCTGTAAATTCATCTCTCACTTTTTGACTAAAGCACTCTCCTTTACTAAACTAATTTAAAATTTTTCAAACTGTATTTCTCATTTCAAATATGATGGTTCAAAAAGAATATTTTAGCTTTTACTTGAGGAGTGACTTTTATAAGTTTCATTTAATTCTAAGAAAATAAAAACATAAGACAAGAATGCTGAGAACAATCTTGGAAACAAATAAAATTAAGCACTTGAATATGACGTAAGAAACTGCATACTTTATTTTGATAAAAGCCGAAGAAAGATATTCTTCATTATTATTGTGTTTTTTTATTTAAGACTTAAGAAAGATAGTTTTCCGTAGTTTTCTGTAAGTAAAAAATACATTATTACATCCAACAATAATATTCTACAAAATTTATTGACCTCATGCTACGGCAGCATTTCAAAAACTAAATTTCAAAAAGTAGGTTATATCGAAAAATTAAGGTTACATTACCAACCAAACCATGTTAGTTTTAAGTTTATGAATAGAAAATAATATTCATAAAATACCACATACACCTATTCATAATGTTTACATGTATGAAAGTTCTAACCAAAAACAATTGTTCGTTGAGGTATACAAATAAATCATACCATATAACTCCAAAAACACTGACCGAATTCCATGGAAGGATCGCTCGCCTACCCGCCCGCACAATTCCCCATAGAAATGCTAATCACTGGTGTGTGGTGTTTTGTATAGTTCGTGGTGTTGGTTTAATATATTTTAAGCATTATGTGAATATTCAAAAAGGTCCTTCATACCACCTACGACCATTTTAACATTTGAATGATTTATCTCATTACATTACATAGAAAATCTAACATTTCTAAACAAATTCTACATCAACCACAATTTCAAGAGTAAATTGTGATGGATTTTGATGTCGGTTTACTAATATCTAACTAATAATGAACTAATGCCTGCTTTCACATTCGGCATTCCAATATTTCCTTCGACTAAAATATGCATACATATTGATATGTTATTCTGTCCACCGCAATGGCTCCCACCTAAATGCATGCATATCATTTCAATTGCATTCCTTATAATGTATGTACATACCTTTAAGTAACCATTGCATTGTCAACATACAAAACAAAAAACAGAATTGAAAGAATGAATTGAATTGAAGAAACGAATTTTGCAGGGCGATATCCTTATAAGGCGAACGGATACATGTCAGAGCCAGAACCTAACTACGACTCTGACTATTCAACAGTAAAGTATCGGAATTTGGAACGAAGACGACTTCAGTCAACGGGAGGGACAGAATCAAGAACATCAGCAGTTCCAACAGGAAACGAAAATCAGGACGAAACGTAAGTACAAGATTTTCATATCAAACTTTCATATTATTAAAAAAATAAAATGCACGACTGGGTCGCACGAACTTGCTCCTATGTAAGAGACTAGGAATTTTAAAAACGAATGTTATTAGAGAAAACTGTTCATAAGGATAAAATGAATTTTTTTTAAATTCTTTAAGTAGTAAGAGATAAAAACAGAATGATATGCAAATTTGAATTTATGCAGGAACAAAAATTATAAGTCGTTGTAGTGGTTCCTTAAAAAAATAAGCTTTTATGTACAAAATTTTTAAAACACTTTTAAGAAAAAATTTTGGTACGCCAACCTTAAGTTTTTATTATTGCACGAATAAAAGTCTAATTTCCAAAAAAAATACTAAGCCGTTCTTGAGATATCGAATTTTTCAAAAAAAAAAATTACTTTTTTTTTCTAAAAATTGAAAAAATGTTTTTTCTTAAGTTTTTAAATGCAATGTTAAAAGCAACATGGCGTCTTGCGACTAAATTGAAAGCTTACGCTTAAACATCGATTTTTAAGTAAAACCTAGGTTTTGCATTATTAAAAACAATAGTAAGGTATTGAGTACAAGACGTCTTCTAGTAAAAGCCTTTTTAAAATAGCCAAAGCTACATCAAAGTTCATATTGTCACTGACTAGCAAGATTCGGCTAGTTCTTATTTTTTTGAATTTTATTGATTTGTAGTGCGAAAATTAGCCGGGTTTATACTCGTGCGACAACCAAAATTTTATGGAAAATAGTCATAAATCAAAAATAAGTGATTATGAATTTCATTGCCTATTTCGGTTTTCAAAAAAAAAATGTGCAATAGCTTTCTGATTACTTTCAAGTGAAATCAATAGAGTGTAGAGGAGGTGCACTGAGTTCTGAGCAAAGGATGCAGATATTTTTGAGATATCTGAGTGAATTTGGATTTTATTTCATGTATAGGACAAGACGTTGAAGTAGCACCTAAGGAGTGGCTACCGTAAAATTTCCAAGTAAGTTACATTCGATGCAGGTGATTTCAGATTTGTCAACCATTGGTCGAAAGCGGACTATGTGTTCGCGATTGAGAAATATACCTTAAGTGCGGTGAGTCGTTTGTTCATTAGGCTTGTACCTTATTAAGTTAGAATTTTTAAATCTTAGACGAAAAGCCTCTGGAATCAATAAAGTCAACAGTGATGTCGAATACTTTGGTTCAAATTCGACTAAAGACTAAAGATAATCCACGTAAATTTTTAAGCAAGGTTAAAATAAAAACAAAACTCAGCAGTTTGGTGGTGGAAGAGCTCTTAGAGAACCAGGACCTAGTGACCCACAACTATCAATTAATCCTTATTCATCGCAGTACACCCCTTTTTTGCAGCGACTGAGAATCGAAAACAAGACCTACGGCATGACAGTTTAACGCACTTACCATTATGCCAAGGGTTACTATGTCTGACTTCATATTAAGAATCATTAACAGTTGATATTAATGTTCACAATACTTCGAGTAGCTGATATGCTATTGAAAAGGCGGCAGAATTGGTACGCACGAAAGGATTGAACTCGTCTGAGATCACATTTTTCGTGGACAGCCAATCTGCCATCAATGCTTTAGCCAGTGAGACTATAAGATCCAAGTTAGTAACAAAATGTCGAGACATGCTGAACAATATTTGTAACACTAACCAAGTCAACCTCTGCTGGGTTCCCGGACATAGTAATATAGAAGGGAATGAAATAGCAGATGAACTGGCAAGGAAAGGATCACTATTAAATAAAAACAGCAGTAACCATTTAAATTTAGGACCAAAAATCCCGATTGGTGTGATTAAAAGGAAAATAGTCCTAATAACGAAAGAGCAAATCAACAACTCCTGGTCCTCCAGGGACGACTGCGTTATCTCTAGAAGTTTATGGCCTAGAATTAATGAAAAAGAAACTCGGTATATCTTATCGCTGAGTAAAAAGAACATCAGAATCCTGATAGGTGTACTAACGGGTCACTGCACCATTGGCACAATGGCCGCTAGAATGGGTGCATTTGCACCCGATTTCTGTAGGAGCTGTCAGGATGTCGAGGAGATTGAAACCATTAAACACCTACTCTGTGACTGTCCGAACCTCCAAACAAATCGCCTTCGCTACTTCGGAAACAGATTTGTTGGAGAACTAGACGATCTAACGCAGGTCTCAATGGCAAATATGAGAAAATTCATTGTAAGCACAGGCTGGTTCGAAAATGAACCAGTCTACATAAGGCATTAGTTAGGAGCATCTCTGCTTTTATTAATAGGGGATCACAATGGACCAATAGGCTCCCGTGTACGCAACAGCCCTTGGACTGTGCACGCCCCTCCTAACCTAACCTAACCTAACCTAATCATAGATCATAGGGCAGCAACAAAATCCCTCCATCTGTCACGATTTGACGCAAGCTGTTTTAGCTCTGGCCACGTACGAATATCCTGAGATCTTGCTTCTACCATTACAGTTGACCTCTAGATTTTGGTTGGTCTTCCAACACGTCTTGCACCCTAAGAACTTCATTCAAAAAATTGCTTCGAGATGTTTTTGTCAGATTTCCTCAATGTGGGGGTGGCCGTGGCACGATGGTTGTGTGCTCGCCTGTCAACCTCATGATCACAGGTTCGATCCCTGCCGTCGTCTATGTCGTTTTAATTCCATTAAAACCTTCTAAAAATTGTCATCAATGGGTTGCTGGTTTACTCATTACATGTTGTTCAGGCATAACACTAACAACATGTGATTGAGTTAAACTAGTATGCCCAACAAGGATGAACACGAATAAAATAATGTGAATTATAAACGACATAGAAATAAGACACGGCATTTATCCGCTTTAGCTCAGCCGCCATCCCTGGAGATAAAAATATCTGAGACAACCACCAACAGTCTCAGAACATCGTGCCACACATCTTTCCTATCCTTCTTTCTCTTCATTAACTTTACGCCCGCACTGTGTTGTAACATTTAAATGGTAATCATAATCCCTTGAGCGCGGGTAGATTATAAAAAAAAAAAAAAAATGTATGGCCAATCTGCCACCATTTTCGTCGCAAAATGTCTACATTCACTTTTTTCAGCCCGGATCTATTCCACAACTCGACATTTGATATGGTTTTTGACGAGTAGATCTTCAATATGTACGGAAGACATCGGTTAACGAAAGCCTGTAACCTGCCCCAGATGTTAGCATAGCACTTCCATGTTTCACAGGCGTATAACAGCACAGACTTTACGTTGGATTCGAAGTATTTCAACTTGGTGCGTAGTGATATTTTACTAGTGTTCCACACAGGAGAGATGATTCCAAATGCACGTTGGGCCTTACTTATTCTGATGTTGACATCCAGGTCTGTTCCACTTAGAATTGCTACACAAACACCCAAATAATTAAACTGCTTAACCTCCTCAATGATCCTTTGCATTAGAATAATTTTCTGTTAAATGTTTTATCCGGTGTGCATTAATCTGGTTTTTTTGTGACGTTAATCCTTAAGCCAGCCAGCTCTCCGCAGTGATTGACATATTCGATTCAAGCCGCCTGAGCTCTTAGCCAGCAGGCATAGTCTTTATGGCTGAGCTTGTCAATCGGCCGCGAGGACGTTCAAGTTAATTCCCCAATACCCTTGGTCTTTGAACTATCTGTAACATCGGACCCTTATAAATATAAAATTAGTGCTTTAACACCTTAAGTATCACTCATTCAATAAATTTGTCATGATTCGCTAACTTAGTTGAGGCCAAAATTCAAAAGGGAGAGAAAGCTAGTTGGGGCGGTCCCAACAATTCGTTCGGAATTTTTACCCGTCACTATGCTTTCTCAATAGTTACTGACTCTTATATTCCAGCCCTTATATCATAACACGGCATTATTCGCCATTGAACGCAAAATGACATCACCAAGAGGATTAGAGTAGTATGTTCCAAAGAGAATTCCTTGTAAGACTACACCTATAGTCTTACAAGGAATTCTCTTTGGAACATACTAGTCTAATCAAGATGAGAAAGTTAACTTTCCAGTACTACAAAACATGCTCTTCAGATGCTCTCATTGTTTTATGGGCAAACCTTCTTTCGCACTCAAACAGTCGCAAGAGTCCTTAAAGAAATTCATTAATCTGCTGTTCTATATTGTATATATATCTCCTGAAGAGGTGCTCGTCTTTGCTGACAAAACCACTACGCAAGCGTCTCCAACTGTCTAGCATTGGTCAAGCCAGAGAATTAGAAAGGCAAATCTTACCTTCATCCAATTGCCAACCAATTGAACCAAAATCTCTTCTTTCCAAGATCACCAATCAGCTAAAGAAATAAATTGAAGTATGAAAACTCCTTAATGAGTACTTTCTTAGCAATAAGACCAATGGTGATCTGATGACATGTTTCATCAAAAAGTGGAACCAATCCTTACATGAATTTGGTGAAACAAAGATAAAATTGCACTTAATATTACGAAACTTTGCTTTGTTGGTTTTATGTTCTTGAATAAATAAGAATCAAATAAATATTATTTATCTTATCAATTTATTAAGTTAAATTCTATATTGATTTATTAAATGTTTTTAGATTAAGTTACAACAATTCGAGTTTAATATTTTAGAAGGAAAGTACTTTTCTGTTTTAGCTCTGTCACGGGAATGGAAGTCGGAAGTCCATTTTCGATATTTATTTTTTGGCAGCTCGGATTATTACAGATGAGTTGCGTTCAGGGTCTTAGCTAATATTTGTAGTTAGGACGTGACACTTGGGTTAGAACGTACTTTTTTGTAAGTTATTTAAGTAGATAGCTTTAGACGGTTTGATATTCAAACATTAAATACTGGTGTGCCCCAAGGCTCCGTTTTATCTCCGACACTCTTTTTTTTTTTCTCTTCATAAATGATCTCCTTTCTGGAACTGGTTATCTACTTCATTGATTCACTGACGAAAGTGCTCTCAATTTTTCATATTCGTTTCCAGATTCACAACCCTGTTCCTCGATGGTCGAACTGAAATGACAGTGTACGCTAAGCTCATTACATTCCAATCTTGACAGCATGGCCTGATTTGGCTACTATCTAAACGGTTTTCCAATAGATATTTCAAAACTTTAACATATGATTGTGGCTATATTTTTGAAGCTGCATCTGTCAAAGCTCATTTTCATATCGATTGGTATGTTAATAAGGAGCACATGAGACACGAGTACAAAAATAACCCTAAAAGACGCACTTGAAGACATTTGATTTGTCCAAAAACCACACTGTGGTGTATAATTTCGACCCGAAGATTTTTGTTAATTATTTTTTTAACCGAGGATACGTTAATTTGCAGAAAAGAGGAATACCTCAGACACTAGTGTAGTCACCTAACAACTCTGTGCGCTTTTTCGTATGAGGATACCTCAAGTCGAGGGCTTACAACACCCATCCCCAATCAACTTAGAAACAAATATCCGCTGTAAAGTTACTTCCATTTTACCAAAGCTTTGAAGTCCGATTTCAAGTGTTAAGAGTAATGGGCGGCATTTAGGATTTAGACGGCGATGTTTTAACAATATAAAATTCATAATGTCAAAATTTATTTTCAAAAACAAAATATGTAATTTTTGCTGCTATTAATTTAGCTGGAACATTTCCGTAAGGTTTAATAAAAAAGACAATTGCACTCTACTCTACTTTTTATTTAATCTTTAGTTCAACAATTTTTTCAGTTTCATGGTTTCATTTAAACATTGAACTTATAACTTAAACGTCAGTATTCTGTGGCTTAAACTTCAATTCAACATTTGAGTCAATAGCACAGGGAGTGTTCTTTGTGTCAGAGAGAAAAACAGAAGACAAGAAAAAATTTTAATAAAGTCGCAATAAAGGTAAAGCTATACACTTTATACATTTTAGTGACATGACGTAGAAGCTGTACAGTGCTGCCAACTTTTTTGCATAAAATTTAGTTAAGTGATTTTTCATGTGAAATAAATCAATTGATTTTTGATTTATACCTGTCAAAATGTTGATTTTGGCAATTTTCGCATTCCATTGGCCAAATAAATTGATTTATTTTCTAATTTTTATAATTAAATTCAATCCAACTTTTTCGCATTCGATTCGCCGCAAAATCAATCAATTCAATTTTGTAATGAAATTTGAATTCGCCAATGGAAAACCTCATAAGTTCAATTGAACTGACTTTGAGATTAAAATTTGAACGCGGACGAGTTCAACTTCTACTGAAACTGAAACTGAAACTGAAACTGGGGATTAATGTTTTTTCGTCGCATGTTATACTCGTACAAAGGCGATTAGAGCTCGATTATACACGAATTTAAGTTTTTCTTATGAGTTCGATGAACTCACCCCCACACAAACTTTTTAAGGGGCAATAATATTTGTATCTTCTTCCTTTCTTCTGAAAAAAAAAGTTTAAGAAAAACTGTCAATTGAATTATAAGTTCCAAATTCCTATTCACCACAAGTGCTAATCCGAGTTCGTGTGACTCATGCACGTCTGAGTTTTCTGAGTTTCCTTGAATTATTTGTCGACACAGAAATCATAATCCTTTTTCATTTTGCCAAAAAAAAAAAAATAACGAAATGTACTGGTATTATTTTGTATTCATATATTTACAACGTTTTTCATTTTTTTTTTGTTCCTTTAAACGGATCTACCTATGCAGTAGGTATACGCCTCGTTTCAAAATGTGATGATGGGGATTTGAGTTGGTATCCACTTAAGTGTTTTCGTGCATTTGGCATTTATAACTTCCTCATACTCGACATCCGGAGGCTAAGAGGCTGTTCTTATACTACACTATGCTCTATATCTATTCAAATGTGAACAAAATGTAGCTTTTAGCAGGTTGGAAATCCATTGGGGGAGTATTGAAATGATTTACATTTTATTATTTTTTTTTTTTGCAACGAGTATTCTTTGGTTTGGCTCACACCGTTGTGCATTTATATCCACCTTTATCATAGAATTTCCATTGAACTTTTACACTTCTTTTTGAATATATCACGAAATTGGAAAGAAAAATTATTTACAGAAAAAAAGAAACCAACATACGTATGCCTCTGTATAGTGTAAACGTATTTATATACATAGGTATGTAGGGTTATTGAAAAGGATATCCATTTTGAAATACTTTTATGAGGCAACATCCTTCAATGATGTGTATATAAATGAGCCGCTGTAATCTGCTTGAAAATGCACACACAGGAATACTCACTCCGAACATTTATGAAAATCATGGGACGGGGGTAGGGCGGGGGGTATATAAAAACGATGCCTGTTTGCAGAAACACCTATACATGAGTAAGGACGATGATGCCTTAAAGAGGCACTTTATCGAAACATATTCGAAAACATTTTCAAAAAGGTAAATGATACAGTAGGATCGAAAAGAAATCAATTATGGGATTTTTTTTTTTGCTTGATGAGTTATAGGTATTAGGAAGATGTTGCTGGGAACGATGAAATTGCGAAGGAAATGTGTTCGAGAAGAAGACGGAAAATATTGCTTCTCAATATTTATTTTCATGACTTTAAACAGTTTCGCTAAGGCACGACAGAGGCATTCTTTTTCTAGATGATCACATTCTTATAACTATAATGTTTTAGAGGCGGAAAACATTAAATTGGCAACTCCGTTTTCTGTGACAGCGGATTTGTTTGAAAGGTTATTTTGACGTAAGTTAGGTTTGACAATTCAGTAAAAATAAACAGCAACATGCATACATTGGTCAAATATATTTTGAAAGACATTAAAAACATTCTTCGATCGAGAAAAGCAACGGCAGAAAAATGCCCAAAATCATATTAAAACATGAATCAGACAGAAATAATGAATATTTCAAATAAAGCCGATTTCACGGAAATTAAAATCCTTTTCGTTTATTTTGTTTCAAACTAAAGATATCTGCCTCTAAAAAAACACCCTTTATTGACTTATTTATCTGGCTGTCAATCTATTCTCTTTGAATTCTCTGCGATCCCGAGTTCGCTACTTCCAGATTCCAGTCATCTTTAGAGCAAGAGGCCTGGTCTCCGCGATGACTTGGTTTTTAAGCCTCTCGCTTTTCGTTATCGTGTCGAACATGCGGGTTGGGATTCAATACTCCTTTTGGCTGGAGCGTTGTCATCCATTCGCTAAATGCGGCCGATTTAATTTCGTCAGTACTTAAGAGATTTTCAGCCTTAAATAAGAATTCACTTCAGAGAAATATTAGGAGTATCACATGAATCCGAAAATTTTTATTCTTTCCTCGTTTTACTTCGAAGGTTCCAAGACATTTGTGGATTGTCCGAAATGTCTTGTTCACTTCTTCTCGAATAGGGAACTTTTGATATTTTTTAGTTAATATTTAAAGATAAATGCAAGCTCGGATATATAGAAATCTATCACTTGTTTCTAGCTGTTGCTGGAGGAATTGTTGCACTTCTGAGTTGGGATGATTTTTCAGGTTCCACATGATTCTTCCGCACAGCTGCAGCAAATACTGATTCAGTGGTATTAAATTTGCTTCCTCGTAGGTCTTCTTGGTTGGTACATATTTCTTAGTCAGTGGGCTGTGGTGTAGTCCCAAAAGCTTTATCTTCTTTTCCTGTAGGTGATATAGTAAATTTAATGCGAAAGGCTCAGGTCATAAAGGGTTGGATTAATCAGCAGTTTGGTCTTCTAACTTAGTCCACTTTGCATCATCATCAGTAGTGGATGGACCAAATCAAACAAAAGTTGGGACTCTAACATCAAGTATGCATGCTTCTTGAATTTTATCTTGCTAGAAACATTGATTCCCAAGTACTTCGTTGATTATCTGACTTCAATTTCAATGCCTGAGCTTATTGGCATCACAGCCTTCGAATGTCAATAACTGGTGTTCGGCAGCAGATGAGTTTAATATTTTCGCTATGCATCGGCAGTCCCCATATGAGATAGTTTTTTTAACGTGCTCCTGTACTCCATGGAATTAATTGCTGTTGAAGAATATGTGATAAAATCAAATGCATACACATTCATCGTTGTTCCTGAAATGTTGGATGGTTGGTCGCCAGTATATAAATGTATGTTAAATAGCAAGGGTCCAAGTACCTCCAGCAATAATTCCTTGGTTGGTGATTCATGCTCTTCTACCTATACATAAAAAAGTCTATGACTTTGAATATTCTTACCAAGTGATTAGGAAGTTTGACAGTTTGAATAGTAGGCCATTTATTTAATGTCTAGCAAACATGCTGTAAGTCATGCAAAGGTTCTTGGGTTTGATTCTCAGTCGCTGCAAGAAAGTTTTTCAGGGGTGTAATACCTCTTGCGAGGAATTTACAAATCCTCCACGTGTATCTTTTGTTATGAAAAGTGCTGCTCATTATAGCCGTTCGGAATCCGTATAAAATTGCAGGTTCCCTGAAAGTTGCAAGTCACTAGGTTCTGATTCTCTTCGAGCTGTTGCACCACCAAATTTATTTATTTATTTATTTAGCAAGCATACTATAGTAGTCGTTTCCTTTTTCTTGAGTCAAAATATACCATCAATATGAATTCCCCGCATTGGAAGAATAGAATAGTGCTTGTTTGAAGGCCATATCGGAACTCCGGAATAATTCCTTTGCAAAAAAAATTGGAGTTTCTTCAACTATAATGCCTTCTTTCTTATAGAGCTGAGCAATGACTTCAGCCGATAACCTTCCACATTTTTGCGGATTGTCTTCTTCAAAATTGGAACAACTTTTGTCGTTTTCCAGATTTAAGAAACAGGCACTTGTTCAGATTGTTGTCTGAAGATTATAATGAGCAAAACAACATTAAGGTTTGGCAACTTTATAAGTACGTTGTTAGAAATCTTATCACTCCTTGCTGAATTTCTTGAGTTTCAAATGATGATGATGTTTGTCACTTCTCTATAGGGGAAATGAAACGGTGGTATTTTATATCTTCCCGAAACGAGATTTTTCAATAAATTCTGGATGGTATACGCGATGGAAGGGCGGTTTTTGAAACTATCCTCAAATTGGCTATTGACAGCTTCAGCTTTCTCAGCAGAAGTTGTCGAAGCTTCTTATCTATACCATTGCTATTGATTTCGCTCTTTCAACTATCAGGTTGAACTTTTTAATTGTGTCAGGGCCATGTTTGATTTCTTCGAGCATATTCCTGAAACTCTTTCCTAACGATATTTAACTGCCAAGGATATCCGAAGTTGGGAATGATTGAAGGATGTTAGTTTTTGATTTTCCAAATTAAATAGCTGAAGCAGCAGAAAGGTCTTGAATGCTATGTATGGTGGAAGCTGGATTGACGGTTAGATTGTAGAGGACAAAACATGGAATATTTTTTCAACCACATAATATAAATCGAAACTTACTATTAATACAGCTTTTAATAGCAGTGTACATTGAGGGCTTAATTATGTCTTTCCATATCTCTAAAACAAAAAATAATTTTTTTCAGAAATTGCCAATTCCGAAACACCGAAAATTAAGCAAAGAAAATTCTTTTGATCGTGAAAAGAAATTTGCAATGGGTGATATTGTCCAATACTACGTTTATTTTGTAACGTTATTAACAAAAAAAAACTTTTGTTTTTGAAACCAGCACGTGATCTTTGATATGCCTTTAAGCACATCTACACCTATACACTTAAGAAAGAAAATAGAGTCCTGTAAAATATTCGATTCTAAAAAAAAAGAAAAAACATGCGAGACCGATTTTTAATTCGATTCGAAATCATGACAGACCTCAACAAAAAACAAAGAAGCCGAATTTTCACGCGCTCTTCTTCCTCACAAAGTTTTCCACCAACGACTTCCCCCACCTTTAGGACCGATGTCTACAGACCCACCGGCCCGTCCAGGCAGGAGTCGCTAGTGGTGTCCCATAGTGTTGGTAACCAAAGGCCTGCTGGTCGCCATGCTTAGCTCGTCGATGGGGGGGATCTTGTTACTCACTAAGGGACTAGGTTACATTATTCAAGCCTTAATCTTAGTTGACGATCGATTTAAAATATTTCCATCTTTAAAAGACGAGGGACCCGAATCCTAGCTACCGATATTCTTTTCAAAACCTTTTATTTCTTGACTTCATTCTGGAGGAGGACATAGATGTTAGTGTCCTCGGAGCTTTTCATAACCCACCCTTTTACATAATATTCCAAAGAAACGAATCCCTGGAATATTCCTATGCCATCACCTGCTCCGCCAATTATTGTAATAGCCCTCTTTTGAAAAGGGGGAAATCCTTGACTTCCCCTCACAACATCTCCAGGAACTTTACCTTACCTCTCACTTTCCTCACATCCACTTCCCGAACAGATTCCTTAAAACTCCATACTTAGAATTTTATCCTGATCTTCATCGGAAACGTGAAACCGTAAAAAAATTTAACAGCAAAATTTAATTTATATCGAACATTCGAATTATTCGAGAATAAGTCATTTTTATTTTACTTAGTTAGTGACTGATTCTTAAAACTTATTGACATACAAAAAAAAAATTATCTTAAGTCATCACCATACATCGGCATTAAAATTCCAGTAAACCGAACCGAACATTTATTCCCACACAAAAAAAATATAAAACTATGTAAGTACGTATGTATATCTTTTTTTGTTTATATATATCAATTTTATCCTTAATCCTGATAACCTTCATTATGTACTGAATTTGAATCTTTCTTATTTACTCCTCATTTGTTTTATATAAATTTTATATTCATTATACATATTTCATGAAGACCAATTATCTTAAAAACCATATAAAGGCAAACAAAAAAAATGACTTACCGTAGATCTGGAATGTTGTGCACAGCATCTGATCCGGTAGTTGATTTTGCTAAACGACGTGATTTAAACATATTTTTGTTATGGCTTTCACTAGAGGGTATCAAGGATTAAAAAAAAAAATTAACTTCACTTTTCTCTTTTAAACCAAATTATCTTATGGCGATGGATGGGATGTTACACTTCGTAAAACTTATTTGCTATTTTAATTTTTTTTTTGTAATACTTTTCATTCACTTGTTACTTTTGGTATAAGGCCTTGGCCATAATTAAATTGCTCTTTTACAACAAAACTATATCTTATCCTGATCTCTCATATACTACCTGTTGGTAATTATACTTTAAATTATCGACTATGTACAACATTTCATTTCATACCGTACATATTCACTGGTTGTAAATTAATTTTAAATTTCATCAATTTTTCTCAAGCTTCAAAAGTCATTATTACATACATACATATTTACTTCAAAAAAAAACAAATTTTGATTTAGTTTAGAAAATTTAGTTTTATAGCAGCAAAAACAAATTATTTGTTACTTAATTGTTTCCTTTTTACTAAATCCTCAGGTAAGTATATGAAAGAGCTTTCTATTTTCTACATTATCTCTTTATTTCTTTATCTTAACTTTCTTTTCATAGTCTTATCTTTTCTTATCTTTTTTTTCAATTTTTGTATTTCAAATTAACTTTCTTTTCATCTATCTTTTCTTTTTTTTTGTTTTATTATTTCAAGTTCACTTTCACTTTCTTTTCAGCCTTATTTAGTTTTCCTATTCGTTATTATTTATAAAGCATTAATTTTCTTTTTTTTTTCTAATCCTTATGTACCTACTTTAACTTTCTTAGTTTTTTTTTTCTTTTCAGATTCTTATTCGTCCTTTTTTATTTCGTTTGCACTAATTTTGTAATTTTTTTTATTTAACACTGAAATGAGTTAAATCCCCCGAAGAGATCCTTTAACGTTGACGCCACTTTACGGCTTGAAGAACGATCGTTGGTACTACTCGGATTTATTCGATGATTCGTCCTACAGGATACTATATCCCTAAGGGAATGAAATTTTGAGTTAGCTCTACCTCATTTTGTTTAAATATTTCTTAATTAGATACCTACTTTCTTTCCTACCAATTGGGACCGATGAATTGGAGCCTTTTACGGACACTTGGTCAATTAAAGTTGTTTTCTTGAATCCTGCAGAACCAAATCGGATTCGGAGTCGAAATCAGATTCTCTGTTGACGGTGGCCTTTCAAGACTACAATTAATTTGGTTTAAACGCTATGGAGAGCGTGATTCAAGAAAATTTCTCTTGCCCAGAACACCGAAACTTTCTATCGCTTTTGAGACAATTGGATTGTCTCCTCGATCCTGAATGTGTCGACCGCAGATCGGTATAGCTTTCAGGATAACTGGAATAACTGGGATTATGTCCTGGGACAAATTCCTAATAAGGGGGTAAATGTTTTTTTTTTTCTTTTAGCTTGTTGTGTGGTTTATGGCGACTGATGGGGAATCTTACCTAATTGAATATTTTCGTCCTGGTTTGGTTTCAGGATCACTTCGGGACGAGTTTTGCTATCTATGGAGTTTCAAAGTTGTTGCTGACCAACAACTGCTTCCCTCTTCAGAATACTAAGGTGAAAATAGATTTTTGCTGCCTATGGAATAGGACTACGGCCGATTAAATTTTGTTTTTTTGTTTTGCCAATTGCAAAGAGGATCTCGTCTCTCCTGACCGACAGGACGGAGATGCCCTCCAATTTCCGATCGAGGACTCGACTTTGGTTCCTATACCGAAGAAAAAAAATTAATTTTTACCTTCTTTTTTTCACGTCTCGTATGCATATCCATATACCTTCTTTTTTTTTCCTTTTTTTTTGATTTGAGGATGAATTAATTACTTTATGATAATTTTTTGTTGTTTTGTTCTTGATTTGTTTTAGTTACTTATACTTTTTACTTTTGTTATACTTTAATTCGTTCTTTTACACACAGGCGGGGTAGAGTTCTTATGCGCACGACGTCTCGAATTGAAAAGAATTTGTCTCATGCCATTTTGCAACACGAGGACCTGCAGTGAGAAATTCTTTTGCATTGCAACATGCAAAAATGAAACAAAAACGGATGCTAATGGCTGATTGGTACGGGACGGCTCAGAACATTGCATTAATCTTCGTGATCATTGCACTCATCGAAACTTTATACCAACGACACAATGGTTTTAAGCGTAATGCGCAAGCTCGTGTTAATTATGATAGGGCAGGTCGGAGTTTACCTTGATGATATTTTTGGCGAGCGAAATTATTTTTTTAATGTAATCTTTTTATTTTGATGTAATGTTAGATTTTATATTTCATGAAATAAATTCCCTTTCTTTTTATGGAATGAGATTTTTTTTTGTTTTTAAGGCAGCTGGATACAAGTTATTTTTTTATTATTTTGTTAGTTTCTGATATGGCTTGGTAGATATCATTTGTATGTCGAGTTTAGTATCTCAGTACATGGTTTCCTACAAAGCATATCCTTTTAATAACAGGTTTCCTGTAAGAAAAAGGATATGAAAAGAAACTAAAAAGTCTTTTTAAAGGTCTTGTACCCAAGGGTCTCATGTTCAGCTGAGAAAGCCGGGTTAAGAGAAAATTCTTGGTTATGATATGGTTTGCTTTTTCTTTTTTTTTTTTTTTTTTTATTTCTTCAAATCTTTAGAATGTGTAACAGTTTTATACCCTTTTTCGTCTATTACTTCATATAAATTATTTCCAATTATTTTGCAAATGGTAACTTTAACAAATTTTGGTGTGAGTTTAGCATTGAGGTGTTTGGTTGCGTCACTCAAAGTAAAATTTCGCTTGTAAAGCCTATCACCAACCTGGTATGATACCACCCTACTTCGTAAGTTATATTGTTTTTCATAAGATTCGTGTGTTCGCTCTAGGGCTGACTTCAGGTAGGTGTGTAATATATTCAATCTAGAAACTTTGGGGATCCAATCTATTTCAGAGTGGTTAAGTCCACCTAGTTCACGCAAGAGTTTGTAATCAGTCCCGTGTTCAATAATACGATGTCCGAATAGGGCTTCGTATGGGGACATGCTGATAGAAGAATGAATCGTGGAACGTAAGGCACTTCCAATTGACGGTAGGTTCAAATCCCAATTTGTCTGTCTCTGGTCTACATAAGCACGGATTGCTGCCAGTATTGAGCGATTTACTCGCTCGCTTGCGTTTGCTTGCGGGGAATACACCGCAGTTCTATAATGCGTTATGCCGAAAGTCTTAATCATTTTGGCAAATTCGTGTCCGATAAATTGTCTACCATTATCTGAAAGGATGCTTTCAGGGACTCCATAAACAAGGAATATCTCTTCTTGCAAAAATTTTATAACCGATTGTGCGTTAGCTTTTCGGAGTGGCTTAATGAAAACGAATTTTGTCAGCTGATCTAACACAATAAATATATGAGTATTGCCGCTTTTTGATCGAGGATAAGGGCCCAGGAAATCTATATAAAGATGCTGAAATGGTCGGTCTACAGAAAAAGATTTTCCCATTTCTGCTCTCAAAATGGTATTAGGAGCCTTAGTTGTTTTGCACACTTCACAATTTTCAAGATACTGTTTCACTTGTGATGCCATATTAGGCCAAAAAAACTGCTGACGCAATCTGTAGAGGGTCTTTGCAATACCACCGTGTGAAGCTCTGGGTGGGCAATGAGCCAGCGAGATCAAACGGTTTGTCAGCGCCGCTGGAATCCACAATTTCCAGACTAAATCGTCCTGGAGTGGATTGCCTGTGCAATGCCTGACCTTCTTATATACGAAACTGTCCGAAACTTGAAGGTCAGGAAGCTGGTTTTTATTTTGTCCGATACGCTCGATGATTTGGAGATATTCGTCCGACTTGAAACTCGGATCCCCCAAATCAATATGAAGAACATCGGTGTTCGACGACAACGACTCCGGTGGACATACTGCTGACCGTAGCGCCTCCACCTCAAAAACTCGGGATAGAGCATCTGGCACTACATTCAGAGTACCCTTCCGGTGTTCGATGCCGAAATCGAACCCTTGAAGTTTGAGACTCCAGCGTGCTAACCTCCCCGTTGGATCTCGCAGACTCATCAGCCACTTCAGGCTAGAATGGTCTGTCACTACTGTGAATCTGTAGCCCTCTACATATGGTCGAAATTTTTGAATTCCTCTCACCGCCGCTAAACATTCTCTTTCAGTAACTGAATAGTTACGCTGCGCTGAATTTAATTTTTGTGAGAAGTAATAAATGGGTCTTTCGTTTCCGTTTTCGTCCTTTTGACACAAAACGCACCCTATACCAGATGCTGACGCGTCGCATAAAATGATAAATTCTTTGGAAAAGTCCGGGTTTATAAGAACTAGGTCAGACGTAAGAGCTGCTTTTATCGCTTCAAAAGCGGTCTCTGCTTCTTTATCGAAGTTAAACTTTTTACCTTTTTTTAAAGTGTCTGTTAACGGGGTGGCAAGGGTTGAAAAATTGTTCACAAACCTGCGGTACCACCCTGCCATACCGAGAAATCTCCTTACTTGTTTCGTGTTCTTAGGCATTGGAAACTCGAGAATGGCAGAAACTTTTGCAGGGTCGGGTTTCAAACAGCCTTGTCCGACCACGTAGCCTAGGTACTGGAGTTCCTTGAAGCAAAACTTCGACTTCTCGACGTTTATCGTCAAGCCTGCTTCAAGTAACCTTTTCCCAATTATTTCTAAAACTCGAATGTGCTCTTCAAAGTTCTTCGAGATGACAAGTAAGTCGTCCAGATAAACGAAGACTTGATCGCGTAGCTCATTCGGTACTACTAAATTCATCAAATAAGTCAGAGTTTGTGCTGCGTTGGAAAGGCCAAATGGCATTACTTTGAACTGATAAAGTGGCCTTCCGGGAACCGTGAATGCCGTCTTCTCCCTCGAACTTTGCTCCAGCGGTATCTGCCAGTACGCATCCTTCAGATCCACACTTGAGATAAAGTGTGTCCCTGAAAGGCGTGCTAACAATCCCTCTATATGAGCAATTGGGCTCGCATTCTTCTTTGTTACTTGGTTCACCTTCCGAAAGTCCAAGCACAGGCGATTCTTTCCAGGCTTTCGTACTAGTACGACTGGAGAGGACCATGCGCTGGAACTTTCTTCGATGACCCCCAAAGAAAGCATGCGATCCAATTCCTCATACACAAGGGCTTGTACCGCTGGAGATATGGGATAATGACGTTGCTTTATAGGCATTGCGTCTCCCGTATCTATATAATGTTCCAATAATTTGGTCTTTCCAAGGCCTTTTGTTGTAAAAGATGGAAATTTTGCGATAATTTCACGCAACGTATGACGTTCTTGATCGTTTAGATCGCACTCGATTGCAATATCTGACTTATTAACTATTCCTGTAGGTGGAGAAATTTCGGAAATAATATGGGGAGCAATTTGGAAAATTCTCCAAAAATCCACCCCTAGATATAGTTGCTGGGTTAGAGATGGTACGACGAACAAATCTATGTCATTAGCTTTGCCCTTGTAATAGATTTGCATCGTAACCATTCCAACTATTGATTGTCTCTGTCCGCCAGCGGTAGAGATATACGAGGAAAACTTTCTTAAAGGAATTTTCTTTTCTTTCAGGAACTCCAGAGAACCCACCCCAAGGCAACTCAAACTGGCTCCTGAATCAAGCAAACCATGGATCTTCGTCCCACATATTTCCACCGTGACGTATGGTCGTGGATCGTCTTCAGAACAATCTAAAGTTGTTGCTGCGATTGTCCTATGTAATTCTTTCTTTTTCTTCATTCTTTCTCTTAATTTTTTTATTTTGTTAGAAGTTGACGGAAAAGTAAATATTCTTTTCCTTGCCTCGTAATAATCTTTGATGCGCTCGTGAATTGATTTTCTATAAAGAATAGGTTTGACTGCATTATTTTTCTCGAGATTATTATGAGATTTTTCTACACTAATTGTTTCGTCAGGTAAATGTCGTAGCAGGGTTATTTTAACTGAAGTAGATTCTAATTCTCCGGGTTCTCTGCCCTCGGACATCTCCCCCCGGTCGCAGGGTTGCCCGGTTGTCGGTTTCCCGAACAATGATCACATCTGGGAGTGATTACATTTTCACGCCCACACCTATAACAAAATAAATTCCGTTTAGGATTATCACATTCTCTAAAAGAATGGCCTTCTACTCTGCAATTCCAGCATCTCAGTGTACTCACTTCTCTATGGGAGGCTTCTATTACACCGGGTGCTGCATTACTTAAAACATCTAATTCCGTTTCAATCTCATTTATTTGTCGCCGTGGTTGCTGAAATGGAGCACTAGATTGATATTTAGGTTTGACAGGTTCACCTCCATTCAAAAACTTTTCGATGGTTCTGCACACATAGACCATCTCTGGTAAACTATGTGTGCTGAACGTCACCAGAAGCTCTCCAATTCTACGACGTACATTGAGTTTTATTAGCTCAATAATTTCCTTAACAGTTTTAGGTACTCGCAGTCTCGAATTCAATTGTATAAGGTCATCGTAAAAGCTATCGAAAGACTCATTCACCAACTGTTTACGATCTGACATTTTTCTATATAATTCTGAGTCTGTCTCTAGACTTCTATATTGTTCGACTAGAGCTAAACGCAAGGTTGGCCAATTACAAGTTGGATTACTCTTAACAAACGTCCAATACCATGTCATCGCGCTACCACTTACAAAGTGATGGAAATTCTGTACCACTTCTGGCCAAGTAACATAATAACTATCTTTAACTCGTTCCAGCCGAAACAAAAAATCATCGATTGTCATGTTCTTGTTGTCAAACTTAATTCCCCACTTGTGATAGTGTGGGAATCGAATTGCTGAAGATGTAGATGGTGTTGGGTTAGCTTGACTGGCAGACGGAGGGGACACATTAAAATTTAAATTGCTCAATTGAGCTAGGAAGTTATCCACGTTTGAGCCGCGTGCCATATCTACAGGATGAACGCCCGGTTCATTCGATGGATTAACATTTTCAGTGTTATTTAAAATAGGTTGTTGTGTAGTATAATCTGTGACTCTATCTAGAGGAGTGTTCCTGTTCAACAAGTTTCTAGCATCTTGTTGATTTGAAGCCAGAGCTGGTGTGACATTAGTAAGGGTTTCCCTAACCACCGATCTAACCTGCCGCAATAACTCATCTTGAATTCGCTTTAATTCTTCGCGTATGAAGCGTTGCTCTTCAGTGCGATTAAGTCCCACGGTTGCCGTAACAACCTCTCTCACGTACGACTCAAATTGCTCACCTTCTTTGGAAGCGTCATTATCCCTAAGGCTCGAAGTTCTCGTGCGGCTACTATGATCAATCCCGTTTTCACCTACTGGGTCAATGTGACCTGACACGGTCGCTGCGGGTTCAGTACCATTTTGCTCACCCTCATTTACCTCATTATCTGTTGTAGCGGGGCGTTGCTGACTACTACTTCGAGTATCATGGTAATTATTACTGTCTTTCTTTGGGCGACCCATTGCTCTAAACTTGTACTAAATCTTTTCTAATACTTTGACTACAGAAATAATTATTTTTCTCTTATTTATATACTTCTTTATTTTATATTTTTATATTATGTACATATTATCCTACTTAAAAGAAACTCTTAAATCCTAAATTAAGTTTCCTAAATTAATTCTTTTGATCTCTCTATCTAACAAATAGAATTCTTTAACTTTCCACGAAAACCGAATTCCAAAAATAAAAATTCTAAACCTCAAAACTTCAACAAAATTCCGAAAAATCAAAAATCAAAAAAAAAAATATATAATAACTATAAACTTTTATTTTTCATAAACGTATCTCAGGAAGTGAATGTGAGATGAGAGAAGGTCAGTCCCTAAAAAAAATAAATATGGTTTCTCAAGTTTCCTTGTTTATAAGAAAACGAAAATCCAAAAAAAAAATGTTTACGATTATTCTTTAGTATTTTTAAACTCTTAAAACGAAGTCTCCTTTAAACTTAGTCCAAAAGCGAAATGATCTCCCTCTAAACGTAACAACTGTCGAAAACCAAGAATTATTTATAAATCTAGCCATCCGGATTACGTCTGCAGTTCTTCATTTCCCTTTGAACAAGATGTATAAGCAAATTTTAAGTTATTTATAAGCCTTAAATATTAATTGAAGGAATATTTTCCTAAAATCAGGTTTTTTCGACCTTCGCAACAGTCATAGATCCGAAAATATATTCTTTAATCTACCGGACAAAAGTCTCAAACCCAAATAAGAAAAAAAATCATATCAACTAACTGCTTTCCTCATACTAGCTCTTGCTTTCCAACGCTATCACATCCTCAAAAAAAAATTTTGTCCATTTAAGTATGGACATTGAAAAACGCCAGCCTAGTATGCGTGAAGCATAATAAATAACATACCACGTCGCGACAGCAGGAGTCTAAAATAAATACCTTAACCCCTCGGACAACGGTGGCTGCTCATTACGCACGGTGTCAATTCACAAGGAAGCAAAATTTTTAATTCTCAAAAAAAAAATTTGTACTGAAAATGCTTAATAACTTTCACAATCTGACAAAAAAAATATCGGTCGCTAAAATTCGGGCCCCACGTTGGGCGCCATCTGTAACGTTATTAACAAAAAAAAACTTTTGTTTTTGAAACCAGCACGTGATCTTTGATATGCCTTTAAGCACATCTACACCTATACACTTAAGAAAGAAAATAGAGTCCTGTAAAATATTCGATTCTAAAAAAAAAGAAAAAACATGCGAGACCGATTTTTAATTCGATTCGAAATCATGACAGACCTCAACAAAAAACAAAGAAGCCGAATTTTCACGCGCTCTTCTTCCTCACAAAGTTTTCCACCAACGACTTCCCCCACCTTTAGGACCGATGTCTACAGACCCACCGGCCCGTCCAGGCAGGAGTCGCTAGTGGTGTCCCATAGTGTTGGTAACCAAAGGCCTGCTGGTCGCCATGCTTAGCTCGTCGATGGGGGGGATCTTGTTACTCACTAAGGGACTAGGTTACATTATTCAAGCCTTAATCTTAGTTGACGATCGATTTAAAATATTTCCATCTTTAAAAGACGAGGGACCCGAATCCTAGCTACCGATATTCTTTTCAAAACCTTTTATTTCTTGACTTCATTCTGGAGGAGGACATAGATGTTAGTGTCCTCGGAGCTTTTCATAACCCACCCTTTTACATAATATTCCAAAGAAACGAATCCCTGGAATATTCCTATGCCATCACCTGCTCCGCCAATTATTGTAATAGCCCTCTTTTGAAAAGGGGGAAATCCTTGACTTCCCCTCACAACATCTCCAGGAACTTTACCTTACCTCTCACTTTCCTCACATCCACTTCCCGAACAGATTCCTTAAAACTCCATACTTAGAATTTTATCCTGATCTTCATCGGAAACGTGAAACCGTAAAAAAATTTAACAGCAAAATTTAATTTATATCGAACATTCGAATTATTCGAGAATAAGTCATTTTTATTTTACTTAGTTAGTGACTGATTCTTAAAACTTATTGACATACAAAAAAAAAATTATCTTAAGTCATCACCATACATCGGCATTAAAATTCCAGTAAACCGAACCGAACATTTATTCCCACACAAAAAAAATATAAAACTATGTAAGTACGTATGTATATCTTTTTTTGTTTATATATATCAATTTTATCCTTAATCCTGATAACCTTCATTATGTACTGAATTTGAATCTTTCTTATTTACTCCTCATTTGTTTTATATAAATTTTATATTCATTATACATATTTCATGAAGACCAATTATCTTAAAAACCATATAAAGGCAAACAAAAAAAATGACTTACCGTAGATCTGGAATGTTGTGCACAGCATCTGATCCGGTAGTTGATTTTGCTAAACGACGTGATTTAAACATATTTTTGTTATGGCTTTCACTAGAGGGTATCAAGGATTAAAAAAAAAAATTAACTTCACTTTTCTCTTTTAAACCAAATTATCTTATGGCGATGGATGGGATGTTACACTTCGTAAAACTTATTTGCTATTTTAATTTTTTTTTTGTAATACTTTTCATTCACTTGTTACTTTTGGTATAAGGCCTTGGCCATAATTAAATTGCTCTTTTACAACAAAACTATATCTTATCCTGATCTCTCATATACTACCTGTTGGTAATTATACTTTAAATTATCGACTATGTACAACATTTCATTTCATACCGTACATATTCACTGGTTGTAAATTAATTTTAAATTTCATCAATTTTTCTCAAGCTTCAAAAGTCATTATTACATACATACATATTTACTTCAAAAAAAAACAAATTTTGATTTAGTTTAGAAAATTTAGTTTTATAGCAGCAAAAACAAATTATTTGTTACTTAATTGTTTCCTTTTTACTAAATCCTCAGGTAAGTATATGAAAGAGCTTTCTATTTTCTACATTATCTCTTTATTTCTTTATCTTAACTTTCTTTTCATAGTCTTATCTTTTCTTATCTTTTTTTTCAATTTTTGTATTTCAAATTAACTTTCTTTTCATCTATCTTTTCTTTTTTTTTGTTTTATTATTTCAAGTTCACTTTCACTTTCTTTTCAGCCTTATTTAGTTTTCCTATTCGTTATTATTTATAAAGCATTAATTTTCTTTTTTTTTTCTAATCCTTATGTAC
This sequence comes from Chrysotoxum bicinctum, assembly GCA_911387755.1. Lineage (NCBI taxonomy): Eukaryota > Metazoa > Arthropoda > Insecta > Diptera > Syrphidae > Chrysotoxum > Chrysotoxum bicinctum. The sequence continues at coordinate 247,345,320 of OU426987.1, forward strand.
CTACTTTAACTTTCTTAGTTTTTTTTTTCTTTTCAGATTCTTATTCGTCCTTTTTTATTTCGTTTGCACTAATTTTGTAATTTTTTTTATTTAACACTGAAATGAGTTAAATCCCCCGAAGAGATCCTTTAACGTTGACGCCACTTTACGGCTTGAAGAACGATCGTTGGTACTACTCGGATTTATTCGATGATTCGTCCTACAGGATACTATATCCCTAAGGGAATGAAATTTTGAGTTAGCTCTACCTCATTTTGTTTAAATATTTCTTAATTAGATACCTACTTTCTTTCCTACCAATTGGGACCGATGAATTGGAGCCTTTTACGGACACTTGGTCAATTAAAGTTGTTTTCTTGAATCCTGCAGAACCAAATCGGATTCGGAGTCGAAATCAGATTCTCTGTTGACGGTGGCCTTTCAAGACTACAATTAATTTGGTTTAAACGCTATGGAGAGCGTGATTCAAGAAAATTTCTCTTGCCCAGAACACCGAAACTTTCTATCGCTTTTGAGACAATTGGATTGTCTCCTCGATCCTGAATGTGTCGACCGCAGATCGGTATAGCTTTCAGGATAACTGGAATAACTGGGATTATGTCCTGGGACAAATTCCTAATAAGGGGGTAAATGTTTTTTTTTTTCTTTTAGCTTGTTGTGTGGTTTATGGCGACTGATGGGGAATCTTACCTAATTGAATATTTTCGTCCTGGTTTGGTTTCAGGATCACTTCGGGACGAGTTTTGCTATCTATGGAGTTTCAAAGTTGTTGCTGACCAACAACTGCTTCCCTCTTCAGAATACTAAGGTGAAAATAGATTTTTGCTGCCTATGGAATAGGACTACGGCCGATTAAATTTTGTTTTTTTGTTTTGCCAATTGCAAAGAGGATCTCGTCTCTCCTGACCGACAGGACGGAGATGCCCTCCAATTTCCGATCGAGGACTCGACTTTGGTTCCTATACCGAAGAAAAAAAATTAATTTTTACCTTCTTTTTTTCACGTCTCGTATGCATATCCATATACCTTCTTTTTTTTTCCTTTTTTTTTGATTTGAGGATGAATTAATTACTTTATGATAATTTTTTGTTGTTTTGTTCTTGATTTGTTTTAGTTACTTATACTTTTTACTTTTGTTATACTTTAATTCGTTCTTTTACACACAGGCGGGGTAGAGTTCTTATGCGCACGACGTCTCGAATTGAAAAGAATTTGTCTCATGCCATTTTGCAACACGAGGACCTGCAGTGAGAAATTCTTTTGCATTGCAACATGCAAAAATGAAACAAAAACGGATGCTAATGGCTGATTGGTACGGGACGGCTCAGAACATTGCATTAATCTTCGTGATCATTGCACTCATCGAAACTTTATACCAACGACACAATGGTTTTAAGCGTAATGCGCAAGCTCGTGTTAATTATGATAGGGCAGGTCGGAGTTTACCTTGATGATATTTTTGGCGAGCGAAATTATTTTTTTAATGTAATCTTTTTATTTTGATGTAATGTTAGATTTTATATTTCATGAAATAAATTCCCTTTCTTTTTATGGAATGAGATTTTTTTTTGTTTTTAAGGCAGCTGGATACAAGTTATTTTTTTATTATTTTGTTAGTTTCTGATATGGCTTGGTAGATATCATTTGTATGTCGAGTTTAGTATCTCAGTACATGGTTTCCTACAATTTAAGACCGAATAAGATGGTTTCGTTAAAATTTTCGAAAATTGTACCAAATTATATTACAGTCCGAATTCGAATTTAAAAAATTGCCTACTCGTTTTTATCATTAAAATGGTTTTTCTTTTATCCTTAACATAATTTCGAACTACTGAATTTTAGAAAACAAATTTCGCAATACAGAATTTTTAAAACCAATTTTTGGCATGGTGCTTCATTATGAACTCAAATCTTATCCAATGAATATGATCCGTCAGAAGACTGATCTGAGAATTTCGCTTTAGAATCTCAAAAAATACTCCTGCCTCGAAACGACACTCCATAACTTTGCAACCATCAGTAAAACAAGAGCATCCCTTGAAGAAAGTGCGTATAATAAAAATTGTAACACTGAAAGTCTGGGTCCAATTTCCAGACACTGCGTCTTGAAAACAATTTTTTTCCCAGGGGTACCACGTCTTGCGACGAAGTGACAAAATCTCAAAATAGTTTCTCTTTTCATGGAAAATTGGAAAATGTCCTTCGGATTCCACCTAAAATTGCAGGTCCTCTCCATTCCAGCCTTAAGATTCATCTTTGTGAACTTTGTGAAGAGCGGATTTTTTTTTAATTTGGGCTTTGAAATTTATACAGCTTCTTTAAGAACAAATGTTGGAAGAAAATTTTTTAAGTTTAAATGGAAGAATTCTTAGAAACTGAATTAAATCTTTCTGAAAAAAAAAAAAAATCTTCAGTTCAATCGCCAGTTTTGTATCGATTTATGTTCAAGAAGTTTAAATCTGTATTACGCCTTAGCTTTCTAACCCTACTGTCAACCTTATATCCTTAACGAACTTAGATGAATATATGCATATCAACTTGTATCCCTTTTTTTTGTGTTGCAGATTTTATGGTACTATGCCAAATCCTGTTAAATCAGGCCAAGGATCGTATAAAGTTCAACCTGGCAGAATTGAGAATTACATTACCGGTCATTCATCCGTATCCGAAAAGGAAAAGAAAGAGGTACGTACGTAAAAATATTCTTAAGTGAGTAGATATAGAGCTTGTTGTATAAGTGTACTCTACACACACAATACCACGATCTTATATATATATTTTTGTATGATATACGAACGACGAGTATAGACCAGAGAATACTATCAGCACATTCAAATATAAACATCATATTCATTTATCTAAATCCTCCAACTCCTTTTCCTTCCCTTATTTCGAGATTTCCTCTCTACTCTTCACTGTGATTTCATATTTATGAAATATTTTATATTTACATATTGCTTTTTTTCATCTATACTATGACGACGACGACGGCTACCTTTATTTATGTGTTGTGTGTGCTTGCTTACAGAGAGAACCCTTTTTGCAATCTATCAATAAATTTCTTCATCTTTTAACGTCCATTTCGTCCTGTGTTGTCCTTTTATTTTTTCTCTTGCCCAATTCAAGTCGAGTTTTCTTATGTTTTTGTTGTTCTATTTAAAATTCACATTCCCTTTTTTGTAGTCCAGGAAAAATGAAAAGGAACAAAAGATAAAAAGTTGGAAGAAATTTCAATGTTTTCATCTGAAAGGTTGGAAGTCCTTGGCGATGGCGGGAGTGCTCCATAAGAAGATGTATGGAACAGTGAAAAGCTACCTGAAACGGGGCTTTAGAAATATTTTATTGACGGCCACATAAAACCAATACATTCGTACATAACCTTAAAGAATTCATAAGATTGAATTTTTGTTTGTATGTTTGCGGTAAATGGATAAAAAGTTTTAACTCGGTAACTTTTGATACCAACGAACAGTTTGTACCTATTTTTTGAATATACTCATAAATTTATTTCCTTATAGTAATGAAATACCATATTGAAATTCTAAATAATGAATATATAGCCTACTTTTCGAATTGCCTTAGGCCCAGTTTTTAAGTGTCAAATCATCCATCTTAAACTCCGTTTAAACTCAAGTTAAGTCATTAAACATATTTTTTAAAGTAATTTTTTAACTTGACTCTTAACTTTGAGATAATTCAAACAATTTGCAAAGCAAACTCTGGATTAACTAAACAGATGTTTTTGACAGTTACTGACATAGTTATCGATATTCGATAAAATAATCGCAGAGTTAGAGTCAGATTGAATATAGTTTTCCTGGTTTTAACTATTTTTTCTTCTTGAATTAAATCAATCTCAAGTTGGAATTAAGCGAAACAGCCGATCTGTCAGTGGAAACTTCATAGATTTCAAAAGTTTGTTGACAGTTATTACGATAATCTTGTTTGATTTAACTTAATTGACATTCGGAGATTAAAAATAATTATTCCTGGGTGAAAAACTACTCAAAGACTATTAATTAATTTATATTTAGGGTTTGATAAACTTTGGTTTGACTCAGAGTTAATTCAACGCTTTCAAAGTCAGCCTTAGGTTTCGAAGAACATTTTAAATGAAGTGTAAGATGCCAGGTCTTGTCCTCAATTAATTTTTTTATGAATCAGAATTTGGTTATTGTTTCTATAATCAAGGTACAAGGTTCCAAAAATCATTCGAAAAGGCTGCGCTCCCCATCACTCATACAAATTGAATAAGCCGATATCTGGCGTTCGTCATGAGTCTTAATAGCAACGGGTATGCTGATAATTTCTTCCTGGAGAATGGTCTTTAAGTCTCGTAGGGATTCAAAAAATAATCGCAAGGGCCCAAATCGAGAAAGCAGTCTAGACACTACAAATGACCTCGTTTGGCATGAGGCACTTCCGGAACTTTCAAAAGAGCTGCGTCGTTATGTTAGGTTAGGTTAAGGTGGCTGCTGATCGGAAAAAGCCAACATACTTAGACCAATATTTGGTCCGTTGTAATACAACAGGATTTCAAAAATCACCCTTACTCGTTAAACCATTTTGAGCTAACAATGAAGCGTTTGAGACAGTGAATGTCGGAATTACTTAGATCACTAGGATCGTTATAGTATAGTAGTCTCCCAAGTGGAGTCTACGTCTTTGTGCTAGGGCAGGACAAGAATATAGAAGGTGAGGAACTGACTCCTCTTCTTCTTCATCCATGCAGCTTCTACGAACATCATTTGCAGGAACTCCAAGACGGAAAGTATGTCTTCCTATTAGGCAGTGTCCAGTAAGGACACCTATAAGGGAGCTAATATACAATCTACCAATAGAAATAAGTTGTTTTGAGCGTTTAGCATTAAACAATGGCCAGATTAGTTTAGTAGACCGGCAAGCTGGGGTGCTGGTCCATCTATGGTTAGCTTTCTTTATGGTATCATGCTTTAGCATAAGTTTACAAGTAGCTAGGGGTATACCGATGTTTTGACATCTCCACCAGATATGATCGACAATTTCGGGCTATTAGTGAGTTAATGGAGACAGAGTCCAGTGAATTTATGGCAGCTTGACTGTCTGAGAAAATGCGTATATCACTAGTCGATACAACGTTTTCTTTGAGCCAAGAGAGGACTTCTTTTATTGCTAGAAGCTCTGCCTGGAACACGCTACAGTGATTGGGAAGACGAAAATATAGACAAAGATTTAATCTTTCGGAGTATATGCCTCCACCGACCCCGTCATCGGTTTTAGATCCATCTGTGTAGAAATGAATCGCTTCGTCTACCAACTCATTTTCCCAAGTAAACCTGGAAGGGATGGACACTTTAAAGTTTTTATTAAATTTTTGATGAGGAGTGGTGTAATCGGCGCTAGGGATCTGAACGAGTTCAGTATAGTGGAGTGGCCTATATCGTTACTGATCCACTGCGAGGAGGCTTTAAGCCGACAGCTGCGTCGTATAAGGACCAAATATCCGATAAGTCGAAACCATCAAGTCGTGTAAAAAAAAGTCTCCAACAATTTTACATCCGGTATTCACTGTCATTGTGAACTCATTTTTGTTTATAAGGACCAACAGTTCTAGTTTTTGAAAATATTGTGACTTAAGCCTAGTACGCATACAAAATTCTCTCCAAAATTTAGCCAAGCTAAAATTATGTAAGGCATCTTAGAGGCACACTACTCCAGCTTAAAAATCAAAATTTCTCTTCGAACTGTACATAACTTATCTGTCAAAATTTAGCGCACGAACTAATTGCCAGGCACATTTGTTCTTGAGCTAAATTTCAATTTGAAATAGAAGAAGGCTTGAAAGAATATTTGTTATTAGTAGTTTTACATAATCCATAATTCTTAAAAAAAATACACTTAAAAAAAATTCTTTTACAACTTTGAAAAAACTTCATTTAGAGAACACCTGTTTTCTATGACATATTCTCCACAAGGGTACCTATTATGTCAAAATTTAGTTTGGATTTTAGCTGATGTTTGGAGAAAAATGTAGGCCTTAAGGTGAAAAATAGAGGAGGAAGCTTAAAGTTCCACAAACTGGAAAGAACTCCCAAAACTACATCAGGCTAAACTATTACTTGAGAAATATAACCCATATCGTGTCATGCGCTGTATCAGCTTAAATAGCAACAACCTAAGAATGGTAACCTCGCGGGCCATTGTAGAATTAGAAGACACTTAAGCAGACCTGGCCTAGAAAACAATCCTATATGCAGATTCTGTAATACTAATGAGGAAACCCCGGACTTCATATTATGTAGATGCAAAGCACTTGTGCATCAAGTACCTGAAACCCTACCAGACAGAAAAGAGTGACTTATCCTCTCTGAAGGTATCACAAATATTCAATTTTCTTGAAAGAATAAACTTGGAGGAAAGGCAGTAGAACTAGCAACTCATCTAGCTCTAGAAAGAGGCACAATAGATCTTTAGGTCGCAATGCAATAAATCCCCCAATATTCATTCAAAAAGTGAATTAGTAGGCCTTTGTTGCAATTCTTGGGGATTTGTATCAAAAAGTTCCGTTTTTTGATTCACTCAAGTGAAAATAGGCTTCATCACTGCAAATAGCGTCCTTCTTGAACGTTTTCGCGAAGCACTTAACAGGCCCTCCTCAGAGTATTGAAGTTGCATCCATCCATAATCGCCAAGTTATAAGGTCTTTAATAACGTTCGCCGTGAAGAATTCGCCTAACTGGATGCTCGAAAAGTTCAAGAGGACAGTCGCATGTTTGTGTACAGTGCGCTATGGAGATGGCGAGATTGAAAATTGTACTACCTCAAAGTTTTCAAGTGACTCGATGAGCTGAGGGACCCTCAGTTCTTCGTTTTATCACACTTAAGTTTTATATGTCCCATGTTAAGATTGTTTTTTGGTCCGGGGAAATACCCAACGGGCCTAATTTGAAGTAATTAAGGAAGACGTTCTGGATTGCGATCACAGATTATTCGTTCGTAAACTACTCTTGGACGCCAAACACACGTTCCTTACAATACCACCGTATGATGGCGACACGCCTGTGGTTATTCCCGCCCGCTATGAATCTCGAACACTAAAAGCTTCTTAATGACCGTTAAAACGGCTATCGCAGCAATCATTTCACTGTTGATCTTATGGCTTATCTCACCGAAGAGTGGAATAGATCTTTACATTGTTTTGGAGAAAGTAAGATTATTGCGCTTGACATTTCTAAGACAATTGATAGAGTTTGGCATGGCAGGCTCTCTTGTCAAAAACGCGGGCGTTTGGTATCAATGAAACACTTATTCTTCGTGTAACAAATTACTTTCAGTATCGTTCAATACACGCTGTTTTTGAAAGATTCAAATATGATATTCACAAAATTAATTCTGGGATTCCTCAAGGCTCTGTTTCGTCTCCAAATCACTTCTTCATTTTTATAAATAATCTCTTGTCTGAAACTTCTTATCCATTTCATTGTTTTGCATACGTCTTTACCCTCAGCTATTCATTGAATTATGTATTGGAGGTATTGCACTGCTACTTGGAGATCTATTGTGTCCCAGCTATTCATACTCGTTCTAAAATCCACGTCCTTCTTCTTCGGAAGTGGAATTATAACGACACCGTATGATAAGCTCATAAGACTCCGATCTTTACATTATTTTAAATAGGGTATAAAAATAGTGTGGTATTAAATGCTTCGAAAACTCAATGCTGCCTATTTTCGTTAAAGTAAAATGTAACCCTTATACCATTGTCCTTGAATGGCACTTGTATCGAAGAAACCGAATAGCTCTCAGTACTCGGTATGCGGTGTCAATGACGATCTTCGTTGGAATGACTACATTCTCGAGACCGTCAAAAATGCTGCTAAATGCTTAGGATTTCCAAATATATGTAAGAAATTTTGCACCCGTTCTGATCTGGCTACCATTTAAAAAGTCCAAAACTCGAGTATAAGTCACACCTTTGGGCAGGCGCAGCACAATGTTCTCCTCATTTATTGGATAGAATTCAAAACAGAACGTTAAAACTGATAGGAAACAGAACTATCATCGAACCATTCCCATCTCTTGAACACCGTCGGAATGTTTCATGTATTTCCTTGTTTTATCCCTTCTTTCACAAGCAATGCTCACTCGAAGAAACTAGTTTCATTAATTCTCTCAATCAGTTCACCCGTCATACCCGTTTCGCTAGGAATGCTCATAAGCCCAATTTTGGTCCTGCCGTCCAATAAAGAGATTCGTTTTTTAGTCGCACAGCACGAATATGGAATAACTTACCCGGCACGGTTTTCCCTTGTCATTTCAATTTGCAAACATTCAAAACCAATTTTCATAGAAACCTCCTTAATCCACCCTCCCCAATTTCCTGATCACCGTACTGTGTTAAACACTATAAGGGTTTCCTTTGAATTCTAAAAAAACAAAATGTAAAAAAAATGAGTGAGTAAATTTGCTTCAAACTTTCTTATTAATGCTAATATTAATTCTTAGTTCTTTTATGTTAGAAGAACAAGCTCGTACGATACAGTTGTGCAAATTTTATTTGGTAGCTCTCATTTAAGAGACTACCCTTAAAATGATTCAACTCACTACAAGCGTTAGTAAACAATGGAATAATTAAATAAGGTTGGTTTTTAAGTTCTAAACATCAAAATGGGAGTGCAAACTATATCCATGTAATCCATTCCACATTCGTGCAGTGCGACTAAAGAAAGAATCTCTACGTGTACACTTGAGAGTACACCTCAAACTGATCTTGACTTTTTATATCTTCATCTTAAAAATCAAGCTTCTCCTGTTTACGTTCTAAAAAATGTAAATTTTTCTTGAACTACACAAATCCTGCCTTTATCCTCGGGAGTGTATTTTGTATTCTGTGAAGTAGTAAAGTATCCTTTAAAATAATACAAAATATACAATCTGAATATGTATTAGGAAAACAGACTTCCAATCTTCTTTCCCCTTTTGTTGTTGTTATTTCTGTTCTTAAATTTTATGTTCCTTTTTAAGTGTTAACGTATGTATGTATAGCTTGGATGATGTGTAAATATATTCATATGCTGTACGTCCTTAAAATATTTATTCATCCTTACTCATATACGCGATATCATAAATCATATCTTCGTATCTTATAGTCGACCTCCCAAGAGGGAAATCAATTTATCCTTTTGTCCGTTGTCAGGGACCATATCGAGCAACAAACCAAATATATTCCACCCACTTATTCAGCTGGAGATATAAATGAAAGAAAAGGATATATGGGTACAATGATGAAGGCGTTTCGTTGCGAAAATTGGAATTAAATGTTCGCAATTAAGAGGAAAATACTTAAATCCTTTTCTTTTCTTTTTTTTTGTTTGCTATTTAAAGGAACTTACGTTTGTACCCTTCGAACCTTCGAACAGTGCAAGTGGATTTGACTTATAAATTTAAAAAAAAAGATAGCACCACAGGACCAACCAAAATGGCAAGGATAGGTGCATGTGTTTTTTGTTTTGGTTGAAAAAAGGATTATTTTTTGTTCTTTCGTTTTCGTTAAGCACTTTCCACTATACTCGTATACCTTTTCCAATAAATGGAATGGTACAGCAATTAAGGAGGAAAAGGATTTTCATTGAATTATAGCTTCGGGGATTAAAATACATAGTATGCTTAGGTACAGTTGCAGCTTTTCCAATCAAGATGAACGACTTTAAAAGAGTAAGGATTCCTTATTTTCATTATATAGTGCTTGCAAGTCTTATTATTATTTTCTTTCTTTTGTTTGTTCTTTCAAAAAAGGATTAAAAGTACTCAGTGTACTCTTAAGGATTATAGTACTGATGTAATTACATTTTACTTTGTGCACCTGAATGGCTTAAGGGGGCCGAGTATTTTCTTTTTTTCTTTTTAATATGTGCGGGATTAGAAAGGAAAGATTTTAATAGCAGTCTTTGAAGAAAGATGAAATGAATGTGAGGTTCTTTTTCTCGATAGAAGAACTATATCTGTGAACTGATTATTTGTGTTACATTGAGACGAATTTGGAAGAACTTCAAAGTTAAATTAAAAAGTACTTGAAGTGATAAATAAAGTGATTCAAATGGTATTAATTTGAGAAAGATATATATTTATAAGCTCGTGAGAGGCGGCATATTCGATATATTTTACCTCACTGCAAAGTCGATCAGTCGGAGACCGTGACCTGAAATATAGTTACGAAGAATTGCACTCCTGATTTTATTAAAGGTAACGTACCTAGAAAATTTAGAAAGGGTTTTTCCTCCCTTTTTTATAATTCACACGCTCTCAAGGGTTTAATGAGATACGCTTATAATTTTAAACACAGCACGAGCGATGGGGAAATAAGATGGGGGAGAAATATACCCGTGCCGAGTAAACTCGTTCACAGTCGTGTAATGCGACAAACGAATCTCTGTGCTTGCGGGTACGTCAAAAATTAGGCTCGACAGTGAACTGAAGATTATTCCTAGGGAAACAGGTATTAGACTGACAGATTTTATTGAGGAAAAGAATGCAACAAAAGGAAAGACTTGAAACATTCCGACGGTGTTCAAGTGATGGGAATGGTTTCATGAAAGTTCTGTTTCCTATCAGTTTTGAGGCTCTGTTCTCGATTATATCCAATAAGTGAAGAAAAGCATGAGAAGCACATGCCCAAAGAGTTGTATGCAAGTTTTGGGCTTACAAATTGTAGGCAGATCAGAGCGGGTGAATATTTTCTTACAACGATGAAGAAATCCGAAGCATTTAGCAGCATTTTGGTGGTCTCGAAAATGCGGTCATTTATTTCAACGAAGATCTTCCTTGTCACATACTGAGCTTTGAGAACTTTTCGGTATCTTCAATGAATGTGCCATTCGATAAAAATGTCATATGGGGTCCATTTTGCTTCAACGTTCATAAACATCATTGAGTTTTCGAAGCTTTAAACTCCGAAGAAGATGGACGTGAATTTGAGAAAGAGTTTGAGTATATGGCTGAGGGCACAGTCACAGGTAAAACAATGAAGTGGGTTAGAAGTTTCAGACAAGAGATCATTTATAAAAATGAGGAAGATAGTCGGAGACAAACCGGTACCTTAGGGAGTACCAGCATTTATTTTGTGAAGATCAGACTTGAAACTGTTCAACATGTATTGAACGATCTAGAAGGTATTTTGTATTCCAAGAAATAAGGTCTTCTTTACTACCAAATGCACGCATTTTTGAAAAGAGAGCCTGTGGCACACTTTATCAAATGCCTCAGAGGTATCAAGCATAATTATGTTACATCCTCCAAATTAAAGCAAAAATTTGTTCCCCTCTCCGGTGAGACATGCCATCAGATCACCGTAGAACGATTGCTGCGGCGATTCTATAACCTTGGCAGAAGGGACGTAAGTGCAATTGAGGAGGAAGGGCAGGTGAATGATTTACGTTCGTGAGTAAAGTTGCTGTGTTCCAACGTGGAGCTAGCAGAAAAATAAGCTGCAAGTACATTTGTCGATCTAAAGAGCTACGAGTAGTTATGGGCTTGTCGTTGTAAATGAATTTGAATTTTGTACGTTCTTGACAAATGACCACAATTTTCTACTACCTTTGTGACATTACAGGATTGTTTGCATTAACTTCTATTCTTAAAAGAATTTTGTACTTTTTATCACAGCGTTGTAGTGGTTTCTGACCTGTTTATGTTGTTTCCGATTATCCTCACTTGGGTTGGCCTTGTAAGAGCTTCTCTCAGTCTTATAGCTTATATAGTATCGAAGCAAGACTCTTCTTTAGGTCTCAACTATTGATTCTGTAAGGAATAAAAGTACGCATTCCAAGAAAATTACTTATGTTACCATATCGGCACTGCCATCAAGGTCACTATCGAGGAAACATTGTGACCAGTTAAAGATTCAAAAAGTACAAAAAAGTTGGCTTTTTCTTTAACTGTATGGATGGGAAACGAGAAATTGGCTGATAGTAAGCAATATTCTGAGGTGCCGAATGGAAAGGGGTACTAAACGGAGTAAGAAGTAAGAAACAATTCGATATTGTAGGTGTTTTGCCCAGAAATATCTGATATTACGAGTGGGCTCACCCACAAGCTGAGTAAGGTAATGCATCTCAGCAAAGAATTCAACATAATCTTCCTTGGCGTTTTGTCTGTCCTGAAAAGTGGAGCTAACTTGAATTGTGAACTTAGAAATTGCCCGCAATAACGACTTCAGTGTGAATTTCAAAGGAAACAATTCGTGAAATAGAATCAGACAAGCCCATCAAACTCATTAAGAGTTGAATTGCTGGCAAGATTTAGATTATTGTATAAAACAATACTGTATAATGTGACTGCCGACAGTAAATTTGTGCCACATGAAGTTTAGGTTCGTATTAGAATAATATCCGTATTGCGGAAGGCTCTGTCTGGTACATAACATCTTATCCAACTTAGAACAAAAGCCCGTAATGGCGAAAGAGTAATGGCACCAAGTTATAACTTGGTAAGTGAAATTCTAAAACATTAGTATTCCCGCCAACCTGTGTTTCACTTAGTACCAAAACTGGCTTCTATTTAACTAAACAGGCGTACACATTAAAGGAATTTTTTCTTAGACCACGAATATTGGAAAACACAACACAAAAATCAATTACCATTTCAAACAACACAAATGCACAAAACACAATTTTAAACACAGTTGAAGCACAGTGGAGGTAAATCTCACTCTAGAGTTTTTTATAAACACCAACTTTTCTAAAACAGTCTAATTTGTTAACTTAATAAAAAAGATACTCATATTTTTATATACGTCTAATCTAAAACAACTTAACCATGAAATTATCCAGCAAAAGACAAATCGTATCAGAACAATACTCGTATAAAACAATTTAACCTAAACCATTGCATACCCTTAAGATGAAAAAAATAAGCTTTTGTTAATACATAAATAAATTTAGCAAAATTGTGGACCCCAATATTTTCCAAAAACTCGGCTATGATTTTTTCGCTAAAGACATTCGACATTTACTTTATTTTTATTTAAAAATCTATACTATTTGACCTAAATGACCCTTTGAGAAGCTAAGCAGCTTTCTTCTTCCAAATGCTTTGACTGATTTAGTCAGATTTTACCTTAGATTTTATTTTACATTTTACTTTGCATGGAATAAACTCTTATATTTTTTTCATTTCCCTGATCATTCATTTTTTTTTTAATTTCAAAAAATCATTCGATCAAAATACGATAAACAATGATGAAAACAAAATTTTGTCTCAAAATTAATTTAAAATTTACACAAAAATATTTTTCGCATTTTTTAGTGGTGGGACGAAGTGATGGACATCTTTAACGGGGTATGATTCTGTTTTTTTCTGTTTTTTTTTTATTTAAATTTAATTTTAATTAGTTATAGCTTAAACCAAAGTTTTATTTTACCTTTGTTCTGCTTTAATGACTGGAATTGCTAGTAGCTTATTAAAGGTTTCTACTTATTTTTTTTTAAATTGATTTATTTAATTGTTTATTCATGAAAACGGTATTATGTTACATGGAATTATAGGACAGATGCACTGTAATGAGATGATATATCTTTCAACCGAAAACCCAGTTCTATCACAATACCATTCAAATATTCCTTTCATACATTATAATGAACGTTTTCGTCGAAATTAATGAGCCTTAACATATGCAGCATAATCTATACTCAACCCTAATGGTATCAAAACCATTAAAATATTTAATTTATCACAATTGAATGATTGAATAACTCAGCAAATATATTTGCAGTTAAAAAAAAAATGATATAGTTAAATCGAAAATACCCTTATTCGTAAAAGCATTTATATATTATGAATGCGGATTTGTTTCCCTCCCAAACGTATGCAATGAAAAATATTCAGTTTAATTAATTTTCTATGCTTCGATACGTTGAATGATTTTTTTTAATTTTCAAATAAAACAATAATGCATACAATATGTAGATACAAACTGCGAGTGGATTTTAGAAAATGAAACAATAAATGACAAACATCGATTTAATTTTCCTTCACTCCATCGAATAATTGATTTCTATTTAAGTCATTTAGAATTGCATTTAATTTGATTAATTTATTATAATGACGGGGTAAATACAGAGGCAGCCTCTGCGTCTGCATATTGTTTTCGTTTTCGATTTATTTTGTCAGATTAATTGTATGCGATTTTATTTTTATCATTCAAATTGAATAATTGTGTTTGAATACAATTTGTATTCTCTTTTATTACAACGTTCCTAAGTTTATTTTACGTTTTTAGTTATTTATTTTGTTTTAATTTTGCTTTTATTTGTTTTTATTTTTGCATTCGATACATAGAATTTTGTTTTATATTTTATTTTTTGTTTTTATGTTTTTTTCTAACAAACGATATTGAAATTTTAACAATGATATGCAACGAAAAATACATCCCATTCCAAATACACCTAGTGGCTTAAAGACAACCATGCTTTACCTCGTACATTCATCGATTTTGCTTATGAAGTTGAAGAATTTGTAAGTTTGTTTATGGTAATACCAAATAATAATAATTTAATTGTATACAAATATAATTATTGTTTATAACTGTGTATACATTTGGATAAATATTCTTAATTATACAAGACTTTCAACAATAATGAAAATAACATAATATGATTAACCTAAGAAGTATGTCAAAATATCAATTCTTTTAATTAAAAACTATATTTTTAATAGTTTTTTAACCTTAAGATGTTTTAAATACTTAATGAACGAAACATTTTTAATGTTAAGATTTTAAACAAAATTATGAGTTATTTTTTATGAAGTATTTAATCAGTTTTAATAATTTGATTCAAAAATTTAATTCTAAATGTTTTCTTACTAAAAATATTTAAACTTAAGGAAAATGTCAAATGTAATTAATAAAAATGTATTTATGTTCATAATGTTTTTTCGTTAACTTACATATTTAATAAAAATTAACTTAAGTAGAAGACCAAGAGCTTGCAGTTACTTTTTTTTGAATTTGAAAGAACTTCGAAAACATTTCGATATTAATTCAAACAAATTTGATTACTCAACTCTCTCTCAATTCCTGTAAGTTTTCAAGGTAATTTTGAATTGCTGTAAGGTGAATTAGGATAAACAAATAAAATGGTCAAAAATCTCTTTTCTTAACGACAAGTGATAAAGAAATAATTTTTCCTTGTAATCGATATTGGTACTATGTTGTTTCCATAAAAGTTATAAAAACTCAGGGTTGCCGAATATTTTTTTTTGTTCGATCTCTTTCAATTTACAGTCCATTAAGACAAACAATAATTGTCAAAGATTAAAGTCTTGAAAACCTATACAGTATAAGATGGTTCAAATAATTAAGTAACGGGTGATTTTTTTGAGGTTAGGATTTTCATGCATTAGTATTTGACAGATCACGCGGGATTTCAGACATGGTGTCAAAGAGAAAGATGCTCAGTATGCTTTGACATTTCATCATGAATAGACTTACTAACGAGCAACGCTTGCAAATCATTGAATTTTATTACCAAAATCAGTGTTCGGTTCGAAATGTGTTTCGCGCTTTACGTCCGATTTATGGTCTACATAATCGACCAAGTGAGCAAACAATTAATGCGATTGTGACCAAGTTTCGCACTCAGTTTACTTTATTGGACATTAAACCAACCACACGAATGCGTACAGTGCGTACAGAAGAGAATATTGCGTCTGTTTCTGAGAGTGTTGCTGAAGACCGTGAAATGTCGATTCGTCGCCGTTCGCAGCAATTGGGTTTGTGTTATTCGACCACATGGAAGATTTTACGCAAAGATCTTGGTGTAAAACCGTATAAAATACAGCTCGTGCAAGAACTGAAGCCGAACGATCTGCCACAACGTCGAATTTTCAGTGAATGGGCCCTAGAAAAGTTGGCAGAAAATCCGCTTTTTTATCGACAAATTTTGTTCAGCGATGAGGCTCATTTCTGGTTGAATGGCTACGTAAATAAGCAAAATTGCCGCATTTGGAGTGAAGAGCAACCAGAAGCCGTTCAAGAACTGCCCATGCATCCCGAAAAATGCACTGTTTGGTGTGGTTTGTACACAGAACGAAAAAAGTCATCCTATTGACTATTTTGGTAGTCAATATGACAATTTGGTAGTCAATTTTCAGCCGATAACCGCCATAGTCAATAGAACAATTTTCGGTTGTCAATTTTGGGATCCGAAATTTTTTTAAAATTTGGTAGTCAATATGACAACTGTAGTAGTCAATATGACAACTTTGGTTGAAGGAATTTGAAACTCCGGTTGTCATATTGACTAATATGACAACTGCGGTAGTCAATATGACAACTTTGGTTGAAAGAAATTGAAACTACGGTTGTCGTATTGACTAATGTGGTAGTCAATACGACAACTGCGGTAGTCAATATGACAACTGCGGTAGTCAATATGACAACTGCGGTAGTCAATACGACAACTGCGGTTGTCAATATGACAACTGCGGTAGTTAATACGACAACTGCGGTAGTCAATATGACAACTCCGGTAGTCAATACGACAACTGCGGTAGTCAATATGACAACTGCGGTAGTCAATATGACAACTGCAGTAGTCAATATGACAACTGCGGTTGTCAATATGACAACTTCGGTAGTCAATATGACAACTGCGATAGTCAATATGACAACTGCGATAGTCAATATGACAACCACGGTAGTCAATATGACAACTGCGGTAGTCAATATGACAACTGCAGTAGTCAATATGACAACTGCGGTAGTCAATATGACAACTGCAGTAGTCAATATGACAACTGCGGTAGTCAATATGACAACTGCGATAGTCAATATGACAACTGCGATAGTCAATATGACAACTGCGGTAGTCAATATGACAACTGCAGTAGTCAATATGACAACTGCGGTAGTCAATATGACAACTGCGATAGCCAATGTGACAACTGCGATAGTCAATATGACAACTGCGGTAGTCAATACGACAACTCATGTAGTCAATATGACAACTGCGGTAGTCAATACGACAACTGCGGTAGTCAACACGACAACTGCGGTAGTTAATATGACAACTGCGGTAGTCATTATGACAACTGCAGTAGTCAATATGACAACTGCGGTAGTCAATATGAGAACTGCGGTAGTCAATATGACAACTGCAGTAGTCAATATGACAACTTCGGTAGTCAATATGACAACTACGGTAGTCAATATGACAACTGCAATAGTCAATATGACAACTGCAGTAGTCAATATGACAACTGCGGTAGTCAATAGGACAACTGCAGTAGTCAATATGACAACTGCGGCAGTCAATATGACAACTGCAGTAGTCAATATGACAACTGCGGTAGTCAATATGACAGCTGCGGTAGTCAATATGACAACTGCGGTAGTCAATACGACAACTGCGGTAGGCAGTATGACAAGCAAATCCTAAAAAAAAACATGATAAGATACTAGAATCCAAATTTTGTGGTCATCTCACCAAGTCTGTTTCCAATCTGTAAAATCTTCAAAATTAATTAAAATTTCAATAAAAACCAAATTAGTTTCTTAGTTATAAATACATTTATTTTAATCGCTTTTATGGGTATTTTTAATTAATATATTATTACATATATCTTAAATATAACTTGTTTGCAATAATATATAGATATATGCATTGTCTTAAAAAACTATAGCAACTTAATCTGTTCTTCTTATTTTTGTTGATTTATTTCTTAGGTTGAAATTATTTTTAACATCTTCTTTTTACTTAATGTGCTTACTATATATTTACATATTTTATTTTATAACTATACATTTTTTTAAACATAAAAAAACATTGCAACCCAAGAAATAATTCATCAAAAATAACAATAACACAATACAAATTCTTTTATTTTAATTAACTTAAAGCTCTTATTATTAAAAATGTAGTAAGCATATTTAGCAATGCAAAGATGTTATAAAACATTGCAATATGAGAAATAATACATCAAAAATAAAAACAACAAATTAATTTGCTCATGTTTATAATTAAATTAAATTATGTACTTAACGTATGCAGCATTGTTGACAGTTTTGGATTCATCTTTTTGGTTTTATTTGTGTTTGTTTTCATGTAAAAATAAAGTTCTATGAAATCCCAGAAATTCTCGCACGCTGGTGGATATTTTAAGTTGAATAAAAAAAAGCATTTGAAGCATATGTCCACAGCTCTTAAGACATTAGTTGTCTTTAGTTTGTAGTCATCTAACAAAATGAAGTACTCATTTTTTTCCCTTAACGCCAGTATTAGAGGTTGAATGATTTCACCTCTGGATTTCAGGAATGTTATGTGGTCCTCTAATACTTGCGTCGTCTCTCCTTCAAAGATGAATGCCATCAGTGAATCTTTGATGGTGAACTTGCTTCTTGACTTGGCCCCGGTGTTAGATTTTCTTGAAACTGCTGCTGTTGGAAATAAGTAGAAGTGAATACTTTTAAGTATCTCCAGCACAAAATCATCTGAAAGGAATGAAAATAAAAAAGTATGACATTAGTAAAGCATTGTTTCACATTTATGTATTTATTATTTTCATACAGATAATAAGAAAATTTATTTTACACCTCAATTACTATAATTGATTATGTAGACATAATTAAGATATAGGTTAAAATTTAATTTTGTTTGTATGTACATTATGTTAACCATCATAAAAGGAAAAAAAATATTTATAACTGTGCATACCTTCTCCAAAATTTGTGTCTCCCAAGTCTTTCAATGTTTCTGTAACCTTTTTGTCCTTAATGTTTTCCATCAGGAAGTTTTTTAATGTTTTCCAATGGTCTTGCCACAAGGAAAGTATTGATGTGCTGGTTGGATGGAGCGTTTGAAAGTCTTTATCGATCTGATAACGAAACAAAATACATATAAACATGGTTATCAATCAATTTGTGCTCACAAGAACTGTTTAAGAAAAACTTCATATCTTCGAAATAAAAAAAACTGACCTGTTTTTAATTTTTTTAAAAACTAGGAGTCAAAAAGTTTAAAAAAAATTAAATTGTTCATGAAAAAATAATATTTAACTAACTTCGCATATTGTGTACAAATACATATAGAAAAAGTATGAAGTTTTTTTTTTTATTTTTGATTTTTGATTTTAAAACTTGAAACTAAAACCAAATTCAAGAATGAAATGTATCTAAGCCTTGGAAACAAAGGCCCAAAATTTTAAACGATTTAGTAAAATGTTAAGGCCATTTTAAACAAATGACTAAGCTTGAAAGATGATTTGCTAAAGTTAAAATCTTATGAGAGCAGTGGATGAAATGGTCCAGGCAACAGTTGGGAATTCCAAATAACAGGTCCGTTTAAGCGTAATTGCTTTTTTTTATTTTCACCACCTGTCACTTTTTAGACATGTTTTGATGCTCTTTTTTTTAATAAAAGACAATTAACAATTAACTAGTTAGCAATACAAAGAGAAAGGTTTAACATTTTGGACGCACTAAGTAAATATTTAGTAAATCGCTAACTAGTAAATTTTTAAACCCTTAACAATAGGTTGTTTAAAATTTTGCGCCAAAGTTTTTAACATATATTTTATGTGATTTGATGGAAAACAGAAGCTTGAAAAACATAAACGTTTATTCTTATATAACTTACCAGTCTATATCCATTAGGTTTTTTATAAAAGGGCCATTTTTCAAATATTTCGGTTTGTTTGGTGGAGTTAAATATATCGTTCAGTCGAAATTGGCTACATGACGCCCACAAACTATCAAATTCTTCGACCGATAAATTATCATACTTCAGGCTATTCAAACAAGTTTCGGCATCTGTCTCTGGATCTAAAATTGTAAGTTTAATGTGTTAATAAAGTGCGTTTTTAATACTGAATTATTAAATCCTAAATGTTTAGTATTAAAATCAAACAGTTCTATATTTGTTTTTTAATTTGAAAGCATTTGTAAACTCAAGTATATCACGAAAGGCTACTTCGTTATTTTTTGTACTTACGGAATGATTTGTTGGTTTTCTTTTGTGGAGAAATAAGTTTTCTTTTTGCAGGTTGCAATTTCCGTGATTGTCTTCTTAAATTGAAGTATTTGAAATAAATTTTTCCTCTTTTTCCCATTCGATAAAACGCAGTTTTTTCAGAAGGAAACATCTGAGTTATTTCCTCTTCTAATTTTTGACTTGAAGAAAGCGACAGATGGATGTTATTTTCGTCGAAATAGGTGGCAATCAGATTAATTAGTAAGTCACGTTGTTGTTGTTGAAAGCAATTATTTCTTTTGTAAAACTCCATCAACTGCTTTCCTCTATTTTTTTCTTCGAGGATAGTGGACAAGCTGATGTAGGTTTCATTTGGCTCCGGTGATTGAGATGGCGATGATGGTAAAAGGCTATGAATTGACGACATTGAGGAAGAATGTGTTGGACTAAATGCATAATCCGACACTGGAAATGAAATAACTAACGGCGCACCAATATCTTTGCGCCATTGCTCAATATTACGTTCAAAAACGATTTGGTCACTTATCATGAAATTCTTTAATACTGCTTGGATATGATACCACTTTATAATTTTCAGAATTTCTACGTCGATGCCCGCATCTGTATAAAAAAAAAATAATAAGGACAAACATTAATACATGTTGTTCGTTTTTCGTCTCCAAGTGTTTACTTTTAATAAAAGATAAATAAAATATTTATATATTAGAATGTTAACACAATTTTTGATTTTTTTAAAATAGTGACTCAAGTAACATCTTCTTGCTCTAACAACTGTGTCACTCTTATCTCGCAGTTTTAGGAGCCTGAAGATGGAACTTTTATCTGAAACGCGTCACTATTTAAGCCAAAAAAAAAAAAAAGTTATGTTGGTTTAAAGTTATTAATAATTAACATTCTAATAAATAATTGATTATTTATCTTTTATTTTATTTTATTTATTTATCTTTTATTTAATATTAATAATTAATGTATTTAAAGTGGTTGAATTATTTGTTCGTGTTTGAAAAAATAACACAGTGTTTTTTTAAAGTCTTGACTTCTTACATTATTCTATAAATCAACAGGAAGCTAAAATCATATTCAATTTTTTTAAAACAAAGCACTGAGTTGTTTTAAGGATAAAGAAAAGTGAGTTATCTGAAATCTGGCATTTATAGTTAGTTTTGTGAAAAACATAGTCTTGTTTATTTAGCCGATATGGTCCTAGCCAAAAATATGGCAAAAATTATGTTTTTCGCAAGTTCTAAATTCAATTTTTCAAAAACGTTATAACATAGAAAAGTTAACATAAATCCCGAAGAATAACAAAACCTTATGTAGAAATCTACGCCAAACTTGTTTTGAAAAAGTACCTTTAATACACATACAAACTTACCGTTTAAAACGTCGTACAAATGTTCTTGATTCCAGCTTTTCAAGAGGTTTCTTAAGGCTATGTCTTCGGGATGTTTTGTAGGGCCAGGTAAGTTGATTAAAGAAGATAATTCAAGACATTCTTGTCCACTCAATGTAAATAAGTGTACGTCTTGAGGATCATTTAAAAGCTCAATACTTGTAGTGTTAGTCGGTGACTCAGTTTCGTTTGATATAATATTTTGAATTTCAAGTTCTTCCGCTTCTCTATTATTTTGAGAATCGGACTCTTCTTCTAACTGTTCGTAATTTTGAGCTTCAGTATCTTCCATTTTTTAGTTGTATAAAAAAAATTCTTTAATTTTTATAAATTTTTTTCCTTTATGTGTATGGATTATAGTAAAAGGAGGTCCGAGTATTTCCGAGAATTTGATTATGTGATACTCTCCAAAAATTTCTGAATCTATTTCAAAAGCTGAAAAATGAAAGTTAAATTTTAACTCTAGTAGCTGCTGGCAGAACAGGTGAATACTATGTTCAACTTGAACTATTGTTTTAATTAAAAAAAATTTATAATCGCCAAAACATGTGGCAACGTAGAGACCAGAACTGTATTTAATTCCTTTAAAAGTTATATGGTTATAACAACTTAACCTTGCATCTTCCTTTAGATTAAGTTTCTTGTGGATAATGTTCATAAACACGGTTTCACATTTATGTTTTGTATCAATTTCATATTCGATACGATTGTTTTTCGAATGAAGGATATCGCTTGCGAATTTTAGCTGAAATTTTTTAGCAATAGTTAAGCATATGTTTTTCCGTGATGTGATAGAGTGGGCATATATTTTAAAAGCCTTGTGCTTAGCTTCGAATTTGAAACACCAGAAATTTCTGACAGGCCCTGAATTTCTTAAAATTGTGGGGTAGTGTGTCAAAAAGTGAAATTTGGGTTTTAAATTGTCTTTAAAAAGATTAACATATTGATCATTGTGTATTTTTATTTTTTGTTCCAGAGTTTCCACCATATTATTTGTTACTTCGAAACAAAGTATTAAATCAATTATATCGTTGAGTAATATAAGGAATTTCCAGACTTCATCTTCACTTGGGATTAAGTCTCCTATCATCAAGGGCAGATACATTGCAAAAGTTAACATTTCCCTTGCTGTCATTTTCAAATGTTTCTTCTTTAAATGATGAATTTTAATTTCTCCAGAAAAATTACCAATTTCTGTTGATCCATAATCAAAAGTTTGTTTCCTTTGATTCATAATTGACAACGATGGTAAGTAGTGTTTATCTTGCAATAAATACAAAATTATTTGACATATATCATAATGAAGAATACCTTCGCATATGTCATGCATTGCGTCCACGCAAAAATTGTCTACGACATGGAAAGAAGGTATTTTGTTGAAACAGCTTTCTTTCATTATTCCAGTCTTTTGAGGATCCTGAGAAATTATGTCACTTGTATAATTCTGCACATTTCGCATTTTAGATTTGTGTTCTATGCTAAGTGTATTGCAATCATTTCTGTCTGCTTTACAAAACCTACAAAATGATCCACTTGAAAAAGATTTGCTGAAATCTAGAAGTGTATTGACACCCAAGTTGTCACCAAGAAATAGACCCAGTAAGAAATACACTTGTTGTTTAGTCCCATCATTCAAATATATTTCAACTCCTTCCTCTTCAAGAAATCTAAGTTCTGCTATTAAATATTCTAAACAATGAGCATTTCCAATCTCTTTTAAGTCTTTAGATTTAATAACAGCAGCTAGAAAAACACTATCCAGTTTCGAATTCTGGATTGGCACACATGGATAGGAATAGTAAAAATTGCAAACAGAATGAGTTGTTGCATTAGAACCGAGAGGATTATTTACACAAAAATCATCAGCATATAAAAAGTATGGAATGAGTGTTTTTGACTCATATTTTTCGCATTTTTTTTTCCAAACCGGTCCTTGAACAAAGTTTGTATATCTAACACTAGACTTAAGTTCGTCCATATGTTTTAACATATCTGCTAAATTATTTGCTTGCTCAAAATATATTTTGAACTGGGAACGTAAAGGCAAAACGCTTCCTTTGATCTTTTTTTCCCCGTAAACTAATTCTGATCTGGAAAAAGATGGTTGGAGATCACTTGTGATTGTGAACTCTTTTATGTCGTCCATATATCCCATCTTTTTTAGTTTTTGTGATAACGTGTAGTCCGTCCCACAATTTTTAAATACGTCTTGACAATTCACAACTATGCTGATCATTTGGTTTTGTAGATCTGTATCTAAGTCACTATTAAGTTTGGTCTGAGCAAACTGCTTAAACATGTTTAATATTGGGCTAATTAAACAAATTGTTACACTTTCTTGTATATCAATAACATCCTTCCGTGCAAAGTTATTTTTACTGTGCAGAAATGTTGAAAATTTCAAAGCGTTCTCAAAAATATTTTTCAAATTTTCCTTGAGATCAAAATTTGGTTTCTCATTCTCTACTACGGATTCAACTGCTTTAGAACCTGAAGCAACGTTAGTAATGTTATCAATTTTCTCCTGTAGTGTTGATGTATCCAAAGTGATTTTGTTTGTTATAATATTACTATTACGTTCAATGTTATCAATTTTAGTATGGTGCCTACGTAAAATGTGTCGCTTATAACTATCCATATTTGTAAAAAACTGAGCGCAAGTCTTTTCAAAGCACATTAATGTGCTAGTAGTACCCAATTCATGTTTTCTTCTTAAATGTTTTGTTAGATCGTTTATAACAGTAAAATTCAAGTGGCATATGAAGCACTTCATGTCTAATAAAAAAAAAAACAATGTTCTATAATTTTCCTTTTTTATATTTTGTAATTTTTTAAATTTATTTCTAGTTTTTTCCCTATTTCACATTGTCGTATGTTCTTTTGTTGATTTTAATGAGATTTTTTTTCCTTTTAGGTAGGTGTGTATTAGTGATCGGGAAAAATTGAAACGTGAAGAATCTGAATTTGTTTCTTTATGAGTTTTTATAAAGATCAGGAAATGTACGTCATTGAAATCAATAATAATTGAAAAGCAGCCTAATACATTTTTCTGACAAAACTCTGTTATTGGAAAAGCAAAAACAATTAGAACGATTTAATTTTTTGACATATTCGAAAAGAAAATGATTTTACGTACTAGAAATACATAGACATTATGGTCACTTCACTTTGATACCAAATTTCTAAAAAGAAACTTGTGAAACTTGAAATATTGATATTCATAATGTTTATATTTTTTTAGCCCTAGAAAACGATTATTATTTTTGTTTAGGCTTTTGTGGCTGATCATGCTGTTGCAAAAAGCGTTTTAATTATATAGTTACATTACTGTTTCAAAATGCATTAATTACGCTTTTTACATTTTTTAAACAAATTTAATAATTGAAAGTTAATTTTGATGACTCAAGAAAAACGAAGATTTTTGGCAAATAATTAAAAGCTAAATAGTCCACAGGATGATCGCGGTAGTCAATATGACAACCGGGGTATTCAATTTGATGCAAATAAATTTCACTAAATGTTTTTTTTCTGGCTTAGCAAATTGTTTTTTTTTTTTTCTGTAGAATTGATACCCACGAATATTATTTTTTATAATTTAATAGATTTATTCTCTACTTCATTCAATTAATTTTGTACGTATATATTTCAAAATGCACTAATGATATTGTTGAACAATATTAGTTGACTTAATATTTCCAATAAATGACTTTGAAAATATTAAGTTCACAGAGGACGCCATTACTTTGTATCGCAGATTATTTTTCTTATTTATAAATTGGTTTACCTTGTAATTTGTTTAAATTGAAGTCCTTAGGTGTATAAAAATGCACTAACGACACTAGTTAAAACTAATATTTTTCTTAAAATTGAGAATCTACGAAATTTGAAAATATTAAATTTTAGAAGAGACATTTTTTTTGCGACTCGAAGCAAGAGCTTAAGAAAGAATTATAATTTTTGGAAAACACTAGAAACTAAATAGAAAATTCTAAAGTTGTCATATTGACTACCGAGTTGTCATATTGACTATCGCAATAGTCAATAGGATGATTGCGGTAGTCAATGGTTTTCACAATTTTTTTTTTTTTGGCTTTTCAAATTAGCATTTTTTTATAGAATTGATACCTTAGACTATTTGTTATTAATTATATGATTTGATTTATCTTACACTCCGTTCGATAGATTTAAAATGCACCAATTGAATAATATAAGTTGACTTGATATGTAAATTTAACGACTTTGAAAAAAAATTGATAAATAAGGACGCCATAACCTAATATCTCAGAATATTTTTACCTTGTAATTTTTTTTCAATTGAAGTTCTTATGTTTTTTTAAAAATGCACAAACGAAACTTGTTAAAACTTATACTTTCGAGGAATTTTTAATTTAAGAACTTTAAAAAATACTTAATTTCAGTAGAGAAATTGTTCCGCGACCAGATTCCAGAGCTCAAGAGAGAATAATGATTTTGGGAAAAAACTGAAAACTGAATGAAAATTCTAAAGTTGTCATATTGACTACCGAGTTGTCACATTGACTACCGAGTTGTCACATTGACTATCGCAATAGTCAATATAACAACTTTAGTTTCAACGTAACTGTGATTTACCGTTTTTGTCTGGAAATTAAGAGGGTTTGAATTTTGCACACTGAAAAAAATAAATTTTAAATATACATTTATTCTGGAAAAAAATAGTTATGTGTTTAATAAATATCACGTTTTTTACATACATACCTTGTTATCACTTTCTAAATATTATGCTAATACAAGTACATGCACTTAAAACACTTTAAAATCGAGGTTGAATACAGAAAAACTTTCGCGACCGTATAGAAAAATGATTGAAAAACTTACTTCAATTACGAGTACACTGAACGCAATCTAAATATTTTCAGATTTTTATTTGTTTATGTCATGTAGGTGTCTGGCAAAGAAAAGCTTGTGTGGTTTGGTTTTTGTTAACAGGGAAAACGGAAAAATTAACAATATACTTTACTATTTTAAATTATTTCACTATTTTTGGCATATGCATTTGGAATCGTTAAAAATATGTATCTTATTTCTCAAATATTGAATTCAAGTTTTTAGGCTTTGTCTATGGACATTGTATTAAAAATGAGAAAGTGCAAAAGTGAACGATGGAAAACTTGCAAAAATGATACCGGAAGCTCAGAAACTACAATAAAAACAAGCATTAGAAACTGATTTCGTTATGTAAAATCTGTACAATTACAGCGCCATACAAATGTTTAAAAATTATTTAAAGCTGTAACTTCTAACTCTTTAAAGTAAAAGTTATTAAATTGTATGAACGTATTTCAAACAGTAAGCTGATTCTTATTTGTAAGACCTGTAAAATTAAAGTGCCGTCAATATGTTTGAAAAGTATTTGCAAAAGTCAAGTAGCTATACTTTTCAAACACTGAAGGATCACAGTATATGAAAACCGTGAGAATTTGAATACGTTTGCTACGCTTGCACTAAACGTTATTTGTCAAAAGCTAACGTTTATTTATAAGACAACTATTAAATATTTACTTTGGTTTTCTAATTAATTATTATTAACTTCCCATAGGAAGTTATTATAATCGGTCGGTTTTTTTTTTGAAAAAAAAATCAAAAAACTGAAAAAAATGTTTGTCACGAATATTTTACAAACACAAAATTGATTTACATTTTAAAAACTATGGTTTTCAACATTCTGTCAAACTATGAAAAAGATTTAATTGAAAGTTTTTAAAAAAAAATTAAAAAATATTAGTAAAATTTGGTAAAAATTGATTATCAACTCAATTATCTTTTCAAAAATTTAAGATATTGGCTTGGAACTATTCATTCATGTGATCGAAATTTAGTTTAATTTTTATAAAAATGCAACCGTCAGTTTTTTCATAAAAATTAAAATTTACAAAAAATAGTATGCAAATTAATAACATTTATATTCGATTCTCGATATCTCGTGAATATTATAAAGGTATTGACTTAATGATTTTTTTTGTGCTAAAATTTTAACGTAAAATATTATTCTAAGAAAACTCCAATCTGTATTTGCTTACATAAGAAATACAAATTTTCAAGAAATGCTCCTAAAATTTGTAAAAAATGGTTTTTGACTAAAGATCTCGTTAGCAAAAACAGATTTTAAAATCAAACTATTTCATCACATTCAAAATATTGTTGCAAGTTTTCAGTAAATTTTTTCGAAAAATTTAACTAGGTAACAACTTTTTTTAGAAAACACGAAAACCTGCAAAAAACAAAAGAACTAATAAGGAATGGTTTTCGAATCAAGTGTTAGGAGACCAAATAAATATTGACTCCAAAATAATTATCTCAAACAAAATATTGTTCTGAATATTTTATGAAAATTTTAAGCAAGATAAATTATTGACAGAAGGGATGGGAAGTTATCAGTGTGGGTTGCATCCCAGAATCTTTTTTGGATTTCAGTTATACAACCGTGGTAGTCAAAATGACAACAGCGGTAGTCAATATGACAACTGCGGTAGTCAATATGACAACTGCGGTAGTCAATAGGACAACTGTGGTAGTCAATATGACAACTGCGGTAGTCAATAGGACAACTGTGGTAGTCAATATAACAATTCTCGATAGTCAATTTTGGTAGTCAATATGACAACTGCGGTAGTCAATAGGACAATTGCGGTAGTCAATATGACAACTGCGGTAGTCAATAGGAAAACTGCGGTAGTCAATATGACAACTGCGGTAGTCAATATAACAATTCTCGATAGTCAATTTTGGTAGTCAATATGACAACCACAGTAGTCAATATGACAACTGCGGTAGTCAATAGGACAACTGTGGTAGTCAATATAACAACTCTCGCTACTCAATTTTGGTAGTCAATATGACAACCACGGTAGTCAATATGACAACTGCGGTAGTCAATATGACAACTGCGGTAGTCAATAGGAAAACTGCGGTAGTCAATATGACAACTGCGGTAGTCAATATAACAATTCTCGATAGTCAATTTTGGTAGTCAATATGACAACCACGGTAGTCAATATGACAACTGCGGTAGTCAATAGGACAACTGTGGTAGTCAATATAACAACTCTCGATAGTCAATTTTGGTAGTCAATATGACAACCACGGTAGTCAATATGACAACTGCGGTAGTCAATAGGACAATTGCGGTAGTCAATATGACAACTGCGGTAGTCAATAGGACAACTGTGGTAGTCAATATAACAATTCTCGATACTCAATTTTGGTAGTCAATATGACAACCGCGGTAGTCAATATGACAACTGCGGTAGTCAATAGGACAATTGCGGTAGTCAATATGACAACTGCGGTAGTCAATAGGACAACTGCTGTAGTCAATATGCAATTTTTTTTTGAAAACCGAAATCTAATTTGAATACCAGGTAGTCAATGTAACAATTCTCGATAGTAAATTTTGGCAGTCAATATGACAACCACAGTAGTCAATATGACAACCACAGTAGTCAATATGACAACTGCGATAGTCAATATGACAACTGCGGTAGTCAATAGGACAACTGCGGTAGTCAATATAACAACTCTCGATAGTCAATTTTGGTAGTCAATATGACAACCGCGGTAGTCAATATGACAACTGCGGTAGTCAATAGGACAATTGCGGTAGTCAATATGACAACTGCGGTAGTCAATATGACAACTGTGGTAGTCAATATAACAATTCTCGATAGTCAATTTTGGTAGTCAATATGACAACCACGGATGTCAATATGACAACCACGGTAGTCAATATGACAACTGCGGTAGTCAATAGGACAATTGCGGTAGTCAATATGACAACTGCGGTAGTCAATATGACAACTGTGGTAGTCAATATAACAATTCTCGATAGTCAATTTTGGTAGTCAATATGACAACCACGGATGTCAATATGACAACCACGGTAGTCAATATGACAACTGCGGTAGTCAATAGGACAATTGCGGTAGTCAATATGACAACTGCGGTAGTCAATATAACAATTCTCGATAGTCAATTTTAGTAGTCAATATGACAACCACGGTAGTCAATATGACAACTGCGGTAGTCAATAGGACAATTGGGGTAGTCAATATGACAACTGCGGTAGTCAATAGGACAACTGAGGTAGTCAATGTAACAATTCTCGATAGTCAATTTTGGTAGTCAATATGGCAACCACGGTAGTCAATATGACAACTGCGGTAGTCAATAGGACAATTGCGGTAGTCAATATGACAACTGCGGTAGTCAATAGGACCACTTCGGTAGTCAATATAACAATTCTCAATAGTCAATTTTGGTAGTCAATATGACAACCACGGTAGTCAATATGACAACTGCGGTAGTCAATAGGACAACTGCGGTAGTCAATAGGACAACTGCGGTAGTCAATAGGACAACTGCGGTAGTCAATATAACAATTCTCAATTGTCAATTTTGGTAGTCAATATGACAACCACGGTAGTCAATATGACAACTGCGGTAGTCAATAGGACAACTGCGGTAGTCAATATGACAATTTTTGTTGAAAACCGAAATCTAATTTGACTACCGGGTAGTCAATGTAACAATTCTCGATAGTCAATTTTGGTAGTCAATATGACAACCAAATTGTCATATTGACTACCGAAGTTGTTCTATTGACTTCTTCTGTTGTCATATTGACTACCGAAAATTGACAATCGAAAATTGTTCTATTGACTATCCAGTAGTCAATTTAAAAAAATTAGGTTGTCATATTGACTATTTTGGTAGTCAATGCGACAATTTGGCCAAATTTCAGGTTGACTATCGACGATTGTTAATATGACAACTTTTTTTTTTTCTGTGTACGCTGGTGGAATCATTGGACCGTATTTTTTCAAAGATGCTGTTGGACGCAACGTTACGGTGAATGGCGATCGCTATCGTTCAATGCTAACAAACTTTTTGTTGCCAAAAATGGAAGAACTGAACTTGGTTGACATGTGGTTTCAACAAGATGGCGCTACATGCCACACAGCTCGCGATTCTATGGCCATTTTGAGGGAAAACTTCGGAGAACAATTCATCTCAAGGAATGGACCGGTAAGTTGGCCACCAAGATCATGCGATTTGACGCCTTTAGACTATTTTTTGTGGGGCTACGTCAAGTCTAAAGTCTACACAAATAAGCCAGCAACTATTCCAGCTTTGGAAGACAACATTTCCGAAGAAATTCGGGCTATTCCGGCCGAAATGCTCGAAAAAGTTACCCAAAATTGGACTTTCCGAATGGACCACCTAAGACGCAGCCGCGGTCAACATTTAAATGAAATTATCTTCAAAAAGTAAATGTCATGGACCAATCTAACGTTTCAAATAAAGAATCGATGAGATTTTGCAGATTTTATGCGTTTTTTTTTTAAAAAAAGTTCTCAAGCTCTTAAAAAATCACAAGCAAAACATTCAAAAATTTACTTTTAAACCGTTGCAAACTTATACCTCTACCAGACAATCTATGCACCCTTTTTATGTATTTTACACACACTTAAGGGATTTTGGCTGCCCTTAAAATGTTTGAGCACAGAGCGAGCATTTAGAAAAGTTGAAGAGGATTTCAAAAGAGATACCGATGCACAATATCTGAATATCTTAATGGGAGGGAAATATTGATCCGGTTTCACCATTCCACATTCGTGTAGTGTGGCTAAAAAAAATCTCTGAATTAAACAGTCAATCCGAAGTTAGGCTCAAGAAATAACTAATGGGCATTTCCTGAATCGCGAGTATTACGAAATATTAAGGAGATAAACATTCTTACGGGGAGATCTTCGAGCATTGTAATACCAGTTGGAAATATTGTAGTTATACTCCCAATTTTTGTGTTCCAAAAAATAAGCGTGAAAATTTCAAGCAAAATTTAAGTTGTCACGCTAAATGACATACAATCATTAAGTTTTTTTTTCATAATTTTTCATAAAAGGGTTCACTATACCCTTGATATGGTTAACACAGTGCAAGATTTAAGGATATAGTGAAGGAATTAGTAAAAGGTATCGATGCAATTTATTTTTGAAGTTCTGAATATTGAAAGAAGATGGAAACACAGACTCCGTTAAGGCGATTCCACATTCGTGTGGTACAAATAGAGAATTAATCTCTGACTTTAATCTTTGAGAATTGTTTGTCTTTGACAGTCAATCTGAAATTGATCTTAAGGGTAAACTGATGGGCATTTCTTGAAGCGCAAGTACTGCAGTGGTATTGTTTTGAGAAATCAAAAAGAAAGAAACCAAATGTACAACAACACACTTTTGTGACTTGTAAAAATACTAGTATTCAAGGTAATAATTGATAAACAATAAAACCAACATTGGGATGGTCGTGATCATGTGGTTTTGATAGCGCGATGCTTAGTCATAGGCTTTTAAAGACGCTAGGTCTGAATTCAAATTCCAGCCGAGGCCAAAAAGTTTTTCGATTAAACTTAAACAAAGAGTAAGCACCACCAAAAGGAGTCTCATGTTTCGCTTGGCACCCGTGAAATAGCTATAAATTCAAGCTATACACTTGATGGGAGGTTCTTCAATAAAATCATTGATTTAATGTTTTTCTCAAAATAAAACATCTTCGTTTTTGGATGGGCTATGTTATTTAACTTAAGAGTTTTATCAAGATGTCATTCAAGAAACAAAATTATGAGAGTCTCGATCTTCGAGAATGTATCCACATCCAAAGAACGTTGTAAGAACGCTCTATATTATATATATATATATTATTATATGCATACATAAAAAGCGTACCGAAATCTGTACTGACTACATAAATTTATTTAGCAGTTACGTAGTAATTAAAAGAATTGAATGCATTCATTACATTATTTAATGTGGATAATAGGTGATAAGTGATTAGATTATATAGTTATTAAAATGTCTGTGTACTCATTATGTATAAATATAAATACATACCATGGACTTATCACACATGAATATATGTGGCTTATACACATAACATGACTTACATGATTTAATGTACTGAGTACATTTTCTCTGAACTTTTATTTTTATCCATTACATATGAATATGGATGTTTATTCACTCATACAAAAAATATATTTTGCTTGATTGTGAGGAATACATAAATATGTACCGTTTCTATGCATTATTACTTAACTTCATTTCATAAATTTGTGTTAATTATATTTAATAAGTACCTATATGCTTACTGCTTCTGTAGTCAGTACAGTTTCTATGCACTATTCTATGGATTCATTACAAAAGTATGAAAATGTTATTAAAAACTAAAAGTACATTAACTTACTATATATTTATGTAAGAAGTCGCTATGTTCTTTTTTGTGTAGTGAGTACATAGTCATTTTTTATCTTAACTTCGCTGTTTATCTCGTTTCCCCTTTATTTTAAAATCTTAAAATGTGTTATGTTCCCCTTCATTTATAGACCGAGAGCCCACAGCAATTTTTGGGTGTGATTGATAACAAAAAATTATTAGCATAATTATAGATAGGCCTTTTATAGTTATTTATGAATGTGAACGTCTTGCATACTCTAGTGGGCGCAATAGTGCATTATGGTGCATCAAGTGCGCAGTTCTTTCCAAATTCTAAAAAATTGGGATACAAAATTTGCCATAACTTCAAAATGAACAGCTAAGTGCCCTGATTGCAAATATCGAGGGCCAAGACGTTTTGAATGTGGTTTTCTTATTGCAAGAAGTAGCCCATTCTTATCGCGTCTGGCAGGCAGAAGGCTGTCTGTAAAACGTCTTGGACCTCGATATTTTCAATCAGGGGGCTTAACTCTACATTTTGGTAAAGTTGTTATTACAATTATTTGGATTTGGAAAGAACTGCATACTTGATGCACTATTATGCATTATTGCTCCCACTAGAGTATGCAAGACTTTCACATTTGTAAATAACTATAAAAGGCCTATCTAATTATGCTAATTATTTTTGGTTATCAATCACACCCAAACATTGCTGTGGGCTCTTAGTCTATTACAAATGTATTTGAATTAAAAAATCAAAAAAATCAATCTTAACAGTTAAAGAAACAGTAGCAATCCATAGGGCAATTTCACGACACAAAATAGGCGTAGAGACATAGACATAGTCCTCATAGACTATTGTACCATTTTTCAGAGACTAGAGTCCCAAATCTCCTTACTTATGTTCCACTCAAATGGCAACAACAAAGTTTTTCAACAACAAATTTTTCTTTGAGTCGAACAATTTAATTTTAAGAAATTTTAACAATTTTCGTTAATTAATGAAATAAATTCATTGAATTACTGAAAAATTGTTTTTTTCTTTGAGGAGCATTTAACTAATAAAGCCCGACATCAGCTGAATTTAAATTGGGTTGGTGACATTTTCCCCAGGTTATAATCCCCAAAATAAAATCCCCAAATTCAAAATCCCCAAAGAAAAATTCCCAGCAGCAAAATCCCTAAAAAGAGAATCCCCAGGGCAAAAATCCCCACGCCAATATCCCCAAAACCATTACCTTCAAGTAGTGAATCATGCGATTAAATCGCGCGCGCAATTTAATCGCATGATTCACTACTTGAAGGTAATGGTTTTGGGGGTTTTGGTTTAATTTATATTACAAAAATGTAATCCGAAGAGTAAATATAAAATTCTTTATTATGTAATGTTTGTAATATTTATTAAAGTTAAAATAAATTTTCAATACAAAACAACAAAATAAGGTTTCTCTTAACTAAAACGAAAAGGAAAAATTCACAAAAAGAAATGTCTCTTAATTCTTAATGTCTTAATTATGTACACAAACATGCGTTCATAGTAATTTACTGTTTAGAAACTGTAAATCGTTATCATTTATTAATAAGTTTAGTATCAGAATAAAAGAATTTGATGAGAATTTTTCTGATGAATTTTTCACATGATGTAGATGTACACGGACATTGGGGATTTGGGGATTTGGCAAAAACATAGTTTCATTTGGGGATTTCGTCCATGTGCATTATGTCTGTGGGGATATTAGCTAGATGGATTTAAATGTTTGGGGATTTAAGGTCGATGGGGATTCCGTACGACTCCCATTTAAATTTACAAATGAGAAATTGGTGAAAATAGAAATGCACCAAAAACTGTATTTACGAGTATGTTTTGGACAAAATCTTACCTGCTACAAAATTTGTTCAACATACACATTTTGAATTTAGCTTTTCGGAACTAAGAAATATTTATGTTTGAGAAATCATTGTTTTTTGTTGAAATTCTAAATTTCATCGTTCTTTCAAATTCAAAAATTAACAGTAAGCTTTTGATACTATTGGATATTACTAGACTTTATTTTTGAGGTGAGATAGGCTTAATGATCTTACTTACATTTAATTTTATTAAGTTATTAATTTGTATCATTTTAAACTATGACTAGTATAATCAGAAAAAGTTAGTACCTAGGCAAAATGACTTGGAAAAACAAATAAAAAGATAATTCTAAGAAGTTCATACAAGTAGATGAACAAATTAATATTCAGTGATTGGTATAAAAGTATCTGGTGGTATAAATAGGCGCTTATACAGGGTGATTGGCATAAGGTGTGACAAAAAGCTAGGGCGTGTAGGTTGGACTTAGACAAGAAAAAAATCGTATGGAAGGGGGGGGTCTATTTCCCCCCGTTTAGGCGGGAGGGGCAATTTAAGAAAAAAATCACTTAAAACAGAAAAAAAAATATTAAAAAATAACGGTGATACCTACAGAGTAATGCTATAGCATTTTAAAAAGCAAAAAATACATTCTTTAATTTTGTTTTTAAATAAAGTTGTTCGAGTGAATAGTTTTTGAAAAATTAATTTTCAAAATCAAAATTTTGAAAAAAAAAATAAAATGAAATTTTTTTTTTTAAACAATTTTTTTTTCAAAATTTTACGTAATTAAGTATTATTTTTTTATTCAATATTCAATGCTCTTATTAATTTTTGATCAAACACAAAAAACCGGATGTCAAAATGTTATGTAGTTTTTGAGAAAATCAAAAATAACAAAAACTACTTTTGTTCTAAGAAAAGCCTTTTATTTTAGTTTTTACGTTTTTGGATTCTTATGTAGGTGAATTTACGATTGAAAGGATTAACTTTCTTTTTACTATTATTTTATTTATCGTCTTATAAGTATACAATAATGTGACAAAGTACTGGATTAACCATATTTCACACATTTTTTCATTGAGAACACCTGCGTGAGAGCATTGGTTTAAAATTGACCTGCCACTTTTTTATTATGGTGGGGTCGGC
Organism: Chrysotoxum bicinctum; assembly: GCA_911387755.1. Classification (NCBI taxonomy): domain Eukaryota; kingdom Metazoa; phylum Arthropoda; class Insecta; order Diptera; family Syrphidae; genus Chrysotoxum; species Chrysotoxum bicinctum. The sequence continues at coordinate 247,380,918 of OU426987.1, forward strand.
TTGGCTTAGGTGCAGTTACGAAAGAAAGGATTTTTTGATTTTTTGATTTTGAAAATTAATTTTTCAAAAACTATTCACTCGAACAACTTTATTTAAAACCAAAATTAAAGAATGTATTCTTGGCTTTTCAAAATGCCATAGCATTACTCTGTAGGTATCACCGTTATTTTCTAATAATTTTTTTTCTGTTTTAAGTGATTTTTTCTTAAATTGCCCCTCCCGCCTAAACGGGGGGAAATAAACCCCCCCCCCTCCCATACGATTTTTTTCTTGTCTAAGTCCAACCTACACGCCCTAGCTTTTTGTCACACCTTATGCCAATCACCCTGTATAATTTGTTTCTATTAAATTAATTACCTACTTATATAAAATTATTGAAATATACATTTTATTAAAATTAACACTACTTGCGTATTTGTACTTTATACCAGTTCTTATACCAAACAAGAGATGTGGAGTGGAACATTGCACTTGGTTTTTCTTCATCTCCAAATCACTCAATTAAATATTTTTCGAGTAAATGTGGCTTTAGTATCGCCCAATATGTAATATTTTGTTAGATAATTAAATTAAATTAAATATATAAATAATAATTTAATGTGTTTTTATTTTAGTAATAATAAAATACTCAATTCGAGTAGCCCGAAGACGGAATTCTAATTCCGAAACGCGTTGCTTTGCTATTATTAGATACTAAAAATTAATTGTGTAAATTAAAACCTGAAATAAAAACATATTTAATTAATATTTATATTTAATTTAATTTAATTATCTATTAAAATCAACACGACTGGAGACGAAAAAACCCAACAATATGTAATATTTTGTGTTTATAAATGTTTCTATTATGATTCATTATGTATAGAATATGATTTCGGTCAAGAATTACAGTTAATTGACTGCAGCCAAAAGACTTATTCCCTAAAAGTAAGATTAAAGTAGTAAAATAGACTTTCAACTCACTCAAAAAATAAAAGTTAATTGAAAAAAATGGCTTATTTGTTGGATACTTGAGGTTCGTTTATCGATCGCTCTAGAAAGGGAAATAAAATACATATAGTTTTCCGAGGTACTGCCTCTTCCGAGGAAACGACGAGTCCACGAGTATCACTTGCTATGGAAACTGCTTCTCATGTAAGACTTTTGACTCAGCAGGAATTTGTATGTCCCCTTTATTCCTGTCGTCTTGTTGTAAGTCATAAGGCCTGGGTTCTCAACGAGCTTATGTACCTTAAATTTATTTTTATTTTTTTTCTATAAATTACACACTTAGAGTATAATTATTAGAATATTATTAGAGCAATTGCAGTTCCGAAAAGATTGGAGCATTTAAAAGCCTGCTCAAAGGACATTTGTGACTTTGTTTTGGAAGCCATTGACTTTTTTCAGTATTTTATTTCTTTATACAGCCTCAAATATAGATGTCATATGAAATATTGAGACTAGCGAACTTCATATCGGGCTTCAAAAGTCGAAGAAATAAGGTGACATTGGATTTTAATACGTTAATTCTGTCACCTTATTTTAAACCCTTCTTAAGCGAAGTATCGAATTTATTGAATGTTAAATTTAACTCATTTTTACTTTTATCGGAGTTAATTTTTTTTCAAACCAAAGCATACTTCTGTTCTAGATGAACTTCACTTTTATCTATCTTCTATCTTAAGGTATTAGACAGAAATGACATCTATGATTCTGAAGAAGAACTTTCTAAACATAAACTAACAATTTGTCTAGAAGTTAAAAGTTTTCTCGTTCGTTTTCTCAAACTAATCTTTGTTTCAATTGATTTTAATTAAAACTTTTGTCCTTGTTTTCATTTGATTTTATTTTCTTTTATTAAAACAAATTAAATTTATTGGTGTAACAGCTCGAAGAGAACCAGGACCTAGTGAATTACAACCGTTCCTCTGTGCGTGTTACTATAGGAATGGAGGGGCCCTACAATTTTCAGCACTTTTCATGGCAAGAGATACTCTTAGAGGGTTTGTCAATTCCTCGCAAGAGGCAGTACACCCCTGAAAAACTTTTTTGCTGCAGTTGGGAATCGAAACCGAGACCTTCTGCTTGACAGTATGCAACTCACTAACCACTATGCCAATTTATATTATTTATTTTACATATATTTTTTTAATAATTATTCTAATGTTAGAACCGACATTTTTAGTTTTCAAAAGGATCTCTTAACTCTCAGCTTAATTGGTCTCAACTCGTTTTAATTTTGATAGTTTAAATATACAAAACTTTTCCCTAACCAAGCCAAGTCTCCTATCCTTGTTTAACATATCTATGTAGATTTACAAAACAAAACACCAAACTATGCTCTGCATACCTATGTAAGGTAGTTAAGTTAATTTTATTTAGAAGTCATCTCACCTCATAAATTTAAATAGAAATATAAATTAACATAAGTAAACAAGTAGCAAGTAAAGTACCTACTTCTACTTCGAACCAAAAACAATCCAAAAATGTTTAAAAAAAAACATTCCTTATTTAACTAACCACAGCTACTCACACATTCATTGCAATCCATTACAACAATAACACCAGACAACATTAAGGATTCTGCTCTCCCATGCATTGACATAAGTTTCAATGTCCTTTCTCATATAAAACAACATAAACGTCCTCATCTGCACACCAAACATTTTTCACATAAAAAACCAAAAACCATTTCCTATATCCTTATACCATCTACATGCATAAACGAGTATATCTATGAAACTCACACATAAAAAACCGAAAACTCTGCCGGAAACTTCAGAGGGGGTGGCAAACTGTGCAAAAGTGGTAAAATGGTAATATGGTAACATAAAAATAGAGGTGGATGGACGATGGGGTTTGCGGGTGTATGTGTATATTATTATAGTACTTTGGTCTAACCGAAACTAGTAGAGACCATAAAGTAGAAGTTCTTGTTTTTGCCGCATGCCATGTCCATATGGGAGACCACATTTTAGAAATTATATATTGGCCCTCTAAGGACGAAATAAGTGAACATTTTAATCTAATTTTTGCTCTTTTCTTTCTCCCCCTTCTCCTTCTCTTTTTTTTTGGCGTTCTCGGTGGGCTTCTCCGGTGGGATATCTTCATCTTCACATGGATTTTCTATTTCAAAACTCAACCAGCAATTGGACCAACAGAAACTTTCTCCGCACTACACCGAGGGAAATTTATCGAGGTATGTAAATGTTTTCAATATTGCACACACACACACACACACCGACACACATGTTTACCTTATAGTTAGAATAAATAATGCAAGTTTTGTAAAGATCCAGAGCGAACGAACGTACGGAAATTGCATTAAGTTGATCTTTGCATAAATTTATATCGAGCTTGGATTGAATACATACATACGAGTATGTACATATTTAAGGACGAGCGTTTATGGTCAAATGCAAATCAAAGGACTTTTGTGTTTGGGTTCAGTTTATCTGTGTTGCGTTTTACAGTGATTTTTTTTGTGTATGGTGTAGTACTGAACTCTATTCAAAGAATCAATAAAAGGTCGTCCTCAGTCTCGAAGGTTGAGGCATGTGATTTATAGTGTCAATACTCGTTCTTGTGATCAAGGGACTAGAAAGTAAGGTAGTCCTGAGTTTTCAATGTCTCTCAAAGTGTGCTTGGTAAGCAAAAATTTAATTAACCACGAAAAGGGCTTAAGTCTGAGGAAAAGTATCGAAAATTGATATATTTTTTATATGTTTTTAATATTTCTAATGGAGCAAAACTGCAAGCAACTGGAATCTGAATGAATCGGTTTTTGGAATTGGTTCAAAAATAAAAACCTTAAATCTTGTACCTACTTAGAAAATTAATTTAAAGATTTGGTATTAGTGTGTTGTTTCAGTAAAGTTGAACTCTTACTTCATATATACCACAGGGCTTTATTTTTGTATTTAAGGATTTTTCAAAAAGTTCCCTTAATTTAATCTGGATCTAAAGTTTTTGGGGGGAAAGACTGCCAATTCTAGTTCTTGTCAATTTCTCAAAAATCATCCTTTAATTTTGGACCAAATGTGAAGATATTCTAGTTTCTTGGGATAAAGGAAGAAGAGATCATCAGCATAACAAGAAAGAAAGACAGTGAAGGCGATGGAAATATATTAGAAATTTTTAAAAATAGTAAACAGAGAAAAAGAGAAAAAAACGTTAGTTTTTTTTCAATGGAGTAACAATGTTAAAATTGGGGCTTGTAAACTTCTGTTGACTTCATAAGAACTACGAGTATCTGCGTCAAAATAGTTGATCATTGATAAGAATAGAAATAAAATGCACGATTGGGTCGCACGAATCTGCTCTTATGTAAAAGACTAAGAATTTCAAAAATGAATGTTAATAGAGAAAAACTGTTCATAAGCATAAAAATCCGTTCGTATTTGGTGCTAAAAACAGGATGCCATTGTGATGGAAGCAACTATTTGTTTATGCAAGAATAAAAATTATAAATTGTTGTAGTGGTTTCTTAAGAAATAAGCTTTAATATACAAAATTTTTAAAACATTTTTAAGAAAAACTTTCCATACGCCAATTTAAAGTTTTTATTATTGTTCGAATAAAAATTAAATTTACAAAAAAAAAATATTGAACCGTTTTTGAGATATCGAATTTTCAAAAAAAAAAAAGTAGATTTTTTTTCAAAAATTCAAAAAATATTTTTTTTTTATTTTTGAAATGCAATGTTTTTTAAACTTTTAAGAAACAATGAAAAATTTCATTAAGATCCGTTTGTCGATAATGAGAAATTTAAAATTGGAAAAAATGCTTCTATGGTAGGTACAGTCAGTTATATCTTAGTATTTTTTATTGTTATTTATTAAAATTACATATATGTACAGATTAATAAAAAGACAGAATATAATTTTGTTTTTGTAATTTTCATATTTTATCAGGGCATTTCACAAAATCGTTTGAGTGTGAAAACAAATTTAATATTTGAAAATATTTTGACATTTTATTAATTTTTTTCATAAATTGCGAATCGGATAGGGTGTATATATTATTTTAATTATAAATGTTTGGTAGTTGATTTTGTTAAAAATTAAAGGATAAGATAAAGTATTGTGAACAAAAAAAAATAAGAAATTAAGGGGGGGGGGTGATTGGGGATACATAGAAAAGTGTTCACACCTTCCCTATGTATCCCAAACCACCCCTTCTTCTCTCATGAAAAATCTATTTTAATTTTTTTTTATTAAAATATGGATCGTAAAAATCAATTGGAAGGACCAAAATTTTATCAAAATTCTCGGACCCATTTTCGAGAAAAATATACGATTTTCGAAAACCATTTTTAAAAACAATTTTTTTTCTCAAATCTTGTATTCAGAATCTTTTATTTATAAAGTTTGAAAAAATATTAGAAATATTGAGTTTCCAAAAAACAAATTTTGAAATTTTTCTTAAAAATTAAAAAAAAAAATTAAATTTGAATACGCAATAATATTCAAACTGCTGGGTAGGGTTAGCATAAAATGATTAAAATCGGTTATTTTTGAGAAAATTAAAAACAAAAAAAAAAGGTTCCAAGGGGGGTACCAAAAATAACAATTTTTTGGAAATTTTTTTCAACCACATCCTAGCTTTAACCAAATAAACAGTTTTTGAAAAAAAAAAATATTTATAAAATTTCGAAAAAAAATCGTATGGCAGGTACCGTTATATTTGGTCTTAAAAAAGAAAAAAACGTGTGGGGGGAACAAATTCAAAACGATATCTACCAAGTTTAATGAAAATTGGCCGAACCTCTTAGGCGCTAGTCGAACAGACAGACAGAATTTTTTCATCTTCCTATCATCGTAATGTCAACTTTGATCAAAATCTCGAGTTCGATTTTTTTCCGAATGCATAACTTGCCTTATAGTACCTATAAGTCGCAAGTAAAAAAATTAGATGTGATATTATGGACATAAACTACAATTTGGTCAACAAAAATTTTGGGGCAAATGTTATTAACGGTACCTGTCATAGAACGGTTTTTTTGATTTTCGAATTTTTCATCAAAGGCTCCAACGATTTTAACTTAAACTTGTATGCGGGAGCTCCTTTGCATTTGAAAAAATAAAATCTAAAATTTTTTTTCAAAAAAATAGTTTTTAGATTTTTTAAAAAATAACACAAATTTTTTTTGAAAATTCAATATCTTGAAAACAGTTACACGATTAAATTTTCAAACTACGTTTAAAAATATATTTCATTAAATCCTAGGAATTTGCGTATCAAATTTTCTTATAAAACTTTTAAGGAAAATTTAGTAGGTACACAAAAAAACATGTTTCAGTGTGTCTGTACCTCTCCCTACAGCCTAAGCCACTGGACCTATTTTCTTCAATCTCGGTAGTTACTAATGGTACCCCCCATACACCCGTAATGCAAAATCTTATTTATCTCGAAAAAGGCTCTAACGATTATGCTAAAAAAAAAATATGTGTGATATTATGGACATAAACTACAATTTGGTCAAAAAAAATTTTGGGGCAAATGTTATTAACGGTACCTGTCATAGAAAGGTTTTTTTGATTTTCGACTTTCTCATTGAAAGCTCTAACGATTTTAACCAAAAATTTTCAGCAGAAGCCACCTTAAGTTTAAAATAATATTTTTATAAAAATATTCGAAAAAATATTTTTTGGGGTTTTTGAAAAGAAAAATCTTTAAAACCTGTGAACGATTATTTTTTTTTAAATATTTCCTAAAATCTATACTATAGAATATTTAAAATTGGCATCCCAAATTTTGTTCTTAAAATTTTTTTTAAGAAATTTGTTATATATATAAAAAATTACTTTAGTAATAAAACGATTTTTAAACTTTATTTGCGTAATTTCATACTTATATTTGAACATTCTTATTTCATTAAATCCATGTTTTATATTTATTAAATTTATTTTAAATTCCAAAGTACTTTTACATAAGAGCAAGTTCCTGCGATCCAGTCTTGCATTTTATTTACTATTTGTTTTGTACTACTATCTACTTTAAAATCGTGCCCTAATTTCAGCGCCACCACCAGGATAGCATTGGTAACACAAAGCCACGCTCCATGATAATACTGTAGGTTGAAAAAATATACAAAGGAAATATTGAATTCGCATCTTTTTCACTTACTCATTGTCATGAAAAGATTTGAGAAGAATATACTGCGAATTCAGTATCACGAAATAGTCGGTTGTAGGCAAACATTCAAAAATTCTCAATTTTCGATGGTTTTCCCAGAAAGGTGAAATGAGTAAAAAAGAGGATTTCAGACAACTTGATTTTATTATATCTTCTATTCTTGTAATATGTTAGTTGTTAGTAAGACTGAAAATTGGAAAGAATATAAGCCCATTCCTTGAACCAAGTGCTATTAAAGAATACACATATATGTACGTGCATGAAATATCAAACCGAAAAAGATTAATTAATATTTAAATTTTCAAAATTTAGCAGCAGCGTCAAAAGCTTTTTGAGCATTATAGAGAGTGAGAGTGTTAAAGTTCTAATCTCAGTCTCTCTTATGCTTTAAAAACTTTTGACTGTAATAACTACTATTGGATTGACTTTAAGTCCAAGTTAAATTATTTAAAACACACTTTTAGATGTTATTGTTTGTCCATTTATGTTTTTCAATCACACAATGAAATCACGAGTTTAAAACGAGCACAGTTCACATTTTTGTTTTTGTAAAATGTACATAATTTATGGAGATTTTTTTTTCTCCTTCGTTTAAGGAATATTAAATAGTGAGACAAGATCTTTTTTCTGTTTGAAACATATTGTAAGAGATCTCTTCGGGTATTACAATGCATTCCTGATAAACAGTAATAGAAATGTCATCCGCAAAGGCAACCACTCTGTAACTCTTAGTTTCCAGATGTATCAACAGCTCATTCGGAGCATCCGTCTACTGACAGTTCTTCTTACAGCAAAACAGACCAGCTTTGAATTAATAATCCTGCTAGTAAGTATTTGGTTGCAGTTTTGGTACTAAGTGAAACTCAAGTGGATGAAAACACCGTTCATATGGAGTTTAACCTACATGGTTATAGTTTAGTGCCATTATTCTTTCCTCATTATAACGTACATAATGATGTTGCCTATCAGCTCTTACCACAGTAAAGCCCCTGTATTAATACAAATTTTAATTTATGTGGTTTAAATTCACTGTTCAAAGGCGCATCATTCATACATGTTTAATTTATGTATGACTCTATTCAGAGAATTGTTTCTTATTTCCGCACAGTGAGATCATTGTAACGGGCGATTTCAATGTACATAATTTTTCGTGGTTGCGCTATTCGGGTCAGACAACTTCCGAAGGAAGAATTAAGACTTAATTTCACGGTAAGCCTACCCACATCAGAGTCAGATTGAGCGCTGACCATGAGCTCTGATATAGCCGAAGCCATATCAGTAGCAATGCTGTGGCATGTTGCAGCATGTGGACACCACTTGGTATGGGGCGAGGTCTATCTAACACCTCTTGAATTCAAGCATGCTTGAAAACCATGTGTCTCCGCATTCGGAATAAACCACAGCCACCATGATACTCCCACTAGGGGGCCTACCTCATAGATAGCTTAAGTTAAGATGCGTTCTTATGACGCTTGTCAGTACTTTTTATTGGGCACTATCTCCCATGGTGCCAGAATATAGCTTCCGGTGGAGCTTTGCAACCGTGAGGTCACTTCCAGATGAGTTACTCCAAAACTCAGGGCCTGTCAACCCTAAAATACACACACCCAGTCATCGATCGGAGTAGTAATCAACAACTAGGAGTGTGCACCCTTTATTAGTCTTTATTCGCCCTACAACAAACTAAGATAGTCCTAAGCAATATTTCTTAATCTTAATGATTATTTATTTTTAATATTATTTGTCCAAGATTGCTGAAACCAAAACATCGAGCAAAAGAGAACACTATCTCAATTACTTTACATTACGTTTTGGCCGTGACCTCCCTAATCACATCGCCCAAGATTTGTATAATCAGCACCAGTGATCCGTTGCTCAGATTAACTGAGATAGGGTATAGCACTAAGTTTTTTTAAGTACAGCTTGAGCTACAACTAATACCCTTTGTTTTATTTTTAATCTTTATTCGCATACAACAAATTAGGAACGATAGTCTTTAGCAATCTTACTTTACCATCATCTTAAATAATGCCAATACATCATAACAAAAGAGAATTCCCCTCTCAATTGCTTTTCTTTATGTTTGGCCGTGACTTATCTGGCCACATAATTTTTGGGTTTTCTTAGTTGCCTAAATCTTCAGCTGGATGGCCGGAGAAACAGATTTAAGCCTCCCCACCACGACAAAGTAAACCCCATCGGGGAGGACCTCCGAAGGAAGATATGTCGAGATTTTTGTTGAGTAAAACAACCTGACTCAGCTTGTTGACGAGCCAACTCGGATTCCTGACGCTGCAGGTCAATTCGCCAACACCTTAGACTTGTTCCTTACTTCTGACCCTGATAAATACACCTTAAGTGTATTATCGCCTCTAGACACATCAGACCATTCTATCATATCTGCGAATTTCTCATATCAAAAAATTTCGGTTAAAAAAACAACCCTATCGTTTGGCTGTACGAGAAAACCAACTGGAACGGTCTGAACGATTTCTTCGATAAATATAACTAGATACTTTGCTTCCTCGATAGATAGGCTGACTCAAGGGCATATGTTGTCACATATCTAATTCTTTACGGTATGAGTAATTTTATTCCTAATAGTATAAAATCGATCAAACTGAAAGAAAACTCCTGGTTTGATTCGAGCTGTAAAGAGGCTATCAGAGTAAGAGAAGTAAGTTTCCGTAGTCTTAAACCCAGCCCTAATGAGGAAAACCGGAATAAGCTCAAACAAGCAAGAAACACTTGTAACGTTCATATCCGACGAACTAAATTTTTACATGACCAAAAATTACGGCGAAAAATTCTATTAAGTCCCAAAGGTAGTACAAATTTTTGGTCATTTGTAAAAATCGTACGAAACACTACGACATCCTCAGTTCCAACGCTCGTCTTCAATGACACTCGTGTTGTAAGCTCGATAGATAAAGCCAATTTTTCTTGCAGCACAGTTTGCTGTTGATTCGACGCTACCAGAGAGTGACATGACTCCTCCTGTACTTGAGAGCATAAGCGATTTTATGGGACGAATCTTCTTTCGCGCTCATGCAGTTGCTAGAGTACTAAAATATATTGACATTCTCAAATCAGCTGGCACGGATAGTATCCTTCCTAATGTTCTGAAGAGGTGCTCTTTCACGCCGGAATAACCACTGCGTAAGCTTTTCCATCTTTCCTAATCTTCAGGTCTCTTTCCGAGTATAGATGGAAAACAGCATTTGTCCAGCCTGTCCCTAAAAAAGGCTTATCCTCCTCCCCCTCTAACTATCGTTCAATTGCACTTACGTTCCTTCTTTCCAAGGTCATAGTAGTATGTCTTTCGTAGCAATAGGTCCACTGGTGATCTGATTGTATATCTCGAATTTTTACATCGTTTTGGAGTAAGTAAGATTATTGCACTTAATATTTCAAAGGCATTTTATAGAGCATCAAACTCTCTTATTGAAAATGCGTGCATTTGGTATCGATAGAGAAGATTCTTCGTTGGATAAGAAATTACTTTTCGGACCGTTCAGTACAAGCAGTATTGAACCCTTTAAAATCCACAAAATAAACGCTGGTGTGCCCCAGGGCTCCGTTTTATCTCCGACACTCTTTCTTATGTACGTAAATGATCTTTTGTCTAAGCTTCTAAACCACTAAATAGTGTATGTCGAGCTGTTTCCGCCGGCCGATTTCTCTTTACGGTACGTGTCTTGAGCGGTAGATAGAGGTCTAGTGTCAATGCTTGTTTTTAAATGGATATCAATCAAAGCGGTGAGAGGTCATCCAAAATTTGAATAGTTAACAACGGTAACACCGATTCAACAATTTATCTATAAAACATCAAAAATTGAACTGATGTTATAGACGACCGTAATAGGGGTATTAGTAAAGCGAACTTATGGTTGAAAATAATGGTTATTAATGGTACCTACTCGTAACATAAAACCATCTTCTATTATTTTTTATTTTCAATTTTCTCATAATCGGCATAATGAATTTAAATGAAATTTTTTATACAGAAGGTTCTAAAAAGTTTATAGAACATTAAATATCAAAAGTTAACAAAAAAAAAAAAAAAAAAACATTTTTTTTTTGAAAATACGATATCTCAAAAATGGGTTAAGGAAATATTTTTGGAAACTTGATTTTTATTTACAAAATAATATAAACTTAAAAGTGACACATCAAAACTTTCTCTTAAAAATGTTATATTATGAAATATTGTTTCTTATTTTTGTTCTTACATGAATTCATTATTTGTTTAAAAAATCACATGGCATTTTGTTTTTAGCTCCAATAAGTAAAAGCGTTGTTTTTTTTTTAAATTCAATTACTCAAAGTCTCTCAAGCCAAAGAGCATTTTCGTGTGACCTTTTCACTGATTTTATTTTTAACAAACTCACGTGTTACGTGAACTTGAAATAAAAATCATACATTCATTCATAAGTCGATTAAAAATGAAAGCACAAATGCACAAAGCAACTCGTGGATACAACCGAAATCATTTTTATGTTTTTTGTTTTTATAAAAGTTATCAACAAATATTCAATTTTTCGTATCTACCCACTGTGAAACGCAACATTGATTTTCTGCCCCAACTTTATGAAAATTGTAAACTAATTTATCAATTTTTTGTGTTACATGTTTTTTTTTTCTATTTTCCAACAATCAATCCAACCATTCTTATAATTTTTCTATTTATTCTTGTATTTTTCTCCTCTGACCCTTCTGCAACATGGAACATTCATAAATTAAATCAAAAATCAAAACCAGAGCACTGCTGAAGGAACAGGGTTACACGAGTGATTCGAATTTAGTATTCCGGAAAAAGGATGTCCCCATTTTGCAGTCCCCATTGAGTCCAGTCGAACAGAAACAAGTCTACAAGAGCGTCCAAGCAGGAGGCCAGCCGCCACTTTTCGGCTTCAGGAAACCAGCCCCAGAGAAACCAAAAGGTATGTAATCCTCTATTCTATAGATACTAATGTGAATGAATAAAATTGTGTGTGTTCTAAAAATAGTTTTGTCTGAAAATCAGATAAAAGGATAAAAAAAAAATCAACCCGTCTCCCATCATAGGGATAGGCCACCCTTAGTATGGCTTCATCCCTTTTTTGGGAGAAAAGTTATTTGGAAAATTTATTTTCGTAGTTCGCCGCACAGCAATCTAAAATAAAATAAAAGTAAAAAAACGAATTAAAAAAGCACGTTATCTAACATTTTATAGAGTGCAGCATTCGCAATAATGAAATTTTTGGTTGAGGAAGGACTGGACTAAAAAAAAAAACAAACAAGAGTCTTGTTGAAGTTTTTGTGAAAGTTTGAATAAAGAGTGATGTGGTGGTGGTCTTGACTAAATATGATTTTCGGGTTCGTTGGAAAGAACAAAAACAAAAAAAAACTTTTTTGTTTGATTTACTTTTTCTCTCTCTTCTCTCTAACTGAAGTAGCAATCTTTTTGATTTATAGATAATGATTTTTCTCTCACTCACTTTTATAACTTGGCAATGGCAATAACCATTTAAACTACTTATTTTCTGATTCTATGCACACTTTACTTAAAGCTAATATTAATTAAGGTACGAATAATTTCTAACCAGAGTGGTTGCGATGATGGTGGATTAGAGGATTACTAGGGAGGTTTCAACTGCTGAACTCAACAGAAAAACTCATTATTAATTTTTATTAAAGTGGTTAGGAGTTGGGAAACTAATATGTCCACTATGAAATGGAATGAAAAAGTTTTATATAAATTTGGGAAATAACTTTTAGTTGTTATAACTTTTTGGGCACTAAAAATTGGCAAGACCTGTTGAGGTGCAGTTAGATTTCTATCTATCCATGACATTTTTTATTTTAATTTTTTTTATAATTCAAACACGCTCAAGGGTATATTGTGATATCTTTTGAGTGTTCTCACATTAACATAACACGAGCGATGAGGAAATTAGGAACGGAGAAAAAGGAATTGTCTATGAACATTGGATGTTTGATAATTGAAATGGCAAGGTAAAACAGGGGTGCCAGGGAGATTATTCCATAATAATGTTGTGCGACTAAAAAACGATTCTCTGTATTTAACGCTACGTGAGAAATTAGGCTCGAAGGAGAACTGATGAGAATTCCTAGCGGTTATCACGGGTGAACTTATTGAGGGAGGAATGCAACTGGCTGCTTCGAGGGAGCATTTCTCCTGAAAAAAAAAACGATAAAACCAGGAAAAACATGAAAGATTCACACGGTTTTCAAGAGATAGGAGAGATTCGATGATAGTTGTGTTTCCTATCAATTTTAAAGCTCTGGTTCTGGATTCTATCCAATAAATGAAAATTAGTTTGGGCTGCACCACAGATATAAATTGTACTCGAGCTTTATACTTATAAATGCCTTATAAATTGTAGCCAGATTAGAAGGGGTGAAAAATTTCTTACACCGATATAGACATCCTAAGCATTTAGTAGGGTTTTCGGTGGTCTTGAGAATGTCGTTATTTCAATGAAGATCGTCGTTGACCCACATACACATTTTCGGTTTCTTCGATGAAAATTCCATTCAAGGACAATGCCATTAGGGGTAGATTTAGCTTCAACGACAAAAGACGGCATTGAGCTTTCGAAGCATTAAACTCCATACGATTTTTTAGACCCCATTTAACAATGCTGAAATGATCGGAGTTTAATGAGCTAATCATAAACAATACAGTTGCAATTCCAAGCAATTACTTATATTATTTTCTTCAAAGTCCTAACCTCCTTCGGTGATTCGCCCTAACAATTTGCCTTAAGAATTCACAAAAATATCAACAGTTCTTAGCTTAACAATATGGCTGCTATAACATAACAAGTTTCGAGCATCCCTGCCATAAAATACCGTTTCAGGTAGAAATGGCGACCACATGAAATCTAGCACTGTGACCCAATTAGCACTGAAGTGTGCCAGGTATGAACCTGTGGATGGGATTGAATATGAGAAATTGTGGACATTCTCACAGAGTTATCCAGTTTATATTAAGCTCAAAAATATGAAGGGATCTAGTAAGTTTTGATTTTTTTTTTTTTTTTTTATAATTTACACGCGCTCAAGGGATTATGATTACCCTTTAAATGTTTTGAACACAGCGCGGGCGTGAAGTTAAGGAAGAGAAAGAAGGATAGGAAAGATGTGTGGCACGATGTTCTGAGACTGAAGGTTGTTGTCTCAGCTATTTTATCTCCAGGGATGGCGGCTGAACTAAAGCGGAGAATGCCGTGTCTTATTTCCATGTCGCTTATGATTCACATTATTTTATTCGTGTTCATCCTTGTTGGGTATACTAGTTTAACTCAATTACATGTTGTTAGTGTTATGCCTGAACAACATGTAATGAGTAAGCCAGCAACCCATTGATGACAATTTTAGAAGGTTTTTAATGGAATTAAAACGACATAGACGACGGCAGGGATCGAACCTGTGATCATGAGGTTCACAGGCGAGCAAACATCCATCGCACCACGGCCGCCCCCTAAGATGTCTTTTAATTTGTTTCTGCTTTTGCACAATAATCCGAAAATTGGATCACTCACTCATCCGAAACCATGTAAAACTGTGCCAAGCTAGGCAGCTTGTTAGCTGGTGCTGAAAAAGCATCCAATCCAATTGGATGATCATTTGGCCCCGCACCGTAAATCTTCGTCAATAGCCCACAGTTTGCTAGCTCGTGATCTTTGTAAACGGAGGGCATGGGAATGGCACAGAAATAACCGAAGATCGTCCTATAGAGCAATTTCGTAGCGTTGAGAAAAGAGATCAAGTCTTTGATCTTCATTTCCAAAAGTTCGTCAATGTCGTCAAGAAATGCCATTCCTAATTATTGTGCTCTAAATTTGGTCAGAGGAGGGCATTTGCAGAGGAGGTGGAGGACTGTTTCCTTTTCCCGCTGTTCCCCACAGCTATGATAGTGAGTGTTGTGGGGAATACCTAGCTTCGCTGCATGCTCACCTATTGGCCAGTGTCCGCTACATGTAGCTACCATCCTGGCTATATCTTACCTGGGTCAACATATTAGATTAAGCTATAATACAGTTAATTAAACTGCTCTACCTACTGTAAGACTGTTTCATATCGTTGACGTTCTTCTTCAAATCGTTTCATTGTAATTCCAATAGTTCGAGGAAATTTTCCTATTCATTCATTTGATCTTTTCGTTGATCTTCAAACTGGACAGTCC
The DNA here is from genome assembly GCA_911387755.1 of Chrysotoxum bicinctum. Lineage (NCBI taxonomy): Eukaryota > Metazoa > Arthropoda > Insecta > Diptera > Syrphidae > Chrysotoxum > Chrysotoxum bicinctum. The sequence continues at coordinate 247,396,231 of OU426987.1, forward strand.
ATTATATTTGATATTCATTAGCTAATACTAGTATACTCTGTCTCCTTTTCAATTTTGAATATAAGCACTTCCGGTACTCGATTGATTGTTTTGTATTCACATAGACCTGCAATTTCAGGAAACCCCACTTGTGAGAGAAATAACCTAACCCTTAAATCGATCATACCGAATGTCCATCGATGCGTCGGCTGTTTGGCATGTAAAGCTATCCTGTTGAGATTAAGTATGGTCTAGGTCCACATATGTAGTTCAATTTGGGCCATAATAAATTGGTTATCATCGTTTTATAGCGCTCGCCATTGACTGTGACCGCCTTACCAAGTCCATTTTCTAAGAAGTACGGACCAATAGCGCTGCGGCGGCCCAAAATCCACACCAAACGGTAACGTTCTGAGGATGCTTTATCCCCTGGTGATCCTTATGTGGGTTGGTCTCGTCCCACATATGGCAATTTTGTTTGTTAACACACATCAGATGATTTTTCGGCCAAAATTAGGGTTTTCTTCCAAGCTCTTTTAAGATAAATCAGCGTTGTCTATGGACATGAACTTTGAACTTGTTGTTCAGTTGGATCTTATTCGGGTGAAGGCGTCAATCCTGATGCAAAATTCGCTGACTTAAAGTCTGTCTGTAAAAGGCCGAGTTCTTGTGCCCGAAGAGTTCTGCTGTACACTTGTATGGCCGCGGAGATATTCTCGGCCAATCTTGGGTTCCTTTGACGCACCAATGTTTGTTAAGTTATCGCCGAAGCAATCGTGTCAAATTTAGCCACCAAACGTTCAAATGTAACTTACCATAGTGACTTGGCATCAGTAAATGAATAATAGGCAATAGATTTGACAGATATAACCAAAACAACATAAACGTCACAAACCGGCAAAATCTTCGAGCGTCACCTGAAAAACCCTTTACTAAAAAGTCTAAACTTGTGAGGTGGTGAATTTAAACACTATAGAGGCGTAGTTGTCCCCTGGCGCAATGGTAAGTGGGTTGGACTATCACACCGAAGGTTTGGGTTTGAATTCAAGTCCGGCAGGTTCCACCTAAAATGTATTTTCTTCGAGGTAACTTTTATTAAGGAAGTAACAAATACCCTAAGAGTATCTTTTCTCATCTTATCTTAGCCGTTCGGAGACCTACAATATAACCAGACTCTGTGAAAACATATGGGTACTCGAGTAGTATGAGTGTATCAATAAATATCGTCAGTTTATACCACACAAACTGAATAGTAAATATCTACACAAGCTAATTGAAAAGAATTAAGAAACAAATTGACCACATTTGCAGAAGCCTAGTAGGTTTAACCGCAAGGGCTCTTCGAAAACTCATCCTGTTGAGGTGAAGTACCTATATTCTCACTTCTCTATCTTTTTATCTCTTGAAACCTTTTAAACTGTCTTCTATTAACTCTTATCAACTGTCACATAATAAAACATTCACAATTTCGATACACCACACACACATTAAACACAAACACACACACCACAATACTCAATTTTCAGAGTTCACCAGAGTGTCAACAGCAAATTGTTCAAAAATCAAAACTATTCACGACGTTAAAAATTACCTGCACCGTGTGTTACACCGAGTTTCAAAAATCCGTTTTCTTCAAAAAAAAAAAACATTCCCCAAATTTCAAAATTTCATTTTTTCAGAAACCGAATTTGAATATCTTCCAATAACTCCTACTTTGACTAAGATTCGAGTGCATAGCAAAGAATTAGTTATGTCTAAGAATCATCGAGCCTCAGCCGAACGGGGAGAATTCATTTGTTATCCCATTTCGAATATAGCACGTCCCATTGATGTGTTTGCTCCATTTCCGAAAAATGTGCCATCATTCATTCCATTGCATCAACCTCCCATGCCTCCAAATCGTAAATCATCTAGAGTCCGTACAAATAGTATGGCTTTGAAAATTTCATCGTCGCAGGTGCGACGGCCAACTTCGGCGAATTCAAGTCGTCATGAAGCATGTTTTCAGACAAAGGACGCCATATCACCACCACCTCCACCGAAACCTACCAAATACGGAACGATAACTTTGAGAAAAACCGTTAAACGGACGGAACCTTTGATGAGGTCGAAATCAGCTGGAGCCGTTGTAAGTATACTTACAGCTGCTAAAGAGGAAAATGTCCGAGACGGAAGAGTATCAAGGAAGCAACAGTCGGTGCGTTTGAGTTCTTCTAGTCCCGTGAGAAGTGCTTCAAAACTGTCTACCTTCCGGGCAACAAGTCGAAGTCCGGTTGCTTTTGGACGAAGTGTTTCGAAAGAACGTTCGTTTGCTGAGGAAAAGAAACGTATTGAAGAATCTTTGCCATCAGTTCGAACTGATTTCACTGCCAGTACAAACATTCTTCGAGATCCGAGGCTTAAGTCACCTGACCAAGTTAAGAGGGCTGTTCGTTCGTATGCCTTCCCGATTGAGCGGAGTAAATCAGCTCCAAGAGTACTTCCACCGATAAAACCAGCTATGTCTTCCTATGTCTCAACTTATGTGGTGCGACGCATTCCAAGCCCCCCGAGAAAAGATGCACCCAAACGGGGTCAATCTTCAACTTCTACAAGAATGTTGACGAAGTCTCCTGCAGTTGTTCGATCAAAGTCTCAATCAGGCAAGTTTCTTGAAAAACCCAGCTCAAAGTCTTTGGCAAAGACAAGCTCAACATTAAGCCTAGCCAGAACCAGCTCAACTTTCTCAGTAGATTCCATAGCTCCAAAGGCAAAGCCCTTACAAAAGAAGCCTTCTCTAACAATCTGCGGGCCAACTCCAAAAACAGAAACTGAGAAACCCAAGAGAAAGCCAGTCACAATAAGCTCGAGCAAAAGTGACAGTAATGTTTTGAAAAGAATTAAGGAGAGTCCTGAAATAAAGAAGAAAATCATCAAAGCCATACCAATGCAACAAAAGATTGTTCGAACCAACCAATTCTTCCAGAATCTTTTTCTGCGAGACCATTCACCAAAACGGGATGAATCAGGACGCCAAGCTTCGGTGCATGAGAAGATGCGATACTGGAACACCATGTCACTTCCTCCAAAGAGGGCAATCTGTGACTCAAGAACTATTGCATATCGCAGCTTAAGTCCACCGGCAAGACCACACTTTGTCGAAGAGTATGAGTCTGTTGCCCATTTCCATAGCGACGACGAAGACTCCGAGTTCGGAGACCGTTCTGGTCGAACAGAAGACTTAGTTTGGCAGTATGAACAAAGAAGTCGCAGTGAACCACGTCCAGTAAAACCTATAAAGCCGATTTGCGACATTGCTAGACCAGATTCTCCAGTTCACACACCCAAGAGGGAGTTCTCCCCAACCCGTGAAATTCGTGTGCCTCAAACGAGGGAAATGCGTTCTCCATCAAGGCGTCGTATTCAGAACTTTCGCGACAGCCAACGTAGTGAAACCGGAAAAGTCATTCGGGCAAGTAGTCTGAGCAGCGCTGATGACCGTTCCAAGAGGAGCCTTTACAACTGCGATGAATTCTCTCACAGTGCTAACTCTCTTGATTATATTGAACGCCATAGCCCCAGCTGCCGGTTTAGTAACTCCGATCGATTTATAGACCTCAATCGTTTCTATAGCACGCTTGAAAGGGTCGGGCAATTGGAACGGGCTACTTCGACCAACAGTCTCAGACCAATTCGAAAAGAGGGAGAACCCCTGGACTTTGAAGAATGGCGAAAGATCCGTTTTCATGAACGCGCCGAGCGGGAACTTTCCTATTTGGTTGGCAAGTTGAAGGAAGACCAAAAGCAGAAGGACTTTCTCTTTCGACCAAAAGATGTCGAGGACGTGAAGTGGATTAGTAACAGGGATCTTTCACTGAAGTCTAAAGAAAAGTCCGTTGAGGACTTGAGAGAGAATTTCGAAAAGAAAATTCACCAAGAATGGTTGGACGAGAATAAGAGGTTAGAGCTTGAGTCCAAAAAAGATACCTACAAGCCTTACTGGAGGGGAAGTTCCGTTGTTGATCTAGCCTCAAATATGGAGATCAAGTTCAATTCTGAGAACGGATCATACGGGGTTCAAAAAACAAAGTCAGAAATTCCACCAGAAAAGCCTCTGTGTTTGAGTAACCGCCTCATAAGCACACTGTCCAAGGACCAAGTGAGCAAAATCACCCAGCAGCTGAATGAAATCTACAATGCCTCTGAACCGAAGACGAAACCTGATATAAGTGAAGAGTTCGTGATTACAGTCGATAAACAAATGCCTTCTAATGCTCTTAAAGTTCGCTGCAACTCGTCGATATCAAAGGAAGAATTGATTGGACCAGTTCTGCGTCGAAAAGAGGCCTCAGAAAAGTCCGCTAAAAGTAAGGAAATTGCAAATCTCTCTCGGGAATTCAAGACTGAACTCACAGAAGCGGACAAGAAAAGGCTATCGCAAAACTTCAGCCGAGAAATTCAAGGAAAAGCTCGATCAAGTTCACCAAATATAGTTGGTCGAGAAACCAGGGGTGCCATAGCAGCTGAAAATGCAAAACTTACTCCTCACGAAATTCCCCCTCCACCCCCACTGCCAACAAGTTTGAACGAAAATAAGAAACCAGCTCCCCCAAAGCCAATAAGAAAGTCCACTGAAGATCAGAAATCAAAGGCGGAACACGCTTCCGAAGAAAAAACCCCAGATACAGAACCTACATCATTAGAACTGCCAATCGATGAACCCGACGAGACCGTTTCGAAAAAAATTCTGTACTTTGAGGAACGTAGGTTTGAGGAATCACCAAAAACTATCTATCATGCCCGGGAAGACTCGTCGCCTGATGAAGACGAGATCATGCGTGTCATTGAAGCAAATATTAAGGCCAGAGCTCAATCGGGAAAGTACCATCATCAAGAAATGAGTTCATCCGTTACGGATCTCAAGGACCTCTTTGGAGAAAAAGAGTCTTCGCGGATAAATTTTCCTATACCTCGTCTTCCACCTCCACCAGACGAAACAATTTATCATGAGACCAAGCTCGATCAAAATCGAAGTACATCTTTGACCCTTCGAGCATCACGCCAGGGAAGTAATGAAGAGCTAGAAACACTCTTCCGGTCTCGAAGTGTATCACCTCAATCTAAGGAATCGTCCTATCTTCACCGCGTCAATACTGGAGAAGTTCAAAAGATCAAAGACAAATTCGAAAGCCTCGGCCGCCCAAAAAAGAAGAAGCATTTTTTTGCGTTGAGCCCGCTGCGGAAGGTGCGCAGCGATCCGGAACTCAGCAATGACGGATCAAAAGACACCTTTAAGACAATTGTCCGCGAACACGAGCTCGGTGATGTTTCATGGATCGCTCATAAATTCGAAGTGCGCCAATCGTCTGGTCGTGGGAGAAGTCGCTTTCGAAAACCTGGATCACCCATTCAACGGATGCCCATACGCAAAGAGGACCGTTTAATGCCCCACATTGATGTCATCAGCAAAACGGCTTCATTGAAGCAAGAAATGATGAAATCTCGCAGCCCAAGTCCAGCACGTCAACAAAATGCCCCACATGTTGGTGGAATCGAACGCATTCGTTCAATATTCGAGACATCACCAGATAGGACCTCGCCAGTGGGCCAACCTCGCCTAGGTACTTCATCGCCAGAACTTAGGGATATTTCCCCCCATCTCACTGCCAGTTGGATAGCTCACAAATTCCCTAAACAAACGGACAACAATCTTCGCTCTCCACCACCTCCTCCTCCATCAAAACCCGAAAAGCTAGCCAAATCCGATTCATTGCCAATTAAAGAAGCCAAACGTCACGAACGATGTTATCGGTCCCGTTCGACTTCACCGCCAAAATCCAAATCAAAGCAGCCAGTAATATCCATACTCAAGCCACGTTTTGACTTTTTTGCAAATCAAAAGTTTGATCCTTTGATGCATCGCCCTAAGGCCAGATACGTACCTGATTCAGGTGACGATAATTTACAGAAGTCATCCCACCGCGGTGGTGGCGTGAAGAAGACGACAGCTGTCAAATTCAAAGGTGAAATAGTTTTGTATTATTTGCACCATATCGTGTGAAAGTTGTTTGCACTTTCGTAGTCTTGTTTTTCCTTTTTTGTTCTAGGTTTGACATGATGCGAAGAACATTATGAAATTTCAGGACTCTCAAGAGTTAGGGGCATTCTTAATTTTTACCATAGGCGTCTCTTTAATATTGAAACACTTCTATTGTATCCTTTATTTAGTAAAATGTACTTGTAATAGTTGTTATTGTATTTTACTATTTTTTTTAAATTTAAGTAAGCTGTTATCAAGTTTTGTTGGTAAGTTGGAAAGGTATAAGGGATACTTTGAATGAAGATGAATGGAAGGAAAGGGACTGTAAATAAAGTTACTCATTTGAAAGAAATATAAAAAAAAAAGTAGTATTCTCGGTAGTGGAAGTTTTTGAAAATGCGCGTGCTGAGGTTGATTTTGGATGATTGTTGATTTTTACTTGCGATATAGGTACTATAGGGCAAGTTCTGCATTTGGAAAAAAAATCGAACTCGAGATTTTGATCAAAGTTGACATTACGATGATAGCGAAGACGAAAAAAGTGGGTCCGACAATTCCGTCTGTCTGTCTGTATGTCTGTATGTCTGTATGTCTGTATGTCTGTACCTCGACCTACAGCCTAAACTATCAGAGGTATTTTCTTCAAAATTAGTAGTTAAGGGTCTTCGGTGATTCCCTAGAGGAAAAATTGAAATTTTTTTTTTAGCTCCAAAACTAAGGGTACCCCCCATACACCCGTAATGCAAAATCTTATTTATCTCGAAAACGGCTCTAACGATTTCGATCAAAAAAAAATTAGTGTGATATTATGGACATGGACTATATTTTGGTCAAAAAAAATTTTGGGGGGAAATGTTATTAGGGGTACCTGTCATATAACGGTTTTTTTTATTTTCGAATATCTCACCAACGGCTCTAACGATTTTAACCAAAATTTGTATGCAGGAGCTGCTTTGCATTTGAAAAAATATGAACTAAAATTTTTTTCGAAAAAATAGTTTTTGGATTTTTAAAAAAATAATACAATTTTTTTTTTGAAAATTCAATATCTTGAAAACCGATACACGATTAAATTTTTAAATTACGTTTTAAAATGTATTTTATTAAATACTAACAATTTGCATATCAATTTTTTTTATAAAAATTTTAAGGAAAATTTAGTACACAAAAAACATGTTTCAGTGTGTCTGTATGTCTGTACCTCTCACTACAGCCTAAACCACTGGACCTATTTCTTTCAATCTCGGTAGTTAAGAGTCTTCGGTGATTCCCTAGAGGAAAAATTGAAATTTTTTTTTAGCTCCAAAACTAAGGGTACCCCCCATACACCCGTAATGCAAAATCTTATTTATCTCGAAAACGGCTCTAACGATTTCGATAAAAAAAATTTAGTGTGATATTATGGACATGGACTATATTTTGGTCAAAAAAAATTTTGGAGTAAAATGTTATTAGGGGTACCTGCCATAGACCCGTTTTTTTGATTTTCGACTTTCTCATTAACGGCTCTAAGGATTTTAACCCAAAATTTTTAGCAGGAGTCCCCTTAAGTTTAAAATAATATTGTATATAAAAATATTCGAAAAAATATTTATTGGGTTTTTAAAAAAAAAAATTAAATCAATATCTTCAAAACCTATGAACGATTATTTTTTGAAATTATTTCCTAAAACCAATATTATTAAATACTTAAAATTCGCATCCCACATTTTTTTCTTGAAAAATTTTAGAGAAATTTCTTATATAAAAAATTTATTTAATAATAAAACGAAAGGTTTATTTGCATAAATTCATACTTTTCCGGAAACCAGACGGCAATTTTATGCATTTGAACATTATTATCTCAATAAATCCATGTTTTATATTTATAAAATGTATCTTAAATTCCAAAGTACTTTTACATAAGAGCAAGTTCGTGCGATCCAGTCGTGCATTTTATTGTATTTTAAAGAGGACGTCTCAAAAACATTTCACATTCATGTAATTTGAATAAAGAAAGAGTCACTTAACTCTACGTCTCTATATTTAAGACTAAACTGATATGCTTTCCTATAGAAGTACAAATATCGGGGTGAAATCGCTTAAGGCAATAAGATTTTAGAGTTATGGGCAAGGTACGAATGTAGGCCCCGATCCGAAAAGGTAAACAAATTTCTTACTTCTAGGTACTATGTGATAAACATACCAAAGGCTAAAAATTTTTGGTTTCTTCAATGGAAGTACCTTACTTATGAGTGAGGTTTAATGTAAAGACAGGGAACAGCATTGAGTTCTGTAAGCATTAAATTCTAAAAGGTTTTTAATTATCTACTGCCAAGATCAGGGGCCAAATTACCGCATCAGTTTTCGATTAATACGTGACTGAATTATGTGAGCTTGGCATTACCGCTTATGTCATCGAGCAATCGATTACCCTTATTTGACATTTTCATTCGATCATTGATGGGACTCACTCACTCGGTCACTGAAGCGGTAATTTGGCCCCAGGTTTTAATAAGCTAATGGTGTGAAGTACAGGGATTTGAAGCATCATTAAAAACAATTTATTGAACTAGATGTTTTATATACGAGGTCATTAATAAATATTAGAAACAGAGTCGGAGACAACTCAGAACCCTTCTGCACACCATCATTATGAACATCAAATCTAAAACTATTTAATGCAACTTGTTGTTAACTCCCTTAACTTGGTAAAAAAAAAAAACAAAAATTCTGTTAAAATGAGCGAATCTTCTGGATTAAGGGGTTGATATAAGATTTTGGTATTAGGCTAAATTTGTGTATACAAATTTAATTAATATTGTAGAGCCGTCGAAAATTGTATTTTTTTATTTGCAAAATTTACAAGCAGATGAATAGTTTGATAATTTTAAAAATAAAATTTTAAACTGCTCCAAACTTCGTCTACAAAAATATCAACGAACTTATAAATGTTAAGCCAACAGAAAAGGCAGCGGGTGTAATGTAATAAAAATTATCACCAACAAAATCTATTTTGATTAAAAGAAAAACAAGACAACCTTTAGAAAGGATCCATTTAATTAAAAAACGAGGCTTATATGTTACCATGAGATTATTTTATGGCATTCTCAAGAGTGTCGAATTTTTATTAAAGGTGAAATTTCAAATTATATTATTGCAAAATGATCTGAGTTTTGGCTTCAGACGAAGCGGCTTTCTATACTCGATTTCGAACACGCCTACTTCCAAGTATTCTGGCATCGTTGATGGTTTCGTCTTCAAACCACAACTCTTATATAAAGCATTGTTGTCTATTTGCTCAATCAATGTGGCCGAGTCAATTTTGTCGACATTTATATCTAAGTACATTTCAAATAATTCCTTTTTCCGCCCTTCTCGAAAGTTGACCAAATAAGGCAAAGGCGCAACAATCGTTGCGGTTAGACAGGGCAGTATAAGGATTTGTTAAAGCATGAACTTAGTCTTACTCGTGAAAAGTATTAAACCCATTTAATGAGCGAAACTTAAGTAGCGGTCGTTTTTTAGGCAGTTTTCGGTGGATCTCTAATAAGTTGTCGTTCATGGAGATAGATGAAATGCAAGACGAATTATTCAAATACTTGGAAGCTGTTGTTGCTACGAGGATAACTAGAACACATATTTTTCTTTAAAAAAGTACCTTCGGTGTTGGCGCTTACCATTTTCATCATCTGATCCAGAGCGAGATTAAAAATGTATTGTTTCTTAAAGCAAAGATACATTTTCATCTGACCAATATCGTATATTCTGTTTGCTGTCGTTTAAGATCTATGCAAGAACAAAAATTATAAGTCCTTGTACTGGTTTCTTAAAAAATAAGATTTTATAAAATAAAATTTTAAAACATTTTTAAGAAAAAATGTTAGTACGAAAATTTTAAGTTTTTATTATTGTATGAATAAAAATTAAATTTACAAAAAAAAGTTTTGAGCCGTTTTCGAGATATTGAATTTTCAAAAAACAAAAAAAATATTTTTTTTTTTCAAAATTCAAAAAAATATTTTTCTTAAAGTTTTGAAATGCAATGTTTTTCAAACTTTTTAGAAGCTTCTCTCTACGAAATTTCATTAAAATCCGTTGTGCTGATAATGAGAAATTCAAAATTTAAAAAAAATCGTTCTATGCTAGGTACAGTCAGTAATATCTTGTTTTCAATTTTTTTTATTAAATTACAGATATTAAACAATAATAGAAAAAATAAAATGCACGACTGGATCGCACGAACTTGCTCTTATGTAAAAGTACTTTGGAATTTAAGATACATTTTATAAATATAAAACATGGATTTAATGAGATAATAATGTTCAAATGAATAAAATTGCCGTCTGGTTTCCGGAAAAGTATGAATTTATGCAAATAAACCTTAAAAAATCGTTTTATTATTAAATACATTTTTTATATAAGAAATTTCTCTAAAATTTTTCAAGAAAAAAATGTGGGATGCAAATTTTAAGTATTTAATAATATTGGTTTTAGGAATTAATTTCAAAAAATAATCGTTCATAGGTTTTGAAGATATTGATTTAAAAAAATTTTTTTTTTTTTTTTAAAACCCAATAAATATTTTTTCAAATATTTTTATATACAATATTATTTCAAACTTAAGGGGACTCCTGCTGAAAATTTTGGGTTAAAATCATTAGAGCCGTTAAGGAGAAAGTCGAAAATAAAAAAAACGGGTCTATGGCAGGTACCCCTAATAACATTTTGCCCCAAAATTTTTTTTGACCAAAATGTAGTCCATGTCCATAATATCACACTTGCTTTTTTTTATCAAAATCGTTAGAGCCGTTTTCGAGATAAATAAGATTGATTGATTGATTAAACATTTTATTTCTTAAAATCCAAATAAGTGCATTATTTATAAAAAGAAAGAAATAAGTGACAAAAGTATTTTTATAAAAAATAGAGTTATTGTCACTCTTAGCAGAAAGATTTAACATGTATATTATTTTAAATGGGTGGGGTGACCCTTACAAAAGAAATATTAAAAAAGAAAGCTAAAATATCATTAAATTAATAATGCATACAAAAATTAAATTGAATTAAGTTAAACATTTCATAAAACATCAGGTAAAACCATTTACAAAAAATTCGATACTCTCATTATCAAGTCTAAGGAGCCAGTTTTTAACTTGTTTCATAAATACAAAATGAGAAGTTTGCATCCTGATAGAATTGGGGAGTCTATTAAATATAAAAATTTCGAAATGCGGTTGTTCGAAACACCGGTATAGACACTTGGTTCAAAAAATTACCACGTAAACTATAATTATCAATTAATCTAAAATTAAGATTACCTGATCTTTTAAAGAAAATTTTTAGAACTTTATAACAATACATATGTCGGACTGGAAGAATTTTTAAATCCCTAACTAGTGGAAAACTAGGGTACAAACGAGGCTTACCACATATTTTCTTCAGAACACTTTTTTGTAAAATTAAAAGAGGATGTATTTTGTTGTAATAGGAACCTCCCCAAAAAGAAATTCCATATTCTAGTTTGGAATGAAAAATGCCATAATAGATCTTAAGGAGCAGTTTAGAAATGCAGACTTTACGCAAAAAGTAGAAATTTCTAAGAGCGCACCGAAAATACTGTCTAAGATTTTCTGTGTGGTTATAAAAACTCATTCTAGAATCAATAATCAATCCCAAATACTTGAATTCATTTACTATTTCTAATTTAAAACATTTTGCATTACCCTTAGTTTTGGAGCTAAAAAAAAAATTTCAATTTCTCCTCTAGGGAATCACCGAAGACCCTTAACTACCGAGATTGAAAGAAATAGGTCCAAGGGTTTAGGCTGTAGTGAGAGGTACAGACATACAGACACACTGAAACATGTTTTTTGTGTACTAAATTTTCCTTAAAATTTTTATAAAAAAATTGATATGCAAATTGTTAGTATTTAATAAAATACATTTTAAAACGTAATTTAAAAATTTAATCGTGTATCGGTTTTCAAGATATTGAATTTTCAAAAACAAAATTGTATTATTTTTTTAAAAATCCATAAACTATTTTTTCGAAAAATTTTTAGACCATATTTTTTCAAATGCAAAGCAGCTCCTGCATAAAAATTTTGGTTAAAATCGTTAGAGCCGTTGGTGAGAAATTCGAAAATCAAAAAAACCGTTCTATGACAGGTACCCCTAATAACATTTCCCCCCAAATTTTTTTTTTCACCAAAATATAGTCCATGTCCATAATATCACACTTAATTTTTTTTATCAAAATCGTTAGAGCCGTTTTCGAGATAAATAAGATTTTGCATTACGGGTGTATGGGGGGTACCCTTAGTTTTGGAGCTAAAAAAAAAATTTCAATTTTTCCTCTAGGGAATCACCGAACACACTTAACTACCGAGATTGAAGAAAATACGGCCGGTAGTTTAGGCTGTAGTTCGAGGTACAGACATACAGACATACAGACAGACAGACGGAATTGTCAGACCCACTTTTTTCGTCTTCGCTATCATCGTAATGTCAACTTTGATCAAAATCTCGAGTTCGATTTTTTTTCCAAATGCAGAACTTGCCCTATAGTACCTATATCGCAAGTAAAAAATTTAACCCAAATTCTCGGAACCGTTTTCGAGAAAAATACGATTTTCGAAAACCATTTTTTAACATTTGTATGGAGGGTAGATACCGTTATTTTTAGGTAAAATGAATTTATTTTTCCCATATCTTGTAAATTATTTTTCCAAACTTTTATTTATCAAGTTTTAAAAAAATTGAGCATGGGGTTTTCGAAATATTGTGTTTTCAAAAAAAAATTTTAAAGTTTTTTTAAAAATCCAAAAAAAATTGTTTTAGAAAATTTGAATACACAATAATATTTAAGCTGCTAGGAAGCTTTAGCATAAAAAAAATTATCAAAATCGGTGGTACCGTTTTTGAGAAAATCAAAAACAAAAAAAAATGGTCCCAAGGGGGGTACCAAAACTACTCATTTTTAGGAAATTTTTTTTCAACCATTACCTAGGTTTAACTAAATTAAATGTTTTGAATTTTTTTTTAAATCGTTGCGACAGTTTTTGAGAAAAAAAAATATTTATAAAATTTCGAAAAAAAAATAACGGTACCTGTATTTTTGGTCTTAAAAAATCAAATCCAAAAACATCCTGGGGTAAAAAATTAAAACCCATATCTACCAAGTTTGAAGAAAATCAGCTGAGCCGTTTAGCTGTAATCGAATAGACAGACAGACAGACAGAATTGCCAGACCCACTTTTTTCGTCTTCGCTATCATCGTAATGTCAACTTTGATCAAAATCTCGAGTTCGATTTTTTTTACGAATGCATAACTTGCCTTATAGTACCTATAAGTCGCAAGTAAAAATTGGAAAAGAGTCTTTAAATAAATTTTGTATTGAATAAAAAATTATTAGGGCTATTTTCAATTTTTCTAATTTACCAATATCAACAATTTTAGTGATCAACAGCACCAATACCTGGCTGACTATGGGGGTTCTAAAGATTTTAACTTCCTCTTTGGGTCCTCTGTACCACTCAAACTTCTCATTTGCTCTGCTTATTGCATATTCAGTTGTCAAGGAGGCGCATATGTCCACAGTTTTCTAAGGACAACAAAACTTTGGATAATACCTTCGACTGGCAGTACTATTGTCTAAGAAAATTGTTAACAGTATGATAAACTACACCTCGAAGCAATTACCATCAAATAGTTCACTGATGGAACAAGCGAAGGAACTGGTTCCCGCCTAGAACTAAACCTTCCACATCACTGATGAGGCAGTTCACCGCCATTTTCTAAGCGGAGGTACTCGTACATATATATAGGGAAATACGTGAATCAAAATGTCGAAAGAAACTATCGAAAAAAGAACATTGCCATCATCTCGGATAGCCAAGCTGCATCCAAGGCACTGACATGTTGTACCATCAGCTTAAATTTGTTTGGGTGTGCATAAACAGGCTAAACGAACTTGGCAAACATGGAAAGAGTCACACATGTGGATTTTCATGAAAACGAGTTGGCAGACTGTAGAAAAATAAGCCATTTTAAAATGTCCTGAGCCCTATTGCAGAATAGAAGAATAGAGCACCCTATCCTCTCTGGAGGTGCCGCAAATATTAAATATCTAAAAACAATAGATTTGAAGGAAGAATTGATGAAGAGATGAATTAGCTCAGCTGGATTTAGGTGGGGCACAATAGATCTCTTGGTCGCAGGGCAATATCCCCAATATATAATTAATTTATTCATTGATTCCTCTTATACAAAACATTTGCTTTATTTTTATTTGCGTTAAATTGCGTGTTCGAAAAATTAGGGGCCATTTGAGATATCACCCAAAACTTGAAAAGGAAACACGGTCTAAAGTATGATAAATCATATCAAACCTTAAAAATAAGAAAATATTGTTCTTATTTTGTGTGTAGATTTTTTCATTTTTGTGATTTTTTTTTTCAATTATTTTGGGCCATATTTTCACTCTTATATTGAGCTTAGTTTCAGTTTTGGAAAAGGCTCTGTTTTTGGTGTCATTTTCCATTTTTGCTCTTAGGGAATTTTGTTTTTTTTTTTTTATTGAAGGCATACTGAGTGTTTTTCGGAGTTCAAAATTTTTGGATTTCTGGCTTTTTTTTTATTTATTTCCCCCACCAGAAAAAACATCCAAATTTCAAGTCTCCTCTCCTCATGATGAAATTACAAATCTCTTTTTAGGATTTCTTAAAAGTTTTTCAAGTAGCTCAGTGATGTTACTTGGGTTACATAAATTGCCGAAGTTCTGAAAGGTTATTCAATTTCTGGAAATTGATATTTTTTTTAAAGATTATCAGGAACATCATTATGAAGTTAAGGATCTAATACGGTGTATATTCGCTAATAATGGAAGAACTAATCCGCTTCGATATCAACCTACAAACTCATCTTTATCAAATTAAATTGCTTTCCTGCTTCATTAAACTTACATATATGCTTTTGACTTTACTACTTATTAATTAATTAACCTAACTCTTACAAAAAAAACATACTCAACATATTATGAAACGGTACCACATCCACATACTTTGCTCCTTTCATTTTTTTTGTAATCATAAATCGAGGGTAAAAGTTGGTTGAATGTATCCATTACACATATAAAATTAAAGCAAAATCTGCTCCAATTTTATAAAATAAAATGCTTAACATCGCCTGTGGCAACATATACTACATAATATATTCTTTCGCTTGGTTTGGTTTAATTTGTAGAATGCAAAATATATACAACTCTCTTGGATTTCTTTGAACTCAAAACACAACTCGTGACATGCAAAAATAATAATTATTCAGTTTTCATTTAAAAAAAAAAGAAACAGAAACATACATTTTACATTATTTTTCTGCTTTTTTGTTTGTTCTTTTGTTTTTTCTTTATATTATTTTTCCTGAACCCTTTCCGGAATTTAGACGACGACGATGAAGGACCGACACCACCGGTTCCACCGACTAAGGGTGTACCTTTACCATTAGATTCAAATGGATCTTACAATCTGGGTGAGTTTGTTTGAGAAGTTTTTTTTTTTTTTTTTTTTTGAGTGCGAAGTTAGAAAATATTTTGGATTTCTTCAACTTAGCTGTATACCTACCTTACCTACCTGTGCAAAAAGCCGACTAAGGACATAAGGCTGATAAGTCCATTTCTGCCCATTTTTGTAATATTTGAATCAATTTTATTAAGAATTCTACACAAATTGCTTACAACAGTTTTTTTGAATCCAATGAGGTTGTTCTAGAAATTCAACCTTAATTTAGAGCAACATTTGTATGGTTTTTTTGTTATTCTGTAAGTCTTGCAATCTTCCAAATTAACCCGACGATAAATATTTCGAAAAATCTAGATCTTTTCTAGAGTACCAATTTAAAAACTTTAAAGGAAAGAAATTAGGACATAAGCCTGTAGTACTAAAAAAGGTGATCTATTTGACAAGCTTCATGAACAAAAGGACTTTTCTCTTCAAAACAGATGAATAACTATTTTGTTTTACAAAATTTGCAATTTATAATGAGTTTCCACACACGTGTGGAAGATGTGTCAACATTAGCGTTCGTCCCAATTTTTAATATCGAACGTACCCAATTATAAACATGCATAATATGTATGCAATATTCTTTATATTGAAAACATTTTCCAAGCATTTTAGTAGAATTTTATTTTTTTTTATATGAAAGAACTTTGGACTAAACTTCACAGAAATGCACAGAAAATCAAAAAGTTTTAAAGTAAACGAACGAACCTTTTTATTTCAAAAGTTAAATATGTATTGTTAAAAAAAGAACGCACCACTGGACTTCATTACGTAGCGTAAAGTTTGTTAGACTTAAGTTTTAACAGGGATGTTATTTGATACAACATTACCTTTTTCCACATATATTAAAACAGAGATGTCATCTGGTGAGAGTAATTATAAGGACATTCTCATCTTCAAATTTGTTTGACAAGCTCGGTATGATGAATATTTGTTGGATACAAAACATTAGCGCTCACATTCATCAAACATGCTGTCAAATAGATAAGGAAGTAGATGAAGAAACATAAAAATCAAGTAATTTTTATGTTCCAAATCTACAGAAAACTTATACTAATCTAATAAAATCCATCTGAATTACCGCTATTGCTTAAAAAACTAATTTTGATATTATATTCCTACGATGTGCACAGCTCGATATCTTCATGGAAAATGAAATTTTCTTTAGGCTTGACAATCATGAGTTCATCTTCATATTCTCAGATATACTTGTCATGCAGCCAAAATATCAAAATATTTTGAAATCCATCCAACTGCGGCTTGTCAAGCATGCTTTCACATTATCAAATTCCAGTTGAATATACTGGGCTTGTGAAACATTATTTTAGAATGTGAACGCCCCTAATGGTACATGAAAATATGATACTTCAGTTTGATTCTTGGAGCCTGATTACACGATATTTTGTCTGCTATAGACGGTGTTTACACTGAGCTCAATCCTCCGACTTTTTTTTGACGTTTCTGTACTTTATCTTACTCCCTCTGTCGGAGATTTATAAGCCGATTTTCGTTTGTATTATACGCGTACGGTTGATATCATTCCCATCTTGTAATGGAAATTGTCAAAGTAAATAAAGAGTGAGCCAAATACAAGTTTCTTTATAAAAATGCGATAAGATGAACAAAATTAAATTTATTCCATATATTATGGCTTTATTAGTAAGAGCAGACATTCCCATTAATGAAGAACAAAACGTCCTGGCTTTGCAGTAGCGTATTCTGTGTTCTGTCACTCCAATTTTCCAAGACCTTACGATGGTTCGGGCTGTAGCTCACGGATTGATTGGATTATATTAGCCTTAAGTTCTTGGATCGTTTCCGGATTGTTGTCAATACTTTGACAAAGTCAAAAGGGTTAAATCGCAGCTCCAAGCCAATTGACATCGCCAAGATGGCTGATAACACGATTTGGAAATTTGGTGAACAAGAGATCGATTGTTGCATGGGCTGTGTGGTATGGCGCGCCATCGTCCAAATCCATGTCTTCAATTTCAGTAAAAAAAGTCGGTTAACATGGCCCTGTAATGTCCATCGTTGACCGAAACGTTGTCCCCAGCCTCATTTTCGAAGAAAAATGGTACAATTGTGCCATCACTCCACAATCCGCACCAACCTGCTACAAGTATATGGCCCTAGCGGAAAAAACTTAAAAAATTTTAATCCATAGGCATCGTAATGATCATCCAGTTGATGGCTTCAGAAATGGGGAACGATTTTAATTTAGACATATCTAGAATTTTTCGTGGCAAATGTCAACTGTTTGCCCTGAAAATGCATTTTCCAAACCAGAAAATAAAAAAAAAAAACATTTTCCGGACTTTTTTAAATATCATCTGTAAAAATCCATTTTTCCGGAGCACGCAATAAAATACGTCCATCACTTATGTGAAGGGGATTTGTTTAAGAAATTGAATAACCCTGCAATCGAATTTGACACAAGTTGTTTCGTCTTTCTTCTTTTTAACAAATAGAGTGAGAGGTGCAGAAATATTGGGGGAATGAGTTCTAAATATCAATGGAAAGTAATAAAATGAACTTGCTTGCCTCAATATTAACCACAATATCACTCCGGTTCATTGTGGCATTGATTTAAAGGAACGGACGGTCGAGTTGCCCAAGCAAATATCAGCCCTTCATAACTCACTTGCGGCAAGAGTCAACATTCCATTCGGAGTTATCAAGGGCAAAATTCTCTCAATTTTTCTTAGTGAAGCAGTTTAACTAACTGTATTATATCCAGGGAGATTTGGCCAACCTATAATAAATCCCGATATGCAGACCCAAGCAAGACGTAGCCAGGATCGTGGCTACATGTAGCGTACACTGGCCAATAGGAGAGCACGCAGCGATGCTAGGTATTCCTCACAACACTTACTACCATAGTTGTTGGGAACCGGCGGGTAAAGGAAATAGCCCTCCACTTCCTCTGCAAAGACCCTGCTCTAGCCAAATTTAGAGCACAATCATTAGGAAGGACATTTTTTGACGAAATTGATGAACTTTCGGAAATGAAGATCAAAGACTTGATCTCTATTTTCTTCGATGACTTCTGTGCCGCGTCTCCGTTTTATTTCTTATATCCCCAGCTAGCGAACTGAGGGCTTTGATGGAGGCCAACGTTGGGGGCTGGGTAGTCAGTCAATCGGATTGGCTACTTTTTCACAAGTCAACAAGCTACCTAGCTTAGCACAGTGTAGATGGTGCCGGATGAGTGTGATGGTCCAGCTGAGTGAGGGATCCAATTCCCGGATGATTTTGTGCAAAATCAAACACACAATAAGAGACATCAAAACCTACTAGATCCATATCTTTGAACTTAGTCCAAACTGGGTGACTCCGTGAGAATGTCCACAAGTTTCCATATCAATTCCATTCACAGGTTCATACGAGTTATGCTATAAAGATTGTGCACTTCAGCGCTAATTGGGCCAATGGCTAGACTCTAGACTGCCGGCCGGTGGTCGCCATTTCTACCTACTAAAATCATGATTTCAATCCATTGACAACATAGTCCAACTCATTTTGAGGTGCATCAAAGTTTTCAGTGTAAACACGACGAAGTTAGTAGGCAATATATAAAATGTAAACAGGATCTTAATTACAATCTTCGATAAGGTAACTAATACGTTAGACCCAGTTTTTCGGTTTACCCTACCGCCGGAATAGATGTTTGCACAAAAAAAAATTCTAGAATTTTGAGAAAACATTAAAAATTGTGGGATAAGTTTTTCAGTTTTCAGGGGGTAAGACTGTTCAAAACCATTTTCCTAGCTAATGTCTTTTAAAGTATAAATACAATAACTATGGTAGTTTTATTATTTGTTGAATTAGTCAATTTTTCCCTAAATTTAAGCCGAAAACGCCTAAAGAACAGCTTTCCCCAAACGACACTTCTACACTGGATGTTGAAAGTTTGCAACCACAAAAAAAAAACAAATAAAAGATATTGTCTCTTTTTTAAATAAAATTAATATTATTCATCTAAATGTTTATTAAATTCTTAACACACTGCTTAATAAATCTAAAAATTATACTTCCATCCTATTTTTTTTAATATTTATTCATCAACCATTTTCACTATGACCAATTACATATTTCAAACTTTTTCTCAAACAAAAAATATAACTTACCTACTCGTAACTGGGAAATTCCCCAGCGATTCTAGAAAAGGCATTTCCATTCACAAGCAAAAAAATTGTATAACCTACTTTAAACTAAAAAGGCCTACTTCGAAAACAACTATAGAACAACAACAAAAACAACCCTTAAAACTGTGTCAATTTAATTCTCTTTTGCAACCCCTGCAATATTGTATATACATCATCATCACCTACTAATGCTCCACTTTACATTTTACTATACACTTTGTGGTCAGAATAAACAAAATTATGTCAACCATCGTCATTCGAGCAATTCGAAAAATCGCAATATAGCCTTTATTCAGGGCTTCCTTTATGATGGTCATTAATTCCTCCTTTTTTTTACATGCAAAAAAAAAAAACGAACAATTTCAGTTAATTTCTTCTATGGCAACTTGGTAGCGATTTATAGAATCGAACAAAAAAAATCTTCATAATTCCAGTTAATCTATATGGCATTTGTTGCTTTGTTTTTGGGTTGTAGTTTCCTAATAAAAGAAAAAAGAATCAAGAAGACTCTCATTTACCACCAAAATCAAAACATAAAAAAAAAACACCCCAACCACACTTTTGCCGGCTAGGTTGAAGTTTCCAAAACATAACAAAAACCCGTTACCATGACAAAAACACTGACTATAACTACTAAACTTTCTCCACCACAAACAACCACGACAAGCACTATGAAACTTTCAACCCCTAATATAGCCCTTGTAGAGGTC
Organism: Chrysotoxum bicinctum; assembly: GCA_911387755.1. Taxonomy (NCBI): domain Eukaryota; kingdom Metazoa; phylum Arthropoda; class Insecta; order Diptera; family Syrphidae; genus Chrysotoxum; species Chrysotoxum bicinctum. The sequence continues at coordinate 247,416,630 of OU426987.1, forward strand.
TCATGATTTAACTGGAAGTGTTGCCGTCATAAATTTAAAAGTAGAAAATTCAATTTTGGTGTTACTCGTAAAAATAGAAAAACTGAAAACAAAATTTATTTAAAAAACTTTGTTGTTAGCTCACAAAGGCGTCTTACTTTTTGACACGTTTTAACTGGCCTTATGTCTAGTTGAAATGTTTAAAAAATGCTTAAGTGATAAAAAATAAAGAAGACAGCTCTCACAAAAAGGTCAATAGGGGTTAAAATTGTATTTTTCAGGTTTTCAGCACATTTGTTTTTAAAAACTTCACTTATTTTTAACTTTAAGTAAAAATGACTAAATTGTGCGTTTTCAAGAAAATTTTGGAAGAACAAAAATTTGTTTTTTATTTAACATATTTAAAGAATATCTCATTTATGTAATCATATACATATTATGCCCTGTAAAACCCCTCGACATTATGGTTAGTGCGTTGGACTATCATGTGGAGGGTCCTGGGTTCGATTCTCAAGCAAGTTTTTCAGGAGTATACTACTTCTAACGAGAAATTGCCAAATCCTCCAAGAGTATCTCTTGTCATGTTTCGATATGAAATAAAATCCGTTATGTCATTATTGAAAAAGTCAAAATTCGAACAAATGTTTCTATGTTAGGTACCTACACTTGGTGATTTTTAATTAAATTTTTTTTTTGATCAAATTATAGATCGTAAAAACTATAGGTGTCGATTTCTTAAGGAAATACGATTTTAGAAAATAATTTTTTGTTATTTTTTTATGGTAAGTACTGTTATTTTTCTAAAAAATATTTTTTTCCTTAATCTTGTACATTTTGTAGATATTTTAAGTCTTAATCTTTTTTGTTGTTATATGACATTATTTATTTATTTACTTTTCGGACCAATTACGATAAATAGATTTGTGATAGATGACCACGAAGTTGGTAAACTTTTCGAAGCATGCGTCGGGAAATAAGGAACCAGATCTGTTTAAGGCGGTAATTCCGAAAATTAAATAAACAAATAATCTTGTAGATAGTACTAAACAACAGAAAATTTCCAAGATAAAAAAATAGGCATTAGGTTTTTGAAATATTGAATTTTCACAAAAAAAAATAATATTTTTTAAAAATAAAAAAAAATCGGAAATTTGAATACACAGTATTATTCAATTTTTAACGACTTTAACATAAGCAAAACATAATCAAATAAAATAAAATACGTAAAAGACTATAATATAATACATGAATTTAATGTGATAAAAATGTTGAAAAGCATGAAATTGTCGTCAGATTTTTAGAAAAGTATGAATTTATGCAAATAAAGTTTAAAAATCGTTTTATTATTAAATAAATTTTTAAATAAGAAATTTACTTAAAATTCGCACGAACAAAATTTGGGATGCCAATTGTAAGTATTTCGTAATATAGATTTTAGGAAATCAATTCAAAAACTAATCGTTCACACGTTTTGAAGATACTGATTTTTCAAAAAACAAAGTTGGATTTTTTTTTTTTTTTCAAAAAACGCAAAAAATATTTTTTTGAATATTTTTATATACAATATTATTTTAAATTTAAGGGGGCTCCTGGTAAGAAATTTTGGTTGAAATCGTTAGAGCCGTTAATAATAAAGTCGAAAAACAAAAAAAAAACGGTTCTATAACATTTTTTCATAAAATTTTGTTCGATCAAAATGTAGTCCATTCCCATAGCACACCCAATTCTTTTTTATCAAAATCATTAGAGCCGTTTTCAAGATCATCAAGGTTTTGCATTACGGGCATATTTTTAGAGCTAAAAAAAAAAACTTCAATTTTTCGTCTAGAGAATCACCAAAGACCCTTAAATACCGAGTTAAAGGAAAATACCTCCAGTAGCGAGACAGACATATAGACAGACAGGTGGAATTTCCGGACCCACTTTTTTCGTCTTCTCTATTATCATAATATCAACTTTGATCAAAATCTCGAGTTCAATTTTTTTTACGAATCCATAACTTGCCTTATAGTACCTATGTATGTATGTATGTATATTACAAGGAAAAGATGGTTCTATTTAAGTAAAGAGGTGGTTGAATTTTTTTTAACCTGTGGATAGTTTTTGAGAAAAAAACTATTTTATATAATGAAAAACAATTAATGGCTGATTACGTTATTTCTTGCCTTTAAAATAAAAAGAAAAAAACGTGTGTGAGGAAAAACTTAAAAATACTTTTTAAAAAGTTATTAGAAAATCGGCTGAGCCGCTTAAGCTATTGCCGAACAAATAGATATACAAACAGAGTTGCCTGATCAAAGTCTCGAGTTCGATTCTCTTACGAATGCATGACTTGCCATATAATACATATGTCTCAAGGTCAAATACAAGTTTATTAGTAAAAATAAACATTCGCATTAATTATGGAACACAACGTTGATCAAACGGATGATCATGCACCTTCAATTGCTTAGTCAATTGGACCTCGTAAGCGAATAGTCCGAAATCTTTGTGCAGAATTCTCCTCAGGCTAGTGCGTGAAATGTTGAGCTGTATGAGACGAGTTGATGTTGAGTCTCACAGCAGCCACATTCTCGTCTGCGTCAACCGTAAAACGACGGGGACCATGAGTGTTGTCCACTAGCATACCAGTCTCACGAACTTTATGCATACAGCAGGCGCGGTGGGTGCTTTATTTCGGCCAAGACTTCTTTCAAAAAACGCACTGTTTGGGCTGCACAAAACTCATTTTGAAAATGAGTTTTCAATTCAGTTTTCATTTTGTTCCGCGGAGGTATGATACTGACTTTCTGTAAAGATTTCGACCGGGAAACAGCTGTCAGTGTCAAAATAACCTATCATTTAAAAAGAAATCACAAGATGGCCCACCCTCGATGTCGCAAGTCAAAAAAAACTTTTTTGTAAATATCAGATGTTTTTTTTAAATATCGAATTTAAAAAAAATGCTTGGAGCCTTTTGATATGCAGATTTTTATATAGAAAACTTAAATTATATTTATATTTATAATTATAACAACCCAAATAAATTGAACCCACACGCAGATCAATTTAACCTATTCAAAAAACTAATTAATCTATAAACTATTTAAATTGAATTTCTAATAGCTTAAATCAATTTGCGTTTCGGTTCAATCTTTTTGTAAAGGGTGTTTTCTTAGAGGCGGTTAGCTTTAAATTGGCAACACTCTTTTCAATGACAGTAGTTATCGGTAGTTTTGAAGTTATTTTGATAATTCATAATAAATTAACACACGCCGCCGGAGGAGCGTTTACCCATTTTTTAAATATATTTATTTTTCAAATTTATTTTGAAAAAATATGGTTCAATTCGACAAACGACTTTACATACGGTTTGTGGTGTTCATAATTTTTCATCAGAACGATTGATTCGAGAACCTATCGCAATACGTTTTTTCTTAACGATAATACACATCCTGTAAGTATATATATAGTACGCATAGTGTTTATGATCACTGAACATTCCATGCGTTATTACCGAAATTATATTCAAACGTTAAAATGACAAAAAATTATCTTTCAAATAAAGCGAACTTCATGAATATCAAAAATATTTTTCTGTGCTTCAAATTAAAGTTATCCGCCTTAAAAAAAAAAAACACCCTTTATTGGGGTTAAATTTATTTAAATTCAGGTTAAACTAGTTTGCTATTTTCATTCAATAGCTTTCGATTGGATAAATAATACAAATTAACAGAACAGTTTTAGAATAAAACAAAAACCACAACCCATATATGTACATATATGTATGTATATTAAGAAAAATTGGATCAGATATTTTGTGTGAGGTTTTGAAAAAATCGTTTAAAATTTGTACAAATATTTCCATTTAAAAAAAAATCCTTCAAATATTTAGACCAGAATTTGAGTTGATATTTAAAAAAAAAACAGAATGTGGAATTAAAAAAAATTGGAACACTAATTATGATTTGATATACAGACTCTTAGATTTGGGAAGAATTAAAGAACACATAATTATTCAAGCGGTTTTATAAACGTCACAAATCTAAGATAATGGACTTTTTTTCTTTTACAAAAAAATGTTTATAAGATTTTACTTGAACATGCAAAATTTTAGCATATTTTAAATATGCGTTTTTTTTTCTCCAGAACCCTGAAATTCAGATTTATAACAATCAAATCAGGTACTTAATATAAGAAGTACATTATTCAAAATCTTCTAAGTTAAAAAAATTAAATTATTTTATGAGATATAGATGAGTTAACACAAAAGTTCACAATTATAACTCCAAATTTGAAGCAAAGTTATCTGTCTTATAAGGTTCTAGACTCTAAGTCAAATGAAATCTGGGGCCAAATTACCGCTTCAGTGACCGAGTGAGTGAGTCCCATCTCCCATCAGTAATCGAATGAACTTTGGCATGATGACATTCGTAGTCTAACGTATCGTTTAACTATTTAAAATTGTAGTATGTAATTATATTCTACTACGTATACAGGGCCGGACAAGCTATACGTGCAAGCCGTGCAAATGCGCAGGGCGCTGAACTCAAAAGGCGCCTTGGGAAAGCGTTAAAAAAGCCACTACTTAATAACAACAACCTACCATCTTTTTTCTTTTTATAGCTCACTCCAATATTGGAATTTATTATATAACTAACAGCTGATTCTGAATTTAAAGACAGATATACATATATAATTTATATAGATACATATCTACTTTTCCAAAAATAAGTCGATGTTTAGTTTCCTATACACACCCCCATTCCCACAGTAAAAAAAAACTACATCACAAAATCCTTACAAAGTGCACAATTTTGTTCGCTTAACAACAGATACCTACATATTTGCTATTTTTCTCTTTATCAATCTACTGTTACGTTATTCTTCACACTCACCATCGCTTGTATGAGTGAAGGCATTTATTTTATTTTGATATCCCTCCCCTATGCAGTGTAACATAAGACAGAATTTCAACAGCAAATACAGCCAATTAACAGTTTGCAAGTTGTTAACTACTCGTAACATGCGCACGATGCCAATTCATCTATATGAAATCGAAGTCAGCAATGTTACTCAAACAGAAATTCTGAGGTACAAAATTCATACTCATTGACATGTCAGTGCGCAGAATTAAAAGTTGCGTCTAGGAATTTAAACTCTTCCGGTTGAGTGTTTCTTGTACTATGTTTTAGTTTGGCACTGGCCTCTGTTTATGAGTGAAATTTTATCACTGTTGTGTGTCGAGAATGAGACAAAGGGTTGAAATATGGAAATACTTGAGTGATGATGATGCGATTATTAATGTTGAGGTTTGTCGTTAATGAGTGAATCTGTTTTATTCACTTTCTCCTTTTCTCTATTTTTTCGTTCTTGCCAGCTATTGTTTACATTTAAAAAAGGGATTTTTTGACTGATCTAATTACTTTATTTTTCTATGTAGGTATTATGGTAAAAAAAAAACTCAAAACAAAAGAAAGGATAGGGAATCTATATTGACAATAAAACTTGCTACGCTACTATTTTAGTAGTGTATACGAGTATGTATAAGGTTATGATAATGGTTCAAACATGAAAGGAAGCTGGTGTTCAAAACAAAATTAAGTGTCTTGAACCAAGAGCTTATTTATTCAGGCTGCTTGCATTCCCTTTGGTTGTCGTTGGTTTTTAATGATTCCAATGAACGGAAGCTGTTAAGTTTTTTGACATTGTTCAATGCATATAAAACTTTGTATCAGGTTCAACAATGCGTTGGGACATACATATATACAAAAAATTTCGCTGGTTTGACCTTAAAACCCCTTTCTGAAACCATTTAAAAAATCTTAGAAGCTATAATATGAAGCTCTTATTGAAATATCTGAGGCTGGAAACGTTGAGAATAGAAACATGCTGTCATTAAGAAGTAAAATTTTAGTTTCAAGTTTATATGTTGCATATTAATCTAGTTTGATATTTAAAAAAAAATAATGGCGCGAAATTTTAATTGAATTAGTACGATGCTAAAGCTATTTTGGTATGATACTAGGTTAAAACAATAATTTTAATCGAATATAGCATCATACTTCTCTACCCTTTTATTAAAGTTAAAATCAACGAATAGGTACCTACTTTATTTTTTTAGTATCGCGCTAGCTTTATATGACACTTTGACAGAATGAGTTAGTGAACTAGTAAGTATTTACAAACTCCGTCTGCTAATTTATCTACTAAATATGGTACTAAAAACTCTTAAGTGGAAATGCGATCAGAAGAACAATTCAAAATCATATTTATTTTAATTAAATATAAGTATTATCTAGGAATAGGCCTCTTGGGGATCCCTCGTTAAAAAAACGCATTGCAAAGGGTACCCCTTGGGTAATGAGGAAATGACTTTTTCCGCCAATCCAATCCAAATGAGAGGCGCCACTGATAAAGCTTGCGCAGGGCTCTAATTTAGCTCGGGCCGGTCCTGTACATATAGTCTCATAATTAATTTTTATCGAGTCTTTTTTGTTTGACAGATGGAATTTGTTTTCATTTTATTTATTTTTGGATTCGGTAAAAACAAAGTTTTCGTGAGTTTTTCAGTTTTAATTAAAAGCATTTGAGGATTTTTCTACAAATCTTCCTTCAAATCTGCCTTCCATTGCTGACAATTTGGCAATAAATTTTTTGCCAAATCGTTGTAGTTTGAGATGAATTCCGCCATTAAATTTTTGTGTTGTTGATTAATTTTGTTTAGAAAAGATAAATTTCGTAAAAAAAAATGAAAAAACAATAAATTGGTAGATACCATAATTCTTATGTTTTACTCCAGAATTCACATTTAATACTTACACACTATCAGTTCAGTCGGCTGTTCATGTAACGAATAAAATTCTGTTCGATTAGTGATGAGAAAATGTCAAATTATGGTACTCGATTGCTCCATGACGTAGGCGGTAATGCCAAACTCACATAATTCAGTCACATATTGCTCGAAAACTGATGCGGTAATTTGGCCCCCGAACTCAAAGACGCAATGTCACATAGACAAACGGATCCGATGCAACTTCAACGGACGACATGATGAAAACTATACTATCTTAGACATCTGCGTCATCGTAAGGTTAATTTTGAGTAAAACCTTAAAATTTTTAATATACGTACTCAAATACCTTAATGTTCATGACTTAATGTTAAATGACTTAAGTTTCCATTTTACCAAGTAGAAATAATTTTTAACAAACGGCAACAATGGTGATAACTGGGCTCGCATGCAACCCCCTTGCTATTGTGCCATTTAGTACTTTCACCACTTTTGCTAAGAACGAACCAATAACAGTTATTTCGAAGCCTTTGTCCGCCACAGTCGTAATTTTCAATCAAAAAAATAAGTCCTTAATAAGTCGCAAAATATTTCAAAATCAAACCGCCTTTACCACCCTCTCGAAGACGTTGAAAATTCTTCATACCTTTGAACTTGAACAAAAGGCAAGGAATTCTAAGAAGACAAAAAATCCATAAAACCCTCCAAACAACCCCTTTGTTATTCCGAAGAAAATGGTTGCAGATTCGATAACAGTTTGTTGGTTTGTTTAGTTTGCATAAATAAAAACTACGTGCTTGGAATTCAATATACCTACTGGTAGCCTTCCAGATTCAACGCTGCCATACTCTTTCGATAAGCCAATTAGTTCCGAAATCGAATTCGCCCTAATTGGCTTAGTGAAGGGAGGCGCACCATATGAGTGCGGTCGTAAGTTAGTGATGGGTTCTGTTGTAGTGATTGTTTGTTTGTTTTGACGTGTAACTTATTGTGATGGTGTAACTCGTTCATTCAATGCCGTTAACCGCAAAGCAAGTGCGGTATTAGTTACATCAAGACAATTGTCGCGGAAGAGCTAAGAACTTTGTCTTCAAGCAAAGCCATCGCCAGCAACCAGGTGAAGAAATAGACAAAACAAAAAAGTACAAACAGATGCAAAAGACAAAAACAAACTATTAACGTTTTGTTTTCAACTTTCATTCCATTCAAGCCGCGCTGCGTCCAATCTGGGTTGAGAAATCAGTGCGGTCACATCGCGTTTTATTTTAGTCGCTTCTAACTGAATCGCAATTTGGCTCAAAGCGAAATAATCTTTCACGAATCGTTAAAAAAATACAAAAATGTATCGAAAAAGTTTCCCAAACTCGGACTACATTCCGGCATCGTTCTACACCAATCCCAAGTCCTACCAAGAGTACTACGACGAAGGCGGCGGCAGTAATGGCAGTAACGTTGAGAGTGGCATTGATATTGGCCACCAGAGTGCCACTATCGGTAGTAGCAGCAAAAACTACTGGCACGGAAAGCATCCACTGGACGCCAATAACAATACACAGATTTATCAAAATCGTAATGGAGCCGTGAACGGTGCGAGCGCAATGAGCCACAGTCGCAGCATGGGCACATTGAATCGTAGGACCAGTGTCGCCCCAGAGCAGGTGCATACAGAGAATTCGATACCTCAAACCAAGCAGCAGCACCATCATCATCATCATAGAAAAACACCAAAGCCGATGCATCATCGAAGTTGCAACAATCTTTTAAGTGGCGCAAACGGTGATAGTGGCGGTAATGGTGGCGCTGGCAGCCTCATAGGTGGCTCTTATAATAATTACTCCAACAAAGGTGTTGCAGCAGTAGTTGGTGGTGCAAACGAATATATGCAAATGCCAACTACAGCAACAACAACAAACCTGAGGAGACGCGGTGGCGGCGGCGGCGGCGGCTATGATTGTGATATTGGTAATTGTGGTAAAATTTTGTGGATCAGTCGTGACAACAACAGCCACAGTGGTGCGAGTGGTAGTTTCAGTGATAACGGTAGTGATGGTGTTGCCACAAAATATAATGGTGCTAGTGCGGCAGCAGTGCCTCATAATAATTATATTATTCGGACGAATGCACACGGTTTACCGTACACACCATCGCCGGATCAAAGGAATGCATATTTGGCTAATCAGCATGCCATCGAAGCGGCCATACCCATTGTTTGCGGAACAAGGAGATCAAGTTAGTACTAAATTAGATTTTCAATTAATTTATGGTTGGGTTAGGCTGTATTAATAAGGATTAAAGGATGCATTTTAAAGGTAAAGCGATGCCAGGAGAAGCTACAGAAGCTTGCATTTTGCATTTTCATGAAAATGTGTTTAAACTTATTTTGTGTTGATCTGGACAGCTCATTGACAATAGATTATTCAGAAGCTTTAATGCGAATTCTGCAACTTCTAAATATTGACTTATTTTCGGGTATATGTATGGGTGCAGAGCATATAGTACGTGCATACCTTAAAACTTTTGCATTTTGGAAAAAAAATCGAACTCGGAATTTTAATCAAAATTGACATTACGATGATAGAGAACATGAAAAAAGTAGGTTGCGCAACTCCGTCCGTTTGTCTGTACCTCGACCTACAGCCTCAGCCGCTGAAGTGATTTTCTTTAAACTTTGGTATTTAAGGGTCTTCGGTGATTCCCTAGAGGATAAATTGAAATTTTTTTGTAGCCCTAAAACTAACGGTACCTGCCATCGGCTGTATGGTGAAATCTTATTTTTCTCGAAAGCGTCTCAAATGATTTTGATACGAAAAATTAGGTGTTCTATTATTACGGGTATAGACTAAATTTTGGTCAAAAAAGGTTTCGACCAACCACAAAGGTTTCGATGCACATTAGTTTCGAAGCCCATAATATAAAAATGGGATAGAAAAATAAAAGTAATTTAAAGCATCCAACATTCGCGTAGTGCCACTAAGGATAAAATCTCTTAGCTTTACACTACGTCTCAAATTATTAGTCAAGTTTCTTAGAAAAAAAATATTACAGTGGAATGATTAACGGGGTAAAACCGATAAATTAATCTGAGAAAAACTGCGGCGGTGTGCAAGTTTCGTTATTGTTCTATAGCCTTCTTTTTTTTTGTACGGAGGTCTTTTGGAAATCAAGATAGACTTTGGATTTTACTGTTCCCCTAAGTGGAAGTAAAAACACTAAACTATGTGCATTTCCTCCTAAGTAATTTTGGCAAGATTTGCCGCATCGTATTGCTTTGTAGTATTATTATATATTATTTTATTACTTCTACTGATGTCTTTCTCTGTGACATTTCTAAGTACCTAAAAATTATGAAATTTTAAAGCTGAAAAACATTAGTTTTGGTGAAAAGCCACGGTGCTGAAAATAAATGAATAGCTCATTGGATTTTCAGGAAGCCGAAAAAAAGTTTCGCCAAAATAAAAATTTTGTGGAGTTTCTGAAAAAAGAGTATATGTCTTCACTACAAAATTTTTGTACAAATTGGTTAAGCTATTTTTATAATTCCAATTAAAAAACGAAATCTAGACAAAGGCCAACCAAATGAATCGTTCAATTGATAGACTTCAAGACAAACAAAAAATAACTTTTAAAGAACCCAAACGTCAAAATAGTGAGATGCAAAAATATTCAAGTCTGAAATCAAGCAAAAATAATAAATAAAAAAAACTTGCAAAGGTAGTGCCCCTTGGCATAATGGTTAGTGCGTTGGACTGTCATGCGGAAGGTCTCGAGTTCGATTCTCAGCGAGAAATTGACAAATTCTCCAAGAGTATCTCTTGTCATGGAAAGTGCTGCTCATTAGCCGTTCGGAATCGTCAGAAAATTGTAGGTCCCCTCCGTTCCTGGTAACACGCACACAGGAATGGTTGAGATTTGTAAGTCACTAGGTCCTGGTTCACTCCGAGCTGTTGCACCACCAAATTTATTTATTTATTTTATTTTGCAAATACAAATCTTAGGTGTTTGGTTAGCGCTGGGGTGCGCCGTTTTGATACCATTAACTCGTGTCAACCTAATAAGGATTTAGTACGGAAGAAAATGGCTTTTATATACTTTAGCGGAGCATTGCTAAAGCCATTTTGTCGCATTCAGAAAGATAATCTGATCTTTGAATTTCTTCTCCGAAAGTTGGCTGGGGTCATCGAGGAAGGCTTTCCCAAAGGAAGTCATCCTGTAATTTGCTAAGGCGGGGCAATCGCAAAGAAAATGAACCACAGTTTCTTTATCTTGTGGATCTCCACAACTACGGCAGTGTGGGTTGTAGAGGATGCCTAGCTTTCTTGCATGTTCACCTATGGGCCAGTGCCCGGTGCACTGATATGACACAGTTTGATATGACACAGTTTGTGAGACTGCTCCACCTACGGTTGGATTCATTGAGAAAATACGAGAAGATTTTTCTCTTCATACCACCAAGACAAATATTTACGTTTTCCGCTAGTGAGCTATGTAAGGCTGAGCCTTACCGAGCTAAAGCGTCAGCCAGTTCATTACCCTCTATGTCACTGTGACCTGGAACCCAAATGAGAGTGACCTGGAGGTCAATGTTCAGACTCGCCAGTTCGTCCCGACATTGCTGGACAAGTACTGACGTAGATATAGATGAATTAATGGCCTTAATGGCCGCCTGGCTATCTGAGCAGATAGCTATATTTCTGAATTAGTTTTGGTTAGATTGGAGCAACTTGCATGCCTCCTTGATTGCTAGTATTTCAGCTTGAAATACACTCGCAAAGTCTGGTAGACTGAGGAAACATGGTAAGTCCATAAAATAATTTGCGTTCTTACGTCAACTTTACATGTAGCTAGGGCTAAAAAGAGATACCTGATTTTCTTTAAATTTGAATCATTTATAAAAATATTCTTTGAAAAATTATATTCTAAATTTTAAGAAAATCGGTTAAACAATTTAGTTTCTAGATCGATGTAAAGTGAATGTAAGGAAGCTAATTATTTTATGGAGTTATCATGATTGTTTCTACCAAATACCACAGAAATCTACATACTTCACTAAAGTTCCTAGGAAATAAAATTTAACTTCAACTGAATTCTAAGACCTTATTTTTTTTTTAAACGAATTCATTAATTTTGTATTTATTTTAATATCTTATTGGAAGAAAGGTTCAAATTCTCTTTGAATGCGTTGGGCTTCAGTAATGTATTGTGGGCTATTTAATGTGGGGAGCTCAATGTTCATGTAGAGTTACTGTATGTAAATTCAATTTTCGTTTCAATATTTCAGTTTCAAAATAAGGAGCACATTTCTGAACACGAGCATTTCTGATGTTGTCGATCTTTCGACAATATCTAATTAAGCTTACTTTACTTCTATATCGTAAACGAAGTTGAAAAATCCAACCAGGTGGAAGCTACATATACATTGACTTTAGCAAAAATTTGGACTCCGTCAATCATGATATACTCGTACTTACTCGTATTAAGAAACTAAATAACTTTGGATTTCATTAATCTTTGCTGAATTGGACGTCTTCTTTTACAATTTTCAGAACGCAGCTATTGATTATTGAAAATAAGTACTCTAGACGAATTAAAGTTTCTTAAAGTGTCCTCCAAGGAAGTCATCTTGGGCCATTACTTTTTATAATCTTTATAAATCACATAATAACTGTCTTAAAAGTTTTCTTTTGTTTAATGTACGCAGTAGATCTCAAGCTTTTCTTAAAAATTAAATACGAGTACATTAATGATTGTGTAAAGTTACAAAATGATGTTGACCAAATTTGAAAATTGTGTTGTAACAATGGTCTTAATTCAAAAATAAAAAAAATACAATGTTATATCTTTTTACAAAGGTACTTTTACCTATTTGTTTGACTATTTTCTATTTTCTTGGAGATAAATTGCTAGATAGAGTTGAAAGACCTTAGTGTTAAATTAGATTCCAAGCTTTTGGTCAATTTGCATATTGATTACCTTATTTCAAAGGTCAACTCTATGGTAGGATTTTTCAAGTAGAAAGAAGAAATTCGAAAGATTTAACTATCCAACTAAAATAGTCAGTACAGGGAAGATAGGGGTATTTGCGTCTGAATTTGAGTATAATGACCTTCAATAAAATATCTCTTTTTACTTGCGACTTATAGGTACCAAGATGCAAGTTATGCATTCGTAAAAAAATCGAACTCGAAAATTTGATCAAAGTTGACATTGCGATAATGACGAAGACGAAAAAAGTTGGTCTCGCAAATCTGTCTGTCAGCCTCTCTCTTCCACTACAGCCTAAGCGGCTCGGCCGATTTTCTTTAAGCTAAGTAGATATCATTTTTAATTCGCCCCCCCCCCCCCCCACTGTCATACGAATTTTTCTTAAAAATTTTATAAATAATATTTTTCCTCAAAAACTGTTCGTCAGATTTTTTTTAAAAAAGTTAAAAAAAATCCATTTAGTTAAAGCTAGTTAACGGTTGGAAAAAAAATTTCCGAAAAATTGTTATTAATAGTACACTCATGGAACCACTTTTTTGTTTTCGATTTTCTCAAAAACGGTTCAACCGATTTTGATCATTTGTTGTATGCTCCCCAAAAATTTAAATAGTATCTATTGTGTATACAAATTCTCAAATTTTTTTTTGGATTCTTCAAATTTTTTTTTCAAATCTCAATGCATATTTCGAAAACCTCATGCTCGATTTTTTTTAAACTTAATAATTAAAAGTTTTTTTGAGATTTGAGAAATTTTTTTTTTCCTATTTTTAATACATTTATTATACGAGCACTCAAGGGGTAATGAAAACCCTTATAATCTTAAACACAGTGCGAGCAATTATGAAAGTAGGTTATGATGAGAAAGGAGATACCGATGCACCGTAGAAATGCTAAAAAATGGTTTTTGAAAGTCATATTTTCTCGATAACGGCACCTAGAATTTTGATAATTTTTTTTTTCTCACCATTAATTTTTACGATCTATAAAACAAAAATATTCAAAATAAGATATTACTGACTGTCCTACCATAGACCCATTTTTTTAAATTTTGATTTTCTCATTATTGATATAACCGATTTTAATGAAATTTCTTATAGAAAAGCTTCAAAAAAGTTTGAAAAACATTGCATTTCTAAAAAAACAATTATTGTTCATTGAATTTTGGGAAAAAAAAAAACAATTTTTTTTTTGAAAATTCGATATCTCAAAAACGAGTATATATTTTTGTAGTAACTTAATTTTTATTAGTAAAATAATAAAAACTTTTTTAAGTTGGTGTACCGAAATTTTTTCTTAAAAATGTTTTTAATTTTTTTTTTATAAAAGTTTAATTTTATACTTATAATTTGTATTCTTGCATGAATTCATATTTGCTTAAGAAATCACATGGCATTCTCTTACTGCTAAAAGAGTTTCAAAAATGAATTTAATGAAAATGTTTTCTCTAATAACATTCCTTTTTGAAACTCTTGGTCTATTATACAAGAGCAAGTTCGTGCGACCAACTCGTGAATTTTATTTTTTTTTTGTTCTTAAGAAAGATCTGATTGTCTCTTATTTTTTTTAGCCAGGAAAAATACCCATGGAAATAACTTTTTCCGTATTTGGCGCTATGATTTTTTTTACTAGAAAAATTTATCTGGAAATAATATTAAATAAATAATATTAAATAAAATAAAAATATTAAATAAAAAATATTAATTTTATTTAAAATAATATTGATTTATATTAAAAAAAAAAAAACACATATTTTGTATAACGAAATTGTAAAGGATTTTTAAATGAGGGCAGGAAGATATTGAAATGAAATACATAGTATGAGGTACTCGTATTAACAAAATCCTTCTTTTATTTGAAAGTCTTTTTTATGCCTTTATGAATGGAATATGACATTGTTCAAATGCCCTTCCTGGGCTTCTTACGGTGGCATGGATCCGAGGGCTCTAATTTTCGATACTACTTCCTCATAGATCTGATTGAATTTGAGCGACGCGATGGCCTTAAGGGAATCAGCCAGCGAGATTAAATCACATGACCTTGGTACCTAATTTACATCATTTCTGCGATACGTTAGATAACCTTACCCTCGAGACGTTCATGCAGAATTTTATCCGTAGCGTCCGCTATTTGGCACGTTGCGGCATCCTGCTGGAACCACATGTCGTGTCCATATGGTTCCATTTGGACCATAAGAAATCGGTAATCATCATTCTGTAGCCTCGCCATTGTCGTTGTTTCCAAAAAAAGTACTAACATTGATGCTAGCGGCCCAAGATCCACACCAACCGGTAACATTTTAAGGATGCATTGTCAACTGGTGCACCTTGTTTGGGTTAGTGTCCACCCATTCCCATATGTGGCAATTTTGCTTGTAAACACAGTTTTTTTTGTTACTCCGTCATTAAAGATAATTTTGTTCGGCCTCTTCCAAACGCTCATAAGCAACATATTTGCCAGGATATCACCAAAACAACATGGCCACCACAGGCCACCAAGTTCTACTCGCGCCATTTGCATATCGAAGTTTTCAATCAGTTTTTATTTTTTTTTTTTTATTAAAACAAAAATTTAAATTTTTTTCTTGCAAATTCAATTTAATATGATTATTAAACCGTATTATTTATATACCGAATTATTTTTTTAGCTTTAAACATTTATTATAAATTGTCAACGAGGTTTGGAATTTTGTTTGCAAAAATTCGAATTTACTTAAAAAAATCAGATAATATTCTTTTTTTTACCATACTTCATTTAAATTTTCTTTAATTTAAAATATAACATTTTTTAAAGTTCTGTCTACCAGCTATAAGAGCAAGTTCATGTGATTCAGTCGCATAAATAGTTTTGAACAAAAGTAAAAATATTAAATAAAATATTATTTCATCAAAATATGTAGCTTCACTGGTTAACAAGAAATTTACAAGCTATTGAAGTAATAATTAAATTTCTGTGACTTTTTAGACCTCCATTTTTTAGTTTTGGGATCTCATAAAATTCCTCACATAATTACCTACTTAGCTGCATAAATGGTATAATCGATGTAATTTCCCAAATAAGCCACTTTAATCTTCTTCGTTTAAGCAGTTCTCATTATCGAAATCAACTTTCTCACCAACATCAAACTAAAGTTCAAATTCAAAGCCTGATGGTAATAATGGTAACAAGAGAAGACAGAAAACGTGTACCATGAACGCCATCGACCATATCAAACGTGCTTGACCTTAACTCTCTATTGGTCATGGTCATGATGAATCTTATTAAAGAAGCACCAACAACTAACAATCATCACGATGATAATGATAATTTCATCATGCATTTCACCCGATTCCATTGTGAATTCTCCATCATTTCTCCCAGTTCCCAGTTTAGCCCATTTGCTAAGGAATACCAATTGCCTCGTCATGCTCATCTCATCACATTACACATGGATATGAATGACTATATCAATGTGTGAAGTCGTGGTGGAGGAAGAGGAGGAAATCCCTTTGGAAGCAATATAAATCCCATGATGGAGGTGATTCTCATGACAATTATTATTAGTGTCTTTCTCCATTTTCCTCGGCATACACTATCGACACAATGGAAAATTTAATCAAAGCTATTTTAGACATCTGATATCGGATATCGATGGGAAGAAAGTCATGATGATGATGATGATGATGATGATGAAGAGAAAGGGGACATTCGTTGGGTGATAGTGTTGCTCTCTGCGATGACTCTTCTTCGGGAAGGTTCATACACATTCCGTTGAATTCGAATGGAAAACTATTCTTTTTTTTTTCTTTTGTTTGAATATTTGCAGAAACTTAAACCCTAAACTGTTTGCATAATGAAATCTGAAGATCTGTGATTTACTCAAGTGGATTTGCTCTTGAACATGTAGACAAAGAATTAAGTTTGACAAGACAGATATCAGACACAAGGAATTGAGTGCTTCCGAGAGTGTAACACTTTAGCAAGTTATAAAGTCAAGTCTTTTCGAGAAGATGTGCATAGGTTATAGATCCAATTGAATGAGGGAATGTCTTTAAGTCCATTTGAGTAGGAATAACAGATCCCCTGCTTGTTTGGTCTTCCGTTTCTTGTTTGAAAAGATAAAGAATTAAATTGATTATAGTAATACTATTAAATACAAAGGAAATAACTGCAGTGTTTTACCCAAACCGCAATGACGTGTCGGCCTACCTTCCGCTTTTTCACTGAAGATTTGTATGGTACACAACATTTTTTGTTCCATACTGCGGCGGTTTACCAACACTCTACCAAATTTCTTGAAAAGTCCCAGACTCTATCAACCAGCCAACCACGAGATTCGAAATTGCATCCAAGCACATTCAAAAAGTCCAAAACAAACGTGATAGAACGAACGAAGCACATGTTTTTTGTCGGAGCAGCAACAAACGAAAAATGGCCACCAGGGATTGCCACTCCTACGGTGAACACGAGCTTCAGTGAGTTGATTTGTAAAATCCTCTTGGAGAAAGGGCAGCTCTTTCGACTTATTCAGCAATCTTTACAAAACAAACGGACACATACACATTGACCTATCAAACTCATTTGGCAGACGTTGTAAGGAGCCACATGCCCCCGCACACCCCTCAAATTGTCTAGAACCAAGCCTGGAATGTCGAAGTAACTGAAAAAATTCCGTGTGATAGTTGGTGGCTTCGTTTCATCCACCAGGGAGTCGACTGGTTTTATAAATGCAAATCACTGGCGCAATAATTTTGACAACATACGTGATGATCTCTTAAAACTTTCGATAAAGTGGGCAGGCATTACGGCATAAATTATCTATTATCCACGACAAAATTAGCCCCTCTCAACTTCATCGTGAATGTCTTCCCAATATCGGGTCAACGCTGATACAGCGGTTATTTATCATGGTCAGAGGTTTTTGAGACATACAGGGAGATATAAGTCACCACATGGGTCATGAATCATATGAGTCTTGACGGTTTTATTGTATGTCTCTGGATTGGAAATCTCAACAGAAACGATTTCTTCAACTTGGTCAGAGGGGCAGTTTTTGATTAACCACAAAAGCATGTTTATGTGAATGCGGTAGTCCGCGCTACCACTACCACTCCACAGAGTGCATCCAGCACTTACTGCATGAGAAATTGATTTGTGACCAAATTCATCCGAATCATTTGTTTCTGCCTGAACTCTCGTGCTACAATGCTCGATCATATCCAAAACATAGAAAGAAAAAAATTCGATTTAGTAGTTGGTTTCCACTGATCCGCCGAATCAAAGCTCTGGATTGCTCAATCAATTAACTTCTTCGAGCCATATATTTTCGATATTATTGAGGTTATGTAACAGCGCTATATGAGAACATAACATGTCGGGTGTGGGATCAAAAATCGTTGTCAGAGCCTTTCCTGGTTAGCCAGGGTGTGAAGCAAGGGTGTTTGCTAAGTCCACTTCTATTTGCTCTATATCTAAATGACCTTCATGAAGACATGCCCGGTGAGGTGTTTATGGCGAATATGGTTATCAAGATTTTACTCTACGCAGATGATCTCGTCTTGATCTCTGACTGCCCTGCCGATTTGCAACGTATGATCAGTGCCGGATTAGCCACGAAGCAAGAGTAGCAAATGCTACGGGCCCCGCGCATTTGGGGGCCTCGCGCACCAACCTTTTCTGACCATAAAAAAGTATTATTTACATATTAGATTTAGTCACAATTACTAAGAAGAAAATATTTGCATCAAAATGATCAGCTAAAATTTTATTTTTCTGTCTGCTGGTCTTACCAAAAATCATGTTTCGCACCGCACCAAACGCAAATTGGACAACGGTATGAAATTCAGGTATTTATTGTCACCATTGATAACGTACTCACTGCTTTAGGTAAACGTATATGAACAGTTATCATAAAATTGCTGGCATTTTCGGAATATGCCGAGAGCTAAAATCTCTTCCTGATTCAAAATAGCTTTTTTGGCCTTTAGTCCACAAAAACTGGCGTTTCGTCCGGGTGATCGCACATGGACTCATCAGTTGGCTGTGAGGACCTAGTCAATACGCAATTTTTATTGAATTCAGTTCATCTTACATTGATTTTTTGACAAAAATCCAATGTGAACTATATCCAACCAAGATTAAAATTATAATCATTAACGTTGGAATATTTTGCCCGTGGCCGAGCATTGATTCTATATGAAGGTTTTTATAATACAAATTCTATATATACTACTGAAATAAATCAGCCTAGTAGAAGACTTAGCACTATTAATGGATTTGTTGAATTTGTTGAAAATAGCAAAATATTTCAACGTTAATGATTACAATTTTAATCTTGGTTGGATATAGTTCACATTGGATTTTTGTCAAAAAATCAATGTAAGATGAACTGAATTCAATAAAAATTGCGTATTGACAAGGTCCTCACAGCCAACTAATGAGTCCATGTGCGATCACCCGGACGAAACGCCTTTTTTTGTGGACTAAAAGCATTAAAAGCTATTTTGAATCAATAATTCAACAAGTCCATTAATAGTGCTAAGTCTTCTACTTGGCTGATTTATTTCAGTAGTATATAGAATTTGTATTATAAAAACCTTCATATAAAATCTCTTCCACCAGAAGAAATTAAAAATCTGCAACCATAGTAAGTGCTTACGCAGATGATTTGAAGGACAGTCTGGGCAACGAATTAGTGCAATTCGCTTCAAAGCTCAATTCTGATGTGGCTGGTATTATTGACAGCAGGAATCATGATTCTCTGGAAATGCAGGTTTACAAGCTGTTGATAAATAATTATTTACAATCTTGTTTCCCGAACGTTGAAATTGTTTTGCGCATTTATTTGTCTCTCACTGCAGTGGTGAACGATCTTTCTCAACATTAAAACGTGTTAAAAATGAATTGAGGAACACGATGAGCCAACAACGTCTTAATCTCCTCACTTTAATGAATATTGAACATGAACATGATTTACTCCGAGAAGTCGATATCAACAGCATTATTTATAAATTTTCCCAAATTAAATCAAGAAAAGTTTGTTTGTAACAGTTTTGTTTTATTTAATACCATAAACTTGATAAGTGCCTAACCTAAAAAAGTCTAAGGGTCCCTTGATAGAATTTGCTACAGGCCCCGCGCTGGCTTAATCCGGCACTGCGTATGATTGATCATCTTTTCAAATATTGCTCCCTTTGGAGTCTGAAAATCAACTTAAATAAGTCGAAAATTGTTGTTTTCCGTGATGGTACAAGAATTTTTAAAAATCTTAAATGGAATTATGCGGATAACTCCATTCAAATTGTAAATCAATATAAATATCTAGGTGTTATACTTAACTATAATTTGTCTTTTAATAAACATCTCGACTCTAGGCTAGTTGTTTCAAAGAATGCAAGTAATGCAACGTGGTCTAATTATATTAAAAACCCCAAAATAGTTATTTCTAAAAAACTTAAGATTTTTGACACTGCAGCAAAATCAATTATGTTTTTGGGGCTACAAGCGATTTGAGCAGGTTGAAAAACTATTTCGGTTTTTCATTAAAAAAATGTTATACCTCCCCAGTAACACACCCAACTATATGTTACATTTGGAGGTTGGCCTTCACTCTCAATTTGTTCAAACTCTACGACTACATTTTAATTACATAAGAAAAACACTTAAACTTCCTAGATCCAGATTGACTAGGATCCTTACGGAGGAGACAATCGCTGAAAACATTTACTGGGCCCGCGAGTGGAGAGATATATGCAGTGACCTAGATATAGTTTTAGATACTAATTCATTTACTTCTTCATCTTTCTTGATCGATCTGCATGAGAAAGCTTAAAAAAATCCGAAACCACTAATAACATCAGTAGTGCCAGAAATTCACAATTCCATGATTTATATCCTCACCTTGATTACAACTTCAAACCATACTTTGTCGACGAAAACTCTTCCCATTTGGTTAGCCTATTAACGCTAAAGCTTTCAAAAAAGATACAGTCGGTATTTGCACAATTTGCAATCTAGATGAAGTGGAAAATACATACCATTTTATTGCCAGATGTCCAGTTTTCAAGAACACTAGACTTGTATGTTTCGATAAAAGTGTGCTTTCTTCTGAAGAGCTCTATGATGTTTTGAACGGCAAAAACAAAGTAATGATATATTAGGAATACGAAATAAAAAATTACGATGTTGCTACCTTTCTATTAATTTTATAATATGATTTATATTAGTATATATTTAGCCAACCTGGCAGACAACAATAAATGTTATGTCAATGATACTGTAATATTTAAATTACATTATTAATATTTTGTGAAAAAATTTGTACTGATTTTATATACAATGAATTATTAATAAAATATCTATCTATCTATCTATCTATCTATCTATCTATCAATGTAATTTTCCCAGCACACTTTCTCGAGATTTTTCTATTGCTTTAATTTTAACTTTAACTTAAACTCAGAATGTCTCCATAAGATCAGGCTTTCGAGATATTCTCAATAAAAATCGAAAAAAAAATCTGAAAAAATTTATTTCAGTGGAAGGCTTCAAGTTGTTTCTTCGATTTTCATCTAAGAAAATCTGGTAGCCCACAAGGCAACATTTTTGGTCCTCTTTTGTTTATTTTTTTTATAATTAAAAACTATATTCCATCTTTCATGTTCATGATGCTGATTTGAATATCATGATCGAAAACTGTTCACAATTATGAATATTTTTCATTCCGATAACACGCACTCAGGACTGATTGAGAGTTTTTAGTCAATTTATTCTGGTTTTACGAGCTTTTCGGTCTTAATTTTTAGTTGGAGATTGGAGCGATTTCCAGAGTTTAATTCCGCAATAATGGCTTGCAATAACATTCAGAAATTCATTAGCAACAAAATTTGAGCATCAACTGCATACTCGTATAAAGGTGCAGTGAAGCGTGTGAACATAAGACAGATCATTGATAAATCCGGAAAAGAGTGCTGGACCGAGAATTTATCCCTATAGGACTTGTCAATCAAAAGTTCTAATTCCTGAGAATTTCAGGTCAGAAACGACTCTTTGCAATCTTCCAGACAAATATTCTGTTATCAGCGTTCCATTCGATTATATCTTAGTTCACTTTATCGAAAGCCTTTGAAAAATCGAGTAAGCAGAGGAGATTCATATGACCGTATTCAAAGCTAACCATAAGAAGGTCGACCATAGTAGTAGAGTAGCTAGGATTAGTCTTAAATCTCGATTGTTTTTCATGTAACTAATTGTTAATAGAAAAGTATCTTAAAATCTCTTTCTCGATTATCTTCTCTTAGACCTTAAGAAGTCGTTCTTAGGTATTTAGTTTTATATTAAATATAATAGCTTTTCACAAGGTTTAAAGCTTATTGGTAAAAATTAAGTTGAAAAAGTAGAGTTTCGCTTGTTATCAATGGGAAGAACTCTGGCAATATTTCAAGACGGAGGTAAATAAGAAGTGACAATCCACTAATTGATTATACGTATGAGTCATATGGGTTATAAGTAGTGCCAATAAAACTGATAGATACTGCATCCTCATCGATAGAGTCAGCCTTAATATTTATCACACATTTTGCAACAGCATCATCATTGAAAACTTCTAAATTTTCCAGCTTAGGCACTTTAAAATTTATGAATGGAGATTTGTTTTATTCTGACACTTTGACAGCTTATAATCCACAAGCTCTTGTGAAGTTGATTCCTTGTAAGGTATTTTTATTTTTGTGATTCAATAAAATTTTCTATATTCTCTGATAATTCTCACAAAAGAACTCACCACAACAAGGTGAATATTTCATTGTGATTGGATCAGGGTTGCACTTTTTATCTTAAGCTTGGCTTTAATTCACAAGCTAGTGGGTGACTTATGAATTAAGAAAAATGTAATTCAGCAGCTAGTTACTGATTTATGAATTAAAAAAATTTAATTCATAAGTCAGTTGGTGACTTATGAATCAAAAACATTTAAGTCATAAGAAAGTAAGTGACTTATGAATTAAAAAAAAAAATAATTCACAACCTACCAAGTGACTTATGAATTAAAAAAATTTAAGTCATGAGCAAGTAAGTGACTTAAGAATTAAAAAAAAAATTAATTCAAAAGTTACCTAGTGTCTTATGAATTAAATAAAATTTAATTCATAAGCTAATGGATAAATTCTGATTAAAAAATTATTAATTGAAAAATTTTTAAGCTAGCATGATAATTTTATGACACACAAAAGCTTGAAATCTACTTTCGTTAATAATTAAATAATTATTTAGTCAAAACAAGCTTAAACATTTCCAATTTACCAACTAGCTTATGAATTAAATTTTTTTATAAATCATAAGTCACTAACTAACTTATGAATTAAATTTTTTTAAATCACAAATCATCTTAAGGCTTATGACTTATGGTTTTTTTTAATTTAAAAATTGGCAACCCTGGATTGGATACGTTCAGGCATGGCACGATTCACCGGCTGTCATACAGAGTTAGATAGATGCCTGAACTTTAATAAGTTTTTAATTCATACATACATGGTTTTTGTTCATAAAAGTCATCAACTAAACTCTAAAAATACATGAAAGTTATAATTATTTTTCAATCAGGTAAATTCTCATGACATCCCTAGGTATGCGCACTATCTATGTTTAACTGTCATACTGGTGGTCTGGGATCGCTTCCCAGCCTCTGCTACCTGAGCATATAAAAAATAAAATGTTTTTTAAGCGTATAGCTTCTTGCGAAGAAGTGACATATCTCCATAGAGTATCCCTTTTAATGAAAAGTGCTTCTCATCTCAGCCGTTCGGATTCGGGAGACAATTGCAGGTCCCCCACACTTTTGTTTGGGTTCAGGTTCTTACCAGCGTTACCGCTGTGCCATTTTAGTGTCAAATTGCCACTTTTTTTCAGGCTGTGCCACCGAGCCACCACCTTTCAGTCTGTGCCACTTTTTATTCCCCACAAGTAAAACTAAAGTTAGCAATTCACCATGCCATTTTTCCATACCTTTTCATATCTTTCATGCGTACAATACTTATAACATCAAAGTCTTAAAATTCAACATAACCCACACATTGAAAAAGTGGGTAACATTAAAAATAGTTTGAATAAATACCTATTTTCCGACTTATATAATTTTGTTGCAAAAATTTTAACCTTGCCTCATGGCAGTGCCTGCGCTAAGAGGATTTTTTCCAAGCTAACTTTGATGAAAAACAAACTCACCAACAGACTAAACACTGAAACTTGCGAAAATATGTTGCCTTCTTTAAATTTAGAAAGCAACTGTGATTTAGCTGAGTGGAGTCCAGATGAGCTCCTCATAAAAAAATATAGGGAAACCATCACAGGAAAGTAAAATGTAATACGAATTCTTTTAAATAAATTATTATTTATTATTTATTCATACTTTTTTTTATTTATTTATGTTGAATAATCAATACAAAATGAACTGTTAAATTTTTAGTTTTTAGCTTACGTTGCAATAAACCTTAAAATGATTGTTTAAATTATGTGTTTTTTTCAACTCCTATAAATTCGTTGAGATGAGTGTGAAATTTGTTCCCTTAAGTCAATTTTCATACATACATCGGTATATGGTGTTGTTTTGTTTTTAATTTTAAGTGCCACCTTTTTTTTTCGAGTGCCACTTTTTTTGCCACTTTTCCAAAATATCCTAAGGTAACGCTGGTTCTTACTAGTCAAAGATTACCTCTTATATATTTATTTTTTGTAAAAAGAAAGCAGTCAAAAATAAAAACATACAAATCAAAAAGAGGTCAAAATGGCGATTCTAAAGTGTAACTTTTTAGTTGTGACCTTCTAAGGACGATTTTATGACACTCTAAAGTTACAAAATTGTTTGCAAAATTACTTAAGCCCCTTAAAATAAAGTTATTAACCTTAGAATATTATTGTGCCTTGTAAGACACGGGTGAGGATTGTCAGAAGAGGTCTGTAAATACAAATTTTATAAACAACTTGTTTGTGAGGCAAATCTATTTCTTTACCTTAGTTTTTTAACTAAGACTTTATCTCTAATTTTCATAAATACTAATTGAAAAAGGTATGAAGTTAAAATGTTATTTTTCTAAGACTATCTTTTAATTGACTTTTTTAAGGGTTTTACTTTAAATTCTACAGAAACACGTGATTTTCTTTTGCTCAAAAATTCTATTTGCCAAAAACTGATCTTCTTTCATTCTGAACCTTGACTTACTGACCACACCTTAGTTGGACAAGGCTTGGCCCTGTCGGTCAACTGGCTGACTCCACCTTGAAGCACATCTCGTTCACAACCGACATAATTCAATAAAAAAAAATTAAAAAAAAACATAAAAAACCATTAAAAACCTTGTACATTGCATTCAACAACTTTCTCGACTTCATTAGACAGGAAGACCCCTTACCTCTTTAAGAACTCAATATCCACTCCGCCCTATAGCTTTTCCAACGTTCATTCACATCGGACAATCTTCAAGAAACACACTCCAAGTAAAAAGGCCAAAAAAAAAACCCCAGCTGTGTGCCGGCGCATTCACAACTTAGCAATACTTTTACTAGCTATAATATATTTATTTTGTTTCCAGCAACAACTGACAAAAAAAAAAACGAACTGCACACTTGCGCACAATTATTTACCTTTAAAAACGATAAAAAGATAATTTCACCTGCCTGTCATATACTCGTACATAGTATGCATAATAGTCTCACGTACTGTAACTGATCTCACTCGCTAGTCGATACGAGTATAGCCAGAGTTAAAAAGTAACCAGCTTAAACGGAAAGATAAGCCCATATAATAATGTGTGAGAGAGTGCTTGAGGTTAGTTTTGACTGGAATTGGATACAATCGTAGTTTATAACGGCTTCTGGTCAAAACGGATGGCAACGCACTTAGTGTTTCCACTTTCCACAGAATTATGTGCGCAATTAAACATTTAAGAATGAAAAGTCTCAAGTCAAGTCATCCGATAGATTTGTGGGTTACAATTATTAACATCACATACAGCAACAACGTCAAAAAAGTGGATAAGTCGCAGTGTAGGTCAGGGAAGGATTTGTTATTTTATGGCCTTTGGTTTGATATCCCGATTTTTTGTAATTTTGTTTCTTTTTTTAAATCCCATTTATAAATAATAAATAGCTTTTAAATCTTGTTTTTTTATAATCCTATTTTTAATACATATTTCATTTTAATAATCCCACTTTTGTAATTAACACAAGATGTGTTGGAAACTACGTTTTGTTGAATCTTAAAGTGGGATTAAAAATACTTAATGGCTGTTATTAAGGAAATTATAATATTCAGTGAAAAACCTCTTTTTAAAATAATCCAAGCTTTCGAAATTGGAAACTGGTAGGTAATTTGAATTTATTTACAATAATAAATAGCTAACAAATGGTTCAAGTGGGATTAAACGGGATTTTAAAAAGCTTTGATTAAACGGGATTATAAAAAGCTGCTTTTCAATAAAACTGTATTTTAGAAAGCAGGAGTTTAAACTTTTTTGTTGAATTTTTTAAAAGAGGGATTTCAGGGAAATCGGGATTTTGATTTGACGGGGTTATAAGAAACAGTGTAAAAGTATTTTGAATCTTTTTTTTAAAATGGAATTATAAACAGATGCGCTCCCTTGTTTTATCAATGTAAAGTGATGTGTTAAACAGGGTGGGAATTGACGAGTTTGTAAAACATCACGTTTGAAGTGTAATGAAATGAGTCCAGACAAAGTGGCGTATTTCGTTGCATTATCTACTTTTCAATCGCAACCAAATATATGACTGGCGCGAATCTTAGGTATTAATATGCACACTTTTCAACATGCTGCTTGCTAGTTCTGTCCCTTTTTTAGCACTTACTAGGAGAGGATTTTAAAGACTCCTGTTCATACTTAAGAAGAGTTGGAGATATACGAAAAAGCATATAATTCCTTCCCAAATCGATTCTATGTGTTCAATTCAGCTATGGGCCATCATCTTGGAATCACAATATAAGAAGAAAGCTGTTCTGATTTTAATAAAATAAATAGGTATGCCTTATTAGTGTGGTGACCAGGCTTGGATAAGAGAACAAATCTAACGACGGTTCTTACAGATGGTTCCAAAACTTTCCAACCAGAAGAGATGGCAGCTTGCGAGCAGTTGCCACATCTGAATTGACGAACAAGAGTCAATTATCACGAAGTATGGAATTTCATACATTTTTTTTTCTTTTCTCTTTACAATTCACACTGACTTACAACCGTATAGTTGGTAAGAGGAAGCTAAGAAATTGACAAAGTGTCTCATTGGACATGGTTCTTCTCTGTAGATTCTGACCTCTTAGTTCTCTAAATTGCGTTTCAGGGACTAAGGGTTTCAAAAACGAATCCCAACCATTAAGTTCTCTTCAATGATAGCGCTAGACAAGGTGCTCTTCAGATAGTATCCGACCGTTTTTGTTTCCCAGGTTGCATGCTGCGGACACATTATAAATATAAAATACCGTGTTAGAAATGCAAACTAAGAAATAAGTTAATTGAGGTTAAGCATCATTAATAAAAGCTATTCAATCATTGGTTGGAATCCTTACGGGTCACAACTCAATGGGAAACCACAGGAGAGCTAATCCACTTCCCTTGTGAATGCTCCAATGTAGCCAGAATCTTAAAAGATGCCCTCGGAGAATACTTTTTCGACAAACTGGACGACGCACGTCTCATTTTTGTCGCTTAAAAAGCATCATTAACTTCATTCAGAAATCGGGATGGTTCGCGGAGGCACCCCATATCTAAGACTTGCACTAAATCCTTCCTCTTACACTTCCCATTTCTACATTATCACGTGACGTGATACGGATTACCTCATCGTCTGCCCATCTAATCTAACGTTTTTTCCTTAAACAATGGTAATCCCCTTCGACTGTCACGCCAAAGGTCTGTTTTTTTCCGGGGGGTGGTGCTTATTGCAGGAAAGTGAGAAATCTTCAAAAAATACTTTCGGTCTTGAAAATGGTGTGTCATCTTTCCCGTCCAGACTTTATATTATAGGTCCCCTCTATTTCAGTCGACAATATGTATCGGGTTTTTCTATAAGAGCGCTATAAAAGTTTTTTTAAATAAAACAAAAACAGTTTTGGATATCAATGAAATTCTTTATTCCTGTGAAAGTACGTTCGATGACATTATGTATGGAACTCAATTTCTTTTGCATGGCCACCACGGGCATGCTTGCAGAAGTCCAGACGCTGAACCCAATTTTCGACGGTTTTCAAGCATAAATCGGCCGAAACTGCTGCAATTTCACGTTCGATATTCGTACGAAGTTCATCAATCGTCGCTGGCTTGTTGGCATAGACCATAGACTGGACGTAGCCACACAGGAAATAGTATAACGGCGTCAGATCGCACGGCCGAGGCCTGTGGACTCAAATTTTTCCACTAGACGCTCAATTGTTGATCTGCTAGGACGATTATGACGACCATAAATTGGACGTAGCGCTCTTAACGTTGAGGCCACTGACTCCGAATTTCGGTAGTAAATTTTAATAATTTCGACTCGTTTTTGGCTCGTATATCTTTCCATCATGAAATGGCAAACCTTACTGAAGAGAAATGTCAAAAGAGCGGCAAGAAATAGGGCGTCGTTTGCTGTCCCTGTCGCTGTACTTTTGTAGCGTTACTGTTGAAAAACCCTTTACATAGGAAAAGATGTTAACCCAATGAATTCTTAATCTAAGACCCCTTAAGATCCGTCTGTTCTCTCTGGCCCATTCTGTACAATTTATTTCTAGCAACAACTATTCCATATCGAACAAAAAATTCAGGAATATGTGGACAACCTAATCCCCGAACATCAGAACTCAAACTTTCTGAGAGATTGATTATAAGGCTTAAGGTGAATTTGAGTTATTATTCTTCTTTTTTTTTCGTTTGAAATTAAGGGCCTGCCTCCAAAACTTGCTAAAATCCACGACTGACACATGTTCGTGCTCTTACAAAATCAAGGCTAAAAAGTCATTAAAAAATAAGTTAATACTTGGAAACAACCAGCTTTGCAAGCTATATCCAAAGCCGACTAAATCAGCATTCTTTCACACCAAGACAATATGAACTTTGGGCTTTGCCAACTAAATGCGGCACTGCTTCTGTAAGTAAAGTCATTCATTGGCAATTAGTTGGGATATCCCCTGCAAATTGACAGAGAACGCAGATAGAGGCCTCATTCATTTTGCCGCATCTAGCCAAGAAGACAAGATCCACCGGGGCAAAAAAAACAAAGTGGGGACACATAGCTTTAGTTAAGAAGCGAAGCCAGTGGCAGACGATATCGCGCCAATTCACCGAAGCCAGCGAATATATCTCATAGTCTCCGTTAAAGTATCTATCAGTAAGTTAGTTAGTCGAAGTCTGCTCGCGCATATATTTGCAATTATTGCACTCATCAGTTTCACTTGCAGTGTAGTGTACGGTTAGTGCGCGCAAGCTAAAAAGTGTTAACGACTTTGCATACCGAACTCACATTTTCCATATATTAGATATATAAAGAACAAGTGAAACTTGACGGACAGGCAGGGCGGGCGAAACGGCCCAAGATACCACATAGAAAGGGGCTGGGTACCTACCTACTCGTCGTACATACACGTTAAGTGAATTTGAATTTGTTTGCTTATTAATTTTTGTTTAAATTTTGCTTTTGGCATACCAAAGTGATTAGGCAGACCGTGTCGTCGTCGTGTCGGTCGTTACGTCGACGCTTCGCTCTGTGTTGACTTGTTGATGTTTGGTTTTTTTCAAGACTTGTTGGAGATATAGTGCCGAATCTTAATTGTGATTATACAAGTTTTTTTTCATCTGATTTGTCTAATAGATACTCTGTGGTGCCTTCAACTCAGTTAAGATCGATAGCTGTTGTTGATCAGTTTATTGTACTATTGCAAGTCGAGTGTGAATTTTATGTAATTCTGTTACAAATTGCCCGAAGACACAGGTAATAAATCTAAGTGAAAGTGATAAAAGTGTCAATAACTTTTCATCTCACATAGTGAGAAGACCATAAATAAGAAAATTTGAAACCTGGAAGCAACAATAAACCTCTCAAATAGCAATGAATGGTAAGCTTATAGTCAAGTGAATCTTTTTTGAAAACTTTTTCTTCGTAATATCTCGGTATCGGCGCAAGTGATGTTTATTGATTAGATCTTGTGGTTTGTGGTGTAAGATTTGTGGTTGATTTTTTTTTTATTTCGTGTGAAGGTATATTATATTAGAAATCCATAGTCTGTGAAGTAGGGTTGCTTTAAAACGACAACAAAAATTCATTAAGTTTGAAAAATTACCGTCATTTAATTAATTCTACATTTTTAAGGACGTACTAAGTAACTATGAAATCTTTTGGTTTTAAAAATTATTAAATTAAAATTATATTTATAAATTACGACCCCCCTCTCCCCACACGTTTTTTTTTCTATTTTGTTAGGACCAAAAATTGCGGTATTTACTATGCGAATTCTTTTCGTAATTCTAATCAAATCTTTTTTTATCAAAAACTGTTCCACAGGTTTTTTAAATCAAAAAATTTCATCTAGTTACAGCTACATGCATACATACATATGTAATGCTTGAAATAAAATTTTCCAAAAAATGGTAGTCATCATTTATGTATGCTGAAGCTCTGCAAACGTTTGGATAGTGTTGTGTATTAAAATTTTCGAATTTTTTTTTTTGGATTTTTAACAAAAGATTGGAATTTTTATTTTTAAACCCAATATTTCGAAATGTTAGATTTTTTTTTAAACTTGACAGTTAAGAGTTTCTTAAAACAACAATCTACAAGATGTGATTGTGGCCGTGGCACGATGGTTGTGTGCTCGCCTGTCACCTCATAATCACAGGTTCGATCCCTGCCGTCGTCTATGTCGTTTTAATTCCATTAAAACCTTATAAAAATTGTCACCAATGCGTTGCTGGTTTACTCATTACATGTTGTTCAGGCATAACACTAACAACATGTAATTGAGTTAAACTAGTATGCCCAACAAGGATGAACACGAATAAAAAATAATGTGAATTATAAGCGACATAGAAATAAGACACGGCATTTCTCCGCTTTAGCTCAGCCGCCATCCCTGGAGATAAAAATATCTGAGACAACTACCAACAGTCTCAGAACATCGTGCCACACATCTTTCCTATCCTTCTTTCTCTTCATTAACTTCACGTCCGCGCTGTGTTGAAACATTTAAAGGGTAATTATAATCCCTTGAGCGCGGGTAGATTATAAAAAAAAAAATTATTTTAAAGATAACGGTACCCATCATACAAATGCTGAAATATGGTTTTCGAAAAATGCATTTAGAATTTTGATAATTTTGTTTCCTTTCGATTAGTTTTTACGATCGATAAATTAAGGCCGTACCTACCCATGTTTTTTAGAATTTCTCATTATCGATATAACATTGCATTTCCAAACTTAACAAAAAATATATTTTTTTGAATTTAAAAAAAATAAAATGCACGACTGGATCGCACGAACTTGCTCTTATGTAAAAGTACTTTGGAATTTAAGATACATATAAATATAAAACATGGATTTAATGAGATAATAATATTCAAATGCATAAAATTGCCGTCTGGTTTCCGGAAAAGTATGAATTTATGCAAATAAACCTTAAAAATCGTTTTATTATTAAATACATTTTTTATATAAGAAATTTCTCTAAAATTTTTCAAGAAAAAAAATGTGAGATGCGAATTTTAAGTATTTAATAATATTGGTTTTAGGAAATAATTTCAAAAAATAATCGTTCATAGGTTTTGAAGATATTGATTTAAAATTTTTTTTTTTTTTTTTTTAAACCCAATAAATATTTTTTCGAATATTTTTATATACAATATTATTTTAAACTTAAGGGGACTCCTGCTAAAAATTTTGGGTTAAAATCATTAGAGCCGTTAATGAGAAAGTCGAAAATCAAAAAAACGGGTCTATGGCAGGTACCCCTAATAACATTTTGCCCCAAAATTTTTTTTGACAAAAATTTAGTCCATGTCCATAATATCACACTTAATTTTTTTTATCAAAATCGTTAGAGCCGTTTTCGAGATAAATAAGATTTTGCATTACTGGTGTATGGGGGGTACCCTTAGTTTTGGAGCTAAAAAAAAAATTTCAATTTTTCCTCTATGGAATCACCGAAGACCCTTAACTACCGAGATTGAAAGAAATAGGTCCAAGGGTTTAGGCTGTAGTGAGAGATACAGACATACAGACACACTGAAACATGTTTTTTGTGTACTAAATTTTCCTTAAAATTTTTATAAAAAAAATTGATATGCAAATTGTTAGTATTTAACAAAATACATTTTAAAACGTAATTTAAAAATTTAATCGTGTATCGGTTTTCAAGATATTGAATTTTCAAAAAAAAAATTTGTATTATTTTTTTAAAAATCCAAAAACTATTTTTTCGAAAAAATTTTTAATTTATATTTTTTCAAATGCAAAGCAGCTCCTGCATAAAAATTTTGGTTAAAATCGTTAGAGCCGTTGGTGAGAAATTCGAAAATCAAAAAAACCGTTCTATGACAGGTACCCCTAATAACATTTCCCCCCAAATTTTTTTTTTACCAAAAAATAGTCCATGTCCATAATATCACACTTATTTTTTTTTATCAAAATCGTTAGAGCCGTTTTCGAGATAAGTAAGATTTTGCATTACGGGTGTATGGGGGGTACCCTTAGTTTTGGAGCTAAAAAAAAAATTTCAATTTTTCCTCTAGGGAATCACCGAAGACCCTTAACTACCGAGATTGAAAGAAATAGGTCCAAGGGTTTAGGCTGTAGTGAGAGGTACAGACATACAGACACACTGAAACATGTTTTTTTGGTACTAAATTTTCCTTAAAATTTTTATAAAAAAAATTGATATGCAAATTGTTAGTATTTAATAAAATACATTTTAAAACGTTATTTAAAAATTTAATTGTGTATCGGTTTTCAAGATATTGAATTTTCAAAAAAAAAATTGTATTATTTTTTTAAAAATCCAAAAACTATTTTTTCGAAAAAATTTTAAGTTTATATTTTTTCAAATGCAAAGCAGCTCCTGCATAAAAATTTTAGTTAAAATCGTTAGAGCCGTTGGTGAGAAATGCGAAAATCAAAAAAACCGTTCTATGACAGGTACCCCTAATAACATTTCCCCCCAAATTTTTTTTTCACCAAAATACAGTCCATGTCCATAATATCACACTTAATTTTTTTTATCAAAATCGTTAGAGCCGTTTTCGAGATAAATAAGATTTTGCATTACGGGTGTATGGGGGATACCCTTAGTTTTGGAGCTAAAAAAAAAATTTTAATTTTTCCTCTAGGGAATCACCGAAGACCCTTAACTACCGAGATTGAAAGAAATAGGTCCAAGGGTTTAAGCTGTAGTGAGAGGTACAGACATACAGACACACTGAAACATGTTTTTTGTGTACTAAATTTTCCTTAAAATTTTTATAAAAAAAATTGATATGCAAATTGTTAGTATTTTATAAAATACATTTTAAAACGTAATTTAAAAATTTAATCGTGTATCGGTTTTCAAGATATTGAATTTTCAAAAAAAAATTTGTATTATTTTTTAAAAAATCCAAAAACTATTTTTTCGAAAAAATTTTTAGTTTATATTTTTTCAAATGCAAGGCAGCTGCTGCATAAAAATTTTGGTTAAAATCGTTAGAGCCGTTGGTGAGAAATTCGAAAATCAAAAAAACCGTTCTATGACAGGTACCCCTAATAACATTTCCCCTCAAATTTTTTTTTCACCAAAATATAGTCCATGTCCATAATATCACACTTAATTTTTTTTATCAAAATCGTTAGAGCCGTTTTCGAGATAAATAAGATTTTGCATTACGGGTGTATGGGGGGTACCCTTAGTTTTGGAGCTAAAAAAAAAATTTCAATTTTTCCTCTAGGGAATCACCGAAGACCCTTAACTACCGAGTTTGAAGAAAATACGTCCGGTAGTTTAGGCTGTAGTTCGAGGTACAGACATACAGACATACAGACATACAGACATACAGACATACAGACATACAGACAGACAGACGGAATTGTCAGACCCACTTTTTTCGTCTTCGCTATCATCGTAATGTCAACTTTGATCAAAATCTCGAGTTCGATTTTTTTTCCAAATGCAGAACTTGCCCTATAGTACCTATATCGCAAGTAAAAATATTTATTTGTTTTGAAAATTCGATATCTCAAAAACGGATCAATATTTCTTTTTGGAAGTTTAATTTTTACTCGTACAGTAATACAAATTTAAATTTGGTGTTTCAAAATATTTTTTTTTTTGTTTTGAAAATGTCTTAAGAATCTTGTAAGCTTATTTTCTTAAAAAACCGATAATTCAATTTATTATTTTTGTTCTTGAGAAATCACATGGCATCCTGTTTTCAGAAGTTGTTTTAGTCATTTAAAAAATGAATTTAATTGAATGAATTCCTTCAAAAATGACAATTCGCAGAAAGGTTTAAGCGAACTTATCTTTTTTGAATGAATTTGCCACAAACAAACAATCGATTTAAAAAAAAAAAACAGATATTAAAAATGCAATATTTTGAAAGTTAAACATTTTTCAATTAAGGATTCTTTGTTTTAAATTTGAATTAAGAACACTGTAAGTGTGCTTGATTTGGTGCTTTACTTGGTGGCGCGCATCCGAAACGTCAAATTTTCCATAAGTCTGGCGCATAAATCAAACGATTCCTGCAGCCATTTGCCATCGCATCCACGTGAGATATCCATGCTCAGAAATCGAAATTGCAAAATGTCCATTCTGCCACGGGCTGTGTGGCACGTAGCGCCGGCCGTCCTGTTGAAACCACAAATCGTCGGGGTCCATATCATCCAATTCGAATCAAAATAAATAGATTTTCATCGACCAAAGCACGAACAAACAAAAATGTTGCTCGTACAGAAGACGCTTTTATAAAATTAATTAAATTATTTACACATGTTGGTAAATGCAATGACTCTCCATATTGATTGAGAGAGACTTCATAAATGACAGCTACTCTGACAGATATAATGTACCAATATGGCCGCAATCACCTGTCAAAGTTCAGAAATCGTTTACATGCTCGATTTTTTCAAACTTAACAAATAACAGTTTCTAATATTATCTAAAAGATTTATAAAAAAGTTGTTGTTTTATTTAAAAATGATAAAAAATCCTTTTTGAAAATCGTATCTTTCTCGAAATTGGCTCGTAAAATTTTGAAAAAAATTGTTTCAGTGTCGCTTGAATTTGTAAAAAACAAAATACACGACTGGGTTGCACGAACTTGCTCCTATGTAATAGACTAGGAATTTCAAAAACCAATGTTATTAGAGAAAACTGTTCATAAGGATAAAATTAATTTTTTAAATTCTTTTAAAGAAAAAAACAGAATGCTATGCAAATATGAATTTATGCAAGAAAAAAAATTAAAAGTTCTTGTAGTGGTTTCTTAAAAAAAAGCTTTTATATACAAAATTTTGGTATGCTAACTAAGTTTTTATTATTGTACGAATGAAAATTGAATTTCCAAACAAAAATATTGCACCGTTTTTGAAATATCGAATTTTCCAAAAAAAAAAAAATTTCTTATTCAAAAATTCAAAAAATCTTTTTTTTTTAAGTTTTGAAATGCAATGGATTTTAGACTTTTTAGAAGCATCTCTACAAAAAATTTCATCAAAATCCGTCATGTCGATAATGAGTAATTCAAAATTTTAAAAAAATAGTTCTATGGTAGGTACAAGCTGTAATATCTTAATTTCAAATTTTTTTGTATTAAATTAAAGATCGTTAAAATTAATTGAAACAAAAAAATTGTTACCAAAATTCTAGGCTATGTTTTCGAGGAAAATAGGATTTTTGAAAGCAACTTTTTTGACATTTGTATGGTGGGTACCTTTATTTCTAGGTAAAATAAAACTTTTTTTCATACATCTTGTAGACTATGTTGATAAACTGTTATTTATCAAGTTTGAAAAAAATCTAATATAAGGTTTTCGAAATATTGTTCTGAGTTCTGAAAAAAAAAATTTTGAAATTTTTTTTTTAAATCCTAAAAAAAGTTTTTTGAAAATTTGAATACATAATTCTATTTATATTTTTGGGGAGCTTTAGCAAAAAAAAATGATCAAAATCCGTTCTATCATTTTTGAGAAAATCAAAAACTAAAAAAAATAGTTCTTTGGGGGATACCCTCAATAACCATTTTTCGGAAAAAATTTTTCATTCAGTACCTAGCTTTAACTAAATAAAATTTTGTTGTATCTTTTTTTTTGAAATCTGTCGAGCAGTTTTTGAGAAAAAAAAAATATTTACAAAATTTCGAAAAAAATTCGTATGGCAAGTACCGTTATTTTTGGTCTTAAAAAAAAGAAAAAAAAACGTGTGGGGGGAAAAAATTAAAACCCATATCTACCAAGTTTGAAGAAAATCGGCCGAGCCGTTTAGGCTGTATTCGAACCGACAGACAGACAGACAGAATTGTGTGACCCACTTTTTTGGTCTTCGCTATCATCGTAATGTCAACTTTGATCAAAATCTCGAATTCGATTTTTTTTAGGAATGCATAACTTACCTTATAGTACCTATAAGTCGCAAATAAAAAACATTCTAAACTAAGATATTACTATCTGTACCAATCACCGAACCATTTTACTTATTTATTTTCGACTGTTTCACAATCGGAACAACAGATTTAAATTACAAATTTTAACTTAATGGTAGTTTCTTAAAAGTTTAAAAAAACCTTCCATACCTATCAAAACTTACAAACAAAATATTTTTTCGGTTTAAAAAAGAATTAAATTTAAAAAAAAAATATTTCAAAAACAAGTGTATGTTTTTTTTGTATTCAATTTTCATTTACACAATAATAATAATTTAAAATCGTGTTATAAAAGTTTTTTCTTAAAAATGTCTTCAAAATTGAACATTTAAAAACATAGTCGCAAGACTTAAGTTGAATTTAAAAAAAAAGAGAGTAACTATGCCAATTTTAAGTATTTAATCATCATTTATAGAAATAATTTCAAAAACCAAACGTTCACACGTTTTCTAGATATTGAATTTTCAAAAAATAATTTAAAAATATTTTTTCCACAATCAAAAAAAAATATATTTTTTTCATAAACAATATAAAAA
This sequence comes from Chrysotoxum bicinctum, assembly GCA_911387755.1. Classification (NCBI taxonomy): domain Eukaryota; kingdom Metazoa; phylum Arthropoda; class Insecta; order Diptera; family Syrphidae; genus Chrysotoxum; species Chrysotoxum bicinctum. Next base: position 247,453,514 of record OU426987.1, read on the forward strand.
TTTTGATTTAAAAGTAAAGGAATCTATACGATTTTTCATAACGGCTGTAGTTAGTTAATTTGTTTGGGTGCATAAAGAAATTCAATATTTCCTCTATAGGGAATCACCGAAGACCCTTATGCACTAAATTTGAAGAAAATTTCTTAACCGGCGGCTAAGGCTCTAGGTCGAGATATAAACATACAGACAGATGGAATCACAGGAGCCACTTTTTTGTGTTCTCTATCATTGTAATGCCAAGTCTGATCCAAATTTCGAGTCCGATTTGTAGCTGAAGATGATTTTATTTGATGAAACCTTTGCTTTAAAATTAAAAAAAAAATCAAAAACAGCTAAAACAACATGAACGCCATGAACTGTCAAAATATACATGTCTTAATTGGAAAACAATGTAGGTCAGTCAAATCAGCTCCTCGACAGTTTGAAAAGTAAACATTCAATAATAATAAGCATTCTTTTAGGAAAAAGTTCTTGCTGAAATATATAGAAAAAGTACTTCCCTTAGAATTGCTTTCTCATTGAAGAATTTTAGATCGTTTTGTCTACCAAAATTTAAAAAAAATTAATCAAGAAAAAGAAATCTTATAAATCTCAATTTTTGTTTTGAAAACTATTTAGTTGAGTTTTGTATTTTTTTTTTATTTCGAATATTCTTATTTCAACTATTAAAAAAATATTCCTAATGTATATTTCTCAAAAACAGCTCCAACGATTTTGATGATTTTTTTCTGTTAACTTGTATGAAAATTTTTGGAAACAATTTAATCAAAAACAATTAAGACACTATCTTTAAAAACTCCTTGATTTTGTATTTTCAACTTTTACAAAAAATCTAGAATCTAAATTTTAATGAATCTTTTACACAGGAGCTCCTAAGGTGAGCCTTAACTTTAACACTTTTAGAGACCCGTCAACTCTCTAAAAATGTTAATTTCCAACAAAACCTTCCAAACCATAGGGAAGTAGCTTTATCATTATTCTCAGTAATCTTTTAATTATTACAATATTGCCGCAGTGCTGCAACCTTGGATGCATTATGTAAGATTTTGCTCTCACGATTTTTCATATCATAATGCAGCAGACTTGCTGTGTTGCATTATTTAAATTTACAATATATTCAAACTCTTTCTAGGGCACTTGGTTATAATTAAAAATTAAATTAAAAAAACAAAAAAAAACGAATGCAGTGCTGCAAGCGATGGCACTCCTAGATAGCTCGCTGAATTCAATTTGATTTCTATTTATGTGATGCTGTGGCCTCTATATGTACTAGACTAGTCCAGTTTATTAATTGCTTGATTGTTTTGCGTTCAATTAAAGTAGACTCTGTTTGAATTATGAAAATGTTTTGAAATATGCAAATGATATGAAATATTTTGCATTTACCTCTTGAAATGCTGACTAAAATCTTAATTGATTTTATAAACAAGTTAAGAATTGGAAATGATTAGTTGGAAATATCTATTAATATATGTACTCGTATGTCCACCTTTAATAAAAATGTGTGTGCAGTAATTCGTCATTATAATGCTTGTGGTTTAATTGATATCTAATGCACTTTCTAAAAATATCAAGTTTTTTAAAAAGGGCGGGTAGAAATGAATTAAAACAAGCAGTGTCTGAGGTATTAATAAAATTCTTTTTTTTTTTTATGAAAGGTCCAAGTATGGAATATGAGATCATTCAAATGCCCGCCTTGGGTTATAACGGTGGCACAGATCCGAGCCGTCTTATTTTCAATGTCTTTTCCGCATAGATCCGGCTTAATTTGAGTGATGACCTGTGTTATGTTCAAGTTAAGGGCATCGGTCGATTGCCTGCGACTTCATGAAAACCCACAAGAAAAAGTCTAGCGGGGTCAAATCCCATGAACTTGGTGGCCATCATCTCATTCATCTCACTTCTACTAGAGATAACATTACCCTTAAATCGTCCATGCAGAATGTCGAGCGTGTCGTCCGCTGTGTGGCATGTAGCGCAATCCTGCTTGAACCACATGTCATCAAGGTCTATTTGGTTCAATTTCAAACTGGTAGATAATCATGGTTTTGTATCATACGCCATTGATGGTGACCGCCTCTCCACACAGTTAACAGAACCGTTTATTCAAAAATGAGCCTCATCGCTAAAGATGATTTTTCGCCCAAAATTGGGGTCCTCTTCCAAACGCTGTAAAGCGCAGTTTTCTATGGTCATGAACTTTGAGCTCCTGGACCAATTGAATCTTGTACTGGTAGGCCCAAGTCCCAACGCAAAATTCGACATGTTAAAGTCTACGAAAGGCCGAGTTCTTGTGTTCGGCGAGGAATCAACTGCCTCGGGTTCTGCTGTACACTTGCACTGACCGCGACCTTTCGTTCCTTTGACGTACGAATATTGGCTGATTGAATACCGAACAGGTCGTCTCGAATTTGGCCACCAAACGTTGAAGCATCGTCTGTTTGCACTAACATTCATTTTGATTATCAAACAGATTAAAATTGAATTCAATTGAATAAGGTTGAAAATGCCGTCTTAATAAATGCACCTTCTTTGCTAAAGTTTGTATATAAAGGGTTTTCCAAAAGAGGGCCTTTTGAACTTTGACAGGTACTGTAGAAACTATATCTATCAAATTGGCCATCAGTTCACCAACATTTTAAATTATTTAATTGTTTTATGAAGATGGGTCTTCTGTTCGAGCAAAGTGTCGCACGCTTCGCCCATTTTACGGTCACCATAATCGTCCTTCTGAGAAGACTATTCGCAATATGGTGTTATCGAGTTAACTAGTTCGGTGAACAATCACCAACACCACGCATGTCAATGAAAAGCTAGATCTGCCGAAAATATTGCCGCTGAAAGCATGCAGGATAAACTGAGGCAGTCAATTCCGGACCGCACGCAAGATCTCGGCCTTTCGGAGATCACAACTTGGTGAATTTTGCGTCATGGTTTCAACCAACATCCGTTCAAACTTCAACTGCTCCAGGAGCTCAGAGTTAACGATCATATACAACTACATGTGTTCACTAACATGGGCTCTCGATCATTTGGAAGTTGACCCCAATTTCGGTCAAAAAACCGTATTCACTGACGAAGACCATTTCTGGATGAATAACTTCGTGAACAAGCATACATTTGCAATTTGAATCTATCCCAATCCAAATAATATGCACCAAATTGCAATGCATCAAGATTTAGTGTGGATTATGGGTTGGTGACATCATGGATCCATACTTCTTTGAAGTACATAACCGTCAACGGCGAACTCTATCTGTCGAATATAATCAATACCTTTTGGCCCGAAATGGATGATATAGACACTGACGAAATTTGGATTCAACAGAACATCGCTACGTGCCACACAACCCGTGCCACAAAGGACATTTTGCAAGGACGATTTCCGAACATTCTTATCTCGTGCAGATGCCATTCGAATTGGCCACCGAAATCAGGCGATTTGACCCCGTTAGACTTCTTCTTATGTGTTTTTCTTAAAACACAGGACTATGGGCCTTACCAACAATCAAATTAAGAGACGACTTTAATGTTTGAGCGAAATGAAGCATTATATAATGGACTCTATATATAACTGACCATATTATGCTGCATTTTATTTTTTAGGTTCCGTACAATAAATGGTTCATAATTTAGAGTTCACATAAATATTAAGTTCATAACATGTATGGTTAACTTTATAGAGCTCTTTAAATAATGGCCCATTTCGCTCAAATATTAAAGTCGTCTCTTAATTTGATTGTTGGTACGGCCCTATGTCAATAAGTCATCACTGCCCTGAAAGCCTTCATAATCAATGACATTATTCAAATTCAGCCTGAATTATGTGGCAGAGTTATGATAATTGGACGTTCGGGTTCTTGTCACTCAGCGAAGCCGCAATGATGTTATAGTTCAGACACTCTGTCTTTTAAATAAATAAAAAAAATTCAATGATATCTTACTCACAATTTATTTCATTCAAAATTGAAGGTAGAATATATCCTTAATGGAAAAATTTTTCCGAAAAAAATCTGCAGCAAAATATCTGTCGGTTGCCCCCATCCGAAACCTGCTTTGTTCTTAAAATTATTGAAATTGTTGATTCCAATTAATTATCTCTCTGCGATTCAAAACCACTTATGAAATATTCAAAAATAATTTCAAGTAGAATTGGAACATTTTCATTAAAAATCCTCTTAAATCATATCATAAATTAAAATGTAATTCTTCTTTGAATTTTATATTTCCATGAAATTTCTGCTTTCAACTCAACTGCTAGGTAAATTAAAATTCCAAATTCTTTTTAAAAGTATTTTATTTGTTGAAATGAATTTAACTTATATTATTAAAAATTTACAGAAAAACTATATATCAAACAGTTTAAATTAAATCTGAGTCGAAATCCTTCCAAATCTAAATTAATTTCTCTGTGCAAATCAAAAACGCGTTTATCCTTTAAACTCATTCCTCTTCCTTTTAATAAAAAAAAAAACAAAAAGAAATGATTAAATTTAAATGCAAAAAAAAACTTCACAGCTGAGCTGCAGTAAACATTTAGAGAGATGTTCGCGTTCTGAGTTTTTTTTTTTTTTATTTGCAAAATGTAAAAGGCCAAAATTGAAACCCAGAGATAAAAGCACCGTAACATGATGCACGAATTAAAACAACAACTACAAAGGAAACCAGAGGTAACATTCGCAAATGGGTTGCATGAACCTGCTTGCAGGGGTGGTATTGAGTTTAAAAAATTTAGATTCCTTCTAGAGAAGAAAAAATTTATTTGTTTTAGTAATTGGCAACGTTCAACGTTTTTGTTTAAGTTTCGAGTTAGGAACTTATAACTTTAGTTCTTTTGAACGAATTTGTAAGATTAAAAATAAATAAATAAATTTGGTATTTTTTTAATTAGTGAAACAATTATTTTTTGAAAAAAAAAAACAAGATAATTTCTAAAAATTCGAAAACGAATTTGTATGGTAGATTTCGTTATTCTTAGTCTTAAAAAAAAGTAAAAATTGTTTCAAGGGGAAAAACTTACATAGACAAAATAGTACAAACCGTTTATAGGCAGGTAGAATATGTTAATTTGAGTAGCTTCAAAAAATTAAAATTTAGGTATTTCGATACAGTTTTTTTTTTATCCAGTAAAAATACATATATATGTATATAAGGAATGATCGATATTACAAACAATTTTTTCAATACCATTAGGTATTCTTTATAGAATGTCCACTAATTCGTCAACGATATTTTGGAATATAATACTTAAGAATAGGCATTCTTAGAATAAAATAGTTCTCCAGTATGAGATATCTCCAATATTGACATAATTTTTCGGGAATTAAAACTGATAAGAAACAAAACTATCATCCAATCATTCCCACCTCTTAAACACCGTCGGAATGTTTCATATCCTTCCTTGTTTTATCGCCTTTTTTATTCAATTCCTTCAATCACTCAAAGTAGACAGTTTTCCTCTCCTCAATCAGCTAACCCGTGAGCCGTGATACCCGTTTCGCTAGGAATGCTCATCAGTTCACAATTGAGTCTAACCTTTGCCGTCACAATCCTTATTAATCTGAAACATTGTGGAGTAAAGGTATAGTTGCCTACGCTGACGATCTTGCGTTATTAGCGACAGGTAAATTCTTACCCACTATCAGCGAACAGATCGAATACGCCCTTTCTAAGGTTAGTAAATGGACTAGAAAGTGCGGCCTGATGGCTAACCCGTCAAATACAGAATTAGTCCTTTTTACTAATAAGAGGAAAATACCAAGCATCATAATACCTTCAATTGAAGGCACCCTGCTGAAGATTTCAGAGCATGCAAAGTATCTTGGTGTTATTCTAGATAGGAAATTAAACTGGAGTCTTAACACTAAGGAAAGAGCGAAAAAAGGAATTATTGCATTCTACTCCTGTAACAGAATCTTTGGAAAATCCTGGGGACCTAGCCCAAAAATTATCATGTGGATGTATGTATTTGGCGATAATCAGACCAATACTAACTTATATCGTAATTTGGTATGGTGGAATGTAACGGAAAAAAGCACGAACCTAAAAACTCTGACAAAAGTATACAGAAACTTGCGTGCACTGGAATTACGGGTACCATGAGATCCACACCAACTGCAGGGTGAGAGGCGATACTCAACCTGAAACTCCTAGACCTTTTCGTACAAGAATCCACAGCATATAGCGCCTTAAGGCTAAGCGAGACTAATATCTGGAAAAACAGCGCAATAGGACATGCTCAAATTCTTCAGAAATATTTGTGTGATAGTATCATTACAGAGTATACAACACCCGAACTTGACTTTTATAAACCATTCCAAACTGTCTTTCAAGCAGAGAAGAATGGCTGAACAACCAACCCTACGCCAGTGAATAAGCAATAGCAATCTAAACTGATGGCTCCAAAATGGACACAGGTGTTGGTGCAGGCTTTTTCTCAGAACCTCTTGAGCTAAACAACTCACTTAGGCTCCCAGATCATAGCAGTATCTTCCAAGCGGAGGTCCTGGCAGTGACAACAGCTGCTAGACAGGTATCAATGATGGCGATACCACCTTTTACATTGACAGCCAAGCGGCAATAAAAGCGATTTCTGCCACTGTGATAAAATCGAAGCTTGTCTCTTGCTGTCAGAAAATTTCAGATTTAATCCTAAAGAAACCCAACGAAAGGTGGAGTCTACTTGACAGCTGTGATACTACTAGGAAAGTATGGCCTTGTTTTAATAAGCACAGGACTGACAAAATTATGCAACTTAGCAAGAAGTCCCTTCGCTCTCTTACGAGCATAATCACCGGACATAATTTATTGAAATACCATAAATTTAAAATGAAACTAAGTACAGATGACCTATGCAGAGGATGTGATGATGAAGAGGTACATAAAGACACATCACACTTTCTCTGTCATTGCCCGTCACTATGCCACCGGAGAAGGAAATGGCTTGGTAGTTACTTCTTTGACAATCTAGAAGATCTTTCTAATATTTCAAGAATTCACATACGAGTATTGAACTTCTTCAATGCCTCAAAATGGCTTGACTGATGAACAGAATACATAGGTTTTTATCAGAAAAGAGTAATTACCCTCACGGGTAACACAATGGATCTACATTGATCTAAGTGTGACGATAGCGACATCAGTTGTCAGCCCAACAACCTAACCTTTGACGTACCGTCAAATATAGAGATTCGTCCTTTTAGTCGCATAACACGAATATAGAATATGTTTTACTTTAGATTTGAATTTGCAGAACATTCAAAACATCGACATCTCTTTTCTCTTTTCCCCTAATTTGCCCTTAAAAAATTGGGGATTTAAGAAAAGGCCTTCTTTGGTCTACCCTAACACATCTTATCTGATATAATACGAATGGTAGAAACTCCGCTTAGGACTCAATTTATAGAAGTTATACCAGCCTCTATAGCTACATTTAAATAAAGTTGATATCTTGTTGGTTTCTTCGGATATGCAACTACTGTAAGTATTTTCTCAACCACGGTAATTCCTGACCCTAAGATCAATTTTTTGTATGCATTCTAGAGCCCGTTTTTGAATTACACTGCGGCTATTGATTGATGCTGCATGACACGCTCTCGAAAATATCCTCTTATTAATCTCCTAAAGCTGTTTTTTCTGTTGAATAGACAAGTTCTTTCATTCTTCCCCATACAAAAAAAATCCAATAGTATAGGGTCATGACAACTTGCAGGCCAGTGAACTGGTCCGTTTCTTCCTATTCAATGACTACCATATTCTTCATCTAGCCAATTATTAACCTCTCGACCATAGTGAGCTGGAGAACAATCCTGTTTGAAATATGATGAATCTAATTGAATCAGTGGAATTTCCTAATTCTAGTAAATCGTTCAGCCTGGGTGGTAATTTGAAGGGTGCTATTAAATTGTTTCCAATTACACCTGACAACATATTGACACTGAATTTGTTTTGAAATGATGACTGTCTTCTTAGACGTGGATTCTGTGTAGCCCATATTGGGCAGAACATATTGAAAATTTGTCTCCCGTTCAAAGAATTTTTCTAATAAACTCGTTGCCATCGAAGCTCTGTTCCAGCAAGCAGTCAATTAGAGAACTCAAACCTTTTTTATAAATCATCGAGAAGCAGTTCTTGAACAGGTTAATGGTTATATGGGTAAAGATTTCATCCACGCAAAATTACATTAAATCGCAAAGCTAAGCGTGTGATGCTGATTGATGGATCTGTTGTAACAGCTTCCAGTATTCTTTCATCAGCCGAAATTCTTCTCACTTGTAGAGCTGCCGCATTATGTCGTGTATTTGAAACTCGAAGCTTGCGATACGTATTTCCAAATACCCCTGCACTAGAAATTCATCTGTAAGGATAAAGAAAAAAGTCGCGCTTCAGTTGAATTTCGACTACACAGCCCATAAACGGAAATAATGCCTGGCATAGGGTTTGAAAATACTGATATTTCAAATAGTATTTCTAAACAATACTCTAACCTTGGCGTACAAAATTTAACTGATTTCTTATCTTTAATACAATTTTCGTTTGGTAAATTTTCCCTATAGGCCATGATACTCTAGACCTAACTTTTTCCAAGAGTAGTTAGTTTAAATTTTCGTTAACATGGGTCAGCGCAGGGTAGAACAAAGTTGGCCTTTTCTTAAATCTCCGAAAAATTATGTCAACATTGGAGATAGACCCATTCTGTAGAACGATTTTGTTCTTAGAATATATGCAAGAATCTTTTCCCAAAATATTGTTGATGAATTAGGGGGCATCCTGCATAACAAATAACGAGTTTTCAAAAATTTAGAAACAGTCAAGAAAGTAAAGGTCTTTTCAAACCAAACTTCTACCATTTGACTAAGCATATTCCAAGTCTACATAAATGATTGCAACTCTGTATAAAACTTGAATTTTTTTTCAAAATTTTGAACCAACGGTATATGTATACATCATTTCGTATTAAGTTAAAGAATTTTTAAAAGGAAGACTGATATAAAGGTTGGAAAATAAAATTTTAACTTTTTTAATTATCTAAAGATTAATCGACACTCGTTAGTCCACTAGACACTGTATGATTCGTTATACTGGACCATCACTGGACGTAGAAATCTTAAATATTAAATATTTTTGAAAACTAAAAAACACATTTTCAACAGAGCAAAATCTTGGAGCTGTGAATGAACTGATTTTTTTTTATTTTCATAAAACTATTGACTTTTTTGAACAAATATTTTACACTACGCACAGTACATTTTAATAATTCATTTGATGCCAAATATTCACCCGAATTCAAAATATGAAAAGATTTGAACCAAAAGTAATGCATTCATTGATTCCATTCTTTGACAAAACCTTAAGCATTTTGCAGTTTTTCAACCGTTTAAATTTCGTGCCATATAAGTCTGAAGTCCTTTGAAGACACACACAAACTCTTTGAAGTATTTAAATATAATAATATAATAATAAATAAATTTAAATCAGTTGAAATTATTCTGTCTTTTGGTAGTTTCATAAGTTAAAAAAAAAACTATTTTATTGTTTTAAATCATTAGGACCTTTTTGTTTTTGAAATACTTCATGCCTTTTTAATCGTTTGATCTTTTGGAGATGTATTCTTTTGGCATCTCTTAGTATTTGCAGTGCTTTGAAGTATTTTTACGTTTCGTTTTATTTAGAGATACTATTCAAAATAAAAAAAATACATCATGATTATGTTATAGCAGAGTTTTCAGAATCTTTGTATCGGATGTGATGTGTTTTTTAGAGGCAAAGAATTTTATTATGAAATAAAATACAAGAACAATTTTAATATTCATGGATATTAAAATTATTTTGTATTTTATTGGAAAGATAGTTTTCTGTAATTTATGTGTGAATATGATTTCAGGCATCTGGCCACCATGGCTAGCGCGTACATGGCGTTATCTAAAGTCTCTATTTTGGCAATAACACGTCGAATGTCGTTTTATTTTGACACATTTCGATCATCATCAACATTACACTTCACATCAGCAATCGCTTGTTCTGTGGCACTGAAAGACGTCTTAAAAGATATACCCATCATTTGGGGTAAAAGTATTGCAAAAACGATCCAGAGTTTTTCGTATTAGCCGCTCTAGTGGCGATTATGAACACCATACAACACACGTAACGCCCGATGTGTTTCTCTAATTGATGCTCCAATGTGAGACTATTCATGATGAAGTGCTGAGCAAACCAAACAGCCGAAAACTTTCAAATCAACCAGTGTTGACAACTTAAAGTTTTACGCCTCTTAAAAAAACATACTTTTTTATTTAAAATTATTTGAATTATTATTCAAAAAATTCGCAAAGTTTCTTAGAATTTTTTCAAATCAACTTGGTGAATTAGAATAGAATTATAATAATTAAGTTAAATTTTCCAATTTACATAGTTCTTAAGACTTTTTTTTTCTTAAGAAGATGTCTAGTTCTAAACACCATTGTAATTTTACAGAATTCAAATTTTTTTTCATAAAATTTAAAATTTCATTTAAATTTGCTTATCCCACAGATCTTGAATACCAACAGCTATAGGTATACATACGTTGGCAGGAAGGCTTAGTTAGAATACAAGAACACTGAACATATTTTATGTATTGTTGAAGATTTACTTATTTTATCAATGTTTATTGAAATTAAAGCAGAATTTTTTCCCAATCCCTAACATGCCCCTTACACTATCCACATCGCAACCAAAAACAAAACAATAAATCCTGCTTCGCCCTAAATTAAACTCGCATTTCATCTATACGTCGAAATTTACATGGCGAAAAATTAAAATGGGAAACAAATAGCTTTGCTAACATTTAGTTTCCGCCATATCGAGGGTAGGCTTTTTGACCCCACAGCAAAAAAAAAACTCCCCGGAAGCAGAAAAATAACATGAGCAAAACTTGGGCAGCACAAAAAAAATCAAAAAAAAAACCTTCGATGCAAGAATGAAAATCGATAGGCATCGGTCTCTGACGATATTTCGTTGAAATTCAAAAAAAAAAGGAAGAAAATCGGAACACCAAACGTGCTTCAGAGATTTTTTTGTGCAATGGAATTTTCAATAGGTCGACAACAGTATCTACCTTTTGATATTTTATACATAAAGGTGGTTTTTATCTTCGTAAAAGATTACAGTATTTTATATTATACTCGTAAGCTTGTCTGCACACAATAATTTGTTGGGAAAAAAACAGTACCTCTGCGAATGAAAAATAGGATCACCGGGAGGATTAACGAAGATTACACAACGCGTCCTTAATATAAAATGTAAATTTGAATTGCATAACATTACTCATTTTTAATGGCAGAATATTTGGATAGCTGTGTAACGACTACCGAGATACCATTGGAGAGGGAGTAAAGTGAACCTGACTGCTGGAAATGAATAACTAAACTAATAAGACACTTGTTATATATGTATTTGCATTTTTTATCGATTTGGCAACACTCATGGTAGTTTGTTTTGTAGATTGTTTCTATTTAACAGGAAATATAAGGAGTAGAATTGAATTTTGGTAATTTAGGATACACAGAAAAAGTGGCTTATTTACACGAAATAATAAGATTTGATGTCGAAGTGGATACTTTGGTGAAATGGTATCCCCGCTATTATTCTGAAGAGGTGTTCTTCCACGCTAGCAAAACCCCTGCGTAAGCTTTTCCATCTGTCCTATTCGTCAGGGCTCGTTCCGAGTAGTTGGAAAACTGCATTTGTTCAGCCAATTCCCAAAAAAGGCGAATCTTCTTCTCCCTCTAATTATCGACCGATCGCACTAACGTCCCTTCTTTCTAAGGTCATGGAAACGCTGATTAATTATCAGCTTAAGAAATATCTTGAGGAACGAAAGCTTCTTAATGACCGGCAGTATGGCTTTCGTAGCAATAGGTCCACAGGTGATTTGATGGTTTATCTAACCGAAAAGTGGAACAAATCTTTACATTGCTTCGGAGAAAGTAAGATTATTGCACTTGATATTTCAAAGGCATTTGATAAAGTCTGGCATCTTGCTCTTTTATCGAAAATGCGTGCTTTCGGGATCGACGAATCCCTACTTCTTTGGATTAGAAATTTTCTTTCGAACCGTTCAATACAAGTTGTACTAGAAGGATTCAAGTCTGAAACACACAAGATAAATGCTGGTGTGCCCGAGGGCTCCGTTTTGTCCCCAACCCTCTTCCTCATTTTTATTAATGATCTCCTGTCTGTAACTTCTAATCCAATTAATTGTTTCGCTGACGATAGTACTCTTAGCTTTTCATATTCGTTTTCAGACTCACATCCCTCCTCTTCGGATGTGGAACTGCAACGACAAAATATGATAAGCACATTAAATTACGACCTAAACAGCATTGTGCAATGGGGAATAAGAAACCGTGTCGAATTTAATGCTTCGAAAACCCAATGCTGTCTTATATCGTTAAAGCGAGATATACCCCCCTTGCCACTATCTATGAGTGGCACTTGCATCAATGAAACTGAACATCTCGATATTTTCGGTATGTGCATCACGAACCACCTCTTGTGGAACACTCACATACGCGATGTTGCCAAAAATGCCGCAAGATGTTTGGGTTTTCTGAGACGGTGCAAGAAATTTTTCTCTCCTTCTGATCTGGCTACAATCTATAAAACCTATATACGTCCAAAACTTGAGTATAACTCCCATCTATGGGCTGGTGCTCCAGTAACTTATTTAAATCTCTTGGACAGTATTCAAAGAAGAGCTTTTAAAATGATTGGTGATAATAACATCATTGACTCATTTACGTCACTCCAACATCGTCGTAATGTTTCTTGCCTCACCCTTTTTTACCGTTATTTTAACGGAATATGCTCTAGTGAAATAGCCAGCTGCATTCCTCCCCTTAAACAATTTAACCGTAATACTCGCACTTCTAGGAATGCCCATCAGTTTACCCTTGAGCCCAACTTCGGCCGTACTGTGAAGTACAGAGATTCGTTCTTCAGCCGTACTACGCGAATGTGGAATTCTTTGCCACGCTCTGTCTTTCCCAGTCATTGCAATGTTCAAGAATTTAAAACCAATATACACCGGCACCTGCTTTCTATCCCGTACCTTTTTTCTTAATGCTCACACTGTGTCTCTGGCATATTAAAAGTATACAAACCCCTTGAGTGTGCGCCGATTATAAAAAAAAAAAAAAAAAGAGAGGAGCAGTAGTTATTTATCATAAAATTTTCTAAAAGTGATTAGCAACCACCTTGGTGTCTTTGAAAACATATATCTTAGCCTTGTACCTTCATTTGATTATATCAAAAGACTATATGTATATATACTATACATATATGTAAAAAAGTATGCATAAAAGATTAAGAATGTTAGCTTTGTATAAAAACAACAGAATTGAATATCTGCTTCTCAGCGTAAGATCAAGTTTTGAAGTGGTCAACTTACAGGTATGAAATTGCCAAAGTAAGCTTTAAATTCAAACGCAGTCCAAAAACACAGTCAAAAGTAGTAGAATAATTTTTGCATGATAAATTTCGTAATAAAATTTCATTAGTTGTCAAACAAATTCTGTCAATTTCAAACACTTAAAAGTACCTTCAAAATACCTCATTTCAGCTCTTATGAAGTCATAGTATAGAATGGTCATTAACAAACAAAAGCAAACTCCATTTAAAAAATTAGAAAAAATGTTCCAAATACGCCACAGTATACCGACACGGGAGGCCTTTCCAAATTCTGCAGAATTTCGCACACGAAAAATATTATGACATCATTGAAATTTTGTTATTATTTAGAAGGATCACGAAGAAATTCAACATCATTTAAATGTCCTCCCATGTTCGGAAATCACTCATGTAAAATGTTTACTTTGGCACGAGCTGTGTGGCACGTAGCACCATCCGGTTGAAATCGCATATTGTCGGTGTCCATGTTATCAAAAGAAATTGATTATCATTGACCTTAAGCTAAAGTGACCATTCATCCCACATTACGTGGGACAGTCCCACATTTACATCATCTGTCCCACACTGAAAATTGTCCCACAAATGTCCCACAAAATGAAAACATTTCCCACACCGTCGCATAAAATCGAGATAATTTTTTTTTTTTTTTTAACCATGATAATTTAACTGAACACCATCATTTTACCAAATTGTATGCATGACATATTGACTGAACAAACTCATCTTGTTGACAGATAATTAGGGGGGCTTACATGGACCAGCATGCTCGACATGGCTCGATGGCAAAAATAACTGTGCGCACAACTTTGCGTTTACATTTACCCCTCACACACGCCACATCGATCAACCTAATCGACAAAGTACTTCGCTTTTGTATGGGCTGGGCATTTACACACCAATACGCCGACGTAGAAGTACATGCCAAAATCAGCTGTTAAATAATAGAGTTGTAAAATTTTAAATGAAAAGTGAAAATGACCGAAAAATATTTGAATTTTAATGCTCCAGAACCACTTTTTTTGTGTTGATCAGAGCTTTATTGAATTATTGCTTAAGGAGATTGAATTCTATTCTTGCTTTTTTCAGGCGATTTGTAAATTTTAACAATTAAAACCGAATAACATCATAAAAAATTGTTTCGACGAACTAGTTCGGTCCTTTTTACACGCCATGTCGGCATACTACTTCGATTCCCAGAGTTCGCACTGCTATGTCGACACATATTCATTTCACACGACCCAAAAACCTTATCGACAATATGCTTCGATGAAGTAGTTCGTGGTGTGTGTTAGGGGTAATTGATACTGATGTTGTCGAGCATCAGTATTTTAAAATTTTCGAATCAAACAGACGCAGGATGGCGAAAATGATTTTAGCAGCGTTAATTATGAATAAGATTCTTGAAGAGGAAGAGGAAGAGGAAGAAAAAAAAATAAAGGAAAAAAAGAAAAAACGTTTATGGGTAAAAAAATGGATTAAGGGCAGAAAAAAATACAACCATACAAATTTGATGAACGAGCTCAAAGTTACATCTTGGATTGAGTTTTTTTTTTACCGTTTCTAAACTGACATTAAGGTATATTTCCTATATTTTTCCAACAACACTTCGTATCCTTTTAGCTTTAAATTTTTGTTTTTATAAATTGCACTTTTTATTTTCCATACCTCAGGTAAGCTTTTGTATAGTTCAAAAAACTCTTTCCAAAACTCACTGTTATTTGGTATTGTTGCCATTATTTTCGCTTACCGTGACCGTGTTATTTGGCCGAGATAATTTACAGAATGAGAAAAAACGAAGTTGTCGAGCATCTGTTCACACGAGTTGGCTGGTTGGGCGAGCCTTCAGGTTTTCAAAAATTTTTGAAATCCATCCAGCATGTTGGTCAAGCAGTTGTTTTCGCGTTTTAATGATCGAGCATCGATGGTTGTCGAACAATGTTGTCGAGCATACTGGTTCATGTAAACCCCCCTATTGTGTAAAACCAAATTCGCATTTGTAATTCAAAAAGATTGTTAACCGAAAGAAGATTGTGGACATAAAGTTTTGTTATTATTTCATTTAAAATAAATAGAATGTAAGTTAAGTTGATCTTAGCTCTGCCTAAAATCATGTTTTTTTGTTTAACTCTTTCGGCCTTATTTATTATTATTTCTCACTAATACGGGTTCAACCTCGGAATAGTTAAACCGAGCCGAAGCACTTACTTCGGTCTAACGCCACGTCACAGAAATGCTTATTTATAAATTATTTTCTTAGCAGTTTTAGGTACGCCTTCCTTATGTTAAATATACTAGCAAAAAAAGTCACCAATCTAAAACTCTGGTTATTATACGCGTAAGAAAACCCAAGCTCAATCAATCGAAACGATATTGACTGTTAAATCGACTTTTCAAGTATTAAAAAAAGTATATTTTTCAGAGAAATATTTAAAAGACTAGTTCTTTTTATTTTATTTTTTATAACCTGTTTTTTTTTTGTTGCTGTTTTTTTTTTTACTGAACTGATCTTAATTTATTTGTTCCTTTTTTTTTAACGGAAAGTTTTTTAATAGTTATTCAGATTTTGTTCTCTTTTTCTTTAAAACCAACATTTTTTCTTTATTTTCTGAAACTTTTTAAACAAAATTGAAATGTCCCTCATTGAAAAACAAAAATTTTTGTGTATCATATTTTCGGGCGGAATTTTTTACTTTGTCCCACATTTTCACTTTTTGGATCTGGTCACTTTACCTTAAGCTATCGTCGTTGACGGTGATGGCATGGCCAACGTGCGTCGTTCCCAAATAAGCATGGACCAATGATACTGCCAGGCCAAAATTCCTACCAAACAGTCACTTTTTCTGGATCCATTGCAATTTGGTGGATCTGTTGTGGATTGTGATCATCCCAAATTCGATAATTTCGATTGTTGACGAAAGTATTAATTCATAAATGGCCATCGTCGGAAGGTCAATCATAGCAACCGTAAACGCGGCGAAGATTGTGAAATGTTGTTCGCACATCAGAAGACCCTATTTCCATGTGAATTTGGCAAAACAGGGTTAATATATGCCAATAAATTTGATATATGTACGTAGCTTTTACAATATGGCCGCAATCAATTTTCAAAGTTCAAAAAATCCTATTTGAAATTCTATTATTTCAGGTGGTGATTTACGTTTGTCAATTTTTGTGCTTGTTAAGTGTATGTTCAGTGCAAGAATGATACATTTTCGGGGTTCTAATAGTTACGAAGATAAGAAAAGTTTACGTTTAGCGATTGAATATAATTCAATTGAAAGTGCAAATGGCCTGAGCTCCAAAATGTACCGTCGTACATGAGTGAAACATTATTTTGGAGATGAGACCACATAAATTTTCAATTGACTTAAATGATAAAATGGAGAAGTTAAAAAAACTGCCTAAATAGTTTAATTAAAAAAAAAAGATGATGCACGACTACTTTTATGGTTGAAGACCAAAATGTCACCAATTATTGAAGTCATAAAGTGTTTGGTTATATGTACTGTTTTGTCTAACAAAAGGAAATTCATTAGTTTCCTTTTGTTAAGGAAAATCGGGCGCTTACTTTTGGGCTCTGCTCGTGGTATCATCGACTCATCACCAGTCAACCATTCTCATTATTGTCCGTTCCATTGTGAAAAAGTAAGAAGTACTAAACAAATTATGTTCTACTCAAAATTTATTTTTGTAATAAGTACTCGTATTTTTCTTGAACAGTTTTGGATTGTTCACTTAGAAATACCCTTGAGTAAGATTGGAACTAAATTGGATGAGCCATTAACTAAATATACAGTAATAAAATACAAAAAAATACAATTTTCTCAAAAAAAAAACGTAAAATTTTTCGCCAAAAACAAAAGATACAATCAATTAGGACCGCCGAGGTGTGATTTTAAATCAAATACACTAAAGCTGTTTGAGGAAAACAATTATTTTTTTTGTATACGCCAGTTACACGTTTCAGATTTTTACTTCCGATTACTAGTTACTTGAAAATACTAAAGAAGACCTTAAAAGTGGGTCTTGAAATTCTGTCTATCTGTCTGTTCCACAACATACTAAAAGGCTCGGCTAATTTTTGTCAAACTTGGTAGATTTTGTTTTTGAATTTACCCCCCCCACAGACGTTTTTTTCTTCTTTTCTTTTAAGACCAAACGGTATACCTGCCATACGAATTTTTTCGATATTTTATAAATATTTTTTTTTTTTTAAAACCGTTCCATAGAATTTAAAAAAAAATTAAAAAAATTTAATTTAGTTAAAGCTAGGTAATGATTGGAAACAATGGTTTCAAAAAATGATTATTTTTGGTACCCTCTGTGAAACCATTTTTTTTTTTTTATTTTCTCAAAAACAGTACAACCGATTATGATGAATAAGAGTTTCTAAATATACAAGTAATCTACAAGATGTTAGAAAAAACATATTTTTAATGAAAATAACGGTACCCACCATCAGGGTTGCAAAAGTTTAAGTCACTTTTTAACTTAAGCTTGGCTTTAATTCACAAGCTAAGCGTTGACTTATGAATTAAACAAAATGTAATTCAGCAGCTAGTTACTGACTTATGAATTAAAAAAAAAATAAATCATAAGTCAGTTGGTGACTTGTGAATTAAAAAAATTTAAATCATAAGCTTCTTAGTGACTTATGAATTAAAAAAAAAATAATTCACAACCTACTAATTGACTTATGAATTAAAAAAAAATAATTCATAAGCTAATGGATGAATTCTGATTAAAAAAAATATTAATTGTAAAATTTATAAGCTAGCATGATAATTTTATGACACACAAAATTCTCCAAAAGCTTTCGTTAATAATTAAATAATTATGTAGTCAAAACAAGCTTAAAAATTTCTAGTCTACCAACTAGCTAGAATTAAATTTTTTTTAAATCATAAGTCACTTAGTAGATTGTGAATTAATTTTTTTTTTAATTCATCATGAAATAAATTTTTTTTAAATCATAAGTCACTATAAATGACTTATGAATTAAATTTTTTTAATTCACAAGTCATCCACAGACTTATGACTTACTGTGTTTTTAATTCAAAAATTTGCAATCCTGCCCACCATACAAATGTAATGGCTTTCGAAAACCGTATTTTTCTCGAAAACGGTTCCGAGAATTTTGATAAAATTTTTTTTCTCTCGTTTAATTCTTACGATCTATAATTTAATAAAAATTTGAAATTAATATATTATTGACTGTAATCATTTTTTCGAATTTGGAATTTCTCATTATCGGCATAACGGATTTTAATGACATTTTTTATAGAGAAGCTTCTTAAAAGTTTAAAAAATATTGCATTTCAAGACTTAAAACAAAAAATATTTTTTGAGTTTTTGAAAAAAATCTATTTTTTTGGAAATTCAATATCTCAAAAACGGTTAAATATTTTTTTTGGAAATTTATTTCTTATTCGTAAAATGATAAAAACTTTAAGTTGGCGTACCAAATTTTTTTGTTAAAAATGTTTTAAAAATTTTGTATATAAAAGCTTATTTTTTTAAGAAACCACTAGAGAAACTTATAATTTCTTTTTTTACTAATATTACCTTGAATTAGCTCCAACTACTAAAGGAGTTTATTTAATCATTTGTAGTTCGTGCGACCTAGTCGTGAAACGATCATTTCGTTTCGTTAAGGCTGGTTGTTGCAAATAATCATAACTTTTTAACCTTACCATAAAAATCTAACATCCACTCAGCAATTTAAAGTTAACTTAAATGTTTATGATTTGATTAAACAAAAGCTCCTTTTTTAACCAATAATATTTCTTCAACATCGAATGAAGAAAGTTTCATCATAAAATAATTTTAAAGCTCATAAATTAAGACAGATGACGACAGATTATCTTAACCTATTTCCCAATAAAACACCCCTGTGTCTGGGTATAGTTACTTATTATTTTTAAATCACCAACTCAATGTAGGAAAAATAATTGTTTATAATAAATTTATACCAACCATATGTGAAATATTATTTTATTCATAATTAACTCCCCGTGAAGGTAAACTTAAGCAAAACACACCAATATGTCTGGAGTGCAAGATATTTCAGTGTTTATTTTGTATTTAGCGTGCTTGAATCATTTAGTTTTCTTATAATAAAATCAACGGAGTGTGTAAATTTCGCTACATCTAATTAATTCTACTATCACGCGAATAAATTTCAAAGTCTATGATTCAGGTTCCTTGGCTTTTTACACATATTTTTGATTCATTGCTTCTTTATGAAGTTAAACATCTTTGTATAATTTATACCGCTGCTGTCGCCTCGGAGGTATTAAACTTTATTAATAACATTCAGTAGTGAGCTAGCACATACATACCATACATATATGAAAATCGAATATAAGTTTACTTAAATAATTAGGAAATATTGTACTATAGATGTTTACTTAACCCCACAGTGGATATTTTCTACTAGGGTTTGAACTGTTTGAGGATTGTGCCTGTTAAACGTCGGCGTCGACTTTAGGTATACTTTTTAGATGCAATAAGGTTCGGTGACTGAGGTAACAAAGGTGCATCTCCGTAATTGCTGATTAATTAATTGGGACAAATCGCTCACAGCTTCTCCATCGAAACTCTATAGCTGTTATGGAGTGACCCCATCTACATAAAATTGTGTCTCTTGTTGAACCCAATAAACAGCTTCAGTTTACTACAAATTTGACAATCATTCAAATGTGATTCTACCCGGTTGAAGAAATTAGGGGAAATAAATCAGGCGGGAAGAAATTAAACACCGTTTTTCGAAGAAAGGAGATGCTCTGACCTGTGCCAACAAAATGATATAAGTCTTATCAACGTAACATACAAAATCCTCTTATATGTACTGTGTGATCGCTTAAAATCGTTTGTCAATGATCTGAGGAGTCCCTATCAGTGTGGTTTAAGGCCCGAAAAATCAACTGTCGACCAAATTTGACACTCTTACCGATTTTGGAAAAAAAAAAACAAAAGTTTCAAATCGATACACACCACCTCTTTATCGACTCAAAGTCGCACATCGGCATCCCTGCCAAACTCATTCGCTTGTGCAGGAGAAATCTCGCATAAAAGTTGGTAAGAACACCATCAAAAAGGTTTGAGGCAAGGCGACGAGTTATCATGTGAACTATTTAGGATCGTTCTTGAAGCAATTGTACGAAAGTGGTAAGTCAAAAACAGGGGTACAATTTTTAAAAAGTCCACTCAATTACTTGCTTATGCAGATGATATTGACATCATTTGGAGAACGAAGCTAGCTCTTACTCGAGTATCTGCATGTATTCAATCGGAGGCACCGAAAATGGGCTTGACTATTAAGGAAAACAAAACGAAGTTTATTGCTGTCATCGAGAAAAGAATCTAAACATCGTCGACTCACGCAAAACGTCACGATGCGATGGTTGGGTACAACTTCGAAATCAGCAAGGAGTTTGTCTATTTCCTACTATCTCGCAAAATAACAACATTGCAGAGATCAAACGAAGAATAACTTTTGCCAATCGGGCTAAGAAGGCATTTGAGAAGTAAAGCCCTCTCTCAAAGAACAAAGGAGACCTTATATAAGATCCGATCCTGCTGTATGGGGCAAAGGTATGAATCCTGTCAAAAGCGGATGAGAATGTGCATAGGAAGATTCTTCGGGTGATTTTTAGTCCAGTACTCGTATGTATAGACGAATTATGGGAGAAGATTCAACAAATAGCTTTATACCGAAGTCGACCTGATCAAAAAACTGAAAATACAGAGGAAGATCCCAACTTAGGTGGCGCACACAAGTGAAGAACGACCTGAACAAACTTTTAAGTAACTGGAGGCAGCTAGCTAGGGATCGAGCTGACTGGAGGGGCTAGGTTTATAGGTTTACGCTCTTATTTTCTTGTCGATCTTCAGCCACGTGTTCTCAAGTCACTGCTTACGGTAATGACCCCGGAGGATTTTCGTTAACCGTTGTCTCTTCTCAGATACAAAAATTGATATCAATTCATTAAAGACTGAGCAAAAAATGTGTAACCCAAAAAATTGAAATATTAAATCCTTATACTAGATACACACGAGGCAACTGTAGCAGCAACGTGTTGCTGCAACGTGTTTCGTTTGTTCACTACACACGAGGCAACTGTTGCCGCAACCACAGTACTGTTGGAGCAACCGATGGAAAATATCAAATTTTTTTGATATTTCTGGCAACGATTGCAGCATCACAAATAAATGGGCAACGCAGCTACACACGAAGCAACGGTTGCTTCAACATGGCTGTGTTGCTGCAACGGTTGCCTCGTGTGTATCTAGCATTAGAATGTTACAAACAGACCTGGAAAGTACTTAAGTATTTCAGGAATTCATTCCTCTTAACTGCTGCAAGTACTAGACACTGGTAACTGTATTTCTGTATCCTGGTACTTGGACTTAAAAAAAAAGCAAGTTTAAGTATTTGGATATAAATACTTAAGAGGAGGTGGAGTATTGCTAGCTGTTCATTCATCATTTTCTTGCCGTGAAATTTATTTACCGTCTCGTTCATCCGAATTTGATGTCGATCAACTTGCTGTATGTGTCACCTTTAACAACTCAACAGGTGTACTCATTATATTAAGTTTTATACCGCCAGGTAGTTCACTTGAATTATATAATTTGCATATTTTAAATACTCGTTTTGTTTTAAATAATTTAACTTCCAATCAACACTCAATTGTTTTGGGTGATTTTAACTTATGTCATGTAAATTGGATTTTAGACCCTGATGAGCTTTGTCTCATTCCTTTCAATTAAAAAATGCTCATGAATCTTTAGTTATTGATACGCTTTCAGAATTAGATCTTATTCAAATAAATAAATTCCAAAATGATTTAAATCGAATTCTTGACTTGGTTTTTGTTGATAAAGAATTTTGTTCTAACTTAATTAAAAACATTTGCCCTTTATTTCCGAATACTCTTCATCATTTAGCCCTTTGTTTAAATTTCAAGTCTTATATTATATTTTAAGCCATGTTTCAGTAATTTATTCAAATATGATTATAGAACTGGTGACTTTAATTCAATTAGTACATATATTAGTGCTTTTCCTTGGAGCTCCATTTTTTTAAATGATACTTTATCTGAAGCATACAATTTTTTTCGCGATGCATTGACTGAAGCTATAAATCTGTTTATTCCTAAAGTTCCAATTAGAAAAAATTCCAAACCAGTCTGGTTTAATAAAAGATTAAGTAATTTATCAAATAAAAAAAATAAAGCGTATAAACTACATATATCGGAATTCCAACAATAATACGTTTTTGCTTAACAACTATTTACGGCTTCATAAGGAACTTGTTGTTCTTAATAAGTTTTTATATAAAGACTACATTTATAGAACCGAGTCTAATCTTAAGCAAAACAGTAAAAGTTTTTGGAATTTCGTAAAAAATAAGAAATGTTCCAACGGTATCCCAAACTGCATGCATTATTTGGATACCTCATCAAGTGACCTTATGACAGTTTGTAATATGTTTTCAAAATTTTTTCAATCGGTTTATTCACCATCTTATGCATCCGCAAATTTCACCCCTAATATTCCAATAAATCAAATCAATATCGGTTCCTTATATCTAAGTTACTCTGATGTTGAAAAGGCTCTTGGTGAACTAAATCCGGATAAACAACCCGGCCCCGATGGTATTCCTCCAATAGTGTTAAAAACATGCGCTAGAGCCTTTTTAGAACCATTAACTCTGCTTTTTAATGAATCTCTTAATACGGGTCAGTTTTTGAACGATTGGAAAGTATCCTTTATTATTCCTATTCATAAATCTGGATCAAAGCAAGCTGTCAATAACTATCGTCCAATAAGTAAGCTTTCAATGATTCCTAAACTCTTTGAAAAACTGATTTATGCAAAGTTATCTTTTTTTCTCAAGGAAATAATTTCTCCATTCCAACATGGATTTGTTTCTGGAAGGTCGACTACTACAAATCTTTCAATTTTATGTAAGGAGATAACTCGTAATCTTGAGGATGGTTATCAATGTGATGTCATCTATACAGATTTTTCCAAAGCATTTGATAAAGTTAATCATGAGATCTTGATAAAGAAACTTTCGGTGCTTGGATTTCATTCAAATATGTTGAAATGGTTTGAATCTTATTTAACTGGGCGTACTCAGTACGTAAAAATTGATAATTTACTATCTGATCCCATTGCTGTTACTTCTGGCGTACCTCAAGGGAGCCACTTAGGTCCACTGCTTTTTCTGCTCCTTATAAATGATATACCCGATACAGTAAAAAATTCAAACTGTCTTATGTTCGCAGACGATATAAAATTGTTTCGTTGCATTAAGTCTCCTATTGATTGTATTTTACTTCAAAATGACCTTAACTCTTTAGCAGACTGGTGTACCTCTAATCAGTTGTTTCTTAATGTCTCTAAATGTAATTTTTTAACTTTCCGTAGGAATTTTTCTTCTCTTAACTTTATTTACGAAATTGATGGAATTCCATTGCAAATGGTTTTTGAAAAAAAAAGATCTTGGCGTTGTCTTCGACCCTAAGCTTACTTTCTCCCTTCATATCGACTTTGTTGTGGCTAAGGCAAATTCTTTACTTAGATTCGTTACACGAAACTCTAAAGAATTTTCCGACCCATATACTCATAGAGCATTATACTATTCATACGTTAGACCTATTCTCGAGTATTGTTGTATCATATGGAATTCGTACTATACAATGTACTCTGATCGGATTGAAAGTATCCAAAAACGATTCACCAGAATTGCCAATCGTAGACTTAATTGGAATATTCAAATGCCTTGTTATAGTACAAGATGTAAGCTACTGGGTCTTCAAACTTTAAAAACTCGTAGGAAATTCTTTGAAATTACTTTTATTCGGGATATACTTAAAAACCAGATTGATTGTTCTTTTCTCCTGTCATTTATTAAACTGTATGCTCCTGGGAGGGCTCTGCGAGTGCATAGTTTATTCTTTGTTCCTTACCATAGAGTAAACTATGGACTCAATGAACCGATTACTCGTTGTATTAAACAAGCTAATTTAATTTGTAATCATATTGATTTTACCAACAATCTAAGTCGAGATACATTCAAAAAACATGTTATCTTTATATTAACGTTCATTTATCCTGGTGGTTAGTCATTAAGTCTCAACATATTTGTAAAGTACCGCATGCTACTTATATATATTTCAGTAGTCTATAAGATTGTATATTATTATTAATTTATTTTATATGATCTGCTTGATGAGAATAAATAAATAAATAAATAAATAATACTTGCCTACTTGCCTAGTAAAATTGTAAATTTTTAAGAACTATTCAAAAAGTGAAAACATAAAAATTAAATTAAAAACTTATTTATGTTTTATCTTTCTTTAATATATTTTTTGTATTTTATTCAAATTGATATCGAAATAGATATTATTTGTTAGGCTAAGAATATTTTGGAAATCCACTTTTATGTATCTTTAAACTAATTTTTCGGTTCGCCTTAGTTCCTCCTTGTGTATGATTATTTATAAATACATAACATTTCGAAGTTGACCACACGAATGCACTTTACTTTATGTAAATGTAGAATATCAGCAGCCGTTCTGTAAGAGGAATATTTCCGGTCGATCACAAGCAATAAGCGACTGAATTTTTGCATAAGTGTTATTTTTTGATCTATCGACAATTAGTTAAGCTTTACAAACGATAGCAATCTGGCAACATTATACGTTAAGTAATTAATTGTTTTTCAATTACTTTCCGCCATCATGTCGTCGATTTCGTTGGAAATAATTGTAACGAGCTATCAAATATCAATCAATCAATCCATGACGCACAGATTGAATGAAAAACATTACACACACATTTTATTTAAAGTAAAAACAAAATTTTTAATCGAACAAAATCGATTTCAAAATTGTTCCCAATTGGTATGGAGTTTACTCGTGGGTTGGTATTTATAGATTAAAAAAAAATAACGACCATAATTTGTAAATATTTCACATTCCTTTGTTATAATCTCCGTAGCTTTGACTCATCAAGCTTACAAGAAAATTTACGATAAGGTGTGTATTGTGTAGTGTCAACGACCGACGCGACATTGACGCACAGTGGGACAGATAATAAGTTTTTAAATAAATTTTTGTGCAGGTATAATAATACTTACAAAGGGTTCTTTGAAACTCGAAAACGAAATAAAATGCATGACTGGATTGCACGAACTTGCTCCTATGTAAAAGAATTAAAATTTCAAAAATTCAATGAGAAAACTGATCATAACCAAGGAATTCATTTTTTAAATAACTATTTGGAACAAAAATCAGGATGCCATGTGATTTGTCAAGAAAATCAAGAAAATTCGATACCTCAAAAATGGTACTTAAAGTGTTTTAAAAAATTTGTACAAGCTTATTTAAAAGAAACTGGAACAACGATTTATAATTTTTGTTCTTGCATAAAATATTTGCTTGAGAAATCACATCATTTATCTACCTGGCCTTTGTCTAAATGTTTTGAAAACGCTTTTTTCCGTTTTATAACAAAAAAAATGACAGATTTAACATTTTTCTAGCTTTTTTGTTTGATTTAATCCAAGTTTTTAAACTATTTTTGCCCAATGTGTTGGCGTTTCTTTTTTTAAAATCAGAAATAGATTAAATTAACTCGATCTATGGAGCAATCTGACTTCGGGCCCAAATTTTGTGTTGTTGTTATTGGTTCTTGATTAAATATTTTTGTTATTTTTGTATTGTTTGTATTGCCTATGAAGGTCATTTTTATTATCATAATTTAACAAAATAGCTACTTCTGATTTGATGAAATTGCTTACGCACTTTGTTAACTGACGTATAAAATTCAGTGAGATCATTCCAAGCAATCGGTTAAGATCGAATTTTTAAAATTGTTACATTATTTGTGTTGAGTCAATTTTTTGTTAAAATATTTATTCAGGCGGGTATGTATGTATGTATGTATGTGTGCTTGAAAGAACAATTGCAACTGGTGTGACATTTAAATCTTTGTTTTTTTTTCGGATATGTTAAGACCTATTTTAAGTTTGTACTCATTTAAAATATGTCAAATAATGTAGTGTCAATATTAGCGACATCACGTCTCTGAAATCTTAAATAATTTGATCCGTCAGTAAGACAGAGGAGGAGGTGTAACATGAACAATATTTTGTCCTATAGCAATTTTTTTTTATAATTTGATCGATCAACTGTGAAAAATAAAAATTGAGAAACTGATTCGAAAAAAATTCAACCTCAGCTTTTTGACAGCAAAAGTGAAGATTTTTCCAGTGGAATTCGAGATTAGCAAGATGTCACAGATCACATGAATTTGAACGGGCCAAGTCAACGGCCTTGGCTTTGATGAAAGCATCACTTCCCATCGATCAGCGAAATCAAGCATCATTGTGCGCGGTTAGTACTTGGATGAGCGACCGTTCAATTACCAACCGTGTGCTGTTGACATGTGTTTCTTCTGTTGTTCTTTCTTTCTGTGTGTCTTTCTCTGTTGTACTGTCTAAACTCTAAAGCCGATGGCCTCAGTTGCCACTTTGCCAGTGCTTTTCAGTGTCTCTTCTTCGTAGATTTATCTACGGAGTAGTGTATAAGATGTAATGTATTGTAATGTAATGAACTGGCCAAATAGTGGGGTTTGATTGGTTAATATTGATCGATAGTTTTATGAACGACCGAAACCGGATTGGATAGGTTTGATTTCAAAAATCAGCCGATATGCGGAAAATAAAATAGGAATGTTTTTCTGTCGACAAATTTGGTGCATGAAATAAAATGTTTCATTTATTTATTTCTTCAATAACTACATATATGTATTATTAATTACTTCATTTCTAAAAAAAACAACTCCACCCAAATTAGAAACTCAAATCATATGAGTAGTCAGCTGTTCTTAAAGTTCCTTATATAATAGCCTTGTATTACAACAACACAAAACTATATTAATTATTTTGGCTAGAATTCTGAACGCGGCCATTGACAGCATATCGTCAGCTGTTTTTAATTTCTTTTCAAAGCATCCCATCAGTCTCTTTTTTGAAGTTTTAATTAGTCGATGACTTTTGAAAAAAGTGTGTTCGCTTAGTTCATTTTTCAAGTTCTTGAGAAGTTTTACACTATAAAACTTGTAGCTTATGGAAAAAAAAATTACGAAAATTGGTGTTTTAGATGTAGGTTTTTTCTCCAAAGCTGAAATACCCGCAAAAATCATTTTGTGGGTTTAGTGTGAAAAATGATATGAGATTTTAGTCCCCATGGCGCCATGGCGGTGAGCTTATGTGACTTAAATTCCCATAATTCTCTGATACTTTAATGTTAAGACAAGAAATAAAATGCACGACTGAGTCGCACGAACTTGCTCTTGTGTAAAATACTAAGAATTTCAAAAACACTATGCCATGTGATTTCTTAAGCAAATATGAATTTATGAAAGAACGAAAATTATAACTTGTAGCGGTTTCTTAAAAAAATTAAACTTTTATATACAAAATTTTAAATTTTTAAGAACAAATTTTTTATTACAAATTTTTTATTACTGAACGAATAAAAATTAAGTTTCCGAAAAAAATATTGCCTTATTTTTCAGATATCGAATTTTCAAAAAAAAATATTTTTTTTTCAAAAATTCAAAAAACTTCTTTTTTTTACGGTTTGGAATGCAATGTTTTTCAAATTTTATAGAAGCTTCTCTGTAAAAATTTCATTAAAATTCGTTATACCGATAATGAGAAAGTCAAAATTTGAAAAAAATGGTTCTATGGTAGGTAAGGTCAGTAATATCTTAATTTTTAAATTTGTTTGTCTGAATTATAGGTCGTAAAAATTAATTAAGAGGATAACAAATTCATCAAGGTTCTAGGCGCCGTTTTCGAGAAAAATACAATTTCGAAAACTATTTTTTAAGATTTGTATGGGGATTACCGAAATACTCGTATTTATAAAATTACAAAAAAATTGTATCGCAGGTTTAAAAAAAGGCTGTAGTCGAACAGACAGGCAGACAGACGGACATAATTGCGACACCCACTTTTTCGTGTTCTCTATCATCTAGGTATAATTTTTAATTTTTTCCCCTACGCGTTTTTTTCTTCTTTTTTTAAGACCAAAAATAACGGTACCTGCCATACGATTTTTTTCGAAATTTTATAAACATTTTTTTTTGTCAAAAACTGTTCGACAGATTTTAAAAATAAAAATAAAAAAAATTTCATTTAATTAAAGCTAGGTATTGGTTGAAAAAATTTTTAGGAAAAATGGTTATTGAGGGTACCCCCCATGGAACCGTTCTTTTGTTTTTGATTTTCTCAAAAACGGTACAACCGATTTTGATCATTTTCTTGGATTTTTAAAAAAACTTCAAAATTTTATTTTCAAAACTCAATATTTCGAAAACCCTATGCTAGATTTTTTTTTAAAACTTGATTAATAAAAGTTCCTCAATATAATCTACAAGATGTGAGAAAAAAACTATTATTTTACCTAAAAATAAAGGTACCTACCATACAAATGCTAAAAAAATTTTAAAAATGGTTTTAAAAAATTGTATTTTTCTCGAAAACGGCGCCTAGAATTTTGATAAAAATTTTTTTCTTTCAATTAATTTTAACAATCTTTAATTTAATAAAAAAAATTGAAATTAAGATATTACAGCTTGTACCTACCATAGAACCATTTTTTCGAATTTTGAATTTCTCATTATCCACATAACGGATCTTAATGAAAATTTTTATAGAGAAGCTCCTAAAAAGTCTAAAATACATTGCATTTCAAAACTTTAAAATAAATATTTTTTGATTTTTTGAAAAAAAAATCTATTTTTTCTTTTTTTGAAAAAAAAATCAAGTTTTCTCTATTAACATTCGTTTTTAAAATTCCTAGTCTATTACATAGGAGCAAGTGCGTGCGACCCAGTCGTGCATTTTATTTTAAAATATTCCCTATCTTTAAACATTTACTTCAAAAACAATTTTCATAAATATGTTTTAGTGTTGGCTTAGTTCTGTATAAGTCTTACATTGGAATCGGTTGTCTAGGCCTTTTCTAAAATGACGTTTAATTCAATTAAAAAATTAAAAAAAAAAATATTTACAACTTCTTGGAACTTTTAAACCAATATCTAAATCTTATTAGAACGTAGATATTCGCCTACAGTAAATAAGTTTAGGCCACTTGTGTAACTTTTTAATTTCAACAAAATTTATAACATTATCTTAAAATAAACAAAACAAAATTTAATAACATCCGTAAAGGTTATTTACTCAAACTATTAAATAAAACAAATATGTAATAATTTTTAAGTTTATTTATGCTATCATTATCAAACATTGAAAAAAAAAGTAGTCCGCGATCAAATTTTGCGATTTCCAATTTGCGGAGAAAAAAAGCCTCTGCACTTAAATAAGTGTAAGAAGAAATTCTAGTTAATTGTTGCACATTATAATAGAATTGACCACCACCACACTGTGATTTTAGCTGAAGGTTATACTCGTATGTTTATATTATCACCCTACTACAAACTATCGAGTAATATTATCTCTTTTTCCCCTATTCGACAAATATATACTTCTCATCGAGACGCATTTTTTGCCATTTCCCATTTTCGTCTTTTTTTATTAAAAAATAAA
This sequence comes from Chrysotoxum bicinctum, assembly GCA_911387755.1. Lineage (NCBI taxonomy): Eukaryota > Metazoa > Arthropoda > Insecta > Diptera > Syrphidae > Chrysotoxum > Chrysotoxum bicinctum. The sequence goes on from OU426987.1 coordinate 247,483,602, forward strand.
TATTTACAGCCATATTAATAAAAAACGGTTTTACTAAATCATGGAATAGGAGTTAAGTCCTGGATTAAATTTTTGCATTAATAAAAACGAAATGTTAGGAAAAGTTAAGTGACGTTTATCAAAAATCCTTTTAAGAAATCTACTACAACAGGTAGGCCATCTCTTTTTTGTATTCTGTGTCTGCCTAAATTGATTGTCATTTGCTTGTGTCTTATTGTCGGTCTTTTATATATATGGAGATCATGCCAGTGACAAACTATGTCCCTTATTTTTAAATTGACTTCACAAACTGCCTATGTTTAGGATAAAAAGACAAGCAAACAAAATTAGAACATGTTTTGATTTACTAAGCTGTCTTTACTTGCACATTAATGGAGTAATACCCTGTCCTATTCACATATTTTTGACCGTTTTCTCCTGCCTGTTTTTGTTTTCATCCTAATGTGGGTGCAGCCAAATGCAGCTATGTATGACTTCATCCTTTCCTTAAATCCTTTCATAGTTCTCATTTTATTAAACTGCTTTGCTTTCAAAGCAAATGAATTGACAACTTCGCACCTTGTTTATTTCTTTTTTTGATAAAACAAAACAAGTTTGACAATACTATTTCTTATTCCTTCGCTTAACAACCTACTTCGGTGGTTTAGCTTAGTCATAGTTAGTACTCGTAAACGTCACTTAGCAGAAAATTTGTTTTATTAATGAAATATTGCGCTTAGTCCAGGACTTAACGATAAAACTCCACTAAACCATCTTTATTAATATGGGTGTTAAAGTTTTGTGAACTGAATATTTTATTCGTGGGAAGTTAATATTCATTCGTTACTTCCACAAATCTCATTATTCAACGCACTCTACACGTGAAGTATGAAAACAAATGTCTAACAAAACTCTTCAAATCGTTGACCGAGGAGATTTGGATCACTCGCCCTTGCTTTGTACTCTTCTCGACTTAAAACTGAAACTCAATACACTAGCGAGAAACCATTTTTTTTTAAAGATTTTGGATATACTCTGTGTTGTATATGACCAGAGTTGTCAAACGTTCTTCTTCTTCTTATATTTATTAAATTTTTCATCATTCTGTTTTTTTTTTTTCTTTATTTCCAAATATAGAATCTCCGAATCGTTATTTCGAGAGTGACGTCAACATTCATTACAAAACACCAATACGCTATGAATACAAAGATCCAATACCCGAAGAAGAGCTAGCCATACGTCAAGCGGAAACAATGCAAAAATTGTATCAAGAAGAGAGACGACGAAAATATCTACAAGAATTACAAGACATGAATTCAAGACGTCACACTGACAATTTTACACCTTCACAAAAATCACCGATACCATTGAACCGCTATGATGATTTTAATTCCGATTTGGCGCCAAAATCACCAAGCACCTCCAACTACCCAAGAACCGTTGCACGAGCATTGTATAACTTCCAAGGACAAACAGCAAGGTAAGTACCTACTACGAGTATACCTAATGTTTGCTTGCTTACGTTACCCATATTCAAGGAGGATTGTTTATGTCGAAGTTTTTTTTTATGGTTTATAGCTTAATTACAGTTATATGAAAGGTTGTGAACGATAGTTTGACACAGTTATCGGGGTTCTTTAAACTTAAGTCGATTAAATTCATAACACCCTAATGGATAGGCAGGTGTTCAGAGAGTGTGTATAGGTGCCCCCATAATAGTAATATGCAGTTTCAAGTTTTATGTTTTTGTTATGGTCTACTCGTAAACTGATTAAACTGATGAAAAGCTTGTCGTTGTGGAAATCACATCTTGATATAACGGGCAATTATACTCTCAAGGCGTAAAGAAAAAGTAATTTAAGAAATGTTCACCTTGTTTTCACTTTCTTAATAATAAACTAACACAGAAGGGTACGAACTTCGAACCCATTTACATATTAATTGGGTCACATAAGCCCGTGGTTTTGAGAAGTGTGTGACAAGCTGTCAAGTTTTAGTGCAAGAGGCTTAGTATTATAGCCTTCTAATAGTAATTTGAGACATGAAATGAAAATTGAAAACAGTTAATTTGAATCATTCCGAAATTACTTGGAGTGCAAACAAAAATAGTACCTACACATGCCAAGACCAGGACTCTGACTTGAATCCGCAAAGCATGCAGCCTATACATTTCCTCCTTTTAAATGACTAACAATAATAATAAACAAAGTCATTACCTATGAAGTGAAACATTGCAACAAATAGAAGAAGGCGATGGATGTCCTTTCGTCTACAAAATAAGAACGACACATTTTTTTAGGTGCAATCGAGATGTTAAATAACACCAACCCCCTTTTGACCAGTGATATATGTGTTGATACTAAAGGGTGTTTTTTAGGTGGAGAATTTCAAATTGAAATGGCCTTATTTGACATTTAATTTTATATCATTTGTATTAGAATATGAATTCGGGTATGTGGCTGATGGGCCTGGCGCGTGAATGCTTTAATATAGAGGTCTTTTGGACACTCTTCGCAGTATTTCGGCAATAACACGTGGAATGTTGCCTTCCAAGTGATCAACTATTTCTGATTTATTAACGCCACCATGACTAGCCTTTACACATCCCTAGATAAATTAATGTAATAGCGCCAAATCTCACGGATTATATGACAAGTTAACAGATGCATACCGTAAAGGTGATTGTTTGTGACATGTGGAGACGTTCTGCTGAAAATTTTTGCAACTTTAATGTCTTGCAATTGAAACACGAAAAAACTAGTTGTCATGTCTCTCTATTGCTCACCGTTGAATCTATGCTTCTGACCATCACCATTTTTGAAGAGATATATGATTCCATCGGCCCATAAAGCGCAGCAAATCGTCACTAGGTGTCATGCTGTTTCGACAAAGGTTTGTGGGCTACCATCGCTCCGAACAAATTCGGGAACTCTGTTTTTTTTGACATTACCATTTATTCAAAAGCGTGCTTCGTTTCTGAATTTTGATTGATGAGTTTCTCGAATATAATCATAGTTTTCGAAATACATTTGAATAGATTGCGAAAGTAGATCCAGATTGATGAATTGCAAACTAACCTCAAACCAACCAAGAACTGTCAAATCGTCTGTCACAGAAAACAGTGTTGCCAATTTAAAGTTCTCAGCCTTGAATTTACCCAAAACAAAATTCCCTGTACTCATTATGTAAGTATGTACATTAAAGCTTTTAAAGAATTATTTGAAAGTCTTGGAACGTCTTGAATAGAATGACACTCTCTTAATTGAGTTGCAGCAAAATATTTTGTACGTGAAGTTTGGTAGGTTTTGATTATTTAAGGATGTGTTCGTTGATATTTTTTTTTTATTTTATTATTTTTTTTTTTTTTACTAGAGCCAAAATGAAGTGATCTAAAATATTAATATGAGACGGTCAGTGTAAATATGAATCACTAAAAAAATATCATTATTCACAAAATGTTCTTGCGTTGACGTATACTGTGTGAAAAAATTGTAAAGCTTTTGGATTCGAATCTGATTCGATTTATCAAATAAATATGCATTTCTTATCTTTTTTTATGGTTCTGGTTGCAGTTCGAACCTAATACTGTATTGGTAAGCCAATTATGTAGTTCTTTACCTATCTGTCAGAATAGTGTACGAAATTTCATAGATGTTTTAATCCATTGACATCGCAGCATCTGAAAAAAAATTTTACGTTCTATTTTTTGGTCTAGAAAAAAGCAGTTTGAGTGCTGCGGTGACATTTAGAACAAAATACAAAACCAAGTCCTCATTCCATTAACTTTTAAAACAACAGTTTTTTTTTATAGAAATAATCAAAATGTCATCCCCGCGAAAACACTGACGCCGCCGTGCCGGATGATTTAAACCAGTGTTTTTCAAACTGTGGATCGCGACCCCCTGTGCTAAAAAAATTAAATAAAACAAAAACATTTTAGTGCGACATTATGTGCCTGTTTATTTTTTAATAAACGTTGAAATCTTGGATTAGTTTTTGAAACTTTTAAGATTAAATCGTTTTCAAATTTAGTCTGTTTTGTTTTTTAGTTTAATCTTAAATATTGAAGAGAATGTGACTTCATACAGGTATGAAGTGACGAATGGCAGTAACAACTTCAAAGCCTCGTTTGTGAGCTCAGGATACTCTCTTCTTCTCTTTATCCAGAAATTTTCAATCGTTTTCAAAATGAATTCTATTCTCAGTATGCCATCTGCAGCTAAATTTATAAGATTTTATTTCATCTTTACCGATGGTAGATTGGCGAGTTTGACTGACATATTAAAAAAAGGATTTAATACCCATATTTGTCCATCTCCACTTTCAGAATCGAGTTCCGGAAAGTAACTTAATCGTTTCTTTTCTAAATTATTTAAACTCTGTACCATGAGATGAATATGAGAGATTAATGATATCGATTCGTCTGATGAAATTTCTTCGAGGATCTTTTGAAAGCAGGGAAAATAATCAAAACTGTTTGTTTGTAAAGACTCTGACCACAAACGAAGTTTTGCAAGGAATCCTTTGATTTTATCTTTGGCAGTTATAATGCTTTCTTCTGTTCTGGAGGTTCTTATTCAATATGCTTAAGTGGTTAAAAAGATCAGCAATAAATGATAATTTTAAGAGGCAAGTAGGATCAGAATAATGATCCAAATTTCCAGATTTTGAATCTTGTAAGAACATCAATAATTCGGCTTTCAATTCCAAAGGTCGTGTCAATACTTTTCCTTTTGACAGTCATCTGACCTTTGTGTGAAAAAGGAGATTTTGATGGAGTGAACCCATTTCATCACATAGAATCTTAAACAGCTGACTTTGCAAGGCCTTGCCTTTAATAGAGTTTACAACTCTAATCACATCTTTAAGCACACCATTTAATTCAGAAGGTAACACCTTGGATGCCAGAACTTGTCAATGAAGAAAGAAGTGTGTCCATGAAACGTTTGGCGTTATTAATTTTAGTTTAACAATGAGTCCAATTTTGTTGCCCGTCAAAGCTTTAGCACCATTGCTACAAATAGCAAAACATTTTTTTTAATCAATCTCGTAGTTGCGATAGCTATCTAAAACATATCGTACAAAAACTGGCCAGTAGTATTAGCAGGAAGAGATTTGTAAAATAAAATTTCTTCTTCAATGTTTTCCTCTGCTTCAAAACGAAAAAATGCCACTGTGCACAGTCTGAAACATCAGTAGATTCATCCAGTTGTAAGGCAAAATTTGGACTCTTCTTGAATTTTTCAATTAATTGTTTTTGAATGTCAACGGCTATTTCACTTATTCTGCGCTCAATTGTATTGTCAGAAAGTGGTATATTTTTAAGTTTATCTGCCTCCTGTTTGCCCGCCTAAAATAGGGGAGAGTGGGGCACATTTGAACAATGCTTATAAAATTTTACTTTATTACTCTTTTTTAAAAGTAATTTAAAATTTTAACCACTGTTCAATGTGAGTAAAATATCAGACCAATTGCTCGAATATTTTAGGTTTTATCAGTCTGGAAAGCAAAAAGTGTTCAAATGTGCCCCACTCTCTCCACCATATCAAGGGCCGCAGGCAAAATAAGATTCTCAGCAATTGTATGAGGCTTCACTGCTCTGGCGACTCGGTATTCTACTTGATAGCTAGCTAACAACGCTTTCTCATTGCACTTAAAACAAATTTTAAAACAAAAAGAATGTATCAAACAAAACAGTAAATCAAAATTACAATATGTATGTATGTAGGTAGGTAGCCAAATAAAAAAATGACAAACAAACAAAAATGACAATTCTGGTGCGCACTTAAGAACTCAAAAAAATGAAAATTACTGTAAGACCTGCTAAAATTTTTTTTTTTGCAGTACGGGAGAAAATTTCACCGCGAATAAGTAAGATCTTGTGTAATTAGACCGGGCTTGGAAGGGGTTCAGTGTATGTAGCTTTTTAAAAAATTGACACATTATAATGGGGGGTCGCCAAAATTTTGTTACTAGCAAAGGGGTCGCGTACTCAAAAAGTTTGAAAAACACTGATTTAAGCGACTAACAAATTGTCATACGTTTTCCTTATACTTAAGGTTTGTGACTTTATCGTGTAAATACTTTAAGATCAGCTATTATTTTCGTCAAAAGGAACTGGCAAGTGAAACTAGTATGTAATCTTGACTATACTGGCATGATATTAATATGCTTAGTTAAGTAACTTGAAATTTTCTACGAGTACAAGTTTCTTCAAACTGAAAATGAAAAGTCATTACGAATTTTAACAGCAACTTGTTATCAAACATACCTTATATTGAGACATACCTAACATCAAATCTTTTTGTAAGAGCAATTTGTTTAAGATTCTTCATTATAATATATTCCTTGATAGTTTTTTTTCGGAATTTGTAACAAGTTTTTGATTGCTATGGACTTCGTGATTTCTTTAAATATTTTATTAGTTTTGTGACAGGAATTCTATCAGTTGTCTTAATCCAGCATAAACCTTATGAAAACGTTTAGAGTGAATTACCTTTTTTTTTACATCTTATTTCTCTTATAATAAATTATCTGAAATAAAGTTATAACTCAGGCAAAGTGAAGTTTCTAAGAATTTTATTTTTCACCTACATATAACTACCAATTTCAACTCTATTTCAACTTGACATACTATAACGTATACTTTTTGAACACATTCCAAAGCTTATTCGAAAGTGAATGTGTTGCAAATTACTCTTTCCATGAAATTAAAAGTCTGAAACATCTAATAAATAAATTTATATTTTATATGGACATTTTTGTACCGAGTGCAAACTTCTCCTCCCAGTATTACAAGGTAAATTTACCGTTATTAAATAATTTAAACTTTATGAATGTAAGACCTTAAAAAATAAATAAATAAATATGAGGCAATGACGACTTATAGAGAGCCTAAACATAGTGGCTTACAATTTATTCTCAACCATTTCTGTGTGCGTGTTTGAAGAAATGGGGGAGGATCTAAAATTTTCCGCCGATTTCGAAAGGCTAATGAGCAGTTTTCATGACCAGATATAATCTTGGAGGACTTAGGGCTTTTAAATTTCAAATGTAACCTGAAAGTACCTCACTAGTAGATACCCTTTAACAGTTTGGAAGGAATAGAAGGCCAAGAAAGAATTTCGTTAAGATACAATGGATGGAGAAGAAGGTGTTTTATTTAAAATTTAATACCATAGAAATCGTCCAGTTGAAGATGGCGATACTGTTGCGCAATTGTAAAATCGCGAATCAAACTTTAGGATGAAATCCAGAGATAGTCCTGGATTAAAGTGGATTGACCTTAAATCTTCTTAAAATTTCAAAGATTTACTGTGCAAATTCATTTCGTTAATCCAGTATATCAGAAATTAATCTAGTTAAATCTTCATTGGATTAATTGTTTAATAATTCGAACTGACCTATCTCCATATCGTGCTAAAGTATCTCGATGATTTTCCATCGTTTGACACAAATGAAACTTTCTCTCTGTCACTTCCATTAAGAAAAAAGTGAAACAGCATTAGTATGTTGATAGGTGCTGGTTTATCTTTTAGTTCCGTGGAAACACAACATAAATCTCTTGCCTTAAATCTTTTGGTGAAAACGTAGTATTAAATTATCACACTAATGGCAAGACAATTCTACTAAATAGCGCGAAAGTAAATTACTCTTATACCTCAGAGTGAGTGTTCTTTATTGTTCCAGACACTTTAAGCTGGATATTAAGCCATAATAAATTTAAACTAGGTGTCGCACATGTCGTTGAAAATGGGAATATCCAATGTTATAATCCAATGTGGATCATCTTTCGCACACTCAATGTTCATGTAGACCGCCTGTTACACAAAAACCATGTTATAGTATTGTTTATGGTTGCTTGATAGGGACCAACTACCGCATACCTTGATGTAAATCTGTTTACCGCCCGTCATACAATACATTATTGGTAGAAAGCGTGGACTTAAAGTTGAAGACCTGTTTTGGTTGCTTTCCCAAAATGCTTTAAGAGCAGGACTCTGACAGATGGGTACCAGGTTTTTACTGAACTCTACAAGTATTTTCGAGCCACAACGAACAGGAATTTGGGGAAAAACGAATAGATAGGTAGAACTTGCTGTGGCTCATACCCACATTCTTAACTTAAGCAGTCAACAAATTATGTCACTGGTTTTATACCCAAAATTAGCTTTTAACAAATCAGTAGACGTTTCAATGGTTTGATGAAATGAACCATAAAAATATTGGTCAACTATTAGATATGTACCTTAAGCCTGTATATACCAATAGGGAATAGGTACAGATTGCAAGCATATTTAATATCCTCCCTATCTGCTAGTTCATATTTTTTTTTTTAGGCATTTTTACATGTCATAGCTCAATACCTCTTTTCATCAAACCTTAAAATTCAAGTACCCTCCCTAATATCATAAGCTCAAGTCATATTGTTTTCAACTTACTTGATTCTTCTCAAATTGTAACTTAATCTACAGACCTGAGAAATAAAAGGTTAAGAACCAAAACAGAACCGAACAGGAATTAAGCTCTTGCGGTGACACTGACTTTTTGTATTCAGAAATGTTATTGCCAAAAAAGAATCGATGGAAATCAACCTTTTTTTTGTCAATACTTACCTACCTATCTTCAAGTATTTATCCAAAAACACTGATGTTCCACATCTCGCACAGAACCTTTTCCAAGTAATTTGCATAATTCGTTGATACCAACCACTTTGAAAACAAGTAGGATCACAAAAAAGCAACCCGTGTGACCTCGTCAGGATGAATCCATGTTTTATGCTATCCAACCCAGTATCCTTGTTTAATGGAGTTTGGCTTTTCAATAATAAGAGTTATAGGCAACTTTTTTGTCTCCTATTGTTTGTGAATCTAACCTACATACATGTTGGAATGTTTTTTCTTTCTATTAAACCTTAATGTTTCCTTTTTTTTTTTTTTCTTTCTTTTTCAGGGAGCTGACATTCAAAAAGGGTGATGTGATTTACATAAGACGCCAAATTGACAAAAACTGGTATGAGGGTGAACACAATGCGATGATCGGACTCTTGCCATCAAATTATGTCGAGGTAAATGGACTGAATTTAATCGACTATTTCGTTTTTCTTTCGTCTTTTTTTTTCAACTTTTTTAGGGATTCTATTATATATATCTGCAGCCCATGCAGTTGCCTTTTATAGGTTTTTTGTTCAACTAATATGTCTTTGTCGTTTCGTGTCAGAGCTTATAGCTATTTTTTTTGGCAAGTTTATACTTTTTCCAGGGAGAAATTGGCAATCGATGTCGATGGACTCCCACGATAAAGTAAAACAATGGGAAAATTTAAAAGAACAAAAGAAGTGCCCTTGAAATCCTTTAGTCTTCTATTCTATAGTTTCATCGTTGATAATGTTGGTATTCCTATTCTAAGTAACAGCATTCGATGTTTTCTATACAGATTTTGTCGTTATTGATTTTTGGACTATTGCTTCCATGCTTTACGGAAATTTCTGCTGTAGTTAATAGAGCTAGACGGGCAATTTATCTGTTTAAATAAATAGGTGTATCCAATGGAGGTTTCTACATTTTTAAATTATGTTAAAAATAAATAGGGAAGTAAGTTATCTTAATTCTAGAAAGAACTATTGGAACTATATTTCTTGTTCAAGAAGGTTATCGATAAAGAAGCAATTGAAACAATAGCTTTTTATCAATTGATGACTTATAAAATGCGGTATCAGTATTAACTCTATACAGCTCAATTTTATTGCAAATTAATGTGCTTTGATTCTTCAATTTTAAACGTTCTTAAAGGAATTATGCTTATTACAGCAGCTAGCAGTAGGTACTACGCTTAGAAATTAAAGAATCAAAAAATCAACATCCAACAAAAGTAACCAATACGAGGGCGGTCCGATAAGTACTAAGCCTCATGATGCCAGTATCGCAAGAGAGATTTACTACCGTCTAGTACATTCTCTTAGACGGCTACTGTCATAATTTCAGCCGAATCGGACTCGTAGTTTTGTTTTGACCACGTGTGGAAGCCAGCTTGTCCGTGAATTTTAGAAAAATGGAAAAAGAGCAATATCGGTCGGTGATTCGATTCTTGTTTTTGGAAGGGAAATCGCGAAGCGACCGTCAAAAATTGGATAACGAGTTTCAACGGTTTTTGATGAGCCCTACCCAAGTGCCCCGAAAATGGCTACCACTGAGGATAATATGTCAAAAATCTACGATCTCGTATTGGCTCGAGATAGCTGATACATTAAGCTGAGAAAGCTCTCAGCGCGATGGGTGCCGCTTTTGCTCACTCCGAACAACAAGACCACTTCAGAGCAGTGTCAAAATTGGTCGAATTGCACTACGAATCCCTGCCCCATCCACTGTATTCTACAGATTTGGGCCCTTGCGACGTTTTTTTTTGGGTGCAAACTTGAAAAAATCACTCGCCGGACATAAGAAAAATACTTCTTTAACCAGCTCCCGATCCATGGATGGTCGCTGCCTGAGACATTGTATAGCTTTTGAACCTCTGTGACCCCGGGCACTCTGATACTAGTTGCAATACCAGTCATTTTCAGGAATCCATGATAGAACCGAATGTTCTACCTTCCTTGTCGTCTCAAACCTGGATTGGCTGAGGAATTGTTGTTCTTACATATGGTCAAGTAGTCGACGTATTTTGATTTTCTGGAAGGCGTTCATAACTTGATACAGCTCAAAAAGTCCACGTTTATACCTTCTCGTCAATCAAATCTTCTTGCACACAGGACCAAATATCCGTTGAAGAATTTTTTCCAACGAGCACAGTACTTAGTATCCCTTTTGTTGGTCCAGCACTCGATGCCGTAATAGAGGACTGGGAGTATAAGAGATTTTTAGAGTGTACTCTTTGTCTTTCGTGTAGTTTTGAACCAAAGCGATGTAGCAGTGGTTTTCTGGGAATTTTACTAAAGCGGACAAGTTTCAAGTTTAGTTTTATTGAACATAAGTTTGTACAATTTGACTAACAACTAGTAAGACACCATGGAAAATTTAGACTTATTGTGACATAAGAGACTAACCTTATAAATTCCACTTTGTATTATGTATGTATGTTGAATTGTTGGCCTCGAGATGTTCCGTCCTTAGCCACGGCAGTAGGCTGACTGAAATTCAGCGTATTAGTTATTTGGGAATATATTGTCATCCAGTATGACACTGCACTGAGGTACCTGGGCTTGGGTAGTTGTTGTTGGGTTGTAATCATGTCTATATGCTGTTTCTAGTGGCTAGCGAAGTTTTCTACTAGCTTCTTAGCTAGAAATAGCAGGTAATTTATTGTCTCTTTTAGACTCTGGATATCGGAAACTAGTCCGGTACATGTTCTTAATATTTGTTTTTCAAAAATGTTGAGTAATCTCAAGGCTGTCTTGGGCATAGAAAACTATACGGGAAAGCTGTATCCGATGACTGGTCTCAAGAGATGCTTATATAGAAGAATCGTGATCTGCTAGCTAAGTAATAAATTTCTTTTCATCAGTGGATGAAGAAGATGGAATGTTCAGCTGTCTTTTTTAAGAACGTATCTTGCATGAGGATTGAACCTTAATAGCTCACCGAAGTTTATCCTCAAGTGCTTCACGATTCATTTAATTGCCAATGTTGATCCGTCAGAAAGTTTAAGGGTTGCATTTTCCTACTGACTGGCCGCATGCACAGTTGGTCTCCGGAAGTAGATAAGTTCTGATGATTTTAAGGTCTTATTTTTGATTCCGCACTTTCTGTAGTACTCAAAAAGTCTATGGATATGGTCTTCAACTTTCTTCATAGATATCAATGGTTTTAATCGATGAGTAGTAGGCAAGGAAAGGCTGTTTGGAAGTCAGTATGATGTACAGGAACGGCCCAAGTTTCGAGTCTTGGGCAACTCCAACTCTGATGTTCTTCATTGTCTAGTCTATGTAGACTTCTCCATTTGTACAAAAAAGTTGCTGGATGGCAAAAACAAATGGATAATGTTAATAAATGCTATGGTAAAGCTTAGTAAGTTAAGTTTGTTAATGAAGCCTTCAATCTATTCGCTGTCCAATGCTTTCTCTATACATCCGACTGTTACTCTACGTGTATTGGTAGTCGTGATGTCATGTTGGTAAATCAGGAGTGGATGGAGTGTTGAATGCTTCTCCCGAAAAAACTGCATGTCAGGAATAATGGAGTTTTCGCTGCAATACTACTTCTGGGTGTTAGTTCTTCCAAAAGTTTGCTTATGGTGCTAAGGAAGGATATCAGCCTGTAGTTGTAGATTATGTGTACGGTACGTTTCTAAGGAATCGCAAGAATTTTAGCAGTTTTCCATTTTGGGGGAAAGTAGTTGTTGTTGAGACAGTTTTTGAAAATTATGGTTCTTTGGCTTGTAGATATTGATGATTTCTTTTCTACCTTCTATGGTGCTCCAGTTCGGGCTGTCAATCAGGTTATTTGCGCAGGGTTTGTCGGAAGGATTCCTCAACTTCTTCAAGGAAGCAAATTCGTACGTAAACTTAATATTTACTCCGAAATATATTAATTTCTTAACTACTTCCAAGTACTATCAATGGTGATATTTTGTCTTTGTCGGTCGAAAGATATGCTTGTTTGTTTTTTTGATAGCATATACAGAGCCTTCTCCTGCTTTGCTTTAAGACCGCATTCTCCAATCCAAATTAGTGCCCTCGCTTTTAAAACCTCCCTTGCGCACTATTGGATCCACCACGGTTTTGAATAAATCACTTGATTTTTTTGTGCATTTCCTTGCCAAAGTCCTGTGCATGTTCGAAATAGTTCAGAAAAGCATTGGCTTGCGAAAAATTGAGCTGAGTATTTTTCAATATCAGATGGCACACTTGGATCAGTTTTTTTTCAGGATATTGCGTTTGGCTATCACCAACTAGACTTCATGACGGCTTTGAAGCCAGTGAAGATTTGTCGAGTTTCGATTTGCAATTCGTTGGTTTGTCTCAAGATTTTCCTTTGTCCGTGGATTTGGACTGTGGTCGATCTGCCAGGAGGGAACCAACGTTGGCACTTGCCTGTTATAGTGTTACAATATGGGCCACACAGTTCTTTAGACCTGGTCGGACATTTATGAACTTCTTTTTTTAAATATTGGGCTGATCGTCGCTCATCAGCCAAGCTTCATTTCACCAATGATAATTTGACGCTTGCAAGGTTTCAAAACGTTAACTCCGGATATTACGATATCTGCTGGTAGGTATGCAGAACCCGTGGTCTTATTGTTCTTAAGCTTTTAATAACTTAGCGCTCTATTTTGTATTGGGTCCTGAAAGTGGTTTTTCATTGATTGGAAAGGGGATATTTTAATGTCCTATTATTCGGTCTTCGTGATCCCCATTTAGCAGCTGTTAGAAAAGCTGCTTGAAAGCATCTTCTTTTCTCTGTGGTTTCGTGACTAAGTTATCTTCATTCATCGAAGAGGCTATTTTTGTAAAAAACTCCGAGGCGTTTTGCTTGGTACTCTTCTCTCGCTGCTCTTGTTTTGAGCTACAGCATAATCATCTTTTTAATTTTTGTAATTGGAAGTCTTTCATAATAATCCCACGGATTCTTTCCCTGGAGTGGTTGGCAGCATAATATGGTGCTTTCGACTACATCGTTCATGATATCGCGATTCTGGGACCAATTGTTGTTTGCATCTATGGTGAGTCTATGCGCAGAACACTTGCTCTCTGGAGATTCTGACAAGTTAGGCTTGGAACTTCAAATTTCTTATTCAAAATGAAATTTATTTTTGTTCAATAACCAAGCCCTTAACTTTGCGGCAAATAGGAAATGGTCTAAGTTGACATTTGCTTCCCAAGGTTTACCAACGTCTAAGATGTTCAATAGTTGCTTTGCGTCGATTAATATATGGTTGATTTAGATGGTAGTCCTATGGTCTGGAAAGTGCCAGATTGCTTGAGTATGTTTAGTCGTAAAAACCTAGTATTACTTATTACCGTTTTTCGAGCTGCTGCAAAGTCTATTGGTGGACTGGACAGCCGTTATAATTGTCAAATTTTTCATCGCCGCTGTTATAAATGTCGCAACTCTTTCTTTTCATCACAATGATCCTAAACATCGTATCATCTGTATTCCAATACTATCTGTCTTGTTGCTCAAGTTTTTCGATAGTACCTGAGGTAGGGTGTTCTCACGTTCATGTTCCAAGTTTTGTTACCATTTGTCCCTCTCGTAAACGAACTTTTTTCACGTAGTAGTAACACTAATTCGACGACACACCATCCAGACTACATGGACAAAGATTTTGATTTTTGAACACGGGTAGGATAATCTGAAGCGAGTAATTAATACCAGGGATATTGCCCCCAAGTAGATCGAACAAACAGAACCTAGAGCTACTCTTGATGTAAATCTCTTAATTCCCTGTTTTTTCAGCTTATTTCTGCCAAATTTCCTTCAATATTTTAGTCTACAATTTTATGCTTAAACATGTATTTCAACTTCAACCTTTTACTTGCAGCTTTTAACCAAAGATGGAATCCGCCAGCCACCAAAGAAACCCTCCGAGGGACAAGCACGTGCTAAATATAACTTCCAGGCCCAATCAGGTATCGAACTATCTCTAAACAAGGGTGAACATGTAACCCTTACCCGTCGGGTCGATGAAAATTGGTACGAAGGAAAAATTGCCAATCGCAAAGGAATCTTCCCAGTCTCATACGTTGAGGTAGGTGTATACAAATTTCAACCCCCAAAAACCGCTTAGCATTTATTAATTGTGGTTTTTTTGGTTTCCCATGTCCAGGTGCTTGTCGACATCGGTGCGGAAGATAAAGCAGGCCGACTACCAGCAACACAATCCATAATTACACACTCATCATCATCAATGCGACCATCGCTGGACACCCTTCGCACAAACATAAATAATGAATTTAATAGCCTCACTTCCAATGGCCAGCCCCCGAATGGCATCCTCAGGGAAACAAGGACTCTCCATAAAACCGAAGTACTTCACGTTGATACAAATACGGAGCCAGTTGCGTAAGTAGAATCTATTGATACAGTTTACGACTACTTTAATGCTATATATGTACACACGACTATGCCGACTGCTATACGTTATACGACCTCCCGCAGAAGCTGCAGGTCTGGACTTTGTGGTCCAGTTTGGTTTCTGGTCTCCCAGAGGACAACAAGCATACCTACAAACAATACGAACGACAATCGGCCATTAAACGATGCTTTAAGCCAAATAATTCGTTAAAGAATCCATAGCCAAGATTGCTTGGTGGGTTTCGTAGGGTTGATAGCCTGATGCTTCTTCGAACTATTTAATATTTGTGAGGCTGAAAGAGATAGTCGGTTTGCTGCTGACTTTGGGGTTTTTAAGTGACGACTACAATTGCATTAGTTGTAAACAATTCTACTTTTAGTGTGGTCAAATGGAGCAATATAATACACATGTACATATATGTATGGTGAAGCAGAGCTGAAACAGCTTATGTAACAATGTTTACTGCTAGGTAATGGTCACAAGTAATGGGGTTTGATTGGATGAAATTTGTTATGGCAAATGTTGAAGTTATTTGTGTGCGGCATATCTGAAGGAAGGAAATGTCGAAAGCGTATTTAAGCACCCCAAACTGCTATTATGGGGCTATATAAATATTCTACTTGTGAGTACTATTGTGGTTTTGGGAAGGATTTTGTAGTCGAGATGGCATGTTTTAGTACATAATAACAGCTTATACTTTCAACAGCCTAATTTATCGTTTATTACTCTCAGAAAAACTCATGACATTTGTCAAAAAACCACTTAGGTCAAGTGATATATAAATCAGACCTTTTAGAAAATAATTATTGACTTTTGGAGTCATTAACAAGGCTTTAGTTTATCTG
Organism: Chrysotoxum bicinctum; assembly: GCA_911387755.1. Lineage (NCBI taxonomy): Eukaryota > Metazoa > Arthropoda > Insecta > Diptera > Syrphidae > Chrysotoxum > Chrysotoxum bicinctum. The sequence continues at coordinate 247,499,441 of OU426987.1, forward strand.
AGCCGAAATTTCGTGATGACAATAAATAAAGTACCAATTTGTACTTCATCTTCACATGGCAGGGTGGCGCAAAACTTTTTTGTTGTTTAACGATTGGTCATTTTCTTCATTTTATTACGTCTATCAGTTAAGTTATTATCACATATGTAGTTCCAAATAAGTTTTGTGTGATATATCATAAATGACCGTTAAAATAGCCTCTGGCACATAGATTAGGCTGAATTTCAGCAATGGCACGGGCTTTGATTAATTTGAGAGACCTGTGTCGGAATAGCCTTGTATCACATCGCTAATACAGAATATCTTCTGTGGTCCCAGTTGTGTGGAACGTAGAGCTGTACTATTGGAACAACAAGTCGTTCACATCCATATCATCCAATTTATTTATCATCAATCAATAATAATGTCGTTTTCCAAAAAGTATGGTACGATGATGCCACCCTATCCAGACTTTATTGACACATGGTATGACACATGTGGGTATTGGCATCATTCCAAATCTGCCAATTTTGCTTCTTCACGTTCATGCAGAAATGGGCATTGTTGCTGAAAATGATTTTTTGCTGAAATCAGGTCCACTTACAACTGCCCCAAATAATAATGTTTTATCATTTCGACGAGTTCTGGAAGTTGTTTGTAATCTGCTATGGTATTTCGACTTTAGTTTCTGAAAAATTAAAAAATTCAAAAAGTTATCATCAAGAGGTGAAACAAAATGGCTGCCATGAACTATCAAACTCTACCCGAAGAGAATCGCAAGTATTAATAATTTGCTCTTTATTACACGATGACTCCCAAAAGACGCGAAAAAAGCTACGGCAAATAGAATTGGTTCGGTCAAATCAAGAAAAAACAAACGGGAAGGGGTTCTATTTTCGATAGTTTGGTTAGATAAGTAATTTAGTATTAGTTGGGGTTTGGTATCATCCTTTGCCATAGTGGCTATTACATTGAACTGTTATCTTGAAGATCTGTGCTCGCTTTCTAGCCGTTGCCACCTATAAGAAAAAAATTTTTCAAGGGTACTGACTCTTGCGAGAAAGTGACAAAACTTCAAAGAGTATCTCCTGATAATTTTAGGTAGTATTAAATGGGGTTCGCTAGTACTCTTTACCATTATGGCAAGGCATTGAACTGCAATGTTAGAGCTCTGGATTTTCTCCCTAGCCGATCAGACTAGTAATGGAAACTATCGACATATTCGATATTAGCTAAATGTTCAAAATATAATCGATAGTTCTATAGTAATTCAGTAATTAGTTTTCATATACTATTTTCGTTCAATTACTTTTTAACTGGATATTAGCTTTGAATGTTTTCAATATAATAATTTCGTTCAACTTCTTTTTTTTTATATTGCGTTCAATAAAACGATTTCAGTATACTTTGTTCGATTATCGGTAGTAGGATTGAACGATTTTATACATATATTATTTCGTTCTAAATGTCGCCCGAAAGCTGTTTATTATTTCGTTTAAAATTTCATACGTAAACCTTAAAATTAAAATTGCTCCTTTCCGGATCATAAGGAACATCTGAATTTTATTAGCAATGTTTGGAAGTTTTTTAACCCATTGAAAAATTCATGTTTTATTTCGACCAGATCCATTGTTCTTATTAATACAAAAAATAAGCTTTTAAGTCCAAATTCTACTTTAACTAAATGAATGAATAAATTAGTTCAGATATTTACTAACTATCGTTAGTTCAATTCGTTAGATAGTGCCCATCACTAGTTCAAACTCGACAGAAAATTGTAAGTCCCCTTCACATGTGCCCACAGCTTTTCACAATATGGTTGAGAGCTGTACACTACACAATCTGTCGAACAACATATTTGTGTTCCAGTGTTTTTGACGTAGGCATTATGTTTTTATTGAAAATTTGTTTTAACTATTATGTTCCATTTGCAATTCAAAATTTAGTTGTTTAATAAAGTTGTGTAGACGATAAAGACTAACAGCCTTTTTACTCTAAACTCAAACCGGCGTTATTTGGAAAAAAGTTTTCAAAAACCCGAACATTTATGGGTTTTCGTTTCACATTTAAATTTTTTTTTGACAACAACTGTCAAATTTTCTATTGATGCAATATTTTGGCAACCCATAATTCCATGTTGTGGAAATAAAAACGATTATTATTTAATTTTATGAAGTTTTATATAAACAATATGACTTATCTCTAGCAAATATATGTTTTCAATTTTAAATAAATTGAATAAGTGACTTACACACATCGTCAGCTATTTTTAATGCCCTTTCAAAGAATCTCACCAGATTCTTTTTTGACGTTTGATTAGGCGCTGAATTTTTAGAATGGTGTGGCTGTTTAGTTCATCTCTGAATTTTAACTAGTTTTAGAGAAGCTTTATATGTATTAAACTTGTGAAAAGTTGTGTTTTTGATTCAGGTTTTTTTCTAAAACCGATATTTTCGCAAAAATCACATTTTAAGTTAAGTGTGAAAAGAATATAACTGTAAGAACAACAGCACAAATATTTGTAAGAATAAGCACAATGAACGTTACCGAAAACTTTACAAATCTAAAATTCTAGATTATGTTAACCTTTAACTTACGAGTATGTTCTTAAAATTTAAATTGTTTTAAAAATTTTCAATAAGTCAAAAATACCATTTTCTTGGTATTTAATAAATGCTTCAATGTTGGTTTCCAGTGCGTCAATCGAAACGGGCTTGTCGCTATAGACATGAGCCTTAACATAGCCCCACAAAAAATAGTCTAGAGGAGTTAAATCGCACGATCTAGGCGGCCAATTGACCGACCCCAAACGTGAAATAAACTGTTCACCGAGCTCGCCTCTCAATTGGTTCATTGTTACGCGTGCTGTGTGGCATGTGGCACGGTCTTGTTGGAATCACATGTTATGCAAGTCAAGCTCTTCCATTTTGCGAAAAAAAAGTTTAATATCATCGCACGGTAGCGCTCATACAGTAACAGTAACATTCACAGTAACGTTGCGATTCGCATCATCTTTGAAGAAATACGGCCCAATGATTCCGCCAGCTCATAATCCGCAGCAAACAGTGACTTTTTCTGGACGCATTGGTAGCTCTTGAAATGCTTCTGGCTGCTATTCACTCCAAATACGTCAGTTTTGGTTGTTCACGTATCCATTCAACCAGCAATGAGCTTCGTCGCTGAACACAATTTTTCGATAAAAAAGTGGATCTTCGGCCAACTTTTCAAGAGCCCATTCACCTAAAATTCGGCGTTGTAGTAGGTCGTTCGGCTCCAATTCTTGCACCAGCTGTATTTTGAAAGGTTTCACACCTAAATTCTTCCACAAAATTTTCCACGTAGTAGAGTAACAGAGGCCCAATTGCTGCGAACGGCGCAGAATCAATAATTCACTATCATCACTACCACTGCCCGATACAGCTGAGATATTTTCCTCAGTTCGCACTCTACGTAAGCGTGTTGGTATAATGTAAATTTGGTGCGAAATTTAGTCCGAATAGCCGCCTCAATAGGTCGATTAAACTGACCATAAAATGGAAGAAGCGCGCGATGAAATTTCTTAACAGAGCACCCATTTTTATAATAAAATTCAATAATTTGCAAGCATTGTTCGTTTGTAAGACAATTCATGGTTAAATTATAGACCAAACTGAACATGTTTGACAGTGACACAAAACACGAAACGTGCGTGAGCTGTCAAAACCAGTGTTGCCAAAAAGAAAATAGCAAACAAAATCACCCATTATATACTAAGTTTATATGAGGTGTTAAAGCGAGCTTGAAGCTCGCTTCGACCCCTTGTACCTATACCTGTATTGAGTTGAAATGAGTTTCAATCGACTCGATCCCACTCGGTCAGCGGTGTCGATTCGAAATGTGAGACGAAGAACCTGGGTCGAGGAGTTGGCTTAACGAATTGTTTCAGAATCGCTCAACACCATTTCAACTCAACTCAAAATCGAGCTCTTAACTCAAATGACGAAAAACCTGGGTCGAAAATCCGACCCTAATCCAACTCGATCTTTCGATACTGCATATAAACGTAGTAATAAGCCGTGTTTTTTTGTTAAATATTTCCGCTGATAAAGGCTAGATAGACTCCTATTGCAGATGGGTTTAAGATTTTATTTGAGTATCGGACAGAACTTTGGTGATCTCGATATTAGGTATATGCGTTTTTCTTCAGAGCAGATGGAGTAAAAACCTGAGCATGGCTAACTTCACTATTTTTGGTATGATATGACAGATACATACGGCGAAAATAAAAATGAAGATTAAATAAGAAATCTTTGATCAAACTCTGCGCAGAGCATACTTGACATGCTCTAGTTCTGCTCTGCTCTGCTATGCTCTGCTCGGAGTTAAAAAAGAAAATCACCTTATAAATGTTGGTGCGATTCATATTTTAATTATATCTCGACGGCTGTGTTCATGGAGTATTTCTAATGTATTTTCTTTTGTAAGACAAATCCATCTGTTTCGATATTTTTTTAATCAGGCAGTAGTTATATATTTCTAAAACCTCAGAGAAATAAATATTCGAATATGAAGGGTTTTCAATAAGGGCGGGTAAAGATTAAATTAACAAAATTCGTTTTTATTTTAAAGGCCTATTATGACATTATATAATTAATGGCTCTTCCGCCTGGATCCGATTGAATTCGTAAACTTTAAGCGCATCGGTCGATTGTGATTTATTCGTATTGACATGTGATTTTGGGAAACCCTACAAGAAGAAGTCTAGTGGGGTCAAATCGCATGACTCTGGTAGCCAATTCACGCATTCTCTGCGAGATATTATGTATAACCATACCCTCAAATCGTTCATGCAGAATAACAATCTTGACGTCCGCTGTGTTGCACGTAAGGCCGTTCCACTTGTCTTCTAGGTCCCTATCATTTAATTTGAGCCATAAGAAATATGGCTATCATCCGCCTAACTAACGTCGTTTTTTGAAAGGTTTCTGACCAAAGACACCGCCAGCCCAAAATCCAAACCAAACACTAATTTTTTAAAGATGCATTGTCACCTGGTGAACCTCGTGTTGGTTGGTGTCTTCCCATATACGGCAATTTTGCTTGTTAACACAGTTATTCATCCGAAAATGCTCCTCGATTTTTTTTGCCAAAATTAGGGTTCTCTTTCAAACTCTCCAAGCGGCATCATCTTTGGTCATGAACTCTTGTACGGATAAAGGTCCAAGTCCCGACGCAAAATTTGCCAATTTTAAGTCTGCGAATGGCCGAGTTCTTGTGCACTTCGAGGAATCGACAGGCTGGGGTTCTGCTGAACTTTTTTACGTACTGCGACGATGTTCTCCTCCTCTGACGTATGTTTATATATTGGCCGATGGATTACCGGACCGGTCGTCTCAAACTTGACCACCAAATGTTGAGGAGTCGATTGTGAAGGGCCATCACGTCTACCCTAAAATTGCTGCATTTATCATTTTGATAGTAAAGTCTTATCATTTGGACATACTATTTAATCGTATTACTTTCCATGGTTGTTGGGGATCAGTTATTGAATAATAAACAACACATTTGACAGATGTCACCAAAACAATATGGCCGTTACAGGCCGCCATAATCTACCTGTCCCCAATTGAAAAACCTTTTATGTAAACACTTTTCTTTATAAAAATTTCATACCTTGACTATAGTCTACGAACAAAGCCCGCTCCTTGCGTTAACTTTGTCGTTCAGTGGTACTAATGTTAAATATAAAAACAAGACCTAAGCCGATGGGTTTTTTAGTAATGTCAATAAAACACAACCATATTTAAACGTGAAAGCTCACAATCTTTCACATGTAATCTAATATAACTGTGTTTTGCACTCAAGTTTTGACAATGGACTTTAGAGACAATGGCGCAAAATTTTAATTGAATTAGTACGATGCTAAAGCTGTTTTAGTATGATACTAGGTTCAAACAACGAATTTGCAAATTTTAATCGAATATATCATCATACTTTCTCTACCCTTTTATTAAAGTTAAAATCATCGAATGCCTACTATTCATAGATATAACTTTTTGACATTTGCAAAAATCAAAAAAAAAGGTTCGTGTACTTACTTTTTTACACGAAATGTCATTGTTTTAGATGTGTTCAGAAGCAATTTATTAAGAAAATTCTTTTAGTACGATACTAGTTAGAAAATGTTTAAAATTAAGAATGAGTTAGTAAACTACTATAAAGTTAGCAAATTCTTAAGTAGTATCACACTAATACCTTAATAATAGGCTGTTCAAAATTTTGCGCCAATAATATCAGATGTGAAAATAAGATATCTGCAATCATAAAACGTAACATAACATTTACAAACTGCTTTTAGTGACTGATAATATAAGTTAACAAAATAATGTCAAGCCTAATTTATAAACATTTATCATTGCAGTTACCGTGCTCTTTACAAATACCGACCGCAAAACACTGACGAACTAGAACTCCAAGAGGGAGATATTGTTTTCGTGCTGGAAAAATGCGATGACGGTTGGTTTGTGGGGACATCACAACGTAGTGGATGTTTTGGTACCTTCCCAGGCAATTACGTCGAACGAGTGTAAACCACGCCAAAAAAATACATAATATTTCAAAAAATATAATAAAAAACATCAGTTATAAAAAAAAACAATTATTTATATATAACCGATAATGATTTTTAAAACTATATTTACTTAAAAGAGAAGTTTTTTTTTGTTAACCGATATTAATTATATAATTTATAAAAAAAAAAGAAAATTGTTTTATAATTATCTAATTTATTTGTTGTTGATTTTTTATCATTTTAATATTAATATGATATTTTATTTATTTTTATTATTAATATTAAAGAAAAAATATGAAGATTAATGTAATTACGCATGTATCACATCAAATAATTGTAATTACTTATACTTTTATTTTTCTTCCCTGTTAAAATCACCGTTTAAATAATTTTAAAGTTAACCAAAATGTTTATTTTAAATTGACACTCGCACAAAAAAAAAATTAACTTAAATATAATATTAATATTAATTTTTGAAAAGCAATTTGAAAACAAAAAATATATTCAAAAAACAAAAAACGGTTGCAAGCTATACGGTGTGGTGTTTAAAAGAAATAAAATTAATTTTAATATTAAAGTTTGAAACTACTAGTCATGATAAAATCCAAAAAAAAAATAATAAAAAGAGGATAGCAATATTATAACAACAACAAATATATAACTATAGTCCAAGAATATCCGTGAATACAAACAAAATGTAGAGCTAGATTATAACAATATTCTTGCCAGCAATATTCAATGAAAATATCAATTTTGTATCGTAGTAAACTCACTCACTCTATAGTGCCTTTGAAGATATTTTAAATAGGTCCTTAAACTACATATAAATATAATTAATGGAAATAATAAATAGAAATATCATTTACTTTGATTTTGAGCATATAGCAACTTTGATAAATCGTTGACAATTTTAATTTTTCCACAAGGCAAACTTTCATTACCTAATATTTTATTGTACTCCTCTAATAACTCTAATATCAATTTTAGTTTGAACTTCTCGTTATACTAGTTAAAATAAAACAAATTATTATAATTAAATAAAAATTTATGATTTTGTTGTAACACGCCATTCTGACAGCATAATTTCAATAAATAAATAAAATAATAATAAAATTGCAAATTAATAAATTGATGTTTAATTATTTGTGGTGGAACACAGTGCGAGCGTTAAGATAAAGTATAGAGCAGATGTCGATGAACATTGATTTCCAAAGGTTGTGTATCACAATGAGGGGAAAATCGAGGCGGTAAAGTATTTCACATTCTAGTAGTTCGGCTAAAGATAGAACCTCTAAAGTTTACAATACATCCGAAGTTAGGCTCAAGAGAAAACTGATGATAATTCCCTGCTAGACGAGTATTACGCCAGAATTGTTTGAGAGGATGAATATAACTCACTTTTCAATTGAACATTGTCGATATAAAAAGCTATAAAACAGTGAAAGACAGGAGACTTAATGGCGGTGTTCAAGAGAAACAAAAGTTTCTGTAATGGATGTTTCTCCTATAAAACTAAGGGCTGTATTCTGTAATAAGTTTTAAATAAAGAGTATGCACGAGAGTATGCAATGAAAGATCTCAAAGGTTTTTTTTTAAAGAGTTTCAACTTTTGATCTGAAGAGAAGCCAGTCTTTTAGTTTTTGTGAAATAGGCTTTCAGTTGTTCGTGTCTTTTGGATCATCTTTTTTTTAAATATTGGCACTATAATGGCTGTCTATAAAGGCAATATCACCTTTTTCGAAGCTTTTATTAGTTAGAAAACTTAATGGTTTAACTACAGTGCGCGTCAAAAGAGAGTAAACACCAACATGATTTCTAGAGTTACATGGAATTCGAGAAAAATAAATAAACAATGGATTCTAATAACAAAAATCAATGAAAATATATCAAAACACAAATAAAAATTCAAAATATAACTTCTTACAATTTTTCCTAATAAAAACTAAGCATAGGTACTCCATATTTAACGCGTGAGAAGGAAGAAACCATCATAAACAGAATATAAGGAGCACAGTAAAACATGATGGTGTGGGGATGTATGGCTGCATATTCGATCGGGAATCTTGTTTTCATTGAAAGAACAATGAATAATCAGGACTATCTAAACATCCTAAACAATAACCTTCAACCGACCTTACACAAATTAGGTATGCTTAGCAATTGGATCTCGTAGCAAGACAATAATCCCATTCTTTAAAGAATGTATACTTTATAAGACTTAAAAGCACCTCCACCACCCTTCCCAATCGCCGGACCTAAGCCCCATACAACATTTATAAGATCATTTGGACCGGAAAATTTCACAAAAGGACTATCAAGAACAAAGAAGACCTTAAAGAGCTTTAATTAAAGAACTGTCAAAAAAATCCTTCGATGTTAAAAATAACATTGTTGTTTCCATGTCACGCTGCCGCCGCCGACTAAGAGATGTTATGAAGTCTAAAGGTGGTCAAATGAAATACTCAGTTTTTTAATTAAGGTACTATATTTATAAATAATTTTAAGATATAACAGATGTTTACTCACTTTTGACGCGTAAAATTTGGAGTAAAGAAAAACCCCATAGAGATTCGTGTGTGACAATATGAGAAAGCCAATTGGGACGGTCTCAGCTCGTAAGAAAATAACAATTTCCTGGAAGCGCAGTTTGCTGCTCAGTAGACTTCAGAGCGTTAACGGTTCTATAGAACAAATCTTCTATCGCACTCCCAAGAGTCCTCAAAGATATTGAAATACATTGATCCACTGGTCCATATTGTATATCTCGTTTAGTTGTGAAAAGTTGTTTTTCTAAGCTGGCAAAACCATTGCATAAGCTTTTCTATTTGTCATACTCCTTGGGTATTTTCTTTTCGAGTAGATGGAAAACGGCATTTGTCCAGCCGGTCCCAAAAAACAGATCTTCCTCCCCCTCCAATTACCGTGATGTTGTCATCTATGGGTTTTCGGTCATTGGTGAACGTTCCGACAAGAGTAACTGAACAATCAAAAACCTATATAAAATTAACTTCGAAAAGTTAAATGATTTCCTATCACATGAGTCTTGTGTTTCCGTATTTGGTAATGAAAATTCTTCTATTTGTTTTTAAAATTCTAAATGAACATATTACTTATGACGGTTAAATTAACAAAATTAGATCGAAGAAAAAAAAAAAACAGAAAATATGAATGACAATTTTTATTTGTGACCAAATTAAAAAGAAAACTACGAGTATCTTCTATACTCGGCATAACTTACTGCTAATCAAAAAGTAAACTTTTACAAAACCAAGTTTGTAGAGTATCATTCAAGTGGCGATTTATCAACGACAATATAGGTTCAAAGGCAAACAAAAATACTGGTTATTAAAAAACAGAATTTCACCATAAGGCACGAGTACGATAACTTGGCCGCCAAGATTTGATGACGGATTTTTGTAGAGGGGTCAAAAATAAGCACTTTTTACTATGGAAGGGGGGGGGGGGTCTATCTCCCCCCGTTTAGGAGGTAGGGGCACTTTTAGAAAAAATAGTTTAAATTGAAAAAAAAATATTAAAAAACAACGGCAACACCTACAATAAAGTGCTATACTGCGTTTGAAAGCCAGAAGATTGTTCTATAATCCTGCATTTAAATTTTATTACTCATATACATAGTTTTTGAGAAATTCGCATTTAAAGTCCAAATTTTGATAAAAAAACGTGAAAAAAAAAGTTTAGACCAATTGTTTTCAAAATTGTGAAATGAAATTGTAAATTAGCTTACATTTGTTTTATGTATCTATCAGTCCTTAATCGAACACAAAAAACCGCATGGTTCTATGTCTTCTGGTTTTTGAGAAAATAGAAAATAATAACATATAAGTTAATTTACAATTTCATTTCAAAATTTTGAATACAATCGGTCTAAACTTTTTTTTTCACGTTATTTTATCAAAATTTGGATTTTAAATGCGAATTTCTCAAAAACCATTGACATGAGTAATTTAATTTAAATGCAGGATTATAGAACAATCTTCTGGCTTTCAAACGCAGTATAGCACTTTATTGTAAGTGTTGCCGTTGTTTTTTAATATTTTTTTTTTTTCAATTTAAACCATTTTTTTTAAAAGTGCCCCTACCTCCTAAACGGGGGGAGATAGACCCCCCATCCCATAGTAAAAAGTGCTTGTTTTTGACCCCCCTACAAAAATCCGTTATCAAATCTTGGCGGCCAAGTTATCGTACTCTCTCCCACCATAACTATAGATAAAGAGAAATTTGAAATCCTCGAAGAGTTTAATAAGGTTTTTATATATTTCTAATCAAATAAATTGCCCTTCATCTGTAGGGCACTTAGAAAGTTCCACATTTAATAGAATATCGATATCGTCTTCTTTATTTTGCAGACCTATGAATGAACCTGAAATAAGAACCATTATAAATGGAAATACAGTGAGCGTCAAAAGTGAGTAAACACCTAAATTATTTCTTAACTGTGTTGGTGGAGCATGAGAAATATATTGATATGATTCAGTGCTCCGAGGTGCTAAATACACTGATAGTGTATCAGAGGATAGTGGATCAGAGGAATAGATCAAGCTTATTTGCGGAATGACCTTCAACTTCAGGTAATTAAGAACGAGTTGGCTCGTTCACAAGCTGAGTTAAATACTCAGGTGTTGTCTGGCCAGTAATAATGATTTAATATGAAGTTAGATAGTGCATTAAATTCAGATTGCTATCTTAACTTGGGCTCCTATAAATGAAACAAGCGTGTATAATGTGCTTATAACTTTAAGCCACATAAAGCTAAACAAAGTGTGGGAAAAAAAAGTAGCACTATGTTATAGCCCCGTAGGTTAAATTCTAAGGCGTCAGTATTTTCAACCACTTGGTTTTCACTCAGTGCCAAATATGTAGCTGGCCTAACAGAGTAGTAATGATGAATCATATTATAAATATATATCACCCGGAGTTTCCTTTAATTTTGGCAACCTAACTGTAAATGATGCAATAGACATATTTTATAGTGAAATATTTAATTATATCTCTCTTCGTGTAAATACTTTTTTCTTGACGTAAAACTTTCTTTTCCACCTTGGTCACAGGCTACGACGAATAAGTTTTGGTCCATTTTTCTGAATTCTAGATCTCCAAATGACAACTCTAATTATCTTGGTGCTTAAATTCACTTTACCTAAACTTTACAACTCCCTCTATCAACAAACGCTATTTAACCCAAGCCCAAGGCAATCTTATTGAAAACCTAAAATCACTCTTCCAGTTTGTCAACTTTAAGCGAAAATCCGATGGTTACCCTTTTTTTCTCTCTCTCAATAATGTTACTAAAAAATTCGTTTAAGAGATCTACCTTCTCTGATGATTCTTAGCTACCTCAAAAGGCAGCCACTTAGAACCTTTCCTTTTTTATTCTTACTATTAACGATATTGAAAGAATCATCACATGATTCTACTCTTCGTCTTTCTCCCTCCCCGTCTCTAACTTCACAATTATCAACCTCTTTATCCACCGCTGAGTGAATTTTCATACATTCAGAATCGGTAGCATTCAACGTCGTTTGCTACGTTTCACCCTTCGCAATTAATTGTGTTTTTATATCCTGTAATGCAATTTTTTTGTTAAAACCCGTTTTTGAGTAATTTCACGCACTTAAAATTTCTTAGTTCAGCCAGTTTCTAAAACGAACATTGGTTTTTAATGTCTGAATACCCACATTAAAATTCTACACGCGGATAAAGAAAGTATCTCTGAATTTAACAGTTTATCCAAATTTGGACTTAAGATTAAACTAATGGACATTCTGCATTCTAAAAATTTATCATGTGAGAAAACAATCAAACTATCATTCGAGAAATAATCATACGAAAAATATGTCATGAAAGAAAACAATCATGCGTGAAAACTATCATGCGAGAAAACTTTCATACGATAAAACTGTCATCCAAAAAACTATTCAATTTTGTATTCAAATTATAAACAATTTTTTTTCACAGTTTACCTAAATTACGTATATTTTTTGAGCTCGTCATTTTTTATGAAGTTTAAATTAATATTCAAAATTCAAAATACTCAACGGAAAATCAACCTTTTGCTGTCAACCGTTCCGTTTCAATTCTCATACAATTTGAATTTTCTGCAGTGTCTTCGCTAAGAAATGTTTAAGTGCGACATCTACTCATCATAGTAAGAACTAATTTCTAAAAACATAGAATACATAATATTTTGGGCACAGAATTGAACAAATTAAGCATTCTCAGCAAACTGCATTTCAATATAATAAAATTATGAAATCTTTATGAGATTCTGAAAAAAATAATAAAAATTCTGTGAAATTATCCAAATCAACAAAATAGAATTCTTTCGATGAAATTACTATCTTACCTTCGACACAAACCCATTTACTTCCAAGAAAAATCAAACCCCATGAACACATCCACTTTCCATCAAAACAAATCCAATCTTCCAGTTCGCTTTATATTGACAAAAAAATCCCATCGCTGCATTCTAGGGCGAACTTTGCTTCTTGGAAAGTTATTTATTACAAAAAAAAATGGCCACCCGAATGTCAGACGTCGTCGTCGGTTAATCAATCTTCCGAACTCAAAACTCGAGTGCAAAACTTATTTTCTTATTTCATTTAAATTAAGAAAATATTCCAATTGAAAAATCAATTTAAAATGTGATCGAATACACGAAGTGAATGTTAAACTATCCATTGAAATCTTATTCACAACAAAAAAGTGATTTTTTCCCAAGTGAAATCAAAGGAAAGAAGAAAAAAAACCTGAGTGTCCAAGAGAAAAAACAAAAAAGAAAAAAGTTAAGAAAATTTAATTTCCCCGAAGTCCGGAGTTTAGTTTGTGATTTTTCTTGTTTTTCCTGTATGTCTGAATAACAACCAAAGGAACAGGAATATTTTTAATTGAGAAATTAAGAGAAATTCCCCCACAATGACGACGGGTAAGTGCAAAATTATCGACAATAAAAATTCATATAAAAGACGCAGCCAGGCAGAAAAGCAGGGTGTAGGTGGCGGATGGCGGGTTCTTAACTTAAAAGTTCGTCAAACCTACTTCCCTGTATTCCCTTGTGCTCTAGAAAATCAAGAAACTTCAGTGCCAATTAGGTTTTTCATCATTTTTTCCGGGCTTCCAATAGAAAATGCCACAGAAGACCACGGACCACACCAGGGGTGCGTCTACTGCTTCGAAAAACTGACTGAGTCTTCAACCCCTTTTGCACCTTAACTTGATTAATCTTCAATGAAAAACACGAACCAAGGTGTTTCCTCTTTTTTCGATTCGAAGGTTGTTCGTCTTTGCTGTGTGAACAAAACAATTCGAGGAAAAGTAAATTTACCTTCGGTCTGTGGACTTAATGTGGAATATCTTGTTTTTTTTTTGCTGGGCAAAACTGTAATGCGCTCGGCACAAAAAAAATTACTCATCCTGCGTTCAAGAATTTCAGTCGTAGTTCCAACAGCAGCATATACTGATGGTTTGATGGTCAGGAGGAGGAGAAGAATGCGATGCGGCTTCTTCCTAAATTCGCATTCGGGATCATTTCATCATCGCATACATATAATTTCTGAGAATTGAAGGACAATTTCTAAATTAACGTTGCTGGCAGAATGCCCGCTGAGCGCTGAGACTATAATGTTGGCCTTTTTCTACTCCAAATCGAAACGCCAAGCCCAAGACAGCTAAATGTTGTCTGGAATCTGGATTGGGGAGTTGGTCGGTTGCGGTTGGGTTCTTTTACTCGTTTGTTTTTGTTGTCCTTTCCTTCGTCGAAGCAAGAAATTCCTTCGCTATGACGTTATTATACTCGTATCGCGTAACTCGTATTCCAACAAAGTTGTGTGGTGTCCTTCGTTTTGGGTCTTTTCTCTGTTTAAATGGTGTTGTTGTTGTTCTTGTTGTTGTTGTTTATGGTTTTTTCGCTTCCCTTATGCATGCAATCTACTACTTCTCTTTTTGGTTGTGTATTCATCTTTGGTTCATGATTTTGTGGGATTCTGTTTTTGTTGGTAGTTGTAGTTGTTGCTTTTGTTTTTTTCTTAGAATCGAATTGGATTTTCGGCGCACATAGGTCATCAGAAACTCACAAAAGTCAATGCTATTGGATTTGGAATGTTTTCTTATCTCTTTGTGTATTGTATGTTATATTGGTGGAGATTGTTTAAGAGCAATTGCTTACGGAATGCGATAAGCTCGATTTAAGAAGTCTTTATGAATGATCTAATTAATTAATTTGTGTAGCTTGTCCTAGATGTGGCAACACAGCCGCATATCGATACAGACTTATGCTGGGTTTACACTTGTCTTTGAGAGACGGAGTAGTTTTTGGTGATGACAGCTCTTGTTTATGTTCGTATTAGCCACCCTGTCTGCTCAAAATGGGCCATTAAAAGACAAGTGGAAATTTAGTATTACGCTTTTAATATTTTATGTGCGAGAAAGGTATATATTTTTTTTTATTGGATGGCTGAGGACTAAATGTTACAAAACTATTAATCCATAATTTGAATCTTATTTTTGAAATTTTTGTGCACTCAAAACTTAACAGGCAGGAAGCTAGTACTCACAAGAGGCGATCTTCCATTGATCACATCAGTTCCATGCGATTCATCACTTATGAATGAAAATTGGGAAATAATGGTTAGTGTGTTGGACTGTCATGCAGGCGGTCTTGAGTTCGATTCTCAGCCGCTGAAATAAAGGTTTTCAGTACTGCCTTTGCAGGAATTGACAAATCCTCTAAGAGTATCTCTTGTCATCAAAAGTACTGCTCATTAGTCGTTTGGAATCGTCGAAAAATTGTAGGTACCCCCTATTTCTGGTGAGGCAGACTGAAATGGTTGAAAGTTGTAAGTCACTAGGTTTTGGTTCTCTACGAGCTGTAATGGTCACCTATTAATTTAGACCTACAGATTTTATTATGCCCTATTACCTATCACCAAACAAGAAACTGTGATTAAAATTACTCTTTTGACTGTTTTTTTTTTGTCGAATGAACATAACTTTGACCAAATTAATTGTAAATGATCCGAACCATATAAGGTATAGCTGAAAAATATTTAGTTGCTGTTTTAAAGAAATCAAACCCCAAGGGAAGATGAATCGTTCTACAAAAAAAGCATCTTCACAATTTATTTGACCTACCTTCGGCAAAGAGATGTTTTCTTACTTGAGTTTGTATATTTTCTTTTTATTATTATTGTTATGAGAACAACTATGGATAAGAAAAAAGTAGTGGTATTCACTGTTTGAATATCGTTGTTCATCCACTCGCAAAAGCCTTAAGGAGCCAAGTAATTATAGAGGAATCTTCTTACTGAACACTATCACAAACACACTTATGGGTGTGATTTTGGAAAGGCTCAAAGAAACAATTTATTAAGTGAATACTAAGCTGAGTTCCGCAAACAATACTCTATGGTTGATAACATCTTCTCCCCCACGAGCATCGGTTGAGCATACCTGGATAATGGGAAGAGCTGTACGCATTTTATGTGGACTTTAAGGCTGCGTTTGATTTTATAAATATGAAAGCTTTATTCTATAAAATTATCAATCTAGGTCTGTCAACGAAAATGCTAAGAGTACTGCACAAATTCTACGATTAAAATCGGTTTGGGATGTAAATATTTTATCCGAATGGTTTCTAACGTTAATAGGAGTAAAGCAGGGTTGTCTTTTCAGCCCGCTATTATTTACTTTATTTTTGGATGACCTTGGAGAATTTCTAGCGAGAGGAATAAGGTTTGCTGGAATGAAATGATAACGATGATATTGTAAAGCTGGCAGGACAATCCAAACGGGATGCAATTGATGATAAACAAGCTGACTTTGTGGAATCTACAACTCGACACCGGTAAATAAAAAATCATGATTTTTCGAAATGGATAGGTGAGATACGAAAGAAATGAAAAATGGTCCTGGCACAACGAATAACGGGAAAAAGTCAATGAATATAAATACCTTGGTGTCCTCATCACGCCACAGCTCAGATTTAAAAAACAACTCCAAGACAAATTGGTAGAAGCTAAACGCCCAATAAATTACAGCTGGAGTCGTCAGAAAAAACAGTGTTGATTCTAGCCCTAAGCTAAGGTATTTGAAGCAGTGATACGATCAATCATGTGTTGTGCGGCACAATTACGTGGTATATGTACATATATACCAATTTGAAGAAGTGGAGAAGCTACTTAAATACTTCCTCAAACGAATATTTAGGCTGCCATATAAAAACCCAAATTACATGCTGCACCTTGAGACTGCTCTACCGCCATTACACATATACACAATGAGACTTCACTTTTTTTACATCCGGTAGTGATTCAACCTACTTATCGCCTCTCATATGTACATAATCGTCAAACACCCCCAAAGCAGACATTCGTAGTTCTTTAGTGAATAGTCAAGACTAGGAAGGGAGCATAGTGGATGAAAATGATACTGTTTTAAGAAGAACACGTTTAGAACTACTGGAGAAACTAAGAGTTTCCTCACAAGAAAACTCTCGTATACAAAGTCAAATGAGCCAAACAAGGAATACTTATAAAATACTCAGACATGAACTCGGTTTTGAAAAAAACGGATATAAACCCAGTATGCACTTTGCGCAACCTAAGAACCAATGAAGATATTCAGCACTTTATTAGAATATGCCCTGTTCTGGGGTGAAACCACATTATCAGTTGATGAAATGGTTCTAAGAAAACTGGAACTGCCTTTTCTTTTATTCATACATAAAAACCGCCTTAAATTATCTGCAACAAATATTAACAGAATCATTTTAAATAATAATACTTAATGAAATTTATATTTTAATTTAAATGTGATTTGTGGTTATCTAAACTTAATTATGAAGAAAACATTTTTTTTTTCGGCTGACGCCAAAAGCCAATGCTTAACTGTAACACATCCATACTTAGGTTCAAAACCCGATAACCAAGGCAGTCGATTCCTCGCCGTCCACAAGAACTCGGCCTTTTGCCGACTTCAACTTGGTGAATTTTACGCCGGGACTTTAGTCTAGAGATGCCGCGAATAGTGACTCGGCCGAATACCGAATATTCGGCCACACTCGTCGGCCGAATACCGAATATTCGCAGCCGAACATTCGGCCAACGAAACGATCTCCTACGTGACTTTTGACGAAGCACAACAGTTTTTGCGAATGTTTTGAGGAAGTTGCTATAAACAAAATGATAAAGATGTTGAAAAAACTACCATTGAGAGCAAAATAGATTTTTTTAAAGAACTTTTCGACAAGATCGGATGGCAGACCCTTACCTCTCGTCTCCTGGTACTTGTGTATAAGTGAGAGGTTATTTGCAGAAGCTGTAATTGATTTCGAATATAAACGTTACATAAAACGTATGCTACCAACGAATGCTGAAAAAAGCTGTTTTTATTCACCACAACTTACCAATAGTAGATTTTAAATACTAAAATAAAAAACTTTAATAAAAAATACAACATTTTTTGTAAGATAATGAATCTTTTCTTATTCTCAATTTAATATTCGGTATTCGGCCAAATGTTGTGAACTATTCGGCCGAAAACGGAAATTCAAAAATTAGGCCGAATACCGAATAGTGGCCGAATATTCACGGCATCTCTACTTTAGTCTATACCCGTACAAGATCCAACTGACCCTGAGCTCAAAGTCCAGGACCATAAACAACGCAGTTTGGGATCCCAATTTGTCCGAAAAATCATCCAAAATTAAACCATATGGACTTCTAGACAACATTTGGTTCTAGCCGGATTGCGCTATGTCCGGCACTGCGGAAGCCGCAATTGACATACTGCATGAACGATTTTAGAGTAAGGTTATTTCCCGCAAAGGTGAAGTCAATTGGCCACCAAATTCATGCGATTTGACCCCCTAAATTACTTTTCTTGGGGAGTTTCCTGAAGTCCCAGGTCTATGCGAATAAACCACAATGGACCGATAACCTTTAGGTGAACATAACACAAGTCATCGCTAAAATTCAGCCATTCTTATTGGAAAAGTCATTGAAAATTGAACCAATCGGATCATATTCTATCTATACATAACGGCATACATGGGTCTTTCAAAAAAAATGTTTGTTAATACATCACACACAGCTTGTTCTATTCCATTTCATCATCTACCCGTCCTTATTGACAAAACCCTTGTGTTATAATTCTTGCAGGCGTTTTTGAAAAATTGGACTCCAAACTCCAAAGGTGTTAGGTTAGAAATATTGAAAATCTCGATTTTCAAAGTTTAATAATCAGCGTTATTTTAAAAATACCATTCCCTTACTATTACTATTACTCTATTACTATATTTAAGTACCTTTCGTCTCAATTAAAAATATTAATGTGTAAAAGTTCTTAAATTCCATGTAACAGAAAGCAATTTTTTAACTAATGAAATTCTTGATTTTGGATACAATATTTCTGTGATAACATCAACTAACAACTTGCTTAACCAATATTGTTTTTTGTTATTATCAGCAGGTCATCCACTAAGACGCGAAATGAATCAATCATTTCTTTACCAAAACGAGTTCTAATGAAATATTTATTAGGAGATATTATCTTTCAAATTGATGCCGAATGATTTATACTGTTTTATAGCTTTGAGCTGTAATAGGTGAATCCATGAAGTTTGGTGTTTCAGGCACCAAATTTCATTAAGTTCGAAGGTTGCATGGATGATACGCATGCATAGCGTAACACAAGTAGGTACATATCTGCAGCACCTTATATGCAATTCAATTAACTCAGACAGTCAATTGAAATTCTGATTTGTCAGGCAAAAGACATATCGTAGTTGACAATTCTTCTCACGTAGATAATGCTCCTCACTCCGTTACATTAGCTGAACAAGCTGACGACGCACTTTTTGTACTTTTATCGAAGCATACCACGACGACACATGTAAAATTATTTTGTATTCTCCTAGAATGATAAATTCAAACCTAACAAAACAACAACAAAAAACCCATCTACACGTGTTGAAGAATGAATTGCATGAGCTGTGAAAGAATTTACAATGAATTTTCGGCGCCCTTAAGTTCTTGAATCGATTGTTTCATTTATTGAAGTATTTTTAGGGTGCGTTTCAGTCTTTGGCAGTTTCTGTCTCTGCTTGTATTGAATTTCCGTGCATTACTGAACTGAATGCCTCTTTGAAGTTACCCAACGATTATTGATATCAACATTCAATATGAAAGACTATGGAGTGAAAGGAAGACAAGAATGAAATAATATGGAAATGTTATGAAGCGAAGAGAGGTACTTTATTGCCATTTGCCATCACTTGCGTCATTCATTCGGAATGTTGCTAGTTCTTCTTAAGTGCGGTGGGAATGGCATTGACCATTTAATCACCACAATCTATCCAAATATCTTTATGTTTTTCTTTCTTAGTTTCGGCATTATGTATATAACAGACCATAGAGGCATTGTGATTCTATGGCAAGAAAGACAATCAAGTGTTGAAAGGAGTCGTGCTAATAGCTGAAATAATACTCGAAACGATAATGTACAAGTGGACTGGCTCTTTTGGTTTATTATCCTACTTTTCTTCTTATTCTGGTTGATATTTGAGAGATATGTACCTATAAAGATTTAACGGCTCTGAATTTTTTTTACCATGTTTTCCAATATATTTTATGAAAGTTCAACTTTGTAGATAAATACATATTTGAATGAGAACTTTTTGATAGAAATTTACATATTTTCGACATTAGATTATGGGAGATAGATTTTTGCGGATGATAAACTGGAGCATTATAACACATGTAGTATTTTTTACTGAATAAATTAATGTATTACCTTGTGTGATTTATTTAAATTGTATTCACACGTCAAAAAGGAGATGAATTTGAAAGAAACTTTAGTAAAACAATACAAATAAAAATCAATATTTGAGCATATCATCGACGACATCGATGTGAAGAGTTCAGACGTGATTAAAACCTAAATCCGAGAGGTGCAGGCAAAATGTAGGTGTGTTATTTCATGCAGAAGTGCACATTTAATGCAATTGAATTCTTTTTGTGAATAGGGGGTTCTGGCAATGGTAAGCTAGTATTTCGTATTTCACTTGATTTTTTTTATGTTCATCTTCTCATCGTGATAATACATCGATCACTAGTGGAACAATGCCACGAAAGCCAGTAACGAGTTTTTGTTATTCCAGATTTTTCTTAAAGAAGGAACGTTATTGGAACTGATCGGTAATAGGGAAGAGTTCCCAAGAGTATGACAGATGGAACAACTTACGCAATGGTTTTGTCAGTAAAGAAGAACAATTCTTCAGAAGTAAAAAGAATCTGGTCAGCGGGTTTATGTATTTCAAGGTCTTTAAGAGCTCTTACGACTGTGCGAGAGCGAAATGACCATTTACACAAGCAAGTGCAGGAGGAGGATTGCGCAGCAAACTAATTTGTTTGTTTTTTTTTTTTTTTTTTTTGGCGAGCTGACGATTTGTGTGTTACTGTGAAAAAGTGTAAGAATTGATGACAAATAACCAAAAGATTATACTACCTTTCGAAAATTGTAGTACTTTTTGACGTAGAGTTTGTTTATGTAAGAACTGTTTTCAAAAATGAGGTATATTTGGCTGGCATGTACTTTTGGTTTCCCTCAGTAAGGCTTGTTTGTAGCATAGGCAGTTTAACTCTCCATCTTGATCCATATTTGGACCATACACGTTAAGTCGTGTTATGCCTAAAATTTTTTTTTAAATTTCGATTATCGCCTTTTATCACATCAATCATAGAATATGATTAGTTAAAGTTACGAAAGAATTTTTTGAGACACAATTGCCTTTCTCATTTTCCAAACGGTTTTCTCTGCAATTTTTCCTTTAACCTTGATGGTGATGGGTAAGAAATTTGGTGATTTGAGTTAAATTGGTATCTAAATTCGAGGTCCATTAAATGAAACAAGCGCGGAGTGTCAGAAGAAGGGCTAGGAACGCACTTGCGATTCTTTGTCGAGGCGATTAAAAAATATCGGTCGCCTCAAATTATTATGCGCTCACTTGTGTTTTTTTTTTTTTGCCGTGAGATTATTTAACCACAAACAAATAAAACAAATTACTTTTAATGTGATTGCACGCATTTGCTGCAAATAAATAGTAACGATTAAGAAGACATTTTTGTTATTTACCTCAATTTCACGGTAATCGTTCCTTATTTGATATTTAATTTCTTCATTTTGTATTTTTATACATAATTCTGGGTCCAACTAGTTGCAGTAGTTCCCTGAAGCATTCAATACTCATTTTATAGTTTTTTACAAATTTCAGTGCGTGTTCTTTTAAACTAACTCGTGGATCTTATGAAACTGACTATTAAGTAATCTGCCTCTTATTACCGGATGTACGTAATACTTTTTTACGTTTTTGAGTAGACTTTAGGTTCGTTCGTTCAGATTTTACCCAGGGTTGACCCAGGTGAGTGAGACCCTGAGAGTTTTTTTTTTTTTTTTTTCAAAAAACACCAAAGGGCTGTCATTTGTTTTGTTGACAACAAAAGACAAAAAATAACGGTAATTATAGAATTGGGGCTCCAGGCAAAAATCGCTCCAAAAAATTTTTTACCACCTGAAAACTATTTTATTAGGCAGAATAAGATAATTAAAGGTGGGGGAGACATGTTTTATGGGGTTTCATCGAAAAAAAAACCTTTTTTAGTTGAAATTGGATATAGGCCTTAGGGTAAATTCAAAGTTTCTTTAAATCCAGATTCTGTAAATGCAAAAGAAATCTTGCATACATCCAACCTCGCACCTACCCCAAATCCCAAGCAGGGAATTTGCACATTTTCTCTACCCTTTAATTAAAGTTAAATTCATCGAATATGTACCAACCTACTTTATTTTTTTTAGTATCGTGCTAGCTTCATATGACTTTGACATTTGCAAACATGAAAAAAGGTGCGTGTACTTACTTTTTTTAAGTTTTAGGTGTGCTCAGAAGCAATTGATTAAGAAAATTCTTTTAGTGCAATACTAATTAGAAAATGTTTAAAATTAAGAATGAGTTAGTAAACTACTATAAAGTTAGCAAATTGTTAAGTAGTATCACACTAATACCTTATATAATAGGCTGTTTAAAATTTTGCGCTAATAATTTTAAATTAAAATCCGTTAGACATGATGGTGAAAAAGGAACAAATAATAGGGACAGAACACACTATTGTAATATTTTAAGTTGCGATGGAAGAAAATTTAAAGTTTTAATATAAGGTTTTACCCAACAATTTTTATTAAAGTTCACTCGAAAATTACCCATCATTATAAAACGCAAATACTTATACAAAACACAATTTCGACAATGTCCGTTTTGCAAAACACGCATTTCACACGTCACACCAACACCAACCCAATTTTATAAAATGAACAAACATTCCAATCAAAAATGAACAAAAAAACAAACATATGAGACACAAAATTCCAATGGGTGCATTCAGAACCGAAATGAATTAAACTGAAATTGATATGGATTAAAAATGCATGTGTCATTGAATTCAGAACGACAGCATTCTATTTAATGCTAGATATGTTATAAAATCAAGCTTATACTTTTTAATTGAATATAAATTGACTTAAGACACTTATTTCAAAATCGTTGGATCGTGTAACCTAGAAATTTCCACACATTAGGTACAATGCAAACAAACAAACACAAAAAAAAAACAGTTTATTTGATTGAATCGCAGCTATTTCTCAGATAATATTATTATGAAATAGATTTACGATCGTCATTTATTCAAATCAAACTGCGGAAATCATTCCCTCTCCCTTTCCCTCTCTATGTAGATCCGATTCGTTTTCTAAAATGCATTTTGTATGACTAACCTATTGCCTTTTGCCTTGAATTTTAAAATGTTTTTCGGTCGGTTCCATGAAACAAAACCTATAATCTGGATTAGATAATGATTCATCAAAATAAAGTCCAGCACACACAGCGCGGTACACACACATCACAATTTATAGAATCTGCTACACAATCAATCCCTTCTAAGAATTTCAATTTAAATTAAGCTCTTTTCGAGAAATTCTTCGGATAAAAAAAATAATTAATTATTTTGTGGTCCCTCGTAAATTTAGAAATAATTATTGTTTCTCTATTTCTTCTTCATCAACAAAAAATCACTCTCCATGTTATTAAAAAAAAACAAAGTTGTGGATGTCTCAATTCTTTTACCCTTTGAACTGCGCTGAAATCTGTTTCTGGTAAATTTCGACGTCAATTAAAACGTGGGAGGAAATGCATCTCATGTCCGTCGTTCACGGAAATAATTTCAGACGCAACAACGTCTGTTGTTGAAAATGAAGAGGAAGACCAACAAAATAAAACATTTGAAGAGCTTTTTTTAAAAATAACCTACACACGGTTTCCCCATTACTGTCTTGTTTTTTTTTTTTTTTGCTTTTTGACGGGCTGTTCTTCTTGCGGTTTAAGTGCATTGAAGTCAAGTTATGGTTTTATAATGGGGGCTATCGTGAACAAAATTTCCCTCGGAATGTTCCCCATCTTCGAAAATTGGAAAGGTCAATACTTCTGAACTGTTCATTGTAAGCTGGCGACTGGCCTTTTTAAATGAGAGCCAAAGTCACTACGAAACTTAATTCCCAATATCAATAAATTCCAAGGGAAACTTTCGACATTATTCGAGATCACAATTTTGAAAGTTGGGAACAATTCCCAGGGAAATTTTATTCACGATAGGCCCCAATAAAAAAAAAATGAAGATAATCAAACTCAAAGTCACAAAATGGGTGGGTGTCCTAATATGTTGAAACTATCTACATTAGACTGGGCCAAAAAAATTGACTATTTTTTTTTTTTGAAAGACAAAAAAAAATTTTCGTAAAAGTTTGAGCCCTTAATATCAATTTTAAGAGGGCTATCATCGCTAATTTTGATTTTTAGTCATAATTTCATGTTTTGCGTCAGAACTGACAAAACATTGAAGTAAAAAAAATTCATTTTGACTTACTTTTATATAAAATTAAATTCCCTACAAAAAAGGTCTGATTGAAAATTTTCGTCAGACAAGCCGTTTTTGAGTAATTAAGCTTAATAAATTGTTATTTTTCGTTAGTTACAAAATTCCAAATTAAAAAAGTAAAATCGAAGAAAAATAACAATTTATTAAGCTTAATTACTCAAAAACGGCTTGTCTGACGAAAATTTTCAATCAGACCTTTTTTGTAGGGAATTTAATTTTATATAAAAGTAAGTCAAAATGAATTTTTTTTACTTCAATGTTTTGTCAGTTCTGACGCAAAACATGAAATTATGACTAAAAATCAAAATTAGCGATGATAGCCCTCTTAAAATTGATATTAAGGGCTCAAACTTTTACGAAAATTTTTTTTTGTCATTCTGAATGATATTCTCGATATATCTTTCAAAAAAAAAAATAGTCAATTTTTTTGGCCCAGTCTAATCTACATACATTATTTTTCAATATTTCAAAAAGTAAAAATACCATAATTTTGAACGATTCGATATACCTACTATACATAGTACATGTATACGGTTTTATCGAATATAAAAAATTAAAAATGCGAGATCTTTCCGCTCGATAATTCATATAGAACTATTTAATATAAAACTTTTCGTAGAACAAAAATGATATCGTTTTCACAATATAACTGTTTAAATCATACATACGAGGGTGGACAATAAATCTCTCAAAATCATCATTTTGTTTGTGAAGAAACATCGTCAAAAAGAACGCACCCAAATTTTTCAAACAGATCTGTCAAATAGATTTTTTTTGGCGGCCATTTTATATAGACGCTTTCGAGCATTTTCGTTAAAATTTAAAAAAGTGAATTTCGAGGGCTTATTCAACACTATTTTTTTACGAGAAAAAACAATTGTGCAAACCAAAGGAAAGCTTGGCAAATATTTTGGACTCATCACTTTTAATTGAAACTATTCACCACTACGAGTAGTTTAATATATTTCAATGCGTTCACAAGTGACGCGGAACATTTTGGTCGCCCAATTAAAATGACCACACTAGAGTGAAGGTGTAAGAGCTTGAAGAGGCTTATCTCCTGGATAAGTGATTTCGATTTAACATAAATATTTTGACATGAAAAAGCTTTCAGTAAGATGGTTGCTGCGTTTGCTCGCAATCGATAACAAATACAATCGTTAGGCTTTTCAATCTACTACCCAGGTTGAATTCTAGAAAGTATCTGGAGTATGGTTTATCAGAACTATTGGAAGGCATTCCACTTATTCAACTAGCTTCGACATATTTCCAACAGATATATCTATGGTCGAGAGGTTAAGAATTTGCTAGATGAAAAATATGGTAATTGTTGGATAAAAAGAAACAGATCAGTTCACAGGCCCACAAAAACTCCTTACCTAAGAGTATAGGATTCTTACTTAAGACTTATAGGTACTATAAGGCAAGTTGAGTATTCGTAAAAAAATCAATCTCGAGATTTTGATCAACGTTGACATTACGATGATAGCGAAGACTAAACAAGTGAGTCTAGCAATTCTGTCTGTCTGTCTGTTTCACTACAGCCTAATTTTTAATTTTTCCCGCCCTCATGTTTTTTGATTTTTTTTAAGACCAAAAATAACGATACCTGCTATACGAATTTTTTTTGAATTTTTTTTTTTTCAAAAACTGTTCGACATATTCAAAAAATAAAAATACAAAAAAAATTCATTTGGTTAAGGTTAGGTAATGGTTGTAAAAAAATTTTCCCCATGGAACCATTATTTTGTTTTTGTTTTTCTAGAAAACAGTACCACCGATTTTGATATTTTTTTTTATGCTAAGGCTCCCCAAAAATTTAAATAAAATTGTGCATTCAAATTTTCCAAAATTTTTTTTTTGAATTCTTAAAAAAATAATCAAACTTTTTTTTCAAAACTCAATACATATTTCGAAAACTAAATGCTAGATTTTTTTTCAAACTTGAAAAATAAAAGTTTCTCAATATAATCTACAAGATGAGAGAAAAAAAAAGTTATTTTACCTAAAAACAAAGGTACTCACCATGCAAATGTTAAAAAATGGTTTCCAAAATCGTATTTTTCTCGAAAACGGCGCCTAGAATTTTGATAAAAATTATTTTCTTTCAATTAATTTTAACGATCTTAAATTTAATAAAAAAATTTTTGAAATTAAGATATTACAGGTTGTACCTAACATAGAACCATTTTTACAAATTTTGAATTAATCATTATGTACAAAACGGATTTTAATAAAAATTTTTATAGAGATGCTTCTAAAAAGTTTAAAAAACATTGCATTTTAAAACTTAAAAAAAAATAATTTTTTTTTTTGAAAAATTCGATATCTCAAAAATGGGTCAATATTTTTTTGGAAATTTAATTTTCATTCGTACAATAATAAAAACCTAAAGTTGACGTACAAAATTTGTTTCTTAAAAATAAATAGTAAATAGTATCCTTATGAACAGTTTTCTCTAATAACATTCGTTTTTAAAATTCCTAGTCTATTACATAGAAGCAAGTTCGTGCGACCCAGTCGCACATTTTGTTTTGTATAGGGAAGAATGATTAAACGCAGTTACATATAAAGCGTTGTATGTGTATATCTTCTAAAAATAAATTTCTAAACGAAGTTTTTATGCCATTTGTATTAACAAAGCAATTTTCGTTAAAATGTGTTAGGGTAGACTAAAGTATACGCCTTTTCTTAAATCCCCGAAAAATGATATCAACTGGAGATAGACCCATCCTGTTAGACGATTGTGTTCTTAAAATATAGCCTAGAATCATATCCCAGAATATCATTGCCGCCTGGTTGTCCGTAAAAAATGGTCGTGTTTCGGTTTTGATTTGGATCTAGTTTAAGTACTTTGCACGCTTCTCTCATAGCCAGTACTTTAGCTTGGAAGATCCTTGCAAAATCAAATAGGTGAAAAGACTAAGAGACATTTAAAGTACGTATACATTTTGAGTAAAAATCAATAAAAATAATTATTCCACTTGAACTATTCATATTTATTCAAAATTATGTAATTACATTCAATTTATTAATTTTACGAGAATATCATTCAAGTATTAAGAAATTACTTCTTCATTCGCCATATGTGAACAAAAGAGTGTATAAAACTTTGTATAATAAACCTAAAAAAGCAAACCATCAGATATTATATAAAATTTGTCAAACAAAGACTTTCACTTTAATTGAATTCCAAACAGAGCATTACCCCTTTTCGAAGCTCTCATCATCATCGTGGTGCTCCCCATTCAAAAAGGATGCAACAACAAAACCAATAGCAACGACAACAACAATCAACATTCACAACATTCAGAGTGTTAAATATTTGTTGTTGTGATTGTATATCTGCTTTCCAATGAATATGCATCATCCCCACACTAATTAAACTTCAAGCATTTGATTGCGGATAATTAATCAGCATCGAAGTAATGAGAGATTTACAATGTGGTAGCCCCCCCTGAGTAGGTTTCATTTGTGTAGGGAAACAAATATCTAAACTGCCATACGTTGTCGCATATGGTGTTGCCACTACAAAAATATCTTCTGCAAAACAAAAATTTTAATAGGCAACATATTTTTTCATCTATAAGAATGTACTCATCTCATAAATTTCTGCACTGATAATTAATGTACTTACTACATTGCGTAAATATGTATTTGTCGGTTATCAGTGACGAAGTTTATAATGAGTACAGTTTCTATGCAGTCATTAAATGTAAATGTTCTATGAACTCTTCACATAAATGTCTGTTGGTTATCTGTACACTTTAAGTACATATAGTAAAGTTTCAAAATGTTCATCATTACATACACTTAAATATTCTTAGAACTCATTAAATACACATACAGCGTATGGATAGGCAAGCATATGCACTCATTATGTATTCAGGACATATGTATGTACATTAGACTGGGCCAAAAAAATTGACAATTTTTTTTTTTTGAAAGATATATCGAGAATATCATTCAGAATGACAAAAAAAAATTTTCGTAAAAGTTTGAGCCCTTAATATCAATTTTAAGAGGTCTATCATCGCTAATTTTGATTTTTAGTCATAATTTCATGTTTTGCGTCAGAACTGACAAAACATTGAAGTAAAACAAATTCATTTTGACTTACTTTTATATAAAATTAAATTCCCTACAAAAAAGGTCTAATTGAAAATTTTCGTCAGACAAGCCGTTTTTGAGTAATTAAGCTTAATAAATTGTTATTTTTCGTTAGTTACAAAATTCCAAATTAAAAAAGTAAAATCGAAGAAAAATAACAATTTATTAAGCTTAATTACTCAAAAACGGCTTGTCTGGCGAAAATTTTCAATTAGACCTTTTTTGTAGGGAATTTAATTTTATATAAAAGTAAGTCAAAATGAATTTTTTTTACTTCAATGTTTTGTCAGTTCTGACGCAAAACATGAAATTATGACTAAAAATCAAAATTAGCGATGATAGACCTCTTAAAATTGATATTAAGGGCTCAAACTTTTACGAAAATTTTTTTTGTCATTCTGAATGATATTCTCGATATATCTTTCAAAAAAAAAAATAGTCAATTTTTTTGGCCCAGTCTAATGTACATAATGTCGATGTACTCATTACATATTATGTATGTTTATATCTATGTTATGATTACATGCGTCTATGAGTCGTCTCTATTTAAACTTCTCTGCTTACCACGAAGCTCTTTTCCTCTTTCTTAAGACAACTTTATGTTCCTCTTTATTAAGAATGTTTTTTTTTTTTTTATTTAAAATAGTTATTTTTACTTGAATTTGAACTCGGATCCCGGAAGAAACTGAAATGGTCTGCCTTCACGTACTGTTTCATAACTTCCACATTTATTATTCGATTTCATTGATCTTGTGCGTTTTAGCTTTGTAAAAACAATATCTTCCACCTGAGATCTTAAAAGTATTTTAAATATTTTTTTTTCTATCCTTGCGGAATGACTTAAAACAAGCGATTTTCTAAAAACGGCGAAAAATTGTGTTTTTTGAAACTTTGAACGGCTTTTTCTTGATGATTGTTGGGCCGATTTACACAAGTCGTATACTGTTGGAAAGACAAACAAAATATCTGTTCATAAACAAAACATAAAGTATTTGTTAATTGGTTCTACCGTTATTGAGAATTAGGCTTATACAGGGAAAAGGAAAAACGTGTTTTTTGCTCATATCTCGAAAACGCTTCTTTGGAAAAATAAATGAGTGTCATTTTCTTGTTCAGAAAGTCAACATTAGTCTAGAAAATACTTTTTTTGTAGGTACTTTTTTTGTGTAAACTAGTGCAATTGGACTATAAGCCGTGTATAATCATCATCATCATCGGCTCGACAACCGGGTTCCGGTCCTGGCCTCTTTCAACAAGTCTCTCCACCTATCCGGGTCTCTAGCCGATGCCATCCAGTTGCGCACCCCAAGGCTTTGGGCGTCCTGGTCTACGCCATCTCTCCAGCGCAAGCATGGTCTACCACGCTGTCGTCTACCATAGAATGTACCACAAAGAACTTTCCGAGCAGGTTCCTCTTCGCTCATGCGAGCTAGGTGCCCTGCCCACCGGAGTCTACCGAGCTTAATTTTTGTCACGATATCTGCTTCTAGGTAGATTGCGTACAGTCCATAATTGTACCGTCTCCGGAATCGTCCTTCCTCACATATGGGACCAACAATTCTCCTTAAAACTTTTCTCTCGAACGCAGCTAAGAGGTCGGAGTGCCTTTTGCTAAGCACCCAAGTCTCGGATCCATATGTGAGTACTGGCAGGACCATGGTCCTGTACAGCAGCAGTTTTGAAGTTATGGTGAGATTTCTGGATTTGAAGAGCTTTGACAGACCATAGTAGGCTCTGTTGGATTTGAGAAGCCGCCCGCGTATTTCTTCTTCTATATTGTTATCGGCTGCTACTATTGACCCAAGGTATTTAAAGGATTGTACCACTTCAAATTCGTGCTCCGCAACCTTGATTGTTTGACCAACTGTTCCTCTCGCATTCGACGCCACCATGTACTTTGTTTTACCTTCACTAATGTGCAGCCCCAGATTTTGTGCCGCCTGCTCGATCTGGATGAAGGAATCGTGTACAGCTTGTTCGGTTCTTCCGATGATGTCAATGTCGTCTGCGTAAGCCAGTAACTGGCTGGACCTGTTGACGATGGTCCCTCTTGTTGCCGTGCCAGAGTCACGGATTGCTTTCTCCAACGCCAGGTTGAAGAGGAGGCAGGCCAAACCGTCCCCTTGTCGGAGTCCATTAAAGATGTTGATTGGTCTGGATAGCAATCCGGCTATTTTTACTTGGCTTGTTACGTTGGTCATGGTCAACCTACTTAGTCGTGCCAATTTATTTGGGATGCCGAATTCTCTCATGGCTTTGTAAAGTTCTACCCTGGCTATGCTATCATAGGCGGCCTTAAAGTCTATAAACAGATGGTATGTTGGGATGTTAAATTCTATACATTTTTCCATCGCCTGCCTTAGGGTAAAGATCTGATCAGTTGTTGATTTGCCTGGAATGAAACCACACTAATATTGTCCGATGATGGATTTAGCGTATGGGGTTATCGGGTCTTGTAGGATAGAGGAAAGTATCTTATAGGCGGTACTCAACAACGTGATACCTCTATAATTGCTGCACGTTGTGGCATCTCCCTTCTTATGTATGAGGCATATTAAACCTTTTCGCCAGTCTTATGGCATTTCTTCCTGCTCCCATACCTGTACTATAATATCATGAATTGCTTGACGTAAGGCTGGCCCTCCGTGATGGAATAATTCGGCTGGTATGCCATCGGCTCCCGGGGCTTTTTTCCGTTTAAGCCGGCCTATAACCTTCTCAACCTCTTCTATGCTTGGTGGCGGCAACATAGGGTATTCTTCTTGAAGTAGTGGAGCCTCCACTTCTGCAGTGAGCTGACCATTTAGCAATTCATTAAAGTACACTTCCCATCGCTCCAGTATGCTTTCAGGATCGGTGATCAGATTTCCCTGTCCGTACTTGCAGTATGTGCAGCGTCATCTTCGCGTGCCCGCGTTCTATGAGATTGTTGCATTGCTCGGTACGCAACATTCTTACGTTCAGTCGCTAGGTTGCATTCATCATCAAACCAGTAGTTCCGATTTTTACGACTGCTGCCTAAGATGGAGTTGGCAGTATTAATGACAGTATTTTTAAGACGTGTCCACTTCTCATTTACCCCCAGCATACTGGCTCCAGGACTTACTCTCCCTAAATCAAGTGATTCTAGGGCGAGTCCTAACGCATTACCAAAGGTGTTACTGGTGTTTTCATTGCGCAGGGCAGCCGTGTTGATTCGAACCTGATCGGCGGATGCAATGCGTCTTCGCAAGGCAAATCCGCCCTCGGAAAACCATACCAACAAGATAGTGATCCGAGTCGATATTGGCACCTCGGTACGTTCGTACCATCATCAAGTTCGAGTAGTGGCGACGGTCTATCAACACGTGGTCTATTTGGTTACGAGTGACTCCATCAGGTGATATCCAGGTGGCTTTGTAAATATCTTTACGCGGGAATATGGTACTCGCAACGACCATGTTTTTCGGTGCTGCCAATTCTAAGACTCGAAGTTCATTGTCATTAGGACGCCTGCGTAATGCCTGAATACCGGTTCCCGACCTATTTTTGCGTTCAAATCCCCAAGGATGATTTTAACATCCTTGGACAGGCATTGAGGGCCCTCTCGACTTGTTCGTAGTAAGTCTTTTTTTCTTCGTCTGAGGACTCCTCCGTAGGTCCGTGAACGTTAATGAGGCTGATGTTCGTAAATTTGCCACGCACCCGAAGGGTGCATAGCCTTTCGCTTATAGCGTTAAAGACGATGATAGTAGACTTCATTTTTTCGCTGACTAGGAAGCCTACCCCGAGCACATGGTGTTTTGTATGACAGCTGTAATATACATCATATTCTTTCTTCTGTAAACATCATTCCCTGTCCATCTGATTTCTTGGAGAGCTGTTATGTCAGCTTTATATTTTGACAGGGCATCGGCTAGCTGCTGAGCAGCTCGAGCTCTATAGAGCGATCGTACGTTCCATAAGAAAATTCGTAAATCGTTTTTCCGTTTTGTTTGCGTGGGTTGTTGTCGTGTGATCAGTCCGTTTCCGAGGCTTGTTGTCGGTCTCGTAATTCTTTTAGTTTTACGGGACAGGGAATTGACCTGTCGCCAACCTGAGGAACCAGCCTGATCATATTAGCCAAACCTTTTTAAAGGCTTATTTCTAGCGGACGCCGCAGAGAGGCTATGATCAGACTTCCACTAGTCCCGAATAGTTACGGCACGTGCGTGTTTTCGTATGCTACAGGCTGACCGCCAGTCGTGCATAATACATCTTCAAAAAAAGCTACCCTAAGTTTTGTTAGAACCATCGGCGCATATTTCTGTTAAACGTTGCGTGTAAAATTCTATTTTGAAGCCATCATTCAATATTATGATCGGGAAGTACGCGTCTGACTTCCGGCAGACTGCAGATCAATAATAGACTAAATCTTCACCACGCTAAGGCAAATCCTGGAAGAGAGCAACAAATTTCAAGTCGAGCCTAACCGGTTTTTCATGGACTTCAAACCCGCATACAAAAAAGTCGCGAACACGGTGAAATTCGAAGTGAGAAGGGAGCAAAAGATATTATCGCGAACTCTATGACCAAGTTTTAGATGTAGTTGAAAACGTCAAAATGCGTTGACTACATTGGAATGGTCATATCGAGCTAATAGCAACAAAGTTTCAGCTTAAACAGTGTTCAAATCCCAGCACACAGGTTCAGAGCGAAAATGCAGACAGAACCTCCATTGCAGATGCCAGTGTGCTTGGTTACATTGTATCATGATTGGGATCGGAGAAGATGGAAAACTGACGTCTCTACGAGTATGTTTGGCTGGACAGCACTGTCTCACCCGAAGGTAAGGCGATTGCAGACTGGCTTAACAACAACAGTTATCAACGCTCATTAGAGTTAATTTACCAGAACACCATCAACACTCGAATTTTCCCTCTCATCATCTAATTTGATTTATTTGCTTTCAGAAATTAGCAATTTCTCATGTACAAGTATACCAAGCGGCTCAGACCACGAAGCTGTTCAGCTTAATATCCGACTCCGATAAACCATCCTCTAAGCAACAAAGCTTGCTGAGCATATTATCAATTTCAAAAGACCTAACCTAACATTTCTTCCCCAAAACAAGAACATGCAAAACTTTAACTAGCCATTTATGAGGCATTAGACAAATAAAAACGATCAAAAATGTCTAAAGACAGATGCCAGCATCTTCCTAAGTATGTACAAAAACTAAACGCATATAGACAGCATTTAAAGAAAAGGATCCACCAACAAGAGTTGAATACGTCCAACATCAACTACCAGCCGTATGGAGTGAACTAAAATGCGTCAACGTAATGTTTCGGAACTCCACCCAGTTCAACTAAAATAATCATTTCAAGAAGAGAATACAATCAATAAAACCAGAACCTGACGCATTTGAAAGTACCAAAAGATTGATTGGGTAGAAATCTCCAATTCCAAAGGTAATCAAGACCAATAATGGAGAAGTGAATACCAGCATTTGTCGACTATTTCGTCTTAACTCTTTTCCTGAAGATTCAAAATGACATCATGACTAAATATTAAAAACTAAACACACTTCGAGACACCGTCGGATATCGAGAAAGCATTGGACCTGATGATACACTTCGACGAGCTACTAAGTTTCAATCCTATATAAGCAGTTCTTGAGTCATCTGATACAGCTTTCCCGTATGGTTTTTTACCTCTAAGACCTGTTTACCCGGACTAATTTTCGACAGGCAGCGTCAAAAATATTACAGGAACGAACTTCTACACTCAGAAGCTGAGCTGGACAAGAACCTGCTACTTCTAGATAAGATAATAGAGATAAAAAATCTGAGACAACCACCTTCATCTCAGAACATCGTGCCACACATCTTTCTTATCCTTCTTTCTCTTCCGTAACTTCACGCCCGCGCTGTGTTGAAACATTTAAAGGGTAATCATATTCCCTTGAGCGTGAGTAGATTATAAAAAAAAAAAGATGCTAGAAGAAAACTCCGCCAGCCATAAGAAGAATATAACCAATCAGCTTATAAGAAGAATAACAATCCAACAGAGACTACCCCAGCCCAGGTACCTCATCGCAATTTACATAATGGATAACAGCTATTCCCAAATGATAACGTAGTAGGGTCAGCCTACTACAGTGTCTAAGGACGGTCCAGCTCGAGGCCAACAAAGCCGAACGACTTTTATTTTAATCTGGATTAGTTTAATACATAATACAACAAGTCTTAATCTTCCATAGTATCCTATTAATCTTAAGTCAAATAAATTGTACATACATGATCAATAAAACTAAACTGAAACTATTCCAATCTTCAAAGTAAAAGTATGAACTTTAACCGACTAGCGTAACTGCTCACTTCGAAACACAGAAATGTATAGTGATTCATAGCATTGTATACCTCTTCCGTTTACTAATTGAATTATTCAATTACTTCAATCAATACTGGCAACGCTGTCTCGCCACCAGTAACTTAGGGTATAGGTACTCTAATTCAATTTGCAGATGAGTAAGCCTTTAGAGCTGCGACAGATGCAGAATTAATCGCAGAGCCATCAGAAGCCTCTAGGCGCGGTGATGTGCTCTTTAGATGATTACCTTTTGTTTCCATGTTCATATATGTATGTATGTACCTACATACATATGTAAATAGAGGCACACATACATGCACTTTACTTTTGCTTTTGCTCTATGTATCGAATGCATTGACCTACAATCCTACAAAGTCGAGGAAAGAACTATTTTTTGATTTCTTCTTCGGCGGAACTCGGTGTGCGACTGGTACATCTTTTTGATGAGACTAAATTCCAAACGATAACCATTCCCTAGTGACCCAAAAAGGAACACAGAGAGTGAGAGATAGAAGTTCATGGCCTGATATAAACTATTGTTGTTTTTTTTTTATTTTTCCTCAAGTCAAATCAAGGGCACTAAATAAATATAAAATTTGAACTTCAGATAAAATAAGGCCCACCAGATACTTTCGTATGAAACCAAGTACATACATATATAACCAAAAGTAACGAGTACAAGGTCAGTAGTGTATCATATGGTTGCTGGTTTTTGTACTTTTTTTTCATTCAAAGTGAGGGAAATTAAAATAAAAAAAAAAAAACTGGAGAAAAAAACAACGTTACTATTCTGTGCAAGCGTTGCGTTAGATTAAAGAGCTCTTAGTGTAGTACGATATCACCACACATTCACATAGTAAAGTCTTTCCTCTTGCTTGGCCCGAGGAAAAATTCCAAGGGAAAACGTTAAATGTTTACTTTTAGATAAGTTTATAGTAGTTTCCACACAAAGTAGGTATCGGTGAAATTGTTTATGCAACTAAATTTGAAAAAAAAAAAGAATTTTTGCACAAAGGAATTTCTGTTTGTGTTATCGAATAATTATTTTTATTTGCTTGCATAAATATTTTTTTTTCCTTAGAAATTCTCCAGAAATAGAAAATATTTTGGAACTAGAGGAACTTCCTGTGTTGGCGAAGATTTATTTGCTTAAACTTAATGAAAAAAATTGTTTGTACAGTGAACTCTCTCATAAGCGGACAGTGTAGGTCTAGGTACCAACAAATTTGTCTGTTAATGAGAGAGATGTGCCGGCTTTTCAAAAAAAAAATATTACGATTCTTTAAGAAATACATTAGATACTCGAAGAAACTGTAGTTTTTTCACCTATTTGTGTTCAATTAGCACTGATGACATCTGTCAAATATGTTGTTTATTATTAAGAACAGCACGTCTAAATGATAAAACTTTATTATCGAATTGAGTACAATTGCACCTATTTTCCGGTAGACATAGTGGCCTTTCATAATCCACTCTACAACGTTTGGTTACCGAATTGGGCCGTTGGGGGCTTCCTTGGCCCGTACTTTTTCGAAAACGACGTTGGTGAGGTGGTCTCTGTCAATATCGAGCGCTTAAGAACGATAAATATCTTATGGCCCAAATTGAACAATATAGACCTACACTGGGCTTCCAGCATGACGGCGCTACAAAACACACAGCAGACGCCACGATTGAATCGTTTCTTGCGTTTCATGCAATGTTTTTCAAACTTTTTGGAGGGATATTGTGCAGCTGTCTTAAGCTCTCCCAGAGTGGCAGGGGCATGTGTTCTCGCTCAGACACGTTCTTTGAGGTTGTCCCAAATATGGGTTGAGATCTGTACTACATGATGGTCATGGCAAAACTGGAATCCCGACCTCATTTACGTAGTTAGTTACAGAATTTGCGGTATGGCAGCGTGCGTTGTCATGCATTAACCGAAAGTTGTCACCAATAAATGGTGCGAAAGGCAACACATTGTCTTGAAAAACGTTTTCCGCGTATATCTGAGCGTTCACACTGCCTCTATCGAACTCAACAAGGTCCGTGCGAGTTTCATAACTGATGCCTCTCCAAACCATTATAGACCCTTCTTGATAACCAACTGTTTCGGTAATAGTGCATGGAGCAAACCTTTCGTTTTTTCGCCTGTAGACACGCTGACGGCCACCTGCACCTCGTAGGCCTATTCTGCTTTCGTCTGAGAATTGGACGCCCCTCCATTCCTCTGCCGTCCAATTAACATATTCTCGCGCAAAACGAAGTCTTACGATACGGTGCTGTAGGGGCCATTTGGCTCGCGCGCTGGTGGGAAAGCTCTGATATTCAATTCTGCCAACCTTCTTCTGATGGTGCGTTCACTCAAACTAACGTTCCTCATCTCAAAAAGACATGTACCAGCTTCAGTAGCGGTGCAAAACAGGTTTCTCAATATGTTGCTGACGACAAAGCGATCATCCCGAACTGAAGAGCATCGATGACAACTTTGACCTGGCTGCCTCGTGTATGAACCAGTTTCCTGAAATCGTCTGATGGCATCCCCAATCGAGCAATGTGGCTTTGACATCTCCGGCATCAGTTAAAGCCACTGCTCTAGCTGCACCAGGTACATCGAGTGGCATTTTTCTAAAGTCACAAATAATAAATTACCAGTATAAACCTAAATTTACCGATATTTATTTACTTTGGTACAAAAGAACAAGAAATGTAGTCAAGTTTAAGTAACTGAAACAATGCCTGTGATTGTACTATAAAAAAAATTCTATGAAAACAATTTAAGGAATTCCATTTTTGAGTGTTTTGACGTGTCTCTAATATTCTTCTTATTTACGGTCTTCTTAACGATAACAGTGCCAATGTTTATATTTGCCATCCACTTAAAGTGCGCTTACACGTGTCTTTATAAGACCATGTTTAGATTGTGACTTTTCATTACATGACGATATTTTTGTCGATGAGATTCGTGCGGAGCTCTGTACTCTATTAAAACAGAGTATAGACGGCATATTATTATTCATTCGATTTATCCAGATTAAAACTTAAATCCGGATGAAAATTATACAAATTCAATGTAAATACATCCGGATTTCCGTTGTAATTTGGATATATCGATTGAATAATATGGCGGAAAGTGTCTGTTTTAAAGAGATTCCATCCACTCAAAATCTACCGATGTGGCAGTTTCCATAAATATTTTCCAATTCATCAAGAAAAATTATGTATTTTGTGAGAAATAGATTGATTTTAAGAGTGTGATATGGAAATCGACTTTTCATAGTACCGCATGTATCTACATCTCTGTTTTTTTTTATTTATTTATTTATTTTCATCGATATCTATACACATTAAGATACAATATCTTATTTATTGTGATAGTTTTATAATGTTATTTTAAGGTATAAAAGCAAACTTAATTAACATAGCAAAATAAATATCATACTTTCGATAGTCAAAACATATTTCCATAATGTCGCACTTCGATTTTTATATTCTAAGTTGAAAAACTATTTCTGAGATGATTAGGGTTCAATTTATTTACAGGTTTAGCTCAAAGTTACCACCAGCCACTGAAAACTGGGCACAAATATTCTTAAATCTGCCAATATTTTTTTCATAAAAAAGGGTAAAATTTTCAGTCCTGGACTTAACTCTGAGATAACCTAGAGTTAGTAGATATTCCAAATAAATTGAATTCAAGTAAACTCAAAAGCAGCTTTTCAGTTGTCAAAAATTTGAATGTAATTAAGCCCCTGAAAGTTACATAAGCTATTAAGTCGAAATAAATTTGTTTGTGCAGTTGCAAAGCAGCCCAAAACAGAAACAACTAAAAAATTGCAACTTATAAATTGCCTATACAACAGTGTTCAGGCCAACTTGAATTACCCTGCGTTTTGATAGATAGACACAGTACACGCGTTTTGATATATTTTATTTGTAATAAACAGATGATTTCTTCATTTAATTTCAATTCAACTCTAAACCGATCGTTCAACTCATGGATCGAAAATCTAATCTCAATCGATCCTTACCATAAATGATGAGAAATAATGGCGCTGTACACGAATAAAACAAATTTCAAAACGATTTTCCTCTTTAATGATATGTGGTTGAAAATGTTCTCCTTAATTGTAGCAAATGGGGAATAGGTGTGTTCATGTTTCTACTTTGCATTTGACTTCAAGGGTACGTGTGAAGTTCCAGTAGATGTGTTTTACACTAGGAACTTATAATTCGTAATTTATACCGAACTTAATACACAAAAAATGTTTTTTTTTTCTTACGGAGCATTTAACGCAAATGTAGCTGATCAGTAACACCCATATTAATAAAGATGGTTTAGTGGAAGTTTATCGTTAAGTCCTGAACTAAGTGGGAAATTTCATTAATAAAACTTTTTTCTGTTAAGTGACGTTTACTAACTATGATAAAGCTAAACCACCGAAGTAAGTAGTTTAGCAAAGGAATAAGAAATAGAATTGTCAAACTTGTTTTGTTTTATCAAAAGAAATATACAAAAATTTAATAAAATGAGAACTACGAAATGATTTAAGGTCATACTCGTAAGTGGATTTCGACAAGTCATACATATATCGACGGTTAACTATGAATATCTCCTAACATACATTTTTGTGAAATTCACTTTAAGATGCAGTTTCGTTAATAATTTCCATCTGCTTAGCTGAATTTTTAAAATTTAAAATTATTTCACATCATAGATATTCAAAACTGATAATTATGTGTTAATTTTTATTATTATGCGTTTTAATTTTGAGACTATAATCAGTTTTTTGTTACCCCTTTAAAGTTTACAAAATGCGACATAGGAGGTATTCATAGTTAACCGTTGATATGTACCTCTTTGGCTACACCCATATTAGGATGAAAAAAAAGCGGCAGGAGATCAATCAGTTTAGGCAGACACAGAATATAAAAAAGAGATGGTTTACTTGTTGTAGTAGATTTTTTTAAAGGATTTTTTATAAACGTCACTTAACTATTCCTCGAGCCATTCGTTTTTATTAATGTGAATATTTAAGCCAGGACTTAACTCCTATTCCATGGTTTAGTAAAGAATAAGCGTTTTTTATTAATATGGCTGTAAGAGTATAGCATTATATCTTTGTTTATTCCATAAAGGCGTGGCCATATTGGCTTTTTATTCCCTTCAAAAAAAAAGTTTATTATGATATTTTTCTGTTTTAAACATTTTCAAATTCCACTGAGGGACTTAGTTCTCAATTAATGGGAACGAAATCCACTTTACTAAAGTGGTCTTTGTTCCCATTAAGTGAGAACTAAGTCCACTTTTTTATGGGAAATTAGTACACACTCGAAAGTATAAAGTGGAAATGAATTTCCAAAAACAAAAACTTATTGATTTTATGTTGGTTATTTTCCAGATTCTTTAAATGCTAAAGAAACTTTGCATACACCCAACCTCGCACCTACCCCAAATCCTATAGTGTGCCCAAGCAGGGGGGTTGCATACATACCTCACTGTTTATACGTCTCGTTCCCATGGCTTAATATGGGAATTTATTTCACATTCAAAGGGAACTAAAACCCACAGGTTTTTGTAACGAATTTCCCACCTTGCATGGGAACAAAGACCACTTTAGTAAAGTGGATTTCGTTCCCATTAAGTGAGAACTAAGTCCCTCAGTGGACTTAGTTCCTGGGGACTTATTTCCCACCTCAAATGAGAACTTAGTCCCTCAGTGGACTTAGTTCCTGGGGACTTATTTCCCTGCACCGATTTTCACATCTTTCTACAGGTAAGGGCCTCTAAGACTGCTGAATAGATTCCCAAAGGGCTGTGTTAGTAGTTAGCTTACAACTAGCAACATACTTCGTGACATCGCACCAAAGATTTTCTATAGGGTTGAGATGCTGATCCATAATGCCTTCAATCCGGTATATGGGACCAACACCATAGAAGGAAAAATATGCCGAAACCATTATGCTGGATCCTCCATGTTTTATTGTCTTGGCTGCGAAGAGTGGATTACATTCTGTGTTTGAAAACATTTTAACGAGATCTCTTTCCACGATATAAAACAATTTTGGACTCGTCGGACCACAAAATATTCCTCCACAAAAACACGAACATTCAGGGACTTACCAATGATTTTATTTACACTACTATTATTTTGACCGAAAATGTATGTATACATTTTGATTAAATGAATAATAAAATTATGAAATTATTATTGTTCTTTTTTTTTAATTTATGTTACTTTTTTATAAAGTGAAGTCATTTCGTGCTTTAGTTTTGGCCAACAATGTACATATATTTGTACATACGGGTATGTTTTACATTTCAATCAAAGTATGACAAAAATATCCAAGGTTCTTTTTGCCACGTTTATATTCAGTATCCTTCCTTGTTTTAAGTTTAGGTTATTGATTAAGTAACTAAGTCAGAGTCGATTGAATGCCTTCATTGTTGTTCTTACACAAGATAAGAATAGTATATAACTTGAAGGATGCAATGGAAACCATAAACTTCAAAAACGTATTTTGTGTGCAAATAACAATAGCTATTTATAGCAATCTTGTGTACTTTCATAGGTACCAATATGTGTCTTATGCTATTGCAACGGTTTTACCAGTAAATTTAGTCACAGCACTTTTTTCTTACAAATTCTATTTCCATAGGGTAAAATCTATCTGAATCGTAAACTCATATCCCACACTTCATGCTCTTCTGTTCCAAATGAATTTAGTGTTTTTTTCAATAAATACAAAAAAAAAAGAATTTCAAAACCCATTTGTTAGCATTTTATTTTGTTCAACGATGCAATCAATTATCAACTTAACATTGGGTCTAACCATAACCGTGACGCCTTTCACTTCTTACGTATACGCCTCCATGTTAAGTCTCATTGACAATTTTTTATAAGCTTGCATTTCATATACATATGTATGTATGTCTGTATGTTTGTCAAAGGAAAATGAGGTGGAAGGAACACAATCAATCAATTTCGTACCTAAATTAAATTAAATTTTAAAGCTATCAAGATGAACTCCGCTTGGCTTGGCTTTCTAAAACAAATATACCTTTTATTTGTTTTTCATTTTGTAACCCTTACCTACCAATTTGTCTTCTTCTTATTTTTTTTTTTCAAGAAAATATTAGATATGGGGGACTTTTCGTCGTTCTTTTTTCGTAAAACTTATTTCTCTGAAAAAGAATTCATGTACTTCAATTACCTTGATAACTGCTCCCTTTTTTTGTTGTTGTTTTGTTTCATCTTCATGAAGAATTTCATAAAATGCACCACTTCATCATATCAACTTTACCTAATTACAACATTTTTTCCCTTCTGTATTCCATTATAGTCTTGCAAGTTGCAACCTCCACCCACCCATCTTCAAAAAGTTTTTTTTAAGTTTTATTTTTTTGAAGAGTTTTTTTTTAATTCAGAACGCATTTCCTTCTTGCACCGTAAGCAGCAGCACCAGCAGTATATTTTAACTTTTGTCTGACTGTCTGTCGATGCATTTCTTGTATTTCCTTTTGTACAGTAAGGTGGAACAAAAATTTTTATTTTAGAACAATATTTTTTTTATAAAATTAAAACTAAAAAAATGTATGACTAAGTCGCACGAACTTGTTCTTGGGGATCTTGTGTGTAATGTCACCAAGCAAATAGTAAATTATTATTACTACATTTTTCCAGGAAAGTTTCAATGTAAGAGATGCTCTCTAATAGATGTCTACATTTTGTCCATGTTTTTTTGCTATGGAGATAAGTTAGAGTTGTATTTATACCCAAGGCCTGCAAAAGTCCTATGTTGAACCGAAAGATAAAAGATCTATTAGTCTACCATCTTTCCTTCTCAAAACTTTTGAGCCACTAATTAATATTAAATCAAAAACAAGCTTTGACAAT
Organism: Chrysotoxum bicinctum; assembly: GCA_911387755.1. Classification (NCBI taxonomy): domain Eukaryota; kingdom Metazoa; phylum Arthropoda; class Insecta; order Diptera; family Syrphidae; genus Chrysotoxum; species Chrysotoxum bicinctum. The sequence goes on from OU426987.1 coordinate 247,542,286, forward strand.
AGACTGTTGCCTGTAAAAGGTGGAAACATCTTTTTATACACTGGTAAGAACCATCGAATACTCCCTCCATCATAAAAAGTATACTATGGTTGCCTTCCTTGATAAGCAGAGCGCTTTAAACAATGTTGACATATCTACAATCGCATCTGCACTGTCATATCTAAATGTAGAAGGTTCGCTTGGAGAATTGATCAATCAAATGCCAACAAGCAGAATTATTAATTCAAAGCTGGATGGGTTTTCTGCAAGAAGATCTGTCAATAGAGGGACGTCGCAAGACGGTGTCCTGTCTTCCCTTCTTTGGAAATTGGTAGCGAATGAGCTGTTGAGATATCTGGAAGCGGAGAGTTACAGAGTGTTTGCCTATGCGGATGACATTGCTATTGCCGTATCAGGAAAGCATCTTATACCGTTAAAGTAAAAAGGTATTCTTTAAAGAAGCTAACAAACTGGGCCGATCGGTGTGGACTGGGTGTTTATCCTCACAAAACACATCTTGTCCTCTTCTATTCGCGAATTAAGAGACACCCTGTATAGCCCCTCTTCTCTTAAAGGTATATCACTAACATTCCCTAACGAAGCAAAATACTTGGGTCTTATTTTAGATAAGAAGTTAAGTTGGAAACATAATATTTTAAGAAAGAGTTAAAGCAATTGGGTATAATATTCTTTTCTTCATAAAAACGTTGTTTGTAGTAAAATTTTGGAAGTACCTTTAGACAAAACTGAAATCAAAATAATTCTCCCGTTATCCCTAGTGATCTGATTAATACTACGGAAAAATCCAAGAATAAGAAAATTTTATCAAAAAAAAAAAAGTTAAAATCCTACTTCCGTTATGAACATTTTTGTCAAAACCCAGAAATAAATTACTGGAAATAAGTTTAACCAAAATCAATACAGCTGTTTTAACAAAAATTATATGGCAGCTACTAGCTTAAATACAAATTGGAGTTTCGCTTCACACACAAATGTTCTGTAAAAAGTTGCAAACTTTAGTCTGGTGTAGAATGGCCTTATGTTTTTCGTTAGCTAAGAACATTATTGTCAAAAATTACGGTCGGCGGCGTTATATTAATTCTAAAATTAGATTAGTTTGTATTTTATTATTTAATAGCTGGCCCGACAAATGTTGTCCTTTATTTGTGAATAGCTGTTGGAAACTTGTTAAAATCAAAATGAAAAAAAAATTGAGTCATGCGATGCCATTTGGTTTTTAATTAAATTGGAGGATTAGTACATTCATAACAACGTTGATAAAAAATTGTACATGCTTGGTAAATTCAATCTAACTTAAATATAGCTCTTTTTTAATATAAATCTAGAATTTGAGTGCATATGAAGGATGATTAAGAAGACAGAGTTTTAGGCAAAATGAACTGAGGTTAAAAACGAAACAGTTAATGTGACAATATTAATCCTCAGAAGCATGTGAGTAATAGGTTCAGAGTTTTAGGCAAAATGAACTGAGGTTAAAAACGAAACAGTTAATGTGACAATATTAATCCTCAGAAGCATGTGAGTAATAGGCTCGTTGGAGCCATAAGAGGTACACTGGTTGGAAAGATAGAATAGACGAGGATTTCCTGGATTACGGGAATTATTGTTGAAAGAGATGGCATTGTAAAGAGTTGTGCAGTCAACAGATCCTGAAAGTAGTCGAATGAGGAAAATGTCGCCCTTATTGCAAATATCGAGGTCCAAGATGTTTTTTGCAGACAACCTTCTGCCTGCAATGCCTGCAATTCGCGATAAGAATAGGGTACGTCTTGCCACAAAACATCTTGGACCTCGATATTTGCAATCAGGGCGCTTGGCTTTACATTTTGAAGTTATGGCAAAGTGTTTATCACAATAATTTAGACTTTGGAAAAACTGCATATTTGATGCATTATTACTCACTATTGCTCCCACTAGACTCTAGAGCATGCAAGCCGCTCACATTTGTAAATAACTACTTAAGGGCTATCTAATTATACTTATTGCTTTTTGTTATCAATCACACCCAAACAATGTTGTGGGCTCTCGTTCTATAAGTGCGAAGAAAAATTTACTTTTTATTTAAAAATCATTCCTGACCCTTTTTCTTTTTTGTTCGTGAAAGAAAATTTCATCGTCTGAAATGGATGGAAGACAGCTAATTTTATGGTCACTAGACTGGGCCAAAAAAATTGACTATTTTTTGTTTTGAAAGATATATCGAGAATATCATTCAGAATGACAAAAAAAAATTTTCGTAAAAGTTTGAGCCCTTAATATCAATTTTAAGAGGGCTATCATCGCTAATTTTGATTTTTAGTCATAATTTCATGTTTTGCGTCAGAACTGACAAAACATTGAAGTAAAAAAAATTCATTTTGACTTACTTTTATATAAAATTAAATTCCCTACAAAAAAGGTCTGATTGAAAATTTTCGTCAGACAAGCCGTTTTTGAGTAATTAAGCTTAATAAATTGTTATTTTTCGTTAGTTACAAAATTCCAAATTAAAAAAGTAAAATCGAAGAAAAATAACAATTTATTAAGCTTAATTACTCAAAAACGGCTTGTCTGACGAAAATTTTCAATTCAATCAGACCTTTTTTGTAAGGAATTTAATTTTATATAAAAGTACATAAGTCAAAATGAATTTATTTTACTTCAATGTTTTGTCAGTTCTGACGCAAAACATGAAATTATGACTAAAATCAAAATTAGCGATGATAGCCCTCTTAAAATTAATATAAAGGGCCCAAACTTTTACGAAAATTTTTTTTTGTCATTCTGTATGATATTCTCGATATATCTTTCAAAAAAAAAATAGTCAATTTTTTTGGCCCAGTCTAATGGTCACTCATTTCAAATTCTTTTTTTTTTTGTATTTTTCTTTCTTTTCTTAATTAGAAATCGACCAAACTACTAAAATCGCTTTTAATTTGAATTTATTCAGCTGGCAAATATGTGTCTTATGACAAAAGATAAAACATGTATGTTTAAAAAATGACATTTTGTTTGTCAGTTAAGCCATTTCCAATGTCTTTCAAATTGCTTGTGTTTCTCAGCTCAAACCTGAAACATAACCTTGGGCACTAAAATATCCAAACCTTCCTATATTCCAAAAACCACAAGTCGAAAAATTGTCATTTTTTTTTTATTTTTCCACATCACTGTACCTAGTGTACGAGTGTGGGCTTTGCTGTTGTGTCCTCTACAAACAGCTCCCATTTCGAAAACAGCCAGCACAAGCAATGCCCCAGATGTCATCCGGTGTTGTTGTTACTTTCGGCATACCGAGGAGATAGATACTCTATACTCAAACTAGGTACGTACAATACTTCGCACTCAAAAAGGGTAATCGGAGATACATTCAGGTATCATATTTAAATCAACAGTCTGCCTGTCACTTCTGTGTTCTGTCTTTGTGCCAGGCCAACCATTAGAGCTCCATGTCCATATACAACTGCATATAGCTGGAGAACTGACAATCACTGTCTAAGTTTGTCAGTACTCAGAGCAACAGTACCAGCATCACCCGCAGATGGTTAACATCGTCGTGACGCGTCGATCTGAGTTGAAAAAAGGTCCATGGTCCATGTCGTGCCGTGTACTCTCCGTGAGCTGTGTTTCCTTGCTGTGTGAACCGAAAATCGTTATTGTTGTAAACAAGCAATCGCTGCGCTGCGCTGTGTTGTGCGAAACTGGGTATTCTGTGGCGGAGCGAAATTTCCTTCAGCTTGCGCGGATGTACAGTGATTGTCATTAAGTGGGTGGTCTCTCGTTTCAAAGAAAAGTGAATATCTCTTACTCCGTACCTGAGAATTTAGCCAGTACAAAAGATAAAGTTTCTGAAACTAGACAGAATGTTGATTTCATTTTGCAATGATATCACAGGGATGGGATTCATTGCACCGGTTTTTACCAAAGTTTATTTAGTTAGAAGTACAGAGGGTTGTAATTATTGGCCATCAAGTTTTGCTGTGTCAATATTTTTATAGCAAGATTCTGAAAGTTGGCTGAAATAGAAATTGTTGCTTCTCGCGCTTGAGAAATTCAAAATATAAATCTATATTTGAAAACGTTTGTCTACTCTACGTATTGGGAGTCTTAGGACTACATACTTTCGAAAGCAAAATAAAATGTGATACATATAGGAGCTGCTTTTTTCATCTTGGTTGAAACTATCAACTAAAATATTAAAATAAATAAAAAGTCGGAAAGATAGAAAAAAACATTAAAATTTGATTTTAAGTTTTTTTTTTTAATTTTATCATTTTTTAGATTTTATTAACTCATTAATTTTAAGAGGCCAACAAATGGAAAGTTTAATTCGTTTAAGTAAAATTTAAAAGCGTTTTTGTATTCAAGAAAATATAAAAATTTTAGAGGATACTTTGAACTTGAAAGTTTTTTTTTTTTTTGATAATTTGATATTGAACAAAAAAAGGTGAAATCACCGGAAGGAAACATTTTTTTTATCGACTAAACACCATTAAAGGGTGGGCCAATTACAAGTTTCTTTTTAAAAAATGTAATACAATGAAATTAAAAATTTTCCTGTATTGTGGCTTTATAAGTAAGAGCAAACATTCGCATTAATTATGGACGTCGTTCAAGTGACTGCCTCGGCGCCTTCAGTTGCTAACTTAATTAGACCTTGTAAGCAAATAATCCGAAATCTTTGTGCAGAATTCCCCTTAGGCTAGTGCGTGAAATGTTGAGCTGTTGAGTTCGATGGCGAGTTAATGTTGGTGAATTGAATTTCACACTCTCGGCTACAGCAGCCACCGTATGACAACTTAGACCATGAGTGTTGTTCACTAGCATATCAGTCTCACGAACTTTTTGCACAAACTTGCGTACAGCAGGGCGGTGGGTGCTTTATTTCGGCCATAACTTCTTTTGAAAAAAAACCCACTGTTTGGGTTAAAGCGTAAAGCGACTTATTTCGTTACGCTCTGATACTAACATTCTCTCAAGATTTCGATCGGGAAACAGCTGTCAGTGTCAAAATAACGTATGATTTAAAAAAAAAACACTAGGTGACCCACCCTGTATAAAGGCAATTACGGTTCTAGACCGCTAAAGTGATTTTCTTCAAAATTTGCACTTAAAGTTTTTCGATAATCTCTTAAAAGGGGATTAAAAATTTTGTTATAAGGTCTAAAAATAACGTTTCCTACCATAAGACGACCAGGAATCTTTGTTTGTATAATTTGGACACACCCAAGGGTTTTTGAATGTATTATCACTGACAGTGCGGGCGTTAAAATAAAGTGGAGAGGAATTGATAGGAGATCTTGCTTCTCATTTGTCTTGAAAACAGATCATAATGGGGAGAAAATCGAGCATGGCTTTTTATTCAGTATTCTTTTAGTGCGGCTTAAGAAAGAACCTCTATATTTAATGGTACCGGTACGTCAGAAGTTAGGTTCAAGGTTAAAGTAATGTGCATTCATAGCTAAACGAGGATTATTGAGCACTTTTTTCCAATTCCAAGGTTTATTGAAACCACAGCTGTAAAATATCAAGTACAGTACTTCAAGTACTTGTGCAGTACTTTCTTCGATTAAAATTACTTCATTTTAGTCTTTTGACAAATTTTCAAAGATAGAAATATTAACATTTTTTGATAATTGACGTCAAAATTAAAACAAACATTACTCAATGGGCTAGAAAGTACAAATACTACTAAGCACTGCTCAAGTACTTAAGTACCTGATACTTGTACCAAAATACTTGAAAAATACTGGTACTTGTTCTTCAGGACCCTTGTACTGATACTTAAAAAAAGGCACTTGCACTTGAAAGGATTACTGAAGTCTTGAACTACTTAAGTACTTTACAGGTCTGATTGAGACCCTTATAATGTTAAACACCACTCGAGCGATGATAAAATTAATTACTAGTAAAACGGGTATCACGGGTGAGCTGGTTGAGGGGATGCAACTGGCTACCTCGAGTGAACATTGCTTGTAAAAGAAGTGATAAAACAAGGAAAGACATGGAACATTCAGACGATGTTCAAGAGATTGGAATGATTCTATGATTGATCTGTTTCCTATCAGTTGTAACGCTCCGCTCTAAATTATATCCAGTAAATGAAGAGCAGTTTGGGCATTGCCTGTCCAAAGATGTGAGTTACACTCGAGCTTAGAACGTATAAACGTTCTATAAATTGTTGTCCAGATTAGGTGGGGTGACAAATTTCTTGCACCGATATAGAACTCCTAAACATTTAACAGCATTTTTGACGATCTCGAGAATGTGGTACTCAGTACCGAGTACTGAGAGCTTTTCGGCACTGTTGCAATTCCAAGAATGAAAAGTTAATGATAGAATCGTCGGTGAAAGAATGAAGTGGATTAGAAGTTTCGCGCAAGGGAGCATTTATATAAATGATAAAGAGAGTCGGAGAAAAAACCGAACCCTGGGGAATCCCAGCATTTATTTTGTGAAGATCAGACTTTAAACCGTCCAATACAACAAGTATTGAACGATCTAGAAGGTAATTTTTAATCCATGGAATAAGGGCTTCGTTCATACCAAAAATCATTTTAGGATAGAGAAATAGTCAAGCCTTCAAAACAAAAGAGGAATTGCAATTGATTTTCGGTTGATATCAAAAATGTTTGTGCAGCTTAACGTTTAAGCCAAGGCATAGCAATTATTTCATTTCTAACCTTTACATCACTTCATTGTGTTAAGGTAGTTAGTCTCAAACAGAACTATTCTGTTCCAGATCTACAGGGTGACGCATAAGTAACGTTATGATTTATTTGATGAACAACATTTTTCTCGGAACAATTCTTACCGAGCATACTGAATGCGTACTTGTGGATCATTTGCTTTCAACTCTCGGACTAATTGAATTTTATATGGAAAAAAGTCTAACTGCCGTAAAATTATTTACAATGACCGACTAGACCGACTAGTTCTTTTCAATACTTGCTTGCACCCGAGTAATGTTCACATCATTTCGAACTTCTAGAGGTCTTCCTGCACGTAGAAGATCACAGCCCCTTGTTGCTGTAAACTCTGGACCGATCGGTAAATTGTTGGAGCTCATTTCGAACATTAGAAAAATTTCGATAAGATCTTTCTGTCAGAATAATTGAATGTCGACTTTGTCGACATTGTTCTGCGCTGCGTCTTTCCATCATAAATTTCCCAAGTTTTTTAAAACTTATAAAGAACGCTAAATTAATTAAATCATATCGTAACTTATGCGTCACTCTGTTGATGAGTATCATGCGCTTTCAGTACACAAGTCAAGTTTAGAGATTGTTTTTACAGTCGCACAACACGAATGTGAATTGCCCTACCTAGCTCTGTTTTCCTTTCTTACAATGGGAATAATTTCAAAACTTATATGCATACGCTCGCACTGTGATAATCATTAAAAGGGTACTTAAATACCCTTCAGTGCGCTCATAATATTACAAAATTATAAAAAAAAAAAACACAAGAGTCAGTCATGTCGTAAATTTGTCAACCCTACATGTCTCAAAACCTCAACTATAAAGAATTTTTTTTTTGCAAAATCCACCCCTAGTGTAATAAAAAAAAAGCCAAGTCTACAAAAAAGGCACGAGTACGATAACTTGGCCGCCAAGATTTGATGACGGATTTTTGTAGAGAGGTCAAAAATAAGCACTTTTTACTATGGGAGGGGGGGGTCTATCTCCCCCCGTTTAGGAGGTAGGGGCACTTTTAGAAAAAAATGGTTTAAATTGAAAAAAAAAAATATTAAAAAACAACGGCAACACCTACAATAAAGTGCTATATACTGCGTTTGAAAGCCAGAAGATTGTTCTATAATTCTGCGTTTAAATTAAATTACTCATATCAACAGTTTTTGAGAAATTCGCATTTGAAGTCCAAATTTTGATAAAAAAAAAACGTGAAAAAAAAAGTTTAGACCGGTTGTTTTCAAAATTGTGAAATGAAATTGTAAATTAGCTTATATGTGTTTTATGTATCTATCAGTTCTTAATCGAACACAAAAAACGGCATGGTTCTACGTCTTCTGGTTTTTGAGAAAACCTCCGTTTAGGAGATAGGGGCACTTTTAGAAAAAATGGTTTAAATTGAAAAAAAAAAATATTAAAAAACAACGGCAATACTTACAATAAAGTGCTATACTGTCTTTGAAAGCCAGAAGATTTTTCTATAATCCTGCATTTAAATTAAATTACTCATGTCAATTGTTTTTGAGAAATTTGCATTTAAAGTCCAAATTTTGATAAAATAACGTAAAAAAAAAGTTTAGACCAATTGTTTTCAAAATTGTGAAATGAAATTGTAAATTAGCTTACATGTGTTTCATGTATCTATCAATTCTTAATCGAACACAAAAAACCGCATGGTTCTATGTCTTCTGGTTTTTGAGAAAATCGAAAATAACTAAAACTACTTTTCTACAAAATGTTTGATATTTTTTGCTTCCTTACATAAATAAATCAGTGCTAGCTTCCAACATTACAATATAAAAACAGTAAAGTATGTATGGGGGGGCATGCTGCCCCCCTGCAACCCCCCTGCTTGAGCACACTATAGGATTTGGGGTAGGTGCGAGGTTGGGTGCATGCAAAGTTTCTTTTGCATTCACAGAATCTGTATTTAAAAAAATTCAAATTTATTCTATTTATCCAATGTCCACTAAATAACGGGTGATTTTTTTGAGGTTAGGATTTTCATGCATTAGTATTTGACAGATCACGCGGGATTTCAGACATGGTGTCAAAGAGAAAGATGCTCAGTATGCTTTGACATTTCATCATGAATAGACAGCAACGCTTGCAAATCATTGAATTTTATTACCAAAATCAGTGTTCGGTTCGAAATGTGTTTCGCGCTTTACGTCCGATTTATGGTCTACATAATCGACCAAGTGAGCAAACAATTAATGCGATTGTGACCAAGTTTCGCACTCAGTTTACTTTATTGGACATTAAACCAACCACACGAATGCGTACAGTGCGTACAGAAGAGAATATTGCGTCTGTTTCTGAGAGTGTTGCTGAAGACCGTGAAATGTCGATTCGTCGCCGTTCGCAGCAATTGGGTTTGTGTTATTCGACCACATGGAAGATTTTACGCAAAGATCTTGGTGTAAAACCGTATAAAATACAGCTCGTGCAAGAACTGAAGCCGAACGATCTGCCACAACGTCGAATTTTCAGTGAATGGGCCCTAGAAAAGTTGGCAGAAAATCCGCTTTTTTATCGACAAATTTTGTTCAGCGATGAGGCTCATTTCTGGTTGAATGGCTACGTAAATAAGCAAAATTGCCGCATTTGGAGTGAAGAGCAACCAGAAGCCGTTCAAGAACTGCCCATGCATCCCGAAAAATGCACTGTTTGGTGTGGTTTGTACGCTGGTGGAATCATTGGACCGTATTTTTTCAAAGATGCTGTTGGACGCAACGTTACGGTGAATGGCGATCGCTATCGTTCAATGCTAACAAACTTTTTGTTGCCAAAAATGGAAGAACTGAACTTGGTTGACATGTGGTTTCAACAAGATGGCGCTACATGCCACACAGCTCGCGATTCTATGGCCATTTTGAGGGAAAACTTCGGAGAACAATTCATCTCAAGGAATGGACCGGTAAGTTGGCCACCAAGATCATGCGATTTGACGCCTTTAGACTATTTTTTGTGGGGCTACGTCAAGTCTAAAGTCTACACAAATAAGCCAGCAACTATTCCAGCTTTGGAAGACAACATTTCCGAAGAAATTCGGGCTATTCCGGCCGAAATGCTCGAAAAAGTTACCCAAAATTGGACTTTCCGAATGGACCACCTAAGACGCAGCCGCGGTCAACATTTAAATGAAATTATCTTCAAAAAGTAAATGTCATGGACCAATCTAACGTTTCAAATAAAGAATCGATGAGATTTTGCAAATTTTATGCGTTTTTTTTTTTTTTAAAAAGTTCTCAAGCTCTTAAAAAATCACCCGTTACATATAAAATACAATAAACGATCTTAAAAACCAAAACAAACTTCTGACCATGTATTTTTCTATCGAAAATACTGCCTAGAAAGGAAATATAAGGACGACTGGGGTTCGCAAATAATAGAGTTTTTATCAGATGTAAAAAAAGCATAGCCAGGGTAGAACTTTACAAAGCCATGAGAGAATTCGGCATCCCAAATAAATTGACACGACTATGTAGGTTGACCATGACCAACGTAACAAACCAAGTAAAAATAGCCGGATTGCTATCCAGACCAATCAACATCTTTAATGGACTCCGACAAGGGGACGGTTTGGCCTGCCTCCTCTTCAACCTGGCGTTGGAGAAAGCAATCCGTGACTCTGGCACGGCAACAAGGGGGACCATCGTCAACAGGTCCAGCCAGTTACTGGCTTACGCAGACGATATTGACATCATCGGAAGAACCGAACAAGCTGTACACGATTCCTTCATCCAGATCGAGCAGGCGGCACAAAATCTGGGGCTGCACATTAGTGAAGGTAAAACAAAGTACATGGTGGCGTCGAATGCGAGAGGAACAGTTGGTCAAACAATCAAGGTAGCGGAGCACGAATTTGAAGTGGTGCAATCCTTTAAATACCTTGGGTCAATAGTAGCAGCCGATAACAATATAGAAGAAGAAATACGCGGGCGGCTTCTCAAATCCAACAGAGCCTACTATAGTCTGTCAAAGCTCTTCAAATCCAGAAATCTCACCATAACTTCAAAACTGCTGCTGTACAGGACCATGGTCCTGCCAGTACTCACATATGGATCCGAGACTTGGGTGCTTAGCAAAAGGCACTCCGACCTCTTAGCTGCGTTCGAGAGAAAAGTCTTAAGGAGAATTGTTGGCCCCGTATGTGAGGAAGGACGATTCCGGAGACGGTACAATCATGAACTATACGCAATCTACCTTGAAGCAGATATCGTGACAAAAATTAAGCTCGGTAGACTCCGGTGGGCAGGGCACCTAGCTCGCATGAGCGAAGAGGAACCTGCTCGGAAAGTTCTTTGTGGTACATTCTATGGTAGACGACAGCGTGGTAGACCATGCTTGCGCTGGAGAGATGGCGTAGACCAGGACGCCCGAAGCCTTGGGGTGCGCAACTGGATGGCGTCGGCTAGAGACCGGGATAGGTGGAGAGACTTGTTGAAAGAGGCCAGGACCGGAACCCGGTTGTCGAGCCGATGATGATGATGAAAAAAAGTTTACCCTTGTTATACCGATGGTGATATATGTGAGCGTTTACAGTTAAAAGACATCGATCCTCCCACCCTTCAGAGCGAAAATTTAGAAAGTGTTTTACCGCCAAAACATCCTCGGCTTCCCATCATACGACCCAAACGCAAAATAGTTGGCCTACTCATCAATTAACAAATTAACATTTTTTATGTGCCTATATTTTCTGGTCCCCAAGCAGTTGTTTTTTAATTTTTTTTTGTCGATGTAATAAACTACATTTAATAAGTAAATTAGACCAAACAGAACTAAATTCGAGAAAGCACATATGGCTACAGTTTGCATTCCCTCAAACAAAGATAGAGCATAATAGTTGGACCACTCTCTCTGGGATGCAAAATAGTTGGCCTATGAAGATTTAAATAGATTTTCAGTTAACCGTTATTAAAAAAATGACATGCATTTGTTTTGTTGTTTATTGATCTCTTGTTTTATGCAAGCCAGCAACAATTTAATGTCAACCATGGTGCGTGGCGTTGCATTATCAAGAGACCTTAAGGAATGCATAAATAAAGCCTTCGAAGCGGGATTATCGAGCTATAAAATCGCAAAACAATTCAATTTACCGCGCTCATCAATTCGAAATATTATCTCAAAGTTCAAAAATAGTGGAAATCTGGAGATCGGTAAAAAAACGGGACGCCCACCAATTGGAAAACCTCGAGATTGCCGAGTTTTAAAAAAAATAATAAAAGAAAATCGACGTCAAACGGCCGCTGCATTAACTGTTCAATGGAGGGAAAGAATAAAAAAAAGTGTTTCGGTCGACACTTGCAAACGGACTATGAAAAAAAATTGGATACGAATTTTATAAGGTTTGTTTTAGATTTATTTAAATTAGAGCAATTTTAATTCGTTAAAACATAGGCCAAAGAAAAACCACTTTTAACACCTAAACAAAAGAAAAGGCGGCTAGAGTGGGCCAAACAACGTAAAAACTGGACTTTAAGTCAATGGCGGTCCGTTATTTGGAGTGATGAGTCCAGGTTTGAAGTTTGCGTGGGCGACGAACGAAAACGAGTCATTAGAAATTCAAGAGGTTTTTCACAAAGATTGCCTTAAAAAAACGGTCAAGTTTCCAGCATCTCTAATGATATGGGGATGCATGTCGGGGCGGGGTTTGGGCAATTTACATTTTGTAAATGGAAGTGTCAATGCTGCCAAGTACAGGGATATTCTGGAAAATGAGCTTCTCCCATCAATACCACCACTTCAAGCTAGTGATCGAGACTATATTTTCCAACAGGATGGAACTTCTTGCCATACAGCAAGGTCTAAAATGGTGTGGTTATCTGCTGAAGCTATTCTTTTACTGGAATGGCCTTCCAGCAACCCTGACCTTTCACCAATTGAAACTGTCTGGCATAAAATGAAACAAAAACCGCGAAAAGAACCATGCCGGACATCTTCAAGACCTTAAAGCTAAAATCATAAATATTTGGGAATCTTTTGGCACCGAAGAATGTCAAAAATTAGTTGACACAATGCCACGACGCATAGAAGCAGTTATCAAGGCCAAAGGCGACGTAACACCATGGTAAAATAAAAATTAAGACCCATAGGCCAACTATTTTGCGCCTTAAAAAAAAAATATCAATCGTTATTTTATTTTGTATTATTGCTCTATACCGTTATTTAATTGAAGTCATTTTGTTTTTGTTACCTATTCCTATTCAAAATAAATATATCTTAAGAAAAATACTAAAATATTGATTTTATTTCCGATGGAATTTAAGAATCAGAAGATTTTTGTTTTTTATCATAGGTAGTCCAACTATTTTGCGTCTGGGCTCGTAAAAGAGTAACTCAACGAACTCGACAGTTATAGTACGGACGATGGCTTTATTGACGAGACTTACACACCTTTTTAATACATTTTGACCATTTTTAACTAACTATGACTGACTAACTTCTGACTAACTGACAAAATAACTGACCCAGATGCAATTCTATCTCCTCATGGTGCATTCTGGGTAACGCTAAATGAATTGCGGTACTGAACTAACAAAGATTCATTATGTTTATTAACATTAATCCTTAAAATGGAATCACCGTCACCACCAAAAATCAAAAAAAGTAGTTTTGGTAATTTTCGATTTTCTCAAAAACTAGAAGACATAGAACCATGCGGTTTTTTGTGTTCGATTAAGAACTGATAGATACATGGATCACATATAAGTTAATTTACAATTTCGTTTCAAAATTTTGAAAACAATCGGTCTAAACTTTTTTTTTCACGTTATTTTATGAAAATTTGGAATTCAAATGCGAATTTCTCAAAAACCATTGACATGAGTAATTTAATTTAAATGCAGGATTATAGAAAAATCTTCTGGCTTTCAAACGCAGTATAGCACTTTATTGTATGTGTTGCCGTTGTTTTTTAATATTTTTTTTTTTCAATTTAAACCATTTTTTTTTTAAAGTGCCCCTACCTCTTAAACGGAGGTTTTCTCAAAAACCAGAAGACATAGAACCATGCGGTTTTTTGTGTTCGATTAAGAACTGATAGATACATGAAACACATATAAGCTAATTTACAATTTCATTTCACAATTTTGAAAACAACCGGTCTAAACATTTTTTTTCACGTTTTTTTATCAAAATTTGGACTTTAAATGCGTATTTCTCAAAAACTATTGATATGAGTAATAAAATTTAAATGCAGGATTATAGAAAAATCTTCTAACTTTCAAACGCAGTATAGCACTTTATTGTAGGTGTTGCCGTTGTTTTTTAATATTTTTTGTTTCAATTTAAACCATTTTTTCTAAAAGTGCCCCTACCTCCTAAACGGGGGTAGATAGACCCCCCCTCCCATAGTAAAAAGTGCTTGTTTTTGACGCCCTACAAAAACCCGTTATCAAATCTTAGCGGCCAAGTTATCGTACTCTCCCCACAAAAAATGCAGTGGAAAATTCTCCTTTGATTTCTGAAAACAGAGTAAGAAATTAATTATTTGACACTATGGTGGCGCTGTAGAACTTCCGTTGGTGTTTTTTTTTTCTTCAAGATTCGTTTGTTCGTGCTTACTTTTTTGTTTACCGTTACCTACTACCTTATATAGTATAGATACGTATAAAATAGTTTTGTTTGTTCATATCCTTTAGTTGTTGTTATTGTCGTCATCTACACTAACTTCCTGTCATGCATAGTTGCCTTTTCTTGCGCTTCGCACGGGCTTAGTAGTGGAAAAGTGAAAAAGACGTACAAAAATACGTAAACTCGTACAATTGTTTGTGTTGCAAAAAAAAAAATTAATGTTCGTATGTCTGGCTTCGGCAAAAGGACCATGCAGACAAAACTACTGCCAAATGAAAATCCCCCAGATGCCGCTGGCGCAGGGGGAAGTGGATCAATCGTCAGCGGAAACTACAACGAAGAAGGTATGAAGCAGTATATACAACATACATATATTTTATAATATAGTCAAAACGACGAGTCACTAACTCTCTTTTTCTCTCATTTGAATTCCATTGAAAAGAAAATCTTAAGATTTCATTTTTTTTTTCGCTTCCGCTTTCCATTCTGAAGTGGTACAATGCTCTGGGAGGTTTCAATTGTCATCGACTTAGTCTCAGACCCAGCAGGGAGCAGGGAAGTGACATTTTCATTTAGAGATTCAGCAAAATTGTCAAGTGATTTTCCACCCGCTTTTTAAAATTAAAAAAAGAAACTCAAAATTCTTAGGGCAAGTCATAATAATAGCTTTGAAATTCAAACTTTTGGATTTCATTTAATAACATGACATTACAAGTTGATACATAATACCGATAAAAAGAGGGCGCTTTTGAGAGTACAATAACTTGATTTGGATTTAAGTTCACACTCAAACGAAGTTGAAATGAAAACGGTTCTCATTGAAAGTACATTATGAAGGTTCTGTGTACGTAGAACCACTTTTGCTCAGACGGGCTTACAAAATGACAAAATCGAAAACCTAGTCTTGATCTTGACCCGAGATAGTTTTAACGAAAAGTGTTTAAACACTGTTTGCTGTTTTCCATTACATATTATAAGATTGAAGCGACCACTTAAAACCCTTTATGTTTTTTCTGATAAGTCACTTAAATTCCAGACTTCAATTTTAAAGACTGCAGCAAATTTTAAATTTGAAAATCCTCAGAAAATAAAAAAACTAAACAAACCATAATAAGAGAATGACGACGACGACTGTCTCCTGTTTCTACAAGATCAGTGTCGGAAAAGGATATGTCAACATATGCAACAATATGTTTATAACTACAGTCTACATCACCATACAGACTGAAAACGAGCAGGTGGTGTTGGTGGGCAGAATATGGACCTTTTGACAAAGGCGAATCTAACGGGATGGTGGTGTACGAGTTTTTTTTTTATTTGAAAAGTCGTGATGCTACATTTTGTTGCTCGATATGGAAATCGATGAAAATAAAAGTGGCTGACAATAAGGCACTCTTCCCCTCCTCAAATCGAGCAAAGTATCTATTTTAATATTTCGTATGATGTATGTATGTATGTAGGTATGTGTATGGTATGAGATATAATAGGTTTTGGAGTAAAAGGAAACGGAGCGGTGGCACATAACACAGATACACACTTCATGCCCCCGATGATAGCGATGAATAGAATTTTTATTTTTAAATTTTATTATCATGTCACGTTGGGTATAGTGGATTTTATTTGAATGGTACTCGTATAATGGAG
Source organism: Chrysotoxum bicinctum (assembly GCA_911387755.1). NCBI lineage: Eukaryota > Metazoa > Arthropoda > Insecta > Diptera > Syrphidae > Chrysotoxum > Chrysotoxum bicinctum. Next base: position 247,558,176 of record OU426987.1, read on the forward strand.
TTTTCTTTGAATCTATAAAAAGACCTACATGGAATTGATTATTTTGTCCTTCTGATGTTCATTTTAACCTTGCCGTTACATACTTGCTATTTAAATGGAGAAATTAGGATTCATACCCAAAAATTTAAATGTCTGATAAAATATACATGAAGCTTTGTAGTTGTAGCTTTGTTGATGTTAAAGGTTTTCCAACTTGTGTGAGATATCAACGCTTTTATTTGAATGGCCCATCAATAACACTATGCTAGATGAAACGCATTCAAAATGTCCATTTTGTCAGCATAAATCAGTCACAGTCAAAAGGGGTTAAATTGCAAACCCAACTCCTTCCCAATGCCGCTATCTATGAGCCACAGTTCATTGAGGAAACCGAACAGCTCCCAGTTCTCGGTACGTGCATCACAGACCACCTTATGTGGAATGACCTCATACTCGAAATTGCCAAAAACGCTGGTTTCCTTCGACGTTGCAAGAAATTGTTTACTTCTTCTGATCTGGCTGTAATCTATAATGCCTATATTCGTCCAAAGATCCAATACAATTCATATATTTGGGCAGATGCTTCAATAACTAACTTGAGTCTCTTGGATAGAATAAAAAAAGTCTTAAGAATTATAGGTGATAGAAGAAAAACAGAAACATTTAAATCTCTCGAGCACCGCTGCAATATTTTTGTCTTTCATTATTTTACCGTTATTTTCATAAACAGCTTTCTAATGAAATAGCATTTCTTCCTAAAACTCGAGTGCCCCATCAGTTTACCAATGAGATCAACTTCGGACGTATGGTTATATTAAGAGATTCTTTCTTTACTTGTACTACACGAATGTGGAATGCCTAGCCCGACTCCACATTTCCCTCCCATTATAATATTCAGACATTGAAACCAATGTGCACCTGTATCTCCTTTTAATTCCTCTCCAACTTTCTTAAAACTCGCGCACTGTGCTCAAACATTTTAAGGGTAGTCATAATCCCTTTAGTGGCGCACAAAATTAACTAAACGTCTTAGCGAAAATCGAGGGAACTACAATAATTTTTCTGTCGTTTCCAAACGCAGCACTTTATGAAAAGATATACTCAATTCCTCAATGCAATGTACCCCAGAAAAAAAAAAAAAAAACAAAAAAAAATGATTTACCTACAAATTTAGGGTGTCTCTAGTCTCGAAGATTCTGGTCCTACGGGGCGCATTTTTTAATATCCATTCTATATAGACCCGCAAATAAAACCACAGTCGGACTGTGTCCACCCTAAACGTGTTAAATTACCAGACCCATTAAAAAAAAAAAAACATCTTCCTCTTTTGTCTCAAACTAATTTGACCTTGTTACGCTTAAAGCCTAGTACCCTGCTTAAACGAAAAATCTCATACAAAAATGAAGAATCAAAATTTCGTTCTGCAGTACTCTGTTCGACGAAAGAAATTGATAATTGTAACAGATTATTTGGAGAAGTCTCAACTCTTTCTTCCGCACAGAATTGCAGAATTTTTTGCAAATAGTGAAACTATCCATAAATATTTATCCGCTGAGTTCTCGTTAGCATTTCCATGACTTCATAGAGTTTCACATGAAAATATCGTTTTATATTAGGGCTCTCGAATCGCGGAATTTCCAAAACAATTTTCGACATACATAGTTTATGTAAATTTCAACTCTAATTACAGGCATAATCTTGTTTAACCTTCCAATTATTGTTGTTCTGCTTAAAACTTAAACAAAAGAACTCCTTTCTTACCAGCCTAGTTAGTTTTGTTCTACCAATATTATACTCGTAAACTGTACAATGCTAATTCTTATGAGTCACTCACCAATGTTCCTTTCCATAAGTTATTAAATTTCGTAAATTTTTAAATGCACCTTATTTACTTATTTTAAAAAACTACAACTTTACATATTCGATTTTTTTTGTTTTCTTTTTAGAACCAGGACAAATTGACCTGTATGAATTTCTGACTGAGTCTGAGCTGCAACACTACTATAATTCGTTCAAGTAAGTATAGTTCTTTAGCTATTTGCAAAATACTCGTATCCCATTTCAATTCTCTAACCTGTCCTTTTTTTTCGTACATAGAAACGAACTTAAAATTAAAAGCGCTTCCCAATTTAAATACGCAACCGATGAGGACCTCAAACAAATCGGCCTGTCTCGTCCAGAAATACGTCGACTACGCAAATACTATGAGAAATACTATCATCATGGATATCTTAGTAAAATTAAACGTCTCCTTCAAACACCCACCATAGTGAAACGGGATGATGGCACCGTAACTTATAATACACCATCGACTGACGGCAATGGCTCCAAATCGGGTTCTTCGCCCAGTAAAGCACCAAACAATAAACACATTATCCCGGCCGATTCAATTTGTGTGAATAAGCAATTGGGCACTGGGGAATTTGGTATTGTTCAACAAGGAGTCTGGACAAATGGAACAGAAAGGGTAAGTGATTGGTTTTCCGATATTTCCCCATCATCAACAAAATAAAAGGGATTATACTTTCTTTTTTTGTTGTTTGTCTGTAGATTCAAGTGGCGATAAAATGTTTGTGCCGCGAACGAATGCAATCAAATCCCATGGAGTTCCTCAAAGAGGCTGCGATTATGCACTCAATCGAACATGAAAACATCGTTCGATTGTATGGCGTTGTACTTGCCACCGACTCTTTGATGTTGGTCACTGAGCTGGCACATTTACGTTCGCTATTGGAGTGCCTTAAGGATTCAGGTTTGCGTGTTAGCTTTCTAACCATACCGACCTTGTGTGAATTTGCTATGCAAATTTGCAATGGAATGAAATATTTGGAGAACAAACGACTTATTCATAGGTACAAAAAAAAACTTAATCTTTTCTGTGCAGAATTTTCGATTATTAAAAAAATGATTTGGAATCTTTCAGAGATCTAGCTGCCAGGAATATTTTAGTTTTTAGTAAGAACAAAGTGAAAATCTCTGATTTTGGTCTGTCTCGAGCGCTGGGCGTTGGCAAAGACTACTACAAGACCAATTTCAATGTTAATCTTAAACTACCCATTGCATGGTGAGTTCGCAAAGATATGATACTTATACTATACTTATTCAACTATTCTCAAATTTTTCCTAGGTGTGCTCCTGAATGTATCAACTATCTACGTTTCACCAATGCGTCGGATGTCTGGGCTTATGGCGTGTGTTTGTGGGAAATGTTCTCTTATGGTTTCCAACCCTGGGCCGCACTTACCGGACTTCAGATCCTTGAAGCTATCGATGAACCTAACTATCAAGTAAACTGATTCAAAATACTTTCGTTAGTTTGCTGTTTGCTGTAATATTTTATTTTCTTATTGAAGCGTCTTGAGCCGCCAGACTGTTGTCCACGGGACTATTATAACCTCATGATGAAATGCTGGCAACATGATCCATCTAAAAGGCCTAGATTCTCCGAAATCCATGAAATGTTGCCTGAACTGAAACCCGAACAACTAAAGACTATTGTTAATTCCTGTGAGCCGAAAAAAGACCATTTAATCTATCGACAAGGTGAAGTTATCACTGTTCTTGAGAAAAATACTAATACTCCATTCTGGAGAGGAGTTTTAAACTCAGGGAAAACGGGATTGTTTAACCCAGCCAACACTATTGCCTACACAGAAACTCCGCCTAGTTCAAATCGGTGAGTGAATTAAAAATATTGCTTTGGAACAGAAGTGGGATCGAAGTCATTTTTTTTCCTTGTAGAGAATCATTCTATCGCAACAATGAACGCTGTAGTAAACGCAAATTGCGAACTGAAATGATTTCCAGACCACAAAACGATTTTAAACACACCGGCCACATCGGGATCGACGGAGAATCATTCGGTGATGTTGCGTTCCTTGGAAATTCTCAAAGTGTAAGTTATAATTTTTTTAAATCTTTTATAAATATAAGCAAATCATCACATCTCACGTGTCTATCTCTTTTTTATCATTTGTAAAGTATAATCATTTGCCACGTCAAGTAGTCACGCCATACAAACCATCTGAAGACATTGAACAAACGCCTCTATTACTACCACCAACACCAACCAGCCCAGACTCTTTACAAACTGCCAGTGGTTATTTTCCCGAAGAGTTACGCACATCATCTTCGACAAATCCGACGTTTATCAGTTCCAATGAAAACACACCCAATCACCATAACACGTTTGGCCCTCCATCCTTTGATTTCTCATCGACAATGTCAACAACGATGTCAAATGCCCAAAAATCAATGTTTCATTCATCAACAAATCCATTTGCTTTAGAATCAGCTACAGGGAATCATCATGCTAGAGCCACAGCTTCAAGTAGTAACAGCAGTAGTAATAGTACATTTGCATTGCAAAACAATAACTATGGTCTAGAAGCGAATGCTTTTACGAATGCCAATTTAGAAGATGACTCTCTGCAGGCATCAAGTGGTTCGAATATTGAAGACCAACATGAGTATCATGAGATATCTGATGATGAAATCACAGCGGACAAAGTGTTCGATATGGGTCCGTCGTTATTGGACGAAATAAATTCCATGTTTGGAACAATCAATTCTGCAGCAGCTACTGGCACAACAGACAGCTTAACAATGTCCAAGTCTCCTGACTTTGATCATTCGCATAAACTGGCTGAGTTATCTTCTAAATTGAATAGAAAGAACAGCGGTGATTCGAACGGAAATAAGTCTAAAAAGAAGTCTGGAACTGGAACAATGAAGCCGATTTCAGTTAAGGATGAAAAAATTCTCAACCATGCTATTGAGATCGCGAATGAGATTAGCGCGAGGTAAGTAATTGTGTTTTGTATCATTCATTCCGAATGTATGTATATAATTTTTTTTTTTTTCAAGGTCAATGACGGATTTGGTGTCCGATCAAACACCCAATGTCCAGAGTCCTAAACGAAAATTTAGTTTTCGTTTTCCTCATTTATCACATCATCATGGTGCCAATGATAAACACAACGCAGGTCCATCCACTGGGCATAATGGTAATGCTGGTCCATTATCATCATATTCTAAGGAGAAAAAGAATTTCACAGAGGAATTGAAGAGCATACCCGACTTACAGGTACATAATATGTTTCGAGTTGATATTTGTTTTAAATATTTAAATTAATGATAAAGAATTTAAAGTAGAATCATTCATGGAAAGGAGGTAGATCATTGCTTTAACAAAGTGGGTAGTTAAAAAATATCGTTTAGAGTTTTAAATGTTTATATTTTAAATAATTGAAAAAAAATCATGAAAAATCGTGGTACAACTAGGAAGTGAACAGTACATTTATCACCTTTCTCAGGCTAAACAATCTGCAGTTAGCCGTTGTAGTTCAAAAAAGATGTTTGAGTAGTCTTTTCGATAAAAATGACTAAGTATATTGAACATCAACTCTTTAATAATCTGATATTAAAGACAAGTGACTTTAGCTTTTACCCTGGTTTTGCTTGAATAGGAGTGGAATCGGGTAAGGTGATAGTTGATTGTCAATTTTTTTTATTGTCGTTTTGACTATAACTGTCTCTCTCATATCAATAAAGAAATATAGAGAGAGCGATTGTCAAAATGATAATCAATTAATTAAGCGATTGCTTTAGTCTTACGCGATGCGGGCCCAGTTTTCGCGGGCTCCCGACTTCGGTCATCGCTATGTACGCTATATAGAGATTCTGAAGATGAATGCTATCAAAAGGGGTCGATGAGACCTGAAATTCTTTGGTGTTTTCCAGTATTTGCCTCAGTGCGAAAATTTGTGCTATGACCAATCTGTTGGACATTGTTCTGATTATGATGTTGCAGAGCGACCTTAAGACGCTTAAATAGTACGTTGGAGAATTTCTTATATGCTACATTTAGCAGGGATATGCCTGCATAGTTCGTGTCACTTCTGTTTTCGTAGTTCTTCATACTGGATGACTTTTTTCAATTTGTCTGTCGTTTAGTTCTCGTATGGAAAACATAATACTTTTGGGATACAATTTTGAGTTATCTTTGAATTTTAAACATAATGAAATGGCTTATGAATAAAAATGATATCAAATATGTACTTACATTTAAACTACCCCTCAATCAAAGCAATGATATGCCTCCTTAAAATTGATGTAAAAAAATTTATTTTTATTTAATTTAAGTATCTGAATTGCATATTTATCTTTTTTATTTCACTTTTTTTCTTGTCTTACCTATCCCGCGATAATTTCTTACTAACAAAAAAAAAACATTTTTCTGTCGAAAACGAAAACCTTAATATTGGTCTCCAACCTTTATTTTGTTGTGTATTTGGTTTTTTCTATGGTTTTTCTATTTTCGTTTTAATGCTGGTTTTTTGTGTGTGGTTATGTTCCTATTTTACCTATTGTATCTGCTAAAAAATAACCAAAATCTCATAACATTATCAATTTAATTTAATTGTTTTGCAATTAGTTTGACGATTACATTAATCATTCCACTATCGATTTGTAGATTAGAATTTGAAAAAAAGACAAAATAAAGTTTTAAAAAAAATATCATTGTAAACTAACAAAAACATTCTCCTTTTCTTATTCACTTTTCTCTATCTTACACTCGTTTCCTCCTTATCAATCGTTCATTATCTTATCCTATTTAAATGCGTCCCGATTTATTTTATGTTTTTTGTTCGGTTGGGTTTCTCTTCTATTGTTCTTTTTGTTTTAAATACACGCACCACAAAAACACCTCACACATAGCGTTTTCGCCCAAGCGATTTGGAACCCTTTCCTATTTCAGACATTCGAATACCGATTTTCGACAAAGAGGCTTCTGACTTCTTCTTTGAGAAATCTCGCGAAATTCTTAGTCGCCCGATTAACATTGACTTTCGAGAAGATATCGAAGTGAATGATAGCCGGACACCTAGAGATGTTATTGGCGAGAATCTATTAGACATTGAAAACACTTTGAAAGCTCTGAATTTGGATTTTATCCAAACCTATAGTGAGCTGGATAAGAACGATTCAGCCGAAACACTGTTGAATGAAAAATTTGCCAACATTGTGTCATCTCTGGAGGGTGAGATCAGTAGTGCAAGCACAATTGCTGGAAGCTTGAAATCATCGGGAGTGTATGATTTCGGCGGTGGCGTTCATACGAAGTTCGACTTTAATTCGGCCACCAGTCATATTGATAAACACTTGCAACACTATAATGAAATCATTGACAAGATCGAAGATAAGCGATCGAGCACTCCAGACACGGGATTCGCTTCCAGAGAAACCAATCTCTCGCTTTCTCGGCGGAGTAGCCAGAAGAGTAGCTACTCCCCACAAGATAGCTACTTCAGTCCGAAGGATATTAGTTTCTCTGGGAGTTCCATGGAAGCGCGTGGCTATATGAGCGTGAAGAACGAATTGGCCACAAATAATTGCACAAAAATCCATCAATCTTCATCTCCAGTTAAGAACGTTAACGCTAGTAACACATCCATCTACTCGCATTCTCAAATGCAGAACTCTCCATTAGGTGATTATTCGGGCAGTCGACAACGGTCCATGTCGTTTAATGATAATTATAATTTGAAATCTCCCGTTCTATCAGAGCCACAACACCGGACTGTGGGACAACAAAGCTTTTCCCACCGCAGTACTGGCTCCTTTCGCAGCAATCCCGTCGGCGGTGCGGGCAACAAGGTAATGCAATATAAACCGCGTAGCATCAAAGCGCGCACCTTACGGCGTCTGAGCTATAATCCAATTGTACTTGACTCTAGCTCTACATCAAGCGATGAGGAGAGCGACTTTGACCGAAGCATTGCCCATTCCGAGTGCGATATACGTACACGTGTGTCTTCCAAACGGCGGCGGCAATATCTCAATAGGAAGGCATTCTCCGCCAGCAATGACGAATCGGCCCAGGACAAGCTCTATGGGTCGAATGCGAGCATAAAATCGGCTCCACACTACAACAACTATGGCACAGAGCTGACCCAACGTCGGTATCGTGGTGGTAACGCCCATCAGCAGCACTTTTCCCATGATATACATCAACAGCCATCTCAACATGGATATGATGAGAAGATCTATGACTTTGGAGGACGTGGACCTGGCAACAATTATGCGATTAACATCAACCACGTCATCAAGCCACCACGAGCTTTTGCCGTTAATGGGTCAAGTTTTGCCAACAGCCGTAACTCAATGTTCCATGAATTTGATGTCTCCAAACTGACTGGTAAGAGTCCAACTTCAACAACTTACTACAATGCGGGACAAGAAGGAAAGAAGGTTATTGTAAAGCCACAGAAAACTCCGCCTCCACCACCTCAACAACAACAACAGCAGCAGCAACCCCAACAGCAACAACAACAACAGCCGCCGCCACCACCACCTCCATCCGTTCTGCAGAAACAATCTTCAATGCCACATCAGAGTCATCAAGGGAGCAACTTCCATTGGCCTGAGAAAATTCATGCCTCAACAGTTAAGCAGAATGATATACTGTGGCGACAACAACGTTCGCACAGCACATTCAGCAGTCTCAAAGTCAAGCCGGCATTCTCGAGTGATAGTTCTTCGACAGACACCGAGGAGTTTGAATTTCGAAAGGACTTTTTGCCTCACATTCCGCCCAGCCCGGCACCATAACTAAGAAAAATGCTTAAATATTTAATGAATTTACTGTTTGGAAGCGTTATGCCGCCAACGTCGTCGTCATCAGCGTCGACGGCGTCGCCGGCTGTCAAACGATCGTCGGCTCAATCAAGTTTAAAATATTGAATTGTTACGGTTTTAATCTATACGAGTTGATAGTTGTTGTTATGTAGTGAGTTATTTATGTAAATGCTTGGTATAAGTATAAACAAAATACATTGATATTTGGGGAAGGAACGAGGCAAAGATTAATATGCTTCTGCGTAAATTAATTAAATTTTTTAAGCAATTGTGCAAAGTAAATTTCAAATTTTTTGTACGGGTGCCTTAATTTATTTCCAAAAGCATTTCCTCGTCCTGATAATATCATTGCCCTGTCCAAGTCATTTTTTGCCAAGTATGTATATTTTTTCTGTCGGTGGTTTTTATGAATTAAGAGATTTTTCTTGAGCTTAGGAGGTTAATATAATAAACCAGCATATGTATAAAAAGAGGGAAAAGACTTTCTCTGTGAACAGATTTTAAAATCAATGTTGTATCTATTTCTTAAGGACTGTCTCTTCTAAGAAACCATATCACTCATGCAGCTATGTGTCACCGTTATAAACCTTAGAATTTAATTTCAATTTCAACGAAAAAAAAATCCATAAAGTTCAATTTGCTTAGAAATATCAAACACTTGCTTGGACCTTTTCAAATCAAGGGTTGACCAGATCTTTTGTGTCGACAAATAAGTTGTGATGTTCTTCCATCTAAGGTTTGTTGTTTTTATAGCATATTGTATCAGCATAAGTTTGCATGTAGCGATGGATGTGCCTATATTTGAAATAACCATGGCCAGGCATCCAGCAAAAGTCAATTTTGCAATCTCCATAGGTGATGATCGGTTAAAGGCTGTTATAAGTGTTTATTTTTATTTTGTATACTTTGTTTTATAGACTTTGTATACATATATTACTCGATTTTCCTTCCAGAATTCTGTGGTTTCTATATTTGTAAGAGTAACTTGGTTAAATTTATGGATGGTTTTATAATCCGTTCGGGAGTATACATACATACATAATATGTCTGTGAAGTTCGTTATGCTTTTTCGTAGTAGTACGTGCTAGAAATGTTTCGAAGAATGTGGTTGGTGCTAAAATATCGTAGACGGAATTTAAGTCATAGTTTTAAGATTGATTACCTTAAACCATATGAAACTGGCTCCCAGACGATACAAGCGTCTTTCAGAGAATTGTATTGGGATTGTTTCCCAGATTTTCTCATAGGTAACTGACGGTTGAAAATGCTTTTCTTTCCTTCTCCCTCTTTTAGTCTACGATCAAATATCAAACCAAGTGAACTTCGCCATACCATGGCGCATTCCATTAACGTTCGAAGGATATAACGTTGTAGACCAGTTCTGAAGTCAATGTATTGACATTTGAAGTCCAACTATGATAGATATGAGTCTTTGTAGACAAGACAAGCGTATTAAATGCTTTATACTCTAAAGTTGTCAACCGGATAAAATAGTTTCTCAAATTTCTTAAAGTAAACTGCCAACACCCTATAGTGTCCAAAGTGAATCAGAAATGCTAGCTATTTTAAAAATTTTTAACCAACATCATATTTAAAATATTAACAAAAAATATGTAATATGTAATTGAAACTTTTAATCACTTCAGGTTAATATTGTGATTTGCGAACTATGCATTCCGTGAATTTATGGAAGAACAAACTGTGAGTTCAAGGTGAATGTTGAAAATGCGGATGATCGCATTTGTTAACGGTTTTCAATAGTTGTGACATTTAAATTAAATTGACAGTGTGACTATTGTGTGCGTTTTGAGTAAAGTTTGCAATTTAATCATGGATCTTTTTGACGACGCCGACGACACGATGAGCACTAATACAATACAATTTAATGTTACTTAATTATTATCAGTGAAGATACGAAAATTATTTCGGTTTAAGTGAAGTGATTAAATTTAATTCAATTGAAAGCTCAAGTGGCCTCAACTGCAAGGTGCGTTTCGCCCAGGTATGATGAGCCCACTGTCGTACCTGGGCGAAACGCACCTTGGAGTTGAGGTCACTTGAGCTTTCAAATTAATTATTATGTTCATACAGCTAGTAATTTAAATATTAAGCTAAGTAGAGACGATTGTCAAATCGGACAATACTATCATATCTGTCAATGTCTGACCGTTATTTGCCAATTGACCAACGCTAACGGGATGAATTCTACAAGGTAGAAATCCGGTTTCGTACTTTACTTCAAGCACACACTGGTTGAATTATTCTAGTAGAATAAATGTATACATGTACCACTTTTCATTGTGTTGATATTCCCACTCCTATAACCTGAGTTTTCGGTCGGCAGAATTCATCCCGTGTGCGCAGGGTCAATGAGCTAACAACAGCCAACTACCTAACAATGCTAAATTGTTACTTCACATGGTTTGCAGATTCTGTTTAAAATGTCACTGTTAGGTGGTTGGCTTTAAACCTGACAACGTTGTCAGGTTAAAAATTTAAACGTTTGGCACATATTTGTTCACTTAAAATTGGTCGATTCGTTGACAGGTATTGTAAGAAAAATTAAAATTTTTGTTCGTGAGAATGAATTGTGAAGTGTGTTTATATTCCTGCGGAATCTGCCTCGGATCTCGATTTCAATTAAAGAATATATTCGTTGGATCATTTACTTTCCACTTTTTTCTAAACAAATTTTCAATAAACAACGACATCTAACAATTTTCAAAAAAAAAATAGTTTGTTCAAACAATAATTGTCAGGTACCTGAAAATTTCATTGTCAGATTGAACGTCTAGATGTGTGAAAAAATCGAATATTCTACAAGAAACTGTGATTTAAAATCTTTTGACTTCGCCTTGTGAGATGAAAATCAAATATTGAACTCAATATTCCGAAAAAAAAGTTCATATTTGGCTTTCTAAGGGCTTATTCTATCTTTTTTCGATTTTGTTGTTTTTCTAAAAAAAAAACATTTCACTGTTATTGACAAACCTTTTATATGTACAGACCCTGGCCATATTATTAGACGTACTGGAGATTTTATGTAAAATAAAAATTAACTACCTCTTTGAATATTTTATTGCAGTTAATTGGATCTTTTTGTAAGATATACTTTATTTCCTAATTGTTATCAATTATAAAATACCATATTTATAAAACAAAAATACATATATATTAATATTTTAACAAGATGAAAATTATGCCACAAAATTTTTATATTGTTGAGCCTCCTTTGGCCGCTATGAGAGGTTCAATTTTCCGCGACATGCTATCAATTCAAGACTGAACCGTCTGCTGCGTTTGTGGCCATTCAAGCTACGTATGATTTTTCCAAGATCTGCGTTTTTGTTGTGATCAACTCCTTAGACAGTTCCCTCTTCATAAGCTTCAAACACAATTTTAATAGGGTTTATGTTAGGACTGTTACCCGGCAAAACCAACAAAAGAAGGTGTTCACTTCTAATAAATAAGTTTCTACAGACCGGGATTCTTCTTGCATAAAAACGAAATGTTGAACATTTGGAAATTATTCACTGGCCTGGATCAACAACCTATTCCTTAAGACTTCTTTATACTGCTTCAGAATGCGAGCTTTGTTGGCTAGGGTCTCAAATGTGCTTTCTTGGCTTCAGCAAACTTGTTAAAAACAAAATTCTGGTTTAACATATTTCTTTCCTTGGAATAAAAGTTACTATCTATACGGTTAAAAGTAAAAAATATTGCGTGTTACTTAGTACAATACATGAATTTCTGAAAAATCCACAGTGCGTCTAATAATATTACCAGTTACTGTATGTGCATATGTGGTGAAAAATACCACTTACCAGATGCAGATTATTAAATGTTTAAAATATATGGCTTTTCCGAATCACTCTGTGTCGTCAACAGGTGGACTTTTGACTCTTTTATTATTATTATATATTTTTTTTAAACTTTTATGAAACCTTTCTAAATCAAGAAAATTCTTACAAGACTACCTTTCATTTCCAAAAAACTCATAATCCGAAATAAAGTTCATAGCAAAAACTCCATTGGCATTCGCATTTAAATTGTATTGAAAACATCTCAATAGAATCGCACAAAACCGTCTATGATTCGTTTTCAAAGCGAAAATTTAAAAACAAAAAAAAAACAACAAAACTTAAATTTCAAAAGCAGCACACAGTCAACAAAAATAATATATGGTTGACCGTTTATTTGGTCAAATACAATTACACTTTTCATAATTTTTGTATACTCTTTCTATAATACACGACAATCTGTGTTACTCAAAATAATTTTTCTATTTAAAAAAAATAAAGCAAACAAAATAATTAATACTTTTATTACAGAAAACAAAAAAAAAAGGAATTAAAATTTCAAACTCATTAAACTTATAACAATTATTAACAATTTAAACGAGCAATTTATTTTAAAATATAAAATAAATTACAGAGTTGAATTTATAAACAATAAATTATAAAAACAAGGATTGAAAGTAATAATGTTCAAGGATCGTTTATGAAATTGGAATTAATTAAAAAAAAAATAATAAAAAATGAAACCATTTAAAAAATACCAAACCAAACATTGAATGTGTGAATAATATTCTATTACTGCTATTTACATACATATTTATTTAAACAAAAACAAAATAATAAATATTTATAATCTTAATGAACTAAAATTATTTTATTGTAATTGTTTGATAATTACACATGTGAATTTATAGTAACAAAAAAAAAGAGTAATAATACTATTTTCTTTATACGTAAAACATATGATATTATATTTATAACTATAAAATAATTAATCCCAAATAACCATACAGAATTGAAAACCAACAGAATAAAAGTGTTAAAACTTATAAACAAAAACAAAAACCTAAGAGGAAAGCGAATTATAAGAAAAAAGTTTGTTGCATTTCTTGAAAAATAAATAAATACAAAATTGATTTCAAATTGAAGAAAATTTGTATCTAGATTTAAATGTTAGCCATTATTTTTCCAAGGTTTTCTAAGTTATTTTTTTGTAAACAAATTATTTAGTTGTATAACCGATGTTGGCAGTTTCTTATTATTCGTTGCTGATTTATTTATGCGAATTACGAGTATTCGAAACAATGAATCTTTCATCTCTCAAACCTAAATAACATGGCGGTGAATTAGAATACTGACAGACCGATGAGAATGCTCGACAGCGTTGAGCACAACCGTAGAGATCAAAAAGTTTTTAACAGCGAAAGGTTCGCAGTCATGCCGAATTTTTCGCGTTGGTTTGTGGGAGACTAGTTCGAAATAAAAATCATTCAAAAAAAATACAATGAATTACATGAAGCCTACGTCAAAATTATTATGCTCCATTCATTCTACAAAAAAAAAGGGTTGGAACGATGTTTGGAAAAGTGATTTTACCTGAATCCCAAAAGAACATACAGAAAAGTACTTACCATGCGTAAAAAATCTTGAAAAGAAAACCTCAAATCAACAGTCTGTAGTCTTAATGGAACAGCTAAAACTTCAAAACCCTTAGTGAAAGCTTGAAAATTGCAAAACGAAAAAGGATAAGGAAAGTTGGAGAAGAAAACAAGGTCGAACGTATTGTTTTAACTTTTAATTAGAGCGTATGAATGATTTGATAATCTCTGCTTTTAACCAGCATTATGTTCTGGCACTTCTTAAGAGCTAAGGACGAAGTTGTGGTTGGGAAATGTTTTTTTATGATAATCGAAAAAATACATAAGCGTAATGATGCAGCTTCCATCTTCTTAGATAAATTTTTACTTTTTTTTTCATCAAGAACATGTAAAATGTCATTATCGAGCACAATAGCCGAAAGCACTCAACGAGACCTTAACAGTTTTTTAAATTTGTTTTGCAACAAAACAATATCTTAAAAGATAGAAAGATCTACATATGTACATAGATCCAAAAAAAAGTAGAAGCATTAAACCCAAAGGTAAAACAACAATAAGTTAAATGGCTGGAGTTATATCCTTATTCTAATATGCTCATTTTAATTAGGAACATTTTTTTCATCATCTGGGTTCGAATATAAAACCATACTCTTCAGAAGCCGATCCAATATGCATCGCTTCAGCAAAGTCATGTGATCAGCTACATCTCAATTCAAAGCTTTTTGATTGAATTAACAGGTTCGTTCGTTCAACTTTACCCAGGGTAGACCCAGGTTTTCTTGACAACCCTCAGAGCTGTCAAACAAAAACTGGGTTTTTCGGTTTTCAAAAAACACGCAAGGGCTGTCAATTGTTTTGTTGACAACTAAAAGCAAGAAAAAAATAATTCTATGCTCTGTTAAACTTTAAATTTGTTATAAATTAGTTTTAAAAATGAACAACAACATCGATTCCATTTGAATTTAAGCTTTCGAACCATTCCTGGATCAAAATCTCAATTCGAATTCGATTCGATCCCCCAATCAAGTCATGTAAACGGGGTAAATATAACTTCATTTAAGTATGTCTCTGCGGAATATGTATGCATCTCACTGTTCCAACGCATGATTGGTGACTTAATTGAAAACAAAGAAAGCCGTGGAGCCAAGCCTGTTGGAAAATGAAATTTTCAAATGCTAAATCGACCACTTCATTTTCGATTTTAGCAATTTCTCTATTCCATTGGGCAACAAATTGATCTTAATTATTTCGAAAGATACATACTCCGTCAGTATTAATACCAAAACAATTGTCAGATGTCAGTTTTCAAGTTTGGTTTGTTTAATTTATTTCAATTGTGAAAGTTGTGTTCAAATCATGAACGAAATCATCTATGATACAAAAACGATGCAGTTTAAAATGAATCGATAAATTCATCAAACTCACGTTTCTCGTTTTCAAGGATGTACTGTCTTCTGTGAGGAAATGACAAACCCTCCAAGAGTATCTCTTGTCATGAAAAGTGCTCATCATTAGCTTTTCGCAATCGAGAGAAAATTGCAGGTCACTTTTATCTGTACTTAAAGTAGATAAATGATGACGAGTCTTTTGAAATATGGCACAAAAACAAAATTACACGAATAAAATGACAACAAAATCAATCTAAATTCGTATTCCATTCACCACGAAAAAAAATCAATTTTTATATTATAATCTGACTTTACCAATGAAAAACACCCTATGTATGTTATCTGTCAAAATATATTTAAGAAGTCCGATTTATTATAGCTATGGAAGTTATCATCGACAAAGATTACATATACAAGTTTTATTGACGAGAGCAACTTCTGAAAAAATTACTAGTGCAAACACCACTGTTAGTGACTAATTGTACATTTTATCAACTTACGTAAGCTGTAAGTTGAGAGAAAAGCTTACAAGTGTTCACGTTTTTTTCTCACTAACGGAATTATGGCAGCTTACACAATCGATGCTGATAAGTTTTTAACTTACGAACCCATTTCTTATTGTAAGTTCTTATATAGGGTACGCCTTGTAAGAAATTCTGGTGACTAAAACTTACATGTATAATCCTGGCCTATGGCTTACCAAATGCCATACCAGACGGCTATAGCAATGTTAGTTTGAAGATATAGGTGAGATTTGATGCAAAATTTGAAATAACTCTTACTGAGAAAGAAAACATTAATTTGGGTGTTTCACTAACGGGGAGCCTTTTGGAAACTAGTTTTTTTAATTGTAGCTTGAAACTAAAAATACATCTCTCTAGCTCTATAAAACTAATTAATAAACTAAATTAATAGGTCACACTGGTGTATTCAATAACTTTTATGAATATTAAATACTAGGCGTGTTTTGGTGAGAATTTTGGAAGACAAACTAAAAGCTTGTTAAAGTCCAAAATTTGTTTTAAAAACTTTTTTTTTGCATACATATTCTATAGTTCCATATTATTGCAGTTTTTTTTAACGCAACTAAGTTCCAACTGGAAAAAAGACAAAATAATTGGTCAGTAACTTTTTGTTATTGTTTTACATGTAAGGTTTTAATTGACTGAGTTTCCATGTCTCTCCGAAACACGCCCACTGAATATTTAACACATTTACATTGGTGACAAGTTAAAGCCACAATAAACTAATCCTTCAGCACTCACATTACTATCTGTGGCTTTTTAACTTCTTTTTTTTTATTTTATTCGTATCTAACGCTCCTTCGTTTTATTAATATTTCTCTTTGTTTAGATTCAAACCTTCAATTAATATTACTTTTGTTATTGTTTTTCGTTTTATTTTTAAATAATTTTTTTGAATTTTCATTTTAACCCACGATACTCCTAATCCTTAAACAACGAACTACCTTTAACGCTTTGATTTTCTCACTAACGCCGTTCCTGCCCACCTATGAAAACAAAAAACAAAACCCAACACCTAATCCTCAAAACAAAATTCCCTCCGATCCACACATAAATTTTCATCCACAGAATACTATCACTGAAGAAGGACGTGAAGCATATAACAGTCTTATTGAACGAAAGTCTTCGATGACATTCATAAGTAAGCTGGACACAAATGAATTTGAAATGACCACTGCTAAAACTCTACCGAGGAGATCTGTCCATTTGAAAAATGAAATTGATGTGCTTGCGATGGAAACAAGTCTGAGAAATCAGCAAGGTCAGTTGACTGTGCCATTGCAGGAAGCTCCCCGACCCATGACACTTCCCAATCGTGGATTCAATGGAAAGCTGAGAAAGAGTGAACTTATCACCAATCCGAAATTCTTTCCTTTGAAACAGAGACCTAGGACATTAGCCGGGGAAAATGATGAAAACTCTCCAGTCAACAGTAATACTTGCAGCCAAGCAGTAGCATGTGACAAGGAGTGTGAAAGTCCCAGCTACCTGACGAATACATTTTATACCTTCCCCGAGAAAAGCGGAGAGAAGGGCGCTTCATGCGCTGAGCAGATGGTCAATGCCAGCTTAAATGTTATTCCCCTTCCACCGAGGGATAGAAATAAAGTTATCAAAACCAATCCCAAGCGTCATGTGCGCAAACATCCGCTTATAATTCCAGCCTACGGTGTTCAACGGACTCTTAATAAAGTAACCGAAATAACACCCGATGATGATCCTAAAATTCCCTTCCCTGGAACAACTGCTGATAGAAATCATTCCACGTCGAGTGACGCACACCGAAATTCGGGTATTAACCTCAGAAGATTTACACATGAAGCAGTCAGCGCTGTAGTTCGTCCAACGAGTAGACATTCGGATTCATTTGATAAGCCGAATGACGCGAGAACCTACCAGAACCTACAAGAAGTCCACAGAGATATGAATGAGAACAACACTCATTCGGAACCATTAAAATTCGAATCCATTATTGAAGATGGCTTGACATCGCCCGATGTCACAGAAGACTTCTATAATTTCTCTATTCAAAAGGAACAATACAACAAGTCCAAGGAAGTCGACTTTGATAGTACAAAAATATCTGGGCTTTATGTAAACGAAGATGAACTTCGCAATCTGGACATAGAAAAGAAAACTGTTGTTCCCTATGTATCACCTAAGACCACAAGTGCCAGCACTAGCTGTGGCAGTAGTTCAGCTTCGGTTATTGTGACAAAGCCTGTAGCAGTTGCAGCGACAACTTCAAGTGGAAGTAGTGGCAATGAATTAGCAGGCCATGCACTGTTCAACAAAATCAGAGAGAGTGTCGACATGGCCATGAATAGGTCACAGACTAGTGATGGCAGTCGTCATAGCAGCCGTCCTGGCAGTAAGCAGGAAGGCGTTGTAATTGAAAATCCAAATGAGATTGACCACGAAGAGGATGTTTCTCCTCAAGGAGCATTAGTTAAAGACTCAAATTCTGTGAGTTGTGAGGATTTGCTGGAGTTTTCGGATAAGAAGCCTAAGGGATGCGAACGGGGTGTAGATTCAGACGAAGTGAGAATAATGATGAAAGTCCTGGGAAAAGAGGTGGGTTATTGTTTTTTTTTTTTTGTGCTATAAAAAAAATCATACTTTGTTTTACTTATTTTTCAGAGCACACCAACTAGATGCCTCCACGTTCTAGAATTCATCGAATGGGATGTTCACAAAGCAATAAAACTAATCAAACTACAAAATATACTTAGTGGGATGGAATTAAGTCTTACAGAATCTGTTGAAGCTTTGCAAAAATGGGACTGGGACCTTCAAATAACCGCCATGAAGTTGAAAGGACACAAAGGATAATTTGAACTATCGGCTAATGTTGTCCTTGTACAGTCACAAACTCATCACGGCTACCATTTATAGCTAGCATTTCTTTTGGCAGATATCGATTCTTTCTTAAATTATCTTTTAATGATTTGAAAACTATAAAAACTTACATTTTGTATCTCGTTTCAATTACATGACAAATTTTCAATTCTATTTTATTTCTATCGAAGTCTGAATCTCGATTAAGTACTTATTTAGCTGTAAAAATTATATTAACACATGATTATTCTTGTATTAATATTGGAATACGTAAAAAATGTTCTTAGAATATTATTATAATATTTAAAGAGGAGAGATTTTGTATAATGTTTAAATCACCTACAAAAAAAATCGAACAAAAAACTCTATTTACTTTTTTTACAATTTTTTTATTATGTTTAATCTTATTATATTGTTTTATTTTTTAAATTTTGTTTTCATATTTTCTAATGAAAATTTATATTGTTAAAAATATTGTAAAGTGAATGGAAACTTTATTTTTTATTAAACTAATTGACTTATTTAAGAACTAAATACAAAAACTCCCAAATTTATACCTTTTTCCAAGAAAATTTAATAAAACTATTTTGATACTGATTAATATTGCATAAGTTTGTTTTAACTTGTTTTTTATAATTTGTTTTGATTTTTGAAGAACCAGATTTCAATTAAGTTCCCTCCATATGTCGAATCAGATTATTTAGCATTAACGCCAGCGAATTGAAATTTGAAGTGCATTTTTATAAATTGTTGTTGGTTGTTTTGGAAATAATGTGAATAATATGAATTTGAAAATTTGGTATTCCACGCATTGAGTTTGGTAAAAAAAAATCTCCAATGAAAAAAAAATAGGAAACAGAATTTTTCTCAATCCACTTCCTAAACCCAATAAACGTAATAAATAAGCGACAGCTGCATAATGTACTCAAATTTTGAAAAATCGCAAATTGCAGCTGTAAAAGAAAACGAGTATCGTTTTTGTGGTTACGTAAATGTAACGTATCGATAACTAGCATTTTTGAACGACCCTTTTGCTTATCATAACGAAGCAAAAAAAGCATTAGTATCAACCACAATCAAGACTTCAAATGTCTTTCTTAATTAAAGTGAAAAATCTAGCTAAAATTAAAAAAAAGTACTTTAAGCACAAATAAATTGTTATTTTTCATGGTGTTTTTCGGCATCCTTTTGGTTTCCTGCACGTAAGAAGCCCTTAGCATAATCTAGTATAGAAAGTATTGTAAATCTTCAAAGCTTCTCAACAAGTCACCTATCTTTTTGCTTAATCACCCCAATTACCTATGTTGTCTCGTTTTTTCGACGTCTCTCGTTTTCTCTGTCGTCTCGTTTTTTAAATGTCATTCCATAACTTCTTCGACGCGATGATTTTGTAACAGATTTAAAAACGATGAAAAAGTAACAAACATCTGTCAAATTCAAAGGAAAGTTTACATCAGTGTTGGGACTTCGCAGAAGCTAAAGAGTGGTAGAAAGGTTGTCAAAAAAGTGGTAGAAATTAAAAGCCATTTTTATGTAGCAAATCGTATATTGAAAATAAATTTATTGAAAATAATTCAAATACAAAAATAAAAGAAATAATATTTCGGTTCTTTATGTTTCAAAGATCACATTATTATCTGGAAGAAGTGAAATCTGAGTTGCAAAAAGTGGTAGAATTAGATTTTTAGGTGGTAGGTTTTCATGAACAGCAAAAAGTGGTAGAAATACCACTTAAGTGGTAGAAGTCCCAACACTGGTCTACATACAATATTATTGCTCGATGTTCAATCAATGAACAAATGCAGTTTTTTTTTAATTATTAGAAAATAAATAAGTAAATAAAATGATAAGTGTTGAAATGTATTACATTTATTAGTTTCTTTTCTTTCCATCCCATGTTTATAAATTACAAGTGTTTCCTCTTGGATCTTAAGATGTGTTGTGTCTCTTTAATTTGTATGACTTATATTCCTCTTTTCTTCCTTTGTTTATACTTTCATTGATACAATTTAAGGTTATTTCTTGGAGTACACACTGCTTCTTCGAAAGCGTAGCTCTTTTTTGTTTAATAGCGAAAGCTTGCCGTTATAGAATAAGCGATTCAAAACTTTTGCCAAGCATCTCCATCTCTTACTGGAGGACGTTTTTTGTATCCCCTTCAAAAAAAAACCCTAACTGCTCGTCTTCTTCCTCAAATCTACGAGCGTCTGGAATTGGTTTTTATTTGTTAATTACAACATTTAAGTATATAGTATAGTACAACAATTTTAGACAAATATGTACTTGTTTTATTTATCGTAAAAAAATTCGATAAAATAAATTATTTAACAAGAATACTTGCAGTTTTGCGACCTTCTTTGTCGCTGTCGTGTGTAAATTTCTGAACGAGAGATATCGTGGTTTTTTTTTTCTTAGTCGTCGTATTTTTTCGTCTTACAGAATGCAGAAAGAAAGTGTTCAACGACGTTTGACATTTACAGACGACAACAAAACGAGTGACAAAAGTTGGAAACGACTTATGGAATGCAGATCGTGTCAGGTCGTATATTTCGCTGTAGTTTACGACATCGGTAATCGGGGTGGTTAATACCTATCATTTTTCTTTTGCAATTTTTTCTAATGTCGATTTCCTTTACACATGAGAAATCAATTTCTGTGTGAAGATTTCGATCTCTCGACAGATTTCACGTTCCTTTACACCAAAAAAAATCGATTTTTTTTGACAGAGATCAAATCCCTCGAATCCGTATTTGAAGAGGGATTTACATGTATACGAAATACGCACACCAAAAGAAAAAAATTGACAAGAGATCGAAATCGCTAGTGAGTAAAGGAAATCGACATAACTGATTACTTATTCATTTATGAAAGATATTTTCCTGGAACGCTATAAAGTTTAGAATGAGCAATCCCGGATTTTTTAGCGAACAAAATAACACAGCTACACAACTTTAAAATCATGAATTACAGAATCCTGAAATTAAAAAAAAATCCGAATTCATTCGTTCTCAGTCTCATTTTTGTATCCTTATTTGGCAACGTAATTTCTGATAATTTGTTTTGTTCTTTTTGATTCTCATAAATTGCAAATTGATTGATCATAATCATCATTTTAATTATCGAATTGATGATACAATAAAATCGTTTAAAAAACAATCGTTTAATCGAGCGAACCATACGAGAGTTTAAATATTTCCACGATATATTTTATAGTTTATTACTCCTGAGAAGCTATTTGTTTGTACTTTTTTCTTTTATCTATGCACATTTTGGAAAACATCAGTTGCATGAAAAATACAATTGTAAGATGTTGTTAAACGCAAAAGTCAACTGTTTGAAAACCCAAAATGAAATTTGTATGCAAAAGCATTATTTCGATTACATCATTTGCGGCCGAATCCTGCATTAAAAAATAAAATGCACGACTGGGTCGCACGAACTTGTTCCTATGTAATAGACTTGGAATTTTAAAAACGAATGCTATTAGAAAAAACTGTTCACAACGATAAAAATAATTTTTTAAACGACTAAAACAACACCCTCAGCAGTTGGAGCTAAGCACAGGAAGCCATGTGTTTTAAGCAAAAATTAGTCTATGCAAGAACAAAATTATAATTCGTTGTAGTGGTTTCTTAAAAAAATAAGCTTTTATATACAAAATTTTTAAAACATTTTTAAGAAAAAATTTTGCCGTTTCTAAGATATCGAATTTTCAAAAAAAATGTTTTTTTTTTGGTTTAATTCAAAAAACGTTTGTTTTAAAGTTTTGCATTTCAATGTTTTTTAGACTTTTTAGAAGCTTCTCTATAAAAAAATTCATTAAGATCCGTTTTGTCGATAATGAGAAATTTAAAATTCGAAAAAAAAAATTATCAAAATTCTAGGCGCCGTTTTTTTTTATTTTTTTAACATTTGTATGGTAGGTACCTTTATTTTTAGGTAAAATAAAAATTTTTTTCTCACATCTTGTAGATTATATTGAAAAACTTTTATTTATCAAGTTTAAAAAAATAAAATATTGATGAGGCAGAGAGCGTGTTCTTAAAAGTCAAATGTGTTAGCAAGCAAGAAAAGAGACTGATGTTGATTACACAGATTTTGTGCAAGCTGGACAGGATAGCAATATCTGCGTCAAAAAATGACGATCACTTGACAATCAAATTCACGTTGAATTGACGTTTTCAAAACCGGCCTTGTCAAAAACTTTTGAAGACTCGACCGAAATTTGAACAACTTTCGAATAGAATAATCGTTTATTGTTCCACAAATAATGTAATTCTTCATAAATGGACATTTGGAGGGTGCATACTAAGTGCGTGTTGATACAGCTTAAAGTAAGATCCCTTGTAATTATAACACGCTAATCCAAAAAAAAAAAAAAATTCAAGCGTACAGATTTATAAGGGGTTTTTAAAGATTTTTAATTTAAACATTTTTTTTTTCTCTGAAAAATGAGCAGTCAACAAGAAAATCATTAAAATGAGAATAAATTTCTTATTTATTGGGTGTGGATGGTTAAAAATAAAAAAGCTGTTCCATTGATACAAGCAAGCTTAATATTTAACCCACAAAAACGAAAAAAATCCGAAATGGCTTTGTACTTGAAAAAGAAGCAAGAGGATTTTCAATATTGATAAAAACCTTAAAGAAATTTGCTGATTCATCGTTATTCTGCAAACTATATATTGCTCGCTATACTTATTATCAATGCTGGCAAACGGGGTTTAAAATTGATGAAAAGGCGGTTATTGTTCATTCGAAATTGTAGATTTTTTCTTGTCTACTCTAACTAGATTCTAGTGGTTGTAGAATAATGAAATTTGATTTCAAACAACTTTAAAATCAAACATTTATTAGATTTACAAAAACTTCAGGCAGACCTCGTACCTACATTCAAGTAATTGAGCGATCGCTCTGGCCTTAAGCGATACGGGCCCGATTCTTTATTGAGTTTTCCAAAAACGCTTAGATTTAAAATATGGCCCAATATACTTTGTTCCTTCCTTATTTTTGTATGTCATCTTCTGATGGAGTGCGCATGTTAAATACAAACATTTTGAGTTTTGGTGTTTGTTGGGTTTCGCTAAAGAGGTACTCAGTGTGAATCATCGACCAGAAACCCTAATAGTTACCATATTCTTGTTGAACAGAAAAAAAAAACAATTTACAAATCTAATTCTTTATTGCTAAACATTTTTTTTAATTATTATTTACAAAGTGGTTAATTTAAATTGATTTAAAATATGTTTTTTTATTTTGTTCTTCATAATAATTCATTAAATTCATAAACTAATAATTGTATTCATCGTAAATGCAGTGTAAAAGAGGAAAAGAAAAAAAGAATAGTTAAAGAAACCACTTGAAGTCATTATACTACCTATGCTTGGGGTATAATTTATATTTATATATATATATCTATAATACATTAACAACTTTTTCAGGCGTATAAAAATTTATTCTAAACAGTTTTATTTGTTTTTGATGACTAATTGGTGGTGTAAAAAGCCTTTTTACTGAAATTTTATATTTTTTAGTTTCAACAACATGCGAAAGGAAAGAAGAAAATAAATTTGGATGCAGAAAAATCAAAACAATATAATAAATGTATAATATATGTATATCATTCCAACTAAAAGAGAAGAGTAAAAGTGAAAAAAGAAATTATAATTTAATAATAAATGAAATGTAAATCTCGAAGGGGCTTATGTGGACGTCAAATGTTTCTTTTGCGCAGCATTGCCTTCGCAGCTGTTATGCGTGTAGTGCTTCTTGCGATCCTAGATAGCGTTCTTGGTCTTATCGCTGCTATTGTCGATGTCGAAGTATTACGCTCCTGTTGTGCTATTGCCTTAGGTTGTGATAGTTTTTTCGTATTGGGATTGTCCCATGATTTCTCTTCTGAGTCCGCTTCGGATTCTATGTTCGATGTGCTCGTGGATGTACTGATGGACGTACTAGTGCTCGTCACAGAATCAGTCGTCAGAGTTTTAGATTTATTCAAATTCGCATTTGATCTATTTGAACGCAAGGCTATATTCACTGGAATTTTACTGACCTTTGGTTGCGTTACTGCAGTTGATGTTACTTTTTTCTTAGTTTTTGATTTCGGTGACGCGAATAAAGTTGTTTTTGACTTCGGACTTTTTGTCGTTTGACTTTCCAAAGACAAGCGTTTGCGCGTCATTATCATGTTATTTTGTCGATCTTTTCGTGCCGAATTTCTCGTATTGACACGACTAGCCGAAGCCGAGATATTTGTGCGATGCATTATAAAAGCTGGAGTCTTATTATTTGTCAACGTCTTCCCCAGAGAATTTTTTGCGACCAAATTCGATCTCCTCTTGTTTTTGGGAGTTTTTAATGGAATTTGTTCTTCTTCGTCGCTGTCACTAGATGACGACATTGACGACAGGTCACTAAAAGTAAGCGATACATCCGACTTCGATGGACTCTTTGGTTCATTTTCTTTACTCGATGGACTATTGGTTTTCTTTTGCGCGGTCTTGGTTCTTCTCTTTTGTTGGACTCGCTGCTCAGGAACATTGGAGTTCTTCGCTCGCAGTTTATTTATTATTGGCATCGGCTGATTAGCATTGGTGTCGTTTTCGGTATCCGATGTTGTTGTGTTTTCTGAAAGATGAATACTCGTCTTTGATTGTTTGCGTAAAGGAGACGCGAATTCTTTACCACCTTCATTTAAGCTTTTGGGAGAGTTCGGTGAAATCGGTCGCTTACGTGTATTTCGTGTGGCTGGTTCTGATGGTTGCTCTGGGTTCTATAAATTTGCAAGAAAAATAGTTTTACTTTTTAACTAATACAAGGGAAAATATCTTACTGCACTTACATTACTGGATATGTTATTGCGTGTGGGTCGAGTTGTTTTCGAAGCCGGGGTATCTGGGAACGATCGTGGCTATAAAAATAAAATGTTAAATTTAAGCGCACATATATTTGTTAAATATGTATTTAAAATTTTTGTAAACTTTTGTATGTTTTATAAAACAAAATTAAGTAAATTTTTATAAGCAACATTGATATTAAGCTGATCTCAATTAAATAGTAAGAAAGAGTTTTTTTTTTCATTAAAAATCCTGATTGTCTTCAGCTTGACGGAAATATTTCCCGGGAAAAATTTTAGTTTTGCGTCCGATATCTTAACTTTTTTGTATCTTTGACTCTTTCTTTGATTGCTAAATAAATGTTCGTAAAACTTGACATTAAAAAAAAACAACTGGACATCAACATTAAAACAAGCCACACTAGTAATATATTGTTATATTTATCTTAATGTAATTGCTTATCTGAGTATCAGACTATCATTATACCCATCTAAGGCCGGTTTAAAATATGCGTAAATAATCGACTGTGTAGTCAATCATTATATTGCTTCAAAATAAAGTTGCTTGTCTTGTTCACGCCGGTGATAAGCCAGTTGTAGAATCTCAGGATATTTCTTCTCACATATTTGTTCTTCCTCCATAGCTGTTGAATGGTTTCTCGACATACAGAAAGCATCCGAATGTCACCCGATGGATTTTTGAAACCATAGTGATGTTTTAAAATTTGAGAAGATGATGCGGTGTCGAGTGGTTTTCTCCGAAAGCTTATCTGCACGTATTTAATAATGATGTTTTATATTGCAAAAGCTCTTGAGTTTCCTAAGCTAACTTAGATTGTAGAGATAGGATATCGGCTTGTAGTTTGTGACTATATTCCCCACGATTTTTAGGGTTTTCCATTTTTGACGACAGTTGCAGCTGTAAATGCACTTGTTCCGAATGATATTCGTAGCTGTGATGATCATACATAACTACTTATAAGAGCTTCTTTAGTATACACTCTAGTTGGATACCGCCGGCATGTGGGTAAATACTTAACTAAATTTCAATTTCAATTTATATTTGCAGTACAGGCCTTATGGGAGAGCTTTTTCAGAAACACTGGTGCCTGCTGCTGTTTGCACGGCACCTTAACTTAAAAAATTGCCACTGAAATAAGAAAGAGAATCACTAAGTTACATTAAAATTGTTTGTGTAATCTTCTTTGAGCTCACGTACAGCCCATCATGACCTATCTGCTCCATGGGTGAAAGGAGACTGATCACCAATTTGCAACCAACCCTTATTGTGTTTATTAAAAAAAATCACTGAATCAGAGTTACCATTGCCGAGTTGATAGAAATTCATATGGCATTTTCTTTGGTTTGTGCTATGTAACTTTCAGGATTTAAGCTTTTTCGAGCTTTTAGTAGCAAATATTTTTCTGAGATTTGCGGGCAATTTTTAATGCTCCTACAGTCCTACGGCAATCCTGTAAGAGCTTTAAATTAAAGACAGCTTATTGAAATCCATAATGGTCAGAATGAAAGGCAAATATCCTATCTTCCCTGTACTGCAAATATAAATTGAACAGGGTATAGTGACTTACAAACTGTTAACCATTCAAATGATAAAACTTTATTATCAAAATTAGTTTTTATTTGGAAATATCGAAAGCTTATTTCCGAAGTGACGCAAGTTTGTGCAAAAAGTTCATGAGACTAGTATGCTAGTGGACAACACCCATAGTCCCCCTCGTCTTCGTGCGGTTCACACTGACGAGAATGTGGCTGCTGTAGCCGAGAGAGTGAGACTCAATTCACGAACATCAACTGGCCATCAATCTCAACAGCTCAACATTTCACGCATTAGCCTAAGGAGATCTCGGATTTTTCGCTTACAAGGTCCAATTGACTCAGCAATTGAAACCGTACGACCATCCGCTTCGTAATCGCTTGAAACAAGTTGCATTAGAGTAAGAAGTAATCAAATCATTATCATTAATGGAAAGGAAAAAAAAGAAGTGGCCAAGATGGTTTCCCTGATTAACGTCTGAGATGGTTTAATGCGATCAGACTGAGAGCATCTGAACATTACCCTGTATAGACCGTTCTCTAAGTAAGATTTAACCCATTGAATTATAATGGTGGAAACCCAATGCGTTTAGCTTGATCTAAATAATTTGGTGAAAGTTTTTATGAAATTCTATACTGAAGTCGGTAGTGACCATCGCCCTGTTTTCTTAAAGCACAAAGGGTCATGGAAACAAATTGTGTAAGATTTATTTGTCGTGGCCTATTAAAAAACAACATGTTGAAGAGGAGAAACTATTGATTTACAGTGAAAACAGAGCCAATGCTTTCAAAGAGATTGGGTATTGATGAGTTTAGTTATGGGACGATAATTTGTGATACCATTCTTGCTGCCATAAAGTAGGAATCACTACTTGCAAAGAAACAGATGAAAAAGAAATGTAAGGGGTTCACATATTGCATTAACATTTTTTTTTTTTTTTTGAGAAATATGGCTGGGATACCATCTGGACCAGGAGAAAAGATTACTTTTAGTTTTGAGTTTATTTTACTTGTTTTACTGAAAATACAGTCGTCCTTCCATAAAAAGGACGTTTTGGTTTTGGTCTCATTAGATATGCTTAGATTGTAGCAAAATAATTTTTTTTTTTCAGTTTGAAAAGCCATCACGAAGGGTAATTATGATTTCTATGGCAGCATAAATTACTTTATTAAACTACCCATAAGCTGTTCGATGGAGTCTTCTTTAACAAAGTACAATTACAAAAACTACGATAACAAATTAGTTCAATAACGACAAACTACCAAAATTTTGTTTATTAACGCTTATACAATGTGTAAAGCGTTATTCAAAATATTTTACTAGTACAAGTATTATTTACAAGTTAGGTGAATTTAGTGTCTTAAATTTGATAATAGATGATTAAAAAATATGTGATAATAATGTAATGTTAAAATAAATTTAAATTGCTTTGTTACTAAACACATGTAGTTTGTGTTTACAACTGAATACCTCTTCTCTTGGTACTCACTTTTATGTTATCAAAACGAAGAGCTCGATTAAATCTTCTAGTTGTGGAACCTCTTATTTCAGATGTTGGATCGGTAGTAATGGTCGACGTAGGTGATGGAGGAATCTCTTCAGATTCGTCGCTCTAAACAAATTGAACGAAACATTAATACAAAATATGAAAATAGTATTTTTAAATTAAAACATACATCTTCTGGTGGTGGTGGTGGTTCTTTTTCTTTTTGTTGCTGTCTCCTTGGAGTTTTACGAGTCGATGTTACAGTTGCCTTCTTTTTACTTTTAGCCGATTGTACCGTCTTTCTTGTAGATTGTTCATCTTCTGTTGCAGAATTTGTAGGATTTGTGAAAGCACGAAGTTTTTGCCTTGTCGATCGTGTAATTTGAACTGGAGTTTGCGTTTTTTGTGGTGAAACAATTGTATCAATACGGGCCTCAATACGAATTTTAGGAGATGGCGCATCCTCAGAATTTGTGGTTTGACGCGCAGAGTTCATTGATTTGCGTAGATATCTCAATCCTGTTGAGTTCTCCCGACCGAAGGTTGTTGGTGTCGTCATTTGACGAATAGAATTTGCAGGCGTTGTCATTGGAGGTGCGACTCTTTCTGCAACCGGAGTTGACGGAGGAATCCTTTCAACTGGGACAGCAACTTGAGGAGGAGGATTAAATTCCACTGTTTCCCTTGGTGTAGATGGTGGTTCGGCTGATGGCTCTTGATCCTTCTCTTTCTCAGCCTGTTTAGCTTTTCTCGTTTGTTTCTTTTGAGATTGAGGGGCCTTCTTCTCGGGAGTTTTCTTCTTTTGGGGAGATGTTGTCTTCCCATCCGATTTTCGTTTCTCTTGTGATTTTTCATTTTCTAAGGTTTTTTCTTTATCTACAGAATTTTCATTTTCTAAGGTTTTTTCCTTATCTACAGAATTTTCATTTTCTGTTTGAGCACAACTCATTTCTTCTGTGGAAATTCGCACTTCGGTTTCCTCTTCTTCTTCCACAACTGGTAGGAGGCGATTTGAAGCGGTTTCATTTGATGTAACTTTTTCAAATTCCTTCTCCGTTGTGACGGCACTAGCGTTTTCATCGTCCGATTTATCATCCTAAATATATTTTAAAGTATTTTGCTTAGAATAAACAAAGAATAACAACTTACATCATCAGAAGCATCGGGATTTGCTGGCAATAAGGGAGGATTAAATTTACCATCCAGCATGTCCTTAAAATCTATTATATTTTTCAAGGTTTTGGAATCAAATTCACACTAAAAATGAAATAATAGATTTTAGTTAAAATTATAAAAAGTTTATTTTTAAAAGAAAAACAAAAAACACTCACATTTATCAACTTTTCGGCTATGCCCTTAAGTTCATTCTTTAATTCTTGATCATCATCCACACACATTTCCAGTGTTAAAAGTTCTTTTGACAGAATTTTACACAAATCCTTGTTGGCGATGTTATTTTGCATTTCTTGCAAAAATGAAAGTGCCAATTTGTTATGAATATTTGCAGCCGGTGCACAAAATTCAGGACGTGTAGCATCAATAACAAAACGCAACACCGTATCGGGTTTAATTTCATGAAGGGGACTTTCATAAGGCGCACTTATCACTTGTGAAACTGTTGGCAAAAGGCATGGATGGAGATATTCTTGTTTTTTACGTTGTATCAAATTTTCAAGGAAAACTCCAAGAATTTGATTTATTTCAGCATCTATTAAAAGTTCACAAAAGTAAATAAGAGTTTACTTTTTTTTTAATAGATTCAATTTTACCTGTCGATGGATTAAAATAACGCAATAATAGCTTCTCCAGGATTTCAGAATTTTTGATATGATCATGGAGAACTAAACGACAGAAGCCATTTACAATTGCACTAATAATACAAACATCGTCGCAAGTATCCAGAAAATGCGACATCATAAATATTATATCCACAGCTTAAAGAGTAAAATAATGAAACGTAAGATAATATGAAGAAGAGTTTTCTAATTTACCTTGTCCCGATGACCACACACTGCTGTCATCGTCGGCATCAAGGAACTCCAGTGTGTTGTACAATTGCCTACCGTTGCGTTTGTTCTTATTTTGACGCTCTTCAACATTAAAACTCGAACACCCGTAGCTTCAAAAAACAATAATCTTAATATTTGTTAAATATTAATTAAAAATAAACATTTACCGATCAAGGAGCTCAAAAATACAAGTAATTGAAGTTTTCCAAATGCGAATGTTGTGATTCTTGAAAAACTGCGCATAAAGAACTTCATAGATTTCTTTAGCAAGAGCCTCATACAGCATACTGTAGGCTGTCCCGCATTTCAGTGCCCAATCTCTGATGGCTATTTGATTGGACGCAATGTGACGGCCGATGAATTCCTGAATTGTTTCATTTTTTTTAAATTTAAATGATAAATGATATTTTTCTATTGCATTCAATTTGATACTTACATTATACAGCTTACAGACGTTTGGAGTTAATGACCTTACATTCTTCGATACAACCATATAAAATGCTACCTGAAGACTTTTAATTATCGTCTCACTTGTGACTCTTTTACTTCGCTGAAAGCACGATGATAGCTTTAAGAAAATTATATATTAGTTTATGTCATTTGTCAGTTTCGTTTTTTTTTAACTCACCGAGCTCGATTGACCACTAGTATCCTCTGCAACAGTCGTTGAATGCTTCTCTAGCAATGGCTTCAACAGATTCGTATACTCCTCAGTGTATGCATTTTTCTCCTCAGTTATACGATGCGCTTGTACATAATCTTTCATTTCAACAAAATTCATTTCTTCTTCCTCAAGGTCTAAGATCTTAACTTTCAATGAGGATAATTTCAATTTAAGATCCTTATCGGGATGTTTTTCAAGCAGTTCATCGATAAGAACACGATCATTGATGAGAGTATCATTTTTAAATGAACTCATGTGGGTGATTTCTTCGATTATTTCAACAAAAAACTGCAAAAGAAAATTAGCTTATTGGGTAAAATAGAATATTTTTTTTTTTTTAATTTACCTGCAATCTACAATTCTGATCGGTTATCAAATTTTCGGAGCATTTAACAATGACTTCAACTAACTTTTCTTCGAGATCATTGGATTTTAAAATTGTAGAGATTAATTTTTTGAGGTTTTCTCGACCGATTTCATCACCTAAATCGTAGAGATAGAGAATCTCTAACAATGAGAGGAGAACGTATTGAAATTCCATTTTCATAAATTTGTCTGTTGCCGATTTTTGGGCCTCACAATATCTAAAATAAATAAGAAATTATTAAAATTGGTTTATTGTGCAGAGAAACTTAAAAAAAAATATAAGGCGCTAAGGCCACAAAACATTTAAAAAATTGTATTAGCGGCAATTTTGGAACGGTTAAAATGAGCTTGCAAATTTGAAGCTTATTGGCAGAGCAGAATGGAGAGGAAGATGCAACTAGAGCTGCGGCTTGAATAGCTATCAAAATATTTGAATACACACAAATTTAATATAACGAACTCAGAGCGATACAGCTGCAAGTGGTGGCCATCAGCGAAGCAGTTTAGTGGGTTAGCAATTTCAGACAGATCATTTATAAAAATAAGAAATAGTGTTGGAAACAATATGGAACCTTGGGGCACACCAGCATTTATTTAATGAATTTCAGACTTGAAATCGTCTAAAACAACTTGCAACAATTTTGCTTTCTCCAAAGCGATGTAAGGATTCATTTCACTTTTCGGTGAAAAAAGCCATTAAATCACCAGTGGATCTTTTGCAACAAAAGACGGTCATTGAGAAGCTTTCGTTTCGAGATATTTCATGAGCTGACGATTGATCAGCGTTTCCATGACCTTGGAAAAAATGGAGTGTACAGATGAATCTTAAAAGACGATTCAGCACAAATACTTTTTTTCCATTCAGATGGAAAATGTCCTAAAGAATAAAAAACTAAAGAAGCTTATGCAGTGATTTAGCCAAAGAGGAAGAACATATTTTTAAGACGATTGGTGATATACCATCGGGGCCAGCAGATTTGCGAATATCGTGATCTTTTTTTAGTACGTACTCTAGCTCCGAAAATGTAGTGGTCCCGAAGAAAAATTTATATCCCCAAAGTACAGGTGGAACTATGTGTTCTACAAACAAATTGGCCTTATCTATAAACCGAACGAAAGGATTATCGTTGAAGATGAGTACGGGAACTGATGACGATGTAAAGTTTTTAATATATTTAACGAATGACCAATAGCTTTTACTGCATTGTTTAAATTTTAAATGGTTTTCCGTAAAACAAAATTAACGGCAGCTTCACATGAATGAGCTCTTTTAAAGTCAGACTGTTCAATTAATAAATTATTGTTTTTTAGATGAAACTCCGCTATTAAACGAAATTTTCCAATACTCTTGCCCACTTTATTATTAAGTATCTTAACTGGAATAACGACTGATTAGATGTTCATTTTTAATTATTTTAACAGATATTACCAGTTTACTAGCTTTCGTACCCCAAATTTTAAGTTTCATTTCCCAAGAGTGTATTGATACCAGGTGATTTTTTTTTTAATAAATACTTACTTCAAAACATATCCACAAAATGTGCTTAATTCAGGAATAATCGTATCCAATTCATCAGCCATTGTAACTGATAAATGTTCAATAAGGCACTGCCAATATAATGTAACTTCTATTGTTAGTTTATCATGTGGAATACACTTATGGAATTCGCCATCCTCTTCAAGAGGAATACAATTCACAAGGTCTTCTATCTTTTGTCTTCTGCAAAAAGTTATAAGAACATTAGAAATATGATTGTGAATTGCATTTGATAAATTTGAACTTACTTAAAGATTTCCCGCAAAGCTACTTTAGCTATTTTTAGAAATCTCTCTACTTCTGCTTCGCTAGCATCAAGCTTCAAAGCAGAAACAAATAGAATGTAATTCTTGTTGTAAGACTCCAACCATTGCGGCAACATAATTGTTGTAACAACCTGCAATTAGAATGCAAATAAATATAGTCACTATACTATAACTATAAAGACAATAAACTTACCTTTTTAACCATTTCTGATCGATCGTTGAGACCCTGTTCGAGTAATTGCAAACGTTGGGATACCTTGTAAGCCTTAACTGGATATCCACTCATATGCAAATAAGTATGTCGACGCACTTTCTCATCAATGTCCCACAAACGATCCAAAATATACGGAATTGTATTGTAATTCCTTCCCATGGAAGTTACCACAGCCTGACGAACTCTCGGCGATGGATCCGAGCACAAATGAAATTGATAAACACGAAGCACGACATCGTCTGGGTTATCCGGACATTGTAATCGTTGCAGTGCCAATATTGCTTGCACCCGTACATTGGGATTGATATCCCGCAGGCGTCTTAACATGTACTCCATGATGCCATCACAAATGGCGTCATCCAGAGCTGCTTCTACACCCAATGCGTTCAGAATCATATTCACGAACTGACATAAACGGAAGCGAATGTGAGGATTTTGGCTTATGGTCTAAGAAAAAAAAAACAACAATATTATTAGTAAACTAAATAAACAAAAACATATTAGACATTAAAAAACACTTCCCACTTTCAACAGGACTTTAAAGTATAAATGAAGTATGTTTTCAAAGAATAACAGATTTTCATTTGATAGAATAAGGCCCATTTGCTGAAAATATTTATGTTCAACCTAAACGCTTATGTTCTACTTTTTGTTCTACGTAAACTGTCATATAAGAACTTATGTTTAACTTAAGCTACTTAAGTTTCGTTCCAAAAATTGCCCTAAGAAAGCTCCAGATGAAAAATACTGTTGGTTTTGTTTAAGAAAGATTTGTTCATTCCATTACGTTTATTAATCATAATAATATTTAAATTGAAAAAAAAAGTTAAAATCAAAGAGGATTTGAAATTGATTCCAAAAACTAGATCTGTAAATTATATTCTGTATAAAAATGTAAGGGCAAAAACTCGTCAAGAAGCAGGACCTGGTGTCTTGAGAATCTAATAGAAAAGCGACTAATTAATATTCTTCCACTCCTTCCGCTATCATTTTTTACTTGCAATATACATACATGCATACTATATAGCATGCAAAGGTACTATATGGTAAGTGTTGCATTCGTAATAAATATCAAACTCGAGATTTTGATCAGAAGTAACATTATGATGATAGGGAAGACGAAAAAAGTTTGTCTCCCAATTCTGCCGTCTATTCTACTACTTCCGGTTCGGTCGATTTTCTTTAAAATTGGTATAGTAGCAATTTTATATGGCAGATAACCATACAATTTTTTGTCTATTTGACTTGGAAAGTGCTAATGGTGCAGATTACAATCAGGAGATCATTTATTTTCTTTTCGTCATAATCTGATCTGCCTTATGCCGCGTGAGAACAGGCACAGGCTCTTGAGTAGTTCCTGGGATGTTAAGTATTTTCTAGCTACATAGTCTCACAGTGTTATCCATTGACGTTCCGGACTTATTGCCAATCGAGAATACTCATAATCCCAGGCTTTTTTGTCTCTCTTATAAACGAAATTTTTAATTGGTACTTTTAAAGTTAAACAGATGATACGAAGCATAGAGCCTGGCTTTATTTTACTTTAGGACGGCAGGAGGGATTATCATAGAACATAATGGGTGGGTTCATCCAGTAATGTCTCTTTTTTTTAACAAGATTTGCAGAAGTCACCTCAAGCCCTCTCACTGCGACAAAGATAACCATAAACATTTTTGACCATTTATAAAAAAAAACATACGAAATTCAACTTCGTCTTCAGTTATAATACTCGTTTTGCTCGAGCTGTCAGCTCTTTAGAGAAAGATAATTTGCTTTAAAGATAATTTCCTATTTATTGGATGCTACCAAAAAGCTTTAAGCGCTAACGATTTCAAGGCACGAATGTTCTTTCCCACTCACGCACATACAAGAGTTCCGAAAGGTTTCGATATAAACAAATCCGATGGCCCGTGGATAGTCCCTATCTTACGTCTTTTCACACTAATTTATTATCAGCTTAAGAAATATCTTGAAGATTGAAAGATATGTGAGATATACGATTAGAAATATCTCACCAAAAAGTTATACGCATCTTTACAACGCTTCGAAGAAAGTAAGATTATTCCACTTTCAAAAGTGTTTGATAGAGTTTGCTTGCTTTTGGTATTGATGAATCGCTGGGTTAGGAACTAGATCGAGACCGATAAATTCTAGTTGTTTTGGACGAAGTTTGATATTCAACAAATAAATCCGACTTTCTTACTTTTATTCATAAAGCATCTTTTGTCTGAAACATCTTATCTATACAAAATTTTCACACTTGCAGATCCCTTACGTTTGGATATGAATCTTCAACTGCAACGTAGTTATAATAAGCTTTTTACATTCTAATCGCGACAATGTGGAATTGATATCGAAAACAGCTTAGAATTTAATAATTTAAAAACTCAATACTTTTTTCAGTTGTTAACCGCTGCCCATATGCTCCTTCTACATACTACCTTTGTATATATAACCTATAGTATTATCATGGAGCTTGATTTTCTATTGCGAACTCTAGTCCGGTGGTGGCGCTGAAATTAGCGCTAGATTTTACTGTGGAGAGAAGGATAAGATACAAAACAAGTAGTAAAAAGAGAATATTTTATTATTAAATTTAGCAGAGACAAATCTAGCAAGTACAGTTCCTATACTTAAGATGTCGCCACAATCTTTCGTTTTCTCGGTTACTATAAGATTTTTATACAAAGATACTACATACTTGAGTCTGTTTGAAATTGAGAATAGCTTAAAGCATTTTGGGTAATTGAACCATCTCGAGAATCGACGAAATATTTTCGGAATCATCTTATTTAACGCTACTTTTTCGAAGAGTATGTCTGTGAAATAGTAAGTTACATTCCTCCAATTTCGTTAAACTGTTAAATATGAATATCGATTTCGCACCTCACGAATGCGCAATGTTTCAAAAATTTTAAATTAACGTACATCGGTATCTCCTATTTAAACATCCTATTATCCTAACGCTCTTACTGTGTTAAAGGTCGTCATACCCGTGTGTGATCCCAAATTATATAAAAAAAATACTTGTCCCTGCTTTTATAAAAACATAGTTTTGGCCCTTATTGCGAGTGTCGTTTGTTAATCGATCGACGACTTTTGTCGAAAATCGATCATCGAAAAACTAAGATATTTGAAATTATTCTTGTATAAGATACCATAAGCTGTGTTTTTATACGTGGTTACAACAACATTAAGTTATCTAAATAGCTTTGGATACAAATTTTAACGCATCAAACGTTTTGGCACTATCGACTTTTATCGAATCGAACGTTAACGACACTCATAATAAGGCCCTTTATCATCATTTTATTTAAAGGTTTTATTAGATCCAGTATTGAATAGTCCCCTTAAATCTTTTATCATATGCTTGTAGCAAAATAAACATTTCATTTCTATAATCTTCGACCTTCCTCGCACTCCCTTCCCATCGCTTTGAAAAGGACTATATAAAAACGCAATAAGGTGGTTTTGTATTTTTATAAATTATGAAATTCTGCGTCGTAGGAATTTGTAGGAATTAATTTTTCTCACCCTAGAATCTATTTTCATGAAAATACTCAACCCTCTAAACTGAAAATATTGTACAACGTCAGTGCTTTGTTTCTCTTGTAGAAAAAGGCCATGCAGCTTAAACTGTTCAAAAATTAATTATGACCCTTCGATTTATAAAAATTGAAAAAAAAAATGAGAATTTAAACGATCGAAGGAAGCCTTCACTTTAGTAAAACCATCATGCAAAAGTGAAATCACAATAAACTGAAAGCAAAATCATCCAACATTCCTATACAAACTCCTGCCTTACACAAATGCGACTTCGAACTCAACAAAACACCATATAGTTTGCAAACGTTTTCGACACCCACATGAAGACCACATATTACACATCCCAAAGTGGAAACATTTGACCCAATTATAATACAAGACTTTTTCATAAAAAAACATGGGTTCAAAGATCATTTATAGTGCTAGCTAGCAATAGGAACTATCACATCTGCTACCCAACTATCGAACTGTACCTTTTGTTTAGCTAGATAGAAAAATTCGCTTACCGTCAATAACCACCGACAAGTATCCACCAAAACAGGATGTGTATCATCGACATCATAAGAAGCAATGAACTTTGCACAAAACAAAAGAGTTGTGTAGGCATATTCATTAGTTTCATCGCCTTCCATGGCAGATTTTACCATTTTGATGAATGTAAACATAAAAGCATCATGGTCCATCTAAAATTAGAGCAATCAAATTAGCAAAAATCGCCCAAACAAAGACGAATAACCCCGAAAAACCTACTTTCTCATACAGTTGACTCATCTCACGAATGTATTTCTTGTGGAAGGTCTCGTTGAGCTGGACATTGGACATAATAGCATACATTGGACCATTATGGACAGTTGTTGAATTCCTGGAGACTTCCGTAAGATCGGATTCGTTTTCTTTTTCCTCTTCAATAACAGCAGGCACGGGAACTTTCCGTTTGCGAGGCATTTTCATTTGCGTCGCTGTGTTTTTCATCCACTGGATGGCAATTCGAATTTTCTTCTTGTTTCTCACTCTCGGCTTTCTATTTCACTTTTTGCTTTTTAATTGTGCATTTGTGTATTATAATTATTAGTTTGCTAAATTAAAAGGTGTCACGTATAATGTAGTTAAATAAAAAGAAATTTTTTACGAAAAAGAAAAAAACAAATTAGCTTGTTTGTCAAAATCCTACAAGAAACAAAAAAAAATTAAAAGTATGCAATGCCAGAACAAGGTGACGCTTTGATGGTTTCATTTTTTTTTATATTGACGCTTGACAGAAAATTCCGTTGGTTGTTTATTTGAAGCGGGAGGGTTCAGAAGGTAGGAGACACAAGGGTGGAAGCACATGGTATAGAAATTTATTGATTAAAAATAATTTTGAGGATGCCGTTACATTATTTAATTTTTTTAACATAAAAAAAAATAATAATGTTAGCCGTTTTTATTATCAAATTTGATCCATTATGTCATTATGAGGAAGGTCACGACACTACCTTGTACTGACAAAAACAACAAAAATTAATTTTGAAGGTTTTTTATAATACAAACTCTATATACTACTGAAATAAATCAGCCAAGTAGAAGACTTAGCACTATTATTGGACTTGTTGAATTATTGATTCAAATTAGCTTTTTTGGCCTTTAGTCCACAAAAATTGGCGTTTCGTCCGGGTTATCTCACATGGACTCATCAGTTGACTTGTGAGGACCTTGTCAATACGCAATTTTTGTTAAGTTCAGTTCATCTTACATGAATTTTTTGACAAAAATCCAATGTGAACTATATCCAACAAAGATTAGAATTGTAATCATTAATGTTGGAATTTTTTTTTTTTTTTGCCCGTGGCCTGGCATTGAATATTGGATAATATTGGAAAAATTAATTTTAATTAATTTAATGGTGGATTTACATGTATCTGTATTTGGGTTCTGCAAAAAAAAAAGGATGCCAAATACAGAATTCATATTTGTTAGATAGAAAGAGAGAAAAAGAGCAAAATGAAAGAAGGACTTCATTTCTGCTTCATAGCAAATTCAAGAAATGCAGAAGTCAAGATTATAGTAAAGACGAACATGATCATCTTTATTATAGCATCTTCGTCTGCATTTTGTAAATTTGCGATATTTTCATGTTTTTCTACAATTTTTGTTGATGAACGCATGATATGGAAAAAAACATTAAATCGGAATGGAAGAAAATGGAGGTAAATTAAATTTTCATTGCATAGTTTCGTAACGCCGCACCTCCATCACCCAACTAACATTTCAGCTTCGATTCGGTTTAACTAAATATATATTTTCGAAGTTCTTTAATACATTTGTAAAGGTTGTTTAAGAACAAAAAGGAGAATATTACACAAGCTCACAAAACCTTTTATGTACTTCTATATGTGATTATGAAAATCCTCTTAGAAGTACCATGCACAGATCTTTTAAAGGTGCCAGCTTCGTGTATGAACTATTAGAAGTTTAACAGAGTCCTATTCGAAATTGAACTGAAGTTTAAGTTTTGACAGATGGCTTCAATAAATCTTCGCAAAAATTACAAACGCACGGCTTTTTATGTCTATTACAAGCTTACAGTACAACTTTTACCGAGCCTGAAAAATACGAAAATAAAAGTAAATTTATATTTCTTTTAAGCCGTCTTTCCGACATTTAATCAGTTTTAAACCTGAAACTATGTATCACATTGGAATTGTTATTAATTAATGTATTTGGAATAATTTTAAAACATGAATGACATTATACCTTATTTGGGGATCGAACTCGGCATCTCTTGTGTAATAGTCCATCTCTCTACGCACTGGGCCATATTGAATATTATTTGGAAGATGCAAAAACTTAATCAGCCTATTTCTTTCTCAAACTTCAAAATTAACACAAGAATGCGATATACAATTTTGCCAAGGCCACGTTCACACAAGAAAAACAAAACCTAAACAATTGTCTTAAGTTTCCTTTGTTGGGTTTACCTACAAAGTGTTTATTTAATTTTCAGTATTGAGCCCTAATCTTCATTCCTAATGGGAGAGCACAAAATATCTTTAAATTGCTGACCGTAGTGATTTGTTTTATGTTTTACTTAACTCTTTCTTTGCTTTGATTTGTGTCCTTAAAAACGATTCATTCATTCATATATGTAAAATGTTTGTATTCCGTTTAGTTTGACATTTGTTATGTTAAGTATACATTATGCCTTTTTTCAATATCGTGAATTATTTTCATGTAATATTTATTTATATTATTTGTAATAAAACCATCAAACATTTTGGTCAGTTCACCCATCTATAGTTTTATGCATTTCCACTTTGAGGGATATAAGAGATGCCTCTTCCAAAGAAATTCACATTTATATCTAATATATGGGCACAGAAGATCAAAATGAAGATAATCATATAAATACAGCTACATTATATGTTTGAAAACAAAAAAGTTCTCGGTTATAACTTCGCACCTGTTTCGAAACGCTCGTTTATAATTGCAATTCAACTACTTTTAAGAGCCGAATGGTTGATCTGAAATTCAGCTGCCTGCTTTCGAAGGTATTTTTTCTTAAATTTTGGTTATTCGTCACTTCAACTTCATCTTTGCTAGACTCTTAGGGTAGGCGCGCACATTCAATTTTCAGTTTCGCAACTGCTTGGTTCGAGCAACTAAAAAGTTTGTCTTTTGACATAAACTAAACGATTGCCTAAAATGAGTTCGATATTTTGTGTAACATATAATTATATGCACCTGCGCGGACATTCAACCAAATAATTCATTTGTTTTCTATAAGCAACCAAACAGTTATGCAACTAAAAATTGAATGTGCAAT
This sequence comes from Chrysotoxum bicinctum, assembly GCA_911387755.1. Lineage (NCBI taxonomy): Eukaryota > Metazoa > Arthropoda > Insecta > Diptera > Syrphidae > Chrysotoxum > Chrysotoxum bicinctum. The sequence continues at coordinate 247,599,223 of OU426987.1, forward strand.
CTCGATTTATACTCTTATACTTGCCTGAGTAATATCTAAAAATTACATAGATGGTTTACAATAAATAATGTGTACAAATAATTAGTTAACATGCATCAATTTAATATTCCTAACTTTAATTAAGATTAAATGTATTAGTTTCTGTTAAGATTCATTTGCAGAGTTCTTAGAAGTTTGAACATTGACATTTTCTTTAAAGACTTTTTGTTAAAGTCTGCTAGGCTTAAGAGACGTATTCTACATAGCTCTTAGGAAATTGTTATAGAAACCTTTTGAAAACTCACTGATGTAAACTTCTATATCACGTCACATTGCAATCTTTATACAAGCTCCAGCTTCTCTATTTTCATTTATAAAACCATATCCGAAAAATTGGTTCTAGTCTCTGAAAAACTTTGTGTCTTACCACAGACAAGAGAAATATACAGATGTAGAATCGTAGAACAAAACCATGTTCAAAAAAAGTTTCAAACTTAGCATACCAAAATCGAAACCTAGCATACCTCATACTAAAACATGCCTGAGAAATTGACATCCTGCAAAAAAACTAAACATACCATTACGATTACACAAAAAACCAGTTCCTTCGAACTTCGAACCACAGCACAGTGACGGTCCACGTCCACCGTCCACGGCACGTTCACGAAGACGAAGACGAACCATGATCAACGCAACACAAGAACACCATTGCTTGTGCGTTTGGGGGTTGATTGGAATTTTAAGAAGTAGAAGTAGAAGTAGTAGTAGTAAAATTGCCAAAGGGAATGGTTGTGTATGTCTATGGAAATTTGTATAGCTTATGGTTCAGGAATGGTTGTCTACGGATAGTTTTTTTTTTCAGCATATATTATTATGTATGTATCTTTTATCCTGCCTTACTTTTTTTACTGATTTTGATTACAAGATATAGTTTGGTTTTTAAGAACAAGGTATTGTTCTGCATCTCTATCTCTTATGCATTTCATTTTTGTAAATAGGTATAAAGTAGGTATTATCTGTTTAGATTTTTAAGGACAAAATAAAGTTTTTCTGCAGCTTTATTTTTAATATTAAAAATGTTTTCAACTGATACTAGTAAGCACAGGTACGGATACCGTGTAAAATGTTGTATTTCCTCTTGTGGAGCTAAGAGGCAGGAGAATCGATCCACAAAATTTTTCAAATTTCCAGCTCGGGAGAAGAACGAAGTTCTTTTCAGAAAGTGGCATGATGCCTGCAATTTAAAAGATGTCCTCCATAAAAATCTTTATTTATGTGAAAGACACTTTGAAAAAAATTTAATATTAAAAAAAAATCTTAAAAAAGAGTCTGTCCCCAGCTTATATCTTAAAAATATTTTAAATTCGTTCGGTTCAAATATCGCAACCTATTTGAAACCAACTTTTAATACAGAAGGTTCTGATGTAGACTTAACCTTACCGGAGTTTCAATCAATATCAGACGAATATTTTCAGAAAAATGTTAGTACTGAATATTCTTCACAAAAAAATGACCAAGACTGCCAAGACTACAAAAATGAAATTTTAAAATTAAAACTTAAAATATACAATTTAGAAAAGAAGATAAAAGACATACGAAAACAAAGCAATTTAAAATATATTGCCTTGCGGCGCAAAATAACTGTATTGAAAGTAGGAAGCTTGTCAAAAAAGAAAAATAGAGAAACAACCACGAAAACGGTATCAATGTTTATTGATTCATTGCCTGTGGTAAACAAAAATGCAAAAACTTTTGCAAAAATGCTAATGACCGAGCAAAAAACCTATTCTGAAGACGAAAAATGGCTTTCTCAAAATATATTTTTTAGAAATGCTGCTCTTTATAACTTTATGAGGGAAACTCTTGAATTCCACCTTCCTCATCCCACTTCTTTATACAAGTGGATGGATATAAAACATCTTTCGCCAGGCTTCCACGAAGAAGTTTTATCAAAAATAAAGGAAAAAGTTGATGAATTACCTGAAATGAGTAAAAATGTAGTACTTATTTTTGATGAAATATCGATCGAGGAAAATGTAACGTATAATAAGTTTAAGGATAGAATTGACGGGCTTGTTGACTATGGTGATGGGAAAAGAGAACCAATCAGAGGAAAAACTATTTGCGTTTTCATGATAAGGGGACTCTGCTCCAATTTCAAATATATTCTTAACTATGTTGTTACAGCGACATCTTGTCCCGTGTTAGAATTAAAACAACAAATTTTTAAATGCTTGCATATTTGTGCGAACCTGGGAATATTTGTACGGGCGCTTACATGCGACCAAGGATCAACAAACCGAAGTCTATTTTTACAACTTGGAAACAAAGAAGGAATACATAAAAACATCGATAACAATTGGTTTGTTTATGAAGGAAAAAAGATATACCTTTGTTTTGATGTACCTCATCTAGTAAAGTCCATCAGAACAAATCTTATAACTTCAGACTTTTGCTTTCCTAATGGAGATGTTATAAGCTGGGACGTTTTAAGAGAATTATATGCTATTGACTCTCAAAATCTTGTAAGAGCTTGTCCGAAAATCACACAAGCACACGTGGATCCTACAAATTTTCAAAAGATGTCAGTTAGCTTGGCTACTCAAGTATTTTCACACAGCGTATCATCGGCAATCTTAGCAATGCTGGAAGTTTCGGGTTTTTCTAAGACCGTTGAGGGTAAGGCCAAAGCTACGTCAATTTTTTTCAAAAAAATTGATAAAATGTTTGATATTTTAAATGGACACCCACCGTTAGTTAAAAACAGCATTAATATAGAATTCTTAAATGAAGTGAAAGATTTATTAGCGTCATTACAACTTACTAAAAACACAACCGTTCATTGCTTTAAGGGAATGGTTTTAACTATTACATCTTTTCTTTCATTGGCCGATGACTTATTTACCGATTATCCCGATTTTTCTTATTTTTATTTGAACAAAATGAACCAGGATCCACTGGAAAATTTCTTTTCACATGTTCGTGCCCGAAACGCAAACAAAAGAAATCCAAACGTTTTTGAATTTCAATCAATTATAGCCAAGATTATTTCTTTGAATCTACTATTTGCATCTAAATTCTCCAACTGCGAAAAAGATTCAGATGAAATTCTTGATGTTGACTGGTCTGCAGTTGTAAATACAACATTTGAAAAGCCAATTTTGGATATCAATACAGCCAAAACAGAAGCAAAATTAAGTCCTGACTTTGACATGATCATTTGTTTTGATTCAGATGAACGGCCATCTGTCTCAAACACTATCAAAAGCATGTCCATTCGATACTTTGCAGGATACTGTATTTATAAGCTGTTTAAATCGATGAAAGAGCCATGTCGGAATTGTTCTCAAACATTACTTAAAACGGATAAAACACTAACCGAAAATTCTGAATTTCTTATGCACCACAAAGTATACTCAAATTCAGAATCAGACTTTGGTAAACTTTTTCCCCCGTCCAATATATTTTTTGAAATTTGTAAGCTACAAATAAATGTTTTTGAAAATATATACATCAAAAGTCCAGAAATCATCAATATAAAATCCAAAATAATATCTTTATGTATTACAAAAACAGATAGCTTTAATCCTGAGTGGTTTAAAGATCCCATTTGTAGTAAGCACCGTTTAGATGCCCTTTCATTTATGATACTAGTTTTGCTGAGAAAAAATTGTATTTGGACGAGCAAAAACAAAAAAAAATCGGGGCAAAAGGGAAAAACACAAAACAAACGTCTTGAAAATTTAATGAATATTTAAAATTGGTATAAAACTGCTTTTGCTGAGAAAAAATTGTATTTGGACGAGCAAAAACAAAAAAAAATCGGGGCAAAAGGGAAAAACACAAAACAAACGTCTTGAAAATTTAATGAATATTTAAAATTGGTATAAAACTGCTTTTGCTGAGAAAAAATTGTATTTGGACGAGCAAAAACAAAAAAAAATCGGGGCAAAAGGGAAAAACACAAAACAAACGTCTTGAAAATTTAATGAATATTTAAAATTGGTATAAAACTGCTTTTAAAAAGAAAGTTACAATTATACCTAAGAATATCCCCTCATAAAACTGCTTTGAATATTGTTATTTTACTACTACTACTTCTACTTCTACTTCTTAAAATTCCAATCAACCCCCAAACGCACAGGCAATTGTGTTCTTGTGTTTCGTTAATCATGGTTCGTGGACAGTGGTGGTAGTGGGGTGTGTGGAGTCACAGTGACAGTGGTTCGAAGTTCGAAGGAACTGGTTTTTTTTCTATGGAGGTATCTTAATCGTAATGGTATGTTTAATGTTTTCGAAGGATGTCAATTTCTCAGACTTGTTTGAGTATGAGTCATGGTAAATTTAGATTTTGTATGCTAGCTTTCAAAGAAAAAGGAAGTTTGATCATCTTATTAAACTTCTATTATCATACCGCAAGCGAAAAATAGTGTAACTGGTGCCATCTACATTAAGGAACTGAACTAAACTCGATGTAGCCCATATTCTACATCTGTATATTTCTCTTGTCTGTGGTCTTACTTGCAAAAGGTTTAAAAGAAGATGATATTGAAACTGTGACTTCTATAGGAAAATTATTTTTGAAGAAGGCTCTTTAGAAGCATTATATAAATTGGTACTTCCAGCATGTCCATATTTCTAAGCTAATACAAACTGAAATGTTAGTTGGGCAGACACTATATCTGAAGTTTATATTTCTTTAACTCTGTGGGCAAATTATGTCGTGATTATTCATTCCTCGCTATAATCTCACCAGGTAAGTCACAAAAGGACCTTGAAGAACATTTGCTCTAAAACATAATTGAGTAGTCCCACAAGCATTGAAAAGTCTCTGAATGCCCTAACTAATTTAAAAAAAATTAATCAAAATACTCTTATCCTCAATGTTTAATTCTTTTAATGTTAATTTTGGCCTGAAAACAAACAAACAACATTATATATGTACTTCAACAGACAGTAAATGGTAGAAAAAATACATCTTGGTTTCACAGGACATAATTTCTATACGAAGTAAAAACATAACATTAGTTCGTCAATGAAATGAAGGAATGTTACATGAAAATGTGGAAATTAGTGTCAAGACTCGACGTCTTGTGAGAAATTTGTGTGTAGTGAAGACACAAGTAATGAAACGTCAAAATTTATATCTGCATTTATTTCTTCTACGAAGACAAGAAATAAATAGTAAAAATAATGTCTAAAAATAACAAAAATCGAGACATAAGGGGGCTCCATAAGAAATATTGGCTACATGACACATTTCTTGCAATCATTTATTTCAAGTGGAGGCCCAGTGTAATAAACCATGAAAATAAGCCACTACAGAGACGTATATTTTATTTCGATAAAGGTTTGTTCAGACATGTTATATAAGCTGTGTTTTATTTTCCCCCTGATCTGATCCGGATTGGATTTTCTTTTCAAAATAACATGTAAAACAACAAATACAAACAAAACTGGGCCTTGTGTTGTTTTTGTTATACATGTAATTTTGAATGAAGATCCAATCTGGATCAGATCTGGGGGAAAATAAAACACAGCTATAATAATTTCTAATTGGGTTCGTTCGAGTACTTACCAAAAACTACAAAAAAAAAAATAAAATTGTAAAAATTAATAAAAAATAAGGCTAGCCGCGCACTAGCAACTTTTAGTTGCGAAACTGTTTGGTTACTTATAGAAAACAAATGAACTGTTTCGTTGAATGTCCGTGAATTTGCAGATAATTATATGTTCAATAAAATGGCGAACTTATTTTAGGCAATCGTTTAGTTTGTGTCAAAACACAAACTTTTTAGTTGTTCGAACCAAGCAGTTTCGCAACTAAAAGTTGCTAGTGCGCGGCTAGCCTAATGGTCATTTGCCAGTCGTATGTGAATTATTTTAATATTTCCACTAGGAAATATATTAGAGGTGTTTTTTTGGAAAAGTTATCCGCAGTACAGTAGGATTTTATATGAATAACAAATACAACATCCGCAGTAGGATCACTGCCGATAAAAGGAGAAGTGAAATCCTGCTGCGGATAGAGATTTGACGTTTATTCAAGTATCGGCAGTGATCCTGCTGTGGATGTTGTATTTTTTATTCAAATAAAATCCTACTGTATTACGGATAACTTTTCCAAAAAAACACGGCTATTTGTTAATCAAACCAGTTCTGAGACAATTTGTTTTGTGAACAATCAATGAAAGTGACTATGAATATGACTGTTTACTCGAATATTGGATAAACTTTAAAGTTCAGGAGAAAGCGTTCACGATCTCGTAGAAAAAAAAAACTTGTAATTACAAAATACTTTTAAACATGTCTTAACTTTATTTATATTTTTCACTTTATTTATATAAAGGGTATTCATGTAACGAGATAATTTTTCGCTTTGTAGAAAGATATAACTTTCCGCAGCATGTTTTCATGAACACCCCCTAAGAAACACTTGCGTAAATGTGGGAAATATTTTGTGAAATGTCAAATTAAAAGTCAGAATCCATACTTCTTTAGTTTACGAGGTTTATTTCTGCACTTTCCGCAGCAAATTTGTGAGATAATTTTATGCGATTTGCAGAAACTTTCCCATACAAATTTTGACAGCTCGTTTCTGCGGAGATAAAATTATCTGGTTTACGAGGTTTACGAGGGTTTTCCGCGATTACATGAATACCCCTAGTATATTTACAAAAATGAGAAAGGTCACGACACTACCTTGTACTGACAAAAACAACAAAAATTAATTTTAATTAATTTAATGGTGGATTTACATGTATCTGTATTTGGGTTCTGCAAAAAAAAAAGGATGCCAAATACAGAATTCATATTTGTTAGATAGAGAGAAAAAGAGCAAAATGCAGAAGGACTTCATTTCTGCTTCATAGCAAATTCAAGAAATGCAGAAGTCAAGATTATAGTAAAGACGAACATGATCATCTTTATTATAGCATCTTCGTCTGCATTTTGTAAATTTGCGATATTTTCAAGTTTTTCTACAATTTTTGTTGATGAACGCATGATATGGAAAAAAACATTAAATCAGAATGGAAGAAAATGGAGGTAAATTAAATTTTCATTGCATAGTTTCGTAATAAACCATGAAAATAAGCCACTGTTCAGACATGTTATATAATAATTTCTAATTGGGTTCGTTCGAGTACTTACCAAAAACTACGAAAAAAAAAATAAAATTGTAAAAATTAATAAAATATAATGGTCATTTGCCAGTCGTATGTGAAATATTTTAATATTTCCACTAGGAAATATATTAGCCGTGTTTTTTTTGGAAAAGTTATCCGCATTACAGTAGGATTTTATATGAATAACAAATACAACATCCGCAGTAGGATCACTGCCGATAAAAGGAGAAGTGAAATCCTGCTGCGGATAGAGATTTGACGTTTATTCAAGTATCGGTAGTGATGCTGCTGCGGATGTTGTATTTGTTATTCATATAAAATCCTACTGTATTACGGATAACTTTTCCAGAAAAATGGCTATTTGTAAATCAAACCAGTTCTGAGACAATTTGTTTTGTGAACAATCAATGAAAATTACTATATGAATATGACTGTTTACTCGAGTATTGGATAAACTTTAAAGTTCAGGAGAAAGCGTTCACGATCTCGTAGAAAAAAAAACTTGTAATTACATAATACTTTTAAACATGTCTTAACTTTATTTTCATTTTTCACTTTATTTATATTAAGGGTATTCATGTAACGTGATAATTTTTCGCTTTGTAGAAAGATATAACTTTCCGCAGCATGTTTTCATGAACACCCCCTAAGAAATACTTGCGTAAATGTGGGAAATATTTTGTGAAATGTCAAATTAAAAGTCAGAATCCATACTTCTTTAGTTTACGAGGTTTATTTCTGCACTTTCCGCGGAAAATTTGTGAGATAATTTTATGAGATTTGCAGAAACTTTTTCCCATACAAATTTTGACAGCTCGTTTCTGCGGAGATAAAAAATTATCTGGTTTACGAGGTTTACGAGGATTTTCCGCCATTACATAAATACCCTTATTATTAATTTACTTATGAGGATTATTATTATTTAAATGTCAACAACTTTCGGCGAATGGATAATTCTTTGTTGGCTATATAAGTGCTCTGCATCTAAGATCTATTGTGATCCTTTTTTTTGGTACCAAGAACCACTTTCTAGTATCAAACATGCCCAAAATATGAACCTGAGTTCTGATGTCAAACCAAAATCAGCAAATGTTTTCAAATTTCAAAATAGCAAAATCAGAAAAAATACTAGACAAATGTCTATTAGGCCAGGCGCGCACATTCAATTTTTAGTTTCGCAACTGTTTAATTGCTAAAATGAAACATATGGGCTTATATGGGACACCGCGCACTTAGAGCAAATCGATTCGAGCAACTAAAAAGTTTGTGTTTTGACACAAACTAAACGATTGCCTAAAATTAATTCGCAACAGTTGGGCTGTTAAGTGCAAGAGAGAAAAGAGTGTGAGCGCGAGTAAAGAGTTGCCAGTGTGCGGTACTCTATCAACTGGTGATTAAACTATTTGATTTCGATCACAGTTGCCAGTGCGCGGCTAGCCTTGGTCTATTGAAAAATACATGTGAAATAAAACAGATGTTCCCTGAACATTTCGAAGGATGTTTTGCATATTTCAAGTGAATTTCATCAAATAAAAAGAGTTCTTTACTTTCTGTTGTCGACAGTGCACACTAATTAACCATGCTGCATTCAAACTGTAAGGCTAGCCGCGCACTAGCAACTTTTAGTTGCGAAACTGTTTGGTTACTTATAGAAAACAGATGAACTGTTTGGTTGAATGTCCGTGAATTTGCAGATAATTATATGTTCAATAAAATGGCGAACTTATTTTAGGCAATCGTTTAGTTTGTATCCAAACACAAACTTTTTAGTTGCTCGAACCAAGCAGTTTCGCAATTAAAAGTTGCTAGTGCGCGGCTAGCCTAATTATTTGGCTACGCTCCATGTTTAGCAGTTGTTTTTTTTTTTCTTTTTGAAAGCAATATCTTCTCTCTTACACACAGAAGAAAATGTCAGTTGCTCAATACAGAATTGCGCGATTGGAATACGAAGAATTTCAGAACATTAGGCTAGCCGCGCACTAGCAACTTTTAGTTGCGAAACTGCTTGGTTCGAGCAACTAAAAAGTTTGTGTTTTGACACAAACTAAACGATTGCCTAAAATAAGTTCGCCATTTTATTGAACATATAATTATCTGTAAATTCACGGACATTCAACCAAACAGTTCATCTGTTTTCTATAAGTAACCAAACAGTTTCGCAACTAAAAATTGCTAGTGCGCGGCTAGCCTAAGGCTTCGAGCAACTAAAAGGTTTGTGTTTTGACACAAACTAAACGATTGCCTAAAATAAGTTCGCCATTTTATTGAACATATAATTATCTGCAAATTCACGGACATTCAACCAAACAGTTCATCTGTTTTCTATAAGTAACCAAACAGTTTCGCAACTAAAAGTTGCTAGTGCGCGGCTAGCCCTACACCATTTTACTACTCACATTTCAAAAATATGATTCCAGGAATAGTAAATACATTGGAGCGATAGCAACAAAGCACACGACATATTAGCGGTTCCGCCTTAAGTGGCAAGTAGACGACGCACATGCTACTCGACAACACAACAAACGAGATAAATGTGGTGTTGGCCTTAATAAAACGCATAGTTCATTCGCAACATGAATGCAGGCACTGCCTTATTATGTCCGAGATCCGCTGTACCATCAGCTGTCAAATGTCACCTGTCTGTCCCCAAATTCGCTTAATTTTATTTTTCATTCTTCGCGATGAAGTAGGTTATATTTATCTAAAAAAATTGTATTCTCGCGTTTGATTTAAAAATGTTATATCAAAGGGCATTTTGTACGTTGGCCAACACAAAGTACACTTTGCCAGTTGTAAGTACAAATGAACTTTCAATTAAAATAGAAAACTAGGAAGTGTCTGCGGTGTCGATGTGCGTAAATGCGCATTGATTCTTCGCGGTGCATGTAAAATTACATAAACAACAACTGGTCTTCTGTATTTGCCTTTCAGATTTCACAATTCTCGCAATTGCACTCGTATTCACTACGCAGAAATGCTGGAGTACAAGCCAGAAGCATCCAATTGAAGCAACTCACTCCTGCTGCCACATATGCCACCGATGTGTATCATGCCAAGGCCGACAATGAAGTCGGAATCCTGAAGAGAGTCCTCAAGAAAGTTGGATTCGCTCACAACTCGAAATCTGTAAGCGTTTTACGAATAGAATGATAGCAAGGGTTACTAATAGTTTTATAATAGCGTCTCCGAGTGTCCAGCCGCATCCTGTACGAAAGTGTCGCTGACAAAATTAATTATTTGAACTTCTTTGAGTACTTTAACCTACCAAACACTTTTAACTCGTGGTTTCTGGTCACAGAGCTGCATGTATGGATGATATTAGTCCGCGCCATGGCTGAGGGCCCAGATTCCGGACAGGATGGTCGGTTCCTGAGGAATTCAATCGTCGAAGCAATGTGGAACGATGTCAATACCAGAGCTAAGAAGCTTGGGGTAGGTTTTTAACTATCTGTTTTTGTACAATTTCTTATATTCCCTGGGAACTGCCTCTTTTTGATTAGGCTCAAAATCCATCTCGAACTCGAGCACAAATCGAAACCATGTCCGAACAATTTCAAGCCGCATTAATAGGCTACGACGAGGGTATCATGTCTGATGATCGCGTCCTGGCTGGAGCGGTTTGGAGACGTTTCTTCGAAATGAAATGTGATGATTTTTGCAAACTAGAGACATTAGTCAAATACGTGAGGCAGCAAATGTACATGTTGGATAATCTATCGAGGGAAGAGTTTCTCGTGAAACCGAAAATTCCTTGGTTGGATCTAGAGACGGACACTTTAAAGAAAAGCATTAAATGAAGCTTAGCATAAGAGAAGAGAGAGAAATATCGTTTTGTTTTTAAGGCCATTTAATATTGATTTGTTGCAGATGTTAAAGCTTCTTCTTTATTCGCGTGCAATCGTGATTTGAAGTAATAAATAATGGAAAAGAAATATGTTGTCAAAATCAAGGTTTTGTATTGGATTATCATACTGGAAGACATTTTAAAAAAACACTTGATGAAGTTCCCCCTAATTCATAAATTTAAACACTACAAAATAAAAATTCAATTTAAAAAAATAGAACCTGGAAAATTTGCTTACTTTGTAGCGAGCAAACATTAATACTTCTAAAAAAGTAGAAAAACTTTAACGGACAGTTTTTGCATGGAGAAATGGAACGTGAATTTTGCAAAGTTTTTCATTCTTTGGTGTTTTGAGTACTAAGCACGGTGGATTCATTTTGATGGGAGCTAGATGCCCCTTCATTAAAAAAAAAAACGTAAAATTGAGAATGAATCAATGGTCAATGGAAATTTTGTGGTATTTGAATTTTATCTTTTTAAGGGGTGAGTTAAGAATCTGTTATTGGTTTGAATTTTCGGATATAAATAGATTAATTTAGGTTCGAGTAAGTGAGGATAAAAATTGTAACTACTTACATATGTATGTCGATTTCCTTTACACACTAGAGATTTTAGGGATTTCGATCCCTTGTCAAATAAGTCGATAAGTCCGTTGTTTAAAAATATGTGTGTTTCGTTTCAGATAATCCGATTCAAAATTAGGAGCCACAATGAGTGGCACTTCTAGCGTAGCCACAATTTTATCTCTATTGCAAGTAATTTCGACAAATAACTGATGTCCCAAATTCAATTATATTACTATTTTAGTTAACAGGGAATTTGGAGGTTGCATTTCATTCTCCGTTTCCATCACAGTGGAGTGAGAATTTATTGCGGGCCTCACTTTTCTGAACGTGTCTATTTTTCGAACTGTCACTCCTGATTCGAAGTGAAATTTTCATTCGGGCGAAACTCACAATAGCTTTTAAAATTTAGGGGGAACAAAAATGTTTCGGGGGAAATGTTTTCCGGGCGAAACTCACAATAAGGCTGATTATTTTTTAGTAGACCGTGAACGCACTTTTTCTCACCTGTTTGCAACACTGAAGTAAATGTCAAAATGAGTTTCGCATTTGTTTTTTGTTTTGAAAATTTAATTTTTATAAGAATTGAAGTTTGTTTAATGTCGATTTCCTTTACACACTAGGGATTTCGATCTCGTGTCAAATTTTTTCTTGTGGTGTGCGTATTTCGTATACATGTAAACCCCTCTTCAAATACAGATTCGAAGAATTTGATCTCTGTCAAAAAAAAAATAATGTTTTTGGTGTGAAGGAACGTAAAATCTGTCGAGAGATCGAAATCTTCACACAGAAATTGATTCTCATGTATGTATAAAGGAAATCGACATTAGGCAAATTCGTGACATTTTTTTTTCCTTATGACTTACACCTCACATAAAACTTGTATTCATGTAACGTAGAAAAAACTTCGTAAACATTGGAAAGTTTATGGCATCGTAAACGTAAACGCGTACTTTAAAAAAAAAATCATTTCCAACAAATAGTAAACTTTCCGATATGAATTCGTGTGATAAACATTAAGGGTATTCATGTAACGAGATAATTTTCCGCTTTGTAGAAAGATATAACTTTCCGCAGCATGTTTTCATGAACACCCCCTAAGAAACACTTGCGTAAATGTGGGAAATATTTTGTGAAATGTCAAATTAAAAGTCAGAATCCATACTTCTTTAGTTTACGAGGTTTATTTCTGCACTTTCCGCAGCAAATTTGTGAGATAATTTTATGCGATTTGCAGAAACTTTTTCCCATACAAATTTTGACAGCTCGTTTCTGCGGAGATAAAATTATCTGGTTTACGAGGTTTACGAGGGTTTTCTGCGCTTACATGAATACCCCTATTGTAAAGTCGTAAATTCTTTAAAACGGTACTATGACTACAATAATTAGGGTATTCATAAAACGAGATAACTTTCCGCTTTCTAGAAAGATATAATTTAGTTTATCAGGTTTATTTCTTCACTTTCCGTATCAAATTCTTGAGATAATTTTATCAGATTTGCAGAAAGTTTTTCCCATACAAATTTTGACAGCTCGTTTCTGCAGAGATAAAATTATCTGGTTTCCGAGGTTTATCAGGGTTTTCCGCGTTTACATGAATACCCTTTAGTTTCACAATTTGTCAAAACCATTTCAAATATAAATCAAACTGAATTCGAGTAAAATGAAAAACAGAATTTTCTCTCTTTTTAAAATGGCTGAAATAAGATACAATTTAAAAAAGAGATACAAATTGGAACACATCTACAAAATTTTTTCGAGAAAAAAAATCGAATTGACAACAAAAATATTGATAAGCCAGAGAACATATTGGATTTACATGTATCTGATTTCTGCAAAAAAAGGAATACCAAATACAGAATTCATATTTGTTAGATTAGATATTCCCCTATTACACGATGTCTCACGAGACGAGGCTCACGTAGAGGCTCACATAGAGAGAAAAGAGCAAAATGTAGAAGAACTTCGTTCCTGAATTGGGCGTTTTTCTTTTTTAGTTCAGAGTAGAACCTCAACTACTGTCAAACAAAAAATCGTGTTTCTTTTTAAGCTAAGAGTGTATAACAGTTCAAATTTGTGTTTCTTTTTTCGTTGAGAGCGTGTTTAGAGATTGTTCAGAGCGCACTCTATGAGCTCGGTATGAAATAGCTGAGCAGACAGAGTTAAATGCTGAAATCATTCTGACAGACAGGAAAAAAACTCAAAATCTCGCGTGTGTTTATAAAATAATTCAGAGCTCTTAGAACACGCTCGGTTCGGAGAAAGTTCAGAGCATATTCGACATGCTCGTGCTCTGTTCAGTGCTCTACTCTGAATGAAAAAAGAAAAACGCCCATTATAGTAAAATTCGAGAAATGCGGAGGTCAAGAACTTGTTCATCTTTATTATAGTATCTTCGTCAGCATTTTGTGAATTTGCGACATTTTCACATTTTTCTATAATGTTTTTTGACGAGCACATGATATAAAAAAAAAATTGAATGGAAATGGAAGAGAACGGAGGTAAGTACAATTTTCATTACATTGTTTCTGTTTCGTATTAAGAAGTGAACAAGTTATAGGAGTTTATAGGAAGTAAAAAGAGTTACCATCTGTGTATTCTCTCCCACTTTCGGATTTCGACATATATCTACCTCTCTCTACTTTTCTGCATTTTGCCTGCATTTTGCAAATGCAGAAACATGTAAATCCATTTTTATACGTCAAATGAGTGCAAGAAAATTGACTGCAATTGATCAAACAGATTTTGTGCAAGCAGAATGATCGTATATTTGATGATAACAATATCTACATCGCAAAATGACGATCCTTTGAGGATCAAATTGACATTAATTTGAATTTTTCAAAAACGGCCATAAATAAGCTAAAATTTGTATATTGAATTAAGAAAAAAGGGATTTCATACATTATGATACTCTACGATCATTATGATGAAGTTTCCTTGAATTTGTTTGTTAGTGTATGACGTTTTATTTGCATACTTAACTTTCCAAGAGACTTTAAAATAAATGTAGGAAAAAAGGAGGACAGAATTCTTTATCTGCTAAATTTATGAATTTCGCTTGTCCATCGGTATACGAAATTTTTCGTTTATTACTTCGTTCTATTTTGTATGGGATTTCCCATTTGACATGTGACATCAGCAGTGCAATAGATAAAGCTAACGAACATACCTTATAAATAAAGAAAGAAAAGTGGAAAAAAATATTTCTTCCAGTTCGCCGTGCTTGGAACAAATGTCACATAAGAGAAACGTCAAAATATTTACAAATAAATAAAACAAAACAAAATAAAACCAAATAATATTTTGTTTTCTCCAAATCTATTTTGTTTCTTCTCGAATAAAAATAAAATTTTCCATTTCTATTTAGAACCGAAATCCCAAAAAATCATTTTAAATGAAAAAAGAAATGTCCACCAAAGATGGAGATCCAGCGGCGGCGGACAAAATCAACGGCAGCACTTACCTAAAACTCCAACAATCCCAAATGATTCGTTCCAACATTCAAGGAATCTCACAACTTCTCAATACGGGACTAAACCATGAGGGTCTGGATATTTGCATCAAACTAATCGAAGCAGGAGTTCATCCGCAAGCACTGGCCGAGGTCATTAATCAGATTCGGAGAGAAATGGCTTCAATGCAGGACGAACATTGATGAATAGATGCAATAATTAACGATGAAAAGTTTGTCACAAAATAAGTTTGTCCTTCCACTAAGTTATTCACATTTTACTAAAATTAATTTATTGTTTCATCAAAAATTGTTACAAATTAATAAATAGAAAACAAAAATGAGTTAAAAGTTTTGATGTACATATTTTCTACTTTGGCAATGTTTGGGAAGAAGAAGACTCCATAGATCAGGCATCTCTTAATTCAGTTGATATGTTCCGCTCAAAAGGAGACCAAGGAATAAATAGTGTGTAAAGGAGATATCGAGTATCGTGGAGCCACTACCACGTCCGATATTGCAGAGAGCTCTCTCACAGCACGATGTGCAAGCATACAGCTTCGTTCGCTCGCCAATGATTATGCAGCCCGCTTCGCAATTGACCGAACAACGTCGATCCAAAGACCACATCTTGGGATTACTGGTCATGTTCTCTGTGCTGGTGGTATAGGAGAAGCGTTTTACCTACAACAACACAAGCAATTATTAATCATTCTTTGAACTAGCACCCTCGTCATCCATACCATGCAGACAAACTCATCAGCTTTGCACTTCTTTATCAACGAGGTCGAGGTGTTCTTTGCCAGCAAATCGGAGCAGGCTTCTCCATCGTCCATGGTATCACATTGATAACACCATAAGTCATTTACGCGTTCTGTAGCAGCTTGGGTGCGATGAATACCGCTAGTTAGCGACTGGGCATTACCTATTGGAACATTTACTATTATTGATTTTTCTACAAAAGCCAGTTGAATAAAACTACCTAAATTGAGAATCGGTAAGAGGACACACGCAGAAAACAACAACATTTCTATTTAACATTAACTTGAACTAACACTATAAGAGTGCAACTTTTGGTATCTTTATTGAATACAATTACTACGGGGGATCTAAATGCTAGAGATAATGACTAAATGTCTAATGGCACACACACTGAATGTTACCTAGGTCCGCAACTCTTGCCGAAGATGAGATGCTGGAGACAGATTTTTTTTGTTTTGGGAAAGGTTTGTTTTGGGAGAGAGTTATTTTATTGTAGTTTCGACTTTCGAGATGAGAGAATCGTTTGTTCAGTCAATAACAGATGGCTCCTAGAGCTTCAAAAAGCTATGAGAAGGCTTTTTATACAGCATTCGTTAAAAGGGAATTTTTTGAAAGCTGACATTTTATCGAATAATGAAAGTTTGTACTATAAGCTCAGTATTTATTCACTTAAGTTTTTTGTAATTTGTAAACTTAGAAGAAGATACAAAAATGTTTTATTTTTTAAATTGGGGCATGTATCATGGGTATGAAATCTAGAAGAATGAAATATCACCCTAATAAACTCTATTTTGTTAAGAGTACTCGCCCACTAATCTTTTTAAGCCGGTAATATGGTACATGCTTTGACTTTCCTTTTCCTTTTGTGACGAAAATATGAATTGATTAACTTAAAAAAACAATTTTTCATGAATTTATTCGACATGATTAACATAATTAAATTTAATTTAAGTATTTATTGGTCAATGTTGTGTGTTACCGCACAACAAATTTCAAAGAGCAGCATCCTTAAATTTACTGTCTCTGGTAATAAATTTCGTTTTTATCTCTGTCTGCACAAACAAGATGTAAGTACTATACAAACTTTTGGACTATACAAGTCAGTAAATGAAGACTGTCTGTCTACACAAGCATCATAGACTTCTGGGAAATATTCATCAGATGGAATTGCTTTTTCTTGAATAAAAATAAACACAACTAGCATTATCAGGCAAAGCAGGAAGCTTTTCTATCGTTTCAAGTTATAATAATTATTCACTTTAAATGTTTAATTTGTTCAATAGAATCCAAGAGGCTGGTTCAGACGAATGAGGATGGTTGTAAAGCCTGAGTAGAAGTGTCTAGAGAGAAAATATACAAGTACGTAATTAACTTTGCAACGAAGGAAGTCATAAAACCATTGGAGTTTAATTAGATAACATAATTGATTAAGTTATGTATTCAAGTGGAAGTGATTTTTCTTGAGGTTTGGGAAATTTAAGATTACAACGGTTAACAACAAATTATATTCAAAAGTCCGATTAGATGGTATGTATGTATTGAGGGACTTTGTTTTTCTTTTGGGTTCTAATGATTTGTACACAGGAAAAGTCGTAACTAGCAAATGAGAAAAAAGTAATTGAATTAAAGAAATTAAGAAGAAACAAAATACTAAAAATTTGTATCCAAATTTGACAAATTTTTGAGTTAGGTGATTTTTCCAACTTTTTAGGGAATTTAGGGGGCGACTTTCTTTTAAGGTAGCACGAGTATAGTGTTGTTGTTTTTTTTTACAGATAGCTAGTGGTCTCAATAGAACATATTTAAAATATTAAAGTGAGGAAACACCGTTAAATCATAAAAAAAAATGTTTTAGTTTTCAGTTTTAACCTTGCTTTTTGTTTCTTTTTTTAGTGTTTTCTTGACTAAGAGTACTGAAAGTGGCTAGATTTCGATATTAATCAACAGTTTTTTAGCTTAACAGTACTGTGGGTGGCCCGCTTCGGGAGTTCTCAAGATTTTAACTCCCTTTTTCGGAGACACACCCGCTCACGCGACTTCGTCGCTCCGCTTAGGGTATGTAAAGTCGCCAGGCAGGCGCCAATGTCAACCTCAACAGTGTTTTAACTTAAAAGTACTGTGGGTTCAGAAACTTCCTTTTAATCAACAAATAATTCCCTTACAAAATTAACAAAAAAGGAAAAAATCCCAATAATATTCCAAAAATAACCCAACTCTGGTAATACTTACACAAAGAGAATTGTCAAAATAAACAAAAAAAGTGCATTTTGTATGGAAATTGAGGAACTTTAAAAATTAATTAAAAATAGTTATAAATGTTTCCTCACTTTAAAATTGTGATATTTGTTATTTAAAAGTGCCAATCTACCGAATAAAACTATCCGCGTGTGGAAATTCGTGCTACCTTAAAGGAAAGTTGAGCCGAATTTAGCCCCAAAATGCGATTCAAATTCCGAAAAAGGCTTCGAAATCTTAAAAAAAAACTAAAACTTTGGTTTTAGTAGCGAGTGGGTACACAAACTAGAATTAGAAGTGAATTTTTTTAAAACAGAATTTTCACAGCGTGCTCGAAATCTTAGGGGATAAGACTGTCAGTTTTTTTTTTAACATTTGTATTGTAGAACTGTCTTTTTTGATACAAGTACATTTTCTGATAATCTTTTAGAGTCTAAAATTTAGACCGTATTTATATATTTTCTTTATCTTATTCTCTTATAAAATCCATTATGCATGTTATTCGTTATTTTTCTCCACCTAATATATACATATATAATGTACTTATGTATATGGGGTGGCCTGGATGGTCCTTTGCTATAATTGGATCCAGTAAGTGGCACGTATTTTCGTTTCCGATTTTTTTAATAAAAAAAAATTATAGATAAAAAAAAATGCCATACGTTTTTTTTTGAAATTTTATAAATAAATTTTTTTCTCAAAAATTGTTGGATAGATTTTTTTGGTTAAAGCTAGTTAACGGTTGAAAAAAATTCCGAAAAATGGTTATAAATGGTACCCCTCATGGAACCATTTTTTTTGTTTTTGATTTTCTCAAGAACGGTTCAACCGATTTTGATCATTTTTGTATGCTAAAGCTCCCTAAAGGTTTAAATAGTACTGTGCATTGAAATTTTCAAAATATTTTTTTTTTCAAAACTCAATAAACATATGTATGTACATACATATATTTCGATTACCTCATGCTCGTTTTTTTTTTTAAACTTGATAATTAAAAGTTTTCAATTACAATCTACAAGATTTGAGAAACGAAATTTAATTTTATCTCAAATAACGGTACCCACCATAAAAATGTTAAAAAATGGTTTTCGAAAATCGTATTTTGATCGAAAACGGAGCCTAGAATTTTGATATTATAATTCAAAAAACAAAGTTGAAATTAAGATAAATTACTGCCTGTACATTTTTATTATTATTATATCAAGCTTTATTTACCAATTGAGTTATTACAATCAATATAAAACATAAAATTAAAATTAAAATTTAAAAAATAATTAAAAAAGTACAAAATATATGTGTTTAATCTTAGAATTAAGTTCGGGCATAAGCCTCCCCCATTGCTGCCATATGTCTCTGGACTTGGCGTCGTTGTACCAATTTTGGTCAAATTGTCTAAGATCATCATCCCATCTTTTTTTCGGTCGTCCTCTTAGTCTTTTTTCATCAAAGGGAATCCATTTGGTCACTTGTTTTGTCCATCGTTGGTCATTCATTCTTGATACATGTCCGGCCCATCTCTATTTCAATTGTTTTGTTCTTTGTATCACGTCGACTATTCTCGTTCTCTTTCTTATTTCTTCGTTTCTTATTTTTTGTATTTGTCTTATCTTTAGCAACTTTCTTTCAATTTTCGTTTGGAAAATTCGTAGTTTTTCGTGTGATATTGATGTCTATTGTTTCGAGCCCGTATGTCATTATTGGAAGAATTGTGGAGTCAAGTATATATTTTCTCATATTTTTTTTTTTTTTATATTTTACGCGCACTTAAGGGATTATGACTACCCTTAAATGAAATTGGGAGAGGATTTAAGAGGAGATACCGATGATATTTAATTTTTATTCGTACAGTAATGAAAACTTTAAGTTGGCGTACAAAATTTTTTTTGTTAAAAATGTCTTAAAAAAATTGTATATAAAGGCTTATTTAAAAAAAACAGCTACAACGACTTATAATTTTTGTTTTTGCATAAATTCATATTTGCTTACTGCGTTTAAAAAGCGAATTTTAAGCTAATGAACAGTTTTATCTGATAACATTCATTTTTAAAATTCTTAGTCTATTACATAAGAGCGAGCTCGTGCGACCCATTCGTGCATTTTATTTAATTCTGCTTACCAGATCCGCTAATAGAAACATATGATCCTATCAAACACTTCCATCATTTATGGAATATTATTTCTAAAGGTCTACTTTCCCGTTTTAGATTTTTAAGCTTCTATATGGATCTATTCACATGCACAAAATACCTTTGTTCATATCTAGACTTTTTTTCCGAATTGTTCGTTTATTACCGACTTTTTCTAGTGGTTTTTTTTTTAATTTTTGTAAATATTTCTTAAGAATCGCTCATACGATTTCAATGAAATTTAACATGCTTTCTTATTAAGAACTAAGGCAATAGGTGTTAAGTATGATTTTTCTTATTTAATAGAAATTCGAAGAGGGTTCTGTTCCCTTAAATATTTATGGCAAATAACAAAAAGAACACAATTGACGAGTTGTGATATTTTGTATTTTCAAATTTACATACCTAACTTACAAAAACATAAATTTGCGTTGAGCTGGAAAATAAAATAAATATCCCATGCAGAAAATAATTTAACCTTAAAGATTAAAAGATTTCTTGTAAAGAGATTCTCGGCTTCTATGATTATAAACTTTGGAAATGGATTCACCATTAATATTCATTCCTTAAGGATAATTTGAAAATCAACTCCTTAGACCACGAAAAAAAAACAGTTTTTTTGTCAGCTCCAAAGGGGAGCAATAAAAGAAGAAGGAAATACATACATATCTATGTATCTACGTACATAAAAATGTGTTCAATTCGTAAAGTTCTCTCAGTTGGAATGAGAAAACATTTGTCTGGATTTTGATATGGGGCAAAGTCCAGAAAAAAATCATTGATTATACATAGATATAACATGATGTGACGCCTGTTTGTCGGGGCGATGGGTTGGAGCTCGATGTTGATGGTAGATGGGGATATTTATTCATCTTAACATTGTATGATCCTGGGGTTGCCAGACATTCTGAATATCAATTTAAAATTTAATTTCAAACCGAAAAGCCTTGTAACAACGTTCATTGACCGTGGCCGTGGCACGATGATTGTGTGCTCGCCTGTCAACCTCATCATCACAGGGTCGATCCCTGCCGTCGTCTATGTAGTTTTAATTCCATTAAAACCTTCTAAAAAAATTGTCATCAATGGGTTGCTGGTTTTTACTCATTACATGTTGTTAAGGCATAACACTAACAACATGTAATTGAGTTAAACTAGTATGCCCAACAAGGATGAACATGAATAAAAAAATAATGTGAATTATAAACGACATAGAAATAAGACACGGCATTTTTCCGCTTTAGCAAAGCCGCCATCCCTGGAGATAAAAATATCTGAGACAACCACCAATAGTCTCACACCCCTATTATGATTGTCAACTATCAATTTGATAGTTGATAAATTTTTATTTCAATGTTTAAAAACCCAACTGATTAAAGTTTTGATCATTGAGAATGATTCAGACCATTGCGAAACACAAGCAAATTGAAAAATTTAAAAGAAAAATTGATTAGTTTTTCAATAAATTGAGTTTTGTAACCCAATTTTCAAGGTTTATCAACTATCAATTTGATAATTGACAATCGTAATAGGGGTGTCAGAACATCGTGCCACACATCTTTCCTATCCTTCTTTCTCTTCATTAACTTCACGCCCGCGCTATGTTGAAACATTTAAAGGCTAATCATAATCATAATAAAATAAAATGCACGACTGGATCGCACGAACTCTTGCTCTTATGTAAAAGTACTTCGGAATTTAAAATACATTTTATAAATATAAGTCATGGATTTAATGAGATACAAATTTTCAAATGCATTGAATTGCCGTCTGATTTCGGAAAAAATATGAATTTATCCAAACAAAGTTTAAAAATCGTTTTATTATTAGATAAAGTTATTTTTTATATAACAAATTTCTTTAAAATTTTTCGAGAACAAAATTTGGGATGCCAGTTTTAAGCATTTAGTAGTATAGATCTCAGGAAATAATTTCAAAAACTAATCGTTCACACGTTTTAAAGATATTGATTTTTCAAAAAAAAAAAACTTGAAATTTTTTGTTTCAAAAAACTCAAAAAATATTTTTACGAATATTTGTATGTACAATATTATTTTAACCTTAAGGGGGCTCCTGCTGAAAATTTTTGGTTAAAATCGTTAGAGCCGTTAATGAGAACGTCGATAATTAAAAAAACGGTTCTATGGCAGGTACCGTTAATAACATTTTTCCCCAAATTTTTGTTTTATAAAAATGTAGTCCATGTCCATAATATTACACCTAATTTTTTGTTATCAAAATCGTAAGAGCCGTTTTCGAGATAAATAAGATTTTGCATTACGAGTGTATGGGGGGTACCGTTAGTTTTGGAGCTAAAAAAATTTTTCATTAAAAGTTTAAACAATGAATTACTGTTGACAACTCTTTCTAAATGTTATCTAAATCTTTTCTAAATTGCGTAATACTACGTTTCCACCAAGAGATAATGCTCGATTTATGTGGATTTACCATAAATTTCTTCAAATCTCGAAGATTTACCATTCAAATATATTTCATAAATCTGGTAGATTAAAAATCAATCTCGTTAAATCTTCATTGGATAAATTGTTCTATAGTTTAAACTGACCTATATCCATATCGTGCTAAATTATTTCGATGATTTTTTACCGTATGGTACAGATGAAACTTTAGGTGCGTTTTATTATTCACAAATCTATCTGGATCCGGATCTGGATCTTCCCTTGAAAATAAAACGATACGGATCTTAGTGACAGCAGTGTTATAAGCCCGTCTCTTTTTATCCTTGGATTTGTAAATTTTAAATTATTTCTTGTCTCTTTTATTTACACTGTAGTTTACACTACCTTACCATAAAAAGCCATCTACTCGCCACTGCAATAACTAATTTTTGGATCTTTGAAATAGATCCCGATAGAAAACAGGATCCCAAATTGTTTTTGTAATACATGTTAAAACTTAATCCAGATCCGGATCCAGATAGATTTGTGGATAATAAAACGCACCTTTTCTTTCTCTTGCTTCTTCTTTCTAAGAAAAATTGAAACACTATTATTATTTTGATAGGTGCTGTCAAAGTTAATCTTCTTTTTAATCTTTTAGTGCGGTGGAAACACCACATAAATCTCATGCTTTAAATCTCTGATTTATCTTTTGGTGAAAATGTAGTATAAGTAAAATGACTAAGATAAGGCAAGGTTTTAGTTTCTGATTGACCTAACAAATTGAAAATAATAAGATTTTCATTGAACAATCCCATACGTTCGCTAAAATTCATGTCGCTGAATATATGAGGACATATTTAGACAACTGTTATACTTTAATACGGATATGCCTAAGCTTTTTAGACAATGAGTAGCTGAAAACTATTTTGGTTATAAGGAAACATGGAAATTGACGGGTTAATATGCATATACCATTGGACGGTCCGTAGAAAAAAAAAGAAAAGATTGGCAACCGTTAATCTTACATTCTTGTATAAGTTAACGAATGATAAAAGTTGAGAAAATGTTTTTGAAGAATATAAACGACTATTTTTGTATTGATTTTGATTAAGAAGATTTATTCGAAATGTTAAACACACACAGTGTGTTGTGTTTAGATCTTTGGTATTCTTTTATAAATAGTTTTATCGTAAGGAAGTTTATGCACGTTTCTAAATTATTTTTTGTGTGTCATAGATTTCCAGCATATTTCAAATTATTGTGATGTCAAAATTTCGTAGTATTTAACATACTATTCACGTACGGTCTTTTTAATTTCAAAACACCAAAATTGTAGTTTCATGCCAACGACATGATTTAATTTTCACTTGAACTTTTTTCTAGGCTTTAAAGGTTAAGCATATTCAAAAGGATATCCATCGAGGTGAGCTTGATCTCCCAAGGTATTCGTTGGTTGGTGTGAAGGAAAAGAATCACATTAAAGGTTTTCCAACATACAGCAATGCTTGCTAACTATACATTGCACATCTTTCTATCTCTCCCTACGGCCAAGCACCTAGCCCTAAGTCTTGTGAAACCAAAAAACATTCACTGAACGAACCAGAATATTTTTATTTGAATTCCTTTTTTAGAAATCCTATAGGAGGATAATTTCAAAAGGTACAACCTACGTTCTTAAGCCCGATAGTAAAAACTTATGCATCTGACAAGAGCTAGTATCAAAGTGATGCACTTTAGCACGTACCAACTGCAAAATGTACTCCTCAAGTGCACTAAGCTTTGGAAACTCATTTGAATATATGCTTATAACATTTGGCGCCCGGGACCTGGGAGTTGATGTTCTATGTCTAGAGAAGTTGAATGATGCCTTTTCGCTTGTCGAAATGAGGGGTTGTTGGTGTAGGTAGGTATGACTTATAGGAAGCGAAAAAAAAAATCATATTTGAAGAGACTGCAGTTGCCATTTCTTGGTATCACTTGATGCGGAATGTAAATAATTAAAGATACCGAGAGCTCTGTTTTGAAAAAAATATATGCAGTCACGTTAACCTAACCCTATATGTTCTAAGTGAATTTAATGTGTGCCACTCATGTTTTCATGTTGTTTTATGTTTTGGTTTCACTTGGTATTATTAAGAGTGCTATATGACTCGCATGGGAATGGGATATAATCCCAATCTGGAGTATTGTGTGTCAATTTTGTATTTCATCAACTAAAAATATAAAAATCTGGTAAAAACACTTGGATTACTCCCAAAGGCTAAGGTTTTCTGAAAAAATTCAAATTTGTTGACCTAAAAAATGTTGATATATCAACAGCACTCAGTTGAAGTGAATAAGCATACATTATAGTGAAAAAAGTGAACCAGGTGCGAATTCAGAACTTCGCTGAGGAAGGTGAATAGTAGAATTTTTTAGGTAAAAATATTAATAAGGAAATAATTTCTTTTTCAATAATTTCTGCATGCACTTTGCATTTAACACACAAAGATACTCTCATTAATTACCGAAGATTGATTATATTTAATAAAAATTTAATTTTCAAGATAAAACTGTTTTTGGTTGGTAAAACGTAAGTCGATTAAACGGAAATAAAAGTCATCTTAACTTTATATGACAGCTGACAAATCAGAATTTTCGGTTGATAATGAAATTTGTAGCTTTGAACGTAGCCAAAAACATTCGATTGGTCGGAACGAAACGTACGCAAGCTTTCATACTACGTTTATATGCAGTATCGGAAGATCGAGTTGGATTAGGGTCGGATTTTTGACCCAGGGTTTTCATCATTTGAGTTGAGAGCTCGATTTGGAGTTGGGCTAAAATGATGTTGCCTTCTGCACCTTAAATTTCAAAGAAAGTAATTTTTTTACAAACTTTGTCAGGTGCAATGTAAAAAGTGTAAACAAAATTGGAATGCAAAGTGCAAAGTATATGAAGCATGTCACTCAAACACATTATTTATCCTGATGGACAAAATTGCATCAAAAATATATTTCCTTGTGAGCCTGAACAACTTCAGCAAAGTGTCACTCAGGATCGAAAATATGTACCTTGTTTAAAGTTCTGTTTGATTTAGCATTTCTTTTGTCAGTCAGGTTTTTGTGTAGGAGGTACCTACATATGTATATCAGCCCAAAAAGCAAATTGGAAAGTTATTTTGTAAAAATACGAGAACTACTTATTTAGCAGAACATTTCAACTTATTTGAAGCAAAGATCATAAATTACACCCTCCTAGGGCCGCATAACCCCACAAAATGTTTTATGTTTTCTTCTGTCAATACTTCTATCTCCCACTCCCCCTCGTATATGATGCCTTAGCTAACAACTGCCATTTGTATGAAATTATAACTGAACGAGGACCTAACTCTATTTTATACTCAATTTATATTATACGTCAGGGTTTTTATTGTTTCAAAGTAACACATAACCATTAACATTTATAACAATTATGGGCAAACATTTTATATCCTTTTTCCTTTGAGAAAAGGTCTAACGCTTGAAGTTCCTCTATTGACCCATTTTAGGTATGTTTCTTTTCGTCTGCGTCAGCATTTTTGTTTCTCTATCGATTTAAAAAAAAAAAAAAACAAAAAACACTGACCATGACATAACTATATAGTGCTGTCTTCGCTCCTGTCAAATAATGTTTAGCTGCCAAAGGGCGACTCCATCTTTTTGCCATATAGGAACCCGTGATGTATTATTATTATTCTTTGAACAAATCACACAGAATAAAATGTTTGGAAGAATTTAGTTTTTCCTACTTTGTTTTCTTAAATGTGAGGTCTTTAATCTCTGATACTGTCTATAACATTCCACAAATGAAACGCCCCCTTTATATATGTATATGCCCCACAAACTTGGGGGAAAATGAATATTCATGTTCGTATATCCAAAGAGCGGTCTGTACTGTAATACATTTTTCGTAGAAATATATTCGTACGTGATGCCATTCGACTAGACATCAGGAAAGATTCCAAAGTAGCTATGTACCTATTTCGAGTAAAGTGCATTCAGTGTTAAGCCACTAAAACATTAATACACATTTTATTCACTAGCAAAGACTTTGTTAGGTGTGTTTTTGTATAGGTACCTATAGCTTACTTCTTAATGACAGTACCTGGTATAGTTTTTGGATAAAGGTTGAGCAAAAACAGGGTGTTTCGAGAGTTTTTTTTTTTGAGAATGACGTTTATCATGAAGGATATTGCCGATTGATGGAAAATACATTTTTATAAATGACTTTTTTATTTCCAGATTGAATAGCAGTGGTTAGTCTTCAGAGGCTTACTTGTTTTTACTTTAGATGAAGATTACTGGTTGGACGACGAATTCAGCAGACCTTCGGATCTTTGGAGAGTTTCACACCCTTCCGCCTGCCAAAATACTGGATTTGTTATAAATTGTACTGAATCTGTTTGAAATGGTACCATCTAATTATACTACTTTCTAAACAGTGTTTCCGTTTTAAAAAACCATGTGTAACTAATAAGAGTATCATGTTAAGAGGACTTTAGACAAGATACTTTTAACTGTGGGAAAAGAAAAATAGTTTTATTTATAACTTAAATACGAAATTAAAAGTCGTGAAAGTGAGATAGCCACTGTTATATTTTCAAATTGACAAATATTACCCTGACAGTTCAAAAGTAGCCATATTAAATTTTAAATAAGTGAACTGCTT
This sequence comes from Chrysotoxum bicinctum, assembly GCA_911387755.1. Taxonomy (NCBI): domain Eukaryota; kingdom Metazoa; phylum Arthropoda; class Insecta; order Diptera; family Syrphidae; genus Chrysotoxum; species Chrysotoxum bicinctum. Next base: position 247,626,404 of record OU426987.1, read on the forward strand.
AAGTGATAGTAAAATTTAAAGGCATTCCGCTTTTTTAAACCTTCAAATTTAGCTTTCCGACGGTTGATGTTATGTCGTCTGGCCAGTCTTAACCATCATTTTGATCGGTTTTATAACAGTTTTTTTTATTAAGCTAGATCCGCAGTGAACAATATACCTATTTCCAGAAATGGTTTAAATGTAAAATATTTTAAACTTTATTGAAGCATATCTTTCTGACAGGATTTTTGAAGCACCCTATTGATTGACATACCTTAGGTTTGAACATGAAAAGTAAGTGTGAATACGGATATAAGGCTTTCATGCAAAATAAATACGTTAGCAGCACATCATCAACAAACTGTTTCTCATTTCTCTTCCAAAAAAGGCGAGATAACGATGATGATGCTACAAACTACGGTGTGACGATATGATCCATTTTACTATTTATTACTCCAGGACTAATCTTTTAGCAGGTTATAAATACATATATTCAATTTGAAAACAATTTTCGGAAGAGGATTAGGTTTAGATGTTGAAGTTGAAATAGAAAATATAATTACTAATATTCCTATCTTGAAAAACCGGGAAAGGGCTATGAAAATGGAAAGTCATGAGGAACTTCGTTATGAATATCGTTTTGAGGGGTTGATTTAAGAACCTTGAAAATCACTTAAAGATCTGATGTTATAATATTGAAAAGTCTGTGAGTATAAGAACCATTATAAGTTAGATATAAGTTAGTTTTTGGGTAGATAAGTACCTATTATGTTTATAACTCAGATGAGTGTCAAATAAAATTTAAATAGGTACAGAGATGATTGTATTATTTTAAAAATCGTCTTTGATTTTTTGAGATATTTAACCTTGGAGATAATGATAACAGTTTCCGAATCAGGTTTTTTTTTATAAAAAGTGTAAAATGTAAGGCTAACAGTATCAAAAACATGAAATAAAGACCGATTTCTACTTTAAGAGCTGCTCTATAAATTCAGTATTTATGTAGGCAGATACGAATTTTGAACCTTTGAAGAATTGTATATCCTCCCAACGTCGCAAGTTATTCGGAACAAACTTTACCGGATCTGTTTAAAATCACATCGCAGGCTTAGAAGAAGATTAAAAGGTCAGAAGTGTTCCAACTATATTACTTTTCAAATAGTGGAGTTGAAAAGGATCAACTAACGAAAAGCTGTAAGAACTAAGAGTGACAAATCAGGTTGTTGTTAAAATGCTTAAGGACAAAATATGTACATCAAAACACCTGATCACTGATCAATGTACAATACTCGATGAAAGGATTGAATTTCGGTGAATTGCTTAGCTTGAAACATCATGATCCATATAAGTTCAAAATTTTGCAATTGGACGTAATCTGAAAATATGTAAATAAAATATATGTAAGTGGTTTTTGATAGTAAATCGAAAACAATATGAGATGACGTATGAAATCCTGAAATATGTTCATACGTATGCACATAGGGTAAAGTCAGGCATTATGGTGTACCTAATTTAATTCTTTAATATTTTTACTACGGACACCATTTTATATTTCAATCAAAAATATTTATTTTATTTTGAAAAACAAAACATAAATAAATTTAATAATGGAAGTAAAAAAAAAATAAAGATACAAAAAAGATTCATAAAAACCATAGATAATGCTCTAATCATAGAGCAATATGGCGAACTCCATAGGGCAATATGGCGGGCAATAATTTATGAAAGGTTTGAACTACCAAATCATCGCATGTGTTTTTGAATCCAGTAAAGTAGTCATCCTTACCGAGATACACATAATCATAAAATGAATGAAAATTGTTGTAACACTATGAACCAGTTATTTTTATTTGAGACTTATAGGTTTTATAAGGCAAGTTATGTATTCGTAAAAAAAATCGAAATCGAGATTTTGATCAAAGTTGACGTTACAATGATAGCAAATACGAAAAAAATGGGTGTCGCAATTCCGTCTGTCTGTTCGACTACAGCCTAAATGGCTCGACCGATTTTCTTTGAATTTGGTAGATATCACTTTAAATTTTTTTCCCCCACACGTTTTTTTCTTTTTTTTTTAAGACCAAAAATAACGGTACCTTCCATACGAATTTTTTTTGAAGGTTTTTTTTTTAAACTTAATAAATAAAAGCTTATCAATATAAACTGCAAAATGTGAGAAAAAAAATTATTTTAAAGGTACCCACCATACAAATGTTAAAAAATAGTTTTCGAAAATCGTATTTTTTTCAAAAACGGCGCCTAGAATTTTGATGAACATTTTTTTCTTTCAATTAATTTTTATGATCTTTAATTTACCTAATAAAAGTGAGTGTGAGTGCCAGGACTCACGGCTAAGACGTGTAAACATCAAAGAGTTCCGAATTTTTGTTATCGAACGTACCCAATAAACATACAATGCAATCGTACTAGCTTTTGACTTTAGATATATTCAAATGAAAGCCACTATTTTTCCCACAATTTATCTCTTTCACTTATATGTACTTAAATCTAAAAATTTCTCTACATAGCTGAACATAACGCTTTCAACCTAAAAACATGAATTTTTGCACTATGTAAAAACGATTTGAAATAATCAACTATTTTGTTGTCTTTATTTCTAGTAAAATAATTATTTCGGAACGAGTCCATACACATTTTTCTTGTTCATTTTCCATTACTACTTGTGTTTAGGATACTTTTAATGTAATGATCAAAATATTATTGAGTGAATTTAAGATTAATGGGATCAAAAACACTAGTTAACAACTAAAACCGAATAACAACATACAAAATTATGTCGACGAACTATTTCGGTCCTTTTTACACACCATGTCGGCATACTACTTCGATTCCCAGAGTTCACACTGCTGTGTCGACATCGACACTTACTCATTTCACACAACTCAAAAACCTTATCGACAATATGCTTCGATGAAGTAAAGTAGTTCGTGGCGTGTGTTAGGAGTAAGTGGACTCCGCTACGTAACGTAAAGTTTGCTTGACTTATGCTTAAACAAGGATGTGGCTTAAGACAGCATTATATTTGTACACTTATATTCAAACAGAGATGTTACCTGAAAGAAAATAGACTGTTTTTACACGAATGCGATTTTAATCTCTGTTTCTCTTTTGGCTTCTTTTCGAGTGCATCTGTGCTTTTAAACACAGCGATTTTTAATATAAGTGAACTTTGTTCATGCGAAAAGGAGTCATCTCTTCGCACTGCTTACTCTACTCAGTTAAGTGAATTTCACTGAGCGAACGCCAAATATAAAAAAAGAAAACCACAATTGCGCTTAAAGCTAGATATACATTGTTCAAATGCATGACAAGCACGTGTAAGTGTATTAGTGAAAAAGTCGCACGTATAGATCGGATGTAGGCATAAAGAAAAATCCAAATCTTTTCAATCTAGCGTACTGCATAGAAATATTGTATATATGCAAGATTGATGATTGATCATGTATTTATTGGTTCATTTGCATATAGTACGTTGAAGAGATGAGAACACAGCACAGTTAAGCGCTGATTAAAATATTTAAACTGCAAACAAAAATTGTATGATGAAATGGACAGACAAAATAAAATAAATTACTTGGATAAAATTACAAAAATCTCAAAGAAATTCGAAAAAACACAATTTTGCAGAAAAAAACACACAAAGTTCAACGTTCTCTTGCCACTGAAATTGAACAATGTATACATATCTGCATTTGAACAATGTATATCTGGCTTAACGCCGCCAACAAATATACTTGTCATGCAGCGAAAAAGTCAAAACTTTTTTTTTTGACAAGCCACTAGATGAAGCGGTCACCTTATCAAAATCAAACCAATCCTTTAACTCTTTTTTTTAGATTTCTGTACTTTATCTTACTCCCTCTGTCAGAGATTTATAAGCCGATTGACATCATTCCCACCATGTGATGGAATTATAAGTGGCAAAAAATATTTTTTTTAATCCATTGAAGTCATAGTCATCATCCAGTTCATGGCTTGACAGATGGAGAACGATCGATCTATGTATATTTTGATGTAGTGAATGCTAAAAGTATATTTTGATATAATAAAGAATATTTAATTCGATAATTAAAATAATTATATGGTATGACAGATAAGGGACAATTTAAATTTTGACGTATCAAGAATATTTCGTTGCAGATGTCAACTGATTGCCCTGAACAACATTTTTTGGATTTTTAAAATTCAACTCTTAAAATGCATTTTTTGCGAGCATAAAATAAAATGTTATCGTCCATCACTAACGTGAAGTGGATTTTTTTAAGACATTAAATGAACCCGCTATGAAATTTTACACCAGTTGATTTGTCTTTCGTCTTTTTGACATATTGGTCGAGAGGTGAAGAAATGTTAAGAGACTGAATTAAGTTCTAGCCAGCAATGGAAAGTAATAAGATCTAGATTTCAGTACTCAAAGTTTCCAATGTAAACACGATGTCGTAAGTACGCAATATTTCCAATGTAAACATGGTGTTAAATGCAATCGTCGGTAAGGTAGGTTGCTACACGGAACGTGTAACTGGAACGTGTAACCGTAACGGGTTACACGGAACGTATAAGTTTTTTCTTGGAAATTTAATTTTCATTCGTAAAATAATAGAAACTTAAAGTTGGCGTACTAATTTTTTTTTTTTTTTTTTTTTTTTATAATTTACACGCGCTCAAGGGATTATGATTACCCTTTAAATGTTTGAACATAGCGCGGGCGTGAAGTTAAGGAAGAGAAAGAAGGATAGGAAAGATGTGTGGCACGTTTTAAAAATTTTGTATATAGGTAAAACCTTATTTAAAAAAAAAAAACTACTACAACGACTTATAATACTTATAATTTTAGTATAATTTGCATAGCATTCCGTTTTTGTGTCTTACTACTAAAAGAATTAAAAAAATTAATTTTATTCATATGAACAGTTTTCTCTAATAACATTCATTTTTAAAATTCCTAGTCTATTACATACATAGGAGCAAGTTTGTGCTATCTAGCCGTGCATTATATTTTTTTTTTGATTAAAAAAAATACAAATTTTTTTTTCTAAACTCAATATTTCGAAAATCCCATGCTCGATTTTTTAACTTTGATAAATAAAAGTTTCTCAATATGATCTATGAGTTGTGAGAAAAAAGTTTATTTTTCCTAAAAATAACGGTACAAATGTTAAAAATGGTTTTCAAAAATCTTATTTTACTCGAAAACGGCGCGCACCTAGAATTTTGATATATTTTTTTTTCTTTCGAACAGTTCTTACGATGTTTAATTAAATAAGAACAATTTTGAAATTAAGATTTTACTGACTGTACCTACCATAAAACCATTTTTTCAAATTTTGAATTTCTCACTATCGGCAGAACGGATTTTAATGATATTTTTTATATAGAATTGCCTCTAAAAAGTTTAAAAAACATTGCATTTCAAAACTTAAAAAAGAAATATTTTTTGAATTTTTGAAAAAAGAAAACAATTTTTTTTTGTAGAAAATTCGATAGGTAGATATTTAAAAAAACAGCTCAATATTTTTTTAATTTAATCTTTATTCGTACAATAATAAAAACTTTAAATTGGCGTACCAAAATTTTTTCTTAAAAATGTTTTAAAAATTTTGCACATAAAAGCTTATTTTTTAAGAAACCACTACGACGACTTACAAATATAAAAAACAATTCTTAAAATGAACAGCTTTTCTTAAATAGCATTGGCGCAAAATTTTAAACAGTCTTAAACTTTAAAGTAGTTTACTATGATAACTCATTCTTAATTTTAAACATTTTCTTACTAGTATCGCAATTAACTTAGTAAATTGATTCCGAATACACTTTAAACAATGACAGTTCGTACAAAAAACTAAGTTGATATCGCACTAAAAACTGTCTTTTATTTAATTAGAAAACAAATTGAGTTTCATGAATTTCATAAAAAAGTATTATATTCGAACTTTACTAATTTATTTTGGCAGCTTATTTGATTTCAAATTTAAATTGGCCTTTCATAGATCGAGATTTGATATTTCTATACAAAAGCTTTCTAAACAATTTTTAAAAGCTCTAATTTACTTACGCTTTAGTGAAAAGATACAAAATAAAAATTAAAAAAAACTAACGCTGCGGACAGGATTCGAACCTGTGCGGGTAGAACCCAATGGATTTCAAGTCCATCTCCTTAACCACTCGGACACCGCAGCTCATGATTGAGATTTGTCAGATAACAGAAACACGTTGAAAACATAAGATAAGATTTTATAATAATTTTTCAACTGATAAGAAGATATGATTTAAGTAAGAGATAAGACTTCCATAGTAAATTATAATATAATTTTATCAAAGTACTTGTTTTTCTTTTGAATTCTCTTGAACAACACTCTTACAATTTATTATTTAGTAAGTTTTTTTTTAATAAAAACTCTATTGTAATTGACATATCGCATATCCGGTAAAATATCAACGGAATTACAACTTTTTCCCAAACTGAGTGAAGAAGCCATAATTTTCCCAGCTTTGGTAGGTGTAAAATCGACGGCCCCACGTCTACCGTTAAAGGGGTGCAACGCTCGCAACGTTTGTACTAATCAACAGTCATTTTTATAATAAAGTTTTATAATTTGGACGTGTTGTTCAATGGCTTGTCATTGTGTTTTGGCATCAGTACCTGAATAATAAACAAAGGATTTGACAGATGTCACAACAACAACATGGCCGCCACACTTAAAAGGCAGAGTTTTTTTTCAATTCATGTCAATAAAATCATGTCAATAATGTCAGATTAGTCCGTTGTGCGCCAACTTTCATAAAGAGAGGATCTTTTAAAGAAGTACAACGCCAAAGTCAAATCCAATAGGTCAGTTCTTTATAGTGTATCTTACGCAAAAATGACTTAACGGCACTTTGCCCAGTTTTTTTTTTAAAGGCACAAAGAAACTTGCGTCTTTATGTTATTAATTTATACTAGATATATTTATGCATATTTTATGAATACTTTTAATTAAAAAAAAAATTCAATAAAATACAAAATAAATACAAAAGCAACTGTCGAACAAAATTAATACCTAGAACAAAATTAACTTCATTCGGGGTCTTTAAACCCCCCACAACCCTAATAAATTGGCAGATAAATACAAAAATAATTATTTAATATCCTGTTCAAGGAATAGTTACTATTTTTAAGGCCCAAGAAGTAATTTCTATTTGCCTATTGAAGTGCGTTATTAACTGTTGAATGGAGAGTAAAATTTTAATCGCGATTCCTCAACATTTAAGAAGATAGCTTTTACGTCGATATTGAACCGGATGCGTGATATATTGAAAGTACAAAATCTAAAAGGGCGAGGGGAAAAATTTGAAAAGCTGTTGTAAGTTCTAATATCATAAAAATGTTAAACAAAGGCTTTAAGCAGGCTGTTGAATTGTACACAAATCATATTTTAAACATGAAATCACTTTTTAGAAGACCCAAAGTATAACCAACCAACAAAAGCCTGTCCGATCGCTAGTTTCGTACAGAATTCGGTCTTTGCTATTATTTGATACCCAATTTATAAATAGCGTTATGCGTTAGGTGCTCATTCAATAATGGAACCAGCCTTGTCCTAAATCTATCAGCTAGTGTCTGTCAGTCAGTCTCCACTCTTTAAAGGTATTTAATAAGAACATTCACAAAATTTGAATTCAAACAAATTTTTCAAACTCAATTTTTTTGTTTTTGCACCAAGATCAACCTACTAAGTAATTTTTGTTCTTTTGATTATGGCGCAAAATTCATCAAATCACAAAGCCCAGCCCTATCCAAATTTATTAATTTTCCTTGAATGAATAATAGATTTTGTTGGCAGTTCTTAACCAATTCCAAAATAGGTTTTATCATTTTGATAAATTACATTATGTTCAAAGTATTTTTTTCGCTGTGTTTGATTTTGTAGATAGTGCTGCTATCGCAAATTTTTTCGTTTTTAGTTCTCCGAAGACCATTAATCAAGAGGCTTTTGCGAAAAGAAAGGGAAGAACTATGTTGTTCCGCTTTTTGTCGTTCCAGAGAAAGAACACTTGCAGAGAAATCCTTGAAAGAAAACATTCATATTTTACTCAAGATTTTAGTTCTTTCTCTTCAGGTTTAAGCGAACAAACAAACTTGTAGGAAGAATCATTAATTTCACTAGATTATTTCGTGAGTGAGTTAAAAAATTCCACATGCTCTGGGTGAAAAGGTCAATGTATATTAGTTAGATTATTATTTTTTTAAAGAAAATCTACAAGGGGGTTTTTCTTATTAGTAATACTGTGTAAAAATTCGATTATTGAACAAGTTTTTTGACTATCCATTAGGTAGTTCATTCGAGTTTTTGTGTAAGAAATTGCAGAAATTTCATGGAAAGATATGAGCAATGAGTAAGGCAGATTACAATATGAGATACTCTTTCAGTATTAACTACCGGTAAAAAGGTCTGTATTTGAAATAGACCATCAGTTTGAAACATTTCCCTCCCATAATTTAAACTTAGAAAAGCAATGAGAAATGCTTTGCTTTTTTAAGACACTTATTGCTTTGCTACGTCTGCTATACGTAGTTTATGTAGTAAATGTAGTTTAATGTAACGAATTGTAGTTTGTAGCAGACGTAGTTTTAAATGTCAAATGATCTGTCAGTGAGGTTGTCAGCTGTCATTTCACTATCAGCTGTGTCTTTGAAGTTTGAATTTGAAATCAAACATTCAGTTATTCATTTTTAATAAGCGAAGTGAAATTGGCCGGCCGAAAGCTATATAATTTTTTGGCTTAAAATGGATTAACTCAAATTCAAAGTTCTTTGCTTTCATTATTTTTATGCACCTTGTACAGCAAATTCAGTATTAAAAAAATATCTACATTCTTACATTCTTTCGTCTCAAAAAATTAACTTCCCAACTCTCATGTAATTCAATTCTTTAAGCGAGTTTTGCATTTGGAAAAAAAATCTGTCTGTCTGTATGGCTGTACCTCTAAGTACAGCCTCAGTCACTGAAGAGATTTCTTTCAGACTCGATACTTAAGGGTCTTCGGAGAGTCTCCAGAGGAGAAATTGAAATTTGTGTTTAGCTCCAAAACTAACGGTACCTACCATACAAAAGTTATGCAGAGGCCTTAACGAGTTTGATACAAAAAATCAGATGCCCTATTATGTTTTGGTGAAAAAATATTTTAAGACAGAATGGTATCAACTTAGAAATTAGAAAGAAATTAGTTCCTTAAATCTATTCCGCAAAAGCTTAGTTGAATTAAAACTTGTTGTTGTTAAACTTGTTTTAGCATGAAACTAGGCTAAAGCGATTCTCAAATTTTAATCGAATAAAGCAGTTGTCTACCCTTTTATTACATTTAAAACCATCGAATACCTGTTTTATTTTTTTTAGTATAGTGCTAACTTCATATGACTCTTTGACATTTACAAACGTCAAAAGAGGTTTACTTAGTTTTTTGCACAAACTGTCATTGTTTTGTGTGTGTTCAGAAGAAATGTATCCTTAGAACGATACTAGTTAGAAAATGTTTAAAATTAAGAATGAGTTAGTAAACTATTTTAAAGTTAGCAAATTGTTATCATACTAATGCCTTAATAATAGATTGTTTTAAATGTTGCGCCCATATTATTAAAGAAAATTAATTACAAAATTAATTTACATGCATATACATACTCGTACATACAGGTATATATCTTTATTGGTTGTACTTTATATATGCAAATTATTTTTTAAGCTTCTATGTACAAAAAACATTCCTTATAACGATGTAGTCATGACCATCTAAGAAATCACTTGGAAATACATTTTGGAGTTGTATTCAAAAAACATGTGTATGTATATTATAAAAATTAGTATTAATTATTATTTTTAAATAATATTTTTACGGAAGCACATTTTTTTTATTAAAATCTAACTCTATTATTTCTTGTATTTTTGTAGATACTTCTATTGATATTTCTATATCCTTTTTTCAATAAACTGAAATTAACTTAACACTCCCTGCTGAGATTTCAAATTTCCATCGCACTTAATATTTTGATTTACTCAGCTGCATTCTCTGAATTCAACAATAGCAAAGTTTAAGACAGATTTGCTGATTCAAAAAAAACATCATTTAAACTTCCAAAAAATCAAGCTAAATATGTCTCTAGACGAAAGTAGCAGAAAGAAATTAGTTCAACTCTTAGAATTCAATGCCATGCCATTGTATACTCAAAGAACTGTCAGCTTAAAAAAAAAGTCTCCAATGAAAGCGTCAACATTTAATTAAAAGTGTACCATCCATGCATAAACAGAAGAAGAGCTGACCTCTTGTACTTTATTCATAGAGAACTAACTTATTTATCATTTAATCAAAAATACTGACGAAAGTCAAAGTTTGTCCGTTGTCCCTATGAATCACTCACTGTTGGATATTTTACTTTTTCATAAAATTTTCGCCCCCATATTTTCGTCTGATGAAACTTTTCTCATTATGATTTGCTGAATGGTAGTTTCCTAGAAATTATACGAAGGGAATTAGAGAACTATAGTACCTAGCCTAGATGTTGGAGTCGGTGAGAGAAAATAAAGTCCTAGTTAATCTTTCAAATTATACTGACATAAGTGCAATTACCCCATTTTGTGTGCGAAAGAGAAAACTTCTGAACTGATATCAATCAAATACTTGTCGTCAACCATCAAATATACCCTGTTTCTGCTCGAGTGGTTTCCTTCGGATCCGGATGGGGATGTGGGTAGTGATGAGTAATGGAAATGGCCTGTAGTTATGTTCTTCTGAAAGATGCTTCTTCCGGCAAAAGCCAACAATTCAAGTTATAAATAAATCATGAACTTCTAGCAAACAATATACTCGATTAGTTTGGGAAAGCTCTATTAAGGAATGAACAATTCTACGGAGTGTGGCAGAGAAGAGATGAATTGTTGTGGTACGATGGTCTGAAAAGAGACACATTTAAACAGCCATTATCTTGTCCATGTTGAAAGGTTGTAAAGGCATTTAGACATAAGCACCAACAGTGTGGAACAATAGAACAATAACTATACGAAATGAATCTTTAATATTCTATTAAAAATGAAAACACACATGCAGGCTCATTTAACTACTCGTATTCTATGGTCTGGCTTGGAGGGATTTTTGACAAGTAATTTCATAGGATTTGCCTTGTGTGTAGCCTGTAGAAAAGCTAGTCGGGTAGGTAACACAGTTTTAACGAAACATGTAAAATGATATGGTTTTGGATGGTTGAGCAAGAAATCAATGTAACAAATTAATGGAGATTTGATGCCAAGGAAGTTTAAGTTTGTTTAAAAGTGAAAACTTAAATTAATACCTTACAAGAGTGCTTTGTTGAAATATTGAAATATCTAAACTCGTCATTAAGAGTTATAACAATTTTGGAAAAGCATAATTGAACATTCAAGTTCGAAACCTTTCCTTCCCTATCTTATTTTCAAAGCGGTTGCAAAATATAAGTGAGGTTAAAAGTAACTTTGGTACCATTAACAATTGCTGTAGTAAGGCAAAAATTCAAGAGAAGCGGAAAAGTAGGTTTTCAGCGAATGAAAATGGAGTGGGAAAGCTGGTTTCCAAGGTGGACGAATTTCCCTTATTGACATATAGATAGATATCCACATAAAATATGTCGCTATTTTTTGCCCGTTGGTTTTTAATGCCTGAATATCCATTCCATTGGTGCAATGCGGCTAAGGAAAGAATCTCTAAATTTAAAAGTAAAAGTTAAGATCAAGAGTTATTACTTAATTGATGAGCATTCCTTAAGGCGCTAGTATTACGGTTAATTTTTTTAAGCTGCGAAGCGATAACGAAGCGGATGGATTTGTACAGAATTTTCCTCAGGCTAGTGCGTGAAATGTTGAGCTACTGAGATCGATGGCGAGTTTATGTTCGTGAACTGAGTCTCACACTTTCGGCTACAGCAGCCACATTATCGTCTGTGCGCACCGTACGACGCACCATGACCGTTATCCACTAGCATAATAGTCTCACAAACTTTTACTTGCGAACAGCAGGTGGTGGGTGCTTTATTTCGGCCAAAACTTCTTTTCAAAAAACGCACTGCTTGGACTACATAGCACTCACTTTAGAAATAAGTTTTCAACGATATGTTCAAGCGTAAAGCCACCCATTTCGTTTCGTGGAGGTATGATACTGACTTTCTGTGTAGATTTCGAGCGGGAAACAGCAGTTAGTGATAAAATAACCTATGAAACCACTAGTTCGCCCACCCTTTAGATTACAACCACTTCAGGAGGGTTGAAAAATGTCTTGCATAGTTGAACGAAACCTTAGCACATCGCAGCGTTTTCGCCGACGTCAAATATGTGATCATTCCATACGATATGGACATACCGGAACTAAAACCTGTTCGATTTCTCAATGCTAGTGCTCACGGAGAGTGAGTTCCACTTGAACTACAGGAAACCACATTAAGTTTTTGAAACATTAAATTCTACACGGTTTTAGGTTCTACATTTAACATTGCTATCGAGACTAGAGCTTAGAACTTCTTAGAATTCTTTGAACTTCTATATCCACATCTGCAGGACAAGGATGTGAATCTGAAAATGAATATACTGTCGAAAGCAAAACAATTTAATGGATTAGAAGTTTCAGATAAAAGATCATTGATGAAAGAGAACTGGATACGAAATAGAACCCTGGGGTACACCAGCCTTTAATTTATGCTTATCAGATTTAAAACCGTCCAACACAACTTACATAGGGTGGTTTTGATTTTTGGTGAAAAAAGAATCGAAGTTCCGATATTGACCAAACTTGACAATTTGACGTGATAGAAAAGATGAAAAAGTGTGTCTCGCAATTCTGTTACTAGTTCGAATAGAGCTTTAAAGTCTGGATAAATTTTATTTTTGATTGCTCCCCGAATTGTTTTTTTTTGTCATATATTTTTTAGACCATTTTAGTATCTGCCATTAGTATTTTTTTTAAACTAATGTACATACATACAATGTTCCAAACTTAGGTATGTATCAATGATCGGGCCTCGTTTCCATTTTCTGGCTCTTTTTCTACGTCGCCGCCTGTCTGTCTGACACGATTTTCAACATTCTGGATAATTATCCCAATACAATTCTGCTTTCTCCAAAATTCAATACAAACAATTGTCTGGATTAATTTTCCTTTCAAATACAGTCGACTCCCTCTAAGTCGAACTCCCTCTAAGTCGAAATTCCCTCTAACTCGAACTTTTTAGCCGTATTTTTGCATTCCCCTTAATTTTCCATACAAAAACTATCCTCTAAGTCGAACTCCCTCTAAGTCGAAGTTTCCTCTAACTCGAACACATTCTCTTGATTATTGACCTATTTTTTTCCCTCTAAGTCGAATTTTGTTCTTTTGCCGAAAAAAAAATCAAAAAAAAAATCTCTCAAATCGCAACTCGTTATTGTTTGTAATTCTTATCAAAAGCACGCACTCAAACTCTTTGATTCTCTATGTTGCATCGCCTGCGCCGTCACCGTCATGTCAGTGTGCTGCGCTGCTATACCTGCAATTTACAATATTATCAAACAGAAAAATCTCTTCCTAAAAAAAAATTCATAAAAAAAATTGGAAGGCAATAAAAAAAGCATTTGTTGGTTGGATCCATTCCATTCCAACTTCAAAACATTTTGTCCTTTATTTGAAAGCAGTAAAACAACAGGTCTCAGAGGTCGTCGGAAAAGCTAGAGCTTCTGGTTATAGGGAAAAGCAAAAATCCTCGTTGTTTCAATAAAATTAAAACTTTGCCGGTGGACTATGTTGCAAACCATCCTTCTTGGATGACATCAGACTTTTTCACAAGTTGGCTTTTGAAACTTGATTCTAAATTTGGAAGATCAAAGCGCAAAGTATTATTCATTATCGATAACTGCCCAGCTCACCCAAAACAAGTTAAGGATAAATTAAATTCTATAAAGCTTGAGTATTTCCCCCCCAATATAACCTCAATAGTTCAGCCAATGGAAAGGGGTATAATACAAAATTTAAAAGTACGCTATAATCGCCGTCTTCTCACCAAGATCTTAAGGGTTTGGGAATCCAAAAAAGAGCAATATAATGTCGTTTTCCATTGGTTTCACTTAAGGATCCACTCATTCTGAAATCCAATGGAAGGGTGCTAACTTCTTCTACTCAACTTTGAAATTTTGCCTTTGTATTAGTTAATAGTCGTGTTGGTGAAAATCTGCGATAGTTGCTTTTGACATTTGGGTATGAGTATTAGTGCTTCTTGAGTGGATTCTGACTTGAAATCGAGAAGCGAAATTCTCTTCTCAGAAGAGTATTTTTTACCAATGGAACGGTTTGAGAAGACTTCTGGACGCTTCCAAACGCTTCTGGACGACCAATGGAAAATGACATTAGATATCACTTCTCGATTGTGTGCGCGAAATCCTAAAGGCACTGGGACGTTACTCCATTGACAATTGAAAATTGTTTAAAAAGGCCGAATTTAAGTCTGAGACGTGGGATGACGAAGATGATATTCCGCTTAACTTACTTAGATGTAACAACGAAGACACCCAAAAAATCGAGATAATCTGGGAGAGGCTAACAGAAGCTCATTATAATGTTGAAAGCGTACATTGGAAGGACTATGTTGAAGTCGAAGACGGCATCGTAGCCACTGAAATACCTGATAACGAGTCAATTTTGGAAGCAAATGCTCATGATACTAATGACGGTGAAAATGGAGCTGAAGAAGAAGATGAAGCTGAAATAATAGACTTTGAAATACCAGAAATACATTGCAATCTGCATTTGAAATGAAAGAAGAAATTCAAAATTGCTTATTTAAAATAGAATCTTTTTTTTTTTAAAGGCGATCACTGATGACACGGCGACTGTGGTGTCTAAAATTACATTTTTTTTTAAATAATTAAGTTGAAAAAATATTTTTTCAATACATAATTATAGATTAATGAGCGATAAAAGCAAGAAGCTTAGGTTTATTTATTTATTTTACTTGTTATTTAATTCAATAAATCATTAAATAAAAAACTCTCTCTAACTCGAATTTTTCTAAAACTCCCTCTAACTCGAACTAGTTTTGATATCCCGTGAAAGTTCGACTTAGAGGGAGTAGACTGTAGTTTGAAAAATTAGTTAAGAGTTTAGTTTGAAGAAAAACAATTAAATTACGAAGTTTCTTCTCGAAAAATGTTTCAATGGTTAACTAAAAAATATAAAACTTTGTCATTCTTTTGTCTCGTATAAGATCTGTTTTCAATCTTGGTTAGTATTGTGCGTTCGAATTTATTGATTTGAAGAAATTAAAAAGTGTGATATCATATATACTCGTATAATAAACCACACATTATTATCAATTCCGGACTTAAGAAATTTTATGCCTTGAACACTTTCATTCACTCGTAAAGGGGCCCTAATAGAAATTCTTGTTTAAATATCCAATTTCTAAGGAATGACCCCCCTTTAAAACTCAAAGTTCCATTGGAATTCAGTTTTTACTTGCGATACATGTATGTAGGTACTTACAGGGCAAGTTCTGCATTTGGAAAAAATAATCGAGCTCGAGATTTTGATCAAAGTTGACATTACAATGATTGCGAATACGAACAAAGTGGGTCCGACAATTCCGTCTGTCTGTCTGTATGTCTGTATGTCCATATGTCTGTATGTCTGTATGTCTGTACCTCCATGTAGAGCCTAAGCCACTGGACCTATTTTCTTCAAACTCGGTACTTAAGGGTCTTCGGTGATTCCCTAGAGGAGGAATTGAATTTTTTTAGCCCTAAAACTAACGGTACCTTCCATACACCCGTACTGCATAATCTTATTTATCTCTAAAACGGCTCAAACGATTTTGATAAAAAAAACAAGTGTGATATTATGGACATGGACTATATTTTGGTCAGCCCAAAATTTGGGCGTTATTAGGGGTACCTGTCATAGAACCGTTTTTTTGATTTTCGAATTTCTCACCAGCTTAAGGGGACTCCTGCATAAAAATTTTGGTTAAAATCATTAGAGCAATTTTAACCAAAATGTTTATGCAGGAGTCCCCTTAAGTTTAAAATAATATTGTACATAAGAATATTCGAAAAAATGTTTGTTGGTTTTTTTTGAAAAACATTTTTTTTTGAAAAATCAATATTTTCAAAACCTATGAACAATTATTTTTTGAAATTATTTCCCAAAATCAATATTATTAAATACTTAAAATTCACATCTCACATTTTTTTCTTGAAAAAGTTCAAAGAAATTTCTTATATAAAAAATGTATTTAATAATAAAACGACTTTTTAAAGTTTGTTTGCATAAATTCATACTTTTCTAGAAATCAGACGGAAATTTTATAAAACTTTAAAGTAGTTAACTAACTTTTTCTTAATTTTAAACATTTGGTTCTGAACACACCTAATATGTCAGATCGTTTAAAAAAAGTAAACAAATCTTTTTTGACGTTTGTAAATGTCAAAGAGTCGAAAAAAGTTAGTATGATACTAAAAAAATTAAATAGCTATTTGATTATTTTATCTTTAATAAAATGTTAGAAAAAGTATGATGCTAAGTTTAATTAAAATTTGTTAAATCGTTGTTTTAAGCAAGTATCTTATTAAAAAGGTTTTAACATCATACTAATTCGACTAAAATTTTAATATCGTTAGTTTTTAGTTTTCGTTACTTTTCGATTATTTAATCCGCCACTGGCTTAGAAAACCATCAAGTAAAAGTTTGTGGTATTCTCCTTCATGTAACAGCAAATTTCGATTTTATATTCATTTTACTAGAAGACAATACCTACTAGGAAAATTATCGAAGATAAATTTGATGAGCAGCTTTATTGGTATTTACAAAATTCCAATACAAAATATTTACGGTTCTCATTGTTGTTTTTAAATTCTGAATGAGGACAGAGCTAAATATTTTATCCAAGATGAAAATAATTACTATAAAGATGATGAGGATAACAACTGACGACGATGATTTTGATGATGTGAAAAAGCTTAAGAATTTAATCGCAAAATTTACGATGTTGAGTAATCGATTGGTTTTGTCGGATATCGTTAGGTAGGATAATATTGGTAGTTTTAATCTAAATGTTATTAAAAACATCCAATTATAATTGATTCTTTAAAGATATTAAAAATATTTTATAGTAAATGATTTTGTTTTCCATTTGTTAATATTTAATCTAAAATATCTAAAATAAAAAGGGTGTTTTTTTTAAGGCGGATAAGTTTAATATGAAATTGAAAGGCAGACAAATTTTTTTAATATCCACAAAATTGGATATATTTGAAATATAATTTTTTGTCATTAATGTTTGAGTGTGATTTTGGGCTTCTTGCATAGTTTCTGGAATTAATCACAGTTTTATAATTTAAAAATAAAAATTTCAAAAAAACCATGCATTTTTAAATAGCAAGTTTTCAAAGAAAAGCATTTTTTTCTTTAATTTAGGAAATAATTTGTATTGAAAATTCTGGTTCACAATTCGATTAAATGTTATTAGAGACAAATAATCATAGGGTCAAAGCTTATAAAAATCATAACTAAAAAATTAAACAAAAAAATATCTACCCGTTTTCGAGATATACAGTGTTTTTAAGACTTTTCAGAAGCTCTGTATAAAAAATTTATTAACTGTAAGAAAGTCAAAAATCAATACAGTCTGAGTACTTTAACAGAGATGGTATATCGTTAATAAATGAAATGAAAAGGACTGGGCCCAATTGGGTACCCTGTGATATTCCAGAATAAACTTTAAAGTAATTCGATTCACAGCGGTTGAAAAGTACCGAGTATGATTTATCAAATAAATAAGATTACAAAATATTCACTTAATCCTAGTTTCCTTAATTAAAATAGCAAAACTCGATAAGAGAGTTTGTCAAACACCTTACTGAAGTCTGTAAAGACGCAATCTACTTGCCTTTTGTTCTTATAAATGAGACAATGCAATATTCAGCCACTTTCAGTAAAAAAAAGTTACAGATTCACAAATCATAGCTTCGAAAAGAATAACCGATAATCTATCAATAGGTCTATACATAATTTTTTATTTCAACTTTTAAACCTTTCTTATGTAGAGGGATTATGAATGAATTTTTTTAAATAGATGAAAATACAGAAGAGGTAATTGATAAGTTAAAAATAACGGACAAAGGTAACGACAAGTGACTTACACAGTTTTTCAAAATAGTAGAAAGTATACTATCTAGGTTCTGGTAAACAACTATCGTCTAGGTTAGATATAAAATTTACAATGTTTTCAGTATTTTTATTAAAGTAAATGTCGGTAAATATCAAAAGCCAAAGTTTTGGAAAATTTCGTTATATCACAGTTCGAGTTATCACAGATGTATCTTGAGGTATTAAAAAACTATTATTATTATTATTATTATTATTATTTATTAATCTTACATAAATGTATAAATTAATAATCTTAAAACTACAGCGCTAGCATACAGAGCTTTCGGCTGTATTAAAAAAAAAAAAAAAAAAAAAAAAAAAAACTATTATCCGTCAAGTTTTATAAAAATTCAAACCAAAAAAGAAATCAATTGATTTAAATTAAACATTTCAGCTTTTCGAAAAAAAACTCCTATCTAAATAAACTAAGATAGGATTTTGCTGTACGTGAATCACCCTGTTTACCAAATAAATTCCATTTCTACTGATGCCCATTAATATCCCGTTTTTTTTGTATAGAGAAAAAAAAACAATACATAAATAATGCAGGATAAAATAAATGAAGGAACGTTCATGCAGCTTTTCACATAGTGTCAACCTTTAAGTCATAGAAAACAGAAAAATTGCTCCCAAAAGTCACATTTTCCATTGCTTCCAAGCTCTCTACGGTGGCGATGTAGAAGTCGCTTAGTTTTTTTTTTTATTTTTCAATGACAACAAGCAAAATTTAAACCCAAGGACACTTTTGGACAGAAGCTGCACACCTTGGTTGTTCTGTTGTTATTCTTATAAATAGTCCTTGGTGCAAAAAAAAAACAGCAAAACCGAGTAAAATCAAAAAAATGAAGACAAATAATGTTCCCACCGAAAATAGATTTTAAAATAAAATAGACCACTGTGTCGCACGTATTCGCTACAATACTTTTGGGATTCGAAATTTCTTTGAAATATTAATTTAAATACGCAGTCTAAGAAGAAATGTAAAAAAAAAAGTAGTTTAATTTAATTTAAACGGAGATACGTGATTGTCATTAAAATATTCAAAACATATAAACGTTTGTCGTCGAAATAATTTATTTAAGTTTAAGCCAATTTTGTGAAGAACTCATAATTTGTATTTACAGAAGTGTTTTAAATTTTTTGTATAGTACAGGCAGTGTGTGATAATTTCTTTATAGACATACAATCAATTCTAATAAAACCGTCACTAACTGCTCTTATGATTAGGTTTTTAATGGTATTGAAGACAAACAGTGCTACAACTTATTGTTTTCTTAATACAACAATGTCAAAATGAGTAAGAGTATATGAATACAAACTCGAAATAAATATTCTGATTTTAAACAGTATAGATAGTCGAGAATAATGAAAGAACGAGTCTTTCACGGTCCATTTGAAGAATTAAATATGCTGTTCGGATCTAGAATTTACCAAAGAAGAGAAGTATGGATCATTTCGGATTAGATCTAGAAATTAAAAAGGAACATTTCCGGAGTAAAATTATCAATTAAATAAAAAACTAAATCTTTTTTAAAAACAAAAGTTTTGTTGTTTAGACAGCCATAGTTAGGTATTGCCTAACTTATACGACACAAAAATCTAAGTTGACTGAACCCCAATTAAAGTTGATTTTTTAAATGATAAAAATAGCGAAACTTTTTAGAATTTTTAAATTAAAACACAGTCTAAACAGACTGTGTACAGCTAGATCTAATATTATTTGAAACAATTTCTTCCATTTTATTTGATGATTAAAGAATATAAACGTTTAAAGAGAGTGCGACTTTGACCGTCGTGGTGAACACATGTGTGATCTGCCATACAGTTTGCAGTGCATATTACCTTTGATATAATTTATTAGAACTTTCATAGGGCACGAATCGCCCAAAAAAAAAATATTTTCTGTGTAGAGACAGTGACTCTTATAACATATTAAAGTGGAAATAGATTCAATCAAAAACAAACGTAGTGCTCCAGAAGATCTGGAGCACGTTGTGCAACTAGAAAGTAGTACCCAATTGGGAACTATGAATTTAAGTTTTGGTCATAACCAAAACCCTAATTTTGATATTATAACATCCAAACAATACAATGTTAATAAAATGACAAATATTAACGAACAAAATCAACTTGCCGCCGCTGGCGCAAGCTCCGCAATGTTAGATGATGGGGATGAAGATCCCCTGAACAGCAACTGGACCACAGTGCTCTCAAATTTAAAACATGCTGCCAAAAATTTTGGAAAAAAAAAGAAAACTAGATGATGACAATGTAGAATATTCTAGTTATTTGTCAAATAACACCTTCTATCCTTTATCGGGCTTGGAACATGCATCCGCGGTTCTCCCCGATCAACAAACAAAAAAAGGCGCGAAAACAAACGTCACAGAGTCAACCAGCACCAGCCACAACAACAACAACCAATCAACAGAAGCAGAGGCTCCCCCGGACCCATCAAATATTACTGTAAGCAATAAAAACTTTTGCCCACCAATCTTTATCTTTGGTGCAAACTGTACTTTGATTACAGATTTACTTAATGTTGCTGCTCTCGAATGTAAAGCTAGCGATATAAAATATAAATTTGTTAATTTAGGTTATAGAAAAACTAAGGTATATGTAGATAACGTAGATGTACATAAATTAGTAATTGAAAAACTCAGAGGCACAGGCATTGGGGCTTTCTCTTTTTCACCTAAACAAACTAAACGGGCATCTATTTTGCTAAAGGGTATTGACGGTGATACGGATCCCGACTCAATTAAAAAGGCTTTGAACCAAGCCGTGCCTAATGTTAAATTGAGTAAGATCTCACAATTTACCACTAATAAGACCAAAGAGCAAGGTCTCAAATTGAACATGTTTGTTGTTCAATTAGAAGTTGGAGAGTCGCTTAAAGATTTGATAAAAATAAGGTATCTTCTTCATCAACGTGTATATTGGGAGAAAAAGTTTAACAGATCTGTAATTCGCTGTTATCGTTGCCAGAGATTTGGACACACAGGCGATTGTTGTTCTTATAATAGTCGATGTGTTCTGTGCAGCGAGTTTCATGATTCTGATGTTTGTATTAAATCTGTCAAAGAACTGAAAGAGAAAAATCAGCCAATTCCCACACTCAAATGTGCCAATTGTTTCAAAGAGCATTCAGCAAATTCTCTTGAGTGTGAAGCGTATATAAGGTACAAAGAGAAGCAACAAATAAGTATTGAGCATGCAAAGTTTTTAGCCAACAAAGCTAGAAATCAAGTTCTTAACTCAATAAACACATTCACAGATAAAAATATTTCTTTCGCTGACATGGCGAGAAATTCAAAGAGTATTCCCAAAAAACAGCCATCATCGTCAGAAATGACAAATCCTCCTCTCAGAGAAAAACAGTATCAACCAAACAATATTACTGAATTTCTGGATGAAGCTAAGAGCTTATTTAATATTTCTTTTAAAGATCTTTTGTACAAAATAAGAGAATTTTGGCCAAAGTACCAGAAACTACAAAATAAAGAAGACAAGATGTTTGCATATCTTGACTTTGTGGCATCTATTGTTATATAATGGATTCTAATTTCAAACTTAAAACAATTTCGATTATTGCAAATTCCATAATATCCAATGAAAGAAGATTAGCCTTAGTAAGCCTTCTAAAAAGTCACAAACCCCAAATTTGTTTTTTATGTGAAACTGTTTTGAATAATAGACACAAACCTTCATTTGAAGGATTTAACATCATACGGAATGACGATGGCAGAGGAACTGCTATCGTTATTGATGAAAAATTAAGGTTCAACAAGCTCCTCTTCCATAGCGACATATTTTCAGCTTGCCTAGCTGTCTTAATTTGTAAAAATAACTCTGGTATAACTAAACGTATCCTTATTGGAAGTATTTATGTACCAACAAACGCAGGACAAGGGCTATCTATAGAATTAGATAGACTAAATGATATTATTAAGACTTTCGATGAAACAATAATAGGGGGTGACTTCAATGCCCGTCACCCATCCTGGGGAGACTCAGTGAGCAATTCAAATGGGAACATTTTATACAAATGGTATAATAATGGGCCATATCTCTATCTTGATTTCATTTCTCCTTTTAGCCCAACATATCCGCAGTCCTCATCAATATTGGACTACTTCCTTACATCTAGTTCACTTTCACAAACTCCAAACAATAGGCCTTGCAAAACATTTCCTACGTTCTCAGACCATTATGGTATTGGAATAAATCTTGTCATTTTTGATGTTTATCCGATATTAATACCACCTTAATCTTATACCAGCTTCGAAAAAACTAATTCGGATGTATTTAGAATGCAACTTCACAATAGGCTCTCAAGAGTGACCGCTCCCATAGACAAAAATATCACAAATGCAGAAATTGATACAATTTTAAACAATATTAACCAAAATATAGTTTCTTGTGTTGAAAATAACTCAACTACTCGAAATGCAAAGGACGTTAAATACAAATATATTTCCGATCTAACTAAAAATCTTTTGAAAATTCGCAACATTTGGTTGAGAAAACTGAAGAGAATCTTTCATAAACATTTAAATAGACGCAACTCAGAGTATCAACAACTTCATTCGCAAATACAGTGCCTTGGTAAAATAATAAAAGAGCGAGTAAAAAACGACCTTGATCAAGAGTTCAGAACACGTCTTAATAAAATAAGACCTTCTCCACATGCTTTTAAGGAGATTGATCAAATAACAGGAAGGAAAGTTTTCGGGGCAGATTTAGTTAAAGATGTTTTGAATATCGATGGACAGGAACTGGTTGATATTGAGAGTAAGCTCAGCGCATTCAGGACCATGTACGCTAGTGTTTTTGCAGACCGAACACCGTCTTATGATACAAATTTAAACAATGAAGTATTCTCAAAAGTAGATGAATTTTGTAACACTCATTTAGAAAATCCTTTAACGACATTTACACCATCGAACACAGCATGCAACCAAGTTTCTTTACCTTTTACTACACATCAAAAAGTTAATACATTTAGAATCAATTTGAACAGCAAAAAATCATGTGGTCTTGACAAAATTTCGAACTTTGTATTAAGGAAATGCCCGAGTTCCCTTGATATTACACTTACTTGTCTCTTTAATCAGTGTATAAACAACGGGTACTTTCCAATTGCATGGAAACGGTCCAAAATTATGCCTATAGCTAAAAGGAATCACGCCAAAAATATAAAAGATTTTCGACCGATATCTCTACTTTCCAACATAGGAAAACTATTTGAAAGAGTTATAGCAGAATCTCTTGATATTTTCCTCGATAACTCAAATATTATACCAAACACACAATTTGGTTTTAAGAAACAACACTCAACTGAGCATTGTCTTTTAATGCTTAATGATAAAATTATTCACAATCTGAGACAAAAGAAGTGCACAGTTGTCTTGGACATTGATTTAGAGGCAGCATTCGACTCCATTTGGCATAAAGGGCTTATTTTTAAGTTAATTACATTGAGATGTCCTGAGGCTCTCATAAGATTGATTATCAGTTTTCTTAATTCAAGAACCGCGTCTATTGTCATTGGATCGGAGTTTTCAGATTCATTTCCAGTACTCCTAGGAGTTGCTCAAGGAACATTACTTGGACCGAAATTATTTAATATATTTTTACATGATATGCCGTTTTGCAACTCAGATTCTGATACTGAAGCACTTTTGTACGCAGACGACACAAAACTTTTCGCCGCTGCCGTAAGGCCAAACAAGGCATTAGAAAAATTACAAACCGCGTTACCTAGTTTACTGTCGTATTTAAAGTCCTGGGGTTTAAAAATTAAAGCTGAAAAATGTGGGCTAACGTGTTTCAGAAACTCCTATGGAAAAGGGCACCGAAAAGCTGTTAAGGAAAGCAAGGAGTTATCCTTGTGCATTGAAAATAAGATAGTTCCATTAAAAACAGAAACAAAGTACTTAGGGATTCACTACCAAAATAAATTCAAATTTAACAAACATGCGCGGAATGTATTAAATAAAGCGAAAATGGCCACTGCTATTTTAAAAAAATTACTTTCGTCAAAGGATTTATCCCAAAAAACAAAAATTCTCATATATAAGACACTGATAAGACCCATAATCTCGTATGGTTTTAGTACCTGGTTCACTATTTCTCCAACGGCAGCAAAAGAATTAGAAAAGTTCGAAAGAACAATCTTACGATTTTGTAATGGAAAGTATCGTAGACCTAATAAAAAATGGTTTTCTAACTATACATTGTATAATTTAACAAAGGTTAAACCCTTAATGATTTATATGACAACTTTATTAAAAACCAGGCTAGAATCTACTGCTAACCACCCCAATCCACTTGTCAAAGAGTTATGGGATACAAATACTACTAGCGAAAGCTCATACCTTGAGTATTATCAATCGCCATTCGATCTTTTGCATAATAGATCCCGAAATTTAATAGAGCCTCAGTTGAATAATACACTGACTTTACCTTTTTATGAGAAAGCCTCATTGAATGTCCTTAGAGGATAACATAAATAATATAGAACATAGTTGACACAGTCTTTGAATAATAGTTAATTAAGTCATATTACTAATTTAATATTATTTATCCTATAGTTTGTATAAATCATAAGTTTCTTGTTCCAATATATTAAATTATATCTCGAATTAAGCAACTACTTTTCTTAAATTTATATCAGACTCTAAAAAATAAACTGGATTGAAAAAAAAAAAAAAAACCTTTTATAAATATATGCATATGAAATGCATCTTTTGTTATTTTATTTTAGTTTTAAGTTCTAGTCAATATTAGTTTTAAGTTTCGCCTTTAAGAGAATATGTGAACGTGTGTCGGGAGCAAGCATACGAAATTTATAATAGAGAAACACTTTTTGAACTGTGTAATCATAATATTGTTAAAAAAAAAGAAAATTTATACTCTTCTTTTATTCAATACTTTTGTAAGCCAGACATAATTAATAAAGTCGGCAGCATAAAACAAGAAAACGTTGTAATCAAAACTAAATTTGTGAATTTAAGTCTCAATAAAGAAAACTGAAACTGAAACTGAACGTTTAAAGAAATTTGTTGATCTATGTATGATAAATGATAAATGAACTCTTACCATAATTTAACACTCCGTTTAAACTTAAGTTATCACGATAGGCTTAAATTTGTTTTAAAAATCCCTTGTTCATTTTTTCTGTGTTAGAACTGTAACAAATTTAAGTATTGCAGTATTTTGTGTCTGTGTTAAAAATTTAAGAGATTTTTTTTTGAGAGTTATAGGCTTTTCACACCGAATTAAAATCTCGAATTTCAGCAACAAGATTACGAAATCTGATTGAAGCGTTCGCACTGAACAGAACCAGGATTTCATTTGACGTTTCTGTCCATTTATCCTGCTTTCTCGGATATAATTTATCTTCTCTCCTTCTCTCCCAAACAATTCAAATTTCAAATAGTCACTCCAGACTCGACTCCATTATCTGCTTTTTATCTACCTCTTCTCTTTGACAATTTGCTGACAAAGCAGAACATTTCTAAAGATTTGTTTGTTTTGACAATCTTGTGTTTGAAAGTAGATTTTGAGGAGATTTTGTCGTAATCTAGTAGATTTGGAAATCTGAAAATGTATGGGAAATCTAGTAGATTTGGATGAGATTTTGAGAATTTTGCTCGAAATCTAGATTTTGATTTGGTATGAATAGCGTATTAAATAGATAATAATACAATAAAAAAATACAATATAATTCGGAGTAGGCGTTCCGAAAAGCTTAGTATAGTATTAGATTTATTGCGAAGTGAACATAGTTTAAACATAGTTACTGTATTCAATATTTTCTTATAACTAGTTTCTTATATCAGCTGTTAAGCAAAAGAATATTTTATTGAAAACAAAATAAAAATGGGGTTTTAATCGCACATGGATTGCTACGCCTATTAATAAACCTCTGTTAATATAATTTTATCATTTTTCCATATTTTCATTATTTTGAATCGTAAATAGTTTATTCTTATCCAATTAAGAAAGAAAACAAATAATGAAGAAAGTGTGTTGAAAAAGTATTGCCTTTTGAATGACAAGTTAAATAAAAGTTAAAACTAATTGTTATATGGAGTATTAGTTGGAAAAGTGTTAAGTACGAATTCAAAAATTTAAATGAGAAAATTCTGGTGTTTTCCTAAAATTTTATTCCTATATACTAAAATTTGTTTTACATACATAATTTTAATAAAAAAAAATTTCAAAATCTTTAACTCACTTAAAATGTAAACAGGTGTTTATTTTGTTTTTTGATAGAATTACACGACTGTCAGAATTTCTGTTAGAAAAGTGGAAAAACATCTTTTGAGTACCTCTCCGTTGTATGGTGTTAGTGCCACCAGGTTCACAATCAATTAATAGAAGCCGTTCAAACTAGATTCATTCGATTTTTTCTACGCGGCCTTTGTTGGGATGATCCATATAATCTACCACCTTACGAACACCGTCTAACCTTAATACATTTCCAAACTATAAGTGGACGTCACGATAATGCCGATATACTTTTTGTGCACCAGCTTTATAACACCAGCAGATAACACGTCAAATTTTTTAGGGACAATGTTGTGTTTATGATGATGATTTTTTAGTGATGTCAAATAGTGAACGCATTGACCATTTACGATGATCATCTAACCGTAGCTTAACATTTCAAATCACCACATTTTGGCTCTAGTGAAAACAAAGATAAAACTTAAAACATATATCAACGAACATATCCTCAAATAATCAAAAACTACCAACCCTTAGGACAGGCGCGCACATTCAATTTTTAGTTTCGCAACTGTTTGGTTGCTAAAATGAAACATATATGTTTTGACACAAACTGAACGATTGCCTTCGCAACAGTTGAGCTGTTTTCTATAAGCGCAAGAGAGAATATAGTGTGAGCGTGAGTAAAGAGTTGCCATTGCGCGGTTCTCTTTCAACTGGTGATTAAACTATTTGATTTCGACCACAGTTGCCAGTGCGCGACTAGCCTTACGCACAAAACATTTAACTTCGAACCAAACATTTTGTATATTAACTATTTCAATTAAATTTGACTGAAGTTAATATTCGTATTGTTTTGGAGAAAACATAATATTAATGAATTTTATATTTCAATTGCGTTTGGGTTCAAACTTTTCTACAGAAAAATCAGCTTTCTGCAAATTGCCGAATTGTGAATTAAAAACTGTGTAGAATGTCTTGATTTAATTATTGAAAGTAACTAAATAAATTAAATACTCCTTCTTCAATCTTTCCGAGCTCGGAAAATTATGAAGAATGGGAAGATGTAATTGATGTTACTATAAAAATCCACCATTGTATTTCAATGGTGGAGAATTGGAGAGTTTCACTTGTGAATTCTTTTTTTGGTTCACTGGCAGATTCTTTGTAATATAAACGTGGAGTCCGAAAATACTCTCAATTACCCCAAAAATATTGACTGGAAGAAGTTCAGAAGTTCAATATTTAGTATCTTGGAGTGGCATTAAGACTTAGAGAATCAGATTGTTGGCTTCCCAAACCTTGCGGAAAAAGCAGTATTACAAACCTGATCCTAGCAGATATTTTTGCTACCTGGTCACAGTGGAATAAATGGAAATGAACGGGGTGACGAGATGTCAGGCAAGGATTATCCCACTTACGAAACGAGTTAAAATTCCTCTTAGTGCTATGAAGGGTAAAATCTTCTCTACTTTTCTCACAGAATCCAACCGTAAGTGGATAAGTTTGACTGTATTATATGTATCTAGATGTGACCCACCTATAATAAGTCTCGTACAAATGACTTTATAAAAAAGTCATTAAATTCCTCTGTAAATGTCCTGCTCTGGTAAAAATGGGAGCCCAACTATTTGGAAAGACGAGCTTAAACAACTTCTGTAATGGTTACTCCCCGATATTGAAACAGAAAGCTATCGACATTCAGCTAGAGAGGAGCTCATAAATCCTTCATCATATTCCATTAAATCCATAGTTCAAACGAGTTTAGCCGAATTTCACCTCAATAGCTTCGTCATTAGACCACACTTGTAAGTATTTCAGGTCAAGGTTTGTTGTATCTGGGCCAACAGTTTGTGGCTCCTATTTAATTTTTTCTTAAGAATCCCTAACCTTTCCTTTATTTTACCTACTATATCACAAATGAAAAAAATGAATAAATGTTTCTTAGTAGTCGAGTACCCTTTATGACTCCTCTGAGTCTCCTTGTTCTATTTGGTGTTAGTTTCATTCGTGTCAAAGAAAGAAAAAAACATTCAAGAATGCCAATTGAAGCGAGAAATACCTTCCCTAGTCCTGCAGTTGTATGCTTCCTTTCTTCCTTAGTTTGCTTTTCCATTTCAACAGTTTCTAGATACACTATACCGACCAGTACCTATCAAGAATTTTCTGAAGCTATTTTGTGCCCCAAAAAATATTTTAAGTTTTCTTTTTACTTCTATTTGAGATTTTTCTTATTGGAATGGGGTTATATTGCAATTGGATTTCCACAAAAACGACAGAATATAATTTTTTTATATTATTTCTTGTTCGGAAGGCATTTCCCAATCACAAATTGAATATTCTTCAAAGCCTCGAATTCGTTTGGTAGAGCATCTGGGGTTTTTTTGTTTCTATCAAAACGAAAGGAGACTGGAGTAGCTTCAAAGGATGTCTGGAGAAAATTATATTATTTTGGATAAGGGTGCACCATCAACAAAAGCATCATAATAATGATAGAAGTTTTTTTTTTGTATCTTCTTGTTCAAAGATGGGGTTCATTTTTTTTTCCCACGCACTGAATTCAGGAGGGACATTTTTTTTTCGTCACGAATTGCTTATATTGATTTTTTGGGGGGAAATCAATGAAGGTTGAGGCAAAAAGGCAAAACAAACCCAATATATTTGCTAAAAATAACAAATTTCAATAATCAAGTGAAGATCTTGACACTGTAACATTTTGAATCATATTTTACTCGTGCCACGTGCTTTAATTTATTTTTTATATAAAGAGTTTTTCAATAAGGGCGGATAGGCGAAATTAAATAAAAGCCTTTTGAAAAGCCGAAGTATGCCATTATGTATGGAATATGACATTGTTCAAATACCCGCCTCGGTCCAATTTTCAATGACTAGTCCGCATAGATGCGGTTGAATTTAAGATATGGCCTGTCTGTATTATGTTGACTTTAAGGGCAACGGTCGATTGTGGTTTAATTGCATAGACCTGGGCATCAGAAAATCGAACAAGAAAAGTCTAGCAGGGTCGAATCGAATGAACTTGGTTACTCTGCGGGAGATAACCTTACCTTCAAATCATTTATGCAGAATGTCAATTGTGGCCATCGTGCTGGAACCATGTGTTGTCTAGGTCCATTCTACAACATCGTTTTCGACAAAAAAAAAAAAAAACGGTAACAGTAACGGTATGGCCTTAGGCCCAAGTTCCGACGCCAAATTCAGTTGAAGTTGAAGTTTGCGAAAAGCCGAGTTCTTTTACACGGCGATGAATCGACTGCATTGGTTTTTGCTGTACACTTCCACAGACCGTGGCGATATTCTAGACAGATTTTGCGTTCCTTTAGGTACAAATGTTAGACTGTTCAAAAGTGTTACATACCATGGTGATTTTTCACTATTAACTAAATAATAAACAACAAATCTGACAGATGTCACCAAAACAACATGGTCACCTCAGGCCGCCAAAGTCTACCGGCGACAATTGAAAAATCAAAGAGATGTTCTTACTGACGTGAGTCTTAGCTTTAAGAATTTTATTAAAAAATTTAAAACTTAAGATGGGACGTTTACTATAAGCACCTGAAAACCAGCTAGATAAGTGTGGAGACATTGAATCTTGAAACAAAACCAAAATCCTAAACGTTGGGCGCCATTTCTTTGTTGCAGCATCTTAAATAATAGATACTAATAGTCTATTTATTTATTTAATTCGTTAAAATCTAACGTTAACAATATTAAAAATAATTCTTATAATCTAATATAATCTAATATCATAATTTATATTTATTATTCAATATTGTTGAAAATAGTCGAGATAGTAATTTGCTTAATTGCACGTGTTGGAACTATTGGTTATTGGTGGGAGTGGTTATTTACTCGCAATTATCCAAACGCCAAAGAACTTGGTCCATGCCAAAGTTCGAAAACACGGCTTCGTTTATGGTGGCTTTAACTTTCCGTAATGATTTGTTTTTAGTGTCTGAAAAATAAAAAAATACAATGCACGACAGAGTCAATCGAACATGAACTTATATCTAATAGACTTAAAATTTTAAAAATTAATGATATTACTCAAAAGTGAAGGTATATGTATATGAGTTTAAAATTCATTCTTTTAAAATGGCTTAAACAAGTCCTCTAGTAGTTTAAGCTAAGAACCGATTGAAAGTGATTGCTTAATCAAATATGAACTTATGAAAGAAGAAAAATTATAAATCGTTGTAGCGATTTTTAAGACAAACATTTGGTACACTAACTTATAGTTTTTCTTATTGTACATGTAAAATCACAATTAAAAAAAAAAATAAAACATTTATCTGTTTTGAAATATCCAATTAAAAAAAATTAATGTTTTTTTCAAAAATGCAAAGCATATTTTTACTTGCGATATACATAATGTAGGTATGTACTATAATAGGACAAGTTCTGCATTTGGAAAAAAATCGAACTCGAGATTTTGATCAAAGTTGACATTACGATGATAGCGAAGACGAATAAAGTGGGTTCGACAATTCCGTCTGTCTGTCTGTATATCTGTACCTCGATCTAGAGCCTTAGCCTCTGGACCTATTTTCTTCAAACTCGGTACTTAAGGGTCTTCCGTGATTCCCTAGAGGGGACATTGAAATTTTTGTTAGCTGTGTACCCCCTATACACCCGTAATGCATAATCTTATTTATCTCGAAAACGGCTCTAACGATTTTGATAAAAAAAATTATGTGTGATACATATTATGGACATGGACTACATTTTTGTAAACAAAATTTTGGGGAAAAATGTTATCAACGGTACCTGTCATAGAACCGTTTTTTTGATTTTCGACTTTGTCATTAACGGCTCAAACGATTTTAAACAAAAAATTTGAGCAGGAGCCCCCTTAAGTTTAAAATAATATTGTATATAAATTTATTTGAAAAAAAATATTTTTTTTTGTTAAAAAAAAAAAAATAATTTATTTTTTGAAAAATCAATATCTTGAAAACGTGTGACGATTATTTTTGGAAATTATTTCCTAAAATCTATATTACTAAGCACTTAAAATTGGCATCCCAAATTTTGTTCTAAAAAAAATTGAAAGAAATTTGTTATATAAAAAATTACTTTAATAAAACGTTTTTAAACTTTATCTGCGCAAATTCATTCTTTTGCGGAAATCAGGCATTCCATGCATTTGAACATTTTTATCTCATTAAATCCATGTTTTTTATTTATAAAATGTATTTTAAATTCCAAAGTACTTTTATATAAGAGCAAGTTCGTGCGATCCAGTCGTGCATTTTATTTTTCTAAATTTTGATATGCAATGTAAACTTTTCATTAAAATCTTTTAAGGTGATATTGAGAAAGTCGAAATTTAAAAAAGTTACTGTCACTAAAATAGTTATTTAAAATTTTTTTTATTGAATTATAGACCGTAAAATTAATTGAAACGGAAAATTCAAAATTCTAGATGCCGTTTTACAGAAAAATACCATTTCGAAAACCATTTTAAACTTTTTGCTTGGGATATAGGTAAGTTTTGCATTTGAAAAAAAAATCTAACTCGAGATTTTGATCAAAGTTATCAAAGTTGACATTACGATGATAGGGAACACGAACAAAGTGGGTTCGGTAATTCCGTCCGTCTGTCTGTATGTATGAAGAAATTGAAATTGTATGTTTAGCTCCAAAGCTAACAGTACCTGCCATACAGTCATTATACCAAATCTTATTTATTGTGAAAACCACTTTAACGATTTTGATAAGAAAAATTACGTGTGCCATTATGGACATAGACTAAATTTTGGTTAAAACAAACTTTGAAAAAATATTATTAACCGTATCTGTCAAGGAACCGTTGTTTTAACTTTCGATTTTATCATTAATGGCTTTAACGATTGTGTCCAAAGTTTTTGAACAGGAAATCCTTTGAATTTAAAATAATATTGTACACAAATATTAATTTTTTTTGTTGAAAATTAGAACGATTAGTTCTTGAAATTATTTCCTAAAATATAAATTAATTAGCTAATACTTAAAATTAGAATCCCAATTTTTTTTCAAATTTAAAAGAAATTTCTCATAAAAAAATTAATTTAATAATAAAACGATTTTTAAGCTTTGTTTGCATAAGTTAATTTTTTTTTTTTTAAATTGGTTCATAAATTTTTTTGACATATATTTTTTTATCCAGAATAATAAAAAACTTACATTTGACGTATGAAATTGTTTTCTTAAAACTTATTAAAAAAAAATTATTTACTAAAACTTATTTACAAAAAACCGCTTTATAACGATTTAAAATTTTCCAATAAAAGGATTGTGTCTTCCTTTAAAGTGTTTGAGCTCAGTGGGAGCTTTTGGGAATGTTGGAGAGTCAAGAATATTAAAAAGGAGATACGATGCACATTGGTTTTGAATGTCTGAATATCGCAATGGAAGGATTGAACTCACATGAAATTTTGTTTAAGCTTAAACCATGAAAATGTTTCTCTAATAAAATCCATTGTTTATAAGAACACTTTGCATTTTGTATTCTCTTGAATATAAGACCAGGAGGGTCATTCCGTAACTCGATTATCGTCAGACGATATCGTTTGAACGATAGCGTTGCCTTTTTTTGATTCACGTAAGTCGATAATCGTCAAAACGCTATCGTCAAAACGATAGCGTTTGGACGATAGCTAAATAGGTATCGTCTTGCATTAATTTTGAATTTTGTAGGTGACTATAGTTGAGTGATTGAGTTTCCACTGTAAATCGACATTTTGTATTGTTTTCTATTAAATTGACAGATTGACTACAGTTTGAGAGATTCTGAAATGCATACAAATCTCTAAAACTGTGATCGATTGACGAGACGATAGTAGTCGAGTTACGTGAAGCAAATTATGGACGATATCGTCGACGATTATCGTTACTCGTAAAATTCGTAGTTCGAGCTCTGTTTGATGTGTCACATGTGATGTTTGGAACCATATTTTGTCTAGACCTAATTGATTCAATTCGTGTACAAGAAAGTTTTCCAACACGTCCCGATAGCATTCACCAGTAACTGTTACGACGTTGCCTAATGGCATCTTCAAAGAAATATGGACCTAATATCGCCGCCACCGGTTGGCCCAAATGGATACACCAATGGTCTTTGGTGTATCACTCGAGGGTTTTCACTGCCCAAAAACCGGCTATACGAAATGTGCTTCATCTCTTATAATGAATTTTTCCCAAAAATCACGTTATTTAAAAAATATAATAATTTCAACCACTCTCCACCAGCGTTTCGAAGGTGATTTGCATCTTCTTTAGGCGAGATTAATTATACAAATAAATTAATTAAACATAAGT
This sequence comes from Chrysotoxum bicinctum, assembly GCA_911387755.1. NCBI lineage: Eukaryota > Metazoa > Arthropoda > Insecta > Diptera > Syrphidae > Chrysotoxum > Chrysotoxum bicinctum. Next base: position 247,660,127 of record OU426987.1, read on the forward strand.
GATAGTGTGTAGGGCGGACATGATTATAAATTAAAATGAACGTTGTCCAAAAATTTAAAATAGGTATACCATTTTAAAAAAAGACCATGTTTTTTAAAAAAATGAACTTGAAATTTAATTTTTTTAGTTACATTTAGGGTCTTTGAAAAAAGGTTACTCCAAGTTTTGGATTTGTTGTCAGAAAACAAGGACTTTTGTTTCTTACAAAGACATGATACTTGTAAACATCTTTTGAAAGCTAATTCTTGGGATTCGAAATTCATCGCCTTTTAATTTCCTCTTTATAAGATTGACAAGAAAATACATAAATATACGAGTATGCCCCTAGGTATAGCTTTCGGCTCTAATTTTGTAATCCTTAAAAGCATCAAAACACATCAAAAAAAAAAAAAAGAATACAATTTGTTCCAAGAAATTAAATTAAATCAAACCCTAACAACCAACTCCATAACTAAATAACAAAACAAAAAATAAAAAGGAAAACTTGTTCCATCTTTCAAAAACTTCTTTTCTTTGAAAAGAAAGGAAAAGTTTTCTTTTTCTAAAAAAAAAAGAAGAACTTTTGCGTGTCACCTCTTATCTGTTTTCTCAAAAGAATTCTCGGTTTATTCACCTATAAACACACACATTATGTGATTCTTCCTTTTCGCCTTCTTAACAACTTTATCTCTCTACTCTTTCTTAATAAAATGATTTATTAACGGTCGATTTGGAGCTTGTCTGCCTTTCCACAACCATAAATCCCCGTAGGTCATGTTTTGAATAGCAAACACGAAAAAAAATATCACTGACTTAAAGCTCTTCATTTCAATCAAACATGGGAAAAAGTTACGAGTAGCACGATTTTGCTCTCAAATGAAAACATTGATCTAATATTCAAAACAAATGAGAAAAACAAAACAACTCAAAACGAGCTGAGAAAGTTCGTGCACACGAGATACAACAAAACCACCCTTCAATAAAATTTTTGGCGCCAAATCTCAGTTGATGCAAAAGCTTCCTCAATTCGCCACATTACCAACAGCTGATTTTGTGCGAATTCGCTTGGTTGTGTTTAATCAACGGAACAGAGAAAAAGTTTACCAACGCCGCCGCCGTTGTCGCACGTTTGTTTTTCAGTTAATTCTACACAAATGTGTAGATGCACAGCTTGCTCCTCTGCTGTATCTGTATCCAAAAGATACCTACTTTCTGTTTTGTGTACGGTTTTTCCAAATTTCAGTGTTCAGTTTGTCAGTTCAAATTGATTCAAGTGTGTCGGTCGGTTAGTTAGTCGGCGAATGTGAATTATTATTTATTTTTGCATCATTCATATACATTTCAAAATAATTGCGCGTTCATTCCTCCAGTAAGCTATCAAACGGATTCTCTTAAAAAATTAGGGTTCTGCTTCGCGACATAGAATTCAAATAGTTTATTTCTTCGGCTTCGGACCGTTTATTTCTCCAAGGGTGCTTGCTTTTGCCCTCATCGTCGCAGAATTTTGTCCGTGATTCAAAAATGATTTGTAAATTTTGTGTATACATTTTTGTATTTGTTTTTAAATCTGTCGGCTGTGCTAATAAATTTTGCAGCACTCTTTGATTGATGCAGTGTAAATGAGAAAATCTATAAAAGTGCATTTGCAGCTGTGGTGATAAATATAAATTAATAATTACAGTTCCTTCCCATTTATACATAGCCTGTGTTTGTGTTTTTTTTTCTCTCTGTGAACCTATAGTTTTTAACAAAAACAAAATTCAGTTTTTACAGTCAAAATATTATAATCTGGAATTCATGTTGGGCGCCATTTAGGAAAAATGGATTTGTAATTATTGTGCTATAGTAGTTCTAGTTTTTATAATTGATGTTCGTTGTTTGCTTAAAGAGGTATAATGTCCAATTTCAAGGACCATTTTCGTTTCGGGTCACAAGTGATTTTGTTCTGCACATTTTAGTTTAAGAGAACATGGTAAGGTTCATGTCATAACTGTTAATAATAATTATTATTATTAAGGATAAATAAATTAGTTAGCGCTGCGCTGGTGCGGGATAATAAAATGAATGAGAGTGAAGAAACGTGTCAATAAATAAATACAAATTGAGTTTATTTTCAACCCTTGTTTGAGAGTCAAGTTAAGTGAAATCGTGGAAAATCGAATGCAATTAGTGTTCTAAAAAAATCAACATTGGTAAATGTGTGTGGCATACGTAATATGGGTGGAATACGCGTTGGTCTGTCAATAACAAATGTAAGTGTAAATATGCATGTTTATAATATTTGTTTGTAGGAACCTATAAATAGATTATGCTTCTTCTACATATTCAATTAAACAAATTACTGTTAGTCAAAACCGACGATATTACGAAATTTTAGTATTTACACAGATTAATGAAAGAGGGGGATGTGGTTATTCATTTCATATACGTAGATAACGTGGAAATTTTAAAACCTATGGTTTGTAAATGAAACCAAACTTCAGAGAGTGCAAATTCCGATAACCCAGAGAGAAGTTTTTACTTTTAGATATAATTGAATTTTAATTATCCCGTTTGGTCAAATACAAACTGTCTGTGGAGTTAACTTTTTTTTTAATTATAAAAAGAATAAATTAAATTAAATTTATTAAATATTTAAACGAACTAAATTGAAACTCTCAATTGGAAATGGTTTAAATCAACCAGCCAATAATATATTAATTAAATTTATTTCGAAAGTTATATGACTTATTCATTGATGTCAGTCTTCATAAAATGTTTATAAATATAAACTAATTTTAAGTTCTTTTCATATAGTTAAAGAAGCAGAAAGATAAAACCTTTGTTACGATTGCATTTTTCTGTATAATTTTAAATAAGACACACGTAGGGTTGACTAGGGTAAATGTAACAACGGGCAAAAATCTATTCCCTAAAAGAAGAAAGATGAAAAATTTATTTTTTTTTGGATCAGATAGATTCTTTCAATATAGAAAAGTCGTGCTTAGATAAATAAATAAATTTTGTTGGTGCAACAGCTCAAAGAGAATCAGGACCTAGTGACTTATTACAACTCTCAAACATTCCTGTGTGCGTGTTACCAGAAATGGAGGGGACCTACAATTTTCTGCCTATTCCGAAAGGCACATGAGCAAAACTTTTCATAACAAGAGAAACCTGGATTATTCAATTTCTCGTAAGAGGCAGGAACTTTTTTGCAGCAGCTTGGAATCGAATCCGAGACTTTCTGTATGACAGTCCACATTATGCCACTAGCCATTATGCCAAGGGTTCGTGCATACATTAAAAAAAAATTAAAGGCGATATTCAACAATAATTTTCCCTTAAACTTTGTCTGAAAGTAATTAATTTCGATGCGCCAGATATTCTCCAGTATTTTTGTTAATAATCCACAATATTCGCCAAAAAATATGCAAACCTAACTGGTTTTAAAAAAATAAAATAAATGATCATTTAAAAAACTTGAACAACGAGTACTGACAATATATTTCTACCATATTGCACAATGATTCTGAATGTATTACATTGAAGAAAATAAAATGCACGACTGGATCGCACTAATCGAATTTAATTTTAAAAATCAGTATTACTATAGAAAAATGTTGACAACCATACAAAAAAAAAATAAAAATCGTTGTAGTGGTTTAAAAAAAAAATTATCTGTTACATACAAAATTTTTAAAACAAGTTTAAGAAAACAGTTTGGACCGTCAACATAAAATTTTTATTATAGTATGAACAAGAAAAATACTGACCCGTTTTTGTGATATAGAATTTTCAAAAAAAAAATTTATAAGCTTTTAAATTCAATTCTTTTCGAGAAAAATACGATTTTCGAAAAACATTTCTTAACAATTGTATGGTTTGTACCGTTATATTTAAATAACATATTTTTGCTTATCAGATCTTGTAGATTGTATTAAGGAACTTCAAATTTTCAGATTAAAAAAATTCGAACATGGGGTCTTCGAAATATTGAGCTTTGGAACAATTTTTTTAAATTTTTTTAATTTTTTTTTTAAATCAAAAAAAAAAAATTGTTTAAAAAATTTGAATACACAATACTATCCAAACTTTTAGGCTGCTGTAACATACAAAAATGATCAAAATCGGTTGAACCGTTTTTAAGAATACCAAAAAAATGGTTCAAAAGAAGATACCATTAATTACCATTTTTCTTAATTTTTTTAAGTGTTACTTTGCTTTAGTTAAATAAAATTTTGTGATTTTTTTCCAATAGAACTCGAGATTTTTATTTTTTGTTTTTGATTTTCTCAAAAATGGTACAACCGATATAGATCATTCTTTTAATGCTAAAGCTCATCATAAATTTGAAAAAGTGTTTTCAAATTTTCCAACATTTTTTTTTTGATTTAAAAAAAAATAAATTCAAATTTTTTGTTGGCAACTCAATATTGCGATAACCCAAAGCTCGTTTTTTTTTTTAACTTGACAGTTAAAAGTCTCTTAATACATTTTACAAGATGTGGCCAAATCTTTTTATTTTGCCCAAAAATAACGGTACATTATAGATCGTATAACAGTACACCATACAAATGTTGAAAAAACGGTTTTCTAAGATCGTATTTTTCTCGGAAACGGCAGCGGCGCGCCTAGAATGTCGAGAATTATTTTTATCTATTAATATTTACGATCTTTAAATTCAATAAAAAAGATTTGAAATTAAGATATTACTGACTGTACCTACCAACCAGTCTTTCGAATTTTGAATTTCTCACTATCAACATAACGTATTTTAATGAAATTTCTTATAGAGAAGCTTTTAAGAAGTCTTAATGTATTTATCTCTCACTAATAAAAAAGTTTAAAAAATAAATTTTATGCTTATGAACAGTTTTCGTTGGTAACATTCTTTTTAAAGTTTTTAGTCTTTTACATATGTATGTATCTATATGATCATTTATATGAGAAAAAAAATATTTTATAAAATTTCGAACAAAATTAGTATGTTACCGTTATTTTTAGTCTTAAAAAAATTTCAAAATGTTATTTCTACCAAGTTTAAAGAAAATCAGCCGAGCCGTGTAGGCTGTAGTCGAAGATACAGGTAGACAGAATTGTGAGACCCACTTTAATATATCTTCATATTTAGAAAGTATCTCCTAAGTATTTCCTTTAAGACTTCTACTATTTCTCTAGTGTTTAGTACCATTTTTCATTGGAACAGGTTCTGCCTCCACAATTTTTGAATATCGTTAATTTGGATTTGCTTATGTTAATTATTGTAAGGTTCTACTGTGCACAATATTCAGAAAGCTTGTTCATAATAATCTGCTGGAATTGCGGAGAATATACCATCATAACTGTACCTATCGTCCGCAAATACAAGAGCTTTAAATAATATTTCTGCTTACTCCACTCCTCTGGCAAATGCAAGCGGACTAGGCCTAAGTGCATACCCTTGTCTTACTAAAGTTTGAGTATGGAACCATTACATTATACCGTGCCCATTTCATACCCCTGACCTTGTAACATTATACAGACTTTGAAGAAGTTTTTCAAACTTAAAGAAATACCTAATCCATGGGCGACTTTCCTTATAGATGCAATAGTATACGATACATTATTACTACTTTTATTACTTTTATTACCTACTCAAATTTTGCTCAGATTCCCCTACACCTGTTTTAATATTATACATTTATGAAATTATGTATATTTATTTTAATAATACATTTATTTATGATCATGTTAATTTTTTTGTGATAAAATATAAAACATAAACATTTACACGAAGTCCTATATTCTGCTAAAATATTTCATGTAACTTAAATTAAAAACATACTATTAAGTAAGATAATAAATTTTGTAATTTATCACATCTCTGTACTGCTGCAATGATTTTAAAATTTCAATTTTACAATTGATAATATCTACCTCTCTATCTACCTATCTATGTATCTATCTCAATAAAGGAAATAAAATAAAAATTTAAAAAAAATACACAAAATACTTTCAACTAGCTTTTTGCAGCCAGTCTCCTTCCATTACACAGTCGAGGCATAATCACAATTCATACTACATTTAATTGTTAAGTGTGAAGTGGTATAGTCCAGGCGAATCCAGGGAATTTAAAAACTCTGTGGGATAGTTGACTACGTCATCCTGGTTTGTAACTGTGTCAACTGATTTTTACGAAAACAACTCTCCAGGAAAAAAATTCTGAATGGTTGCATGGAGATTATCGACATCTTTGTTTTTGGCCGCCAATGTTGCTAGTTCATTCAGCCAATTATAGTTTATGAACTGTTGTTCTATGTCCACGCTAAATAAGCTCCTCTTTTGAGTCAACGCATCAGTGACAGAAATCCCTGAGTAGTGTAATTCATCCGGTCGAGGTGTCAACATCGACCTTACCTTTTCCAATATCTAATAACTGCTTCGAAAACATAATCGCAATTTGTTCTTGTTTCAAAAACACTCGGATGTTAGCTATTAATTGGAGTGTCTTTTCACAAATTAGATGATTTTAAGCATGCGTTTAGTTCGTCAGCAACAGTTGATCGAGAAATAATTGGAAGAGTCTGACGAAAATTACCTGACAACAGAATCATGGTTCCACCAAAAATGTTTTGTTTGTCACGAAGATCTTTTATCGCTCTGTCCAGTGCCTCTGTTAAGTATTTAATTATTTAATAAAGAACGAATTGTTAAGTATTTAATTATTTAATGAAAAGCGACTCGCACTTTTCGTGGTTTAAAGCGAACTCACCGAACATTTATGTTTCCATGATCGAAACTTGCCAATGACCAAACAGTCTACGAAGCATTTTAGGTCGTTTCTCTCTTGTGCCAATTGCAATGTCGAAACACTATTGAAGAGTTAGCTTACTTGTAATTCTGCAATAGTGTTGCGACATAATGCAATGAGCTGAGGTGGTGCAACCTCGTTAATGCCTCACGACCTAAATGCAGTTCATAACACCTGCAATCTCTTGTCGGCCATCGTACATTCATCCCAAAACGATCAATTTGCATATTTCTGTAGAATCTTCGCCATTGCGCTATTTTTGGCGATGTTGCAAACTGGTGCTTCTTTGATTTGCAAGATAGAATGTGCAGTTTGTCCACCTTATAACAATGTTGCAGCTTTTCCAGATAAAGCCAATGCTAGGGCTACTTCATTTTGCGATCTGATCTTTGTCAACAGTAAAGAAATTAAGAAAGATTTTCTAATCTCTCCGGGAGCATCAATAAAATGAAGTAAATTCCACCAGATCCATTACTGTTCTCACTGCGTAACCATTTGAATGAACTGTTTCGGCCAATACTTCTGTATCGTATTGTTGTTCACTTTGCAACTCGTGGTTAAATGCATCGCGCATGGGATGATTTAGTGCTGTCATGCCCAAACACAACAATACTTTATTTACCATCAATAAACACATATTTTCTGTCATGATCAATGTCTTATTGTAAATTTCTGCAGTAATTTGTAGTGTAAAGACATCAGGTGTTTCACAGCTAGAATATTTTGTCTAGGAAAATTATATTGTCGTTTTTAGTATTTTTCGTTACTTATTATTTATGTTTCTCACAACTTAAACCTTCCCTGAACTTCCACAAATATTTAGAGGTCACAATTATAAAAATCGGTCCAGCCATTCTCGAGTTTTAGCAAGACAAACGAACAGCAATTGATTTTTATATATATAGACTAGATGACCCGGTGAACTTCGTATCACCTACATATATTTTTAAAAAATATGGTCAAAACCTAATACAAAATTTTTATCTACATTAAATGGAACACTGTTATATATTTATTTAATTTAAGACTTTCTGATGTACTATATCTTGTGTCTTTTTTTGCGGTGCGTAAATATATAAAAAACGATGGTTTTCAACGACTGGCCTTGCGATTTATGGTCATCCCAGGCCAGACAGCTGCTTAAAATACGCTACCTAACCATTTCCAATATCTAATAACTGCTTCGAAAACATAATCGCAGTTTGATCTTGATGCAAAAACACTCGCAAGTTAGTCGGTAATTGGAGTGTCCTTACATGCCACAACAGCATCATGGCTCCACATAAATCTTCTATCATGATCAATGTATCATTGTACATTTCTGCAGCATCAAATATTTCACAGCTAGGAACATTTTGTATTAAAAATTATATTGTCGTTTTAAGTATTTCCTGTTACATATTATTTATGTTTCTCACCTTTCAAACCTTCCCTGATATTTTAGAAATATTTCAAGACCAAAATCAGCAAATTCGGTTCAGCCATTCTCGAGTTTTAGCAAGATAAACGAACAGCAATTGATTTTTATATATATATATAGATATATTATTATATTAACATTTTATATTTTATATTTTTATTATATTATTATATTTATATTATTATATTATTATATTTATTATATTATTTTTTTTTTATATAGCCATATTATTACTTCAGCCTTAAAGGCCAGTTATTATGTAGCTTCATTGAAAATTTTGATTTCATTTTTGAAGACCAGACGTATGACTTTAATTGGTATCAAAATTAAGCCAATGAATTCTAGATTGTTTTTATACTCTTTTACTTTTTTACTTTTTGTTTCTTTAACTTGGAACACAATTGTTTTACTGAATGTGTTCTATTCCCCTTCTGTTATCAAATTCAAATGTCAGTTTTGCCTTCAATGATCAATTCTAACCTCAAATACCTACCCAGAATTGATTCTTATCAGTCACTGACAGGATCTTTAACTGAATCAAATTTTTCAATCATTGCTATAACTGACTTGTCAAAAAAATAAAATCAAATTCCACTGATTTGATTCAATGATATATTTCAATGAAAGCTGTAACTGAGGCCTTAAATAATAAAAAAACAAGTCCGAATTACCCTGTCGTGTAATTCATTTAGTGGCACAAGATCAATACTTTCAAATTTGTCGTAAAAGTATGTCATTGTCAATATCATTTTACACAAATTTTATTTCTATCAAATCAACTTTTCGATATGTCTTTTCCAATGCCAAATAAGACCGCCTTAGCCTAGTCACTGGCCTTCATAACCATTCATTTTTAAAATAATTTATACGGCTCTCAAACAAATGACAAATGTCATTGCACGCACTAAGCTGAATAATGATGAAAATTTTTTAGAATTGTTCTAACTCTATAAACAAAATATGGGCGGTAAATTCGTCATCTATACATATGTAATTATTCAAAAAACATTTTCACGCAATGGGAGCGTTTAATGCATTTTATAATAAATTTATCCTTTTGCGTTTACCACGATTAAGTGTACGTAGACATGAAAATGAAATAATATAAAATCCTTTTTATCCGAGAGGCCAGTACAATCGGAAGCTCTGTGGTTAACGGGTTCAGAACAAAATGTTGGGCGGATTATCCTTTTGACACTTTAAAGGCTGCGATGATAAATTGAATTTCATTCGATGTGTTTCTCTTGTATTTCCCTTTATGACATTTTTGTTATTTTTCATTAAAGGAGCTTTTAATTGGATAAGGATTTAACGAAAACACAATAATGACGGATTATTTCGCTCATTACTCCTTGATCAAATTTTTATGTAGTCTATATCTATACTCATATTTTAATTCAAGTTTGAATAATCCATTGCTTAATACATATACCTAACAATTGCAATACTTCATTCCCAATTGAATAAAATGCCATTAATAGAATATCAGCCGCACTTAAATGTGATTGACATTTTTTTGGATATACGTTTATGTCTGCACAAAATAATAAATCAACATGAAAAATTAATTTGATTAAAATAAATCGTAGCTTATTGTTCTTTTTGATCGATTTGTGTGTCTTCTTCCATACCCCAACCTCCAATTGACAGCTTCTTCCATTTTGAAAGAAAAAAAAATAAATAAAAATGGCGAATATTGCCACAAAGTGAACACTTTTCCAACCAATCCAGCGTGCTTAGAATTCCTGTCTTTTTTTTGTTGTTCCTTGAATTCCTTTCTTGGGGGTAAAATAAAGTTTCGCTATCAAATTATTTAATTTGGAAAGTCATCTCGCTTTCAAAACTGATCATCTCCTCCGCTAAGTGAATTGAATTGCGGCAAGGACGGGCGTAAAGAAAAACTTCACTGCCACTCGGGGCAGTACATCTCTTGGTTCTCTTATACTTTTTATTCCTTTTTTACAACTCCCATCACTAGCCACGGATTTTACTTTTATTTTATACTGCCAAATCCTTCCGATGGTTACCGGATACGGATTAATGGTTCTCCTTTTTTTCTCGCACTCCTGGGAAAAATATCGCTTTAACATTTTATTTGTTTCTGTTTCAGATTTTTTTTTAAGGACATTAAATGAGAGAAAATTTCATTGAAAGAAGAAAATCCTTTTGCTATATAATAATGAAGGTTTTGTTATATGATTGCTGCGTGAAGACATTAAAACGAACTTGAAAAGGATAAAGTTATTCTTTCTAGCAGATCTACGAAAATACGAGCATAAAAAAAATCTATTGATTCTTTTATTTTTGTTGTACTCTTTTCTCTTCGTTTTATTTGATTTTCTTAATTTAAAGTAGTCTATTGAAGCGGAGTTCTTATGAAACAAAAAGGATAATTAATTTGAGAAATAAGCTTAATTTAAACCTAATTCTATTTGAGGTTATTCAATTCATTTTTTGTGTAATAGATTTCTTCTTGAGTAGGCATCATTAAATAAAACGTCAAATGAAGGCGATCTATGAACCAAAATTCCTTGTAGTGAAGAATTGCTTAACACAAGGACTGGGTTGAAAGGACCACAATAAAGTATGTATTAGGGTGTGTCACTTTTGTATGGCCGCAAAAAAGTACTCTTATTTTTAAATGTAATAGTGCTCGAAAGTTGTATTAGGGTCTGAGGTTTAAGAACATGTAAAAAAAAATAAGATATCGTTCGTCTTTGGCTCGCTCAAATCGGTTGAAGTTGAAAAAAAAAAATTTAATTTACAGTAAATTTTTTACGTATACTAAAAAAAAAAAACTAAACAATATAAAGAAAGAATTTTTGTCTTTACAAAAAGATATACCACGATATTGTAGGTGATTCCGTTGATTTTTAAGAATTTTTTTTGTAAAAAAACAAAACGATTTTACATAAAAAAATGATTTTTCTTCCTTCTTTTATTATTTCATAGCTTCTTTATCAAGTGTTCAATTTAAACAAATATAAGCTTAAAAGTGTTTCCTTGCAATTATCTTTCACTTGAAAGCCTACAAATATTTTCTATATTTTTGTATCCACACGGTACAATTTAAAACAAACACATATTTCAAAAATCTCGAAAAATCAATTTTTTTTTTTTAATTTCATCCTATTTTTGAGCCAGCCAAAGATATTAATTAAAATGAAAATTGTAAACGCAGGATTTAATATTGATAAGCAATGTAACTTTCAAAAGCTATTAAATTTTAAAATGACATAGTTGAGCACTTTGACACACCCTAATGTATATATGTATATTACACCCTTGTGGAAAAATAGAAATAGATAGGATGTATAATTAATTTGTTAGATTATTGTCTTGTAGCTGTTAGACCGAATACAGGAAGGGATTTAAAATATTCATATAGAACCTAAAATCCCAAAAACTACGCTTAATTGATATACATATAACAAATGAACCTTCAAACCAAGCAAAACAACCTTGTGAACGAAGTATAGGAAATATAATAGGTATAATGTGGAAAACCCATTTCCAGTAGTTGCTTAATGGCCATCTTGTGGTGTGTGCGAATGATTTGGCAGAGGAGAGAACCCACATCCACTCAATTTCTACATTTTAAATTAATTTTAAATGAAAAATTCAAATACAAAATTTTATCTCTCGGAATCTTGAGAATCTGAACTCAAGTAATACGAGTATCTCTCAAAAAAAAAACTATATCGATGTTCTTACGAAGATTTTAAAAAATAATAACGGGAATGTCTCGCTGACAAGAAAAAACAAGGAAAACATTTGGAGAGGGCCATCCTATGATCTACCATTTAGACAGGAGACAGTTTAAACAAAAATGTATTTAAACAAAATTAAAAAAAATCCTCCTAGGAATTTTTTTAGTACATTAATTTTTTGTATACGTCATTTTCTAATAAATTAAAAAAACCTATGCCAATTTTAAGTATTAAATAAGAAATATTAAGGTACTACGAGTAGTACTTTTTCTCGGAAACTTTATAAGATAATAACATAATTTTTTTTTAAATAATGAATACATGTGTCAAGAGTACAAAAAAAATTTGTTTGTCGAATTTTGGCCGAATTATAGAGGGCGTCAACGTCGACTCATCAAAAAACACATTTTCCCATGGCGGACAGTTAATCTCCGGATCTACTGAACCGATTTAAAAAAAAATTGTTGCAACTAGATTGTTTTTATGTTTTCTAAGACAATTTATCACAATTTGACCAAAAAGTTATGAATAAAAAAAATGGCGACCCAAAAATGGCCAAACAAATTGCCAAAAAAAAATTTTTTTTTTCAAAGCTCGAGATTTTTTTTTTGTTTTGACTTTTTAAACAAATTGTGGTAAATTGTCTCGTAAGAAACCTTCCTTTAAATAACCCACTTTGGTTTTTTTGTTTCAGTCCAGCCAATCCTGAGATTAACTGTCCGCCATGGGACAGTGTATTTGTTGATGAGCCGACATTGGGCCTTCTATAATTCGGCCAAAATTCTCAAATTACAAAAAAAAATTTTTTCTTGGACTCTTGACGCATGTATTCATTATTTAAAAAAAATTATGTTATTACCTGATAAGGTTTCTGAGAAAAAAATTCCCAAAAATCGTGCTTTTTTTGGAGTTCTAGACCGTACTAGTACCTTAAAGGAAATCATTTGGAAAAAATCTTTCAACCATTCCAAAAAAATCTATTTTTTGGAAAATTCAATACATTGAATATTGAATTTTCCAAAAAATAGATTTTTTTGCAAAAATCAAAAAAATATTATTTTGAAAATTTTAATACACAATTGAACCGCTGAGAAGAAAAAGGAAAACATTCCACAAAAATGGGAAATTAAAGTAATGATGCAAAAGCGTAGCTATTTTTATAGCGCACATTTTAAGCCTAAAAACGAAAAAATTCCGTGTAAACCTACTTTTTAAATGCGATTATAAAATATCATTGAGTGGAAAAAGGAAAAGATTCCAGGAATATTTTCCTTAAGTTTAAAATAATATTGTATATAAAAATATTCGAAAAAATTTGTTTTGGAATTAAAAATAAAAAATTCCAAGTTTTTTTTGAAAAACCAATATCTTTAAAACGTGTGAACGATTATTTTTTGAAACTATTTCTAACATCTATACCACTAAATACTTAAAATTTGGCACTCCAAATTTTGTTCTCGAAAAAATTTAAGAAAATTTGTTATATAAAAAATTACTTTAATATTAAAAGGATTAATCAGACGGCAATTCCATACATTTGAACATTTTTATCTCATTAAATCCATGTTTTATATTTATAAAATGTATTTTAAATTCCAAAGTACTTTAACATAAATGCGAGTTCGTGCGATCCAGTCGTGCATTTTATTTCTGTTTATTTTTATTCCCTTGAATTATTATTAAAATATTGTTTTAGTTTTCATTTTGCTTGCAGAATTATTTAATATTAAAGAAATAAAATGATTTGAACCCATTATTTATATTATTTGAATAAAAAAACTTAATTTAAAATAATTTATTTGATTTTTTTTTTCAATTAGTGGAAAAAGGAAAACATTCCACTCACTTTAACAGGAATTATTAAGCCAGAGCTTCAAGTTTTTAATTTCAATTGTTTTGTATGTTACTCTTCTTTACTAGCTTTACATTTGTTCTTCAGAATGTTTTGAAGAAAAACTTTCAGTTTCAGAAATAAACAGTTTTCTTCGATTTCCCAAAAACTATGATTAGTGGAATGTTTTCCTTTTTCTTCTCAGCGGTTCAATTATTTAAAATTTGAATACCCTTCCGTGTCAAAAAAGTGGTGATTATAACAGGTACGGTTAATAATATTTTTTCTTAAATTTTTTTTGACCAAAATGTAGCCAATGAAAAACTTGCCCTATAGTACCTAGTACTTTAATAAGAAGGTATGCAGAGTTAAAATTGAAGCAAGATTGAACTACGTTCCAACCGTTGTGTCAATCAATTCAATTTTGTTTTATTGAACATACTATTTACAATTTGGCTTACAACTAATAAGATACTACATATGTATGAAAATTTACGTTTGTTGGCTCATAGGTTGCCTAACTGTATACAGTGACTTAAGTTTAATTATTTTTATATAAAATTTACATGACGAAAAAAATTAAATTAAAAAGGTCGGTTGAATGTATTGTCCTCAGGGTGTTCATTGCCGGTTGTCGGTGGTGATTTTTGTGGGTTTTCGTTTTGTACCGTTTTGTAAACGAATGAATCTCTATTGAATTGAACGATTCAACATGATTGCTCGGGCTCAGTGAAGTTATCATTAAATTTGTTTACTTAACACATCCACCAAACGTCAGTGTTGGTGTGCAGAAATGAACACAGTAAATTTGATGAATCTTATTAAAGAAGAGTCTTTTTATTATCTTTCTTTTTGTGTGTAATACACACAATGCCAGCACTTGCTTTTAAAAATAACTTATCTAATGTCAGTGTCATCAAATTGAAGATTTTGGAGTTTGTGAACAAGTTACCAAGTTACTCTGTGAGGAATATCAGACTTCAGTTAACAAAAAGTTATTTATATTCTGAATTTACATTTTCCCGATTTTTCTAATCCCGTCTAATTTGTGTGTAAAATTTTGAACTCAACTCGAAATAAATATATCTCCAATTTTAACATTTTTTTGAATCATCAAAAATCCGCAAATGCTAGCCAGGCATCTATCCATGTACATATTGCGTGTATCTTTTGTGAGATTTGCGAACTTTTTTAATTAAGCTCCCTTAGTCCTGCTTTTATTATATTCAAAGCTATTGTCCTTGAATGATACTTGTATGTGTTTCAATGAGGATTTTCCTTAAAATGACCCGATTCTCGAGCCCGCTTTAAATATTTCTAAATGCTTAGAAATTCTCTATCGGTGTAAGAAAATTTTCACCCCTCTGATCCGGTTGGCTACAATTTAGAAGTCGCTTATATGTATGTCCAAAACTCGAGTGCAACTTGTATCTTTGGGCAGGTGCAGCCCAAACTTCTCTTCATTTGCTGACCAAACAATAAAATTACTTTTGTAAGCTGATGAGGATGACCTTGTCCTTCTTGTTGAATCAGCTTTAACAATGCAGTTAATCATTAATAAACTTGTAAGATATTGTGATGCATGGAAACTGGAAGTAAATAATTCGAAAATAAAGATAATGATATTTGGAAACTGTAGCTCAAGAGCAGCAAAAAGATGGACTCTCAACAATGAAACACTAGAGGTGGTCGATGCATTCAAATATCTTTGTATGACTATTACGCCTAATATCAACCTTAAAACACATAACATACATATACGAGTATTTGAATAGAATCTAGAACAGAGCGTTAAAACTGATAGGAAACATAACTGTCATGAAATAATTTTCATTCTATAAAATAATCTACTCGGCACCGTTTTCCCATACCATTTCAATTTGCACACTTGAAAACCCAACGCTCATCGACATCTCCTTTCTCCTATCCCAAATTTCTTTATCATTATAAGGGTATCAAGAAACAAATCAAAGATACTTAAAATCTGATCGACATTTTATGAATATACTCGTATCTTCTGCAATCTTAATTTTTTAAATATTTTGATATGTGATTATTAAATGATATCAAAATATTTAAAAATTTATTGAATATTAAAATTTTCTAGAGTTTTCTGTGCCAAAAAACTATTTTTTTTAGAAAGTTTTGACATTTTAAAATATTTTTTTTGACATTTTAAAATATTTTTTTAGAAAGTTTTGACATTCAGTGTTGCTTAAGCTTTTTAAAAGTTCCTACGTAAAAAGTAAAATTTTAATCCGAAAGGCAATTAACGATAATGTCAAAAATAAAAATGTTTTTAAAGCTGTTACTAAAATCTAAATTTAAATTTGTTTCATGTAAATTTATATAAAATTTTAGTTCGTAATATTTTAATCCCGGAACAAAAATGTTATGAAAATTCTTTGGTTTATACTTTTTTTCAGATTAAGGCATATTTTTTTCCAAATTCTATGCAGATAGTGTTGGTTGAAAGAAATCAAATAGGTATTTTTCGAAATATTGAGTTTTTTTAATAAAAAATTATGTAATATTTTTTAAAATACAAAATCTGATCTCTTGGAAAATATCCATCCACATTACTATTTTAACTTTCTAGGCATAATCAAAATCAACTATGACGTTAAAAAAATGGTTCTACACAATACAAATAACCTAACTTTTTTTTGACAAACATTTTGATAATAAGCAGGGCTTAAGTTAAAGTTATTTAATAAACTGTAATAAATTTTGCTTGTACACATTTTTTGAAATAAAAATGATTTTATTTGAATTCTACGAGTACTACAAAATATATGTATCACAAGTACCATACATACAAAATCACCAAATCATTTAGGCTGTAGCCGAAAAGACAAAATTTTTAAACATCTTTCTTTTGCTTCCGTTTTTAATAATGCGAAGTTTGATTAAAATATGAAGTACGTCTTGAAAAAAGGGAAGGCTTTTGACTGTCATACCAGTAGGTACCTATTTTCAAGGGTACTGCCTCTTGTGAGAAAGTGAGATAACTCTACATATTGATATTTTGATCAAAAAATTTATAGAACCAGTTTTTTGTAGATCCGTTGTAGAGTGTTCACCTTCCTTAAGGGCATCGATCGATTGTTATTTATTCGCATAGACCTGCGACTTCAGAAAACCCCATCAAAAAAAGTCTAGCGCGGTGAAATTGTATGACCTTAGTGGCAAAATCACTGTAAGAGTTAACCTTGCTCTCAGAATGTCAATCGTGTAGCTATATAGCTGTGTAGCACGTAGCGCCGTCCTTTTGGAACCACATGTCATGTAGGTCTATATGGTTCAATTTGGGTTATAAGAAATTGGTTATTATCGTTCTTTAGCGCTCGCCATTGACTGGCCTTGACCGCTTCACCAATGTCGTTTTCGGAAAGGTATGGATCAATGACGCCGCCGCCAGTCCAAACTCCACATCAACCCGTAACTTTTTGACGAAGCATTTGTCACCTGGTGAACCGCGTGTGGGTTAGTGTCGTCTCATATACGGCAATTTTTCTTGCTAACACAGACAAAAATTCAAAATTGCGCCTTGTCGATATTGAAGATTTTTCGGCTAAAATTGGGGTCCTCTTCCAAAAGTTCCGAAGCCCAGTCATCGAACAAATGGCGTAGTCTACAGTTATTATCTTCGATAATGTAGCCACAATTCCGATGCCAAATGCGCCAAGTTGAAGTTTGCGAAAGGTCGAATTCTTGCCCATGGTGAGGAATGGACAGCCTATGGTTCTGTTATACACTTTCACGGACCACAGCGATGTTATTAGCCGATTTTGCATGCCTTTCATTAACGAATATTGTCTGATTGATTACCGGTCTTCTCAAAATTTGGCCACCAACCACCAAACGTTGAAGAGCCAACTGTGAAGAGCCACCATGTATACCGTAAAATAGGCGCAATATTGCACTAAGGACCACCCATTTTGATAGTAAAGTTTTATCATTTGGAAGTGCTGTTCGATCATGTAACTCTTCATACTTATCTCTTATAACAGTGAAGTTTTAAATTCCAAATCTCATGAATATAAGATTAAAACTCGGAATCCAGGCCAGGCAGGTACTTTATTTTATTTTTTACATTTGTCTACTATTTTAATACTACTCATATTTTACTTTTTGTTTGATTTATAACTTTTCAAAGAGCTTGCAGCACCTTATCCCTTATCATGAAAACTTCAAACCTTTTATCTAGTACCAAGCTTCACGTATCCTTTTGTATATATGCTTTAAAAAAAGTATTAATGATGAATGAATATTAAGAACAAAAACTTTTTTTGTAATCCGCTACACGAGAAATTCCCCACTTGAACATTTTTATAATTAATCCTAAGACCACCCTCACATTATCACATTTGAGAGCTTGGAGATATGTTAATTTTTATTCCCTAGAAGTAAGGATTATATGAAACTTCAAGTCACTTTCATCTTAACATACTCGTAATATGTGGTACCTAATAGCTATTTTTTGTGAGATAGTGATTAAGAACTGGAACATGACAGAGAACTACGTTTCTGGTAGAGTGAGTTTCCTTACTTAATGCTTTTAATTTCTTCTGTAAGACAAATTTTATTACCTTAAGAGTGCCCAATTATTAAGTTTAATCTGTCCACAAAATGCCAAAAGAATATAAATTAAAAATTCTCCTTCATCCACATACTATGCACACAGCCATGTGTAGAGCTAAAGTATCTCTGTAAATTTCATAATCTGAGTGTTTAACTTAGGACCTGAATAGCAATAATAAGTTACTACATGCTCACAATTTCAGACCTGCAAATTATTCTTCATCTCTGGAAGCTATTATAAAAGGAACAGGAACAAAAGGAACTCATCTTTTTTCCTCTGTTTAGCCAGCAGTAGCAGTGTGTCGGTAGGGCGTTTATTAAAATAGCTCACGTAAAAGTTGTTTCTCATATTAATTGCACGTTCATACCACAGGGCACATTACATCATCTCAAACTCAACGCTCGACTAGAAAGATAATGTACACTTCACTAATCTGCATACCCTTGGTATAATAGGTCTTCAACATTGGAGTGTACGGATATACAAATACATTTATCATCCACCCCCCTCATGGAAGCAGCATACCCAATTTGTGGGTTCTCCTTTTGAACATATGAAAAGGAAAAGCTTAAAATAATAATAACATACATCTAAAGAAGGTGCGAATCGTTGATATAACGGCCTTTCATAAGAGATAATCTGGCATTAATAGCCTTGATCTGCTATCAAAAATTTACCTCAAACAACCCATGAAACACAGGTAAGCATCACGAAAATAAAACAAATTAGAATAAAATTCGCAAGCTAATCTGGAGTTGTAAATCGTCAAAGCCATCACAAGACGTTCTTAAGTCTTTCAGAATTCTGTGGTTTTCCCATCCTTGAGCGATATTGTATAATTAAATAGCTTTACAGGAATCTTAGTGTCATGAGCACGCAAGTATACTTTGGTATTTCTGCCTACGTTTTCAGAAAAAGACTTCATAATGAAGACTCCTACATAGTCCCTATCTCTTAATTTGAGTAGTACAATCATGAAAGAAGCCCTAGCGATAAAAGTTTGGATTTTTGTTGTCACTGCTTAAGAAGCTCCAGGGTATGTTCGTACGGATTCTGAGGTTCAAACAGTGTTGTGCAAATATTTTCTGCTGAAGTGGGCTTATGGATACCTTGCGAGAGAACGGGGAACTGAATTTAAGGTTTGGAGGAATATAGACGTTATATTCTACAGCCAGGGGCCTATTGCAACATCTTACAAAATTGTGATTACAAACATTTTTATAACAAATTTGTAAAAAAATCGAGTTTTTTTCATATGTAATTTTTTTTAATCACAAATTTGTACTTGTAATTTTTAGTTGATACAATAGGCCCCAGATCAGAAGGGCTTGAAGGCAACCTAAAAACTTAGTAGCGTTTTTGTAACGTCGAATATGTGGTCATTCTACATAAGGTAGACACATCACTGCGACACTTCCGGAACTGAAAGCTTTACGGATTCCTTAATGAAAGTGCCGCTCATGGATAGAAGCATAGAGGTGTGGGTTCCGCTTTAACGATAGGGGATAGCATTGAGTTTTTGTAGAATTAAAATCTATGCGGTTTTCCCCATTAGATAGCGTTGTCGAGATCAGAATTAATTGAGCCGATCTAATTCCACTTTCGAAAACACCAGAATGTGA
Source organism: Chrysotoxum bicinctum (assembly GCA_911387755.1). Classification (NCBI taxonomy): domain Eukaryota; kingdom Metazoa; phylum Arthropoda; class Insecta; order Diptera; family Syrphidae; genus Chrysotoxum; species Chrysotoxum bicinctum. Next base: position 247,680,046 of record OU426987.1, read on the forward strand.
ATCTAGGAACGAATATGAAAAGCTGAGGTTAATGTCATCCGTAGAACAATTTAAAGGATCTTACTCGTAATACAGAATATCATTCATGAATACTAGAAAGAGAGTCGGACACAAAATGGAACCCTAGGGTTCACCAAAATTTCTTTTATGAATACCAGATTTAAAGGTTAAATCTATAAGAGAGCTTGATGCCAAACTGTATCAAATGCTTTTGGAATATAAAGCACAATAATATTAATTTCTGTAAAATGATATACAGATTTCTCCCACCGTTCACCAGGGGACCTCTTGGAAAGAAGCATTGGAAAGAAGTGAAAAATATTCGATTTTTTTGGGATTTTATTTATGATGTGAGTAAAAACTCTTACAAAATTAATAGTATTTAAAAGTTTAAATGAATTAGTATGTCTGCCGAATTTTGTCGGTATCGTTTTTCATGGATTTAGAGACCAGTTATAGCTATCATTGAAATGCATAATTAAAAATTTTCATTTCCATTTGTAAGTCGATAAAATTTTGTACTCTATAAAATACAAAATTCTGATTTAAACTTTCTTTTAAATCACTTTTATCATTTCACTGATAGAAATCAATTTAAATGAACAGCTGAATTTCGTTCCTTTAACTTGGAACACAATCGTTTATGTTCGATTCTCTTTCTGCCTTCAAATGTCAATTTTGCTTTCAATGATCAACTCAACTCTAACCTCAAATACCTAGAATTGGTTGTTATCAGTCACTGAGAGGATCTTTTACTGAAACCAATTTTTCAATGATTGCTATAACTGACTTGTCAAAAAAATAAAGTCAGCATTCTACTGATTTGTTCCAATGATACATTTCAATAAGGCCTTATGATGGGTTTCATTCGTTTTTTATTCCAATGTTTCTATTTCAAAAAGTTCCACGATTGTCAAATAAATGTATGATTTGTCATTTGCTTACATAAATTTTAATTGAGGAAGAAAAAATAGGTACCTAGGCCCCAGTTATAGCTTTCATTGAAATGCATCATTGAAACAAATCAGTGGAATGTTGATTTTTTTTTTTTTTTTGACAAACCAGTAAGATATAGCAATCATTGAGAAATGTGTGTCAGTAAAAGATCCTGTCAGTGGCTAATTACAACCAATTAAATGCATTTGAGGTTAGAGTTGATCATTGAAAGAAAAACTGACATTTGAGAACAGAAAGAGAATCGAACACATTCAGTGGAACGATTGTGTTCCATATTAAAGAAACGAAAATCAGCTGTTCATTGAAATTGATTTCTATCAGTGAAGTAATAAAAGTGGATTTAAAAGAAAGTTTAAATCAGAATTTTGTATATTATAGAGTAAAAAAATTCTACTACTCATTACCTTCATTTTGGTACCAATTAAAGTCATTGTAGTTTGTTTGTTCGTCTTAGAAATGGGAATGAAAATTTTCAATGATGCATTTCAATGATAGCTATAACTGGGGCCTCAGAGATCTATATTGATGATATTCTTCGTTGCACTTTGTTGAAACTGACATTAACTTATTTATTTTTGAAAGAAATAATATTTTAATAAAATGGAATCTTTTGAAAACTGTTAATAAGCTTGGAATAATAAAACAACCCGGAAAAAACTTCTTGTAAGAAAATCTGTTTTTATCTTCGTTTTAAAATTTAGCATCTGTCAGTCTCAATAAAGTAGTGCCTTTCATTTTTGACTCAACGTACATGAAGAAAATTACTTCTGCTTAAGTAGAAAGGTTGAATTTTTTTGCCATTTCAATTTGCAAACATTCAAGACCAATGTTCATCGTGACCTCCTTTCTCTGTTAACCATCATAAGGGTCTCTTAATAAAATTGTAATTTTTGACTTTAACAGATTCTTCAACTGTTCTATTTTTATTTCCATTTATTTTTTGTTTCTATTTTATTTAAAGATTTAAACTTAAATGCTTTCATTTCTCATTTTTTACTTGCGACTTATAGGTACTATAAGGCAAGTTATGCATTCGTAAAAAAAATCGAACTCGAGATTTTAATCAAAGTTGACTTTACGATGATAGCGAAGACCAAAAAAGTGGGTCTCGCAATTCTGTCTGTCTGTCTGTCTGTCGGTTGGACTACAGCCTAAACGGCTCGGCCGATTTTCTTCAAACTTGGTAGATATGGGTTTTAATTTTTTACCCCCGGACGTTTTTTTCTATTTTTTTTTAAGACCAAAAATAACGGTACCTGCCATACGATTTTTTTTCGAAATTTTATAAATATTTTTTTTTTTTTCAAAAACTGTCCCACAGAATTTAAAAAAGAAAAAATCGAAAAATTTCATTTGGTTAAAACTAGCTAATGGTTAAAAAAAATTTTACAAAAATTTGTTATTTTCGGTAGCCCCCTGGGTCCATTTTTTTTGTTTTTGATTTTCTGGAAAACGGTACAGCCGATTTTAATAATTTTTTTTATGCCAAAGCTCCTCCAAAGTTTGAATATTATTAAATATTCAAATTTTCAATTTTTAATTTTTTGGATTTTTTAAAAAAAATTAAAAAATTTTTTTTGGAAGCTCAATATTTCGAAAACCCAATTGTCGATTTTTTTCAAACTTGTCAAATAAAAGTTTCTTAATATAATCTACAAAATTTGAGAAAAAAAAATTTGTTTTATTTAAAACTAACGGTACCTTCCATACAAATTTTAAAAAATGGTTTTCGAAAATCGCATTTTTCTCGAAAACGGTTCCGAGAATTTTGCTAAATTTTTTTTTCTTTTGATTAATCTTTACGATTTATAATTTAATAAAAAAAAATTTTAAATATAGATATTACTGACTGTACCTACCATAGAACGATTTTTTCGAATTTTGAATTTCTCATTATCGACTTAACGGATTTTAATGAAATTTTTTATAAAAAAGCTCCTAAAAAGTTAAAAAACATTGCATTTAAAAACTTAAGAAAAAATATTTTTTCAATTTTTAGAAAAAAAAGTAATTTTTTTTTTTGAAAAATTCAATATCTCAAGAACGGCTTAGTATTTTTTTTTGAAATTAGACTTTTATTCGTACAATAATAAAAACTTAAGGTTGGCGTACCAAAATTTTTTCTTAAAAATGTTTTAAAAATTTTTTACATAAAAGCTTATTTTTTTAAGGAACCACTACAACGACTTATAATTTTTGTTCCTGCATAAATTCATATTTGCATATCATTCTGTTTTTATCTCTTACTACTTAAAGAATTTAAAAAAATTCATTTTATCCTTATGAACATTCGTTTTTAAAATTCCTAGTCTATTATATAGGATCAAGTTCGTGCGACCCAGTCGTGCATTTTATTTTTAATCATGTTGGCGAATCAATCATCATCATCGTTGTAGCAGCTTTTTATAGGACATTGAATGATTCCTAGTATGTCGGAATTGCCTTCCATTTTTTAAGGTTTTGCTCTTGGAAGTTTGAAATTTCGCGATAATTTGATTATGGAAGACTTCGGCAAGTATAACATGGATAAAGACTACTATCACAGATACTACTATAGTTTTATTATCTGTACTACTATGTTCGTCACACTATTCTTCCAGATAGGACAGATATTGGTATACCAATCGCAACATGTAAACTTATACTAAAGCAAGATGCTATAATTATTGAAAACCTTAAGTTGAACATTATCACAACTTGGCTTAGCGACAAAACAAATCTCAGGCGCTCTAATCATCTGATACACGCAGCTAGGTGTCATAATGGGTCACTGTCTAATAAGTAGGCACGCTACGCGACTTCGCATCTACTACTGCCCTTTCCGGTCACTTATGCAGTGAAATATATGAATGAAAAATGGACACTGAAACATTTATTATGAGTAGATGTATTTATAATAGAGCACCACTCTGGGGAAAATTTTCAAAAAAATAAAAGGGGATAGGCTTCATTAGCTAGTAGTAACAAGGGCAAAATATTATTTGTATTTGGTAAAAATTTTTAAATAATAAAACGCTCATTTTCAAAATGGCGAAACAACGTAGAAGGAGCAAATGTAACACCATCGCTTTGTTGTCCATAAGCTCTGATCTTAATAAATAAAAATTTATAATAATTTAGACCTGCAACAGATTGTAAGACGATGGAAAAAACTTCTTATAATAATTATAATTATTAAAGCACAATCTGCCGGAATTAGAAGAAAATTTCATTCAAACATGTTTGCTATCCAAACTACCAAGATAGTTAAAAAATTTTCACTTTGGCCAATACAATTCAGCATTTTGGTGAAGCATTTCGTTAGTTGCAATTGGCAAATGATGTGATATTATAGGCTATCAAATATTGCCTTACAAATGTCTGACAATTCTTTCTACCACACTATCTGAAACTCGGAACAAAAATTCTAAAGATCGAAAAGATTCTCCAATTGCCAGGTACCTATTTATCTTACCGCAAAGTTATACCGAGTCTTTCCATCGCTGATATACATTGCCGATAGTTTGTGTTCTGCTTTGTTATTAATGTTTCGACTATGTAAGTTTAAAATATATTAAAATGTAGTTAAATATATTCTAAAATATTCGAAGAATTTGATGGGTTGATCCTCAAAAAGGTGGTGATATTTTCCCAGTTGCATGAATATTTCGTTCACCAACACACTATGCCGTCGCCGAACGTCGGCAAATTAAGTTACGGTTAGAATTTTCAAAAATGTACATCTCTTCGAATCTTCCATTTAAAAAATAAAACAAATTTACTTTCGGACTGCTGGCATCGTCCGAGAATGGATGAAGTATACGCAGAAGAACGTCCGATACAGTCGTCCAAATAGCTTCCTTCGACGCGAAATCGGGGAATATTTCGGTTGCAGTGTGCACTAACCCTTCCCCTATTACATGAGTGGATTGGGGAATCGAATCGAATCTGAGATCGAATTGAAATTTCGATTCACTCTGGATTGAAAGATTGAATTCAAGTCGGGCAATATGTTGAAATCCCGGGATTTTTTTTATTATTTTAGCCATTTGTCCCGCCGAGGCGTAAGAAAAATCTCCCTAGTAGTATTATACATTTTAAATGAAGCTCAAAATTGTTTGACGAGCAGGGAAATGCTTTCCTAAAAACATGTGGTATCAAACGGACCATTTGGTCTAAGTGTGTCTATCTCACTGACAGTCACTTCAATTCAATCTAACCTAAGCCAACGGTTTAAAGGAGGCGTATTTTTCATGACAAGTTATATAATCTTGAAGGATCTGTCACTTTCTGTTAAAATATAGTGTACAAATTAAAAACATTCTTTTAACTAAAGAGGGCAATCATTGTTAAACGAACTCACACCTCCGACAATACAGTCCAGCCCACTAACCATTATGCCAAAGGGTAAAATAATAGTGCAAATATGAGTCCAGGTGCAATTTGTTTAGTTAGAGGATACATTAAAAATAAACAGAAAACTAAAATTCAGATATTATTTCATTGTCCTCGGATTATTAAATAAATATCACTGATTACTCACTTATAGCCTTGAACCACAAGAACAACAACATTCGATTAATTTGTGCGCACAGCTTTAATTCATCTACATTATAAGAAAATAGCAAAAGTTTTTCTTAGAGAAGTTTTTGTACGTATTCAACGCGCATACAAAGTTAAAACTCCATCCAGGACGATTAAAATCATTAGTTTTTGTACTCATCGTCCTATTTAGAAGAGATTAAAAAAATTTATGCTACGAAACTATAGCAACAAGCTCATTAAAAATCATTATAAAATTGAAAAATTACCTTGAAATCTTATTTTAGCTCAGAGACAAGCTCCGCCCATCCTCTAATGTGCATTCATCTAACTTTAAAGCAGGTGAGTTTCTTTTATGTGTATTTTCCAGGAACAGGGCAGCATCTTGTGTTTTGTTTCCTTAGAAAAGTTATATGAGTCAATAGAGGGAGCTGTAATAGGGTCAACTATATCAACAGCAAGTAATGGAGCTAGTTGAAACCATGATTATGTTGATATAATGTAGACTTAGATTCTTTTGATTTTTCTATAAAAAGTTTTGAGGAGGGAATATAATATGCCCTGGTTTATTTTTCGCGGGATACAAATATTACTTATATAGCTATATTGACCATAGCTAAGAAATATGATTTTGTATTCATGAGAATTTTAAAGATGTTTAAATCATATTGAAAAGTAATGCCGTACGTCAGTTTATTATTTATGAACCTGTCTAGGAGTGAAATGATGGTTGGCGTAAGCCACGTAACGTCAAAAGCTCCCAAAACCATTTAAAATTATAGATTAAATATTTTAAAATTACCCATAAAATAATGAAGAAGCAAGAATCATAACCCAATGTTACCTCTTGGTGCGGTGTTTTTGAAAAACTGAAGGTTCTCTTTTTTCTAGAGAATTCTGTGGACCATCGTTTTACTAAGCCTAGTGCTGACTTGTGAGAAAGTTGAGTTCTATATCACATAAAACAACAAGGTTGCGAAGAAGGTAGATACGGGGAGAAGATTGGATGCGTATTTGTGAAAAAGTGATTGTATGACATTTGGAAATATTTAGCTCTAAGCAATTTTTCAAGCATCAGACAGAGAAACTGTCGAAATTAAGTTGAAGAAGTGTAGAATCATGTGTAGAAGAAATTGTCTTAAGCAACTTGGTATCGTCAGCTATGACTGAGATATTGGAATATTTGATGATATCGTTAGAAGTAGCAATAAACAGGAGAGGTCCTAAGTAGCTGCCTTGTCGGATCTCGGAGGTAGCTAAGAAATCATCAGAGAAGGCAGATCCGAATTGAATTTTAGAGTAACTGTTTTTCGGGTAAGAAGAAATCTAGATAGAAATCTGGATAGTTTGACTAGAATAAGCTTATGTGAAATTATATCAAAGACCTTACTAAAATCTCTAAGGCTCAGAGCCTTAATCAAGAAACTGGCCAACGCAGAAATTCGGTAAATAATTGAAATAATTACAATCAGGCATAAGGAAGTCGTCGGTAAAAGAATGTTTAAAAAAATATAAATGGCTGAAACAATTTTCTTCAAACTTGGTATTTAACGCTCCCCGGCTTTTCAAACGCCTTGGCCAACATTTTCATACAGAAATTCATTTGAATTTAAAATAATATTGGGGGTTTTGATAAAAAAAAATTAAGTTTTTGAAAAATCAATTTGTTTTGAAATTATTTCCTTAAATGTACATATATCATTAAATTTTTAAAATTGACATCTCAATGTTTTTAGAAAATTTTTAAGGAAATTTCTTTTATAAAAAAAAATAATTTAATAATAAAACGAAGGTTTTAAACTTTGTTTGCATAAATAAATAATTCATATATATCTGTTTAACAGTTTTTTTTTGGAAAAAAGAAGATTTTCTTTAATTTTGAAAAAATTCTGTGTTACTTGCTGGGTCGCACGAACTTGCTCTTATGTAAACAACTAATAATTTCAAAAATGAATTTTATTAGAGAAAAACTGTTCATTAGCATAAAATTCATTTTTTAAATGACAAACAAATATAAGTTTATGAAAAAACAAAAATTATAGGTCATTGTAGTGGTTTCTTAAAAAAATAAGTTTTTATACACAAAATTTTTAAAACATTTGTAAGAAAAAATTTTGGTGCACCAACTTAAAGTTTTTATTACTGTACGAATAAAAAATAAATTTCAAAAAAAATACTGAGCCGTTTTTAAGATATCAAATTTTCCAAGAAAAAAAAAATAGATTTTATTTTTCAAAAAATCAAAAAATATTTTCAAAAGTCTTGAAATGCAATGTTTTTTTTAACTTTTTAGAAGCTTTTCTATAAAAAATTATATTAAAAACCGTTATGCCGATAGTGAGAAATTCAAAATTCGAAAAAATGGTTCTATGGTGTGTACAGTCAGTAATATCTTAACTTCAGAATTTATCTTATTAAATTATAAATCGTGAAAATTAATTGAACAAAAAAAAATTATCAAAATTCTCGGAGCCGTTTTCAAGAAAAAACGATTTTCGAAAACTATTTTTCAACATTTGTAGGGCGGGTACCGTTGTAGATTGTCTTAAAAAACTTTTATTTATCAGTTTAACAAAACATTCGGGTTTTCAAAAAAAAAAATTAAAAATCCAAAAAAAAAAATGTTTTAAAATTTAAATACACAATAATATTCAAACTTTTGGGGGAGCTTTAGCATACATTTTTTTTTCTTAAGCCAAACATTTTTTTCGAAATATGTAAGTATATAAATTGTTTTAAAGAAAGTTTTGGCTTTTGGAAACATAGTTTTAAAGTGCAAACTCTAAAAATAATGAAAAAAAAAACGTTGCGATATTATTTTTTTTTTAAATTCTTCTTATACTATATTATATAAATATTTTATTAAATTTTATTAATCTTTAGTCAAAAATTGAAATTCTGAAACATATTTGTAATTTAGAATTACTGAGTTATTTGATACAAAAATAAATCTAAATGTTTATAAGTATTTGACAAAAATTTTTAACAACATTTAATGTGATTGACAAAGTAATTTACAGAATGTAAGATTTTGCAAAAGTCTGTAAAACATATTTTCTCTATTTTTTTTTTGTCAAAATTTTGAGCCTGAAAAATAATATTTTAAAAATATTAATTTCTGGCTCTAAACGAGCGATATTGTAATTGATATTGCGTTATTGTTATTGCGTTGGACTGATATGGAGAGAGTTCGATTCTCAGCCTTTCCATAAATGTTTTTTCAGTGGTGTACTGCCTCTTGCGAGGGAGTGAAAAATCCTCCAAGAATACGCTATGAAAAGTGCTGCTCTTTAGCTGTTCCGAATTGGCCGAAAATTTGTAGATCCCTTATATTCCTACTAGCACGCCTACGGCATTATTTTACAGCATGATTGGTAAGCGTTTACATTGCTAATTATTTAATAATAATAAAATATTGAAAAAAATTATCTTATAAAGCTTTCTACTGGTAATTTTTTTTCAATATTTTCTCTGTGTTAAGATGAAGTAAAAGCAATTTTATTCACTTTCCAGTAAATTTCTCAAGAAAAGTAGTAATAAAAGGGCCATGCTTCACGCCCCCCTGTTACTGGAAGGAGGTATTTCTACCATTTTACTCCTGCTTTTGCTTTCGGCAATAGGACTGTGGGAACCCACAGTACTACTACTTCCAGCGCAAGCCGGAGAAACAGCAGACGGCTTTTCAGTCGCACTGCTGGCCTGTCTCAAAGACCAGGACTTTCCACCATCTTTTGAATTTAAATTTTCCATAAATATCCCTCGAGTAACGGAGAAAGGGTGGTCCATCTGCACAGAGATCCGTATATGCAGATAAGGCTAGTTAATCCGGAGGTCGCCTGGTATCCGGATACCAACTATCTACATATCCTTGAACAACAAGAGCAATAGTGAGTTAGATCCAGTCGTAAATCTTCTCTTTGAAGGTTTCCCGCAGCTTTAAAGGTTAATGCCTTGCTTAACATTGAAATATCCCACTGTGCGACTGAGGTGTGTACTATTCCCCTTTTGTCCTCCCATTTAATAAAATAAAAATCCAATTATAATAACGAAGTTAAAAGTCTATGTACTTTCATGGATTTGTTTTTATTTTCTCTCTGTTCTATTTGTTCAATCACAAATTTGTTTGCACACATTTATAGACGTTAGTACACCCAAGCAGCAAAACACAACGACGCAGGCAGCAGCGGGGCTCGTTAGCCATGCTGTTACCATTAAATTCAAATGCTCTTGACTTTCTATGGCCAACAACACCTACATACTTACATAATGTATACTAGCAGCAACCAAACCAGCCTTGAATAACCAAGTAGAGTTTTTCATTGAATGTTAATGCCCAGACCCGAATTGGGCCCGCGATTTAGTTGGCGAAAGTGTTACATGGATGCAAAAATAAATTCCATTCACCGGCATTCGAATATGGCAAAGTTGGTTTTGGGTGTTAGAGAATGTTGAACGCATTTTTATTTTTTTAAAATTTGTTTTTACCAAATGTTAGCATTTTGTTTAGATATTCTCGCTCGAATTTATTCAGTATCATTTTTGATAACCGAAGAGGGAATTTCAATTTTCATTCACTTTTAGTGTCGGGCACGCCAGCACGTTTTATTTTTTTAATATTGTGAGGGGAGTATAGTTTTAGTCTGAACTCTGGAAAAAATCCATGCTTATGTTGATAGGGTTGAAGGCTAGCGTTGATATAAGTGTGCAAAACTAGGTACGAAATACAAGTATCATAGGAAATGCTGACAATTGTCAAGACAGAGATTCCTTTAGACTGAGCTTAGGGTTTCTAAATTTGCCAGCTAACAACTTATAAGAAGATGCAAATTACGTGAATTAGTCTTGGAAATAAGAAAAAGATCATGTTTTGGATCATTGATTGAATTGTAAATTTAAATAAGTTTTTCCTAAGATTTTTCTTTTTAACCTTTTAAAAAAGTAGAAGGTTCTCTTGCTGAATAGATTGATCAAATAGTGACTAGAAGAATAATCACTTCAAAACTAGGTGGCTTTTCTGCCCATTGCCCATTGAAATGCTTAAGGAATTAGCAAAAGAAGCTAATAAATGCTTGTAACCGATGATCCCAACTATATAGCCTGGGGGAAACGCATATGGACTACAGATAGCAAAAAGCTTTCATTTGATTTATTCAATATAGCCTACCAAAACAAAACCTATAATTTTTTAATATTTTTGTTTTTACCTTTTTCTTCATACAAAAAAGAACATAATAAATTGATATTCTACTTATTTCATCTGGTCCTTTTTTAAGTACTTTATGACAAAAAATTATGTCCTCCGAATCCGAAAAGCGGGTGTGGTGGAAAATTTGTATGGACCTTACCAAAGGCATTTCTTAAATATTTGATTGTACTTTTTTACTTTCTTAGTAATTTATTAAATAATCAGAACTTATGTTAAAAACTCCGCCAAAAGTGTTCGTAACATGTTACTGGGATAATTCAATTTTAAGATATTGGTAAGCAAAAAACAATATTTAAGTGTAAGAAACGCCTCAAAAACGGGGCGTGTCAAAATATTTTGTAAGAAATATTATAAGACTCATTTTTTCAAAGATCAACTCTCTATACAACTTAAGCAACTATGTGCCGCAAGGCGGTGTGCTATCACCTCTACTTTTGAACATTGTAGCAAACAATCTATGAACATGTCTGGTAACCAGAACTATTGACTGATTGTCGTCTCTGTGGAGGACGTTGTAGGTTTATGAGCATTGCTGTACAAAATACTTTAAACAAGCTGAGCAGTTTGGTGCGGACTGGGTGTCAAACTCGCATATAAACATATTTAGTCTTCTTTTCCAGGAAATATAAAATCAAACCAAACATAAATGTGAAAAAAGAGCCAAGTTCTTCTATACAAAAACCTTTGTATACCAAGTCAGCGGTGAAAAGTACTGAGATCTAAGAGTACGCCAAGTTCTTACTTCATGAAGGTTTAGTACCGAATATTTAAAGTAGAATAATATTGAAACAGCTACAATGTAATAGAGAAACACCAATTCGGAGAAAGTGTGCGGATACCACGCCCCCTGAATGGAAAACCTCATTTTTCATTTTTGGTCCTTTATATGCAATTTGAGCCCTACCCTTCTACCAAATTTCATTGTTCTACTGCAATCGGAAGTGTGCCATATAATTTACATCAGTTTTGAGGAAGTGGGCGGATACCACGCCCCTGAATGAAAAACCTCAAATTTTATATTTTTTTCTTTGTATGCAATTTAAGGCCTACCGCTCTGCCAAATTTTATCGTTTTACAGAAGTCGGAAGGGCTCCATTCAACCAACACCAATTTGGAGAAAGTGGGCGCATACCACGCCCCCTGAATGGAAAACCTCAAATTTTCGATTTTTCCCTCTGCTTGCATGATAAAACCTACCGTTGTGCAAAATTACAAGTCAGTCAGTTACGGTTTTTGTGATTTTTGAGGCCTTATATCTCAGGAACCGCTTATGCTAGAAAATTGAAATTTGGAGAGGTGCCTGTCCCTTATTGGCAAATATTCGGAATTTTTAAAAATTTCTTGCATAAGCTGTTTGTAGTTTCGAATTAGCGCAAGGAAAATTACGGCCATTATCTTTGGTCGTCTAAGGGTTGCGTTGTTTTTGTTTTTATTTTATATTACTATATACTATAACTATACAATAAAATCACCTTAGTATGTCCTCCTCAAAATTAATTTAGAACCAAGTAATTTTAAACCTTTAGTTCTTTAAGAATTAACATATTCTCTGTTCAACTTAGATTTAAGATCTAGATTAAGAGATTTTTATTAATTAAATTCAATAGCTATGAAGTTATTACTCTAAAACCATTGCAATTCTAAGTTTAAGCTTTCTCCTATTACATTACACTTTGGCAGCCCTGGTTATAGACAAGCGATTTGTATTAAATACCCGAAACTTAGGCATGCAAAATAATTATTACGTCGTCGCACAGTGAAGCGAATCGCCATAGTAAAATGAAAGAATTTACATCTAAAGGAGTGGCTTGAATGTTAATTTGATGGATCTGTCAAACAGAAATGTTTAGCACTCAAAGAACTTAAATGAACTCTACAAAGTTTTTTTCTTTTTTGACAAGACCGTAAGGTGGGTGGAGTGTATTGTTGTCTTACAGTATAAATACACCCATGAAAATCCGATAAAAAATTCTTTTCTTGAGACATTGGAATGCTATAAGAGCTCTTTGAAGCAGACACTGACTATTTTCAATAGCGATGCATACATACCTTTAGGAACTACACTGTACATGAGAAGCTATGCAGACAAATCGAACTCTGGATCTTAATAAAATATTTCAAAATGATGAGAGAAAAGAAGAATGAAGTTGGTCCTTCAATTCTCTCCGGGTGATGTGCGGGAGGGTTACCAGTTTTATGGTTGAGTCGGTTTTCAAACGTGATATTTAATAAAAAATGAAGTGACTGCGATGCAAATATGAATTTACACAGAAGTTTGTAGAGATGAAATTTAAATCAATATTAGCTGTGTTTTATTTCCCCCGAGATCTGATCCAGATTGGATCTTCATTCAAAATTACATGTATAACAAAAACAACACAGGGCCCTATTTTGTTTGTATTTGTTGTTTTAACATACATGTTATTTTGAAAACAAAATGCAATCCGGATCAGATCTCGGGGAAAATAAAACACAGCTATTATGTACATTTACAAAACGGTTTGAACTTTAGTTTGAAGTTACCTGTTGAAGAGTTTGTGAGTTTGACATGATCAGACAACTAGCAGTATCCATCAGAGTGGAGGTAAAAATACGATGCAAGACCGAAAAAAAAAACAAAAACAAAATTCGTGGAAGAGGCTGAAAGAAATGCCGGAAATTGTTTCGAAAACTAAAAAAACGGTTGATGCATCGAACTGCTCTTATTTTAGAGGTGATTCGATAAATAAATGGAACATATAGACATGAAGTAGAGTGTAGAGTATACAAAAATACTCAATTTTGCAGAATTTATTCACATGTGAAGGTTCCCATATTTCAACTAATGGGAATGGCATAAGAATACGTTAAAAATGTTCCATGTTACAAGTTAACAGTTTAAAAGCTTTGTTGATCTTGTGGTTGATCTGTGGTGAATAACTCGTTGATTATGAATACGATTTGAAAATGGGAAGATCCAAAATGGTGGGTTTTGGAAATAAAAATAATGCTTACCGCGAGCGGGCGGTGGCGTGGTTTCTACTGATAGTATAGTATCAATAAGGTGGAAAGATGTTGAAATGGAATGAAACAAGCTGTGTGTGAGGTATTAATTTTTTTTTTGTTTCAAAGAGCTGTCATTATGTATGAAATATGACATCTTCGAAATGCCTGCCTTGACTTCTTACGGTCGCACGAATACAAGTGGTTCTACTCTTCCGCATATATCCGGCTAAATTTGAGCAATGGCCTGTGTTATGTTCACCTTACGGACATCAGTTTAATTGTGGTTTCTTTGCATTGACTTGCGACTTCAGAAAACTCTACAAGGAAAAGTCTAGCGAAGTCAAATCAAAGATCCTGGTGGCCAATTTCACGTGACCTCTTCGAGAGATTTCCTTACCGTCAAATCGTTCATGCAGAATGTCAATCGTGGCATCCACTGTGTGGCACGTAGAACTGCCCTGGTGGAAAAAATTTCATTTAGGTCTACATGGTTCAATTTGGGCCATAAGAAATTGGTTGTCATCGCTTTGTAGCGTTCGACATTCACGGTGACCGTCTCACCAACATCGTTTTTGAAAAAGTGCGTACCAATGACTCCGGCCCGGCTCAAAATTGACACCCAACGGTAACATTAACACTAGTGTGGGTTGGTGGTGTCCAATATATGCCAATTTTGTTTGTTAACACAGTCATTCATCCAAAATGCACCTCATGGCTAAAGATATGACTCTTTGGCTAAAATTGGGGTCTTCTTCCAAAACGGTCCGAAGCCCATTCAGTGAACAAACGGCTTTGTTTATCGTCGTTTCTGGAGGTCCCGTGAAATAAGGCCAAGTGAAATAAGACCAACTTTTAAAAATTGGCCTTATTGCACTTTGATAAAGTAAAATAAGGCCAATTTTCAATAGTTGGTTTTATTTCACTTTGACAAAGTGAAATAAGGCCAAATGATTTTGTGAAATAAGACCAAATTGGTCTTATTTCACTTTTTGAAAGCATAATAAGAGCAACTGAATGTGGTGCCCTGACATTAGGCCAAGTGACGTAAGACCAAATTTGAATACTTGGCCTTATATCAATTTACAAAAGCGACATTAGACCAAATTTTAAGAGTTGGCCTTAAGTCACTTTTGGCAAGTGACATTAGGCCAATTTAGCCCTATGTCACTTTTAACTGTTGTGTCGGGGCAGAAGTAAGTTTTTGAAAAACTTACGAAAAAACTATACGTTTAAGTGTAAATTTATATTTAATATTTTGGGTTTTCTTGGGCAACAGTACCTTGGGTGGCCCGCTTCGCGGGTTTTCAGGATTTTAATTCCCTTTTCGAGGCTTACACCCGCTCACGCAACTCCGTTGCTCTGCTTAGGGTATACTCAGTCGCCAGGCAGGCGCCTGTAGCAACAGTTTTGATCTAAGATGCAGAAAGTTTCTTTGACGGATGCACTTCCAACATTTACCATTTCTTAATGGTGAGAAAAATTCTATTTCACGCGAAAAATTAAAATCTTCCAGATTTGGGGGATTTGAGGAGGAATCGCCTAACAAAGACATCTTCGTTTTACTTGAACAGACACTCTATGTTGGGCTCTCGGCCGTTTGATTTCCTGTTTTCGTTGTTTTTCCATGATACTTCAGGAGTAGGCCTTGGCTGATGGTCCAGGTTCACACAAAACTCTGCCAGTATTTTGGAGCTGCAATACAAATGGAAGGGTGATAAGGAAAAAAAGGAAACGAATGGGCTGGTGAAACTTATTGTGGTAAAATTTGTTTTAAACTTTGACGTACAGCGGCGATGTTAACGCCCGGTCTTGCGTTCCCTTGATGTTCAAATATTGGCTGATTGATTTCCGATCCGGTCATCTCAAATTTGTACACAAAACGTTGTGAAGAGCCACCAAGTCTATCTTAAAATGGGCGCAATGTTACTAAATCCGTCTTATTGTCGTTGCAGCAAAATGTATCCGTTAAACCACTGTGCTTGAGTGGCACTTACATCGAAGAAGCCAAAAAGCTCTCAGTACTTGGTATGTTCGTTATTAACGATGGTATTGGTTGGAATAACCACATCTTCGAGACAGCTAAAAACACTGCTAAATGCTTAGGATTTCTGGCATTCGAATTATAAGCCGTTCAGTTTCAAACCAAAACTCCATCTTTTTCTTTATAAGAAAGAATCCAGAATTGAGTGTTAAAATTGATAGGAAACAGAACTATTATGGGATGATTGCCATCTCTTGAATACCGTCGGAATGTTTCACTTTCCTTCTTACTCACTTGAAGTTGCATTTCTTCCATTAATTAGTTTACACGTGATACCCGTTCAGCTAGGAATGATCATCAGTTCACATTCGTTTTCTAGTCGCACAACACAATTATGGAATATTTTCCCTTGACATTTCAATTTGGAAACATTCAAGACCAATGTTCGTCGATACCTCTTTTCTTTCCGTCCCGTATTTCAACATCGCTTGTGCTTTATTAATTAAGTTTCAACATTAGTCATTTTTCTATTTAAGTTCAGAGCAGGGAACTAAGCTGTCAAAAAATATCTGTGTTTCTTTTTTAGCTCAGTACATCAGAGCAGAGCACTCAGGTTTTTTTTTTTTTTTTCAATCAGAGATACATCGGAGCGCGCTCTATGAGCTCAGAATAAAATGGATGTAAAAAGCTCAGCACGACTAACTTCACTTTGTATTTGTGTGATATGACAGAGACAGACGGCTAAAAAAAAAATCAAACAAAAACAAAATGGAGATCAACGCCTTTGACAGTTCAGTGCGTTAGTTTGTGGCCCCAATAAGTCGGAGAGCTCTAATGAAACTCTGCTCAAAGCGTACTCGGCATCGGCATGCTCAAGCTCTGCTCAGTGATCTGCTCAGAGTTAAGAAGAAAAACGCCTATTATATGGGTTTTAAAATAAACCGTTGGCATTGAGCTAAAAGCTAAGCCTTACTGAATAAGATTCCTTGGAAGTTTTTTTCTATTTTATGAAAAAAGATCTGTCAGAATAATCGTTCGGATTTCCTCCATTCTTTCTATTATATTTGCAGGAACTTATTATAAGATGCCGACACTTCACTTTTAGCTCGAGGGGTTATTTGTAGTTTTTACTGAGTGGATCTAGTCCTGTATCTCCCCAATGTGCCTTGAGATCAATCATTTTGACTTAAATTTCAGCCCAAAGAAGGGGAAGTGATGCGAAGAACTTTTTTTTTTTTTTTAATTCATTTTTATTTTCATTAATCTTAAAACTATCTTTAAGCTAGACAAAAATTCATAAAAGCTAGCCTAATTATTCAATAACTTAAAACTAACTTACTGCGGGCGCTCTAAGCTAAACTGTATCTTAATTCTACTACCTTTTGGCCTAAAGAATATTTTTAATTTAAACTATGTATATCAATTTTTTTGTTTTCTCGAGAAAATGTAAAAAACTCGGATTCTGAACTTGTTTTTTAAATTTTATATAAAAAAATTACAAACTACAGTAAAACTAATTAAAACTACCTAAGACTACTTAAAATAAACTTAAACTACTTAAAAAACTAGAACAGCCACAGCAGCAATTTATGATTTATAATTTTTTTTTTGGACTGTCCCTACCTAAAAAGTACACTTAAAACTATTTAAGTCGGCCAAGGCATACAAGGGTCTTTGTCAACTTTCTCTATCATTATTACACAACCACCAAAACAGGATCTCCTGTCTCACCCTGTCCCTCCGGTCCCGATCGGACACAGTCCTACTGAACCGAAGGCGCTCTGCTCCATCTTGTGCGAGGACGTCTCGACTATAAAGGAGCCGCCTATCCACAGTCCTCCGGCTGACGTGGTAGATTAGCGGAATCGCCATTCTATTCTGGATCAGCCCGCGACTGTCTAAGTGGAGAAATGCATCGGGTGGGATAAAGTCGCTTATACGTACACTCTTATAATAATCGTTGTTTGGGTAGTAAGCCCCAAAAATTAGGTTGTTAGTCGAGGACATCGCTCTTGCAATGTGACTCCGAATCAGCTTTATCAAAAAATTATCAATTCTGTTAATGTTTGCCCCGTTGTATAGAACCTCGTTGCAATAATAATGTTTGTACTCCGACTCTGGTGTTCTATGTAATCCAAGGCAACGTCTAAGACACTGCCTCTCAAACACCCGAATCTTTTCCATTTGAGATGGGGCAACGTTGAACCACACCGGGCACCCATAGGCAATCATCGGCCGTATGAGGGCCATGTAGCAAATCACCTTCACTCTGCTGTCAAGCCGGCTGCTGTAAAACAACCGTTTCGTCAGGGCAAAGGCTTCCCTAGCCCTGTTCAGAGCAGCATTTATATGTCTGTCGAAATACAAATACTGATCCAACCAGATGCAAAGGTACTTTACCACACTTCTGCTCGCCAGTGGTTGCCGGTGCGGCCCAACGATCACCAGCTTCCGCCAGTTCTTTCTAGTATCTCTAGGGGCTCTAGCCAACGGAGTCCTGAACAGAATTGTTTCACATTTCTGAAAGTTGATTTTCAACTTCCAATCATCACAATATCGCTGAATCTTGTAGAAGTCACGCTGCAAAAGAATTCTGATGACCTCAACTTTTGGAGCTGTTCTGTACGCTATTAGATCATCGGCATACGCAATTGCCTGAGTTAGACTACTTATCAGATCGCTGGTGTAAAAGCTGAATAGAATCGGCGAGTTCACCGCTCCCTGCTGAAGACCATTCTTAATATCGAAGATTGCGGAAAAAGTTACATTGCCACTTTTGACAACAAACTTTCTACCATTGAGCATGTCATAAAGTATATATAATAGTGGCTTACTTATGCCGAGTCTAGTCAGTTTTAGATAGAGGCCCTCTAACCATAAGGTGTCGAAAGCCTTCTCCAAAGCAACCAGACAAGCACCTGTACACTCGTTTTTAGTTTTGTTCCATTGGATATCAGAAACGAGTTTAGACGCGGCATGAATGGTTTCATGTCCTGCCTTAAAACCGAACTGATTACCCGGTATGATATTATTGTCCTCCGTCCACTTGGACAGAGCTCTACTTATGACTTTCTCGAATAACTTGCTGATACTCGGTAGAAGACTTATCGACCGGAGATTCGCCGGATTGGAGTTGTCCTTTCCCTTTTTCGGGATAGGATGAACCACGGCTGTCTTCCACCGCCCTGGATAATATGCATTATTCAAAGCGTTGTTAAACAGTCTGGCATTTGAAGAACTATTCTTACTAACGTAGGTACGAAATATACCACGCAGTTTGTTAGATTAATTTGCTTGTAATTATTTCAAATTCAGCGAACGCCAAAAAGAGACTCTGCCTTCGTTAAATTAACTTCCCATACAAAAGCCTTTGAACTTCCATCGGAAATCCAATATTTTTCTTTTTTTTAATTCTTAATTTATTTCACACGTTGTTTACAGTTTACACTACACTTGCACATCATGATTGCATATTCCCTGCACTGCAAATTCCCATTGAAGCTAGAAACTCTTTATACAATCTTTGATTTTCATCTCAGCAAAGAGTTTTTTTTTTAATTTTTTTTTCGATTAACTCAGGTGCTGTGCAATCACGTACAACCTATCTGATGCAACTTTGATTGGGATAATTAAGTTATTTACAACCCCTCGTCGAAAAGTTCCTGATAATTTTTGTTTGTTTTGTTCGAAACAAAAAGGCTTGCAAGATTAATTGGTTTAATTCAGGCAATGAATTTGGTTGAAATGCAATTAATGGTTGGGAGAGCAATTGATGTATGCGGGGGGGCTTTAAATGGCGAGGAAGATTAACAATAAAAGGGCAATTCAAAAATTAGTTATAAAATATTGCATTTAACTATAATGAACCAACCAGTTGTTGCCTTAATTTATATTCCAAATGCTTTAAAACCTCAAGGGAGCTTTATAAGTGGATATGCTTAAAATAAAGGCGCTCAATGGCGCTTAATTCTATTTGAAGTAATTAAAAAAAAACGTTGTAAACTTGTTACCGTCTAACAGGGGCAACAAAATAAAACGAGTCCAACTTAAAAGCAACCTGCTGGGAACTTCGTGTTTTTTAAATTCTCCCCCTAATTACCTCTATACCCAAGGTATATAATTAAATATTGTTTTAGAAGTTGTTAAACTACCATCTGCATCAAATAAATCTCCCGACAGAAAACTCATTTCAAACAAAAGTAAACTGAAAAATAAGTAAGCAGAAACTGCCGGGCGCACAACTGCTGAGGCTTACACCTACCAACCTGCGATGTCAATTGAAATCTGTTAACATTTTAAATTACAATTCTTGAGGTAGTAGTCGTATGGGTACGAGTGTTTGATGAAATTCGATTTTCGAAATCTCAACTTTGTCGCCATTTGTGCGACACCAACAACACAAAACTTTTATAATTACATTCGAATTTAATTCCATCGCTCAGGTGAATCTGAAAAGAACATACAGTACGAAACTAACTGCTGGCTGACCTCTTGTTCTCTCAGTCTCTTCAAATTTCAAGGACTAAGGAATCTTATGAGATATTCCCCTTATTATTTCTTCAGTTGATCTTTAACAGGGATGAACTTTTCCAAAGAGGAAATTTAATCCCAAAGATAAATAATTTCTTCTTCAAAAGTTAAAGTTCAACTGAAAGGACCACCATTATATGTACATATATAGAAGCAACTTCAATTAGTCCTTGTTGACTTGGTAGCGTTTAAGATATCGAATGCCAAATGTGCAACGTTAAAATATCTATAATGAAAAATCAGTAAAGGGATATCCGGTTATTTTTAAAAGCACATTGCAATTATCATCGTTCGTTGTTGGTACTCGCCTATGTGGTGGGTGGGGTTAAGTAAAAGGATGCAAGACGGAGAGTGTCAGCAGTAAGGCTTTAATTTTCAGACTTGTATAGAAGTCAATCGAGGATGAAAAAGTAATGGAAGAACATGCAATTATCTCTCAGGGAATTGGAATGCCATTAAATAAAATATGGCTTTTGTTGTTTCGATTCGATTGGTATTTCTTACGCGAAAAACCTTTCAACTGATATTGTGAAGTAAAGTATATTATTTGTGCAAGAATTGGATTCGGTTAACTTATCGGAACGTTAGTCCTGGAGAATTTTTAGGGATATCCCGTAATAAAAGTTTTCTCATGATGATAAATGCGTTTAGGAGCATCTTCATCTGGAACCAGTAATTTGTAAATCCCGTAAATAAGAAATTTTCAAGTAATTTCTTTCTCTTCCTTACCTTCACGCCCGCGCTGTTTTCAAACATTTAAAGGGTAATCATAATCCCTTGAGCGCGTGTAGATTATAAAAAAATAAAATGCACGACTGGGTCGCACGAACTTGCTCCTATGTAATAGACTAGGAATTTCAAAAACGGATGTTATTAAAGAAAACTGTTCATAAGGATAAAATGAATTTTTTAAATTCTTTTAGTAGTAAAAGATTAAAACAAAATGCTATGCAAATATGAATTTATGCAAAAACAAAAATTATAAGTCGTTGTAGTGGTTCCTTAAAAAAATACGCTTTTATGTACAAAATTTTAAAAACATTTTTAAGAAAAAATTTTGGTACGCCATCCTTAAGATTTTATTATTGTACGAATAAGAGTCTGATTTCCAAAAAAAAAAAAATACCAAGTCGTTCTTGAGATATCGAATTTTTCAAAAAAAAAAAATACTTTTTTTTTCTAAAAATTGAAAAAATGTTTTTTTTTTTTAAGTTTTGAAATGCAATATTTTTTAAACTTTTTAGGAGCTTCTTTGTAAAAAAATTCATTAAAATCCGTTATGCTGATAACGAGAAATTCAAAATTCGAAAAAATGGTAGGTACAGTCAGTAATATCTAGATTTAAAATTTCTTTACTAAACTATAGATCGTAAAAATTTATTAGAAGAAAAAAATTTTTAGCAAAATTCTCGGAACCGTTTTCGAGAAAAATACGATTTTCGAAAACCATTTTTTTAAATTTGTATGGAAGGTACCGTTAGTTTTAGATAAAACAAAATTTTTTTCTCAAATCTTGTAGGTTATGTTAAGAAACTTTTTTTTGTCAAGTTTGAAAAAAATCCATCTTGGAGTTTTCGAAATATTAGGTTTCCAAAAAAAAATTTTGAATATTTTTTTAAAAATCCAAAAAATTGAAAATTTGAATATGTAATAATGTTCGAATTTTGGAGGAGCTAAAGCATAAAAAAAATAATTTAAATCGGCTGTACCGTTTTAGAGAAAATCGAAAACAAAAAAAATGGACCCAGGGGGTCTACCAAAAATAACAATTTTTTGGAAATTTTTTTGCAACCATTAGCTAGTTTTAACTGAATGAAATTTTTCAATTTTTTTTTTAAAAATTCTGTGGGACAGTTTTTGAGAAAAAAAAATATTTATAAAATTTCAAAAAAAAATCGTATGTCAGGTACCGTTATTTTTGGTCTTAAAAAAAAAACAGAAAAAAACGTCCGGGGGAAAAAAATTAAAACCCATATATACGAAGTTTGAAGAAAATCGGCCGAGCCGTTTAGGCTGTAGTCGAACCGACAGACAGACAGACAGACAGAATTGCGAGACCCACTTTTTTGGTCTTCGCTATCATCGTAATGTCAACTTTGATCAAAATCTCGAGTTCGATTTTTTTTACGAATGCATAACTTGCCTTATAGTACCTATAAATCGCAAGTAAAAAGAACATATATGTACACTATTCTACTTGATAGGGTTACCATTGGCGACACGAGAGGTGAACTAAAAATCATTCCCTGGACTCATCAGTTAGGTATTGACTTTTTTGTGCACAATCTCCTGTGAATGGTCTAACGCTGTTGATGACTTTAAAAGAGGGTCTTAATAAATTTTAGTTAATTAAATCGGAATTTGCTGCGGAAATGCATCAAGTTAGCTCAGAAACATTAGAGAAATTAAGATGGATTCAGAGAAAATGTCATTTCTTTCTATAAAATACTCCTGAGTATTGACTGTAATAGGAAAAAAATTGATTTAAGCGTCAGAAATACATTTTTTCTCAGCAAATTAAGGAGTTATAAGCTTTTCGGTCAAACCTAAAAGCAAATGGTTTGACATTCGTTTTATAAGATTCCCCAAATTTTTTTTACATACCTGATGAAATTATTACAATCAATAGTAGAATCACTCAATTTTTAGAAGCGTTACACTTTCCATTGAAACATTAAAATGTGATAATTTTATCACCCGATATTGAATGAGTCTTGGGTTAGGGGAAATTCCTACAGTGTTCTTGTTTCGCACCTGCTCGCGTCTTTTGATTTACAGATCGGGCTAAGTTTTTTTTTATTGATTGATTCCAATAATTAAAACTGATTTCTACCGTATTCAATATTCATATTTTTCGCTCTTTGTGAATGAAGGATTGGGAGAAGTACATATGTTCTATCGTATAAGAATTATACGGGAATAAGGTTCATACTAAATTATCCCTTTTCGCTGGTCTTGTGTATATCATGCAAGAAAACTATCATGCGTGAAATATATGATCCAAAAAATTATCATCTAAAAACACTATCATGAGAGCAAACTTTAATGCGGGAAAACTATTAAAGAAGAAAACTATCACGCGAAACAACTATCATGTATGAAAACACATATTTTTCTCGCATGATAATGATAGCTTTCGTGCAAGATAGTTTCTCATATGATAGTAAATGCGTGTTATTTAAATTTAATTTTGGAGCCACGAAATGGACGAATCCGTATAAATGGCCTAAAAACAGAAACAATTTACAAACGACTGACTGTTCATTTCTCTTCTGCTGCTAGGTATTTTTCATTGAATTTGAGAATGCTTTTGGTTGTCACAGAAGGAAAACTCATTTCTGGCAGTTAGTCAGGAAAAATATCCAAGAATTAAAAATAGCTGAAGAACTTACGCGATTTAGAAATCCTTAGAGGAAATAGAATCTTTCAAAAAAATTACTCCATATCACCCAGGTTTCCTATAAAATATTTAACAATTGCTTGAAATTTGGATTACAAACTTTTTTTTTAAAGATATACCTTTCGAATTGGAAAAACCTTCCTTGAAAACAAACATCTTTTAGTTAAACACGAAATCATATACTTTTGCAACATGAGTGAGAGAGTTTGACAGTATGACAGTATGAAAAACTGACAGTAAGAAATTTTGAAAGTGTAATAAAGTGAAAGAGAGGTAGTGTGAAAGTGTG
Organism: Chrysotoxum bicinctum; assembly: GCA_911387755.1. Classification (NCBI taxonomy): domain Eukaryota; kingdom Metazoa; phylum Arthropoda; class Insecta; order Diptera; family Syrphidae; genus Chrysotoxum; species Chrysotoxum bicinctum. The sequence continues at coordinate 247,703,915 of OU426987.1, forward strand.
ACAGTATAACAATATCAATGTTAGACAGTGTCACGTCGAGAAAACAAGTTCTGTAAAAAAAAAATTCTTATGGTGTGGTCGAAACTTTGTTTTCCTAAAATCTGTTTTTCAAAATTTAATTTTTGATAATGCTGGTGCGAAAAAGTCTGCAAATACTCAACTTTTATTTTTAGCACTGTAACTATGCTTAACTGTCACATTGCGATTCTTTAACATTTTAACTTTTTGCCAAAGTTGCACGTTGTCGCAGTTTTAATCTGCTGGACTTTCAAAATTTCTTATTGTCACACTGTTGGCATGCCCGGAGTCATAGCCTGAATAAACGATTATTGATTTCGAAGCATTCTTAAAGAAGACTTTGAATTTGACTCCTAAAGTACCTAACCTCTGTTAAAAAGCGAGTTACTAAACATATATAATATGTACATATCAGTGATGAAAATTGACTTTTTGAATGTCTAAGGTTAAGGTCTTAACTATTTTCCATTATTCTAAAATACAAAGAAATGTACCAGACATGCAAATTCATACATAAATTATTAAAATTCTTGGTTTCTTGGTTTTAACTTGTGTTTTTGGAGATTGTAACTGGACTTTGCTGATATTTTAATTAAAATTCTGAGGCAGAAGTCTAAAAACGACTTTCTTCCGATGGAGTGCTGCAACTGGAAATGGATTGGTAACTGCAATAGCTGTCAAAAAGTGTCGTAAGTCATATTTTTTCGTGAGCACAATGCTGCTGTACAGATTTCTAACATTGAAATCAGCTGAATTGAATCTTTTGCGAATTTATCAAGCGAAGTCACTATGTGAAAAATTAAAGAGAGATTGATTCTCGTTTGAACCATAAGTCAACATGCATCGTGGTTTGACTAGTTGGATTTTGAAACATCAAAAATATGTAAAAGTTAAAAGTTCTCAAATTATTACAGCTAAGACTGCAGCTCCAACTGCAACTGCGTGGCGTTGTGTTTGTAATATTGAATTTGTGTGTCTCCAATATTTTGACACCTATTTCAGTTGCAGTTCCGCTTACAGGCAGTAACGGATAGATAAAGATTGTTTTATTTCACTATCGAAAATATCGGTGTTAATATGGGAAGCTATCGATATTACCAATAGGTTTGTCTAATTCTTAAAAAAATAAAGGGCTTCCTATTAAACGTTTCCTATTTTTAAATTTGAATGAAACAAATTGTGAGTGAGAAATCATTGGAATTTTGTAATTATTCAGAAGGCCCATATATGTGATTAAGTTATAAAATATAAAATCACCTAAATGTCCCCCACGGTTTTGCTGGGTGGGCCGCTTTCGAAACGTCAAAAGGTGTGTCCACACCAACGAAAAATTTCAGGAAACATTGTTAAAAAATTTTTGTTGAAATGTTTCCCATTTGTTGAAAAAACATTTCAGAAACAATGTTTTGCGGGAGATCTTGGATTTTGTTGACCTAAAGAACTTGGCGGATTGTGAACTGAACCGTTCGGCTCGAATTTATCCACCAGTTTGCGAATAGTCGTCTCGGAAATATGATTATGGCAAGCGTAAAATGGATGAAGAACGCGAAATATTGCTTCAACAGAAGAAATCACCAAATTTAAGGGCGTATCTTACGTTGAATTATTGTTCAATATGATTTCAAAATTTTTTGCGTGCGTGATATATTCAATTTCAGGATGAGGAGAATGGGAAGGAAGTTTGGGAAGTGAAGTTTTGTCTGGTTTAAGTTTGAGACCATTTCTTTTAGACCATTTTTCATTTTAGTTCATGCGTCTTCGACCATTCCCAACGGACATCGTCCGCGTAAGTAAGACAATCAGACAAAACAGATGGAGGATCATTTAAGCATAAACAAATAGCAAAAGACCAGGGATTGACCATTGACGTACACCGATGTCTATAGGGAGCAACGAAGACAATATAGCATTACACGAAACTACTTGTATGTGATAAGTAAAGTTTGATTTTTGACTTTTAGAAATGTCAGAAAAATCAAAAAGTGTCGTCAATTTATCATATAGAACTTGGAGGTTAATACAATCGACTGCTTTGAAAAAGACAACTAAGGTTATCACAGATTTTCTAAGGCTTGTCTAATATCAAGATTAACTTAAATAAAGCCTGAAAGGGATGTGTCCTAACCAAAGACATGATTGAAAGGGGCTCAGGAGATGTTCTTCATCAACATTTTTGTTTTATTTCGTTGCTGATTTTCGGTTTACTGGAAAAGTTAAATAGTCCTGAATTCAGTACAAACTAAGCCTTTTTATAATCATGTTAGACGTTTTTGCTCTTATAATAGTTTTGAAGCCTTACTTCGGGATACAGTTGCTTCGTGATTTTGTAAAAAGAAAAACTGCTTACAGAAGGGTGTTTCATTGAGGCCACAAGAACGGTAAATAGTAAAAAGTCTCCTAACTCTCAGGAATTTAAATGTAAAAATTATTTTCTGTAAATATTTTTCCACTTAAAATACAAGGATTACATTTCATGATTCATTTAAGTTATATCATTAGGGTTTAATGTATCAGGTCTTAAAAATAAATTTTGTGCTATAAATTTCTTTGATTATATTAAAAGTTTCGATGTATTTCTACTTTATGAAACTCATGTATTAGAAGATGAAAAACAGAAATTTGAAGGTGTATTTAATAATCATGAATTAAAATGGATTCCAGCAATTAAAACAAATACTTTTGGAAGAGGAAGTGGTGGTGAATTACATGGGTATCGCAAATGCCTCGAAGGAATGTCAATCAAGTTTAAACAGGTGGAAGAAAATAATGTCTTGGAGTTAAATATCAACGGTTATGTGCTTCACATTATGCCAATTTACCTAAACTGTAACCACTGGATGAGAGATTTCGAAAAACTTTGCGATGCACTTCAGTATTTAGGGTCGATGAATGTGTTACTTGTTGGTGATTTCAACGCAAGGATTGGCTTGTCGCAAAATAATTTTCTGAGTGGAACTGCAACAGAGATTTTCAATCAAACTCGAAATTCAAAAGATGAAATTTGTGATGGAAAGGGCGAAAAGGTTTTTGGAGTTAGCGAACGCATTTGATGCAAGAGTTTTGAATGGTAGCTGTGAAGGCGATTCTTACGGCGAGTTTACTTTTATTCGAGGAACGGCGTGTTCAGTCATAGACTACTGTTTCGTGTCTGGCACCTGGAATTTAATCTTGAAGAACTTCAAGATAGCTGCACAAACTTTTTCGGACCACATGCCTCTAGAAATTGTTCAGTATCAGCGTCTGAAGAAACTTCCAATTCTAAGTGTCTGGCCCTCCTTCCAAAATTATTCTGGAAAAATAGCTTTCAGCACATTTATCAAAAGAATTTGAATGAAGAACTGGGTAAGCGGAAGGCAGAAAACAACCCTTTGCACATGGAACATCTTTCACAAATTATTAGAGATTCAGTACCAGCTTACAGTTCATCGAGTCGTAAGGTTAAATTTAAACAAAAATGGTTTGATGCAGAGTGCCTTAAAGCAAGGAAAAAGTCGTTTTCTTTTTTAAGAATCCTGAGAAAATTCAACTCTCCTGTATTCAAGAAAATGTACGCTGTAGCAAATAAGGATTTCAAGCAACTCTGTTTTCTGAAGAAGAAGCAAAATGATCAGAAAACTTTAGAAATCTTAAACAGTGCAAGGTTTTCCGCAGAATTTTGGAAAGCTGCAAAAATCATAAATGGTAGAACCAATAGGATCGGTTCCTCTTTGCATGCAGCTGAGCCCCGAGACTACTTTGAAAATCTTCTCAACACCCCGCGTTTCTCCCCCCTTCCGCAGTATGCAGCCCCTTTTTTCACGGATGATCTTCTGGATTCACCATTTTCAACTTTGGAAGTGGTGAGTGTGATTGAAAAGGCTAAAACAGGAAAAGCTCCGGGAGATGACCGAATACCATCAGTGGAATTCTATAGGAACTGTACGATAGAATTTGTGTCTGCATTAACCGAGGAATTCAACGGGATATTCGAAACAGCAAACGTTCCAAAAGACTTTAAAAAAGCAATAATATATCCTCTGCATAAAAAAGGAGCTTTAAACAACCCAGATAACTACCGGGGTATTTCATTCCTGAACATTTCGGTAAAGTTATTCAGTGCCCTAATATTCAATAGGTTGACGCAGTGGGTTGACAATAAAGAAATACTTAATGAGTTTCAAGCGGGTTTTAGGAAAAATCGGTCAACTTTAGATCAATTATTCTCATTGATTAATATTGCGGAAAGTTACAAAAGAAAGAACAAAAAGCTATATGCTTTCTTCGTAGATTTTCGCGCTGCTTTTGATTCCATTGCACGTGAAGCGCTTTTCTATAAGTTGTACCTATAAGATGGGAATCTCAAGTAAAATTGTAAATATATTAAAAGCGATGTATGAAAGCAATGTCTCGTATGTCTGGGATGGTGAATTTGTTTCAGAAAACTTCGCAACGGAAATGGGTGTTAAACAAGGTTGTGTATTAAGCACCTTACTTTTCATTTTATTTATCAATGATATCGTGGAAGCTATTGGAGGAGGAATAGAGCTTGGATGATTACGGGTGCCATGTCTGATATTTGCCGACGATATAGTTTTTTTGGCAGAGACAGTAGAGGGAATGCAGCGAATGATAAACCAACTTGAAATCTATTGTGGTCTTTGGAATCTTTCTGTTAACTTAGAAAAATCGAAAATGATGATCTTCAGAAATGGTGGCGGTAGATATTCTCGGAATGAAAAGTGGAAGTACAAAGGGCAAAATATTACAATTGTACGGGAGTACAAATATCTAGGTCTGTTGATCACCCCAAACCTTAATATGAAAAGACATTTCCAGTTGAAGTTATCGGAGGCGAAAAGAGCAATTTCAGCAGTTTGGGGTCGTTGCATCGATAATAAAAACGTTGACCATAGTGCAAAGATTAAACTGTTTCGAGCGACTGCAGTCTCTATTTTGCTGTATGGTGCGCAAATCTGGGGATATTCCAAGTTCGATGAGGTAGAAAAATTCCTGAGATACTTTCTTAAACGGATTTTCCGATTACCTTCAAATACACCTAATTACATGCTTCATTTAGAAACATCAGTACTACCATTGTTTTTGGACGCTCTTAAATTGCACTTTGGTTATGTGATAAAAGTCTTGGAGATGGAGGAGGGAAGACTACCTAAACTGATCCTGAAAAGCATTATTTCATCAAAAGGGAAACTTGTCAGAAAGTGGGAGGAGCTGGGAGCTGGTTTTGGCGTAAACGTCCAATTACATGCAGATATTAACCCGGGTGACTTGAGGAGCTGTTTTCAGAACTTAATAGAAGGAGCAAGTCAATCTATTTATAATGATTGTTTGTTGGAAGCGCAATCTTCTCAGCATAGGATGATTTATAGTCAGTTAAACTTAAATCTCCAAGAAAATACGTACTTCCTTAATCGATTGCCTCTTAGCATGATATATCTTTAATATTTAAATTAAGAGGAGAAATAATTAGACTTAACTACATGCCACATCGGCCTGAACTAACAATTTTGTGCGACCTTTGTTATCTTAAGGAGAGAGAAGACGTGTACCATTTCATTGGAAAATGTCCAATTCTAAGAGAATTTCGAGTAAGATACTTTGGCAAGACTTTTATGGATGTAAACGAGTCCTGTATGTTTTGAATGGTGAATCAGGATGGGAAGTTTTATATAAATATGCAGTAACAGCGCTTAGATACAGATCGCAAATAATTGAAGGCGACTTTTAAAATAAAATAAGGAAAAAAAAATAAAATTTAAAGAATATTCGAAATATTAAGCTTAGATAAAAATAATTGTCAATCTGGTAGACGGCCTAAGGCCAAACCAAATTAATCTTAAGTTAAATCCTATAATTGTAATACTATTTTATGCAATCAAATAAAGATTTCATTAACTAACTAACTAACTGATTCATTTAAGTTCTGCATTGTAATTTTCATTTTCATAAACTCAACATTGCATAGATATTGAATTATTTAATATCTAAATTCAATTCAATTTATTGTTGTGCCAGGTTGTTTTATTATTCAAATTGCTTTCGAGGAAAATTAATTGTGAATATCCTGCCATATCCTGGACAACGTCTGTTCTTTCAATAAACTGCTGAAAAGGTTACAAGTCTTCTTTCTAGATTGACCACTGAATAAATAAATATAAATATAAATTAATTCCCCCATAATGTGGGTAGGTCTGTTTGAAATAGAATTTGATGTACAAAACAAACAAACATGCTAGGAATGTGAGTTCAAAAGAAAGGAATTTATTGTAAAATAATATTGTATTGAAATTTTCTTTATGATGATGATGAAAAGATGATGGGAAAACAATTTCATATCTTTTCATTCTCCGAATTAATATTGTGTAAGTAAATCAGATTGTTTTGTTAGAAAAATAAGCAGCAGTGAGGAAAAATTGCATTTAAATTGAAATCGAATATTCAACCAACTGAGTGAAACTTATGATCAACTTTTTATTATACCTTTTTTTTTGCATAAATCTTTGACAGTAGCATTATTAATCACAAATTTTCGGAATTATTCATTGTCACTATGTCTTTTCAAAACAATTTGCAGATCTTTCAACCATTTACGCTTAGTTGCTATAAAGTTCCCGCAACTTTCTCATATAGAAAAAAGTTGCCTGGTGGTTGCCTTCATTGAATTTTCTTTCAACCACTTCATCAATCAATCTAGCTTCTTCATTCCTACCTGCTGCCGTACTTAGCTTTTACTTATTTCCAATTATTCCACTTGGATGAATATCTTCAAGTCTTAAAAGTTTATAAATTCTTCCAAAGAAAACCAAAGACAATTACACTTAATTTGGATAAATTGATTGTATAATTTTATTTGCACAAAAACAGCAACAAAGTTAAAGGGAATAAAAACAAAATAATTTCCAGATCTTTACGCCAAAGACAGGCATTCTTAGGATTCACTCGAAATAAGGACCTACTCCCTTTCACTTGAGTGCCATTACTACAAGACTTCGACAAGATGCTGAGGTCGTTCTTGATGTCCTATTGTATAAGGAAAAAAAATGATTTGAGCTCAGGGATGTGCTTTGGTTAATCTCAACGGGTGCTCAATGGAGCATATGGTATTTAAAGAAGATCCATTAATCTTTTGCTAAATGTACCTGCTTCTGTACACTGTACAGACAGGAATGCTTTTTTTTACGACTCATGCTACTATGTACGAGGACATGGTATAGGAAAGAATAGAATAAGTGGCAGAAAGCATTTAACATCGAACCAATTATACGGAAACGAAAACCTCAAGAGCACATCTGGAATATACCTTGAAATCTAATTGTATTCATCGGGGCTTATATTCCTGCAGGCGAGGGATGTGTTTTTTTTTTAAATTTGACCTTTTTTTCAATTTGATGGAATGGTAACAGAATACCCTTAAAGGTATATCCAATTTGACAAGGTGAGTGAGCCAACAGTTTAGCCAATAACCAAATTCCGACAACCCAAATCCTGAATAAATTTGTTGAATGGACTGAGGATAATAAGCTCATATTTATACAGAAAATTCACTTTGTTTTACAATTTAAAGATTATATTTTCCACGCAATATATATTTAGGGTTTCTTTTATCTTAATAAACTTTTGAAAACAGGTTGAACATTTTTTTCACTTTGTTTGTAAATGTTAGCTTCCTAATTCTCGTAGGTATATAAATGGGCACAAAGGTGCTTAGCTTAGTTTGTGGTGCTATAACTTTTTAATAAGAACAAACTCACCTTATAACTTCAGTACTAATAAAGTAAGTAATTTGAAATTTACAGTATTACATGAGCTGATAAACTAAATTTCAACTCTTTAGCATTAGTGGTTCTTGAGATATAGGATTTACAAGATTACTTAAATCGTAACCCGACACCGTAAAACGGTAGTTCTTGTTGTGAAGTTGTGAATAGAAGAAACAAATCGATTTTTTTAGATTTTTCATTCAGGAGGAATTTCTCATAAATTCTATGGATCACTTCCAATTGTTGTAGAACAATGAAAATTGGTAGAGCTCTTAAGCTTGAAGTACATAAAAAAAAAAAATGAACATTTGGGATTTTCCATTCAGGGGGTGTGGCATTTACCAAATATCTCAAAATTCTTTCTAATATAAGCACTTCCAATTATTGTTTTTGAATGACGAAATTTTATAGAGCGATGGGACTTCTACGTGGTTTATTCTCTTTTCTGTATTTTATACTTGAATCGAGAATTATGAGAATGTAGGGTTCTTATGGTTCAAGAGTCGACCACAAATTTTTGATTTGGGGACATAACCAAAATATGCTTTTTTGGGTGACTTATTTTAGTTGGTTTTTGCTTTTTACAAAATCTCAAAAAATGCCCTTACCTACACAAATAAGCACAACTAAAACCTGCCAGACTTTTGTACCCGATACCATGACGTAAAATGGCCTTAAAAATGCTCCACACGAACTTAAAGATTATTGACGTACATAAAATTAAAACGAAATAGTCTTTGAAACAAATTTTCACTATATAATTAATTTAAGGCAAGTTATGCATTCGTAAAAAAATCGAACTGGAGATTTTGATCAAAGTTGACATTATGATGATAGCGAAGACTAAAAAAGTGGGTCTTACAATTCTGTCTGTTCGACTAAAGCCTAAGCAGCTCGGACGATTTTCTTTAAACTTGGTAGATATCATTTTTTATTTCCGCCCCCTCCACACGTTTTTTTCTTTTTTTTTCTAAGACCAAAAATAACGGTACCTATCATACGTAGATACTCTTTTCGAAATTTAATAAATATTTTTTTTTCTCAAAAACTGTTCGACAGATTTATAAAATAAAAATACAAAAAAAATTTATCTAGTTAAAGCTAGGTAATGGTTGAAAAATTTTTCCCGAAAAATGGTTATTGATGGTACCCCCCATGGAACCTTGATTTTCTCAAAAACGGTACAACCGATTTTGATCATTTTTTTTTGCTAAGGCTCCCCAAAAATTTGAATAGTATTGTGTATTCAAATTTTCCAATTGTTTTTATGATTTATAAAAAAATCAATTTTTTTTTAACTCAATATTTCGAAAACCCCATGCTAGATTTTTCTTAAACTTGATAAGCAAAATTAAAAAAAATTATTTTCCCTAAAACTAAAGGTACCCACCATACAAATTTTAAAAAGGGTTTTCAAAAATCGTATTTTTCTCGAAAACAGTGCCTAAAATTTTGTTAAAATTATGTTCCTTTAAATTAATTCTTACTATTTTTAATTCAATAAAACAAATTTTGAAATTAAGATATTAAAGCTTGTACCTACCATAGAACAATTTTTTATAATTTTTAATGTCTCATTATCGAAATAAACGATTTTAATGAAATGTTTTATAGGGATGCTTCTTAAAAGTTTAAAAAACATTGCATTTCAAAACTAAAAAAAAAATATTTTCTGAATTTTTGAAAAAAAAAAATTTTTTTTTTTGGAAAATTCGATATCTCAAAAACGGCTCAATCACCCCTGCTCTGATTTTCGTTTACGAAAGTAATACTTTAGTTTTCATTTCAATTCGATTTTGTCTGGAGAATTTAAATTCGTAAATCTAAAAATGTAGATATGTTAGTATTTTTAAAAATATATCTTTAAAAACTATTTTTTTTGTATTTTATGAAGGGGAAGACACATGTGTAACAGGAAACCTGTCTGAAAGTTGGTACCACAGAAAGGCAAATTCGTACGAAATTCAGAACGTCGTCGTCGTTTTCAAATCCGTACGAAAATCAATTTCAGCAACGAATTCAATTCTAACGAAAATCAGAACAGGGGTGAATATTTTTTTTTTTGGAAATTTAATTTTCATTCGAACAATAATCAAAACTTAAAGTTGACGTACCAATTTTTTTTCTTAAAAACTGTCTTTAAAATTTGTTATATGTATAAAACTTATTTTTACTTGCGACTTATAGGTACTATAAGGCAAGTTATGCATTCGTAAAAAAAATCGAACTGGAGATTTTGATCAAAGTTGACATTACGATGATAGCGAAGACCAAAAAAGTGGGTCTCGCAATTCTGTCTGTCTGTCTGTCTGTCTGTCGGTTCGACTACAGCCTAAACGGCTCGGCCGATTTTCTTCAAACTTGGTAGATATGGGTTTTAATTTTTTACCCCCGGACGTTTTTTTCTATTTTTTTTTAAGACCAAAAATAACGGTACCTGCCATACGATTTTTTTTCGAAATTTTATAAATATTTTTTTTTCTCAAAAACTGTCCCACAGAATTTTTTAAAAAAAATTTGAAAAATTTCATTTGGTTAAAACTAGCTAATGGTTGAAAAAAATTTTACAAAAAATTGTTATTTTTGGTAGACCCCCTGGGTCCATTTTTTTTGTTTTTGATTTTCTCGAAAACGGTACAGCCGATTAAAATAATTTTTTTTATGCCAAAGCTCCTCCAAAGTTTGAATATTATTGCATATTCAAATTTTCAATTTTTATTTTTTTGGATTTTTAAAAAAAAAATCAATTTTTTTTTTTGGAAACTCAATATTTCGAAAACCCCATGCTCGATTTTTTTCAAACTTGACAAAAAAAAGTTTTTTAACATAATCTACAAGATTTGAGAAAAAAAATTTTGTTTCATCTAAAACTAACGGTACCTTCCATACAAATTTTAAAAAATGGTTTTCGAAAATCGTATTTTTCTCGAAAACGGTTCCGAGAATTTTGCTAAAAATGTTTTTCTTTTGATTAATCTTTACGATCTATAATTTAATAAAAAAAAATTTTAAATCTAGATATTACTGACTGTACCTACCATAGAACGATTTTTTCGAATTTTGAATTTCTCATTATCGACATAACGGATTTTAATGAAATTTTTTTATAAAAAAGCTCCAAAAAAGTTTAAAAAACATTGCATTTAAAAACTTAAGAAAAAATATTTTTTCAATTTTTAGAAAAAAAAGTCTTTTTTTTTTTGAAAAATTCGATATCTCAAGAACGGCTTGTTATTGTTTTTTGGAAATTAGACCTTTATTCGTACAATAATAAAAGCTTAAGGTTGGCGTACCAAAATTTTTTCTTAAAAATGTTTTAAAAATTTTGTACATAAAAGCTTATTTTTTTAAGGAACCACTACAACGACTTATAATTTTTGTTCTTGAATAAATTCATATTTGCATAGCATTCTGTTTTTATCTCTTACTACTAAAAGAATTTAAAAAATTAATTTCATCCTTATGGACAGTTTTCTTTAATAACATTCGTTTTTAAAATTCCTAGTCTATTACATAGGAGCAAGTTCGTGCGACCCAGTCGTGCATTTTATTTTTTACAGAAACCACTACAACGACTTGTAATTTTTGTTCTTGCATAAATTCATATTTACATAGAATTCTGTTTTTATCTCTTACTACTAAAAGAATTTAAAAATTTAATTTTATCCTTATGAATAGTTTTCTCTAATAATATTCGTGTTAAATAAAACTAACCGCTTCGTTTAAGTGCTCAACAATGACTGAAGTTTTATTTAAGTGATTCAATTACGAGATAATTATTACAGTTTAAGTTTACACAGTTTTGTAAGAGAAATGTTCTGAATAGAGAGTAAAAAAAAAAACAGGCATGTGCAATAATATAAACTTCTCAACAATTCGTTTTTAAAATTCTTAGTCTATTACATAGGAGCAAGTTCGTGCGACCCAGTCGTGCATTTTATTTTAAAATACATTTTTAGAATGTATGCTCAATAAAGGGCTTCACACTTTTCTTTAGATGAGTAACACAGTGCGAGCTTCAAGAAAATACGGATGGATTTAAAAATACGAGTAAGTATCGATGCAAATTTATTTCGAATGACTGAATATTGAAAGTGGAGAAAAAACAGCGCCTGGCAAGGAATTCCAAATTCGTGTTGCACAGCTTAAGAATGAATCTCTCTACTTAACTGTATACTTGAAGTTGGTCTCAAGGTTAAATTGATGGGCATTTCTAAAGAAATTTGAAAGAATTGAGCTGGCTTTTTTTTTAGACCACTATTTGTAAAAATATCGATAGAATTAAGATATACACACTAACGTCGTCGGTTCCTTAAGAGATGGAACGGTTGCCGTTATAGGTATATCATGTTTAATTTTTGGTTGCTCTATTTAAAATACTATTTAAGAAACTTAAGAGTTTTATAGAAGGATCTGACCCTTTATGAGAGTTATACTTAAGCTTTATAATTTACAGTCAGGCCGGATGGCATTTTTTGGCAACATATCAAATATGTTCTCCAACTATTAAAGTTGGTTTGTTTTACACTTATCGATAACTGAAAAATTTTCTGTTTCCTTTACTCGTATACAAATGTCACTCACGGACAGCGGAATGCGAAATCATTCAGTTTTTTAAAGATTAATATCCACACAGGTTTTCATTCCTCATTGGACACTGATGTCAAGATCAGAATTGAATGCCCTTATCATAAGCTTTCGTTGAAGGTTCACATACGAAAAACAATGATGTGCATTTTAAAAAGGGTGACGGCGTCTGCAAAACAATTTAATTGATTAGAAGTTTCAGACAAAAGATCATTGATGAATATAGGAAAAAGAGTCGGAGACAACATGGAGTCTTAAGGCACACTAGCATTTGTTTTATATAACTATCAGACGGTTTCAAGTATAATTAAATTTGTATTGAGCGGTCAGAAAGGAATCTATCAAAACAAAATAAATCAATATTTGTATGGCAAGTTTTCATTTAAACATTAAGTTTCTTAAAGTAAAATTCAACTTTGAAACGCATCAAAAGAATAAATAAATATCAATTAATAACTTAAACAGCAATCGAGCACATTTAGAAGATAAGTTAGGTTGTCATAACTATAAAAACATAATGGCCCTGAGTAATAGATCCGAATCTAGCCTAAGTTCGATTTTAACCAAAGATTCGTAGAAATAAAACAAATTTCAATTAAAAATACTTAAAAGCTGCTTTCCTGTAACTAAGTTAAATTTAAAATGATAGAATCACAATAGAACTTTACGAATCTGGTTAATAGAAATCTGTTTGTGTATCAGTTCACAATAACGAAATTATGAAAATGAGTCACAATTATTGGTATAAATAAGACTTTTGTAAATTTGATCTGTTACTACGAAATTTTAAAAGCAACTTTTCTACATCAAACAAAAAGTGACTTTAAAACCGATTCTATGAATGTCTATTACTAAGGGCCAATGACTTTCAGCCCCTTATCTGATGGATAGCTCTTAGTTGACACATGAATCCTAAGAGAATTATAATAAGAATGGAATTCTGGAAATTTATGGGAAATTTATTTTGGGCATTTCGTCCAAATACTAAATATGCTTATATTAAATATTGGGCCTGATAAATAAAAGTTAAATTAAAGCAAAATCTAATTTTGAAAGAATCCAAATCTAGGTAGTTATATATATTTTAATAAGCTTAAGCTAGACAATGCTGGCTTAAGGTTTATGTGAATGAAGAAAAGATCGTTTGTTTGTTTATGCACATGTTTTGGCTTAGAAGATTAAGCTGACAGTGTTCTTTTTGGAACCGAAAAGCAAAGCAAGGGTATTTTGGTCTACCAAAACTGTTTACTAGCTCTTCATGGCATGTATCGTTTTCATGTAAAAAGAACATTTCGATATTTTAATCTAATAAATAAGTCAAAAAATGTTTTTTATCATTCCGTTCGTCAATCTGTGCGTCTGTACGTCTACTGTTCATCGAGCTAAAACTTAACGGATGGACCGATTTACTTCAAGTTTGGTACTGACCATTTTTATGTCATTCGCTAGAGGAAAAGGAAAAGAACTGTAGTGCTCAATCATCTAGAATGTGTATCTGCAAGACAACGATTTTTTCCAATTTTCTCAAACACGATTTTGACGATTTTTGTTAAACTTCGTAACGTAATAAACAAAAATCTTGTCCATGTTCACTGAAATATTTCTAAAATATTTGCAAGGTCTGCTTAGAGGTTTGTAACCCGATACGGTTACACGCTCCATGTAGCGCACATTACCTTACGGAAAATTGCATTTAAGACTCTGTTTACATTGGGAATATTGCATAATTACTATACATCATGTTTTCATTTGATACTTTAAGGCCCGTCAAAAAGCATTTGCATACCGGGTCAATGGATTGAAATCCCGATTTTAGTATATACTTTCCATTTATGATTAGAAGCATGTAAATATCTCCCTTCCCCAATTTTTTTTCACCTCTCACCCAATATGTCAAAAATATTAAAGACGAAAGAACTTGTGTTAAATTTCATTGTAGGTTCATTCAATGTCTTAAACAAATCCCCTTTGCGTTAGTAGTAGATTGCATTTTATTCTATGCTCCGGAAAATGCATTTTCATAGTTGGCATTTAAAAAAAATCGAAAAATATTGTTTTTATGTTCGGCTCCGGAAAATGCATTTTCAGGGCAATCGGTTGACATTTGCAACGAAATATTCTTGATACGTAAAAATTAAATTTATCCTTTATTTGTCGAACTACATAATGTCAAATATACGAAACTTGCTCCTATGTAATAGACTAGGAATTTTAGAAACGGATGTTATTAAAGAAAACTGTTCATAAGGATAAAATGAATTTTTTAAATTCTTAGTAGTAAGAGATAAAAACAGAATGCTATGCAAACATAAATTTATGCAAGAACAAAAATTATAAGTCGTTGTAGTGGTTCCTTAAAAAAATAAGCTTTTATGTACAAAATTTTTAAAACATTTAAAAAAAAAATGTTGGTACGCCAATCTTAAGTTTTTATTATTGTACGAATAAGAGTCTAATTTCCAAAAAAAATATCAAGCCGTTCTTGAGATATCGAATTTTCCAAGAAAAAAAAATGACCTTTTTTTTCTAAAAATTGAAAAAAATATTTTTTTTTTAAGTTTTGAAATGCAATGTTTTTTAAACTTTCTAAGAGCTTCTTTATAAAATATTTCATTAAAATCCGTTATGCCGATAATGAGAAATTCAAAATTCGAAAAAATCGTTCTATGGTAGGTACATTCAGTAATATCTAGATTTCAATGTTTTTTATTAACTTATAGATCGTTAAAATTAATCAAAAGAAAAAAAAATTAGCAAAATTCTCGGAACCGTTTTCGAGAAAAATACGATTTTCGAAAACCATTTTTTAAAATTTGTATTGAAGGTACCGTTAGTTTTAGATAAAACAAATTTTTTTTTCTCAAACCTTGTAGATTATGTTAAAAAACTTTTATTTATCAAGTTTGAAAAAAATCGAGCATGGAGTATTCGAAATATTGGGTTTCCAAAAAAAAATTTTGAATTTTTTTTTAAAAATCCAAAAAATAAAAAATTGAAAATTTGAATACGTAATAATATTAAAACTGTGGAGGAGCTATACCATAAAAAAGGATCAAAATCGGCTGTACCGTTTTCGAGTAAATCAAAAACAAAAAAAATGGATCCAGGGGGGCTACCAAAAATAACAATTTTTGGAAAATTTTTTTCAACCTTTACCTAGTTTTAACCAAATGAATTTTTTCAAATTTTTTATTTTTAAATTCTGTGGGACAGTTTTTGAGAAAAAAAAATATTTATAAAATTTCGAAAAAAAAATCGTATGGCAGGTACCGTTATTTTTGGTCTTAAAAAAAAAAAGAAAAAAACGTCCGGGGGGAAAAAATTGAAACCCATATCTACCAAGTTTGAAGAAAATCGGCCGAGCCGCTTAGGCTGTAGTCGAACCGACAGACAGACAGACAGACAGAATTGCGAGACCCACTTTTTTGGTCTTCGCTATCATCGTAATGTCAACTTTGATCAAAATCTCGAGTTCGATGTTTTTTACGAATGCATAACTTGCCTTATAGTACCTATAAGTCGCAAGTAAAAATTAATTGAGAGGTAAGCAATATTAATAAAAGCTATTTCATTCGGAGTAATACCCTTCAAGCCAAAGTTTTGTTGCTTCTTTGGGAAGAATCCTGGCCACCGACGAGCTTACCCCGAAGAAAAAGCATCAAAAAATTAAATAAAATAAAAATAATAAAATAAAATAAAATAAAATAAATAATCAAATAACATCCCTGTTTCTACATTATGTAAGTCTAACAAACTTTACGTCACGTAGCGGGGTCCAGTAGTGCATTCTTTTTCTACTAAAGAGACGTAAGAACAAGTCGGAGAAGTAAGTCTAATGTGAACACCACCGTCTTGAAATTAACGATTAAAAAGCCAATGATAAGCTTCAATGATATGTATGTGTTTATTGGGTACGTTCAGTAACAAATATTTGGCGCTCGGACAAACGTTGATCTAAACACATCTCAACCGTGCACAATACCCATTGTTGGATTGTATTTCTTAAAAGATTTTGTGCGATTGTGAAAATGGTTCTTGAGAATTGTGTGGTAAATTTACAGAAATTTAAAACTCCTCGATTTTCGTGACATTGGATTTGGGAGGATCAAAAATCATTTGTGGTAATTGAATTTCAAAAAGGCTATGTTTTCTTTACCCCAATTTTGAACATTCAATTTATTATATTTCTAGAAAAAAAAAAAAAAAAAAATAAAATAGAAAACGTTTTAAGTTAATTTGTGCAAAATTAATTGGTGTGTTTAAGTGTTGTTAAACACCTAGTTAGCTCTCTTGTTCGTTTTTCAATTAGGATAATAATTAGTAGAATTCCCTGAGCTCTATGATGTACAATGTACATTTATGTATGTAGCTCTCATTACCTAAGCCTAGAGTAGCGTCCCGTCCGTTATCGCCATTCACATTTCTATCTGCGAATACTTATCCCACAGCAAATTAAATTTAATGAAGCCTTTATTTTATTTCACGCTGAATGTATGCTACCTTCTCTCTAGGTGCAAATACTAGTACATTATCCTACAAAAGTTGATTTATGCTCAAGTAAATTATTTCATATAGTTAAATATTAAAATTGTGTATTTTGGGAGTTGTGCCATTGAAATTTTCGTTAAGCTGTTGCCAGATTTACTTTACTAGGTCCAAAATCAAATAACGTAAATCACATTGCCGCAGCCATGAATAAATAAAAATGCTGTTCAAACCTACCTAACAAGCGGCAGCACGGCCCTGAAAATGGACACTGGAACACGAATGAATAATAATTAATAAATAATTTGGTTTTATTGCTGATTAAACTGTATAAATGAGGAACATTGATATTTACTCATATTAAAATACAGAGGAAGAGGATGTTCAGTCTTTCCATAAATTGTGTGCATAATGTTTTGCAGTTTTCATTTTTTTGTATGAGCACGTTTGTTTGGTTAATAAGAGTTTTTTTTCTGTTTTTGGTTTTTCTGGATGAAATATTAAATTTACATCTCTGAATAATACTCGTAAAATTTTTAACAAAGCGTTTTATTTGATAAAGTTGAAAGAGAATCTGGGAGAAGGTAGTTGATTATGCATTTTGCAAGGATCGGATGGTAAAATTATTAGTGGAGCGTGAAGCTGGCTGTCCGACCTTTGTCTACAAAACTATATATATTTTTGCAGCTGGCTTGGTACCCCAATAGCTCACTTGTAATCGCAAAAATTACGCGGTTCATGTGGCTGATGGTTTTCCTCTTGATATATTGCTTATATCCATGGAAGACTAGAGCTTGCTTCAACATGAGTCGAAGCAATACAGATATCTATCTAAAGGGTGTTTTTTTGCAGGCATATAACTTTAAATTGACAACACTGTTTTATGTCACAGCTGATTATCGTTTTTTTTTTTAGGTAAGTTTGGTTTGGCAATTCATCATGAATATACTCACGATGGAATGGATGTTTAAATTTATTTTGAAAAGTTTGGGTCAATTTCAGACACATGAGGCGTTACGTGCGTTTTATGGTGTTCATAATCGTCCATCAGAGCGATTAATTAAAAAAAAACTATGGATCGTATTGCCAATATTTTTACTCTGCTTGATAATACTCGTACGCATCTCGTAAGTCGTGAAACAATGCGCACAGAACATGCGATTCCTTGATATTGTTCTGTTGATAATAATAATCGAAATGTGTCAATTTGTTATCCTGTTCAACTTTTTCTCATCATAAAATTCAAGCATTAATGATTAAAAATTATTTTTGAAATGAAACCAATTATTTGGATACTAGACAAATATTTCTGTGTTTTATTTGAATTTAATTTAAATTTAAGGTATTAGTATGATACTGCTGAACAATTTGCTAACTTTATAGTAGTTTACTAACTTATTCTTAATTTTAAAAATTTTCTAACTAGTATCGTACTAAAAGAATTTTCTTAATAAACTGCTTCTGAACACACCTAAAACAATGACATTTCGTGTAAAAAAGCAAGCACACGAACCTTTTTTGATGTTTGCAAATGTCGATACTAAAAAAATAAAGTAGGTATTTGATGATTTTAACTTTAATAAAAGGGCAGAGAAAGTACGAGTATGTTGCTATATTCGATTAAAATTTGCAAATTCGTCGTTTTAATCTATGTAGTATCATACTAAAACAGCTTTAGCATCGTACCAATTCAATTAAAATTTTAATTTTGCGCCTCTGTCTTTAAAAAAAAACACCCTTTACTTTAGTTTCTTAAGACGGATTTAACCAACAGAAACTTATTAATACCTCAGCTCTGAGGCACTTGTAACTGAGGTGTGATTGAGTTTGTTTAGACTTTCTGTATCTTTAACTTTACTTGTACCATACGTTAAGTGGTTTCCTGTGAAAGAAGGGTCGAGATTTTAATCAAAATTGAGGCAAAAAAAGGTATTTCCTTTCAAATCCTATCCTACTTTCCTAGTTGCTCGCACTGTATTTAATATTATAAGGGTGTTCATAACCCCTTGAGTGCGCGTATAATATATATTTTTATATAAAAAGAAGTCCAATATGAATGTTCTCTAGACATCGAACTAGAGCCTAAGCAAGTATACCGATTTGATTCAAGTTTGGTACAGAACGACTAAAGCGATTTTGATTAATCTTTGAACCTGTGATATTGTTATTAATGTGATGTTTTTATTGAAATAAAGTCCATATTAGATTTTTGGAAAAATACACATATCGGAAATACAATTTTGACGTTTTGTTTTTTGAAAGTTTCTGTGTTGGAAAGTTTCTGTGTTTTTTGTTCTTGGATCGACGAATTTAGTTCATAGTATTAAAAGTAAAAACTCTACATTTTTTCATTAAAACGACAACGCCGAGCTGGGGCAAATATCAACAGTTTTCGTGGAAAAGAAAACCTTAAATAGAAATCTTCGCGGGCTCTTATGATTATACCCTATCTATTTGGGTTCTCTCTGCCGTTCACGAGACTCCGTTGTTTTGCTTAGAACATGTAGAACATGTAGAAAAGGGTCCTAACCATACAGTTTGCTTAGTCAATAAATTTGGCCAAATGTTGACAATCGCCGACTGTCCGTCGTCTATCCCGTCCATCGACATTGTTCCTTCTACCTTCCCAAGGTTGCATAGTGATTCATATAGACTTTGTGCGTTGCAAGAATCTCATAAGCGAATGAAGATATCGCTACAATTTAGTTTTATCTTCAAGGAAACTTCAAAGGCTATGAAAATAATAAGTTTAAAAAAAATCACAGGCTGTTTCAGAATGTTCTTTTGAAATAAGAAATTTTTGTTAAGGTGATAAACTTGATTTGTGTTATACTTAACGGAGCTCAAAAGTCAATTTGAGAAGTAATCTAAGTGAAATTTAAGTGAAACAGTAGGGAAAAAAAGAAAACAAACCAATTTGAGTGAAATTGCAGGGCAAAACGTAATTTTCTTTTTGTTTGTTTCTTAAGTTATTTTTTTATTTTTAGCTTACAAGAGCTTAGGTTGCTCTTCCGTCTTGAAAGTATGAAAAATTCTGCAAAATATGAACAAATCGTAGGGATTTCGTGATTCTTATATTTTTCTTTTAAGATATCAAAATTATGGTACATTTAAGTTGTAAATATTTCTTT
Organism: Chrysotoxum bicinctum; assembly: GCA_911387755.1. Classification (NCBI taxonomy): domain Eukaryota; kingdom Metazoa; phylum Arthropoda; class Insecta; order Diptera; family Syrphidae; genus Chrysotoxum; species Chrysotoxum bicinctum. The sequence continues at coordinate 247,723,893 of OU426987.1, forward strand.
AGGTTAAAACTCCTAAAAGACCAGCAGGTCTTGCTTTAATTTTTTTTTCCAAAAATATACTGATGAAATTTTGTTATAAATGAATTGAAAGGTGGGTTTTCCTTTAGTATTCAAACAAAATAACTAGAGATGCCGCGAATAGTGACTCGGCCGAATACCGAATACCGAATATTCGGCAGCCGAACATTCGGCCAACGATATGTTGTGTATCTATCTCCTATGTGACTTTTGACAAGGCAAACAAGTTTCTGGGTATGTTTTGCTACAGACAATATTGAAAATGATGAAAATGAAATTAAAAGACGACTTCAATATTTGATCAAAATGAAGTATTATTTAATGGACTATATAACTGACCATATACATTTATGCTACATTTTATTTTTTAAGTACCTTACAATAGTTCGTTCATAATTTAGAGTTCACAAAAATATTAAGTTCATAACATGTATGGCTAACCTTATAGAGCTCTTTACATAATGGTCCATTTCACTCAAATATTAAAGTCGTCTCTTAATTTGATTGTTGATAAGGCCCGTTGAAAAAACTGCCATTGCAAACGAAATAGAATTATTGTTCTCCAAGATCGGACGGCAGATATAAAACAGTATGCCTATTTGACAACATTATTTGCTAAAATCTACCTTTCATCTCCCGGTACTAGTGTATATACTGAGAGACTATTTTCAGAAGCTGGAATTGTTTACGAACGAATCCTAAAGCAGTTTTTATTCACCACAACTTGCCCTTAGTAGATTTTAAATACTGAAATAAAAAAAATATTAAAAATAAGGCATTTTTTGTAAGATATCAAATTTTTTTTTATTCTCCATTTAATATTCGGTATTCGGCCGAATACCGAATATCAAAAAAATAGGCCGAATAGGCCGAATACCGAATAGTGGCCGAATATTCGCGGCATCTCTAAAAATAACGCAGTAGCTTTAATAGCTTATTTTCATTCGCCATTTTGAAAAACGCATTTAAGTCAAAATCTCATCGTACAGAATATTTTCTTAGCAAAAGAAAACTAAGCTACCTATAACTTTTGTATAAAACATTTTCTTACTTTGTTTTCTATTTTAACAGTAAGAGAAGCAGGAAGTTGTTCTCACTTTTTTCCCAATAAACTCTTTAATGCTTAGGAACATTGACTTTCACTACAAAAATTCTAACAAATGTGACTTTTGGGACTTAGGAAGAGCCGTATTTTAATGTCTTAAGCATTTCTCTTTGGTCAGGTTTAAAGTTTTGAAAGGCAGTTTTCCGGGCTGAATACTTGCTTGGATCCGGTCAAATTTAAATAACAGCATGTAGTATGTAAGCTATAAAAATTGTTTTTCTAAAATGATTAAAGTGTTATCCGGAGTACCTCAAGGAAGTCGTTTTGGACCATTATTATTTATAGTATTTATTTCTGACGTTAGATGCCCATCTTATATTCAAAAATCTTAATCTCTTAATATTAATCTTAAGTTCTTTTATGGATTCAAAAACCCAAAAGGATACTTGCTTTTCAACATGACATTGACACAGTCTCTGATTGGTGTGTTATAAATGGGATGGAGCTTAATAAAAACAAATGTAAAGTGATGTCATACTTAAGAAAAACAGAACCCTAACTGTCTTCTTACTTTATCGAGGATGAAAATGGTGGTGATTTATATTTTATTTAATATCTTATTTATATTTTCTTTAAAAGGGTTATCCATTGGAGACGGGTAGATTTTGACACTTCGTAGTGGCATTTTTTTGTATATGTTATTAGATAGATAAGTAAATTTGATTGTTTTGAATTGTTCATTTTTTTATGCAATTAGTATTTATACAAAAATCTTTATAGCATGAAGTAATGCCATCTGCCAGATGATTGACGACAGAAATAAAATAAATAAGTTTCAATAAAAGTTGCCTTAAATTTTCCATTTACGTAACTTTAAACAAAATTTTAACAATGGTATTTCCAATAATTTTAAGTGACAAGTTTTTTATTAAAAATCTTTATTTCTTATTTGTTCTCCATATTCCAAACAAATTTGGCAGTACTCATATAGTCGTAGAACATTCATCACATTCAGCTTCCATACAAATACTTTCAAAAATACTTCTCCTCGTGTCTCTAAGAGTTGGACATCCAACAATAAAGGGAATAAAATCTTCCCGTTCTGCCAAATTACATACATATAAAGATGTCAGCTCTGTGGGGAACATACTTTAAGCTTAGTTATTCACTCCGAAGCCTGATCAGTGTAGCAATCGTGTGAACACTGTTTGAATCATGAAAATATTTTTTTTTTTCAGATTGTGATTGTGATTGACAGTTAATTGATTAACGCAACGATCCAGATGCTTCAGCTATATATTCTTCTCTACATATATTCCTCGTCTACTTGTTCTATTATTTCGAAGAGATTTCTTTCATTGCTAGTTATGTCTTCAATGTTGATGTCCAAATTCAAATTACATCCTTGGGCGAGTCCCAACGTGTTTCTATGCCAATCTGTTTCTCTCTTGAATAGCTTTAAGGACATGGCATAATTAGTTGCTAAGTTTTGAGGGAATATGCGAACAAGACCACATCATTCACAATGATCAGTGACTTTATACGCACTTCCAGAAAGTCCACTTCAACAGGAAGATAATCAATCAGATCATCTATGGAGAGTGCGAATAGTGTTTGACTTAAAGATTGATGATATCCAATTTTGATGGTTCCAAATAGGATGATATATTTGTGAGAGACATATGGTTCGTACGTTGTACACAACTGACGCCATACTCAATATTTTGTTAAGGCGGTTAGAGGGCGTGGTTATCTCATGTAATGAAAACTGTAGGGTTCCGTTTAAATGTAGATGTCTGCCAATAAACCACTAAAGATCAGTGCCCACAAAGTCAACTTAACTCGTGTCATAACACCAGCTTAGTCTAATCCAAGAGCCAGTGTCAATAAAAATAGTTTCATTCAGCGAAGCCGCAGCAGGTGGCCATATGAAACCCACCTAAAACTTTATCCAAGCCAAAAAGTTGATGACAATAAAATCGTCTTGAATTTTTCTTGAACATAACCAAACACTTTAAAACTGAAATCAATCCATATGATAATTGTGTAGCCTCCTTAAACTGACAAACCCTTACTCGTCGATCGTTCAGTATCAAACAGTGAGGAGTTTTATCGACCATATCTCGGTGGTTACCATTGGGCGAGAAAAATGTTTGACGTCAATTGTTTGGAATTACCAAGTAAACCATTGATGGTGTAGAGTCCCCATAATATTTTTCAAGCTTTTGTTTGAATTGTGTGATGGTTTTGTCAAAAATTAGTGAATTGAATAGTATGTCGACAATCATCAGTTGCTGACATTTGTCCAGTTGTTTGTAATGGGTGATTTTTTGCTATTTTCTTTTTGGCAATACTGGTTTTGACAGCTCACGCACTTTTCATGAATCGTCTTACAAATTATTGAATTTTGTTATCAAAATGCGTGCTCTGTTAAGAAAGTTCATCGCGCGCTTCTTCCATTTTATGGTCAGTTTAATCGACCTACTATAGCTATGGCGGCTGTTCGGGCTGAATTTCGCACCAAATTTACATTGTTGGACATTAAACCACCAACACGCTTAGTGATGACCGTAAATTATCGATTCGGCGCCGTTCGCAGCAATTGGGCCTCTGTTAGTCCAGTACGTGGAAAATTTTGCCAAAGGATTTAGGTGTGAAACCTTTTAAAATACAGCTGGTGCAAGAATTGAAGCCGAACGACCTACTACAATGCCGAATTTTTGGTGAATGGGCTCTTGAAAAGTTGGAAAAATTGTGTTCAGTAAGAAAGCTCATTTCTGTTTGAATGGATACATCAACAAGAAAAATTACCGTATTTGGAGTAAAGAGCAGCCAGAACACATTGCAAAAGCTACCAATGCATCCAGAAAAGGTCAGTGTTTGGTGCGGATTATGGGCTGGCGGAATCATTGGGCCGTATTTCTTAAAAAAATGATGCGAATTGCAACGTTACTGTGAATGGTGAGCGCTACCGTGCGATGATAACAAACATTTTTTTTTGCGCAAAATGGACGAGCTTCACTGGCATGACATGTGGTTTCAACAAGACGGTGGCACATGCCACATAGCACGCGTAGCAATGGACCAATGGAGGGGCAAGTTCGGTGAACTGTTTATTTCACGTTTGGGGCCGGGCAATTGGCATCCTAGATCGTGCGATTTAACGCCTCTAGACTATTTTTTGTAGGGCTATGCTGAGGCTCATGTCTATAGCGATAAGTTTGCTTCGATTGACGCACTGGAAGCCATTGGAGATACCAGAGTATTTGAGTCTTTGCTTTACACAATTTTCATTGAAAAATTAGTATAAAATTAAGAAATATACCGATTTTATTTCGAGTTAAATTCAGAGTAGAACAAAAATCGTGATTAACATCGTTCCTGTCCACGGTCCTACGAGCCATATCTTTTTTTATTTTATTTTAAAGGACATATTGACTTAGTAATATAAATTATAGTATTCAAAATATATTGGGGGTTTCTATATTTTTACTCAACTTTTGAATCAGACAAAAATTCCACACAAACATAATGCCTGCAGTCAGACTGATTTAATTACGAAAAAAATTCAAACAAGGAAAACAAACTATTTCTAGCAGATTCATTATTTGTTTTTTTGTTTTAATTGAATTTCATTGCATTGGTCCACGAAAATAAATAAACAAAAAAGCAGCTAACAATGGTTTTGCTTTTTTATTTATATTACTCTTTATATGAGATGTGTGTTTCATACATATATTTGTGTGTGTTAACTTAAATTTAAGTTTTTATCACATACATACATAAATGTACATACATAAATGTACATACATATGTGACGGAAGGTAATTTTGAATTTCCCATTAATTAATAATAAACAAAAATCACGCATACGCCCCAGTGAACTGATGCACATTAGGTTTATAGATACTCCTATGTTATTTGCTTTAAAAAATATATTTTGACATTAAAATCAATATTTCCTTTGACTTAGCTAAATATAAATATTTTCATTTATGATCGGGTGTATCATAAATAAATTGGCCCATAAAAAAATCAAACGACAGACACACATGCAAAAATGTTGGTACTCACTGCGAATTATTTATGAAAAAATTCATATATTAGATTGTTATTTTTTTTTTTCAATTTTTGCTTAGTCAGAAATTCCTGGCGCTGACATGGGCAAAAAAAATACAATTAATCCCCTTCAGGATGCTTTTCATCCTCATACTAGAAACACATTGGCAAATATTTAAAAAAAAAGAAAAGTCTAACTAGAGTTTTTATTTGGCTTTGAGTTACAAAAAAATAGGAAAAAAAAAAATAACATGATTTTATACTTTATTCATTGCGAATTGCCTTTTAAGGACTTAACTATTCCAGCTAGACAATACAAAGCTGAAAGCACAACAAAGTAACCACCAAAAGTCAGGAACTGCCCTCGGGGCTGCAAACTAAAACCACTTTCCGTAATTACTACGAATGTGAAAATAGACTGCGCTACAAGTGCTACGAGTGTATTGATGCCAAAGATTAATCCAAAGCTGTCCTCGAGTATGTTTTCAGCAACTATGGCGCTTAAAAATATAAAAAAATAAAATAAAATAAATAAAATTGAAAAAAATAAAATAAAAAGAAAATATATGCATAAATTTGAGTCATACAAAAGTTGAAAAAACTAAAATCCACTAAACTGAGTCGCACAAACTTGCTCTTCTAAGGTATAAAAGGTACTATTCAAAATTGGTAGCAAATGGGGAGTCTAAAGAATAAAAAAGTACGAATAAAGTTATTTTTGATTTCTGATCTCGGAAGAGAATATTTGGTAAGACTTGGGAGCCAAGCCCAAAAATTATCAACTTTATACCCTTAAACCTATTTATACAAGAATTCACAGTTAATAGCGCACTTCGACTTAGCCAAACTGATAGCTGGAGACATAGTGCTAAAGGTCATGCGCAGATTTTACAGAAATACACCGGAAATACACTATGAACTGACTACATAACACCCCGTTTAGACTAAAACGACCCATTAACCTGCGAGTCGACGGTTCCAAGATGAATTCTGGTGTCAAATGCACGACTGGGTTGCACGAACTTGCTCTTATGTAATAGACTAATAATTTCCAAAATGAATGTTATTAGAGAAAAACTGTTCAGAAGCATAAAATTAATAGTTAAAATGACTAAAACAACTTCTGTAGTAGTTGGAGGTAAAAATAGGATGCCATGTGATTCAAGCAAATATAGGTTTATGAAAGAACAAAAATTAAAAATTTGTTAAAAAAATAAGCTTTTATATAAAACAAATTTTAAAACATTTTTAAGAAAGAATTTTGGTACGTCAATTTAAAGTTTTTATTATTGTTCGAATAAAAATTAAATTTACAAAAAGAATATTAAGCCGTTTTCAAGATGATGAATTTTCCAAAAAAAAATAGATTTTTTTTTTCAAACTTCAAAAAAAATATTTTTCTTAAAGTTTTGAAATGCACTGTTTAATTAAAATCCGTTATGCAGATTATAAGAAATTCAAAATTTTAAAAAATCATTGTATGGTAGGTACAGTCAGTAATATCTTGTTCTTGAAAGAAAAAAAAAATTTAAGGAAAATTCTCGGAACCGTTTTCGAGAAAAATACGATTTTCGAAAACCATTTTTTAACATTTGTATGAAGAGTACCGTTATTTTTAGGGACAGTTTTTGAGAAAAAAAAAAATATTTATAAGATTTCGAAAAAATTCGTATGGCAGGTACCGTTATTTTTGGTCTTAAAAAAAAAAAAAAATCCGGGGGAAAAAATTAGCCGTTTAGCCGTTTAGCCGTTTAGCTGTAGTTGAACAGACAGACAGACAGAATTGCGAGACCCACTTTTTTGGTCTTCGCTATCATCGTAATGTCAACTTTGATAAAAATCTTTTTACGAATACATAACTTGCCTTATAGTACCTATAAGTCGCAAGTAAAAAAAGACCACCGAAAGTCTCTTTCTCTTTTAGTGAGCATCACGTCCGTTCACAACCAACTGGATTACCACAAAAGAAAAAGATGAAACTCAGTATGGACGACTTTGCAGAAGGTGTGGTGACGAGGAGCTAACAGCTCTTAAGGGAGACAGTTCCTCAACAACTTGGAGGAAGTCTTGACACTTCAAGCTAAAACATATTGAAATTTATTATCGCTACCAAATGGCTCAAAATTCATAATCTCTATCAACTAGCCCACCACGAGACTGGAAATTGCCTCCAATCATAGTTAAAATACATACAAGTGCTGGCGGGTTGTTCAATGAATAGTTGCGAATAGTTATCTCGATTAATAAGACCGCTCGAACAGGAGACCCACTAGCGTTAAACAATTTAATCATTTGTACATGAATGCTATTACTTTTTATGTATGTTGATTTGGAAAGACAGACTAAATGAAAGCTAATTTTACAGATGTCGCTTCAACGTAATGGCTGCAATCACTTGTCAAAGTTTGAAAATTTCTATTGGAAAAGCCTTTATATACATACGTTATACGAATCCATAGTTTTACAATACATTTAAAAATCTTTTGTGAAAAATTTGTTTTATTTAAAAAATATATAAATTTTAAGACTCAACTTAACAAATATAGGATTATCTGTTCATGTTTTAAAAAGTAAATTGTTTAACACTTATATCATGTTTATTATTCAAATCTAATCACATTTGATGCAAGTTATGCCCTCAGAGAGATTCTTCTCTAAAAAATCTCTTAAAATTTAACTTTTGAACTTAACAATTTTACTTTAACAATTTGAATCAGTACTTCATAATCTTATGAATATAAAAATTAATAAATGAAATAGAAAACAGAAATGGCGGGAACCTTCAATTTTCTGCTGAATGCGAACTGGTACAGAGTTTGAGTTTGAATGACAAGAGAGACCCCTTTTCACTTCCTTGAGGAGTCTACTGCAAGAGGCAGTACCCCAGACAAAAACTTTGTTTTTTGTTTTAAGGTAGTAGCGGTTGATAATCGAACGAAGATCTCCAGGATGACTGTCAAGGGATAGTACAATTACTATGGTGCAACTGTAGTAGTATAATCATATATGATGTAACCAATCATTTTTTATTTGGTATGAAGAATTTGTGTGCAGCCAGGACGATTTCATATGTGCAGTTACTCTTAAGGATTTTAATTTAGCACATCGTGATATGGAATTTAAAAAAAAAATGTTTAAAGTAAAATGATACTTATAGTTTAAGGTGCTGAAAAAAATGGAGTCATCACTCTTCCGATTTGTGTCTTTATTTTAAAAAAAAAAACTCCTTTTACAGACATCTTCTAGAAGTAGTATGGACAAAAATCGATTTAAAAGAATCTTTGACCCAGCTCATGAGAATACACCCCTAAGCTTTTGAATTTATTTAAAACGTACGTTATGTATCTATTCACAAAAGAGGGTAAGAAATGATCATAAAATAAAATTGTAATCTAATTTATGTTGAAAGCATCTTACTAACCAAAGGCATTTGCTTTTTTTTTTTTTTTATTTTTTGAAAGAGCTACAATGATTCTATGATTCTAGAAAATTTTACTGTGTGCTTGAATGTATGTCTTTATTATTTGTCATGAGTGTGTGTACCGCATTTTATTTGTAGTCATTTTAGCTGTAGAAAACTACGTTGTTGGCTAAAAGAGACATTTAGGATAGTAACTTTGCGCTCAAAATATTGTGTTTTGTTTGTTTTACAAGGATACTAAAACATTTAAAAATAATAAATTGCAAAACTTTGTGTTAGTCGGTTTGCGTTAATGTTGATGTCCAAAATTGTGATACTCTGCTCCAATTGGATTTAATTACTTGGATTATTATTTTTGTCGCAGTTTTGAATTTACACCCAAACAAATTAAAATTAAGAAAAACACGACAATGTGGTTGGAAAACAAGCAATTTTAGAACTAAAATAATGTTAAATAGGTACTCAATTTGAGCATGGTAGTCTAATGAAGGAAAAGAAAAAAATCCTCCACTTTCGTCTTATGAAAAATATTGTTGTATACAAAAATAAAGTTTATGGAATTTATTATAAAATTGATTATATGTTTTTTTGTCGTATCTGTAGTGGCTTCCAAACTAAATCTTCATTTAAAATTCTTATATTTCTCGAATTGATATTTTAAACAATAATTTTACTGAAGTCAAATCACTTTTCAATTAAGAAATTCAATATCGATGTACTGTAAGCGGTTAAACTTTTCTTAATACAAAATTAAAACAATATTTGGTTCAATAAATAAAAGGTCTTTCCTGATCAACAAATTCACAACAACTGATCATATCTTTATTCTCTAAGTATTTGCTTCTACCTAAACGGTAGTCTCTTTCTATTAAATGCAATAATTTTATATCTTTCTTTCATTATATCGATACCTTCCCGCAAGAATTTATTAAGCGACATTTTTAAAATTGTTCAGGAAACGAAAAAAACGTCTCATTTAGTTAATTTTTTGTGTATTTTATTGGACGAAACAGATTTGTTTCCCATAAGAATGTATTAAGCGACATTTTTAAATTTGTTTCGTCGAAAAAAAAAATAACTAAGTGAGACGTTTTTTTCGTTTCCTGAACAATTTTAAAAATGTCGCAAGGGTTTTCCAATAAGAGGTGTTATTTTGAATAGCCCGCTATTTCGGTAGCTGTCACTTTTGAAGCTGTCATTTTTTGACATTTGACAAGTAGAAACTACGCTATTAATAAAAATGGAACGATACACGCTTCAACAACGCATTGAAATTATGAAAATTGGGTCCTTGAAATGCATGAAAATAAACCGGAATTTCATCGAAAAATCATCTTGACTGATGAGGCCCATTTCCACCTCGGAGGCTACGTCAACAAGCAAAACTGTCGCATCTGGGGCTCGGAAAACCCAAGAGTTATTGTTGAAAAGCCTCTCCATCCTCAACGCGTGACTGTTTGGTGCGGTTTATGGTCCCGCGGGGTCATTGGACCTTACTTTTTCGAAAATGAGGCTGGAGCAACAGTTACGGTCAATGGATTGCGCTATCGAGAGATGATTAATGATTTTGTATGGCCTGAATTGGATGGTATTGATCTGGACAACGTTTACTTTCAACAAGACGGCGCTACGTGCCACACAAGCAATGAAACCATCGATCTTTTACGGGAAAAGTTTCCGGACCGTGTTATCTCTCGAAGAGGTGATCACAATTGGCCACCGAGATCTTGTGATTTAATACCTTGCGACTTCTTCCTTTGGGGCCACGTGAAAGATAAGGTCTACGCCAACAGCCCAGCGTCGATTCAAGACCTCAAAGATGAAATTCGTGAGGCTATCGAGGACATAGGGCAGCCACTTTGCGATTTGGTTATGGAAAATTTCATGAAAAGGATATGGTCCTGTAAGCGTGGTCTTGGCGGCCATTTGGCTAATGTTGTGTTCCATTATTAACGGCATACCTTCCTCTTTATAATGAAATAAACATCAGATCATTTATCTCCAAAAATGCCATTTTTCTTTGAATATCAAAATAACACCTCTTATTGGAAATCCCTTTACATTCTTGCGGGAAGGTATCGATATTTTCTTTCTGAGCATTCATTTATTCATTTGTTTTTCTTTATTCTTTCTTCTGGAGGTGTAGCTGTTGTACTGTAGTATTTAATATTAACTTCTTCTCTGAGCTGAGCAAAGTTAAAGAACATAAAGAGCTGAACTGATCAGAAGGTACTAAACTACACAACAATAATGCCAAGTCGAGTAGAGAGCGAAACTAGATATAGTCTTGTTAAAACTAACATTGCGGAATCGGAAAACTGTATACAAATCCAATGATAACAGTTACAATACAAAAAGAACTAAACAAAGCAGAAAGTGTAAAGCAAAAAAGAGAATACTAGGAGAGAGATTGAGAAGAGATACCATCATTGTCTGATGCCTCAAAAATTGCTTAGAACTAAATATGTCCATATGTCGTTTAATCACTTTTTCATGAAAGCGCATTCAATCTACTCCCCGTCGATACCTTCTCCATTTTTAACCCACATCCACCGCTGTGTCAATTCGTGACCGAGAGCTCAACTTTCTCACACATATTGACGAGATTATACTTAAAGCAAACTCTACACTAAGCTTTGTGCAACAATGGTCCAAAGAATTCTCTGACCCCTACCTGACCCAATCTTTATTCATAACCTTTGTCCGCCCCTTCTTGAATACGCTTGTCAAGAATGGTCCCTTATGAACAAATTCATATATTCAGAATCTAGAGTATTCAACGCCGTTTCCTACGTTTCGCACTTGGTGGTCTGTCTTGGAGTAACCCTTTCGTATCGAGATTGACTTCTGTTAAGAACGAAGAGCGAAATTCTCTTTATTCATCGACCACTTTAAGACTGCAAAACTCTCTTCAATTCCATATCTTTCAACACGAATTTCCGTAATATAAGAAATCTTCGTCTCTTCTATCTTGCCTATCCATCGTATCTCTTATGGCTCGAACGAACCTATTAATTGCATGCTTCGGAGGATTAATTCTAACATTAACTGTTTCGAATTCAACTTCAGTTCACCCTGTCTAAAACTTCGTCTTAATCACCCTTTCCATTCACTCCAGTCCTAGATTTAAGAGCATAATAAATGGGGGTATTGCCCTTCGTCGGATCTCCACTAAGGTACACTTCGGGAGTTAATATTATCTCTGAGTTAGATGACTTCCTATACTATAAATAAATTTGGTGGTCTAACAGCTGCAAGAGAACTAAGACCTAGTAATTTACATCTCTCAAACATTATTGTGTGCATGTTACTAGGAATGGTGGTGGAGGGGACTTACAAATTTCGACCGATTCCGAACGGCTAATGAGCAGCACGACGAAAGATACGAATCGAACTTAAGACATTCTGCGTGACAATCTAACCTCTAACGTACTTACCCTTACGCCAAGGGATACTGCACTACCTCTAAATAGTATTGTTTTGGCCTAATCGGTGGACAGATCTTTGTTGATAACATATACTTGGTCTTGTCCTCATTTGCTTCGAGACCAACAAGTCTCGCGCGATCTTAAACAGCCGTGAAGGACTCTATTACAGAACGTTAGGAAGAGCCGATAATGTCGATATCGTCCGAAAACCTCAACTATGGGACAGATTTGTTGAATATAGTGCCCTCCGTGTTAACGCCTGCCCTGTGCACCATCTGCTCTAGAAAGAGATCAAGCCACACTGGTACTTGCTGAGTAAGATATCACATAACGGCTTAAGACGTCGGCTAGGATAGTATTTTATAGTTTTCAAGATATAAAATGAAAATTTATAATAAGGACATGTTGTACATCATTGCCACTAGAGTGCCCGTCGGATTTATGGAGACTGGTTTCTACAATTCATCATTAAGCTCGGTATTTCTGAATAAGTGTATCAAAATTCAAAACTGTTTTTTTTATTTAATTAACTATGACCGATTAAGGTTGCGAAAACCATAAACAAAAGACTGTTATTTTTAATAAAGAAGTCGTTTTTGAAAATTTATTTCATAAATGGAAAGAACAATAAATTCCAAAAAGAACATTAATAAATATTTATGTTATTTTAATTGTTATTGAAAAATTTAATAAAACAAAAATCCGCACACTCACAATCTCAGCTAAAGAAACTCCATATTGACATCCCACTTCCCAGTTTATCATCCTCTAAAATCCAATTTATGTTCAAATCACTCACTCACTCTCACTCACACATCATACGAGATCACATTCAACAGACAAGACATACCTTGCTTTTGTCACGACGAAAAAATACACGATGTAGAAGACAATGTGAATGACATATGCCACCCACACGGAATTTGTTGTGGCAGCCCATAGGAGGAGTGCTCCTTCGAACAAGGAGCAAATTGTCAAAATCCACAAATTCCATTTTTGATAGCGTTGACTGTTGAAAAATCCAGCAGCAAGAGCTCCAGCCGCACCGAGTAGAGTGGCAATTGCGTCAGTGGCTCCATTATAAGCACTTTGATGGTTGTCATCGATTTCCTTCCAAAGGAACTGAACATATGAAACAACCTGCAAAATATAGTTTATGAATATTGTGAATAATAATCTTGATTTTTTTTTTGAAAAATATAAAACAAAAGCATGGCTAAGGTGATTGGATTGGCCCAAATGCTTATAATTATTTGCTTATAATTAAACCGCGGATGATGATACTAAAAATTTTGTTTTTTTACTTTTTGGGACAAATGTTTCCAAACCAATTCATGCATTGTCTGGAATACCACAAGGAAGTCATGTTCGACCTCTTATCTTTGTGTTGATTATAAATTATATTGAATGGATCTTATCTCAAACTGATTTGGAAATATCATATATAAATCCAACGTTTAGGTCCGGAAATAAGATGAAAATTGAAAATTATCGAATATACATAGTTCCGTCATTTGGTGTCTTGACACCAAGAATCTAATAGACCGTATTAAAAAAGTTCAAAGAAATGTCTTAAAATTTGCGTTGAACGAGTTTTTTTTTTATGTTTTGATATCTTTAATTAATATCTACGCACCGTGTAGACCATTCCTCATGATACTAACTAAGGACAGCGTGAGCCAATCTCTTATTGCTTTAAATATTTTAATCCAATCCAATTTAAATTAATATTAATGAATTTGTTGCATAATTATGTTTAAACAATTTTTCGTTGATTGCTGAATTTAAAATTATATACATTAAGCAAAATCTTTTGTTCTTATAACTATCGTAGATTTGAAATAAATATCGAAATCTTCGCTAATAAAATAAGAATTTCGAAACACAGTTCAACGTCTAAAAATATAAGCCGCTGCAAATTGATTTTTGTTTTAATTTGTGCTAAAATAACTTCCTGTATCTTAATACATAGTACGAAATTACTTTCTCCTGGAAGTGTCTTTGTAAAAAATTTTCCTAAAAATTTAAATTAATTTTTTATTATTAAATTTAAGAAATAATTTATTTAGTTTGTAAGTTTTTTCTTGTATTCATTTATAAATATTCAAAGGTATGAGGACTAGAAATTTTAAAATTAAAAAAATATGTTTGATTTTTGACTTTTTTATGTTTTAAGGTTTTTTTTTTTAATTGAAGAACGTTATCAGGCAAACTAACTCAATGCTGTGAAAACTGACAGATCAGCTAAAATAAAGCATTAAATTTAGTTGATGTATGAATTACGATGTCGGTTATTTTTACTTCCTAAAAAGATCAAGTATGGGTTCTGTCAGCTAGTTTTAGAATTTTTCTCGGACAACAGTAGAAACCTTGGATAGCCCACTTCGGGGGTTGGATGGATTTTAACTCTCTATCTATGAGTCCTCTGTACCGAAAAGGCAACTCCGTTGCTCCGCTTACATTTTTTCAGTGCTTGTTTTTTAAGAAAACTATTGACAAAGGCGCCTCCCTCATGACTAAACATACACTAAGCGGAGTAACGAAGTTATGTAAGCGTGACAGATGAACATGACACAAGGAGGAAATTAAAATCTTTTGAACGAGCGAATCATGACAAATTTCACAAACTAAATGCGTTTGTTTAATTTTAATGAAAATTTTTCAATTTAAATTGCCTGAAGTTTCGCCAGGGTTACACTTGTCATGGTCACGGCTTGACTGATATTTGTGAAGCGTGATGTGGTTTTATTCTTAGTCAACCCGTGATATAAGTTTAAATAGAATGTCCGAATGGATCGCAGGTTCCTGCTGTTATGTAAAAATACCATGGAATTTAAAAATTGTTTATAAATATAAAAACATGGATCTTAGAAATTGCCGTATGGTTTCTAGAAATGTTTGAATTTATGCAATAAAGGTTTAAAAACTCGTTTTATTATTAAATTAATTTGTTATATAAGAAACTTTCTTAAAATGTTGCTAAAAAAAATTTCCCATATCAATTTTAAGCATTTAATAATTAGTATTTTGGGAAATAATTTCAAAAAGTTTCGGTTTCAAGATGTTAATTTTTAAAAATACGAAATCTTGTTTTTTTCCCAAAATACGAAATTTTGTATAAGCAATATTATTTTAAATTCGAAGGAGCTGCTGCTTACAAATTTTGGCCAAAATCGGTAAATAGCACAATTGATATTTACTTGCAACAAATACACAGGGTAGAAGCTAGGTTAATACATACGCAAGTTATGCATTCGTAAAAAAACAGAACTCGAGATTTTGATCAGATGTTGGTCTCGCAATTGTGTCTGTTTTTTCGACTTGAGCCTGAACGGCTCGGGTGATTTTCCTTAAACTTTTTTTTTTCAAAACTCAATATTTTGAAAACCCCTTGATCGATATTTTTAAAACTTGACACATAACAAATTGTTTTATTTGTTGGTTGCTCTGGTCAATGGTTGTTTTTTTTTTCCAGATTCTTCTTTTTCGTTCTAATAAACTAAAACAGTGTTTATTTATTTATTTATTTATTTATTCATTAAGCAGAGACACAGCTCTTATAGATTACTTAAAATTAATTAACAACATAATGAAAAGAAATAAACAAAATAAATACTAACCACCGTTAATAAGACTAGATAACAATTTTTTTTTGAAACACTCCCTACTTAAGTACAAATTAAAATCAATAACATTACATAGAGAATTTGCATGTCTTAAACAGCGAGTTAAGGGTTCATTGGTTCCATAATTAACTCTATGAAAAGGTATAGGTACAAAACAGACGATTACTTCGTAAATCACGATTGGGAACATGAAAACCAATTAACGAAAGCAACTGAGGGCAATTGATTTTATAATTGATTAAATCTCCGACTAACATGACATCGAAATATGTACGGCGTAATTCCAAGGATTGAATGCCTAATAACAAACACCTTATATTATAAGATGGCATATTAATATTCCATCGTAAGATCCGAATTGCAGTTCTAGTGAAGCGTTTCTGTATTCTTTCAATTCTCATTGAATGAACAGAATACATAGGATTCCAGATGGAAGAACAGTATTCTAAAATCGATCGCACATAACAAAAATATAAAGATCTGAGAGTAAAAGGGTCTGAGAACTCTTTAGCATATCGAGAAATAAATCCGAGCATTGAACTAGCCTTAGAAATGATGTAGTCAATGTGATTGGAAAACGTGAATTTTAAATCAAAGATCACACCCAAATCTTTTTTTTCTGTAACATTGGATAGAGAAGATCCATGTATATCGTAAGAAAATAATATTGGAGATGTACAGATGTACCGCGGTAAAACATCATACTATGACATTTAGAAACATTCAGATGAAGATCGTTATTAGAACACCAAACAGATAATTTATAAAGATCGTTTTGAAGGTTTGTGCAATCTGAGATAGATTTTACTCGTAGGAATAATTTAAGATCGTCAGCATACATTAAACAAAGACTATTACTCAAAACACTTGGAATATCGTTAATAAATAAGAGAAAGAGAAGTGGTCCTAAATGACTTCCTTGTGGAACTCCGGAACTTACAACAACCGGGTTCGAAATTAAGTTGTTGATTCGAACGTGTTGAATCCTACCAGTAAGATATGATTCAAACCATTTTAATAAGCTAGAATGAAAACCTAAATTATGAAATTTGACAATTAATAATGCATGATTAACCCTGTCAAACGCTTTGGAGAAATCAGTATATATAACATCACATTGATACCCCTGTTCCAGAGCACCTAATATATAATTACTAAAAATCGTAAGATTGGTCAAGGTTGATCTACCAGCGACAAACCCATGCTGCAAAGGAGAGATTATTTCTTTATATACTTATTTTATATTATATATTATTTTATATACTTATTTGAAATATACGAGTATCTTTTTTATTAGTTCGTATTTTAATTTCTGTTGTATACATAAAGTACAGTTGCAGTATTAATGGAGCATTGGTATATCCTCCACCGCAGGATTTGCGAAATAACGCAGTACCCGGCTGAATGAGCGATAACACAATGATTAAAAAAAATATATCAAACCAATTAGGTGAAACAACTCCGTCAAAGATATCTTATTTAATTTAAATTTAAATAATAAAAGTTACTCATTGCTATTTTTGTACAAACTTGAAAAAATCAAAAGGCAGTAGTATACCACCGAAACGTTCTTCAAGAGATCACAATCAGAAGTGAATCATATTTGTTTTGCGTGGCCTTTTATACTCTCTGCTTGGGCAATTGTTTACGTTGTATAGAACTGAAATTTCTTGTTTAGAATTTAAATTATTTGTTTAGAATGCAAAGCCAATGTGTTTGTATTAAGTAAATTTATGAATGAAAAGGAAAATACAATATTGTTAGCATAGCAAGTATATTTATAGTATGTCTTAAAAG
Organism: Chrysotoxum bicinctum; assembly: GCA_911387755.1. Lineage (NCBI taxonomy): Eukaryota > Metazoa > Arthropoda > Insecta > Diptera > Syrphidae > Chrysotoxum > Chrysotoxum bicinctum. Next base: position 247,741,287 of record OU426987.1, read on the forward strand.
TTTTGATTTATTAATTAATTGAAAATATATAAAAAATTTATTTAAAGAATATAAATATAAAATGTTGATATGATGATGTTGTTGATTGTTGTTGATGTTACAGATAGTCAAAAGTTTATTAATACAATCAACAAGACATGAAAAAAAGCTATTTTATTAAAAATATCGGTACCCATTATAGAAATGTCAAAAAATAGTTTTCGAAAATCGTAGTTATCTTCAATACAGCTCCTAGAATTTTCACAACATTTTTTTCATTCGGTTAATTTTTACGATTCATAATTCAATAAAAAAAGAAATTGAAATTAATATATTACTCACTTTACCTGCCACGAAAACAATTTTTTGAATTTTTCACTATCGTATAAAGACTTCTAAAAAGTTTGGAAAACATTGAATTTGAAAACTCGAAAAAATATTTTTTGAATTTTGAAAAAAAAATATCATTTTTTTTGAATTCGAAAACGGGTTAATATTTTTTTTTTTTTGAAATTAAATTTTTATTTGTAGAAAAATGAAGTCTTAAGGTTGGCATACCAGAATAATTTCTTAAGAAAGTTGTAAGTAAAGGCTTATTTTTTTGTTAACCGCTAAAACGATACATAATTTTTGTTCTTGCATAGTTTCATATTTGCTAAAGAAATCATATTCTTACTACTAAAAGAGTTTACATAGTGAATTTTATGCTTATGAACAATTTTCTCTAATAACATTCATTTTAAAAATTAGTATTCTATTATCTACATAAGAGTAAGTTTGAGGAATTTTCGAGCTAAAAAAGATTTTACATAATGGCTGTATGGCAAATATCGTGTTAGTAAGTTACAAAAATACTTTCAATTTCTCTTCTAGGGAATCACCCTTAAGTCCCAAGTTTGAAGAAAAACGCTTCAATGGATTAGGCTATAGGTTAAGATAGAGAAATACAAATAGACGGACGGAATAACTGGATCCACTCTTTTTGTGTTTGCCCTTTATTTTCCACAGTCATTTTTGAAAATCACTCCAACGATTTTGTATTTGATTTACCTTAAATTTAATAATTTATGAACAGTTTTCAAAAATTTACATCTCTTTGAACATAAAAACAAGCCGTTTTAGCTACTCATTAATTTTTTGTGATTGCTGTACTCATCTTTAGGAATATGTATGTATACTTTGTTGTTGAGCTTAGTATTCCTAATTGAATTCCTAATTCAACTCCATGATAATGCCTTTCTGCTATGCCTCGGTACAGTACAATGAGCTTATTACCATCAGCATGTGTGCTGAAAATTTGGATTAAGGAAGGTTTAACCAGCTCTAGAGAACTTAATCTCTTATGGGTGGATGTGCCTCTGCCTGTGTCTGCCTTTCCCATGCAAACATGAAATTCAAATCTGGATTGTTTTTATTTTCTGCTGTTAGGTTTGATATGAATTTATAACGTTCAAGTTCTATCATTTACATCAAGATTCATGCTTTCATATTCAGATCTAAAAGACCGTCCTGGACAACAACTGTCAAATGCGCCAAAATAGGGAATTGATTCTGTTCAAACCGAAAACAAGACCAAGAGAATCCAAAATGTCTGTGCCTAATGTGTTTGCAATTTAGAAACGCTTTTTGTTTAGGGGATAGTTTCGAATTTCAGAAATACCAGTTTGGAATGAAATGAATGTGTGAAAGTCTTCATATATATCCATAAATCTGTTTTCGTATGCCGCTTTAACATGACAGGACCTCAGAATTTAGGGGAGATGAATATTTGTGTGGTGTCCACACTAAATTGGGGGAGTTAGTCTGGTTTTCTTTTTTGAAAATTGACTACAGCAGGGTTGTCTGAGAATAAATTGGGGTGGCGGGGGATTCTAATTTTTTAGCTCATTCCGAAACTCTGTATTTTCTCGTTAATGTCGAAGGCAAAAAAAAAGGAACATAAAACTGTGTTTTATGTCGCAGCAGATGATATATTTGATTTACGATCTTATTTTTGTTGCTTTGCATTCTTTATAAATGATTCATTGTGAGGCAAAGTATCGTAATCGAATTTTTTAATGTTAATGGGATTTTCATAAATTGGTTTTTATTTTTGCGAAATTTGTAATAATTTGTGTTAAATGGTTGGCTTAAGACAGACGATGTTTATTGGTGGATGTCTGTTGAAAGGTCCTTTTCAGCATCTAAAATAAAAACATCCCCTTACTAAATTTGATAAAAACACATGAATATTTAATGGTTGTAAAATATTTCATAGTCGATGTTTAAAGTTCGGACACTTGATTTAAAGCTGTGGAAGAGATAACGCCTTTTACTACTAAAACGATGTATTTGTATGGAATTCACCAATTCTACTAATTAAAAGTGATCAGACCAAAAACATAAATGTTAAAAAAAGAGCCAAGTTCTTCTATACAAAAACCTTTGTGTAACAAGTCAGCAATGAAAAGTACTGAGATCTAAAAGTACGCCAAGTTCTTACTTCATGAAGGTTTAATACCGAATATTTAAAGTAGAATAATATTGAAACAGCTACAATGTAATAGAGAAATTTTATTATTTAATGATTACTGACTAAAATTTGATGGGTTCACTTGTCAAGTTTTTAAAACCTTTCGAATTTGGGCATAAAAAAAAACTTGCCAAGTAAGCCCATCAAATTTTAGTCAGTAATCATTAAATAATAAAATTTCTCTGTTACATTGTAGCTGTTTCAATATTATTCTACTTTAAATATTCGGTATTAAACCTTCATGAAGTAAGAACTTGGCGTACTTTTAGATCTCATTACTTTTCACGGCTGACATGTTACACAAAGGTTTTTGTATAGAAGAACTTGGCTCTTTTTTTAACATTTATGTTTTTGGTCTGATCTCACTCCTTTTTGCAAAGATTTTAATATTTTGCCATGTCAAAATCTCGAAAGATACGGAAAGATAGAAGGATTTACTAAACTTAGTTTAAAGCTTCCTATTTCTTTTGGTGTATTTTCTTTTTGTTATTGGTTGTTTTGATTTGCGCTTCAATTATTTCTTCTTGTCCTGGCAAGATACCTAACACTAACATACCTACCTTAATTACGTCAATCAGAAGTGCTCCATATAAATTAAACATTTTCTCAGAAAGTGGGTGGATACCAAGCCCCCCGAATAGAAAACCCCAATTTTTATTTTTGGTCCTTTATATGCAATTTGAGCCCTACTGTTCTACCAAATTTCATTGTTCTACTGCAATTGGAAGTGTGCCATGTATAATTTACATCAGTTCTGAGGAAGTGGGCGGATACCGCGCCCCTGAATGGAAAACTTCAAATTTTATATTTTTTTCTTTGTATGCAATTTAAGTCCTACCACTTTACCAAATTTCATCGTTTTACAGCAGTCGGAAGTGCTCCATTCAACCAACACCAATTCGGAGAAAGTGGGCGGATACCACGCCCCCTGAATGGAAAACCTCAATTTTTATTTTTGGTCCTTTATATGTATTTTGAGCTCTAACGTTGTACAGAATTTCATCGTTTTACAGCAGTTGGAAGTGTTCCATTCAACCAACACCAATTTGGAGAAAGTGGGCGGATACCACGCCCCCTGAATAGAAAACCTCAAATTTTCGATTTTTTCCTTAGCTTGCATGACAAGACCTACCGTTGTGCAAAATTACAAAATTCTACGATGACGGGAAATGCTCCATAATTTTGATGATCTGTCAGTCAGTCAGTTACGGTTTTTGTGATTTTGAGGCCTTATATCTCAGGAACCGCTTGTGCTAGAAAATTGAAATTTGGTGAGGCGAATGTGCCTGACTAGCTTAGCAAATATTCGGAATTTGAAGGTCCTGACTTTAGTGGTACTGAAGATAGGGAGGGGTCAAAAATCGCCTGAGTTTGTTCTTGTAAAAAAGGGTGTAGTGCCAGAACTTGGCTGGGCACTACCGTGCCCTTTGATTTGCAGCCATATTGTTCAAGCTTCATCTTTCAAACTGGCGGTCATTTGCTAAGTCTCTTGCCAAATGGACGTGGAGAGTTCAAATAACATATGTGCAAATGATTAAATTGTTCTAGGAAAGTGGATCTTTTGTTGAAGCAACATCTCTTCATCTCCATAATCGTTCAGCGACAAGACCAACTGCTGATGGATGATTGGGGTCGTCAATAAGCAACATTTTTCAATTTGGGATGATCACAATTTACATAAGATCCAACTAATTGTAATACATTCAGAAAAAATCAATGTTTTGTTTGGATTTTGGGTTGGACATTTTGCAGGAGCGACTTCTTAACATGGATCGTACGATTTCACCCCGGAGGGGTTTCCTTAAGTCACAGATGAATACCCAACACAATCCATACCATTGGCAAAATTCAGCGTCGTTTATGCGTCAGAGCTATGGAAGTTTTAGATGAGTGCTAACCAGCAAAAGGGCCTTTTTAGTTTATACTTTATACAAAGTTTCAATGATATTTCACTCACAGTTTGTTGCATTCAAATTTAACGAGAAAGCGCTTAATAGAAAACCTTTTATAAAGTGTTTCTCTAAAATAGCGGTCAGATGATGAAACTGAATAAAACAAGCTGTGTTTGAGGTATTGGCAAAATTATTTTCTTATTTGAATGTATGCCATTATGTTTAGAGTATGACATGGTTCAGATGCATGCCGCCCGCCTTGGCTTCATTCTGTGGCAAAGATTACAGTGGTCCAATTTTTTTTTTTTTTTTTTTTTTATAATCTACCCGCGCTCAAGGGATTATGATTACTCTTTAAATGTTTCAACACAGCGCGGGCGTGAAGTTAATGAAGTGAAAGAAGGATAGGAAAGATGTGTGGCACGATGTTCTGAGACTTTTGGTGGTTGTCTCAGATATTTTTTTCTCCAGGGATGGCGGCTGAGCTAAAGCGGAGAAATGCCGTGTCTTATTTTTATGTCTCTTATAATTCACATTATTTTATTCGTGTTCATCCTTGTTGGGCATACTAGCTTAACTCAATTACATGTTGTTAGTGTTATGCCTGAGTAAACCAGCAACCCATTGATGACAATTTTTAGAAAGTTTTTAATGGAATTAAAGCGACATAGACGACGGCAGGGATCGAACCTGTCATCATGAGGTTGACAGGCGAGCACACATCCATCGCGCCACGGCCACCTTCCTCATAGATTTGGCTAAATTTGAGCAATGGCCTGTGTTATGTTCACCTTATGAGCATTGGTTGATTATTGCTTAGTAGCATATAGACCTGCGACTTCAGGAAACCTCACAAGAAAAACTAAGTCTAGCAGGGTCAAATCGCATTATCATGAGAAATAACTTTAATCTTAAACCTCTCATGATAAATATCAATCGTGTCGTCTGCTGTGTGGCACACATCACCATCCTTCTGGAACCATATCGCATGCTTGATGGAATACTGACCCAACTCGAAAAAACGATTTTTGGGAAGTTGCAAAAAAAGATCTTGCTATGAGGATTTGTCCTACTTGTTGAAGAATAAAATTAAAACTAATTCATGAATTAATCATGAATACTGGTACATTCTTAAAGTATGATAAACTATTAATGAGATCTGAGGCTTGCAAAAGCCTGTATCTGTACGTAACTCAATTTTGACCTATCTCCTAATGGGTCAGTATTCCATTAAGCATGCGATATGTCGAATAGGTCCAAAAGAAATTGTTTATCATCGTTCTGTAGCGCTCGACATTGACGGATTGACGGTTACTACCTCACCAACGTCGTTTTCGAAAAAGTACGGCCCAAAGAACCCGCCGCCGATCCAAAATCGAAACAAAACGGAAACACTTTGAGAATGCATTGTCACCTGGTGAGCCTCGTGTGAGTTGGTATCGTTCCACATATACGGCAATTTTGCTTGTTAAAAGAGTCTTATTCAAAAATGCGGTAGTATAAAAGTCGGAAATAAAAACAATGGTTCTAAAGGGTGGATACTTTTAATTTGATATAAAATACAGAAAAATGTTTTTAATTTACTTGAAATTTGTTTCATTTGAAAGCTTTTTAAAATATTATTTCGGATAAGTGGCTTAAGTGGCTGGTATGGACATGGTGTAATCTGGGGTCCAATTTTCACACACCCTTCGCAGTAATTCAAGGCACAATTTAATTTTTGAGAGCGATGACGGATTGACACATTTCGATCATCATCAACTCCACGCTACACAACAACAACCATTTATTCTGTGCACGACTTCTAACGGGATGGGTTTTATCCGCTAGAGCAAACGTATTGCGAAACCGATCCATAATTTCTCGAATGCATCGCTCTGATAGACGATTATGAGCCATTAAACGCATGTAACGCCGAATATGTTTCTCGAATTGACCCATGTTTTTAACGATGGCATAAGCCTATTCATTATGAATTACTTTTAAATCTATGTGAAAAAATAGTGTTTATTTTTTTTTTTACTTAAATTTAAACCCTGTCCTATTATAGGGCACATAATTTGTTTATAAAAATCGTTTGAGATATTTTCGTTATATATAAGATTTTTCATTACGGCGGTATGGAGGGTACCGTTACCCTTAAAGCTAAATTAAATTCAATTTCTCCTCTAGAGAACTACCGAAGACCATTTAATATCAAGTATAAGGTTAAAAAAAAAAGAGAAAAAAATATAAAATTAAATTAAAGAAAATAAAAAAAAATGCGAGAACTATTTTTTTTATTTAAGTACTATTTAAAAAAACAATATCTTAAACCTAACCAAACAAAAATTATATTTTATCTTTATTAAAAAAGCTGAAGTGGCAACTCTCGGTTTGATTGTAACTCTCCTGAAAAAAAATAAATGAGAGCCCGTCCCGTACATTTAATCATCAACACAGGCAACTATTGAATTCGATATCTCTCTTAAATTGCATTTTACATAAACTCAAACTACTCATAAATTGTAACTCTCCTTAAAAAAAAATAAATGAGAGCCCGTACATTTAATCATCAACACAGGCAACTATTGAATTCGATATCTCTCTTAAATTGCATTTTACATAAACTCAAACTACTCATCAGGGTTCGGACTCGGGTTTTAAATTTTCGAAGTAAATACGGAAAAAAACTGAAGTAGATCCAAAATTTTCGAAGTAGTTTTAGGAAATTAAATTAAATAAACATAACATATATAAGTAAATTCTGATTTGAGACTTGTAAAAAAAATTTAATTAAATATAATTATTGTAAACTAAATTTTACATCAACGAACTTGTATTTTTGTATGAATTTTATCAATTCAAAAGGTGGCTCATAAATATCTTTACGTTTTTCTGTAAGTGATCTTGAAAACATTTAATTTTCCACGATGGTGCTTATGTTTAAAGGATTCCTAAACTTGCTTTTTATGTAATACAGAGAAGAATGAAGAATTTTAAAGAGAAGTAGATCATAAAAAAGAGAAGTAGGGAAGTAGATTAAATTTTTTTCTCAAAATCGAAGTAGATCTACTTCGATCGAAGTAAAGTCCGAACCCTGCTACTCATACTCGTAATCACGGTTGCCACTTGAAAAAAAAAATTGTGTCCAAAGTTGAAAATAAAAATGACCAAATGTAGTTAAAAATGACCAAAATAAAAAAAGAAAAACAAACATAACAATTAATTCATCACATTTTTTGGAGCATATATGTTCTTATGTACATATATTGTACAGCTTACACGTTATTTTTAAATTATTAAAAAAACAAAAACAATAAAAGATTATGATTGCGCAAAATTTTAGTTGAATCAGTACGATGTTAAGCAGGTTTTAGTATGAATCTAGGTAAAACCATCGATTTTGCAAATTTCAATCGAATTTAGCATCATACTTTCTCTACTCTTTAATTAAAGCTAAAATCATCGAACACCTACTTTATTTTAGTATCGTGCTAACTTCATAAAAACAGGTCTGTTTATTTAGTTTTTGCATGAACTGCCATTACTTTAGTGTTTAGTAGTAATTTATTAAAAAATAGCCTTAGCATTATACTGGTTAAAAAATGTTTAAAATTAAGAAAGATTTAGTAATCTATTTAAAAGTTAGCAAATTGTTAAGTAGTATCATCATAATACCTTATTATTACTAAGGTGTTTAAAATATTGCGCGATATGTTTGTGTATGAAGATCAATTATTGCCACTTAATAACTATAAAAATAAATATATGTTTTCAGAAACGCTATTTTAAAACAATTTTTTTGCAGACCAATAACCATTACTAATTTGTTGATCTTTAGACTCTTTGGTTAGCATTATATTATTAATGGTTTCAAAATTGAGCCCAATTCTTAATTTAGTTTTTAATAAACTTAATTCGCAAAATTTTCGCTCGCAAAATACCCAATATTTTGTGCGGTGGGACTGCGCAATATTTTTAGAAATTCTTTAAATTGGTTGATTCGGTTGGCACTATAAGCAAAAAATTTATGTATTATGTTGCGACACTTTTTTCAACTTCACTAAGAACTTTTTGCAATAATATGCAAAGGGAAGATGCAGCGAATGGCAAGTGCATTAAAAAAAATGACATTGCTTTTCAATTTGGCTTGATGGTCATTAACCTCACTAATCATAACGCTAGCCTCATCAGTTGAAAGACCAATTAAATTTTCAAATAGTATTTTTTATTTTTACCCAGCGAAGAAGCAACATTGGGTAAAATTAACGCACAATTTTAAGTTTTCCAGCTATCTATCATTAAATTCGCAAGTGATGGAAATGAACGCATTCAGTTTTTGTGCATTCATTGATCGTGCTGGGGTATTGTTGTTCAATTAAACACATTATTGCACTGTTTACATCATACGCTAATAAAACTGCTTTTGGTATACATTTCATTTTTAAGAACATAAAAAGTAAAAAAAGTTTTTTTTTTTCAATTCGTTAAAAAAATGACCAAATGGAATAAAAAATGACCATGTGACCAAGTGAAAAAATAATGACCAGATTTGGTCATAAATGACCAAATTGGCAACCGTGCTCGTAATACCACTTCAACTTTCAACAGGTGGCCGTCACACAACTGACTTAAGCCATTTGAATCTATACCGTCGTCGTCAAGTCAGGCGACCACCTCACACACCGTTGAGTGTCTCACTCGCAGGGGAACTGATGGATTTTATGCCAATGCTCACATACATTATGAACCATGAGACCACCACATACACTATCGAATTTCTTACTCGAGCGTTATGTTTATTCCAATGTTCAGTAAAAAATGATTTTGTAAAAAATATAAATTTAGATTCTACTAAAAATAATCAATAAAATGATTATTGAGCGAGATAAACTCATCTATCTTTTAATTTTTCTTTCTTTATTGTATTTATTTATTTTCACAATATAACTTCAACAACTGACAACTTCTCACTCTCTCAGATTAGTAAAAGTAAATCTCACAATGAAATGAGTACTACCAGATAAACAATTTTATTTTATTTTTGTATCTTAAATTTACTTTCTTATACAAGTTAAGAGACAAACTGACAGATGGGCGTTTGATCAAAATCTGGAGTTAATTTTTTTTCCAAATGCAAAATTTGCTCTATAGTACCTATCTATATAGCAAGTATAATAATAATAATAATCAATCAAAACAAATCCTGCTCAAATCATTTATCTTAAATATTCAGATAAAACTAGATTTTTTTTAATACATAAATCAATTAAGCATTTACTTAATTGTATTTAGGGACATGAACTTTGAACAGTCTACCTTTTAATATTAGCTTATAGCTAATAGCTTGTTAATTTATGTATTTTTTGACAAGAAACTGGCTTTTTGTATGACCTGCTAACAATGATTGCAAATTTATTCATCTTACCTTTAATCACACGCCAGATTCCCCGCAGTAGGTATACCTTAATATAATTCACTGTCAACATTCTTCATTAATGATGCTCACTTAACCCAACATAAGTAATTGTCATTGTTCTACACTTTGACTTTGTGATAAGCTCTAATACATCATCCTGCTAATTCCGATACAATGCTCTAGCTTATCCTGAATACCCTCGATAATAATCAAAAGCAAATTTATTATGTCGTTGGGGATAAGCTTAGCTGAGAGACAGTGCCTCTTTCTCCATTTCTGGCGTACAAGGAGTGAAGTCCCTTACATCCAAAAATAATCTGCTTTGAATTACACGAATTCCAATGACCTCATACAGCTAAGTGTAAGTGTGTCTCTTGGAGTATCTTTTCTCCATTATTTCATAATAAGAAAGAACCACCATTTCATTCCATCACAAAATGTATTGAGATTAATTGAAGTGTTCACTTATTTTTGTTCTCTCCTCCTCCGCTGATTCATACGCCCACTGATGCGATACGATATCACCGCCATCAGCAAGACTAACCTCCATTGGGACGTAAAGTAATCTCTAAAGTTGTGCATGTCCTACATTCATTCAAGGACGACACGGACAAACTCCTCCAAACCAAATGAAAGGCGCTCTTCTAGCCGGCAAGGACTACTCTCTCTCTGTCTACCGAAATTACTCTTATACATTTATATCCTCTGTCTACATCGTCCTTAGAGAACATGATATTTTCTTCACGAGTCATAAAACTTGGTTCGTTAAATGAAGGACTTTGGGTAACACGGCACGTGAGCTCGTGAGAACTGAAGTTTCGTGCGATTGATATAATTCAAAGTCTTCGTCCTTGCGATGCTGTTTATGTCCTTATAAAATGCGCTACAAGGGATAGAGAGATACAGGTGCAACTAAAGTAAAAGAACATAATCGAAATGTTTTGTTGAGCAGGTCCTGGTTAGGCAAAGACAGAGTGGCAATGTTATACGTGATAGTATATCTTGTGTCTGCTGGTGCTTTTTAATTTTTCCAAACGTATCCATCTTGTGTTTTCAAGATGTCGTTTTGGTTTTGCTTTTTATGTTAAATTAACTTTTGACGTGGATAAGTTAACTCTCTTTATGTAGTAAGAAAGGTTTAAGTTGTGATCACTTTGAATTGAATAATTTTGCAGCCTTTGTCTGAGATTTGATTAATTTAATCAAATTTGACGAAAAAGCTTATGAGCAGGTCACAAGACTTAACTACACTTACACTTTTACAAGAAATGCGGGATAAATTGTTGGAAAATTTCGTAGGTCTCATCGGTGCGTGCGAAACAGCGAACACCACGATTGTCATTCTGACATTCTACATGAAAGATTTGATGGCAAGGTGAACTCTTGCAGAGGTGACGTGAACTGGCCACCAAAGTCATTCAATTTGACCCCGTTTGTGGGGTTTCCTGAAGTCGCAGATCTATGCGAATAAATTATAATCGACCGATACTCTTTATCAGACCATCGCTTAAATACAACCGGATCTATGAGGAAGAGTCAATTAAAACTGGACCAGTCGAATTAGTGTCACTGTAAGAAATGGAGGTGGCCATTCTCTATGTCATATTCCATACATAATGGCATACATAGGCTTTCAAAAAGAATGTTGCTAATACCTCCCAAACATCTTGTTATATTTCATTTCAACATCTACCCTCCCTTATTGAAAAACTCTTTATTAATTACCTGATCTTGTTGATTGATCATTTATTTGTTCGTATTAGTGCCGATTATTTTTTATAGAATTTTCAGTTTGTGTACGCTATCTGGGACGAGATGCAGCTGTTCTTGTTGTGGATTTAGATGTGAATTCCGCTATGAATATGACTGTCGATTCATTCTTGACCTTGTTGTAGATCTCGCTCTGGAATGACGAACAGCTCCTCTTGACCTGATCCGGGTGGTATGTTTTGGGAAAAAAAATTGATGATCGTTTTGTTGTACAAAGTGTTCTTCGCTTTCTGTATCAGTGGAATGTTTTCTCCAATTTATTCTCTAAATCCCGTGTTCTCTTTTATTTTTTAATTACATAAATATAAATACATTTATTTAGAAGCTTGGTTTTGTTTTTGTTTGCTTAGGTTTTGCTTCAACAACAGTTTTTATTCTACCACCTGCCATTGTGACTAAAAGAATTTTATTGAATGTCAAAATAATCCAAGAATTTGTAACTTATCAATGATGATATGGTTTTTTTTTTCGAAAAAGTGGGTATCGAAATTCTGTCTGTCTGTTCGACTACAGCCTAAACGGATCAGCCTTCTCAGTCTTCAAGCTTTCTAGATAACATTTTCAATATTTTTTCCACCACTTGTTTTTAAAGACCAAAACTATAACGGTACCTGCCATGCAATTTTATTTTCGAAATTTTAGATTTTTTTATACGAGTTTAAAAAATAATTCAAAAACTTTCATTTGGACGAAAATTCCCCGAAAAATGTACACTTCATAGAACTATTTTTGATGTTTTTGATTTTATCAAAAATGATAAATTTAATTTTGGCCATTTTTTATGCTGAAGTTCCTAAAAAGTCTTAAAAGTATTAAATATTCAAATAAAGTAAAAATATTTTTTTTTAATTAAACATTTTTTTTAAGACTACATGATAAATTTTTGTATTCTTTAAAATTAATAGTTTATTAAAACTATCCCAAAGTTGTGATAATTGTTTTTAATTTCAACCAAACATATCGGTTACTACGGTACAAATGTCAAAAACTGGTTTTCGGAAACCGTATTTTTTATCAAAAACGGCACCTAGAATTTTGATAAAATTTTGTTTCTTATGCTTAATTTTAACGATTTATAATTTAATAATACAAAATTTGAAATTAAAACATAACACTGGGTTTACCTACTATAGGACTGTTTTTGACTTTCTCATTGTTGGCATAACGGATTTTAATTAAATTTTGTTTACTGAAGCTTCTAAGAAGTTTAAAAAACGTTGCATATCCAAAATAAAACAAAAACAATGTTTTGGATTTTTGAAAAAGTTATTTTTTTTTGTAAGTCCCATATCGCAATGATTGTAACTTGCGATACAGGTACATTTAGGCATTTTCTGCACTTGAAACAAAAATCGAACTTGAAATTTTGATCAAAGTTCACATTACGATTATAGAGAATACGAAAAAAGTGGGTCCGTCAATTACGTCTGTCTGTCTCTATGTCTGTACCTAGACCTACAGCCCAAGCTACTGGAGGGATTTTGTACAAACTCGGAACTTAAGGCCAGGCGCGCACATTCAATTTTTAGTTTCGCAACTGTTTAGTTGCTAAAATGAAACATTATGGGCTTATATATGGGACATCGCGCACTTAGAGCAACTCGATTCGAGCAACTAAAAAGTTTGTGTTTTGACACAAAATAAACGATTGCCTAATATTAATTCGCAACAGTTGAGCTGTTTTCTATATGCGCAAGAGAGAAAAGAGTGTGAGCGTGAGTAAAGAGTTCCCAGTGCGCGGTACTCTATCAACTGGTGATTAAACTATTTGATGTCGATCATAGTTTGATAGTGCGCGGCTAGCCAAAGGGTCTTTGGTGATTCCCTAGAGGAGAATTTTAATTTTGTTTTAATTCCAAAACTAACGTTACAGCTGTAACGCAAAATCTTATTTATCTAGAAAATGGCTCTATTGATTTTGATAAAAAAAATTTGGTGTGTTATTATAGGCATGGACTACATTTTGGTCAAAACAATTTTGGGAAAAATAGAATTGTTTTTTTTTTTTTTTTTTTGATTTTCCACTTTCCTTAAAGGCTTTAACGATTTTGACCAACATTTTTCTACAGGAACTCCTTTTAATTTAAAATTATATTTTATATAAAAGTATTCAAAAAAATATATTTTAAGTTTTTTGAAAAAAAATTTTTTTTTTTTGAAAAATCAATATCTTCAAAAAGTATGAACAATTATTTTTTGAAATTATTTCCAAAAATCTATATTACTAAATATTAAAATTGGCATCACTATTTTTTTCTTGGAACATTTTAAGGAAATTTCTTATATTAAGGAATTCATTTAATAATACAACGATTTTTAAACTTTGCTTCCATACATTCATACTTTTCTAGAAATCGGACCGCAATTTTATGCATTTGAGCATTTTTATCTCATTTAATCCATGTTTTATATTTATAAAATGTATTTTCAATTCCAAAGTACTTATCTATAAGAGCAACAAGTACGAGCGATCCAGTCGTGCATTTTCATGCTGTTATCAGTATAGGTTAAGAACCGAAAAATTAACTGAAGACGCATTGCTTTATTTTTGCTTCACTTTTCATTCACATAACTAAGGCTTTAGATACGGCGAGTCATGTTGTTACCTAAATTAGAAAAAGGTGGTTTCACCTTTCTTTTTTTTTTCTTAAAAATAGAAATCAGATGGTGAGGGTCAGGGTAGATAAACAATTCAGTGAAAGCTTTAGTGACAACATAGGAGTGCCTCAGGGATCACTTCTTGCGCCGATTTTATTCCTCATACGTGTTAATTTAATTTTTAGTTTCAACTTATAGGGCAATCAACTGGATTTGGTGACGATGTAGCGTAAGTTCATTCCAGTGCGTCATGAGTAGATATGATATCAGATATTAGTCATAATTTAGATTTGTTAGTATATTATTTGCATTTCAAAAACTGGTTGTAAGCGATAAAACAAAAATTATGTTTTTTTTTTTAATTTAACCACTTTCGATAGTTGCCTCCGCTTTCTGATTCTTCATAGCAGTGATTGTAAAAACTCAACTTTAAATTGTTCAACATTGCTGTTTCTGATTTTAATGTTCTAAATGTTGTGTGTGTTTTCTTATTGAATAAGTATCTGGTTAATTATTGTCAATGAAATGAATTGAAAAGCACATACCCTAGTTCTGACGAAATATCGACTATAAGCTACCTATATTATGCTTTAATTAAGAAATTAATTAAACTCGAATATGGATTGGCTTGTTAAGTTGGTACTTTTAAAAACTATCTACCTTACTAATAACTCAAAACCATTTTCTACGAACTATCTGGAAGACAAAATTTTCGAATACAGCCTTTTCTTGTTTATCAGCTCTGCTATACTCTCTTTAAAACATCTTTACTTTTAGAAAGTTTTAAACAATTTCTTTTTAGGAAGTGGCTTTCTTTTCAATCGATATACTACTTCTGATTATTCTTTATGTAGTAGCCATAGAAATCCTGCATTCCAACACAGTATACTCACTATTTACTTAGTTTTTACTAGCGACTTCTAGGTACTATAAGTCAATTTATGCATTCGTAAAAAAAATCGAACTCGAGATTTTGATCAAAGTTGACATTACGATGATAGCGAAGACCAATAAAGTGGGTCTCGCAATTCTGTCTGTTCGACTACAGCCTAAACGGCTTGTCCGATTTTCGTACCTGTCATACGAATTTTTTTTTCGAAAATTTATAAATATTGTTTTTTCTCAAAAACTGTTCCACAAATTTAAAAAAAAAATTCAAAACATTTCATTTAGTTAAAGCTAGGAAATGGTTGAAAGAAAAAATCCAAAAAATGGCTATTATTGGTATCCCCCTTGGAACCATTTTTTTGTTTTTGATTTTTTCGAAAACGGTACAACCGATTTAAATCATTTTTTTTTATGCTGAAGTACCTCCATAATTTAAATATTATTCTACATATATTAAAATTTTCAATTTTTTTGTTTGCATTTTAAAAAAAAATTCAAAATATTTTTTTGCAAACTCAATATTTTATATTTTTTCAAACTTGATAAATAAAAATTTCTTAATATAATCTACAAGATTTGAGAAAAAAAAATGTTGTTTTACTTAAAATAACGGTACCCACCATACCACCATACAAATGTTAAAAAATGTTTTCGAAAATCGTATTTTTCTCGAAAAAGTAGTTGAGTTTAAATAAATGAACGAAATAAATAAGAGTCAATTAAATTCTTTTGATATTTTTTTGTTTTTAAACATTTTCGGTAGGAGTCACAAGAAGTAACTTTTTGTCGAATATCACCTATTAACTTTTTTTAAAAAATGTTGTCCAAAATGATATTTATACATGAACATACATACGTGCATTACTGAACGAAAAATATACATATGTTCCTAGAAAACTAGACATGTTTTCTGATGAAATCCATTTTGTGCCTAACATCAGGAAATCATGATTAAATTGACAAGAATCGTTTTCTTTCTTCTGTAGCCTGCAGACTAAATAAGATTTAAAAACAAATTTAAAGAACCCCTCATGTCGAACAAAAAGAGAAACCTTACAAAATATTTGTCTAAATATTGTTCTTTACTCTTACCGACTGACAAGTGGATTAAAAAATTAAATAATGATTTCAATAATCCTCAAAGAGCTCAATTGTTCCAAGGTTTCCTTACAAAAAAATACCTCACTTTTACTTGTGATATAAATATAGACACTTTCCTAGGTGCCCCTAAGTCCCACGTGGTTCTGTATAAGTGCCAAGTGTACAAACAGGGATATGTCTAATATCTTCGACGTTATTTTATCTGAGCTAAAGTTGCGTTTACACAAGTTATTATTTCTGCCACTTTTGGGTTATTTTTGGTCATCGAACACGGTTATCACAAATAATACCCGAACTATGGTAGAAATAGTAGCATTTCGTCACTCGGACCTAAGAGTCAAATTTAATAGTGTAAAATTTATTTCTTAACATCTCTAAGCCATTTCTATTTACCAGCAAGAACACACGTCAAAACATTCCTATTTATATTTGAACTATTCTCCCTTAAGCTATCATAAGTACATATTTTTAAAAGTTTATTAAGACATCTAAGAGAAAACCAATGAATTAATCATATTTTGTAGCCTTTGATTACCTAAATAATTCCCTAGCACAAAGGAAACCGCCTTCCATGAATAAGTAAGCTTATTGTAAAACTAGCAGCAGGTCGATTTTAATAGAAAATCAAGCCCAACAGCCTGCTTATGTAGTCTGTTTGATTGCATCCGGCACCACTAAAAGCTACCCAAAAGGTTGCTCCCTTAGCTGTCAGGCGTTTTTCCTTCCTTAACCCCAAAAAACAAAACAAGTGATTTGAAGACAAAATTGGAGGAAAAAGAAGAAAAAAATTGCATTCATTGTTTTTAGGAGCTTATCGTATTCAGTTACATCCCCGGGTGTATAGGAACCTTTAACAAAAGAGTTCAGCCCCAAAAAATATGCTCAAATAAAATTTACATATTTCATTGTTTCCATTGTTCCCGGTGGCCATTTTTGGTCGGTGAATTATTGAGGCATTGCGTATAACCAATTTTACCATTTTCACCAAACACCAAATAAATCGTATCAACCTCTGAAGAGGGATTTGTAACAAAAAAATATCGTAGTTCCATTGTTCTTACCTGCAACTGCCCACATGTGGCCAAAGCCCACCAGATACTCCATTCCAACACAACGGGCTTTGAATAGGCGCTAATAACATGTAGTCCCAATAAACGTGTCGCATTTTGCCACGAGAACTTCGGTTCCTATTCAGATAAAAAAATAAAAATCAGGGAAAAAGAAAGGACGAATTCATGCAAATTAGGAGTGTGCAGAGTTGGAGGTTTGGGCTGAGGCTGTACAAGTTAAACCCACCCGGATAGTAAATCGGGGGCATTTTACGATCCTCGTTATTTGTGCTCTCCGGTGGGGGTATACCTATTAAGCCTCCACCATCTCATTCCTGCTAGAAGCAGTCTCCTAATTTCCATATTGTTTTTTTTCTTGTTCGTTGTTGTAAAACTAACCTCATTTTCATTTGCAGCAATTATTTTGTGGCCGCAGGTGTTCAACTCTATTCCACTCGTTGTCTGTGGTTGGGCTGCTGTAGTTGTAGGGGGTTGTTGTTCTTTTGGTGTATTTGTGGTTAAAGCTGATTCAAGTTGTACTTGCGGTAACGGCTGTGGAGGCTGCTGTTGCACAGATTGTTGCTTCAAGTTTTCGCTGGCATAGAAGTAGATACTTTTCTTCACTGAAGGCAGCCCAATGCCAATGAAGAGGGAAACTATTTGAGCTGGAAGGAAATGCATAATATGTTTTTTTTTTTAAGTTTAACATTTTTTTTTCAGGTTTTGTGCATAATAGCAGAATGTAAGAAGTTTGTGGATCTTATCTTGGATAAAATAAATTAAAAGAAACACAAGTTTTTAAATATCTTAGAAAGTTTGTTGCTATAGAATTCTATACAAGAAAAGCTTAAAAACCAAAGAATATATATTTTGAGTACTAATCAGGATGCTTAAAGAACTAATTTTAAGAAATATAAGAATCTAAACAGAAGCTGTTTAAAACAAGTAGTTTTCAAATCTGGCTATCAACTTTTCTGAGAGATTGAACACAAACATAAAAATAGCGGGTAAGCAACAATGAAAACTCCAGGTGCTTAAAAGAGTTTAGCAGCTTCCTTGATCTTTCTGACTGATGGCGTGAGCAGCTTCCTTGATCTTGAAGTTATATTGCCATTGCGGTAATTTACCGTCCAACAGCAGAAACCTAAAATTGCGAATCAACAAAACAACGGACGGATTAACTTTTAATGATCCCTGCAAACAAAATAAGAACTGCTTACAATATGTGTATAGATTGAAAGGTACTTTAGTATTAGCAGACCACGTGCAGTCGAAAAACTAAGGAAGACCGTACACAGCAGAAGATATATCGGGTATGCTGACTACGACAAATACAGTGATATATAAATTATTACAGTGGTGTGGCTGCTTCCAACAAAAGAAATATCACTTATTTCGATACGGAATAGTTAGTTGGCAGAGGTTAACTTTAAGCTAATAATAGTCTTTTCTTTAAACTTTGCGAAGAATCGATTACATTGTTTCATTTCACAGAAGAGAAAAGCGTTCACACTGACAAGTTCTACGAGCTCCTGGACCAGGGATTTCTACCCCAGTTATGACATTATAAATGTCCGAATTTAAAAAGTAGAATACATTTTTGTTGGAACAGTCAAAATTTTTGGTAAAGAAATCAGGCTAATCGACTTTTTGAATTAGAACGCATTTTCCACATCTCAACATGTATATGGAGATCCTCTGATGCAGCAACCGTCAATCAGATTGACTTCATATAAATGCCCAAGACACTGGTTTGACAATGAGTGCTAGAAAGATCAGTATAATAGTATAACAGGGGCTGCATAGTTTCTAAATAAAAATCTGCTACGAGCTGTTCAAGCGGTAAGGTCGCTTTCTCAGAATCAAAAAAAAAAGTTTGCTATTGAGAAAAGGGGGATTCTATAGCAAGAATGATGTTATGAAGTTTTTTAAGATATAAAGAACTTCTGAAGATTTGACGGGGTCTAAGCGTAGTCTTCAAGGATGAGGAAAATATATGGTATTAGAATCACTAATCTAACCAAATTATGAGGATACAGACAAGCTATATTCGGGTTATGAATACCCTTATAATGTTAAACACAGTGCGACCAATTAGGAAAGGATTTTAAAGGAGATAACAAAGCACATTTAAATGAGTGGGAAATATTGAGCCGGATAAAGCATTCCACATCCGTGTAGTGTGGCTGAAAAAAGAATCTCTGTACTTGACAGTTCGTTTCCCTCTTGAAATCTAAAAAGAACGTCAGTATCATACTTCCGCGGAACGAAATGAGCCGCTTTACGCTTGCACAACGTTAAGAAATGTTGGAAACTTATCCCCAAACTGAGTGCTGTGTAATCGAAGCAGTGCGTTTTTTAAAAAGAAGTTTTGACCGAAATGAAACACCCAGCGCGTCTAATAACGCAGGTTTGTGCAAAAAGTTCTCAAAACTGATATGCTAGTGGAATACACTCATGGTCCCCGTCGTCGTACGGTAAGCATAGACGATAATATGGCTGCTGCTACGAGTGTGAGATTTAATTCACGAACATCAACTGGCCATCGATCTCAACGGCTCCACATTTAATTCACTAGCCTGAGAAAAATTCTGCACAAGGATCTCGGATTATTCGCTTACAAGGTCAGTAATTAAGTGCCCCAAGGCAGCCACTTGAACGACGTTGTATTCCATAATTAATGCGAACATTTGCTCTTACTATAATAAAGCCATAATACATAGAAAAAATTTAATTTTGTTCGTTTTATTGCATTTTTAAAAAGAAACTTGTGTTTGGCCCATCTGTTATATTAAAGTTGGCATAATCGTGTAAAAATTGCAAATAGCTGCACCGAGTTAGTTTCTAGTTTTAAAACAGTCAAAGCATTATAATTGAAAGTTCTTCCTCTGTTCTGATGTTTTTTTTCTAAGGTTGCGGTAGCGTCAGCGGTCTAGGTTATCATAAGAAAGTCAAAAACTCGGGCTTAAAAAGTTCCGAACTCCATTAATGCACAACATATATTTAGTTTATTTAGGGCCATTTGCTGATACGAAACTTAAATATTTATGTTGAACTTAAGCGCTTATGTTCTACTTTTTCCTCTACGTAAACTGTCACATAAGAGTTTATGTGGAACATAAGTACTTATGTTCCGTATCAGCAAATGGGCCTTAATCTAATATAACTAAGTATTGCACAAAATTATAATTCTTGGGTATCATTGAATAAATAGCAAGGTATTTTTTTACAAATTTCTCATATTCCAAAAAAAACTAACACGATATTTCATATAAGGGGCAGATAGTGGGGTTGGAGCTGTGCCAATTATTCATTTTGAAAGATCGAATCAATCAATGATTGATTAGTTAAAGGATTCGATCTTTTCATTCAATCGTTCATTTAATCAAAATCAATCAATCAATCTCCGACAGCCAGTGGGATTAAATCCCTAGCCTTGATTGAATGACGAAGCAAAGCCTAAGTTAAAATCGCATCACGGTCCAAACGCGGGATTAAATCCCTAGCCGCAAAGAACAATTCAAACAAAATAAGAAGGGCGTGCCGAAAAGACAAAACGGACACAAAACATATTTATGGGCAAACCCTCAAAAGGTCTAGAAACTTCCTACTGGTACACTACGCAAACGCACCCAGCAGCTTGCTTCAAGGGACACCTTCTTCTTTAAGTACCCGATATTGGTACCACAAACTCATTAACTCAACGATAGGCGAGTGGAATCGGGTTATCATTCCCGGTTGTCAGTGAATCGATTTTCATTTGATTTTTCACCTTGCCATATCACATTTGTGGTTATACGCAAACATTGCAATACCAATATTATTTCCAAGATTTGGTAAATCGGAGACAAATATATTAAAGAGGATGGGACCAAGTACTGTACCATGAGGAATTCCATATTGAATATTATGTACTGAAGATAAATTGTCTTGTACTTTTACTAAAAATTTTCTCCCACTTAAAAAGCTTTGAATAATTTTTATTGTCGCCATTGGAAAGTTAAATTTAACAAGTTTGTGAATCAATGCGTCGTGCCAGACCGTATCGAAGACCTTTTCAATATCTAAAAGTACTAAGGCAGTCGACTCTTTTCTACAAAATTTTTCTTTTACATGGTTTTTGATTCTCAAAATTTGGTGATTGGTGCTATGGAAGGGTCTGAATCCAAATTGATAATCAGGCAGAATATTATTCGCAGTGAGGTGATTATCAAGATTTTCCTGGATTATTTTTTCAAGTAACTTGCTAATAGAGCTCAGTAAGCTTATAGGCCTATAGCTGCCAGCATCATCTCTTGGTTTACCAGGCTTTGCAATTGGTATCACCATCTGGAAAGTAACTTAATTTAAGACAAGCATTGAAAATTGAAGTTAGGTATCGTAAGCCTGAGAGGGGGACAGATTTCAAAAGTGTATTGCTTATACCGTCCATGCCAGGGCACTTTTTATTTTTTAAGCTTTGGATCAATTTTCTTACCTTACTAGGGTTAACAGAATTCAAACCAGTTTGTTCAACTTTTCAAAAAGGTTTATTTGATTTTTCGAAGGAGGAAAGGAGATTATTCCAACGAGAGTTTCTGTAATTATTAATTTCATTTGCTATTGCTTAGTTTAAATTTTTTGTACTTTTGAGGAAGCTATCATAACGATCTATGTTATGTAAATCAAAGGTTGTATGTCCATGTCGTACGGCACGAAGGCAGTAGCCCAGTAGGAGTGTCGGCAGCTGAATTGGAAGAAGAAGTAATATGTGACTTAGTTTTAATATATATTCGTTTTACATTTTGAGTAATTTGTATTTCCGTCCTCCTCCTCAATAAAGGAAGTATTGTCTTGGCTTGAAGAAAACGTGATATCAAGTTCTGATATCCACATTTTCTCAGGTAGTCAGGATGCTTTAAAATCCCTTGCATCATTCTCTTCAAACTCCATTACAGTCCAAGATTGTCGATCGTCCCTGATGGAGATGGCCAAACAGTTTAATATTTATCTATTCTGGGTGCCGGGACACAGAGATATTCCGGTGAATTGTAAAGCCGACGAACTCGCCAGACTTGGGACGGAAATGCTTATCTGGTCCGATAGGGTAATATAGGTATGCCTATAGCTACTATTAAATTTATGCTGAAGCGAATTGCTCTGGAACAATCAAATACAAGATGGCTTAACACTACCACTTGTTTGTCGACCAAACGATTGTGGCCCAAACTAGATTTCAAACGGTCAAATTGTTTGTTGTCCCTCAGTAGATCTCAGATCAGCTCCCTAATAGGTATCATAACTGGACACTGTGTTATAGATAGATACGCCGCACGACTCGGTGTACTATTAAACGACTTCTGCAGGAATTGCTTGGACGAGGAGGAAGAGGAAACAATCCCACACCTTCTTTGTACATGCCCTGCTCTCTCTTACAGATGCAAACTTCATCTAGGATACTATTTCTTTAATGAACCAAGCGATTTCATCAACACAGACATCTTCATCAGAAGGTCCAAATGGTTTTAACTAGTAAGGAACTTTTTGTATTAAGTTTCGTTTAGTTTATTTCATCAATCTGAGATTAACATTTTAACCTAACCACTTTAACCTAACCTAATCTCCTCCAGTTAATGCGGCCGAAAATATGCCAAATTGAAATACGATGTTTGACCTTATCTACGCATTCATTAAGAACGATAGAAGCCAGTAAGTGCGACACAGTCGTCAGAAAATGGAATAAGAGAAAAAATTATATCATAATCAGATGAACTCATACAAAACTTTATTTTTTTCTTTTTCCAATCGACTCAAATATAAATCATAATAATTTTTTTTTAATTTGTTGCATTTCAAGAAGTGTAAATTATTTATGAATCTTTCTGTCTATCTTTATTTTAAATCATACTTTTTTTTCTAGATGAGTTCTTCAAAAAGAGTCTTGAATCATTAAAGGAAGTTTCCTACCCGAGAGGAGCTAAAAAATCATTAAGGTGAGTTAAACTTCTTTAACAAAATATCTTAAAATTCTAGGTTCTATTTGAACATAAGCAAATTACAAATCGACCTTTATTTTTGTGAACTTACTTGCAAGACTTATAAAATTTAAATCTCTATAATTCATTAAATCTGCCGATAGAAATATTTGCGCTATAATTCCAGCTAGAAATTTTCCAGCCAACATTGCTGCTCGAGTATTTCCAGTGACCTTTTGATATTGATCCTTGTCGACTTTTGCATAAATGTAGGTGTAATAAGCCACCTCACTTGCCATATAAAGTCCATAGAAAAATTGTCCAACCTAAAATGAAAAAAAAAAAACCAAGCATTCCTTAAGTAATAATAAACAAATTCTCTATACTTAATTTATAAAGATTTACAATTTAAAGTTTTGCTCTACATAGAACTGTTTAACTTTTTCTTCAAATGAAAAAAGTGATTTGAATTTGAAAATTGCAAGTTTTATTCACTTATTCATTTGATTTGCATTCGAAACGCGTTCGAAAGAAATTTCTCAAATACTAATGAATGCAAAAAATAAAAGAAAAAAATTCATTAAATTCATTATACATATTTTCAAGCTTTTTTACTCTTGTTGAAATCTTCTAGATCCTTTCTTTTGAGGAAAAACTTCCTCACGAAGAGGGAAAACATACACCTTCAAAGTGATTTCCTCCCCGACATGTTTTGCATAAATTCCATTGCTAGAATAGTTTATTTACAGTAATTGGGAAATGTTCGTGCTTACAATATATAAGAATACAATACAATACTATAAGAAAGAATTAGGGCAAGTTTTATGTTATACGCAATTGTGAAATAATTTGAAAATCTAATTTTAATTCAGTATAATGGTTGAAATTGCTTTACATATTTCATAAACGAAAGTATAGTTGCCCTTATTTTCAAGTAAGATGGAATTAATAAAAAAAACATGAATGCAACTAGAGACAAATTGGAGACGTTTAAGAAAATTGTTGTCGAATTCTTAAAAAGGGACAATATAATATTTAACTTAAGATTTCTCGGGAACCTCAAGATATTAATAAGGGTTTTGAAGGTTCGAAGCAATGATCAGTTTTTTTTTTTGTATTTGAAATATAGTGGCTCAATGAATTATAAATGAGGCGGGGGAACTTTAATTTTGCTTAAGCTATCTCTAAATTTGTTTGAATAAAAACCTATTCAACTTTTATAATGATTTTTAATAAAATTTAAATAAAAAAATTAAACCAATCATCAAAAAAATCATCTCTGAAGTATGTTCATTTCCTGCAAGGTATCGTTGATCAATATTGGAGTTCAAAATTTTATATTTAGAAACTGAGTTTACAAAAAACTTATTATTCTTTTGGTTTAACTATGACTTTATCAAACTGGAATGATTTTTTTTTTATAAATAAGCGCACTCGATGGGGGTAATGACTACTCTTTATTTGTTTATTTTAACACAATAGAAATTTGTCTAACACGGCAAAACAGGAATAAGGGGACAACTATCTTCAAAATAGCCGCTCAAAGAAGAAGAAATGCCCAGGAGATTTGTTCGCCAAAGTTCATTAACAATGCTCAAGGCCAACTACTTGTGGAAGACAACGAAATTCTTCACAGGTGGCGACAGTATTGTGACGGACTTCTAAACGAACAATTTCCAAGGCTATACTTTCCAATAGCTTCACCTAACTTAAGCGAAGTATCCGACGTCACAGTCGAAGAAGTTAGTGAGGCGGTAAAATACTCCAAAAAGGGAAAAGCTGTTGGCCCAGACGAAATACCCTCAGAGTTTTGGAAAAAGGTGGGAGACATCGGGTTTAGATGGCTC
The DNA here is from genome assembly GCA_911387755.1 of Chrysotoxum bicinctum. Taxonomy (NCBI): domain Eukaryota; kingdom Metazoa; phylum Arthropoda; class Insecta; order Diptera; family Syrphidae; genus Chrysotoxum; species Chrysotoxum bicinctum. The sequence continues at coordinate 247,766,278 of OU426987.1, forward strand.
ATGATTCTTGTCTCCAAACTTATACGAGGTGATCGCATGCCTAATCAATGGAGGGAAAGTTACCTTCTTCCAATTTATAAAGGAAAGGGTGATACTCGAAGCTGTTCGATTAAGCTGATGTCACACACTATGAAGATCGTTGAGCAAGTCTTGGGTAGCCGACTGCGAAAAATAATTAGGCTATCTGATGACCAGTGCGGGTTTGTCGGGGGTAAGTCAACCACGGATGCAATCCAGAGTATAAGAATAATTATGGAAAAACATCGGGATTCTTTGGAGGATTTGCATGTCGTATTGGTTGATTTTGAAAAAGCATTCGATCGGCAACCACGAGATCTAATATGGGTGGCCCTCAGGCAACGAGGAGTTCCAGAAACCTATGTGCGGATAATTATGGACATGTATGATGGAGCAGTTACTAAAGTAAGATGCGCAGCTGGAGTCACCGAAGAATTCGAAATCACAGTAGGTGTACACCAGGGAAGTGTCTTGAGTCCCCTGCTCTTTATTACAGTTCTTGATTACCTGCTTGAAGGCAAAGTGACGGATCCTAAAGTGCATCAGTTATTCTTTGCCGACGATGGAGCCATCATAAGTGAAGACCCGATATCCCTACAACGAGCACTTGACGTATGGGTGGATGTTCTAGAAGGAAGTGGGTACCGCATAAGCGCGAAAAAGACAGAATACCTATGCTGCCCATTTTCTGATCCACACAGGCCTATTCCAGACATTTACTTGAATGGAGCAGTGCTTCCCAAGTGTGAAAAGTTTAAATATCTGGGGTCTATGATAAATAACGAAGCTACTTGTGATGACGATATCAATCATCGCGTAAGCGTAGGGTGGATGAAGTGGCGGGAAAATTCTGCTATCTTCTGTGACCGAAAAATGCCCCCTAAGCTGAAAGGAAAGCTCTACACTTCAGTTGTGCGTCCAGCACTCACATACGGTTCACAATGTTGGACAATGTACAAAAAGTATGAGAGTAAGCTAACGGCAGCTGAGATGAAGATGCTTCGTATGACAGCAGAAGTTACAAAGCTTGATCGAATTAGAAGTACGAAGATCCGAGGAAGCCTTCATGTTAAGAATACCATTTCCCAAAAAATTGAACACGACGGACTCAGTTGGTATTGCCATGTTCAAAGGAGAGATCCTGAGAACCCCGTCAAAAAGGCAATATCATACAACGTTCCAATTCGGAATAAAAAGAAAGGTAGGCCTAAACACTCCTGGTACAAACAAATGCAAAAACACCAGCATTCAGTTGGCCTCAGAAATGGAACAATACAAAACCGGTAGGCTTGCCGCCGATTTCTGAGGTCAACCCGGCAAACCCCACAGGCGGATCACTAGTGTGAAGGAGATACGTGGGAGAGTTATGACCCCCTCGACATCGAGATCATAACAGCGCCGAAGCAAAGGAAGAAGAAGAAGAAATTTGTCTAACATGCCTGGATATTGAAATGCGAAGGGAAAATAGATCCGAGTAGGGAATTCCACATACGTGCCGTACGGCTGTAGAATAAATACAGTCGACTAACTCTAAGTCGAACTCCCTCTAAGTCGAAGTTTCCTCTAACTCGAACTTTTTAGCCGTATTTTTGCATTCCCCTTAATTTTCCATACAAAAACTATCCTCTAAGTCGAACTCCCTCTAAGTCGAAGTTCCCTCTAACTCGAACAAATTCTCTTGATTATTGACCTATTTTCTTTCCCTCTAAGTCGAATTTTTTTCTTTTGCCGAAAAAAAAAAATCATTCAAATCGCAACTCGTTATTGTTTGTAATTCTTTTTAAAAGCACACACTCGAACTCTTTGATTCTCTATGTTGCATCGCCTGCACCGTCACCGTCATGTCAGTGTGCTGCGCTGATGCTATACCTGCAATTTACAATATTATCAAACACAAAAATCTCTTCCTAAAAAGATATTCATAAAAAAATTGCAAGACAATAAAAAAAGCATTTGTTGGTTGGATCCAACAGATCTCAGAAGTCGTCGGAAAAGCTAAAGCTTCTGGTTATAGGGAAAAGCAAAAATCCTCGTTGTTTCAATAAAATTAAAATTTTGCCGGTGGACTACGTAGCAAACCATCGTTCTTGAATGACATCAGACCTTTTTCACAAGTTGGCTTTTGAAACATGATTCTAAATTTGAAAGATCAAAGCACAAAGTATTATTCATTTATCGATAGCTGCCCAGCTCATCCAAAACAAGTTAAGGATAAATTAAAGTTTATATAAAGCTTGAGTATTTCCCCCCAATATAACCTCAATAGTTCAGCCAATGGACATGGATATAATACAAAATTTGAAAGTACACTATAATCGCCGTCTTCTCACCAAGATCTTGAGGGTTAGGGAAACCAAAAAAGAGCAATATAAAATATCACTTCTCGATTGTGTGCACGAAATCCTAAAGGCATGTAAACGTTACTCCATTGACAATTGAAAATTGTTTCAAAAAGGCCCAATTTAAGTTTGAGACGTGGGATGACGAAGATGATATTCGGCTTAGCTTACTTAGATGTAACAACGAAGACACCCAAGAAATCGAGATAATCTGGCAAAGGCTAACAGAAGCTCATGATACGAGTAATGTTGAAGGCGTACATTGGAAAGACTATGTTGAAGTCGATGACTGCATCGTAGCCACTGAAATACCTGATAACGAGTCAATTTCGGAAGCAGATGCTGATGATACTAATGATCGTGAAAAAGGAGCTGAAGAAGAAGATGAAGCTGAAATAATAGACTTTGAAATACCAGAGAAAAATTAAATTGAAAATGCAATTGGTACATTGTAATCTGCAATTGAAATGAAAGAAGAAATTCAAAATTGCTTATTTAAAATAGAATCTTTTTTTTAAAAAGTCGATCACTGATGACACGGCGACTGTGATGACTGTGGTGTCTAAAATTAAATTTTTTTTTAAATAATTAAGTTGAAAAAATATTTTTTTATAATACATAATTATAGATTAATGAGCGCTAAAAGCAAGAAGCTTAGGTTTATTTATTTATTTTACTTGTTATTAAATTCAATAAATCATTAAAAAAAACTCTCTCTAACTCGAATTTTTCTAAAACTCCCTCTAACTCGAACTAGTTTTGATATCCCGTGAAAGTTCGACTTAGAGGGAGTCGACTATATCTGTATTTAAAGGTTTCACCGAAGTAAATCTTGAGAGTATAAGCATTCATGAAAGATCAAGTATTAATGTTGAATAATTTATGTTTACAATATTTTCTGAAATTGATCTGTCTCCTATCAGCTTTACCAACTGATGGCTTGAAAATTCTTAAGCTCTATCAACCTGCCGACCACTGATTCTAAATAATTATTCATAGATATAAAATTAGCATTTGACTACAGTCTCAATTTCTATAACCACGTTGACAACCTATAAAACATTTACTTCCGAAAAAAACAGGTCTTTAAATTTTTAAATCTATAAGGTTACAATTTTTTTTTATCAGAATTTGGGATTTTGGATTCTGTCGAAGCGAAAGCTTTACTTGACTACAATTTATGTTTTATTTGTATTTATTTGTTTACAAATAAACAATGTGAAAAATCTTCATTTAAAATTTGCCCAAAGCTTAAAAAAGAAAAACAATCAAGGACGCTTTTAGGTAGTTCTCAATTTCCCAAGCAATCTCGACCCCGCACTCATCATTTCCGCATTAATTTCTCCACGTGAGCTCGAATTGCTTGGTACAAAAATTCAATATTTATGTGAAAATCACCATGTGTGTTTTAAAGGTGGTTTGTCGATATCTGACTTCTCAATCTGTCTGTGCAGAAATCAATTTATTTTAAGTAAGGAGAAATATTTCCATTTGGTGTTCTGGTCCACAGATATTGGGTGGCTGAGTTGGGAAAAGAAACAAAAACCAGAAATCATGATTGCCAGTGCACGGTCAACAATATTTACTGCTAGCCGAAGCTGCATTACCTCTTCAAAAGATTTGCATCAAAATAAAGGATGATACCGAAAGACCACTGTTTCATTTTCTCCCATAAATAAAAGCAACAAACCCATCTACCGGAGACCATAAAATGAAAACTTCACAACGGCTTGCAATTGCAATATAATGCTGGCTGGCAGAGCTCAGTTCTGAGAAAGAATAAATCGATTGTCCTGGGTGTAGTGTGTGTTAGGGAGTGTGTGTACATACCTGCAATTCCCAGAGTGATTCGGTCCACAAAAGGATGCTCCACAGAATTATCCCCGCACATGCTGAAGTGATTATTATCGGTTTGTATCTGCAATTGTGAAAATGTGAGGAAATTGAGAAAATACAATATTAAGGTTGCTGCTGCAGTCCTGATCAATCAAGATCTGGATGTGTTTTTTTTTTCTCGTTCATATTTTCTTACCTCAGCATGTCGGTGACTAGGAGCACAATGACCAGCCACCCAACGTTCATATAAATCCCCAAAGGATATAGCTCCTTGTTCACCTGCTCGGACGTTATATCGTGCCATTCACCCGATAGAAATTCGGTGGCAAAGGAGTCAGACGGTCGTAGCTCCCGAAGGAAACCGAAGCTACAAAGGAGCATGGATATCTTAAGCCAGGACTTCATTATGGCTTCGTCATTCGTTGTCGTTGTCGTTCGGTCGTCTTTGTGTTGGGTTTGATTGTCGTGGATAGTAATCTCCCCTTTCGTCCTTTTTTGCAGATGTATCCTGGAAAAATATATTACACAATGAGAAAATAGATTGGGACGAACTAGGGAGCTGTAAAATTGATTTCAAATTTCAAGTCATACGACGATGTTTGCGGATTCATTGCCTGTGCGTGAGGACATAATATTGTTGAAAGGATAACAAGCTTTATGCAAATGATCCGGACCTCGGAGTAAAGTATGGAGACATGGATTGAATTGGTTATGGTTGGACGCTGAGTGAAGGGACTCCACTGGGATTTGCCAATGTGTCGCCGCCGCCATCAGAAGAGGTAATATGCGTAGATGTGAAAACTCTCAACAGAAAGGATATTCACTACGAACGACACAACTGTGTGTTTGATAAAAGGCTTTCAAGCCGCATTCACCTGTTCGGGGTGCTAATGTGTAAGACTTGTGTGTTGTGTGGGCTTAAATTGGAAAACAATACATACATTTGTAAACCACTTTTATTCAGCGCTACTACATTGTTTAGATAGACCATATATAGACTTGCAAAGTAGTAGTATTGATAGTTCTGTAAGGCAAAGTTCGAAAAACGTTATAATGCATCTTTCGTGAGTTATTTTAAATAAAGGTGGATAAAGAGGTAGTAATGTATGACTCCACGAGAGCACGTTCATCAGCAATAATGTTATCTGTAAAATCGTGAAAACTCTGATTGATTTTTAAATTTGTAAATAAACTATGTTGACTCACTGGGTATTGTAAAGAAAAATAATTAAAAGCTTTTTTTGGAAATCGTTAAAGATGAAAATAACAATACCTGGTAGTCTAAGCTAGTGGCCCATCAGGCCTGAAGAGCGCTGACTTGATTTCATAACTCGCTTGTACCTGTGGAGGGAATCGATATGTGGGATATAATTTCACGTTTGATCCCTGAAAATCATTGTCGGCTGAGGTGCTTCCCCACGACGGGTTTCACCATGCCGTGGTGGGGGGGGGGCTTACGTCTATTCTCTTGCTGCTCGCTCAGCTAAGAGATTTAGACAACTAAGAAAACCCAAGGGAGTAGTAGTGTCAAAACGGATGTGTGTTGGTAAAATCTCCGGCTACTTACGTGGCTGGAGATTTTTAAGGTTTTCTCCAGGTTTTTAAAGGGTCTACTAAGGAGGTCTAGGGTAAAATTGGTAAGGTCTTTGGTTGTTCGTGTTCGGGCTCATGGGAGGATTGACTATTGGAAGTGTATTGCTACTGAACCACACATCGGACCATGGCAGCAAGCGTAAGTCCAAGATTATGGTTGTGGTGGCATACCTGTCCGAGTGCAGCTTGCGTAATTCCCACAATCATAATGGGTGGCGGGGAGCATAAGGCCATGGTTGTTGGATGGTGGTGCAAGTGGTAAATGCATGGATAATGGTCTTAACTTTCGGGGCTCGTCCACTTGTGGCTGGAGACTTTTTGATGGATCTTGGTTGGTGAAGGGTGAAATTGGTGAAGTCTCCGGCTACTTGCGTGGCTGGAGATTTCTAAGGTTATTTAAGGGTTATTTGTACTAGCAAATAATAGGGGGCTCGTCGTCCTCGTTCTTTAGAACAAAGACTAGGAGTGCCTTTCCTAGCTTGCCGTAAGGTGAGCAAAAGACTAGGATGCACATTGAGTTGTTGGTTTCTACCCCGGCCGACTTCTTGGTGTGTATCCTAAGGGTTAACAGGCCCAGGGTTTTGCAGGAGGCCATCTGGAAGTGACGGGTTCAGATCTGGAAATTCCGAAGCTTGAGACAAGAACTTGGACCGAGTGCGGGTTCGGATCGCCTAGGAAGCTCCATGAAATGACGAAGTTGCGAAGCTCCACCGGAAGCTATATTCTGGTACCATGTTAGATAGTGCCCATTTGAGTCGGAGGTTGAGTTTTGTCCTCGGCTCGAACCCTATCTATGAGGTAGGCACCCTAGTGGGAGCATCATGGTGGCTTGGTTTATTCCGAATGCGGAGACACATGGTTTTCAAGATTAATTTCTTGTTAGATAGACCTCGCCTCCAAAGCAAGAGGTGTGCATTATGCTGCATCAAATAACAACTTTGCGACCGAGATAGCTTGCTATGTCGGGGTTAATGGTCAGGACCCAATCTGACCCTGATGGAGGTAGGCCTCCCGTGGGGTAGAGCCGTAATAGGCAGGTATCCACGTAAAACCGAAAAACGATCTTGTCGGCTGAGGTGCAAGGTAACCCTTAAAAGTAACCCCGATCTAATTAACTGTCTACTAAGTTGCTCACTGTTATGGAAAAGCTCTGGATTCGATTCTAAGTCGAGGCAAAAATGTTTTTCATGGCTGTATTGCTTCTTGCGAAGAAGTGACAATTCATCGGCAGAAAATTCATAGTGGCGTGTTACTTGCCATATTGATTTGGCATCAGTTACTGAATAATACACAACAGATTTGACAGAAGTCACCAAAACAACATGGCCTTCAACATCTAGCAGCGCTAATTGAAAAACCCTTTTTAGTCAATTCTATATTTTAATAATTATATGCCTATTGGAATGCATATAATATTCTTGTTTCAGTGGAAAACAGTAAATACAAAAAGTGAACTTTACCCTTTTCAATTTTACCTTCAATAAATTCTACTTCGATTGAAACTTAAAACGACTCTTTTTCTGTGCTCTGAAATTGAGTGGGGAATTGAAAAAGGTCCAAGAACCAACAAATTACCTATATCTAAGTGTCTTCCCTTCGAATAAAATATATATAAAAGTAGGCTTATTTATTTGGAATATAATATTAATTTCGTATACCTATGTCCTTGAACGACGCTCCGCAATAATGATAATGGTCAATCAAGGATAGCCCGAAAATATAATGTCCTTGATAAAGGAAACTTCATCTCCTAAAGGCGACTCATCTGTATCTTGTGTTCTTTACATCTGAATAAACATATACGTACATAGCCTTATCTCATCAATTATATCCATTTATTGATTGCTTTTCTTGACACATCAAGGTTAAATAATTCATAAGCCCGGTTGACAAAGTAAACTTCTCTGGGTCCTTTGTTATAATATTGAGATTTGGGTTGTTATATTTATTGCACCCAATTGACACATTACATAGCTCTGATATAAATAAGTTAATTTACTTTTTTTAGATTAAAATCTTTTGTTAAATAAAAAAAAAAACAAACCTACTTCAGTATTATTTGGGATTGGACTTGAAAAAAAAAAACTCAATTTATTTGACTCGACTTGCTGAGTAAGTTTTTACCCACGCGACAACAAACACAAAATAAATACGCGTAAGGTACTCGTAAAAGTTTAAGCCAAGGCAACGTAATGATTATTTATATGCCACTTGCCTACCTTCATTACCTTCTTTGGAAGTAATTTTTTTCTAATTGGGATTTTTATTGACACTTAGAATATTTCCTTTTTTTTGCTCTTATTTAGAAAAAAAAATTTTTGTGGATACAAATTCGATTTGAAAAATATTGAAGATAATACTTTAAGAACTGGGAAATCGTTTGGAGGCACTATGATAATAGAAAAGACAAGCAAAATGGTTTCTGCAAGTATTGTCCATCCGACAGTGCGTGCGTCCGTCTGTATGTCCATTGTATTTATATCGACCCAGAGCCTAACCAGGTAAAAAGATTTGTTTAAAATTATTCTAGTTCTAAGAATCGTTCATGATCTTCCAAACGTTGGCCTGTGATTGCAGTCATTTTGTTCAGGCTAGATCTGTCAAATTGGCTGCCATTTATATAGTCTGTCCAGCCAAATCCACCTAAAGACTGATAGTGTTCAATAACATGTACAACCGAGATGCTTTAAAAAAAAAACTGAATTTTACATTTGAAGCCCTTTTCAAATTTAGGTTACTTTTTAGGAAATCCATAAGACTTGGAAATAAAGCTCTCCACCAATATTCAGCGTTGTAGGATTTTTTTCGAAGTGAAAGGCTAATAGTTTTCCTGGGTATTAAAAACGATTTTGTATTTTTAAAACATTTTTAAGAAAAAATTTTGGAAAGCCAACTTCAAATTTTTATCACTGTACGAATTAAAATTTTATTTAAAAAAAATTACGTTTTTGAGATTTCGAATTTTCAAAAAAAAAATTTTTCCAAAAATTACAAAAAAATATTTTTTTTAGTTTTGAGAAGCAAAATTCTTAAAGTTTTTCTAAACAAAATTTCATTTAAATAAATAAGCCAGTGATGAGAAACTCAAAATTTAATAAAATGGTTCAATGGTTCGTTATTTAATTGCCAAATTTTATAAAAATCCAACACGAAGTTTTCGAAATATGTATTAAGTTTTAAAAAAATTGCAATTTTTAAAAAAAAATTCAAAAAAATTGTTTTTGAAATTTCGAATGCACAATACTATTCTTATACTTTTGGAGAGCTTTAGAATACAAAAATGATCAAAATCGGTTGTACCGTTGCACGAGAAACTTTCTGACCAATTACTTTAAGAACTTGCCCTTTTGAGGAGCTTTCCAAAATCGTGCAACACATACCTGTGTCTACAATATGAACTAATAAAATTTGCTGTTGATCTAGCAAAGAAGGTTTTTACAATTTTAGCAGATGAATAAGTAAGTTACCGTGGATGTATAATGTTGTATAGTCAATTGCTCGACTTATAAAAGAAATTTTTAAAATATTAAGTGGTTGGTCTGTCTGTCTTTTGTTCGGTACTGAAATAGATATTCTTAGAAATAAATATGAAACATTGTAAGTGTAAGAACTTTTTGTTTTACATAAGTATCACGCAGTAAGTAAGTAAAAAAAAAAAACAGTATTAATAATTACGATGCTATTTATTACCTGTAATTATAAATTACAATAAATGTTCAAATTGACTTCCATTGACTGTAATACATGCCCAGCCTTTGTGAATGAAGGTCCCACCATACAGTTTATTATTTGCGCCATATTATGAGTACTAAGTTGTTAGTTATGCATTCGTAAAACAAATCGAACTTGAGATTTTGATCAAAGTTGAAATTACGATGATAGCGAAGACCAAAAAAGTGGGTCTGGCAATTCTGTCTGTCTGTCTGTCTGTCGGTGTCGGTTCGACTACAGCCTAAACGGCTCGGCCGATTTTCTTCAAACTTGGTAGATATGGGTTTTAATTTTTTCCTCCTCCTCGTTTTTTCTGTTTTTTTTTTAAGACCAAAAAGAACGGAACCGACCATACGATTTTTTTCGAAATTTTATAAATATATTTTTTCTCAAAAACTGTCCCACAGAATTTAAAAAAAAAAAATTTGAAAAATTTCATTTAGTTAAAACTAGGTAATGGTTAAAAAAAATATTCCAAAAAATTGTTATTTTTGGTAGCCCCCCTGGGTCCATTTTATTTATTTTGGATTTTCTCGAAAACGGTACAGCCGATTTTGATCATTTTTTTTTATGGTAAAGCTCCTCTACAGTTTGAATATTATTACATATTCAAATTTTCAATTTTTTTATTTTTTGGATTTTTCAAAAAAATTCAAAATTTTTTTTTTGGAAACTCAATATTTCGAAAACACCAAGATCGATTTTTTTCAAACTTGATAAATAAAAGTTTTTTAACATAATCTACAAGATTGAAAAAAAAATTTTGTTATATCTAAAACTAACGGTACCTTCCATACAAATTTTAAAAAATGGTTTTCGAAAATCGTATTTTTCTCGAAAACGGTTCCGAGAATTTTGCTAAAATTGTTTTTCTTTTGATTAATTTTAACGATCTATAATTTAATAAAAAAAATTGAAATTGAAAATTGACTGTACCTACCATAGAACGATTTTTTCGAATTTTGAATTTCTCATAATCGGCATAACGGATTTTAATGAAATTTTTTATAAAGAAGCTCTTAAAAAGTTTAAAAAATATTGCATTTCGAAACTTAAAAAAAAATTTGTTTTTTCAATTTTTAGAAAAAAAGTCATTTTTTTGGAAAATTCAATATCTCAAGAACGGCTTAATATTTTTTGTGAAATTAGACTCTTATTCGTACAATAATAAAAACTTAAGATTGGCTTATGAAAATTTTTTCTTAAAAATGTTTTAAAAATTTTGTACATAAAAGCTTATTTTTTTAAGGAACCACTACAACTACTTATAATTTTTGTTCTTGCATAAATTTATATTTGCATTGCATTCTGTTTTTATCTCTTACTACCAAAAGAATTTAAAAAAATCATTTTATCCTTATGAACAGTTTTCTTTAATAACATCCGTTTTTAAAATTCCTAGTCTATTACATAGGAGCAAGTTCGTGCGACCCAGTCGTGCATTTTATTTTTTTTTTTAAATTCAGTTTTATTCGTAAGGTCATAAAAATATAAAATTGGCGTTAAAAATTTCAATTCTTAAAAATGTTCAAGTATTTTTTTATAAAAGCTTATTTTCTTATACCGCTACAACGATTTAAAACTTTTGTTGTTGCAAATTGTATTTGTTTATGAACATTTTTCTCCAGTAACATTATTTTTTTTTTAATTTACATTCTTGTACATACGAACAAGTTCGTGCGATTCAGTTCTTTTTGTGATGGGTGGTTCTTCGGGGTCTTCCGTCATTAGGAACCGTTTGAACATTTCCCCGAGAACGAGCATGGGCTATTATTCGCGAAATCAATAAATGTAATTGATTCACCGTTAGTGAAACCAGACAAATTTTTTTCATTTAGTTGAAATATTTATCACGAGCCATTTTATCACTTTTTATATGAATTAAATAAAGATTCGATCTAAAATGCCTGTTGATGACACTCATCTGATCTTTAGTTGCTAAGAATCATTGTATTCTAATCTCTATATGTAAAAAATATTCTACTATGTAACATGATTTCACTGAAGAAGAAATAAATTTGAATTTGAAAATAAAATGCACGACTGGATCGCACGAACTTGCTCTTATGTAAAAGTACTTTGGAATTTAAGATACATTTTATAAATATAAAACATGGATTTAATGAGATAATAATGTTCAAATGCATAAAATTGCCGTCTGGTTTCCAGAAAAGTATGAATTTATGCAAATAAACTTTAAAAAAACGTTTTATTATTAAATAATTTTTTTATATAAGAAATCTCTCTAGAATTTTTCAAGTAAAAAATGTGGGATGCGAATTTTAAGTATGTATTAAATAATATTGATTTTAGGAAATAATTTCAAAAAATAAATCGTTCATAGGTTTTGAAAATATTGATTTAAAAAAAATTTTTTTTTTCAAAAAAACCCAACAAATATTTTTTCGAATATTTTTATATACAATATTATTTTAAACTTAAGGGGACTCCTGCTGAAAATTTTGGGTTAAAATCCTTAGAGCCCTTAATGAGAAAGTCGAAAATAAAAAAAACGGTCTATGGCAGGTACCCTTAATAACATTTTGCCCCAAAATTTTGTTTGACCAAAATGTAGCTTATGTTCATAATATCACACCTAATTTTTTTTATCAAAAACGTTAGAGCCGTTTTCGAGATAAATAAGATTTTGCATTACGGGTGTATGGGGGGTACCGTTAGTTTTGGAGCTAAAAAAAAGTTCAATTTCTCCTCTAGGGAATCACCGAAGACCTTTAACTACCGAGTTTGAAGAAAATACCTCCGGTAGTTTAGGCTGTAGTTCGAGGTACAGACATACAGACATACATAAATACATACATACAGACATACAGACATACAGACATACAGACAGATAGACGGAATTGTCGGACCTACTTTTTTCGTCTTCGCTATCATCGTAATGTCAATTTTGATCAAAATCTCGAGTTCGATTTTTTTCCAAATGCAGAACTTGCCCTATAGTTACGGTGACCATCCGTCCTCTTTTTGAGAGGACAGTCCTTTCTTTTTGTGTCGTGTCCTTTCTGTTTGCTTTTCTTAGAGAGGACAGACATTTGTCCTCTCTTTTCTAAATTGTCCTTTCAAGGTCCTCTTTTTCTCTTTCAAACCACGATTTTACGACTAGCAGGACTGCTTTATGTCATTGAATTCCGTCACACATTTTTTGCTATTGTGAATGATTTTCAAATTTATATCTCCATCTGCAAGTTAGTTTTGTTCGCATTGGCTTTCTTTCGGCTTTTTGAAGAAGAAGAGTCATGTTAAATATAACAATATATTAAAGCTCGTAGAGTTTTCGCTTCCGGCTTCAAATGCCCCAACTGAAAGGGTATTTTCAATTTCCAATAACATTAAGACACCTGAGAAATCCCAATTAAAAGTCGATATGCTAGAGGCAATGCTAATAAAAAAAAAGTGCAATTATGACTGTGCAGAATTTAACACATTTTTAAGAAATCGGGAAGATATCTTAAAAAAAATATATTGCGAAGAAAAATACCAACATTATACATTTTCATAGTTTCTTTGAATGACTCTTATAGTCATACACATATCTAAGTATGTATATATTATTTCGTTTTTTGTTAATTCATTTTTATTTATTTGTTTTAAAAACGGAACTGAGCTGTAATATGAAGTACCAAACTTTTTAATGAAAATAATAATTTGTTAAACTTTTGTAAGTTAATAAAAGACTGTCCTTTTTTTTGCTCCTGAAAAAATGGTCACCGTACCTATAGTACCTATATCGCAAGTAAAAAGAGTTAACGGTAAAATTGGCAAGATGCTTGGGAGTTGCTCTTAAAATAGGCTAAATTGTGCTTAAGTTTTGTGTTTTTTTTAATTTTAAATAAGGGAAGAGTAATATAATAAATGTATATAATATAATTATTCACTGTTAATTGAAGAGTAATATCCTCAGATTAAAAAAAAATAAAATAAAATATGAAATTCTTAATTTCCTGAACTTTTTCCAAAGCGAAATCATTTCCTGCTTTAGTGTTGACCAACTCAGTACCTCTCGTTAATGCACTCTAATTTTCCAAATAACAAAATTTTAGTTCTGTACAATATTCCTTGTGCTAAATTCTAATTCCTACATTCAAAAATTTTGCTTTTGCCAGAGCCCTGATAGATGCCTTCAAATGTATGACTTTTTTGTGATTTTTCGACATTTGGGTTTGGTATAATTCGATATGGATTTGATGTAATTCGACTTTCAGAGTATGTTAATGATGTATATGATGTCTCGAATGACGCTTAGATATCCCCAACAGGTTTGCTGTAACTTCAGATGTCTGTCATACTTAATATGTAACTATGAACGTAGATATTAAGAGTTATGAAGTTCCTTAAACTTTGTTCAATAATAGGCAAAGTATGAAATTTCACATTTCTAGCTCACCTGGTACTGGTGGAACACAGGACCATGTTAACTGCTTCTATAATTTCTCGATCATCAGAAGTGTGAAGGTGATAGTAAATTTTAAATATTAAACAAGTTTCATCGATATTTGTATTTGAAAATGTAATTAATTGAATATGACACTTCACTATGATTTCATTTCCTAAATTTTAATATTCTGTGGAAATAATATTTTACTGATTGTGTTTATCAATAAATTGAAATGCAGTCTTACATTTCCCTTTGGAAACTTAAATTCAAAAACCGAAATAAATGTGCTCTTTGCCTCTTTGGCATATAAGTTCATTGTTTATATTTTCCCCCCAAATCATATTCTAACAGCCTCCTGATTTCAAAACCAGAAAACTAATCGTCCAATTTATTATATCAATCCGGAGCTAGAACTCAAGACCAAATGTAATTAAGTATTGGAAGTGAAACCCAAATAGACCTAGAGCCTTATTCGTAATTAAATACAAACTTAACATGGCACAGATATATGCCAAAGAGATTTTCTCAACAATCCATATAGATTTATGTACTCGTATGCATAGTTAGCTACAAATATACTCAAAGTAAAAGAGTAAGATATAGGGCTTGTGCGAACTTTGTGTTCACAATCAATACCTATGTATATACTCGTTTGTACGTAACGTATAATGGCTTGATTTCAGTGCCTTTGCTTTTGGAAAGATACATAAATGCATATGCAAGGGGAGTTATAGTTACTGGCTGGATTGCTAATATTTGTTTATTAATGAAACATTCAAACACACAGTTTCTATTAATTGCCTTTTTAATGTTTAGCCAGATGATGGATAGATTTTCTAATTAATTTCTCATTAAATTGGCAATAATTTCTAATTAATTCTCCGGCGTATGCACAAAAGTATATGTATATTAACACCCTACATGACCCCCATCGCCCCTATTGTACATATGTATGACTAGAAGATAAAATGAATCAAAACTTATTTTTCATTGTGCTATAACTTTTAATCAAGTATCTTTATCATCTTTCCTTAAGCAAACGCAATTATTAGAAGTTGGGCAATTCCGACACGGTTTAATTAGGTTAATGACAACTTTCAAAGACAATTCCTTGCCATCATGAATTTTCTTTTGATGATGTTTTGAGATATGCGTAGTATGGTTCTAAGTGAAAATAAAGTTTTGTATTTAATTTTGTAACTTTTTTTTATTGATTTTAGCAAAAAGTTTAATTTTTCATAAAATGAGTTGCATAAAATACGATTTTATAACGAGATTTAGTTTTTAATTAAAACCAACCAGCTCAAATTTGATGATATAAAATCGGCATTTGACAACCTTAACTTCACTTTGTCTTCTTTTTCCTTTACTTTGATGTGATTTTGACAGTTGTGTTGACATTTTAATTAATAAACTTTAATTAGCTTTATTTGTAGCTCCAAACAAGAGGAATATAGAATTTTGAAAAAAGTAATAACCAGGTTTATTCCCATATTTGAGCAGGAGCTCCAATAACCCACATGAGTCGCTTTGATAGAATCAAAAACAAAGCTTTAATAATGATAAGTGCTAGAAGTATAACAGAAACATTTGCATCTCTTGAATACCTCTGCAATGTTTTTGGCTTTTCATTATTTTATCGTTATTTTTATAAACAATGTTCTAGTGAAATAGCTTGTGGTATTTCTCCCCTCAAATAATTCAATCATAATACTCGCGCTTTAGAGAATGCCCATCAGTTTAATTTGAAACTCAGAGATTCTTTCTTAAGCCATACTACACGAATGTGGAATTCCTTACCCAGCTCAATATGTCCCTCTCGGTACGATATTCAGACATTTAAAACAAATGTGCATTGGTAACTTCTTTTAAGTCATCTTCAACTTTCCAAAATGCTTGCACTGAACTCAAATATTTTAAGGGTATTCAAAATCCCTTTAGTGCGCGTAAGATAATAATTATCTTTAAATTTAAGCTTGACACCAATTAGTTTTTAAAGACTATCTAAAATATTTAAGCCAAAACTGGTTTAAATACTGTTGAAACCTGTTAAAGAACTTCTTTTTTCCTTGTAAACCGGTCCAACGATCTCAAAAGAGTTCTGTATGAGTCCGTGCCTCTGCATCTAAGGGTATATCTAGTAAAAGGGTTTTTTAATAAGGGCGTGAAGATGATGAAATGGAATAAAACAAGCTGTATGTGAGGTAGAAATGAACAAAATTGTGTTTACTTGCGACTTATAAGTACTATAATGCAACTTATGTATTCATAAAAAAAATCAAACCCGAGATTTTGATGAAAGTTGACATTACTATGATAGCGAAGAAGAAAAAAGTGGAACTCGGAAGTCTGTCTGTCCATTCGAATACAGCCTAAACTTGGAAGATAGAATTTCAAAATTTTCCCCCAACACGTTTTGTATTTTTTTTAAGACGACATGATTTTTTTCGAAATTTTATAAATATTTATTTTTCTCAAAAACTGTTCCATTAAAAAAACAAAAAATCTCTTATAGTTAAGGCTAGATAATGCTTGAAAAATTTTTTACAGAAAACTGGTTATTAATAGTACTCCCCTAGGACCTTTTTTTTGTTTTTGTTTTCTCAAAAAAAGTGCTGCCGATTTGGGTATTAAAATTTACAAAAAAATTGAGTTTGTATTTTTTTTTTAACTCAATATTTTAAAAGTCCCATGTTCGATTATTTTTTTAACTTTACAATTCAAAGTTTCTTAAAGATGTGAGAAAAAAAATTTTATTTTACCTAAAAATAACGGGACCCACATTACAAATGTTAAAAAATGGTATTCGAAAATCGTATTTTTCTTGAAAATGCCACCTAGAATTTTGATAAAAAATTATTAGTTTCGATTAATTTTTACGATCTCACTAAAAAAATTTGAAATCAAGATATTACTGACTGTACCTACCATAGAACCATATTTTAATAGAGAAGCTTCTAAAAAGTTTGAAAAATATTGCATTTCAAAACTTAAACGGATTGACACGGATCCGTGTGGTCCAATTTTCAATAACTCATATGCATAGATTCGGCTGAATTGGAACGATGTCCTATGTTATGTTCAGGACCGGCCCGAGCTAGATTAGAGCCCTGCGCAAGCTTTATCAGTGGCGCCTCTCATTTGGATTGGATTGGCGGAAAAAGTCATTTCCTCATTACCCAAGGGGTACCCTTTGCAATGCGTTTTTTTAACGAGGGATCCCCAAGAGGCCTATTCCTAGATAATACTTATATTTAATTAAAATAAATATGATTGTTATTAAAAACTAAGAAATCAAAAATATATCACAAAAATAATAGTAAAAAAATATATCACAAAAATTTAGGAACTGAAAAAAGTATTTTTTGAAGTAAAAAATATTTAAAAACAATATACAAATAAATAATGAACTCATTAATTGTTGCTCATGTAGGAAATAATAATAAGATTATTATTTTAATAAAAATAAATAGAACCGGCTATATTAACTTTTCTGGCTTCTGTTTTAGCAAACCAGATACCAGATCATCATAATATAATGACTTGACAAGCTCTTTCTCTATAGCCATGATTGACTAGTCAACTTATCTTTCCTGAGTCTTTGGGGTCCTGAAGTACTTAGTTTTTTTATTAATTTTAGTTTCAAAAAACTGTTATTTGAGGAAACTGTGATGGTATTTATAGATTTAGAGCTATGGCTTCAGCTGATTGCACGTTAGTAAATTGTTCTTCTGATCGCATTTCCACTAAAGAGTTTTTAGTAGCATATTTAGTAGATAAATTAGCAGACGGAGTTTGTAAATACTTACTAGTTATATTGGAGCAAAATTTTTAACAGCCTATTATTAAGGTATTAGTATGATACTACTTAACAATTTGCTAACTTTTTAGTTTACTAACTCATTCTTAATTTTAAATATTTTCTCACTAGTATCGTACTAAAAGAATTTCCTTAATAAATTGCTCTGAACACACCTAAAACAATGACATTTCGTTTAAAAAAATAAGTACACGAACCTTTTTTGATGTCTGCAAATGTCAAAGTGTCATATGAAGCTAGCGCGATACTATAAAAATTAAGTAGGTAGTCGATGATTTTAATTTTAATAAAAGGGTAGAGAAGTATAATGCTATATTCGATTAAAATTATTGTTTTAACCTAGTATCATACTAAAACAGCTTTAGCATCGTACTAATTCAATTAAAATTTTGAGCCATTATTTTTTTCTTAAATATCAAACTAGATTAATATGCAACATATAAACTTTAAACTAAAATTTTACTTCCTAAGTACAGCATGTTTCTATTCTCAACGTTTCCAGCCTCAGATATTTCAATAAGAGCTTCATATTATAGCTTCTAAGATTTTGAATGGTTTTAAAGCATTTAGTCTACTCCCATCTGGTTTCAGAAAGGGGTTTTAAGGTCAAACCAGCGAAATTTTGTGTATATATGTATGTATGTCCCAACGCATTGTTGAACCTGATACAAAGTTTTATATGCATTGAGCAATGTCAAAAAACTTAACAGCTTCCAATGAACAGCAAGCTGAATCATTAAAAACCAACAATAACCAAAGGGAATGCAAGCAGCCTGAACAAAATAAGCTCTTGGTTCAAAACACTTAATTTTGTTTTGAACACCAGCCTCTTTTCCTTTCATGTTTGAACCATTATCATAACCTTATACATACTCGTATACACTACTGGAATAGTAGCGTAGCAAGTTTTATTGTAAATATAGATTCCCTATCCTTTCTTTTGCTTTGAGTTTTTTTTACCATAATACGTAGACAAATAAGAAATAACTCCCTATGGGAAGTTAATTAGTAATTAGACCAGTCAAAAAATCCCTTTTTAAATGTAAACAATAACTGGCAAGAACAAAAAAATAGAGAAAAGGAGAAATTGAATAAAACAGATTCACTCATTAACGACAAACCTCAACATTAATCATCGCATCATCATCACTCAAGTATTTCCATATTTCAACCCTTTGTCTCATTCTCGACACACGACCGCGACAGTGATAAAATTTCACTCATAAACAGAGGCCAGTGCCAAACTAAAACATAGTACAAGAAACACTCAACCGGAAGAGTTTAAATTCCTAGACGCAACTTTTAGTTCTGCGCACTGAGTATGAATTTTGTACCTCAGAATTTCTGTTTGAGTAACATTGCTGACTTCGATTTCATATAGAAGAATTGGCATCGTGCTCATGTTTTCAACTTGCAAACTGTTACTGTCTGTATTTGCTGTTGAAATTCTGTTTTATGTTACACTGCATAGGGGAGCGATAACAAAATAAAATAAATGCCTTCACTCATACACGCGATGGTGAATGTGAAGAATAACGTAACAGTGGATTGATAAAGAGAAAAATAGCAAATATGTAGGTATCTGTTGTTAAGCGAACAAAATTGTGCACTTTGTAAAGATTTTGTGATGTAGTTTTTTTTACTGTGGGAATGGGGGTGTGTATAGGAAATTAAACATCGACTTATTTTTGGAAAAGTAGATATGTATCTATATATATATGTATATCTGTCTTTAAATTCAGAATTAGCTGTTAGTTATATAATAAATACCAATATTGGAGTGAGCTATAAAAAGAAATGAAACTTAAAAAAGATGGTAGGTAGTGGTTATGAAGTAGTGCCTTTTTTAACGTTTGCCCAAGGCGCCTTTTGAGTTCAGCGCCCTGCGCATTTGCACAGCTTGCACGTATAGCTTGTCCGGCCCTGGTTATGTTAAGCGTTAGGGCACTGGTCGGTTGTTGTTTATTGGCAAAGTCCTGCGACTTTATTAAACTTACTAGAAAAAGTCTAGCGGGATCAAATTTTGTTGGTCAATTCACATCATCTCTAAGAGAGATAAAATTAATCTCAAATCTTTCATGCAGACGTCAGCTGTGTGGCACGTAGCGGCGCGGCGCGGCGGCGCCTGCTGGAACCGCATGTCATGGTGCCGGCCTAATATGTACACCAACTTTGTGAGGATGCATTTCCACCTGGTGAACCTCGTGTGTCATTCCATATGCGGCAAATTTGCTTCTTTACACACCCATTCATCCAAAAATACGCTTCGGGCTAAAGATGATTTTTCGGGCTCCCGGAAATCAAGCCAGAAGAAATTAAGACAGTTTTTTAGAAATGGAAAAAATGCCAGAAAAAAAAAAACAGCAAAAATCCAATTTCTGGTGTTTTTTTTTGTTTTTGAAAAAAAAAGGCACTGTTGCCCCAAAAAAATTGTTGTTACAGCCGCCTGCCTTGCCGAATTTCCATTTCGCTTTCTGGCTCTTTTTCCATACCAAGCTGGTCCAATTTCCAGCATTTCTGACTTATTTTCTTTAATAATTTCTGGCCCTTTTTCAAATTTTGAGCAAACAGCATTTTCTTGCGTTTTTTCCAGAAATAAATTCTGGCGTAATTTCCGGCAGCCGATTTTTCGGCCGATATTGGAGCCCTCTTCCAAAGGCTTCAAAGACCATTCAGTGAACATGTATCTCGTCATGATCTTTGAATGCCTGGATAAGTTGATTTTGTACGGGAGAAGGTCTAAGTCCCAATGTAAAATTCGGCAAGTTGAAGTCTGTAAAAGATCGAGTTCTTGCACGGCGATGAATCGACTGCCTCTAGTATTGTTGTACAAATTAATTGACCACGGCAATGTTCTCGGCCGATTTTGCGTTCCTTTAACAGATAAATGTTGGTTGATAGATCACCACGGCAAATGCCTCAAATTTGGCCTCCAAACGTTGTTGATACGACTATAAAGAACCACCAAGTCTATCGTTAAATGGTTGCAATGTTTGCACTAGCGAAAACTGATTCCGATAATTAAGTTATCATTTGGAAATTCTGTTCATTCGTATTACTTGTCGGTCGTGATGATTTAGCATCAGTAATTGAATAATAACCAACAGATTCGACATACGTCACGAAATCAATATGGCCGCCAAAATCTACCCGCACCAAATAATATATGTATAAAGATATACAGTATATATAATGAATATAGTGAATAAAATAAAAAGGATAGGTCTTAATTGACAGCCCTAAAGTATTCCAGAAATATTAATACCGAATTAATTAAATTGAAATCACAAATATTCAATATCACACTTCTTCAAATACTTAACAGAAATTCTTTGAAGAAACTTTCTACTTGCCAATTTTAAGCGCAATTTTTATAAAAATAGTAGATAACAGTAGAGTGAAATTTTTCATTATGATTTTTATTTTTTTTCAAATATCAATACAAAAATTAAAATAACCATTAATTGAATATTCAGACCAAATAAATTAAAATGGCCTGATTGTTTTGTCAGTGTTGATATGGCAATTAAAGCAGTCAAGTATGACGCAGTGTTCCATGTTTGCTCCAAATTGCTATAAAACCCCTAAGTTCTGAAGAAATTCTCATTTGACCACAGAGACTCAATGTGTACCCAAAAGTGAATCAAGGAAAATACCGCCCATAAAAAGAATTGAACTCATAAATCCTGATTAGTGATAGAGCCATATGAACATAAGGATATCCGCTGACAATTCTCGGACCATTCGTCTCGACTGTTAATACCCCAAATGTTTTATATTCTGTGTCTTCGTTCGTTCATCACGTTCGTTTAAGCACTGCGTGGTCTTTAAATATTTATAGTGGTACTAACTAAAACATTGTGATAATATTCATACATAAGGCTGGAAAACCCATAAGTTTTATTCATCGTTTTGATAAATCTAAGAACTATAAAACTCCATTACTCAATTTGTGAAATATTTCCCTCATTTCATATCCGGAATTCCCTAACCAATTATTAATATTATTTTCTTACCAGAAACACCATTACTTTTGGGATGACTTCCACAAACACAAACACACTATATCTCAAAAATAATATTTCATAAAAAAAGGAAAAAAATCTTTTTAAACTGGCCCTCGAATCTGCCCCCAATTTCAACCAATTTTTATCTTTTCTTTCTTCTCATCTAAGATATCTCATCATTTATCTTCGAGGAAGGATATCCTTTAGGCTATAACCTCATGGATTTGTACAACTAAAGCTGTTTATTTTCTCTGTCTCTCTCTCTCTTTCTCTGGAGAAATTTATGTATATGATTCATATTTATGTGATGCAATAAATCAAACCTCTGATGTTTATTTTGTTTGACTTTTGACGAAATAAGATAAATATTTTCTTGAAAAATTGCAAGAAATGTGACAGAATGCATCAAGACCGATATGGCAGTGAGGGTGTGCAGCAGATGAAATAGTGATACTGCATAATGGTTATCCAGGAGAAAATCAATGTTTACGATGCTGTTAGCAGTCTTCGTTTTTAAGGGAAATCTTCAATGCAATATGTGATTTGGAGTCGTTTCTTTTTTTAGAAATACATACAAAGTTGGTTCAAATACCGACTGACATCTGGATAATGATGATGCTTCCCAAGGAATACATGTTAGAGGAGTAGCTAAAAAAGCTGTTATTTTCTTCAAACGGCAATAGTGTTTTTATTTCGTAATCCAACATGAGTCTGACGAAATATGAGCTATCATGATATGATTTATGAACACTGTGTAGTTTTTGTAGAAAGATTTGGGACATTTTGAATTGTAAAGGTCTTTGTGGCAGTTTCTAGATGAGAAGCAAATCCCTGCAAACCGACAAATTTGTTTAAAATTTTTTTGTCTGAAGAAATGAAAACTTTTACTACGAAACAGCAACAAAAGTTATTTTTCACATAACCTTACTATATGTGGTAATAGGAAGTGCAGCTAAGGGACCTATCCTAAGATATTTTGAGGGGTAAATGTATAGGAACTACGTGGAAAAAAACTTCATATCAAAGTCTTCAGTATTGAGTTTACTGGGCATTCCAAGAGATGGCTTGATCATAAATTATAACTTCAAAAGAAACTTCAGAATGGAGTTAAGAGCAAGAACGAGTGGGCGAAACAGTGATCTACTCTCAAAAGGTTTACAGATTTATCGAGAACGTCTCAAGAAATGCTGAAATGTTTGGCCGCAGAAGCAACTTTCTCTGTCGATAGGACAGTTTACAAGTATTTTCCGGGCGGAAGTAAATGCCATAAAAAAATGTGCTGAACCAAATCTCAAAAAAAGTAACTGCAATCAAAACATTTCCATCATCTCGCACAGCAGCATTCAAGCGTTAAACTTCATGTCATTGGTTCTGAGGTGGTATGGAAGTATGTGGACAGATTCAACGACCGCTTTAAGTATAATAATGTCGCACTTCATTGCTTACCGGGATACGTGGGTATCATTAGAAATTAAGAGACAGACTCGTTAGCTAAAATAGATGCAATGTGATTAAAATTTCAATCAAAACGGATGAAAAGGTCATACCAAATATAAAATATCTATTGAATTTCCAAAACTGAAGCAGACCAGAATGCTTCTTGGAAGCATCAATCAAAGACGCTTTACATCTTGTATCTGATAAGCCAGGAACAACCTTAGAATAATTATGGGTGTCCTCATTGGTCACTGCAAACTAAAAGGACTCCTCGGTATTCTTAACTTGATGATTGGTGCCATATGCTGATTATGTTATGCTACTCGTATCGAGGAAGCACCGGACCATTTATTTGGTAGATGTGGTACTCTCGTGTATTAAAGAATCATAATCATCTGGGACTTCACCAGACAGAAGACAGTGAACTAAAATCTTTGAAAATACTCCATATACTTCAGATCCTTAAGGAACGAAGTATGGAGGAAGAGATGTATTATGAGCGGTCTAACTCAGTTCTAGACGAGGGCATTATAGATCCAAAGGTCGCAGTACACTTATAGCCCAGAATTATTCATCCATTCAACAGGTCTTGTGTCCTAAGGGACGCAGTTAGTAAAAAGGTCTCTAAGGATGCAATTGATATCAGAGATCTTGGGAATATACAGCCGACCTATGCTCCCACTAGAGGATCTACATCTCAGACAGACTCAACCACTAATGAAACTTCGAATGAACATGGTTTTGGTTCCCGCAGTACCAGAAATAAGTTTCGGAAGCCTACCAAACCGATCAAACCGTCTTGCATGATCATCAGTTGAAGTGTTTATGGAATTTTAGTCATGCAGGCCATCACCGTACTGATAACAGAGACATCACTAGAAAACGAACAAGCTAATGTGCATGGAATGGTCCTTACTTAAAAACCACTAGTAGAAGTAGGAGACTGGAAGTTACTACGCCTATCTACCCATAAACCGAGTGGAAAATGACTTCATGACAGCTAAGCTAATTTAAACTTAAAAAGCTGTATGCATTATATGCAAGCCTCAATAGCAACCACTGGTAGATTTTCAGCAGTACCTCTTCTAAAAAAGATACTGCTAAGAACCCCGACATCCCCTGTCATCACCATACAAAAAAAAAGGAGATCCCTTTTACTTTACTATAAGGGGCAATCACGGAGCCCTAGAGGCCTACATGAATACTCCACTGACAGTCCTTTTATTTAAAAATGCAATCAACGAAACACAATCAGACAGTAGAAAGCACATATCCCGTGAAAATGAGATGTTCTTGCGATCTACTGTCTGAACTGCATTTTTTAAAGAACTCATAAAGTTACCCTTTAAACCTAACTATTCATCCATATAGATTAGAATCTAGTAGATACACTTACACCAAGTTGGTTTGCCTAGTAGTTAATCTATCAGCATTATAAACTTTCGTAGAATTAACGGAGATCGGTAGAACATGATGCTTTGACATGAAAGAATCCTTGTACTAGCCACTACCGACCAGGGTTCGGACTTCATAAATCGCAGATCGCAGTAAATTAGTCAAGAAATCGCAGTCAAACTAAAATTTAAATTAGAAATGCATATATTTTTTTTGATTAGGTTACAAAAAATTATAAACATAGGAACCAACTAAAGTTAAATAACATTTAAATCATCGTTGATTGTTAAATCTACATAAGTGATATGTAGATATAGTAGAACTATAAACTTAGATAGCTGACAAGACTTGTACTAAAGAGACGAGAATCTTTTTAAATTTTGACATTTTGTTATGAGCACATTTATTTCTATGACCAGTGTTGCTATTCAAACAAAATCTGAAGAATAGCAGTAGATTGTAGGAAAAGCAGCGGTGCGGTGCAGTAGATTTAAAAAATAAGAAAAAAGTGCAGTAGATCTACTGCTTTCGCAGTAAAGTCCAAACGCTGCTACCGACTTGGCAGTATCGCACCGAATATCACCTAAGTAATTTAGTAGTATCCAAACTATTGGGACAACAGCCACAACCGTTAGCTTATCTTTGACATCATTCATCGGAAAGTCTAATTATCCATAACGCATACATCAGGCTCACCAATGGCATTGGTATGTTGGATTTCAGGGCAGTGCTGGTTTATACACCTGTAACATAAAAAAATAAACTCGGTGGCTAATGGACATCGCCTTCGGAATTTGCTCCTATAAAGTGTCCGTTATCGCTCGGGCTGTGTGGCACGTAATGCCGTCGTGTTAAAACCACAACTCTCAGTATCCAAATTATCCAATTTGGTCCAAAAGAAAGGGGTTATCATTGACCGATAGCGCTTAGCGCTATGGACCGTTGATGCATCCAGCCCGAAATCCAAATCAAACAATGACTTTCTCTGGATGCAATTATGTTGATCCAGTGTGGATGTGGATTATAATCGTTCTAAGTTGGAGAATTTTACTTGTTGATTCATTCACCCAGAAATTGGACTCGTCACTGATTATGATTTTTCAACGGAATGTTCGATAAGCTCCTAGGTCAGTTAAAGCACGGGTATATGCCAACGTCATGATGCGAAATTTGCCCAGTTGATTTTACGTACTGGTTTGGCAAAACAGACTTAATAAATGATAGTCAATTTGACAGATGTGTCTTCGAAAATATGGTTGCCGCAATCACCTGCTAAAGTTAAGTAATTTTGCACAATTCCAGATTGACGTTTCCATCTCACCTCGAAGTACAAGACGATATTCAGCGAAAGCTGTGCTTGACGGACACAGAACCAAGGGTAGTCAACAGGGAGTATATCAAAAGATTCCAAATAATTCCGTACTGACAGAAATACAGTCAGTGCCACCTGGAATGTGAGTCCTTCAATCATAGAGTTTACTCTAGTGTGAGTAGTGAAACTTGATTCAGCGTTATTAAATAACTAATTAAGTTCACCAAATTTTATTTACTTCCTTACGCGGACGACGAATTTGGACTGACTGATATTTTCACTAAATAATTAGGTATAATTTATAAAACTCTTTGAGAATCCAGTTTTTCGTTGTACAAATTCTCCATTAATGTTCGCAGTTAACTTATTCATCGAACCTTGTCTGTGGACTTATAGGAACAAATTAAGTTATTCCCAAGCAATCAAAAAAAATTGTTTAGAAAGCGTCCCTTACAATGTTTATGGATTTTTCATGGAATCATTCAACTAACACAAAATCGTAAATATTAAGAACTCTTCGAAGCTTCACAAAAAAGTCGAAGGGTCTTTTATGAAATTTATCGTCCTCAATAAACTGACTTAACGCCCATTCTTAGCACAAAAGCTACCATTGATAGAACACACTTTCGCATCATAAAAACTCTCAAAACTCCAATGATACTATGGTATCCTCAAGTTCAAACGCAGGAAACGACGGATCCAATAGCGTTTGGACACCCTTTTTTTAAGGATGTAATAGGAAAAAAAACGTGATGTTAAATCAAATTTTCCGCATATCAAAACATTGTTATTTTGTTCATGTTCCGTTGGACGAATTTATGAGACTAATTTATTAGAGACTTATTTTTCTAATGATGTCTGGAAATGAAAACGCATTACATAAGTCGGTATCGTCAGTCACGTTCCATTTTGATAGCCATCCCCATTTGTTTTACTCAAGCCAAAAATTTTATAAGCAGATAGTTGTTCTGTTTGGTGTAGTTTCGTTAGGAATAAATTTCACATTTCAGAAAACTATAAGGCTTATCTTTAAAAAGTTTTTGGAGACTTAAATGAATTTGAGCTCCAAAATCTGGTTCCTCATTTGGGTGATAGATGATATTTAAGTGCTGTTTGTGCCGGCTTAAATATCCCCGCCTTTGTCTTCTAGTATTTTTCTTTTTAGAAATTTTGTTCGACTATTTCTTCCAATTTATTTATAAGAAATAGTTTTAAGCAAAACTCTGAAAAAGCATCGAAATTTGTATTGATAATTTTTTAGGATTTATTTTTCGGGGATAATTTCAGAGAGCGTGAAAATATTTAATTTAGAGAAATCCCTAACCAAAATTATTTTGTCTGAAATCGATAATTCAAATAAATAAACTAAATATTTGAATATCTGTATATGCAGGTATTGTGGGTGTGTATTGATTTATATAAAAAGGATCGAATAGGTACAAGAGTTCACCTGTTTTCCCGATTGGAATAGGAACTTTGTGTTTGTGGCCCACAAAATGTTTATAGTATATATTCCTGTCCTTGTGCCCAAGCAAGAGAATACAATTTCTATTCATCCAGAATTAAAAGTTTTCAATAGGAATCTACAAGATGAGTGGTTACACCACATTTCCTTTACCTACAGCGAGAGGGAATTTGAATGTAAAAGGGCTTAGATCTTTTGGATATGGTGTGGGATTTGAAGTATTTGCCATTGATGGCACCGCTCTTCCCGCCGCCGCCGCCAGAGAATTCAGATAAATTCAGATAGAAGAATTTAAAACAAATGTCTCTAGTGTCCTGCCACAGTTGAATGGATGGATAGAAATACAAGTTTATTCGGTTCGGGAATATTATAGTAGATTTGTCAAATTCATTGGGGACTTGTTTTGTATAGACACATTATATGTACATTAGGGTGGTCCTTATTTCTAAGAAAAAAATGTTTTTACTTTAATTTCGCGGGGCACCACGTTATTTGATTCTATACCATAAGAAAGTATTTCAGTATTGTTTTGGAATTTTTTAAATTACATTTAGAGGTCGCTACCAAGGCTTGAATTTTAAATACAATCTCAAAATCTGTATTTGTTAGATTCTTTTATTTTTATAATAAAAAATATTAAAAAAATATTGTTGTTATAAATTAAGATATTATGTAGATATTTGAATCATTTATTTTTAAGATACAAGGGGTGACTTGTTAGTATTAGGGAACTTTTTGCTATACTCTTTTACCAACAAAAGCAAATATTGCTTTAGTTCTTCATTGGTTTGTAATTATTTTAGTATATTCTTCCATTAAAGCAACACCACGCTCAGCAACGTCGTTCACTACTCGCAAAGAATGAACGACATTTTTGACAGCTACATAATCAGTGTCTTCATTTCAAGTTTCCACGTCTTTTTTCAAAAAATTTGATGAGATACCTAGGATCTGGAAGAATCTTAAAGAATTACTGCTCACGAAGTTTTCTATATTTTTTTCGTGGATATGTGTGATATCAAGGTTTAATATTTTTAAGCAATCTTCTGTGCCTTCAATTGTCAGTGCTTCTACCATTTTTTTCTTCTCTTGAACTGAAAGTTCGTCATCGAAAAAGGCAAGCGAAACTAGCTCTTCTGACAAATACCACAAATTATTTAGAATTTTTTTCAGCGCAACAGTAGCTATTTTTTTGTTAAAGCTTTCAAAGGCTTTAAAATCTTTCAATAATTGTTTCTTGGTGCTGACCATCCGGTAGAGGCTTGAAACCAATATTTAACATAAATCATCACCGTGAAAATGCATATTTTACTCACAGCCTTTTCGTCCTTCTTCGTTAGCTTAAACTGATGCTTAAATCAATAGATTTTCAACATTACAAGGCTCTTGCCATCCATCTAGCTCGATGTAAACTAGCAGGTCTCCTAAATAAAACGCCTTTTTCAGGAGCACCTCCTATGAAAATGATAGTGAGATTCAACAGTTCTCTGTAGTCATCTCGAGGTTGATGTACTTGTAGTTGCTTTTTGGCAAAAGAAATACTGCCTACGGCCACTTCTGCAAAAATATTTGCCTCAGCATCATCTGTTATTGTTTTGAAGTCGCTTTGGTCAATAGTGCTCCAATTGTTCTTAAATCTTTTAAATAATTGTATATCAGGACCACTAGATGGGGCAAGCGATTGATCCACAACAGCTGACAACATAATTTCTATTATGTGGTGACGACAAGCAAACCAAAGCATTTTTTATCCATTTTTCGTTCCCAAAGAACGCATACTCCACTTCTTAAGCCGGTATTTAAAGCAGTAGTGTCGATTTTATCGCACTGCTAATAAAAACTCCTTGTCTTCTTCTAAAGTCATAATATTTAAAGCATCACGATGAGCAATATCAAATAAATCTTTTAATTTTTGTTGCCAGTTTTGTTCTTTTTTCTTTGATGCTTCTGAACGTTTTTCCTTGTTTTCTTTATTTTTTTTTTTAGATTTTGCCATTCTTAGAATAGTTTTTCAATTTTACTGATGGCATGATTTTTTAATTGAATTGGTAGGTATACTAACTTTCTCCCACAAATTTGTAACTCCGTTAAAGTCGCAGATTTTTTCTTCATTTTTGTAGTAAAAAAAACGCTAAACTTTACCGATGGATGGCAACGTTGATTGGCTTAATTCGGATAATAATAAACGGATAAGCCAAACTTTACTTTGATTTCCAGTAGCTTTATTGAGTCCGCTACTTGTAGACGCCATTGCAAGTTAAAACACGTTACTATGATTTTTACTAATAAAACGCGTGCGCTAGTTAAAGATTCCAATTAAGGATTAAATAATATTTTCTTTATTTTTAATTATAGAAGACTAATAATATTGTTCAAAGTCAAAATGAATATGAATATATTTCTTACATATATATATTTATAAAAACAAAGTTTTCTAATACTAGATGTTATACATAAAAATGATTTTAAGGAAAGTGTTTTAATAGAGAGGTGATTCTGTAACTCCTCCCTCTTAAGTAAAGGGTTTTCCAATAAGAGGTGTTATTTTGAATAGCCCGCTATTTCGGTAGCTGTCACTTTTGAAGCTGTCATTTTTTGACATTTGACAAGTAGAAACTACGCTATTAATAAAAATGGAACGATACACGCTTCAACAACGCATTGAAATTATTAAAATTGGGTCCTTGAAATGCATGAAAATGAACCGGAATTTCATCGAAAAATCATCTTGACTGATGAGGCCCATTTCCACCTCGGAGGCTACGTCAACAAGCAAAACTGTCGCATCTGGGGCTCGGAAAACCCAAGAGTTATTGTTGAAAAGCCTCTCCATGGCCTGAATTGGATGGTATTGATCTGGACAACGTTTACTTTCAACAAGACGGCGCTACGTGCCACACAAGCAATGAAACCATCGATCTTTTACGGGACCGTGTTATCTCTCGAAGAGGTGATCACAATTGGCCACCGAGATCTTGTGATTTAACACCTTGCGACTTCTTCCTTTGGGGCCACGTGAAAGATAAGGTCTACGCCAACAGCCCAGCGTCGATTCAAGACCTCAAAGATGAAATTCGTGAGGCTATCGAGGACATAGGGCAGCCACTTTGCGATTTGGTTATGGAAAATTTCATGAAAAGGATATGGTCCTGTAAGCGTGGTCTTAGCGGCCATTTGGCTGATGTTGTGTTCCATTATTAACGGCATACCTTCCTCTTTATAATGAAATAAACATCCGATCATTTATCTCCAAAAATGCCATTTTTCTTTGAATATCAAAATAACACCTCTTATTGGAAAACCCTTTATAAAGCAATAACTTAAAGTTATGTTATTTTATAAAAGTGTATTATTAATATAATATTAACAATAATAAGAGGTTATACAATTATAATAGAAACTAAAAATAATAATAGAAAAGTTAATATTACGATTTTTTGAAGTTCATCCAAACTCGATGTCTAACTTTTTGGTTGATGGATAAGAAACAAAAAAAGCTAATCAAACAGAATACAACATGAAAATAAAACATTGAATCAAAATAAAGTAAATAATATATGTAAGTTAAATATTATATATCTATTTTAAATGATCCTCAGAAGCCTCAACAAATGTTTTTTTTTTTGAAGCTAGGATGGGATTATTTTACGATTTGGTTTAATTTTTTGTTTATGTACTTTTCTTTTATTGATATTTACAGTCAATATGTTATTTCTTACAACAATGTGATCGTTAAACCGAGGAGCTAACTTGTTCCTTCTATCATCTTGCTCGTATATAATTTCATCAGGTTTAAAATCTGGGAGTGTTTTCCTTGTTTTATTTAATTTAGCAATTAAAACCTGTTTGTTTTTAAGACTTTGTTCATGTATGAGCTTTGTCAAATTTTCATAGTTTTGTATATGATTTATTAAATATTCCTGCTCGGTGTATTTAGTAGGAGTTGTGAAAAATGGTTGTTTTTTATTAATGTGTCCTGAAAGCAATTCAAAAGGTTTAAGTTTTGTAACGGAGTGTATTGAATTGTTGTATGCTAAAACTGCCTCATCAACAATTTCCGCGATTGGTTTTTGTTTGTTTTGTGATTGAATGATACGTATAATTTCTGTGAGTGTGGAATGGAAACGTTCTATTGGAGAGTTACCATTTGAGCTTTTTGCACAAATTGTGTGATGGTCGATATTATAAGTATTTAAAAAGTCCTTAAAGAAAGTTGAAATAAATTCACTTCCATTGTCCGTAACGATTTTTCTAGGTACACCATGGTGGAAAAAGAAATGTCTCAAAGATTTTACTATATTGAAACTATTACGACTCGAAATTAAATATGCACAAGAAAATTTTGAAAATTTGTCTATGATTGTTAAAAAATGTTCTTTGCTTACAAAATATATATCAAGATAAACTATTTGAAGTGGTCGTGATGGTGTTTCAGTTTCTGCGTATTTTAATTTGACTCCTTGACGATCATACTTAAACTTATGACATATATCACAGCTATTTATTATTCTAGTTATTATATTTTTCATATTTGGAAAATATGATTGTCTCTTCAAGTGTTCTAAAGTCTCTGCTATGCCTCTATGGTGAGAATTATTGTGATAATCTCTTATTAATTCTTGTTGTTCGTCAATGTCAATTATGTCTTTAAGCATGGTTTTACATCTTACTAACTTAATAGCAGAATTACAAAAATATTGCGAAAATACACCTTGAACAGATTGAAAAGTCTCATCATCCGTTAATATTGCCGTAAGTTTTCTAGGTATTATGTAGTTTTCAAAAATAAATACAATGGTCTCTTCATTCGTAGGGCTGTTATGTTCAATCATATATCTTCTTTTTTGTTCAAAAGGGGTTTGTAATATCGCTGATAACTTTTTGCGTTTCGCATTTTTAAGTATGACTATTTGATTTCTAAATTCATTGATAGGTCGTTCGGAAATAGGAATACCATCGTTTATATTTTCAAGAGCTGAATGAACTGTAGAAAAACTTTCTGATTCATCAATATTGTTTTGAATGGAAATAGCATCTAAATTGTCATTAGCTTCATTCACATTTATTTGGATTCGAGACAGAGCATCTGCATTCATATTTTGTTGACCTTTTTTGTATACAATGGAATAGTCAAACTCTTCGAGTTTGAGTCTCCAACGTACCAGCTTTGAATTTGGCCATTTTAAAGAGAAAAGCCAAGTTAGTGGTTTATGGTCTGTCACAATTTGAAATTTCCTACCATAAAGGTAAGGTCGAAAATATTTCGTAGCCCAGACTATCGCTAATAATTCTTTTTCAATAGTGCTGTAATTTTGTTCTGATTTGGACAAAGTCCGACTTGCGTAACAAACTGGCTTGTCCGAACCAATTAAGCCTTGTGAAAGCACAGCACCAATTGCAACATTACTTGCGTCCGTTGTAAGGTTGAATGGTTTACAAAAATCTGGGTACTGGAGTAATGGATTGTTACTTAATAAAACCTTACAGGTTTCAAAACAATTTATGTACTCGGAATTTAGCACAATATTTTCTCCGTTTCGTAAACATTGAGTCATTGGTTTTGTCAAATTAGCAAAATCCTTTATAAATTTTCGATAATAGCCTAAAAGACCAAGGAAAGACTTGACTTCTTTCACCGTCCTAGGCAATGGATATTTTTTAATTGCTTGAATTTTATCAGGGTTTGGTTTTATTCCATCTGATGTCATATTGTGACCAAGAAAAGATACTTCCTTACAAAAAAAGTCTGATTTAGAAAGTTGTATTTTAAAGTTTGCATTTTGTAGTCTCTCAAATACCGTTTTTAGACTTTCGACGTGTTCTTGGAAAGAGGTGGAAAAGATGATAATATCATCCATATACACCAAGCAGATTTTACCAATAAGTCCTCTTAAAACATGATCCACAACACGTTGTAGTGTCCTTGGGGCATTTTTCAAGCCAAAGGGCATCCTGACAAACTCATAATGCCCGTTATCAACAGAGAATGCTGTTTTGGCCACATCTCCGGATTTAATTTCTATCTGGTGAAATCCAGAGGCAAGGTCAATAGTAGTAAAGTAAAGACATTTTCCGAGTTTGTCCAAAATTTCGTTTACGTTTGGAAAAGGGTACTTATCGTCGACAGTTTTTTCATTTAATTTGCGATAATCCACTACCATTCTCCATTTTTCCTTCCCATCTTTCCCTTTTTTTTTTGGAACTATCCAAATGGGGGAACAGTAAGGGGAAAAGCTTGGACGAATAATATTCTGGTCAAGCAGTTTACTGATTTGTTTTTGAACCTCGTCTCTTAATGCATAGGGATAACGGTAAGATTTACTATACACAGGAGCATCATCCTTTGTTATTATCTCGTGTTTAATTTCATTGGAAAAGGTTAAATTTTGTCCTTCATGGAAAAATATATCATTGTACTTTTTGATCAGATTAGCCAATGTTTGTTTTTCCTCTTTGTTTAAATGATCAGTATTTATACTACAATCTATATTTTTTAAACTTTCATTAGAACTGGTAATAGAAAAGCTATTTGATTCTATAAAAGAGTGTTTGTTTAGACTTATTGATCTTAAAGGTTGTTCAATGACAAATATCTGTTCAACATTGGATTTGTTAATAACTTCAATATATGAGAACCAGTCTTTCGATTGATATATTCCTTCTGGAATGATCAAATTATTTTGAATAATTGTCGTTTTAATGTAAATACTACCTGACTCAACATCGACTGGTAAATAACATATCTTTTTGGTAAACGCTGGAACTACATAAGTTGCGGACATTACATTTGGTTTAAACTGTATAGGAATTTGTACGTTATTGGTTTCTAAAATGGAGTTTTTTAGATCAATTTTCATGCCAAAGTTTTGCATAATGTCTATACCGAAAAGACCATCAAAATACTCGTGAAACTCAAAAACTAGAAACGACACATTTTGTTTTGAATTTAATTCCGAAATACTATTAAATAAAATTTGTCTGTCAACGAAATGCGATATATTGTTTTAATTTCTATAGGTTTTATGGGAAAAGTGTTCATATTTTTTACTATTTTTGGGCTGATAAAAGATCTGTTACTCCCAGTGTCTATTAAGAATTTAAGTTTACTACCGTTTAAGCTAGAAATAGTGATATAAGGAAGAAGGTTTGAGTTGAAATTGTTAAGATCTATGTAGCCTATTGATTTTCCGAGGCTGGTAGACAAAAATTTTGGTCGTCTATCTCAGCGTCAAATGATTCATTAGAATTTATTAATGGATGTAAATTTTCTAACTGGTCCTTCGGTTGACCTAATGCTGACTTTATTTTAGAATTTTGAATGTCCTGATAATAGCTTTCAACGTTGTATAATTGGTTATGTCTTTGAGGATAGTTATTTGATCTAAAAGATCTATTGGATACTCTATTTGTATTTCCGCTAGATAAGTCCATAGGAATATTTGAAATTTGCTTGTACCCAAAATTTGGATTATTGTTAATTTTGTAAAAATTGGATGAAGTGTTGCTTGGAGAATAACCAGAATGATGAGCATAGTCATTTGAAGTATTTGTGTATTGTTCATCGAATGGATTTACGGATCTATATACTGTTTGTGAGTTTTTATGAAAAAATGGTTTGTTCTGTTGATGATATTTTGATTGTGTATTATTATGATTTGAAGGATGTGTTGATTGGAAGTTTCGATTTCTGTAATTTTTTGTATTTGTCTGGAAATGTATATGTTGATAATACGTACAATTTTGTTCCTCTAAACAATACTTGAAAGCTTCAGACAAGACCTTCGGACGCATTGCCCTGATTGTAGAGCCTAAAGGTTCTCTTAATCCTGTCAAAAAAGTATTTAAACACATTTCATTATATAAAGTTTTCTTGGATTCAATGACATTTGTATGTTTTTCATGTATTTTTACATGATTCATCATAGTGGAAAAAATTTCCACAACTTTGGAATAAAATTCCTCTACACTATTTTGGTTTTGTCTCAATTTGTGAAGATCTCTAATTAAGCTGGTTTCATTTCTTTTGTCTGAATAGTGAAGAACTAAAGTATCTTTTATTTCTTTCCAGTCAAGAGAAGTACCATACATATTTAGAATTTCATTAGCTTGGCCAATGATTTTATTCCGTTCAGCTCGTAAAATAATCCTTGCATAGCTCGGATTTACATGTAACATGAGGCTCAAAATCTCTTCGACGTTGTTAACAAAATCATAAAGCAATCTAGGATTGCCATCAAAGGTAGGTATATCCTTTACAGCGTCAGGAATTCTAAACGCGTCAAAAATGTTAACGGCATTTTCGGATTCAGTCATGGTTATGCCTTATTAATCTATCAACGACTTCAAAGATGCAAAAATTTTCAATTGATTCTTAACAACAAATAATCTGCTGAAATCTGCGAAGATCACATTTAAAACCTTATAAATCTAACCTAGTAAAACTTGTGACAAACAAATAGGTTTAGATGTGAATTCGGATGTTGTATTTTGTTTAATGCACTTTATACGTTCATATATTTTTTTTTTTTGCGAATAACCGAAAAGTAAAAACCGAATTGAGACTCACCCCAACAATAAGTTCTATTTCTTAAAATATTAGATAATTGAATACTCCAACAAAAATTTCCGGTAACTGCTGGTTTATAAATTCTTCTGTTTGTATTTTTGATATGGTCGATAAAGTTTTCTTCGTCTTGTGATTTTGATGTCTTGACTCTTGATTGTTAACTATTGATTCCAAATGTTTTATGTTTCTTCTATAATTTTCTTCAGAAAATGCGGAAAATTTGTTGAGAATTCACCAAATCTTGATTTGATTTAATTTTTCTTCTAGATAGATACTTCTTCAATGAAAAGCGAATTTTTTGTTTTTTTTCTTCTGTATATTTCTTGAAGATCTATTTTTTTTCTTTTTATTTTCTTTTAGGTTCTTTTAATGCAGGTTTTCATATATACTTTTGAAAAATGTGCATTCCGATAGACTGCGCCAGTTAAAGATTCCAATTAAGGATTAAATAATATTTTCTTTATTTTTAATTATAGAAGACTAATAATATTGTTCAAAGTCAAAATGAAATGAATATATTTCTTATATATATTTATAAAAACAAAGTTTTCTAATACTAGATGTTATACATAAAAATGATTTTAAGGAAAGTGTTTTAATAGAAAGGTGATTCTGTAACTCGCTCTCGTTAATAACTCATTACAACTGAACTGCGGGGCGGGATAAGGGTGTTTGTTCACACAATCAAAAAGATAAGCCATAAGACCTACAATTTAAAACATTAATGAAACTATCATTTAAGCAATGAATTTTATAAAAATTTTGACAGCTGGTAGCGACCTCTAAATGTTAACAAAAAAAAAAAAAAAAAAAAAAACGTATTTCATATTTAGAGGTATATAATCAAATGAGAAAGTGCCCCGGGGATAATTAAAAAGTCGAAAAATAAGGACCACCCTAATATACATATGTATGTATTTCAAACAAAAGAACTCCTGAATAAATTGTGCAGGATCTATGGTGGTATACAAAGGAAACTACATCGTGTTATTGGTTACCGTGTATCATTGTGTATTCTGTTGTAACAAACGGTTGTGGTTTCCTTTATTAAACTTGCAAGTGGTATTGTATACAAATGTGTATGGATGGGCTTACTTCCATTTTATTTTTTTTTTTTTCACTTTCAATGGAAAGTTGGATTTTTCAAATTTAGTTTACTTATTTATTTAATTTTTTTAAAAAATTGATTTTTTTTTCAAGTTTTCCTTATTTCAAACCAAAATGGATTTAAGTATTTATGAACGTTTTATTAAAGCTTCATTTTTACTACATATTTACTATTTACAGCTAATAGAGCATTGGCAATTTTAATAAAGAAGGTCGATGGAATAATTTTTCATAATAATATTTTTAAAATCGTGAACTTATTTATCAACTTAAAACAAAAATTATCAAAATCACGACGCGCGGCGGACACACCCCTAGTCTGGTTATTTGTTTTAGGACTTTAATATTTGAAATGGGGTCATCAGAATAGAAGTTATGATTTTTCATCTATAAGTCATGCATCCGCCCAAAACTTAAGTAAAACTCTCATATCTGGGGCTGGTGCCCCCATTATTCATTTGAACCTGTGGGATAGAATTAAAAATAGAGCACTAAGACTTATAGGAGACACATCCATAACGGAAACTTTTGTTTCTCTCGAACTTCAGCGTAACGTCTTCTGGGGTTAATTGTTTTATCGGTTTTTCTTTCAACAATGTTCCCCTTAAACAATTCCGTCGTAATACTCGTCTAGCTGTCAATGCTCATTAGTTTTCGCTTGAGCCTAACTTTGGACGTAATGTAAAATACAGAGGTTCTTTCTTTAGCTACACGACTAGAACGTTGAATACTTTTGCCTACTCGATTTTTCCCACTCATTGTGATACACAAATTTTCAAGACCATGTGTGTGAAAATTATAAAAAAAAAAATGTAAACCTTGATATTAGCCGAAGTCAAATCTTGAAGAACGAAAGCTTCTCAATGGTTTTTATGTAGTAACAAGTCTACTGGCAGTCTGATGTAATGAATGAATGAATGTAATAAGATTATAGCTTTTAATATAAAGGTTGGTTAAATTTTAAGGGCCGATGTTGAATGTGTACCACACTTTAACGTCAAGTTTTTTTCTGCATTTTATTTGACATTTCTCAATTTCAGACTAATTCAATTTGAACCATGGAAAGATACACAATCGAGCAACGCGTTAAAGTTATTCAGGCTTATTATGAAAATGGGCTTCCAAATCCAAAAACCGGGTCTGTAGGAGATGTGAAAACACCAGTGCATGCTCGTACAGCTCGTACTGCAGAAAATATTGCTGCTGTTCGCGATAGTGGGGCTGAAGAGCCGTCCACCTCAACTCGTCGTCGTGCCTAACAAGTATGCATAAAGACTTGCTTACAAGGTGCAATTGACTCAATAACTAAAGCCTCTTGACCATTTCAAGCGTCGTCAATGGTCAGACTGGTGGCAAGAAATGGCAACAGTGGATGATTAATTTTCGAAGAAAATCATCTTCAGTGATGAGGCACATTTTCACCTCAGTGGATTCGTCAATAAGCAGAATTGCCGCATTTGGGGCGAATGATAATCCAAGAGTGATTGTCGAAAAACAAATGCACCCACAAAGAGTGACTGTTTGTGCGGTTTATGAGCTGGCGGCATCATCAGGTTGTATTTTTTCCAAAATGAGGCCGGTCAGACAGTTACTGTGAATGGTGTTTGCTATCGTGAGACGATAACGAACTTTTTATGGCCCCAATTGGAAGATATGGATGTGGACGATATGTGGATTCAACAGGACGGTGCCACTTGCCACACAGCTAACGAAACAATGGCTCTTTTGCGCGACAAATTCAATGGCCGTGTTATCTCACGTGGTGGCGAAATCAATTGGCCGCCAAGATCATTTGATTTGACACCGTTGGACTTCTTTTTTTGGGGTTATTTGAAAGAAAAGGTGTACGTCGATAAGCCAGCAACAATTCAAGAGCTAAAGGATGAGATAATTCGGCACATTAACGGCATACGAGTAGAACCTCAATTATGCCTCAGCGTCTTCGAAAATTTGGCCCATCGGATGGAGTTGTGCCGCCGAGGTCGCGGCGGCCATTTGGTCGATATTTTGTTCCATACATAATTGAACCATACCAAAAAGAAATGACAATAATTTCCTAAATTATTTGTGTTTTATTCAAAATCATCACCGGCACTTAAAATTTAACCACCCTTTATAACAAGCAACATTGTATAGAGCTCAGCATCAAGCTGTCTTATCGAAAATGGGTTCATTTTGTATTGATGAATCTCTTCTTTGTTGAATTAGAAACTACTTTTCGAACCGCTCAATACAAGTTGTGTTGGGCTGTGTTAAGTCTGAAATTATTAAAATAAATGCTGGTGTGTCTCAGGGTTCCGTTTTGTCTCCGAATCTCTTTCTCATATTCTTGAATGATCTTGTGTCTGAAATTTCTAATCCATTAAATTGTTTTGCTGGCGGTAGTACTCTCAGCTTCTCATATTTGTTACTAGATGTATGTCCTAGTTCTTTAGATGTGTATCTAGAAGAACAGCAGCGTATGATAAGCTCATTAAATTCTGATCTTGATATTATTGTCAAATGGGGAACCATAAACCACTTAGAATTGTCGTTAAATTCGTTAAAGCGCAACCAACTCCCCATGCTGCTATATATGAGTGGCACCTGCTTTAGGGAAACGGAATATCTTTTAGTTCTTGGTATATATGTCCATCACGGACCACCTTGTATGGAATGATCACATATTTGACGTCTCCATAAACGCTGCTAAGTGATTAGGTTTTCTTTGTCGATGCAATACATTTTTCATCCATCCCAATCTGGCTGTAATCTATAGAGTCTATATCCGAAGCTTAAAAATACAATTTCCATATATAGGTAATTGCTCAAATAACCCACATTAGCCTCACGGATAGAATCCAAAAATAGTATTAAGAATGATAGGCGATGGAAGTATAGGAGAAACATTTGAATCTCTTGAGCAGCGCCACAATGATTCTTGCCTTTCATTATTTTATTGTTATTTTTGCGACGAATCTTTTTCTCGACATTGGTTAAAATGTATTTTCAAAAAAGTGGCTGATACATGACATTTACAGCGCCACCTACCCATTCGAACCATAAAAAAAAAACACCTTTTGCTGATTCGCATATAACCTTAGAAAAAATATTATTAACGCGGCCATTCACCACCATTAGTGTAGGCTGTAGGACAAAGAATTTCCAAACATATT
Source organism: Chrysotoxum bicinctum (assembly GCA_911387755.1). Lineage (NCBI taxonomy): Eukaryota > Metazoa > Arthropoda > Insecta > Diptera > Syrphidae > Chrysotoxum > Chrysotoxum bicinctum. Next base: position 247,806,435 of record OU426987.1, read on the forward strand.
TTATCTCGTTTTATATATTATATTATTTATAAATGTCACAGTTAAAAGTACAAAGGTAAGTTTGAGAACTGTCATTGTTAATTAACAGGTCATTAGTTTGAATTATGAAAGTTTCTCCATTCTTCTTGCACTAAACCAAATGAACCTATGCCGTTTTCTACCCTAAACAGTAAGCGTAATTACAAAAATCATCCATGTGTTCAAGGACTTTCCTTTGCTTAATATCCTTTTCATCACATTAGCCAAAATGTGTGTCATTAATTAAATACATTCAATTAGCTAAACTAACTAAAATGACCTCAATATAAATAGAGGAAACCCTTTGAGGAAGTAGAAAAGCAATTTCGACTTCTATAAAGGACGTGGAATAAATTTGAACATCCTTATAGCAAATATTCTTAAAAATTTACTTTAAGTTAGGAAAATATAAGCACGCACTTCATTTATCCTTGTTCTACTATTTTTGTATTTTTCTTAACATCCACTAGCATTTTTTTCTCAAAAAAATTTATCAAATGGATTTCTTAAGAAAAATGCGTCTGTGCTTTGTTAGAATTATTCTGTAAACGTTTGCAGATTGCAGAATTTATGAGTCGCCATTCTGACACATATTATAAATACCAATAACACTCCGGGTCCATCGATGGAGATTATTTTTTATTATAAATATTTTTGCGACCACTTTTTTGATTCTGTCCAAATGGAAATTACAAAAAACAACTTAGATTAAAGGGGTTTTCAACTGGCACGAGTAGATTTTGGTGGACTATGGCGGCCATGTTGTTTAATTGACATCTGTCAAATCTGAACATTGTCACGGTCCGTGAAAGCGTACAGCAGAATTCAAGGCAGTCCATTTCTCACGTGCACAAGAACTTGGCCTTTGCAGACTTCCCCTTTATATATTAGCGGACTGTAATTTATAGGATGCTCAAAATAAAAATAAAACACATATTTTTAAAGTCGGGAAAACTAGGTAAAAAACCCGACTATTATTATATTTTATTGAATATATTCTTGTCACTCGAACTAACTACTAACGACCTGTAATTTGTGTACAGGAGCTCGTGTTACACGACTCGACTCTACTGCGGTTATTGCCTGACTGACTGTGTTCTTTTCTTTCTTGTTATTATTTACTTCGATGCCTGATGCCTGAAGGAACATCTGTTTTTTTCATACATTTACAATTATATTAATACTAACTTATTAATACCTTGGCGTTCGATACAACCTTGGTGAATTTTGCGTGGATACGTGGGCCTACACTCGTACAAGAACCAATTGATGCAGGAGATCAAAGTTCATGGCCATTGACAACATAGTTTGTTCGCTGTCATCGTCGATGTCGAGCACTGCAGAACGATGATGATGATAACTAATTTCTTATGGCGCAAATTGAAGAATATGAACCTAGACGACATGTGGGTCCAGCAGGATTGCGCTACGCGATTTGACACCGGTAGACTGTAGGGTTTCCTGACGTTGCAAGTCTATGGGAAGAAATTTCAACCGACCGATGCTTTTAAAGTGAACATAACACAGGTAATCGCACAATTTCAGCCGGATCTATACCGAAGTGTCATTGTAAACTGGTCTACACGGATTCGTAATACTGTTAAAAGCCGAGGTGGGTATTTGAACGATGGCATACATGGGCCTTTCAAATCTCACTCACAGTTTGTTTAATTCCATTTAATTTTAAAGTTTTGCTTTTAGTCTACATAATTGTGAGGAGGGTGGGATAATAACCATTAATTATGTCTTTTCCATTCTAGTTTTTTTTAGCGTTGGGCGCCACTTTGTGTTTTGTTCAAATTGAATCATATTAAATAACTCCCTAATTTTCAACGTAATGATAAACATGCATGAAAGAAAAGTTGTGGTAAGTTTTTATTTTCTCAGACTTTGATATCAATAATTTATTTCTGCAGCACCCGATTAGATTTGATACAATATCGATACCTTCCCGCAAGAATGTATTAAGCGACATTTTAAAAATTGTTCAGGAAACTATGAACTATGGATCCATTGTGCCCCCATCCAGACCAAGATGAGTTGCTTCTCCCCCAAGTTTCCTTCTTTAAGAAATTTGATTATTTGGAGTACCTTCATAGTGGATAAGTCACTCAATTCTACCTGGTAGTATCCCATATACTTATTTCTTTGATGCAAAAGAGCTTTGCATCTGCCGCGTTTTCGCATGAGTATTCCAGAATCTTCATTTGGAACTGTTTGGCCAAGAATTGTTGTTCCTACTTAAGCTGATAAAGCTCTTGAAACGATCTTTTTTATAGTTCCCAAGTAATAGTTTAGCCTGTCTCAGATTGAGAAGTTCTTTTAAATTTCTCTTCTTTCTTGATTTCGTTTATGATCATGTCTTCTCCAAATCAATAGTAAGGCTCAGAGACATTGTTATTCTTACCAATTTCATTAAGCCTTCCTACACATTCCCATATAAAGTAAGAGATGATGGAGTACGAGCTAAGTGCTTAGACTTGGCTATCTGACACAATGGTAATGTTTTGGTTTCGGAATTTCCTTCCGAAATTTCGACCTAAACATTACGCTATGGATTTGACTTCCGCTTGGAAAATGCTAGTGATTTTCCTATCGGTATAGAAAAACAAGGCCCAAGACTTCTAGCACCAGTCCTTTCAGTCGTTTTGAAACCATCAGATTACTACTAATTTGGCTTTGAGTTTGTAGTTTTCTGTTTCGCCTACCGAATTATTTTTGCAACTTAACTCCATTAAAAAAAATGTTTGCAAATTATACTTTGCAATCATAGGAATATCGATGACGTTTTATATGGTTTACTTCAAATGACAGCGCTTTTTCCTAAGACTTATGCATTTACCGAACCCAGTCCCTTACTAGGCAAATTTCATAACAGCTTCGCTTGCAGCCTTTTCAACTACTTTAAGCTAGTTCTCATTGCTCCACTAATACATATACATGCGAGTTCTTCCGTGCCATGGGTAATATGTAGTGATGGGCCTTCTCAATCAATCAATCTTCCCTAGACCTGTAATAACGTTTTTATTAGCAAAACCAATACAGCGTATGCCTTGAGAGGTGGAATTTTCCAGCAATTCATCCACTATAAGGCACAACAAGCAAGGGTGATAGTACGCCTCCCTGTGGAGTGCCACCTAAGAACAAACATTTATTTCTACAGGAGCAGATAATGGCTCTTCCAAAAAAGTGACAAATTCTCTAAGAGTATCCCTAGTCGTGCAATGACCTTCTCATCATAGCTGCACCATGTTAAGTGAATCGAAACAGAGGCTCCTGTCCGGCAAATCATGGAACTTGAGGGCAAGCTATAGCAGTGTATTAGAAGAGGAAAACCTTGCTGGTTGGATTTAGAGGTACATGCCCAGCCGGAACTATAATTCTACCTTCAAATATTCAAAATATAAAATTGGTCGTAAGACAGCTTCCAGTGACTTAAAACTCTATTATTCCTTTATATGTGTCGGTGGCAGGAAAGGAGAAGACCTCAAATATTCTGCCGAGTCCGAAACAATAGGAATGAGCAATATATTTTCATGACAAGTCTTTCTCAAGTGTTTGGCAATCTGCAACTTCTTCGCAAAATTTTGTTGGGCAAATTTTTAAATAGAATTTTTTTTAACGTTGTTGAAATATCCGAAACTAATTGACTCGCAGGGTACCATTAACTTCCCAAATAGTTCCTTCGTTGTTGACATTTATATCTCTGCTCTAACTGTAAATATACAGGAAATTGTAACACATGCATATATTTTGTTTGTTTTGTTGCTAAAAGTAACATCAATATTCTTTCATTCATAGATTAAGTTATTTTTGTCAACCTGGAACCTGAAAGATTCATTCCTCCATCAAGAGAAAAGCAAAGTAATACCCAAAACCACCGACCACAAAGGACTCATTAAAGAAAATTGAGGTTATTGAGAGTATAAAGGCGGAACAAATGGCACTATCTAGAAGAGTGATGCTCCACATCTTTTATCATTTTTTGGGGTGTGAATTGCGAGTGAAAATGGATCAGGAAACTAAGCCCTTGAAAGTATCAGGGATTAGTAGTTAATGTTTTCTATTATATGTACGTCAAATATTGTATGAAGAAGAAACTGCTGCGATAAGTAGAAAAACTTGCAAAACTACAAAAGTATCTTTGAGAATAAAAGAGTGGTATACTGAGTTTATCTTTCCAATCTTTGTATGGACTTTAAAAGTTGTCATGAACTCGGTCTTATTGACATCGCTGTCGCCATTGTCTACGTCTTTTCTGTATAATATTAACTGGTACATTCTGTGGTAATTTATTCGCTTGAAGTCAGAAGTGTATACAATTTCAAAGATTTCCTTTTGCTGAGCAAACTTATAGTTTTCAAGATAAATGTTGTATTTATCTAGCAATAGGAAAAGGATATCCTTCTGAGGATTTTACAAAAGATTTTTACTACAAGGAGCTTGGTTTAATTCTGTTTTTAACTTCTATCTGGATATAATATACTCGTATATATTTTAACGAGCATCTCAACTTAAGTTACAGTCGAAATCTGTTATCTGTCCACAGATGAAATTAATTTTGACTGTCATAACTTATCAGTTATTGTGGAAATATTCAGTAAAACCTAAATGCATGATTGGGTCGCACAATTTTTTGTTCTTAAAGCTCCAGTGACTTTGAATAATTAAAATAAATTATTGGATGTAAAAAGCCTAATCCGGGTATTCTATGTTGATAACACTTTAATCCACTGTCTGTCGAAAAAACAAACACGTTAAAATTGTAGAAATTGAGCAACAAAATATTAGCTTTATTAGGCAAACAACTATTAGAATTGGGGAGTGGATAAGGCGTATCCAATAAATGGCGTTCAGTGGACTGATAGTGGGGCCAGGGATAATTTTTTATGGTATGTCAATCTATGAACAACCTTATAACTTCCGTTGATGTCATGCATGCACGTTGAATTTTTGTTGCGGTTTTTTCAAGAACAAAACTAACTCCATTACATTAAATAACATGGTTAATGGTCTTCTAAGACATTTTCACCATCCAAGGGGCTTTTCGCTTAATACATTTTTCCACACGATATAATTTCTTCTCGTTAGGCAGTTTGAGGGTAATTTAGAGGTTTTCAAGCGTGCATATTTCTGCAAAACTGGTGCATAAATCAGGGTGAATTAGATGAATGGCATTTATTATATTGGCTTTCAGGACAGTGCTGCCTTGTGGTTAATTGGCATTGACCTGTGACTTAAGAAGTCTAAGTCTAAGGGGATCAATCCTACAAGCTTGGTGGACAGTTCACATCACCTCAACCTGGGAAAACCATGTTTGGAAATCGCTCTTTCCAAAATGCCCATTGTCACACGGACTGTGTGGAGCATAGCGCCGCGCCGTCCCGTTGAAACCACATGTCTTCAGTGTCCATATCATCCAATTTGGGTCAGAAGAAATCGGTTATCATTGACCGATAGCGCTCCAGGTAGCACCTAAAAATGGGTTTCGTTACTGAATATTATTTTCGACTGAAATGAAGTCAACTTTTAACTGCTGGAGTGACCAGTTAGCGAACATAAGTCATTGTCTAAGTTCCTTAACTCTGAGCTCATGGTTCAGTTGAAAAATTCACCAATTTGTATGTAGTCTGCTGAGTTCTTGTGTGCTGAGTAGTATGCGTCGCGAAATAGATTGTTTCGGATTCTACTGTGTACTCTTTATTTTTCTTTTATATTTGCCGCGTTTTATGGAAAATTGATAGCCACTCAGAAAAGAAAATTGAAAAAAACGATTTTAGTCACTTTTATATTCAATCTCTTTCAATCTCAAAGTTTGAAACAAATTTTAGAGTAATTTAAATTTATTTTGAAGTATTTAGAATATTTCTTTCCATATTCTTGCCAGCCTCTAAATTACAATTTTAATGAGCAAAAAAATGTTTAGATGTTTTTTTTTTAATCCATCGATATCTAAGCCATCCTCCGATGGAATTTGACAGTTTATGGCTTGGTTGATGGGTAATACACTATATTTTGAACTTCTTAGAGTATTTCTTTCTAGATGCTTTCCAAAAGCCCTAAAATAGCAATTTTCCTGCACAAAACAAAAATCCAAAAAAATTCGATTTTTCGGTGAAAAAATTAAGATTTTTCAGAAGTTTTTCAATCAACTGACATTTGATTTTGTACGTCTTCTACAAAATAGACATGAAGCTTTATTTCCAAAGATGCATTCCAGAACACATTCGAGTACCAACCTTTCCGGAGCAAATGTTTTTCTGCACTCGATTTAAGCGCCATCTACATCTCAATATATCAACAATTTTTATTCATTCTATAGGCGCGTTTTATTGGTAATCTATATCTAGCGCAGTAATACAAGCACCAAAAAAACGCTTTATTCACTCTTTAACTCACTCTTCCTTGTTCCTTACTACTTGTGGAATTAAGAATTAACTTACACGGATGTGTTCGAAAGATCTGTATCTCGTTTTTAAGCTGGAGTTGAAATATTCATGAAAATGCAGATTGAGTGGAAATATTCATGAAAATGCAGATAGAGTTGATTTAGAGTTTTTCTCACTGTTAAATTTGATTTAAAACTTACAAAAGTCCGAAAATATATCGCATATTGGAGAAAAAAAAAACATAGTACTCAATAAAATAACATTGGCGCAAAATTTTAAACAGCCTCTTACGAGTAATAAGGTAGCAGTATTATACTTCTTATATATTTCCTAACTTTAAAGTAGTTTTCTAATTTTAAACATTTTTTAACTAATATCGTCCTAAGGCTGGGAGCGCACATTCAATTTTTAGTTGCACAACACTGTTTGGATACTTATAGAAAACAGATGAACTATTTGGTTGAATGTCCGCGCAGGTGCATATAATTATATGTTACACAAAATAGCGAACTCATTTTAGGCAATCGTTTAGTTTGTGTCAAAACACAAACTTTTTAGTTTCTTGAACCAAACAGTTGCAAAACCGCCTAGCCTAAGGCAATTTCTTTTTATAAATTGATTCTGAGCAATCTTAAAACAATAGTATCTAGTTCTTGCAAAAAACTAAGTAAACAGACCTATTTTGACGTTTTTAAATATTAAAAAGTCATATGAAGTTATAACGATACTAAAAAAATAAAATAGGTATTCTGAGAGTTTAGCTTTAATTTTTTCAGTTGTTATATAAATTCAGCATAATGCCGCAGTTATACGACATTTTTGAACAAATCCCAGTGAACTGATAAGACATATCAATCGAATTCAATATTTCAATATTCAATATTTTATGACAAAATCAGTGGCAGTAGTGGAAAGCCGGAATTATGGTATGAATTAAAATTTTGCATTTGAAAAAATATTTGTTCTATAAATTTCGGAACGATCACACTTTGGATTAGTAAAGGCAAAGTATAATAAAATAAATACCAACGAACACACCCTCAAGTATGCCACATATATTTTTTCGGACACCACCTAAACACCTCCTGCATTTCAACATCCGAAACTCCATCTTCACTAAATTATCCATTTCAATTACTAGCTTATTTTTATTCACTAATCGTTTGTTGTTGTTTTCCATGTTAAATTTTACGATGTAGTATATTCACTAACCAATAAAACACGGCTTATATTCACTCTGATTGCTGATGCTAACCAAATTATATTCACTCTTGATGTTTTTATTGTTTTGCATGTAAAATTTTGCTAACTTGGCTATTCACTCTTTCAAAAAAAAATACGGCTATTGTAGGCTTATTAAAGGGATAATGCCTTCTCTCGAGCATATTACGAGCGTTATGAAAGTTGGTGAGGATCTTAAAGGAGACAGCGATGTTCATTGGTTTTGAATGTCTGAATATCACAATATTGAGATGGGTAAAACATTCGCATTCGTTTAGTGCGGCTAAAGAAAGGATCTCTGAAGTTGGGGTCAAGGGTCAACTGATGAGTATTCCCTGAAGTGCGAGTATTATTGTTGAATTGCTTAAGGGATGGAATGCAGGTGGCTATTTTATTGGAAAAGTGTTTATAAAAATAGAGGTAAAAGGTTATACTTCTATAACTCACCATTCTTAAAGCACTTTTTTGCATTCTATCTACGAGACTCAAGTAAGTTATTAAAGAACTTGCCCAAATATGGAAATTTTACTCGAGCCTTGAACGAATATAACCCTAATAGATTACAGCCAGATCAGATTGGGTGAAAAACTTCTTGCATCGACGAGGGAAACCTAAACACTAAGCAGCGCTTTTGAGGACATCGAATATGTGGTCATTCCACACAAAGTGGTCTGGGATGCGGTTCTCAATGCATGTGGCACTTATGGACAGCGACATGTTTTGCTTTTCCTCATTTCGAAATGCTAAATAGACCAGAATTTAGTGAACTTATCATACGCCGTCATTCTAAATCTACATCCGAAGCACAAGTACTGTGGTCAGCAAAACGATTTAATGGTTTAGGAGTTCCAGACAAAAGATCTTTGACCAATTTGAGAAAGAGATTCAGAGAAAGAACGGAGCCCTTTGGTACATCAGCATTTATTTCAGACTTTATACCGACCAATACAACTTCTATTCAATACAATGAGCTGATTCAAGTTGTTTAACTCAGAAGAAATCTCGATGTATCTTCTTTCGAGTGTGGCTTACCAGAAAATCGCAACCACGAAGAAGAATGTCCATTGAAATCTTCCGAAACAACGATTTCACTGAGTGGAAAATGAGAAACAATTCTTTGGACAAAGACGGATAGCGTACCACATTCGTTAAAAGTCAAGCTACTATACGAACTACGGCTCCCATAAATACAACATTAATGAATGATGCGCGTAGAGACCGTGAAAAAATTTAGTTGAAGCTGATAAGCAACACCGAAAAAAAGGGGCACCAAGCTTTAACCAGGCAGACTAAATTCGTTGTGACCAAATTTTTCAACCACCAGGCTTTCGCTAAGGTCCGAAACTACTGGCCTGTTTTTTGTAGGATGGACGATGGATACAGCACAGACATTTTTTCTTAGTTCCCTAATGTAGCTCCAACTGACTCTTAATATACTCAGCGTTGCAAAAACAAACATAAATTCACGAAAACGATCCACATCCCAACTTTATTTTAATATTTAGGCACTTATGACTGCCATCATTTTTCTTTTTAATTTTTTAACGAATTCAACTCAAAAATGTTGACACTTGACAAATGTAACAAAACAAAATCAGTTTTGCCAACATTCATGAATAAAAAAAATCACTTCAGCGCCCTCTCAGATAAAAAGTTAAAGTATTAGCCAGTAAGTTTTTGTTGTTGTTTTCTTTGTTAAATTTTTACTTTGCTGTACTTTCTTGTCACGAGAACACGCTTAATGTTGATATCTGGTTTGGGGCACAAAATATCTTAACAATAAAATTTTTAAACAATAAGGATTATTAAGTTATTAAATGTTCAATGCTTAAAGGAATCTACTAAAAACATTAAACAGGGTTTCAATTCATAAACAGACAAGAAAAGAAATTTTTTTGAAATCAAAAACTATTGATACCAATGAATTCCAATTGTAAAAGTTGTAGATCTCAAAAAAATTAGGTTTAATTTAATTCCGCATCTCTTCTAATACTTCACAACACTCAGCAGCATTTCTCGATAAAGACTTACTTGTAGTGAATGAAGAGAAGCAATCTGCAATATGGGTGCATCACATGATTTTCTTGTATTTGATAAGTTAAGTGATAAGGGTATGAACACATAAGTGACCCTTTGACTATATTATTGATAATCTTTCCAGGCTAATGGCATTTAGTTCGCTTTTGAAATATATATATTTCTGGTGGTATATGTATGTAGAGGACTTTGAATATAAATCTCTCAGCGTTCTATTTATTTTTTAGTCGGAAAAAGTATTTTCTTTAGTTTTTTTTCATGAGAATGTTGTTGATAATAAAATAAAAAAAGTCTTGTTTTTCGCTACATATGATAAGGGTATTGCAAAGCGTATAAAACTTATTACGTTAAAGGTATCTTTTAACTTTCTAATATAACTTTGGAATTTAAAAAAATATTTTTTTTTTTGAAAATTTGCATATTCTATATTATTTCGAATTCAAAGCTTTAGCATAAAAAAATTATCAAAATTGGTCGAACCGCTTTTAAGAAAATCAAAAAAAAAAAAACAATGGTTCTAAGGGTGATACCATTATTAGGGTAACATTCATTTTTAAAATTGTGAGTTTTTTTTACAAAAGAGGAATTTCATGCGATCCAGTCGTGCATTTTATTTTTTTTTTTTCATCAAAATCGTTGCAGCATTTTTTGAGATAGCAGAAAATCACCGAAGAACTTTAAAAAGCAAATTTTAAGAAAAGAGATATGTAATATGAGCTTTTTCAAAACAAGATAGATTTACCACTTCTTCCAGGAAGAAAGTATCGCTTTTAAAAAATATTGGCGCAAAATTTTAAACAGCCTATTATTAAGGTATTAGTATGATACTACTTAACAATTTGCTAACTTTATAGTAGTTTACTAACTCATTCTTAATTTTAAACATTTTCTAGCTAGTATCGTAGCCAATTTTCTTAATAAATTGCTTCTGAACACACCTAAAACGATGACATTTCGTGTAACAAAGTAAGTACACGAACCTTTTTTGATGTTTGCAAATGTCAAAGAGTCATCTGAAGCTAGCACGATACTAAAAAAATAAAGTAGGTATTCGATGATTTTAACTTTAATAAAAGGGTAGAGAAAGTATGATGCTATATTCGATTAAAATTTGCAAAGTCGTTGTTTTAACCTAGTATCATACCAAAACAGCTTTAGCATCGTATTAATTCAATTCAAATTTAGCGTCATTGTTGTTTAAATGTGGCAGTGATCAGATGTTTGACTTTTTAAAAACTATAAAAGAGGTTGACCTTTCAATTAAACTACTTGTTAAACTAGCAATATTTTAAATGTCTCAATCTCGGCTCAATTTGCACTTTAAAAGAGTGAGAATAATAATCAGACTAGACCTATTTGGCTAAAGGAAATTAAAAACAAGACAGTAGATTCTTAAGATCTGACAAGTTTAACGAAGTCTAAAGTCTTGTTTCAGTCCCTTGGATAGCCTAAAAATGACCGCTTGTGAAATTTTTTGTATTTTTTTTAAACGCATGATGCAGAAGATGGTCGATAGTGACATTTCCAGAACCACTCTCACAATATTAAAAAAAATCAATTTTTTTTTCGCCGAACAACCAATCAGCATTTTAATTTCTAAGCACCAGATATTTCGTCATATTTTTTTGAAAAATGACAAAAGTTTAAAGTACCCTTTATCTAAATACCTATTAATTTAAACAAAATCAGAAAATATTATTAATTATTGTCATTGCTCTACGCAGGATGCTGACGAATTGAAATAATATATCAGTCATGCGGCTGAAAAAAAAGATATATTTGTGAAATGCTTAGCACATCCATATACTCTTCAAAAACGGATTTTGGATAAAATATGGAGAGCGAAAGAGCCTTTTATAGCCGTGTAATAATTTAAAATAAATAGCAGCTTTCAGTACGACGAGGACAAGGATAGGACATAAGAAGGTTAATCATGGCTTTATAATTCAAAAGAAACAAATTTGTTGAAAAATAATGGTAATGTTTGTAATTTTTCCATTTACTGTATGTCCAAGAAATATGTTTTTTGAAATTGAAAAAAATGATATATTTAAGAAAAACAACTTTTTAGAAAAGCTTTTAAATAAAATTAGAAGGTGTGGGTAAGTGAGTTTGTAAAATACATTGACTGTCAAATTTATTTGATATACATAGGTAGGTAGTTACTGAAGAATGCAAATGAAATGAAATGAAAAAATAATACTGAAGAGTACCTAGTGCAGTCGTTCTTTACATTAATGAGCGAAATATCGAATATTCATAAATAAGTTGAATACTATGGAAATGCTGAAATTTGTGGGTATCCTGACTCTTGATAGAGCAATTATAATAAATGTTTAACCCTGCAGTCGTCGCGCACCAAAAAATTACACCAGTCTTCGCGCGGATTACATAATGTACATAATCCATTTTAAAATTAGAATAAAACCAGTATGCTTTAATTTTTTCAAACTTATTTTGTTGGATTGCATTACATATTATTTAAAGTCAAAAAATAGTAAATATTACTTCACTATTTAACTGTTAGTACTAAAAGAGACAGAAAATCTGCACCACTAGTTTTTCAGGAATTCTCAATTTTGCATTAGTGGATTACAATAGTAATCCGCGCGACGACGACGTCAGGGTTGGTTAACCAAGGGGAATTCGGCTACTTGAAAATTATCTGGGAATCGAATTTGGGATCAAAGTTAGAATCGCTTTTAAGGATCTATTTACTAGTCAGTTATCTACCTTTTCAAATAGTCTACTCCATGTGAAAGTATAAATGATCTTCATTATATTGCACCAGAATTGGAAAGACATGGGATAAAGTTGCTCTTTGGGCTTAAATATCAACAAAGTACTTATCTATGTGCAAACTTTTTTTTTTTTTAAATCAGTCATTAATTGCAACAAAAAAATTGCATCCATTGACTTATCTTTGAAATTGTAACTTCAAATTTGCAATCATCATTCATTTTAAATTCAAAAGATTGCAAACAATTTTTCTCCATTCATTCACCATAGTAACCAAATGATTGCAATCTTCTGAGACTTCATGAATGCTTTGCATTCTTTTGCAATCTTTGCATTCATTTGCAAATATTTTCATTCTTTCTTATTCATTGGTGTTCTTTTAAATCATTTGAAGTTTTTTTTACATTCTTTGCATTAATTTGCGGTTTTGGGAATTCATTTCCATTCAGAAGAAAAATTCAAATGAATGCAAATAAATGCAAGAGAATGCAAGGAATAGAAAGAATGTAAAACAATGCAGACACAAATCCAAAAATGCATGAATTCTCCCAAGACAACAATCAATTGGTTGCTGTGTGATGAATGAATGGTGATAAAGTGATTCAAATCTTTTTAATGCCAAAAGGATGCTGATATCAATTTTGAAGTCGCAGTCTCATAGTCATTTCAATGAATGCAATCTTAGCATTGAATTCTTTAAAGATTGGATTCACAAGAGATTGCAATCTTTTAAAAACCTAGGCAGGATAACCGATACAGATTTGTATTAGAAAATCGTTTGTTGGCTTGAACTTAAGGAATTAAGACATTTTCAGACCTTGGTTTATTAAAAGTCAATTCATGAAAGTCATGTTATGGAATTTTTCAGAGGATTTGTGAAATATAAAATAGAAAAATAAAATAAAAATAACTCTCAACCATTTTTCTATTTCTCTCAATACTTTTTATGCTTTCAAGGTGAACTTACATTATTGTCTTATTCAGGCAAAATCGTTATCTTTTAGGTTCCCTGATTTGTATTAATCCAGCTCCCTAATTTCTTTTCATGTTTATTTAAACATATAAATTTCTTGCACTTTGTCAACTTAATACCACTAATAAGACAACGGTTTAAAAGTTTGCGACAATAATTAAAAACTAGCCTACATAATAACATATGTATATGAGAAAAAATGATAGGGGAAGATCGAGACATTGAAATCTAGAGTAGGTTCGTTATCGTACGAACTTACGATGATCAGCTTCGATACGGTAGGTTTCAGATAGGTAGTACACGAGAATATCAGATTTGGAGAGGATCTTAACAAATATTACAAAGAGAGATTTAGTGACTTTAAAGGCTCAACGTCTCACAAAACTGAGTGCTGAGTATCTATGTGGCAAAGAAAATTTAGTTCTTTTTTTGACAGCAGGTAGCAAATCCTTTGAAATTATTTTGGATAACCTACTTTACGGGCTTCAAAAGAGGACATACTTGACGTCATTGATTGTAAAAATTAAAATCAAAGGGCTGAAAAGGGTACCCTGTAGAACTCCAAATGTAGCTTGAATAGTTATATTATTGTGATCTGAAGATAACTTTATAAAGGTGATCTTTTCAAGTTATGTTATACAAAGTGGTTGAATACCTAGGGTGTAAAAGTGTTTAGTGTGTTGAGGATCTAAGAATGAGAAATTTTAAGAAAGGCTTCAGTAAAGTTTGTTGCATTTATATCGACTTAAATTTCCATTCTAAAGATAAGATTCTAGAGAGTAACTAAATTAAGCTACTAATAGTTGATCTGCCGTTAAAAAAATCGTGTAGTTGGGTTACAAACACAACTTCCAAAAAAAAAACAAATAAGAGAGTTTCGCAATAAAGGCTGCAGTTGAGACATAATTGTTGGAAGCTTTCTTATGGATTTGGATCAAAAAAGAGCTCTTGATTCTGAAAATTTATGAATACATTGAAAAGTAGATAACACTCTGCCGGCGTATTTAAGAAGGGGAGAAAAAATGTTATGTTCAAGGATCGGCTCACGAAAGGATCGAAGAAGTTTATATCTCTCTATTACAAAAAAAGGCCAAGTTCATGAATTGATAAAGCAGTGGATATGCGTTGATAATAAATAGAGAATGTAGAGACGGAGTGGAGATTTGTTGCATTTCTATGAAAAAAGTAATGTATTTGAATTTTCGCTCCAAGCGGTTCTTGAGGTACCAGATTGAGAAATTGTCAAGATGGAATTCAAGAATAGTGGAGACATGTGTCAAATAAATGGCCTCAAAAAACTTGGTATTGTCAGCGTAGAGCGAGGAAATATTTGATGAACATTTCCATACCGAAAATAGTAAGAATAAAAAGAAGAGGACCTAAGTGGCTACCGTATGGAACCCCGGAGGTAGCTAGGAAAGTGTAGAGTAGCTGGTAAGTGTGGAGTTAGGCTATGCAGAAATTCTGTCGAAGGCTTTACTAAAATTGGTTGAGACAATATCGACTTCCCTTACGTACTCTAAAACTGAGAGTATAAACGATACGAATAAAATAAGGTTAATAGTTGTGAAATAAACTTATTATTTTGGAATGATTGGAATTAAATTAGTAAAATAAAATAAAATGTGATGGAAGAGTACCTGTTGGACTTTCTGTTGGCATGGTTAGGTTCTATTAGATTGATGTTGCTGTCAGGAGGAGAGCCGACACAATAAGACCATGAGTTGGTACAATGTGATACCACATTGAATCTTGGAGACTTTCTTTCTAACCGTTAAACCAAGTGGAGCTCCTTATGCAGCGAGCGAGATTTCCTATATTTATCTCTAAGAACATTTTAGTAGAAATTTCCTTTTCGTCCATACAGCTTCTACAGAAATTGTGAAAATAGACTCCAAGCCGCGTTGTGTGATTGCCTTTCAGACAATGCCCTGTTATAATACCTATTATGGAGCCTATGGTCTTTTAGGTTAAATAAAGTAGAAAAAAGCTTAGGAGTGAAAAGTAAAGTTTTTATTAATGGCAAAAACAATTACAATTACAATTGGAATGTTTTGAAAAAAGGAGTTGCGGTTCTGATAATTGATAAAGTCGATATTAGAGCTATATGTGTCGTTAATCCCTAATATTTTTTTTTTATTTTTGTTAGCAATCGTAACATAGTTCTATAACAGGATATGAACAAGTATTCTTTTATTAAGTTTCTTTTCGGAAATTTAAAGCATGGTACTAGGAATGGAAGTTTGAGGGATTAGTATCCAATATCAGAGGCTTTTTCAATAATGCTGAAATTGTTGAATTTAAATAATCTATTTAGTTAAGATATGTACATATGTTCTACGAAAATTGAAGGATAGATACCTATGTTTCATGATAGAAGTTGAAAGAAAATGTGAGGGTAATACAGATCGAAATAAGATAAAAGATACTAACTTGCTGAATGACTTTACAGATGAAAAGCTGATATCAAGGTGTCCATCTACGTTATTTTGTAGGCCACTTATTTGTTAAGATCTAAAATAGCCAGTTGCTAAAATAACCTAACACATTTATAGTCGAAAAGTATAAATTTCCGGTAGTAGGAATTCCTTGACATAATGTTTAGTGAGGTAGACTCTCATGCAGAAGGCATTCAATTCCCCCCAGCTACAAAATTGTTTTTGACGGTTGTACTAACTCGTGCGAGGAATTGGCAGATCTTCCAAGAGTATCTATGGTCATGAGTAGAGCTACTTATGTGAGTTGGTCGGAATCAACAGAAAATTGTAGGTCTCCTCCATTCCTGCTAACACGGACACAAGAATGGTTTAGAGTTGTAATTCACTAAGTTAAGGCTCCCTGCGGACCTTAAAAAAATAAAAATTAAATTAAATTAAATTTGGCGGTGCAACAGCTCGAAGAGAACCAGGATCTAGTGACTTACAACTCTCAACCATTCCTGTGTGCGTGTTACCAGGAACGGAGGGGACCTACAATTTTCTGCCGATTCCGAATGGCTAATGAGCAGCACTTTCCATGACAAGAGATACTCTTGGAGAATTTGTCAATTCCTCGCAAGAGGCAGTACACCCCTGAAAAAAACTTTCTTGCAGCGGCTGAGAATCGAACTCGAGACCTTCCGCATGACAGTCCAACGCACTAACCATTATGCCAAGGGGTACTACTGCGGACTATAATTTTACTAAGCTCATAAACCTGTCACAGAAAGATCTTTTTTAATATTGAGAAATCAAAAT